>JAGFBZ010000783.1:105000-2978885 GCA_018398805.1 Hirundichthys speculiger | reverse complement strand
CCCCCCCCAGAGTCCTGAACAGGATGAAATGAGTATAGAAAATGAATAGATTGATGTCCTCACAGTTAAAGTTTCCAGTTTTGATGACAATTAAAAATATATTCTTTGAAAGTGCATTGTTAGATTTAAAAAAAAGCCTAAATCAATCAAGGCAAACTGAGGCTTGCCCTTGATTTTGAATCAGAACCTCTTTCCTCCTTCAAGATCATCAGCTGATGTGATGGGCATCACAGCAGCTCCCGTTAACATTTTATCCTGTAAAAGATGACTCACCAGTCTGACTATCGCTAGGGCTGATAATGACTCATCCCTACATCATTTGCTGTTGTTGTTCGTGGTCACTGTGCACACAGTCACTGTAGCTGATCTTCTACTTCAGGTCCGTGCGAACACTGTGCGACCACACTGGAACCGGTTCGGAGCTCAGCTTCTGCAGAGGGGAGGAACTTGTGGTGTTAGGAGGTGTCGATCAAGACTGGATTCGCTGTCGTCAGGGAGACAAAGAGGGCCTGGTACCTATTGGCTACACCTCCCTCATCATGTGACATTGGCACTATAGCTGTACTACATCAATACAAGAATGAATGAATAAATAAATAAATAAATGAAATATATATATATATACAGTATATTTAAAGTGACTATTGAAAGGTTATGGTGAGGCTGCACTACTCTGAAAAGGATATTTCACACAAACTCGATTACAGTTTGAGTTGAGTGCATAATGCCATCTGCTCTGCTTTGGTATCAACTGGAGCAGTCTGCCAGTTCTCTCCCATTATGAACATGGGAGTTTTTCCCATTGCAGATTATTCAGTTTGGTAGCATTCAGCTAATGGGCTTTAGCAGCAGGAATCCAGCAGATGGTGTGAAATACTGATCCAGCTCAAATTTTAAACCATTTCACGGAAGAAGCCCTTGGATCTTTGGGTGAAGTATCCCTTTAAATGTCTTTCTCTCAGTATCTGCTCTCTTCAGTCTGAGTTTGATCGCAGGGGAAAATCTTTGGAGTCCAGTGGAGTTAAAGATTCAAGCTCTTTCAGATCAGCGGCTATTTGTTGCGAGGAGGAAAGAGCCAACAACCTGGCTGTAGCCGCGCTAATTTTTCTGTTGGTCAGCTGCAGAGAGTTGTGCTTCGCAGGTTCTTGAGTGCAGAAAGCATGTTAGAGTACTGCTCCCCAGCTCCTGCCACTTACTGGATATTGATGTAGTGAATTGTAGCTGTGTAGATCTGTGTTCCAATGACCTTTAACTTTTATCGACCTCTCATCCTTCTCGCCTGGTTTGTGTGAGTGTATTTCTGCTGCTATATTTGACTGTATAAATATATATATGAAAATATACATGTATAGGCACATAAATTGATATTGATGTTACCATGATAGATCAATAAGAGAAAGCAGAAGGTGCAACGCAGGCAGCGGTGGGAAACTGTGATTGATTAGAGATAAATGGATCTGTCCATCTTTACATGTGCAACTCGCCACACCTATCAAGTGGTTGTCATTCATGCAAAATGAAATGTATTTATTTTAGGTATGAAATCCGGCATCTTCCCTCTTGCGTGCTTTATTTGTTGCCATTATCTTGAGATAATATTCAGAATATTGTTAGATATAGATTATACCTTTAAGCACTGTATCCATCTTAATGAATGCTTAGAGTGAATGCCAGAAAGTATCCATACGTCACACCCACCTGTAGAAGACAATATCGGACGACAGCAATCTGTAGCTAATCACGTGGTCAGTCTAGCAACCTCACAAAACTACCCTCAACAATCGATAAAATGAGGGTGACGGCAGTGGAGAGGGAAAAAAAACAGATCAGTAACTCCCTCAGTAAAGCATTGAGATTTGGTGGCTGATCTTCATCTCACATCTCACCTTTTGCATTTCTCTTCCTGCCATGTTTGCCGATCATTAATATTAATGATAGTGGCGGATGTGATATGTTTGCTTTGATGTCACTCATATGAAATGTGTTGCCTCGTGTCATATATTTATGAGTTTATATTCTGTATCGGTGACTATGCATATGCTTTAATGTTCAACTGTTTTGTTTGCTATAAAGTCAAAAGTTTAGTTTGATGGACATATGAGGCATTAAAAATAGCTTAAATAGTGTGTGTGGGGGGGGGGAGTCAAACTTAAAACATGAAAGGGACCTCGATTCGTTTCAGCAAGGATGTTTCATTGTCATTGATAAATCAGGGAAAGCTCAGTTCATCAAGATTTCTTTGTGTTATTGCATCAGTGCCATGTAGCATGAGATTACTGGCACCATGGCAACAGTTCAGTAGCAGCAAATTAAACCAGTGCTCTCAATGTAAGTAATGATCACAATAAAAAAATACCAAATTGATAGAAATAAGAAATAATATTTAGATAAAGATACAATGTCAGTACACACATGAAACATTTTTTTGTAATGTGTTTGAAAACTGTTAATTTATTGGATGTATAATTTATGAGTCTAAATATGTCTGAAAGGAAGAGCTCTCTATCTGGGCTGTTTAGGTGCGATTGCGCACGTGGCTGTGACTGTGCGACAGTGACGGCAGAGATGAGTATGAGCACTTCTGTGTGTCTGCACATCCTGCACTTTCACTGTGTGTGTGTGCGTGCGTGCATGTGTGTGTGTGTTGCGTGTAACAATGAGTTGTGTAGCTCTCTCCGTCTCGGATGCGTCATGTAGCCTGTAGACATACCCGTGTCCCGCTGTTGCATATAGTTGAGTGCCCCTCTAGTGTCAGTCGCTGTCCACCTCCTGCATGTGCTTGACTGTAAATACACCAAATAAAATGATCTATATAAACCAAACCTGCTCAGTTGTTTGAGTTATATGTTTGCTCTATAACTGAGGTGGAAATGCTCTTTATAAAAAAGAGTTTATATGTTAAGGCTTTTTGTGAGTTCTTGATTATCATATGCATTTCCCCAAAATTTGTTAGAAATGTTATTGTTTTGGGAAATATATAGTTTGTTTTTGTTTTTTTTTTGGCAGGGGGAGTTGTTTGGACTATGATGCTGAAAACTTGAAAAAAGGTTTTGCTGGGGCTTATGTTTGGTTGCTTTTTCTGTTGGTAAGTCTGTGTAAGAATTTGCCACCTGAGACAGCAAATTTTTTTAGTTTCAAATGCAAAGTTTTTCATGTTCATGTTTTAATTTGAATTTCAACCTGTGTGGTTTTTATTGTTTTTTTTTCATAATGCACCAAATATTTTCAATGGTGCTCTGTTATGTGCAGATTGTACAGTAGTTTTGCATTTTCTTTGAAAACTAAGGACTGTCTTGAATGAAAAAGATGCCATCTGGATGGCAGATATGTTCCTCCAAAGTCTACATACACTATATTTCCAAAAGTATTTGCTCACCTGCCATGACTCACATATGAGCTTTAGTGACATCCCATTCCTAATCAATATGACGTGGGTCCACCCTTTGCAGCTAGAACAGCTTCAACTCTTCTGGAAAGGCTGTCTCCAAGGTTTAGAAATGTGTTTATGGGGATTTTTGACCATTCTTCCAGAAGCTCATTTGTGAGGTCTGATGTTGGCTGAGAAGGCCTGGCTCTCAGTCTCCCTCTAATTCATCCCAAAGGTGTTCTATCAGGTTGAGGTCAGGACTCTGTGCAGGCCAGTCAAGTTCATCCACAACAGACTCTTCCATCCATGTCTTTATGGACCTTGCTTTGTGCTCTGGTGCACAGTCATGTTGGAAGAGGAAGGGGACAGCTCCAAACTGTTCCCACAAAGTTGGGAGCATGGAATTGTCCAAAATGTCTTGGTCTGCTGAAGCATTCAGAGTTCCTTTCACTGGAACTAAGGGGCCAAGCCCAGCTCCTGAAAAACAACCCCACACCATAATCCCCCCTCCACCAAACTTTACACTTGGATCAATGCAGTCAGACAAGTACCGTTGTCCTGGCAACCACCAAACCCAGACTCTTCCATCAAATATCCAGATGGAGAAGTGTGATTCATCACTCCAGAGAACGTTCCTCCACTGCTCTAGAGTTCAGTGGTGGCTGCTTTACACCACTGCATCTGATGGTTTACATTGTACTTGGTGATGTACAGCTTGGATTCAGCTGCTCCACCATGGAAACCCATTCATGAAGCTCTCTGCGCTGTTGTTGAGCTAATCTGAAGGACACATGAAGTTTGGAGGTCTGTAGTGATCGACTCTGCAGAAAGTTAGTGACTTCTTCGCACTATGTGCTTCAGCAGCCTCTGACCCCGCTCCATCAGTTTACGTGTCCTACTACTTCATGGCTGAGCTGCTGTTGTTCCCAAACACTTGACTGTGGAATATTTAGGAGTGAGGGAATATCACGACTGGATTTGTTGCACAGGTGACATCCTATCACAGTTCCACGCTGGAATTCACTGAGCTTCTGAGAGCGACCCATTCTTTCACAAATGTTTGTAGAAACAGTCTGCATGTGTAGGTGCTTAATTTTATACACCTGTGGACATGGAAGTGATTGGAACACCTGATTCCATAATTTGGATGCGTGAGCAAATACGTTTGGCAATATAGTGTATATTGCTCAACATGAATGGTGCCGTCACATATGTGCAAGTTATCCAAGAATGCCACTATACTGTCACAGATCAGAACTTTTGGCCTCTTTGCTGACAACAAGCCAACAATACAGTTTCCACTTCACTTCAGTCAATCCTATAGAGGATGTAATATGCCACCCCCTCCCTTTTTTTTTAAAAAAATAAGTTGACATAACTTCCTGAGCTTTAATATGTCTGTGACATTCTTATTCAAAAATAATACAGATTTTGGGTACCCCAGCTCCTTTTCCAATAGTGAATTTCATGCTATCTTTCCAGTAACTGTTTATTCTCCGGGGAGTACTGATCCATTCAGTCAAGTCCAGCCCTCTTTTCTATGTGAATGTGCAATATTTGAGATTTCTCCTACATCTTTCTATTTCTATTTGAGTGTATTTTGGACACTAAACAGTCTTTAAAGCATGTTATTGTTAACTGAAACTGGACACAGTTCCTACTCTGTGAGCTTGTACTAGCACACACAGCAAACCAAGCTCAAACTACAAACTAATAGAAAAATATATTTCTGGTGTCTTTCCCCCCCAAATATTTACATTTTCCTCATTCACAGTCCAGTCACAGACAGTTGGAACTGATCTCTTATTCAGGCAAAATGTGATTGTGAGTCATGCGTTGAACTGACTCAGACTGTTAAGACATCTGACTGCAAATAGGAATGCTGAAGTAACATAACAGCCTGCCAGAGACTAAAATATCTTTGAAAAATCATGTTGCAATGTCGCTTTGTTACATATTAGCTCAATGAAACCAAGGATTTGCTGTTTAGGTTTTCAGATGCTAACAATATGTTTACAAATTAATTCCTGTAATGGCAGATTCCTGTTAGTGATGATGGCGCATTCAATGACAAATAGAGAATCTGAACTCCCAACTTGTAATTTAAAAAAAACTAATGAAAGTACAGATTCTCTTGCTGTGATATGGTTCAGTGACTTCAGAAATATAAATATGAACTTTACTCATTTAACTGAGCACTGGCACAAAAAAAGGAACAACATGTCAGTATCTATTGTACTATCGTATGTATTATTTCATTGCAAACAACAATCTGTTCACTAACGGCAGTTTTCAAAAATGTCCTTGAGCTGATCCATTGATTTCCATCACAGAATTGTGTCTATTTTTAATGCGGTGCTGCCAGACACCCTGAATATCACAGCCAATCTGTAGTGGGCTTTATTCCTTCTGTACAGAAAAGTTTCCTAAATCTTCAGATATTATTACGCACCCTTGGTGATGAAATCCCAAAATTCATTTTTCTTGGATTTCTGAGCTATTTGTCCACAGAAAGATTCTGTGAGGGGCTCTTTTGACATTTCAAGACTATTCCCATGTTTTAGTTCTCCTGACCCACCTCTTTGAAATATGTTGCTGGCATCTAATACAAAGTAAGCACATATTTTTTTAAACCAATAATAATATGTAATTTTTAAACATATGGTATATTGATTTTGATTTGGTAGAATTACAATATAGTTTAAAGGTTTTTCAGTTTTTATTTCAAAACAAGATTGTGGTTTAAATGTTTGTTTTGCTTCTGTGAAGCTACCTTTATGTGCCAGATTGCATGTGAACCAAGTAAAGGTAACAATCTTTTGAACGAAAAAAAAAAAAGAAAAGAAACAAGGTCTTTGCTCTGGTCAAGCCATCCTTGAAGGGCCGGACAGAAGACAATACATCTGCAGAGTGAGCTGCAGCCCTCCCCCATCTTGAAATTGTGGTCCTTTGATAGTGCTGTCCTCCATCGAGGGTCATTATGGAGGACGACCAAATGTAAGATATACAACCTAACACCACTAGATAGCACTGTTAGATTAAGCAGATCCTCACGGCAGCACTTCACTCAAAGCACACATACGCCAAAGAAGGAGTCCCTGTGGAGCTAACACGAAGACTTTTTCCAGGTGTAGTACTAGTAGACATAAAATACTTTTATTATTATGGATATAGAGGCAAAAAAATTTGAACTGACATTCTATGGCATTGAGTTGTTTGACATTTTGTTTTTCAGATGCACAAAATCAGAGGCAACAGGCAAAGGTTACATGTCATGCAAACTAGATAAATAACTCTTTATGTGTACCTTTGCTATAAAGTTAATCATCCACTGGCAATAATGTAGTGCTCTTAGTTTAAAAAAGGAAAGAGGAAAAAATATACATACAGTATGTAAACAGTCAAAGAAATTGCACTTTCTTGGCTTGTTATTAGAAGCCACACTACTGAAAAACAGCAGAAATTCAACACTGGAAAAACTAATTCACTGTCACTGATTGTCTGACCAAAAACAAAAGTACACTCAGCTAAAAAAAAAAACAAAAACAAAACAAAAAAAAAACAAAGAAAGAGAGAAACAAATATGTAACTTTACAAAAAAAAATCATATACAATCATAGTCAGTTGTAATGAGTAATGTCTGATATATTGGTCAGCTTGACAATATGTGAAAAACATCTCAGTAAAATGAAAGATTTGATTATTAGCTATTATAATCCAGATAGTACTGTATAATACTCTTTTTACAAGCTACTGCTGATGGAAGGAAAAAGGATCTCTCTATGTACTGTACATTCACATGAAAATGATCGCTTACTTCCGCTAAGTGGATAAGCTGAATGATCTTAAAGATGAGAACACTCTACTATATATTTGTACAGAAAAATGATCTCCAGTTGACAAATATTCACTGAATTTAAAAAAAAGAGGGAAAAAAAAGGGAAAAAAAACAACAGAAGTTCATATATAGTCCTTATCAGAGGAGATATTGCTTTTAAAAGACTGCATGAGTTCGTTTAGGTATGCACACAAAACATCATGGCACTTCTGCAGAGCATTTGCGGTACATCGGTTCTAGCTTCCTTTCCCTTTCTCTCAGTTCTCCCCCTCCAAGGACATTCAGATTGTCAGTGCTCTGAAGCAAAGAGTGAAACATTCTCAAAGGCAGTCTAAAGTAAACAAAACCACTTTTTACATGTCCGCCTCTCCTCCTTCAGAAGCAATACTGAAAATAGTTAACAATAAAAATTCCTGTCATTGATATATTCTGTCCATTTGTACAACGGACAGTGCCAAACTGTCCTTTTTGTTTTTCAAAAAAATAACCTCTTTCTTAAAACCTCATTAGAAATTCTCTTGCAGCAATGCCAAAATTCCTATTGCTAAGCCCACCCCCTCCCCTGCCTATTCACTGGTACATAGCAGACACTTTCTCGTTAAAGTGAAGCAAAACCCTAACACTGTCTCAACAGCTTTTAACTGGCTCACTTCTCCTCGTTCCATTTCCCAAAGGTGCAGTTTGACTTTGAAAGCTTAACAAGTAAATGAGGGTTCAATTTTGACCTACTTAGGGCCCGGACTACATTTGTGTTCCTCCCGGGCGGCTTGTGAGCTCCTAGTCTCTTTGAAACTTCAGAGCTGAAATGCTGAGTACCATATATGTCCACTACCAGCCTCTGGTGCAATATCTGTCTTCCCCCCAATTTGCTTAAGGTGCTGAAGTAAGAGCATTAAAACTGTATGTGTGTGTTTATAGTGTGTCCACTCAGCATACATGCAGTCTTTAGTGTGCTTGATCATCCAGCACTAGTGCAAATTCATTTCAGCTGGTCTGTTTCTTTCTTTCATCCAGAACAGTCCATCTCTGTTTCTCTCATCTCTCACCGCTTGGACAAGACGTGTTGCCATGGTTTCATCCTTCATGCGATGCCCTTCAGAGTGCAAGGTTCAACACACTCATCTATCAGTGTGCGAGATGCCTTTCTTGCATTTTCAGCTGCTGTAATTTTCAAGCTCTCCTCGCCTTTTCTCAACCGTCCTCTGAGGCATAACTGCTGTTCATTGCAGTGCAGTCCCTGTCCATCTGTCCAGTGGTGGGCCTGGTCCCTTTCTCAGAGTGGTTCCACCTACAAAAAGACAAGATATTACCAACAAAATGGTGCACACACTTGTGGATCTAATGTTTCAGGAGCTGAAGGTCCGCTTACCTCCCTCTCTGTTAGCTTATGGATGCTGCAGGGTCAAAAGTAAATCATTCAGCCGCTTCCTCCTCCGTTCTTTGCTGCAGACTTCTTCCCCTTGATTTATTCCCTCTCCCTCCTCCTTCTTTCTGTTCTGGGTTTTAGTGGGCTGGAATGGACAAATATGCAAGAATAATTACAAAAACAGGTTTTTTATCATTGCATTGTTAAGAGATTTTTTTTTTCTTCTTCTATGTAGGTTGGTGTTATGTTTGTTAACTCACACAGGGGCTGGCAGTGAGCGAGCTGGAGGTGTCCTGATTTTGGTGGTGGGGGTCACTGGTGATAACCGTCACCTCCACCCCCACTGACTGATCTGAGGGTCAAACAGTATTCTGAATGTTAGCAAAGGCAGAACGTGCAGGAGGAGCATCATGTCTTTTACAAATACATCTAATTATGTGTTCTCGTTTCCCCCTTCATTTCTATCTGCGTTCAGCCAGAGAGTCATAGATGGAAAGTGTGTGGTTTCATTGCTAATGGGGAAACTTGATGCCTGCTGGGTTCTTGGACACCAACAGTGGATGACAGAAACGGGGAAGGATTTTTGCAGGCTGCATTCTGTGGTTGGAAAACCACTTAGTTTGTGCTTCTGAGTATGATATGGAGAGACAAGCCAAACATGAGGACAAACGAGCACACAACACACACATACATGCACACGTAAAGGCCCAACACGGTTTACAGACACAGACATACACATACACAAAAAAAGAGAGGAAAAAAAAGCAGATGTACAGTAAAAATGAATGAGTTCAACCACATATGCATACACAGACACCTACAGAAACAAAAACTAACACACACACTTGCTTCATGGACCTGACTTGATGTGGCTGTCGTCCCCAATTGGCTCCATCATAGGACAGATGCTGCGAGTCGTCCTCTTCTCCTCTTCTCCTTCCTCTCCCTCCTCTCCCTCCTCCCCTTCCTCCCCTTCCTCGTCTCTCTCCCTTTCCCTTTCTAGCCTCATGCGGATCTGTCGGTCCCTCACGAGCTCCCAGTTCCTCACGAGGAACACGTGATGCTTTACCACAAAGCTCCTGGAAAAAAACACACCGGGAGAAACATTAGGCGCTGACATTAACTCGGGAGCATTGCATCAAGTTGTTTATCGTGAAATTTGAATCGCTCGGCTCTTTCGCTATACCTCTCACTGCTGCTCAGAGGCTCCATGTCGAGGTGAGGGAACAAGCTGGTAATGTCGCTGGAGCTCTCCTCCTGTGCAGTAAAAAACACATGTAGAGATGCAAGGATTTGCGAAAAAATGTTTTTAAGGTGCCAGTAATCAAAATTACAAAACTCACCACGGTCTGCTGGGAGTAGTCCTCTCTTTCATGCGGCCTGAGTGAATTATATACACAGTTAGATAGAGATCTGAAATATTAGCTAAACATGGCAATAACATATCTAATAACGGAAACTCACAATAACGCCTCTTCCTTCTCAGGGGGACATTTGGCTGTCGGTGAAGCTGGAGGCAAAAAACACCAGAATTGCATCTATGCACATGACAACACCTTCAAAAGTGACACTCAAAAAATATTTCTGGCTCTCCAATTCTGTGTTACTTGGCACAGGTGTACCTGGTTGTGCTGCCACAGCCACATCACATCATAGGGCAACTGGAAATTAATTCGCTTAAGCCTCAGGTACTTTCCTGGAGAGGATGAAAGGAGGTTGGAGTGATCACAGCTACTACTACTACTCGCAGATTTACAATATTCTTCTGTACCCACCAACATGTATGGGAGCAGGTAAAAGGCTGTACTCGTGCTCCCCTGGTATGTACTCCATATTGTCACTGCAGTTCTTCTGGGCTTGGGAGGGAGTGCTAGAAAACACAAATTAAATAGGATTCCAAATCACAAAACATTTCAATAATTTGGATAATATGCAATAATATGCAGGAAAAAAAAACTTTTAAAGTTACTTGAACCTTTATTTTACTTTTTTTACTTATTTTACACAGAATGTGAATTTAAGATTCTGCAACACATCCCAAAAAAAAGGAAAGGCAAGCAAAAAAAGGAAAAACATGGAAAGGGCAATTTCGGGATAAAAAAAATGAGGTATAAGATAAGTATTAATGATGTTTTTTAAAACAAGTGATGTCCACAGATTATAGTAACGATGATTTGGTGCAAAAGTAGCATCCTCTTTAAGGAGGAAAGATGTGCAGATGATCTGCAATTGTCAACACATGCATGTGCTGCAAAACAGTGCTGCCCAACAAAAGAGTGGAATACATTTGCATATTTATCCTTCTATGGTGCAAAATATCATTAAATGATTCAAAGAACCTAAAGGAAATTCAGTGTATAAAAGGCAAGATCTTCATCATAACTGTCTATTATCAATAGCTGACAAAACCACATGGCCATGGGATTACTTTGGGAAGCTTTCATCCATCCGTCCACCTATTATCTATACCCACTTATCCCTATTTTAGGGTCATGCAGATCTACATTCAAAAAGATGCTTTACTGTGCTAAAAAAAAAAAAAAAAATTAAATAAAAACAAAAATCATCTGAGATGGACCATCATATCATCATGCAGTGGGAATGTTGTATTGTCATCAACCAGACAAATCAGTATTTTAGATCTTATTTGGAAGAAATGAATGCTCTGTGTTCAAATACGAGCCAAATATGAACTAAGCGGACTTGTCAGCAGCAAGTGCCCTTGCAAAAGGTCATTTACACTTCTGTGATGGCAGCATTAATGCAGAAAAGTGCACTCAGTAAGATTTTAGAGCAACATATGCTGCCTTCAAAATGACATCTTTTCCAGGAACATTCATGCATTTTTCAACGACACAATGCAACACCCCCCTCCCAAAATATATATTCTGCCCACACTCTCCTAAAAGAATGTGTGAAGAATTTTGAAATGAAAAATACAGCAATGATGACTCTTGCAGATATTAAGGCATCTTTTCATGAAGATTCAGGCTACATAAAACACTTAAATGCTTTGTATCCTGTATTCCAAAACCTTTTATATGTGGTGAGAAGGAATGGCAATAATATGATGTTGTAAAAGTTTCACTGTCTCAACTTTTTTTAATAATACGTTGCAAGCCCGGAATGCATAAATGAATGTTTATTCATTAAAAAGATGATACAAAAAGTCAAAGCAAATGTGAGAATCACTGTTTTTTTAATTCCATGTCATTACTATTCCAAATTTTTCATATTTGGGACTGTAGATGACCAAAGAAGTCACGAAAAATGTTATAACAGGTTTCTTATGGGTTCATTTTACTCACTCTGTAGTTTTGTAATCGTCTGAGTAAAGGCCTGCCCTCAAAAACTTCTTTCTGGGAGGACTGTCAGTTTTCTCCTCTCTTTGGATGGTTACTGGTTGGGACGGAGCCTGGTCAACGTCTGAGTGGCTAAGACATTCAGAGAAGGTGTCACACTCAGGTTTATCCGTGGTGACACTAAAAAGAAAGAGTGAAGTAAGAGATAGAATGATAGAGAGGAAAAAGGGAAAGAGAGAAACGGCACTGGTTTAGCACACAGTGCTGAAAACGGCGGGTTAATATAACAGTACTGAGTGGTTGTATTGAATATTCAAGTCAACCAGCTCCAGAGTTTACCTCTGATGAGAAGAAGAGTCACTATATTTTCTCTTCTGTCCTCTCTTGCTCTTGGCCTGCAACTCCAGCTCTGTCACCTGCTGGTTTGTGCCTCCTCCTCCTCCTTTCTCGAGCACGTCTTCTTTTCTCCCTCCCACTTCTCTCCCATCTCTGTTGTGGCTGCGTGCTGGCAAGAGGTCAGGTGATGACCTGGACGGAGTTGTAAATGAGTGCGTGGGGGAGGATGCGGTAGAGGGCAGTGGGTGCTTCCTGGGCCGCCCTGGCCTTCTTTTGTTTTTCACCGCCACACTATCTGGAGTTGGCACACTTTTCTGCTGCCCCCGACTTCTCGAGTCACCTTGTAAACCTGCAGTCATCGAAACACAAAAGCGAGAGGGAGGGGTTGAGGCAGACGGAGGCAAGAGGGGAGGGTGGGGTGTGAGTGGCAGAGAGGAAATGAGACAGATGTGGATCAGTGATTGAGCCAGCAGGAGGTGTGATGTGAGGCCAGTCTAGGCTGAGTCATGCAGATTAGGTGAGTCACAACATTTCCTCTGACCAGATCACTTCTGGGAAATGCATTAAAAGGTGATTTATGAGGAGAATACACACACTGTAAAAAATCCGCACAAACACAGTGAGGCGTACATACCTTCTGACTGAGCATACAGATGTCAGCATTCTTGCGTGGTATTTATTTATTTTTTTTGGCTTTCTGTTAATGTGGAACACAGCTCATGATAGCAGAACAATAAAAAGAAAATAGGGCCTTCTGATGTGCTTAGGACTCGTGCTAAAACTTCACAAAACACGTGTTTTGTTAGATGGAGAACAAATGTATTCCACCGCTTTCAAAAATATTTTTCCTCACTGGCTCTCTTTGCCCCTTTCCTGTGACCTCCTTGCCTTGCTTTTCCTTCATCAGTCTTTCTTGAAGTCATTCATTTTTTTTCTTCAATTTTCCACATACCCCGACAAGACTGACCGCTCTTTCCTTATTGGATTTTTCCAAGTCAAATAGGCCCCGTTGGCCTGCATTGAGGAATAGGCCGAGGCTGAGCTTTAAATAGCTAATCTGGTGGTTAACTGATGACTGTCTTCGCTGGGCAGCCCTGGGCAGTAACGACATGCGGCTCACTGCAAACCAGGAAAATTTCAAAGATTTTCTGGCAGATTCTCCTTAAGATGCTGCCCTCCAGCTATAAGACTTTTTTTTTTTTTTTTTAATTCTTCCAGTAGTAGCTCCAGGACGGCTGTGCGTGCATCAGGCACTACTCTTGCACAGCAGAGTGAGTCTGAAACTAGCTATAAAAAGAATGGAGTCTGATTTCTTTTCATACACCCTCCAGGCTTTGATGTGTGGATCAACAACTCCTGAGAAAAAGCTGTGCTGTCGCTATATTTGGCTGAGTACTTTTGCCAAAGTTTCATCCCCACATTGTGTGAAAATAAAAATCTCTCATACAGTGCAAGTGAAAAGTGACTCTAGTCGAACCCTGTTATCTCAGCTAACTGACATGATTTGGTTAGTAATGTTGTATTTTAGCCGTGTTAGTCTGTTTTATGTAGATTACTGTCAGTATTCAATATACGTTCACACTTTCTGTCAATGAAGCAAAATACAACAGCACATTCACAAAGCTCAAAATGCAATGCTTTCAGAAAGATAAATAAAAAATACATAAATATTACCTCAGGTTTGACACAGACTTGTTGACAATCCACTCACTCATGCATTTATGGATCCAGTTATTCATGCATCCTCACCTGTCTCCCTCCTCTCTGTCCATGCTGGCTCATTTCTTCTCCATGACCTCTCTCCACCTGCCGGATTCTTACTGGCCGATCCGCTCCTCAGACCTCTCCCCCAAGTTGCCATAGCAGCAGAAGTGAACAGGTTGGTGTGACTTGGGGATGGAGACGTCCCGTACAGGGGTGACTCGTGAACATCCTCGCCTTCGTCTTCGTCCTCTACGTCTGACACAATCAGTCTGCTGGTGTTCTTGTCTCCAGTGAAGCCTCTCCAGCTGGGGTGAGAGCTTCCAAATCCTGGGCTTCCTAAGCTCCCAAATTTCGTCCAGCTCTGACCCAAGCCACCCCAGCTTCCTCCGAATGAAGACAGGTGAGACGAACCCAGCCCCAGTGAGGTGAGAGATGTCTGTTTGAACCTCTCTGCTAAAGATGATGATGAAGAGGAAGCAGCAAAAGAGAACGTATCGTTTCCATTATGGCGTAACCAGGGTGATTCTTTAGCCAACATGCTCCCTGATCCTCTCGGACCTTTCCTTCCTCCTTCTCCTTGCCCCAGAATGAATCCTGACCGTGCTCTTGAACTACTCAGTCCCTCTCTATCCATTCCGTCCTCCTCCTCATCCTCATGTAACTCCTCATCATCATCCAAGTCTCGTTCGCAGGGCCTGTGACGATGTTTGCGTTTGTGTTTGTGATCACTCCTCCCGCAGCCACACGAGACGGTGGACGTGAACCCTGAGCTGCCTCCTCCACTGCCTAAATCCCCATCGACCTCTCCTCCTAAAACTCCCTCCCTCAGCAGCCTGCTCCTCCGCCTGTGAAATCTGGCAGGGTTGAGGAGGAAATGTGCATGATGGGGCTGTTGGGGGGCATACTGGTGAGGGGGTGGAAGCGGGTATGAGCTCGGGAGGTGGTGGTAGAGTGTTGAGGCTGCGGGGGGATAGCTGCTGTAAAAGCCCATGTTTTCAATAGCTTCCTGGAACTTCGGCGAGCAGCCACACTGCCTGCGGTCTGGCTTCCTGTTACAGTGGCAGGGGTAGAAAGGCTGCGGGGTGAAAGAGGGACTCGCGGAGAAAGATGAAGGATGAGGCGAGTAATAGCCATTTAGATTGATCCTGAAGATATTGGAGCGGAGGGAATGAGAGGAGGAGTGATGTCGCCTTCCTCCAGCAACACCCGCATCAAAGCCCTGCCCCAGTCCTGTCCTCGCCCAACTTCGACGTCCAATGTGGACCTCGCTGAACTGAGCAATCAGATCATCTAGCTCAGCCAGAAACTCTGGATCCTGCATGTGCAGCTGCTGGTGCTTCTTTTTGTGTTTATTTTTCTGCCTCTTCAATGCACTGTGGCCAAGGCAACGGTAATAGCTTGAGTGAGCGCACTTATTGTGTCCGGGGCAGGGGCAAGGACACAAGCAAGTGCAGGAAGAGGAATGGTCGTACTCCCTGCGCCTGTGCCGGTGCCTGTCTCTGTGCTGCTCCACGGTGTTTGAGCTGCTCATAGGGCCGGTGTGTCTGGGCATGTGCGAGAGGGGAGATGAGCCCAGACAGGGACGGTCCACGAGAGAAGAAGGGAGTCTTTGACCCCCAAGAACCACCCCTGACACCTGACCCAACCTCAACATTCCTCGAGCCCCCGTCATCTCCCCTCGCTCGGAGACACTGTTGTTATCCGTTCCGATCCCACTGTCACTAGGCAGAGTCTCGTCACTGTGTGACTCACTCCTGGGGGAGGGCGTGGCCTCTTTCAGCTGAGCGGGGGAGCCAGGTGTGTGATGCAGCGGAGGGGTAGCGCAGGAGAGCTTACATGAAGACTGGTGAAAGGGGAAGTGATGCCTTCCCTGACATGGACAACTCTTCTTGACAAAAGGAGACAGAGATGAGGAGGAGGGAGGACGGGAGGATGTGCAGGAGGAGGATGGGGAAGGGAGGGAGAGAGGGTGAGAAAAAAGGAGGGAAGATGTTGGTTCTGTCAAGCTTCCTTCACTGTACGGACTTTGGGCTCCACTGGAGTGGGTAAGAGACGGGGAAGGAAAGGGATGAGAGGGAGGAGGTTGAGGTTGGTTAGATGAGAAGAGCAATGTCTCAGAAGGGTTGGTAAACAAAGATGGCTGAGCGGAATTCTGGGAGCTGGAATTCAGGTTAGCCGTTTGGGATTTAGGCTTGCGTCCTCGTCTCTTGCCCATGTAGATGGTCCCTCTTTTGCTCACATTGATCTGAGGGCCCAGCTTGCTCCCAAAAGAGGAGGACAGGGCTGAGAGTGTGTGGACTGTTGTAGCTTCAATCGATTTACACAATCTCAGAGAAGTTTCCCCATCCGCTGCCACGTCTCCCTTTCTCTCCTTTTCAGCATAAGCAGTGAGCATTGCTTTTTGAAATCTCTTCTTCTTTCTTTTCTTCATTTCATTTATCAGTCTTCTGATCTTTAGCTGCCGGTTCCCCTTTTCGGGAGAATGAAAATCTTTACTCCTCCCCGTGTGATCGGTGTGATTCAGTGCACCTCCGTGCCGATCTTCAGGGAGCGCTCGTTTGGGAGGACGGCCACGCTTCTTGAGGCTGAATTTAGACTGAGCTGCACACTGCAGTACCGGACTTGGCTCCAGCACAGGGGCTTTCTGAATTCTGTCAATCCCCAGAGGACGCACGTCAATCGGGATACCATTCGGTGAAAGTCGAGGGGGAAGTTCATCAAAGCTAGCGCTGTGGGATTTTGGACGGCCCCTCTTTCGAGCTGCATTTATGGTCAACCTGGAAGCAGGGGAGCTCAAATCTGATGTCGGGTGATTCTCCCTTGACGTTGGACATTTGACTTCAGGAGACAGAGGGGAGGAGCAGCTGGATAAGGAGGGTGCTGGGTGTGACTCATCACTCTGCTGAGTAATGGCTTTGGCAGGAAGGGGAGTCTTGGTGACTGGGGGGAAAATTAATGAAGGTTTATGCAGGGAATCAGAAGGGGCTTCCTGATTTTCCGCCCTCTGAGTACGGTGCACTAGTTTTGTCCAGCTGGGCCTTCGAGCTTTGCGTTTCTTGAGCGGTCGACTATCCTGGTCTTGGGAGGAAAAAGGGGGGGAAATGGAGCATGGGCAGAAGGCGTGGCCAGAGGGGGAGGAGCAGAAGAAGTGAAGTGGGTTGGAGGCACAGTTGAATGTCTTGAGACGTCCTGTTCTTTTGATTTACTGGTGTCACCTGTTGTTGTTGCAGACTCGGCTTGTTTAGCTGGCTTGCAGCCGTCATCCGCCTTTCCTTTCTCATCTAATCTGCTCGCATTCAGTGTTTTGCATGTTTTATCTAGTTTTCCATTACCAGCTGTTTCACCACATTTTGGATTATTATCCTCTGTTCTTTGTCTATCCGGACTGAGCTTTTCCCTCTTTTTATCAGCATTTCTTCTCTCAGTCTTTAGTTCATCTCTCCATGAATCATCAGTTCTGCATCTTTCATCCTTTTCTTTATCATGTCTTGATTTGCCATCCTTCCCCTTTTCTTTTCTCTTCTTGACTTCTTCCTTTCTGCTCTCACTCTTAACTCTGTCAGGCCCCAGTCTATCTGTCTTTAATTTTTTCTCTCTCTTCTTGTCTTTCTTAGCTTTCTTGTCATTCTCTTTATTTTTCTCTAGTGGGAGCTGCAGAGAAGGGTCCTGACCTTGGGACTGGTCAAAGGAAAAATCAGCCGGGGGGGAGGACTGTAATTTAAGGGTAACTGGCTGATAGGAAGGTGACTCAGGCCTAATCTTACTAGCGAATTCTTTATGGGAGCTAGTGGACACTGGACGTCTTGTTGAGGAGTCCATGGAAGAAACAGAGAAGGAACTACTGTGTTTTCCAGCTTTGTTTTTCGATGACGATGAATTGCCAAGGATGTTTGTTGTACTCTTCCCATTTGATAGTCCCTTCTGTTTTGCTGCTGTAGCCAAACTATTATGTTTCTTGGAGCTGTTCCCTTCATTCCTGGTTTCCAATGTGGAGACCGTTCGGATGCACGGGGCGGCTGGAGTGGTTGAGGTTGTCTGATCTGTTGTGGGTGGGCAGGGTTTGGGTCCTGTATGAATGGGCTGGCCATTGACATTTGGAAGCTTGTCTTTCTTCACTCCCTCGGATGGAACATTTGAATTCTCCTCTGTCTTATCGGCCAGCTTGTTGGGAACCTGAGGGATGCAAATATGCAATCTCTGTCACAGACAGCAGTGGTTTTTATATTCATTCGTTTGCTGTTGACAGACGTGACAGACCACAGGAAAGAAACAGTAACTGCATTGCATTTGTTACTATACGTCCATTAAAAGAGAGTGTAAGGATAAAATGACTCAATCGGGCAGAAAGATGAGCACATACGGAGGAGAAGGAGATAGTGAGATGATGGAAACAGGAACAGGGTTAACACAGAAAGGAGAAATACAAAGGGAGAGAAACAGAAAGGAAGGGAGTGGGACAGGGACAGAGTGGGGAGTGAAAGATAAATGAGACCGGCTAGAGAAAAAGGGGGGGTGTAAAAATAGAAGAGAGGGACAGATACAGAGAACCAAGCCGAGACAGAAAGAGAGTGAGAAAGCATTGCTATTGGTAGCTATAAATTGCTGCTAATACAAATGAGAAGACTTGACATTTCATACTTGTTCTGTAATTTTGCTACGCTGCTGCTTGAGTGGCATTTGAGTAACTAAAGCTATGAGCTTTCCCTCGCGTGATTATCATAAGAACCGATGAACCAGTGTTTCAAATAACTCCAAGTGGTTGCCAGGCTGTTGTCCTATTTATACATTTGTTAATTACAATGTGCTTCTCGGGTTTCAGTATTGAAATATCATTTTACAAGTGAGCGCAAAGCTGGGCACTTTTGTGCCACTTAGGTGCATCTATAACCCTTGAATATAAAAAACCAAAAGAGTAACTGTACATTAATAATGCATGAAAAAAAAAATCAGTCATTGCAACTTTTTTTTTTTTTTTTCCATTTCAAGTTAACTTACTAGCAGAGTTACTGTTGAGTCAAGAAGCCGTATGAGCTTAACCTACCTGTTTGGCAGTCTTGGTCCCTTGGCTGGTTATGGCAGGGACCGAGGCGTGGACAGACTCTGTAGTAACTGTTGATGATAACGACAGTGGCTGGGATGACAAGGATGATGATGATGATGATGATGTAAGTGGTTGTGAAGCAGCAGATGCAGCTTTTTTGGATGTGGTCTGGACAGGATCCAAGCCTACGTTTGCCTCGTCTGTGGTGGAGCTGCTTTTACTCTGCGGGCCTGCTCCTCCTTCTCCATCCCCCTTCGATGCCCCCCCCCTGCCTTGTCTCTGATAGGTCCTGATGGTGGGCTTGCACACATAGCTCTCCAGTATCTTGGGTGGTTTTTTGGTGCGCTTGGCCTGTTGCTGCCCCACGCTTCCACAGCGCCCCTCGATGAGCAACTCCAGCACTGCGCCCTTGTCGCCTTCTTTCTTTCTTCCTGCTTCTCTTTTCTCTTCCTCTTTTTTCCCCACGTTGCCATTCTCTCCCTCTCCTCTCCTGTTATTCTCTCCCACTGGGTTCTGCTCAGAGTCTTCAGGGGCAGATGTGGCTTCCAGAGTGGAGGCCGTGGTTGGAGGGGTTCCCCCCTTCACTCTCTGGTCCATCAGAGAAGTCAGGGGGGAGTAATAGGGTGCTGTGGGATTCCCAGTATAACCCTTTTAAATGAGCCCAGTGGGGCTCGTGGTGTGAAAGACGAAGTAGGTTATAAAAGCAGATCCTTTAACAGTCCAAGTACAGTTGAGTGCCTTCATCCAGCGAGGGAAGACTCCTGTCCTTTAGGCTTGAGCTAACTAGATTCAAAGCAAAAAGAAAGGGGAAGAAAAGACAGAAAAGTAAGATAGAGGCCAGTGATTAGTCATTTCAGTGAGCTCAGATGCTGAATTGCAGCGGTGCAGGATTTGAGGGGAAAGTCCCCTTCCTACAGGCAGCTGTGTAGAGGTGCTAAAGTCTGTGTCCACAGAAATGATCTCATCATACAGAAAACACTGGAGGCCAATCAACGTCGCAGATTCCCAGAATTTCAGCGTTAACTGGAAAACTTACTCACATTCCCCTTCAAACAGCCTCAGCTACTTTTCTGTAACATCTGCAAATAAGGACAGATCTGAAAGGCAGACAGCGATCCCCAAACTTGCTCAGTCTCACGTATGCTCTAATCTGTACTGTGCCTCTCTGTAAATCAATATATCAATCAATCAGCTCCTGACTAATTCAAACACTTGATCCAGTCTCCTCCCCTCCTCTCCACAGTGTCTTTGCGCCTTCTGTTCTCAGCTACTCTCACGAGCACTTCTCCTCCCACCCTCCCCGCTGCTGTACTTTCTTTTCTCTCCGAAACTCCCCTTTTCATGTTTGGCTGCAAGCTTTTTCATGCATTCTCTCTTAGTCCCATCCACTCCCTTCCCCACTCTGCGAGACCACACAGTAAAATATTCAACTCACACACTGTATCAATGTTAATCAGAACCATATTTCCTCCTCCAAGTTGTTCTTTTCCTCCTCTCCAGTCTAAATCCCTCCATTCACAGTGCAACCATTCCCCTCCTCCCCTTTCAGTAGTGGTAACACAAATCCGTAGGAAAGGGTAAAACTTATTTTTGGAAAGGAGAGCAAATTCCTCCTCCTCCCATTGCTTCCTCCGAAGTCGAGTAAGCTTTTCATTGACCCCATTGTAAATGGATTTTTAATGTGACATTACAGCTGAGAAGCACACCGTAAAATAGCATTCGACTCAAAAGAAAAACTTTCACTCTCACTCCGACTGTGTCCAGTCTGGTTTCCAGCCGAACAAATCGAGTGGAAGCTGCGTCTTCTGTCATGCCTTCCTTCATTATTCTCCATCTCTCATTAAGGGACACGCTCATCCATTTTCTAATAAAACACACCCTGTCAGGCATTCTTTCTGCTCTCTCGTGAGAGCCTCTTGTGAAATAGATCATCTGTCTCTGGGCCCACTGAACTGCCCCCTTAAAAAACTTACGAGAACGTCTACGATAATGTTTTCATTTTCAGAGCTCAGTGGACTATCTCTCCAGCCTCTCGGTCCCTCCACACCCAAACCCTTTCCTTGATTTCACCCAGAGCGTGACCCAACATCTGTTCCAGTATCTCCGCTTACGTAACAGTATTGGAAAGCAATGCTCCTTACAATAAAAATAAAATTAATAACCGTGGCCACTTTTCTCTAGAAGCCTGGCTTGATTAAAGATAGCTGAGTCTTGTGGGTCGCAGTGAGGTAGTGAGGAAAGAAATAATTAATAAAAAAAAGACTATAAGAAGAGAATAAGAGTGGTGGGTTTTCAAACTTAAAAGGGCAAGCCCATTCAGCATCAGTCAAAGAGAATACTAATAGCTTTTTATACTCTCAAGAGCTATACTTCTCATACATAACTCAAAATTATTCTGGCGTTAGTCTAGAAGCTATTTCCAGTGACAGGATGATGGGTGAACTCGACTCTGTAGTCAGTGCGGTTTCCCTGGTGTGCTGAGGCGACGATTAAATGATGTTAATGGAGCACCATATTTCCAGCCATCATCCCCATCCCGACTGTGTTATCGCTGATCACTACAACACCATCGACGTCTGCCTGACAACAGCTTGAGTGCAGCTGGAAATTGGGCTTCTGTGATGGCATCTCAAATTATTGAGCCATGGAGGCAGTCGGCAGCCTCACACTTCACCTTTACAGGGAAGTTTCTCACATGAGTCCCCCCCCTCCTCCTCCTCCTCCTCCCTCTCCTCACACACACACACACAGAGACACAATTCCCCCCAGTAAGTGTTTTTAAAAGTGTGTGGCTCGAACATTGTGTACCCAGGTCGCAGCTGCGTAGGCTGACTGATGGAGCTACTGTAGTTACAGTGTGGACACTCGGGGTGTTACCGCACCGGAGAGACCGATCACCGCGTAAACTGAGGACGTCAACAGGATCTTCCTTCTCCGTAATGACTTTGCGCACCTCCTAAAAGCACCACCCGCCTGATGCTGTCGCACTTTCAAATGAAACACACATGCACGTGTTTTTTGTTGTCGTCACTCCGATCCCCCCCTTGATAAAAATAAATATAGATATCCAACGGCGCGTTCAGGCGCCCTAAAAAAAAAAAAAAAACGTGCTCATCTGCAAAACTGAAAGTCAACATGGAAGTAAGGAGCTGCGCAACGACAAAATGTGCCCGCTGCTGAGGCTGTTTGTGATGTGGATTAGTCCCCAGCCGCCTGTTTTCTCTCCTACCCGTCCTCTGCCAGTCCCCCTGCTGGTGTCAGCAACATTGAAATAAGAAATAACACCGCACACGGAGAACAGAGGACGAAACACACTCGGCAACAAGGGATATAATTAGCGCAAAGCGGATGCACACAATTCTCTCTAACCTGCCGTGCTTTCTGGGCTCGCTCGTGATGACAGGCCTGCACACATTAATACAGACTACCGTGACAATCTGTAATAAGCCTACGTAGGCTACTTACCCGAGAGCGCGTCCCAGAGCCAACTGCGTTTACGGGCAGGAGGTGACTGCTGTCCTGCTCTCCTCTTCGCAACAACAGCAATCCGCCGCCTCTGGTGCATTAGATGTTGCTTTGATTACATAACTAAGGCCAGCGGAGGTTAAAACACCCCCTAAAACCGAGTTTCGGTCCCATCGGAGCGCAGAGCCTGGTGTGCAACAACATTGGCGCGGGTGTTTTCATAATCGTACAGATCGACAGATCTCCGTCGGCGCGTCTCCGCAGCTAGGTGGCGGACTGGTTACGCTCACTGGAGCTTTTTTTTTTTTTTTGTGCCCACTTCTCTCAGGGAAAGTTACAGCGCTCCCGCCAGTTCTAGTGCCTCGTCGTGCTCTCGTATGCGTGCGAGCTGTCGGGACGACGGTTTGAAGGCTGTAGCGGGCGGCGCGCGCGCGCGCGCGCTTGCATGAGTGCGCGCGCCGGGGTACAGGCTGACAGCGCACACAGGGGCTGGTCGGTGGATGTGCGGGAATGCAACTGCGTGGCCATTTTCATGTGGCCAGAGGAGGAGATAAAACGGCGAACAGAGCGCAGGATCTCACTGCGGCTCGGAGCAGGCGGGAGACGGGGGGGTGGGGGGGGTTGAGACGCTTAATAAAATGGCGACGACTTGGCTCAAGTCGGTCCCCGGTGGCTTTTTGGGGAGCAGCTCAGAAGTTGCAGAGCGTCATTTGAGACGAGATTCATCTCACGCTGGTGGCAGAGGCGGACTGGCCATTAGCCCGTATTTAAAAGTTAATGGGAGGGCTGGTTGCATCAGTTAAACAGTTAGACCAAAAACTGCAGTGTTTCTCCCACACCAGAATAACATTTCTGAATGTAGAGCAATTAATGGCAGCGAAAACAACATTGTGCAAGTTTGCGATCTCAACACACCGTGTTGCGATTGTTTCTTTGTTGTTGTTGTTATTACTAACAATTGTAACAGTAACAACAGCAACTGTCATTTATGGGTAGAGTCATGTGAAAAAGTTAGTACCCCCTCTTTAATCTTTGCTTTGTCCACTATGCCATTATTTAATTGACAAAAATGAACCAAAGAAGAATGTGGGCAATACTAAGTACCCCCACGATTCAGTAGCTTTGTGATCCACCTGTCACAGCAATAACTTGAAGTAGTAACTTTGACTAGGCCATTCAAAAATCCTCATTCTTTTGTTTTTCAACTATTCTGGTGTAGATTTGCTGGTGTATGGATCATTGTTCCTGCTGCATGACCCAATTTTGAGCGGGCTTGAGTGGTCAGACGCATGGCTTTAAATTTGCTTCCACTCAGTGAGGTGCCTGGAGGTCCTGTGGCTGCAAAACAAGTCCATATCATCGCCCCACACCGCCGTGCTCATCAGTGGGTTTAAAGGTGTTTCTGACAAAATGCCGTTTCCTCTTTACCTGACATGGCACTGGGCATTAAAACCAAATAACTCCACTTTGGCATCATTTGTCCATAGCAGCCATTCCCAAACTTCAGAATCACCAAGGCCCAATTTGAAATGTGAAAAATCTCCGCGGCCCACCAAAACCTTTAATCACAACTGTGATCAACATACAGGATTAGAAGCTATGTTCTGACATTAATGTAAGGGGTTAACAAATAAGGTGACACTTGTCATATTAAGATAAGATGATGGTAGAATAACACTTAACTGGTTTGTTTTGTTACTTCTTAATGTTTTTAAATCATGTCGTTAATATTTTACAGTAATTAAAAACATATTTAAAAGAGATCGAGGATTTAAAACATATTTGTTTAATTTTAATGACCTCTCACGGCCCTACCTGCAGTACCGCGATGGCCCACCAGGGGGCCGCGGCCCACACTTTAGGAATCACTGGTCTATAGGAAAGAATTCCAGAAATCTATTTATTTGTTCCGGAGCTGTTTTTCAAACCTCAGTTGCGCTTCCATGTTCTTTTTAGACACAATAGTCTTTACTTCCAAACAAACTTGTCCAGTCTTTTGTTTGGGCTATCATGGACTTACATTAAACATGCCCAGTGAAAAACAAACAAACAAACAAACATGCTCAGTGAGGCTAGCAGGGTCTCTGATCTAGTGCTTTTTTTGTATTTCTCTGAGAACTGCATGGTCTGACCTCAGTGATAATTTTCAGAATTTTCACTTCTGGAAAATTAAATTGTGATTTTTTTTCCTTGTCAAATATTGAACTCCAAATAGTTTGGGTATAGTTTTAGAAGCCTTTCACTTCACTTCAGTTTATTTATATGGTGCTAGTTCACACGCCATCTCGAAGCACTTTACTCAGAAAGCAAATAAGCTCACTGCAGTACAACTGAATACTGTCCAGCACAGTCCAATTACAATCCACCCATCCGTCCATCCATCCATCATCTAGAACCGCTTGTTCCTGTTCAGGGTCAAAGGGGTCTACCTAGCAGGACCGGTTGGACAACCCTGAAGAGGTTACCAGTCCATCCCAGGACTTGTCCAGTTATATTCAAATTAAGTCCAGTTAATCATAATCAATTTATTATCCAATTAATTTCAAATTAATTGTCACGTGAATTAATGTAAAAAAAAAAAAAAAAAAAAAAAAAAAAAAAAAAAAAAAAACTGCCCAGCTAAGGAACCCAACATTTTGCATTGAACCTTGACGTGGCAAAAACTCTAATGAACAGGAAGACACTTCCAGCAGAACCGGGATCATGAAGATCTGTCATCTGCCTTGATTGGCTGGGGTATGGGTTAGCAATAAGTTAATGACAGTTATAATGACATATGCATACATGAAGAGTGACGAGAGCAGGGTGGGGAAAGTGTCTAGTGCATCATAGGAAGTCCCTCAGCAATCTGGCTTATAGCAGCTTAACTAATCTTCAAATGTAACTGCATGTTTTATCTAAAAGGAAGGTTCTACGCCCAATCTTAAATGTAGAGAGGGTGTCTGCATCCAGAACCCAAACTGGGATCTGGTTCCAGAAGACAGGGGCCTGATAACTGATGGCTCTGCCTCCTATTCTGCTCTAGGAAGCTTTAAGATCCACATGTAGCCCTGAAGTCTCAAAGCAAAGTGCTCTGCTGGGATAATGTTTTTACTTACAGACTCGGTAAACAACCAGCATGTCTGTGCCTTCCAGGACTTTTCTGTACATCTTTAGAACACAGAATGTACACAAATAAATCAACCAATATTGTGTCTTCGCTTTAGGCTATATCTACAGACTGGAGCCTTGGTAAGGTAATGTGACTTTTAGTGTTTAACTTGTTTTGCTGTTGGTAGTGCCTACAGCAAAATTTGAAGAACAAATATGACAAGTACTGAAATTGATTTCAAATCAAATCAGACAGGCTGAACCACGGAACTGGTACTCTTTCTATAGGATCATACTGAATCCAGTGTAAATGTATGAATTAAATGCTGTGACCTAAGAGTCTTTTTTAAAATGATTAATTGTAATGCTTTGTTTTTTTTCAGGTAACTCTTGAATGGGTTCAAATTATTGTAAGATGGGATTCATTATTGGTATTATTAAATGTGGTTGTTGTTGATTTTAAATCAAGTAAAACATTAGAGCAATAGCATTCTTGTTGACCAAATTAGCGTCTTCTGAAGAGACAACAAAAATGAATGAAATATCAGCATCCTAGAAATACATAAATAGGCAAACGTACATCCATCCATGCATCCTCATCAGGGTAATGGGGGAGCTGGAGCTGATCCAGCTGTCTGAGCAGAAAACATGGCTGGGTACTCACAGCTAGCAGTTCAACATCCGGAGCACAAAGATAGTCCTTCACAGTCGCACGTCCACGACTATATCTGTTGTTAACAAGCACTGCAGTCCCTCCTTCCTTTCAGCCTTGCTTTTCTGTTTGCAGTTTCTGTCGCCCTGTGTGAAAGTCAGATTCTGACTTTTGGTTTTTACTAAACAAATGCATGGGTTCATTTGCTATCACAACATAGACTAAAATAGTGACGGTTAGTTACATTATACCAGAATATTATATACATATTTACCTAAACAAGTTATCAACAGATAATAATTAATTTTTGTAGGAACATTCATGAGCCACTTCTTGCAGGTTACGATATTTCTGTTAGGGTATGTAATGAAGTGGCAGCAGGATAAATAAGAGATTCATTTGCAAATTGAGATATCAATTTGTCTGCATGCCATGGATTATATATTCCAGTCAAAACAACCATGTGATACAATTACAGTTAAAGAGACATCCATCATAAAGGTCACAGACTGTAGAAACTGAGACTTTTGTATCTTAAAAGATGCTCATAAAAATTCTGAGAAGGTATCTAAATGCTTAAACACTGCCATTCAGAGACTTTACTTTTAGACAAGATGTCGGGACAGCTTACAGTCATGAAAAAATATTTAGATGTACAGAAGGTACTGAGTCATCTAGTGGTTTGTGGAGTCATGTCTCACTTAAAGTCTTTTATGAACTAAGCACAAAAAGTAAGAAAAAAAGGCAGCTCTGCTGCTCATTCTACATATGTGATCCTTATAAATGTGGCACCATCTGCAAAGGAAATAAAGAGGTTTTCCAGTGGTCTATGACTTAATGCCAAGAAGCATTGTTAAGGCAAAGAAATAATCTACCAAACACAAATGTCCTTGCTTTTTGTGCTTCATTCAATATTTGCTCCTATCACCATCCTGTGCTTTTGAAGCCCAAATTACTTTCAGTTATTATGTTGACAAAAGGTTTCTTGGAGTTTTAATGAATATTTTTCATATGCTTTGGTAAAAATATCACAGCTAGGCAAAATAAAAACCACCTCTTACCAACCATGCCTTTACAACTCTGTTCATTGTAGCCAGTTTTACACAGGAGAAATTATTTTTCAATATGTTTTACGTCATTAAAAAAATAGAAGCTCAATTTTCTTACTGAGTTTCTGTTAAAAAAAAAAAAAAAGACATGTTTGGGGCCTTCTATAGCATCTAGGTCTTAAACATTCTTTTTTTAAAAAAAGAAAACTGTATGAAAACTGTATTCCTGATGAAGGAATGCTCAAGGTAATGCAACAGCAAAAATAATGAAATGAAATGAAATTCATTATGTAAGGCTCTAGTTTCACAGCTTTAGAGTTTGTGCAATAGTTCAGTGTGTCAAGATATGATTTCAAATGGTATTTTTTACAAAATACCTACAAAGGCCAAATGAAATACATTCAATTTTGAGCTTGAAGTGAGTACCTAACCTCCTGTTCAGAAGAAGGTTGAGGTCACACCAAAAGGTATGACGAAAAGAACAATCCCAGAAAAGATGACTGAAAGATGCTGGTGATAAAGAACAAAGAGGGACAGTTTTTTTCTTATACTTCACAATAGCTAAATTAAATGGATAACATCTGTGCAATGTTTCCTGAGATACCACACTTTATGTGAAACAAAAAATTCCCTGGGTGATAACCATGCTTTTTCCCAATCTAAGTAAAGATATACATAGAAGCAGGTTTATTATTTATCATCCCACTGAATTAGTTCCTTTATACATTTGTTTCAAGTGTTATTATTCAAAAAGGACATGAATTCCCAATGTTTAAGTCTGTAAGAGATGTTTGAAGGGTAAGCGGTTGGTGGCGGTCTGGTTGCAGAGGATGTTTTCATACCTGATGGAACAGTATCAAGTATAATAGTTAATTCTTCAGATAGTGCAGGAATATTATTCTTTGTTAAGAATTTACTATAAGTAACAACTGACCCTTGGGCCGGTAAGCCATGATCAACCATTTCTTTAAAAAATAATGATTTACGGTTAAAACATATATCCTGGTTATTCCATAAATACTATTTGTGAGGGGGAAATTGTGCTCGTAAACCAAGGACCAGCATAAAAGACTTTAACAGTCTAATAAACTCCATTTCGCTCATTTGTGGTTGTCACCAAGCTCGAACGGTCTAATTGGCTAAAGAGTTTTTACGTCACTTCCTGCGATGCGTGATGGCGTTGTCCATGACAGGTCTGGCACGTTGACTTCGACTGGAAGTGTGTCGTTTATTTTCTTCGTAACCTCACGCTGGGATGTGTTTTCTGTAAATGAAATCAGCCGACATATTCAACAGGAAACATATAAGGAATTGAGCGGTGGGTAAGCTGCTTTCCGGGCTCACACAGAATCGGGCTCGTTCATGTTGTTGCAGAGTTAGCTGATGGCTAAATGTTTACGCAAGGTTACAGGACGCTGCTGCGGAGATGCACACCGTCTCTGCCTCAGGGTGATATAAGGTCTGAAATGTAACGCTGGTTCACTTTGTCCGATGTGTTTCAGATCATGGCCCTACACAGACTGACTCTCAGGCTGCGGCCAACGGTAACAGCATGTTTATTAAACCCACCTTGAGATGTGGCAGCAGTATATGGACAGTGTATTAAAAACAGTCCCCTTTAACCTTTTCTGACTGTCTAGTTGTCACGTGTCAACTAGAGGTCATAAAATGTTGTAACAGCGTTTATTTATAATTGTTTTAAATGTTGCAGGTAACATATGTAAGGTCCTTGCATACCAGTGGATGCAGGCAGCAGGAGGCTGTGGCTGTGGAGTCAGAACCTGAGGCCTTCTCAGTCTTCAGAACACAGGAGAATGATCCGGTAACAGAAGTTGGCTGTGATGAGATTCTGATGGTCTCGTTGATTAAAGACACTTAGGATAATTTAGACACGTGATATGTTTCTTAATGCTCGAGAAATAAGTACTGACTAACTATTAGTAAATAAATAATAGTAGTGGTGCAACAACACTGATGTCACTGAAAGTGTTCAAAAGATTCTCAGGTAAATAGGTTTAAGAAACTCAGCTGTGTTGCATCCATATTACTGATTGCAGTTGTAGACGTGCTCTGTTTCGATAACAACTTTGGTATCCAAGCTCCAGGATGTTGACCTTCAGGGTTGGAAAATATCTGAGAATGTAGCCTGACTCAGTTAATTTTTGTGATCTTTTTGAGCCTACATGATGGGTTATAAACTCCATTTCCATCATAGAGTTTAAAGATGTTATTCCATTTCCATGTCCGCCTTCTGAAAGCTTGACTACTGTAATCTCTGAAAATGTATCTGGCTTTCTGTGTTTATACTCTGAGCAGCATGAACCAATAATGTTGGTTAATATTGGTGAGGAGGAAGGTGCAACACACTGTCTGACATAAAACCTCAATGCTATTATATTCTAAGCATTTTTCTGTATTTAAAAGAATAACCAATACTTAATTTACTTAATATATCTAAATATTAAAAACACACTGAAGTTTTTCTTTCATTTCTGGTAATATTTGTTTAAAGTGGTTCTGATGTGCTTTTTTTCTTTTACTCTTTCTTAATAGCTTTTAAAGATGATGTTCTAATATGATATATTATTCTGTATTACATTCTTTGACCCAAAATTCCACTATTGTCTCTTTCTAGGCTTGTCAGTCAGAGAAACACATCGGACAGTTTTATACCTTTACCTCCTGCACACATTCGCTCTCTGTTCCCTCATGGTCTCCCCTGGCGCTATCAGCAACAGGCAGGTTTCTCCTTTACATATGTTTGTACAGAAAAGTGAAATTAAGCATGATGTGGTTAATAGGTAACAGCGTCCACTTTAAAATTCTTTTTTCAAGAATGGATTTTAATTTTTCGGCACGGTTTTAGGTGAGGACGTTTAATGAAGCTTGCCTCATGGTGAGGTCGCCAGCTCTGGAGGTCATCTCTTATCTGAAGAAAACAGACTACAGCAAACCTGCTTTGAGATTTTTATTCTGTATCCTTAACAAAATCGTGCTCACTCACTCTATTTCTCCTGATCCCATATAAGCTTGTCGTCGTCCTTATCGATTTGTTCAGATGGGTTGAAGGGAAGTGGGAAGACAATGTCACTTTGTCACACAGTCCACTTTTGTTATACACAGGGATGGCTGGTGCTACATATACCTGATGGTGAGACAAACACAGTCACAGAGACACACACCACCACATGTTTGCCTGCACACAGAGATAACAGATGTTTCTATACCTCTACTTTAAATAGCGCACCTCTGGGTGAAGAATTGTAAGGAGCTGCTCCCATCATCCTATAATTCGTCACGCTTTGATCAGCCTTTACAAGCCACAGCATGGTTACGCAACTTCAAGATCACCAGTGAACCCTTCCTCTCTAAGGTAACAACAATTACACTTTAGGAAGAGCATATGTCCTTGGGACTATGGTAGCAGTATTTTACTATTTTTTTTTTTTATGTTTTTTAGATACAACTTATTTCTATTTTAGTAAAAAGCTGTCTAGCTTTATTCCGGTAAATAGCAGAATAAGTTTATAGTGTTTTTTTTTATATATATATATAAAGCTCATAAAGTTGTTTCATTTTGCTAAAATGATCCACACAAAGACAACAAAATATATAGACTCATAATTTGGATTATTAATGCAAGTTAAAAAAAAAAACAAACAGGAAAAACAAAACATTGGACAGCTCAGGACTTAGATATTTTTGTGTTGTATTAAATGTTATTTATATCACAGACAATCTTGGTTTGGCACAATATTGGCTTTTCAGAGAAATTATACTGATTCATCTTCTTGCATAATTTCAATAATAACACTGGTCAGAATTTTGCAACTGTTTTAAGAAGTAAAGTGATTGGTTGTGCAGTTTTGACATTCCTCCTTGGATGAACGACATGTTTTTTTATTGTAAACCAAAGCCTGCATGGTGAACAAATAAAAACAAAGACCAACATCCTGAAAGGCATGTCAGAAAAGATTTTTGAGAAGTTTTTAGAATAAATCAGAGCACATGTAGGTATTTCTGAGGTGCTCCCTTAGTCTTAAACTGAGGCAACAGGTTTTGTATCCAGACAACTACATGGACAGTTTATGATCTGATCACATGATCCTGCAGAGAAGGTTATGATGCAGATCATGGGTGTGGATTGTACACCAGATGCTGCACACCTGCATATAACTGATATGTAATTAAATTGAACCTTCCTAGCTTGATGTTAACCACAAACATTACTCTCTGTTTTAGATTTTCTCAGAGGACATTTAAAAAAGTAATAATTAAAATCAGTAAATGATGAAACTATTTTCTTTCCCAGATAAAAACAAAACAGCGCTATGTTTGGACGAAGAGGGAGTCCACAGAGGAGGGCCGTCCACTCGGAGAGCTGGTGGATCAGGTAAGTTCTCTGACAGTGCAAATCAGTGTGGATATCGTTCCTTCATTTCTGAAGTTATTTTCATTACAGACAAGGATTCTTTCATCCTCTGTGGATTTTTTTTTCTTGTCTTTATTTCTGACTGATTCGAGTCAAGTAGTGTCCTTAAAGTTTCTCTTTCATATTGCCTGTCCTTGTGATAAGTTGAACCGAGGACATAATGGATCAGCACATTGTTGTACAGTGTCATGCAGTGGATTCATGTGAAGCCTGTCAATTTCTGACTTTCTGCCTGGCAGCATTCTGTTTAATGGATTTAGTGAGTAGGTTATTGTATTTAGTTTGTTGTTGTGTAAATCTAATTAGAGAATACATTGATATTCACCAATCTGACTGTTTTGATAGATAGGGCACCTTTGATGGATGAGTGAGTGAAAAATAATGCCAATCTGTCACAGAACTCCAATTTTATTCAGTTCAGTTTAATTACACTTTAATTCCTGAAGAGTAATTATCTATTGCTGTAACTGTCATTATTGCAGTGTTCAAAATAGTTGTTAAAGATGGTTATACCTGTAGGCAAGGAGCAACTCTTGTAGTGGTCTGTGTTTCAGATGATCTGAAGAAGCTTCTGACCGAAGATACCCTGTTGTTGAATTACTGTGTTATGAAGAGGATGACGGGGGGATCCATGATGTTTTCATTTTATGAAATTTCTTTATTTGCACAATCAGCTCCAGAACAGAGCAGCTTTCTTTATTAGTTCATAGTCATTGACTCAGATGACTGCAGATGAGACTGCACTCTCCACGACAGGCTTATAGAATATAAGCAGCATATCGCAGCAAACACTGAAGGACCTGAACTTCCTGTAAAGTAAAGTCTGTTTTGTCCCTTCTTGTAGACAGCATCAGTGTTGCGTCTCCAGTCCAGTCTGTTGTCCAGGTGAACACCGAGGTATTTATATTCCTCCACCATGTCCACTTTTTCTCCCATGATGGAAATGCTGCTTCACTTGTTCCTGGTCCTCCTAAAATCCACAATTATCTCCTTTGTCTTGCTCACATTTAAGATCAGATGATTGTTCCCACATCACAAAGCGGTCCACTCAGTCTCTTGTCCATCACTGACACACCCCACAACTGCAGAGTCATTGAGTATTTCTGCAGATGACAGGGTTCTGACTTGAACTGGAAATCTGAGGTGTACAGTGTGAAGAGGAATGGTGTGAGTACAGTCCCTTGTGGTGTTGGTACCGGTCAGACACAAACTATTTAGTCTCGCAAACTGTGGTCTGTTTGTCAAGTAGTCAGTAATCCAGGTGATTGTGGAGGCACACCTGTTTCTTTCATAGTGAAGCAGGCTGGATGGTGTTAAATGCACTGGAGGAATTGAAGAACGTGACCCTCACTATGCTGCCTGCTTTACCCAGATAACAGTGGGTTTGTTGAAGCAGGTGGTGTATGATGGCGTCTTCAGGGAAGTTGTGGGTCAAGGGAGGGTTGGAGGTCTGTTAGCTGGGGGCAGGGGAAGAGGATGCTGAGCTTGTTTCTGAACTAAACCTATTGAAGAACATCTCTTTGTTGGTTTAGTCCAGACTTCTTTGTTCTGCTTGAAGCCTGTGATCTTTTTCAGTCCTGACCACACATCTATTACGTTGTCCTGCTGGATCTTGACTTGAAGTTATTTTTGTACTTGCTTCCATAATTGGTTAATGCCTCCCTTGTCTCCCTTCCTGAAGGCTCTTTTTTTCTTGTTGAGCAGTTCTTTCAGGTCACTGATGATCCAGGCCTGAAATAAAATATTTATTAAGTTCCATTAAAATGCTTTCCTAAGCTCACAACCCTCCACTTTTGATTTTCGGTTTGCGGTTTGATTTTTCCATTCATATTATGCAGTTGTCCAGCTTCTGATGGTGTTTTCTTTGCTGCAGGGCATATCGCGTGTGAAGAGCAGCAGTGATGTGGTGGGGGCGGTGATGAAGGAACTCAGGCTGCAAAGCGGGCAACTGGGGTCAGAATTTCGTCTGGCGGTGGTAGTGGACGGCGTCAACGCCCTGTGGGGAAGATCCACCATTAAGAAAGAAGATAAGAGTGCTGTGAGAAAATGCATAAATAATTCTGTTGTTTTCAATTCAACATTTTTCTTGTAGGAGCCACAGTTGGAAGGTCTTACTTGTCTTCTTCACTGTCAACAGGTAGATCCAGAAGAGCTCACTTTGGTTTATAACCTGAGAAAGCTGATGAAGAATGACTGGGTGAGAAGATGCTCGTTACTTAAGATGACGAGTGGCTTCAGAAATTTTGAGTGAATATTCATTCTTTTTGTCTCAGACTGGAGGTGCCATCATCACCACTCTATCTCAGACGGGGTCTCTGTACACTCCCAAATCTGCCTACCTGCCCCAAGAGCTGCTCGGAGAGGTTAGAGTTGTTGTGTTTTTTTTTATTTTCCCTTTTATATTGCATTTCTGTAGCACTTGGCGTCAGCAGCCACAGATGATTTATCTTTTTTTTTTTTTTTGTCACTTTTAAACTTGGCTGTAAGGCACGACTTTGCAGATTGAAACTTTTTTGTTGTGCAAGAGCAAATAAAAATGCTGTTTGTTTTGCACTATTTCCTGGAAGCAGGTCTTTTGCAGTATTTGGGAACAAAAAAACAATCTATTTTTCAGTGTAGTTCACAAGTGGGATATTTTATGTCATGGAGATTCACATAAGCTGCTCTGTATTTTGTTTAGTTTCTGCTCTGTTAGAAGCCTTTCGCCGTTATTACAGCAGTCATATTTCTCCTGCGTGTCACAAAAATCAGTTCACTAATGGACTCGTAAATCCATCAGTCACTCACAATTACTCTTGACAGCAGTTAAATCATTCAACTCATCCCATCTGATGAAACATGTTGGGATCATAAGTATGTCATATTTATTGCTTTGAATTCTCTAGTTTATTGTAGATGATTTAGGTTTGATTAGAACTTGCTTTTTGTATTTACGAATAAAAGGTTATGGACGTATGTGAACATAGAGACCTCAACATTTAAATTTGTTTAAATATTCTAGCAGGATCTGTGGTGCTCCTAACTTGATGTCTACCTATTTCCAATTTCACTTACTGCAAATGATACATATTTTGTGATCTTGTATAATATTTGGGCATGATATTTAAAGGCATCATGTTAAATGTTACAAACACCTGAGCGGGTTTGATGTCCGGTACTTAAACCTGCTGTTTGTGTTCTGCTCCTTAGAAGGGCTTTGATAGCATGGATCCATTTGTCCCGGTATCAGTGCCCAACTACAGTGAGAAGGAGTTTGAGAGCTGTTACATGTACTATATGGACCGCCACTGGCTGCAGCATCCACAGAGTAAGTAATGATGATGCTTATGCTTTTCTTATATGTTAATAATGAGATGTTTGAAAGGTTTTCTCACTAACATGGTTGTTTCTAACAGGCCGAACAGAAGAAGGGAAGAAAGAACTCATCTTCCTGAGCAACAGGAATCCATCCATGTTGGACAGAACTTGTGGCTTCTTATGATATTACATACATATTTAAATCTGCAAGTAAACATGCAAATGCCATTGTACCAGAAATGCATATACAGACAAACCTCCATGTCCTTTATGTGTCCTGCTGTAAATTATAACGCACCGTGTTGCTTTGATAATAAAATGTTAACACAAAATGTACAATTGACTTTCTAATGGTGCAAGTTGAAAATTGAATTATTTATTCCAATAACGAGTAAAGAACCTTTTCTTTTACAGAACACAGATATTCATATACAGATCATATTTGGGCACGTCTCAAAAGGACTTGTTGCATCACTTTTTTTTTTTTTTTGACTTATCTGATCTTCGGGAGCTGTGGAGAGCAGTTGCTGTAGTTTTGGAAGTAAAATGTTTTCCCATTCATGCTTGTTACAGGTTGTGAGCTTCTCAAGCTGTTGGACATCCTTTTACCATGTGTATAACATGCCAGTTAAGTCAATGGGTTCCAGATCTAGTCTGTAGCCAGGTCTGTTTCACCACAAAGATATCTTGTGTATGTGTAATGCATTTCAGCATTGTCTTGTTGAAATCATCAAGCCCTTCACCTGAGAAAGGTGTTATTTTAAGGGCAGTTGATGTTGCTCCAAAGTATATATTTATTGTTCAATGCTTCATTGTCCTTTCACTAATCTATGAGTTTGCCTGTGCCATGTGTACTAATGCCTCCATTCAACCTCTGTGGTGACTTTTGAACTGAGTAAGGAAAATAGACGCGGTCCCTTTCTTCTTTCTCCAACAGGACTATGTCCGTGACTTTCAAGAATATCTTTGATACATCCAACCAAAGGACGTTTGTCCACTTGGCATCAGTTTGCACTCTCAGAGGAAACTGTTTCTGTTAGTGTTTTCTCTTATTCAAGGTAGATTATTCAGTTGTATTTGTACTTGTGGTGATGAGCTATGTTTACTGACAGTGGTTTTCAGAAATCCTCCTGAGTTGTTCATTTCCACAGAATGATTGGAGACGACTCTCAGGACCTGAATGTTACAACTGAGGATGACTTTTTTGGTCTTATTTCTTTCTTATGGAGATTCATCCTGACTCTCTGACTTTTTAAATAATACGAACTAGAAATGAAAGAAAAATCCCAAATGTATGATGAAAAACATTAAATAGTTGATCTAGTTGTCCCTCTCCACATCTGGGCAACTCAGCCAGTTTAAGGTTCCTTTCTTTAGTTGCTTTCCAGCTCCAGGAACCATCGGGTTTTGGGTTGTCCTTTCTCCTACCACCTTCTACATTGACTAGGAACCAAAGGTCAGACCGACTTCCAAGAGAGAAATTTGACCCTGAAGTATTGCCCTGGCAAAATGACCAAATTGCAACATCTGTAAGCTTGTAGGCACCAGAAAAACAGATTAAGATGGAAGCCTACTGAAGAGGTGTAGAAGCACATATGGAAACGCATGATGAAACAAAGTAATAACATAATCAACTGGCTCATCTTGGAGTTTTGATTTTTCATTCAGGCCTGAACCTCAGCAGGTCAAGGTTGTAACTAAAACACAGTTCTAACCAGACCGAGAAAAACTGAGCACATTATTCCTGTTTTAAGATCCTTGCACTTGCTACCAGTTACCTTGAGGGTAGATTTTAAAGTGTTGTTGTTGGTTTACAAATCAATAAACAATATGTGGGCCAGAATACGTTTTTGATCTCCCTTGTAGAATATAAACCACGTAGAGCTCTGAGATTTTTATGGGGCGGTCCAGCTGGTAGAACCTCCAGCTAGAACCAAACAGGGTGATAAAGTATGTAGCTACTATACTGCACACAGATGGACTCAACTTCCTGTTGATATTAAATGTGCTCCAATTCTAGCCGAGTTTAAATAAAAAAAAGGCTGTTTTCCCGTGCCTTTGTTTAATTTAGTTTGTTGCTGCACTTATTACTGCACTGTTTTTACGTTATCAATTATATCCTTTGTTTTAATCCTTTTTGACTAAATCTATTTAGCTTGTGGTTTTTTTTTTTAAATAGAATTTATTTCCATCCTCATGCTGTTTTCATTCATCTGCCTTTGTGAAGCACTTTGAAATGTCTTTGTGTATAAAATGTGCCATACAAATACATTTATATAGCATATTCTATACACACTCACAGACACAAAACAAATAAACAAAACAACACACACAAATAAATAAAATAAATAAAATAAAATAAAATAAAATAAAATAAAATGAAAAAATAATCGTACGTACCACCTGGCGGTTGGTATTATTATTGCTTGGTTGCCTACGCAACCGTTTCTGCAGTCACGTGACCGGTAGAGAAGCACAGATACAAACTTGGCTGCTGAAGTCTAGTTTGGCGTGTTGGACAGAACCAGTATTAAAAAGACTGTGGCGTGTAAATGGTTCGGTTACAGCTCCAGGACAGGCTCCCGCCAGACCCACACGAAGAGGATATCATCTTTTATTAGCTGAGTAAACAGCAGGCGGGTCGTTGCTGTAAGTTATTTTCCCGAAGCTGTGTTTTATCACATTTATGCCTGAACTTCTACATTTTTTAATGAGTGTTCTCGCTCTCTCCAGACAAAATGTCACTGTCGTTGCCATCTTCTGCTCTTTTGGCCCTTATTGTATTCGTCGCAGCAGAAGTGACCTCTCTGTTCAGGTTCCGCCACAAAACACACACCTCTAATGCTTGTTATCATCATTGTTATTATTAATTGAGTTGTGTTCATGTGTTGTTACTAATATTGTTGTTCCCGTTATGTTTTCCTCTCCCAGAAAGCAGTAAATGTGTTGCCAAAAGCTTTGGCCAGGACTCCATAGTGTGTGAATGTAATGCCACCTACTGTGACAGTGTTGGGACGGTCACTTTGCCTCCACTGGGCCAGTTCTCCTCCTACCTGACCAGCATGGCAGGCAGCAGGCTGGAGGCCAAGCTGGGCCAGATCCAGGTGAACAGCACTGGGGCAGGTGAGTGGAGGAGAGCTGTGGTGAACGGAGCAGTAAAGTCATGTTTGAAAAGGGATTATAGGGGAGACAACACACCTTTTAGAAGTACCATCTCAAACTTCACCACTGGCTTTGCTTGTACAAATAAATAAGCCTAAAACCATGTAGTGTGAGCTGCTGTTTTCCTGTTGTAGAGGACTATATGAATTAATAATGATGTTATAGTGTTATGGGAGGTGGAGATGGGAGCATTTTGAGGTGGTAAACTGTGAGGAGAGAGATGAGAGGAGGTCAGGTAGCTGAGCCGGTTCCAGCCTGTACACTGCACTTTGTGACATTAACATAATTTGCAGCCTGTTTTATACTAACGTAATAGTGGATAAGTCTGGTGCCAGGCAGCTGCCTGCAGTTCACTTCCATGCAATATAATGTAAAGTTTGAGTAAGTGATTCCAATCCTTGACACTTTTAGTTTCAATCAGCGAATCTTGTGAAAACCTACAAACTTTTAAAAAAAATTCATTTATTTAAAAAACTGAAGAAATAAACTCATAGCATTTTTCACAGTTATGCATTAGAAGAGTCGTTCACGGCTGAGAGTAAGCTTTGCTTTAAAGATATTCAATTAATTACTTATTAGTTGTAATTTGTTGTGTTTCCCAGTTGTGTAGATCAGATTGATGTCTGATCAGATTAATGTCTTATTTGAGTTTAGAAATCTCATCTGAGTGTAGAAGCGCCGTTCGGGAAAGTATTTCATTTTTAAAATACTAAATTATTTTTATGTATGTAGAGACTGTTGTAATTTGTTGTTTATTTCTGATATGGTTACAGTGAGGGTGTTTGATTTTTTTTTAATTTTGAATTGCATTATGATGTAATTATGGACATCTCTGACTGTGGTCGGAGCAGTTGTGCTTTACTGAAAGTGTTTCTTTCAGGCCTCAGGTTGACCATCAATCCCACCAAGAAGTTTCAACAGATCAGAGGATTTGGTGGCGCAATGACTGATGCGGCAGCCATCAACATACTCTCTCTTTCTGCTGGGGCACAGGAGAAACTGCTCCAACAGTACTTCTCCAAAGAAGGTACACTTCATGTAGCGGCCATTTGAAACCCCTTTTCTGTGATTTTTTTTCCCCTTTGGTTTGTTTGTTTTTGTTCACCAAACATGTTAAGTCCTACTGATATTTGAGACATCTTTTACAATAATGGAAAGGGAGTCTGAGGGTGGTTACAATCAGTTTACAGTGTTATTTAAAAAAAAAAAAAGAGAAAAGAAGAAGCTAAAAACAGACAATATTTAAAGGGAACATATTTCCTTTGTCTGCTTGTAACAAAAACAATGGGGGAATAATATTTAAATTTGTACACTTTTCATAGCAGCAAATGTTAAGGACAGCAATCACTGTCCTGCTTTAACATAAGACAAAGGTTTTCTCTTTCTATGAGATTTCTACGCAGAAGAATTGTTGAAATAATGGACTCTACATCATTTATTTATTTAAAACAGAAACTTTAATGTCTAATTGTAGACATTGAGAAAATATTTGAAGATAAAGACACATCACTCCATTAGTTATATCTTGCCTAGACTTAACTATGCTTCAACCTGAAGATTTTGCTCCATAATATGAGCATTACGCTGTTGTTACGTTTTCGGACAGAGCGTTTATGCTGGGATGATGTGAAGCTTTTTGACAGGGTGTGCTATCCTGTTGAAGACAGGTGCAAGCTTCCCTAGCTTTCCTTAAAAGTCAAGCGAGAGAACTCAGAACTTTCTGAAAATGTCCACTTTTGGGGCTGCGAATGCCACAAAAGGGAAGGCCTTCATATGAAGACAGTAAACATGAGTAAAACTGGTGCTGAACTAAGGGGTTCAAGTGTGCCAAAGAAACACCCCTCAAACCAAGGTGCTGCCACATTCAGCCTTTTTTGTTGACGCAAATCAGAATGAATTCCTGAGCCAAACTTCTAAATGTTGCTGTGGAAACCTTCCAATCTTTCACTGTCCACTGTTTGTCCATTGTGGTTTCTGCTGCTGTAACCAATCTGCTTTTTTTGTGCGTTCAGAATTGCTTTCATGAGCACGTTAGCGGTGATGAGTGGTTCTTGAGTTAATGTTGCCTTTCTATGAGAAGAACCAGCTCTTGTAATTCTTCTCTAGCTGTTGCCATTAAGAGGGAATTTCTGCCCAGAAAGTTGCTGTTAACTGTGTTTGTTTCTAGATCATTCTTGTCTTAAATAGCCAAACCAGCCATTTTGTCACCAACAGACACCGTGTTCATTCAGAGTTACCTAAGCTACTTTCTTTTTCCATTCTAATGCCTAGTTTGAACTTCAGCAGATCTGCAGGACCAAAGGTGTGTTTGTGTGCAACTTTGGTTTACTTCAGACCACTTGATGGTTTTTTGTGAGCTCCTGGTTTCTAGGAGAGGACTATAAAACTACTTTGGTGAGGTCGGAAACATTTTATTAGCCTGCGTGAGCTTACAACTCATACTGACCTTGTAAAGAATACCTGACAGCATCAGTTTAGAGAGATCGCTTTTTGTTTTTTCTTCAGATTTACCAAGAAGATAAATCTGAGAGTACTAATCATGCAGCCAGGAGGTAAAATGGAGATTTTTAAGGGTGAAAAATGCCTCCCTTACGAGCATTTCCTCTTTTACAATTCCAGAAATAACTGGTCCAAAGTTCTTCAAATAAAAACATAAACCATGTTGTGCATGTCTGTGAAAACTTTGACCTGTCATCACAGAGGTGATTCCCATTCTGATTAGTAGCAGTTCTTGAAATGGCATGACTGCAGCCTTCATGTTCTCTATTTCAGTGTCATGTGACATTGTCATGTTCTGCAGGGTTAGGGGTAGGGTTAGGGGTTAGGGTTAGGCTAGGGTTATCATCATGCATCAAGTTGGAAGTGTTGATTAATCTAGTTACAGCCAAACGAGGGTGTTTGTTTGTCAAACGTGATCTCACATTTGTAACAGTAAATCAGTTGAACATAAATCTCCCTGTATGCATGAAGAGCCAAAGCACAAATTCACAAATACCCCTTCCTCACTTCACGTGATCTCAAACATCCTCCTGCCGTACGTCGATGAGTGATTTAGGATCAAGGATAAATCAGCATCAGTTCCTTTCGACTTTGTATATCATGGCAGGTATTGGCTACAGCGTTGTGCGCGTCCCCATCGCCAGCTGTGATTTTTCCACCCGGCTTGTACACCTACGCTGACACACCTGCAGATTACAACCTGGAAAATTTCACTTTGGCCCCTGAGGACATAAACATGAAGGTATCTATTTGTTTCTTTATGCAAAAATACGTGTTCATCCCTTCATATCTCTGCATGAATTTGCTTTTCTCCTTTGCCTTCAGATCCCTCTCCTGCAGCGTGCTCAGGCCATGTCTCCACGGCCCCTGTCCCTGTTCGCTAGTGCCTGGACTGCCCCCGCCTGGATGAAAACTAATAATGCACTTATAGGAAAGGGCTCCCTGAAGGGCCAGCCAGGGGGCAAGGAACATAAAACATGGGCTCAGTACTATATTAGGTGACTTGCGTTACTTTTGCCTTGGAGTAATTTAGCTTGTTGTATTCCAAATCATTTTATTCTGATGGCGGCCTCTTCCTCTCAGGTTTCTTGAAGAATATGCAAAACATAACTTAACCTTCTGGGCATTGACGACAGGAAATGAGCCCACTGCAGGACATATTACAAATTACAGGTAATTCCTCACATGACATTAAAACTAGTTTCATGTGAACTCTGAATGCTGCAAGAGAGTGAGGTGACTCATTGTCATTGCAGTTTCCAAGGCTCTGGGGTTCACTGCTCAAGAGCAGAGGGACTGGGTGGTTATGGATTTGGGCCCTGCGCTGAGTGCCTCGTCATACCCAGATACACATATCCTCATAATGGATGATAACCGCTTGCTGCTGCCCTATTGGGCTAAAGTGGTGAGTCTAAGAACAGAGAGATACAGTTATTGGCAAGGTCATGACTAACCTTTTTCAAGCAGCAAAACATAAAGGATTGTTATTTTCCTCCAGTTTTTCAGACACAGACACCAAACTTTGTATTTAGACTCAGGATGTCTGAAGAATCGCTGAAAATTATAATTACTTTTGCAGGCTTCTAGGTTGTGCTGTAATAAGAAAATTTACATTTTGGCTCATATTTTAAGAACTGCATGGGTTGCTGAAAATGATCCTCTGATTCCTTGCAAGGCCCCTCATCAAATCCACCCATTGCCACCAATTTTTGCCATGAAACATGTCTCACCATTGTAAAAAGGCTAAAGGTGAAAATAAAACAAACTGGCGTGAGGCCACTCAAAACTATTTTTACAAAACCTGGCATACATAATTTATAGAGCGTCCTAATGAAAAGCTGTTAAAAGAATTTTGATTCAGTAATCTGTTTCAAAGATATGCAGTTAAATTTGTTGGTGTGATCCAAAGATACTTTTTGACCTGTATTGCGTGATGTAATGATCCAGACATAAAATTGGTAAGACGTTCTTTGAAATCACACCACATTTTGTGAATTGCAAGGCTTCAGTTGTAGGCCGTTGCTAAATCACCTCTGAGATGACTTTCTCAAGATGGCTGTGGAACAGCCAATCAAATTACAGAAGCCAGTCTTTATAAATGAGAATGATCAATATTCATGAAACTTTAAAGGCTTGATCAAAAGGTCATGTGGAAAGGATGTACCAAATCTGATAACCGTTGACAATTAAGGGATGCTGGGAGATTTACATTTTGCACCGTATTTCAAAAACTGCAAAAACTAGACTAAAAATACTTTTCCCTCTAATTATTTAAAAAAAAAAAACCTCAACACTCAATTCTGTAAATTTTCTGACATGCACATTTTCTAATATAGAGCAAATAAGACTGACTTGCATATTGAACTATATTAAATCTGAATAAAATGGTATGGTTTAGCTGGATTTAGACAAGGCTACATTGTTCAGATAATCTGAATTTTGACTGGGATTTGGACGTAGCAGTTTATGCAAATTATACATAGTTAGCAGTTGACTTGGGTTTTTACAGGTTTAACTGCAAATTATTCACACTGGACAGGATTAAAACCATGTTAGGCTACATTAAAACCATGTCAGTGTTTACATCACCTTGTATATAGCAGGGTTCGGACTGAAACCAAATTTGGAAAATTGAAATGAGGTAAAGGCAAGATTAGAATGGGTTGAGACCATATAGACAAAGTTTTAGTTGTATTTAAATAGATTTTTTAAATTAAAGAGTATCTGTATATTAATGAGTCATTAAAGTTACTGAATTGATACGAAGAACAACAAATGCAATATAGACATCTTAATAAAAAGTTTCTGCATCACGAGTGCCAGATTCTGCAACTTTCCATTATGTTGCAGCAAAATTCCTTGACTTTTTTTTTTCTCCTTCTCTGTTCCTCCAGGTTCTAAATGATATTCATGCAGCACGGTACATTCATGGTGTGGCGGTCCACTGGTACCTGGACACTGTTATCCCTCCTGATATAACCTTGGGAGTCACCCATCACCTCTATCCAGAGTATTACCTGTTTGGCACCGAGGCCTGCACTGGGGCGTTCCCAACAGAAAAAGGGGTGCTTCCTGGGAAGTTGGAAGAGGGCTGAACTCTATGCCCATGACATTATAGAGGTGAAATTGTCCTTTTTTTTCTGCATGTGTGAAAGTTATGCTTGTTCAGTCAGATTCCACTGCAAAATATTTGACATGGTGTGAGTTCTCTCTGAACGGTGACTCTCTTCCTTCCATGCTGGTTGTAAGTTGCACTCTGCTGCATGCATGCTGCAAAGACAGCCTTGCAGACCAGCAAAGCAAGCTGGAACTGGTGTTTCCACTTTCTTCACTCTCACTCAAGGGAGTTTGGACTCCTTCCATTCAATCCATTTTGCCTGGGTTCATTCAGGCTTCACGTATATTCAAACTGAGAGAATTTGGCCATGCTGTCCTGTGTGATATTTAAACAAAATACCAAGGCCCAATTTGACCAGTTCATTAAATGGAATAACTACACTTTCAAAACACACAAGAGGTGAAAGATACTGAACGCAAGGGTGTTTGCTCTGTTTCAGGACTTAAATTATCATGTTGTAGGCTGGACTGATTGGAATCTGGCACTTGATCAGACTGGTGGACCAAACTGGGTAAAAAACTTTGTAGACAGTCCAGTTATAGTGGATGCAAAGCGCGACGTCTTCTACAAGCAGCCATCTTTTTACAGCCTGGCCCACTTCAGGTAGCCACCTTTGTCTCACTTGATCTTTGTTCACAATGAATACCAAGTCATTTTTCCAGTTATTCCATATCATGACATTCTTGTGAAAAACCTTTTTTATGCAGCAAGTTCCTTTGGGAGGGATCACAGAGGGTGGGGGTTTCCTCCAGTGGAAAAACGGACTTGGAATATACGGCCTTCATCAGACCGGATGGTTCAGTGGTGCTCATCATACTCAACAGGTACTAGTCATAAAAGCTGCTTGAAAGTGTGCTACAGTAGGTAAATACTGAACTGCTTGTGTGTGTGTGTTATCTCAGGTCATCATCTGATATCCAGTTTGAAGTCTCGGATCCTGCAGTGGGATACATTCCCTGCACCGCTCCAGCCCGTTCACTAATCACACTTGCCTGGAGCACAAACTAACCTCACCAGCACAAATTTACTTGTTGAAAATTTGTCTGCAAACATCACACTAATTAAAACATTTCAAAGTTAAAAAAACAAACAAACAAAAGAATTTAATACCAGAACCTTAAAGTTACCAAAGCTGCTTTTAAGATGAATTTGTCAGCATCACTTCAGATTTTTCACTGAAAGTTTGTTTTTGTGACAATGACCTCAGGTTAATTAAATTAACATCAATATATTTTACTTTAATTTAAAAAGCTAAAATGTCACCAGTCCTTGTGAGAAACTAATTCAATTGATTACCCTACCTTGCCTTAGTTCTCCGCTTTAAGTGTGCTTACATTCCCTCGTCTCTGAAGAGAAAATTCAAATAGAGATTTTGTACATGTCTTTGATTGTTGTCTTGTAAATAAATTTGACATTATTCAGAATCCTCAATCATTGTTGAGTACAGAGGAAATAAAATGCCACTTGGTAAATAAGATGGAAAGAGTTAGCCAGTCCAGTTTTTATTGGCAATTTATTAATACATCATAGACATTTTTCATATAATATACAGTTTGATAAACAGATTTCACTTTTGCATCCCCATTCTCAATGTTTTTTTTTTTTTTTTGCAAACCTTAAGTTGCTGAACTAAAATTATTTACATCAAAGTGATAAAAATGAGAAACAAGTCATGAACAGAGGAATAAAACAAAAGACAAATACCACCTGTTTATAATATTTACACACCAGGAAGGGAGGGGGTATGTTAAATCTGAAGCATCAGATAAGACCAACTCAGATATAAATTCATTCATTCACTGGTACAAGAATTGCAATTTCAGACTGAGAGGAGCCCTGGTTGATGCAATGAAGCCCTCTCTTTCAAGTCACAGCTTCTGTTTGTGGCCAATAGCATGATTTTTGTAAAATACTTTAGGTTCTTTCATTGAAAAATACTACAGAGTTCTTAAACAACATGAACTCTTACAGTACAGTCAACTTAAAGGCTACCATGCTAAATTGCCAAATTCTTCCTGACAGTTCCTATTTTGCCAAGGAATGAAATATAAATATAAGTCCTTGAGGGCAGGGGGCGTTATGACCCTTTCTCTGTTAAATGCAAAGTGTGAAACTATCCCCTAAAGTCTTCGTAGGTGCCTTACAGGGCTCAGTTGCAGGATGTAGCTCATTTTCAGGTGAGGAAAGACCGTATATGTGATATCAATCTGGCATTTTTACCTCACTGCAGCAGTACATTTAAAGAGAGGTGTACATAAAGTTTGCTTGGGGATTGGAAGTAGAGATGTGGCTGGGATAAACATCAATTTAGGCTGGCGATGACAGATTAAGCACGATGAATTGTTCAGAGACCCGAATGTTACATGTTTGAGGAGAAAGGGATTAAAAAATAAGATACAAAAAGTAAGGGTGCAATGATTGACAGAGCTAATCAGAAGGAAGTGAGAAGCGTTTTGCTGGTTGTAGATGAGGGGAGCCGAAGGGATGAGACAGGTGGGCTGTCTCAGAAGGACCATCTCTCCTGTGTGCGGGGGTCCGTAGAGAGTGAGGGAGGCTCTGACGGAGGCTGATTGCTGCTGTCTTCTCCGTTCAAACTCATCCTGCACACTGGACACGTGTCATGCTGCGGGGCCACAGCACAAAAGATAAGTGATCAATGCCATTTCCTCTCAAAAGAGGAATTTTAACAAGAGAATTTCTTATTTTAAGTCCCATTTTACACGATGCTCAGACTTCTTGAGATGCCTGGATAGCAGTACTCAAGTCACTAAAGATCAGGGCAAATGAATAATAACTTAAGTCAAATGTTGCATTAACTGTCCCAGCTCCATACACCTTTCACATCACTGTATGTTCATACAGCTTAAATAGTAAAATGAGTAAAATACTTAAAACAGAGCTTTCTTATTGAATATGCCTTTGATTTTTTTGACATTTTTCTTATATTTTAATGCAAAATGGGAATCAAAAAGCTGCTCATGAAGTACTTAATGGTAGTAAGAATTTATTTCTAAGCTTAAGAGTTAAATTCTGATTTAATTATCAGCTATAGTCTTACACACGTGGACAAAATTGTTGGTACCCCTCAGTTAAAGAAGGAAAAACCCACAATTCTCACTGAAATCACTTGAAACTTACAAAAGTAACAATAAATAAAAATTTATTGAAAATCAAATAACCTGATTTTGATTATTTGATTTTCAATAAATTTTTATTTATTGTTACTTTTGTAAGTTTCAAGTGATTTCAGTGAGAATTGTGGGTTTTTCATTCTTTAACTGAGGGGTACCAACAATTTTGTCCACGTGTGTAAATGCAGATGCACGTTGATGGCATCAAAGGAGCATATGATAAATGCTCCTTTATGATAAATGTGCATACATTCTGCACACGGCAGGAAGGAACTGGTAACAAGAACATAATTTCACTCAATTAACAGGTTAACTGAAGCAATCACTTTCACATATACATTTCCTTTAGCATAACCAATTAGTCAAGACAAAGGTTTCCTTGACACCTGAATACTATGAGCACTGTGATTACATCTTATACTGGGAATTATATTTATTATCAACTGCATATCCCTTTTTTTTTTTTTTTTAAATGTGTCATCTTTTTTTGTGACGCACCATTTCCAGCCATGGCACTATACAGCCTGAGTGGAAGAAGTGTTTACAGGGCAGCTGTCTGACTGGCTCTCCTGCTGTAAAGTCCTCTTTGCACACTGGACATTCCATACAGCAATCTACAGGAATGAAAGATGGAAATAGGTTTAGTCTTTCACATGATTTCAGCATCATTTTCCTCAAAATACACTCACCGGACAGCTTTATTAGATGCACCTGTTCAATTAATGTTAGTACAAACAGCTAATCTGCTAATCACATAGCAGCAACTCAATGCAGTTATGCATGTACATGTATGTGGTCAAAGTGATTTGTTCGAGTTCAAACCGAGCAAGGAAGTGGGATTTAAGTTGCTTCGAACATGTCATGTTTGCTGGTGCCAGACGGGCTGGTCAGAGTATCTCAGAAGCTTCTGATCCACTGGGATTTTCACACACAACTATCTCTAGGGTTTACAGAGAATGATCTGAAAACCTGCCTAACCTTGAGGCAGATGGGCTACAGTAGCAGAAGACCACACTGGGTGTCATTCCTGTCAGCCGAGAACAGAAAACTTAGGCTACAGTTAGCATAGGCTCACCAAAAATTGGACTACAGAAAATTGGAAAAACATTGCCTGGTGTGATGAGTCTCAATTTCAGTTGCGACATTAAGGTGGTAGGGTCAGAATTTGGTGTAAACAACATGAAAGCATGGATCCATCCTGCTTTCTACCAACGGCTCAGGCTGGTGGTGTATAGGTGTGGGGGATATTTTCTTGGCGCACTTTGGGTCCCTTATGACCACCTGAGTTTTGCTTAAATACCACAACCTGAGTATTGTTGCCATGTCCATCCCTTTATGACCAGTGTACCCATACTCTGATGTCTACTTCCAGCAGGATTATACACCGAGTCACAAAGCTGATATAATCTCAAATTGGTTTCTTAACCATGACAATGAGTTCACTTTAGTCCAATGACCTCCACAGTGTGGAACAGAAGATTCTCTTCATGGACAAATCTCCAGGAGCTGCGGGAATGCTATCATGTCAATATGGACTAATACCTCTGAGGTATTAGTCCATATCACCTTGCTTAGTCCATACTGCCTTTACCATCGCCTTGCTGAATCTATGCAACAAAGAATTAAGGCGGTTCTGAAGACAAAAATGGGTCCAACCCTGTACTAGCAAGGTGTACCTAATAAAGTGGCCAGTGAGTATATGCCTTGGACTGAAGGTTGTTATACAAGCACGTTTTTTTAGAAGGAGCTAAAGCTGTGTTTACATCTAAGATCAAAATCTAAGCAGGAGTAGAGTAGAGAATGTGTTCTCACATATGAATTAAAACACAAATTCAAAGGTCAGAGAGATTTCATTTACCTCAATAAGTCAGTCATACAAAGACTACTGCACAACTAATTACAGTTAAAACTGAAGGGGGAAACAGAACAGCATGTAAAGGACAAAGCCAAGAAAACAATAACAACAAAAAAAGAAGAATAGAGCAGGTTGAGACATTAGAAAGCAAACACAAAATGTCATCTAGGGGTGCTCCGATCGATTGGTGACCTGATCGGATCGGCCGATATGCATATGATCGGGATCGGTCAGAATTGTCATTAAAGCCGATCAAAAGAGCCGATCAAAAAACGCTCTATTCTCGTGCGCATACACTGTGTATAGACCGTTTGGGCCAGCCCCCGGAAGTACCCCGTCCGCCATTGCGGGGTTGTGCTACAGAGCGACACTTTCACCGGCTCGCAGATTAACCAGTGTTTTTCTCTTTCTACAAATATATATTTTTATAATGTCAAGTCGGTCGAGTGGGAATACATGTTCCGTCATAAACTGTGCCAACAATGGCGTGAAAATTCAACAATTGAAGAAGAAAGTATGTGAAATACACAAGCCTTTACTGCACGAAGACTGCCTTGTTTGCAGCCATACAGTTTGCACCGATTTCCTGGGGGCACCGACAACCAAGAAGTTAGGAAGACGTGGGTGAAAAATATCAACAGAAAGGACTTTGTTCCAAATGAATACAGCCGGGTGAGTTTTCGTTAACATTCAATCTCGTACTACTCATAGCCTAGCTGAGAGTCCCGGACGATTCTGGCCGAAAGAACAGCAGTATGAGGCTACTGTAGCCCTCGGCACTAGCACAAGCCTATAAATCAATGAATGAATGAATGAATGAATGAATGAATGAATTAGGAGAATGATAAAATAAATTAAATATAACATTAACACATAGCCTAATTTACCGCTAGCGTTAACGTTACAGTAGCATAATCTTTATGGTTTGTTGACGTTAGTTATAGCCAGCGTTGCAGCGTTCCACAGTTTTTAGTGTTTGATTATGGGAATAGATCATGCTATTTCCATAACCAATCATTAAAAACAGCGATAAACTACCTTCATCTGTAACTGGAGGCCACTGCCTAACATCATCAATCCAAGACAGTCTGCGTTATCCACAAATGCTCCACGCTGCTGTGTTTGGGTTTAGTTGGTGGAGCACCGCACACTCCAAAGTTATGTCTGGGCCACTAGGGGGCGCATGTCAACAATTTTCAAGTTGAAAAGGTCTAAGACAGCAAGAAACAAAGGGAAATAAATACGATCGGTGATCGGTATCGGATCGGCCGATATTGATTTCAGTGATCGGTGATCGGCCCCAAAAACCCTGATCGGAGCACCCCTAATGTCATCTGAAAAATAATTCATGGAACAAATGTGATACTCTGAGGGTTAGTGGCCATTTTATCCTGAGGAGATGTGAGTGCTCTTTGCGCAGAGGAAGAGCATAACCGCACAAACACCATTTCATCGTGCACCCAAATTACACACACAGTTTGTAACACATGACAGATGTGTCATTAGATATTTTTACAAAAGAAATCTAAACTAAATTTAATAACATGTCAATGTGCTCCTGCATATAAAAGTAAAGCAACGAAGCCCATACATTTACAAAAAGACATTTTTTTTTTGCCCTTGAAAATTAAAGGTTGTGTCTATGTATTTTCTAACCCAAAACACTTTGACACATTCAGTGAATATCTCTTCACCATTTGCTCACTGTCCATCATGTGAGTACATTAAAACACACAAAAAACTGGTTTTCACACACAGCCCTGGCTCTGTACACTGGAAAACTAATAGAGTGGGAGCAGCTTGCACCCAGACCCAAACAAACGTTACTCCAGCCAATCAACAACAGGGGGAGGATTTAAATGGAGAGGGAGGGAGGAGATACCTCTCCTTGTTTTGTTTGTTGACGTTTTGTTCAAATGTCAACAGACATGACATCATCCAGAATTTGCTTACCCTACCTTTAAGCTCCAACTCATTACTATATAATGACTTTAGTCCCAAATTACTGATTACTCTGGAAATAGACAGACTATAATAATTATGAGTTCAGCAGGTAGTAATAGTGGATCCAATTTAAATATTAACACTTTATAACTTATCGGTGGTGACTAAGAATTTAGTGATGACCTTAAACAAAAACTTGGTAGTAAATTTCACACAGCATTTACACCCTAAAGACTGTGCTTACCCAACGGCCTTAATAAAATATTTATATAAAGGAGGTTGAATCTGATGTTTCCAGCCATGGCACAAGTGGATTTTGAATTGCAAGGACAAGAGAAACCTGAAGTGGAAAATGAGCAAAAAGAGGAGAAACAGGAATGAGCTGTGACTGACCTGCCTGTTCCTGAGAAATATTGACAGTTGGGAGGGAAGAAATCTTTTCTTTCTCAGCTGGAGGAGGTCCTGTGTTTTCCAACTGACCTAGTAACTACACACAAAGATCCGTATATTTAAGAGTAAAACCAAGGTAGGAAAGGTACACAAGAAAGATATGAAATAAGATTTGTTTACCTGTGTTATCACAGCGTCTAACCCTCCTTGTCCCCAAGCGTAATCCCCTGGGTTAGAGTGCAGCATCTCTGTCCTGAAAGAGACACAGGCAGCCAAAGTTGATGATAAATGGCATCTCAAAAGGCATTAACACTGTAATACTACTATAAGGGTGTGTTACCATGATTGAGGTGGTGAGCCAGAAATTTCAGAGTGTGCAAAGAGACCAGCAAGAAACTGTTGTACAATCCTGAAAACCCAAAACACATAACAATTAAGAGTCATCTTCCAACCCCCCCCCCCCCCCCCAATAAAAAACAAACAAAATACAAACAAACAAACAAAAAAAAAAACCTTGACATCTTGTTTACACCAGATGTGGTTGTGGCAACATCCCACCTTAACAGATGTTTTGTTAAGTCCCTCACATAGCTTCGTTTTATACTGGGATTCACAGGTTCAGCGTATTGTCTGCCCAACTCACACAGGAATATTTCTTTTGCATACTCTTCTACTCTTAAAACTACAGATAATGTCCACACCTTGTCCTCTCTGAATTTGTGTTATAAAAACAACGTTTATGATGTCAAAAACCACCTTGTGTTTCCCAACAGCTGAACCATCATTGTCCACTGTCAAAATCCTCTGGCTGGTTGATTTCTCTCTTATGTTGCTGGTTGTTAGAGCAATGCTGCAACATATTGATCAGGAGCCTCAACACTGTGTTTAATTCTTAAAGGTATCTAGTCTAGTCTGTGTTTCTGACTAAATTAAGCCTAACACAAAGAAATGGCACAGTTCTGGAGCATACTACAGAACATTTAGTGAAAACAGAATAACTGATTTGAGTAACCATGGTCAACTTCGACCACAACAACATAAACAAAAAAGAAAAGAAAAAAAGTAAATGGTGTTAGAGCATCAGAAAACAAATGACGAGAAAGCTGAACAACTCAATAATTTACCCCTCCACAGCAGGTGAGCGATCTGGCCTACTGCTGCCTCTGGACCGGTATCTCCTCTGGGTGTAAAGACGAGGTGGGCGCCCTGGCCCCCAGTGTTCTGCCGCTCCTAGTGGTCCCCCCATAGGTCCTCCTAGACCAGCTGGAACAGATCCCCCTATCGATCCACCTCCCAACCCTCCAAGATCACCAAAACTCCCCAGACGGCCCCCAGGGAGCCTCGGTTCCGAATCAGAGGCGTCACTGTCTGTTCTAAATGGCCGCTCCAGTAACAAGAGGTGCCATAACTACAGGGATTTTAGGATTAGATGGTTGTAGAGAGAGGTAATAAAAGATAAAACAAGCAATGACGGAATAAAAGAAGAAGTGAAGGTCAGGGGGCAGGAAAGGGTAAAAGAGAAAAACAAGTTAAAAAAGTTAACCGTCAGATACAATTTTTATCATAAGATCAGCCATCTTTAGGCAGTATTCCTTCCTCTAGTCCCCAAAGCCTTCAGATCCATTCATACCTCTGCAAAGTGTGTAGCTGTGTCATCTATCCCGTTTGCACCACCCTCTAGGAGACTGAAGGAAAGAGCGCACAGGGGGACAAAAGATCCATTATTAGCAACGTGCACTGAAACCTGCACATATGTTCAATTTTAGTGTTTAGTCAGAGACAAGACTGCATGATGAGCCTACAACCTTGAGTCATGTAACTGCAGAATTATTTCGTCCATGTTCCCATTCCAGTTAAAGATCGACTCTTGAGAGGCTTTGACACTCTGTGTTGTCTTGGAAAAGGAAGCAGAACAATAAGATTCTTACCTGGAGTCTTCTGTTACTTCCTCAATGAAACCTGACTCACATCTTGGACAGGTGTATTCCTGGAAGAAATGAGAAGAGGATGGGTAACAACACATTCATTTAGCAATGTAGTGTGAAGTAAAATGTGAAATTCATTTCCTGAGCTAAAGTTTTAATAAAAGCTGATAATATTGTTTCAGTTATACTTCAGATAAATTATTTAAGGTTATACAAACAAACATTTCAAGAAAACTGATTTGAAAATAACATTAAAATGCAATTTGTAAGTAATAAACCAGACTTGCCACATGAACATCAGAAAAAGATCACTGCGCCACAATTACTTCTTGAAAACATTTGAAAGTTCATCTGGTAACTGGCTAAATCAACAAAAGAACATGACATAATTATATAAATCGAGTGTTTATGACAGCAAATGCTTTCTGAATGCAACCAAGGATGTAAAACTGGTCTGCCAACCACACCTAAAATGCTGAGTGCTAAAAACCACCAGGACAGAATGAGGAAAACAGAACTGTCAACTTGTGCAGATGGATCATATGATGTTGTCTCAACCATGGAAACATGAGAGAAGTGGGTTCATTTAACATGCAGACATAACTGTGAGATTAAGATCATACCTGCTCGGTACCCCTTGTAGTAAATATGTCAATCAAATTATAAAACATAAAAATGTCAGCTTTTTTAATTATATTCTATTTTGAAAACAGCATATGAGTTAGTAATGTGTTAAAACTCATATGGCAACAAACTCTGGAATTATCTTTTTGGAAATCAAGTTCTTGCTCAGAATTGGTGAAAGCAGAAAATAGCTTGTGTGAGTTATAAGTCATTCAGTTTATCTTTTTTGGAATATGAATGGATACAAGAGTGAAAAATGGACTTGGGATATATTGAATGCTGTGTAGTGTGATAATTTTGGGTGTTGCAGTCATTTGGCTCACTGTAGACATACCAAAGGACGACTTGCATCTGAGACAAGCAAGCCAATTTAGAGTTAGGGACAAGGTGATAGAGGAACCCTTCAACAATAACATAAAAATAGATTCAGATGAGAATCAGGGTGGTAATGATGATAAAATTGTATTTACTTGTAGACCATTCCCATGTGTTTTGGTTCTGTCCCCAAATTATAAAATTTCGGGAGGACATCCACATCATTATTGTCAAAATACTGGGCTTTAACACACCTAAATCATGTATATTACTGAATTTTGGAAATGTGAATGGAAACATGTTTCATTATATGTATTGACAATTTTGTTGGCAGGTTGTCAAAAAGCAATCATGAGAAAGTGGTATAAAACAGATCAACCAACTAGGGATGCACGATAATTATCGACCCGATAACTATCGGGCCGATAACAGGAAATTATGACGTCATCTCGATAAGTCCGATATCATGACGTATAGCCCCGATAAGATATATATTTTTTTGTCAACACAGCAGTGCCTCGCTCCCTCTGAGCTTTGAATGACCAGCAATGAATTTCATGTTCAAGTGACGTCGGCATAATCAGAAAAACTATTTCTCAGTAAGGAAAATTAATAATACCTCCTCATGCCAGAAAACAACTTGTTAACTCGGTCATAATTTTGGTAGTTGCTGACTTTAATTGATATTTGCAGTATTTTCCCACATGCGAAGGAGGGGAAAAATAGCACAAGCTTTCATACGTCAAACCCGACCAGCCACCTGAAACATAACCATCGCTTCCATGGAGTTTTGAAATCGCGCTAACGTGAGCTAAAATGAGCTAACATGGGCAAGCCATTAGCAAGTCTCGTCTCCACTCCCCTCTCCTCCCCTCGCCATCATCTCTCTCATCTAAAGCTTCCATGAGATAAAAAACCCCCCCCAAAACTACCAAACCTCATTTACTTTAATTAAAAGCATTTATTTAAATGGAACCACAAGCCAAAATCCTTTAAACGTAATTTTATGTTACTATAGAGTGCACTTTTTCAGTTTAGATTAGATTAGATTCAACTTTATTGTCATTGCACATGTCAAAGTACAGGGCAAAGAAGTGCAGTTAGCATCTAACCAGAAGTGCTTTTGCAGTGAAATAAAAACAATGTACAGTATACACAGATATATACATACGTATGTATATATATATATATATGTATATGAAATGAAAAATACTTTATTCATCCCATAAAGGGAAATTCAATGTAGTAAGGGCTCTCTATTTATATATATATATATATATGTCTGTACATAGTGCAAAATAATAAATAACTTGTTGTAAAGTGCAGGTCAGATTTATTCACACAGACAAGTCTAACTTGTCTCAGTACATTATGCACTGTGCATTATTTTTTTATTGTCATTGAGGAATGCATTTTTTCAGTTTGTAATTCTGATTCATGTATTTCCATCAGTTCAAGGAGCCTTTATTTTTTGTATCAGTCAGTAATGCACCTTATTTAAGTTGATGTGAGATATCAAATAGGTTTGTTTGACAGCTTTATGAAAATGTTTGAGAGGCTTGCCAATAATTTTTCATTGGAAAAACTAAATATCTCTTCATTTAAAGAGTCCAAACTGTTTTTGGTTTTGTTCATAGTATTGATGTAATGATCTTAGGTATATGTGTGTGTTATCGGTTATTGGTATCGGCCTTTAGGACCTGAAAGTTATCGGTTATTGATATCGGTGTTAAAAAACAGTTATCATAGACCACTAACACAAGATGACTGGTTGAAAATTGTAAATGAACTGTATGATAAGGTTGCTAGGGTTTATTATCTGATTGTCTTTATCGCAATGTGTTTCATTGTCGATGTATTACTTTAATTAATTTTTGATTACGATTAATTTTGTTTACTTAAAATGACTGTAATTATGTTTCTACCTTACTGTATTTTAAATGTCATTTATATTAATACCGTTTATTATTTGATTAACTTTATTGTAATGTTACTCATGTACATTGTATAATCTAACTCAGTAGACGATTACAATTGATTTTGTTCACTCTAGAGGAGGAGGGCCTTGTACAAGCCTACATGCTTTTCTCCCTCCTCCTGCACTTGTTTTTAAACATTGCTTTGGATTATCTTCTGTTATATTTTTGTTGTTGTGCGAACTAATAAACAAACAAACAAACAAACAAGGAACAGTTGACCTATAAGATAAGGACAGAAAAAACAATGTCAAGAAAAATGGGAGAAATGGACTGTTTACAGGTCAACGACAGGACAGAGACATCAATACTGATGATGATAATTAAGGAATAATTTGTAGAAACACAGCCATCCAAGGGGATTTATTTTATTTATTGTTGAGCTTGTCTTTTTTCTATTAATATTTATCAATAAAGGCAGGCAAAATATATAGCATAAACTTTCATTATTAAAGGATCACTTAGTGCTCAGTTTCATTTATTTGGTTTATCATGACTGATGTCAAATTAAATACTAAGGCCAGAATGTGATTGTTTTTTCCAAAACCGACTAACTTGTCAAAAACAAAATAATATTAATAATAAAAACAAAGTTCCATAAACGACAGACCCCTCAGAGATACGTTTAACTGAGCTCATTAAAACAAGGGGAGATGATTTGAATCAAAGAACTTAGGCTTGCTGAAACTAGGACTCATCCCAAGGCTCTTTTCAAAGTATACTTAGGAAGTATTTTCAAAATAGCTTAAGGTTAGTAAACGTCAGTCGAGTCCTTGGTCATGTCCATATCTATTACTTTCACATTTAACTTTAACGATCGGTCAACTGCGTGTGATGCTGAAAATGAAAATGAAAGTATTCCAAAATAGTAAACTAGTTTTAGCCGTATGTGTTTGGAAAGACGGTATGTGTAAAAGAATAAAGAGGACAGTCCACCAGTTTTAACAGTGGAAGGGTTGAACATAGGGAAGACACTGGTTTCCCCCTGTTGTTCCTGTTGTTTTGTTTAAAAGAATTCTCCAAATTGCCAAACCACAGTTTCAAGAACAGCGGTATGACACAAACACGCAAACCTAACAAAACCGGAAGGCGTGCTTTTAAAGTCTGCTTTTCTTACGAAAACATTAGTAAGAGTTTATTTAGTGAGTTAACAACAACAAACACCGCTAAATGCTAATAGGCTAACTGCCGTTTAGGTCCAGCGAACAGGCGAAACAAACAGCTATTTACCGGAGGGCAGTCTTGTCAGTCATGCGCGCAGAGCAATATATTGACACACAAGCGAAAATCATCAGACTTACCGGGAGTTTGGGGTTTACTTCTCCCTTACAACAGTGACAGAAAAACCGATGCGGGGGAACAGCCGCAGCCTCCGCCATCTTCCCAGAGCAGCACAAACAGTGACGTAGGTCCTCCACAAACTCAAGACAACCTTCCGCCTCCAGCCCAGCATGCACTGCGGCGCAGCTGCCAAATCCCCAGCGAGTAAAACCCAAGCCCGGAAGTGCCCGTTTGTTGTCATCGAGGTGCCGCATGTGTAAAGTCTTCTGTCTGTCCGGACACACATCTGTCGAAAAGGTTTGTGTAAAAGCAAATAGAGTAGATACATAGCTTGATTGGTGTTTGTTTTGCACACGCATTGCTTTAACTTAGCTTGTTTGCTCCATATGATCGTAATAATAAGCTCATTCACGTGAGTATGCCGTTTATGCTCCTGCTGCTGTGAAAGATACGTGCTAATATTCTATAACTACACTGCCAACGCACTTTTCTCTAAAATACATGCTCTTACAATTGTAGACTTAAGTAGCTGAAATACGCCAGCAGACTGTCAATAAAAGTGTAGCGCAGTACAACTGTAAAAGTACAATTACATAAAACAACAGACAAAAAGTACATTCAAAGTACAGTTAAACTGTAAATAGTCCACCTCTACGTTGTATTTGGGAAATGTGTCTTCTATTCAGACTCTTCAATCGATATTTCCATGTATATATTTATATATACGTGTGTGTAAAACGTAAATAAAAACAATAGAATTATTTGCAAATCTCATGAACACATATTTTATTTATTCCCAATAGAACACAAAGAACCTATTAAATGTTGAAACTGAGGCATTTTAACATTTCGTGGACTATATTAGCTCATATTGACTTTGATGGCAGCAACACATCTTAAAAAAGTTGGAACAGGGTGATGTTTACCACTGTGTAGCATCCTCTCCTCTTGTAACAACTGTCTGTATACGCGTGTGTGTGTGTATATATATATATATATATATATATATATATATATATATATATATATATATATATATATAAATTTTTAATTTTTTTTCTACTGGTGAAGGATCTGGACTGCAGACAGGCCAGTTCAGCACCTGGACTCTTCTCCTGCAGAGCCATGCTGTTGAGATGGATGCAGTATGTTGGTTCAAATTGTCTTGCTGAAATATGCAAGGCCTTCCCGAAAAGAGACGTTGTCTGCATTGGAGCATATGTTGCTCTAAAACCTCTATGTGCACATCGGTATTGATAGTGCCTTTCCAGATATCTAAGCTGTCCACACCATAGACACTAATGCAACCCCATACCATCAAAGATGCAGGATGTCTCCTGATGACAAGATGGATGTTCCCTCTCCTCTTTCATCAGAAGGACACAACATCCATGGTTTTCAAAAATAATTTCAAATTTTGATTAATCTGACCACAGAACAGTTTTCTGTTTTCCCTCAGACCGTTTTAGAAGAGCCTCAGCCCAGAGAAGACGAGTGTTTCTAGATTGTGTTCACATATGGTTTCTTCTTTACATGATGCACCTTTAACTTGTATGTGTGGATTGCACAGTGAACTGTGTTCACAGACAGGGATTTCTGGAAGTACTGTATTCCTGAGCCCCTGCATTATTTTCAATAGAGAATAATGCTTGTTTTTAATGCAGTGCCACTGGAGGGCCCGAAGATCATGACACTCCTCCTGATTCTCTGAACCTGTTGATGATATTATGTACTGTAGACTATGGAAATTTTCAGAGAAAAGATGCTGCATTCAAGCTTGGAAACCTGTCGCCATCTGTGAATTGTAGTAGTAGTATAATGTGGTAGGTTTGGTTTGAACTGAATCTTTACAGAAAGTGGAACATACAGCAAGACTGCAAAACTAGGTACACAAGTGCCAAAGACTGGTTGGTAATGTTTTGAAATTTGTAAGCCAAAGTCCTGATCTCAATTCAACTGATATGCTGCGGCGGACCATGAAGATAGCAGTTCATCTGAGGAAACCAACCACAGTGGACTGAATTGTTCCTGGTTTTAATCCTGTTTATCTCGTAATTTATTTAGCCTGGTGTTGCATGCTACCTCTTTGCCTCTAAGTATAATACTTTGAGTGTAACACACCAAGGGCCTGATTTACTAAAGGTTTGCGTGCGTAAAAACGTGTGCAAACTTGACACCACCCGCAAACCAATGCGCAAGCTGATTTACTAACAGCGTGCAATGAGGACTGCGCCTCCAAAATGAGCAAAATAGCACACGCTGTTCATTTAGCACTTTTGCCCTGATGAATAAACAATATGGGGCGTACCCGCCAGAAAGCGCAAAATACTGGGAGGGGAAAATGCAAATAGGTCCATTTACCACGCGCAATGAGATTTACCAACCCTGAAAGTAATTGCGGGGATTGTGATTGCGTCTGTATTTAGTACGTTCGAAAAGAAGGTGCTAATCTGCCCATTACGCACCGATGGCTGCTGTTATTGTGGCAAGGAGGCGACATCGCCAAAATCAAAGAATACGCAGAGAGAGAGTCTTTCGGACTCGTGTAAATTTGTTTGCGCATGCAAAAGGAGAAATATTTTATTTGAATGTTAAATCGAGTATTATTCAGCAAAAGGTTGCCACAGGAGGCACCAGGGTTTCCGTTGTCTGGTAATTGCCGGACTTTGTCTGGTAAAATATGCGGAAGTCTGGGGATTTTATAATCTCTCCGGTCAAAATGTCCGGTGAAAATACTCCTCCCAAGCACAATTTCAGTTGTAATAAAATGGGTTATTTCCACATCATTTTATGAAAAACGCCTCGGGATTCTCCCAGAGGAGCTGGTGGAAGTGGCCGGGGGATCTGGACCTCTGAAGCGGCTGGCCCCGCGACCCGACTTCGGATAAGCGGAAGCTAATGGATGGATGGATGGATGGATGGATGGATTTTATGAAAAAACATATACTTTTTTTACGAATGAGTAGTGTGTGAGGACGAGTCGGCTCCAGCCACAGCTCCACTCATTGATGCCACAGCTGCGCGCAGAGACGCATCTCCGTAATGACAGCGCTCCGCGGTTATGGAGGCTTGAACTTCTCAACGGCCACTTAACCACCTGTCACTTTTTCTTTAGTTCTTTGCCTTATATCTTGCCACCTTCTTTTAACCTCATCTGCCGTTCTTTTTGTCTTACCAACTGCATTTATTCTATCGCAGATTTTCTCCCATATTGCGTTTCTTTTGGTGATGTTTAAATTTCTTTGCTTTAGTTCATGAATGTGTTTATTTGCCTCTTCCACTAATATCTCTAACTCCAACTCGTCAAATTTCATTTTGCGCTTGCGTCTATCCTGCTTTCCATCCAGACTCTCCATGGCGCAAACCGTAAGACACGCAACACCTCATTTTAATACTGCGGTTTGCACCCGTTATCAATTGCGCGAGCATTCTTAGTTGATCACCCGCAAAACACACAACAACAGCACGCGCAAACTTTTTCAGTGCACACGCAATTTAGTACTCTTTATTTAGGATCTTAGTAAATCAGGCCCCAAGTGTATTATACACTAGAGAAGTATTTGGAGTTTGATCATTAAGAGTTTCGTATGTGAAACAAATAATTCCAGTTTTTGTTCTGGATTTACTTGAGAACTGAAATTGATTACATATGATCTGACCTGTGCCCTGGAATAGACTAGCAACTGTGTGTGGCCTGTTTTGTGCACAATGACAGCATGGATAAGCTCCTGCTCTCCATGGATCTCTCCTGCAACCTTTACTGCAGAATTTCAGATCAGTTGGAGAAAAAAATTAAAAGTGTTGTAAAATTTCAAACTTTCCGAGAGCAACACTTTTTGTTTTCAAACTAAGACTTTCGTTGCACAATCATGACTTTTAGGAAAAGTCACAAAATTACAACTTTTGAACTTAAAATTGCATTTTCTTTTGTTGTGAAGCATCAACTTTTTGACAGGTGGAGAATTTTGTATTTTTGTTATGATTTGTCCTAAAATCATAGATTTTGTGGTGAAGTGTCTTAAAATTCTAGTGACGGTTTTGAACTCTGGCGAAATGGATTCGATCCTGGAGAAGTTCAAGCGCCGCTCAGGGAGAATTGACCTGTAATTCGGACAATTGGAGTTATTCCCGCCGAGATGGACCAGCAAAAACTCTGAAGGCAGACAGCATTCATGTCAGCCTGACCGAAAACATTCTTCTCTTATCTGAATCCGGCTCCCCTGAAACGAAGCTCGCCTCAAGGCCGGCCTTCGACCTAATCTCTCCTGAATATTATGACTTTTCGACGCTCCTTCCCGACCCCTCCCCCTTTCCAAACAACACCTGTGGCTCCAGGGGGTCACTGGCTTACGCACACACATACACACTGGGGCGCCGAAAAGGGGGGGTAAAGGATACGGATTATAGGGGCCCATGATTGAGGGGGGCCCAGAGAGGCCCCTAATGATGATCAAAAACAGCATCAACAAATTTCGCTGCTGTGTTGGGGGGCCCGGTAAAGATTCTTTTCATGGGGCCCAAAATCCCTAGCGGCGCCCCTGCATACACATGTACACACACACACTTCCCTCCCCATGCCCAACTGCCTCCGCTGGCTCCTGGATGTTTTTACCCCCCCACGCTTGACGGACTGGGCACTCGAGCGCACAGACTGTTTAGCTGGACACTCCCCCTCCCCCCACCTCTTCCTGACCCATATGATGTCTTCGTAATAAGTTTGTTATGCTTGTGTTGAGGTTTTTTTTTGGTGAATCCCACAACATGTGCCTCTGATCAAGGACATGTGGTGTGAGACACCTCTTTTTTATCCTCTCCCCCCCCATCCCCTATGTGATCATATTTTCTTCTGCTAAAAGTGCCCTGGCCGGAGGGTGGTGTACTTGGGCATGTGCTTGAGTGTACTACTCTCTGACACGGTAGAAGCGCTCTTATAGCGCTGACCCAAGCACCGTTGACTCCTGTCCATATGTTGTTGTTGTTGTTTCTGTATGTTTCTCTTGGACTGTGTACTGGGAAGACAAATTTCACTGTGTTGGGACGCTGGCTCAGTGACAATAATAAATCTGATTCTGATTCTGATTCTGAATTGTGGTTTTAGTTATAAAATATAGACTTTTGTAAACTTGGAACTTTTTGACATAAAATTTCAATTTAGTTGCAAAATTATGAATTTGTGGTCATAAAATTATTATTTTTGTTGTGAAAAAAATACATTTTACAGAATTGTTACTTTTTGACAAAAAGTTGCAATTTTTGTTGTGAAATCATGACTTTTGTGGAATTGCGTGACATTGTAAAAATTGTTATATGTTACATGTTGTAAAAATTACAACATGTTGGTATCAATTTTCTGTGTTTACAAAATTGTGACTTTTTGAGGTAAAGTTGCTACTTTTCATCATAAACCAGTTGCTCAACGGTCTCCTGGTTGCTCCCATCTCCTCAGTTATTCCAGTTTTTGATATAAATACATAATCAAAGAGAAAGTCACATTGGCATCCAATCAGAAATTCTTCAGAAAATTTCTAGCTCTATGTTTATGATTGTCTTTGGAGGCTCTTGGAGTGGAAGTGGTGGGCCGGATGTAGCCCGCAGGCTCTGAGTTTGTGTTCAGATGAAGCTGTTGTTTGTTTCTGTCCTGTTGAATTATCTGTGTTAAAACCTCTAAACAGAAATCAGGTTTCTTAGAATAGTTTCAATAGCTGCCGTACTTGATGATACATCAGTTGCAGTAGTGTGAAGGATGACACGATAACAAAACAAACTTACAAAAAAACAGTATTTGTGATGAAGCTCATGACATAATTTTCTTTTGACACTTAAATGCAGTTGTGAATTAAATCAAAGATTAGTGACTGGAGAAGTATGATGATGTGAACCCACTGCAGTCATTCTTCGATGAACATTGTTTTTGTTTTGTCTTTTAAAGTGATCTTTTCATACAAGTGTCGAAAAACCTTTTATGGATTCAGCTTTTTGTCTCAAATTAGGATAGTCAACTTTTAAACTTTAAAATGTGTCATTATTTGTTATTATTATTATTTCTCATTAACTGCTATGTGCCAACTCTTTTTGGACTATGTTGTAGGACTGAAATTCACCAAGGGGATGTAAATTAACAAATTTTCATTTAATCAAGTAAAAAAAAAAAAGGTTGAAATATCTTACTGTATGCATACAATAGTTAGTTTTTTGCTGATAGAATATACTTCCAAAAGGTTTTTATCCTTACAGCAGTGCAGTAATCATTTTGATGATCCAGATGTTTGTCCCTCTGTTCCTGTTTGTGCATTTGTACAGATGACAGCGCAGGAGGTACGTCTGTGTGGTCTCCTGCTGCGGGAGCACTTTGGAGAGGTGGTGGAGAGAGTGGCAACACACCTGCTCAGAAGTGGATCACAAAGTTTAAGAACCATCGTTCATGAAACTGGAATCACGGTGGACCTGGTAGGTCTGCCAAGCCTTTTTTTTTTTTTTTTTTTTGCTCAGCAATGTTTTAGCAACTAATGGTTTGTGGTGAAGAAACTCACGACTTATCATTCATGAATGTATGCATTAATCGAACTGAAAGATGATTTCCAGAAAAATTTTTTTTATTTACTTTCAGCATGATCGTGATGTTCTAACAGGAAGTGTTGAGGCTTGTAAGAAATGCATACACCATCAAATATGTCACCTTTCTCCTCCTTCTCTGTGAGTCCAGGTGAAGAAGTCCCTCTGCGTGCTTGTGCAGCACGGGGCCGGTGCGTTCACCCCAGGTCGGAAAGGACCCGGGAGCCCAACAGAGTATCAAGCCTGCTGCGATCGGATCCTGAGAATTCTGCGCTACCCACGTTACATTTACACTGCCAAAACCCTGTACGGCGATGCAGGGGAGCTGATCGTAGAGGAGTTGCTGCAGAGAGGCCACATGATGATGAGCAGCACGGTCAAGACTGTCGCAGACCGTCTCACGCAGAGCATGGAGGGTCAGTCTTCATGTCAACCAAATGCTAGATATCACACTTAGTTTTATGAAATGAAATGTTTTATGCATTTGGTTTGCCGGTTACCACAGACAGAATCTCATGCTTGAAAGTTTGTGTGGAAACCAGAGAGGTTTAAGCAATGGTAAAACATTCAGATGCTCTCCAATCAACAAGACTGCTTCAAAAATATATACGAGTAGAAAATGTAAACGAGGACTTAGACCAATTTCATAATTCAAGTGTGGTTTTGGATTGAGTTTAAAAAGAATTAAAATGTAATCAGTTTCAGGTTTACACAACTTTCTTCTCAGAGTGTAAACATAGATGTAACAGCAAGCGTCTGTTTTGTGTTTTCAGAGGGACACAGCATGGATTACAGTGAAGTATCCTCTGTGTTTTCTAAACTGGTGGAAACCCATTTTCTTCAGCGCTGCCCTCCCATGGCGGGAGCAGGAGCAACAGAAAGCACCGCGCAAGCTCCCAGTTTGACTCCCGCCACCCCTGGTACTCCCGCAGCACCTGTTAGCACCACCCTGGCCACACCAGAGAGCTTCCCTGACTGCTATAAGGTCCCTCATGTCACGCTCATAGGACGGGGCAAACGCCAGCTTCCCAGCGAGGATGGAGACGACCAAAGGAATGCAAAAAGAGCTAAAATGGATTCAGATGTCAGTGAAATTTTTATATTCTTGAACACATTTGCAGCTAAAACTCCCTTACATCTAATATACTGTTCTACCTTCTGTCTTTTGTGCTCAGACACACGGGGATGAGGGGATTTACTGGCAGGTGAATTGTGAGCGCTTCCATCAACACTTCAGAGACCAGGCAATCATCAGTGCTGTAGCCAACAAACTGGATCAGGTCAGGTTTCCACACAAAAGCTAGAAAAAGTATATTCTTAAAGAAAATTTCTATATTTTTGTAATACATTTTTAATTCCCTTGGAACATGTTTTCTTATGGTTTGTTTTTTATAAATGACATATCACATCTTTCAGAATGTTGCAAAACATTTAAGAAAAATGAAATTAAAACCTATTGAAGGTTATCAGTTTCCTGAAATGTAGATGTAGAAAATCAATGGCCATAATTTAAAATGAATAAACAAATAAATCACACCACAGAAGATTTTTGAAGTATAAAAAACAGTAGGTTACTAGGTGGTTTAAAATATGTTAACTGATTTTGTGAGCATCTGTTCTTCAAGTTAGTCATTTCTGACTTCAGAAGTTGACAAAAATATACATATTTAAATGATTTATTGTGTTTGTCTGTAAATGTTACTTATGGACTCACTTGTTGTTCTCTTTTGTTTTCTAAGCCGGGTTATTATTTCCAAAAAAGTATAAATATTTGTCAGTATGTGCAGCTATTCTTTTAGGAATCTTTTTGATAGTTTTGCTGTTAGTTTTTTTTAAAATACGATCAAATTATTTATATATAACGCATACGGTCTAGAAAGGAGAATCATTTCACCGGTTATTATAAGCAAACAATATTGCAGTCAGTTGAGAAGTTCTAGAATTTACCTTTATGTTTGGTGTATTTTGTACACTACCTCAATAAATCTTGTGCTTATCTATTATTTGATGATTGGCAATCTTTTTTTCATCCAAACAACCCAGACTAGCAGTGAAATAGTGAGGACCATGTTGAGGATGAGTGAGGTGACAACATCGCCCACAGCCACCTCCACAAAGCCTCTCTCAGCCAATGAGATCTTCAGGTCCTTTCCAGCCAGTTACAACATCCCAAGACTCATCTTAGACCAGTACCTCACTCTACTGGTGGATGACCCGGTATGTCCTCCTTCAAGTCACAAATTAAACTGATTTTTGTTTTTGTTCCCCCACAACATGCTTATATTGTCCCCTTCTCCCTCTTTAGATGGAGTTTGTGGGGAGGGCTGGCGAAAGTGGAGGAGGCATGTATGTTGTCAGTATCCTTTATTTTCACTGAGAGGAACGACCTACGTAATGCGTGCCATTTTATTCATGAATCACAAAGAGCAGCTGCTTTTCTGATCTTGCCTCTCAGATCTGCACAGAGCGCTAGCGAACCTGGCACGAGCCACACTGGAGTCTGTTGTGCAGGAGAGGTAAGTCAGTGTGTGTTTTAACCGTGCATACACGCGACTGCCGTGGCATTGGAAACCCATCATAATTAAGCCACGATTCGCATGTCATCAGATTTGGCTCCCGATCGGCTCGTATCTTCCGGTTGTTGCTACGGAAACGCCATCTGGAGCAGAAACAAGTGGAGGATTTTGCCATGATTCCAGCAAAAGAGGCTAAAGAAATGCTGTACACTCTGCTTTCCCAGAATTTGGTCCAGCTACAGGTGTGTGGAATCAGGGATTGTGGATTGGTTTGAAAGCATGCGATAATTTCTGTATGAAATCTGTTCTTCCACAAACACACGGGATGAAAAAATAGCTCATCCAGCCAGCACTTAAGCTACCTTTTAAGCCTAATCTTTCATCTCAGTTTGTTTTCTTTTTTTTTTCTACACAGTAACACAAAAACATTTTAATGCAAGTAGATATTGGGCTGTCTCAATATAAGCAAACAATTTCTTTTGACACACCTTAATAATTTGAGCCCTGAAAATCAAAGGCAAACAGCCATATGTCTTGGTCTTTAATCCCATTATTCATTCTGTCTGATTATTTTCAGGAAGTCCCCAAGACACCCGACTATGCTCCCTCTCGCACCTTCTATCTTTACACTGTCAACCAACTCCCTACGGCGAGGATGCTGCTGCAAAACTGCTACAAGGTGAGCCGATAAATACACTGTAGCCGGCAGAGGTCTGGAGGAAGTGCTCACGGTAAATATTTTGTCTTTCGTGCTTGTTTTGCCCTCAGTAAAATCCTGTCTGGATATTTTTCTTCTGCAGACAGTGGCCAACCTCATAGAGCGACGCCTGTTTGAGACCAAAGAGAGCAAGTGGGTCTTTGATAAACCTTTTTATTTGATGGCTCGCACACTGTTCTACAGATAAATTGTCTTATTGGTTTCATGTCCGGTTTACAGGCGCCTCCTGGAGAAATCCCAGCGAATTGAAGCCATTCTGGCGTCTCTGCAGGCCAGCGGGGCTGAGCCTGAACAACTCACTGAGGTTGAGGAAATGATCACTGCTCCTGAAAAACAGCAGCTTGATAACTTAAGGCTTCATGTTAACAAGTAAGAAGACTTTTTTTTTTTTTAATTCTTCAGATTATGATATACCTCAGCTGTTCATGTGTTGGTATTTATTATTTTTCTCCTCCAGGTTAGATTCAGCTGAGAATCAAGTAGATGAAACCGTCTTTCTTCTAGAGACCTACATCAACTCCACTGCAGGATCCACGAGTTGAGTCAAACCATTGGAACATTACGATTCACCTGCAGTTTTCTTAAGAACATTTTTCCGTTGCTTTTTCTTTGATTGCTGTCAAGTATGACTGTTTTAGAGTTTATACCTGGGATTTTTCTGTTAGCGTGGGATAAAATCTGAATAGGTCGTTTTTATTCCGTGAATCAGCAGTGAAGAAACAGAACAAGTAATTTTTTTCTCTCTTTTATTCTGTTATTGAAACAAATAAAAGCCGTAGGACCAAGTGACTGTTTGAACTATAAAATTGTGAAAAAAGTCTGCAAGTTAAATAGAAGAACTGTGGTTTAATACACTTTTTTTTTCCTTAAAATTAGAAAAAAATATATTTACATAAGTGCCCCCGACCCTGGAAATAGTGGGTAGTTCATTGCTGTTGGACCCCCCGATGCTCCCTTTGGTCCTGGAGATCCCTGTAGAATCTGTGTCTTGAGTCCCATCCCAGGACTGTCTCTGTCTCTGCTGCGAGGAGGACTCCACTCATCTGCTAGTCTTTGTGGCAAATGACTGCTTGTGTCGGCGCAAACGTTGAGGCTCAGTCTTCATGATTTTCATCCTCTCCTCTGTGTTTGCGTGTGAAAAATCCAAGCTGACGGGCACATGACTGAAATTAATATCCTTGTCTTAACAAATAGCTGTATTTTTTGGGGATGTCAGGAGTGGAATTCAATACAATACCTTCCATAGTATGAAAGTAATGAGGGCCAGCAGCAGCAAACCCCCTATGATGCTACCGATTAGAATCCAGAGAGAGATGGGAATAGCTCGGCCCTTCAGCACCTCCAGTACAGTCTATTAGGAAAAAAAATAGTTGCAGGGAGAGATTAGAGGAAATTAACATTTATCACCACTGTGCCGCTTAGAGTCCTTTTTCAAACTCACCTCCCCCAAGATCGTTCCTTTGCCCAGAATGGTGAGATTAGTCTCCCGAGATATGAGACTGTAGGAGCCGATTATTCTTACTGATTTGTATTTAGCCTGCAGACATGGACACAAGGGTGATTACCATCTTTGAGTCATTGGATGCATATTTAAACATCCTTGTGCTGTGCTGTGACTCACTTTTCTGAAAAAATCATCATGAACTCTGCGGCTGATTCGAATGATGGCACCCTGTCTCAGCTGCCGGACGTCACACACAACCTCCGTGCACCACGACCTGCTGCAGTTCTAGACATGCAGATATATACGCACACGTTATCTCAACATCTGTGCAAATGCTCCCAGAGTTTTCAGTGGGTGCAGCCAGGGGCCTCACCAGTATTTCATCCTGCGTCATGTCCTCAGGGTGAAAGGGACGTACATCTCGCTGTCTGGCCTTCAGCTGGGCTACATCACTCAGCACGCTGCAGTTCACTTCTGTGACCTATGGGACAATGCTTAAAACATTACATAACTTCTAAAAGCAATTAAGACAAGTGCGCACAAGGTCTACTCACATTGTTTGAAAAGCCATCAGTGACAGTCATGAAGACACTGTCTCCTGCAGCCACTGAGGGCAGATACAGCCGCAGCTCCAGATTACTCACAGAGTAACAGGCAAGATTCTGCAGCTAAAAAACCCAAATAAAATTCCAATTTTTGCTTTTTATTATCATAGAAAGTGATGTTATTTTTATGCATATTTACAAAATCTGAAGCCCTTTACATGCTGATCAAGTTAAACAAGTGTTTACCCTGATATATGTCTGAAATTCTGGTCCAACTGCCTCTGAAGCTGTTCTTGTGGGGTGGACCTCGTAACGGTTCAGATTGGACTCACTGTACATAGAGGAAGACAAAAAAAGCATGTGAAAACCTGCACAGACAGACATATTTTTAAATGAAGCTTATACCGTGCAGACACACACCTACTCACAAACAGATCCGGCTCATACAGAACAAACGTCTGCAGCTGAACACTGTTGTCCGACAAGGTATCCTCTCGCTCCAGGCTGTCACTGTAAACCAAAAGGAGCCTTACGTAAACTCAGTTTATTAACGGAGGCGAAAAGTAAAGAAGCCATGTGTATTTTTTAGTATCTGATAGTATGTGCATGATATAAGAAGGAGTCGGCTACCTGGAAGCACTGAGCTTCATTTGCACTCGACTATGCAAAGATGTGCAACTAAACTCAAACTCCAGCATAAAGTTAACCTGCAAACAGAGCAGAGGACTGCTGAAGTGGCACATTTCACCTGGAGGAAGAGAAGTGTGAATGGGCTGAGTGATTACTGATTAATGCTGTTTCTTCAACATGAACATACCTTTGACTGGGAGCGAAACACTGGATAGCTGACATTACACGAGTGACTGTTTGAGCCAAGTGCTGTACACTCAATCTTGAAGTTGGCATCTTCCTATGTTAAAAAGACAGACAAGTAAAAAAATGTTCATTTAAATAAAGGAGAATTGTGACAGAAATGATGCTGCATGTGTATGAGCGTGGTTTACTCTGATGCTCAGGCTGGAGAAGTGGAGGTTTCGTGAGTAGTGCAGCGTCAGGCTGGTGTTGTAGGCGTTTTCCAGTCTGTTCTGGAGCTGCACTTCAACTGCCAGACGCCTACGAGGGCTGCGAATCACATAAGGCTTCTGTCTGTGGGAAAGCAGACAAACAACCACCCAGACTCAACACTGGAGCAGACGTTTTAACTGCTTTGGCGATTTAAAAACAAGTGATATTTCAAATATGTACCTAGTTCCAGAGATGTCCATGTTTGCCTTCAGCACCAGGTCTGTTGTGCAAACGTCATCCTCACCACAGTCTTTAAAGAACGGGATCTGGGCAGGTGTAAGTAGAGGAGAGGACATGTTTTCATGCAGAAAATGGGAGGCACAAACAAAGCTGGCAGCGCAAACTTTTGTGCCACTTACAGATTTCTTGACAGTGGTCGGCCAGCCTTCATCCAGCACCGGACCAGTCTCTGTGTTGTTGATCTTAAAATGCAGTGAGAAGCTGATTGGCCGAATATAATCTGCTGTATCCTGTATTGATGACAGACACAATGCTGTTGCTCTGTCCTTCCTGGTTTGTGAAGTAAACATTACAAATATGTGTGCTCCAACACTCACATAAACATGGAAGGGCAGTCTGTAACAGACAGTTTCTCCTGTCTGCACTTGGACCGGCAGCTGGATTTGTCTGTGGGAGCTGTCATCAAACAGAGCCCGAGCAGACAGCTTCCTATCATCCAGGGTGGACATCACCCACAGATCTTTAAAGAGAACCAGTAATTAGACATATGAGTGCTGGACAACTAGTTTAGGTGAGGGTAAACTATTGATAGCTTGTTTCATTTTGTGGGAAAATAAACAAACCAAAAAAAAACATCACAGATAAGACAGCTGAACATCTTGGCTTTGTAAAATAAAGCTGAGAAATGTATATATCAAAATCCCTTTGTTGTAGTTAATGACTGACTCTCTTAGCTCAAGTAGAGAAATAAATCAATCAGAAGGAAAAAAAAATTAAATCACCTTCTAATTTGCATTTCTAAAATAAATACCTGTACCAAGTGTATATATCCAAATCTGTCTGCAGATAAAAGAGTTCTTGCAGACCATCTGGTTGACCATCAAAAAGCAAGAGAGCTTTTTTTTGAAGCATAGAAAACGTCCATCAAAAAAGTCTTTTCGACACAGTGTGGTGATTTATGGATGCAGTGAAAGACGTCATGAAACTAGTTGATGTGAGAGAGGAGGATAAAGAAGATGGGGTTAGATGGAGGCTGATGATTCACTGTGGCGACCCCTGAAGGGAAAAGCTGAAAGGGAAAAAAAGAAGGAGCGGTAAAAAGATGTTGCTTGTTCCCTGTCATCTGTTTCTAAAATTTGGAAAAAGCACAAATGAAATCAGATGGTTGTAAAAGGGAACCACAGAGGTGGGACCAAACAAATCTTCAAAGCATCAAGACAGAGAACTCAAAGCAGTGTACCTTGAAAAAAAAATAAAAGAAACAATAAACAAATGTGCATAAATAGGAAAGAGACTAGATTGTAAGAAATTGGCTGAAGAAAATTGATTTATATAGTGAGAAACCAAATGTTAAAGGAGTAGGGGAGATGGCAGTCAGTAATGCTAAAGTACATGCCAAGGTGTGGAATTAAATTTTGGAAACTTTTCTGTCAATTGGAATTAAGATTAAATGGTGATGAAGTCATTTTTCAGATCAAAGAGAGGAAAAACCATTTTCTTTGGGAAAGATATACAGTATCAACTCAATAGCAGGGCAATTAAACATTACAGATGTCAATGATGACAACTGATGAATAGCTCACAGCTGAAGAGCTTCTGGGCTGACGTAAAGGACATGAAAAAATGTTCCATGGTGACCTATGACCTGCTGAAGTGGCACTGTGGTGCCAGATAGTCTGAAAGTTACAAGAAAGGCAAGTGTCTAAATTTTATGAGAGGCACCATATACTTACTGGTTATGTTCCTTTTATAACACTGCAAATGAACATAAATGCTGGTGTGTGTGTTCCTTTATCCTTTGTCAAACCATTTCTGTTTCTAAATGCGCCGACAGCTTTGACCCAGTTCTATAATAAAACTCTAAAAAGAATGTCCTTCATCCATCTCCATTATACACCAAGCTTTACGCGAGCACTACATTCATACAAGAAAGAAAATCTCCCTAACAGTGTTCACTATTCCTTTACTTTGTGTGTCCAAACCATCTCAATCTAGCCTCTCTTACTTTATCTCTAAAACGTCTAACCCTGGCCATTCCTCTGATGTGCTTGTTTTTTATCCAACCCATCCTTGTCACTCCCAAAGAAATCATCAACCCTGTTCCCTGTCTCTTCTTTTTTTCCCGCCTCATGATCAGTGCTGTTGTCTCCAAGTCATATAGTGATGGCTGGTCACTTGCTTCTTGTCCACCTTTCTCTTTTGCATGATGTAAATTGAAATAATAGTTCATAACTAAGCTTCATTGTTAAATTAGTTTAGTTTCTCATAAAACATTTGAATGAACATCCATGTGGTTCCACATTTCTTTGATGGGAGCTGGGGACAGCCCCCCCCCCTCCAATTTAAAGTAATGGAAGAAGCCTCTCATCAGCAGCACACAGCCCATACAGCTCCATAATGGTGATATTTTACATTCTAAATTTAATGCATTAAAATAATATTTTCTAGACTACCCCAACTGTGTACCAGTGCAATGTAGCTTTGAAAAAAATACCACCCTTAAACTCATCACGGTCATCCTCACATATTTATCGACACAAGCAAATATTTTAACAATTGTGTGTTTATGACATGCAAATGCAACTGCATTGTCATCTGGTTGGAGGAAAAAAAAAAAAAGATTTACCCACTACAAATGGACACTGAAATGACAGCTGGGGCTCAGCGGGATGTGGGGGTTTATGAAAAATGACTTACCAAAAGTGTTGGTGTGTGGTCCAGGGGAGCGGGAGACAGCTGTGAAGCAGGCCGTGGCATTCAGGCAGGCTGATTCTCTGCCTCCCCTCTGACAGGTCTTCTGGATGACGTTGATGGAGTGTGGATGGAACGACAGGCTGACATTAATTTGCACAATGTTTCGAGAGCTAGGAGAAACCGGGAATAAAAAATCATTTATTTTTATGACGTTACATGAAAGTAGCTGCTGGTGAACTACTTGCAGATCTGTAGTTTGTTTTCACATGTGGAAACTAGCTGTTGAGATGATACAATTAACCTGTAGTCTGGGTTATGAATGCTCCAGTGCTTGCAGATTTAAAGTCTATTCTATACTGGTAGTGACTTTCCAGCTGTCCGTCTGCCCACCTCAGCAGCACAGCTCTGCCTTGTGCTCCCACTGCCAAGTCTATTAGGTCATCCCCATCCAAGTCCAGCCGGGCGCTAACGCTGCGGCCAAAATACTGCAGGGATGGGGAAAGCGATGATCCTGGGATTCGCTGTGAGGATGGGAGAGGCTTATATCAGTTTTATTAAATTCTGAGACGCACCAGTGAGCTTGTGACTGTAGATAAAATGGGGAATACCTGTTTATATTTGTGGATGATGTAAATACCGTCTCCATGGTAGACATAGATGGCCCCCCGGTGTTCATCCTCCAGGGGAGCTCCCACCACCAGATCAGTAAAGCCGTCATGGTTCAAATCAGGAGCGGCTGCCATTGCGTAACCAAACCTGGCATCCTGGGACTTTTCCTCAGACTTCAGAGTACCATTACGTACAAACACCTCCTCCTGCCAGACAGAGAGAGGAAGGATGAGTTGAAGGCACTAGGATGCATTACAGGAGACATGTTATAGCTGGAAATGTTTGAAACTGGGAGCTGTCCCACTGCTGTCTTACCCCACTGAGGGTGTAGATGTAGACTTTACCCGCCTCCTTGTTTCCGAAGCCAAGGTACATTGGAGCAGCAACCAGAAAGACATCAGTGATGCCATCCTGGTCGATATCAAGCCCGCATACTTCACTGCCGAAGTAAGATCCAATCTGGAGACAGAAACATGCTATGTCATCTTACTCCCAGTAGGTGGAGCCATTGCCATGTTTTTTTTTTTTTTTTTAACTAAGCGGCTACTGTCTTATGCTTGAACAAACAAATAATGACTGAAGATAGAGTCATGAAGAGATCTTTACCTGTTCTCCATTCATGGCCTGTACAATATCAACTTCACCGTCGTCACTGAGTTCAAACAGAATGACTTTGCCTTTATGTTTAAATCGAGGAGCTCCAGCTACATACAGCCTCTTCCAATCACCAATGACCACAGATGACACCGTGTAACCTGCAAACGCATCACAGATGCACGTCAGTCTACTCTGCTATCTAATTCGTGGCCTTTAGAAAAGGTCCTACTGAATATTTTCATCCACCTCTACAGATTAAGTTTACTCTAACAACCCTTGATCTTTTTGAATGTGACTGCTTGACCTGAGTCAACTCTTGCTTCCTTTTAACATTATATTTTTGCTTCATGTTACTGGAACTGAAAGTGTGGTCTGACATTAAATGTGAGATTAGGTTTTGGACAGCATCTGGCTCCGTCATGATCCAGTTAACTAAGATTAACATCAAAACGAAGAGGCTCAAGTGTTCAGGTGCCCAGTTTAAAGAAATGCTGAAAAAAAGCATAATTTAAACATTACATCAATTATATCTTGCTATTTTTACTGAAGGAATGACCAAGGCATTGTTCCTATGCACGTAAATACTATAACCTGTGGGTGTGTTCCTGTTTAACTTTGACTGTGGTCGGAGCCCATTTTCACCTGTAAGTCAATGATCCCAAACACATTATCAGATATACAAGAGAATAGCTGAAAAAGAAAAGAATCAAAGGTGTTTTTATGATCGAGTTGAGATCAAAACCTCAACCGAAGAAAAAATGCTGTAGCAGAACCTTAAGAGAACTGTGCACAAGTACACTGAAGCACTGAAGAGTGAGCAAATGTTTGGTTTCTGATGAGACTGATAACATTATGTATTTAATGATTCATTCCTATATGATGGTTAATGATCAAAAATATAGGTTATAGTGATTTACAAGCTACTTTGTTTTTCACACATTCCTTTTGAATCAAAGGTTAGGTTCTCTAAAATATGTAATGACGCAGTCTAATATGTCATGTGTTGTTGCTTACCCGAAGTTGAAGCTATTTCATTTTTATTATGCCCTGATGCAGTATTTTAAACTTTTGAAGTAAAAGGGATGTTCTTTTTCACATGACTGTAAACTGGAGGCACAGCAGTTGTACAGCTCTCATGTTAATTTGCACCTTGTTGGGCTCAGACACTTTTTGTCTTCACGGTGCACCCATGGTGAAGGCCACTCGTGGCTTCACATAAACCTCAAGTGGCACTTGTGAACTGAGTTAATTTCGGGAATACTTTGTAGATTAAATAATGATGATTATATTAATCTACACTTATTAAGTGATCTACCCTGGAAGAGAAAGCACACTAAACAGTACTACACAATACTATTATTTGTGGTATTTACTCTACATAAAACATAAACATTATAATCGGTGGTATGACATGGGTACCTAAATAAGCGGCGTGATTTTTGAGCTCCAGCGGAAACTCGCTTTCAAAGGCCTCTCTGGGGGGCATGATTCGCCCGTTGGTCCCTTCCTTCAACACTCCACCATCCCAGTCGTAGGCGCCCACCATCCCAAACAGAATGCCATCCTGAGGAAAGCAGGAGGGATCGGATTAGGTACAAATTCGGCTAAAGGTTGGTAGACAGATGACGACAGTTAGAGGCCGGACGTACATCCAGTGTGTGCGTAGAGAAGCCGATCTGAGACATCTCCATGTGGAATGAGCTCTCGTTGTAGCCCAGTGTACCTAAAGGAGGACAGCAAGTCAGTTCTCACCTTCATCATGTTTCTTTGCACATCTCCTCCCTTCCTTTTCCTTCCCCTGTCTCTCAGGATCTGATCATTACCACTCTCACACTAAAGACTACGGGTGGCAGACATTTCCTTTTCTCCTGTCCCTTCCTCTCTGATTTCCCTGAACATTTAAGGGTGTCATCACTTTTCATCAGCCTTCTTCTCAAGTCCCCGATACTACCTTGATAGCTGGACATATCCTCTACTTTTTTCCCCTCATTTCTTCCTTTCTCTGCCTGTTTTCTGTTTAATCCTTTGATGTACTGAGAAAAGCAGTTATCTTTGTGGTACAATGTAACAAACCAAAGCTGATAACTTCCATTGGGTATTTATTTTCTGTTAAAGCTGATTATCTTCAAATTTGGTCACTAGCTGGATTTGGCAGTTTTCCTGTATTAATAATAAATGTCTTGCATTAATGAAAAAGGGTTACTCGCATTCAGTTAATCTGCATAAATCTTGATTGCATGTACATTTTAGAGTTCATAACCCTGTTTTTATGAGTTTCTTGTAACTGGCTGCTTAACAGCGATTGATACATTAACTAATTACAGCTTTTCAAAATGAGGTAAATGAGGTTTAAAACAAAAGACATCCGAACATGAGTTTAAATCCTGAAAATATTCCTTGGCGCTTCTTCATAAAACTGTCACCTTCCAGAGTGAAGATCCTGTCCCCCAGAGCATCCACAATGTCATTAAGCGCAGCTTCATCGGTTACGTTGAAAAAATATTTATCGTCTGGATCGCTGGCGATGTCCTTGATCTCCTTAATGAAAGTCTCTGGGTCCTGCTGTCTTCGGAATGTAATGACCCAGAACCTGAAGTCCAGTGTGGGAGAAAAACAAGGATTTAAAAAAAGAGAAAATACGGAAAATGAATAAACAGATGGAAGAGTCGACACAGTTGGACTCGAAAAAGCTGTGAAAGCTGTTTATACTCTGAGTATCAACAGATGTTACAACCAGGCAAGTATCTGAGTAGTTCGTTCTCAATGTTTCAGATGGACACAGACCTATCAGTAACCTTCTAAAAAAAAAAAAAACACTTTTTTTTGTGTGTACACATGTTTAAGTCATAAATAAGACTGGAAAACAGTCAGTGAAGGGATGTGGCATCCATCTGAATTTGTCAATAAGTCGCAGGATGAGTGGCAAAAGATGGTTGATACAGGATGTCTACTGCAGCAACATCAGCTTATAGCTTGACGCCTGAAGTACAAATGAGAAAAAATTCCATGAGAGAAACCAAACCCGAGAGTCTCCCCTGGGATTCCAGCTGCCATGGAACCAAAGGAAATCCTCTGTTTTTAAAGTATAGGCGACGTTGAGGGGTGGGGTGTATAATATTAGCAGTGCCTGCATTTAAATACGTGCAAGTATAGTATAGAATTAGAAAAGTAACACCATGGGACACTAACTGTGCTGTTGAACTGGGGAGGTCATTTTCAGATTCTTTGGATTTTAAAATCTAATTAAATATACATGAATCTTTACGATGTGTTGCACAAACTGCTTCCACGCTGATGTGTAAAACAGGATCTGCTGTGACTGCACTCCAGTTTCAGCAGCTCTGACCTCCCTCTTGAGTCATTTTCACTGTAAATACACAGAACATGGATGTGCAGGCGGCATACAACACATATGATACACGACTTTTTAGGCTATCATTCAACCACAAAACCCACCTCGTTTTCTTCTGCCTTCTTCATCTCCTCTCTTTTGTTTATTTTATCATTTCAGGCTGTACCTGTTTATACAATTTCAGTGCTACATGAGATTTCTGTCTGGCTGTTCCATTCCACATGCATTTTCATGTGCACAACTCAGATGGCTGCTGTAAACCATACTGACAGGACTATAATGCATTTAAACTCAGTTTTTAAACTGCAAACCCTCAGTCTTCCCTGTTTCTTCCAAGACGACCAAAAACAAACAAATGGTTTGTCAATTTATGTATGATGATGCAGTGACACCATGACAGTCTGTTGCCTTTCAGCATTAATAGCTTTGAATAATTTAGCAACATCATTATAATTAGTGTCACTAGTTTGAGATGGCAGAAAAGTCTCTATTCATATTATAAAGTCTACAAGAGAGCTATTTTATTTCATCATTTTCAGCAGCGTCAGTGGCTCGAAGGTAAGTGGCACAGACTGAAACATCCTTACAGCATTGAACATCTGGCCATGAGAGTTGGTTCGGATGGTTTTTAAATAATTATCTAACCAGTTGACTTTTGTGCTGTTACATTATGTCAACAACTCCTGGATGCATCGACATGAAATTTGAGATGCATGTCTGCTTCTGGATGAGCTGCAGTGGTAATCCTCATGGACAAACACCTTCACAACTAAAAACATGTCTGACCAGCCTTAGAAGGGCTTGGCATACTGTGCTGGTTCACACATGTCAGAATACTGACAAACTAATATGGTGAACATGAAAAACTGTATAGTTGTAAGTATGTAGCATAAGAAAATGACTCTGTTACATGTGCATTACAATCTCAGCCACCTGTTAATCATTTTACAATACATATGACCTTTTTTCTACAGTTTTGCTTTGCTACCCTCTCATACCCCCTCATCGCTCCCTTCTTCTGTGATTCTAGTCTGAAGGTCCATATGTTCTCTTTTGGGGCAGGGAGGGGTCCCGCCACTGGAGTCTGCCCACCACTGTGATACTAACCTCTCAGGATGTTACCGCAGTGTACTTCTGTGTTTTGTATCAGTGGGCTCAGGTGGGACTAAATAGCTGCAGTTTTTGCTCCCAGTCATCTATTTTGGGAGACTCAGGGGGTTCATTTAGTAATTAGGTGGTGTTATTTTAGGTGAGTGGTGGTAATATTGCATGGTTGGTGCATGCAGTGACTATACTGCATTTACGCAATGTATGAGGAAGATCAAGGATGCTCTGCTGACCCAATTAATGATTTAGGTTAGATATTTTTGCTTTCCACAATAGTTTTCCTATCCAGGGCAGAAAGAGCTCTTCAATCAACAATCTTAATAGTTAAGGGATGTTACATCATCCATTGGTGACAAAATATACTCACAGCAATGGCATATCTGGTGATGTTTCTGCTAATGCATTCATTCAGAGCGTCTGGAAGCTCGTCCCCATCATGCGACTCTCCGTCCGTCACTACAATCATCACTTTGGTGGCGCCCTCCCTCGCTCCACGCTCAGCACTGAACGCCTCTGTGCTGCAAACGGAAAAAGACAGGCCGATAAAGATGAAGAACATTTAAGTCTGCCATGTTGATCCTGCTCAACCTCCTGATTAGAAACAGAAAGCAGCAGAGAAGATAATCAAAATATCATTAAAAAAATGGGTGAGAGGGAAACCAAGGAGTATTCAGTCTTTTGGGTTCTTAAAATTTCAAATAAACATCCTCCATGAGATAATATACAATGTCAAGTGCTTCTCTGAGAAAATGAAATGAAAATGGTTTAGAGTTTCCTCCCATCGAGCATGATATCAAAGACCCAAGTCTTTTCCAAACCTTTCACATCTTCATTAGTGATACTTGACACACATAATTTAGCTGCCAGTAGACCTGAGTTGGTCACTTGAAGGCAGTATGCGTCATTGCACACAGCTACCACATCTGTGCATTCCCTTCCAGTTGTGCTGTGATCCAGAGAAGAAACCCAAATGACAAATGCACGGACAGACTCAAGCCGCACCCTGTTTGTCTGCGGAAAACCTGTTCTCACTGGGACCTGCTTCAAGTGTTGAATAGAGTTGGTAACCCTCAGACCAACACACACACACATGCACAGGCACGCACGCGCTCAGTGAATGAAGGAAAGCAGTCAGTGCTAGTGTTCTCAGTCATTTTCAAGCCTAACTGCTGCTCCTGTCTAAATATAACACTGGGGTCAGCCACAAGAAGCTCAGATTTAAAAACAACTATTTCCCCTATGCAGTCTGCAAATTACATAGGAGGAGAAGAGAAACAGAACGTGGGAGTGAAGGTAAGAAAGGAGGAACAAATAAATGAGGAAAGTGTTGACAAAGATGGGAGAAAAGTCATGAAACCAATAAACTACAAAAAATCTTTTATGATAGCCACAGAGGAGGGAGAGAAATAAAAAAAAAAGATCAAGAAGAATGTAAAATGAAGTTAAAGATCGCAAATGGAGTTCCAATGTATTGTGGAACGTGCTTTAATTATGACATTTTGCAAAGTATAACAGCAACAAATTATAACCGGTCAATGAAACAGGTGGCCAGGGCTGAGACACAGATAATGGCGTGGCATGAGAACATTAAGGAGGAAAAGAAACAGACAAGAAAGATATAAAAACAAAATTTAAAAAAAAGAAAGGAGGTGGAGATCAAAGAGCAGAGAAAGTGAGTGGAGCTAATTGGGAGGCCTGGTTGTATTTACTACCCATTTTATGGAGTCACAGCAGTGTGGTAATGACACGGCACAGCGGTCTGTGAGTGTACTTTTGCATGTGGGTGACTGAGAGCTTCTCAGACGGGTGCGGCAATAAAGAAATCAGGGCGAATCCAATTGTAGGGACTTGTTTCATGTTAAGAGAAGAGTCTGCATTCAGTTTGTATTACACAGTCTTCCTGTCATTTACACAATGACATCATCATCAAAGTGCCCAAGAAAATTATGTAAAAACATACATATTGTTCTCTCTCTCTCTCTCTCTCTCTCTCTCTCTATATATATATATATATATATATATATACATACACATTTTGCAGACTATTTTAACTTTTATTAGGTAGGTTTGACTACCTGGAAGGTACATTTCTCTTTATAAAAGATGCCAAATTTGTCACTCTGACAAATTGAAATTATATACAGATTTATTTGTCATTTCGTTTTCAGATAATGTTACCCATGTGTGCAAAGTGTCTCAACTGGGTATTACAGTAGGTAATAGTAGTTGTTTTTTCCCCTAAAGTTATTCTAATATTCTCTGTATTTGTCATTGACAGTTCCAACTGTGCATGGGTCTTTTTTATTTTTTATTTTTTTGTCTTTCTTATTTGTTGTTTCAACCAACCAGGCTTTTTCTGGCAGGTTTATGAAGTCATACATGAAGTTGTAGGGTTTGTTCTCATTAAATTGAGTGTACAAGGATTCAAAAATGATTAGAATAAGTCAGGCTTCAGATCAGTGAGTTTAAAGTAAAATCTGAATTTTCACTTTTGATCTATTATTTTAATTGAAGTCATTGCAACATTAACCTGGATATCAAAGTGAAAGTCAAAGAATCTATTTCAGCTCAGTGCTTGGTCTCAGGGCTAAGTGTATAATATAGACAAGGTTAGGGTAAAGGTTAAAAGTCAAACATGCTGCGAAGAGATAAACATTGAGGTGAGCGTGTCAGGAAGTGAATGCTATGAATGCTGCCTCTTGACCATATATTCTAAAGGCAGCATATATGACTTTCACGAGTGTGTGTTCCTGATGTTTGTGTAGATGTTCATTTGTGCATGTGTGTACTGGACATGTCCCTGTGTGTATTTTTACAGCTGCCGAGCACTACTTGGCTGACCAGGTCGTGCTCCACCTGCATGCTTGCTGAGCAAGCAGCCAGCTATCCCAGCTCAGCTAATCTCACTATTTTTCTTCCCCTTCTCTTTCCTCCTGAGTGCCAGCGGTGCTATCTGTCCATCTGTGCTCGTGTGGGTGTAATTGGGAGTGGATGTGTTTGCTTAGTTTCAGTCATAATTTAAGTTGTTGATTTTTGATAGCACCCTCTCTCGACATAAGTTGGATCTTTTCTCCACGTTTGTTTACCCTGACAAATGCTGAGCGTGAATGGGAAAACTTTAGCCCTTGTAATTTTGGAAAATTACTTAAAACTGCCTTCTTTCCGTTGTGTTAAGTCTTCTTATTGTCTTTTGGGCATCTGGTGGGAGAGAAAAGTGACAGTGAAAATTAAAGAGCAGAGTGTGTCTGCTGGACATTACAGACGTTTTAAAAGCTACCGTTTCATCTTTTCAACAATTCCATTTCCAGTAAGCACTTTTCAATTACCTTCAAAATTTTCCTGCTAAACTTGTCCAACTTCAACCTTTAAATGTACCAGAAAACAGGAACTCTCCAATTACCTGTGTGGCCGTGTGCGTGTCCACTCTGTGTGTGAGAGCCTGCGTGCATAAAGGCAGAACGCCAGTCCAAGACACGTAACCCTAAATGGCACTTGTGGCCACACATCAGGGCTGGGTGTGGTGTGCTATGTGGGTATGTCTTTAATAAAGCAGGAATTTTATTTTGAAAAGAATTAGTTATTTTAAGACTATTCACGCAACCTCAACCTATATGGCTGTTTCTTTAGACTTGGGTTACCTGCTTCAATACCCACCGACATTCTTCTTTAAAATCAAGTCATGAAGCTGTGGAGACCTGCATGATCACACTTTTGGCAGCTTGTGGAGCACCATTATAAGCTCTAAAAATTTTAATGTTATGATAATTCTATAAGAAAAACTTGTTACTGATTAATTTATTAACTGCAGTATACAGTTGTACCTTGGGGGCATGGACGGGGCCCTTCTTTTTGACTTTACTTTTGATCTCTACCAACCTCTGAGTGAAGTTCGGTGTTAGGCTCCTCTATTCTGGTTAAGGAGTGGGTAATATTGCTTTTCATTACTTTAGTGCTGGGTTCACTGGCTTTCTCATGGTTTTCTTTTAAAATGGGGATAATAGTTGAGCCTTTACCATAAAAGATTTTACAATCTCAAAAAAAGACACTGTGTAAAATGTAAATAGAAACAGAATGCAATTATTTGCAAATCTCACAAATCCACATTTTATTCCCAAGAGAACATAAAGAACATGCAGATGGATGAAACTGAGACATTTTATGATTTCATGGAAAATATTAGCTCATTTTGACTTGATGGCAGTAACACATCTCAAACGTGTTGAACAGGGTGATGTTTAACATTGTGTAGCATCCCCTCTTCTTTTAACAACTGTCTGTAAATGTCTGGGAAGTGAGGAGACCAGTTTCTGGAGTTTTAGGAGAGGAATGCTGTCCCATTCTTGTCTGATGCAGGATTCAAGCTCAAATCCAGTCCTTGAGGGCCGCTGTCCTGCATGTCTTAGATGTTTCCCTGCTTCAGCACACCTGAGTCAAATCAATGTGTCGTGAACAGACTTGTACTGACCTTGACGACAAGCTGATGGTGATCCATTCGCTTGTGGCAGGAAAACACGTGCAGGACTTGCAGGACAGTGGCCCTTGAGGACTGGATTTGCTGAGCCCTGTTCTAGCTGCTCAACAGTCCTGGGCCTTCGTTGTTGGATTTTTTAAATTTCATGATGCGCCAAATGATTTCTGTTGGTGAAAAGTCTGGACTGCAGGCAGGTCAGTTCAATCCCTAGACTCTTCTGTGAAGACTTGCTGTTGTGATGGATGCAGTATGTTGGTTAGTATTGTTTTGCTGAAATCTGCAAGGTCTTCCCTGAAAGAGATGTTGTCTGGATGGGAGCAGATGTTGCTCTAATGCCTCTATGAACTCTTCAGCATTGATGGTGCTTTTCCTGATGTTTAAGCTGCCCACACCATAGACACTAATGCAACCCCATACCATCAGAGATGAAGGCCCCGATCGTACACTTCCCACTAGCTGCTACCCACTAGCCGCTACCTGCAACCCACAAATTGTGGGTTTAGGAACCTCCGCTAACTGCTAATGCAATCTTCCGCTCCCTAAAGCTGCTACCCATTATCCCGACTCCGTTACTCACATTGTAGGTGTGGCAATGGGCGTGTCTTTTGTCCTTTCCGCAAACTTGGTATCTTGCAATATTGGGTTGTGGGTAGCGGGTGGTCTGACCATCCGCTACTTGCATAGCAATTGCAGTTATTTAAATATTTATTTGCCATTCTCTACAGATGAGAGTTTAGTTTGGTCATTTTTGGTTAAGAATGTAACAACGAAGGAGAGCTGCTTTCCTGTCACTTAGCAAGTTCTCGTGTTCTCACCAGGGTTATAATAGTTTTGGATTTTCCATTAGTTTTTATTTATTTTTTAGTTTAGTTTTTCAAATTCAGTTAGTTTTAATTTGTTTTTAGATCAGTTTTGCTAGTTTTTATTCGTTTTTGTTTTAAGATAATTAGTTTTAGTTTAGTTTTTAATAGTTTCAGTGTTAGTTTTAGTTTTATTTTGTAAATTAGGGTTGTAATTTTGGTTCGAGTGAAGTACTGAACTTTTTGAAGGCTATCGAATTACATAGTCGTGTTTACATTTGGTCTCAATAAACATATCTCTCAATGCATCTTCCCGCTTGTGGTCTTCCTGCGTATTTACTGACCAGCAGCTATCTGGTCTCCATGGAAACAGTCCATTATAGTTGCTGTTTTCTCCCGTTCCTTCCCAACACTGACTGGCCTGCAGCTGTAGCTTCTCTTTCCAGGGGGCTAGCTTAGGCTATCTTATCCAGGTAGTCTTGGTTAGCCTTCTTATGCGAGCTTTTCAAATGGACTTTCAGATTTGTAGGTTTTTTTTCATCTTGAGAAGTATTCCACACATTGTATCACCTGCTTCTACAACAATGCACTTATTTTTATCGTTAACACAGTCATAGTCAAAGAAATCCCAAATAGGACTATGCCATTTTCTCCTAACTTTTGCCACAGCCATCACTGCTGATTACTTTTTTTTTTTTTTTTGCGGTTGTTGTTGTACGGTGGAGCGAAGTAGATTTCAAACGTTTATGAGAAAAAAAAATTACTAATATGAAAACGAAGGGCGTTCTTGATATTATTATAGTTAATTTTAGTTCGTTTTATAAACACATAATACAGTTTCAGTTAGTTATCATTTTTTAAAAACTCGTTTTTATTTTATTTCAGTTAACGAAAATGTTTTTTCAATTCTAGTTTTTGTTATTTCGTTTGTTATCGTTAACGATAATAATCTTGGTTCTCACGCTTGAGCAGTTTTCCTCCTGCAGTCCAAAGATATGTACAATATATTAGGCTAATTGGTCATGCTAAATTGGCTTTAGGTGTGAATGTGTATAAAATAGTGGTCCGGTGTGTCCCATACAGTGTCAAGAGTTCAGTCAATCCTGTAATACAGTCATGTAATTTAGTTGTGATACGTGAATGCAGGAAAATATGGCGTATTACACTGCTTAGTAGTAATAATAAGCAACACACTATTTACATCCTGGAAGAAGTGGTGGAGTACTATGGATATCTGTGCATCCACCTGGACAATTAACTAAATCTGAGATGCAACAGTCACAATGTGTTGATGACGTTATTGTATTTTATGACAAACATTGTATTGGCCCAGGGTTTAGCTGTTCATATGGCCCACAGTTCCCATCCCAGAATCTGAAGACATGTCTGTTAGGTTAATTGGTGGTTGTAAAGGGTGGACCCCTGCCTTTCGCCCAAAGAAAGCTGGGATAGACTCCAGCAGATCCCCGTGACCCTGCATAGGATTAAGCGGGCATAGATAATGGATGGATGAACTGAATTCATAATCATCTGATTTCTTGAAGCCTTAATTCAAGAGTAGCCTACATCAGTGAGAGAGAGAGAGGAACATACTAGAAGAACTTGACTGTCATAACACATTTTAGAGTTTTCGGTTATTTAGAGACAAACCCCCAAAGAATTTCAACCAAAATCTAAACAGCCAGATTCCATTTAGCCAGCCAAATCTTCCCAAAGTTCTAGAGTGAGAAATTTCAGCCAGTAACAGTGACGGACAGGCCTACCAGGCCATGAAGATGGCGTGTGCAGTGCGCGTCTCTCGTCCCTCCTGTCGGCTGATGTTCTTGGCGGCCTCCACCACTTCCTGTGTGGTCTGGTAGTCTTTCAGAGACCACTCGTGAACTGCTATTTCTCCATACTGCAGTATACCAACCTGAATGCACAAACACAGAAGCATTTCTAAAATGCCACACAGTCATGGCTGCGCTTGAACATAATTATGGAAAGCAGAGTCTGTGCCTTGTGTTTCGTGTTTCTATGCTGGACTGTCTCTTTAAGTACCAATTCTGTTCTTAAAGCAAACAGTGCACTTGGGGAATTTGTGAATTCATTCAAAAACCAGAGGTATTTCCTCTTCACCTCACATTGCCTAGTACCCCTTACCCCCCACCCTCTCTTTTCATAACTCAAGGCCCTCTCTTGCTCTTTCAGTTGTTTAGCTCAGAATAATGTCCCTTCCAACTTCCATTCCTCCTCAACCTCCCGGCTCATGTCCCTGTGCATTACTGCAGCAACTCATTTGCCAAACTTGCTCTTAATACGTCTCTGTGTGCATGTTTTCACTCAAGGGACTAGCTTGTCTTACTTTTCTGGGCAACAGCAAAGGAGTTTCAGAGATTTAAGTGAGAGACTCACTCAAATTCAAACCCACAAGTTTCCATTACCAATGTAAATAATATTTACAGGCTGTGCTGGCACACATTGACTTGCATTTTACCTGCATCTGGTCCGAGCTGATGTGGAACTTGCTGAGGATGTTGCTGAGGAAGTTCTGGACCTCATACCAGGGGTAGATACTGTTGGAACCATCCAGCACGATCACAATGTCCATGTATGTGGAGCACCCTACCACATGTGGGAGTTAACAAATATTTGGTTGGTTAAAGCGGGCCTCTGCAGCATGTGTCTGGCTTCAGTGTGTTTGCAAATGTGTGGCTACTTTGTGCAGTTGGAGCGATGGTTTCTCTTGGCTCGAGGTCATCACTGACAGAGGCACAGATGCCGGTGCTGAACATGGACGTACCGCACTCCTGTGACCAAAGAGGGGCGCACGCCTGCCAGACAGAAGCACGCACGGACACATGAAAACACAGAGAACAGCATCTGTTTTACAAGTGAAGCAATTTAAGGAGAATCTACTGTTAATTTGATAAGTTCATATTTCAAGTATTTGTAAGATGTGATATTATAGTTGTTATCAAAGAGTATAAGCACTCAAACAAATGTGACCTGTGCATACGTACACTCACATGCACCATGACAACAGAAGAGAAAAAAAAAAAGAGACAGAATAAGTCATGGAAAAACTACAATAGTGTGGTTTTGAGGACAAAAAAAAATGTGGGAGAGGCAGAGAGATGGAGACTATTGTTGACATGCTGGCAGTCACTGTTGTCATGAGTGGTTTAACAGTCCTGGAACCCAAGACCAGTCAGGCAATTAAAATCTGATTGTGCTAACTGTTGGGCGGGTGAGTAAGGGGGTTGGGGGGGGCTGCTATAAAAATATTTCTGTCTTCAAAGCATGCCATTTATTTGGTTTTCATACTAAGAGGAAAGAATGAGGGTAGAGTGCGGAGGGAGGAGATAAGAGAGAAAGACAAAAGAGGGAGAATGAAAGTGGACTGAAACGGGGGTAGAATGAGAGAAAGAGAAACATCCTGGTTTTTCTTGCCCTGTCATTATGGATGGGTTTCTCCTCAGGCGCTCAGACAGGCAGCAAAAATGAGATGGAGAGAGAGAAGGAAGGAAACCACGGAGGGAGAAGATGGAGAAAAGCGAGAGAGGTGCTATGGCTTTTGGTAGGTCTGTCATTAACAAAAGGCCAGAGACGCATTCCGATCCTGTTATAGACCTGACCACTGGGGTTAGCATAAACACTCACACACACACACACACACTTAAATACACTCACATTAAAGTGGCCTAAGCTGGCGAGCACTGTGAACTGTTCACGACGCCACACCCGAAGTCGCACTCCAACCCCAGCAGACACCAATACACACACAACACACACAGTCATACAAGAACACACCCATAAGACACACTGCTGACTCAATCTAAGGGCCTAAAGTGAATCTACCTGTGTTGGTGCTTCACAAATGCACCTCTACTGTTGTTACCCCCAGGGGGACAGCCTCAGAAGCATGCGGAGCAATCTGAAGTGTGTGCTGCTGGTGGGTTGCGTTGGTGTGTTGTTTGGCCATAAGCTTGATGCGGAAGAATCAGACGTCAACAGTGGACAAAGTTCTGTTTTGCGTTGGAGTGAAAGTAAAAACCAACTAAGTACCATGGATGATAACAAATGATCCTAATGGCAGAAGTATGTTTACCTGCAAGACTAAAGGTTTATGATTAACAACAATGGGCAACAATGTTGGCTCTGTGATTATCAGAACTTTAAAGTTTAAATTTGACTGGAGAATAACCATTATGAGATTTAACAGACTAGCCAGACCTCCATCTATGGTCTATATTCATGTACCTTAAGCTGTTAAAACTTAGGAAAAAAAACTTTCTAAAAATATATAGGATTTCTATAAAAACTTAAAATTATCCAGTAAAATCTTTTAATTTTCTGCCTTTAGATTTTAATAGATTTGTCTGATTAATTGATTTGTCAAAGATATCCACAGATTAATGAAAAATAAAAGCACATTAGTGCAGACGCAGCCACTTAGAAAGAGATGTCAACAGAGGTGAAGTGTGTTACAGTACCAGTTAGCAGCTAAATAAAGATGGGTGACTGGTACATAAATAAATTTAAAAAGAAATCATTTTTTTAAATACAAGTAGACTGAGTGCAATATGTACAATGGAATTCATCAGTGTCATTTGTTTGAGTTTAGAAGAGATTAGTTGCCAATCTGATGCTATTAAATCATACATGAGGTGACTCCTTGGAGCTTGATCAGGCAGACATTTCAAGGTGAGTTTTATGCTCTCTCTCTCTCTCTCTCTTTCTCTCTCACCCCTCTACATGCTGTATTCCAATCACTTCATCTCACTTTTAGGTCTTTTCAAAGAGCAAGAGGTGCTCGCCTCTCATATGCCTTAGATGTCTCCCGCCTGACATCTTGCTGCTGCTCTAAATATTCCACCTCCACCAGATTCTATGGAGGCCTTTTAAGTTATGTTTATTACCCCCAATGTATGCTTTAAAAAACAGGACTTTATTAGACTAGAGCCTAGATCCTAAAACACAAGTGTTTTTATTATTAAAAAAAAGCCTCTGAAGTCTTAATTGCAGGAGTTATGTGACTGAACTTACACATACATAAATACATACAAACAACTATGGATGATAAATAAATATTTTTGGCTGGAAAGTTTCCTTGGTTTAATTGCCATCTAGTGGGTGAGCCTAAAAGTTAATTTTGAATCTTACATGGGGGCGGCAGCATCAAGTTGACTGCCTGAAGGAACTCATTTGTCCTTCTTCACTCCCTAAACTTTGAAAACATTCAAATATTTCACAGTTGTAATCATCTCAGTTCAGACCATCATGATTTACATTCTCTGTTTTACTGTACAGCTGAAGACATGCGACTTCTCAGAAATGCTGTAAGATCACTTAAACAGATGAACCTTCTGGATATATGATGCTGCACACGTGTGATCCATGGAAGACATTTGCATTCTAAAAGCTCTTTTAGAATTTTTTAAAAATCTCTATATAAATCTCATAAAGGAGGATAAAATAAGTCAAGCATGGGTGAACCATATATGGTCACACCTAAAGTCAAAAACACCACAAGCTGACTCATCAAGATTCAGTCTGACAAACACAGCCTGGTCTCACCACATCCCTTCAGGCTTCCACAAGCCAGTCTGATGCCCAACTAGCAAAATTTCAAAAGTTTCAACTACTCACCAGGAAGCCGTCCAGGGGACTGTGGTGTGAGGGTCATGCCGAGGTGAGAATTCCTCAGATTTTTAGAAACATTCTGGAGAGCAGTATCACCTGATGTGAACAGACAGAAAGAACAGCTTACCACTGGTACCGTTGGTATTACACGTCTAAAATAAAATAGGCAGGTTAAATAATGACTGTGATAGTGACTGATTTTGCTCAGGTTATTCTTCTCACTCACCCAGATTCACTTTGCTGCAGTCTGAGTTCTTTTCATTTCCCACAATGCATTTGTACACATCTCCTTTCCTGTTGTTGGCCGGCCCATCCCAGGGAGCACCAACAAGCATCCTTCAACAGAATGACTCAGTTATTATCACAAAATCATCCTACATACTTTTGGTGCACATATATTTACTGTTTAAGAAGCAGCGTCTCTTTATTTATGTTTGTATTGGAACGTCACACTCACAGTTTTTCTCCATCGGCTTCATGCTGTAACACGGAGAAACCAAACTGAGCATCCTCTGGGCCGGTGAAGATACGCGGATGCTTAACATCGATATTGAAACACTGACACAACTCTGGAAGACATAAAGAAGTTGACAGTATTATTAAAGAACAATTGTTTTTTCATTCATCATTTCCATCCATCCATCCATCCATCCATCCATCCATCCATCCATCCATCCATCCATCCATCCATCCATCCAGGTTTCTTCCTGTGCAGCACCGTAGAGATCTGCTGGAGCCCATTTCTCTTCCTTCCTGCCTTTGTCACTGGGTGAAAGGCTGGGGATCACCCCAGACAGCCTCAACTGAATATTGTACATATTAAAACAAATACATGATTATGTCTTTAATTCTAATATTTCTTTTGCACAATCTTTAGCAGCAACCATTGCTAACATGTGATCTCTGTAGCTCTCAATAAGACTTCTGGATCAGCCAACAGTTATTGTGCCGTAATATTCCTGAGCAAACTGCTCTAGCTGTCTCCTTTAAACGGTGCCATCTTCATACAGCATTTTCACATCTTTCCAAATGTTGAGCAGAATTAACATATATTATAGTCCAGTTGTTTAAACAACCTTGGGTGCTTTTAGCTTTGTTTTGGGTCCTTGTCTGTTGGAGGACACATGACCTGCAAACTGTGGCTGAGCATTTTGACTCTCAGTAGTATGTTTCCTATCCAGGTTGCCTTTGTAGTCTTGAGACTTCGTTATGCCCTGCACATATTCAGCCCTTATGGCAGATGCAGCAAGACAGCCCTAAAACATATCTGACCCCCTCCATTTTTCACAATAGATATCATCTTCTTTTCTTTGAACACTTCATTTTTCCATCTGTAAACATAAAACTGACGTGACTATCCAAAACACTCCAATTTGGTCTTATCAGTCTACGTTACAATCTCCCAGAGACGTAAAGGCTTTCAATGTGTATTTTAGCAAATTTAAGTTTGGCTTTTAAAAAAATGTTTTTCCTTTAATAGTGGAGTCCTCCCGGGTCCTTTTTCATGAAGCCCACTGCTGTTAAAAATGCATTGGATGTTGTGATCAAAGAGCGATGTACTTTGACCTTTATGTTTGTATTTGGACATTTTCCTTGCTTGTTTTTCTACCATCTACACTATCTTTCACATCAACCTGGGGTTGCACATCTTCTTGAGGCCACGTCCCGGGAGGCTGGCTACAGTCCCATGGACCTTATACATCTATAGAGCCATGAACATGATTTGTCTGAAGGTGGTCTAGTAGCCTTCATCTGTAACATCCTTATGTATAATTTTCTCTCTTCACTCCTCAGACAGCTCTCTCCTCTCTTTACTCTGGTTCAGTTCAGTGTGGTACACACAATGATACCGACCTACAAAGTGTCAGGTTTTCTCCTTTTAAATTCACTGAATCCCTGATTAAAATATTGAAGACACCTGTGACACTAATTAGGGTTAAACCATTAGTGTCATGGTCTTGAGATGTTGAGTTCTCTTTAAATATTTCTAAGTTCTTTAGTTAGATGTTGTTGAGGTTTCTTGATGCTCTTTTGCTGGGCACAAATGTGACAGTCCTTCACATCCTTGGAAAATAAACAACAGAGCCTTACTTTTTATACTTTTACCAATTTAGTCACTCAAATACTAAAGCCAAGAATGTATACAGATAATGTTTTTAACTGAATAATTTCTCAAGAGACACGAAGCATTGCTTTGATGATCAGTACAGTTTCCTATAAAACTGTCCATGTCTGTATAAATAAAAAATAAAATAATACAGGTGTAGCAGCTGAATTCCTTTATAAAGCAAAAATGGGAAAAATGTGTCACTTACACAATTATAGCAAGTGGGGTAGGCTACAGTCATTTTTCTATTTTTTTTTAACATGCTGGAACCTTTTTTTTTTTTTTTCATTTGAACAATCGAACAATGGATGTCACACCTCCTCTATTACATATTTGTAAATCAACACTCTGATACTTTAAGTCATGAATCCAAAAATATTTATAGCAGTTCAGGTTCTCCGTGCTCCTATATATTCTGTCCATTTGGAGCTCCCGTTCTTAAATGCCTCTGATTGTAGTCTTAGAACAAATGTCAGTTTCTCCATTGTGTAAATTCCTTGAACAGTTTCTTGCCAGTCTTCCAGTGTAGACGCGTTGGGTTGTAACCACTTCCTTGTTATAGCCTTCTTCTCTCCAATCAATAACATCCGTCAGTAGATATTTATTGCTATTGCTTTCAGTATGTAATGCCATGGTGCCAAAATACATTGTACTCACATTAAATTGTACAGTCGTTTGAAATATTTGTTCCAGAGAATCATGAATGTCATTCCAAAAAGACACAATTTTTTCGGATAATCCCAAAATAAGTGATAATGGTTTGTTAAATCTGAACCACACATCCTCCAACAACTCTCTTCTAAGCAGGTGTTATAAAAAATCTCATGAGGATTTTCCATCCAAATTCTCGCCAACTGAGTGAATTTGTTGTTTTCCTACTGCAACTTGCAAACTATCTTCCCATTCTTCCTCAGATATGACCAAATTTCCCCCTCTTTCCCATCTGTGTTTAATATATAGGGTGTTAAATATTTGAAGAGTCCTGGAAACGTTTGTATAATCTAGATATTAATTTCTTTCCACTCCCAGATTTGTAAATTGAGACCAAAATTCCCAGAATGTCACTAGTCAAATCCTCTGACAGAATTGTCTTTAGTCGATCCCTTACTTGAAGATATCTGAAAAATTCCTGCCTCTCTAAACCATATTCTCTCTTGAGATTGTCAAAACCTTTCACGGACCCATTATGTATGAAGCAGCAAGAAGCTGTAAGGCCTCTTTCCATCCATATTTTAAATGTACCATCTATCCTATTTAGAATAAAATTTGTATCATACATGCACCAATGTAATATATTTTCTGCGCTATTTAAATTGTATTTTCTAACTACTTTGTGCCATGTTTTTAATGTTGTTTTTATCCAAGGGTTATTTGTATTTGTAAGATTACCTTGAAGTTTCGGTCTGCCATTAAGGTCTGAAAAGGTGGACCAACAGATCCTCCCTGTTCTACTTCCTTCCATCTGTCCCTGTACTGTGAGTCACAAAGATATCCCAGAATTCTTATCTGGGCTGCACAGTAGTAACCTTTTAAATCTGGTAATGCCATTCCTCCTTTGTCTTTTGACAATTGCATTACTTTCAGTTTTGTTCTGGGTTTTTTCCCCATCCAGATATGCCTAGAAAGTAATTTATGCCATTCATTTAACTGTTCATCGCTTATTTTAACTGGCAGAGATAAGATGAAATACAACAGGCAGGGCAGAATCACCATTTTGACTGATTCAGTTCTTGAGTTTAGGCTGAGGAAGGGTAGATTATTCCATCTAGAGATGTCAGATTTTATTTTAATATTGAGGGGTATGGAATTCGCCTCAAATAGTGTCGTAAAGTCTTCAGTAAAGTTATTTCCAAGATACTTCATTGACTTCTTGTTGCAACTCAGGCTATATTTAGCTGCCAAGTCATCTGGTAAAGAACAATTGAAGGTCACACTCTGAGTTTTATGAATATTTATTTTATAGCCTGATAATTTACCAAACATATCCATCGATGACATCAAAATTGGTAGAGATGTGGATGAATGTGATAAAAAAAAAATGAATACATCATCCGCAAACAAGGATATTTTGTGTTCTTGTCGTGCTATATTTATACCTCTAATTTGTTTGTTTTGCCTAATAAACTGACTAAGAGGTTCAATAAAGAGGGAAAACAAAAGTCGAGAGCAAGGACAGCCCTGTCTACAAAATACTGAATTGCCTCTTGCCAACTATGCATTTCACTTTCGGATAAAAGATAACTCAATCTCATGTTATGAACTGTAATGTAATGTAAAGTCTCCAAGCTCCAAAATTCTCTCCTACTATTATTAAAGGTACGGTGATATAACAGAGTGGCAAAAACGTTGCTGTTCCGTCTTCAAAGCATGTTGCTGACATCAAAATGAAAATTAGAAAAGAAAAAGAAATCACTTTCAATATTTTATATTTTGTCTTGGTCCTGTTTTCAATTAAATACAGACTGTCAACAAACTGCAACCAAGTGCATTCTGGTCCTTCCATTCTGTCAGGAGCTTGTCTGCATACAGTTTCTCCTTAGATGTTTTTAGATGTTTTTGTCCTTCAATTTATGTTAAAACTATATTCTTCAGCAATTAAAAAACTTGCCAAATCTTGGAAGTGATGTGTACAGAGCTGTGGTAGTTTATAGTGCTGAGTCAAATTATTATTTTATGTGCATGGGGTTGGAGGGAGTGAAAGGATATTAAAAACAAAAACAAAGTGACCAGAGGCAGCCACTGAGGAAAAAGGGAGTTCAGTCTGAGGGGAAAGAGGGAGAGGAGATGGAAGGAAAGAAGCAAAGCAGGGAAGGGTGTGGGTTAAAAAAACTATGAAGCATAGTAAGTTCCCTGTTATGACGGACAGGCCGACCCTTCATAGTGGAAGAGATGAGGGGGAGACAGAGAAGACACGGCGCAGCGACATGTAATCCAGATCACTGAGTTGTTGCCATTAAAGAGTCGCCTGAAGCACATACCAACTGACAAAAATACACTGCCTGGTCATTCACAGGGTGAAGGGTTAGAGGTCACCTATTTTATGGGTAAATAAGTGAAAGTAACAAACTTTGTCCAATATGTCGTGCTTCATCCAGTCACTCCACTTATTTGAGAATTGTGCTCCAAAATTGGTGCAAGGTTAACAGAAAAACCAGAAATTTAATTTATTTATACACTTGCAATCCTTTTCAATTCCCTGAAGGCAAAGCAAATTTATTTATCTAGAGTAAAACACACCTATAGGCAGTTGAAAAGGCTTTACAACACATACAGAGATAAGAACAGAGTGGATAGATTAAAGGAAGTTGTTGGGAACTGTCATGGCCTGGTCGGCCATAGCAGCCCTGTGTGTGTATGTCTGTGTCAAGTTCGCATCTCTCCCTGTCTTTAGTGATTCCTGTTTTACTTTGAAAGGTCTGTCTTGTTTCCATTGTGTTCTTCTTTGCTTCCTCCCTCTTGTTACCTTGATTCCCTGCACCTCCCTCTCGTTTGTTCCTCTCTGTATTTAAGTCTTGTCATTTTCCCCTGTTCTCTGTGGCTCCATTTTGTCTTCATGGCATGTATGAGTTTGGTGTTCTGCCTGTTCCCCTCCTGGAAGTTTCTATTTTTGCATTTTAGTATTTTTGGATTCTTGTGTTTTTTGAACTTTAGAGTTTGTGCTTTTTGGATTCTTGATTTTGGTATTTTTATAAATAAACCTTTTTTGTTTGTACTTCTGCTCCTGGGTCCTCCCTCCTAACACAGCAGAACATGACAGGGAACAATTAAAAGAAACAATTTAAACAAAAAGCAAAGCCCCTCAAGACTTTTGTATTGCCACAAACAAACTCAGCTCTGAAGCAGCTGTGGTGGATGCCTACCCCTTATCACATGGTTGCCTCAAGCTTTTTATTAAGTGAGTTCATTGGATCGCTCCAGGTTTTTACTAAACCCCAGTTTAAAAAAAAATCAAGGATTTGCTAACCTGTTACTATTTAATCATTTAAGCAGAACTTTTTTCTCTTTGTAAGAACGCTTGAATCTCAATTTTTCACCATCTGGAGCTGACCCATGTGACCTCTGCAGTAATCAACCGAAGTGGAGACAAATACACGGGGATCTATTTCTAGATAGGCCTCTGAGTTGAACTATATTTTTAGGGTCAAAAGCTGAATAAGACATTGTCTGATTAATGAAGCTGAGATTAAAGTCCTCGACCACAGTGAGATTTTAAGAGCAGATTTTTTTGGTGAAGGTGTGTACAGTCCTCAGTGTTTCCTCTTTGTCCCCAAATGAGACCAACCGAGTCTTTATTTTTACATCTGAATGAGGTTTTGTAACAGTCAGCTGTTGATTTTGTCAAAAACACTGATAGAAACATTTAAGGGTGCTGTAATTATTGTGTGAAAGGACCAAGTAGATTTAGATGTCATCAGCATATGGTAGGAGATCTTGTTGCTCTTAATGATGAATCCAAGAGGGGGCGTATCCAGGTTGAATAAGAGAGGTGCTAGCCTAGGATTTGTGCTTGTTGAAGAAGGATTAAAGGGCTGTGTACACTCTCGCAGAAATGTGTCGCAGTTATCTTGTCGCAGGTATACTGCAGTTATTTTTGATTTATGCTCAATTTTGAAGCACGGTCTGAGCTATGTTATTCCACGCCACAACGCAAGAGGGACAGACGACCTGATTTCTGTGCGTAAACCAGGCTTTAGCCTTCACAGTGCAACTGGACCGTAGACGGGATGGGATCGGCCTGTGCTAGCTGTGATGGATTGTTGTGTTTGGGGTGAAATGAATCTGTGATCACAGCTGATACAATCCTGCATCAACTCTTCAGATTAGAATAAGATGTGTTTTGTCAGGAACTGCTGATGCAGTCTTGAGCCACTAGCCTCAAGCTGAATTACGCAGGAGGCTGAAGAGATCCGGTAAATCCACCTCAAACTCCACATTTTCAGATTCACTTGCGGTTTCAGACTTGTACAATCTTCAGTCACAAAAGACCCAAACTTACAGGACATCACTTTAGCAGACTTTGTGCAAGTCCATCTGATGTCACTTAAGGCTTTATAATTTCAGTAGTGCTCTCCAAAAACTAAAGCCTTAAACATGTGAAATCAGTTTATCTTTGAGAGCTTTGTATTATGTTGTGTAAGAGCTTGCCTGCAGTTTGTGACCATCCTTCTCCCATGTAAGCCCAAAGGATATTTTACAAAAGCAAAGTGGTCAGTGATGAAAACAATACTTCACACAGAAGGACATTTGTTGTTGCTCAGATTCTTCGAGAGGTTTCAGCTTTTTTGAATAAATGTTCACTTCACTGAGGTGAGCGTTTCTGAGCCTTTCATCTTTCCGCGGCGTGTGATGTCAATCAGCCCATACCAAAGCGTCCCTGTGTGTTCTCAACATCAGGAACTGATTTAAACATCAGAATACCAGCATGTGGTTCAGTGATGAACAAAGCAGATCATCTGACAGATTTCTTGGTTCCTGTTTGGATCAAAGACCGTATCAAAAATGATGAAATGGACACTTAAAAGTGCAAAGGCTTTGTTACATTTTCAGACAATTAAATAGATGTCCTATTTCTGTAGAAGGGTTTGCGAATGTTTCTGGTAGTTTAGTGGAAATAATCTGTTCTGCATTTCTTCCTACACAGTTTTTCTTAAATTAAAGAGTGTCACGGGATGTTATTTTCAGTTCAGCCTCAGAAACACTCCACACACCAGACAGTTGATATTTAACTTGACCCGCTTGTGTGTCTACTGTGTGTTATTTGTAGCACTGGAAGACAGGGTGTGTTAAAAATGTTATGTTAGAGGGGGTTTTTCAAATGAATTTGACCTGACGGGCAACTTATCGGCAACCCCCCCCTTCATCTACAGGATCTGTGATTCCACTGCAGAGAAGGGAACAAGACTAGATCACTGCAGCTGTGATTATGCACAAGTTACTCATACGCAGTCCCAAAAATACACACCAACATACACACACACACACACACGGATCCACATGCATGCAAACACAGTTACCTCGTCCAGGCAAATCAAAGGGGGATTCCACTTGGTTTAGGGAGGGAAATCGGATATGTTCACTGTTTCCCTTCTCGCTCTGCTCCTGCCTTTCTCACGGACTGTAGGCCCTTCTACCTGTTATTTGAATTTCCTTGCAGATGTTTCATTTTTTATCTTTTTTTTTTTTTTACTTACTGGCGAGTCATAGCTAAAAACGTGGGTTTTCACTTCTACCCAAAACATAGTTCTGTGTCAGTGTTGGTCCATTGTTCAGTCTATAACCTTCATACACAGAGATTTTTCAACATATTTACGAGCAGTGGGACTTTGCTCATCATTAGTGATTTGAACTGAAGTCAGTGACTCTTGGATGAATGTCCATGAAGTTCTGGTACATCCATTCATGTTTTTCTTCAAGACAAATAAAATTGTGTGATGTGTTTTAATGCTGTGTTTTTTCAAGATCTGATGTTTCTCGATGTGAGTCTTAGTTTATCATTATTCACTCTTTCAGGAGTTCTGTCTTTTGCTGATATTTTGCTTGTTTTCATATTCTGTATTTTAGCTGACATCATCTATATTTTGTTTTAGAAACTTTGCTTGATCTTTTCTCCTCCACCTTGGTTAGTTTTACCTCCTGTTTTACTTTGTAGACCTCGTTTACCCCTTGGTTTCTATTTTGTTTTACTTAGTGCCCTTGTTTTCAACCTAGGCTCAGTTCCTGATTGCACAGACCTTCATCAGTATACACTCTGCCTGGTTTTCTTTGGCCTTTGCCAGAAAGACATTTGGATTTACACTGCCTGACCAAAAAAAAAAAGTCACCACCTGGATTTAACTAAGCAAACAGGTACGAGCCTCCTATTGGATAATTACTGCATGGGATGATTATCTTTCAGCTGGCAACAAGTTATTTAACCCCAACCGGTGCAATGAGTTGCTTCTCATTTCCTAAACAACCATGTCAAAAGACTCATCCCGTGTTCGTGGAAAAGATGTTAGTCTGTTTGAGAAGGATCAAATCATTGGCATGCATCAAGCAGAGAAAACATATAAGGAGATTGCAGAAACGACAAAAACTGGGTTAAGAACTATCCAACGCATTATTAAAAACTGGAAGGATAGTGGGGAACCATCTTCTTCGAGGAGGAAATGTGGCCGGTAAAAAATCCTCAATGATCGTGATCGGCAATCACTTAAATGTTTGATGAGATCAAATTGAAGAAAAACAACAGTAGAACTCAGGGCTATGTTTAATAGTAAAAGTGAGAGCATTTCCACACGCACAATGTAAAGGGAACTCAAGGGATTGGGACTGAACAGCTGTGTAGTCTTAAGAAAACCACTAATCAGTGAGGCTAACCGGGGAAAAAAGGCTTCAATTTGCTAGGGAGCAAAAAGATTGGGCTCTGGAGCAATGGAAGAAGGTCATGTGGTCTGATGACTCCAGATTTACCCTGTTCCAGAGTGATGGGAGCATCAGGGTAAGAAGAGAGGCAGATGAAGTGATGCTCCCATCATGCCTAGTGCCTACTGTACCAGCCTGTGGGGGCAGTGTTCTGATCTGGGGTTGCTGCAGTTGGTCAGGTCCAGGTTCAGCAACAGTATGAGCTCAATGAATGAGGTCAGCTGACTACCTGAATATACTGAAGGACCAGGTTATTCCATCAACGGATTTTTTTCTTCCCTGATGGCACGGGCATATTCCAAGATGACAATATCAGGATTCATTGGGCTCAAATTGTGAAAGACTGGTTCAGGGAGCATGAGACATCATTTTCACTCATGGATTGACCACCACAGAGTCCAGACCTGAACCCCATTGAAAATCTTTGGGATGTGCTGGAGAAGGTTTTGCGCTCAGTCAGACTCTACCATCATCAATGCAAGATCTTGGTGAAAAATTAATGCAACACTGGATGGAAATAAATCTTGTAGCATTGCAGAAGCATATGGAAACAATGCCACAGCGAATGCGTGCCGTAATCAAAGCTAAAGGCAGTCGAACAAAATAATAGTGTATGACCTTTTTTCTTGGTGGTGACTTTTTTTTTGGCCGGACAGTGTATATTTGCAGTTGAGAATTACCCGGCTGTGCTGTGCCTCGTATTTGTTTCTGTAACTTTATACAACTTGCTTATTGATAAAATGATTGGATGAATAATCATTCAGACAAATAATTGGTTACAATAAGCTTGAAATGGGGCCAGACCCCCACAGTTTTTGAGGGGACCAAATTGGTCTCTACATTGAGCTGAAAATTGTGGATGTGACTATATTTCCAAAGTACGTGATGACCACCAGCTAGTTAGAGAACAGTCGTACATTCCCTTTTTTTTTTCCTAAAATATGTTACCTTCATTGTAGAAGAATTTTTGTAATTTCTGATAAACAATGGAGTGGGATCGATCATCAATCAATTTTCGGTCAATAAGTTAGCAGTGATGAAATATGAAGTTTTTTATTAAAACACATTTCTACTCCTGTTTTAAATGTATATTCACTGTAGGACTCTTTAGCATTCAATGTGTGGTCAGTTAAGAAAAGCCTGAGATGTATAACTTAAAAAAAAAATAAGCAAAATTGCTAAATAAATGGATTGAGTTCAAGCATGCGACCAAAACAAACCTTCTACACGGTTCACTCCAGTTACACCCTCTAGTGCATTTGTCTGTTTAAAGAGCAAATGGTGCCCATCACTGCCATGCTGACAAACGTCTGCCAAGCTTGTTGCTTGTTGCCAGGAGAACCAGACTCAGTGAGGATGGCTATCTGTCTCAACCAGCAACTTCTTTCCTGTCTTCTATGTAATTGTTTTTACTCTATCTTTGCGTTCCACTTTTGAATTATTTCACCTTTCACTTCAATCTAGCAATTTCTATTATTATTAATTGACCAATCTAAGAATGTCTGTGGACCATCCAATAAGTGCTCTAATTGCTGTAAACCCAAACCTCCAAAGACTGGAGTGAAATGTAATATTCTTCAGCAGCAGAATTATGCATGTGCAACTACTTAATCATTTCTTTAAAAAAAGAGAAAGTGTTGTTTCACTGCCAAAAAGAAAAAAACAAAAGAAAAAAACTGGCACACTTTCTGAAATTAGTCCCCCTCTTCTGTTTGCACCCACCATCCATATTTTGAACACTGTTGTAAAAGTTTTTTTTTTCTTTTCTTGTGGCAACATCACCCACAGACTAAATTTAAGTTTCTTACCACGACAAACCAGACCTCTGATAACAACCCTAGTGTTCATTTTCTCTTTCATCCCCCCACTCACTGATCCACTCACAAACCATAAACTGCTTCTTTTATTTGTGCCCCCACTTCTGTAACACACCCTCTCATACACAGTAACTCAACCACAAGGCTCCATCATGCTTCTGAGTGTCTTCAGATTTCACTAAATGATGCCATCGTTCTCTATTTTCGTTATCCTGCCTTTCTTCCACTGCTTCCCTTTTCACTTGGGTTTACATATGACGCTGTGCCAGCAGTTGTCTGGCCACTCGTCTCCTTGACAACTGGTGGCAAACATTTATCAAGCCAAACTGAGACCAGATTCAACCACTCGACCACACGCTCAGCTCCGGGCGCTACTGCCGCTGGATGTGAATGGTTGGGATTGTGTAGTATGAACGTGAGTGTGTGTAGATGTTGAGGAAAAGTAACTGAACCTGACACTGGTGTTCTGTGTGTTGAAGAGAAGCTAACGCTTCTAGGGTTATGCACAAGATGTGAATGCGTGCTGTTTTAATCTAACTAACACCCCTGCCAAACAACATCCTGTATTAAGGTATGTCTTCTCGACTGTCTGTTTCTATCATCTCTAAGTGAGTCATAATATTCCCCACTCATTTCCCTGTACTTCGCTTCCCTCGCAGATTTTCTCTCCATTATATGTTGATCTTGTTCTGCTCTCATCTCTGTCACCCTCTCATGGGGACCGGGGGTGGATGATGAGGGCCAGTGGAAATGAAAGTCAGCAAATTATGAGATTCAGAGACAAAAAAAAAACAAAACAACGAAAACATGAAAATAGAAGGGAGAAAGCTAACGTGGATTTATGAATGACAGTTGAAACAGAATTAAACACAAACACACCTGTGCACACCTTTGTTTGACATCTCAGTAAAGCACAGCACACATGGGAGGCCTGCTGTCTGCATCAGCAGAGCTCTGGTGAAGCCATTAACATTACACACATACTCTCTCACCTACATGCTCCTGTATGACACAACCCCACACACACAGGCAAGCACGCAAATCAATAAAATTATACAAGCTACTGCGGAAATTAAAGCAAAGAAAGCTAAAGATTGGTTAGTCTGCTCATGCTTGATTTAAACAGGTAATATAGTGTAATGTGAAAACACATTACACATTACATTAGGCTGCTGGTATTTCTAAACAGATGTACGTGTCTGTTACTCCTATACGGTACTGTATGTAACCTCAACACTCTCTTAATTCCTCATACCTCACGTTTTAAACCATAATTACTGTAGAAATTGCCACAAATGCCAACGTTTTAATCTTCTGATTAACTTCAGAAACCGTGTGTGATCTGGCGCAGGCAGAAAAATTAACATAGGCTTAAATAGAGCACAATCTATCAGCCTGTTGATCACGTCCTGCTTCATGGCTGCATGCTATAATACAGCAGCTCACCCACAATTTATCTGCCCTGCAATCATTCACTTTTGGTAGACAACAATGGTCTTTTTCTTGACTTTTTCTTTTTCTGGTGAGCAGGACTGGCTCAATGAGGTGTGTGAGACCGCCCTGCTGCAGCAAACATGAGCACCGGAGGGTTGCTGATGTTTATGCTCCATAGAGAAAAAAAAACACACACAGGACAAGACCCTTATTACAGGAACTTTAGAGTTCAAGTCTGAGAGATGGAAATGGCTGATGTGATTGGTGAGGTCGTGTTTCACAGCTGCCAGGGTCAGTCAGCTGTAAGAGGAGATGAAGCGATAACCTTCTGAAAGAAGATACATTCAACCCTGTTTCCAAAAAAAAATCTTTTTTTAAATCCAATTACTCGCAACTGCTGAAATGCTACGTTAAACTGAGAATAGTAGAAAAACAACATATTACATTTTGGAAGTTAAAACGCTTACATATTCTGAATGAATTCTTATACTAATTTGGTGTTGTCTTGCTGAAATAAGTAAGGCCTTCATCACAAAGATGGCAGCATAAGGTGTTGTAAAATCTTGTTTCGTTTGGCATTAAAATGCTCTCACAGACACTTTTATGGAATTGATTATTATCGATTTTATTAATTTTTATTCATTTTATTCTTTTTCCAGAATTCCCTGGGAGTTTGGTAAGTTGGTAAACAAGTATTGCTCCTCAGCTTAACTTTTAACTTGATTTGCTTAATTGAAATCTAGCATATTAAATATGTCATATCCAGCTACCTCGACCCAAGAATACTGTAGCTGAGACCAGCTGCATTTTGTGCTGAATTTCTAGCTGCTCAGTAGTATTTAAACTTCTGGTACAGAGGGCTACCTTCAGCAGTGGCTGACTTGCAAGCTGCTTACTTTTTCAAAAGTTTGAATAGATTCTGCATCTTTGAAAATGACAATCATGACCCTTCATCTCCCGGGCACACATTTCTAGTGATTTCTAAAAGTGTCTACTTCCCCTCAGTCTACCTGAAAAGATGACAAGAACTTTGAAGACTGGTGTTTAAAACCACATTTCCAATATTTGCTTTTCTTCTTCTTTGCGTGGTGAATCGCATATATGAATACAACAATGACCTGTGCTCACAGTCTGTGTTCACGTTTTTTTTTCCAAGTCTTCCTGCCATGAACAGAATCACAGACGTTAAAATGACACCAAAAAGCTTTTCTCATATTAATATGCCAGTTTCAGTTTCATTTGAAGGAACATTTGATTATTTTTAGCCTTGTCTAGCTCTCACAGTCACCACAGTTTATTATCTACAGAAGCCACCACATGTAACTTTAAGCTCCGGTCCGGGTCATCTCTCGTAACAACTGCATATCGTTTACAGCACTATTTCACACATCATCAATGATGGCGCTAGCTCACTTAGCAACAATGGAAATCATGTGGACTGTTTTTGGCACCGCATACTCCACTCCCAGTGTGTACTGATTTTGCCACAATATTAAATGCAGTATGCACGATGCAAGTGTTCCAATTTGCATAATATGAAAAGTTCTTTCTGGGAAAATCTGTAGTGCACAACTGACCTGTCAACCCCCATAATCTGCACCACTACAGCAGACGTTGGTCACTGGAGTCAAAATACCAGCGTCCAATTGTGCTGTAAAATTGTCACTTTTAAGGTGGCAAACTACGCCATAACAGCTGCTAGTTCTGTATGTAGTACATACAGTATGCAACATTTTATGCATACTAAGCAGCATGTGGTTTTAAAACAGCTTTATGACACCCAACAATAAAAGAACAGAAGAAACAAGGGAAGGAAAGTGAGGTGGAGACCAAATAAGAGCAAGCCTTGGACATTGACATCTTTAGGTGGAACCTCTAAACTGAAAATTTCAAAAGTTCCTTTTTGTTGCTTTTAAATCATTATTTTCTTATTTGGAATTTCAATTGTGCTTAAGGTTTTGCCCATGCACCTTTTAAGTACTGATCATAAAAAAGGACTTAAACTTTTCAGTTTCAGCATTTGATATGTTGCTCAACCAAACACTGAGTTGAACTGATTTTCTAATCTCTCATGGTTCCAAACATCCACTGGTAACCAAAGGTCTCCAGTTAAAATGAAACATGTCCTCAGTGCTGACTTCACGGATAGATTTACTTAAAGACCAAACTTTGAACTGGAAATCATTCATTTTCTGGATTCTGCTTCCTATACATTTGATCTATGTGATGAATGGAGTGTGGCCAGATGATTTACTGCACATGGCTGCTTTCTTCGTTTTTACACCTCTGCAACCACCTGAGGAATGTGTGGTCAGTGCTTTATTGTCACAGAAAAAACTCAGTGGATGTTGTAGAGGGATGTGTGATACCATTACTGACACATGTTGCCTGTTAAAGTTGAGGAGTTTAATGGTCTCTTGAGCCACAGCAGAGGAACAGGTCAGTGAAGATGCACCAGCATGGACAAAATATTGACTTTAGACAGACAGCAGGCTATAATTTTGTCAAAGGTTTTCAGTTTAAGCTTCAGTGAATGAATAATTCACTTGTCTTTTAACTCTAAGACAAGAAAGAAGAAAGAGTAAAAACTTCACGGGTAAAAAATGGACAGAAAACTTTACCTTTAAGAAGAAAGATAAACTTCAGGCACAGCAGGTATCTATGCAGCTCCATTTATAAAACCGAATGAAAGCAGGCACAGTGTTTTTTTCTTCTTCTTCCTCCTTCTTCTGCTTTCCCCCTTCTCTGTTTACAAAGTGGTTTCCCCCTAACCTGCTGGAAATGCAATGCGTTTTTGTCCACCACACATTTAGCGCGCTCTTTCCTCACGAGATGCGTAAAATCCGGTCCAACGGCGCTGCTGTGGCATGTTGGTTGAACGCATGGGGCTCTCAAAGACTTCTCCAGTTGTTATACCTTTCTATAAATACAATATAATATAGAGACATTCAAAGAGACAACACTTGTCCGTGATTTCCTTCGCTTTTCTTAATCAAAGTTGTAATATTTCTGTTTTTAAATGTGGACGAAACTGTCTTGATAAACGGTATGATTAAGAAAAAAAATAATGAATCTCTTGACACCTCAGAGATCCATGCTTTGGCGTGAAAATCCCTGCACCTGTCCCATCCAACAAGAGGCCGCAGTTCAGAGTCAATAACCCGTTACAAATGCGCAACACCTCCTTTAACGATCAATCAGCAGCAGGCTGCATCCTTCGCGTCTTTGAAGATTAAAGTCCTCCAGAAACTCCGCTCTTCAGGCCAAAAGTTTGGAAAGAGTTGCTGAGCGCGGTCTTCCAGATAACTTATGGTCCATGATCCACTCTGCGCAGCCTCTTGGATTTACTGCAAAACAGTTTAATCCAGCGCGTCTCTGTCGGTGCGGGTACGCCGTGCTCCTCTGGTAACGGATTTCTCCCTTGGACTTGAAAGAGCACATTTATCCTCACAACTCCCCTCCCTACATGCGTCCACCTCCATCCAGAAGACTCCTCTCAGAGCAACTGCTGCACGCTCACACACATCAAACCCACATCTTCCACTCTATTTCTTTCCCCCTCTCTCTTTTCAAACACTCTTTCAGAAGGATCAACTCGCTTCTCATTTTATTCTTGAAAACCTGATGTTTGTCTCAGCCTTTCTGATGCATTTTTCCTTTTCTACATAAATTATCCATAAATAAGAGGCGAGCACATGCAGTTGTAAATGTTAAGAATTAATTAAAGGTGGAGTGGGTGGTGCCTGGAAGATTTACAAAAATTAGATAATTTTTGGAAGTATACAACCAAAACAGCTGCTTCCTAAACTAGGCCTCCAGAACAGATGAACACACAACCTGGCAACTGAATCCAGCACAAAAGATGTTAGTTTCAAATTCATTAAAAGTTATATTTTATTACCTTTATTAGTCTAGCAGCCATAGTCTCCTGCTCCTACTGTCAGCAACAGCCAGTCAAAGTATCTTTGGACTCCTGTCCCAGTGGTCTCTTGTGACAACTGTGTATTGCGTTATGGTAATATGTCAATATGTCACACATCGACAATGATGAGCTGAAGTTGACATCATGGCAGAAACGACTCAGAGACTCAGAAAAAAAGTGATAAAGAAAGAAAAAAGGAGAGAGAGAGAGAGAGAGAGAGACCAAGCGGAAGACCAAACAAATCTTTATTTTGTAAAAACACCTTATCCTTCACGCCAGTAGGGGGACCTGCTGAGCTAAAAACTACAAAAGATCCTTCATGCAGCTTTTAGTTATAATGTGTTCCATTTGTTCTCAGATGTCAACATTTCCAAGTTCCCAGTCGGAACGTTTCAACTGAAGCGCCTCCTGAGGTCGGAATTCTGACTCCAAAAGTCAGAGAGACTTCGCTCGCCCTGACTTCAGAATCCAACACGGCCGCTATTTGGGTCAACTAATTAAACACCTAGCTAATTTTACTGTTTTTAATTCAAATTCAAATTCAATTCAAATTCAAATATACTTTATTGATCCCCCAAGGGGGAAATTCAAGAACAGTTAACAGTTCTATCTTACTTCTTCACATGAAGTCAGACACCTGCACAGTAGTCATTCCCATTTATCAGTAGACGTGTTGATACACTCTTTGTATCAATAAAGAATGTATCAGCTGTATAACAGCATTGTAATGATTTAAGTACCACTTGCAGATATGCATTCAAAGCGTTATCTGCATCGGTCTCCATAGACTTTGAATGGGATGATGTCATCCGTTGCCAAACTGAACTGTGAGTTTCATTCGTCGCATCGGTAGCGTTGCCTCTGTCAAAAGTTGGAGTATTTTCAGCTTTTCCCACTTCAAAAAATACTTTTAATAAAGTCCTCTAGAGCCACAAAAAAATCTTAATAAGAAATAAAATAAGTAGGTAGCTAGGCTAACTGCAAACTGGCGAAACACAGTGTTTCATGCTTTGCCCCAGTGATAAAATCCGAACCATATGTAATACTTGAAACATTAGAAGGATAATGACCTGTCCAACAGAAATATGGCCACCATGGAATCGCTCTTCAGTCCTTTCTGTTTCCCTAGCTGTCGTCATTGTGCTATGATCCTTGAGTCTTGTGCTCTTTTGCTGTTGGACTTCTGTTTTGTATTCTAATTTTCTGTTTAAAATTGAAAGTGTGTCCCCCTTCTTCTTTGACATTTCCTGATTGATAACACCTGTGTCTCATTATCCTCTGAGTGCCTGTCAGTGTGTGTGCAATAATCCACACATGTCATAATGTCGCAATAATCTTCAAGCCGAGTGCCTCATCTCTTTAACCCGTTATTATATTATTGCATTAATATTCCCAAGTAATGGTCACTGTTATGCTGAGAGATGCACTACGGTAAAGTCAGGATTGAAAAACTGACACCTTTTCTCAATTCCAAACTTCCATTCATGCACACAGCACCTGAAATCACTTTAAGAGTTGTTTCCAGGTTTGTTTTTTTAATTTTAAGAATAAAAATAGGATTCAAACAGTTTTTCATTTACTGATTTTAAACTGAAAAACCAAATAAGGGTAATTTTCTGTTTTATTTTTGATTTCCAAATGAAAATCGCACGTCTGTAACAGACACGGACCGGGTGCCTTCACATTTCCCTGCCTTTCTTTATTTCTATGTCTTTCCACCTGTCTCTAGATCTGTTTAGTTTGTTTAGATCTCTTATTCCTTGTGTTGCATTTTGATGAATATTTTTGGATTTTTGTTTCTCCTGGAATTTCTGCTTCAGCAGCAGCCTTTGCCTAAATAGAGGTAATTTGTTTGTTACTCTTGTTCCCTCCTGTGGTCTCCTTCATTTGGATCATGAGCTCCTGAATCCTTACATATTAAGGAAACACCACACCAGTAGTAACTCTCATATCTTTTTTTTTCTGGCTGTAAGTGCCTGGAATACAGACTTTTTTGACCCACACTGGTTTTGGTGCTTGAGCCGTGGCACCACTGCCTCCATATCTCCTCCACTAGTAACCGATGGAAACATGCAGAAGGTCTGGTTGATTAGCTGAAAAGACAACTTGTCATTTCTCTTGACCTGAGTAAAATGGATGGGCATGTTTTTTACAGTGCCCCGGCCTTCACAGATGACAAAAGTTTTTTTCATATTAATCTCAGAACACTTATTGAATTATTTTTTATTTTTTTTTTTTTTTTTTAAAGATTTTTTTGGCTCTAGTGGCCTTTTATTGAAAGTTGAGAGACAGGAAGGGGGGCAGAGAGAATGGGGAAGACACGCGGGAAAGAGTCGCCGAGCCGGGAATCGAACTCATGACCAGCCACACGAGGACTGTAGCCTCTGTATATGGCCGCCTGCCCTAACCACTGCGCCACCGGGGCGGCCATTATTGAATTATTTTTATCTGAAATTAAAAACAACTTTAAACCAATAAATAAAAGAAATGTTATGTGAGAAGATCACCTACCCCACCTTTAATAGAAAAAATGTTCTACAGCTATCCACAATGTATGAATTCTGTGTAGAGGCATCCCTTTGTGCCAAAACTGGCACACTTAAAACAGCTGTTATTACTGGCTTATGGCTGCTCTGCAAAAAAAAGGTATTTCCTATAAAACAAATTCAATCTGGCAGAAACGGGAATTGTGCAGACCTGAGAGCAAGACCCCCACTGTTTTGTCAAATTCAATTTTAATGCTCTTCAACCTATAACCTCATATTACCAACGGATGCTCCTCTTCCATTATCAGTCTTATCAGTTTGTGCCTGTGATTTTTTTCTGCGATGCCAAAATGAAGGTGTCAAAAAGCCCACACATTTAATTCATAGGAATGTAAAAGAATCTGATGACATTACTACTCCCAAAACTAATATTAATTAGGATGTAGAAAACAGACAGATTTTGACAGAAGAAAAGTAACTTGTTAAAATAAAAAATCAGTTTCCGAAAAATAAGATAAGAATTCATGCAAAAACATATTTATAATTACAAAGAACTAAGAAATGTTTAATTAAGCTAATGTACAATTCATCTTTATATTGTGAATGTTCATACACTCTTTCCAAAGTAATCACATAACAGTGTTTTAATGTAGTACCCCTTTATTTTTTCTGTCCTGACTGGAAGTCTCTCCTGCAGCATTGCAATGGCGCCATCTACAGGCAGTGACGGGTCACTGGATGGTTTGTTTCAGAAAATAAAGGGAATCATTTCTTGATGAGAGGAGGTCGTAGAGGAATCAAGCTATCTGGTCCTGAAGTATTTGGATAGAGGTTGGCCAGATGTTCCCAGTATTGCCTCCAAACACAATCATAACTCTGTAGTCACGAAATGAGGTTACATAAGTGAAGAGTTTCTAAAAAGGGTTTCAAAAATGAAACCCATTAAGCTGTTGAAGAATCAAATACATGTTTTACATTTAGCCTTGCAAAAAAATAAAGTTTACCCTCATTCAATTCTATAATTTTAGATAAATGTCTGGTCCTTATCAGGTCTTTCAGGTCTTAACACCAAGTGTTACATTCTCAGATAAGCAATAGCACATGACATACTACAACAAATTAGGTTTTTTTTTTACACATCACTACTGCATTATTGGAAGGTTTTTTTGTGAAATAATAACACCATTTCTACTTCCATTACACTTAAGAAACCAGGTGGTGCTAAAGAAACCAGGTGGTACTGATCAAATGCTCTTGAATATTGGTGATCAGGTGTGAGCAGCTATAATCTTCGACATGAAATTGATGCTGGCTGTTGGTGTGGGATGAGCTAAGGTCATTTCCAGGGACGGACTGGGACTAAAAAACGGCCCTGGACTTCCCCACCCCAGGTAGGCCCACCAATAACCGAGGGGGTGCTATAGTGATATATTGTTTATTCAAGAACTCAAGAACACTAATATTAAAGAACGGCTAAACATCACTTGCATCTTCTAAACAAAAATGAACATAAACATTGTCTTTTATACTGCTATTTTACAGTTACTTATATGTTTGCATTTTAAACAGAAAAAAATCTATATCTATACCATAGCTTTATAAACCATACATTTATTTAAAACATCCCTTTTCTTTTTGAAATGAAAACTGTCTGATATGTAAACATAAATAATGCCTCATAACCAGTGACGTGTTGAAATTCATGGCTGGTGAGGCACTGACTCCATCAGAATCAGATTTACACATTTATGAACCCAACAGAGTAGATTATTCACCATTTGGTCAGCAGTTGTTAGCAGGTTATGTTTTATATGTCATATCAGCATCTTTTAAAAAGATTTTCTAGTGGCCTTATTGGATAGAGAGAAAGCATATGCAAAAGATGGACACAACAACATGTTACAATACTGGAAATCAAACCTGCAAACCATTATATGAGAGTCCACCCACTAAACCACTAGACTAACTAGTAAATACTATTGTAGGACTCTGACATTATACTGATTTTTAAAATTAAAGTGCCCCAAGCAATGCTGCTGTGGTTAGTTAGGGAACCATTCAACCAACCATCCTTCAAACATTTGTAGCCTATTCAACAGACATTGCACCACCACGCACCATGAAAGAGAAGACAAAGATAAATAGTGCCAAAATGGAAAACACTTCTCCCCCTTAAACCTTTGGTTCTCTTGAAGGTAAAAAGCCTAATCTGCATGATTTATGCAGAGGTGAATATGAAATTGTGGCCATTTGTTGTGTTTATCTATTTAAACATGTTTAAACATGGCATGCTTGGTAGCTACGTGTTTGTTTTGACAGCAATAAGCCACATATTTCTCATCATCACACCGCAAATCCAGAACCATAACTTGTTTAATGCTCTGGTTTTATGTCGTTGTCACTTACCGGTACCTCCTCCTCCGGTGAAATCCCCTCATCAGCCTGTGGTTGGTCAGGTTGGATGTCCACCCTGTTCTCAGTCTCTCACTTGGTGATAAAACGTTAGTGCTTTGGTCAACACCGTCGTCTAAGTCGACATCAACGTTACTGCTGCTGCCAAAAAGCTCAGTGAGCTTTCTATATTTTGAAGCCATCAACTGACTTGGCTCTTTAATTTTAATTTTTTCCCATCCACCTTTCTCCTTGCGTTTTCTGCTTGTCATCTTTCTATTGACAGACAGTAACATTTGTCTGCTTTGTTGGTTTTTAGGCCTATATCTGATAAGTAATCGTCTTAGCGCCCCCTGCTGTTAGACTGGAAATGTTGGTTATTGAACAGGGCCGTAGACCGGACGGCCGTTCTGGACTTTTCCAGAATGCACAGATTACCAGTCCGCCCCTGGTCATTTCTAAACAATGTGGAGATCTGGAGTCCATCAGCCCGAACTGAGGGAGATTATTAATGGTAACAGAAACGAAAAATAAAAGTTCCACTTAATGTCATCAGCTTTGATAAAAGGCCAAGGAATCACAAATATTTGTTACTTTTTCTGGTTTTTGCCAACAGCAGACATTGATGATTACTCCAGCTGGACAACGCCTCATAAACGTAAGCAAATATTTCTTAAAATGAAACTGAAACAGATATTTTGACGTGAACAAGAGTCCTTTTTCTGTTTTAAATGTATTTATGTATTAATATCAGTTGTGGCCACATGGGGGCAGCATATCACAAGAAAGTTCATGTCAGCACCTGGTACACTCAACAAAGTGTACCTCTGGTGGGACAAAGTGGTATTGCAAGACTTGTTGGACAGTCGTCACTCAGCACAATATTTTCAGTGGTTCTCTTATCAACACACCAAATCCATCTGCCCCCATGTGGTCAGAAATGGTTTCTTCTGCACAAAGTTACCTTAATAGACACTGCAAACATGAATAAAATTCAAATTATTTCCAGACTTTTGATTCAGTCAGGCTTGTAAAGTAAGAGTAGCACTAGATATGACAGTAAGCTTCACCTCCATTGCTGTGAAAAAAAAAACTACATTTATTACACGTACTGTATTGACTATTGCTAAAGGAGGCAGAGCATCAACTGAAAATTTGACATGTTGAGCAGCAGAAAGAGGAGAAAAGTGTAGTGGAAGGAGCCTTTGCTAAATGCTAAGCTACAAGACTATAAGTATAATAGACTATTAGTCTATAAGTACTAAGTGCTTGTGTCATCTTATCTTTTGCGTTAAAGGGGCTGATCACTTGGTCTATAGGTTTCCACTTCGTCTCGTTTTGTCTCACACAAAATCAAAGGAGCTCTCAATAAAACAGTAAAACAGGTTATCCTTTGACAGGAAAAATCAACACATATCCACCAGGGAGACCATGGGGGATCAAATAACACACTCGGGAGCTTATCAGTGTGAAAAGACCTGGAAATCCACCAAACACAACAGCGGTAGGTGATCTATTGATTATTTCCAAGGTGAGGAAAACTCTGGGCAGTCTGGGCAGTAGGCATATCATTATCAAAGTTTTACCACAAAGAGAGAACTTAACAAGACTAAATGGATTCTTTGGCACATGCAACTAAAATCAACCTGCATTCACCAGAGTACCAAAATAATTATAGGTGGCATAGGTATCTACAAATAAATTCATAAGCAAAAGTCATTGAATGAAACTGTTTACACACTATCATTGGCAGATTATCTTGCAAAACTGAAAAAGGTGTATGGAACATCAAGTTACTGATGACAGTTGCTGGCTACTGCTAAATCACCACTTGGTGTCGCTCTGTTTCAGCTAATCTATGCCTGACCGAGAAGCGCCATGGTGTGTGTGAGGAGTGTCACAGCTCCTCTAAACTTGTGGAATTTCTGTTTAAGGCTAATTGCAAAGATCATCCAAAGCTAGTTTTCTTTCTGAATATCAACATTAAAAACTCATGATGGTCAGCTGATTTCAGATTCAGACATTCTTAATTCCTCCTTTTAACAAATGTTGCTGAATGTCTTTTTTTTTCTCTCTTCCTCTTGCAATCAGCCTTCCCAAGACTCATCATGTGGTGATGGATGTCTGCCAGTGGCGGGGTAGAGAGTGCTCTTGAGAGAAGACTTGTGAGTCACCAACGCTCACTGAAATGAGAGGAACTTCATTTGCTGTGATCTATGAGTCTAATGGGGGGAAAGATGATGGTTATTGAAAGACTGACCTCAGTAACACTATTTCTGCTACTTCTACTGCTTAATTGACATTGGTCTTCAGTGTCCTTGCCAGTATTGCCTTGCTCTTATTCTCTCTACGTCCTCTGTCTCACTCTTCCTTCCAGCTCCCTGTCATCACAACAGCTAAGCCTGTGAAAAGCATTTGATAATATATTCTTATGACAATATTTCCTCGTTAATAAATGTCAAGAAATACATCTTTAGGCATTTTTTTTTTTTTTTGCAGTGACGCACCTTAACCCTGTTTGGCAGGTGGTGGTTACTGTAACTCGACTGGCAGCATAGTCTTGCTGACTGGCAACTGCAAGCAAAATCTGATGCACTTGCTCACACGCAACCAAAGCTCACTGTACACAACCACAGATTCCTGCACCGAGGTGGAACTAGTGTGGGAGCCAAAATGCACACGCACACACCCTCCCTCTATCTCTCTCACATACACACACAGAGACTCCCTGTTTCACACTTGTAGGAACTATGCAGGGGCCCAGTAACATCAGGCACAAAATCAAATTTTGCAGTCACACTGCTGTGACAACAGGACTTACATCAATGGAGTGATGATCATTTTTACAGTTTCTACTGACTCCTTTTACACATAAAAGTAAATATGCGTGTATAATAAACTTAATTCTGAGTTTGCATTGATTAGTCAAGTCAGAGTTTTAACATTTCTGTCAAAATAAAGGTTTTTAATTCAATTAGTTCTTTGATTGGAAACTGGTTTTTACTCTTGACCATGTAATGAACATTTAATAAGTAATTATGACTCCAAATCTGAAATAAATTGGTAAGAGGCCTATTTCTGTATAATCTTATCCAGGTTCTGCGCTACATAATGTGTTTCTCATCGACCCATTCACACTACAGCGTTTCTATTAATACAACGTATATTCACTCTCTATGAACAGTGCCATCTGGAGTGAACTCCAGATGGTTCATGTTACTTCTTATCAGCATTCATTTTGGCATTTAACACTTTCAACACCTGCTGAAAAAAGATGGGGCAGTAAAGATTTTACCAATTTGTGTTACCCCAAGTCTTCCTCTGAAGCTGGGCGGCACCTCTTCAGGTGTGCAACAGTACAAGGTTTCATTTTTTGTTTCAAAATTCACCACATAGTCTCTACTGGGGACAGGTCATGATTGTAGGAAGCCAAGTCAAAGTGTCAAAGTCATGTCTTTGTGACGTGGGCAGAATGCGGCATCAGTCCACCTCTGGACAATGTTAGATATAAGACATTTTTAAGTTTAAAGTGGTATTTCTGAATGTAACTCTGTATTGTAGTGCTGGACATAAGTTTCCCACAGTAATCACTCACCTATGTGGTTTTATCAACCACGATGAATTTGAGGGAAATGTCTGAGGGAGCAGGGATCATGGGTGTCCAACTGAACCTTGTGCCTTTTATGTATGGATGTATGGGTATGGATAATGGATGGATGGATAGATTTCATTTATTTTTCCACACATTTGTTGACAAACCTGAGGTCCATCTTTGATCCTCAAAGACTCTTTTAAAGGATTACGCTGTGTGATTACCCTGGATTATGCTTTGTAGCAAAACATTGCAATCACCTATTGATATTTCTTATCTGAAATAACATTTTCCCTTATTTTCCTAAGTATAAATGTAGAAATCAATGTGTATTCATGAGTGAAAACAAGCTAACAAGACTAAGCATGACATATCTTGAGTTCACACTGTCTGTAATGAAAAATAAGTCATTAAGTGGAAGAATCATTGCAGGTTTTTAGTATCTGTTTTCTCCTTTTCAGCAACTTGTACATTTTAGGAAGGAATGTCCGTTGGGCGTACGAGTATTAGTTGGCATATCCATGGGATATTTTGCCTGCAGCATGTTCATTAAATCAGTGTCAGACATTGAGCGTATCTGTGTCGATGCATAGATGGAGGGCAGTCGGGGACCATAGCACCACTGTGTCACATTTTATCTCTGCAGAACCGTAGTTGTGATTTGTGGATGCGAGAGACGGTAGTGACAGTGGAGTGTTAGTAGACAAGCCTGTTTTCTTTTCTGCCATCAGGTTCTCCTGAAACGTCACTCATGCTGAGCTTAGCGGGAACTGTGCCAGACATGAACACTTATGTTTATACACGTACTTGACACAATGGATTTGTCAGTGGGTTTGGCTGCATAATCTTTTCCCAAAAAGAAATGAGCTGCTCTTTTTTGAGAAAATAATTTCCCTGTCTTTTTCTTCTTTCAGACATGTGGTAAATTTTGAGCAGTTACTTTGGGACTCTATCGTGCTCTCACATGTTTTGTGTGTGCGCGTGCAGCATGGTAGGTTTTCACACGGTGTGTTACCTCCCCTTTATCAATCGACAGTACAGCACACCTCAAACAGCGTCCTGCTGTTTCCAGCTGTGATATTCTAGACGCCAGTCTGCTGGAGAAAGTAGGAAAGAGAGATCAAGAAGGTGAACTTCATGAATGTAATATCTAATCCGTTTAACCTTCTGTACAATGTCGTGCAAAGGTGTCGTCAACATTTTCATTAGTCCTCTGCCGTAGTTAAATGCAATATAGTCAAATAAGTGGAGGATGAGCTGATAACTTGTTAGGACTTGTTCACAATCATTATTAGGTAACGCCATGTGATGCATATTCAAACCTTAATAAACATTCAGACTTCTCAAACTTTGTCTCACACCTTGTCAATTGTAATTTAATTTTGTAATTTTCAGACTCTGGAGCATTGCTGCCTGGTTCCTCTGTGCAGTGACACATGGAGAAGTGTAATCTTTGTGGGAAAATACTCACCATATAATCACCACAAAATGAATCATCGGAAGTTCACATGTGCATTTCTTTTTTTTCTGGTGGGGGGGGGGGGGGGGGGGGATTCCAGTTGACTGAAAAAGTTGAAGTAGAACTTGGCTGCAATGAGCAAAGGCGTGTTTGAAAAGAAGAACATTAGTAATTTCATTTTAGAGCTGTTCAGTCACAGAAGTGGATCGATCATGCTTCGGGGTTGTGCTGCGAACTGTTTCATGGGGAACATATGGTGGTCAAAGGATGAAAGAGATTCTATAACAGCCAAAAGATCCTGTGCAGAAGAACAATGCATACAAGCCAGCCCAACAAACAGAAATACTCCTGGAGGTCATAAAAAGTCTTAACGAAAAGTGATCTGTTCAGTGTCCTCAAATATCTTGGGGAGCTCTTTAAGTTTAATGAATGAAATAGACTCATCCCCATTTTTATTTTTCATAAAAGTGCATTCATCTTAAGTTGGCTATGTTTGTCATGGTTGTGTGTGTGTGTGTGTATCCTGCTTAGTGTACCACTTTGTGTGACTGTGGGACTTTGCAGGCAGCTGATCGTAAAAAAAAAAAAAGAAACAATGTCATGGATGTCCAACAGTTGATCACATGTAACACATGGTCATCCTCATGGACACCTCCGTTCACAAACCTTTTACCCACCTGACACCACATAAAATGATCTTAATGCTGCATTTTGACATGCCTGTACAGAATACATTTCAGTGGCAAGAAAATGGAAGTAAACCTCTGTGTATGAATGCACTTTATTGCCAAAAGTATTCGCTGACCTGCCTTGACTCACACACTGTATGAGCTTTAGTTCATCCCATTCCTAATCAATATGACGTGGGTCCACCCTTTGCAGCTAGAACAGCTTCAACTCTTCTAGGAAGGCTGTCCACAAGATTTAGGAGTGTGTTTATGGGGATTTTTGACCATTCTTCCAGAAGCTCATTTGTGAGGTCAAACACTGATGTTGGACCAGAAGGTCTGGCTCTCAGTCTCTGCTCTAATTCATCCCAAAGGTGTTCTATCGGGTTGATGTCAGGACTCTGCAGGCCAATCAAGTTCATCCACACCAGACTCTGCCATTCATGTCTTTATGGACCTTGCTTTGTGCTCTGGTGCACAGTCATGTTGGAAGAGGAAGGGGCCAGCTCCAAACTGTTCCCACAAAGTTGGGAGCATGGAATTGTCCAAAATGTCTTGGTCTGCTGAAGCATTCAGAGTTCCTTTCACTGGAACTAAGGGGCCAAGACCAGTTCCTGAAAAACAACCCCACACCATAATCCCCCCTCCACCAAACTTTACACTTGGCGCAATGCAGTCAGACAAGTACCGTTCTCCTGGCAACCACCAAACACAGAGTCTTCTATCAGATATCCAGATGGTGAAAGTGTGATTCATCACTCCAGAGAACGTTCCTCCACTGCTCTAGAGTCCAGTGGTGGCTGCTTTACACCATTTGTACTTGATGATGTATGACTTGGATGCAGCTGCTCGACCATGGAAACCCATTCATGAAGCTCTCTGCTCTGTTGTTGAGCTGATCTGAAGGTCACATGAAATTTGGAGGTCTGTAGTGATTAACTCTGCAGAAAGTTGGCAACTTCTTGGCACTATGCGCTTCAGCATCCTCTGACCCGCTCCCTCAGTTTACGTGTCCTATCACTTCTTGGCTGAGTTTCTGTCGTTCCCAAACAATTCAATTTCCTTATAATACAGCTGACAGTTGACTGTGGAATATTTAGGAGCGAGGACATTTCATGACTGGATTTGTTGCACAGGTGTCATCCTATCACAGTTCCACACTGGAATTCACTGATCTCCTGAGAGAGACCCATTCTTTCACATATGTTTGTAGATCAGTCTGCATGCCTAGATGTTTAATTTTTATACACCTGTGGCCGTGGAAGTGATTGGAACACCTGATTCTGATAATTTGGATGGGTGAGCAAATACTTTTGGCATTATAGTGTATATTAGGGCTGGGCAAGTTAATGCATTATTATCGCGTTAACACATTAATTTATTAACGCCGACATTCATTTTATCGCGCGTTAACACATGTTGCTCACATGCTTTTGTTTTGAAAAGTCTGTTACTGGCTGCTGCAGAACCGGAAGACAATTTGCAGGTAAACATGGAAAAGCTAAAACAGACATGGAGGGCAATAAAAATCCATGTACTTTACAGTTCAGGTAGCAACTCAGGTAGCAATATTAACAATTCTGTCTGAAAAAAAGTATTCTAGACTGCAACAAAACTTTCGCCTCATTCCTCCATGTTACATTAGATCTGCTCCATGTGTTCGCTGTTGGGCTATTCTGGTGCGGCTCCATCTAGTGGCACAGATGTGTAATGACAACAGAAAGTCTAGTCCTCGATTATAAAACAAATTCACTTCTGTGGCCCGTTTTTTAATTTCGTATTTTTGAGTCGTAGTCTAAAATTGAAATATGAAAAAACAGGCTTTTTTTTTTTTTCATTTTTTTGTGTTAGATTAAAAAACGAAAAATGTAATAAAAAGTCACTTCTTAATTTATCTTTTTTTGATTGACAATTGAAAACGGAAAGAATAAATGATACATAGATTGGTAAAGTTACTGAACTTTAACATGGACATTTTCATTTTAAAGTTCTCCCAGACGGAGGATTTGACAGAAACAAGGTTATCTGCCAAGTTGAACTCCCCGTTAAAAGTTTCTGCTGCTACCTCAGAAATTGCCTGTTTTAATGTTCTTATTGTGGCCTCTAGATTGTTAGGATTTTGTTGGTAGACTTTTTTTATTTTTTATAAAAACAGGATGACATTAATGCCCTTACTACCTCTGGGCCCTCTAGCTCACCATTCGTGACCAAAAAAAAAAAAGAAAAAACATTTCCAAGCAAACAACACACAGAGTACAGTCAGCATGACTGGTTGCTCTTAAATTTAGCCCACGCTCTGCCGCTCCCTCCTTTTTCTGGCTTTAAAAACTATCTCCCATCTTCACTGCAGCTTTTAGTTTATCCAGAGGTCATCGTAAAGAGTCTGTAATCAGATTTGTTATTACATTCTTCTCCTCTACAAAGACTTCATTCAGTCCACCTCCAGCGTACTGAGAGACCACTGTCCTTAGAGGAGTAGGAAAAGGGTGAGTGTGCTCATGCCAAACCGCTGATACTAGTGTGGAGATTTCCCTCCCAGAGCTGACGGTAGATAAGTGCATAAAGGAACCATCAGCTCCTTTATGCATAACTGAAAGAGCTCTATTCCTTAAAATCAGATGATGAAGTTGAAAGGAAGCATTTGTCTTACCTCATTCCCTCTTTGGTTTCTGACTCAACTTTTCCTTTTTTTCTCAGTTAAACTCTCTTTGATTTCACTTCCCCTAATGGAAGTATTCCCTGCCCAGCTGTTAAAATGGGGAGATTTTGAATTTTGCTGCTGCGTTCTGTTCACTTCAGCAGGCCAAGGTGCCAGCCATAAACTCTGGATTTCCAGACATCTTCTCGAAACCTTTACTGCATACCTTCCACAATCTCTCATGTCTTCCTGTGGCTTATAAACCTCCCAACTCTGAGTTTAATGGAAAAGAGGGAACTTTGAGAAGGTTTAAGATCATATTTAAATCCGCTTTTCTATGTGGAAGCACATGCCTGTGTATAAAAAAAATACATATTTTTTTTGTGGGTCACAAAAGCCTCGGGGGTCTCAGTGATTCCTATAAACTCTGACACAAGAGCAGCGGCGTCTATTGGATCCTGTCATGTGGACTGACGGATGCTTTACAAGAAACATTGGAGGTTCCTGGGTGGTCTGATTGTGTTTGCCACAGGAGATTGGTGCACTTCACCTCTGTCAGTGTAAGATATCAGTGTTAGCGGGTAAGTGTGTGGGCATAAATCTGAACACTGGACAGACAGCTCACTGTCTAAGTGTTTGAATGACAAGTGTCATTGTATGCATGCTTTTAAAAATGACAATCTGAGTTTGTGTGAGAACAGACCAACATGAGGATGTGGAAATGAGCCTCTCCTCCTGCAAGGCATTTTCCTTCGAGGGCCTCTCACTTCTTTACAGTCTAGCCCAGAATCCACTTGACCCTCATGCCCACAGTTGTTTCAGCCACGTCACAAATCACTTGCCTTGACATTTGTGACACACACTCAAGTATGCAGACAAGTACACACACTCTTCTCTACCTTGCAGATAAACCATCAATCAAACGGCGACCCGAGCCAGGCTGTGGCCCCGGGGCACCTAAACTAACCTGCTTTCCCACAAACTTCAGTTGCTTCATTGTTCGGTTCCTATTCAAACATCTATCGATTGCCAATGTTACACATGTAAAGATGTTACACATGTAAAGAAGGTGTCAAATATCCCTCTCCAATTCTAACAAATGCCGTTATCTCACACCATCATTTTAAGGTTTGCTGTTCTGTGAACTTGTGTAAGTCTGTGTTTCATTTTTACTGCACTTCTATTTCTCAACTTTGAGGGGGTGCAGGAGTGTGCGGCACATGTATCCTTAAAATTGGCAAACTATTCGGATATCTTCTGCTCCTCGTTATATTTTCTGCAAAGCCAACATCCAGGAGAGGTCATGATGCAATCAGGATGTTCGCAGCAGTAACGCAGAGCTCGGTTTGTTTCTGAGACCTTCATGTTGTGATACATATTCAAGACATTTTTGCAGGTTTTTGCCCACCAGGCAGTTTGAATGTTCACCTTTTGGTTGAGATTTTTATGTTTTATGAGCTCCATGTACAGTGTGAGTGTTTGATGGTATGTGTGAGCACTTCCCAGAATGTGTTTTTAGTTTGGCATGTTAATATGTGTGTTTGTGTGTGTGTGTGTGTGTGTGTGTTTTTGTGTTTTTTTTTTTTACATGGGTCCAGTTCAGCCTGGGCGTTTTGAAAGGGGCCAGACAGCTGCCTTTTACTGCCCCAGGGGGTAATAAACACAGAGGGAGGGGTAGTTATTTACCCTTTTTATTAGAGCAGGAGGCAGAGGAGGAGACTTTATTGGGGTCACACTGTAACTACGGACAGCTGCAGGGCAAGGAGGGAAATACAAAAGAGATATTTCTTAAAAGAGGTTTTCTCATCACTCAGTTCTTCTGTCAGGAATGCCTCCATGTCTAGTTTTTACTTGTTGCATGTGGGTAAATGTGTGTGCGTCCTACCTCGGTGGTATCCATCTTCCCACCACGCTCCCTCTCTGTTTCCAGGACCCTTAACAGCATGTTTGTTGTTAAGCACATCTGCTGTCAATCAGCTGTACCCTGCAATCCAAGTGGCATTTCCTGCCACTGAAGACATGCCCACTAACCTGCCCTCTGACCATTTGGTGACTGGTCGCGAGGATCACAGTCCAACTGACCCATATTTGTCCTGTAATCCTCCAAGGTTGCCGTAACAGCAGATGTGCCATAAATGCGGATTTTTAGTGGATTAGACTGAAGATGAGACGATCAATAGTGCTCGTTTGCCCATGTGGTTACATCTACAGATGGATGACAGCTTAAAGGAAAAATTGAACCCCCTGACCCTTTACAGGGGAGGGGGTATATTATCTTAATGGTTTGGTTCCATAGAGCATGAAGCGTCATTGAAAGGTTTGATGAGGATGGAAGTAATGTGAAACCTTTGTCACCCTTTTTAAGCTTTCAGTAGACAGTGAATTTTGCACAAATGCAAAGATAAGAAAGCAACTAGCTTCCCTTTGTACAAAGGCAGCAACATCCACCCTCCTTTCTCAACCCCAATGTGACAAAATGTGTCTTGTTTATTGAATTAATTGTCAGGCAAGATGTAAAAACTCCTGGAAGTTATTGGTCCACAACCATGAGATAGTCACCCAGTGTAAATGAGGGAGTAGTCACTCAGAAACAAGATTTAAAGTTCACATCTGCTCATCAGCTATCTTTTTTTTAAAACCCTAATTTCACTGTGAGAAGCAGCTGCTTCCATATTATTTCCAGTCTTTCCAGCTAACTGCCTGTTGGCTTTTGTGTCAGACTTTCACAGATGCAAAGCTGGTTTCAGTCGTCTTACTCAGCTCTGGTGAAAACAAGCATGCGTCTTTTGTGGAAAAAAAAGGAGAAAAAGAAAAAGATCACCTATTCTATTAACCGGTTAGGACCTGATGCAACATGTGTGACTTTTACCTCCAGCCTGAAGCTATGCACACATCACATCGATGTTTGGATAAATTGATAAACACGAGTATAAAATTATCTTATGAATTAAAGCAGAGGATTTAGCCTCTTGAAGGGCTTTCATTTCATAATTGTAGAAATGAAGCTTTTAGTGGATCTAAAGTTTTCTTCAGGTTTTGGACAAATCTGAATGGGTTGAACAAAGCTGCCTTTAAGAGCCTTAGATAGGTTCATATTTTAACTAACTGGCATATAAAATGGAAATAAGAGAGAGTAGAGATTACCACTGGCACATTTCTGCAGCTGACTAAGATGTGTGTTTGCCAAGGAAAACTGCAAGATGAGCAGATCCGCAAGGAATAGGCAGGAATAAAGAGGGCATGTGGCATAGCGATGATTAACGGCGAGAGAGGAGAGGAGGGGAGGAATGGGAGGACAGAAAAACTGAGAGTGGAGCGAGAGAGCCCGAAAGGGAGGGGACAGACAAGTTATTCTGGTTGTAGACAGCTGACGGAAGGCCCAAAATAAGATGTAGCCATCTAATGTGCACAGATTCTACTGCTACACTCACAAACCATAAAATGTAGGCGCTGTTAAATGCTTTTCTGCTCTTAATGGTTTTCAGCACAGGAGAGCCAAGAGTCGACGTCGATTTAATAACGTGGTTTATTGTTTTCCCAATAGAAACTGTTGTTTTCCTATGATCGTATTCAATATAAAAGAGACGCAATGTAAAAACCAACTTTAGTGTAGTAATAAATACAAAAAGCCGTCATAGGTTAGAAAACGTTGAAGGGCAGATCTGCAGAAACAGAGAGGTGAGACAGACACATCAGAGCTGACTTGACACGAGAAGAGCTCATAGATTGGTTTACATGTCTGCAAATATAGCCTCACACCTCGACTGCTGCCACACAACACACACTGACGCACAAACAATGCCAAATACATGAGCTGTCATCTCAGCCGGACAAGCACACAACACAACGCACATTTCGTGTTTAAAACTCCAGCGGGCCACATTTGACGAGACAGACGGCAAGCACAGGATCTCAGGCTATAGTGTTTATGTGACATGCAAGATACAATTACCACACTTATTACATGGTGGAGCTAACGGGGAACCTGGAATAAAACAATAGGCTGCTTTCTCCAGACTCTGAGAAAAAGGGTTGCAGCGCTGGAAGAAGTGATGCCGAAGAGAAGGAGGGGAGCTGGAAGGATGAAAAGTGAGAAGTGCTCTTGTTCATTGTCGTTCATACACTCTGGTGCATATCACGTCATCTGCTCTCATTGTCTGAAAAGAAACAGAGGGCAACGAGAACATTTAACGAGCATACTCACACACAGGGGGCTGAAAAATTCTCATTTCAACACACAATAAAAAAACAATTTAATTTTCACAGAGCGGCGTTTATAGCCATTTCAGCCTCAACCAACAATTTCAGGTCTTTTTCAGTGTCTCCAAGAATTGATGCAGACATAATATCACAACGCCAAGCTGTTGTAAACAAACAGTTTATGAGAAATTATAGAAATTAACCCCCGCCCCTCACACTCACTCAAACAACTGTTGGCCTCTCAAAAGCACTTGCGGGTTTGATGCTTCACAGCACATCAGGAGTCTTAAATGTGAGCTTCCTGCCAACCCTCAAGCAAGCATCTCCCCATAAATGCTTCTTCCCCTAACAGGTAGTGCAATTAAAACCAATTTACTGGAGGGATGACTGCCTGTCTGCATCGTCTCCAGTTGAACTGGTTCACAAGTAGAACTGGGTCAGATAGTTATACTCAGACTTTAGAAATGCACCACTCCTATTATTTTGGATGGTTTTCAAAGCAAATCTATTTCATATCAAAGCTACACATATTTTGACAGAAAACAAGATCAGTCAGAATGAAAAGCACATTTAACATTAGTCTGCCTGGATGCATTTTCTTGGCCAGTCTCAAGCAGACCTACTGCGATCGGGTCTGCTGTGGAATTTCACGACATGTTAAAAAGATTTTTATTTTACTGCTTTGGTACAAAGCCTGGGCCAAAGATAATTAAGATGAGGTCAAAAGGCTTTTGGTTGTTTTTTGTTTTGTTTTGGTTTTTTTTTTATATTAAATGTAGTTCTGTTTCTGTCCTAATTAGCAGAACATTTTTTTTTGTCAGCAGTTCTCAACAAAATTATATATGACCACTGTTTATCAGTTTTCAGCACAAGAGTGGCTGACATCAGTATTTGTCTTTTCTTGTTTATGTTGTAATCAAAAACTGTTTTCAGATTCTCTAGCTGATGTTGATCACTATTGAGGCTTTGCCATTCTCTCCCAGACAAGTTTATCACCATTATTACAAGCAGTTGTTCTTATAAAAATAAATGTATATCATTACAGGACTACTGCCAAGTTGCAAGAAAAAGTTTCGACTGAAATATGGGCAGAAGGCATTTCAAAAATAATTATCTTGCTCGGTATTCTTGCAAAATGTCTATGTACAGTAGGCACTTATTTAAATACACAGTAATGTAGATACATACAGACATAACATAAAATCATGTTTAAGCTTTTTATTATTGAAGGAGTAAAATTAGTTAATCTCAAATCCAAAGGTTGAAGTTGAAGTTATGAGATGTTAAAATCAAAGTGGAGCTGATTTGCAGCTCTGACTCAAACCCACAGCTCCAGAGGCTACCTTGGTTCAGGTGGTTATCCATGAGTCACAACACAGCATTTATGTGTTTAAAGTGTCACTAAACCCATAGTTTTCTCTTGGTTTGTGTTTGTGAATTTAAAAACACATTGTGGAACATTATGAAACACTTCGTAGAATTTACCTCAGGATATGTTTTACTATCCTATGTATATATGAACAAACCAAATAGGCTTGACATGGATGAGAGTTTTCAAAGCCCAGTATGTAGGTTTCCACATAACCGCACTGTGAAATCTGTAGTAAAGCATTAATGCATTAACCTTGTATATTTCTAAACTAAACTCCATCTTTTAATGGACAGACTGTATGATTTACCAGGATCAACTTGGCCTCGCTGGTGATCTCTCGGGTCCAGGATGTCTTGGGCCCCTCTCCTTTCTGCAGAGTCTGCTCGCAGCTGATCTTGCTGTCTGTTTCCCAACGTGGGAAACTCTGAGTGCGTAGAAAGTGCGTGAAGACGAAAACCCATCAGGGAGGTTGCATGAATGTTTAGATGTATAGATTAATGGATGCATTGATTATGTCATTTGGGGGAGAGAGGAGATTAGAGAGGGAGTGTCTAATAGAGGAAAACAAGAAAGCTGCAGCAGAGGTGATAACTTGTGATGTGCTCATCGTTAGTAGAGTGAAGCCCTGGCCGGTTGCATGTGTTTGCTTTGGAGACGGCCAAACAGAGGCCATCTATGGGAAAACGGGGAGAGTAATGGGGAGAATTAGGGAGGGACAGAGGGCAGGAAGGGGCAAGAGAGGGGAATGGAGAGACGATGAGAAGTTGACAGGGGTTGTAAAGGGTGTGAAGGATTGGAGTGTAGCATGATAGGCCTACAGAGGAGGGATAAAACTGTGCTATCAGTTTAAATCATAATGAAAATCCAAATTAAACAGATTGACGTAATTTGGACGACTCCATCCACACACACCCATTTCCCCCTGTGGAGTTATGTGTGTGTAGAACTGAAATTCATTTAGTTCTGTACCGTGCAGGCACGTCCGTCCACCGTGGTCTCGTTGAACTCCTGTCCCACAGTGAAGGTGATGTGAGTGGTCCGGACCGTGGTTGAGGTTTTAATGGAGAGCGTCTCTCCATCCTGCATGATCTCCACCAGCGGCTTAGAGGCTGCCTTCACCGCAATCTTGCGCAGCATCACGTTTACACCTGAAAAGCACAAGTGGACAAAAGACAGATTCATATAACAAAAAGATAGATACAAGGATGCATTGCTGTTCCATAGTAACTTGTTGCCACTTGAACTGAGTATTGGGGCTCTAAAGGCTCTGAGGCACAGGCCAAACTCCAAAAGCACAAGCTTAGGCTTTTTATTTTTTCTGTTTGAGTATTCCTGCTTGCTGCCAGAGATCTCCTGCGTGCTAAAGATGCAAGCAGCAGACTTGCATTGCTCTGTCCAATAATGATGGTGAAGGAAACACTGAGGTCATTAGACACATCTGTGTTCCCCCCAGACTTAACCATCTTTGCGCACATGCAAACACACTCTCACAGACTTGAACGCTCAAACCTGCAATCTAGATTAATCGCCTTCCAGGAACCACAGAAAAGGAAACACTAAATCAACAGCTCTAAGATGTTCCATTTGCCATATATGGCTCACTCATTTGTGCATGTACTCCAATGTAATCTACATGTACAATTTTTTTTGTCAATATGTGTTGCTTGATCATGAATTTAATCATTTTTCATCTGATCTAATGAAAGACAAAGATGAGTAGCGAGCATGAAAGTTCTGAGAGGAAAAAGTGAAGAGGAAGACGAACCGATGCCAACTTGTGTGAAGAGGGGGAAGGAGGAGCTGCCCTGAGCGTGAGGAGTGAGAAGGGTCAGACAGCCCAGGGACAGCAGTCTGTGTGTGGTTTGTGAAGATCTCTGTCCAAGTGTGAAGGGAAGTAGGTATTCACAGTCGAGTTGGGTTTCACACCTCTCACCTCACACAGATTCCCACCTGTCACCAAGTGTAAATATATACACAGAGAATTGCACAGTCACTGAGCACACATCAGGGTTTCCAGCCTTTACAGTCAGTGCTCTGTGTGTGCCGTCCACTGTAGGTATTTACATTGTCACTGTCTAGTTGTGGACAGGGATATCATGTACTGTGTGTATTATGGGAGTTATTTTTCATTATCATATAGGAAACACAAGAACTGTTTGCCAGAAGGAGATTTTTTTTTTTTTAATTAATTGAAGCAATCCCATGTTAATTTCAAGGGAAAATTCTATACCAGCCATTCCCAAACTTCAGAATACCATGGCCCAATTTGAAATGTGAAAAATCTCCGCAGCCCACCGAAACCTTTAATCACAACTGTGATCAACATTCGATCATTCATGTTCTGACATTAATGTAAGGGGTCAACAAATAAGGTGACACTTGCCATATTAAGTTAAAATGACGGTAGAATAACACTTAACTGGTTTGTTTTGTTACTTCTTAATGTTTTTAAATCATGTCGTTAATATTTTACAGTAATTGAAAACATATTTTAAAAAGATCGAGGATTTAAAACATTTGTTTAATTTTAATGACCTCTCACGGCCCACCTGCAGTACCTCGATGGCCCAACAGGGGGCCGCGGGCCACACTGTGGGAATCACTGTTCTGTACTTTTGTCTGCACTGCGTTTACTGTACATGTATAGAATATTTACAGTGTGGTATTGCAACTTTTATTTGGATAAAGCACAAGATTTTTTTTTTCCTCTAATGAATGCAGCAACATAACAGCAAAGCTGGTGGATGCAGTCAAATTGGAGAAGACGGGACACTAAGGCTGAATATTTATGGTTGTGCAATTGTTGTTTATTTATTTCTCTGGGTGTGCAATACTATTTTAACACTATTTTTACTGCTGTACTATTTTTTAGTCTATTTTATAATATTTTTTTTACTCTCTTATTGATATATTATCATTGTATCTTTCAAATTGAAAGAATTGTATATTTCAAACTGTGTTGCTTTCTTTTACTGTTTTGTCAGTGCTGTAGCTGCTGGAACCACAATTTCCCTGACGGAGACCTCCCAAGGGATTAATAAAGTTCTATCTTATCTTATCTTATCTTATCTTATCTTATCTTATCTTATCTTATCTTATCTTAAACATTTAAAAATATTGAAGTAATTATGGACATTTACACTTGCTGTAAACAGAACAAAAATGTTTACACTTCCATCTAGCAAACTGCATACAATGTCCTTTCAAACATTAATCTTAATTTACTCATTTAACTTGAACATGCAGAATGATAAAGCCTCACTCAAAGTGTGTCCTAAATCAGTCTATAGGTTTGGAAACGGGTCAAAAGTCCTGCCCTGTGCACCATTTGGAAGCCACAGAGGGGCCGGCCTGATGCTTCTCAAGTAACTGCGAGATCTTAAAAGTTAAAGATCCCCTCTACAGACCTCTGAAAACCTGTGACATAAATGCTTAAATTCACACAGACCTGACCAATGGGGACACACACATAGACAGATGGACAGGGTCAGAGGTGAAAGAGCAGAGGAAGCCTTTGGGGTAGGGAAACAGGGAGACGGGAGGAGAAGAGGAGCGAGGAAAGGAAGAGAGGATCGATGGATGAAGAGAAGATGGTCGTGGGTGCTGACGGGCTGCATCCAGCTGTGGCCCTGGTGGAGCAACAGCGGTGTAGCCTCTCTATCATTCATACCAATGCAACGGCACGTTCCAGGGAAACAATGCAGGTATTGAGAGAGAAAGTTCTGACATCAGATAATGAAATTTAATTTGCATTCCTGTTGTAGTTACTCAGTTGTTTTAAATCTCAATTTCCAGACACATAAAGTAGTAGGCCCCATGACCCTTAAAACGGGTATAGATAATGGATGGATGGATGGATAAAGTAGTAGGTCAAAATACGCACTCACAAAAATACATGACTTCGTTTTAATGCGCCACATAATCATATCGCCATCTCTCCCTTTGTTACAGTAGAACCCCTCCCTCCGCTCTTGTCACACCCTCAAAGCCATAAAATTTGCAAAGAGTGATGGAGACAAATATATTGGTGTACTGAACCGTAGTTACACAGCAATCGGTGCGTCTGTATGTCTCGCCCCCTCTCTTTACTAATATATCAGTGCTAGGCACAATAGTGCCGTTTGGCAGCTCTGTCTTTGACCTTTCTGTGCTGAGGCCTGGCTGAGTGTGTCTGGGTGAGTAAAGAGATAAAGAGCAGCTTTGTTCGGTCCAATCATATCTCTCGCTGATGACATGAATTCCAGGTGTGCACTGGAAAGTCATATAATGAGAAATGACTAACGACAGACTGCTTTGAGTCCACGCGCACCCGTGCAGGCGCAGACGCTGACTTAACGCGGGGGGGGGGGGGGGGGGGGAATCTCAGTGGCAGGTGTTTGTCCATCTCCCTGACTCACACCACAGATAATTATGCTACTGTCCTGCACTGTATTGTGTTATAACGGACGCGCCATCTGAGGTTGTGACACAGACAGAAGTGCCGCCGCTTGTCTCTATTGTGTTAAGAGGAGAGGCCAAATGGGGAGATGTGAGGAAAAACACAGGGTGAGGCTGGCTTGGGGCCAAGCACCGAGTTTTGGGTTCTGCAGAATGACAAAAGGACCGCCCCTCCTCCCCCAGCCACGCGCACGCACACACACACACACATCCACTGCAGTACACAGTAATCCTTGCTGATGCACGGAGGCAGGGGAAGAGTTGACCTACAATGTGCTGAGAAAGCTATCAACACATTTAGCAGGCACTGGACATGTATTTTCTTTAACTAGAAATTTTAAAAAAAAAAACCATTAAAGTTGCCATAATTAAGCGATGGTGTTTTTGTGGGTTTGTTTTTATTTAATCAGTCGCATCACTTACCTAACGCTTTCAAGAGTTCCTCAAAGTTTTCTGAGCTTTTCATCTCCCAGGTGCCGGAGAAATCAGGGATTTTCCGCTCCATGTTTGATTGCAGGTAGATTGTGAATTAATTCAGCTGAGTTATCAGGTCCAAGGACGTTTCTGTCGGCGCGCTTTCTGTGCGTCAAAACTGCTCCAATTGTCCCCTCTGGATCTCTTTTGAGCGCGTGGGCCGCTGGATGGTCTAGTCCAACTTTGCCCGACCAGTTGCTGCTTCTCTCTTCCCGGGACCAGTGACGGGAGTGTCGGAGCTCTTATCACATCTATGCAACCCACTAACGCGCGTTATAGGCTGCTGCACCTCAAATAAATGGCAAGGAAAGCAAAGATACTTGTGCAGAGCTGCGCACGCCCCTTTCCATATGAACACGCCCCGGCGGCCAACTGAGTACCGGCACAGGTCCACAGTATTTCAACCTCACCACGCCTCTGTAGACAACATGTGCAATTTAGAGCTGCCAGCGCAGCCAACGCTCAGAGACGCCTCTCATCCGCGCGCAACACGGAGACGCCAGACCGGCTGTACTCAGACGGCCCCGTGCGTTCTGGAGATTACTCGCCTGTAAAGTATTAAATAGCTCTGATATGTGAAGAGTTCTGCCATTTATCACACAGCTGGTGCAGTCAAAGCTGTAGTTTCAAAACGGGGAGGATGCAGTCAGGCCAGTGTGTTGACAGAACATGTCGTCTTGGCAGGGCGGTGCGAAGGAAGAACTAGTCAACTGGCAGACTGAGTGGATGGCAGAGCGACTGTGTGTGTGTGTTTGTGTGTGTGTGTGGGTGGAGTGTGTTTTTGAGAAGGGAGAGAGAGACAGAGAGAGAGAGAGAGAGGGTAGCGGAGGCCAAGTTCACCCCCAGCCTCCTGTGCGCCACGGCACAGTTGCGTAAAAATAAAAACTGTAGTAATGGGATACAGCTTCTGACTTCGACCTTTGAGGTGCTATCAATTTAACTGTGCCTGAGTCAGAAGGAAAAAAAAAACTCGAGGCAAACGAAAACGCAGAAGCAGAGATTAAAATAAAATGTGGAGTTGATGCAGGTCGGTGTTCCCCTTAGAGCTTTTGGTCCCCCGCTGCCCGGACGGAAGAAAGGGGCACAGAGAGGAGGAGATTTGTCAGACAGGGCAGGGTCAGGGGCCCGCGGGGTCGGAGGTAGCCCTATAAACACACACACACACACACTAGGCATATGCGCACAGGCACGCACGCGCTGATGATGGATTGAAAGTGGACAAAGCCGACGTTAACTATTGACTCTTGATGGATGATCCCATCCGCTCCGCTGCACGGAGAATTAGAGCGAGGTAACCTGGGTGACTGGAGTGTGTGTGTGTGTGTGTGTGGGGGGGGGGGGGGGGGGGGGGGGGGGGGGTTACAAATACATTCATGTATCAGTACTATCATCATAATACATCCGTGTCATACTGATAACAAAGCCACACTGACTCCCAAAGGTGAACAATAGCCTCAGAGTGATATCTGGTAACGTGATATGCGCTTTGACGAACGGAGCCGCGTCCAAACGCGGCGAGCTGCGTCGGGCCCGCCGGCTCTGTTTGATGTGGGCAAACTCGCTGCACAATTGTTCCCTTCACACACAAGTCATCGGCCACACACCGTGTCAGAATCACGGCATGTCCTCACAAGACGTACCTATATCAGCGTAGCAATTTCCACGGCAGTATCCTATTCTGTTTTAGTTTTTAGCAGCTTTTCACCTCTGTGACCGCTTGTTCCGACGACAGACTAAACATATACGTTGTAGAAAGAATTCCAATCCAGTGCAAGATGCGTTCAGATTTGCACAAAAATGTACATTTATTTGAGTTTGACATCAGTCTACTGCGCGGCTGCTGCGGTGGTCTGCTGAGTAAGACCTGTTCAGAGAAAGGGAATTGATCATGTCACATATTCAAAGTGATCGAATGAAAACTCAAAGGATCATAAAGAGACCGGGTTTAATGAATGGGGGGAATTCATCTCCAGCTTCACCGCAGGCCATTAGCCTATTACCATGACATAACAAGGAATGCATCAAAGGTCATTGAATCCAACAGGCAGCCATGCAGCATCGCATAGTGACAGCCTCACCCATCTTGTGTGTGTGTGTGCTGCAACACAGAGGGGCTTGATAAAGAGCTCTGAAATGTGTGTGATGCTGCGTGTCAGCACGCGATGACAAAGCGCGGCTCAGCATTCAGGTCCACTCAACCGTGCTCTGCTCCCCTCAGCCTCGCGCTCTCCACCCATTCCTTCCCTCCATTCCCCCTTTTCCTTTCTGCGTTGCCTCTACCTCAAGCGACTTTCTTCCTCTTTCTCCTCCTTTTCAACCCCCCCCCCCTTCTTCTGTCAAGCTTTTGTTCCTTTGTGCTGCTCTGACACATTCCCCAAGCACGTTGACGTGACCGAGAGGGAGAGACAAGAAGAGGAGAGGATGGAAAGAAGAGGACAGAGATGAGGGGAAAGTTAGTGAGAAAGTTGGAAACTGGAGAGCAGGTCGTTTTTTATCTCATTGTTTGGGATGAAGGGATGGTGAGTCAGCAGGCAGAGAGAAGTGGGAGATCAAACAGCTGGCCCAAAGTGACAGAGATGGAAAAGCTGAGAAGCAATGAAAGGAGAGATACTTCTCTGTTTTTGCGAGTGCAAGAAGTATTACTTTGCTCCTCTGGCGCCAACTTTATTTCACTCACCTTCATTTCCTTATGTTACCACTATCATCCCTCCGGATACCTTTTCACTTCTTTTGTTTCTTTCTGTGTTCTTTCTCACACTGAGATTATTGTTGGTAACTGATATCATTACCTGCAGTCCCAGGAACTGATAGACCGGCTGCACCGCATGGAAGATAAACAAAGTATGATGACAGCAATCAAGTTTGGCTCTTACCAACCTGAGCTCAAGGCAAAAACACACTTAACACGACTGAAATTTAAACAATAAATGCTGTAATAATGTAAATAATAGAGAGAAGGGTGACCCCTCAAGCTCTCCCTCAAAATGGAAAATCACAACTGATAGTTGGGATTTTTCTGGCTTATGCATTCTGAGAATTTTTGCTTTTCTCTGTGATGTATCATTTATTATTAAGCAACACACGTATCACAGGGAAAAAGAGATGTTTTTCTGTTTTATGAGATTTCATAGACCACATGATGAAGCTCAGGAAGAGTGTCTTTTTATACATCGCAAACTGATTCCAACATCTTGTAAATAATGTGAAATACAGATGATCAATAAATGAGACCCTCGGTGGGATGAAGCATGTTTACTAGTGGATGAGTTTCTATTTTAAGTGTATTGCCTCAGAAAGTTCAAAGCGAGCTGAACCAATACCAAATGATGATGTGAAAACCATGCAGGCCAGTCGGGCAGGATTCACACATATGCATTTCACACTTCAACAGTCACGCCTCTCATTCACTTTGAATCGGTTGACATCCTCCGCCGCTGAAATGAATTTCAGGTTTGCTCCTTTACTTTGCTAACTTGGCATAGAGTGGGAATGGCTCCACTTTTCAAACAGCAGTACAAGCACCAGCCACACAAACCGCCTGACCGAAGCTGTGTCTGATCTCATGACTGACTGCTACTACGGTTCCAAGTATCTTATCTGCACATCGTAGAGCTTTAATGCATCAGCACTCTCCCCTGTTTTCTGAAGAGCATGTAGTGAAAAACACAAGATTCTGATAACCCATCTCTTGTGAACTGACCGCTTATCTATGTGCATAAATTTTGAATGAACACGTTTAGAAACTGACCCTTCAAGTTCACTCATGCCTTTTTTTAAATCTTCCTCCTGAGAGGAGGTAAACTCTGTTGTGTTCACCTTGAGAAGCTGTCGAATACTTTTGCACTGAAAGCTAGTTGCACAGGTGTAAGGAGCAGTGACAGCTCTGCTCTCACATGAGTTTGTGTTCTGCCTCTGTGTCACTGCAGCTTCACATGATGCTGCAATAATAAAGGACTCATTTCACTCACACTGAACAAATACTGTGCACAGTGGAAATCAAAGTAGTGAACAGTCAAGATGTACCATGCAATGAAAAATTATACTATTTTTCCCACAACTTAGAGCGTCCGGATCAGGTGACCGGTTGTATAGCTTCTCCAGCTGAGTTGCTGTGAAATTATTCTTGTGAAACAACAGCGTCTGTGCTGTCTTAAATGATTTAAGTATACCCTGAGTCTGTGGTAAAGCTCAAATATGTGTACATGCTTACCTGCATGTGGGGTGTTCAAGAAACATTTCCTTATTCAGCAGTCAGATAACAGCTGGATTAAACGACAGCTGTTGAGAAAGTTCAGAAAATACACACAGACTTCTGTTTTATTAATGAGATATCAGTGGCCTTATTCGTCATAAAATGATTACTTCATGTATCTAATTTAAAATGGTTTCTACAAATTGTGTCAAGAAGAAAAGAAAAGAAAAGGAAAGGAAAAACCTGACACCTGAAATTCTACCCTTGTGCGTGGCAGAGAGCACGCACTGGTTTCTGTTTGTCTGCAGCTATTCGCAGCCTCTTTTTCATTCAAATCAAACTGGGCCCTGTATCAGCACTCTCACCAGAATGACCTGTGCCATATCTCAAAACTTGCTTCCTCTTATGCTGCTTATTGTTTCCTATTTCCTTTCTTCATTCAAATGACACAGATTTGAACCATATCTCTGGCACTTCCACACTGTTTATTGTTCCAGAGAAGGCCGATCTGGGCCTCTTGCACCATATAATGCTTCATTATTGTTTTTCAGTTGTGACCCTCATCAAAATTCCAGTTGCAATCAGCTTTTTTGAAAAGCAGCAACTTGTCTGGACGAGTTGAGGCTTGTGCGTGTGATTGTAATGGTGTGATAAGCCCACAGTGAAGTAACAGTTCACTGCTGTTCTCCACTTTATTGCCCAGCTGACCTCCTGTAAAAAAGAAAAATCCCACCCCAGTATCCTTAGTTGTCCCAGATGTGAACTTGACCCAAGCCTTCCAAACCACCAACTCCTGACTGGAAGTCATTATTTCTGGCCCTTAACCTAGAGGAAAGCTACTGGGCCAGAAGTGCACTGGAACGCACATAAAAGTTTAATGAATTACTGTATCTTTCTCCTATTATGTTGCCCTATGCCAGTGTGGGCTTCAAAACCGCCCCATGAGGTCATGCAACGATCCAGGGGAGAGCTGCAAAATGATTAGCAGGAAACAAAAGAAGAAAAAACATCCGTGCGACACAAAGTCTGGTTGTTTTCTGTAGCTTTTGGTCTTTTAAAACCTGCATTCTGAATGGCAACAAGCATCTTTTTTGTCTCGTATTAGGAGTCACAGAGCATAACATTTGTGAGGCGCTGCTCTGTTTGACTTTCACAACAGTTGCACAACAAATAGCCAGAGTGACACACAGGCATTCGCAGCCAAAAGTCTGCGAAGCACTGCGGGCTGCTGGCATGCTGACCCAGCAAGCCACATGGGTTTGATTAGAGAGGTAAGGATGGCAGAATTTAATGTGGAAATAGGATGCAGCCAATCTGAGAGGCCAGAGAGCGGCGAGGAAGCGATAAGAACAGGGAAAGAGAATGGAGACGGAAAACAAAATCCCAATTCTGTGTTTTTATGTGTGCAATTTTATACATGATATGCTTGTGCACATTCTTCCCACAGTCCTGCAGGAAAAAGGTTTCTCTTTTCGAGACTAAACAAGACTGGTACTGTGTTGCAGTCGTTTACTGTTACTGATATCAGTAAATAATTTATCATCATTCTGTATCACACAGGAATCTGATGGAAAGAATCAGAAACCTGTGATTTAACAGCTTGCCACACACACATCACCTCAACCTGGAGTTTTCTTTTATTCAAACCATCATTGATAGTGTCTGTGTGTGCGTCTGTGTCTGCGCGCGTGACTAAAGCTATAAGGACCAAACGTCCAGATGCTTGTGTCAGTTGCACCCAGACGTCTGTATTACTCACACTCTGTTCCTTTTGTCCATCAGCTCCCACCTCCTCCCTCCTCTAACTCCTAGAAGCCCCCTTCCCTCCCCCTCATGTCTTTGTGGTTCTAATTATTGTGCTCTTTTGTTATGAGTTGCTCTGGACAGCGGGAGAGCAAGAGCCGAAGTTCATGTGGAAACGAGGGGAAGTGAAGGTATAGCAGACAAATTTAAAATGTTTATTCTGTAAAAGTGATCTGTGCTATCTTTCTGACTTCCCAATTTTTTTTTTCAGATCACTGCTACCTACAGTTTAAATGACCATATGGAACCCCCCCCTCCCCCAAGGTGTGACATGACTACAACACTGTAAAGCCGTTTTTAATGGCCTGAATGATGCTGAATTGCTTGACACAGGACAGGAAGGCAGGAAGACAAAAGAAGGGAGGAACTGAGAGGAAGAGAAAAGAAAAATGAGGTCATAATGTAAAGAAAGGATGTGGAGGAGATAAAGTCGTTCATGAGAAAAGCTGAGTGGAGTACAGTGAGGTGAAGTTGACGGGAGAGGAGGGGAGAGCTGAGAAGGAAAACAAGAGCTGGTTCCCATACTCTCGCTGCTTTTCACCTTACTTTCTGACACTGTGTTTTGTTTTTCTAAAAAAAAAAAAGAAAACCTAAAAAATTCGATAAAAGTGCAGCTTTTGCTGTGTCACATCACCCCTCCTTTTTTTATTTTCATCCTTCCCCTTCACCCTCACGCTGCCTCTCACTCGGCGCTCATTCTTTTATTCTCCTGCAGCCTTTCCTCCCTGACCCGGGTCAATGATTGTTGTGCGCGTTTGCTTTTTCCTCTGCCATGATTTTGTCAGCAGTCTGCATGCGTTCAGCAAAAGTGTGACTTTGTGCATCTGTATTTGCACATGTGCAGCATATGTAGGTGCATGCATGTCCCTCATGGTGATGTTATGCATGAGGGAAATGCCAAAGTTAAATAGTTTGTCTGGAGGTCAGCCTCTGGTCATTGGTGTTGATGCAGGGTGTCTGTTAAGTCTTCAGCATTACCAAACAATGCGGTATCAATATGTTTTTTTTTCTTTTTTTCTTTTTCTTTTTATTATCTTGAATCGCATTAGGCCCTCATATAGTGCTGCTGTTGCCTCAAGGCAGATAAAGGAAAAAAGTATTAAGCTAAAGTGATCCTATGATTTGTTCATGATCTTATGACTTTGCCAAAGGCCTGTGAGAAATTGAAAGGATAATAGAAACATTAGAAAGCTGAAGTATAAACTAAAAATCACATCTGTTCTGCCTCTTCAACAACAAAAAAAAAATCATTGGGGAAAAAAAACTGAAAAAAGCCATGTTGACTATGTTGAAAGGAAAAGAAAGGTTGGAGTTTAGGGCAGGATTTTTTTTTTTTTTCTGTAAAAGTAAGATAAGCGCTTCCAGTTCTTCGAAGGCACATCTTCAGATGAGGATGATGCTGTTTTTAACAGTAAACAGCAAACTGATCACAAACTGGTTCCACGTAAAATTAATTCCATTCATGCCGATGCACTCAACGCACCAGTTGTGCCTGTTGCTGAGTTGAGAGAGCCACAGAGTCAGATAGCTTATAACTTTATTACGACATGAACACCAAACGCTCGCTTTCAGCCTCGGCGTAACTTCACAGCTTACGCCATCCTCAACTAACCTCAAGTGGCAGGAAAAACCCCAGTCACCACAGTTGTGGCCTCAATAAAACGTGCCCACTTCCCTCACCCAAGAGACATGCATGAACTCTCTCCCAGCTGCGTATTACCTGTGTGGCCATGGGAATTAGAAGTCTGCAAATGTAGAAGTCTCTGAGACACAGGCCACCGTGGTGCTGCAGCAGTTAGGGCAGGCAGCCTATGAACAGAGGCTATAGTCCTTGTGCAGCTGGTCGTGGGTACGACTCCCGGCCCATGTGACCCTTTGCTGCGTGTCTCCTCCTGTACTCTCTCTTCACTCTTTCCTGTCTATCTTCAAAGGCCATTAGTGCCAAAAAATTAAAAAAAAAAGAAGTCTTTGAGGCCACAATCTCAGGTAGCTCCACTGGTTGCTTTAACGTCCCAGAGAGGCCAGAATTCCAGGACTCCAGCTCCCAACAACCTTCTGTCTGATGAAGGGTGGTCCTACCTTCAAAAGTCAGCATACCAGAGTGACTTACTGGACTAACTGCATGTTGTTACTTCAGATCAGCCTGTGACCCTAAATCAATATGGGAAAAATGTATTAGTTTTGTTTAAGGTCAGCTAAAATGATTCATTTGATTCTATCTCATCCATTTACACATAATTTTATACAGAGATAAAGATTTTTTTTAAATGTATTTTGTAAATTTTGTCAAGTTAAAAATAATCCCCCCACTCATCACTCTTGTCTCATCTTTGGGAACAGGCAGAAACGTTCAGACTCAGGATGAATAGCATTTTTCAGAGCGGTGCCACTAAAGCTGCTGTATTTCTTGGGTGCTTTGAGTTGAACGTTTAGCCCACGACACTGCACGCTCTAGAAAAGCTTCATATTCAGTTTTGTTCTTTTTCAGCATCTGCCTTTCCCGCGACCGTTGATACGAAGAGGTGATGATCCGTGTCTGGTTCTGCCACAAACATCATTGGGAACTGTGACATTTCAGTCGCTGTCTCATCAAATCGGATGACTTTGCTTCTCAAACCTTTTAGTGAGGAGCAGCTTTTGTCTGGACACATTGCCATAAATGACAGATCGATAGAGTACAGCACTGTTATGAGGTTCTCCCACATTCACAAAGCAGCTCTAGATCCCGTTCATGGCAACCATAAGCCTTTAACCAAGGCTTTCTGTCCCTGACCACTCAATTTGGTTAAGTTTTATTGGTAGTAAGTTCAAGATGCCTCAGACATTTTCTTGTTTCCTTAAGAGATTTGTGTCTGTAGATTTGTGGTTGTTTTCCTTGAACCTTTTTGACCTTCTTCCCTCAGACGTACACTATCAACTGTGAGACCTCTTCAAGTCATGTGAGCGCCTTCTTAACTACATCCACTTAATTCAATTGGGCCAACACAAACCCCAGCCAAGTGAAAAAGCATCTCAAGGATCATGGATAAAAGTAGAACTCCGTCATGGCAAGTGGTCAGAATATGTATCTCAACTGGATATGTCAGTTTATAAAACAATAATTTAAAAAAAGGTTTATTGTGATTGAGAGTAATGTGTTGATTGGTGAGAAACCAAACACAATCTGAAAAATCTGAAAGGGTCTCCAAACATTTTGAACAATGTGTAACAATGTGTAATGCTGCAGTCAAGAACTGGATAGTTACTTTTTGCTTTTAAGATCAAAAGCATCAAATGCTCTGTCTGAATAAAAGAGCAAATAGTCTGTAACTATGCTTTTTTCAGTTTTTAATAGTCCCAGATAGATGCAATGCTTAAAAAAATAACCCTAGAGTCAATTCATCTGTTCCTTTTCTCTCTTCGTGTTTTCAGAACAAGGTTTTTAAAAAAAAAAAAAAAACTAAAACTACTAGTTAAAGTAATATACTGCCTGTTTAAAGAGGGCTGTGCTGAGGCGTTGACGGTAGTTCTGTGGTATCAAGCAGCTCTGCTGCCACCTAGTGGTGAAACACACAGTGCCACGTCTGTCGTGAGATTTGAACTTTTTGATCCTTCTTAAGGGAGACGCCAGAACATGTGCAGCGATATTTACCTCTCAGTAGCACATCACACTATTGTTGTGAATGGTTATTTGTGTTTGCATGACTACGGGCCCACTCACATGCCTGCAGGGACGGGTGGAATCAAAACACCCGGAGGTTTGTTCTGAAAACTGTTTGTGTTTCTGTTTCCACAAGAACCAGTTTTACTCTGTGGCCTGAAGGGAGCGAACGTTTTCAGTCATGTACTCCATCCAAGTCTAAAGTGGTCTCAGCTGTTTTTTTTCTCTTTTCAGTAATTTGGTTTATAATACACTTTAGATTCTGTCCAAAAGGCCATTATAGAAGTCCTCACTTGTCGAAGGACCCTATGAAAGGTGGGATTGCAGCATGAGAAGCTGGTCAGTCGGAAAAGAAAGCGTGAACTGCTGTTCAACTGAATGCAGACTATTAAGATATTTTGCATTATTTGCCATTTCACTTAGACATGTCAAGATAGTTTATGTAAAAGGTCCAAGAAAGTTCAACATTTTATTTGCAGGTGACTTCTATCATCAGTGTAACACCATGGCATGTGAGATGACGGAGGATATTTTGAGGTGTGCATTAAATTGCCTTGTTAGACAACCTTGTGCTTCTTGTTATCCACTCCACCCAGTAAGAATCTGATACACCACCATCCACGCTCCAGAGCGAACGCAGTTTTCACACCAAATGTTCTATTTTAAAGAGGAGTTTTAGCTGTTAAACGTGCTGTAAAAGATCCTCCATCTTTACATTTTGGAGTTAAAGGTGGAGGATCTTAATATACTGTTTTCCCCTCCTTTTCTTATCATTTTTGTGAATAAAAAGTTTTTGAAGTTACAAAACCTGAAGTCGACAGCAGAGAGGGAGTTCATCTCCTGTAGAGGTGACAGCGTTCACAAACTGCCCAAAATGCCTCGTTTGTTTCCTGGGACTCTGGTCCAGTCACATCACTATGAAACACATCCACACAAACCCTGGAGAGTGACTCATTTGGCAGCCCTAACAAAGAATAGGCAACTCCCTTGCCTGGTTGGTAAGTTGATTAATCAGAGCAGACTTCCTGAAAGCTCCTGAAAGAATGGAAACGAGGCGTTGAAGCAGTGTGCAGAACAGAAATGTGTTTTTGAACATTAAACGTGAACCGTGCTCCAGAAGGCAGCTGACATGAAATGATGAGCAAATAAATGAACCGGATCTGAGCTGGTTAATTGCCTAACTAAGCAGAGTCTTTGAAAACTTTCATGGAAACGTTTCCTATTTACATTTAACCACCAAAGCCTTGTACACTGCATGGTTCGGTCTGCTTCTGTTTTTCCTCTGGACTTATTGGATTTTATGTGACATTACCAGAATTTGTTTAATGTGCTCCTCTATGTCATTAGTTTCAAACAAGAATCCCTGACCCCTGCCAATGTTCACATTCAACTAACTTGAAAAATCTGAGAAAAAAAAATGTAAGATCTCTTTTGATGTGGAAAGTTTTCTTGTCGATCCAATTATTTTTCAGCACATACTCAAAATTCAAGCCAAAATTTAAGGAAATCTTTTTAAGCTTAAAAAAAGTCTTGTTAAGCTTTCACCTAGATAGCAACCCTAACGTCATGCATTATGGATTTCTTTCAATTTAAAATCTGTAGAAAACAGGCTTTATTTTAACAACTTGAATCAATTTTGCAAAATATCCAAGGAGAAAAAAGTCAATAGCAACTACATCACTTTTGTATCGAAAAGCTCATTTATTCAGTATTAAAAGTCAAATCTGTTCATGACCAAATATATAAAAGAAAACTCACAAAGGATCCAAAGCTACATGCATATAAAATAACAAACTTTTGTTGCAAAACTAGACCTTAAAAAAGTGACATTTATTAAAAATGCATTTGGCTGGTATGTTATTTGCATTATAATACTGTTTTAAAATCAAAAGCTCTAAATTAAATGTCAAGACTGAAATGACGGAAACCTTGGAAAATGTCTTTGGACACATTCTTCAGTCTTAAGTTTTTAAAAATGTTCAAAAAGCTCACAAGTTATAAATCATAATTAGAGGAACAAAGAACAACCAGACCCATGATATTCTGAAGCTGGGAGCGTGACCTCTAGTCAGTGGGTCCTGGCAGCTTCCAGCATTATTATCAGGCTTTAGATTTGTGGGGTTTCCCTCAAAGTGGACTGGCAGGCACTGATTCTCCAACACTTCACAGGCCAGGATCAGGTGTTTAGTTTCTTTTTGAACGCTTCTTATCTCGCAGGTGTTCAGCTCACTCCTCACTGTGACAAAAGTAAACGGCTGAGCGCTGATGCACATGTTCTCCTTCAACACCTTCCCCCCTCTTTTGGAGCACACAGCGTTCACCTTCTCCAGGTCTTCTGGGTGGAGGAAGGACTGCGTGGGTCTGGCACAGCTTCTTAAGTTTCTTGATGTATTCCCGCCAGTCGTTCTGGTCGAGGGAAGTCGGAGCTCCGGGGGGCAAATGGCGCTTGATGAATGTGTTGTGGCCGTTGTTCCACCTGGAGGGCTGGCACGGTGCATCGTTTTTAGCAGATGAACGTTGGCCCAGCAGGAGACAGGCGGCAAGAAAGAAAAAAGGTCTGTATGGAGCCATTGGCCTGGAGTCCTGCAGTACAGTTATAAAGGCGTAAAAATATAAGAAAATGACACATTTTACGGTCTTAAAATGGCTAGCACTCTTTTACTTCTTTCTTTTCATCTTCTTACCAAGTAAATGACGGGACACATAAGACATAAAAAGATAAAGATAGTTTAACAAAGCTGCAGCTGCACATCTATGCAATTTTTAAACATGAAAGCAGGAGAGGATGTAGACACCAGATGTAAAACTCCCCTACCTCGTTTTGGCTGAGAAGATGTTCCTTTGAAACACAGAAGTGACCTAAAAGTTCCAGCTGATAATGTTTTCGTGTCCTCTAGTTGTGTTTCCACATTTCACTTCCTGTTAGCGTGAGGGGGCGTGGCCTGTGTGTTACATAACTGTCCACATGGCTGTGCTTTAGGACAGCGCTCAACTCTACTAGAACTACAGTCAGACAGCTATTTTTGGATGCTCAGCATGTGTGCATGCAGTTTCTTTACTCCCCCTTGTTAAAGGTATTTTTTAAGATGATATACTTCGATACGTTTGATATGACTTTAATGTATTTAACTGTATCTAAGTGCATTTCTGACATGAAACAGCACTGACTTTTGTCTTTCGAATCATGTTTCCACTGCCTAACATTTCTAATTACACGCTTGTTCTTTCAGATGAGTTATATTACCGTAAATGGTTTATACAGTTTCACATTTATAACTATGTAAAGACACGCTGTGGTTTGATTTAGAAAAAAAAACTGTTATATTTACTGCAAGTCACATGCAGCAGACAGAAGAGGGTCCCTGTGTGAACTGCTACAGTGTCTCATTTAATTCATTTTTATAAGTAAAAGTCCAAAGATAAAATGAAAATAATCAAGCCTTCTCCCTTCCTTGAGTAAAAGCATATATTGATTAGAAATACAAATGTCCATGGAACTCATAAATATGCATAATGTATTCCACCTTTTACAGTCTTCTAGTCCACTTGCTGACCTGACTTTGTTGTGTTTTAAATATGCATGTGTGTTCAATAGATAGCTAACTTTATCGTCACTGAGCCAGCGTCCCAGCACAACTAAATTTCTTTTCCAGCACATCTGTCCATCCGTCCGGAGTATCCTGGACCCTCCCTACCCCCCTATAATAATACCTTGTCCCAATAGAGGTGCACCCATGCCTGGGGCATATTGTCAGCCCACAGCACGAGATGTGTATGTTATGTTCATGATCACATCATTGCTCCTTTAGATGTATTATTTTGAGTGCATAAGAGCGTTCACACTGATAAGGCTGTATTCTGTTGATTTTTGGTACATGTGGGAGTTTATTGTCAATACAAAGTGTCCAGGTTCTGTAGCTTCAAAGCAAGTCCAAATCATTGTCTCTCCACCACCATGCTTGATAGCTGGTGTCAGAGGTTTGTGCTGACATCTTGTGTTTGCTTTTCATCAAATGTGGCACAGTGCATTATGGACAAACATTTCAACCATAATCTTATCTGTCCAAATAACATTGTTCAAGAATCTTAGCTGAGCTATAATGTTCGAAGCTGCTCCACAAGATCGGCAACTGTCTTTGAATGTTTTCTACTTGTGAATAGTCTTTTTCACGATTTTTAATCCTTCTTAGATCAATGGGCAGCAAGAAATGCTTCTCTAAACTAATTGGTTATGTTTTTCCTCTTTGGCATTGTATTATCACACATCAGTTTTTTTCTTTTTTTTTCTATAAGTACTCAGTACTGAAAAATAAACTACTTAGTTTTTCTAAAGACTGTATCACTCATGCCCTGCTATGGACTGGCGACCTGTCCAGGGTGTACCCCTGCCTGTCACCCAAAGAGAGCTGGGATAGACTCCAGCAGATCCCGTGACCCTGCAGAGGATTAAGCGGGCATAGATAATGGATGGATGGATGGATGGATGGATGGATGGATGGATTACTCATGATAACACTAATCACAAAGATCAAAATGCACAAGCTTGACTTCAAGTGTTTTAATGAGGTGCTGATGTTGACAAGTTAGATACAAAGAAAAAAAAAGTCAGATGAGGATATGTGCCAAAAATTCTCTTTCTAACTGAATAAAGGCATTGTACATAAATATAACTCATAAATTACAACATAATATACTGATTTAAATTCAGTTTCTGGACCGCATGAATATGTACAAATCAAACATATTTCACTTCTAATATGCTTTTATCTTTTCAATGAAAAAAAGTTAAATAACAGTTATTCTAAATATTTCACCAATAAACATGTTATATTTTACGGTGTGCTTTGTGCTTGTGTTTCAAGAAAGAAAATTAAAGAAAAAAAAATATTTATCCCAATAAATATTTACATGAATCCTTCATATGTGTGAGGCAAGCAAGAGCTTTGCCTGCACATAAACCAGCAAAATGCTATATTCACATCAAGTGCTTCACATGCAAACTGAAGACTTGATATATATCACGACCGGCAGCAGCACTGAATATGGATGGAAAAAAACCTTTTAAAACAAATGATCCGGACAGCAGATGGTTTGTTGTGTGTCCGAGGTACATCCTTCTCTCACTTGAGATGATTTTCCTTTTTTCTTTTTGCCTCTTGTAATGGACAAAAGTGAAAACATGCTTTCTTTCTGTCTCCCGAGGAGACGTAACTCAGTGAAAGCATCACTGATGAGAGAAAAGATAACAGCGTTGGAGTGTCTGGTATGAGCAGGGCTGTGCTGAAGTGCTACGGCTCTGCATTACAGGACAATGAGGGCTCGTCTTTCCTTTCAGAATCAGCGGTTGAGTTCAAAGCCATGTCTTGTTTCTTCTCTTTTGCTTTCTCCGGTTCACTTATCCTGAAAAAATAAAAGGGAAAAATGATCCCTATTGAGTCCACTCTGCTTGCTGAAAACCTGCCCAGAGAGCAGGATTCGTCATAATGTAGTTCTCATGTCATGCAGTAGAGGTCTCCCTTGTCTAAGCATACAGTTTCATCAGGCAACTTTTTTTTTTTTTCTTACGCTCTCTCTTCAATGGAGTTGCATTAAGTACAGACAAGTATTTAGTATCTTATCCGCAGTGCAGCACTCTCAGTTTGGAGAATCAGGAAGGAATTTTGAGGGAGGGCTCGGCCAACAGACGCAATGAGGTTTGAAGCAGATTGCAACATTGTGGATTTGTACACCTTGTTGCTTGCATCAGACAGATCCACAGACTGGGTACATAGACCGTGGTCCTTTTTGCCACACTTCTGTAGTAGACTAAATAAAGTGACAAAGAAAAAAGCTGTCTAATGCAAAAGTGATGTAGTCAAAAGTACTTCATGCAACTCCCTTTAAAGCAAAGCATTTACAGGTGCTCGTACAGTTTCAGAAAAACTGAAAACTTTACTCTGAAAGTAAAAGTTTTTTTTCATCTTAGTATTGTCATTGTGGTTATTTCTGAGGTCCTTGACTAAAAGTTTATGATCAAATGTACTGCATGAACTGTTATCTTTGTAGTATAAGGGAAGGTCTTTAATTAGGTATGGTCTACAATGTGTTAAAAACTAACCAGAGAGAATGAGTCAGGTGAAAAAAAAAAAGGGTTATTTTGCGGGTGGAAGAAAAAAGTGTGGTCAGGGATCTCGGTTAGGGGTCATAAATTTGAACAGTGACCTTGGCATGGGGGCTGACCGGTTATTGTGCAGGATGTCCCAGCTAGAGGTAGAACTGTCACGAGATCAAAAGACAGAATCACATGACCAAAACAGATTTAACATTTCAGAGAGAATTTGTGCAGTTATTTAAAAACCCCATTCCTCCACACACACACACACCCCTCCACACACACACACACACACCCCTCCACACACACACACACACACACACTCCTCCTCCTCTCCTATGAGGTAGAAAGACCGGAGGTGACATTTTAGGATGAGTGCACATGGCTGCTAACTTTCGGTTACCAGAGCATGATGAAGGGCCTGCTTTAATTCATTAATTGAAGAATGGCAATGTGAGTAGATTATGGCAAACATTAAGATTAGAAGTCTTCCTATTGTCCGGTTACACGTTTAGTAGCTCTGTAGAACATTATTCACAACACTAATAATCATATTTTATCCTTAAGAGTCAAAACTGTGAGATGAAGGTCCATGAATTGAATTGCACACACACTGATCAGCCACAACATTAAAACCACTGACAGGAAAACAACACAGATTATTTCACTATACGGCCGTCTGTTAATCTATTATGCAGTAAGATGTCCCTACTAGAATTTGATGTGTACAAAGCAAAAAAAAAAAAAAAACAAATGCAACTGAGTGACTCTGACAAAGGACTAATTTGTGAAGGTTTGGCAACTGAGTTAAAACAACTCCAAAAGCAGTTGATGTTTTAGTACGTAGTGGTTGGGGACAGCAGAAATAGCTCATTAAAGGACAACAAGCCGCAGACCTTTCAGAGTTTAAAAGTCAACTTACCAAAAAGGCACAATAAGCACTCGATTTTCACATCTGGATCCTGGAGCGAAGAAGGAAAGCAGCTTGGTGTGATGAATCATGATGGCTTCTGCATCCAGTGGATGACTGGATGTGTGTGTATCATTAACATCTCTCAGTGAGATAATGGCACTGAGATTTCAGTCCATCGGAAGACGACAGGCTGAGACAAATATCCATGGAGAGTCTGTCTCACAACTCACAGGACACCTTCAGAAATCACATGGAGTTAATACCTCAGAGCTGTGGCGAAACTACTCAATACTAATCATGTGGTTGTAATGTTGCAGTTGAGCATTGCATGGGAGTGTCTTAGGAAAATGCAGATCGAAACCTTGGAATGGTTAAATCTTTTATGGGACCCACTTTTCATTTGTATGAATAAGTGTTAATTATAGCACAAAGCAAGCTCAGTGACTTGGGAAACATGCATGTTATTGCAGAAAGAGGTCAGATGATCAGATTATCCCAGCTCTGATCTCGGGGTGGCTTTTGGCTTTTCATGGGGAAAGTTAACAAAGAGGACTTAACAGTTAATGATTTTTCTATAAGAACCCAGCTGGACATGGTTGGTGTGGTAACATGAGGCTGAGGGCCCAAGTGTTTTAAACATGGAGTCTCAAGCAATGAAACCTGGTGTTGTGCCTTTCCCCGTTAGCTGAAGAGTTATCTAAATTTCTAATATGGATCCTTATTTGTGTGTCTGGATTTTGTGTGTTACAATTTTAATATAAAAAAAAAAAAGAGATTAAAAAAAAAACTAAATATATGTGAAAAATTACTGCATCTGTTCTGCTGCTGTCTTTGAGCTAAATGAAGGGACACACCCTGTACGGGTCATCAGTCCATCACGGGGCTGCAATACACTTATATCAGCCAAAGTCAGCCAACAGTAGACCTATTGTCCATGAGCTGAGTTTTAATTATGTGGGATCAAAAAGCTCTATAAGTTTTTGGCTCAACCTGGACAGACTACATGACATATAGTGATTAAAACTGCTGTAAAATCTGATGACTATTTGAGTTGGTTTCTTTCATCACATATGGAGCTAATCCCAGATCTGCGCTTAAGGATATCTGCCAAGCACACACAAAAAATAAAAAATAAAATAAAAAAACAAAGCAAATGAACAAATAAAATCCCAAACAGTGGTAGTTGAACGCTCTTGTCAGTAATAACATCAGGTAAACCACCTGTTTACCACAACTGTTTCAACGTGGAGGAGTTTAAAAAATCTGCCAAGAGAAAGGAGATAAGAATGAGTGGAGGGTGGGCTCTTCCACCGCGACAGCTCCTGCAGTCAAAAAACCAGAATGACAGCTGACTGGTAACCAGTATCTGCAGAATACCAGAGGAGCAAACAGAGTGAAATATGACAAAAACACAAGACTCCATACCGTATGGTCTTCACGATGAAGCGGACGATTACTGCCAGACCCACGCAGCCACACATCACTCCTATCACTATAGCTGTGACTTCACCTGCAGAGCAAAATCAGAAGAAACAGAGAAAATTTGGAAAAAAAAAAAAAAAAAAAAACAGAAATAATTTGGCTCAGTTTAATAAGTGATTTGCTATGGGTTTGTTTTTTTCTCAAAACTATGGATGACAACGTGTAGAATTACCAGAGGAGAGCTCCTTGCCCGATTCTGCAAAGTGAAAATACATCATTAGAAAGGTTAATGCAGAATATTATACATTTATGATCATACCAAATCTCTGGTTTATTAATCTTAGTAGAATCTGTTGCTCAGCTGTTTGAAAAGCCACTCAGTGTTCCTTTCTAACACAGTGCTGATATCACGGGCCTTCCAGTTCAGTCATTCACCACAATGAGCACTTTACACAAATTCTTTCTCCTTTGTCTTTGTCTACCGCTCTGTCACCCTCTTTCCCTTCTCCAGCTCTCTTTTTCCTCTCCCCTTTTGTCAGTTAGACTCGTGTGATAACAATGAGGTCACTGTTTATTTTTTACAAATCCTTTTCTCTAATCAGCGTGCAAGCAGCTCTCCGTGCCTTTCCATTTCTTTTATTTCCTCCTCCACACGACTCTTTCTCTCAGAGGAACCAGTAGCTGTTGATATTCCTACGGTTTTCTGCACATTTCATTTTTCATTTTCTGCATGGACTCGACTAAATGCTAAATGGCCACCTCCTGACTTCTTATTTTGCTTTGTATTCACTGCGGCAGGTTACAGTCCGGCTGTGCAGAAGTGCTGATGAAGTCCAACACCTGTGATCACAGCAAGCTGACTGTGACCTTTAACAGCTCCACGTTTTATTCAATTTGAAGGATAACCCTTAAAACATATAGATTATACATCATAAATAAACTGAGTAGCATTTAGAAAGAGCAAAGGAGTAATTTATAAGTAAGTAATTTATATGCATGTGTCTGACTCCTCATGCAGCATGGGATTTTCTTTTATGCTTGTCAGCGTTATTAAGTCAGGGCTTTAATATTTCTTGAGAATCTGAATGTATATTCTTTGTTGCTGTCTTGGACCAACCTGCAGAGAAGGAGGCAAAGACGATCCTGTGGTTGAGTGCCTGCGTTGCACGGTAATTGTCCTGCAGCAGCATCCTGTCTGGTTCTTCAACTTTACTGGAGTAAAGTATTGTCTCTAACTTCAGCAGCTGCAGTGAAGAGACAAAAACACATCACATTGACATGTTACAGGCCCTCTGAGAAACACAAACGAGCTTCCATCCTGCTGGGGACTTTAGGGCTGTGCAGTTAAATCACAGGGGACACTGATTCACAGGCCAAAGATCTTTTCAAAAACACGTGTTAAAGTAGATACGTATGACTGTTGATGGTCAGTACACAGTTTGCGTATTAAGTTCAACGTCATAAACATTACACGTTACAGTTTGTGTTGGTGAATGCTGACTTGGCACATGTTAGTTTCAGTGTTTAGGTCAAACCTGAGCCTTTGAGATTTGAACCCTTTCATGAAACACTGTCCAGATAACACTCTGGTAGCAGGGCGGTGTTGTTAAGGAGCCGTTGTATCGATAGTAGCGGCCCAGATCCTTGGGGAGCAGGGACTGGACATCGAAAGCTGGGATGAACACTTTCTGGCCTGATGGGAAATGAAAGGTGAAAAACAAGGTTTGTGAGGCTGCTATCAATAAATTTTTTTAGACACTCATAGTCAACATGCACTATATTGCCAAAAGTATTTGCTCACCTGCCTTGACTCACATATAAGCTTTAGTGACATCCCATTGTTAATCAATATTGCGTGGCTCCACCCTTTGCAGCTAGAGGAGCTTCAACTCTTCTGGGAAGGCTGTCCACAAGGTTTAGAAATGTGTTTATGGGGATTTTTGACCATTCTTCCAGAAGTGTATTTGTGAGGTCAAACACTGATGTTGGCTGAGAAGGTTCTGGCTCTCAGTTTTTGCTCTAATTCATCCCAAAGGTGTTCTACCGGGTTGAGGTCAGGACTCTGTGCAGGCCAGTCAAGTTCATCCTCACCAGACTCTTCCATCCATGTCTTTATGGACCTTGCTTTGTGCACTGGTGCACAGTCATGTTGGAAGAGGAAGGAACCAGCTCCAAACTGTTCCCACAAAGTTGGGAGCATGGAATTGTCCAAAATGTCTTGGTCTGCTGAAGCATTCAGAGTTCCTTTCACTGGAACTAAGGGGCCAAGCCCAGCTCCTGAAAAACAACCCCACACCATAATCCCCCCTCCACCAAACTTTACACTTGGATCAATGCAGTCAGACAAGTACCGTTGTCCTGGCAACCACCAAACCCAGACTCTTCCATCAGATATCCAGATGGAGAAGTATGATTCATCACTCCAGAGAACGTTCCTCCACTGCTCTAGAGTCCAGTGGTGGCTGCTTTACACCACTGCATCTGATGGTTTACATTGCACTTGGTGATGTATGGCTTGGATGCAGCTGCTCCACCATGGAAACCCATTCATGAAGCTCTCTGCACTGTTGTTGAGGTAATCTGAAGACCACATGAAGTTTGGAGGTCTGTAGTTATTGACTTTACAGAAAGTTGGTGACCTCTTTGCACTATGCGCTTCAGCATCCGCTGACTCCGTCAGTTTACGTGTCCTACCACTTCATGGCTGAGTTGCTGTCGTTCCTAAACACTTCCATTTCCTTATTATACAGTTGACTGTGGAATATTTAGGAGCTAGGAAATTTCACCACTGGATTTGTTGCACAGGTGTCATCCTATCACAGTTCCACACTGGAATTCACTGAGCTCCTGAGAGCGACCCATTCTTTCACAAATGTTTGTAGAAACAGTCTGCATGCCTAGGTGCTTAATGTTATACACCTGTGGCCATGGAAGTGATTGGAACACCTGATTCTGATAATTTGGATTGGTGAGCAAATACTTTTGGCAATATATTTTATCTGGGGTGTGAACTGTTACAGGAGACAGTCTGGAATCTATATAAAGTTGACTAAACAAATCCAAAATCAGAATGGAAATACTAAGCAATGGCATGAAAAGCTGGACAAAAAGAGGCTGATTTAAAATTGTAAGACCCACCAGAATATTTGATGCGACTCAGGTAGTTGATGATGTTGTTAAATGCCGGGTTTGTCTCCTCACCTATCTGGGGAATCAAAACTCAGACTTACACCGCTCTTCTTACTGTTTTCTAACTATGTCCTTTGGTGCGGAGTATTGCTTCATTACCATGATGAGAGTTCCTAAAACAGCCAAGCCTTCTCTCTGTGTCATCGCCGCAGACATGTTGGGGTAGAGCTCGGAGTTGTAGTGCACCACGTGTAGCTAGATGGACAAAGAGCACACTGGTGAGGAAGAACTGAAACAAACATGGACTTGTGTTGCCAGCTAAAGGTTCCAAATATGGAAATGAAGGAAAGACTTCGCTTCAATGGTTTTACTGTATAGTTATTACATGAAACGCCTATATATTGGGCTCCTAAGAGAGATTTGTCCTCGTCTTAATGTTTGTTTCAACTCTGTGCAAACTGGAGCTTAGATTTCCTCAAACCACTTTCAGTCCAACCACTCATCCCTGAAGAAACTGCTCTGTTGGCACACCTGTGCAGTGACAGATGGACAGGAACTGTGGTGCAGAAGCAGCTTATCTTACCTCCCCACTCCACTCTTTCCCACCTTGCTAATTCCTTCCACATTTTACCAGTTTTTTTTCTTCTCGTCTCGATTGTTTATTTCTTAATCTTCATCAATTCTGCCACAAAGGTTTCTTGCCTTTTCTGTTCTTCCAGCTCCCAGCCTACACTGAATATTGACACCTGAAGGTGTCGTTTTCCACCCTTGATTTGTCAGAAATAAGAACTCGCTGACAGAATGTGTGTGAGAGACAGAAGATGCGCAAAAACGAAACACATGGGTGAAAACGAGACACAGCAGTAGCTGAGAATAAACTAAGAATGGCAACAAAGACAGGGACTCAGCCTTCCTGCAGTTTCAAAATATGTTAATGATGTAATTCTCACTCCCCCATCCTGCATTAGTGCATTTGATGATCAAAAAGTCTTAGGAAACAACAGGTAAAAGACCTGCACATTTTTGTATTTATTAATGAATGATCTGTTCATTTGTTTTCCTCAGTATTTAATTATTATACAAGATTCAATAATTCATACTAAAAACATGACATAAACAGTCTCTCGGAGGTCACAATGTCATGTTTCTCAAATGATTTCTTATAATCTCAAATCAAGTCATTAAAGTCACCATTCTGAAGTTTGAGCCAAACATATTTGTGAAACTGGGAGAACATATTTGGCTGTTTTGCTGAACAAATCACTGACTCAGCCAATGAATATTTCATTAACTGCCTGCTGTGTGTGTGTGTTCATTTAATTGGTTGTAATCTCAAACTAATTGCTGCACCTTTGGAGATTACTTTAAACCAGCTGAGCAGTTTGGATTTTGGCAAATATTAACAGGTCAAAAATAAATATTGAATTTTTTGGGGAATATTTTCAGCTGTGATTTCACTTCACACTGGGCGGGATGTGTTAATAATAGGATGGACCAAAAAATAGATGCAGCTGTTACTTTGTATGATTTCAGGTTTTCATGTATATGTGAAACTTTATACAAAACTTTTGGTCAGATGTAGAAATTTGATATTAAATTGAGGAAAATCAACAGGAATTTTTTTTTTTTTTTTTTTTTTAATCATTCACTCAGTAACATCTCACACATCCTAGGAAAGTGATTTTTGGTGTGTGTGCTTCTTTCTAAACTCATCTTTGATTATTCTGATTCGCGGTTGTTGTTTTTAACTCATACATTAAGCATAGGTTAGACTGACTCTAAAACCACTCTCGTGTGGTAAAAGATGGTTTACAGTTGGATGTATTCTAATATACCTCTGCATCTGCACTCAGTCCATTGATGGTGTGTTCACTGCCCCCGTGACCTGGGCCACCGTTACCCCAGTGAAGGTGCAGCTGAACGGCTGTGAAAAGCCACGGCAGCCCCCCGAGTCCCATCCACTCTGGCAGCTCAATGACCGCTGATTGGAGGAGAAAAAGAAGAAAAAAAGATCACTTAGAGGACAGAAAAAGGTCCGTTGCCAGGCTACATTTGAGCGCCGTATAAACAGATCGATCGAAGACTCTGCCTGCTGGAATACACACTAGATGGTCAAAAAGGACAGGAAATCCGCTGGCTGCCATAGTTACCTGTGTGTCCATTATTGTAGAGGGTGAAGGGCTGGTTGCCGTGCTGACTGTAGCCCAGCGGTGTCACTGGAATCAAACTGGGATCATATTTAGTCTGAGTAGTTATCACATCAACTGGTGACTGCGACGTACCTCCACAGTCAGGAAAATGCTCCGACCACTCAGACTGACCGACCAGGCCTTTGACAGAGAAAGGACAGAAACAGCAATGTCACCCAATCACACAGGCCACTGGCTCCCAGTATTTCAGTGAAAAGCTTCCATTGATTGGTCTCTAATTATGCAGGACAATAATTCCTCTATGTTCCATCTACCTTCACTGCCTCAAGGTTGACTGGGGAACAACATGTGTATATATATATATATATATATATATATATATATATATATATATATATATATATATATATATATAGATATATATATATATATACATATATATATATATATATATATATAAACTCCCTTGGCAATAAAGTTCAGCCAGATTACAAACAAGTCAAATTCCTACACTTAACCAGACATAAATACTATTTGCTTTTTCTACTGCCAGCATTAATCCACAAAATGTTTTCTTCCTCTTCTACAACAAACATGAACTGTATATGTCCATAACATGTTGGGAGGGTATCCATAGCTCTTGATCAGACTATTAAAGGCCTGTGACTGTGTCGTATTCTCTAACGGTTCTCTGAAGGTGATGCAGGTCTCTGATTTTCAAAGAACATTTGAGACCTAATATAATATCCCCCATATGGTCAATCTATTTTCAGACTGTTTTGCTGAAACAAAGCAGGGCTGTGAGGTTCTGCAGTCGTAACAGGACTTTTTTGCGTAGTTATGGTCCCCTACTTTTTCCTCCTGAGTGTCCCCTTAATGTCCACCAAGTAAAGTCCACCTACCAATTAAAGTCTCTTAATTAACGTGTTCCCAAACTCGTATGATCGTGAAGTAATGTTTGGTGAACAGCAACAGTTTCAGGACTGGAATGTATGGAATGAAATTTCATCTCACTTTTGAAATGTTCTGGTGGTGATGCTGAGACCATCAAGGAATGAACATTGGAAAAACCCACCCTAAGTGGACGAAAAAACCTTTCCAAACCCTTAAAAGACCTCGACTTCTATAATGATGCTTGACACAAGCAGTCTATTCTGAGAGTGCTGTAGGAATGTAAAAATGAAATCACTCAGTTTGAAATCAACGCTGAAATGGAAGTGACTTGTACCGACACTAAAACAAAGAAATGAACACAAACTTTGATGGTTCAATGGTATAACTCGGCATAATAAATACAAGGATCAACACTTCCTATGTTGGTTGTATGGTTTTACATTTTATTTAGAATAATAGACCCTTAAATAATATATAAATATTCATCCATCCATCCATCACCCATACCCGTTTAGTCCTATCACGGGTCACGGGGATCTGCTGGATGCTATCCCAGCTCTCTTTGGGTGAGAGGCAGGGGTCCAGCCTGGGCAGGTCGCCAGTCCATCGATATAAGTATTCATGCAGTATTAATCAAGAAAATATGACATAAAACAACCAACATATCAAAGTAACATAATAAATCTTATTTCAAAATACTAATTAAAGTGCAAATATGGATGTCCTCTAACCTTTTGCTTTTAAATTTGGATAAAACAGGTTATTGTCTTTGGTCCCAAACACCTGAGGAATGGATTAACTGGTTTACGCTGGCTTCCAGCACAGCTGTGAAAAACTGTGTCATTTTTGGTCAGGATATGTCATTTAAGCAGCATATTAATCACGTTTGCAAGACAGCCTTTTTTTTTATCTCTGAAATATTGCCAAGATTAGGAGCATCCTCTCTCCAGTGATGCTGAAAAATTAATCCACGTGTTTGTCAGTTCTAGACTGGATTATTGTAATGTGTTGTTAGCAGGATGTCCGAAAAGCTCGCTGAATAGCCTCCAATTGATCCAGAATGCAGCAGCGAGGGTGCTGACAGGAATCCGTAAGCGAGATCACGTCTCTCCCGTGTTAGCCTCCCTCCATTGGCTTCCTGTGAAATTTCGAATTGAGTTAAAATTCTGCTGCTCACGTATAAGGCCCTTAATAGCCTAGCTCCTCGTCATCTACAAGACTTGATAGCACGTTATGGTCCTAATAGAGCTCTCCGCTCTCAGTGTGCAGGATTACTCTTTGTTCCTAGAATATCTAAAAGTAGATTTGGAGGACGGGCCTTCTGCTACCAGGCACCTTTATTATGGAACCAGCTACCATTTTGGGTTAAGGAGGCTGACACCATCTCCATCTTTAGGACTAAATCGAAAACATTTCTATTTAGTAAATCCTACAGTTAGCCTAAACAATAGTGTGTAAGGGCTAATAGTTATAGCTATAATCATGGGTGCTAAGACCAGAGTAGGCTCGTCTTAATCACAGCCTCGTCATAGCTATGCTGCTCAAGGCCTACGCTGCAGGGGGACACCAACATGATCTGCTGAGCGGTGTCTCCACCGCTCCACCACTCTTCTTTCCCTTCCTTCCCTTTCCTCCTCCCTTCTTCCTCCTCGAGCTCAATCCATAGTTAATTAGGAGCACCTCGTAACTGACACTGTGCTCCATTTTGTTTCCTGTAGTTTGTTGTGAAGGATTCTGTTCTTGTACAAGATCTACAGTCAAGGAAAATGTGTTTCACAAAACTCAACCCATGATGTACAGCACTGTGCTAAAGTCCCAGGTACCCCCAGTCTATGCAGTGCAGTATCACCATCCATATTTATTTAGATTCAAACACAAAATGCAGGGATAATATTAGAGGTAAAACCATCAATGAAGGAAAAATCATTGTCTTGTGTGACCTTCCCTCAGAATCAAACACAAATTTAACTCTTTTGAATGGGAATTTCCAGCATTGTCTTTTTCAATCCTAAAGAGACGAGATAATAAATCTGGTTGTCATTAAAACACTGATAAAACAACAAGACCAGGGATGCCTAAGACTTTTTGTACGGTCCTGTACATATGTAGGTGTATGTGTAATATTTTTGTTTCATCACATTAAACTGAAGACAATGGTCTAACTGAGTGTTGGAAAATGATGAGGTCTGAAATGAAAATAAGTAAATAAAGCATATGCATTTTCATATGTTTGACTGACATCCAATGGTATGTCAGTCATTCATTCTCGTGTCGTTAGCCCATCCACTCTAAAAGCTCCCGTACATGGTAGCTGCTCCTCCCACTACAGTGTCTTATCTCACCGTTCTAGAATACAACAAAACAAAGCAGGAAACCAAAAAAATCTAAAACCTCATGCTTTGTTTAAACTGGCACAATAAAACTTGCCCTGCTCCCCTTCTCCCTTACATTTTCAGATAAATCAATATACTAGTCTAGCATCTATAAAAAAAAAAAAAAAGCTCTTATCTACCAGAGTTAATGACCAATATCTGTTTATGTACTTACACTGTATACTTTCAGTCATGTAACCTTTGTACTCATTCTTGCAGAAAGCACACATTAAACTAAGTATTGCATTAAAAGGTGAACAGAGAAATGGTGAAAAAGTGACAAAAGAAAGTGATCCAGGCCTGAGTTTGCTGGATGAAAAAAGACTGGCCTACCTAATTGCATTACAAAAGAAGAAGAAAAGGAAAGGAAAGGAAAGGAAAGGAAGAGAGTCAAAGAATTTGAATTTCAATTGCAGAGGAAAGCTTTTAAAAACAAGCGAACATATTTCACCTACGAAAAATGTAAGTACTGAATCACAAGCAGTACAGTCGTGTGAAAAAGAAAGTGCACCCACTTTCAGTTTTAGAATATTATCCATCATGACATTTAAAAAAAAAGAAAAATCCTTGCCAGGTCTCGAAATTAGGTTAAAAAAAAAAAACACCCTGAACAACACAAACCAATAACTAATTATTACACTGTGGCTTTAATAATCAAACAGACATGATTGAAAAAAAATGTGAAACACTCAACAACTTTCCTGCTTCCACAAGAATTAAGACATTAAGTAATAGTTAGATGCTGCTAATCACGTCCACTCGATTAACTCAGCATGAGTCGATAAAATCTGGAATTTTGTTGGTCTGGAACATTGGGGGTGTGTGAATGCAATGCCAAGGAGGAAAGACATCAGCAATGATCTTAGAGAAGCAATTTGTGCCACCAATGAAAATGGGAGTCATCATAGAAACATGCCAGTCTTCCCAGGAACGGATGTCCAAGCAAATTTATTTAAGATCAGTGCAAGAGAGAGAGAACCTATCTTAACCTCAGTTAAGTTATTGGATCAAGCTTGGTTTCTTATAACACATTATCTATCATCAACATAAATTACAGGAGGCCAGATTTACCTCTTAATCGCCCATTTCTTTCTCATGCGCACACTTTCTCATGCACACATATACACGCTTTGAGGAGGGAGCTTTGCAGAAGTCATGCAAACACATAACACACCTCCTCTCCTACTATTTTCATTTGCTTATGACCACCAACTTGCACTCTTCTTTTTTCCCACTACCCCACACCACTCTGCCCTGTACCGCTGCAAATGTGAGTCCCCCGGTTCTGCAATTGGTCACCATGGACGTTGCCATGGTGACTGGAGGCCGAATATTTTGTCCCTTTGTAGCCACCCCACAGTCCCTCTACGGGCACGCTGCCCCTGTCCTGAATGCAGCTGCGAATCACACGCAAGCGAATGACCTTGTTGAGAGGCATATATTTCTTGTCTTTTGTGTAACAGAATGTTGTAGACGAGAAAGAGCACTTTCCACCTGTGTTAACTGCTCAGCAACCATCAGTACCATGCAGTTCAGCGTCACATGCAGCGCCTCACACATTCTCACTCATTCAACTCCAGTGAATGCCTTTTAATTAAAATATATATATATATATATACAGCTCACCATGTGGCTGTCCTGCACAGCAGTTACGCCTACTGTAATAATACCTAAGCAGATATGTATGGACACCAGCTGGCTCCAGGCACAGTCTCTACAAATTGCTGTGTATTATGTATGAACACATCAGTGTTGCTCCCTTGAATACATACACAGGGGTTGTCATCTATGTGCCCCATTCATTCCCACACATTCTTTGTCCACCACATAAGCAGCCAGTGTGTGTCAACAACACAATAAACACATAGGTTATTGTGCGCTGCAACAATACAGCTTGCGATTTGGTATGCTTTTGCCTCATGCCGTCCCATCTCCCTCACTCTGTCCGACACACTCATCCTTGTGCACCTGCCTCCCTCCGCCAGCCTCTCGCTCTGTCCCTTTCTTACTTTCCTCCTCTCTATCGCCCTCCACCCCTTCATCATCTCTGTGTGACTGCTGTGCTCATGCCAGCTTGTTGAGCTGTAACTAATGCAGACAGAGAGGGAAGGAGAGGAAAACGGAGGGGGACGCGTTTTGGACTTAATATGGGACACAAATCCTATAAAAGTCACAAAAGCTCTAATTTTGCAAGAAATTAAGTTTCATGTGTGCAGGAAAAAAAAATGGAAAGACTACACATATGTTTTGTTTTTTTCTTTTTCTCATTAGACATTAAATTTGATGAAAATGTTCTACTGCTCACACTGGTTATAAAATGATTTTTTTTCATGTACTTCATAACTTACTTTAGGATTTTAGCCTCTTCCTTGTAATGATCTTAAAATTTTGCCCATGATCATAAATTATATCCAGATTATTAACCCCCCCTCTTTGTATGTTCCTGTGTGGATCTTCGCTCTTCCCAAAAGTTAGGTTTGCAAGAGATTTTGTTCTGAAAAGTAGACTGGAAAAGTTGAACTTACCAGTATAGGACCAGGTGATTTCCTCTTTAAAAACAATAACAGAGAAAAAAAAAACTCCTAAGTTTCCACCTTTGTTTGGTTCTCATTCTATTGATTGTCATTTTACCTAAATTCAATTTTCTAAAAGTATCACATTTCAGTTATAATAACAAAAAGTTGTTCATGCTCCACAACTGCAGTGCAATATCTCTCAACCACATTTCAGATCAAATTTTAATACCTGAAAATTTCTACTACCTCACAAGTAAAGCGCCACACTAAGACAACCAAACAAAGCAAAATCACAGCTAACAAAATACTACATGTGCACATTATTATGTTAATTTCGACCTTACCAGCAGCAGAAGCAGCTGTCCACTGAAAAAACACAACTATTAGAAGGATAAAAAGACCCAAAGAGTCCATGTTCGCCCTCTATGCCCATACACAGAAATGAATGAAAGGGGACTGAAAGATGAAGAACAAGTGAGAAAGAGAGAGAGAGAGACGGAGGTGGGGGGGTGGGGGGATTGGGTCCAACAATCCCACCTGCCACGGTTATGTTTAACATGCTGAATCCACTGAATACAAGGCTCCAGAACAGATCTCAGCATGGACCAGATGCACAGAAACTGTAAGAAAAGTGAGAAAGAGAGGATGGACATGGATGGAAATCAGGGACGGATGAGACGACTTCTTAGATGGACTACTGAGGGGAGAATCCATTCAGAAAGAGTGGTGATGTTCTTACCTGATACGCTGAGCTGAAATATAATTCAGACATTTAGGAAAGTGAACAAGAAGTATGGAATGGAAGAGAGAAGGAAAATGTGAACTGAAGGGAAACTTTCTCAGCTTAATTAACTGTAGCGTGTCTGGGGTCTTTCTGGGTGAGAGGAGCCTCCTTCTGTCTTTCAAATAACATTTGTTCTCATTACTGACCATGGTGGAAACTGAGAAGGCATATTTTTGCAGCATCTTTGGCTTACTGAACGGATAAAGGGAAACCTTTATGAGGACCTTCATTTATATATTTTTTTCCACATCAGATAAACTTTTGAGCAGCACTGGAGACCTCAGGTAAGTCTTCCATTTCACTCTCCATTCCTCAGATCTCAAACAAAGCTGCCTCGTGACAGAAACCACTGCCCAACGCAAGAGTTTCATTTCAGTTACATCTAGCCTTCATAACACCCACACACTCACTGCATGACATGCAGAGATAACCAGTGATATATTCAGCATTTTTTGCATCAAAAATCTTTTGGTATGTGCCATTATCGATTGTTCCTAGATAAGACAAAACAACCAAATAAGCAGCCAAGCGTATTGGCCACTAGAAGGAGCTCCTATGGCAGCCGCACACTACTTGTCACTGTTAGAAATTTCACAGCATCACTTTCTGCTGATTTCAAGACAAAAGAATAAAAATGTGTTTGAAGGGACATTGTGATAAAGAGGATGACTACATAGGATTTTTTTTTATATGTTAATGTATGTTGATAACGTCAACCAACGCTTGGTTACTTCTTGAAAACATTTCAAATGGAAAACGGTAAAAATGCATCTTTACTTGAGAACATTAAACTGCAGTTTCAACATACGTTAAAAAAAAAACAATAAAAAAATCAAAACATGAAATCAGTGGCAGTGACAATCCTAAATATCTTGTTCACTTACACTTGTTCATGAGATAAAGATGTAAACGTTTTCCTACATTATGAGAATGTCCTTCAAATTATTACAGTTGTTATTATTATTATTATTATTATTATCATTATTATTGTTGTTGTTGTTGTTATTATTATTATTATTATTATTATTATTATTACCAGTTTTATTTGGTCAGTACAATTTCTGTCAGGACATTTTATTTCATTTCATTTATTTATAATAATTTTGATCTTGTTGCATTTTCAGAGGGGAAATGTACAAGCTTTATTTTACATTTGTTCTCACTGGGTTTTAAATAAGATAATTGTAGAGCAAGATTTCGGTAGTTTAGGTGATTCTTTGTTGGTCCTGGCCACATGTATCTCATATGTGTGCCACACACACGCGCACGCATGCATAATATGCATTATATGCTATATATCTCATAATATTAGTAAAGTAAATTTACTCAATAAGTATGATTGTGAGACACTGAATGTTTGCCAGTCCCTTAACTCACGTTGTCTGCCGACCTAAAGTCTGGTGTTTGGTTCCTGGCCTCACAGTCTATGTGTCAAAGTGACCTTGGGCTTGTCAATCAGCCATTGCAGCTCTACATCTAATATACGAGCAATGGATTACAGGGGTAGGCTGAGCATTATGACCCTGTGATGGACTGGCAACCTCCTAAGAGATGCCATCAGCACAGAGGGAGGGTACCCTAACCATAACAACTGCTTAGGCTCAAGCCACCCCAACAGGAAGACTGAGGTAGAACATCCATGGATGGACTGTGGATGCTTCCGCTTTATGGTCCAGGATGGTTGACACTATTATACTATTTATACAAAACTGAGTCACTGCTGATGTTGCTTCAGCCTTCTTTCTTTAAAAAAAAAAAAAAGAAAAAAAAATCATGCATCTTGAGAAAATCGATTCAGGCTGGTATTAAGATTTCAATCTTAACTCAGATCCCTAAATTGAGATGCAGAGTTTAATGTCTTTTCAGCACTCACATCCTGCTTCATCTTTCTCTGTTAGGATTACAGAAAGTTGCATCATTCTGTGTGACAGAATCCTTGTGTGAACATTTTTCACGATCTGAGCAAAGTTGCAGGGTGAATGTGCTTTTTGACTATTAATGTTCTGAATTTACAATTTGGCTCAATTGAAAAGATTACATAAGATGGAAGTACAGTACACAAAACTTCAATAAGACTCTTTATATGTGAACACTAGGAGGAGCCCTCTCCACGTGACATATTTGAGGCTGCTCTCACATTACTCACAAGAAATACACCCTAAAACCAGAAAGCCGTTATGTTACTCTGTTTCTGTAAATGAAAGACCTCCCACAACCCTAAACTTTGTTCACAGAACAAGACTGAAGGACTCCATCCGATGGATGCCGAACAGAAAATAGTGTGAGCAGAAAAAATAGATCGAATTCCACTGCAAAATAAATACATTTTCAAAAGAGAATATAACAGTGCATTTCTTGCTTAAGATGTTCCTGTGGAATCACGGCTAAATTTTAAACAGTAAATTAAAACTGCAATAGTCAGATTCATGCCGTGCGGCGAACCGCTCAAACGTGAATGCCTCCAATTATGCAACAACGGTTTCCCATTGGCCACTAACCGTTCGAGAAAGGGGCGTGGTTTAACTAACGGGTTCCTGTGATTGGGTCGATCTGAGAAAGTGGGAGTTCCCTTTGATTTCATTCATAAATCCAGCAGCGGACCATCGCTCGGACATGTGAGGAGCCCTCGGTGTGTTGTTGCACATGTCTCTGCTCCGCAATTGCGAGGTGGAGAGAATCTCTGCAGCTTTGGCAGAGGATGGAGCTCGACTAGACTTAGATAAAACATTAATGTTTGCTTGGCAGCTTGCTTTTAGTTACTTAGTAATGTTACAAACATAAAGATATCTTAAGGGCTACATTAAAGGATGAGGAGACTTTAACTCTTATGGAGTGAGACTATTATGAAGGTGTGGTTTGAACCGAATGATAGTGAAACTAAATGGGGTCCTCTTCCTCTCCCAGTGATATGATCTATGTACCCCCAAAGCCCTTGAAACCAAGCCCAAAACAAAAGAAGGTAAACAGAATCAATGTTATAGTCCTTCCTGACTCTTTTTGACTGCATTTACTATGGTTTAACGATGAAGGAGAAACCTGGCAGGCACCTGCAAAAAAGAGGTAAAAGCACAAGTGGTTTTGGTGTCGGGGTGAAATGTCAACCTTTGTTGTGAAACAGGAGGAACAGTTTACGCTTTAGTAATTTTTTAAGCCCTTTGTCTTCCCACAGACAGATAAGATTTCTGTTGTGGCGTCTGGCTCTTTCGACATGTGCATGTGCATTTGACCTTCTGCATTCTTTCCTACATGTCAAGTGCTGAAGGCTTCAAGGTCAATATCTTTTTTTTTTTTTTTTTTTTGAAAAGCTATTTTCCTAAAACTCGCATTTTGCGGGGAATATGAGCCAATCAATTCCCTAATACTCATTCACAGAGCAGAATCTGTCATCTATGTCATCAACAGGCAGCTTTTTGATTTCCACCCAAAGTTATTCAATTGAGAAGGATTCTAATTTTCACATGACTACCTATTTAACACGTTTTTCTTTTATCAATTTTGTAGACAAATGCATCATTCATGGCTTTTGGCTTGCCATGACTACCCATACTGGATTCTAAAGCATGTCAATACAAGGAATGATAATGATGAAAGGACAGAGAGAGAGAGAGAAAAAAAAAAACACTCACACAGAAACAGGTGGGGGATGGGAATGGTTGGGAAGGGAGATGGATGAGGATGGAAATGATGGGGGTGGTCGTCAGCACCCATGAACTCAATGTCGGTTCATTCGGTTCATGTGTTGCAGAGGAATGCTGTAGGGGGATGGTGAGCTTTTTGAACTTGGTCCCTATACTATATATACAAACGTATACAAACAAGACTCCTTCCCTTGGTTTCCTGTCACCAAAGGTCAACTGTTATTGTGTTTTGACAATAAGAGGGGTGGTGTGGAGCATAGTTAAGATTCTCAAAGAAATGTTTTGTCAATCAACCAAGGACACAGGCTCTAATGTGTATGTTGAGCAGAGAGGTTCAGTGAGTTCATATGTATGTTGTACGTGCAGCGGGGGATGGGCAGGCTTTTCCTCCCATCCCTGCAACATATGAAGCTTTTCACATCTAAAAATACATGTAAAAGCCAGCATAGTTCCTCAGCTGCAATGTAATTCTTATGTGGAGAGAAAACACATTTACATTTATTAAGTATTGAAGAGATCATGTGTGTGAGTTGGTGTGTATGTATGTGTTATACATGTTATACATGCTGGTGCCTGCTGCAATGCTTGTTTCAAGAGGTGGTCATTGAGTTTATCCTTCAGTAAGCCAAAGGCGTGCTGCATGATGGCTGCTCATGATAAACCAAGAAAACTGACTGCATTTGCACTGGTGATCTCAGAAGAAATATACAAACAATAGCACAATAAAATATCACATTTCAATTAGAACAGAATAAGCTATCAGAAATTAATATCTGAACTGAACAAAAAGAGTGATAATTCACATGTACTGTGGTGCAAAATCCAGAAAATACCTGCAATTAAAACGATATAATAAAATACACCTCAAACAATGTGAGGATTATTTTGTATTGAGAGGTTGATCCACTGCTTTCCTGTGTAAAATTATTAAAGTAATCATAAATATGACCTTCCTCCCATGTTAACCCAATAGATAGAAGTTCACAGCAGACTCTGCTGATGATTTACTTTACCCCTGAAGAGCCTCATGAGGACTCTTGGAGGGAGCATTGTTGGCTCTGAAAATTGAATCAAACGGGAAAGTTAGTGAAGCTGCCTGGAGACTGACTGTGCTCGATTCTTTTACAAGACCACGTTGTAATAATGATCTGGTTTAAGTGGTGAAATGTGGCTGAACTAATTAGGCAAAATCGTGTCATTTTCACATTTTGGCTCCTATAAAGACATAGCTCAGTGTGATGTTCGCTTAAAATAGGATGTGACAGATTAGACCCATTACAGATGTTTTCGATCATTCTTCATCTAAAATAAAAACTTTTTTTTTTTTTTTTGGTGATCGTGGGTCTATTTAGATACATATATCAGTGATCGGTGAGTTGGGTTGCATTAGGAATGTAGTTCAGTCGTATATATGTGTTAAGTTTTTGTATGGAGTGGGCGTGGTCCTGCTCTGTGTGTACGTTAGCTGCACGTACCGTATGGAGGACCTCTCGGCCCGATGCCATGGTGCCTACGTGCCTGTGTTTACACTCGCTCGCCATAGTAGAGCAGCGTTTCCCGACATCATCCACACTAGAGACACATGAGTAGGCGGGACCTCCAGAGCCTGTCCAATCAGCGACGAGTAAAGCTGTCACTGGCTCAAGGCTGCGGCCAATGGGGCGCGCCGCTTCTCGGACGGCAGCCAATGGAATGAGCGCAAATCGTGGGCACGTGGACGCACGCACATGTTGACGCTCGTAAACCGCCGAGCCGAGGAAGCAGCTACGGCAAAGACCGATGAGATGCTGGGCGGTGAGCGCGTGCGAGAGCTGAAGCTGGACACCCCGATGCTGCTGTAGCCAACCAGAACAGAGCCGTAATTCAAAGATTTTTTTTTTACTTCTGGACTTATATATATATATATCATAACCTGAGGTGAGTATTAACCGTCTATCGGTCTGTAGCTAAAAAAAAATTAAATAAAATAAGTTAGCAAAGTAGAATTTCCTGTACGGTTGCATCCTGCGCGTGCTCCTATCCAGTCGCTAATAGGGATACATGCTGGGGGTTTTAAACTATGGCGACAACTCCTTTAGTTAGTGGGGAATTGCCCCGTTTTTCTGTAGAATTAAACATTAAAGTCCTCTGTGCTTGCCGTTTGCTTTGCTGTCACCCGAATTAGTTTCTGATGTTTTGCACAAATGAACGTATGGATGTTTAAATCGAACATTTTGTAGAATCTAGAGTCAGAAGTATTAGAGATGCGGGCGTCGTAATGGGCGTCTCCATTTATGTCTACCTGAGCAGCCTGCATGCACCATCCCCTCTCATTTCCATCCATCACAAGCCGAGCTAAGAAAGGGGAAAAAAAAACACGTGGAAATGAATGGGATAAGAAACAAATTTGATCCTTCTTTCGTGTATAAATAAATAAATACGCACATTTCGTTTTCCAGAAGACACACGAAAGCATCGTGTCTGTTGTAAAAGCTGACAAGTCAGGTTCTCACTGAAACAGAAATACCCCCTAATCAGTTGCTTTTTCTCGTTTCTTTCACCTCTGTGTGGGCAAAAATCTTCCTTGTGAATGGGGTTTTTGGCTGTGGTGGTGATGAGAGCTGTGGTATTATGTTTACCAGCTGAGCACATTCCTGTTCTCCCTGTCACTTCCCCATATGGTGGGATCAGAGACCAGCAGGCACCCAGAGGTTACAAAAACTGAGGGACAAGGGGAAGAAATATGAGAGAAGTGCTCATGACCAGAGATAGCTACAGGAGCTAAAATGTGAGAGGAAGAGGAGGAGGAGGTTTGGAGAGGAAAGGCAGAGAGGGGCACAGAGTTTGTGTGCATAACGAACAGGATGAGCTACATAGGGAGAGATGAGAGGCATACAGAACTGCAGCCGTAGAGGAAAGAGGGTGGTTTGTGTGTTTCTGTTTGAGTCCAAGGGGGGATGGAGAGCAAGCCAGAGACAGAGGAGAGGAGGGGCTACAGAGAGCACCGGAGGCTGTGGTAGAGAGGCAGAGCGCCTATTCTGATTTCACTACTCTACAAGCTCCCATCCCCCTCACATTTTACTCTCCTCTAGTCTCCTCAATGGGAGCCAGACATGTACCACCATTGTATGCCTTCTCCCTACCCCCTGTCCCACTCTGCACCATGTTAAACTAGGACACTGGTATAGCCACCATTTTGAGCTGTAAGGTTTATATTATTTAGTATAGGGATAGAAAAAACTAGTGTGTCCAAATGGAAAGCATGTTTTTCTCTCACTTTGTTTCTGTACCCCATTTGAACTACTTCTCCCACAAAACCAAGCCTATTTTTCTTTCTCTCCAAGCTGAATCTGCCCTTTTATTAATCATAACCCTCTGCTCCTGCCCTAACAGTGATGCAGTCTCAAGGAAGCACTTCCACTCAGCCCTCACTTGATTCCATGAGCTCCAGCGACAGCGTCCTGTTTAGTGACTCAGAACAGGCAGAGGATGACACGGACGTCTTTTTGACCGACAGCGCTTCTTCTGTCATCATGGGTGGGGCGGGCGAGGTTGTGACCAAAAGAGATGCCAGATCAGAAAGCCCCAGGTCCCACTGGACGTGTGACAGCTTCACGGACAAAGAGGAGGAGGAGGAGGAGTCATACAGGTCAGACAGTGGCAGCAAAGCAGCTCACCTTGGCCTGGCTGAGAATGATCCTATGAGCCAGGCGCCAAAATCAAAAGGAGATCTGCTGTTTGCTCAGAAGGTAAGAGGGGGTGTTGAGCTGCGTCGAACGCCAAATTCAAGATAAAGAAATAAGACAGCGATGAGAAGAGAGATGACTTAGCAGTGTGTGTTGGGAAGAAAGCTCAGCAGACTCCTTTGGAGAGTTAGCAAAACTGTAATCTATCTTCTCTCTCTCTCTCTTCCTCTGTCAGTGTGCTGAGCTGCAGGGTTTTGTCAGGCCACTTCTCGAGCTGCTGAATGGACTGAAGAAGGGCAGATTTGACCATGGTAAGCATCCTTACATCACTGCATCCAGGAAGTGTGTGTGTAGACTTGTGGGTGAAGTTGTTGATACTAAATGCATGCTTTGATTGAAGAGGCCATTCCATTGCACTAGTGAGTGTCCCATTGTTCAGCAGTCTGTATTGATGCAGTTCAACACACAGCTTGAGCCAGATGACAATGTAGCAGCTGACTCATTAGCCCAGCTTGCTGGGGTTTACCAATATCCTGAGTTAGAGTGGAACGTGTGTCTGTGATGGAACCTGTGCGTGTCCACATGTGCTTTCAATCAGTATAAACATTGACTAAAGGATTATGTTTTTGATTGACAGGTCTAAGTAGTTTCCAGCAGAGTGTTGCCATGGATCGCATCCAGAGGATTGTGGGGGTTTTACAGAGACCCAACTGTGGGTAAGATGCCATCTATGTTCTCTCCATGTCCACATTCAATATTTCTATCTCCAAATCTGTTTTGCCCCACCGTCCTCATACATCACAATTGGATTAAAGAGCGTAAATGATTATGACGTGTTACAAAAGCCCTATGAGTCTAACATTTCAAGCCTCATCTCCTGTTGCATGTTTTATTGAGCTCTCCTGGGGGCAGGTAGAGTTGCAGCATTCGTCAGCAGTGCAGAGAAAATCAAAACACAACCATATTCCTGTGTGTGTTATAACTTTAAATGTATACCTCCCATTCATCTTTTCCTGTAGGGAGAAGTACCTCAACACTCTGCTCCAGGTGGAGGTGATGTTAAAGCTTTGGTTTCCCCATATCCCAACTCGGCCCGTGTGTGGAGCCTCGACTGTGGCCACGTCCCCCACTCATTCCCTCCAGGACACTTCCGGCTCCACCCCGCCGCACAAACACAGGGATCAGTTACATATCCCTGTCAAAGTGAGTGCATTCCTGGGAGTCTAAGAATCTGCTTGCACAAATAGACACCCCACCCCCACCAGGCTAGATACCACCAGTTGAGTTTCAATTCACTTGTGAATTACTCTTCTGTTTGTTCTCCAGAAGCGCAGACTCAGTTGGACAGGTACAGAGTCCCCCACGCCTTCTCCTGTTCTTATTAAGTGTGCTCGCATCAGCGCTGAAGAGGGAAGAATGAAGCGTGGTCGAGATGAAGAAGACCGTCCTCCCTCTTCCCCCCTGCTGGCATCTGATGCAAACCAGCATTCCCCAGATGTGGCTGGCAATGGTGACCTAGATGATGAGGAGAAGGGAAGAGACTGTGAAAATGAAGAACTGGGCAACCTGTCAAAGTACAAAGCAGGCCAAAGCTCTGAGCCGAGCCTGACGTGGGTGCACGTCGCCCCCATCCTGTCACCACGGAAAGCCTGCCTCTCACATGAAAGTATAAACATCGTAGTTAACAATGAAAATATCTTCACACCAAGCATAAGGGGCAGTCCAGCTATGCAAGACAGCTCCATCTCATCCACAACACCATCCAAGAACCCCAAAAATCAGAAGAAGCCAATCCTGTGCCAAAGCCAGCCTATTGCTGGACAGCAGAATGAAAGAGAAACCACTGACACACATCAGGGTCAAAGCCAGCCTCCAGTTGTCACGCTGAAGCCTTCACCCGGGGTGTCCCCCGCCACCTTAGAGACCTGATGCAGTGAACGAGCAACGAGCCGGCAGCCTTGCTTTTCTTCCACCACCGGGCTTCAAGCTGCTGTGACAGAATGAAAGGGAAGAGTCCTTTGCCCTGCGATTATGAATGCATTTTATGAAGAACATGAGGAAGAATTGTTGGCGATAGATGTAACGGAACAAACCCAACCACTCATCAAGACCGCAGTGAAAACTGTTATTACAAACAGCACATAACAAGTTTTAATCAATCAAATCCATAAAAGACCAATAATAGTTGTCATACAATAGTCCAAACATGTACAGAAGTGCATATGGCTGATGGGGAAAGTGGATAATGACCACTGGGAGAAACTGAAGAATTTTGAAGAGTAACTCATGGCTACTAGCATGAAAGCAATCAATATATTGAGAGATGGGTGTTTCACCTCAACTCTGACTTGAAAGACAGACAAACAGAAAAATCTCAGTATTAAAAGTGAAAGCTTCCAACGTTACGATTCAAACCAGAGTAAGCGTAAGAGTGAGTTACCTGTCTGGAAACACATTTGACTTTACATTTACTTGTAGATAGAATCAAGGCGTATGGCTTGTGGAGGAAAAAGTGACATTTAAGTCAGTGATGAAAATGATTTTAAAAAAAAAAATCTTGTAGTTAGTGATGTGAGAAATGCAAAACACAAGTATTATACTCTATGTGTAATGTATTCTAAGTCTTTTGGAATGGTGGAGAAAGTATGTTGCTACTCACAGATGTAATCCAAGAAATGTTTGGACACTTGGCTGACAGATCAGCAGCATTGAATGGGGTGCGATGTTCACAGGGATCAGCGGTAAAATAACTTTTTTACTGTCATGCTGTGGATCAGACGTTTCTGCCTGGTCTCTAACTTCAAACTGACCGGCTTTCAGGGTCAAGAAAATCCCAGGAACACTCTTGAAAAGGCCAGCCTGAGGGAGAAATAAGGACATACGAGTCCCACAGTTAATTTATTCATGTGTTGATCTGACACTGCAGCTATTTATTGTTTGTATTTATTTATTGGGCAGCTGATTATCGCCTGCTGTGCGCTCGCATAGTTTGGCATACATTTTTTTGAGGTGATTGGAAAGATGCTGTTGACATTTCATTTTTGTTTTATTTTTTTGCTCTGTTTTGTTTTTTTTTTAAGTATCACAATGAGGAAAAAAAACAAAAACAAAACAAAAAAACAAACTTGAAATGTCTTGACTGGACTATTGGACTACTGTGCCTTTTACCAAATAGGATGTGTTCAGAAAAGCATTTGGTGCTTTCAGTGCATTCATACTGCATCAAGATTGTTTGCATTTCATAAAACCAGTTTGCATTAAGTCATGAATGCCTACATGTAGTCTTCGTCGTTTTAAGATTAGAGGATGTACTCAGCATCAAAACCAACAATATCATCAAACTATCTACTTGCTTATAAACCGGCGTGCAGCTCGAGTATCCTGAGTTGCCCACATGTCCGGCTAAGACACACCCCAACAGCAGTGGCTACCATTTTGCCACGCAGTACCAAGTGTAGCCTTCCTTCCAAGGCTTTTTCTTCTGGCTCTTATCAGTGGAGGAAAATACTGACCTGCACTCAAAACCGGTGCTCTTGAAAACTTGAAAACAAAAACTGTAGAGAATATAAATGTCAAGGAGGAAACCTTTATTTGCACCACCCTCCACTGCTGCTATTGTTACTCAGAAATCAGCTCTTGATTTAGATGCGCCATAGGAATATTCACAATATTCTTATTAATATTGAAAGGGTTTTTCCATGTAATTGGACATGCCTGTTATTGAAAACAAAATGTATTGTAAATATAAAAAGTATTTTTGAATTGGTGTTCATAGTTAGTCACTACTTGTGTAACTACGGAGTCTACATACCAGACTCGTTCAAAAAGCACCACATGTGAACACAGAGCCGCTGGCAGCCAACATGTCGCTGCCACTGTTTTTAATGGGTTAGGGGCGTGCAAACCCTCTGTCAGAGATCAAGATGCTTCCTCTAGATACGAGGCTGGGGGTGTCTTCCACCTCTCTCCTGTTTTTATACTGTATGGTTGTGGTATGGCAGAGAAGTCAATTGCACTTATTTTTTCATTGTCTATGTCCTTTTATTTCCATGTATGTTTTCTACTGCAGCGACCACTGCTGATTGGTCAGAAATAACAATATCTTGTTTATTTTAGCTGCCTTCTTATTACATAGCATAAGCTGGCTGTGAAAGCTTCCCTCTGCCTCCCCTCCCCCACTCTGCTGCACTCGTCTGCCCTTGCCCTCTCTCCTTCATCTCCCTCAATCCAGTTAGTATCTTTTTTTTTTCTTTCTAGAATCCTGCCTTTCTTTCACTTCATCTTTATCTGATATTATTCTCCTGGCTTTGTTTTCCTTAATAACACAAAGAAAAAAAAATCTTTTAATAAATGACACATTTTGGAAAGCCAAACTGTCTGCCTGCTTGTTTTGTGGAACAGTTACCTGTCTTCCCATTTTTTAAATGGATTTCTCTTTTGCCTCACTTCTTATGATGTGATGATGTGAGTAAGGCTACTATTTTGAACTTAACAGATGTATGACTCAATGGGGCGCAGATCCAGAGACTACATTTCGGAGTGTGCGTGAGTGTGTGGGACAGTGGGTGGAGGGGTTTGAAAGGAGGAGGGAGAGGGGTGGTGAGAAGGAGGGGCTGTAGGGTGCCAGACTACAGTGTCTAATCTGACTGGAAGTAGTGGGGGGCCTGGTTTATCTCCAGACCAGCTGCTGCTGCAGAGCCCACACGTTACTGTAGCTCATTTGTGTGTTCGTGTGAGTTGAATATTTCTAGAGATTGTAATCAGTAAAAGTTTCCTGTAGGTAGCAGAGAAGAGCGGTTTCTTGAGTGCCTTCCTAATATCAGAACTGAAGAAATATGTATAAACTCAACACTCATCTCTGCATCTCGACACTGCCAGTTCAGGGTTTGAGAGTCAAAAGGTGTACCAGTGATGCATCAACCAAACCAATATTCATCTTTACAAGGCGTCTGAAAATACACACATTCCAGATCACACAAGGAGACTTGGAGCTTGTTATATTGTGAGGTTGCGTAACATAATAAGGGTTTTATCTTCATAATAATCTGAAAATCTGTGATGACAAAAAGTTAAGCTGGAAGCAGCAGATGGTAAGTGGTAAAGAAAATTAATCACCACCAGTGTTGACGTTTATTTTATAGCTAAAATTCATTTACTGATTCTATAAGTTATCTTTCTTTCTTTCTTTCTCTCCCTCTTTTCCTTTCTTTAAATAATTGAATTTGGACTGTAAGTGAAACACAGTGATGACATTTTTCTTTGACATAATTTTATCGACCATAATATAATATTCCATAAAGTCCTTGTTAAAATTCTTGACTCTCCTGAATTACATTTTAGGATGGATTTTTACTACATCTTCAGAAATGAATACAGATAATAACATAACAATGATAATTATTATTTATTTCTTTAGAAGTGCCTTTTATGACACTTCAGGACACTCACTGTGCAGATAAAAGCAGAACGCAATGACTATGATGACTAATGTTAGATCTGAGACTGCAGGATGGGCTCCAGGAGACCACTTTGACCCTCAATAAGAAGAAGCTGATACACATAATGGAGGGACTGGTGGGTGGGTGGATGGATGGATGAAGTTATATGGGATTAAAAAAAATTCAACAAAACTGAAGGTTTTCTGTATTAATTAAAAATACTGAGAAAAATTACATTGGAAGTTTGTTGAATGCTCACTGGACCCAAATATATCATTTTGATTAGGTCCTTATGTAAATAAGAAAAATAATCTGCAGTAATTTATACATCAGCGTCAGTGCAGTTTCAAAGACATGTCTGGAAGCATCAGGAATGCCATCATTTAAAAGAAGAAAAGGGGAAAAAAAGCAAAAATTACAAGACAATCCCTTAAGAGCTGGAAGCTTCTGTTCAAACATTTTCCACTGATCTCAAGATCTTTTCACCATCTTACTGCCACTAACAAACTTCAAGCATGTAATTAAGATATACTCATTAAGAGAAGTCGATAAAGAACATGGTGCAGATTATGGAAAAAACAAAACGCCATAAACATAACCCTGCTAGGACAAAGGAAGGTACTTTTGCCATAAGGCTAAAAAAAAAAAAAATCCAATGTTCAAAAAGCACAGCCCCAGATTCGGATCATAGACAGAAAAGCAAAGTAAAGCTCTCTGTTAGAGCAGAGGCATCATCACACTGTGCTCATGAAATCTTAGAATGAAAGGTGAAATCAAAACATCGCTGAGCCCTTGTAGAACAAAATGTGTCACTCTGAGAGAACTGGGTTTTAGGAAGAAGTCACGGGCCTTTCAGAGAGACAATGATCTAAAACACAGATCCACAGTACTCGAGAAAAGAAAATGTGGACCGTTTTAATGTGGCGAGCAAAGAGACGTGTCCCACATGGGGCTGAAATCTTTCAGAGAGAGCTTGAATCTATCATCACATGAGAGAGTTTGAACAAGCTGCAGTGAAAGATTTGCAGAAGGTTCCACCGTAGGTGGGGAAAAAAGAAAACATTTTGAGGTTTTCATTGTTGAAAAAGATGATGTAACTGACTATTAGAGAAGATTTCCAGTTATACAACTATATTCACAGTTCATTTTTCATTTCTGTTTTTTTTTTTTTTTTTTGCACTGCTGTGCAAGTTTCTGTTCAGTAACCTTGGACATTTCAGCCACATACCTTGTTTGATTATCTAGAGAAGTATGTCCTTGTTTCTGAAAATACTCTGAAACATCGTGAAATTCATGTTTGATAATAATTCTGTTAAGAATTGTATGGGAAAATACAAAGTCTGTAAAAAAAAAATACTTCTTGATCATAAAAAAAAAATCATTGATTTAGTGTATTTAAATTATCACTGGACTCATTTCTCAGTCAAAATAACTGAAACGGTCACCAGGTCTTTGTCCTCACTCTAGTGTCGTATCCTTGGATAACTCCTGGGCTTAAAAGTGGCAGATTTTAAGTGGGTGTGGCCTGACTTCACCCTGCTCAGACAGGGTGATATCAGCCTGGCCACACGCACGCACACATGAACCAGGAGTCACAAGCACAGACGCACACGCGTGCGCCACTCCCCTCCATGCAGCCTGACACACTGACTGGCTGATTTAGCGATGGGGGGGTGTCTCTGACACACTGACTGTGCTACGTTACAACAACAGAGGCAGCCTGGCTCCCCTCCTCTCTGCCTCCGTCCTGGCCCCCCCTTGTATCCATGCAGTTTTTAGCAGAGAAGCCCTTGCCCTGCTTCTCCCAGTCACTGCTACATCCCCTTGTCCCTCCGTAGACTGGAACTGAGGGGGCATTAAGAGAAGGAAGGGAGGAGGATGGGCAGGGGACTTGACCTTGTTACATTTTTGGGTAACATAGATGAGATTTGATGTTTTGTTTTGTTTTTTATACTTCAACTTAAAAATGACCTTTGTATTTTTTTTTTTTTTTGGCACCAGCCGCACACCTTCATTTTGTGCTTATGTGGTAAAATTGCCTATTGTGGTAGTCAGCTTCTATTTATATTTTTCATTAAAGCCCATAGTCACAAAAATGATTGAGGCAAACCAATATTTATCAGAGTATCATTAATGATCTGAGTCATTTTCACTTCCCGGACAATCCCACGAGCATGTGTTGGATTATTTGAGCATGTGTGCCTGTGGATCAATAGGATTGCACATAATGAACTTACTGTGCCTCTTATCCCGTGTTGTGCAGGTTTTAATTGTGAGTCTGCATCCTGTCGTTGGGTTCAGCGAGTTAAGGGAGTTTCCTGCTCCGTGTGCTGAGCGTGTAAGGAGGAAAATGATACAATGAGGGGCTCATTCACTCATCCCCCCTTTTATCCAGCAGCTGCACTCAAGTAAAACTTAGGTGACGTAAACTCACTGTGTGATTTTACAACTGCATGCACACGCTCTTTGGTATGGCGGGGAGCATTCTCTCCCTCTCTCTCACACTCTCACACACACACGCACACACACGCAAACAGACATGCTCTTACTCACCCTAAGTCCACAGGGGGTTTTGGTGCAGACTTGTCCCAAAACAGCCTCGATGCTCATTAAAATTGCACAGTGGCCAGTCCTGCAATGGAAATCAGAGCTAGTCTGAAGTCATTTCTACCTTCCTGGAGAGCTACGACGGGCCTTGTTGTGGCTGGGGATTGCTTTGCCCTCCATCTGTGGTCCCCATCGCTGTGATGTCACCAACAAGGTAAAGACTGAGATATCAGGACTAGACTTTCGAGGACTCACGTGCACCTCACGACATCGTGTGTGATATTTGGGGCACAGCCGAGCTACAGGCAAATAACATCCTCATCAGCGTCTTTGGCCTGGATGTGCTCTCGGAAGTATGATGCCGTTTTACATGACTGCTCAATTATTCACAGTGTGATGGGGAATCACCAGGCTGGGCATACTGATGGTAGAGGAAAGGAAAAGAGTAAATAGAAAGCAGAGTTTGAAAAAAAAATGCCATGAATTAGAAAGAAAAAAAAGAGATAAAAGTTTATGCTGTTGGAGTATTATTTGGGGGTTTAGCACATGCAATAGCACTCACTCTGAAATCCTAGCAGCCGACGTGTGATGTGCACACATCAGAGTCCTGTGAGACTTTATCTACCAAGATGATTTACAGCCCCTGTCATATACAGTGAAATAAAAATGGGTCAGCATAATGAAATACCATAACTGTACCACTGATGAATGAAAAAGCTTCAAGGGGGAATATGGGGAATATCTTGAATAAAAGACATATAACATTTATAGCACAGCAATAACATACATTTTACAGGCATCGTGTTGGCAGATTAGAACGCTGAACTTAAACACTTGGCAGACTCAGTAGTTTGAGCTTTCCACACGTTGAACAATAACTGATAACTAAATGTCTGGCATCCCAGTAATAAAAGAATTCATGCAGCTCTCATCACATGCCCCCATGGTGCTGCATTATACTGGTTCAGCCAGACAGACGAGCTGGAATCACTGGGTTTGACAATGAGGCATAGAGCCAGTGTGTGCGTGTGGGCCTGTTTGGGTTTTGTTTTATAGTAGCCTATAGAAATCAAATTATGCGCTGGGGTGTCATTACATAATGAAGCTGGCTGGAGAGACAGAGGGGGGGGGCATGTTAGATGCCAACGAGGCATTTAGGTTGATCACTTGTGACGGTGAGTGAGCATGCGAGCTGTTTACGGACTCACTAATTATTTGACTTCATCCAGATTATGGAATTACTCTCATGACTGTCACGCTTTTATTTAAACAGACTGGTTTACCCAAATTAAGGTCAAACTGGGTTGAGACCAGGCATGTAAGATAATTCTATTATCCTATAGAGAGCTTGTTTGTTAATGAGAATATGAATGAAAGAGGTTAAATGTACATTTGGGACACATTATTAAAAAAACAAAAACGCAAAACACATAAAATCACATGAAAATGTCTGTGAACTGATCAATAAAATAGCTTTTTTAATAGAATTTATTTAATTTATTTATAGTTGATTCATTGCTCTATTACTGACATAGTAAAAAAAAAAAAAAAAAAGAAACTAATCATCAATAACCACAGGGGCTAATCAGGATAGCACTTCTTTTTTTCTTTTTCATTTTCATTTATTCTTCTTCTTCTTCTTTTAAGCTGAATAACCAAGTTGGTTCTATAATGAAGGTGGGTTTACGATGTAGAAATGTTTGACGTCAAAACTGGATCAATAATTTATGAATTATTTGTAATTAAAATAGGAGCCTTTTTTTCAGAGACTCTAATCCTTAGAGTCTAAGACCACTGACAGAAAGACCACTGTTTAACAAAAGAATGATCCTCAAGTGTGTCCTCTTCTTTTTTTCTTAGATTTTTGTTAGTTAGAACTGTTTATGCAAAAAAAAAAAAACCAAAAAAAAAAACCAAAAAAAAAAAAAACACAAGAACATAGCAGAAACACAGAGAATAACAAAATCAAGAGTTTGATACAATCTGAGAAAAAAGTAAGGCACTGGTGAGAGCAACACCATAAAAAAGATTGAAAAGCATGGAAAAAAAATACAGAAGACAACTTGTGGTGGGTAACTCCATGATAGATTCCAGTTTCATGATCCAGTTCTTCACTCAGTGTTTAGCATAAGGTCAAAACCTTTTAAACAGTAGTCTTTTTCTTTTCTATTCTTTTGAGATAAAATGAAGATTGTCTCACACAAGCATGACGGGGGGGGGTGGGGGGGGTGGGGGGGTGGGGGTATGAAGGTATAGTCCTGTGGCTGCAGTGGATCACAATGTGTTCACTGATGATGTGACAAAAGACATCAACTATCCGTTCAGGTTCAGTCAAATGCAGGAAAGGCCTATTGAAAGTTCTTTACATCACAAATGGAACATGACCCAGAACGTACTGTAAAAGGAAACCAGACATTTTTGAGAGTAAATCAAGTGGAATTTCACATGCAAAACAAAGCTACAAGCACAAAGACCCAGAGCGGTCTTCTGAAAACACCTGCAATTAAGACCTGACAAAACAATGCACAGAAGAAAACCATTCTTGGCTTCAGGAAGCTATCGTCTGCTGAGGATTCTCAATAAAATATTCAAGAATGCAGCACATATTCTCTCTGGTTGGTTGTCAAAAAATAAATAAGCCCAAATGGGTCCAATAAATTAAAGCTGACACTATAAATAAATATTTAATATACAACTGGCTGGAAAATATTATTCTCCTGCATTTTAAGTCTCAGGCCCTGAGACTTCTTTTCAGGGATGTACCCTGCCTCTTCCTCGATGACCACCCGGACACGCAATTGGACCACAGAACCTGAACTGGGTGCACACTGGTGACTGAAATTTCAAATGGAAATATGAATCTCTGGTTTAAGTCAACATGCATTTCCCAAAGCCTGGCTGTATCCCAGGTATCCTGTAACTCTAACCCTAACCCTAAGTCAAAAAGTGGGGGCTCGGCCTCCTGTTGTTTTTTTTTTTTTTTTTGCTCCTCCAGGATGAATCATTGAATTTCCCTTTATGGGATAAATAAAGTATTTTTCATTTCATTTCATAAAGGATAATAAGTAGAGGATGACAGCTTGATTAGAGATGACACTGCTCGTGCATCTTCCTTGTGTTTGGCCGTTTTGATGACTCACTGAGATGTGTTTAATGGTTGCCAGGATTGCACACAAGTGAAAGGCTGGATGTTCTCAAGGCAAAGATTTATTAAAAAGGAAAAAATATTATATGTAGCTCTGATGATAACATTTCTTTGTTCCCCTCTTCTACACCTCACTCCATGTGGTTTTCGTGGCTTTATGCCTCTCTTACTACAGTGTTGATAAGAAGCTTTTGTCTCTGCTAGAGCTAAAATTTACTGCCATTTCCTCCCTCCCTGGTAGAATGGATGCCTCACCTCTTCCCTCACAAATGTCAAATTAACCGTAGGTAAAGGCCTGTACTGCTGAGACACCATGGAAGAACAAGCCACTTTCTCACTGCTATTTTACTGTTCTAGTTTTATTTAATGCACTTTATTGTGTTTTTATGTTGTATACATTGTCTTATTGTTTTAATTAAGATTTTTAGTTCATAGTAAACAACTCCAGTAAACTCTATTGTTTTTAGACGTGGTGTATAAATAAATTTGACCTTGACCAGAATCTTGGTATGGGACAGAGCGACCTCGCAGATAGTAACTGGCCATTGTGAGACGGGACGGTAACAAAAATCTGGAAGCACCACAGCTTCAGCTTTCTCAGGAAAGAAGTGTTGTTTATTTTCTCACAGTCACTGTGGGTATTTTGCTTGACAAGTTTAACTTGATCTTGAAGTTTCATTGCTCATGTTAAATCCTTCATCAGTTCCTAACAAGCTGGTTTGGATATTTCAGGCTTAAAAGCTGTTGTTGGGGCTTTCTTTCTTGTGAACCATAAAAAAAAAAAAAACTGGCCTAACCTTCTCTCCTGTAGGTAATTAGGGTCTTTGTTAACTGTTTTCTGTTTACTTCATCAACACGTGAGATTTTTTTTTTTTTGGCCACCTGAATCGATGTTTTGAATTGTTGTGTAACCACCTGGGGAGGAGAGTCAAAGCTGCATTGTGAGTTAGATAGATCAAACCTCGGGTCATATTCTCAGTTTAATGGTGATTTTTTTTTTCTAAGTTAACATAATACATTTCTGTATGTGAAGTGGTTTTCTTTTCTTTTCTTTTTTTTTATCAGAGGAGTTGATATGGTGGTGAGGTGTTTTGCAGTCTGTAGGAGACTCGTCTAATACTACTGATAATGGGTCTTAGAGGAACTTCTTCCTTATGTATCTGGAAATCCATATATGCACGGTGCAGCCTCCTGGGAAAAGTTAAGTTAAACTGATGGTCATTTACTTTCTCCATTTCCAGTTTTTGTAGGTAGTCTGAGACTTTCTTCCTACGAGTGCTTGTTGGTGCATTTCAAACCAAGCAACACCCTCAGACAAAAACTGGTAAAAAAAAAAAAAAAAAAAAAAAAAAAAGAAAAGAGAGATAAAACATCCAAACAGGAACTGATTAGCTCTGTGTACACAGTCCTGTGCAGTGAGGAGTGAACAGACCTTCATACAAACTAAACAACCACTTTACAAATGCATGGTAGAACAGAGGACAGCCAACGCCTTAGATCAATTTTCGGCTGTTCACTTACATCTCAAGGATAAAGGAAACTCTGTTTAGGGCAGAAATGTGCTCCGAAAGGACAGAGAAGACTGATGGCTGGTAAATAGGGGAAAAAACAACATGGGTTTTAAAATGCTGCCTTGACTCTCTTCCCATTTAATCTTTTTCACCTTGAATCACATGACTTCAACGACTCACCTGCTGACGAGGTAAACAACTCACAGTTGAGAATGACCCTAATGACCCACAAGAGGGACAGGCGGCTCATTGATTCACAGAGCGCTTCAGCAGCTCATAAAAATGAATGTCCCAGTAACAGTTTCCAATCCTGAAACTCCCCAGCAGTCTGTTAGAAATGAAGAAGCTTTTTGCATAAAAGATGTAATATATGAACCTACAGAGAAAGAAAAAAAGGAAAGAAAGAAAAAAAAAGAAAGAAGGAAAGAAAAAGTCCGGTTGTCTGCTATTTAACCATGTAGGATTATCATAATTTGTATACCTAAAAATATATTCCAGCATCTGGAGCTAACCATATATTCAATAATCCAATCACTTATGGTGTTTCATTTCTACACGTCTGCCAAAGAGGTCACAGCATGAGTTGACTCCAAAGCTGTGTTCCTGCAAACAAAGATGCAGTGCTGGAAAAAACTGCTGAAAGTCTGTTCGAGAAATTTTCTCAACATTCCATGTATTATTCTGTGATTCTAATAATAGATTTCTCTTAAGGTACCAGATAACCTTTTAGTTCTGGAGTACGGCAAACAATGGGAAATCTTTAGTCTGGATGTTCACTATTATGTGCTTGTAATTAAGTCTGAGTGTGAAGAGGTAAACACCTGATGATGTAGCCTCCATGAATCAGCATATAAAGAAGAATATGATGACAATGATCACAAGGGTGCACTGTTTATAAAGAGTACACCAACACAGCTGTAATGAATGGCTGACATTTAGGAGTTGCAGAGACAAAAAAGCCTGTTAATTATAATATGCTCTGCTAGTGTATATTGTTTTTCTTGATGGTTACACATATGACTAGTGCAGTGGAAGCATGCACGTGCTTGTTATGGAGGGAGGGGGCAGACTGATGCCGCCTCAGGCTTGCTACTACTCATTCATGCTCACACTACTACAAATGCACTCAGTTGACCCACATCATGCAAAGAGATTAAAAATGAGGAGGAGGGCCTTCAGTGGAAGGAAATGGAGATCACCTGATAATCCCATGGTTTTTTTTAGCAAGTTGACTGGGTTCATGACTAGCCTAATGGGGCAATACTTAGGCAATCTTTAACTTGAGACTGACAACTATTACATGCAGGTTATGGGAAGGTTGTAGTTTTACCATTTAAACCAAGATTTGAACTCGATAAAATACGTACCATTTAACAGCTGGTTTCTTGGAGTTATTCCTGCAACAAAACTAGCCATTAATCAGGGCTGAGCAGTAATTGGCTTACATGTGATTGTTTTATTCATTTTCAGATATTTGAAACTATATTTAGATTCCATATGACAGATTACAGATTATTTGACTACATAATTATTTAATAACATCCTTATAAAATAGCAACTAAAAACTTAAACAAAAAGAACAATACAGTGCTTATGTTGACAGTAATGCCAGAATGTTTTTGTAAGGTCATTTGATTTTTCCCCCCCCCTAACTTTAAGTGCATCCTATTCTAGAAAAAAGTAAGTTTCTTCTCCCTGATTTTATTCACTAATAAAATCATTTTGAGGGGTCTCAAACTGATCCATGAAAGGGCCGGTGTGGCTGCAGGTTTTTGTTCCAACCATGCACAAACACAGCTGACTTGTTTCATTCAATCAACTGGTTCAGACCTTCAGTGAAGACAACTAGTTGATTGACTAAAACAAGTCAGCTGTGCTGCTGCATGGTTGGAACAAAAACCTGCAGCCACATGGCCCTTTCATGGATCAGTTTGAGACCCCTGCACTAATGTGTTTATACCTTGAAATTAGAAGTCCGTTATTATTTGTTAAATGTTCCTGTTGTCTTCCTTGATCAACATCCTTCATGAAGGCTTTGATTAAACAAAATAGCAATAAAAACTGGAATGAAAGAAAGGGGATCCCTCATGCTGTAACATTTATGCAGTGCTCATGTCATTTGTACCAGTATTGCATTTGTACTGGTCATTTTGTTTAATTTTTTTTGACAGTGTTTGAAGAGAAAATAGAACGGTTATTGAACTGACACATTTCCTGCCCAATTCTTTTGATTGTTGTTTAAGATACAATATTTTCAGAGTAAGATTTTTAAGTTGTCCAAATAACCTAAACCAAAGTTATACTGATGAGAATAATCCATTGCTAATACATGAATAGTAAAAAAGCTAAATAATTTACATTGTCTAAATAACTAGTGAGACAACTGATCCGAACTGGTACAACAGGGCAGATTAAGTTTTTATCTCCAAAAAACACCTTAGTACTGGTTTAAGTGCAGAGGTTCTGTTTAACAAATAATTTTTCAGACATGTTAAACCAGATATGTGTTAGGCATATTTGTATGTATATGTATGTATGTAAATTTTGTTGATTTTCAATTTATTTTATTTATTTTATTTTTTTTTTTTTTTGGGGGGGGGGGGGGGGGGGGGGTAATGTCCATTTATTATTTAGATTTATTTACAAGAGGTTCTATATGTTTCAAAATTATGATTATGCACATGTGTCAGTATATATTGATTTATGCATTTATTTATTTATTTATTTATTTTTAGATAGATAGATTCATGATAGTGTTAAAATTGTTGTGCTTTAAAAGATTGTTTTGACATGTCTGGAATGAATCAATAAAATGAAAAAAATAATCCTTTTTAATGTTTTGTGTTCAAAATAAACTTTTAATCATATGATACATGGTGGAAATATTTATTTATTTATTTATGAGGGTTGAGAAAGAATGGTATACATTGTAAGGAAAATCTGACATATTAAGTGGATAGTTCCACATATAGGAGATAGGTGGTGAGCGACACGACACGTTTAACTGAACCGATTACTCGGAACGAAACACGAAGAAGAAACACTCACAGTTTCCGGTTCCGGGTCTTGGACCAGAAACGTTTTGTGGACGGCGCGGCTAATCATAAAGTTTCAGCGAAAACTTGGAAAGTTGAGTGCTTAAAGCCTCTAAAGTTAGATAGTTTTGCATGTCTTCTATAGCATACGGAAACTGACAACAATTAAAGACAAAATTGAAAGGTTTGTAAGTTTGATTAAGCCGTTATTAGCTGATGTTGGTGGCTCACAAACAGCACAGTGCTACCATTAGTTAGCAGGTCACCGGTGAGTTTTGGCGGATGTAGCCTCGTTGAGTTTAGCCTGTTTGTTGCTTCGGATCAGCACAACCATCTACCTGTTTGGGCATAGTATTTATTAAGTAGTGAAAAGTCCCAAGCTGTGGCCTGGTTGCGGGGGTTTTAAGTTGACTAGCTGATTATATTTATTCATCTTTAGCCAAGTAGATGAAAGCGAGTGTTTGATCCGATGCAGTTCCTATTTGTACCAATCACATCATTGTGACAGTCTTCGAAACGGTACCTCTTTTCATATAAACACAGTTAGTTAGATGGATTAAGTAGCGATATATCCGTATGCTGTCTTTTGCAGGACTGGAGGATGTCTCTTCCTAAGCGGGAGGTGGAGGAGTTGAGACCATGGGTGGAGCGCACTGTGAAGAAGGGTTGGGTTTCTCAGAGCCCACCGTGGTTACTGCTGCTTTACACTGTGTGGGGAAGGGGTTGGATAAACGAAAGACAACAGGTAACCATTTTAGACAATTATATTTCGTTTTGTTACATAGTCGAGAGTGTTGCTGTGGATGTGGGACTGCATCAAGAATCAGATCTAAGCCTCTTCTTGTTTGCTATGGGGATGGACAGGCTGATAGATGAGGTGAGACAGGAATCTCCCTGGACTATGATATTTACAGATTACATTATGATCTGTAGTGAAAGCAGCAAGTGGGTGGAGGAAAATTTAGAGAGGTGGAGGCATCCTGGAAAGAAGAGGAATGAAGGTTAGCTGCAGCAAGACAGAAGACATATGTGTGAATGAGAGGGACCAAAGTGGAATGGTGAGGCTACTGGGAGCAAAGATAAAGAAGGTGGAGGATTTTAAGTGAGGGTTAACAGTCCAGAGCAATGGAGAGTGTAGAAAAGACATGAAGAAGCATGTGCAAGCAGGTTGGAAACGAATGTATAAATGTGTCAGGTGTGACAAAACAGTATCGGCAAGAATGAAAGGAAAGGTGTACTAGACGGTGACAAGACCTGTGATGATGTATGGCTTAGAGACCGTGACAATGAGGAAAGGACAGGCGGCAGAGTTTGAGGTACAGAGGTTAAAATGCTGAGGTTTTCGTTGAAAGTGACTACAATGGGTAGAATCAGGATTGAGTACATCAGAGGGGCAGTTCATGTCAGATGTTTTGGAGAAGCAGTCGGGGAGGTCAGACTGAGATAGTTTGGACATGTACAAGGGGAGTTTTGAGTAAATATACTGGTAGGATGTTAAGGTTGGAACTGCTAGGCACGAAGTCCAGAGGAAGACCAAACAGGAGATCTATGGATTTAGTGAAAGAGGGCATGAAGGTGGTTGATGTGAGAGAAGAGGATGCAGAGGATAGAGTTGGATGGAGGCGGAGGATAGAGTTGGATGGAGGTGGATGATTTGCTGTGGTGACCCCTAGAGGGAACACTTGAAATGAAAAGAAGAAATTTTGATTCAATCAAAATGATAAAATTGTTCTAAATGAACAATTAAGTTAAATACCATTTGCCTTGTTAATCCCCAAAGGGTCAAATTAAGCCTGGGTCAAGATCTACAACTGTCAAGGATCTGGCAATTTAATTGACACAAGAGCAGTGTCACTGGTTTGACATTATTCATTCACCGTATCTAAAGTTGTGAATTCATTGACATATTAATCAGTTTACCTCTAAAATAAATGCCCACTAACCTCTATGAACTGAATTGAAATGCAAAAGAAAAAAAAATGGACCAGAATTTGACCACAAAAACAGTTTAACACAGATAATGTCAAACAGAAAACCAATACTTAGTTATTGCTGTTAAAGACAACTCTACAAACAAATTAATCTTGGAGTCTTCTCAGATTTCCTGTACAGTTTCTGTATTTTGGCATGGCTTTTGTGAATAAAAATGGATTTTTGTGTCACGGTTTCGGTACGGATTCGCTACAGTTTCAGACCACCTGCTATCCTAAACCCACGATCGCAAGATACCGAGTTTGCGGAAAGTGCAACTTGCATGTCGGCGCGTAAAAGAGCGCTTCCAAATGGCATAAATGTGCGTCTACCTGGTCACAGTGCGGACGTGCTGACACAAACGGCTCTACCTCTTGATTATGCATCACCGTATTACTTGCAGACGTTTTTATTCTCTTGAGGTCAGAGGACGTCTGGTCAGCAGTTGTGGTGGATGTGGGAATAGTCACGGCCAGACACGTCAGTCTGTACAGCTGTGGCTTGATCTCATTCAGATGTCTGCTGTGGAGGAAACCAAGGAGATCTTTGTCAAGCTGGAAAAGGTTGGATGTGGGAATTTATTTCCGATATGTCTGAAACTGTTGGTGGTTGAGGAGAGGACAGGCTAACTATTAATTGTTTGTGATCTTTAAATGCACCATCCAACGATTCGTTCTGCAGTGCAGTATTTTAAAAAGCACATTAGCTGCGCCAAGATGCACAACTGGTAACAACTGGGTCTTACGCAGGTAAGATCCGGGTTTAGGGAGGTGGAAGATTGTTTTCTGTTAACTGTTAACTGTTTTCACTCCCTCGCCGGTGTATTCAACAGCAAAACCAAAATACTCCCACATCAGTGATTAAAAAGAGTTTTTCACAATTTCTCCGTTACCGCTGGCCATGCCTGCCTGTTTCTTTTTCTTTTTCTGCATCTATGACCTGCAGCCATCCGGCCAAAGTGTGATAGGCTGGTCACTGTGAGTGAGCAGAGGCGAGTGCACATTAGACATGCAGTGGCGGCCTGTTGCCTAAAAGGCATGCATGCTCACGTGCAAGTCCAATGCAAAGTTATTGGAACATAAATACCGCGGGACATAAAAGCCCGTGTTGTCCCGTGCAGGTCGCCCCGAACGGTACCGTCTATTACAGAGTACCATTGCATCCATAATATATAGTGTGTGTGTGTATGTATTTTCTTGTTGTTTTTTTTTTTTCCTTTTCTTAGACTATAGTAGCTTGTAGCTATTTCGTGGCCACAAACAGGCCCCAGCAGTCATTAAGTATTTATATTACACGTTCACTTGCTGTGTAATGTGTCCCTCTGTGAATCCCTTTACTTCCTCCTCTTTACTTTTCTACAACATGATGTGGTCAAATTCACCATAAGACTGCAACAACAGCTCCACTTCTATCTGAGAAAAGTAGGAGGAACTGTACCATTAAGTTGTCGTTTTCCATAGTGTAGGAACTCCATTGACAGGGCTTAAAGTATTCCGGCGTTTGACTATGGTTTAGGGAAAAAAAAAACATCCACAGAAACGCGTTATCTCTGAGTGGTCCTGAACACAGGCGAGGCGAGCCAGCGGTTTTTCCTCCTGCAATCAGTAGAATGTAGGCAAAATTCAAGTGGCGCTGGGGCTGGACAGAGGAAAGAGGCAGGGGACGGAGAGCCGTTTGGGAGCTGGTGCCAGAAGCTAAGGAAGCCTGGTACCTGATTTTGTGTGTTGTGCTCCAAGAAGTTAGTCTATAGCAGCAAAAAAAAAAGCTCTTTGCCGTCACGTAGGACACGCCGGGCATAAAACAGCTGTCAGAGGGCTCCGACACACAAGCCGTTTACCGGAGCAACAGCCACAGCGGACGTAGCGGCCCCGATGACCGATTCGTATTTCCGACTTGAAAATACACGTGTGCTCGTTCACTGTGGAAAGCAACTTATGAATCAACCGCTCGTAGGTCCGTGTAAAAACAGTAGCGGTTGATTAAAAAATCTTTACAAAACTGTCCATTTCCACTCAGCAGGCCAGTTATATGAACACACATGACACAGCTCCAGAGTTCAAGAAACGTTCGTCTGATCAGCTCCAAGGATGGATGTTTTCTCTGAGTGTTGTTGAAGCAACCACCCAAAACATGGAAAGAAATACTGAATGTAATGGTTCGCTTTTTTAATGATGATGCATCCAGAGTAATAACATCTAATAATCTAATAATTCCCTTTGCAACTACATATGTTAAAGAGGAGACGAGTCAAGACCCAATGGATTGTACAGTTCCTTGTGAAAGTATTTGGCCCCCTTGAATAGGGATGAGTATTGGCAAGGACCTCGCAATATGATATGTATCGTGATACTTGGATCATGATTCGATATTATCACGATATCGCGATGTATTGCAATATTCTACCCAGTTAATATCAAAATTAAAAGTAGAGATGAAAAATCAAGTTGCTGTATATGTTCATCAGATGATATTGATCATTCAGAGGACAAATTGAGCCAAAACTATTTGCTTCAAAACAACCTACTTATTGTTTATTATTAGTATTTTTGCACATTTAAGTGGATGAATGAATTTTCCTAAAAAAATCGATATTAGGAGCTGAAAAATCTATATGATATTGGGCGGCCGAAAATCACCATATATCGCCAAATCGATTTTTTTTTTCACACCCCTACCCTTGAACTTTTCAACCTTTTGCCACATTTCAGGCTTCAAACATAAAGATATAAAATTTCAATTTTTTGTCAAGAATCAACAACAAGTGGGACACAATCGTGAAGTGGAAAGAAATTTATTGGATATTTTAAACTTTTTCAACAAATAAAAAAACAGAAAACTGGGGCATGAAATGTTATTCGGCCCCTTTATTTTCAGTTGCAGCAAACTCACTCTAGAAGTTCAGTGAGGATCTCTGAATGATCCAATGTTGTCCTAAATGACTGATGATGATCAATAGAATCCACCTGTGTATAATCAAGTCTCCGTATAAATGCACCTGGTCTGTGATAGACTCAGGGTTCTGTTTAAAGCTCAGAGAGCATCATGAAGACCAAGGAACACACCAGGACAGGTCCCAGATACTGTTGTGGAGAAGTTTAAAGCTGGATTTAGATACAAAAAGATTTCCCAAGCTTTAAACATCTCAAGGAGCACTGAGCAAGCAATCATATTGAAATGGAAGGAGTATCAGACCACTGAAAAGCTACCAAGACCCGGCCGTCCCTCTAAACCTTAATCTGGAACAAGGAGAAGACTGATCAGAGATGCAGCCAAGAGGCCCATGATCACTCTGGATGACCTGCAGAGATCTACAGCTGAGGGGGGAGAGTCTGTCCATAGGACAACAATCAGTCATACACTTTATGGAAGAGTGGCAAGAAGAACACCAATTTCTCAGATATCCATAAAAAGTATCATTTAAAGTTTGCCACAAGCCACCTGGGAGACACACCAAACATGTGGAAGAAGGAGCTCTGGTCAGATGAAACCAAAATTGAACTTTTTTGGCCACAATGCAAAATGATGGAGTAAAAGCAACACAGCTCATCACCCTGAACACACCATCCCCACTGTCAAACATGGTGGTGGCAGCATCATGGTCTGGGCCTGCTTTTCTTCAGCAGGGACAGGGAAGATGGTTAAAATTGATGGGAAGATGGATGGAGCCAAATACAGGACCATTCTGGAAGAAAACCTGTTTGAGTCTGCAAGAGACCTGAGACTGGGATAGAGATTCATCTTCCAACAGGACAATGATCCAAAACATAAAGACAAATCTACAATGGAATGGTTCACAAATAAATGTATCCAGGTGTTAGAACGGCCAAGTCAAAGTCCAGACCTGAATCCAATCGAGAATCTGTGGAAAGAGCTGAAGACTGCTGTTCACAAACGCTCTCCATCCAACCTCACTGAGCTCCAGCTGTTTTACAGGAAAGAACAGGCAAGAATTTCAGTCTCTCGATGTGCAAAACTGGTAGAGACAAACCCCAAGAGACTTGCAGCTGGAACTGCAGCAAAAGGTGGCGCAACAAAGTATTAACGCAAGGGGGGCAGAATAATATTGCACGCCCCACTTTTCAGTTTTTATTTGTGAAAAAAGTTTAGAATATCCAATAAATTTTGTTCCACTTCACAATTGTGCCCGACTTGTTGTTGATTCCTGACAAAAGTTTGAAGCCTAAAATGTGGCAAAAGGTTGAAAAGTTCAAGGGGGCCGAATACTTTCGCAAGGCGCTATATTTCCTCTAACTTAATTGGCTGTTGTTTTGAACAAAAATTATGGAGAAGTTGCAATTTATATGTTTTTTATTTTTCATGTACAAATTGCCCTTTACTGAATTAAGTAGTTAATAAATTAATCAGATTAATGGGCTTGACTGAGTTTACATGTTTTCACTCATAACTTAATAACCTTTACTTTCTAAAATTCACATTTAAATTGTTGGTCATCTTGTATATTACCAAACACAATGCCAAAAAGTTGCCAATAGTGTGTATGCGTTGGATCCACTTCTAAGAGTTGCTGTGCACACACTTAACTTATAGGTGATTTTAACACATTTTGTTCCTGAAATTGTCTCATTGGTGATGACTTTATTTGTTTATTTATTTTTTACATTTCGCATGGTTGTATTTCATTCACTGACATCAAACCCGACCTGAAATTTGGTTTGCGTGAAATATGCTTTCAGTTATCTACCAGTGCTTGTTGTCTTTTATTTAACATACCTCTTCATGTGCTTGGTGAATTGGTTCAAATGAGAATTTGAAATCTGTTTATATTCCTTATTTTGTTTTATACCACCCACATTGTAATGATCTGTAATCTTCAGCAAAAGTCTTGAGACCGTACTCTTTGACACTGATATCAAGAAAATAACTAAAAATAGTCTGAATTAATAGCTTTGTGAATGCAGTATTTTCCTTTGACTGTAATCTACTTGATATGTGTTAATTATTTTATATTCAATTGTTCTCAGACCAGCTGCGTCCTTTCCTTGACGACTCTGCTGGAGGTTTTGTTGAACGTCTTTTTGAAGCTCTTGAGGAGAGCCGATGTGCTCGTGGCAACAAAGGAGGAAGTGATAAGAACCGCAAGAGAGAACTTAAGGTAAAAAAAACCAAAACAATGCTCATACTTAATCATTACTGTATAACTGAAGGATAAAGGGAAATTAGATTGTATTTATATTGTGCTTTTCATGTCTTCCTGGCCACTCTCTTCACATCCACTCATTCACACACATTCACACAGTACTCTGTCAGTCTGTAGAGATCTGCACAGATATCTTTCTACAGGTTGGTAATGACTGCTATACCTTCTGAGACACACCCCCTCCCCAAGACCCACAGCAAGAAATTATAATGACCACATTAAAATGAATACATACATAAATGATCACAGAAAGAGAGAAAGCAAGACATGCTAGTATTATTTCTTTAAATCTTAATTTCCATATGGGTTCTGAATAATCAGACTCATTCCTTTGCCTCTGGTGTGAATTGAATAGATTTAACTCCACTGGCTCTAAATTTTATCTCTTAAATGGAAATGTTTGATATTTACTTGATTATGAAATTGGATTTTTGAAGGAAGAAGAACATGACTATGTTAACTGCAAATATTTTTATGTACATTTTTTAAATGATGTATGATTGTTGTTAAATTTATGTTTGTGTTTGCTTACGTTGCGACTGTCTGGACTCAGGATGTTTTTGGAGATGAGACCGACAAAGGTGCAGTGCGTGAAACAGCCGAGGCAGGAGATGGGACAACGGCAAAGCGGAAACGAGCCCCCCGCTTTGAGGAGGTGGAAGAACCTGAGGTCATACCAGGGCCTCCGTCTGAAAGCCCGGGCATGCTAACAAAACTGCAGGTACAAGAATGGCCGTGGTGATCACGTACACAGACTGATGACTGTTTTGTCAACTGATTCATTTTTCTCTCTATTTTGTTGTCTCAAAAGATCAAACAGATGATGGAAGCTGCCACAAAACAGATAGAAGAAAGGAAGAAACAACTAAGCTTTAACTCTCCTTCTGCAGCAGTAATAAGAGTGTTTTTGTTTTCTCAACAAAAGCCTGATTTCTACACATGAACAACAAATGTCAGGCATTTCAATATAATGGTGTTTTAATTTCTTTTTGACTTAACTATCCCCCCCCTCTCTCTCCTCACCCCACAGTCGCAGTTAGACAGCCCTTCACTCTCACGGCTTCTCGGTGCTCATGCTGCTGCAGCTGGTGGCTCTGTTGCTCCTTCCCAGGCTGCCAGCTTCATGAATGATGCAATTGAGAAGGCCCGCAAGGCCGCTGAGCTACAGGCCCGCATCCAGTCCCAGTTAGCCATGAAACCTGGCATCCTTGGAACTTTGGGGAACACAGGGGCTCACAACCTAGTCGCACTTGCTAATCTACATGCCATGGGAATTGCTCCACCGTAAGTAACATCACAGTGCAAGATTTTAAAATCTTCACAGAACAAAGAACATACAATTGTACTCAAAAGTTTGCATACCCCTGCAGAAATTTTGACTTGTTGGCATTTAGCGTGAAAATGACCCTGACCAAAAGTTTGCATGGCCTTGAATGTTTGACTTTGTTGTATTGACACAAGGTGACACACTCAGATTTCAGTGGCTGTTAAAAGTTAATTTTTGCATACCTGTGGTTTTTTTGAATTGTACTTTGTGCAGATGCATTAATAATCTCTTAGTTAGTTAGCTCTAGAGTGAACGCATTGAGCTGGCAAGATACTGAGCCATAGGAAGAAGAAAAGGACTCTAAAGACCTTTGTAGCATTCAACTTCATAAAGATGCGAAAGGATTGATAAGACCAGAAAAATAAAAATTAGGTGACCATGCCATGACGATATTGACCCGAATATAAGATGAGGTTTGTTTCTCTAAATATATCTTTAAAAGTTGAGTTGTCATAATCATTGTCTACACATGGACCACTGCATCCACAGTAACTGGTGGTGCAGAGCCAGGACCCCGTGTGTGCCCATTACCACTGGAGATTTAAGCATAGCGTCGTTACACGTCCAGGAGCTTTGAGAGATGTAGCAAGACTGTGGGGTCCCAAACAAAGTGACTCAAAAGAGAATATTTTGTATGTAATATCTTCAGTACAAACCAATGGCGTGCCCAAAGAGAATGCCAGTAACGTTGAGAGTTTTGAAAAATTGACCACTTTCATGAAACTTGAGTGGAGGGTGTGAAAAGGAAATCGAGGACTGTTCATTAACTGAGCCATAAGCCTACTCAGCTGAAAGCCTTAGAGATCTCCAGGGATTTGAACTAACCTGCCATTAAGTTTAAAGCCAACAGCTGGTGAAGATTGATCTCTGCAGCACAGCAGGACCAGTCTCGCCAGTGATGGATCACAGATTTTTCTAAGTAATTCACATGGATGGGCCTGGTATTTGAAATGCCTCATACCTGGATCAAAAAGTCTTTTAATGAGATAAGACAAGATTTGGTGGTCATATGACTCTCTCTCTTCCCCCCCCCCCCAAAAAAAAAGATAACATGGTCATCTTATATTTGTTTTAGTACAATGTACAATTTTATTTTAATTTAGCCATAATCAGTTTGGCATTAGATAATGGCTACATTAAATTCAATATCAATTTTGTGCACGATACATGTTCCCACAGACCATTAGTACATGTCATATGCACATTTTGTGTTTTAAAACCTATGCAGGAGTTTTAAAAGCAGGTAGCTAGATTGGACTCAATTCGGATTTTGACTGAATTTTCTTTAATCACTTGGACTTCACTTGGACTCGAGCACTGTGGACTTAAGACTGGATTCAGTCTTCAAGTTTGGTGACTTAACTACGACACTGGTCACAACAATAAGCACTTTGTTTGGAGACCAGTTTCCAAGGCCTATGGTGAAAAGTATACCCAACTAAAGCATGGTGGTAGCTCTGTTGTTGATATTTATATTTTATTTGGGGGAGACTTCCAGTGGTGTGAAGAATCTAATGACAATTGAGGGCAAGATGAAGACAGCATGCTGTCAAAAAATACTTGCATACAGTTTGCATTATTCTGCATGAAAAGACCTAAAGCAAAAGGCCACGTTGACCCTCTGGTAGTGGTTCCAAAAGGAAAAAATGAATGTTCGCGAATGGCCATCACGGTCTGTGATTTCGCTGTCATTGAGCCACTTTGGGGAGATCTCAAGCTTGTAGTTCATGCAAGAGGAGCACTGCTGTAAAGCACATTTCCCCTGAGGGATGAAAAAGGACTGAACAACCAAAGAAATTGCAGAACCTGTAGGCATTTTGCCAGGAGGAATGGAGAAAATCAGAGGCCCTGTTGGTAACTTTTCTTTATTTTTTTTTCCCCACTTTATTGCCATGTTTTATTTTATGATTATGCTATTCTGTCATGACACAGCTGGATATGAATCCCATGGAGGAAACAAAATGTGTTTTGCCTGCTCACAATCATGTTCTTTGAAAAAAATGGTACCTGTTTTACAATTTCTGTAAGGTTATGCAAACTTTTGAGTAACTCTGGGATCAAGTATATGTGTTCAGTGGATGCTGACAATAACTGCGCTACACTGTATTTGCACCAACAGGAAAGTAGAAGTTAAGGAGGTGAACAAGCCAACACCCCTTATTTTAGATGAGAAGGGAAGAACTGTGGATGCCAGCGGAAAAGAGGTTGAACTTACACACCGTATGCCCACGCTTAAAGGTATGTATCCAGTGATTTAGTATCTAAATGTGCACGGTGACTTCTTGTGCACCTCAAATAATTCCCGTCTCCCTGTGCAGCCAACATACGAGCGGTAAAGAGGGAGCAGTTCCGTCAGCAGTTGAAGGAGAAGCCGAGTGACGACTTGGAATCGACGTCCTACTTCGATCAACGTGTTCTCATAACAGCAGCTCAGCGCCCTCGCAGGACCTTTAAATTCCATGAGCAGGGGCGTTTTGAGAAAATTGCTCAAAGAATTAGAACGAAGGTTGGAGAAAACTTGAACTGTTGAATTTTCTGGTTGTTTCATATAACATTTGGCTGTTGTGAAACCTTTGTTTTTGCCTTCTGCATGAATATCTACGCCACTTAGGCCCAGCTGGAACGACTGCAAAATGAGATTGCCCAGGCAGCGAAGAAGACAGGAATCCAGGCATCCACCAAGCTGGCACTGATTGCCCCTAAAAAAGAGATTGGAGAAGGGGAAGTGCCCAATATTGAGTGGTGGGACTCTTACATCCTGCCCTCCAACATACCCATGTAAGAATACAATTTAAAAAACTTATTTATTTATTTATTTTTCCCCCTAAATGTCAAAACTGTAGTGACCCTGTAAAATACTAGCAAAAACGATTTGGCATATATAGTAATCCATCTTGTACAATAGTTTTTATTTCAGTTTAGTGACACTAATTTTCCCTTTCATCTCGTGCAGAAATCAAGACACAAAATTTGAAGAGTTGGAACTATTTGGCGTGACCAAACTAGTAGAGCATCCTGCCCAAATGAGTCCACCTGGTAAGTTTATGGGTAGTACAAACGTATGCACAGAAGATCCACATTTCTGAGCTAGTAATGAAATTAGGAAAGAGATGTATTCAGAAGCCTTTTATAATTAAACGCCAGCTGTGTAGACTTTATATGAATTGTGGAATTGGAATTTCATGTCAAAACTATCCTGTGGTTTGGTGAACTATCTTAATGGTTTGCTCCATAAAGAGTGGTTACAACTTATGAAAATTGCCTTTTCCTTTCAGTTGACACAGACAAGCCAGTAACTCTGGGTGTATACTTGACAAAGAAAGAACAGAAGAAACTGAGAAGACAAACGCGTCGGGAGGGACAAAAAGAAGTGCAAGAAAAGGTCCGCCTGGGACTTATGCCTCCACCAGAACCAAAAGGTAGTCACATGCTAATCACTGTTGTCACAAATTATTCCAGTGCTGGACCAAACAGAACTTGGCTGACGTTTGTCTTAATCTTTTCAGTACGAATCTCCAACCTGATGAGAGTCTTGGGGACAGAGGCAGTTCAGGACCCCACAAAAGTTGAAGCCCATGTGAGAGCACAGATGGCCAAAAGACAGAAGTTCGTAACAGTCTTTTTTTTTTTTGGCATTCTTGTTTATTCCGCCTAAAAAATCATGAAGACAGAAGGCTATCTTAAAGTTTTTCTAATTTTGTCGCCCACTTGCAGAGCTCATGAGGAAGCCAACGCAGCTCGGAAGCTGACAGCAGGGCAAAGAAAAGAGAAGAAGGTGAAGAAGTTAAGAGAAGACCTCACCAATGGTGTTTATATTGCAGTGTATAGGTATGTAGTTAGGAGCAGAAGAGCATGATTTACTTAAAATATGACTCCACACGTCTGTCTCACACCGAGGAAGTATGTCTGATGGAAGTGTCTTTTCTGCACAGGATCCGTAACCTGCAAAATCCAGCAAAGAAGTTTAAAGTGGAAGCCAACGCAAACCAGCTGTACTTGACGGGCACAGTGGTTCTGCACAAAGATGTCAATCTTGTTGTGGTTGAAGGGGGTAAGGGATGACACTGACAACACCCACACGTTCTTGTTAATCTTCTTCTGTTGAATTTAAAAACTGTCTTGGACACTTGTGCTTTTAATGACATGATGGTTGAATTAAACCACATAGTTTGTTTAATTTACTTACTGGGTTTCCTGATATACTGTAGCTCTTTTTATACTGCTCATTCATGGTGGAATTGATTTATCTTTGCCTTTTTGTAAGTACAGAAGGGGAACAAGGGTTCAATGTTGATGTAACACTGTAGCCACAGGGCTATGACACATCTATACATGAGGCTAGTATAGTAGAACACATTCCTCGACCCAGTATTTCGTCTCTGTAGATTTCCAAAGGAGAGTGACTGCTTAATAGCAATTTATAAAGGCAATGTTTTTTTGTTGTTGTCCCCCACCCCCCACTTAATCCTAAACTTGCATTTCTCCTTTTTAAGGACCTAAATCTCAGAAAAAGTTCAAGAGGCTGATGATGCACAGAATCAAGTGGGAGGAGCACAACAGTAAAAGAGATGGTAAGATTGGCTTGACTTTTATGTGTTTGTCTTGCATTTGCATAAGTGCTATCAAGTGATAAAATATTTTAATTTTAACTTTAATAGTTAATAAGTTATTACAGTTTTGTTTAATTGTGTTACTTTTACCCAAACCACAGTATTTATTTATTTAGAGTGCATGCAGTTCTTCAATCTTCAATCTCATTTGTGAAATCTTTGTAAATCTGTGAATAGATTTTCACATAAATTACCTCCTGACTGAAAATCTGCTCCAGATTGATGAACTTTGCATTTTTTGTAAGAATGTGTGTAAGTTAATGAACTCGAATGATCACAGGTGGGGAGTGCACTCATGAGGCTCATTAATAGGCGTAGACCCTGCCCAGGAACCATGATATAAGGAGGTATAAAAGTGCAGACTACCAGGTGATTCGCATGATCTCAAAACCTTCGGCTAAACTTGTAATCTAGCGAATCCAGCCAAGGAGGCTGGATAAATGCTCCCGGTGACCTGAGGATGGAGAAAAAAGGAACAAAAGGCTGAAAGAGGGGGAAATAAAATTAATACAAAGTGGACCATGGCTCTTCCATTCCCAGTGTGACCAGGTTTAAATGCAGATATTTAATGAGGCCTCTTCTGTCCATTGAAGTAGGCTATTCAAGAAGTGAAGTGAACAAGTTTTGATATGATTTTTTGATGGAGAAAAAAGAAGAAAACTTTCTGCTGCAGACAACAGCAATGTTCTATTATCTGAGAAACCTCTATCAGGAATCCACCACAGCTTTATGACACTGTTGGTGAGTTCCATAACAACCCGAGTTATTGCATGGGTGTCTGCCAGATCAAGTCCATTTAATCAACCCACCGACACTCCCAAGAAACACAGAAGCTTAAGTATACGAAATGTCCATTGATTAGGATTAACGTGTTATATTTAGAATGTATTTTCATGTATAAAACACATGGTTTAAAATTATATTGTGAGAATAATGGTCCATATAAGAATTAACATTGTAAAGTCTGAGACTGACACCAATATTTATGCATGCTCATCATTTACACAAGTGCTACACATGGTCAGAGACAGTGGAGTAGATTTTGTTAGAAGCTACGAAGAGTTCGGGACCATTAACATTTCATGAATGAGAGTCATTGTTTGCCATTATATTATCTCCGGAGTTAAGCCGACCTTGAACAATATAAGATTTTATGCTAACCAGCAAATCCTGAAATAAAAAGGGCTGCTGACTTGCACTGCTTATGCTTTATAGCAGCGGTTCCCAAACTTTTTTAGACGCGCACCCCCTTCTATGTCTCAACCAGGTTGACGCACCCCCGATCCCCCACCCCTTAAAAAAAAACGCAACAAGCTTTATTATAGCCATATTAAAGTCGCCTTGTTTATATGCTAAAATGACCAGAACACACATATAACATAATAATCACAACAATGCGCTCTCGCATTTAAATTAAACTGAAACATTGTAACACAGTTCCAATATAATGAAACAAAGTTATGCGCAGGCTCTCACTTTTAAGAGCAAAGAGGATGGATGACATGCTCAGACTCAGTGGCAGAAAGCAGATAAGTTGAGGAAAATGTTAGAATACTTTGAACATTGAACAAAAATTGCAGCAAGTTTAAATGACCGTGGAACTAACACAACCCGTCATCATAACACAGCATTGAGCATATTTGCGAGAATGAATAAAGTAGAGGCCACAAGCTAGGTCCAAATGCAGTGGTAGAAGAATATAACTTCTTCTTCTACGCTTCACTTTAAGATGACATGCATTTTGAATAGCCTGCATTTATTTATTCATTAAAATTACAGTTTTTGATTTAAAATTTTACAAAGGAAATGTTTATTTACACATCTTTATTGTGTGAAAAAAAAAAAAAAATTATCAGACCGCCATTACATTTTTCATCTCGCGCACCCCCTAGAGGCAGCTTGCGCACCCCTGGGGGTGCGCGCACCCCACTTTGGGAATCCCTGCTTTATAGTATCAACTTGTAAGGGAAAGAAACATGTTTCATCCACAGTGCTGAAGCATTTAGCTCAAAATGTCATTGGGGATAACAGTGAGTGGATTTTTTTGAAAACCAAGACTAATAGATATGAACTCTTAACTTATAAAATAGAATACGATCATTAGGCTATTTTTATGATGGCAATTTCAATCATTTTACTTGTGTGCTTGTTGAGCTGCGCTGCAGTACAGGCCTGCATTCTTCTTTAACTCGCTTTATTGGTAATGTTTTTTTGTTTTGTTTTTTTTTTCCCAAGCAGTGGTAAAGTAATACTTTAACTTTGGCAGCAATAGTTCACATTTATACTATATGTACGTTCTATTAAACTCCGCATTTCTTGTTAAATAGATCCAGATGGTGATGATGACACAAAGAGAAACAACAAGTGTTGGTTGATTTGGGAGGTGAGTGTACATACATTTTGCTTGTTATTGCACACTCATTGGATGATCTTGTTCATTTCGTGGTCTCAATTATGATTCCTCCTGTCTCTCCAGGGTACGGCTAAAGAGCGTAGTTTTGGAGAGATGAAGTTCAAGCAGTGTCCCACAGAGAGCATGGCTAGAGAACACTTCAAGAAGCACGGGACAGAACACTACTGGGACCTGGCACTTAGCCAGAGTGTGTTGGACGGCACAGATGACTGAAACCTTCCAACGAAGCGCTTTGTTTCAGTCTTCTAACTTCTACCATCAATCCTGCAGATCCACTACTTCACACCCAGCTGGTCCTCACTGTTCACTGCTGTGGGGGAAAACAACACAGGCATAATTAAGAAACTTTAAACTCAAAAAAGGAGGAACAATAAACCTGTGTGGATGCTTTTGTGAGAGTGTATGACAAATAGGGCTGTATGTATAGTGCAGCATTTACATGTAGGTCTGCATCAGGGTTGATGTCTGTCGTATTTTATTGACAGATGGCTGTGCATGATGTAAACCACTCGTCCCAGGTTTTATGTGATAATGAGAAAATCTGTCAGATTATGTTATCACAGATGTCTTGTGATTTAAAAACCCCCATTTCCACTCTGCCTATTCCTTATTTGAGTAAAACATGAAAGAAAGCACATCCACACTTGTACAAATATTGTGCAAATACATGTAGAGAGAACTTGGGCAACTGCAGTTTGCATTTTTATTTTGGAGAAGCAAGCTTCTTTTTTTTTTTTTTTTTAACTCAGCTGTAGCCTTGTTTCTCTTAACAGTTCAGACACCCTCTAAAATAAACACATTTAACCTACTTTGTTTTTGTCATTTGTTAGCTGCCTGCAGGAATGTCTTGATCTGATGGTTGACGTGGTAACTGTTAAGTTATCCCCCTCCCCCCATGTAACAGGACGTGCATTTGTATCATTTGTAAATATAGTTATGTTCTAAAAAATAAAGTAAAACACGGGGGCGTGGCTTACCCGGGTTGTCTTCATTACGCTGTCTCCTACATCTCCATCACCAGCAGGCAGAACTGGAAAGATGGCGGCCGGTTCAGGGGCTGCAAGCGGCCAGGGAGCTCGCAGTTCCAACGCTGCCCTGGAAGCATTGTTGGACCGGCGGTTTCAAGGAGTATCCAACACTATGGAGTCAATACAAGGACTTTCATCTTGGTGTATTGAAAATAAGAAACACAACGGCCTTATTGTTCGCTACTGGATGAAGTGGCTCAAAAAATGTGAGTAGCTCGTCTTTGAAGCTAAGCCGCTAGCTAGCGCACTTGAGCTAATTCAAATGCATTTTTGGGTTCAGCCTGCAAAACTCCCAACATTAGCTCGTCGTGACAGTTTAATATAAAGTGCAAAGCTGTTTGGTGCACGGCGATGCCGCAGTTTACTCTAAAGTAGATTTTAAACAGCCAGATAGCATCTTGGAAAGCAAGCACTGCTGTTTGCGTCTTGAAATTAGCCGCTAATGCTAACTAAGCTATCGTCACTGTTTACAGTTGGGCCTCCTGGAGAAGATGGCCCGGATTGGCTCATCTTTGCACTGTAATGTTTATGTCAAAGAACTTTATTAAATTATTCAAACAGGTTTAGGAGACTGCTTTTAAGTTCCTTGTAGTTACAGTGAAAGCTGTTTTTCTATACAGTGGGCACTAATTTGATAACGGGCACGGCTGATTGAAAGGGCAGTTCACTTTTAATAAAATTGTTTCGCATTTGATTCGCAAACTGAAAAGTGCATATTAATATAATATGTCATTTGAATGTGTAACTTTGTAACCATTTTCATATTACATTTATACAACAGACTAAAATTAATTTAGTTATAACTAGTTTGTTGTTCTAGTTATAGTGATCCCTTATTTGTCGCGGTTAACTCATTGGCTGCCATTGAAGCATGACAGTGAGCATTTGCATTGGAATTGACGTCAATGGCAGCCAATAATGTGTTTAAAATATGTTTAAAAACCCCAAAAAAGTAGCGAGGCACTGCAGCGAAACAAGACAAAGGCTCAACTGTGGTCTTTCCGTTACCTTCACAGCTTCTGGTCTCTGAACTGTAGTAAAGAAACTGCTGGTATTGTGCTATTTTTGGCTCGTAATTAGCGGCTAACAACAACAAAACAAAAAGTCCGGTTTTCTCTGCATGGAACAAGCACTTTATTCTGGCACTGCAGGAACTTGTAATATCACACAGGTTGTATTGTTCGGCTCCTGTCGGTTAACAGAGAATGCAAATCTATACACGCTGGGCTGCTGTTTATGCTCACTCCACTTTTCATCTAGCTCTGTTTTCTTCTGCCGTCCCACGACACACACACACACTCCATTACCCATAAGGCTACATCATTACCCATAAGGCTACTTTCTTAAAGGAGCCAGGCTGGCTCACAGCATTTCTTCACTGTGAGATAACACGCACAACATCCTTTGATGTTTACGCGATTTTTAATTTTTTTTTTAAATTATATTATATATTTCTGAAAAAATCCACGAATAACTAAAACCGCGGAACTTAAACCGCCGAGTGGCAAAGTATACGCCGAGTGTATACCAAAGCAGGAGTTTTGCAAACAACAGATCGTTGGAGTCTGACTGAACTTGGAATCTCAGGTCTTATTTGGAGGCTTTAACATGGATTCTCTTAGAAGAATGTTGAGTTCTCCATAGTAGTTTATAGTTGAGCTACACAAATACTGACAGTGGATAAGATGGTTGAATCCATCCACTCCTCTGTTGACTGGAAACGGAATGCAAGGAGCTGACAAGCCACTCTTGTCATCAGTAATTCTCATCCACATTCAGAGAAGGGATGGATATCATGAAGGATTTTATTAATACTGGTACTGCTTACACATATTTCTGTATGCAATATTAAGCCAAATGTAAACACTTCTAAATATGTAAAAATATACATATTTTATCCAGACTTGGGTTTCAAACCAGGTTGTCATTTGTTTTGTAATTATCATTAAATTAAGACAGAATCCCAGTTAGTTACACTACTTCAGCGTGCTGTAGTTTAAAACTTTTAAACTATAGATTATAGAGACGATCAGAGCCCCTTGAAAGGCCAGTGTGTATTAAGTTACACTTGTCTCCAATTTGCATTAGCCCCATTCAAACTGTCAGTCCGTCCCACCTCTGCAGTAACTTCATTCTGTTCCACTGTGTGAGGCACAGAAGCCTCCCTAGTCTCCTACTTCTAGATAAAACTTGGTGTTTAACATTGTATTAGCAAATATCGGGAGTTGGCTATGCCAAAAGCAGAAATTCTGTGCAAACTTGGCAATTTATTTATTTCATTCTCTAATATGTCTGGAGTCTAATATGTTAGACCTCAGTGAGTTGAATTCAGCATCCACCATCAAAGATGTGGTACAGTGGTCTTCACTATTTTGAAGAAGAGACCCACACTGGTGCAATAAAGACGTCAGGAGAGCCACTTGTAGTACACAATGCCACTCAAACCATTGAAAATATGTTTTTTCAGCATTGAACAACATATGCAATGGTTTCCTATATAATCAATTAAATTAAGTAATGCTTTATTTCAGTCTAAGTTGATAAAAAATGATAATCATAATGATGATAAAAGTTTAATCAAAATAAACATTAGGTGTCAAACTGGGGTGTGTGTATTTATGATGCATATGTTTTTTTTTCTCTGTAAGACAAAGCAGCTTAAAAATGACAAACCATATGTATATTTAGCCAATAAACATGGGAGGTGGGTTTGGGCATAAACCAAACATTGTCAAATGTGTCGAGATCCTCTCTCTGCAGGTAGAGCAGGGGTGTCAAACTGATCCATGAAAGGGCCATATGGCTGCAGGTTTTTGTTCCAACCATGCAGCAGCATAGCTGACTTGTTTTAGTCAGTCAACTAGTTGTCTTTACTAAAGGTCTTAACCAGTTCAGTTGATTGAATGAAACAAGTCAGCTATGCTGCTGCATGGTTGGAACAAAAACCTGCAGCCACATGGCCCATTCATGGATCAGTTTGACACCTGTGAGGTAGAGAGATGAGGCTACTTCATTCTGGAGCAAACTTCGAGGTTGTCTGGATTTAGCAGGATAAAGCAAGTCTTGGTTCATTTTAGCTGTGTTGCATCTGTATAGCAATGGTAGATGTGATCGGTGAAACGTGTGTTAGTGTTATGATTAATGAAACCTTTATTTAACTTTAAAAGTGAAATGTGTAGTTGTTATCAACTCAAAATTTTATTGTTGCTTCTGTGGTCATGTTGTTGCATGAGACAGATGGGAGAGGCTGCAGTCCAGGCAAAAATATGAAAACAGCTCTTTGTTTCAGCAAAAAAAATTCTATAGTTTTTTTTACTTGCAATAAAAAAATAAAACATAACAATCATAACAATTGGAAATTTTAGTCATGGTGAGAGCAGAAGCTTTATGTGTTTGAACATGGCGCTGCAGCATGTCAAAGATGCATTGCTTGTTCACAGCATTAGAGGAACTTCACACTGCCACCATTCAATGCAAATTAAGCAGTGTATGCTTAATTTTCAGAGGGACATTCACTTTTTAACAAATTCCACATATATGGCTTTGGATGATGTGAATTTAATCCCTAATCTTTTCCCCAGGTAGATGAGACATTCTTCTCCCTCTTTTAAAGGTGATCACAACTGGGGTCCACTGGCATGACCCAAGGGACAGTGTCTCAACAGAGGGCCGTCTGCAGATGTCCCTGTTTGTTCAACGGCTAGTGATTCTTATTCTCGCTGATGCTGGTCATTAAAAAATGGCAGAAAAGTTGACCTCTATTTAGGTACTTCAGTGCAGACCTGAAAAACTGCTGAGTGTGGGTGGTTTTTACTCAGGACTGATTGGATATGTTTTGTGCAGTAGGGATGTTCCTGGCAACTAATTTCCCTGTCGACTAAATTAAATTTTTAATTAAGACTAGTGCTGGGCGATATGGAAAAAATCATATATCACGAAATGGACTATTTTGTATCACAATAACGATATATATCACGATATACCATAATAAAGTATGTTTTCAGTTATTCTCTGAAAAGTTTGACAAAAATTTAATTGCTTACTTTTCAACTTTATTTTGAAAAAGGACATTTAGCTGAACTGTCACAAACATACATTTTAGTGCAGCAAAAACAGGTAGGTACAGAGGTACAGTAGCTTTCACATTTTTTTAAAAGTGCACAACAGTTTCTGAGAGGAAAACACATTTTTGCACTGAAGTTCAGCTATAAAAAATAAACACAAATTATTTTTCAACTTTCTGAAATCTGTAACCTTGTAGTGCAAAGTTTGCAAACTAATATAAAGTGTCTAAAGTAAACATCGGGGTTGAAGAGAACTCTGTTTAAAGCAGTAACCATCAATAAAAGTGCAAACATAAAAGGTTACTTTGTAGAAGCAGATATGATTCTATCAAATTTATCGTTGCAGGTTATTTAATTATATATTTGCTGTAATAATTGATAAAATTAGGTTAGAAACGATAGAAGAGAAATGGCACGATACACACTTTTATATTGTCCCCACGATATGTATCGTCATATTGCCCAGCACTAATTAAGACTAGTCGACAAGTCTAAAAATGACCTGCGTTATCCTCTCAAACCGGACGGGAGAACACCGTCTCCGGGTAAACAATGTCAAATCGGCCTGAGTGTGACTAGCACCGCTAGTATCAGCAGCCGTCGTCTCGTGCAGATTAAAATCCAAATGCTTGAGTGGAATGTGGTTGCGCATTGCTCCAGTCGAGTGATTGTATGCCAGTTGTTTCTGACACAGTCTACATACTACCTTGTTTTCATTTTCTAGATTAAAGTACCGCCAAACGCGCTGGTTTTGCGAGAGGCCATCTTCCCACCGTGCCGTTTTAAAACTCCAGTCTACTCGAGTATTGCCGCGGAGAGGGGGACTGCTGTCTGACGGCTCTGTAGCCCCGACTAGTGGCGGGCGGCTGTATGACAGTTAAGCGGCCTTGTACATAAATTAAACACAAATTGGTTTAAACCAGTGGTCTTCAACCGGGGGTCCGCGACCCCTAGGGGGGCCGTGGAGGTACTCTGTAGGGGGTCCTCCAACTTAAAAGAAATAAAGGCAATTTTAACCAAAATAATTTGAGAGTTAAAAAAAAAAAAAAAAAAAATATTATATATATATATATATATATATATATATATATGTACAAAGATTTGGGTTTTCTCCGGGCGCTCCGGTTTCTCCCAAGAAACAAAACAAAAAAAAAAAAAACCAACATCTTTTATGGGTGCTAAAGTTCCCTCCCAATATTTTATTTGATTCTTTTTTCTTCTTCTTTAAAGTCATGAATTTTATTAAATGTTTAAACCAGGCTAAATGTATAAACTTTGAATAAACAATGTTAATTTTCTTGAATTCTTTGGCTATACGGGAGTCCTCGAATTGATCCATCAGTGCTCTTGAGTGAAATCTATATGAAAGGTGAATTTTAACAAAAGTTTGGTCGTGTAACAGCACACAAGTAATTCCAAAAAAATAAATGAACACATGTAATTTTAGCATTTGACATGTTCTTATTCAGAGTCAAACATTGGCGGAAAGTTGGTTCAAATGTGGTTATAGTAAGATTTACGTAAGAAAGGGGATTTCAGATTATCACTAGTCATTTTTTTGTTACTTTGAGAAACTGTAATATTCTGCTTTTTGCAGCTTGCAATGAATTCTGCTCAGTAGCTTTCTGCTGAAGGTTAAAGGTTGGGTAGGAGATCTATTTCTGAAGCATTTTTTTCCATATTGTACTAATTTACTTTTACACAAGGACATCAAACTTCTATGATGCCACATCATCATAGGAGTTTTATTGTTCAATGAAAGGACTTTTTATTGGAAAACTCGATACAGTTCCTCTTACAAATAAATCTTTCCTTTCCAAATTTCCAAAAAGCTAAGCTTTCAATGGGAAGTTTCTACAAATTTGCTGGAAATTTTGCAACCCTAGTTGCTTAGCAACATGAGCAACTTTTAAAATGTGTGGCATAAGGGGTCAAATGTCACCAACGGTACAAATGAGAATTCTAGAAGGAAACCCCATCAGCTATATAAGCACAAAGAGACAATTTTCTTCACAGATCTTGTGGACTTACTTCTAGTAAGTGGGTGGACGTTTAATTGTTTAGACGACTAATTGCACGCACCCCTAGTGTGCAGGAGATGACTTTCAGTTGTTTTGATATCCCCTTTGAGTAATCTCTACTCATTCATCACCATCATCATAGTGTGCAAATGCAGCAACTATCTCAGTTTCTTCAATATTCATCTCAGTTTCTTCAATGTTATTCTCATCATTCCAGTTTTTTCCTCTTTTTCTTCCTTGTCATCTCCTTTTTCCCCCCTTCCTTTTTTTAATCCAATTTGGCAGCACTACTGCCACAAAATAAATGTAGTGGTAGTTTGCTAAGTAAGTGGATCCTAAAGGGTCTGCTGTAAAATGGAGACACTACAGCTGAAAGGACCAAGGAGGTGGTCTTGGTTTTTATCCCAGACCTCCATTAATGGAAACCTGCCTGATAAGTGCATTGGGGTGTTGCGCCTGTAGCCTGGCAACAACTGAGCTGATGAAGTTGTATGCAGGGTCGGCAGGTAATACAGGTGAACTCACAGGCTACATCTATTCTACTCTGTATTTGTTTGAAAATGGTGCATCGAAATTAAACCAATACTCTTTCATGCAAGCATTTCAGCTCTTTGTCTGAAAATGTCTTCCTTACATCACTAGGGCCCTATGGGCCCATTTTAATTTTTCCGTTTAAATTTTTTTCATTTTCTGTGTTTTTCGGTTTTTCATTTTTGCGAATTCTGTTTTAAGCATTTTATACAAATTTAACCCCAAGACAGTATATAAAGCAATGAAATATAGATAATTTATGCAATTATAACTGTAAACCATAATGTTTTCATACTTTTAAACATATTGTGTCCAACAAAACATAAATTTTTTTGACAAACAAAATAAATTCAAAAGTTCTATGTAATAAATAACTAAGAAAAAAATAACTCGAATAGGTAAAATCCACTTAAAGTGCAAAAAAGAAAGAAATTGCAACAGCAGTAAACTATTCGTTTTAGCTTGTACCTGACATTTTTCAGGTATGTCATGACAAACTATGTGTCTGATAACAGAAAAAACTATATTTACTATAACTTAAGTAGATATGAAATCCAAAGCACTGAACAGTGCTTTGGATTTTTTTTTTTTCTTTAGGTGTTCCAGCTATTACAGACGTCGCCGTTTAAATAAATGTCAGCCTCTTTGTGTTTAGCTCAGTAAGTGACTCTCGCCTTTTTACGTTTGTGCTTTTTCGCTCATTAAGTCATCCTTGTTCGAAGACCACAGGGCAAACCAGGACCCGCTGGAGAGATTATGGGCCCGATCTTCTACCGGATCTCCTAAAGCCACTATTAAGGGATAGCGGGTAGCGGGAGAGGTGTTCCCTTGCAAAGAACGTAATCTTCCATCTTGCAAAACCCGTTATCCCACCTGCATTACCCGCTGCATTATCCAAAGGAGTGGTTATGGAGTTCCACCTGTTAAAACAATCAGTGCGTCAGTAGCCATTGCCTTTAAGAGCAGGTTGTGCTACCTACCCGCAAACCGCTATGGAGCGTCTTTTCATCCAGGCGTTCAAATGAGGCCAGATCACGCTTTTTATACAAGAGTTAATTCCAGAGGTAGAGCCATTTGTGCACGTCCACATGTGACCAGGTGGATGCGCATTGATGCCATTTGGACGCGCTCTTGTACGCGCCGAGATGCGGGTTGCATTTGAAGAAAAGTTTGCAGGTTTATGCAAACTGCCGTTCAGTTCTGTTTTATTGCGCATTTAAAGTGAATTCCGTTTTTAATCTCCAATTCCGCGATTCCGTCTGCGATTCCATGATAGCGGATTCCTTAGGGCCTAGAGATGCACATGGTTAACCGTTGACCGATAACAGTAACCCTAACCGATTAATACTAACGGTGAATTTTGTTTTTAAGCTGCGTAATTCAATCAACTCATGGGGGCGTGTCGACAGGTGCAACAGGCCTCTGATTGGTCAATTCTACATCCGTGTAGAAAAGAGTGCATCATCGAAAAAATGAGGAAGTACCCACATCTGTACGCTTCTCGTTCTCCACACTACAAAGACAGCACATATTCCAGTAATTCATGGAGGGAGATAGCGATGAATGTGGGTCTGGATACGGCCGAGACGGTGAGGAAGTGGAAAAACGCAAGAGATAAGTTTAGTAAGTTTTGCTAGTTCGTGATTGTCGCTCTTGCATTGTGGCGTGGAATAACAGCGGAGACCGCGCTAGTATAAATCAAAAGTAATTTTTTTAAGGCGGGATTAACGCGTTGCCGTTGATGTACAATAGTAGAGAGGAGAGTAGGTTTGATGAGCCTCAGGGCCCCGCCGTAGTTGTAGTCCATTAGTCCTGTCAAAACAGGAAGTCATTCGACGTCCATGCCGCAGACAGACAGACGTAAACAATCCTCCGTTAGCAGTAAAAAAAAAAAAAATGGATACAAAAGATACTATTTTGAATGGTAAGTTCAGCTTCAAAACCTTGCCTGATGGCTAACTCCACAAGATAAATGTTGTTTGTGTTTACTGTCGATGTGAATTTAGTTACCACCGGAGTCCGGTCACTTGACGGCTAATGAGAGCGCTGATGCAGAGCCCTACCCCCCCCCCCCCCCCCCCCCCCCCCCATCGTTTAAAGCAAACCACGAAAATATTTTGTATGAAGAACATCAGAGAAAATTTTGAGTGTGTGTGTGTGTGTATATATATATATATATATATATATATATATATAATATAATAATGGGATTTGGCATTGTTGCAATAAATAAACATGCATTTGTTTTGCATAAGGCAAGCATTTGTGTACTCTCATATTAGGCAAGGCAACTTTATTTGCAACTTTATTTGCAATTCAATTCAAAGTGCTTTACAGATGCAGTCACAAGAAGGCAAATAGAATCATTCCATACAAGCAAAAAATAATCAATAATAAATAAAAATTAATTAATAAAAAAGTTAATTAATTAAATTAAAAATGAAGAGTGCAGATAAAATCCTTCCAGTCATCATCTTCACATCTAAACAGAACTATTTTCAGCCTGGATTTGAACATTGTCAGAGTTCAGGTCTGTCTCACATCTTCTAGAAGACTGTTCCATATTTTAGGAGCATAAAACTGAAATGCAGCTTCACCTTGTTTAGTCCTGACTCTGGGCACCAGCAGGAGACCACTACCTGAGGTTCTCAGAGTCCAGGTTGGTTCATATGGCTCTAACATGTCAGAGATGGACTTTGGGGCCATGAAGAGACTTGAACACAAGTAGAGCTGTTTTAAAGTCTATTCTCTGAGTGACAGGAAGCCAGAGACCTCAGGACTGGACTAATATGGTCATATTTCCAGGTTCTAGTCAGGACTCGTATTAATAAGAGTAATACAACTTGAAAAAGATCCGTATAAGGTAGATTTAGAACAGATAAAAATATGCGATTAATTTGGGATTAATCATGATTAACTATTGACAGTCATGCGATTAATCTGATTAATTTTTTTGAGAAATTGACAGCCCTAAAAAAAATACAAAATTTGCATCCCTAATAGGGCCCTACATCACTATAAATGCATATTGCATGACCAGCCATGTTTACTGGAGCATGCATGGCAAGTGAAAATGGGTTACAAACGTATGACTTGAAATCATCTTTGTTGTAGTTTGCTTTTGTGATGGCTTTCCTCCAGTGCATGTAGTCAATTTGAGTACTATTACTAGTACTACTGAGTACTAGTAACTATTACTAATGTGTACGTTTCTTGCATAGCTGTATATATTAAGGACAACAAATTTAGAAGCTCTTGCTCCTGTTGTCATGTTGTTGTTTATAGTGTCATTAAGGCTTGTTTGTGAGTTATATTCTCATGATGGTCACATTATATAAGCTTGGCAAATTAGGGAAGGTGATCAGATGAGGGAAAGCCACTTATGATCAAAAAGAAGAATTAATAATATAAACTGATGAACTTCATTGTGTCCAAATGCTTGCTTTTTTGTCAGTCCACATTATAAACAAACAAAGTGGACTTTTCAGTGTTTGAGGGTAGAATTTGATAGAGTAGTGTGCATGTCAGCCATAACTGTAACAAAAGCTTTATGCTTTAAAATGAAAACATATTGCAGATGTGATAGACACCATGGACAAAATCCCACGATCCCAACAGCTCAATAGCTAGGGTGTATCTAGGGGAAGAAGAAATCTAAACCTCCACCTTCTTGGTCTTTTTTCTCCTTGACCTTTAATTTCCACCTTGGCTGTTTTTGGAGTCGTATTCTAGATGTTTATCTCAATCAGTCCCTCATATTGATAACAACTTTCTTGTTATCATGTCTAACAAATACTGTAACAAAAAAGCTGTAACAAATATTTAACAAGTGTCAGAATTATCTACAGAAATTATTCAAGCACAACAACATCCAACCAGGTGCTAAAAACATTTTCAAAAGATTATATGGTGTCATGCCTCAACTACTGTGTACTGTACAATGTATGCAAGCCCATATTACATATGTTTTGTCTTATCCCCTCAAATTAAAGCTGACCAAAAGCATAATTACAATGTGGTTCTCCTAGATATTTGTGTATGTTTGAGCAGGTCACAACATGTTTGTTACCTATATTCCCATCTTGCATCCAGATAAAACACAGCTGTTTTGTAATTGCTGTTATAACCATTAGCTTATTGTTAAAAGTCACTGAATGAGAGACTGATGTTGCAGATAACTGACATCTGTGAGACTGTTTTGTACCTCAACTCCGAAGTTATTAAATATTTTTAAAATTAATTAAATAAAAATTAGCCCTAGGGAATAGCTGTTGATATAAAATATTTTTATTAACTGTTAATGAGCGTTATCTGAATGTGACTTGGTTGGGATAGTTGCATGTTTAAGTTTGTAAACCTCATCAAGGAATTTTTGATGTTCATTTCTGACACACTTCTCATTTAAATATGTACAAATGTGAAGAAAAAAAAGTTCTTCTGAAATATTAAGAAATCATGCTTTTACTTGTAATTTAGGGAAAAGCTTTACTTCATAATTTATATTTATTGTAATCTATGTAACTTTGCGAGATTATTTCTCAGCACATCAGCAAATGAATTGAGATGGTCAGGTGGACATTCTTTTTCATCTTGCATCACTGCCCACACAACAATGCACACTGAATTGTGCTGATCACACAGGATGAATGGATGTGCTCTGTCTGAGCGTCTGTATTTTTGTTGTGAGTATAGTCAGCAAACCTTGTGGCAATGTGCAGATCATCATTTATTGCTTACTCTTAGTTTGTTTTAGATTAAAAATAATCTTTTTTTGAGGTGACTGGATTTTTAGTAAAAACAGTCTGATTTTCAAAGCATGCAGGAAATCACTTTTTGTAACATGCAAGAAAATGTCAGTTGATGAAGGCTGTTTCATGTTTTCCCTGATCAAAGGCATGCATTGACATTTTAGTGGTTGTCCTTTACTTATACTGTATGGAGTTTATTTTCCCACTCTCTACCTTATCAGGATACATCAGGCTGCATATGTCCTTATCAGAACACATCCAGCCCCACCTGATGATCTTTAGAAAATACGGAGAAATTCAAACCTTTTATTTCTCCGCCTCATAAAAACTAGAAACATGAAATAAAACCATCTCAGAGATTAAACCCTCTGATTTTGTCATAAGTCGCTGACTTCCACCATGTTTAAGTTCTGTGCCTTCACACAAGATCTGTGCCATTACTCCAAGCTAAAAGCACAGACATTTTCCATGATTTTTCAGTGGTATCTAAAAAATGTGTGGCCAAAAAAGGTGAAAATGAGACTTGTAGTCATTCCCAATGGCATTGGTGTATTTTCTCAGGTAAATATTTTGAAATGTTGATGAATCAATGTTCATACAATATTTTGCCTATAATCAAAACGGTTCTCAAATCTTGAATTTCATAATGATTAGTGTTTTAAAGATGGGGGCTGGTGTTGTTTTGTGGTTGTGTCCTGTGTGCTTTGAATGTCATATTAAGTTATAGTCTGGCTGCATGTAGTCTATTGACTTTGAGTATGTTTATAATGAGAATCTGTTACTTGATACACTTGGATACCTTCTTCACTATAGAAGGTTGTATTGCACATGCATGTGCACCAACAGTCATGGTTTGTTGGCTTTGGGTTTAGGTGTGCAGATGTGTTAGGCAGGCTTATTTATACTTTAAACATACTGCTGTGAAACATTTATCTTTTATCATGTTTCACTGTTTTGTTCTGACCTCTGTGAGAACGAGGGGACTGTGAATTGCTTCATTTAAGGAGTGAACGTTTCTATACTTTCTCATGGTACTCCAAGTCATACTTGATGTTCCATTTAAAAAAAAAAAAAAAAACTTTTTATAAATGTCCAGACGTATATGTATTTTAGGGATAAAACAGTTAACGGTTATTACGGTAAACCGCAGTGAAATTTTACACTAACGATTACCGTTTATGTTTAACTTAATCTCATTATCATAGTCAATTACTGGGATATGCAATATCAGCCTCATTCAAGTCTCGTGAGCGACTCGCGACTGTGTCTCGTGTGAATATGTAGCTTGTAACATAGGCATCGTAACATAAGCATGGCGGAAAGTGGTGATGGCACGCAGGACATTTAACAACCCACTAATCCGAGGTCTGGACAAATTTTCTTTTAAGAATGCAGAGGGACAACTGGTGGAGGACAGTTATCCTGTCTGCAGAGCATGCAAGAAAAAAGTTGCTACTAAAGACAGTAATTTTTGTTCCTGATAATTGTTTACATATTTTGACCTACTATGGGTGTTAAAGTGTTCATTTAAACTTACACCCGACAAATAAGCTTTGTTCTTGTAATTTATTTCGTTCATTCAAAATAAAATCTTTCTGTGCCAGTTGTTTCCTCTTTTAATATGAAATTTTCATTTTGATAAGATTTTGGCTTTTAATGTTTTAGTATGACAAGAAAATTACATGATTTTGTGAAATTAATTTAATGTATGCATTTTTTTGGACATTTGTACAGCAATTAAGAATACCGCATAATATCATAAACCGTGATAATTTGGTCACTATAATCAAGATATCAAATTTTCCATATTGTTGCATCTCTAATGTATTTTTTTTAGTTGACTGCGTTGTATTAATAACTTTGTGAGCAGCTGTATTTTTGTGTCAGTGTCAGCTGTGGCATTTTACACGTCACATTACATATTTAACTATAAATTTAAGTTGTGGTTTTCCTACATTTTTGTTTTTCCATTCCTACTGGACCTGAATACTTGACTGTTGAAGGAAGAAAATAAATCATCTTTTGTTTTTTTGCTTTTTTATTTCTCTTTTTTTCCCTTAAAACATCCGTTCCTCCTGAAATTTGTCATATTAACCCACAATTCTGCTTGCTGACTGAAATTTAGGCCTATTTTAAAAAATCAAAGTGATGAATGATGACCGGATGATATGAAGAAAGATCAATATTTCTATTTTTGCTCAGGTGTAATGTGCAGTCTGAGAATTTTCTAATAATTTTTTTTGGTACATTTTTGCCTGCTATGGGCTCCAAACAATTGTCTGTCTCCTATTTTGTCCCTTCATATTGAGTTATTTTATTAGGGCTGTGCAAATAATAAAATTCTATTCATGATTTAAATTTTTGCTCCTAACAGTCACAAAAACAATGTAGTCACAAGATAGTTAATACTTTGCAAAGTATTTTTTTTTCTGTTCTGTGTTCTGAATGATGTGAGCACTTGAGCCATAGACTTTACTTGTCCATTGATGAGCGATCCCTTTCTCCTTTTTGTATGCAACATAAAAGTGATATATTTATTCATTATCGAGGTTTCCCTGGTGTTTCTGACCCAAAATGTTTAAGAAATTATTTGAGCATAGTAATTACCATGTTACCCTGAATCCTTTTTATTTTGTTGGAAATTTTATTAAGTCCGAAACTTCATCATACTGTGCGAATTTCAACATTCGTGTATTATGTTTGGTAAATGCAACACGCCCTAAAAATCAGTAGTAATTGTGATTGCATTGTTGACCAAAATAACCATAATTGTACTCTTCTTTTCATAATCATCCCTAATTTTAATGTTGCTTGAAATTCTCCAGCAAAGAATTTTTAAATTAGTTTAATAAGAGCCTTATAAATAACAAGTCTGAAATTATTTTTGTGTGGATTTTGTGACAAGCAGGCCTTTTTGTTTACCTACCATTCATTCATCTATTCATCAGTTTCCGCTTATCTGTGATTGGGTTGTGGGGGTAGCATCTTTAGCAGTGAGGCCCAGACCTCCGACTCCCGACCTATCTCCTCCAGCTCTTCAGGGAGGACACAAAGGCACAAAGGTCTGCCTTGTGGTCTTCTCCCAGGTAGACATATCCGAAACATCTCTTCCCGGAGGTGTCCAGGAGGCATCCTCACCAGATATCTCGAACCACCTCAACTGGCCCATTTCCATGTGGAGGAACAGTAACTCTACTCTGAGTCTCTCCCTGATAATTGAACTTCTCACCCCATTTCTCTGGGAGAGTCCAGCCACCTTGTGGAGGAAAGTCATTTCAGCGACTTGTACCCACGATCTCATTCTTTAAGTCACTACCCACAATTCATGACTAGGAATGCCACAATTTTTGAAAAAATGGATTCAAATCGATTAAAAAAAAAAACCTGATGAATGATGTAAATGTATTGTAAGATGAATATCGATATATATCGTATCATGAGCCAAATATATCATATCGTATCGTGAGATTAGTGTATCGCTACAGCCCTACTATTCATGGCCATTGGTGAGAGTTAGAACAAAGATTGACTGGTAAACAGAGTCTTGCCTTTTGGCTCACCCTTCTTTTCACCACAACAAAGTTTGCACCACTGCAGATGCTGCCCCTATCTGTGTCAATTTCTTGATCCATTCTTCCCTCATTCATGAACAAGACCCTGAGATACCTATGCTCCTCCACTTGAGACATTACCTCACTCACAACCTGGAGAAGGCATTCTTACTTTTACGACTCAGAACTATGGTCTCAGATTTGGAGGTGCTGATTCTCATTTCTGCCACTGCACACTCGGCTGTGAACCGCTCCGGTGAGACCTGAAGATCCCCAACCAATGGTTCCAACAGTACCACATGATCTACAAAAAGCATAGATGATCCTGATGCCACCGAACTGGAATCCCTCTGCTCCTTTGCTGCGCCGAGAAATTCTGTCCATAAAAATTATGAACAGTCAGTGACCAAGGGCACCCCCGACTGAGTCCACTTCTCACTGGAAATTAATCTGACTTATAACCAGCATTATGGACCAAACTCTTGCTTCGTTTGTACAGGCACTGGATAGTCTATAACAATGGACCCAGTACCCCCACACTCATGGAGCACCACCAACAGGACACACCAAGAGAAATGGTCAAATGGGTTCTCCCAAGTCCACAAAACACATGTGGACTGGTTGGGCAAATTCCCAACCCTGACTAGGATCCAAGTGTTGACTGAATCACACATAGTCTGGTCTGTCCTCCAGGAGCAATTTGCCGTGGGAGACCCTATCAGGGTCAAATGCCCCTGATAACATAGCTCCTGGGATCATTCAGGCATGCAATCCCCTCTGCCACGTTAAGGTGGTAATTACCTCTCCTTTAAGAAGGAAAAAAAAAAAAAAAAAATCAGTGATGACTTTTTCACCATTTTTGAACAAGTAGGTGTAGATCTTGAATTTCAGCTCAAGACTGCAGGTATGGCTGATAATTTTACCTAGTAACATGGATTTATATTCCAGAAATTTCCTCACACATTTGCAGCATTATCATTTAATATAATTATTGTTTAGGATTGGTCTTTGTTGGCATAGAGTGGTTGCTTGATTGTAGTGTAATAAAGACAATAAAAATGTAAGTGGGACTAAAGAGGTAGAAAAAAAGTTGTCTCCTGTTGCTGCACAAAAGACGAGACTTGAGAGAACTGCTGTTTGATTTTTACCTCAGATTGGTGAGAGAGATCTCTTCTTCCAGTTGGTTTGTGCTTCTTAAATGTTTTTGTCCAAATGCATACCATTTATGAAAACAAGCTTTCCCAGGGCACACTCCTATAACTGTAAGATGCACCATAGATAAATTGTGACTACAGTATATGACGTGAAATGTTAGCAGTTGACCAAAGAAACTAAGAATAAACTCAGCAGACAAAGCAAGGAAGTTTGTCTTTGTAAGATTACTTTTTTATCGTAACAATGCTTGTTTTTGATGAATTCTAGAGTGTTGGAACGCTTGATTATTTCCCTTTTAAACGGTGCCACATTTGTAAGAAACATGTAAGTGGGATGAGCAGCAGAGCTGAGTATGTAGGTTGCGTCCATGAAAAACTTGCCAAATCTTCTCTCCCAATGCTAAACTGTGCTTTTTTTGCTGTTGCTATTGACTCTGGCTATTGAGCCTCTGGTGAAAAAATGGGGTTGAAGGTAAAAATAGGACTGGAATAGGACTTGCAATTGAGGGCACAAGTATTTTCATTTTCTTCTGTACAAATCCCTTTTAGGTAATATTAGGTAATTCGGGTGGAATTATTGCCTATATTGAAAAATTAATTTCAAGTCTCAAATTGTGGAGACCTGAGTCTGGATCTTTAGATTATTTCAAATAAACAGGATGAAGTCTTCATTAACTGATAGCATTTTCTTGTTAGAAATTGACACCCAAAATGAACAAACAGAAATATTACCACATTGGTTGGTCTTTACAGATTTTTCTCTTTTGCTTGATTAAAAATGTCTTTGTGATGCTGCATCTTTTATGATGAAAGGAAGAACCCGATCGAAATAACAATAACTTGGTTTGAAAAATTGCACATCACAGCTGTGCTCTTGTGCAAGGTCACTATTGTAATTTTTCATTTAAAAACAATGTGTGGTGAAGACTAAGAGGTCAGATGTCTAAATTTATTGTCACAGAGTATCCATCACACAGCAGTGCCAGTTATTTATGTAGATTTTTGTTCTGTTTAACAGCTCAAGATAAATATATGCATTTGTCTGTACATTATGGAACACTGTTTATTTTAATATTACATAAATAAGTTACTTAGAACTGATAAGGACAAACCAGAATAATTGTGTTCTCTTTCTCTCTTTTTTTTTTGTAATTTGTGTTCTCATTTTTTTTTTTCCCAGCTGACAACAGTCATCGCTTGAATCTGTTCTACCTTGCCAATGATGTGATACAAAACTGCAAAAGAAAGAATGCCATCGTGTTTCGCTCAGCCTTCTCCGAGGTCCTTCCTAATGCTGCTCAGCTCATTAAGTGAGTACAAAAATGAACCCCAGTTTGTCTGGTTGTATGTGACAGTGTAGGTTTGTCACAGTACTGGAATTACAAACTCAGTACAGATACCCAGGAAAATTTTAATGAGCATTTTCTAAAACCACAGTGGAGAAAAAAAGCTTCTTTTTTAATTGTCACTGGATTTGCCCCTTTTCTGATGACATCCCCCGTGTATGATGTGGGGAAAAACATTTTAAAGGAATCACAAACTTCTGCAGCACGGTGGCTTAGTGGTTAGCACTGTTGCCTCACAGCTAGAAGGTTCTTGGTTCGAACCTCGGCAGGGGGAGGGGGGGGGTCCTGGATTGAACCTCGGGGCCTTTCTGTGTGGAGTTTGCATGTTCTCCCCGTGCTTGCGTGGGTTTCCTCCGGGTACTCCGGCTTCCTCCCACAGTCCAAAGACATGCATGTCAGGTTAATTGAGTAATTCTAAATTGCCCGTAGGAGTGAGTGTGAGTGTGAAAGGTTGTTTGTCTGTATGTGTGACCCTGCGATGGACTGGCGACCTGTCCAGGGTGTACCCCTGCCTTTCGCCCGTAGACGGCTGGGATACGGGCGAATCCAGCATATCCCCGTGACCCTTCAAGGATAAAACGGGTATAGATAATGGATGGATGGACAAACTTCTGCTGGAGGAAAAAGTCTAAATGAATCCTTTTTATAGTCATCCTTTACCATAAAATACCACACCAGTTTGGTATTTCTATCAGTTGAATTATATTTTTATTATCAAGGTTTTTAAAAGTAATGCAGTTGAAATGGAATAAATAATGTATTGAGTTGCATCAAATTATTTTGTTGGAACATTGACGTCACTTCCAACGAGCTGTGCACGTGACATATCTGAAAGTCAAATATCAATTTGAACTTAAATAATTGAACATCACTCACAAACAGTGAATGGTAACTCCCTCAAAGCATGTAATTAATATTCATCTTTCAGGTTCCTCTGCACACAACTAAGCTGCTTCATACTTTTCAAATGTTGCTTGTCCTTCAGTTTAGTATATGTATTACTGCTTAGTTAATGTGTGATGCTGTTGGTTTGCTTCCTACGTGTCTCAAGTTTGTAGTCTAGTTATTAACACAGTTTTCCAGCAAATTTTTCTGCCACATGAGAGAAAAGCATGAAACAAACGATACAAATGATACAAACAGCCTCACCATTTTCATACTGAAAGGAAGAGATGTTTGCCTCTTTAAAACCAAGATCACCAGCGGACACAGGAGGGCCCGAATAGCTTGTTTCCTTTGGAAAATGCAGCAATTATTAGAAGGGTTATGCAAAATGAGAGTGACAGTAAGCTGCTTACTGACCGGACACAGAACACACGGTTTTAATTGAGCCCATTGGTAGTTGTTATGATTACAAGCTTACATTAACACTCCAGTCTCTCTTGCACACACATGCTCACACATAACAGTTTTCATTAATTCCTAGTGTCTCATAAGATGAATTATCACCAATTTAAAAAAGTATATTAAAAAAAAAGAAAATCCTTAGACCATATTTCCAAGCCACACCAATGCTATTCATTGGATTTTTTTCCCTACTGTCCTCAAATGTAGTTGCGCTATGTGATTAAATGTCCAAAGTCTGGGGCCCTGATAACGATATGGGTAAATAGTAAAATAAGTGTTCATGAGTTCAGCTGCTCATGGCAGGAGAGGTTCGTATGCCTGTTTTTATGTAGTGCTGCTCTGTCAAGTTATATGTAAACCTATGCTATCTGCAGACTCAAGAACATAAAGACCATATCAGAACACTAAAATGTTCTGGTGAGAGAGCTTTGGGTCCTGGGGTTCATGTTGATGCCACATTTGACCGTTTCATGAAAATATGATGATGAATAGGATAAGACATTGTTAATTATCTGGAATGTTCATACTGCTATTTTGAAAAAATGTGCACCCAAATAATGAAGATGTCAATCTATTTTTCTGCTCTCATTGAGGTGTGCATGGTGTGTTGTGTGTTTTTCTTTTTTTGTTGTTGTTTGTTTTTTTGTTAGAGATGCAAAAGTCCGCAAGTCAGTGGAAAGGATCTTTACCATTTGGGAGGAAAGGAGTGTGTATCCAGAGGAGGTCATTTCCCAGCTCAAAACCATCTTGAATAAAAAAGAAGGAGATAAAAAGGAGCGAGAGAAACGGAAGGAAAAGGAAAAGGAAAAGGAGACTCCACCAGCAAATGGTCAGTTTCAATTTACTATATAGTAGTGGTTGAAAATTTATGATCCCTTTAGGGGAGAAAAAAAAAACTCTTGTCAAGCCTCTTCAGCTCATTTTTCTTTTTTTCTTTTTTTTTTTTTTAATTCTTTTTCAATGGCTAACCAGCTTTTTATTATAGCTAACTGAAAAACCACATGTGGGAATGAGTCATCCTATCATAAAGTCCTCTTTAAGATGACAAAGAAAAATGTTTTATTTGAGAGTGAGATTTTCTTTCTTTAAACAGTTTAGGTAAAACGGTAATTATTGTTTTTTTTGGGGTTTTTTTGGTAACATGATCCAATATTGCATATCTGTGAGTGACAAAATATTCTGTAAATGTAACTGTAACATTGCTACCTATTTGGGGATTTATCTAGATTTTTTTCAATGGGAAATATTTTTTATTGGAGAAAGGAAAATGCCACTTTCCCGGATACAAATCAATAATGCACCAGTGGCCTGGTTACTTGGTGTTACCAGATGAATTTTAGCATAACGGGTAAGATTATGTATTGAGAAATCCTTTTTTGTTTTGATTTTTAACTAGTCGTTACACAGCTACACACTCACACAAGCACCTTCAGGATAGAAATTAAAAAATAGTGTATGGTGCAACACATTGCAGATAAAAGGAGAGATGCTGAACAGTTTTGCCAGGTCACCGTTAGCCCCGCTGTGTGGGACTGAGATCTGCAGTCCAGCCAAAAATAATAAACAAGCCTATTTATCTCAGGACGTCGTGCTTATCAGAAACTGTGCATCACAAAGGTCTGCAGGATGCAGTGTAATAACATCCTTAATGTTGTCATAGCTTGCAGGCTTGTCCCTGAGAAAGCAGTAGTAGTTAGTGATACTGTTTGTAACCCTGTGAGTAAGTTCATTGACTTCAATGCACTGAAAAGTAAAGTTGGTACTATTGCTTTTGGGGAAGGAATTTATTGCCTTGTATAAGAAAGTCCACACATGTTTAAAAAAGTCCGCATTTATGTGTTCAATTTGATGCAAAACAGGCATTATCCTGGTATTCATGAAATCCCCACCTTTTTGCATTCATTTGTTATTACCTGGTGCAATTGCGTTTTTATTTGCAAAAGTGCATATTCTGCCTCTTTTTTTGTTGAGGTAAGATTAAAAAATAAATAAATAAACACCAGACAGTGTTTGTCCTGTGATCTGGTGCTCTCATGGTATTTATGTAGTAAAGAGAGTTATGTTAAGGACCTATAGGTTGGTACATAAAGGGTGGATATACTGTCATCCATTCTGAGTTGCTTTTCATTTGTACAGATACCCTAGTCCAGTAAACTGGAGCATAATAGTCAACTTTCTATTACAGTCACTCAGCTGAATTTTCTGTTAAAATGAAAATTATTTTGCATAATTTGGAAAAATCAGAACACATATGTAGGACATTTTACACAAACTAGAATTGACTGAGTAAATGTCTGTGGGTCCATCTCTAATAAGAACCTTATGCTTTCTTTGAAACATAGATGGTTTGAAACAGTTATTCTGTTGTGGTTTGAAGAGGACTGCCTCTGGTTCAAGGACAGCTTGTCATTTTTGAAGGAACAGTGTGTTAGAATTATACCATCAGATTCACCTGCAGGTTCATATGAGGAATATTTCACCAGTATACCAGAGAAGGGTTCATTATTAATTGCAGTTATTGGACAGTATCTCACACAAATAAGTCATGTATATATGGACATATGCAATATTGGATTATTTTCCTCACTTACCAATTGACCAGGTATTATATTTTTGTTTCACTTTTTTACATGTTTTTAGAACTTATGTCCTAAACATATGATTTTCACATTTATACAAACACATGTATAAAAGGTTCAGACTTTGCCGCAGTGCTGTATATATAGAAATGTTTCGTTAACTCACTGTCTTTTATAATTCTCTAGCCACCACAAGCACCAAAGCTGCCCTGAAGTCTAAAATTGTTGCAGAGTTCACAGTAAGCTTACTTTGTGTTCTACCCTGATATAGTTTATCTAAAAACGAGTCTGCCCACAAAGCCATTCAATGGTGTAGCATGTTATTTTTTTAAATTTGCATTTCATTTCTTTTCCAGCCCCAGTCACTAATTGAACAGTTGTTGAGATATAAGCGAAATGTTGCTGAAGAAGAGATCAGGGAGAAGCAGCTTACAGCTCTCAGACTGGATGTCTGCAACACTGAAGCCCTCAAGAGACTTAAAGGTGTGATGTCAGCAAGATCTTTTCTGTGCAAACTTATTTTCCTCTTAAAGTTTAAAAAAGTACATTTCCTCTTCTTTCCTATCAAAACAAAAGATGACACATAACTTTAGAAGTAGCAGTTCAATACATTCCTGAATGTTCATATATTAATCTGCAGAGGCATTCCTGATTAGGCTTCTTCAGCAGAAAGTAATTCCAGTGAAAACTGTTTTTTTTTCTCCATTAAGTCTGAGTAATATTAACTATGCAGCACATTGTTCTTGAAATGATTCATCGCTTGCATTCTGTGTATTTTCAGAATCAGAATCAGAATCAGAATGGGGTTTATTGCCATTGTCCATGTAGTACACAGTATTACACAAACTAGGAATTTGTCTCGGTGTAACGCTGCAACATTCAATATGAGTAAAATAAGATAAAAAAAAAAAATACTGTGCATGCACAGACACACAAATTTTCTAAATCTTTAAGCACCAACACTTCCCTGTAACTGTTGAATGCGTCATGACGAATTTTAAAACCATAAAATAGCATTTAACTTGTTTTTGACATTGCCAGTATTTCATATTCAAGTGTAAGAATCTTGTATGTGAACTGTCTCTTCTTCTAGACAAGGCAGGAGGGAACAAGTTTGCCAAAGATTTTGAGGATGGCAGTCTGAAGCTGCAGGAGTGTGTCAGCTTCCTGGAGAAAGAGTTGAAAACAGGGCCACCTCTGCTGGAGGCTTTGGGAAATGCAGACGTCTTCTACGAGACACAGTACAAGGAGGTTAAGATTGTGGCTAATGTGAGTGTTTACTTAAAGCTTGCCATGGGAAAGAGTAAAGAGTTAAAGATGTTTAGAGTTTATTATTGATGACAGAAACTGATATAGTTTGCCATAATTGATTCAGTTTTGTTTTATCTTCTTAATATCTCTTTTTATTGATGTTTCTGGCTCTGCCACTGACTTTTTGCCTCCTTCCCCAGGCTTACAATGCCTTTGCCAACCGTGTGACCAGTCTTAAAAGGAAACTGGATTCTCTCAAGTCATCGCTACCTGGACCTGAGGACTCTCCCATCCCATCTCCTTCTGAAGATGCCCCTTCACCCACAGGCTCTGACTCACCCTTCCTGGAAATGGGAGTTGGTAGAGCCCAGGTGGATCCAGAGCTGGATGGCAAAGCCATGGACGAAGGAGAAATGCAAAGTGAAATCACAGGCGTAGAAGACATGGATATGTCTGATGAAGAGACGGACACTACTGCTGCTGCTGCTGCAGAGCGTTAGTTGCTACTTTATAAATATTCAGTGACATTCACTGCGGTTACATGATGTTTTTTAATTCGGAATTAAAATTAGGAAATTAAACTATTTTCCTTCGAGTTTACATGGAAATAGTAATTCCGAATTAAGGTTTACATGGAAAACACGTTAGTTCGGCTTTATCCAACTCCGCTTTAGGTCTGGGGGTTGGGAAGGGTTCTGATTGGATAGGGGCGGGCGGACGTCTTTATATCTACCGGAAGAAAACAAACTTAGCTAACTGGCTTAGCAACAACATTCCACTTATTTTTGACCTGGGTGGCGTCTCTATCTGCGAAACCTCCTTCATTTAACCTGGCCGCTTTGAAAAGCTCACAATTTTTATGTTTCCTGCCATCTGTTTTTTTAATTATTTCCAGTTCCTCCAAGCTATTTATTAAATAAATCGTCTCTGCTCTTGAACACCGTTTACTGCGTGCTGCCGGAATATAAGCGTCATCGCGACAGACGGGCAAGAGAACGAGCATGCGCAGAAAGACGGGAATTAATTTAAAGAGGATTGAGTGTATACATGACCGCGGAATTACTTAATGCGGAATTAAAATGGGAATAAAACCAGCCACTTACTTCGGAATTAAGTTTAATTCGGAATTGACATTTTCATATGGAATTAAGCGTTTACATGGTAACTTTTATTCGGCTTTAACTTAAATTCTGAATTAAAGAGGAATTAAACTTCCCATGTAAACGCACTGATTGCAAAAATTTATCATTGTATGTAAATGAATCGGGTATTTATGCATTTCATTTTTTTTCTATAAGCTGCAGGTGATAAGAAAGATCAACCATCCCCTGCTGTTTCCAAGACTCCAAAATCAGACACACCAATGAAGCTTCCAAGCACACCTACAAAAACTTCAAAGACTAATGCTGTTCCTGCTACAACAGCAAACCCAGGGACTCCCACATCTGCTAAATCTACACCTGCTCCAACGACGCCTTTGGGGGTCAATTTGGCCAAGGTGGACCTCGGAAAGATCAGCTCCATTCTCAGCTCACTCACATCTGCCATGAAGAATACAGGTGTGTCTGGGGTTGAGATAAGTTGGCTTAATAGAAAAATGTATTTATAATTTCTGTAGTGTTATTTATTGTTGTTCTAGGAGTCAAATCTATCATAGAGCTCATATTTTATTTGCAGAATGTGTCCTGTCCACCTCATATTTTGATTTCTGCACAGCCTTTTCCAGCTTAGCAATTGCAGCCATAAATCTAGGACATGTTTTTTATGTTCAGATAGTACAAGGAGCTCTGTTAAGGCATTGCTCTATATGTTATGTTGATCTGATCTCTCCAATTGCATCTGAAGGTCTGCCTGCTTTGATAACTTAGGTTCCAGACTAATTGACATTTAGCTAGCATTGCCAGGACTGGGAATTGTGAGACAAAATAAAATGCACAAAAGGCCATTTGGGGTTCCATATTATGTAATTTTAATCTCCATTCATATTAATCAAGCCCCACTTCAGAGTTGTTTTAGTTTGACTGTGAATCAGAACATCTGTTAGAAAACAGGTTTTAAACGATCTACTTTGGTGAGAAGTGGGGTTGGCCTCGTCCTCCACAACTCCCCACTCACTCTGCTGTCGTTGGTTACCTTCCTAAACCACTGTGACATGTTATTGTCCCTGTTATTGTGCCAGTCACATGCCACAATAACAGGGACAATTGAAGGATGTTTCTTTTTGAACTGAATCACATCTCAGGGGGCAGGGCTGACCCCAGCTTCACAGCCTGAAAACTGGGTAAATGACAGTTGAGGACTATTTTGAGCCTTTGAAAGTTAGGAAAAGCTTAATATGTGCCCTTTAAGTACTGAAATAGTTCTTTTACACTTTTTTTAAATTCTTTGTCAGGAATTGATCATGAAATCGGTAAGGGTTGAAGTTGAGGTTCAACCTACTGTGCTCACAAACTGTATACAGTATTTATGCATATAAATACTGGTGTTCCGATGGCCCATTCACATCATACTGGCAAAAAAAAGGCCATCTGTGTTTGGCTGCAGTTGTTCCCTCTCTGTTTTGCTTCAGGTGCTACTTGGAAGAGTGGTGCATTTCTCGTCGCACCTCAGGGTTGATCACATACGAAACTCAGGGCTCTTACAGGTGCTTGAAATCCCTGAAAATTCTTTACTTTTAAATTTTGTGTCTTCAGGGTTCTAAAAATTATTATTTTACATTTTGGATAAAGTGATTGAAAATGCTTGAAATTTCAAGCAGTTTCCTTCCCAACAGATGGCTAATAGAATAGTTTGTATTGGATGATGTAATAAAATGCTTTGGAGAGCCTAGAAAGACAATATTTTCACCAGGGCCTCATGTGTGCCTCTTTGTGAACTGCCAGTCTGCTCTCATGTGTGACCACCTCATCAAAGACGGTCAGAGATGACTATCCAGAAGGTTGCAGTTTCAGTGACCGTTGGCTAGAAAACAAGAAAAACAACACATGTACAAGAGAGCAGACTTCTGGATTGGGTGGCCAAGTCTGGAAAGAGGATATGTAGCCCTAAAGTTTGATCTTTATTTTATATTTTAATACATAGTGTTTGTGCATTTACAAATGTTAACTTGGTTTCTGCCTGTTGGTTTCGACTGATGCAGGTGTTGTGAGTGTTACTTAATTAGTGAATTTGAAATTACTCTTGGACCATGAAAAAATAAATCATTATAGTAATTAATTGTGCATGTATGTATGTGTGTGTGTGTGTGTGTGTGTATATATATATATATATATATATATCACACAACTCGCATGTTCGGCACGTAAAAGAGCGCGACCAAATGGAATAAATGTGCAGCTGTGGTAGCTCTCATTTAGATGTCTGCTGTGGAGGAAACCAAGGAGATCTCGATGTCTGGTGTCAAGCTGTAAAAGGTTGGATGTGGGAATTTATTTCCGATATGTCAGAAACTGTTGGTGGTCGAGGAGGGACAGGGACATTAAATGTTCATGATCTTTAAATGCGCATCCAATGATTCGTTCTGCAGTATTTTAAAAACCACATCAGCTGCACTTCCATTTAAATAGCAGCAGGTGAACTTGGCTAGCAGTTTAAGGCAATGAAAACACTAGCAGAAGTCTTTGCAATCAATGAAATCACATCAGAATAAAAATAACATCAAATATTAACTTAAATTCTTTCAAGACCCGCTGCACATGTTCACGCACCTTTGTGTCCTTTGTCGTTCATGTAACGAGGCTCGAGGTAATTAATGAGCCGGTTAAATGCTTGTATTCCACATACTGAATTGTCTGGTTGTCCTCGGTAATACATTCCGCGATTAGCTCGGTGATTTTTCTGTATTTCTCCAAGTCTTTCGGGAGTTTGTCCTTTCTTTTAAAAGTTACACAGAGTGTATGCTGCCGTCGGCACCAGCTTCAAAGCTGCTGCCAACGCCTGACAGCCTGCTCGCTAGGATGGTGCTTTTTTAAGTGTCTGATTAAATTGGTGGTGTTGTAAACTCTCTTCTTACTTACCCCTCGTGATATATCAGCCTTACACACATTTCCAGTCGTAGTCAAAGCGTCGGTCTTTGTAATTTTATAGTGCTGCCACACTGCTGGCATTTTTGCTAAAGTTTAGCCTGACGCCGCCAGTCTTAAAACTTTTAAGGTGGATACAAGAAAGTGATGCTGAGAAACTTCATTTCAGTGCAAATTATTAAATGTATATAGTTTAAAAAATATTTTTGTTTGTGTAATATGATTACTTTATTAATTTGTGTTAATTAGGATCACTTTTTGAGAAAAAAATAATGAAAAAAAGATCGGCGTGTTATAATAAGGTTGATCGGCCGATCCGATCCACCTTAAATTTTTAAGATCGAAGGCCGATCCGATCAGGGGATCGGGATCGGGACACCCCTACTTGGAACAGCACTTTATTCAGGCACTGCACGGAACTGACAACGTTACAGTCTGTATTTTCCGCCGTTTATGATATTGAACTTGAGATTGAGTTTTCTTTCTTTTTTTTTTTTTTTTTTTTTTTCATTTTTATGCCAGTATCATAGTTTTAAGATTTCTTCAATTATTTTATTACTTCATAGAGGTAATTATTCATAATTATAGAGTGCAATCAATTGGTCATATTCTTCATGTGGTGGAAAATCAGTCTGGATGCTGAGTTCATATGTCATCATAAACCTTGTGGAACAAATTGAATGGCGATATGTTTTTATTTCTATTTTGACAAATTACACTGTGTGTAAAAGTAAATCATGGTTCAGACACAGGTAATACTTAATAATGAACTTTATAAATTTAATGTTGTTTTCCATGGGATTTGTTAGACCATAAGAAAAATATGGATAACCACTTGCCTAGCCCTTTAAGACTTGGACTAATTTGTTGCATTTAAATATAAATATCAATGCAACTGATGACATTTTTTGCTTTGCCTTAAATCTTCCTTTCTGTCTTGTCATGCCTCACAGCAGCTAGCCCATCACCTCGCCCATCACCCTGGGACACCCACTACCCCCACTGCCCAATTGGCGACCTCCAAAGCAACCCCACCAAGCCCTGCCTTGGCCAGCATCCTGTCACGTGTTGACATTACCCCTGAAGGGATACTCAGTGCTCTGTCTAAGACCAACACACCAGGTTAGAAATGCACATTATTATTTAATTCTTGAAATAAAATAGAGATGATTGTTCAGTGTATTTCACCACCTGTCGACTTCTCTTTTTTCTCTCTTTTCTTTTCTTCTTGCAGCAGCCTTTTCCTCTCTCCTACAAAGTGTGACTAACAACTCCTCTGCATCCTCTACCCGAACTTCTCCAGAAGCAGCAAGTGTCAAAAATCCCACTAACCCCAACCACCCCAAAACCAAAACCTACTCTGGGGAAAAGCCTCAAACGTGACACACCTGGAGGATCCAGAGACTGGGAGACAGAGAGACGGCAGTCCCCTTCTCCTCCTCCACCACCACCACCCCCTCCTCGCCCCTCAGTTCCATCTGTTTCTCCCCCCAGTTTAGAATCCAAGATCAACAGTTTCTTGCAGGGTAATCCAGGTTTTAGTCTTGCTCTAGGTGATGCAAGTCCTGACGGGGTTGATGGGACCCCGGTAAGAGATGAGGGAGCTGGCACCCCGACTCAGGACGAGATGATGGACACGCCTGGAAGTATGCCAGAGTCTTTAGGCTCTTCTGGAGTGCATAACCTTTCACCCACAGCCTATCGTAGTGATTCTTGGGATGCTGCGATCTCCCCTTCAAGGGTCAGCAGTGATGGAGACTTTCTAGGCTCCTCTTCATCCAGATATGGGGCTGGGAAAAAAAGCAACAGCGATGAAGCGATGAAGAAGCAGGTCTCTTCTTCGACCGGTAATGAAGTCAAGGGTATGAAAGATGATCAAAACAGCCAGCTAAGGATTATGGGAAACCGAACAGGGGGAGAGAGGAGACTTTCAGCTGGCTCTCGTAAAGCGAGCAGCAGCTCTGATGATGGTCTGAGTGGAAAAAGAGAGGACAAGGGAAAGAATAAAGAATCTCCACTTGGAGATGGAAAGAAGGGTCAGGTCCATCGTATCGAGACACTTGTGTCGCCCCACACTGAAGGAGCACCCATCCTGACTCTGGGGTACTCAAATCGACCACTTGCTGGAGAACCAATTAAAACAGTAGAGAGCATCCGTGTGAGTGGTCGAGGTTCTCGCCGAGGGGGAGGGGCTGGCAGTCGGCCAGGGGTTTCAGTGTGGTATGAAGAGGAGGAATACATGGAACCTCAGCCTCCCTCTCCCCATGTTCCCCCCCCTCCTCTTAACATTAGCCAGGGAGGCACAGAGGACATGACCCCTCCCATGCCACTTCCTCCTCCTCCTCTCCCGCATCTCCTCCTCTCACATCTTCACCCTCCTCCACCCCTTCCTCTCCCTCATCCTCAATTCTCAATGCCCTACCACACAGACAGCATTCAGACTCATCCATCGAACCACCAGCATCATCCTCCTCCAACATCCCCTTTCTTCGGTGGTCCTCCTCCAATCCCTCGACCCCCTCCACCTCCCCCACCACACCACCTTTCACCTCCACCTACCCTTCCTGGTGTGCCTTCTGCAGTAATGGTGGGGGGAGTGATGGTCAGTGTCGATCGGTCTCTTCCTCCCCCTATCAGACTTGAAGGTACAGAGCGTGGTGGTATGGGGCCCAGAGGAAACAAAGTGCCCCCCCTACCACTTATGTCATCATTATTAGGCGAGCCTCCTAAGCTTCCCCGTCCAGGCACAGTTAAGGAGCCTTTTGTCCCCCGCCATACTCCTCCCCTCCATCGCCCAGGTACCCCTGGTGTTCCTCCACCTTTACTGGGCAGAGTGAAGGAGCCTTTGAATCTACCTCTCCCTTCCTCTTCTCCCTCCCCCACATCCTCCGCAACCTCTCCCTCCACGCCCAATTCCCCTGCAGTCGACACTGCTTCTGTTCGCACACTCTCTCAGCCAGCTGCCCTCCCTCTCCAGAAACCCTCTACTAGTCCTCCAGCTCAGCTCCACAACCAGACCTCTAACCCTATGCCCCTCCTCAACTTGCCCAGTCCTCGACCTCCAATCCTCTCCACTCCTATGTCACTGCGAGGTCGAACCCCATCTCAAGAGCTCTCCAGAGGTGGGTTTCGTGGGGGAAAGCGAGCTGGCCCTCCATTTGCAGGTGGGCCCTTCCATGCGCAGAAGAGGCCTTTCCTCCCCCACCGCTACTGACGTGTCGTCAATGACAAGCCGGAAGAGAAGTGCAAGCCAGACATCTAACAGTGCAGTGTGTGTTAGCCCTGCTGGTATGAGTCCAGATATCTTTACTCTGACATTTAAGCTTAAATTGAAACTACCATAGGTTGTGTATTACTAGCTGAGTTAATCTTCCAGCTTCAGCTTGGTAACTAGTCATCTTAGTGCAGAGTGTTTTGTAACAACGTACTATCTTCCATTTTCCCACTTATAAATACACTGTAGATAAGTTTCTTTAGGTTGGTGCAAAAGCTGCACAACCATAGAAAATAAAACAAAACTGGTTCAAGCAGAAGTTAAACCACAGAATATTTAGATGTTTTTTTTTTGTTTGTTTGTTTTTTTCCCTGCCTGTGTGATTTTTGGAGTTATTTTATTTGAAGTACACACAAAGAGAATGAACAGAGTTCTGGTTCTCATTGAATACTGTGAGGAAACAAAAAGCAGTAGTTTGACATTTTGGGAAACATGTTTATTAGCTTTCTTGCTCAGACTTGTATTAAAGTATTTTTTACCATATATAACATATCAGTGTTCTATTTATGAAGGTTAGCTCAGCATAAATATAGGAAATGGAGTTGGTGCATGGCTCTGTCTGAATGTGAGGATAGAACATTGACCCATCCAAGCATAAACAGAAGTTTACAAGGAATCCTTTTTTTTTTCTTTTTTTTTTTTTTTGCTGGACAAATAACAAAATATCATGTAGTGATTGAGCCTGGATTAAAAATAAATGCAGAGTTGGTTCTTAGAACTGAAAGAAGTCCTTGTATCCTCCGTTAAGTCAACGGTCTTCTGTTACTTGCTTCACATATAAGAGAAATATTTCCTGCAACTTTCAGCAAGACTTATCACATTTCCCAAAATGTCAAACCAGTCTTTCAGAAGTGTGTGATTGAAGTGACAAACCTAGTTTCCAGAGTCAATTCGTCTTCCATGAGTATGGATGTGTATTATGCATCAAAGACTGGTACTTCTTATTTGAAGTGATTAGATATGTTGTTGCAGCTGAGGTTCACACGTGTTCCCATCTCTAAAACACTTGCTTGTAAATATTCTTCTTTTGCTCAGCCTTTTTCACCCATCTATCCTTCCCACTGTATATTTCTAAGCTTGTAAATATAAAGAGTGACTGAGTTGATTCCACTTTTTCTCTTCAAGCTTTCATTTTCTGTAAATGAAGACAGCGATTGTCACTCACACACCCCGTCTTTACTGTGATTGAGGCCTTGGATAAGCTTTGACCCTGAAGAATTTATCTGCAGAATCTGTTGTTCCTTTCTGTTCCTCCCTTTGAAAAAGCCACTCTGAAGAGGAGGGTGAAGATATAATTGTATTTTTGTCACTGACATAAATGTCTGCCTGTCCACGCTTGAAGTTGAACACAGTCAGAAAATACTCAGTAGTAGATTGTGGGAGGGAAACATTTTTGGACCGCGCTCCTGCTAGGCTTCAGCATGTATTACCTTGAATAAAATCCAGAGTTTCAGTGGAACTCCGGGGCGGGGGATACTTTATTTGTTTACTATTTATCACCTGAATTGTTACGTTTTTCATTTCATTTTGCGCCTTTTGGCTGTATTTTCAGAGAAATTGTTCAGATATACTCACAGCTCCTGACGTTTTCACATTGTATAAACATTCAGTGGATTTATTTTTTGTGCTGTTTTCCTGCTATGTAGAATTTACAATTAGCTATTAGTAGATGAAGATGACATCCTGGGGGGTGGAAGATCTGAACCAACATGAATAATTTCTAAAAGGATTCAGTGAAATGCTTCAGCCATTTTGGGCGCCTCCTCTGTATTGTTTCTCTTATTTCATGCCTTTGCCTTCAGGTTCCACTGCTTAGCTCCATAAACACTTCTACACCTCTCAGTCCCTCATGGGTTTAAAAAAAAAAAAAAAAATTTGCCAGAAGGCAGTATTGCTGCCCTTCGTGTGGGACATGTTAGTAGTCCTGCCCTCTGTCTTACAGTGGTTGTAGTTGACCCCTGTGGTGAGAGGTGCAGAATGAGTGCTGCAGTCTTCTCCTCGTGCCTCCTGTGTTTAATCGAGGAGTGCGTGCTGTTTCCTGTGTTTATTTATAAGTTGAGTTGAAGTAACATCTAATCAAGATCCTGCAGATGTTCCTGCATAAAGTTTGTGTTTTGGTGCATTTTAAACATGTAACAAAAAGATTTGTTGCAACAATGTTTGCATGACATCTGTTTTCTTGAATCACTGTCTGTTACCATCCACAGTAAACTTGTCTCTGCAGTCACATGTTGAAACAACTAATAATGAAAAATAGTTTGCAGTGATTGCATTGCTTGAGGAGCAAGAAAAAAGTTATTTCTAAAACATCTTCCTGCAAACACCCACTACATTTAATATCTTAACTATTCCTATAAGTAATTGCTCCCCCCCCCTTTCTTTAACCTTAAGACAACTTGAATTGACTAATTGAGTTTGAAATTGACTGAAGATATGACGAAGCTCATGGTCTGTGTATATTTTTTAACTGCTGTTTTCATCAATGATGCTCTGTCACTGCTCTTTGAGTGTCCAGTCCTTTCTAGTGTGATCAACATGCACACATTCTGCAGTAGTTATTCAGAGATCTAAATAATAGCATAATAATAGAGGACATTAGGCTTCATTTTGTTTTTTTCGTTATTTAGTAGAATGCTAATTATAAGGAATAATGGTTCTTACAGTTGGGGGATGGATGGATATATATATAATCTCCTAATCCAACATGGATGTTTTTCCTCAAACTCAGTTTAAATTTTTACTACCTCTGAAGATTTTTTTTCCCCCTTTCCTTTTTTTTTTTCTTTTAAATTCTTCAACAACTAAGCAGCTGCACACTCTTGATACTCTGCTGTTGGGAAGCCACACTTAAATGTAATATCCAAAATATTGTAGCACTAGATAGACACCCAGTTACTGCCTACATTTGCTGAAGTAAACCATTTTGGTTGGTTTACTCTGTTTGAGCGGATGAGCATTCATATTAACAAAATAACATCAAGCTGTCCGTATATAGTTGTCAGTGTATAACTTTTACATAAATTAACTTACAATATTAACTTACCAAGTTGCATAAATAAATGGGAAAGATCCATCAAGTTGCAGATCTTCCAATGATATATTTTGGCCTGTGTTCAGTTACAGGTCAAAAATGTCATGTTTTTCACTGTGCAGTCAAACTTTTAAACTCTCTGAGTTTAAAGCTGCAGCTGTACCATTAAGGAAAGCTATCATCCCTTTTGTTGTGGTTATTTGGCAAAAGATTTGTGAGGTGTCCACACTTTAACTACAAGACAATGTGGACATTCAAAATGTGAAATTATATCCTGAATAGTCAAAATTGGTGGTCTCCTTTTAGAATCTTGAGTTCATCCATAGTAAAGTGTTTTATATTTAGCCAATTTTAAGTGCTGTCACAATTGGATAGTGAGGTAAAAACATTATTCTTGAATGCACTGCATGCATTCCCCCGCCCCCCATCTACGTAGATTGGCCGTCTTTTCTTCTGGTGCTTTAGCGCCTTCAAGCGGCGGATTAGTGGTACTTCAACTAGAAGCCAGTTAGGGGATGAACGCGCTAACAACAATGCAAATAGCGGAATTCATAAGAGTAACGCAATTTTAGTGGAATCAATATTGGTACTAAGGGAGCAATCCAGGTGTTTAGAAGAGCATGTGTTAGTGTCCTCTTAGGGAAATAAGAGAATGATCTCTGTCCATGTGTTTAATATGGTGATATTTCAGAACTTTTTCATTCCCATTTCTGATCATTTGCACATGGATCGGATTTCTGTAGGACTTAAAATATTAATGTATTTTGATGTAACTTTTCTAAATTTACTTGGTGTTTAGTAAAATATACTTGCGAAGTCAAATACAGTTGTAGCATCGCTGTAAAAGATAATGCGACCAGGAGGAGGGCACCCCCTCGTCTCATCTCTGCTGCTCATCGAGATGCAGTAGGTTAGTTGAAAGTATTTCGCGACTGCTGCGCATGCTCAGTGGGTGACATTTCAGTAGTCTTAAAGTTGTTACGCAACTGTGCATAAATAACTTGAAATGCCCTCATATCTTTTCGTGTATTTTTCTTTTCTTTTTTTTTCTTTCTTTTTGAGACGTTATGCTCTATCCACATGCACAAGTCCTGAGAAAAAGCGCGCCCTCGCGTGCAGTTTTTGGGCGCGCACGTAACTGCGTCAGAACTTCACAGCAAGGACGTCACCGGTGCTTTCTTAATCTGTGCTTCCGGTGTAATGGCTGCTCGCAGAGAAGTCGAGACGAATGTGACTTTTTTTTTCTTATTTCTTTGGAAATGAGTTTGTAGACAGACGGGATTTGAGATGTCGGTGGCACGACTGTTTCGGCTGTTTATTAGTAGGTCGGCTGTTCATGCGACGTTCGGCGCGCGCAGGAGGTACAGCAAGGTGCGATAGTTGCTGGCATCAGTACACTATGTAACAGTGACAGTAGTGTCCAGAACTGTTTCCTCTGTCAGTGATGTGAGCTGCAGCTGATCATCAGTGTTGCTTGTGAAATGTGGGAATGAATCTAGAGCTGTTTTGTAACAACTGATTTGTTGGGCTCAGTTCCTTTTCCTTTAAATCAGATAAATTGTTACTGCTGGAATTTTAGATAAATACCCATTTATATGAGGTTTATGTTATTTCTAGTGTATAGACCAGAACTAAACTATCTACTTTCTATATTTGCATTGCATGCAATAACTGAAATTAGAAGTAAAGTAGGTCCTGAACATATGACAGAGAATTTGAGTACTTGTACTTTGGTAATACTAGAATAACTGGAATGACATGCCTTGTTGGAATGAGATTATTATAAGGAAACTGTGAATTCATTGTTTATAAAATGTTTTTAAGAGTAGACAAAAATATTGTATCAACATTTTTAGCCCAATTCATTCAGATTAAAGTAGACCATTTTATTTGGTGTTTTCAGCTAATATAAGAGTCGTGCACTGAATGTTACCTTCATGAAGATAATCCAAAAACAGTTATCCTTTTTTCTTTTTTTTTTTTTTTTTTTGAATAAGTGCTGCAGTGTGTGGTAGTTTTAAGATGCAGTGCCGTAACTTTTTTGTTTTTATCTTTTATTTGATCCTTCATTGATACATCAACAAAGGAATAATGACAAATGAAATAATGTTCAGTGTCGGCACTAAGGGCAAACACTGTTCATTTATGACTTTCTCTGCTAGAATTAGACAGGATCAATACAGTATGGCAGCTTGTTGTAATAGCATTGTTTTCATCCATTCATGGTCGCTTGATTTATTTAAAAAAGTAAAAAATCATATGTTTTACCTGTTTTGTTATTCATCAAATCTATTGCTTTACTGAATCTCTTAAATTCTTATTCATACTTTTATTCTTTACTTCTGCCATTGTCAGTAACCATCAGCCCTTTTTGACTTTTATTCTGTTTTCTCCTGGTGCAGGTGTCTCCAGCTTTATCTCAGCGGTTGCGAGTCTTTGAGTCCCTAAAGGAAAAACAAGCCAATAGCAAGAGAGCTGAAGCCACAGAAAAGCTCCTCAGTATCCGCCTGGCTGATGGCCGGACTGTAAAGGGAACAGCAGGTGTCACCACTCCGCTTTTAGTTGCACAGAGTGTGCGGTAAATACACAATGCACGCAGGAATGTCACATTGTCTTTGTTGTATCCTTGAAATGCAGCAGAAGTATTGCATGTGTCGTTTCAGCTTGAAAGGTGCACTGGTGAGTGAGGTGAATGGGGAGCTGTGGGAGCTGGGACGACCTCTAGAGGGCGACTGTGAACTACAGTTTCTTGGGTTTGACACTGTTGAGGGAAAACAGGTAATTACAACGTTCTCTTGAGTTTCCATGACTTCTCTGAAATGTGTAACAGCTGCATGTTCTGTCACTGTCCATAGGCCCTCCAAGATGTATATTAACATTATTTAAAAATGATTGCATTTTAATTTTCTGTCACTTTTTACTGGCTCACTTAGTTATCCAAAGGTAAACTTGGATTCAAGTCAGAAATGGATGTTATTTCCCAGGAAATTTAAACTTGATAAAATTATATTAAATGTAGAATTGACTGACGTTTAAGTGTTGAGGATACCCAAATATGGGATAACTATTTTTAAACTATGTCAAATGAATTATGTCTGTCTGATTGATGTTGTACTACTCTTGATTTTACAGGCAGCATGGAGGACAGGAGCCTGTGTCCTGGGCAGTGTGTTGGAGGGGGTATTTGGTGCCGAGGTGTGCAGAGAAGGTTCGTCGGAGCGAGGGCTTTTCTGTGATCACGTGTTGGACAACAGGTAAAGGATTCACAAAACATGGGTCACCAGTACCACCAAACATCTGTTTTTTGTGCAGCAAGTTTACACAGGATGCAGGAACTCTGTGTTTACTAGAATTTACTTACAATTTATTGAGCTATTAAGAAATATCAGGATTATGTTTTAAGCTGCCTGGTCTCTGCGTTCTTCACAAGTAAACAGACGTTTGTCAATGATGTTTGTTTTGATATAACAAATACATATATATCTAATTATTTTGTTTTTTGTTTTTTTCCTGGTCTGCCTTAATTATTTATTTATTCATTTATTTGTAGACAGGCTTGAATGTGCTTTTTGGTTTTTTTTTTTCTTTTAAACCCATCCAAATGCCGCTGTTAGCTGGCCCACCGGGCCATGTGCCACCATCGCCTGTGCCAGACTGATTTTATCCATTGGAGGAGTTTGCAGCTATCCTTGCAGCTCACTTTTTCCACATTGGTAATTCACATAGGACTCATTTCACTCCCCTTTTACAGCTCTGTCACTACCTCCGAAGGTGGTACAGAATAAAAAGTTACGCCATTCCTCCTCCCGTGCCATTCACACAGCACAGTGAGGCGAAATACAAGTTTAGAGAATGGGATTTCTGATGGTCGTCTTTTATGGATCAACTGCCATTACGGACTGAAAAGATGTGAAAGTTATTTATATGATCTGAATTGTTACAACTTCTTTTGTTAGAGAATATTGGCCTTTTTGTGCAAAGTACTTATTTACGACCTTATGTGTGTTTTACCCATTTTCCAGTTAACGTAATCCATACCAACTACCCGAGCTCTTTTCTTTCTTTCTATTGTCTCATAAACAATACATTAGTCTTACATTCTGCCTCTGTCTTACTGCAATAGATTTATCATTGCATGGTCTTTTATCTGAACATGTCTTTGCCCACAGTTCCTATTCTCTGAGTGATGTGGAGGTGAGGTGTAAGGAGGCGGCTGCGCTCAAACTTCCTTTAATTAGACTGGAGCTGAATACTGAAGAGGTCCGAGAACTGTTCCAGGTTAGCAGCACTCTCTATATTTGTTATAATATCCAAAAATCAATTATCAGTGCTTTACACAATAGAGTTATAGTTCTTATAAGAGGTGGAAACAAAGTTCATGTCTTCATATGTAGTTTCAGTGGGCTAATATGCACCACAGCTGGCTCCAGATAAAATCCCTAAAACTCCTCCTTCCCTGGCATGTTTGTTTTAACCAGGTGCAGCATTACTAATGAAAAAACATCTCAATTTCATTTATAGTATCTCAGGCCTTAACCGTTCGTATACAGGTGTTTTTCCTTCCTTCATAGAACAAAAAAAATCCTGTACACAGAGCGTCTGTTTTATAAAAATCTCCACCCACACAGAATCACAAAACAGACCCACAGTGTCGTGTAAATGCATTTATCGCGGTCAAAGTGGTACATGCATGCTTTATTAGTTTTCAACCCACTTGTCTTGACATATCCAAGGCATTTGCGGTCATGATCTCCTCCCCTGCTGGAAATTTCAGCTCCTACTGAGATTTCTCCTGGCAAGTGCTGAGAGACATTCGCCTTCCCCTTTATGTTCAGGAAAAGCAAATCACTTAACGAGAACACAGACAATTCTCCTGAAGAAGAAGCATTGGTTTGCATACATGGTCAAAGTTGTCTCACTAAAGGTAAAGTTGGGTCTCTTGCAGAGGTTTTTTGGTTGCAAATACATGTTTGGTACAGAGCATTTAGATGCAGTAAAATAATTAAAATACCTGAGAGTTTTATGACTGGGGGGGGGCAGTTGAGTGGAAGTGGACATTTTTCTATCCAAGCACCACCAGCTTTGTCTTAACCACAGGAATTTTTAATTTAAAAACAAAAACAAAATAAAACCATAATAGTCCTACTGTTTTGTCTTGAAGCACAATTAAGAATGACAACGGCTCAGCACAACCTTGTTGGAAGATGCCAGATTTAAAATTTGCAATTTTAAATTGCATACTAGGTGCATGAAAACAGCTAAGACAGATTTCTTCCTCTCCACACTGGCTTCATCACTCTGCGTTACGGCAGTTGGCCCTGCAGCCGTGACACGCTTCAGGAGACTGACATGCATCTGCCGTGAACATGCACTGGCCTAAACTTTATAAAGTTTGTTACACCACTTGATAAAGGGCAGTGGTAGTGAAAGAACTTTTGTTACTAGTGCATCTGTGATATTTTCTGTTTTCTTACTGAAGTTAGGGGTCTTTTTTTATTACAACTGCTTGTTACTTGATGTGTGTTTTGTATTTGAGTTTTTCATAGTTTACTCGTGTTTCTTTTTATAGGGGAGTAAGCTGAGATTGGAGCTAATTGAAGAGCAGATGAGTGGGTCAACTGTCACAGCGTACAGGTGGGTAGAAATATTAACACGCCTCAAGTGGATTTACCTTTTCATCTTTTCAAAACACTCATTCAAAATGTCATACTTTCTGTGTGCATCAGGTGTGGAGACAGCATAGGAGTGTGCAACGGCCCCCTGCTACCACACACAGGCCTGCTTAAGGTCTTCAAGATGCTTCAGGTGTGTGTTTGTGGAACTGCTTGTCCTCTGCTTGCCTCATTTCTTTGCTGTTTCTGTTCTTACCCGTTTCATTGTCCTTTGTATCGCACAGATGCTCCTAAATTGACGCTGTGCATTAGCCCATTGATCCAATTTTAGCTTAAGGATTGATGGCCAGCCCTTGAAAGCCAAATGCAGTTTCATATGCGATGGCTCTGTCATTTTTCTTTCCGCTTCAAATAAGATAATTAATTTATGGCGCCCTGCAGTCAAAGAGGCTGTGTTAATCTTCTCAGTAAAAATCAGCTTTTAACCCATGTAGCTTTTTCTGTCCGATGGGAATGCTGCGTAAAAGTAATTTTGCTCATCTTTATTTGATCAAGGGAACGGTATTCATAGTGAGCCGTCACTGGCCAGACTTGGATTCCACAGCAGCAAATGACTGGAAATGTCGGCAGCAGGATGTTTTGTTTGTCAGAGGCCATATTCCTGTCCCGAGCTCCTGCCAACACACTGCCGTCCATCAAGTCTGCTATCACTGTCATCTGTTCACTTTTGTTTCTTTTTGGCTAGCCCACACTTTTCTCTTTTGCTCTCTGTGATGATAATATTGGTATTTTCTCTCCCTTTGTCACTATCTCTTCTGCACAATGTCATTGTACCATCCTAGTTGTCCACCGTGACCCTGGCCAATCAGACAGAGTCTTCGGGTTTAATGCGTCTCTCTGGTGTGACGTTTCCAGGAGAGAAGGACAGGGCGGAGTGGGAAAGAGAGCAGGAGGAGATGAGGAGGAGGGACCACAGGCGTATTGGGACGGTAGGCTGAGAAAATCTTTAGGAGAGGTACTTGAAATTGACATTGTAAATGTACCTGTAAACAATAAAATCAAGGTTTTGTATCAGTAATCGCATTTGTCATGTTTTTGCACAGGACCAGGAACTGTTTTTCTTCAATGAAGTCAGTCCAGGCAGCTGCTTCTTTCTGCCAAAAGGAGCCCACATTTACAACACCCTCACTGACTTTATTAAGGTGCTCTCAACTATCCGTATTTTAAACTGGATATTGTAATATCTCAAGTTAATGATCTTTGGTGCTTTAAAGATGGTGACATCAGTACCTGCCGATCAAGACTAAACATCGAAACATCAGCATACAACACTGATGGTCTTATGCCGTTTAAAAAAAAAAAACTAAACTTTTTTTTTTTTTTTTTAATAAACCTTTTCCCACGGAGCACACCACTTTTTTTTTTTTTTTTTTTTTTTTCCTCAAACTGCTCAGCACCATGTTACAAAGAGCCAGTAGCGAGGACCTCTGGTCTCTAATGTTGTTTAGGTGATGACATAAAATGACTACCCCAGTTAGCATGGGCCTTTTAATATGGGAGTCAGTAGGGATTTGCTCCGTTTTGGCAGCCAGCACCTAGTGGTCAGTAGAGGAACTGCAACAAAACATACTTCCAAGATGAGCTTACGTCTGGACGTGAGATGGTTGCCGCTTGGTCCCATCACCATTATGATAGGAGCATTTAGTGTTGATTTAATGTCAGTATTAAGTCCTGCATCAGAAGCACAGGTGGATTATGTCAGCATTGGAAATTGGCAAAAGTTTGTTTAAAAGATATCGGCAAATAGCCAATATGGTGCACCTCTACTTTCTAGCAAGTCAGCCTCTATTTTTAACAGCGTTATTGGAGCCTCTAAGATATGAAAGGCCCATGCAGTTGGTTCAGGTACATTTTTATTAAATTGTTTTCGGAATTTCTTCTTTTTCAGTGACAAGTTTCAAAGTAAACTGGAACTGAATCTTTTTTATCCCATGTAATCAAGCAATACTAATATTTGTTAATATCTTACCGATCAGAACTTTTATGACTTTTTCAGTTATGTCAGCTATTAAAAAGTTCCTGCTGTCGATTGTAGAAACTTTTCCATCTTTGGTATACTAAAGAAACTAAAATTGATTACAGTTTAAGGAAACTTCTTTTGCATTTTTTTTTTTTACGGTGTTGTGAGTGTGGTGGTGCTGCTACTATGTGAGGCCATTCAGACAGACCTCTAAAGCAGCACAGAGGAACTTTGGTTTCTCTGGGCAGTGGAGGTTAGTTTGCTTTTACAACACTGATATTTACTTCAGTTTGGACTTGTGCTGAATCATACTTTTTGTTTGTTTGTTTGTCTCCTGTATTCACTTTTCTTGAGTCGGTTGCCTCTCCAACCTCTGAGTTAGTTTCATTGGTGTTGATGTGTGACATCGTTCTGTAAACCGATAAGCAGTCATCTCACCGGATGGGAGAATGACGTTACTTTGGATAATTTTGCTGATGGGAACAACAGGCTGCTGCAGCTCGATGATGCTTTGTTCAAGTTAAAGAAAAAAAAAGGATTTTAAAAAAAAGGCCTTTAATGAAATTAATCTGGTATTTTAATGTGAGCAAAAGTCCTTTGAGCTGCTTTAAATACCATTAAATTAATGCTGGTCAACATTTAGACTCATTTGTGGAAAATGCTATATTTAAGCACATCTATCATAAATAAGATGACTCATTGTTTTGGGATATAGGTGACTTTATAAAATATAAATGTATTCCAAATATGCAACTTGTTAAAAAATAATGTATTGGAGTCAAAAGCCAATATAAAGTAGGACTGTACAACCAAACATTAATATTAGCCAGAAGACAAGTGGCCTGTATAGTTTAAAGAAAATATCCTGAAAATGTATTTTGATCTGATAGAGATAAGCAAATTTACCTTTTTAATTTGAAATCACAGAGACAAATGTGAGTGTAGATTAATGTGCAGTGTCGGTTGTAATCCTGGAGATTTACAGCTTCTTGTCAGTCATCAGGATGTTGTTCTTGGTTTAATTTTGACACTATTGTGACCTGTTGACCCACTCACGGTTACACACATCCTTCCTGCCTGACCTCCTGCAGAGTGAATACCGAAGGCGAGGCTTCACTGAGGTTGTGACTCCAACTCTGTACAGCACTGCATTATGGGAGCGCTCGGGTCACTGGGAGCACTACAGCGAGAACATGTTCACTGTGACATCGGAGGGCTCTCAGACCTACGCCCTCAAACCCATGAACTGCCCTGCACACTGGTGAACACACACACAAATAGAGATTGCTGCACGTGGTATATCTCCATGGAGACTGACTCTGCTTTCTTGTCTTTAGTCTCATGTTTGAGCAGCGTGTTCGCTCGTGGCGGGAACTTCCTCTGCGATGGGCTGACTTCGGGGCGCTGCATCGTAATGAGCTTGTCTGGAGCCTTGGGAGGTTTGACTCGTGTCCGCCGGTTCTGCCAAGACGATGCTCACATCTTTTGCACACCTGAGCAGGTAACGCGTGTAATTCAGGAAGAAAAAGTGATTAGATGAGTTGTACTGAACTCTCAACTGACAAATGAAAGTGTTTGTCCTGTTCAGACATGATACTTCCATATATGCACTGTTGTGTCTGTACAGTAATCCTGACTCCCTGCATTCCCATAATGCCTCCTCCCTATGCCTTCTGTTTGCATTCCAGTAATTCAAGGCTTTGCTGTAACATGATAACCTTTAGCCTTTAAAATGCTAAATCAATCTTAGGAGCACGTTTCCCTTTGAACTCCTCTGTCTTAACTATAAACACTGTTGATTGTTTTGATTTTTCTTTCTGTTCTTTTTCTAATTTCACTGCCTTTCATATTGATTTGTTTTGTTTTCTGTTCTTTTTCTACCCAGCTAGAGGAAGAGATTGTGGCTTGTTTGAACTTTGTGCGGAGCGTCTATCAAGTGTTTGGATTTTCCTTCCACTGCCTGCTGTCCACGCGTCCTAGTCCCTGCTTGGGGGAGCCCGAACAGTGGGACAACGCTGAGGAGGTACATCCACACACTCTTTATCATCTAGTTTTAATCAAAACCAGTCCTGGTGCTGCTGAGCGTGTGTATATGCTGTAAGTGCTTGCCGAAATATCATAGTTGTTGGGGGGAAGCACACGATAGAAAATGATAACCACTTAACCCGTCAGTTACATAAGTGGTATTTTCCTGTTGATAGTCTCTCTGTGGCGAGCTGTTGAGTAGATCTATATCTATAAATCCCGATAGGGTGCTTTTTATAAATAGGCACAGTTGCAATTTAAGATGATTCAATAAGATGTAATTGAACATTATGGCTCTGAACTGTTACAGCTCCGTGGACAGAAATGATGTGCATTAATGTTCTTGTAATGTCTCTCATGTCTGCTCGCTCGTCTGTCTCTGTGGTGTGTGTTTCTGAGAGCAGCAGTTAGAGAGAAGTCTCCAGCACTTTGGCGAACGTTGGGAGTTGAACCCTGGAGACGGAGCTTTCTACGGACCAAAGGTCAGTGGGACAGGCAGCATCTTTTTTTTCCTTTTTTTTTTTTTCTGTACTGCACCGTGTTTAAATTTGTGTGTTAAGTTTCAAGTGGCCAAATTACCAAAAACATCAGACAGATTGTGAATTATGTCCTCAGCATGTGAGGTTTGGATGTTGCTGTCTTTGTTGGTGTTAACAGAGACATGAACTGTCATGCAGCTTCATTTGTAAACTGTGACCAGGCAGAGTTAAATACATCTGAAAATGATCAGCTGGCCATCATTGACAGCCTGTCGAACTAAACACTGTCCAATTGGCAATTGGTATATCTGTAACTGCAACATTTGGTATTAAATTACTTGATTTCCAGTTATTTTCTACATCTAAAAATGATTCAAAGTGGGGTTTTCTATCTTGAGAAGAACATTTGTTACTGTCCCACTTGCTTGTTAATATAAAGTTGTTTTTATATTCTGCTTTGTAAAGCACTTTTCCTGTATTCAGCAGTATTAAGAGTTACACAAGATCATATTTGATTGATTGATCCTCGCTTTCTTTGTACACAACGCAACAGTAGAAGCAGCTAATTTGCATTTGTGTGAAACATTGTGTTTTTAATATAAGAACATTTCATCCATCCATCCTCTACATGTCTTAATTTTCAGCATCATGGGGGTGTGCTGGCGTCTCTCAGCCATCTTCAGACAGGTCACCAAGAACAGTTGAATAGATTTATTTCAGGAATGAGCCAATGACATCATTTAGACCGTCTGCTTCATTAATCTGCAGTGGGGAAGCTTGAATGTCACCAGTAAAAACAATTCATGACATTGATACAGCGGACTTCATATTAAATACAGAACATTTGCTGTCATTTACGACACGATTGCCAGCTTAAGAAAATTCTTTGTGGAAATGACCTGCAGGACCAGGAATCTGACACTGTTAGTTAAAAACCAACCACAGATGGTCAGTTCAACATCTGAATGTAATGACATGTATAATGAGCCATTGTTTTGGTTCTGGCCCTGCAGAGGAGAGAAACATGCAACACCAAATGATTCAAATCATACCAGTAAAAAGTCTGAAATAGAATATTCATAGCTTTCTGTGTGTTCCTATGAAAATAGGATAACTTGAGAGTGAGCTCTCTTTTCCTGGAATTGGATTCTCTTTTTTTTTTTCTTCTTCTTCTTGTGCAACATATCAAGCATGAAGGGGGCTTCAGCCTCGGGTAGATACGATCAGGCTCATGTGGAGGCACAGTGTGCAGGAGGTAGATCAAGTCAGGTTGAGGTTTGACGCACACACGCCTGACACGCTCCTTCAAACAGTCCTCACAAACATGTAGCGAGAGTGTGCTGGCCGCAGTTGGCTGTCCACAAAAATGTACTTGGACTCCAGCAGCGTCTAAAACTCTCAACTTTGATTTGTAAATCTGTGCAGCAGAACACAAGTGAAGCCTGATGCAAATAAACTCCTCTTTGTTTCATCGCAGATCGACATCCTGATCAAAGATGCAATCGGCCGACAACACCAGTGTGCCACGATCCAACTCGACTTTCAGCTCCCAATCAGATTCGACCTTCAGTATGTCGGGTGAGCCGGTGCAACACTTCTGCATTTGGCATTCAGTTTTTTAAACATTCCTACATCTGTGCTGGTTTAAAGCAGCGCTCTTGTGCTGATGTGGCGTCTATTTGTCTTTTTGGTGAACTCACATGCTTGTATGTGAAGCCTTGTATAACCCCAGCCTCGCTTGAGCTGTTAAATTCAATAAAGGGCTTTTTTTTAATGATTAAATTAGGTTTTCATTATGTTCAGATTTTTGTTTCTTTTAAAAGAGTTATGGCATTCATGACACAAATATTAAGACAATAATGAAACTGATTTCATTAAAAGCATTTTAGATCAAGTTGGAAAAAATTATGGATTAATGAACCATAAAAATCACAATTAGTACTTTGTTGAATCTCCTCTGTTCATTAGATGGCATGAGTTCTTAGAAGCATTATCTCAAGTAATGGAAAACATTATTCTTCATCACTGAATTTTAAACCATCCCATATGACAGATAACAGATCATAACAGGATGGAGCCTTGTCATGTAACAGCTTTTTTTCTTTTCTTCAGTTCACAGCACTTCATATTCCTTGCGAACACCTTTATTTCCTCAGGTTGAATGACACTAGTCAAATGTCACAAACATTATTTAATCATGAAAGATTAGTCCTTTTAATGGATTTATGAGCTTGAGTGAGTACAATCACTATTTCAGTCTTTAATCTCCTTTTGCCTCATTAATCTGATTTCCTCATAATCTGCTTCTGTCAGTGATTTTTTATTTATGTATTTATTTTTCTTGATCACCTGGTTAAAGAGAGAGAGAGCCTATTGCAAAGTGGAAATGTGTCATGATGTAGGTTATTGTCTGAAAAGGGATAAGAGAAATCTCAAGGCTGCCAGTTTTTGGTAGATCCTCAGTTAAATGGATAATCAGTGAAACAGCTGTATCCAGTGATTTGCACCATGGCCTAATCACCTCTTTAACTTTTCTCTCAGACGAGACGGACAGCTCCACAGGCCAGTAATGATCCATAGAGCAGTACTGGGCTCACTGGAGAGAATGATCGCTATACTGGCTGAAAACTTTGGAGGGAAATGGTGAGAAGCTAATGGAGTTGTTTTTTGTTAGGCTCTAATGTAGGATGACTCTGCAGTTGCACCCTAACTCTTCACTCTACTCTTTTTCCCCAAACTAGGCCTCTGTGGTTGTCTCCTGCGCAGGTCATGGTTATTCCTGTAGGGGGCAACAATGAGGAGTACTGCAGAGAGGTCAGTAGCGGATGGAGATCTGCTGACCAAGTCTGCTTTGGGTTTTTTTTTTTTTTTTTCATAGTTAATCTGTTGACATGAGCAGCATTTTACAAAGCCTTAAAAGAAGCTCATCTCTCCTGTTAAGGTGGTTCAGCAGTTCTTTGAAGCTGGCTTCATGGTTGATTTGAATGAAGATCACGGCGCAACCTTAAATAAGAAGATTCGCTCTGCTCAGCTGGCCCAGTACAACTACATATTTGGTAAAGATGTCTCACTAACACAAAAAGGCCTTTGAATGAACTAAAGCCCATTACTGCGTTGTTGTTTTTTTTTCCCCTCATGAATGAACCAAGTTCTCCCTCAGCAGTGACATCAGCGTTAATACATTTGAACGTCTCATTTATATATTTTCCTGTGTTTTTGTGTAGTCGTCGGGGACAAGGAGTGTGAGAGTGGAACAGTGAACGTCAGGAGCAGAGGGGGTAAACAGCTGGGCAGGAGGCCAACAGAGGAAGTGCTGCGATCCCTCAAGCAGCTACGAGATACCAGGAGCAACCTGGATGAGTTTTGATGAGCGTTGACATGATAAATGTTTGTTTTTAAATGTTCAAGCTGTTATACAACAGTTTGGGGTTTTTTCTGACGATGTGGCTACTATGAATTATAATAAAACTATAAAATGTTAAGGGTCTTGTGCATCGCTCATTATTGTCCTTTAATGGTATTCACTCATAAAACAGTGCCCTAAAAGCAATTAAATATCCACAATTCTTTTAATGATATGAAAACCAGACATACTTTTAATACTGGGAGAAAGAGGGGGGCACGCAGGGGGAACTTGACTAAAATAGGAGCGAGAGCAGCTGTGTGTTTTCACGTGTGTTTAGTGGAAAGAGTCGAGTCAAGGTAAAGGCCAGAAAGGACTGGAGGTTTTTCCTTTTTTAATTTGGAGAGGGCAGCAGGATGGAAAAGACATCAGTCACAACAGTGACAGAGGCAAGAAGTGAGGCGTGTGCTCAGAGATAAACCAAGTCAACTGGACAGAAGAAGCCACCGCTACCAGGATGCTTGTGAAACAGGTGGAGTTGACCCTGTTCATTTCCTCTGGAAGGAACTTTAATGCGTCAGATTAGTGAGCTGAGGAACGTCTGTGATCCTGTTTGATAAGATCAACTTCAAAAATGCAGCACATCTGAGATTTCTCTAATGCAGTGGAGGTGAATGACTCCACACTGAAAAATGATGACGGACTTTGGTTCAGCAGAGCTAAGAGCTAATATCAACATGTTAATGTGCTGTTTTAACAACCAGCCTCCCTCTGTTTACCTTCTTACTTTACCATCTCAGCAAAACTGATTGTCAAAGCAGATGATTGACCCAATTATACTCTTGGATTCAGGAGAGAAGATAAAGGTTCTTGCAAAAAAAGATCAATCTGCATATGCATCTGTGAAGTGGCAGAGAAATGTTTTAAACTGAAAAGTTCAGCTTGCTCTTGGTGATTTTACAAAACATCTGGTTTACCAAAGTTGGTAAGATTCATCCACTGGGAATTACAAATATCTGCACGACATTTCATGGCAGGCCACACGGAAAGTCTCCTGCAGGGTTTCAGACCAAGACCTTCTCGCTGTGAGGCAACAGGACTGACCACCGTGTTGCCCCAATTCTGCCCAGTATGTTGTTTATCTAACATTGTCTGGGAAACAATATGTCATAGATTGGAGAATCAACATTTAGATTTTCTTTCACAATTTTTACTTTGTAAGTAAGCTGCCACTGGTGCCACTGGTGCATCTGAGTGTGCGAAGTCTTGTGCAGTGACACTAAAGGACTTAAACTGATCAAATTAAGCCATTCTGACTGTAGTCAGTTTTTACTGGATGGAGATTTTCCCTCATGAAATCTTAAATTATAGAAAAGAAATGGATGCTCTTTTATTAGAAATCATTTTGAAAATAGTAGAGAAACACAGACCAGTAAAGCAAATATATCTTCCTGTCTGGTCGGTAGAAGAACTGGAAATGTGGGCCAACTCTTCACAGCAGAGAAACTTCCTATTTTCAGGTGCTTTAAAATTGGATTAAAAAGATTAAAGGTTTTGAGAAGACACGCAACACTTCAATGTTATTCTCAGTAGCTGTAAATATGATAGAATAGTTTTGTTGTTTATAATTCTGCTGTAAGTCTGGACTCCCGCTCTGCTGCAGTCTCGGTCCAAAATACAGAGATAAAATACGGCCCAGAAAGCCACCTGCCAACATTGCACAGTAGTTGCGTAGTGATGACACAGGCCATTAACTCCAGTAAACACTCCTCAAATCTTTACAGTAGATAAGAATATCTGCCTCCCTTCACCCTCCCCACATCCTCGCTGTGCCCACCCTCCACCATTATCTCGTCTGCGTAAAAGATACACACACATAAAAGGCAATCTTTTATTCAACCAGAGGAGTCACACAGAGTTCAAGGAAATTATTTTTAGCAAAAGGGACTTGCCACAAAAGAAAACTGCTGTTAGGTCCACGAGAAAAAAAAAAACGTTTTAAACCAGTAGAACATTGGGGAGAATTCACCATTGACTGCTAACATGGATATCTAAAACAGATTATTTAATAATCTGAATGTCTGAGATTCTACTCTGACAACATCAGTGGAAAATTCAGCTTTTGTTTTGTTCAGTGCAGGGTTGTAGATCCCAGACTACATTTTTTAAGGGGGGTGAAAGTCTTGGTAACAGTGACAAACAGTGGAAGCAGGAACCTGATAAGAGAAGATTTTCAATCCTCGAAAAATCCTTTTGTGGTTTAAGGTCACCGTTGTCCTGGAAGTTCCTTTTTCCTGGCGGGAGGCAGGGTGACTGTGACCCAGGCGGGAGGAGGAGCCTAACAGGCCGGCGGGAGAATGATAAACAGGGTGCTATGTATTGTTCTCCTGGTATCACCGAGAAGCTGTCAGCTTGAGTGATTGAAGGCTGAACCTCCCAAAATAGGCCCTCCAAGGCCGGGCTGCCTCTCCCTTCCACCCTGTTATAAATAATTTGTGTGTGTGCCCTCTGTGCGCATGCATTTTATGGCCGTGTGTGCTCTCGAGACGGGGCGAGGAAGAAAGAGAGTGTGTGAGCACAAGGAGGGAGACGTGATCGCTGCCAAGGAAGCTTTAGAAACTGAAGCCATGGAAAACAATACCAGGAGGTTTGTGAGGCCGCCAGCCAAACAGTGACAGAGACGGAGCGCGCTCGACCCTCTGCTGACCTCTTCACACACACACACACTTACACACACACACACACGGACTGGAGTCTTGCAGTAACAGTACACTCACTTTCGCTCCCATCCTCAGGCGCCGACACTTCAAGTTGTGTGTGTGTGTTTGAGTCCATGATATTTGGAGTGGGGCTTGCACCCCACCTGAGAGAAAACCAATGGATTATTTGGATTCTAACAGGTGTGCGTACATGTTCTTCACGCATGTATGACAGAGCGACACCGGCGCACGCGTGAAAGCCCATCCTCAAGCTGCTGAAACAGTTCCAAGCAACAATCAAACCAAAAGTCGCCCCTCTTGGATGTACCGTAGGTCTGCGGCAGAATAAAGCCGTCCGAAAAGCTTTCAGCCTCGACTGGATACCCCAAAACCTCAGCCCACCCACACTGCCGGGCCTCCTCTCCCTCTCTGTCTTCTGTCCAGCAGCGCTGCTCAGCTCCGCCGCCGCTCGTGTTATCTGGCTTCCTTCTCGACCCGTCATCCGGGCTCCACTTTTATCCACCAGAATCTAATTCACTCCTTTCAAGCTTTACACTCGCTTTTAGATTAATTTCAAAGTAATGAATGCTAACACACACACACTCGCACTAACAAGGACACACTGATAACTCCCAGCTCAGTGGCGTACAGTCCCAGGCTGGCCTCGCTCTGCTCCAAAGTATGTCTGCTATGCTCAACACACTGCTGACCTGATTTCCCATCCTGCTCTTGTTGGAGCGGGATACCTAGAAGGAGCAGACTCTGATGAAGAGTCTCTGTGTGAAAGACGGATTTGGTTTATTGTTCTAGCAAACCTGTTGAATCGCTCTCAGGAGGGAGGAGTTTATGGTTTCAGGGAAAGGTTAAAGGTCATGTTGACTCTCGGGCGAGTTTAGTAAGTGAGGAAATAAATCAGTCATTTTGTGACCCGATAAATATTTACTGTCGTCACCCTCCTCTCTCTACAAATCACAATTAATATGAGGAGGAGAGAGGAAAGGAGATGCTTCACGTACTTTTTAATTTTTCTTTTCCACGACTTTCTGTCAACCCACGTGGAAGCCATCAGAGCTCTACTCACACGCTGCCTTTGTCGGTCTTAAGAAATCAACTGAAGACAGCAACAAGGCTATTCTAAAGACTTTTGTTCTTGGAACTAAATTAATTCATTTTGGAGGCAGGGCAGATCAAGATAAGCACCCTGATTCTGTCTTCTGTTATTTGCAAAGCAGAAGTAAAGATACCATTTGTAACAGAAAGCAGATTGATTTGAAACTCTCCTCTGGAAACTGTAGACATAAGTTTCTTTTATTAAAATGTGCATTTTTCATTCAGAAACTGATCACTGAGGCCACTTGTTCCACGTGTCTCCTGAGCTCATCAGAGACTCGCCTCACTGCGCTACCCTGTGCAGGAACTAGTGGAGTCCTTGGAGGAGTGAGCGGAGGTGAAGGTGACCTCAGACCCTGACCTTGGTTTAACTTCAGGATTCCTGCTTTTCGGGGGTAACTTAAACCCGCCGAAGGAGAGCGAGTCGGACCAAACGGTTCCTGCAAGGCCGAAGGAAAGGGAGGGTGCTGCAGCACAACCTTTAGTGTCGTATGCAGAGGAGCATTTTTGAAATGTTGCAAGGGTTTATCATAAAGCTCCTCTAGTTCTGAATATGGACATGGTTATATTCATTCTGATATATTTGAGGTTAATACTTGTATCACCTTCTTATTTGTGCTTGGGTACGTTTTGTGGCTGGAATTACAAGACAACAATATCATCTCGTCCTTTTTTATTCTGAATCCGAAGCTGCCACCTCTATTTACAAACACAAAACTCATTTTAGGTTGAAAATAAGACAAAATCTATCATAAATGTGAGTTTAAGGGGTAGAAAAACTTCTTTTGAAAACAGAGTACTGGTTCTTATGTATGTGTGTATGTGTGTGTGTGCGCGCGTGTGTCTGTCTGTGAGATAAGAAACTCGGCACACAAGATGGAAAAACAACTTTCATGTCAGACTTCAGATTAAAAGCGACCAGACGCTCCACCGGTCCTTAAATTAATGCTTCATAAAAGGGAAACTCTCAACTGACATGCTGTACATTAAACACATTTCTCAAAATGAGTAATTATTCCCAAATACTCTGCGACATCGTCTTAAATCTTAGAAATGCTGCAGACATCTCCTGTTTTCACTGGAGATGTCTGCAGCGGGGCCTCAAATTCCAAAACTCACCTAGTGTGATCTGTTATGTGGTAATTCGATTAAATGCTTTGTGTGTGAATATGCATTATTCAGCGGGCCGTATTATGATGACGGGGGCCTCACTCTGTCCAGTATTATAAACCAGTCTTGTGTCTCTGTTGTGTAGAGATCTGGGCCCCTCCACACAGCACTTGATTGGGGTTCAGGGTGCTTTCTGCTATTTCTCCCCAGTCTTTCTCAAGAGTGTGCGCTGCCTATTTACACTATCTTTCTCTGCATATATGTGTGTGTGTGTGTAATGCTCAAATTATAAATACACTACATTGCCAAAAGTATTTGCTCACCTATCTGAATTATCAGAATTATCAGAATCAGGTGTTTCAATCACTTCCATGGCCACAGGTGTATAAAATTAAACATCTAGCAGACCAAGACATTTTGTCCAATTCCATGCTCCCAACTTTGTATATTAGATTTATACAGAACCAGCATTTTTTATTGATAGACATGCACACGTGCATGCATTTATCACCAGTGATTTATTGGAGGTAGTCAGGGTTTGAGTACATGGTGCATGAGCATGAGGCCGCTGCTCTGACCAGGCCAGCCAGGAAATATAATCTCTCCAGCGTGTCCCGTGTCTGCCTAGAGTCCTTCTCCCAGCTGGACATGCCTGAAACATGATACCTGAATGACCTCATTTGGCCCGTCTTAATGCAGAGGAGCAGCAGCTCTTCTCCAAGTCCTCTCGGATGACTGAAGTTCTCACCTAATCTCTAAGGGAGAATCCAGCATCCCAACGGAGGAAAACTCATATCATCGATCGTCAAACTGTTAATCTTGTTTTACAACTTCATCATAAATTATCTTTTGAACCTTAATTCAGCAGAAAACACCTATTAGCAGCGTAAAGCACCCTTACCAGAGAGAGAAGTCATTCTTTGTGTGTGTTGTAACCGGACCCTTGGTGTTCTGTGTTCTGACAGCCAGTTTGACCCCACTTTCACGCTGCTGCTGTGCAGTCCAGGTCAGTAAATGGAGGTTTATCTGCTGAACCAACCACATTATTAAAAAATCAATTCAGACAGAGCAAACTACAAAACCACTGATAATATTGTGCTGTGTGTGTTTTTTTTTTCTCTTTTTTTGAATAATTTATTTACTTTCATTTTTTTCTGATTGAGAGACAAAGGAGCTGCTTGACTGACTCCAAGTTTGGTTTCTTTGTTTTGGACCGTGATTCTGCCGCTCCAGTGCGATGATACTTGACCGCATGAGCAAACCCGCCCAGCCTGCGCATCTCAAATAACTCTTTACCATGTTGATTATGGGTAGTAGTATCATGACTGTCTGTCACGTGTTGCCTTTACAAGCCATAGCATGTTTTCCACAACCCAGCTTTCACGCTTCAGATCCAATGTAGAACATTAATTCAGCATCAGTCAGAACTTATGTGGCCACAATCTGTCATCAGAGCCCGGGAGCTCCTTGAATGAACATGGCAGGAATTCAGCAGCAGCAGTTAGCTGAAACGCAGGCGGTGATGCAACCCTCAGCGGCGTATAACCGATCAGCCGTAAACATACCAAAGCACTTACCCGGCACCATCCGTCTGCTTTATCTTTGTGTCTGCCGGGCCAAACGTGGCTGACCAGTGCCAAGCCATACCTCATGTGTTCATTCGGACCAAAAATGATCCCTATTGTTTGTTGTTATGATCATATATGTGACGCACTGGCTTCTCTGAATGAACAACAATTCGGTCTTTGTATGAATGACTGAAACAGGGTCATCTCTGCAGTTTTCGTAAGCCAATTAGGACCCAAGTGAGGTGAAACCCTTCATGTTCTCATCAGTGACGACTGTAACTCCTCATTAGGGCGCTCCGCCCAATGACCCTTTTGTTTCAAGCCCATTTCTACTCAGATGGCATCACATGATACGGTTTTTCAGGAGTTTTTGGCAACACAAATGAGTGCAGAGGGAGGACTTTGGCTTTAGGGTTCAATGCATCAGATTTATGAATTGACACAGTACATCATTATCCGGCATCGTTTACACAAATGTGCGTTCGGTCTGGGAGAAGTTGTGCTCCCTCAACTCAAACACATAGTTTTGATGCTTAAATGTAACCAAGCAGCAAGGTGAAAGCAAACACAGAAGAAGAAGAAACTATAAATGTCTCAAACTCAATCTCATGATCATAAGCAACTTTCTGCAAACTTCCCTCCTTATGAGTATTTCTTTTTTTTTTTTTCATTTATTGATGAGTGAACACTCCAGATTCATGGAAGAACCGTACTGTTTGACCCCCAGGGACAATAACACATTATTATCTCCCTCCATTAATCTTTTTGGACCCCTAGTGTGCTTTTCCTTTTATTCTTTGGACAACAATCTTCCCACTTGAGGTGCTTTGAGGACCTGTGAGCACTGTTTCTAAGTTAACTACGTGCTGAAATGCTGTTGGCGTTGTGGATCTCCCAAACTACATCGGGCCCAGACCGTAAAGATGTCAGGCAGTTTCTCCTCTGGGTCTCTACAGTTCTTTCAGAGTCCACACACCCTGCTTTGATCCGCACCCTGGCACAGAATTGGTGGAATGGAGCAAATATTGACTCCATCTGAGCCATACAAATCTCTCCCCCTTCCTGAAATCTTTCTCTTTTACTCTCCTTTACACTTTCTCTGTTCCTCTCTAATCTGCCATTACCTCTTTCTCCCACATTCCCTTTCATCCCCTTTCTGCGGCTGCCTTTCTTCTCGCCCCCTTTGTGTCCACGTCTGTCACCCCGTCTCTCCCTCCTCTCAAGGCTTCTCAGGCTGTCAGTGCTGTTAGGTCAGGCCAGCCCCTCCTCCTCCCAGCTGCCCTCGCAGAGTTCAATCTGCAGCTCTCCCTGTTTCTAGCTAGTTTGAATTTCACACTGCGGACTTGAAATATCGGTCACCTCAGTGCACTCTGTTTCCAACTGCATGCTGCCGCCTCGAGCGTAGAAATTAATATTTCATCTGTTTGACCCCTAAAAACGAAAGTGTCAAAGCGGTCTTGATGGTATGTGCCAACAGACCTTCACGTGATGTTCATATGTGCTGCAGACGGCTTCTGTGGAGTACAGAAAGCTTTCACCACTTTGTTCTTTGATCTCCTTTCAAGGTTTCCTTTTTTTTTTTTGCTTTTCCCACATTGAATGAAACTGTAGCAGTTTGCAGCTGAATCTGAGGTATTCGGGCTTTAGAGATGAGAACTAGCACCTTTAAGTTCAAGGCCTTGGTCCCAAGAAGCAAACTATCTTTGACCCAGATAATTCAAAGACCAAGGGGACATCTAATTAAAAGCCTCAGTCACACGTAGCTCATTGGTTCAAGCAGGTGATTTGACTCCCGGCCTACGGCCCTTTGGCTGTGTGTCTTCCCCTCTCGCTCTGCCCGGGTCTCTTGTCTACCCTTCACTGTAAATAAAGGCCACTAGTGCCCAAAAGGTAAGTAAATAAATAAAAATAAAAAGCCTCACTCGCACTGATAAACGTACGTGTTCCGCAGCACTGCCAGAATAAATGTTTTAAGAACAAAACAGAATGTCTCTGTTTAAGTTTGATCAGGTAATGTTTTTGAGAAAGAAAAACTCAAGCATAAAAAAAAAAAAATTCATCTTATCTGTGAAACATGGTGGTATGGTAGTTTGGTGCTTTTGGTGTTGCTTTACTGGGGCAGCGGTGATACCATATGAATGATTGGCTTTATTTGTCCCCTTGGGGAGATAAGTTTGCAGCATAATTTCTTCGTAATGATCCACAACGACATTCATAGGACACAACAGTTCATTAATCAGTGAATTAAAATAAAGCCATAAAATACAGGAATAACAGGAAGAGTATATACTGGCCAGACTGGCCAACCGTAGCGCAATTATTGAAAGTGCGTTTTGCGTGATCTATTAAAAAGTTTGATGACTTGAGGTAGTAAATTAGAACTTTGATCTATTCTTAGTAAAGAATGGGGGGAATTAACGGCTGGCTGGATGGCAAAGAGGCAAATAATGAGCAGAGAGGATGCCTCGACTTGCTATAACTGATGACACAACACATTCTGAGTTACACCGGCAAACCCGCCAGGAAATGTCTGAGCATCTGCTCATGAACTGAACCTCAGATGATAGTGATTCATGCAGCTACACAAGTTGTTCTGGTAAAGAATGAATGCTTTACACCAGCCAGGTCAAGCTCCTGAGCTTAAACCAGTGGAAATGCTGTGGAAAGCTTCCATGATGTGTATGTATATGTACTGTGATTATGTCACTGAAAACATCATGATACATAGTGTGTGTGAACTGAATTCCATACCGATCACTTGCTTAGATGTAACAAGATGTAACAACATAAATGTGTACGGGGTTCAAGACACTGATCATTTGCAGACCTTGTCTCTGGTCGGGCTGTTAAAGTTAAAAAAGGGGTCTAAAAAATAAATAAATAAATAAAAAAAAAAGCAGTGATGCTTTATGTGTGAATTTGTAGAATAACTTTGGGTCTGATTTTGGCATTGTTTTCCTGCTCCCATGTTGTTTTTGAATATTTTCCTCAACAGTAGAAGAGATTTTGGCCTGCCGTCTTTGTGCCTGAGGCGGCGGAGGGTGTGTTTTCTGGAGGCAGGGTGTGTTTGTATATATGCAAGAAGTTTTACGAGTGATTTATCACTCCCGCAGGGCATGGCTGCTCTGATCTGCAGTGTTATTACTCAGATCAGCCAGCTGAGACAAATAGCAAATCTGCTGCTACATATAGGCCCCCACAGACACAAACACACAACATCTGTGTGTTGTGGTGGCCAGTTAACACAGACATTTTGCTAATCAGGGCCCAGTGGTTGGTGTGTGTCAACTAGCCAGCATGTAAGTTATTCCTTCTCAGAGATCCAGAAGGGGGGGTAGGGAGTTATAAGTAGTCACGCACCACTGGTGGCCGTGGTGATGACCTCTGGCTAATTGTAGTTACTGATATACATGGTTCTTAGAAGTCCAGAGATATCCATTTCACTAATCACTACAGCAAGAGCCACTGCATATGTGTCTATGCATATTTACCCATCTTGAAATTCCCCTCATTATTCTTGGCATGCATTTTACATTAACTTCTTTATTTTGGCAGATCAAATCTAAAGCCCCCCGTGTAATGTCTTTGGTCGTTGTCTTTGAAGTCATTAATCTCCATCGCCATCACTGCAACCATATTGTTGGAAGCCTGTCCAAGAAAAGCAGCAGCCTGGCCCTGGGACGGCTCAAGCCCAGGGCGTGTTAATATGTGTTCAACCATAACTCCCTACATACACACCCTCCTTTCCACTTGTTGGTCTCGCTCACATTTCCACCATGTCACCTCTCCACTGAACAGAAGCAGGGTGGGAAATATTAATGAGGTTGAGATCATTCCTGAACAATTCTAGAGCAGCTGCTGAGTCGAGGAGGGACAAACATCTAGAAGGGGACAAATAGCCGTAGAATACAATAAGTATCGGATTTTAGCTGCTCTTCAGTTCAGAACCTACTTTAATGTTTCAGAAAGCATCACATGTTTTAAGTCAGTGATTGCAAACCTGGACCGTACTATGGAACCATGTCGTTGAACTAGATGGAGGAATTTTCTGGGGGTTGTCAAGCAGCTCTTCCACGAGAACATGCATTAATGGAAGAATAAGATGTTTCAAATGTTGGATATATCATTCAGTATTTATGGTGCCTTCACAGATGTGCAAGTTACAACTGACATGAGCGCTAACGCGGCCTATGTCATCACAGATGTTCCCTATGCTGTGCACATGATTGCCAAAAAGAATTTCTGATTTTGGCCCAACAGATTAATGGTTAGGTTGCTTCCCTGGGGAGGTGTTTCAGGCATGTCCAACTAGGAAGAGGCCCTGGGGCAGACCCAAGACATACCGGAGAGATCATATCTCTTGGCTGACCTGGTGAGCACCACAGTATCCTCCCACAAGAGCTGGAGGAGGTGGCCCCGTGGAAGCGGGTCTGGGCTTCACTGCTCAGGCTGCTGCCTCATGGCCCTAACCTGGATAAGCAGAAGCTAATGGATGGATGGATAGATAGAGAGAGAGATAGACCCCTCTCCCCTTTCCCCCTTTCCCCCTCAGTCCAACTTTACTGAGTTCAGGTCAATGGAAAGTCACAGAGATTCCTGATCCTGTTCTTGTATGTTCTCTTCTTTGCACGAGAGGTATTCAGGAGCCAGTACAAAAATTTCCATCACAGAATCTGGTATGTTTTTAATGAAGTGATGCCTGAACATTTGAAGTTGACTGCCAAGTCCAGCCACATCTTTTTTTTCTGGATTCTTTGATTAATCTTGTAATATTAAATTTGATAGAATCCATTGTGGGCCACTGGATAGCTCATGAGCAGGATTCTCAGAGCCGATATGTCCTCACTGCAGCTGCAGGTCTGACTCCTGGTCTGTGATCCAGCAGGTTTTAGATGTTTCCCTGCTTTGAGACACCGTGATACAAGTGGCTGTGTCATCAACAGACTTGTGCAGACATTGATGACAACCTGATAACGACCATTAATTAGAATCAGGTGTGTTGAAGCTGGAAAATCTCTAAAACATGCTGGATAGGGGCTCTTGAGGACCAGGGTTGGGCACCCCTGCTTTACTGCATGTCATCCCCCTTTTTCTCTGCCCTGTTTCCTGTCACTCTTTACTTTCAATAAAGGTCATTAGTACTCAAAAAATCATTTAAAATGAATTATTTGCAATTTTATGTTGATAAATTCTTGATCTGTTATATTTCAATTGTTGGATAGACTCATGGTGAATCCCTCCTCACCTTCCCTCTGAAAGACTCAGCCTGTCTAAAATGCCCTTTTTATATCATACAAGTATACAAGTACAAGTATACAGTGATCCCTCGCCAATTCATGGTTTAAGTTCCGCAGTTTTAGTTATTCACGGATTTTTCAGAAATATAGAATATAATTTTAAAAAATTTGTAAAATCGCAGAAACATCACACGATGTTGTGCGCGTTCTCTCACAGTGAAGAAATGCTGTGAGCCAGCCTGGCCCCTTTAAGAAGGTGGACTTATGGGTAATGGTGTGGCCTTATGGGTAATGGAGTGTGTGTGTCGTGGGACGGCAGAAGAAAACGGGGTTAGATGAAAAGTGGAGTGAGCATCAACAGCAGCCCAGCGTGTATAGATTTACATTCTCTGTTAACCGACAGGAGCCGAACAAGTTACAAGTTCCTGCAGCGCCAGAATAAAGTGCTCGTTCCATGCAGAGAAAACCAGACTTTTTGTTTTGTTGTTGTTAGCGTGTTAGCCGCTAATTATGAGCCAAAAATAGCACAATACCAGCAGTTAGTTTACTACGGTTCAGAGACCAGAAGCTGTGAAGGTAACAGAAAGACCACAGTTGAGCCTTTGTCTTGTTTCGCTGCAGTGAGGGTTTTTAAACATATTTTAAACACATTATTGAGGCTCAGGGGACTCCAGCTCCAGTTGCGGATTTTGATTTGGGGGGCGGGGCTTACTGTTACTTTCTCTTCCACCCCTTTCTCCTGCTTTCTATTCATGAACTGTGACTGATTTGACACAAAGCTCCTCTTCTCTTCTTGACTCTTGACATCACATGTTTTCATGGTGACGAGGGTGATGTGTTTTTGATTAATGTGTCATGCAACTATAGGCCGAGTCCTGGAGGGACCTAAAAAGCTTTAAAAAAAGAATTTGAGCCAGATTCAGGATACAGTGTATATATTTGAAAGAAATGGCCAAACACCGAGGGATACTATTTTAATACTGTCCAGATTTTGACACCTCTTTGACAAAATTCATAAATCTAAATTAAGTGATTAAATGGGTGAAAAATAACAGTTCTTTCTTCTACTTTAGCATATTAAACAGATTTTATTTAAATATTATTATTATTATCTGTGCTCCAGATTGTTGTTTAATTCTTTAACGTATTGACAACCCCAATAGACAGCAGAAAAGCACCTGCTCTATTTGTGCAAGTACAGATCTTTTTAATAAACTCGATAAGTGATATTTCAGTATGCATCGTGCGCATGTCCTTGTTTTTTTTCTTAGAAAGGTCCTTGGAAAGGTTTCAGTGGTCTGAAACATACCAAGTGAAATCCAACCTGCACACCAACCCCCCCAAGAGATCAAGTCAAGCCTTTAAGACCCTTTAAATGTATTTTATTTCCTTCTCCACCACTGTCACTCTTCTTACCCCCATCGCTGTTCCCCTCCAGGCTGCTTGGCCTTCATCACTTGTTTTTGAAAAGTGACTGACCAGAAAGGTTGTTTACCACAATGCAATATAACACGTGAACAAGGTGCCATCAGGCATCTGCTTCAGACCAAAGCTGAGAAGAATTCACAACCAGCGAACACACACATATACATACCCAGACACATGATCCAGGCTCAAAAGTGGCTTGTCTCTTGACACTTATCTGAACTTCAAATTGGTGGAGCATGTCTGGTTTCTGGTCTTTAAATGTGATTAAATGGTTAAACACAGGCATGCTTGTATCATGTAAACATATATTTTCTTCTCCACTAAGCCAAAGGCTATGTTTCACCCATGCACAGTAAATAAAATCATCTTCTATACTGAGCTGTACGTATGCCACAATATGAAACTTCTAATACTTCATAGTTGTCCCATCAGTGCTGCTAATGCTGTTTCTGGAGAGGAGTATCATTACTACTGATCGGTGTGACCAAGCACAATGGGGCATTATAATGTTGGATTGTGCAACTAGAAAGCGGCTCTAGGGTTATTATGGCTTAGTCAGGACCCACAGTTTGTGCGCGTGTCTTAGAGGGAGTGTATTTGCGCGCGCGAGAGTTGTGTAATAAGTCCATTTTTTTTGAGCGTGTGTGTGTGTATTCCCCCTTCTCTCTCTCTTACTCTGTCTCTCCCGTGGCCCCCTGGCTGCCAGGCGTCACACCAGTTTATAATAAGGACCCACAAAAAAGTTGTCGAGTGAAAGAGAGGGAGAGAAAAAAAAAACTGAACCCTTCCCACACTGCAGAAATCACGGGCAGTGACTGTGACAGGAGGAAGGGGACAGAAAGAGTGAGAGCAGAAGAAGCCCTCGCAGGACTTCATCACATGTCTTTGAGGACCGGAGCAGATCACTAAACTGGACTGATAATCGATATCCGTGAAGTCAGAGCTGGTTGGGAGTTTCTTGGAGCATGCGGCTCGGTTCACTATTCAGGTAAAACTTTCACTTATCCAGCTGCTGCCTCTCCTAGTATGCTTCCACAGCGGCACATGTGGGTTTTGCATCCCTGTGTGACCGGGCAGGGTGTTCATATAGACTGTGGTATAGATTCCCCAGTGTTGTTTTGTGTTTCTAGTCAAGTGTTTTTCCTTTTACGCACGACGTCTACTTTTTGCGCGCAGGGCGCTGTGCAGGGTATATGATAGGGATTTACCCACAGGCGTCTGCTTTTAGGTAAGAGTTCCCTATTCGCCCCCAGGGCGGATTTTTGTGAGGTTTTCCTCTGGCTTAAACCTCTCCCTCTGCCTCCGCCTGTCCCCGCGGCTCTGGGTTTACTCTACAATGTGCCACTGTAGCGGCCGCGGAAACGTGGAGCCGAGTAGGGGGTCGTTACTTCGGCCTGAGCGGCTCTGTTGTGTCGGGCTGTGCGGGACCTTTGTCCGTGTTTTTCCTTGGTAATTGTGTAGCCTTGTGTGGGGAAGATTCCAGAGACCGCGGCGGTGCACCACACTGGGAAGCAGGGACCAATTACCCTGCCTACATGTGGCTTGCGGACTGGTGATTGCGGTGATGGTTCGGTTCTCGTGTTGAGGCGCTGCTGTGTCCATCTTTGCGAGTCCTTTAGTATCATGTTCAGATTAAGTTCTTGGCTGGCTCGATGATTGTATTCCACTTGTCTCCAGTGCACTTGTCCCGATTCTATGAAGGCTGTTGGACAACTGTCCATCGAAAACAAGTGCCAAAAAGAAGTTTTCACCTTCTCAAAGTTACAATAAAAGATCATTTCCTCGCGGATTTTCTCACACAAACGCAACCATTACAACACTGTTTGAACATGGGATCTCCAAAAGGAGAAAAAAACACATAACCATAGCCTGCAAGATGACTGATTACGGCTTTAAGTGTGATTATTGCGCGTGTGAGTGTAAAAGAACCACAACATCTGGGTGTGTGCAGTCACAAGCAGAAGCATGCGGAGGGAAAACATGCTCTCTGTTTCAACTCATTGGTTTGTTAGAGGATTTCCCTGATTGAGCGAGATGTTTGCTCGTGAACCTATAGGCTAAAAGGAAACTTTTGTTCTCCCACTTTGGTGCCCACGCGCCACCTGAAGGGGGAAAGAAATGCACATAACTGGTTGCAAAAGTCCTGCAATTACATCACTGGAACATGTGACGGGGCGATCAGTCAACACCTCTGCTTTAAAATAAATGTATACTGGAGGAACTAGTTCATGAAAATGGGCTGTTTTTGAACAGAAAACACACTGCAGTCATTTAAGACAGAAAGTTCACCCTGTTTCTCCTATAAGCTTTTATGAATCAGGGAGATTATTATTATTATTATTATTATTATTATTATTATTATTATTATTATTATTATTATTATTATGTTACTGCATTTGGACTTGGAAATAAATAAAATCTCAGATAAACAAGGCATGCCATCAGTATTACCCTACACATCATTTATTATTAAAAGCAGCATGAAGGAGTATTTTCCCATGTTAAAATATCAGTTTAATTTTCATTTTAAGGAGTATTTGATTACTTTTAGGAAGCGCTGTTTCTCGGTGGCCAGTCCCCACTTGGCTATTGGGAAAAAAAACATCGGAAGTAATTTTGGTACTCCAGTCCCGATTTGTTGGTCTGGAGCATTCAGGTGTAAGGTAACACAATGCCAGGGTGGAAAGAAGTCAGCAATGATCTTAGAGGAAGCGATTGCTGCTGCCCAACAACCTGGAATGCATCATAAAAACATTCCCAGCAATCATTCTAGAGAAAGATCCAAGACAGTTGCAAATCTTCCCAAGGAATGAACATTCCAAGAAGTTTGCTTGAAGCGCAAACTTCATAGAAATTAAAAAGAAATAAAAGGGCTACTTCACATACTCTATGGACCTGGATTAACATTTAAAACTTGTAAAAAAAGTAAAGCTGACCACAGTTCATTTTGAAAAACTGGACAAGCATGGGTTGCTTGGAACGGTTGCTGGGAGAATGTCTGTTTTCTCTAAAAAGAAAAATGAAATTGAAAATGTGGCTTACATTTGTAAAGTTGCATCTGAACAAACCACAAGAATTCTCCAACAATGGTCTCTGGATAGACAAGACCACCAAAGTGGAGACATGAACACTGTCTTTGGTGACAATCAGACAGAGACCATCAGCATAAACAGCTCATAAAACCTGTCAGGCACAGTGGTGGGTTCGGGGGGTGGGGGTGGGGGGGATTGGGCTGTTTTTGCAGCCACGGGATCTGAATACGTTGATATTCAGAATGACTCTGAATATCAACATATTCTAGGATCAAAGATCAACTATAAACTATCTGACAGCCAAGTTTTGTCTGAAACTGGGTCGTGTAACAGGACGATGATTCTAAGTTCACCAGCAAATCTACAAAACTGCCTGAAAAAGAAAACGCATCAAGGTTTTTCAAAGGTATGTCAAAATAGAGACCTCAACCTGATTGAGCAGCTGTGGTAGGACCTTAAGAGAGCTCCTCATAAATTAATAGCTGCAAAACCTCAGTTAACTGAAGTGACATCGTAAAGAAGAGTGAGCCAAAATTCCTCAGCAGTGATGCTGAGACTGATAATGTCAGAGAGAAAATAATTACCTGAAGTTATTGCTGTTACAGGTGGTTTTACAAGCTACTGAATCATGGAGCGTACTTCGTTTTTCACAGACTGTTTCCGCATTTTGGTTTTGTTTTTGTCAAATAATGATATGTTCAAATATGTTACGTGTTGTTGTTCATCTGAGGTTGTAGTTACTTTTCCACTTCACTGTATGTAACGATGTCAGGTTTAGGTTATATGAGAATTATGTGCTTTTTAAAGGACCCTATTCTGCTTGCTGCTATTTTAAATCCTGTGTATTTTCCACTTCTTCCACTCTCTCTGTTCTTCAACCCCCAGGCTCTATGTGCTGCTGGGCTTTGTGGTGGTCACGACCTCCGTGACCAAGGCTGCCAAGAGGAAGGTGAGTCATTAGATCATCAAGTTAGGTCAACAGAGTTACAATAAAGGGGTCAAAAGGTGCCAGCAGGGACGAGACAGGTTTGAGATTTTCCCAGTGTGTCACAAAGCATCACTCATATGCCCAAATGCACATTTAAAAAAAAAAAAAAGAAAAAGGCTACATGCCAAAAAATGGCTTTCCAGGTTGCACTGATTCATTTGAATCAAGAGATTATCTTCCAGATTTATAGCATCCTCACCAAGAACTGATGACACTCATCTTAGCTTTAACTAAATGTTTTTAGGGTACAGCGAAGGTCCTCATCTCCTGATGAGCTTTTCAGCTTTGTGACAAAGAATTTTACTGATAGGATTCAGACCAGAGCATGCAAAGGCGTGTGTACTGCTCCAGGCGTTCAACTGGCTGATGCAGTGGCTTTGTTTCATCATTAGGGTCTCAACTTAGCATGAACAAGGACTAAGAAGAGGATGATTCCTGTCTACACATAAGACAATAGAGGATTTTCAGTTTATATAAAAATAAAAAATAACAACTCTAACATTGTGAAGGTATGAAGGATTAATTGTAAGGTTACAGTACATGCAGGTATTCTATGCTTTAGTCATTCTCAGTTGACTGTTGCATGTGTCTGACCTCTATCCTTTTGCACATGCACATACAACATGTTTGGATTTTTTTATCTTTTTATTTTGGATACACCTATTTTGGTGTTCTCTGCATTAAGGATACAATATTGCGCTTAATATCTTGTCATTTAATAGACGAAAAGAGCCAGAAGAGTCCAGTGTTTTCAGTAATGTTTCATGTAGTCACAGTGTGTTTAAAGCAGAGTTTAAAGGGCCCTGAGATGAACCAGTGTGATCACTTTCTTGGGAGATATTTTAAGAGGGGCCCCAGGGTTCAGATCTGGTAGTACAGCGCGTTGAACCAGTAGCATCAGAGGTCACCAGTGGCTGCTGCAGGGTCACTGCTCACAGCTCATTACTGGTCCCAGTTATGTGGCAGCTGTGTGTTTGATGGCAAAGCAGCACACCTTCCCTCTAGACACATTCAAGCCCACTTCCTTCGCCCGTTCTCTTTCCCTTTTCTCCCACCCTCCCACCGTTTTACCCCCCGACAGCGACAGGAACCCATTTAATGTGCCGGCGATGCATCAGAGCGCACATGCTCATGCAGAAAAACACCTCTTCCACCTGCCTTCCCTCTCCCGTCCACAAACACTTTGCGCTGAATGTTTGCTTGTACATTTCCACTCATGTACATACACAGACTCAGACACATTTATATGCTTTCAACCAGAGGGGAGGGAAGTGGAGCACAGATTTATGTTTTGGTTCTTTCTCAATGGAAACTTTTGTTCAGCTCGCATGTTTGCCGCTCTGCCAACCAGGCCAGTGCCTCAGTTATGAGTTGGGAGGAGAAACATTTATCTGCGACCGCAGAGGAAGACATCAAAGGATAAACTGGCACCGACGTACAGGCCGTCACACATACTTATACACGAATGCTCAGCCGGCTCAGCCGTGGTCGTGTTGTTTCTGTGGTGTGTTCAGACGACACCAACTACAGTGAATTTGTTCAGCTGCTTTTTAGCTGCTGGCAGGTGACCGAGACTCTCTGAGGCCTGAGCGGAGAATGTGGAGTTCAGGATTTATATTTTGGCTTCATGAGAGAGAAACTGACAAGACTGAAGCTTATCAGTGGACTGTAAAGAAATAAGTCCCTGCAGGGTTTTGGGATTTTGCAGTGGCTACGTTTATACTATATTAAGTATGTCTGTAAAATGTTCCCAAGGTCTGAAGTTTTTCACAATTTTACAGCTGAGTTGCAGTTTATCTTCTCTAATGCTATCATTTATCCATAATCTTTGTCTTTGTAGATTTTATTTTTCTATCAAATGACAGATTAAAGGATGAACTTGATGACCAGAAATCCTGGTGGGTATAAATATGAAGAAATTCATGCAGCTGGTGGATTAAACCAGGAGATCCTGAATTTTTGTGTCAAAGCTAAGATAGGCCTTTCAGTATTCTCAGGGAAGTTATTTACACTTATTTGGCTTTAAATTGAAGGAAATTAAACCAAAAATAGCTTTTCAAACATCACGGATTATCATAGCATTAGAACTGATTCATTTATTCATTTGTTTTTGAATGAGTGCATAATGTCAACATCAGTTTCCACCTGATCAAATCTGATCATATTTCAGTTGTTTGTGAACTGTTGATGCATAACTGTAACTTTAGCTTTGTGACAGGTCTGCTTTTTTTTTTTTTTTTTTTTTTTACATTACTCTATTAATCATAAATTCATCAATAAATGTATCCCTGACCAGTTATACTACCTGCTCACGGTTCTGGTGTTCATTCAGACAGAAATACCTGGAGGCCAAAGCGGATGAGAACCTGCAGATTAAATGGTTGAACATTAATGCACATCTCATTCATTTACTCTGTCTGTGTGATTGTTGATGTATGTTTGTCTCAGGTGGCGACTCGGAGGTCCCGACAGGTGTTTGAGGCGGAGCCTGCAGAGGGGGTGTGGTCTGACTGGGAGGAGTGGTCAGAATGTTCTCAAACTTGTGGCATGGGCGTCTCCCAGAGGAAAAGAAAGTGTTTACCCCCTCCACCTCCACAGACCCCTCCCCTCCCCTTCTCTCCAGACAACTGGGCAGATTACCTGCCCGGGGGCATCGGGGGTCCTGTTGTCTCACCTGGAAGGCCTTACTACCCTCCTCGTTACCCTGGGCAACACCCGTCCTATCACTCTCCTCCGATCTCAAGCAACCATTACCCAGGATTGCCTTTGTATAGGAATACGCCCTCAGGAGGAGAAGGGCCTCCAGTTTCAGGGAACATCAATCGAGCACCCCCGTTTTACCATCCAGAGCTGTCCCCACCCAATCAGGACCCTGCGTCTGCTTACAGATCTCCCTACAACTCGGCATCACAAGGCTATAACCAGCCAGCAAGGGTCTTCAGGAGACCTCCAAGTCCAGGAGGAGCAAGGGGAGGGGGAGGGGGGAGCAGGCGCTCCGTCTCCACCAGTCGGGAGGCTTCGCCACCCAGGAGGTGAGTGAGAATGCAGGATTAGGAAGCAAAGTAACTGCGTTCTTTCCGGTAAATGTTTTAAGCCTTTTTCCACATCTGACCACGCGTCGTCACTGCGTGTAGCACCTGTAACCACATCCAGCAGAGACGTCCAAATGCAACAAAACACATGAAACTCTCAGTGGGTGATTAGTGGGATTACGCTTTAGACTTTAGGTCTTCACACTTATATGTTAAACTGTATTAGAGGGGGAAAAAGGTGTAGATTTTAAATTATAAGGCCTGGAATAATTTATTATTCACTTATACTCCCTTAATGGGTGTAGTATGGGAATCAAACATTAGACTCTTCATTTAGCCTTATGAAATGGAATGATCTAGTATTTTAGAAAATATGATTTGTTGTGTTAAAGCTAATTTAAAGTCAGTTTGGGTACAAAAGGCTAAAGATGAGATATAAAGCAAATTCTCTTTTACTGGATATGAATTATACTCAGTATAAATATGACTGATTTGCCAACATGTGCAAATAAATCCAAATTCAATTTTGGTTTTTGAAAGATATGTTTCCAAAGTAATTTTTGAGGCCAACACTAGTAAATTGTTTAATGTAATTGTTGTGGTTAGTTTTGATTAATAAGAATGTGGACTGAACATATGCAGATGCTTGTCCTGAGTCTGTTCAGTCACAACTGCGTACAAACAATTCCAGCTTTGTTTATAACGTAAAACTCTTAACATTTATTGTACATGTCTGACGCCTGATTAAACTGATTCACTAGCAGACTCCCTGGATGTTTTTGTAAGTACAAGAATGTCAGACATTTACGATCGCTACATGCTTTGTGCATCACGTAACTCTGTACATATGAATGTCTTTTACAGGTTCGTTGTTGTAATTCTTTGCGCTTTATTCTGCTAACCAGAATAACAGTAGATATTTACATGTGCTTCCCTCAGCAACCTGACTTTGCCTTTCTAATAACAGAGTCTTGAGTGGATTATGGGAAGTGAGTTTTGCATGGCTGGCAGTAGCAACAGTGCTTTGTTTTGGACAAATAGTGTCCTCCACATCCTTAAAATACTTGAGAGAGATTTATGTCTCATCTCAAAATAAGTACGAGGATGGAGCGACTTCTCTGAGTTCCACAGATTTAAGATTCACTCAGGTACTATTAGTTTAAGTGCCGACATGGATTGAGCTCTAGTTTGTTTTGATAGTTTAAGTCTGGATATCTGCCCATCTGTGGTACCTGCTGTGTTGCAGTATTACATCATTATTTCTGTCTTTTGTCTTTCACACAGGCACTACATGACTCTGCTTTCTCTCTCTCTCTCTCTCACACACACACACACACTTCTAGGTCTGTTATTTAGAAACTATTTAGCCTGACTTTCTGTTTTCTTTCTGCTTCAGGCTTTCTCTGTCCAGCTGGCAAATCTTTCCTTCTAAATATTTTTCTGGTGTGTATTCGCTTCTTCTTTTCACTGGCAGGTCTTCCAGCATTCGTCCAGGTCAGTTCGGGTATGGTATGGTTCCCTTCTCACTGCCGTTGCACCGTCCCAACCGACAGGCTCGCCACACTGGTAACAACACTGATGGTGTGCTTGGGCTGACTGCCACTGATGACAACACGGAGAACATCAGGAAAGATGAAGAGGACAGGGAGTCATGGAGGACCGAAGAGGAAGGTGATGAGCAGAAGGACAGTGAGGCTCCTGCTGCTGAGGAAGGCCCTTCAACGACCTCCACGACCGGCAGCCCCCACCAATACGTGGACAGACCTGCACACACCCCCACAGAGTACGGGAGGAGCAGAGTCCCATCCCGATATCCCTTCTCACACTCCTCATTGCCACCTGTCTTCAGTAACCGCCAAAGATTTGATTGGAACTCTGTCACTGCTCCACCCCCACCCATCCCTTCTTTCTCACGGCTACGCTCCTCTGGTAGCTCTCCACCTTTTTCCTCCCCACTCCACCGCCCCGGCCCTGTGCACAGAGACAGGGAGCTCCATCCAGGGTTCAGGCCCCAAACCCCATCTGCCGGCAACGTCTACCCCATACAGCACCTGCACGTGCCGACACCTGGGACCGGAGTCAGGCAGGCATGGAAGAGGAGCGTTCAGATGCTCTGGGCCTGAAAAGGAGTACCGCAGATGTTTCTCACAGGTATGATTGTGCTGCAAAGCATTAGAAGAGAGATATTTCACCTCACTTGCTGCCTTCAAACTCTTTTTTTTTTTTTTAAATAATCTCAATTTGTCTCATGCTCACCTCTGCTTAATTCAGCCCACAGTCGTTCTTGATTTATATGCTTGTCATGTGTTAAAGGGAGCAGTTAGGCAGCTGTAAACTGTGGAGATGAAGGTCAGTGGAGTGTATTTGATAGGTAGATCATTCCCCAGCTCCAACACTGGCTGGTTGTCTCTGAGCAATCACACGGAAACAACCTGCTAGGGCCTCCGCTACCTCGAGGCATGTGTGTTCGCTGGGTCAGAATGAGACCACACACCATCGTTAGGAAGTTATACATACCTGAGCGCGTAAGTCTGCGCGCCTTGTGAGTGGCTGCACGTACATGTGAATATGACTCTCAGCCAGGGTGTGCACGTGTTTGGCTGTGTGTGTAAATGTGTGTGTACATTGATGTTTTGTGTCTGGCTCTTGGCCGGCAGTGATGATTGGGGTTGCGGCCTGCTCCATACCTCTCCTTGCAGCACAATGAGAGCTTTATCAGGAGCTAAGTGTCTGTGCATGCTGTTGTGAAGAGCAGCCAGACACATAAGGGTGAGGAGGGCCAACTCACCCTCCACACAGACGGGAGGACCAGAGGCTGACCCCGCTGTGACTTTATTTCTGACTTAAAAAGACAGAAATAAAGTGGGAGATTTAGAGTCAGTATTGTTGATGAAATTTTATACCTTCACAGACCAAACACATTTCTTAATCAAGCCATGTCTTTTTCTTCTGTCCTTTTATGTGAATGTTGTCTGTTTTTGGTCATATGATGCAGGAAATTCAGAGGAAATGATTGTAATTTTTATGCCCTGATTTGTTTGACTTGTTAAATGGGAAATATGATGAAGCAATTATCACTCTTTCTGTGCTTGAGAACATATTTTTTGCTTAAATGCAACAACCTCCAAGTCAAAAACTCTGTCAATTAGTTTGCATTATGGCCCTTTCTTTATAACATTAAATCACATCACAAAGGACACAGAGAAATGCATGGAATGTCCCCTTTGCAAAATGGAAATAATTTGTCACAAAATAAATAAATAAATATGAAATTTTTTTAATTTAACCCATCCATCCATCATCCATAACCTCTCAGGTTATCTCAGGTCAATGAATCCGTTCTTAAAATGTTGAAAAAATTCTTATAGGAATAATTTTTTTTAAAACATTTCATAATTATAAAGACGTAGTAGTACTTCTTTGTGTGTCTTTTTCCCAGTGACAACTGGCAACCTTCTTATTTCCCGCCACTGCCGTCTCTGTTTTTGTGACAGCCATCACTTTGCCAACACTTGACTTCTCTATTCTCCACTGGGATGAAACACAAAAGAATCGGGGGTTGGTTTTGGGGCTGTTCATGCAAATGTTCGCACCGCCTTCTCCCAACCCCAAATTCTTGCAGTAGAAGGACACCTATTATTAGCGAGACGGCTAACTATCGACTGCATTCCTTTCTGATTGGACAGTGTCTTATTTAAAGTTTTAGACGACATATTAATCAAATCATATCCTGCTGCCATCGTGTTCAACTTATTCAACATGTTGATGGTGAAAACAAGATTTTGATCATTTGGTCTGATTAAGACTAAACTTGCCAGTGATTGATGCACAGATAAGTCTAAGAAAGAAGTACGGGGTCCCAATCAGGAGGATATAAATAGCCAAAGTGACATGTGAGTGGGTTATTTATTCCAGCGGCCCACTTGCTGCAGGACTATCTTAAGTGAGAGCGTAGGGAGCGATGATAAGATTGGATTAAAAAAAAACACGCCACACACCCACACCAGCTCGCTTACGGTACACATTTTCACACACCACATTTACATCTTGCTCTCATCGAGTTGAAGTAGACACTTGAAGTTGAAGCCAGGTTGGCACGTTGGAGCTCTTGACTTTTCCCTTTGCAGATAATTTGGCAGACCCTCTTGTTGCTTTTCATCCTCCTCTTCGTCTTACTTTCTCTGTCCTGCTCACAATGTCTCCCATGTTAAAGCTAATTTAGTAACTGGCAGGATACCAGGCCAGTGTGTGCCAGCAGTGCTAATAAGAGTCCTGTGATGGTCGCGGCTGACTCACTAGGCTATTTACCCAACATCAGCCTCAGCTTCAGCGCTGTTTGCTTCTGGAGACTCGTGGTTTTATGTGTCTTCAGAATAGGATTCAAATGATGAACATGGCCCAGGCTTGTATGTACTCAATATGTGGGTGTGAGTGATTAAGGGAGTGAGGCAGACTGAGTGTGACACATCCTATTATCTATTAGGTGTGGTTGTCATAACACAGCCCGCCTGAGGCCCATCACAAGTGTGATTGGCTGTGTATATGTGTGTGTTTTTACTGTTGCGATACAGCAATGGGGAACTAAGAGAGGGACAGAGGAAATGAGAAGGGCAAAAGGTGAACGTGTGTGCGTCTGCGCGTGAGATGTGTGTGTGTACGACCATTGGGCGGCAGAGGAAGTGATGCAGTGAAGTAGTGCAGTAGTAGAAAGAGAGTACTGTTTTTAGAAAATCTGCACACAGTAGCGGGGGGATGGGGGGGTCGATGAAAAGGCAAGGGGAGAGAAAAGGTGGGAAGGGAGTAAGGCTTGGAAGAAATGGAGAAGAGGGTTGCTGAGAAAGGGGTTTGTGAAAGGACAAAAAAGAAGGGCTGTGAATATTTAGGTATCACATGATTCACTTTTATTTAGCACTATTTATTCATAGACAAAACTACTTTCCTTGTCATAAGAAAACGCATGCACCATTATACTGAAGGAATATTATATGTACACATTGCCTTAGTGTGCACTAAGCACAATTACTGCATGTACCATATACAGTGGTGCCTCTACTTACGAACGTCTCTACATACGAAATGTTCAGGTTACGAAACGCCTCAGCGGGAAAATATTGCCTCTTGTTACGAAAGAAATTTCAGGATACGAAAGGCAAAAATACAGTACGCGCTGCTACTCGCAGCTCCCAGAGTTTACCGAACGTAAACATGCTTGTCGGCTCCTGTATCTCGGTTTGAAAGCGGTGCGTCCAAGCTGCTCTGCCATTGGCTATCGCTTAGCATCTTCCTGGCATCCCATTGGCTAGGAGGGCCCCTTGTCTGTATGAGCGTAACCCAGCAACCCAGGTAAATGAACAATTTTTACCTCAGCCAAGGAGGTTATGTTTTTGCTGGTGTTTATCTGTCTGTCTGTGTTCAAGTTCCTTTTGGGTGTGATTCGGAAGAAATCCTGGATTCTGGATCACTTTCGAATTTTAGATAATTATTGCGCTCGATGGAAGTCTGCGCTCTCCGAGTGCTTTTCTAGTTCTAACATGTATTTCTTACAGGTTTTTATCTCATTTCATGTATTATTTATAATTTATTAAAAAAATATATGTTTTTTGATTAATTTTGATTGGCTTGGAACGGATTAGGCCATTTACATGGAAAACGCGTCTCTACTTACGAAAGTTTCAGGTTACGAAACTACTTCCAGAACCAATTAATTTCATAAGTAGAGGTACCACTGTACTTCTTAAAAATGCCTTTGAGATCTCTGAACTCAGGCTTCAAGTACAGCATCATTGGCTGTAACTCTGGCATGGATATCCAGCTCCACAAAGGCAAAACTCTGGGCCAACTTTTATCTTTTTATCTCTTCATCTTTGTTTAGATGAACCAAAGGTTCCTCTGTAAGAGCGATGGAACAGTATGACGTCAATCAGTTGTGTATCAAAAATCACATCATTTGTAGGTCTTGAGATGAACTGGTCAGCAGCTGTACTTTCAACATGTTCAGTGTCTTTCAGTGCTCGTAAATGATGTGAGCTCTTGTATTTGGGCATGAGTCCCACCTGGCTTCTTCTTCTCTGGAACTTTGCAGAGTCCACTTGCCTTCACTTGTCTATATTTCCTACAGCATTTCCCGCAGCTCCATATCAACTCTGACAGCTAACTCGGAGAAGTGGTTGAAAACAAGATTTGTTTTAAAGTAGTGAAATATTTCTGAACCTGCCCCCACCGTGTCTCAAAGTGTACTTGGCAGGATACTGAACTCTGCATTGCTCCTCTGGCATGTAGAAACAAACTGCTACACAAAATATAAGGACTGTCAGCCTCTGCATTTTGTAAAACTTGGAAAAGGTTAAAAAAAAAAAGAGCTCTGTAAGTGCAGACTATTTACAATTGAACAGAGAAGTGCTTGTGAGTGGAAGATACACAAGTACGAGGAGGGATGGTTGGCATCAGCATCAGACAGAGTGGGATGGGGAGAAAAAGATCTTGCAGGAAGGTGAAAGGAAGTTTATGTCAGAAGGATTCATGGAAAAGTGTGTGTTTGTGTCTGAGCGAGCATTAGAGCAGTGTAACAAGAGGAGAAGTTATTCTGTCCAAGGGTGAGGAGGAAAAGGTGGAATCTGAGAAGAAACTGTCTGACACGCATGCACACAAAAAGATACACCAGCTCGAAGCTGACATTTCCTATCTGAAGTCTTTCACACTATGTTTTGATGGCTGTTTCAGCTCTCTTCCTGACTCCTCTTTCTGTCGTCCTCCCCAGAGTAAACATTTACCCAAAATCACTAAAAGCAACCTCCTCAAGAGCAACGTTAGGTTAGCATGAAGGCTTAACCCATTCAGAGCTGAAGCGTCCATTCGAAATGTCTTATAAAACAGGAGGAGTTTGTGGAGAATTCACAGCTGTCCACTAAACCTTTTAGTTTTTTAGGCTCTGAAGAAATTGAAGAAACTAGAAAACAGCTTATGAGAGGTTAAACTGTAATGTTTTTTATAAATTACTGATGCAACATGCACGTCACTCCAGGGTTAAAAGGAAAAAGCACACATCTGTTGCATCAGGTCATAATGAGTTAAGGTGACCTATTTAGATGGATACCATCAGACTCAGAGATGGAATTTGTTCATCTAGTTTTCATTGTTTAACGCTCTCTGTGAAGTGCGACTTCTTACTTTCCAGCTGCCTCAATAACTTAATCGGAAACAGTCCAGACTAAAAATCTTGTCTCTACAATAATAATGTTTTTGCCCTGATTAAAGTTTTTAGTCATGTGGAGCACACGTGGTGACAGCAGTGGGAAAACGTTTTTGCATGGCCATATGCTGTAGAGGCTTATAAGAGCAACATATCAAAAACACCTAAAGATTTACCTTTATGAGAAGAAACTATGACGTAAATTTCCACTTTGCTGCATTTCTGCGTAAAATTACTATCGTCTGAGTTGTCTGCAAAGATGTAATTCTAGGAGAGGAGAAACAGGGGTACTCGATTATTGGACTGCAACTGATCCCTGCCTGCTGCAGGCTCTCCCAGGGGAGATCTGCAGACTTGAACAGTGAACGGGCATGCGCTGAGAGACGTAGAAGAAAAAGGGGGGAGGGTCAACCATGTTACAATGATCACTTTCTCAAGCCAGATCTCTTTCACTAAAAAAACACATTTTTTTTCAGACCATCATTTTTCTTTTAAGATTACCTCAACACAATGATAATAAGGAAAAGTGAATGTGTACAATGCGTACCTTAAAAAAGAAAATGCCACAGGAGAAACAAAAACAGAAAGCAGACATTAAAGCAAGTTGCTGACTTGCTTGCTGACAAGTTGCAGGACTTTTAATGACTTGGGAAACTGCACAGCTACAGGTGGATGCATAAATGCCCGAGGAACATCCTGTTTTCTTGCATTACTCTCCTGGTTCAGGTATTAATTATGCATCAACCAGTTGTTACTTGTTCTATCAGCTTCTGCTAAAAGAAAGTCAACAATTTGCCAAATGTTGGCACAATGTTTAGACTTTGGTTCATGCAGCCACATTAAACTTCGTTAACCTGTAATGCAAGAGGGTTTAACTACAACAGATTTCCAGACATTCATTACTTTTAAAGGTGGGGTGGGTGTTGTTTTTTTGCAACACTTTTTACAATATTGCCTGAAAACCTTTTCACATTTCCATTGCACCCACTGAAATAAAATGTTTGCAAAAAAAACTAAACATTTTGGTCCAGTCTAGAAGGTATAATCAGAGAAAAACTCTGACCAATCAAAAAAGTGATCATCACTATTTTGATTGGCTGCCTAATACGTCCATCAAATATCACCCCTCCCTCCCTCCCTCCCTATGGTTCATGCAGTCGTGAATCATGTGAAGGCGTGGTTTCGAGGGGTGAGCTGAAGAGGAGGAGGCGGAGCCTTTGGGAGGAGGGAGGGAGTGTATATTTTCAAAATCTCACTTGAGTTGGATTGCTGGAACCGTTTTTCAAACAACACCTACTCCACCTTTAAGTCATCCCTGAAAAAAAAAACAGATATGACACCATTCAAATGTATCCTTGGGTGTGACAGGAGCTTGCCAGATGTGTCAAGTAAACATGTTCTTTATGTCTATAACTTTATGTTCCTTCCGTTATTTACTCCTCCATGACTAACTTGTTGGCAGGGGCATAGCTCCCAATTTTGGGCCCCCAACATAAGCCTCCTGAAGGGCCCCCGCCCCAAACCACCCCCCAAACACATACGCTGTAGCCTACCCAAAATCTGTTTTACTGTGGTTTGCGAATTGTGTTGTTTTAACCCGAGTAACCCTGGTTACTTATGAAAAACTAGATTTTTCAAACTATTGTCAGCATTAATATTATCAGTAGTAACTGCTAAATAGGCTTTTCATTTAGTATTTAGCATGTTTAAAAACAAGTAGGCTTCTACTGCAATTTACAAATATCAGTTTAAAATTTTTTGACTTTTTTTCTAGGGAAAAATACCGTCTTTTATTTGAGTAAATATGGTAATAGGACCATAACATTTTTTCTGTCGTCATGTGCTTTAACATTTGGGCTGAACTTATCTTTCCTTGAAAAAAAGTTGGTAGGCATCTGGTTGCCTATTTTTTTAGCCTCCTTTCTTTCTCCTCTCTTCCCTGTCTCTTCTGGTATCCTGAATTATGTTTTAAAGACACATGTTAGCAGGACAGCTCAGTCCCTAGAGGCCATGTAGGAATGGACCGAGAAGAATCCGTTACCGTTAGCGAGTCCTGCCAGGCGGAATGAACCATTTTTCATATTAGCAAGGGGGGGGTGCAGGTAGCATCAGATAGTCTTAATCTTATTAAAACAACCTTATTATTGGACTGAAACAGCAAATTTGAGTTTATTTTTAGAATTTTTTCATAATTCTAATAAATGAGATATTTCTAATATCAGAAAGAAGTAATAAAAACTTACAAAAACCCAAGGCCCTCACATGCTTGGGGCCCTGGTACACTATTCCCAATCCCCCCTTCTCCTCCCCTAATTTTTCTCCACCCTAATTTTTCTCATCAGTATCATTTGGAAACTGTTATATAAAGCTATCTATGAAGTTAAAAACAAGTTGTTGTTGTTTTTCTTTATTGAATCCAAATATACTGTATGCTGCCAACAGTAAAAAAGAAGAAAATCTCCACATCAGAGAGTGATCAGACTGCAGTGATTAACTGATAATTAGAAGAAATGACTGTTATTTTTCTTTTGATAATCAAATAAACTGCTTGCTTAAGCTCTTAATCCGCTCCGCTTTGTAAGTAACCCAAGAGAAAAACTGCAGGCATTGTGCAGACTGGATCAGCACACAGTAACCAATTACATGCTAATACAGTATATTGGTGTGCCAAGGCAAGAGCCTCAGAGGAGGTCTGCCTGGATACTTGACTGTTTCCCAACACTACCATCAAAAACATGCATAAGATTGAACTGCACACACACAAAAAAAACCCCATTTTACCCTTGAAGTCAACACCTGAGGAGTAAACTCTGGTTTACTACAGGCTGCTTCAGTCAAATGAACCTTTCCAATCACAGTCTGTCATTATGCAGATGCTCATATACAGGAATTATATGATTAGGACTAACAGCTCGGAACCACACTCCTCAGTTTCTGCTGTTTTCATAAAGTGACAAACAGGTCCAGATGTGCTGGTTTGTGGCAAACACACACAAACCACATGGCCTCATTCGTACTGATCTGCATTTTATTTGCTTCAGTCTTTTAACAAGCTGATTTTTTTGCCTCACTACAAAAAACCAGGTGCTGCTTGTTTATGTGAGCTTCTGTGTGCTTTTAATTTCCCCAAAATATTCCTTTCATGTTCCTCTCTTCTGCCTTATGTCAGTGACAGACAGAATCTCAGAATTATCAACAAGTGAAGAACTTACTACTGCCATGTTTTGAGAGCATCTCAGGTCTCAATACTGAAACATCACAAGCTTTTTATTCTTTTTTTTTTTTTTTTTTGCATCTCCTACCCAAAAGAACCTCTTATGCAGTCAGAAACAGCTCTATAAGTGTAAGGGCAAAAGATGCTTGTAAGAAGTTTATGACCTACTGCGATATACACATGCTTTTACCTTTCAAGCCTGGAGTGACCCACTGATGACACAAACATTTTCAAGATATATGAACTATTTTATGTCTGTAGAGGCTAAGCAGACTGTTTTAGGTTTTCCAAGAAGGGTTCATAAGGGCATTTTTGAATTATGCTTTTAGTCACAATGGGTTAAATACAGATTCTCTGTCTTTCTCACCAGGTCAGAGTGAGACATGAAAAGCAACATTCAATTTCAGTATAATGAAGTCTAAATTAAAGCTATCATTACAATCAATACATTTGTATGCACAGTTTAGTCAAGTCATGGCTATAGCTCAGCACTATATCATTAAGTTTGACTTTGTTCTTTGTCCTATACATGCTCATGAAGGGACTTGATCTACAGACCAAACTATGTCCAGTTAGGTGGTGTAAGTGCCCACTTTGAGCTTGTTAGCACTGGGTTTTTCTGCTTGACCTATTACGCCGCACAACCAAAACAACAGATAAATCTTGGTTAAATCTGGTTTAGCTGGTGGCAGCAAGATGTAAAAATTTCAAATTGACAGATTTATGGTGTTTGTGCTTCAATGTCAAACTGACAGTATGTACACCACAGCTGGGAACCTCTATGCCATAGGCTATGCCTTACCCTGATGTGCACCTCTCCACAAATGTTACTACGCGCTGGGTTGGCACGGACCTCAACACTTGTCTGTTTGTTAGCATCAGCTTTTTTTCGTGTTTCCCGCCACTATTACTACAATGTTTTCAAGCCGAGTAGAAAGATAGAGTGCCATAATGTCAGCAAGAATGACTGTTGCTCAACATTTATCAGCTCCGAATCATAAAAGTTATGCTTTATTTGCTCATCTCCATGTTTGAGCAACATATAGAAGGTAAGCAAAAGGAAGCTCAGCACTGCACTGTAGAAAACAATGTGCACTGTTGCCTAGCATCTGGTGGTCTAATGACTGAGCAACACAAACGACAAGGGACAAGTGTAAACACCAGCAACAACATAGGACCTAGATGTAGGCTATATGCATCATTGCTACATAGAAGGATAAATCAGGCTGTACATTTCATACAGCTTTAGTTTATACTTTCCTCTGTGCATCATTTGGCTTCTTCCAGTACTTCCAGGATCAAGGCCTGGGCCTGGAACCGTGGAGCATGTGTATGGCGTGTAGCTCCAGCTCTGTTGAATGTTTACATGCAGGAATGACCTCTTCAAACACATTATCAGGGTGTGAAATTCCATCTATGAGAAGTTTGGTCCCATTTGATTTCATTTGGACTAAGGCATTTACATGCATTTTAAAACAACAATTTCAGTCAGACTAAAGCAATAATTCAGTTTTTTCTAGCATACAGTTACACCGGTGTTCTTGAATGTCTTCCAGAAACCCTCAAGTGCAGCTTTGCCAAATGCTACAAAAGAAGTCAGAAGTCAGTATTAGACATCTTCTGAGGTAAACGCTTGAACGAGCTTTTCTAACAAACACTGACTGTCCCAGTGCAGGTGCCTCCAGGGTGGCCAGCAGGTCAAAGAAGTGAGATGCTTTTTTATTTTGGGAGATACGCTCATTCACAAATGGGAAAACTGTTGCCGCTTTCACAGCTGGATGTTGAACATACAGTTACACTCAGCCTGTGGCTGGCTTTTCTTATCTCAAATGAGGAATGTCACATCTTGTGTGTTTAATCTGCTCAAGTGAAAAAACACTTTTAGCGATTTTGCCAAGAAATATCATCTTAATTTGCCAGCTGGAAAGGTGCTTATACAAGCCTTCTTGCCTTCAGAGAGAGTTGATTCCAATCGTATTGTTATGTTTCCTTCTTCTTGTTCAGCTAAGCTTCATCTTGCTTGACAGCTGGATCCCTGTGAGATTTGTTACATGGGCATTTATGTGAGATTTTATCTATAGTCAAATCTGATTAGGGTTCAAACAAAAAGATTTTACGCACCTCATCAGTCTGATTGTTTTAAGTTAATTCATGGCTATGACAGATTTTATGTCCTCATCCAATCAACTGTCAGTAGGCATGCCGTGATTTTTGAAAACGATTTGAATCGATTTAAAGGTATGGTGGGAGATCTTTGAAAAACGGTTCCAACAATTGAAAAAAAAAAAATACACTCCCTCCCTCCTCCCAAAGGCTCTGCCTCCTCCTCTTCAGCTCACCCCTCGAAACCACGCCTTCACATGATTCACGACTACATGAAAGCGCACGCTGTCTCGAGCACTCACGTTGATTTGCCAACAACAATAAGCATCAGAGTGGCTGGCTAACTTCAAGCCATGGCGTCTTCTCTGTCAAGGATAACAACAGCCTAGCTAATGGTGTCACACATAGTACTGTAGCCTAGTTGACAGAGTTGGTAGCTTAGCGAAACATGCTTGAATATGTTCGTCATGTCACTCGATGGACAATCAAATTTTGTCATCATCTTTCATTTTCTCACTGACTGGGTGAATAGGCCTGCAATACCCGTTACCGATCAGTATGTTGAAATATTATATAATCAGAACGGCATCATCTTACCTATCCAGTAAAAACTGGGCCACTGGCATCGGTCTGGAGCCCCTTTTCATTTTTTAGCTGGCGCCAGCGCTGGAAAGCCGTACCGATAACCACTCTTGTTCTGTTTCGTTCTTAGGTTAGCTTCCGCATGGCTGTTGCTTTTTCAATAACAGTTTTTCCTTTGATTTTGCTGCTGGTTCACGTCTTCTTCTCTGCCCTTGTTGCAATGAAATGATCTGTATGAGCTAACTTGATTTCTGGCTTTCAAATAGCAACGCTGTGTCCGCTCACCTGATTGCCAGAGCTGAGGGAGGTCGTGCAAGATGGGGTGGGGGTGGAGGTGTGTGCATTGATATTTGATGGACGTATTAGGCAGCCAATAAATGTAAAGATGATCAGTACATTGATTGATCAGAGTTTCCCTATGATTACACCCTCTAGACCGGACTAAAACGTTTTTTTTTTTTTTTTTTGTGCAAACATTCTATTTCAGTGGTTGCAATGGGAATGTGAAAAGGTTTTCAGGCAATATTGTAAAAAATGCTGCAAAAAAAAGATCTCCCACCATACTTTTAATTAAGCCATGAATCGTGATGTGGCCTCCAGGCCAGCAGAGGGCGCACTCGAGTTAAACTACATTCTTGTTCAACGTTACTATATGTGGCCGCTCCAGCTAAGGAAGACGGGATGCGCCTAAACAAACAAACAAACAGTGCAACAGCCAGTGAGCAGAGAGCGACCAAGAAAAAGCATGAGTCATGGCGGGGGTCAAAATCCTAATTTTTGTTCAGGACAAAAATAAATATGCCTTAGTTTGTCCCTGGCTTATCTACCTCAGGAATAATAATAATAAAAAACGCCTTGTCTGATGCAGTATTGATTTGGAAAGAATGTAAGAAAAGACCAGTTTTTTCTTATGTTTGTATAATGCCTTAGTTTATGCCTGGCTTAAAGTAGAGTTGACGTTTATGTACTAAAAAATCTTGATACTGTACTGATTTATTGAAAAGAGGGCAGTAAGGCCTATTGCAAAAAAAAAACCAAAAACAAAAACAGGATTTGAAAGATTTGAGAGTGGATAAAACAGTTTCCACTTTCCAGTCATTTTGCTATGTAGGTGTAAAGAGAATAAGAAAAAAAAGCAGTATTGTAAAAAGAAAAAAAAAGAAGAAGAGAACTGATACAATTTTTTTGTCATTTGCTGCTAGTTCTAATCTACTGTATTGAAAAGAGTGTAAGAGAAAACACTACAGTATTGTTAAAAAGGAAAAGTCTGGATTTGTGTAAGAGAAATAATAATAAAATTAAAAAAAAAAATCATTAAGTCATTTGCCTGTAAATTGAATTTTGTGTTGTACATGATTCGAATCGTGATTTCGAACTGTATCGTGAGTTGGGTGAATCGTGGAATGCCTAACTGTCGGTCCTTGCCCTTTTCCAATGTCAGGTAAACTTAAAGCTGTCGAACTTTATGTTCAGCGAAACAATATCAATCAGGCTATCTTCCTGCAAGATTTGCCAAGATGTAACTTTAATGTGGAAATCTTTATTAGTGTTTTAGCACAGATGTGCAAGTTTCACCGGGTGAAGATGTTGGAAAAGCCAGTGAGATTAAAGGTGGAGTAGGTGTTGTGTGAAAAACGGTTCCAGCAATCCAACTCAAGTGAGATTTTGAAAATATACACTCCCTCCCTCCTCCCAAAGGCTCCGCCTCCTCCTCTTCAGCTCACCCCTCGAAACCACGCCTTCACATGATTCATGACTACATGAACCACAGGGAGGGAGGGAGGGGTGGGTGGGAGTGCATTGATATTTGATGGACGTATTAGGCAGCAAATCAAAATAGTGATGATCACTATTTTGATTGGTCAGAGTTTTTCTCGGATTATACCTTCTAGACTGGACCAAAATGTTTAGTTTTTTTTGCAAACATTTTATTTCAGTGGGTGCAATGGAAATGTGAAAAGGTTTTCAGGCAATATTGTAAAAAGTGTTGCAAAAAAACAACACCTACCCCACCTTTAAGCAAGCGATTTTGAAAACAAACAATTAAAAAGTTGAACCGTCGTCCTTCAGACCTGCCTCCAAAGAACACGAATGGGGTCTGTTTACTGAGGAAAAAGAGTCAGTGGTCCAATGACTTTGAAAGGGTCTTTGATTGGACAGTTGCCACAAACGAGACAAACAACCATCCACGCTCACATTTACAGCTATGGTCTCTTAAGATTCACCAATAATTATCTTAACATGCATATTTTTAAACTGTGGGAGGAAGCTGCAATGGAAGCACAAAATACAAACTCCACAGAGGAAACTAGCTGAGATCCAAACTTACTTCGCTGGGAGGCAACAGTACTATCTGCATTTCTTTTTTCAAAGTCTGTTACTAATATTAAACTCTAATTGTGCTGTCGGCCAGAAGGTAGAAAACATTTTTATTGATTTGATCTCAGCTGCAGTTTGCGTGCAGAAAACTGGACGCAGAAGAGCCAGTGATGCTTCATAAAAGACAGAACGTTTGGCCTGTTATTCCGGATGGATTCAGTGGCGTGGACTGTCAAAAGTATTGATGTAAACAGTAGAAACAATTTCAACAGATTTTGTTTCTTTTTTTTCATGAGAATCATTAAAGTTAGAGAGTGTAGCTTTTTACACTTCCAAGCTCTGTGCATTTAATCTCTTTTATCTGAAGAGAAAAGATAACGTGAAGAGCTGCTGCGTGGAAGGATTGCCATTAAAGTGCTTCAATGTAGCTCTTGCTACTTGGTATTTATTTAATTGTCCTCAGTTAAGTAATTTTAAGGCTTATATTTCACCTGAGAACAATAGTGATGTTTCTTAACCGTGGCCTCCCTTTACTCAGTGCCTGCTGGTTGATCAACAAGCATCCTTTTCTCTGGGGAACTCCTCATTCCCCCTCTGAAAGCTTGACGGTGCACTGAAAAGTACAGAGACACAGCCTCCAGCACAAGATTATCCAGAGAATGTTAATCACTGAGACTACATTAACATGTCATGGATTTGTGTGCATGCACACAATGATCAGACCTGCTGCCGGTTGATTTATGGCTGCGGGGTCCAGTGGTCAGTTGTTTTGTCAGCAGTAATCCCAGAGGAATGACCTGTTCCAGGTACTGAAGGGGTACGGCCAACCGTGCAGGTGCAGACTTGTATGGTGTGCAAGCAGGATGATGGCAACATGCAGGAAATGCCCAGGTGTTTTTCCTTTCACATGAGAGTGTTACGTGTGATCAGGACCTTGTGTGTTTGTATGTGTGTGGCAGTAGTGTTTACCTGTCCCTGCTTCACATGCTCCTGGGTTTTTTCTCTCCTCCCCCCCCCCGGGTCTGACAGTAAACCCATCTGTAACATTCACAGCTCCTGTTCAAAAACAGACCATCTGTCTTTCAACCAGCTGCTTTCACTTTTCCTTCACCTGCTCTCTGCTGCCATCCATCTTTCATTCTTGCATCCTGCCCGTCTGCCTCTCAGTAGCGCCCAATTTCTACGTTGTTCATTTCATCCCTCTTTGTGGTTTTTTTTTCCAAAGAACTTACCGAGCTGCTCTGAGTTGGTACTATGCGAGCCAGTCCTTTCAATATCTCACATGAGTGTCTCAAGGAGAAATAACAGCAATGGCAGTTGTGTATCCGCTGGCAGAGAAGTCATCTTCCAAACAAAAGCTCCACTGTGCATCAAAGGGCCTTTGGACAAGACACTGCACTTCCAAATTCACCTGTGTGTGATTGTACAGAAAAAGTAATGTATGAATATGTGAATGAGGGAAGTAAGAAGCACATTGTAAGGCACAATGTAATTGCATCTGTGAAAGCAAGTTAATTCTGGATTCAAAGAATATTTGACTCAGAAAGAAGCTGACCACACATTTTAATGGTGTTCCCTTTTGCAAGATCCCTTGCTTTTCTTCCTCTCTGTTTCCAAGGAAATTAAAATTTCTGGGACTCTTTAAGAATTTGGCCCAAAACAGATTTTCTCACAAGTCCTAAAAGCAAAGAGAACTTATTTAAATACAGCAAAACAGAAATATCACACTCTTCCAACTGATTATTGAGCAAAATGATCCAATATTACGTATGTATGAGTGGTGAAAGTATTTAAACCTATGTTTCTATTATATAATCCTGTGCAGCATTACACATAAGAACTTCTGGTAAGTGTTGAACAGCTCTGAACATCCACTTGGAAGTCTTTTAGTCCATTCCTCCGCCCTGAACGGCTGAAAGTTGGTGGATTTCCTCACATGAGCTGATTACTTCAGGTTCCTCCATAGCATTTGTAAAGGACTGAGATCAGGTCTTTTCTTTTCTCTAATTTTTTTTTTTTCGGTCTTGTGCTTTGGGTTATTGCCTTCACTCCATGGCTGATATTCAGTTCAATTCCCAGACAGAGAATGTTAGTGGTGAGCGATCTGGCTTAAACATCTTACCGTCTGAGGCACAGTCCATGATATGATCCACAATTCTCACAGATTTTGTGGAACTCGTGTGATGAGCTGTGAACATACCCTTTCAAATCCACTGTGCACTTTGGCTACAATGTCAGAGTACATCTGCATTTGACTTTACTGGTTCTGTCTCATTACATAGCCTGTTTTCTGTTATTTAATTTGAAACTCCTGACTAAGGTTTCCTGCACAATCTGCAGTATGTAAAAAATATCCTGGATGTGTGCTACTCACAGGAAGATTTCGAGTGTCCAACTGGCCAGTCTTCCTTGGTTACTGCACAGCATAATCCAACGGGCCACTGCATTAAAGAGCTGGTCACCGCTGTAATGTGGCCAGCTGGTAAGCGTAATTGTTTTTATGATCTGATGCTACATACTAGTGATGTTTGCTGTACCAACATGCAATTCATGTGTAAGCTGCGGTGCATGCACAGTAACAAGCATACAGTGTTGAGAACAATTAAGAGTCAATCTAAGAAGTGAAATAGCAGAATATGGCTTCAGAATTGGTGGAGGATAAAACCCTTTTGGCAAGCCCCCCCCATTCCTTTGTCAGTTATGAGGACCCCTCACCCTGCATCGACAGGATTTGAGTCTTTACAATAACACACAGATTCTTCTCCAGATTCATGAAAAACCAGTGAACACGTCTTCTCTCGTCTGTTTTTACTCTCACTTCACCTCCCCTCCCTCTTCTCTCCACCCAGTCCATTAGCCTCCTGATGTTTTTACACACCCTAAACTCTCTTGAGAGGGGAATCCATTTACACTGTAGCGCTTCTGTGATCACACGCATGGCTGCAGACACTTGGCTTTTTCTTGCATTCTTTCTTTCTTTTAGCATTCATCCTATTGTTCGTAGATGTCCTTTCTCTCATTTTTCACTGTGCTGAAGCGTTCCGCAGCTGCACACAGCACCCTTGCATGAATGGGCCTACTCAAGGTTGTTGTCCACTCATTGTTTATGGTCTTACAAGCACACACATGTCCTGATACACAGATACACAGAAACTATCCAGTTGCAAATGAAGCTCAGCGTGTTTATGACCAGCAGAAATATTTACAACCATTACCAAATACATGTCACACACTCCGCAGGGTAGATTTACATGACCCTTTGTAAACATCACATAACATACATGTACAGACTTTCAGGGATCTGCATGTGCGCTCCTGTATTCAGTCAAACACGCTCTCGTAAGAGGTCTCAGCAGGACTAACGTTTAACCTGTAAATGACGCAAAGATCAGTCTGTTTCAAGAACAGAAAGCTGTGGTAAACCATAGTTTCACAAGCTTTGTGGAAAAACGGAAACAATGAAGATCCTTTTCAGTGCTATGTGACTTGACAGCACATACACTCTTCCACACAAATGGACACACACACACACCCACGCACGCGTGCGCGCACACACCTTGAGAGTGATGAATCCAGTGCTCACTGAATTCCATGTCAGTGAGTGCACACTCTAAATTTTCATGCATGTGAGTCTTTTAGATAGACTTAGTTCGCAGGGGCTTGTTCACATGGGAACTAGCGACCTGTGTGTGAATGTGGCTGTGTGCAATCATGTGGTGTGTGTGTGTGTGTGTGTATAAACTCGACAATTCTCCTGGTCTAGTCTCCCCAGATGAGTAACAAAGAATTTTCCAGCTGTTTGCGACAGCTGTACGTGAAAGAGAGGTTCAAGGAAAAAAAAAAAAAGCAAATGAAGGAGAGGAACGAATCAATGAAGGAGAAGAGTGAAAGACAAGAAGATTGTGGAGCATACAGAGATTATAGTTGCAAGGAAATGTGAGAACTCTGTGTGCGGCATGCCAGTGTGTGTGTGTTTGTTGAAGCCAGCTGTGTATCAGAGAGCTTTGCACTCAGCAGGCGGAGGGATTCTGGCTTCTCACGGCAGAGAAATGACTGAATGTGTCTGCAGTGGTGAAAGTTTAAAACAAATTTGATTCAAGTAAAAGTGTCAACCAAACAGTGTAAAAACACACAATTACAAGTGCTAATCCTACGCTTGAAATTTTACCGAAGTAAAAAGCACACAAGTAGTGACAGTTGCAGTGACAGTTACTTAAGAACTGATGTGAATCATTGTGAGGTGAATCACTACCTCAAGTCCAATGATCAGACTGCAAAGAGACTAGAAGTATTTGAAGTTTTGTCATTTATTCACCTGAGTGAACACATGGAAAAAGACCACATACATGAATTGTAGCATTGTTGGCCAGCACAGGATCCAAACCTTGCACCACTGCATTCCCAGAGAAGCGTATTTTTGGGGACGTCTGTAAGGCACAGTAGGAGGTAGCGTCATGGTTTGAACCTGTTCTGCTGTATCTCAGCCAACATGCCTCGCTGTCACTGTTTGAACTGTGAATCCTTGAATAATCTTGTGAATCCATTTGCCTATAAACTGATTATTGAGAGATACCCAAACATGCAAGTCTTTCAACTTGAGTGGCCACCTTTCAAGGAGAAGAACAAAGAAAGCTGTTTCATAGGAGCGCAACCATCACTGGCCCAAGAATGAGGTTTTGGTAAATCGTTATTAAAAACATTGCCATTAGTCAACTATAGAGTCATGTTTCAAGTAATTTGTCCATTGCATGTTTAAAAGAAACATTTCTATATATTTTAAATGATAAATAAACTAAACACCAGAGTGTGACAGCAAAAACAAACAAACATGAAACATATTAATCTTCATTATTTCACAGCAGATATTTCTATAATTTATAAATGCAAAACCTCACTGTAAAGGGAGTCATAGTATATATATATATACCATTCACTATTTAAATATCAACTCTTTAACTTCCAACTTATTCAACTTTGAATTATTTATTAAAAAGGCTTTGGCACTTTAAACAATGTACTTCTACAGGGGAATACAGGACCTCTTACAAAAACTCACGTCTGTATTTCTGTATCTGTTCTCGCATCGCTGCTGCATGAGAAGGATTTTCGCTGACAGACATGTTTGATTGATGAGGCAACAGACAGCTCCTATGACGACGTGTCACAGTTACGCTCGCGGCCTCTCTTACCCCGTCCCTGACGGTCTGTCATTCCTCATGCTGACAGTGACTGTAGAGGTCTGAATCCCAGTTGGATTTAAACTTCAGTCGCAGTAATCAAGACAAACAATCAATACAAGACAAACCACATACTGATTTGAAATAGGACGCATTATAAATGCAGTTAATGTATTTAACCCTACTTTCAAAGAACATATCATTAAAGAAGAACAAAGGTGTATTTTATATGGAATGGCCAAGTCAAAGGAACTTACCTTAAATCAATGGTAATGATGTTGAACCTGAGCTGAACAGTCCACATGAAGAAAGCCACGAACGTCCCTGAGATAAAGTCGTTCTGTGCAGCTGAATGGACTGGAGCACCCTACCGACCTTACTGGACCTTACACTTACTGGAGCTGGTTTGTTGAAATTCTTGCTGCACAAGCAACAGACCTGATAATAAAGCGCACACGCTTAATACTTCTGCACCCCCAGGTATGCAAGTATGATGTTTTGGTCTTTTTGTGTAATCGGATTGTTTTTTTATCTACTTTTACATCCATGTTTTACACCTGCAGTATTGCATTGCTATAACTAGTAAAGGCAGACCAAGTTTTATCTTCTTGGTGTGCTTGTTGATAGCCGTGCGGTGGGGCCCTTACACCGGACCATCAGAGAATGATAGAATGAATCAGAGATAATCATATCAGAGAAATATGAGAAGATTAATGGACTGGGGAAAACTCCATTCTGATTAACAAATTAACAATAACTTCTATCTTCACAAAGTCTTGCAAAAACCTAAAACTGTACTCTAAATACCATTTTAGTTATATCATTTAACAGTTTGATCCTTTTTCAGCCTGTGACCTATCATTCTTTCCTCTCAGGAGTACATTGTTGTAAATAAAAAAACTGACACATTTACAGGAGAAAATAATTCTCTGGTGAATCACTCACAAGAACATTTGGGAAACCACTTGTTGTTTTTTTTTTATTATTATTTGTTGCAATTTATGCACCTTCTTATTTTGTCCTTCTGAGAATAAGTATCATGTGAAAAGGAAGGCACAGCCTGCACCTACGCTCAAATGCATTCACTGGTTCTGCACTTCTATAAACACTGAAGGTGAAATGATACGTGCAGGTACCCTGAAACTCCCTCCTCTGAATTGCTCCACGAAGACCGCTGCGTGAAGTGCACACGCGCCCGTACACGTGCTCACACAGTACCTCGCATACTTTCGTCGTGCACTGAAAGTCAGGGCGGATTTATATGAGCAGCTGCTTCCAAAAAAAACCTATCATTTCCATATGCTTGCAGCGCACTCGCTGCTGCCCATAGCAGCCTTGGAAACAACATCTGTGCGTGTTTGTGTAAAGGCATGGTGTGTCTTACCTCTGTGATCTCAAGTTAATTCACCGCTTCAATATTAGCTGTTTTTTCCTCACTTTCCACTCCACCCTGCTGCCTCCAGGGACTGGGAGAGAAACAACCCTCGCTTTAGTAACTGTATTGGTTCAATGTGTGGCACTGAATTTAAGAGTTTTGTCTCTATTTCTTATTGTTTTTGTCCTTCAGGTGTGCGGAGGTGGCACGTTGGACTCCAGAGCGGAGCAGTGCGCGGCCTTTAACACCCAGGAGTTCATGGGTCGCCTCTACGACTGGGAGCCTTTCACTGAGGGTGAGGACTGAGTTAACACGCTCACACAGTAGTGAGTGTTCAAGTGTGTTTCACTGCAGCGCGCTTGAATGGTAATAGGTTTATAGGGAGAATTAAATGGCATGTCGGGAAGGAGGGGTGAAAAAAAGAGTCAGTAAAAGGTGAGTTGTGGGGGGAGTAACAATCTTCTGTGTTGTGAGAGTGTGTTGGCAGGCCTCCCCGGCCTTCCTCCATCCCCTGCCTCTCACCAGAGCAGGCCTGCATCTATGTGCAACACCGGGGGTCGTGAAAGTCAAGAGCAATTGAGAATGGCTGGAACTCAATCTGTCTTTATTTTCCTGCAAAAATTCTCTTCTCCTTTTCTGTGGTTTGTCCAACATCTCCCTCTCTGCCCCTCTGCTTCTGCCAAGCTTCTCCTCCCAGCTTTAAGCACAGATTCCTCCTGAGGGAGATAAAGAAGAAGAAGAGAGAGAGAGAGAGAGGGGAGGAGGGAGGTAAGGGGTAATGGGATGCAAGTGTTTTGTCACATGAGCACGGGGAGCAAATGGAGACAACGTGCCTTGCGGCCTGCGTGCCTTTGTTTCTTTGTACGCGTGATTGAGGGGTTGTGTGTTTGTTTACTCTCCTTTTTTTTGAGTGTACAATAGCTCATCGCAGGGGATTTAGTGCCTTTTTATCTTTGTTTTTCAATGCTGGAGGATAAGAAAGAGGATAAAGGGAAAACACTGTGGTTATTTGAGGACTTTAAGAGAAAAGGAAGAGCGAATAAAGAGAATACCGTAAAAATGGGAGGGATACACAGCTGCGTGTGATATAAACATTGTCATTATGCTTGTAAAATATGTGCGTAAACCTCAGTGTTTTTACAGCATGAGGCTATTGGCAGCGGTGCTCCAGTTCTAGCTGAGTGGATCTCGGATAATATGTGAAAGAAACGCTTGCACATGCATGTTTGTGTATCTGTCTGTCTGTGTTTGTGATTACTGTATCAGCTGGCTGTCATTCCTCAACACACACAGGACTGGACCTAGAACCAGAAGCAGCAGATCAGCAACACCCCTGAACCCACATACAGTTTATTAGTTTGGCTTTGTTCTGTCGCAAAACCAAAACACGCTTACCACACTGGACTCATAAATGCCCATACCACAAAACTGAAGAAAATAATTAACATATTTAGCATCTTTCATGATTTTCTGCAGAAAACTGGCACGTGACACAGCTGAAACTGTCAGCGATTAAGCTGCACTTGCCAGTATTTTTATATAAGTAATAGATATGTTGAAAGAACCTTGTAAGTTTCCTCCGCCAGTAATCAGCTATCAACTGCCAGCCAACTACCTCGGCTTTCCATCTCACAATTTTACAGTTGTGGTTCAGTCTCACGGCTCCCATCAGCCTCACTTCCAGCTGCAGGAGGAAATTTTCATGGAAAATAAACCGACTCTCAATTTATCAGCTCAACAAGCAACCAGGGTTAGCAGTTAGCTGATAAACACATACCGTTTTTTTAACATAAAGATTATCTTGTGTTTGAAGACTTTTGAAATCAGAGATCACCTATTTAAACGAGGCAGTTGGCTCTATTTCCATTGCCATTCCATGTGATTACAGTCAGTGGTTTGGTGCTCAATCACAGCTTCGGCTAATAAATACCTGCTGTTTTCACAGTCATTTGATACAGGAATGCTTGCCAATTGTACCCTTTCCCACTATGTTTCCTGTGTGAACTGGTATTAAAGTTCTAAACGCTTAAGTTAATTATTTCCACAAGAATGTAGAAATAAAAGGGAAAGGAGAACTGTAGTAGAAAGGATCATTTCCCTTCCCACCGTTCTGCCAGAACGGGTGGTTTTGGCAGAATGGTGGACACCTACATAGTGTTAGGCAGGTGGTTTCACTGTTGTGGCTGATACATATATATATATTTGAATGCCAAACATGAAGGAGATAGCTGCATGACTTTAGTCGCCTCATCTGTATACAAGGTCAGATACCCAGCTTCAAGTCGTAGTGTTTTAATATTTTGGTCAGACTTGCTGCAGCATAAAGGACAGAGGTGGATCTGCATGATAATTTCTGTGTGCTCGCAGCAGGAGTGATTGCCGGGGTATCAGCCGGAGTCAAACTGTCTTCATAAATACAAAAGGGATTTCCTTTCACCCACCACCGACTCTGACTTTAACTTGCTTTCAATTGCTCTATCTCCTCTGTGTCCCTGGCCTCTGCTCCGCTATGTTTTTTTTTTTTTTTTTAACTGCCTTGTCCTTGAAGTCTGCTTAAGAGATGAGAGGACCGGACAGAGGGGGGGGGGAATAGAACAACCTTCATTATTTAATGGCTTTCACTCACATTAGAAAAACAGAGTTCAGGCTCTACACTATGGGAATCTTTGGACAAAAGAACTCGCCAAATGTCACGTTTTCTGGCGTCACTCGAGTTGAGCTTGCAATGATTCATTTTACCTCTGCTAAGTAAACTGTAGTTCACTGTTTACTTCATCTGGCTCCTACTGGCCACAACCCAAGCATTTATATCGAGCTTTCTCATCATCACTTTGGAAGCTGTGATGGAGTGCATGTGTTTCAACATCAAATAGTCATGCATCTCCAGCTGCGTTCATCTGTTTACCACTTTATTGTGCTGCATAAATTTCCCGTTAGTGTTTCCGTGTTTCTGTTTTTTTTTTTTGTGTTTGTTTATGCCCTCGGGCTCTTTTGATATAGCCTATGCTTTACTAGCTTAAGTTAAAACAATAAAGCTACTGTTATGCTTATAAACCACAAAATGATGGTTGTGGCTGATTTCCCCTGACATTCTCCACTCTGTACTGTAGTTGCACTTTTGTTAGCGCTGCACATGCAGGTATTGTTTTACTTGAATATTCCTCTTTTTTTTCCAGGCCTCATCCCCCTCTCTGCACACCCATCCTATCCTCTTCCTGTCCCACTGGCTCTCTCTTTTTCTTTCCCTATTGAAGCTTGTTTAGATGGAGAGATAGTGGGGGAAGTATATTTGGACAACATATATTCCACTGTCTGAACACTAAGCTCAGTGAGAGACAGAGGGACGGTGGAAGTGAATGGGAGACCAGAGATGGAGGCAAACAAAGAAACAGAAAGCCAGGAAGAGGCGAGACAAGAATTAAATTCTGAGACCAGAATAAAGGGAAAAGAATAGTAAAAGGTTAAAGGCTGAGATGTGCTTCAGCATGACTTGAGAATCTGAGAGATGAGGAGGGAAACCAGAGAGAGAGAGAGGCAGACTCTACACATCTCCCACTTTTAGCTCCCCTTCTCTGTTTTAGTCACTGTCTCCAGTTTAATCTCTCAAAGATAACTATGACAGACAGATGGAGAGAATGCGCATGGAGAGAAAGAGGAGTGGGAACACCCCCTCCCCTGTAATAAAAGTTTGCAAGTTGTGCAGGAAATAGACAGTGACCCACACTGTCAAGAAACTTCTTTGTCATTTTAATCCATGATGCAGATTTAAAATGCCTGATTCTGTTTTGGGTAAATTACTCCAACCTTTCTTAGCCCGAAGCAAAATAACTGAGGAAGGCCAAGGAAGACTGAAGTTGGTCCCACCTTGAAAAAGTTGATGATGAGAAATTGAGATTTTGTTGTTGCTGTTTTTAAAAAGGAAAATAAAAAATAAATACCGATTTTTTAATTTGATGACATCTAGTGGAGGGCGGGACTTTGATCACTTTGAAAAAACTTTCCATGCTGTGGCATTGATCTGCAGCATAAAAAAAAGCTTCTTTAAAAAGCTTTTAAAAGCCGCAAAGTAAAGTTAACTAAACAACTAGAAGTGTTCTGGAATGGTTCAAGTAATTTACAACTGATGCTGGACAAACACATGTTCATGAATTGATGAACAACAATTGTTAAAGACAGAACATTTTTACCCTCGCAGAATCATTAAAACTTGTCTAGTTGTTGCCGTGGACACAGATGGTGCTGCTTTAAAGGCCCTGGGATGGTGTGCAGGACTCTGGAAATGATCTGGGCCTGTAATGGAGGCCACAGGTCAGAAATTCAACAGAATTTGCATTAAATCTAATTGTTGTAATTATGATTATGCTGATTGTTTATTTGTTCCACTGCATTTACATTCCCTGTTATAGAATAACCTGAAATTTAGCAAATTTCCAATTTACTGCCATTAATCCCCCTCCCCCCTTTTCTCTTTTAAAATAAGAATTTGGGGCATTAAGAGCCGAATGTAGTTTTCGGCATAAAATGCTTTGTTATTCTTGCTTCATGCTGGATTTCTGATAACTCGCGGTTATGTGAGGTCATTTTAGCGCCAACACTCTTTTTTCCACATAGTAAAAGCAGAATAGGACTTGGCAATGTCTTGATGAAATAAGCAAGACCTTATTCAAAGCTTTTATATTAAAGCATTAATGTTGCCTTTGCAGATGTCCAAGTTACCGATGCCATGAACATTTTAGAAGACCGTACCATCATGAATGCCTACATTTAAACAGGATGGCCAGTGTCCTCTGTGGCCTGAATGATGTTGCATCATATTTTTCACTTCAGTTTTAAAATTGTGTTTCTTCAGACACCCAGACCCATTTAATTTTTTCTTTGGAGCATAAATGTTGAGTTATTAGATTTTTTTGTTGTCTTTGTAGTATTAAAATGTAATGTTAAATATAGAGTTTATGGCATTTATGCAGTCTGAGCTGTGCCCACAGTCTGATCAAGCACTTTCTTTTAAACAAACCACTGAATCTGCTTCACTGCTAAATCGTGTGTTGTGGCTCTTCGCTCTCCTGTTTAAATATCTTGAGCCTGATGTTTACCAGCGCTGAAGGGCCTCCAAATATTCACAGCGTATTTACAAGCAATCTGATGTTCCCCGCCAAGCATTACCTTCATTTTCCTTCAAAATCTGTGCAAAGATAAACGTAAAGTCTAGGTTTATTACTTCCTGTGCAAAACCTCTTTAACACTTCCACCCTCTCAGTGAAACCAAACACACTTCTTCATGTCCTTGATATGAAGATTTTGTTTTTTTGTTGTCATTTTTTCAGGAAAACCGTGTTTGCTAAATCCATGGCTCATGCAACTACTCAGCTTTGATACATTTTTGGAAAGAGCCAACAGAAGAATCCTGAGATATGATTGTACATCTAGCTTCCTTCATAAACAAACAATACACCATTTGAACTGACCTGTTATTCTTATTTTTCTTTCCTGTTTTAAATATTTCCTCTGAGTTTCCCTTCAAGTGCCTATGCTCCTTTAACTTTGCAGGGTGAAAACAGGGGTCTGCTTTTTGCCCTTTACTCTTTAGTCTCAACTGTCTCCTGCAAGCCTCTTGACTTTGAAGATAACAGAACATTCTGGGTACTTCCTGATGATGTCTTTTCAAGTTGACAGAAGAGATTTTTTTCATGGTCAGACAATCTTCAGCATGACATGAAAATGTTGAGATATTACTGCCACTATTACGATGACAATTCTATTCCAGCAGCGTGACAAATGTTCCATGGGAGAGCTGTATTTCCCACACAGATTTGAGGACAGAATTATGTAACTGTCTAATAGTTTTAACCAGTCTTGGCAGAATGTCAAGTTGCTCGTATTTGTGTTGTATTTAAAAGCACTTTCATTTACGTCGTGATTTGTTTGAGAAATGTGACACAACAGCGTAAGGTCACAGAGCAGAGGAAGGGCACAGAACTCGTGCTTTCACACTAACGTCCAGCTGCAGGGACTGCTCTCTCCCTTCTCAAATGTAAATGCAACCTCTGACTCACGTGTCAAGTCTATTTCGTTTCAAAATAATAACTGCTCTGCCCGCACACTTGCACACTCTCTGCCTGAGAATGTCAACACCTGTGTTACGACTCCCATGTATTTCCCTAAAAGAAAGAGGCAAATAGTGGGGCCGCACGCGTCTTTAAAGGAATAGTTCCGAGTTTTGGTAACCGAACTGTCTGTTTTTGGATTCAGGATTCAGACAAGAGGTTGGCAATTTTTCTTATGTGTTTATGTTAAAAGCTGGATGGAGCATGGAAACAGCTTTGTCTGAGTTTGGAAATAAACTTACCAACATTTCTGAGTTAAATAATTACACCATATATCAGCTACCCAGACACCATGTACAGTTTTTCCTTTTTTCACTTTTGCGAGAAGGGAAATAACCATATTTCCTAAAAGTGTTATTTATTTCTTGTATTTCTCATATTTCTGTCTCCACATATGTCCGCTTGCTACCTGCTCCCTATGAGGTCTTCAGTACGCAGCACCCGTCTATTTGTCAACCTGCTCCCCGAGGCACTGAAGGACTTTTATTTCCTCTTTAACCTTGAAGCAGTGCTCTCTTTCTTTTAATCCTCCTCCTCTTAACACATATATCTTTCCCTGCAGTGTGCACCAGCCAGGCCATGCTTACAAATCTTTCCTTCCTCAGACTTGTGCATACACCTCTCTCGCGGATATATATCTCCTGAGAAAGAGTAGCCGTGTGTGCACTGAGCTGCAGGGGAGGGACCTGATCCCTGTACGACTATCTGAGAATACATGGTTTGGCCTTGGTTTCCTGAGCACATTGAAAAGACGTTAATCATCCAGCAGCATCTTCTCCACGCCATGAAAAGCTGCGTGCACTCAAATGGACTCATGCAGTCTGTTTGATGTATTAATCTCACTGCCCCTTGCTTCTGTGTTGCAGTTGGTGTAGACAAGCAGTGCGAGCTGACCTGCAGACCTGCTGGCTATCGGTTCTACGTTCGTCAGGCGGAGCGCGTCAGAGACGGGACGCCCTGCTTCAGTGTCGGGACCAATGATGTGTGTGTAGAAGGACAGTGTCTGGTAAGTGGATTTAAATGTGCTTGTGTGTAGGGGCATCTAAATCCGAGAATGTCCGGTCTAGCTTGGACCAGCTTGGACATACCGGACTCTCCGAGTCTAATGTCTGGAGCCTGATTTAAACCTGCCATTTAGATTCAGATTAGCCCTCCGTCTGGGCCTCTTTTCTCTGTGTCCCGTTTCTTATTTGTAATTTCACTCTGATTTCAGCCTCATTCCACCCCTGTACTTCTGGCAGGAATCCTGTGAGCAGTTTCCACAGATAGCAGTGAAATAAACGCTGGCTTCAGTTGTGAACTGTCAACAAGACTCCACCAGTGTCTCTCTGCTCTCTCCCCACCCCTCCTGCCACATCTCTCCTGCTCCCCCACCCAACTTCTCCCCTGATTGTCTTACCCTTCACTCACATCTTTTTCCATGTCTTCTCCTGCCAGGCTGAGGGATGTGATGGGGTACTGGGCTCCAGCGCCGTGGTTGACAAGTGTGGAGTGTGCGGTGGGCTGGATACCTCCTGTCGAAAGGTGACGGGAAGCTTCCAAAATGTCACTGTTCCCCTCGGTTACCACAAGATCCTGGACATCCCACCCGGAGCCAGACTCATTAATATCACGGAGAGACAAGCAAGCCCCAACTACCTGGGTGAGATGTTAAAAGACAAACAAAACCTTACATGCACACGCAAGTGAAGTTCAAGATTTTCTGAAAAAAAGTCGCTACAGGTCCAGTAAAAGTTAAATGTTGGCGAGAGAAGTGCAGATTTGGCCCACGATAATGTGTATGCTGGCTGTGACTAAGACTCTAGACTTTGTGGCCTTGCAGACCCAGGCCAGAAAAAGCTAGTATTGTTGGAGCCCATCAGGAGTCACTGAAGTGTGTACATGTTTGCACGTGTGTGTTTGTCTTGCCAGTCCGCTGTTTGTTAATGAGACAGCACTCCAAACACCGTGTTTGTCTGTCTGGGAATGTGTTTGAACACACAGGGGGTTTCCTAAGAATTTTCCAAACTAAACAGGGTCTAAATACAAAAAGAAAATATGACTCCGATCTTTCTAACATCCTCACTCCCACCTCCGTTTCTGCAGCCATGAGGAGCGGCGCGGGGGCGTCAGTGGTGAACGGGCGCTGGGCAGTGGACCCCCCAGGGGAGTACCAGGCAGGGGGGACTACTTTCACCTACACCCGACCTAGAGCGCAGTTGGAGGGAGAGGAAGAAAAAGGAGAATCCTTAAGGGCACCAGGACCCACCACGACACAGCTGCAGCTATATGTAAGTGCTGGAGCACAGGAAGGCCTTTACTTTAACCTTGTAAGCAGACACCAAATACTCCAAGCAGAGTGACACCATTTGAAATTATCACTCGTGGTCCTCTGTGAGTCCCTAAACATGTCACATGCTTTTTCTACATTGTGAGCAAGCAGAATTTTGGCCAGCAGGAGAATCACTACATCAGCCTTTGAATCTCCAGAGTTTCCATTTCCACCGAGTTTCTCACAGTTTCAGACAATAACATCCCATGTTCAAATGTGAGATATTTCCTGATTTAAACTTGAAAAGTTCACAAAAGCCCAAATTAAAAGAAATTAAAGCATATTGACCAGAAGGCATCTGGTGTCGTGCAGCTCAGCTTCTTGATCTCTGTCAGAATAATTCAAGGTAACTTCAGTACCGAGTGAAAGGAATGGAAGAAGAACTTTAAACCAGCCAGCAAAAGCAAAATGTTCTGCACATCAGATGCCTAAAAGACGCATAATAAATCATAAGAAGAAAGCAGACCACCAGCTATGTGCAACAAAGTCTGGTGTTTGAAACACCACATCAGAACTTGCAGAAGTTGCAGTGCTTGACCCAGATGGGACTGTGGTCTGTCAAGGCCAAAACATGTTTAACTTGCTTTATGTGTGCACTCCCAAAGTTTTCCAGAATGCAAGGTAATCTAATAAATCCTTCAGATTCAGCTGGCAGCCCTTGTTTTGCCCTCTTTTTTGTCTCATTTATAGCTCTTTCCTTTTTTTTTCTTCTCAATGTACTCCACCGTTTGTCAGTTTCAGCCTTGCTGTGAGAATGTTGCTTCAAAATGTCAAGTCCCTTTATAACCACGACCCAGCATTCCATGCAGTCTCATAAATGAACACACACTGATCCTCAATAAAACTTAATTGATAATTTCAACATATGCAGTAATACATCTTTGTAATACATAAATGTCATTGAATATGTGACACTGTGATGTACAAAGCTTTGGTCTGAGATGAAATTGCACATTCTCAAAGTAAAGTTATCATTTGCAAACAGTGAAGTCAAAGCCAGAATGTGGTCATTATTGCTAAACTGAGGAGAGCCAGTGGAACTTATTCAAGTCTTAACCCTAAATGAGTTTAGTGATTATCCTCCCATGTGAGTCATTGGTCATTATGGGTCCTCATGCAGTTACATTAGTTCTATAAATACAGTGGTACTTATCACTGTGGGGTTTCTCTACTGAATAAACTACCTTTTTCTGCTCAAAAGGCATTTATTTTCAGTTCTGGGATTTGAGCTCCTGTTATTCAAGTGTGAAACCCAGTGGTTCCCTAAATTTGTATGTCACCTGTTTGAGGAAAAAAGAGATTAAAAAAAAAAAAAAAAAAAAAACTGGCTTTATAAAAGCAGAGGACTACGGAGACGCAAATTCCTCCAGAAATGAAAATGAAGACAGAGGACTGACTGCACCAAGTCCGAAGAGGTAAACTTGATACTAATCCATTTTTTTTTTCTGGTGGGTTCATATCATGGGTGGAGCCCTCTGAGTAGAGAGGCCCAGACTTCCCTCTCCCCATCCACCTTCTCCAGCTCTTCCGAGGGATTACCAAGGTGTTCCCAGGTCAGCCAAGTCATGCAGTTTCTCCAGCATGTCCTGAATCTGCCTTGGGGCCTCCCTCCAGTCGGATGAAAACCCCTTGCCTGAGAGACATCCAACTGCCTTAGTGGGTCCTCTCGATGTGAAGGAGCAGCAGCTCTACTTCATGTCCCTCCTGAACTCCCAAAGGGAGAGTCCAGCCACCCTGTGGAGGAAACTCGTTCCAGCTGCTTGTATCCACTGTCTCGTTCTTTTCGACGAGAGTGACAGTAGGGACACAGATTTTCCGGTAAACCAAGAGCCTCGCCTTTTGTCAGTCACAAGGAGTATATGGAACCATTTCCAGCCATTTTGTGCCTCTAGAGCTAATTGCTTTTGGTCCTCAACAAACACATTTATGGAACTGAAATCAGTAATAAAAACAGAATATTTCACAACTCTGTATTATTGTTAAAAACCCAAAGCCTCACTCCTCTGCTCTGTGTGAAGAGCATTCAGACAGCCTTGTTTTAGCATTATTTGGGATAAAGACAGCAGAACTAAAAGCCTGCACTAAGCTACATTAGACAGCTCAGAGCTTAATAGAAACAGCCTCACCTTAAGACCCTATTACAGAGCAGGAGTCATGTGCAGCTTTACAGCTTTTAAATTTGTTTGCTCGGCAAAGGACATTAACATTGTTTGCAAAATATAGCAGATGAAAATTAAGTTGCCCTGGACTCCTGCTAATTTAATTTGAATAGCCTGGACTGGTGCAACTCTTGCAGCCTTTAGTGGGGGTTTGTGACATCACACTGAACCCCTGTGAAAGGAGCAAGTTGTAAATTCTACAACTTATCCTGACCTTGCTGTGTTGTCTATTCTGCTCTCCAGATCATTTTTCACAGGGACAACCCAGGCATCGACTATGAGTTCTACATACCAGTGGAGAAGGAAGGAGAGAGGGAAAGAGTGACTGAGAGGGAGACGCCCAGAGAAATACCCAGGGAGAACCCAAGGGAGCGAGAGCCGGCGAGGGCACCCCTTCGCAGTAGGCCCAACACACTCTAACTATTCTGATCTTTTCTCTCCTGTTACACAACATTTCTTGTTAGTGGCTCAACTGAACTTTAAATTTAGCAAGAAATTTCAAGAGTCATTCTTTCCAAATTATTACATGTAAAGCCACGTTCAGACATGATTGACGCCTTTTTGGATTAAAACGGGTGTGGTTGTGAGCCAAGTGGGAGACGTTTTTGTATGAGCATATTTGTGTTTATCTATTTGCCCATGACCTAGATTGGAAGCTATCTTTTCAAGATGTTTGCTGTCATGAGAGCCTGACCTCACAATGACATCATTAGCCTCTGACTCACTGCCTTCCTCATTCATTTTCTTAATATTTCAGCATGTTTTGCCTTTTTCCTCACTCTGTGTCACTTTTTTTCTCTCTTTGCTTCCTTGTGTCTGTTTCCCAATCTTTCTTCCACACTTCCTGCCCTCTCTAATTTGTCATATCCATCCATGTTTATCTTCTCACCTAGGTCCCCTCACTGTGTCAGTAGAAGACCCTCCTCCTGCTCCTCCGGTTTCGAACCCATCTTTCCATTCCTCCTCCTCTTCGTCTGTATTTTCTCCCCCATCCTCAGACCGGTGGACACCTGAGAGGATGCGTCCACGAGGATCCGCACCCAATAGGAATGCTCGGATCCCGCCTCGCACTGACCTGCCTCCAGACACCCAGTCGCCATTTGTGTGGAGGAGAGGCAGCCTCACAGAGTGTTCTGCTTCCTGTGGCAAAGGTCAGACCTCTGAAAAAGAAGAGAAAAAAAACCCTGTAGATGTTCATATGTGTGTCTTACACTCAATTAATGACTGCCGTTTACATCACTGAATAGCTAATTATTTTGGATGATGTGATGTCTCCCTCCTCTGGTTGTCTGGTGCAAATACAAGAACAAAAAATATATGCATATGTATGTATATAAAATCTGCTCCACATATTACATATCTTTCTATCTCCGTAGGTTCTCAGTCTCGAGTCATTCTATGTTTGAACCGCCACACAGAAGAAGAAGTCCCAGAGAGGAAGTGTGATTCTGCAGCCAAACCTGTTCCTGAGGAGCAGCCTTGTAACACACACCCTTGCCCACCATTGTGAGCAATTTGACATTTACACCTCAGAATATATATATGCATTTCCTAAAATCAAAAATTGTTTTCTCACAGACGCTACTACTACATTTAATTCACTGTGGAGATTCCACACTGCAAAATGTTCATGTTACATATAATGTTACATTTTATTGGAGTGTAAGAAAACAAAATATGTATATACAGAATTCGTATTCGTTCCTAATTAAAGTCGCCTTTTTTCAGGTATTTTCTAAGATGACATTTAACAGTTCTTGACTCAAGTACAACAGGCTTACATAATTGTTTCTCGTCCTAAACACAGACACTAATGTCTCAAAAAAAAAAAAGATAATTAAAAGAAACTGATCTCGGTCACAAAAATTTAATCAGCTTGAATAAAGCTCAGTCAAGACAGTTCTGCCTTTTTTTGGGGAGTGTTTCAGTGTTTTTGCTCCTTGAGCAGGCAGCAAAAGAAGTCGATGTCTGGGTGAAAGGGAGAGCACTCCAGCTGCTAATACTTTTACACTTCTTGACACACCTCTGATTACATAAAGCAGACACACTTGCTGAATCACACTGTGGCTACATTGCACAACTTTGTTTTTTTCAGTGTAAATGAGAAAAGGCAGCATTAGCGTGAAAAAAGATTTGTGGCATGCATGACAGAAAAAAATCTACAAACACGTTTCACGTGAAAGGAAGAATGATTATCTGTACATGTAATTTTTAAATTGTATTTTCAAGTGGATTTAACCAGCAGAAGAGGACTTTTGACAATTGGCATTCAGTTGTGATTGGTCTGCAGAGACAGACTTGAACATTTGGGGTGAACAGATGTTGTATTTGGTATAATTGTGATGACATTTCCCTGTCTTTGTGCTAGCTGGGAGGCCAGTGCGTGGTCAGAGTGCAGTGTGTCCTGTGGGCCTGGTGTGCAGCAGAGGCAGCTCCAGTGCAGGCAGAGCTTTGGAAATCGCTCCACGATGGTCCACCCGCAGCGCTGTGCCACCCTCACGCCACCAGAGTCGACGCAGGCCTGCCAGCTCCGCCTCTGCTCCCACTGGGAGGTCGGCTCTGACTGGAGCACGGTATTTTTATTTTTTTTTCCTTAAATGTTAGCTATTTGTCCAGTGAGGATCATGTGAACTCCAGTTCTGGTACTCTTTGTTGAATCTATTAATTCTCATTCTCATGTTTTATCTTCTCAATTTGCCACAGTGCTCGGTGGACTGCGGAATAGGGAGAAGAACAAGGAGTGTGCGTTGCGTCAGTGATCAAGGCAGCGAGGTGAACGAGAACGAATGCAACAACAGGCTTCGCCCACAAGGAAGTGAGGAGTGCAACATGGGCCCCTGCGTGACAAACTGGTACTTCAGTGGCTGGTCCAACACTGTGAGTAACACACATCCTCCCGTGGAAATGTAACAAACATGCAGTTAACTGTAATCCTCAACATGATCTCCCACTTTGTGGCTTCAGTGTTCAGCCCAGTGTGGCCCAGGGGTGCAGAAGAGAGAAGTGGTGTGTCTGACCAGAGGAGGGGTCAGAGAGGGTGGAGAAGCAGGGGATTGTGTTGCAGAAAAACCAGCAGAGATGAAGGCCTGTAACAAAGGTCCCTGTATAGCAACAGCCATGTGGTTTAGCAGCCCCTGGACAGAGGTAGGCTGGACGGACACAAAATGTTTATGTCAAATGATACAGCTCTGTTTTTTAAATGCAAAGCTGTAAAGCGGTATAAACGGCCATGATCTCTGAGCACCAAGGCAGTTCCACTTTCAAAACAGACACAACTGCGTTGCAGAAATCACTGCAAGGGTTCAGCCACACGCCGTCATTTAGTTATCAGTAAGCAGTTTTACACTGCATCCACAAATATGAAAATAAAGATTAATTAAAATCCAGAGAGACTGCCACCTTCTCACCTAAACTCCCTCAACCTAATTAGACCTCAGGCTTTGTTTCTGAAATGCTACTTCTCAGGGTCTTCAGACAAAACCCGAGGTTTCTCTCTGGCTTTAAACTGATTCAAAGTTCATGTTCACGTGATCAGTAAAATGTTCTGCTTTGATAGTAAGATACTGACTTTGGCATCATGGGTATTCATACATACATATAGCTGTTTAAATGGTTTCACAATGTTGATCTTAGGTGAAGTGGGAACTCTCCTGTGGTCTGACAAATCAAAATATGTAATTCATTTTGGAATTGAATGAACATCACATCGTCAGGTCTGAAGTGGAGTAGGAGCACACAGCAGGTGGTTTACTTAGTTACTCAAAACTTAAAAGGTTTTTTAAATGAAGAAGTGATGCTAAATGGTTACAAGAATATCCTTGTTGAAACCTTTAGAACCGTGCTGCTTGCATCAAATTCAAATGAGCAGATATTTTTTGAAGAAAAAACAAATCTAAGTTAAGTTCAATACAAGGTTTCAAAGATATTGCAAATCTTTGCATTTTGTTTTTGATTTACAATAGACATTGTCTGAACTTTGTTGGAAATATGATTGAACTGTAACTGGTGCTTCATTGTTGACACTACTTTATGTACTTGGCAGGTGTTGTGTGTATTTGACTAACCTTTTTCTGTTTTTTTTAGTGTAATGCACCGTGTGGGGATGGAACCCAGCGACGAGACATAATATGTGTCCAAAAGATGGGAAATGACTTTACCGTTGTGCCAGGCACTGAGTGTGCTCATCTCGAGAAGCCTGCAGCTGTCCAGGAGTGCAACATGGGAGAGTGTGAGCCGCAGTGGTTTACAACCGAGTGGAGTGCGGTAAGAGATGCTGGGACAGGCAGAAGTAATTTCTGAATACTGCAATTAGTAGTGCCTGATCATTTTTGCCAGTATATTTACCCTCTGTTTTTTTTTTTTCTGTTTGTTCTTTATTTTTTTGTTCTCAGTGCTCACGCTCTTGTGGTAAAGGCTTACAGGTGAGAGAGGCCAGATGTCTAGCACCAGACAAAAAGCACAGCCAAGAATGTGACTCCAGCATCAAACCCGCACAGGAACAGTTCTGCAACACGATACCCTGTGGTCCACAAGTCACAGGTGGGTTTGTGTCAGACACCACATTCATGTGTGTTTTGCTCGTTCGCCCCACTGACCTCTGCCTCCTATCCGCTGTTCTCAGATAAAAACTGCAGAGACAGACGTGAGAACTGTATGATGGTGGTGCAGGCCAGAATGTGTGTCTATTCCTACTACAAGACCGCCTGCTGTGCCTCCTGTGCCCAGAGTGCCCAACGTGCCAAGAGGCACTGAGATGTCCGTCACAGACAGCCCTCAAGTGCAAGCTGCCAAGAATTAGGTCGAATTGGCCGATCGCCCCTGAGAGGATGAGTCTGTAAAAAAAAGTGGAAAGCCCAGAGTTGACATGGCATTCAGATAACATTTAGCTATTTTCACCTGACTCTTCAGGTAAAACACTGTGAAAGCAGCCCATTCCTTCTACCAGTACTGAGTTATATTCTATGTAATGCCACACTCTTTCACTGAGCTTGCTTCACTTTACTATGTTCATTGCAAAGTACATTCATGGTGCCTTTTCTGTCATTTTCACTCCTAGAGACTCGCTAGTTTGTTAAAGAAGGTTGTTAAAGAAAATGCTTACTTACAACACAGCTGCGTTTTAGCCTTTGTTAAGATTCCTCCCAATGTACAGGATCTTGAATTAGATGCAGTCAGGCATGTATACCACTACTTACGTGCTAAATCGTTAGCACGTGTGCCAGATGAACTGTGTGGTCTGAAGCGCTGCAGTTCGTGTGCAGGAGATCTGCCGGGATCATCCTGTGCACAGTCACTCCCGCTGGGACACAGTGGCTGCCCCCAGCCGAGCAAGAAGAATTTATTTATATATCACATGTGTTTTAATGATTGCCAAAAATATTTCCTCAAGTGTCCTTGTATTCAGTATTTGGACAAGTGAACCAAAGGGGTGGGATGGCCATGACAGTAGGTGACCAAATATAATTGGATGGCGAGAGAGAGAGAGATGAGACTTTTTCTTAGGAAGAAGGACAGTTGACATTGACATTAAATAGCGTGGACTCAGTGTGCTCTTACCACTCGCGTTCACATGAAGGTCATTTTCACTTCTTAATATTTGATCCCTCTTTATTAAAGAAGATTTAAAAAGCTAGGAAACTATTGATTGTTGAAAGCTTACGCATGCCTCATCGAGATTCAAACGTTTATGCAAGGAAATGGTGAGAAAGCCTCTTTTATCTGAGAATGCACTCCTGTTGAGAAGTAAGGAACATTCTTTCATAACTGACACAGATTGAATCGTGAATCTTTGTGCTTTTAAACTATGCATAATCAGAACTGATGACTCACAAAGTAAAGCATCAGAGTTTCCAATTCGACTCCTCTGATCGCCACCTGTATTTTAAGGTTTGCAAATGCAGTTTTCACAATACTAAAGATGATGCTTCGTACTAAACAGTATACAGTACATCATTTTTTAAGAGAAAGAAATCAAATGAAAAACCAAACCAGTAATGCGTTTATCTGTCTCTTTATACCCTGAGTTTCCAGCCTTGTATCTGGCACTCAACCTTGAAACCACTTGTTCTTACTGACGTCTGAAATGACTCACTGTTAAACTCAAGAGATAAATTCCTAAAATATTTGGTCAGTGAACCTTTTAGAAAGGATTTTTCAAACAGGAGCCAGTAGTGAATCAGTTCGGGGCCATTGCAAATTGTTTTTGTCAGCATCAGTTCAGTGTTGTTTTTTTTTTTTTTTTTTTTTTATGGGATTTCTTGACAATATTAACAGCACATGATATGGTCTTTTTACTTGAACAACTTCTGACTGATTGTGCAGTCGTGACAGCTGTGTTAAAGTATTAAAATGTGCGTCATTACCTTCTTGGGAGGAGATGTTGACTCTGTCCCATGAGAATAGATGAAGTCAGAGTTAAGAGACCTCAGTGACACTGAAAAAGCTGCTTTCTTTCTTGCAATAGTCTTTTAATAAATTTAGCCATAGGACAGATCAAATGCAGCCTAAAAATTAAAACATTTTGCATATCGAAGTGGCACCCTCTGTATATGTGTGTAAGTATTGTTTGATGCCCTTTTTTTTTTTGCCTTTACTTCCCATGGCTCCCAACATGACATATAGGCGACTCACATTCAGTCAAACATGAAGAAACTGTATATTTGTGAGGTAAGTTTAAATGTGTATAATTTCTTACGAAATAGTTGCGCTTATATTTTATTATGTTGTTGTAGGCCGCATTTACTCACATCTAACAGTTGCATAATTGTTGCTTCTGACAAAACAATCAGTGATGTTATTGGATGTTAAGGACGTTTGCGTGTGCATGTATGTGTGTCTGGTCGTGTGTTTTGCAGCTGAGGCTTGGAATGTGGCATTTTTGTCTCTAATCCTTTGTAGTATAAATTGCATCACATAAAGGATATTAATTTATCTATGGTTTGAAGAACATGTAATTTATTTTTTTCTTTTGAGGAGCTGTAGGAATTTTTTGTTACCATGAGAGTTTATAAAATTGTTATTATCAATATAAATGTTTTTTTTTTTGTTTTTATTTTTTTTATCATAGAAAAACAAAAAAAAGTGTGGGAAAATTATTATCTTGGATATTCATTTTAAATAAAAATCAAATAACAGAAACTGAGAGTTGTGTTGCGTTTATTTTTGACCAGAGACTAAAGGTAAGTTAGGACTTTCGTCCAAGCAGGGGCGCCATTGAGTCGATAGATGACCAGTTTGCTTCAGAGTGAAATTACTGCTCACTTGTTATTGTCTTTTTATCAATTACAGTATGAGGCTTTGAGTTACATTTGTTGTGTTATGTAAGAGACCTGGCAATTAAAGCAGAAAAAAAATGATCTTACAGTAATTGATTTATATTATTTTATTTTCTATTAATGCAAATAAAAGTATAGTTTATGTGAAAACAAGAAGAAATAATTTTAAGTATCAGCTTTGTATGGTGTTGCTGATATTTGTCTTTTCGTACAATTCAAAGTTCATTAGTCCATTCCAGCCAGGTACATGAGATGGTGAAATGGATGAGTTAACAAATGACAGGGTCATTCATGGCACCGATCTTAAAAACATCCATGTGAGATTTTATTTTTAATGAGTTATAAATAACTATGCTTTGTTGCTTTTTCAAAGTATTACTGCACTAATTTTAATACCAGCCTCTCATTGTGTTAAAATATAAGTTGATAATAAATGTCCACAATAGATTTCAAATGTAGAGTGTACCTCACTTTTCCAAAACCACTTACTTCTTTAATGGCATAATGAAGCCTTCAAATAATATTATTATTATACCATATTATATATATATGGTAATATTAGCTCATTATTATTTTTTTTTAAGTTGTATGTTTGTTTGTCTCGCGCCTTATCTTATCAGAAGCTGAATGCAGAGCTGTGTCCGTTTCTCCCTCCTCCTGTCGTGACTTGTCGTTTCTTCTTCGTCTCCGTATAAAACAGGTGAGGTGACGAGCTGTTCCCAGCCATCACTCCTCTCACATCCTCAGGGGCAGAGTGGGCGTTTCGTGACTGTCCCGTGGGCTGCGGGGGAAGCCCCCTTGTGAGTTGATGTATAGGCAACATGCAGGTCCATATGTGTGATGTAGGGGTGCAGCTATATGCTGGCTCACAGAGGTTCAGTAGGCACAGCCGGCAGATGGTGACCTTTTGAAATGAATTAGCATGAACCCGCTGACTCTCCTTTCACTGAGAGTCTATTGCTCCAAGTCTTTGGGCGCACGGTGACAAAGATAAGAAAACTGTGCGCTTCTGGGTTGCATTTCATCATCTCTCTCTCTCTCTCTCTCATATACCAGTCTACTGTTCCTTCAAAGTAGGCCAGCTGAATCCCCGAGCTATCTCTCCACCCAATGTCACACATATCGTTCTGTGTGGGCGTGAGCGTGATTTCGGGCTCGGGCGTGAACAGCTGTAGTAGTCGTGACTGCGTGCGTGTCGTCGGCGGCGCGCTTCAGCTTCAAGTCGTGAAGCATCGTTTCAGCACCAAGGCCAGGGCTAGCGGCGAGAACAATAGGCGGCTCCGCGCACCGTGTCGCCCAGGCAACGTCTGACTAGTTCCCACCAGCAATCTGCCGCTCAATACCCACAGGTCTCAAAGTACGTGAACTGCTGCTTTTAAAAAAAAATCACATTATGAGTGTTAGTATACCATGTTAATATTTCAGTGTGAAGGGCTAGGCTGTGAAAGTGGTGGGGCATTTTCGAGACTTTTTGGGGTGGCGAGTACGGCAAAAGCGGTTATTGACGGTGCCTTAGCGTTACGTCACAGGCTGGCAACCGCTCTCGCGTGAGGAGGGGGAGGGGGAGAAGAGAGTGGAACAGCACCGGTATCTATAGGACGTGAAAAGCCACACAGCCGTGGGACGGGACGCTACAACACATAGATGATAGCTGGAACACTGAGCAAACACAGCCCACTTCAGCGGCGGGAACAACAACGTGAAGGCTGAACAAGACTGTTACATGGTACGAACCAAGTGTAAACTACTGTAAGTTTTGGCGAACCGAAGCAGCTGGCTAGCCCCGTATTACTTTGTAATTAAATAGGGGGGAAAGACTTTTCGGTGAAAAGTCATAGGTCTAATTAGTTACGGTTGTCCAGTTTGGATTTTTAAAAGCGGAGAGGTTGGTGAAATCTTTACTCTGGTTGTTACGGTGATAAGCTGTCACTTGCTAGGACTAAACTCCGTTCCCTCCAAACCGGGAGACCGGGGACACTGGATTGTTGCTTTTTTTTTTTTTTTTTTTTTTTTTTTTTTTTGGTAAAAATAAATAAATAAATAAGTAAAAACACGGCCCCCAGCCCGTGGTATCTGTGCACTGAGGAGGAGAAGGGAGAAGACGGCCGGCACAAAGAGCGGAAAGTACCCAGAGAGGGGAGGCAGGCGGACGGGACGGAGAGACAGGACAACAACGGAGAACCGACGGAGAGCATCCTTCTTCAAGTTCTGCTCTGCACGGGCTCCTTAAGGATTCATCTATAACGGTAGGAGACAAAATATGTGTACTTTATAGATTTCCACGCATTGTTTTTGTTTTGGCGTCTTAATGTATATGTGTATACGTGTGTGTGTGTACATTGAGATGGGATCGGACAAAGAGCAGGGAGCCCCATGACATCCGTGTGTACGCTGTAACCTACAGCTGCCTAAACAAAGAAACTGCTCTATTGCAATGATTTACCCACTCTCACGGTGTTTCCTCTCTTTTTCACCTGCAGGGATCCTGAACACACTTTACAAAACGAAAAGGTATTGCTGGCTCACAATATTATTATTTTTTTATTTATATTCAATTGGCGAAAAAGTGTCATTATTGGGTTTTGATTGGCTAATTAACATTTGCATAATTGTTTTCCCATAAGCTACTGGAGCCTTTTGTCATCAGACTGGGCAATAAATACTCATAATCATCACACAAATGCTTTTCGTTTTCACGATGGATATGCATAGTTTGCCTTCATATTCAAATAAAGGATTTATATTTACTGATGTTAATTGTTCCTTTTTATAAGCTTCCAAAAATAATAAAATGTTAATGCTGTAGTACATTTTCTTAAGGTCTAAAATAACAGTCCTCTATGGTCTTTTTAAAAAAAATAAATCCGTAAAATCTACTTTTTACTAAATACCACACAAAACAATTGGAGTAATAATTGTATATCTAACGAATGTATCCAACTGTTTTCTTTGTATCTCCACCTTTTGCGGCTGTGAACCAAGAACCTGTCCAGCATCAGCTGTTCCTTTCCAGGGATACCTGCTCCTGATCCATTTGGCCCTCAGTCCCTGGAATAATCTCCTCCACTTTGTCCCAATGAAGGAGGCCGATGCCATCAAGTTGTTTGTGGGGCAGATTCCCCGGAATCTGGAGGAAAAGGACCTCAAACCCATTTTTGAGCAGTTTGGGAAGATCTATGAGCTAACTGTGATAAAGGACAAATACACTGGGATGCACAAAGGTAGGTCCTGGTCTTCTAACACAGCTTAACCAGACAGAAAAAAATGACACACAGAGAGATGTGAATAGCTAGATACAGTACTGGATAGATGGATGTGTAGCATCGAGGCAGATATGTAGAAAGGTGGATTTTTTTCAGAGTCACTTCTCCCATGTATCCATAGAAACTGTCACAGCACTTCATCTCCTGTGAAGTCTGAGATTCTGTAGACAGGCAAGCAAACTAAGTTAGTCTATGTGCAGAGGATCAAAATGCTTTTATGTAGCAGTATTGGATGTGACAAAAATTGATTTAAAGCTTCATTAAAATTTCACTGAAATTTAGAGCCACTGATTATTAAATTCCACAAGAAGATAATTTATAAAAGAATTTTAGAGATATGATATGTAGACTTAAGAGCGTCTTATTTATCATCATGTTTAGCAAGCTTTCGATAAATTCACATACTAAAAACTTGAAGATACACACATACTTCTTATACTTCATACACTTCTCTGACTTAACACACACACACATGCACACACATACACAAAGTGTCCAGGGGTCCTGTGTGTTACATGAACCAGATTACACTGTATGCTCCAATCAGTGTAATGGGCCTGTAAGCCTGGGTGACACAGGGAAAGAATCTGTTGTTTTGAGAATCCCCACAGCCACAGTAAGCCCCTCTTAAAAGCAATGAGATGGACCACAAGATTCATGTGTTTCTGTGTGTGTGCGCTGGTTAATTTCCTGTGTGCCAGCGTGTGTCTTGTCACTCTTTTTTTTTTTTTTTTCATTTTCTGGCATCATGTTGAGTCATCATCAAGTCAGATTTACAGAGTGTGTGAATTGATTTCTTTAATCTGAATTAGTCTGTGTGAGATGTCACTGGGGATGCTAACCTGCTGCTAATCTTGTTGTCTTAGTGCTGGTGACAGGTGTAGTAAACAGGTCTGGCCAGCGAGCTCTTCTACCTACCCCTCCCTCACACACTCAGACGCAGGTACAGCACATAGGAAAACAGAGGGAGTGCATTTGGAATGATTGTGAGGCATGCACAGTGGTTGGAACAGGGAATGAAGCTGACAGTGGAAAGCCTGTAAGGCCTTGTTAGCCCCACGCACACGTCTGTGGTGCTGTCATGTGTACTGACTCGTGCCGTGTCGTTCTGAAATGTGCCGTGCCGTGGAGTGTCCTTCTCTACGCTAGAGTACATCAATATGAAGTTGTCAAGAATGGTAACTTTACAGTGCATGTTTATCTATATTTTTAATTGTCTCACACAATTATCCAAGGGATATTTCAGAGTAGGCAGTGAGCAATCAAAGAAGGCAGCAGAAGAAGAATCATTTAAATGCTTTGTGACAGTGTGTGTATGTCTGAAAGTGTGTGTATTTTTTGTGGGACAAATGCAAAGACGCAAAGAATGACGAATTTTCGAGCCATTTAGTGACCTTTTCTACCGTTACTTCTCTCTCCCTCTTTTTCTGTTTGTCTGCCTTTTTCTGTCTGACAGGATGTGCTTTTCTGACGTATTGTGCAAGAGAGTCGGCACTGAAAGCCCAGAGCGCTCTTCATGAGCAGAAAACACTGCCAGGGGTAAGTGCACGTAATAAACCATCATAAATACACACACATCCCCAGACATTACTCATTCTGTGCTTATGCAACAAAACACACAGTTTTTCATGTATATTCATATCACAGAGCCAACTTCCTCACTTAAATCCATAGTCAGTACCTTCTGCTTTGTGTATGCACACACACACACACACACACGTGCGCACACACACACGCAGGGTGTGTTTCTGTGTGATTGGAGGTTCAGTTCCCATTAGTAGCAGCGCGACATAACTCAGCAGCCGGCAGGCGTCTTGCTGGTAAGGACAAACACTCCCATTCACTAGAGACACATAGGGTACTCCGTGAGCATTATCATCTCCATTTCTCTATCTTTCTCTGTCTCTCCATCTTCCTGTCGTTCCCTCTGTTAGCCTCCGGTGATAGCTCCCGTCTAAAGCGTGTGTGTAATTAATGTGACCATTCCCCTTTGTCTCATCCCAGGCTCCCTCTAGTCTCTCTAGTGAGGGATTGTGCGTTGCGGCTGTGCTTGGGTAGGACACTGTTCATTATGGAAGGGGCACTGTCTGTCTCATAGACTGCACCTCTCTATCTTTCTCTCTTTCTTTTTTGTACTGACCTGGTTTCCACTGCAGGATTTTACAATACCTGTTTTGGAACACTCTGCTAATGTATCCTAATTTTTACATCAGAGGATGTACCGTCCAACACAGACAAAGAGATGTCAGTCTGCTGTGCAATGCCGAGAAGAAAAGGTGTTTTTCTGCTGTTATCCAAGTTCTAATTTTAATTTTCAGTCATAGCAGAATAGTTAGTGTACCTCTGTCATCTCAGAACATCTCTCTGTTTCATTCTCTCTATGTAGCTTTGCAGCTGATCAGAGTTTCAGTTCCTGCGCTTGCTCCGTAAGCTAGTGAGTTGATATGATCTTTGTGAGAAAATTGTTGAAGGAGAGCCTGAAGAAGAAGCGTTGGGGGAAGGGAAACGTTCTGACACATTTGAGCACAAGTCCCTGCATATATTCATATTGCAATAATGCATGCTCTTTTGTGTAGCTGGGGAATGGCTCTGTACTTTCACGCACACACTCACCTGTGCAAGGACAGTACTCTCATAATGACATTAATCCAGTTAGGGACTGCTAAAAGGTCTGACCGCTCTGCATTTAAATCATCTTTAGCTTATTTTTCTCTCTTGTGTTGCTTTGCCCTTTGACTGATACTTATTACCCTTTCTTCTGGGCTTCACATTATCCTGTTTCACTAGTTACAACAGGAGCAGTTATAATACATGTGCCTGGATTCCCGAGGGAGTGTTTCACTATATTCCCAGATAAACCATGAAAAATATTCTGAACACAGAGGAAACATTTGCAGGGAGGATACTCACCAGCAGGAGAGATTTACTAAAAGCCCAACATTAAAAACATCAGAAGAATCTTTCCCCACTGGAAGCCTAGTGCTAAGGGTGTGGTTATTGTGGCTTTTCATTAAGCCCAGGCTATTAATGGGAAAAAAAAGCTCTTTCTCTGTGTATTTTTTTTTAAGTTTGCATCAACTTGTAAAGATTATGTGAAAAATCTAATATATTCTTTATACTTTAAGTCCTCTCAGGAACACATACACACACACACACACACACACACACACACACACACACATATACATATATATATATATATATATATATATATATATATATATATATATATATATATATATATATATATATATATATATATATATATATATATATATATATATATATATATATGTTTTGATGATGAGTCTATATTAGGATGTTTGTGAGTAGACTTCAGTGAACATGTGGTATCGTGGTTAGCACTGTTGCTTCATAAGCTGAAGGTTTCTGGTTCAAGTTGAGGCTGGGCTGGGCAGTCTGTGTGGAGGTTGCCTGTTCTCCCCATGTTAGGTTTTTTTCTGGGTCCTCCCACAGCCCAAAAGATGCGCGTTAACTTGATTTGGTGATTCTAAATTTACTGCAGGGGTGAGTGTGAGCTTGCATGGCTTTTTCTCTGTGTGGCCCTGCCATTGAAACCCTATAATCCTTCTGGTATGATGACTCATGCTGGAGTTTGCAAGTGTTTATATTATTCTTTAAGTATAAATACCCATATTTTGATGGCCACTACATACATTAGCTTGATGGGCCACTCCATATTGATGCAGTCACCCTCACAGCATCCTCACATTTAGTTCTGCTCTCACTTTTCCCTACCAGTCTTGATCTTTTCTCTGTTCTGTACTCCCACCCCCTCCTGTCTCCATTGCTTTCTTTGACAGGATTTCAACTTTCTCTCTCTTTTGCACACGCTGTCCTGTCCTTTTTTCTCTCTTGATGAAATGCTTTCCATCTTTTTTGTATTCTTCTTTTTTTTCCACCAACCCTCAATATCTGTTTCCTCATTCTAACCTCTCTCTTTTTTCACTCAAATCCCTCTTTGTCCCGTGCTTGAGCTCCTTCTCTTCCACTTTCCTTGCATCAGTAGGGTATAATGTTCTTTTCACCACCCCAAGCTCTTTCATTTTATTTCATGGTATCCCCCCACCACCCACCATCATTTTTCCTTCCCGCTGTCCTTTACTCATTTCTCTTTCTCACTGAACACTAGCGCTTCCTCCACGGATTCTCATTTCACAGTCATTTATGGTAACTCTTCTAAGTCCTCTTCTCAACACCATTCCTGCCACCTTCTCCCTCATTTCTACATTTCCTTTACCTCTCACCTAATTTCCCCTCCTCTTAATTAGTTGACCCTTTTGACCGTTTCACTCCCCAATACACCCCCCCTCCCCCATATCTCCTCCCTCTTCTCCCCTTCTGCTCGTCTTCCCCAACTCTATTTTTTAAGCTGCTTGATGGGTTTAATCACAAACTTATTTTCATAGTCAGATTCAGGGCTCACAGTGGAGCAAGAGGCCTATAATGCATATACATGTGTGTGCAGTCGAGTGGGATTTGGATGCTGGAATCCATAAATTGCTTTAAGAGGTGCGACATCAGGGACCTCATGTAAGTTTATTGGAAATGTAGCATCACACTCCTACAGATGTGTTTCTCCTACATTCATGTGCAGTTGATTAAAAGTGTTGTAAAAAAGGTTAGCGCTCCTGTCTGTCACTCACCGATGGGAATAAATGCTGATTTGACAAAGAACAGTAAAGTCATGAGAGAATTGAGCAAAACAGAGATTTATTCAGAGAAACAGTATGTCGAATATACTTGCTGGTTTCAGCGTGGGCAGTAGAGTGTCAGAATGGAAAATGAGAAAAAAGTACAGAAGGATTGAGAGCAAGATGAACAGATGGCCTTATCAGACTGTCCTGTGCCTTGTAATTTGGACTCAGAAACAGAAGCAAAAACAGAGCATGACAGGAGGAGAGCAGGAGTTACATGATATTAGTTGCAGTTGCAGAAAAAATTTATGTTGGAAGTGTCAAGTTTCATTGTAGCATACAGATGTTTTCTATTAGTCGTGGTCCAGAAATTCTCCTCTTGGATACATTCACGTGAAAGAGTTCATGTTTGGGCTGTTCCATATTAACTCCTCATTTGCATCTGAAAACTGGATTGCTCATTTACCTATGTATACAGCACTTTCACAAATAGGGAAGAATAAAAATGGTGGCATAAATGTATTTCTTGGCTTGCAATATTGGAAAAGCGAGGGCGAACATCCCAGATAATGTTCAGTGAGGAGCAGGACAGATAAGCATTTCATTTGCTTCAGTCGGAGGAATCGTGTAATGTAGAAGCTCAACTTTACCCCCCAAAAAAGCATATGTACACACAAAATAAAATACTTGAATATTTTATATTCAAAGGCTGAAGATGAGCCGTTGGTTGGTCGTCTTGTATCTTTAGTTCAAAGAGATTGTGGCAGTAGGTTGACAGCACGTGTGTGAGGTCAGAGGTCAGGGCCTCAGCCTGCAGTGAACAATTCCTTTGGGGAGAGCAGAGGCTGCTGTTAAGGCTATAAAACTTTCTTCCCAGCTGAACGTGACGTCCCCTTTAAGTGCGACCATCATTACAATGTGGCACAATACATTTGACAGAATCAGAGCATTTACTCCTGCTAACAATTAAAACACATGGTTTAACAGCTCAACACAGATTTAGTGATGATAATTCATCTTTTTTAACAGTTGCATAAGTTTCCTCTCCTTAAAGACAGTCATAGAATACATCCAAAATATACTCATTTAAATGCAAAATTTTTACTAATCATTCATTAAAAAAATGTAAAAATTCTTTCATGTATCCTCCCTCCCTCTCCCTTTTCATCAAGCTGCACTTCCCTTCCCTCCTGGTTAGATTTTAACCTAATATCTCCCTTCGGCCGCTGTATATCTCAGCTGAACTCACTGCTGCCATATGTCCTCCCATATCTTTCCCCTTATCTGTTCTTTTGTTCTTCACTGTTGATATCTTTCTCTCCATTTAATCTGCACCCTCTTTGTGTTTATCGCTCCCTTCATCTTTGTGTCACTTCGAACACAACTGTTTGCACACACACACACACACACACACATATGTACACACTTACACAGGAGCACATGAGCACACACACATACATCTGTTTGGTCACGCTGGCATCCGCCGATCTCAGTGTAGGTGAAATTAAAGTGTGATAAGCAGCTTACCAGGTGTTTGTTGTTATGCTTCACTGCTCTCCAGGCAGCACTCTGCTCCCTGTTTTTTGGTCAGAAGCAAAACAAAGCTGGCACGTACACACATTGTACTTCTTGTGACACACTGGATACCTATGAATTATTAAAAAGGTAGAAGAAGTGCCACAGGACAAGTAGTTAACAATAAGTGATACAGCAGAAGATCAATACACTTATTAAAAAAAATAAGAGTTTGTAGTTGTGATATTGATTAAATGCATATGGTCTGACAGTGCTCTGAAGCCGATAAATTGAAATGCTTGTCCCAGGGTTACTGTTGCAAACATTACACATTTTATTGAGCCTAGATCCAAGATAGGACAAGTGAATTTATGTATGTCTTGGCCTGAACAGACAGGTGCAGAATGGACTTGCATGGCCACATCTGTAACAGGACGTCGGTAGTGATGTTGTTGCTGTGTTTTACACTGATGTTACGTCCGTTTGTTCTTTAAAGACAGCTATAGAAATATAAACACTGCAATATCAATGCCACTGATATGTGAAACATGTTATGTGAATCACATATTTCACTTCCATGTTACTGTGGTTCACAAAATTGCTTAGCCCTTTAGTTTGCCAGGAGTGTTATGAGACTGGAGAGATAGGTGCTATCTTTGCATGTGTCCATCATTCAGTATGTGTAGTTGATGGTTATCAGTTCCTATTAGGGTGTGTGCGTGTTGTGTATGTTCTGTGTGTGTTTCCATGTGGAATCTAAGAAGCCTGCCAGACAGCATCCCTAAGGGGCAAAGCTATGATGAGCAATTATCCACTAGGGCAACTTTGTAGGCTAATTTCACATATTTATGTGGTCAGCAGCACTGTTTACTATTCCCCTTCACTGCTTACTGCTGCATTTTCAATTTAGAGCAGACCCCAGTTCCCTCTCTGTCTGTCTTTATATTCTCTCTTTCTCTTCCTCCTCTGCCTCTATCTCTCCTCTCCTGATGGGGTTTGTGATTCGTATCGCTCCCCCCCTCCCTCATGCTGTTTCTCTATTTTTATCCTCACTGTGTGTGGGACGGAAAGGGAGTAGAGGGACAGGTGTAGATTTGACTGTGTGTGTGTGTGTGTGTGTGTGTGTGGTAACAAGACAGGAAGTAACACAGAAAGTACAATGAGTGATACAAATGGAAAATGGAGAGCAGAGGGATGTTTGTGTGAAGTTATATACACCTAAGACTAAGGAGAATTTATTTTGTTAATGTAATAACAAAAATGTGTCTTCTGTGTGCATGTAGGTTAGAGAATTTATTTTGATTTATTCCAAAAATGTTGGTTTATGTGGACACATGATTACCGCATTGTGTGATTGTTCAGTGCCAAATCTGCGTCTCTCAGATGCTGAGCTCCAAAGTAGCCTAAATTTGAGCTGAGTCCATATCACACACCATCTGTTTTGTAAATGCCGCCAGCTTCTGTCTGTTTTGTTTGTTTGTTTGTTTTTTTTCTGTTTTTTTTTTCACATTCATAGAAGAGATTTTCTGTTTAGCTGATTTTTCAGTCTTCATTACTTAATTTGATGCATGCTTTGTTGTTAAATAGTCCAACCTAAAGTCTGCTTGGCTGATGCACAGTTCAGGCAGTGTAGTTTCATTAATCTAAATTTGGAAATGAAATATTGCCTATTTAAAATATACATTAAAGGTAGATAAATGATAATCACAAGCAGATACTGTAAAAGGCTTCAAAAGCAGTGTGCCAAAAAAACAAAACAAAACACTTAAATACAATTATCTTAAATGATGCCTAAGTCCCAGCACTTGGATGAGGCTTGGATCACTGAGCAGTGTCCCTGATGACTTGTGTCGGATCACGTGGCAGATTTCACTCCCTTTTTTAAACACATCATTGTAACTTTTACTTCTTCATGTCCGTGATCTGCACCTGCATTCGTTGCCAGGTTTTAGCATTTCCACGTGTGACTACAAAACTAGCCTTACAATCCAGATGCCTTGTCACATGCAATATTTATGTGTCTGCACAGGGACGGCCGCATAGAACTGGCCCACACAAGGGTGTTGAATGAATGTGTGAGATTGTATGAATGAAAGGGAGGCTAGTGGACATGGAGGGGGGGCATGAAGAGGTTTAGCATGAATAGGGTTGTACAGACTGGGAGGGGGTAGGGTGAGACAGGGGAGGAGTTGAGGAGGTTGTGTTAGAGAGAAGGAGGAAACAAGACAAAAGTTTGCCATAATGAGCGTGGAGGAAGGGGCAGGCGGGTGGTGTGTGGAAGAAAGGCTTTTCTCTGGGTGGTGGAGGACTGGGAGGGAGTCAGGGCATGCTTCTGTCAGTTTAAACAGAGACATCTGTCAGAGGGAACCACTGGTGTGCCCCTGCATATGTGTGTGTATGTGATTAGGCAGAAGGGGATGACAGGACTTTAAGTTGCACCTGGGGTGTGACCTCCACTCTTGAGGTCTCCTCTCTGAGGTCTTCTCTCTAACCATACTTCAATCTGATGTCTAAATAATGGCCTTTTCACTCTGATTGCAGGGCAAAGCTGCATTTAAAGTTTTAAATGGGATGTTTTAGGGTTCATTTTTGTATAAATTCTATGTGATCTGTCAAATGTTACCTTAAAGATTATACAAATGTATAGGGACTGCAAGCATGACCTAGTTTAATTCTTTGCTTAATTCTCAGTAATTCAGGAGACATCTCATCTCCATTATCTTTTCCTAGCTTTTTAGAGGTGTTTGTAAGGATGTAAGGATATGTAAAGAATTGGTTTGTTAGAAAAGCATTGCAGATAAAATTGAAATGCAGATGAAAACAAGGAAAAGATGAGCCTTGCTTGGCTAAACTGAGGTATTTGGACCATTTTAACATAGTGCCTTATAACTAAACACCTTCCATATTAAATGAGTCCAGTATGTCTTGTGAAGTTTTATACATAAACAGGATTAAATAGTTTAAGATAAAATGAAAAGAAAAAAACTGCTTCATAACTATTTATTTCTAGCACACGCAAAATAGATAGATGGATACTACAGGTCAATATGAGGACATTTCTTTTTACTTCCTTTATGCTGTCATACGAGCATACCATCCATTTACACATCTTTAATATTCTGGGATCCTATTTAACACCATAACTATCAATGCATTCAAAAAATGTGTCACAGGCTCTGTGCTGAATGTAATCTCAGTGAGTATGAGATTTCTGCAATAATGAATTTGTAAGGCTTTGAGCATCCTTTTTAATTCACCAGCTCATTTCCCAAAGGACTTACACTTCCTAAAATAGAAAGAAGGTCCAAGTGCATAGGTCTAAGAGTTATCCGCTATAGTGCTGTTGGATTATGTTAGACTAAATCCAAAGGATCAAATTTCAGTGAGTGCTCTGTTGCTGCATGCAGAATGTTCTCAGTGGGGTTTGACAAAAACAGCATAATATTCTAGGGATCAACAGGGTGGTTAGTTCTGCTTTATGCATGGTTTAAAGCCATTCCTACATAGGATGATGAAGAGAAAAACACAGAGGAAGAGGGTGAGAGAGAGAGAGAGAGAGAGAGAGAGAGAAAGCAAGTGTCGCTAATCTGTGCTCCGACAGAGAGGCTGATGAAGGGTTAACTGCCAGATAGCGTACTGAGCGGAGGAGATGGAGGGCAGACTTCTCAGGTGTGAAGAATGAAATGAGAGAGAAATGGGAAGGAGGGATGCGAGCAGGGGGATGGGTCACCCAGGAGCTTGTATTGTAGTTGCAATCCCCCGTTACCAGGCAACGGAGCTCAGAAAGATGCCAGGTTGCTAGGCAACTTGAGGGATGCAAAGCCTAATGTGGTGGTATAGAGAGATGATAGCATTCAGGGTGGAGCTGTACTCCTGGCCTGCTTCACTTTACCATTCATCCTCTGCGTTTCTCACATTTCCCTGTCTTCATCCAGCTGTGAACATGAGAGAGAAACTCAGTTTCATCAGGGAGCCTGTCTATTTTATTTACAGTGTGTTCTGCAGTCCTGAAATATTAATATACCGTATTTAAGCAGAGTATATAAAAACACTCTTCATGGACTTTTTCAACACAAATGACATGCAGTACAGACATTTGATAGAATAATGTGATTTGGGACAGAATATTTCCTGTATATTTTGGTATAATAATCTGGAGAGTTTTTTTTTTTTTAATGATTTAAAGACGATAATTGATTACTGAAGTTGTGGCAGATTTATTCTTGTAAGTAGACATTATGAACTCATGCAAAAGATCAAATTGTTTTGTAGCATGACACTGAATAAAACATGATTCATCCTTGACTAAAATTTCTATTATGCATACATAATATTTATTTCATGTTCATTTCCACTTCATAAACATTGAAGAGGTAATATTTTGTCAGAGTATCAATGTAATCATGCTCTGGTAATTATAGTTAAAATGCTGTATCTCTATCCAGTCTAATTATCATATTAGCATTATTGTTTGATTCACTTCAATGTAATTATATTCTGAAAATATAAGCAACCATCCACAGCAAAGACCTTAAATGTGGACTCATCATTAGCCAGCCATTCAGTTCAAAATATTGTGATATTATTGTGACATTACTGTGTAATTAGTCCTGCTTTACTGCAGCATAAACAAACCAAGAACAGCCTCCTGTTTGGTTACTTTTTCATGAGTTAAAACAATAAAATGTTTCTAACTTATCCACATCAAAATATAGTCTTATTCAAAATAAACATGATGCAAATGAAAATAAAGACAGTTACATACTAAATATGTTGCTTTTATTCATAAAAGAAACATGAGTCAAACTGCACTGCTGCACAGCTTAATTGTGTTCTCTCATATCAACACCAGTGTCTGGCAAACCGATGAGGATCTGATTGTAAGTATGCAAAGCATTTGAATGAGATATAGAGAGTAGAGTAGAGAGAGAGAGAGAGAGAGAGAGAGAGAGAGAGGAATAAAAAGATTTTTTTTTTTAAAAAAAAGCTGGGATGCTTGCGTCATTAGGCAAATATGGAGGGATTATGGAGCTGAGAGTGAAAAAAGGAAAATTGAGGGATGGAAGAAGAGGCAGAAATAATGTTAGATTGTGGAGAAGGGATATAAATAGTTTTCTTTTCTTGGATTTTGAAAGAAGGGCATCCAAAATTGTGTGGATAGTGTTCCAGAGGGACATGGAAAAGTGAGGGGAAAGTGTTGTATGCGTGTGTGTGTTGGGGGGAAGAGGAGTGATAGTGTTTGCGTATTTTTTCATATACATGCACTCTCACACAAATGCATGCTGTCACGTAGCTCACTGTAGTCACTGCTACAACTGTTTGACTGAACATTTTGTTCCTGTTGTGGAAGATTGCCTTCCAGATTTTTGATGACAAGAAAGAATCCAAAAAAAGAGCTAAAATTTAACATTGGCTCATCACTGTATTGATCCATGATTCCCACAAATTTCCATAGACACACTCCCCCCTGTCCCTCACACCATGGTGCAATGGTTTGTTCCACTGATTTTGTGTAGGTGGGGGAGGGGGTGAAATACGATTTGATTGGATAATCCAAGGATTTAATATCCTCTAATCCTGGTACAATCCTCTCTGCATTACTTCAGGGAGTAAGATTAACTGTATGTGTGTAGTATGTGGTTTTTTTTCCTGTGGTAGTAGCGAACAGTGTAGTGTATAACTGTGTGTCAGTGTGTGTGTATGAGGATAGATGAGTGACATGGACTGTGTGCGTATATGTGTTATCACCACAGCATGTAAATGGACCGGTGTTTGCATGGAGGATTTGATCATGTGTGCATGAGTGGATGTGGCACCACTGAGTGCAAATCAGACTCCCATTATATATCACATATATGCCCTCATGCATCGCCTCACATCTGAGTTCACTTTTCACTGAAATTCAGAAACTCGGCACGGGTTCTCGGTATGCAGCAGGATGACTCAAACCACGCTCCTGTGTGAAGTCAGCTCCTTGTGCATGCACACGTTTGCAGATGGTCACTGTTAATCAAGTCTTAATTGGAACGTGAGTAATTAGAGGATGATTTGACTTGAAAGGAACGTGTGGCTCTTCTTGGGTGTTGGAGTAAAGGAGAGAGACAAAGACAGACGGGAATAGTCTGACTGACTTGCAGGGAATTTTAATCACTACAGTAAAGATTCAGTTCCCTCACCCTCTCCCTCATACTTATTCCCTCCTCTGGCCCCTGCACACATCTCTTCACTATTTTCTTAAATTCACTGTCCACTGCTCACTGTACAGATTTTGCAATTTCACAGCTCAAAGTGAAAATGTGTTGGGAGCAATGTTTGGAGGATAGTACAAAGCCAGGAAACCATTCACCAGCGCTAATTCTTTGTTTACGCAAAGAGCACAGCAGTCCCCCTTGGCAACCAGCATCCTTGTTTACCTACCCAGTGTGCCGTCATATGATTGCCATGACAACGAGCTGGTTGTCATGCCAATTTTCCGATGCCATTGTGCTGTCTCTGTAGATGCAGTTTGCACCCATCACCTGCTGCTTCTCTCCATCTTTTCTGATTTTTTTCTTCTCATCTTTCTCACTACATTGATTCATGAAATTTGCAGTGTGGTTTTGATCATAATGTCAGAAGATACACATATACCCAGACTATCTATCTCATAGCTTTAAAATTGTTCTGAAACCTCTCTGAATTGATGAAAGTCTGGGACAGTCTCAAAAATATTGTGAAAACAAATTAAGATGTGGGCCGCTCTTGGTTGTGTTAATGTACTGATGTTGGTCAATTTAGCTTTGTTTTGTGGTGGAAAAACATACAGTAAATCTGCTTTGCGGTGGAGTGAAACTAAGTTTTGAAATAATGTTGGCTGTCCCATGCAGGAATTGCCTTTGCTTTCTTTACCCAAATGGCCTTACTCACTATCCCTATTGGTGCTTTGTCCTCGTTTTGATGAAACTGGTTGTTGGTAGCTAACTTTCAGTTAATCCACAACCCATCTATGGGTAGCTTAATCTCAGACAGCTATGCACAGTTCACTTTCTGGAATACTCCACGCATGCCCGCCTGCTTTGCTTGAATAGGCATCATTCTTTTGTCTGTGTTGGATGATATTCATACAGATACGTTGGTGCTACCATAAACAAATCCTTACATGCACAAGGATGAGCTCAAATAGGCTTAATGAAGGAAGAAATGGAAGAGGTGATGGATGGATACAAGGACAGGGAAAAGGTTAGTGGACACAAATCTTGCTACAATCAGCCCGCTCTACAACGGAATCCAAAATCAATGTACAAGACAGGACTGATCAATGAGCTGATAGAGCAAGATGGATGGCAGCATGGATGGACAGCATTAACACCAGGACCAGGATATGGTGGATGGATGGATGGATGGATGGATGGATGGTTGGATGGATGGATGGATGGATGGGTGGATGGAGTCCAAGATTACAAAATAAATGTTAGTGTGGAATGTAAGTGTGTGTATTTTCTGTAAGTTTATGTTTATACTGACAGCTAGTGTCAATAAAGGTGTGGGAGTTCAAAGTATATATATTTCTTTCCAGTACTGTGCACATGTTTTATATGAGAGTGTGTGCAGATGTGTTTGCATCTGCACGTGCTAGTGTCTTAGTGTGTATGATGGCCTTGCCTTAGATCAATAGCTTTGTGGTGACAGCTAAGAGCTGATTAATCAAATGTATGGATCAGTTTCTCTCTACTCTGCCCTCACCTCAATTACCAGCTTCATTACATTGCCTTAACACCCCACTGGGATCTTTCTCCATTCCTCCTTCTCATCCCTTCTCCTCCCTCTCCATCTGAATCCTCCTCTCTGTCACCTCCCGTTCCTTTTCTCTCATGTTCTTCACTGAAATTTTCTCAGCATCTCTTAGAAACACCTCTTAGATGTACATCATTCAGCTAAAATCACAACTGAGAGACAGTTACTCATTGATTCATGTATTTTTCATTTTTTGATGACAAATTCTATTGATATGGTTTTTGCACCATTGTAAAGATATGATTGGAAATGAGTATGTCCTCATCTGCAAATATATTTCTTGGTTTTGTATATTGCTGTGACTCCTTTGTTCATCCTTCTCTCTCCTCCCTTTATCTCTCCTCTGGACCCATCCTTTTCCTTTCTTGCTCTTCTTTCCTCTTACCATCTACCATCATTTAGCAGCCCATCTTCCGAATCCCATTTCCCTGGTAATAATACTCTGTCTTTTTACCATAGTGGTGTGACTAAGCACTGTGTCTGGACTATGTTTTCGTAGATATGTGTGGCTTTGTATATGGGCTACGCTATCCTGCAGCATATGGTATATGAATGGAAAAGACATTCAGAATGTCTGTTTGCAATGATGCAACAATCATGGCAATGTATCTCTGTACCCGTGAGATTTTGTAGACAGAGCAAATCATGACTGAATCATGCCTGCTCCTCCCTCCTCTCCCTCTTTCGCTTTCTATTCTTTTCTGAATCATCTCTCAGGGGCAGCTTTGCTTTCATCCCTCTACTCTGAGTAGAGACAGAGACAGACTCTACCTCTGTCTCACTTTTCATGTAATACTTCTTTTTTCAGTGTCTCCATTTACTCTGTATTTCTCTTGGCTTCCCACCTGCCCTAACAGGCAGTTAAAGTCAGATGTGGTCCCCCGGGTATCTCTCTATGACTCGTTTTTTTTTTTTCATCCTTTTATTTTTAGCTGACTGGTCCTGTCCCTTTTACATACTGGTCATTTTACCCCACATTATCTCTCTCCCTTGACACCCCACCTCCTCTTCAGCCTTTCTCTGTATCTACTACGCCTACTCTTGTCCCTCATCTAATCCCCAATTCTTCTGTAATCCAGCTCAGCTGGCCTTCATTCTTAATCTCGTCACTTCTCAATCCCCCCCCCCCCGTACTCCCTTGTGTGTGTGTGTGTGTGTGTGCGTGCGTGAGACAGAAATCAAAGGTGGAAAGGCTGAATGTGTTTGACATAGAAAGACGGCAGTCTAAGACAGTCCAGACACTAGCCACCTGCTAACCTTGATTTAACAGTGATTTAAAAACAAAAGGAAATATCCGAATAATTATTTGTCATAGCAGCCACTATGATGGAAATGTTTTGGTAAAAACAAATCACATGTTTCATTACTTCACTTTCATTACTCGTGTTAGTATTTTCTGCTAGTTTTCCATTTCACTTGATACTTATCTGAATTTCTAAATATCTCACCAAATACCTGCAAATGAGAATTAATGAGAATCAGATGGCAAAAAGATATTGTTTAAAGATATACCTTTTCCTCAGGATATTAAATATATCTCCAAAGACTACCATGAGAATAATTAGTATTAGCAAAGTCAGGATGACAGTGAAGCAAACTGAGAGACTTGATTATGTTGACTATTTATATTGAAGTTATTTTTTGTTTATTCCTCAGATGAATCGGCCAATCCAGGTGAAACCAGCTGACAGCGAAGGACGTGGAGGTAAGCCGCACACGCACGCACCCCCCCCCATCCCCACACACACACACACACAGAGGTGTAGTTCTGTCTTCCTGAGGATGCAATTTGTTCCCTTGAACTGTAACCATCATAAATAAGCCTTATTCTAAACATTCTTTTTGTGCAGTGAGAGCCGTGCGAAATGTCCTCTCAGTGCACAGATGTCCTTCTGTTGATGTGCTTGAACTAAACATTATCCGAACTCCAGCAGACTGTGACAAGTCGAAGGTGTTAAACTGGATAAGACAGAGATGGAAAGTAGGCAGCAGAGTGCTTGGCAGGTTCTCGAACTTGTTTTTAGTAGATACTCTTACTTGTACACATTGCCAGACAATCACACTTCCCACTCCCCCTCTTTTATCACCAGTATTTTATCACAAGCCAACACTGCTCTCTAGTGGACAAACATTGTAGCTTCCATGGATAGACATTTCTATGAACACAATCCTCAGTGTCATAGACAGACATGACACCGGTTCCAGGCAAATAAAGCTGACTTCATGTTCTCTCTTCTTCCCTTTTCCGGCACATGTCTGGTCTCTCAGAGGACAGGAAGTTGTTTGTGGGTATGCTGGGGAAGCAACAGAGTGATGAGGATGTCAGAAGGCTTTTTGAGCCCTTTGGCAGCATAGACGAGTGTACTGTTTTGAGAGGACCAGATGGCACAAGCAAAGGTAAATTACATGAAGTGGATATGCTCGAGCACTCACAAACAAGATACATCAAGCTTGTTTATTTCATTCTGCAGTACTTTCTAATTTAATGATGCTGTTTTATTGCAGGGTGTGCTTTTGTTAAATTTCAAGGACATGCTGAGGCCCAAGCCGCCATCAACAGCTTGCATGGGAGCCGCACAATGCCTGTGAGCATCTTGCATATGATTACAAATTATGAAACTCAAACGATAAAGACCGAGTAACGCTAACAGATAAACGCATAGGCTTTGTCCCATGACACCACTTACCTTTGTCGTCATCTCTCTGCTCACAGGGAGCATCATCCAGTCTGGTGGTGAAGTTTGCTGACACAGAGAAGGAGCGGGGGCTGAGGAGGATGCAGCAGGTGGCCTCCCAACTGGGCATCTTCAGTCCCATGGCTCTTAACTTCCCTGCCTACAATGCATACACACAGGCAGTCAATGCACAGGCAAGCACAAAGATACAAATACTCACTGTACAACACTTGTATGGACACACCGGGTTTGTAAGGGGAGTGCTGTGCTTGTGAAAGGATGTAATAAGTTTCAAGAGGCTATCAGTGGTCTAATTGGAGCTAATGTTATTACCCAGACAACAGAACATACGTCATCTGGCATTAGCTTTCCCGCAACACACAACCATTAACCCACTGACTCGGGACATAATGGTCTTGTAATTAGATCTCTATTCATCTGTTCCTCCATCGTTCCCTCTCCCCGGCTCTTCCTCTCATTTTTCTTCCTCATTTCTCTTTCTTTCTCCTTTTCCCATATCAATTCAACGCCCCCCACCCCCCACCCTTCTTTTTCTCCATCCCCTTCGTCCCTCTTATTTCCTTCCTCGTCTACAGCTTGTCCAACAGCAGGCCCTGGTTGCTCAGTCAGCGTACTTGTCTCCTGTGGCAACAGTTGCTGCTGTACAGATGCAGCAGATGGCGGCGCTCAATGCCAATGGAATCATTGCCACACCCATTACACCCATCACACCGTCCTCGGGTAAACTGACACATGCATGCCCTTCATAAAACAAAAGTCAGCATTGATGCATGTAGGAGTTTAAAGTGCCCAGATGTTTGTTTGTTGTTTTTTTTTTACAGGTTTTTATTTACTTTTACTTTTACTGAAATGATGCTTAACTAAAGATTTGAGGTTGCAAAGTAATTAAGTCAAATAGGATGAGAAGTGAAAAGAATTGCTGTGACAGGTTAATTGTTTTGGGTGGATCTATATCTGCAGGAACAAACACTCCTCCGACTATTGCAGCAACACCCGTGCCAGCTCTCCCTCCACCAATAGGAGTGAATGGTTACAGCAGCGTGCCAGCTCCCACCAATGGGCAACAAACAGAAACATTATACACCAATGGTGTTCATCCATATCAAGGTACTTTGGTCAAATCAAATGAGTTTAGAGGCATGGAGAAGACTGCAACATATAAATCATACAACTCAAACAGAAATGTGATCATATTGCTTGCATTTTTCATCCTCCCTGGTTTTATTTTATTTTGTCCAGCCCAGAGTCCAGCAGCAGCCTTGGATCCACTACAGCAAGCCTACGCAGGCATGCAACACTACACAGGTTGGTGTTTGGACATACAAAAGCAGTGGACAGCTGTCATTTTTGTGATCTGGATCTTTTAAAGATCTTTTGCAGCATGCATATATGTTGTCAAGAGTACACTGTAATAACAAAGCTAAAACACACTAAAATATTGACCAAACATACGCTGAAAAAGTTAAAAGGCACTTTATTTCGTCCGAATTCAAGATGTGTGGGTCATCCAAACAAATTTAAACAAAATGGTCAGACATAACAGAACACAATGTATGTTGCTTTGAAAACTCCTCCACACAAAGAAAAGAATCTTGTCACGTGCATGTGAAATAATCATTTATCATGGCTATAATAGAGACATCTGTGCAAATGAGCTTACAGTTCAGGCAGGAGGGTAAATGACAGTGCACACTTAAAAAGCAAGTTAAGGAAGCAATGTGTGTGCGCTCTGACTTTCAAGGATGAAAAATTTTCAAGAGTAATTAATTTTATGATCTATCTGATTCCACTGAGACACCATCTGTATACATGGTCCATGATCATAGACTTGAAGGGGTGATGTAATGCGTGTGCACCAGACTGAAATCAACAGTCTCCTCTTACAGAAGACTTGCTCCACTCAGTTGTTACAGTTAATAGTTTTCACCTTCAGCGGGAGAATGTCACTTCTAAGGAAATTACTCGATTGGACGCTCTCAAGTTAGCACCTGTTGTTTTTACCCAATCAAGTGTTGCTACTCTTTGTCTCTTCCAATAGCAGCGTACCCTGCCGCCTACGGATTGGTTGGGCAGCCGTTCCCCCAGCAGCAAACACTGGTTGCCCAGCAACACCAGCAGCCCCAGCAACAACAGCAAAGAGAAGGTGGGTTGACTTTTTTTATGACTGAGGCCACACTCTCCTCTCTCCTCTCTCCTCTCAAGGTTGTTTATCACCATGATTTCATCACTCAAGATCACATATAAATCTCCATCTAATATCTGTTTTTGTCTATGTGTGTGTGTGTGTGCGCGCATGTGTGTGTGCATGTCAGGTCCCGAGGGGTGTAACATCTTCATCTACCACCTGCCTCAGGAGTTCAGTGACTCTGAGATGCTGCAGATGTTCCTGCCCTTTGGCAATGTCATATCAGCAAAGGTGTTTGTGGACCGTGCCACCAACCAGAGCAAGTGCTTTGGTGAGACACACAGACCGGGGGGGGGGCACATTACAGTGACGAACATACAAGTGAAAAAAACCCAGAGGCTGGTCTGGTCTTATTACCTGCATGTACACTGTGAAGAGAAAAAATGAAATTGTGATCTCTGTTTCTTGCTCTTTCAGGATTTGTGAGTTTTGACAACCCAGCCAGTGCTCAGGCTGCCATCCAGGCCATGAATGGTTTCCAGATTGGTATGAAAAGACTTAAAGTGCAGCTCAAAAGGCCCAAAGATGCCAACCGCCCATACTGAGTGACAACTACAAGGAGGAAGAACAAATATAGAGAGGTGAGGTGGTGGTGAGAAGGTAATGAGTTGTACGACTTGAAAACAAATTGGGTAAAGTGTGTTGGGGAGCAGGTTGATGCAATTGGCTTAATGAGGGAACCTGGACAAATTAACGTTAGATTTTACAGTACAGTGGTAACTGCTATTAAAAAGCTAACAGGAAGAGCTTGACACTGGAGTGAATATGCATTTGGGTTTCTCATTACCTCAGTTAAAATGAAAATTCAAAAAAATTGTTTTCCTTATTATTTTCTTTCACAATCTTATTTATTTTCTTTCCTGCTGTTTTGATCTTTTCCTGAAACGGCAACTTACCTCACCCAAGATTCTTCCGTCCAATCATAATTCACGAGGACCCCATCGCTATGGCAATGGTTGCCTAGTGACCGATAAAGCCCCGATCCCCCCCCCTTCCTCTCGCATTGTTGTAAGTTGATTGGTTGGCCTGTGTTTGGGTTGCTGTGGCGATTGACTGCCTGTGTTGGTTGCCCTTGGCAATTTTTGTTCTGTCACCTCGAGCAACCAGCCATGCGTTGACCTGCATGTCCTGTTGCTGTAGTGATCACAGACTGTGTTTGGTGCATTGTGACTTTATTTTGTATTGACCTGTGCACATACTGATCAATAACTATCTATAGCCAGGACTGCACCTTAATCAACTGATTTGATTGGATATTTGATACACTTAATCATTCCATAGTAATACGATAAATTCTGTAGCAACGCTTGTTATTTTTTTGCAGCTTTGTTTTTGATCAGTTTCTGTAGTGTTCTGTTTGGTGTCATTATTATTTGAACAAATGGTTTGGGTTAAATCGTGCGTGTGGGCATCTCTCTGTGCATATGTGTCTGTGTTACACTGTTAGTGTGTAATGCAGAACAGAACAATCCTTGTTGTACTGGGTGTCTGTATAGAAAGGTTTCCAGAGGTTCGGTGGATTAGTGGTGAAATGCAGAGCAGCAACACAGAAATCTTGAAATTATTTTTGGTGGAAAAACCAGTAGCTTTAGAATGTTATACAACAATTAATGGCAGGCCTTGCTGGACAAGAGGACGTGTTTACAAGCAAGATATGCAGTATTCAAAATATGGTCACAAACTGATCCAAAGCATGAGGAACATAAACCAGAAGAGCCAGAGGAGATTATATAACGTTACTATTAAAAACACTGAGCATGCATTTTGTTGAGCTATACTTTGATAGGCTGACTTCATAATCCTGGATTGTGATTTTTTTTTTTTTAATATTGTGATGTAGCACTGATTCTTTTTTTTTTTTTGTTCCTTCATTTCTCTCTTTTGGCCTTTCTGTTTTCTTCTACCTATCACTGCGTTTGTGGTGTTTCCTCCTTATCTCCTTCACCAACTCCGTCCTGCTCCTCTACCGATCTCCTTGTCTTTTTCTTCCCTCCACCTTTCTCTCTTTCATATGTTTTATCAGCTTCTCTCATCTCAAACTCCTCTTTCTGTCCTTCTAGCTCGTGTTTTAAGGTAAAGGGTATGTGGTTGTCATGGTGGAAAACCAAGTGCCTCTTGCTTATTGGAGAACAGCCTTCAGATGTAGGAATTCTGGGAGAAAAAGAATGTAGAATACCTTTAGTGTGAGGTAAATCCCATCCTCCACAAACCCTCACCTTTACTAAAGAGCAGAAAATGTGAAGCTGCTGTCAGGTCAGCGTGTGGTGGCACCATCAAATGGCAGCACGCATTTTAAGTAAGAAACAAAAATCCACTTTGACAAACTCAGTGTATTACGACATTCTAGACGTGGTGAATAACTATTTGAAACCTTAAAACTGTGGTCTCTATAATTTTCTGCTCAAATGATCACCCAGAATTTCTATACTGCAAATGCCAGAGAGTGATGCATGTTAGTAGTGTTTGCTTGCCATGATCCGAGGCACATGTGTGCAGCACAAGCCAGTAAGGACACAAATAAAAACTTATGTCCAAAGCTTTACAAACATGCACATGCTTACCTCCACACATCCACTTCCAGTGGCATAAGGACATGAGAAATGATTTTTGACTGTATTGAGCTGCATGATCCAAACACTGTGTATGTCTTAAAGCACCATGATTTACTGCTGTTAAAAGATCTTTACAACTGTGAATGACGCCTTCAAATTGAAACTGAGAAAATCTAGAAGTGGTCAAAGGTACAGTTTGGTGCAGGAAATGTTAATGATAGTTGCAGTCATGCCCAGAGACGAATCTTTGTTTGATGGGAAAGGCATGTTTGATAAAATGTGAAATGCTCAGACACACGTATGAAGCTCTGGTCTGTTTATAAATCTAAAAGGTTGTCTCTTTTGTGTTCCCTCTCTCCTCGCTCATGCATCACTCCCTCTACCCTCCAACCACCCCTTCCCTCACAGGTGACCTCTCAAAGTCCAGCTGAGGTGGAATCCCAGGGTTCATTGTGCTTTCAGACTGTCTGCCACCTGTGAGCGCCCGCGGAGTGCTGTCTCTCACACGCACACACATATACACATGCACACACACTGACTGATGCTCACACAAAACATACATACCCTCTCAATACTGAACCTGAAATGGTTGATATGTACATAAAGTGCACAGACACATGCTTAATGACACTCACATAAATACACAAGGTTCACACAAATAATTTACCCATTGAGCCAAGAGCTTGGTTTGACCATAATCTGTGTGGAACAGGGTGTTAAGAACAGCTAAGACAACTCAGACTGTGTGTTGTGGGAGGATACTGATAAAAACTGCTGATATATCTCTTCAATAGACTTTAATGTGTCTATACCACATCTATTACATGACAAATATAGAGCGATGTTTCATAATTAAAAAAAAGACAAAATACAAAAAGACAACTAAATTAGTAGGTTAGAGAGACTTTGAAGATCCTAATGACCTGTAAATAGTTTAGTTTACAAAGAGCAGCATTTAAAAAAACAAGAAAAAAATGCAAAAAGAAGAATACTTTAGATAAAACACTTAACAGGACACAGCAACATAACTATTATTATTATTATTATTATTATTATTATTATTATTATTACCACTAGTGACATCATCATTTTCATAAAAGAATATTACATTCCAGTTGTAAAATGGGAAATCACAAACCTATTTTAAATTTCTACTTAGATTTTAGGTGAAACACGGGGGAGGGAGGGGGGGATTGCACTTTGATTCGGGAGGTTTTAATATTTGAATTATTTTCTATTTATTTACTTATTTAACAATTATTTTGTTTAATGGGAGAAAGGGTTTGAGTGGGATGCAATATTTTGATTTTAGAATTTTCTAGAGAAAAAAAAACTTTTGAGGGTCTGTTTCTGTCAGACTCTTGCAATTGAGTAATTATAATGTATCTATTAATTATTACAGCAATTATATTTATTTCTAATTTATTGAATCCTGTTTTTGATCCACTCTCTTTTTAAGTTTAAATAAAAGGTATCATACTAAATGCCCTGATGTGGTTCATTAAGTGTGTATGTGACTGTGTGCATGCAGCAGGGAAAAGAAAGGGAGTTGCAGAATTTCTTTATACAATACATTTCATACAAAACTATGGATTTGACAGATTGCACAGAAAACAAAGCTTAACATCCATCTTGTGACCAGAAGGGGGCGTGACTAGACCTCATGCAATCATTTTCATCCACTCTTTATGACGATCGTTTTATTATCTACTGCACTAATTTATGGAAGGCTGCAACTGTTTACTATCAAAATAAAATGCAGTATTTGTTCTATCTCTGACCATAAAAAAGAAAAAGAAAATCTGTCAGTGGTTCACTCTCAGATAGTGATTCCACAGTTTTTCAAGACAAAGATCCTTATAACTGAATTTATGCATGCCAAATTATAAATAGCAAACAATGATCTAATATCCTCAAAGAAAAGGACTTGCATTAAAGGTAAGGAGATAAGTGAGCCTTCTGTTCTGTTAGAGATGCAAAGTTAAGGGATAACCCTTTTCGTTTGTCAATGTGGATTATTAGTTTTCATGAACAAGAACAGAATGCTCTGCATAGACGTTAATATAAAGATTAAAGTCAGAGCAGTCATCTGCCAGCCTGAAAGTCTGGTGCAATTTTTGGCCTCCCAGTCTGTATGTCCAAGTGTCCTTGGGCAAGACACTGCCTCCGATGCATCTGTTGGTGCGTGATTCTGTCTGTGATAGGAAAAATACAGATGGTAGTACACTGCCTGGCTAAAAAAAAAGTCGCCACCCAAAAAAAAGTTCATACACTCTAATATTCCGTTGGATCACCTTTAGCTTTGATTACGGCACGCATTCACTGTGGCATTGTTTCGATAAGCTTTTGCAATGTCACAAGATTTATTTCCATCCAGTGTTGCATTAATTTTTCACCAAGATCTTGCATTGATGATGGTAGAGTCTGACTGAGCATAAAACCTTCTCCAGCACATCCCCAAAATTCTCAACGGAGTTAAGGTCTGGACTCTGTGGTGGTCAATCCATGTGTGAAAATGATGTCTTATGCTCCCTGAACCAGTCTTTAACAATTTGAGCCCAATGAATCCTGGCATTGTCATCTTGGAATATGCCCGTGTCATCAGGGAAGAAAAAAATCCATTGATGTAATAACCTGGTCATTCAGTATATTCAGGTAGTCAGCTGACCTCGTTCTTTGAGCTCATACTGTTGCTGAACCTGGACCTGACCAACTGCAGCAACCCCAGACCATAACACTGCCCCCACAGGCTGGTACAGTAGGCACTAGGCATGATGGGAGCATCACTTCATCTGCCTCTCTTCTTACCCTGATGCTCCCATCACTCTGGAACAGGGTCAATCTGGACTCATCAGACCACATGACCTTCTTCCATTGCTCCAGAGTCCAATCTTTATGCTTCCCTAGCAAATTGAAGCCTTTTTTCCAGTTAGCCTCACTGATTAGTGGTTTTCTTAAGGCTACTCAGCTGTTTAGTTCCAATCCCTTGAGTTCCCTTTGCATTGTGCATGTGGAAATTCTTACTTTCACTATTAAAAATAACCCTGAGTTCTACTGTTGTTTTTCTTCAGTTTCATCTCACCAAATGTTTAAGTGATCTCGATCACAATCATTCAGGATTTTTTTTTTTTCCAGCCACATTTCCTCCTCGAAGAAGATGGTTCCCCACTATCCTTCCAGTTTTTAATAATGCGTTGGACAGTTCTTAACCCAGTTTTGGTAGTTTCTGCAATCTCCTTAGATGTTTTCTCTGCTTGATGCATGCCAATGATTTGACCCTTTCTTAAACAGACTTTTTTTTTTTTTTTTTTGGCCAGGCAGAGTATAAAGACATCTGTGTAGATCTCTATAGACTAAGAGAGCTGTGTGAAAGAGTGAACATGTCTTGGAGTATAAAATGCTTTGAGTGGTTGACAAGACTAGATACGCTTTTCACATGCGCACATAGAATTTGTCCATTTGATTCCACTGGTATAAGCCCAGGTCAGAGGATAAAAAAGTGGGTTCATTTGTATTAGCATTTTTCAATTTAGTTGTTGAGTTTAGAATTGATGGACAACATTGGAGACACCCCCCCCCCCCCCCCCCCCCAATAAATAAATTCCCCTTTCAGTGTCAATCCAGTGTCAATTTCACTATTTAATGTCATTTCCAGCAGGAAGAAGAAGAATGTATTTTCATGATTTTTTTTTTTTTAAACATACATTGATATTTTTCTTAACTTGGTACTTAAAGCACTGTCCAGAAAGCTTCCAATTTTCATTCAGCTACACATAACAGCCTCAGTGACCTTGTCCTACTGAATCTGCCTCACATGTGCAAACTCTTACTAACAGGCTGGACGTTGCACACACTTCATATCATTGTGGACTCTGTCACTCTGTAACCTCTCACAGGGTTCATGAATCAGAAATAATGTTGATCTGCAAAGGCAATTGTTTTGTTTGTTTTTTGTTTTTTTCAACTATTTTGTGTTTCAAACGGTCACTTGTTTTATAATTTGGAACCACATACACAAGTGCATGGTAAGTAATATTAACAGTGGGTCAAATACCTGAAATCAACTATTTTCTTTTAATGAATTATACTTTCAGGCATTAAATAATCCACATTTAATATGAAAATGTAAACTCAGCAACCTAGTTATACTGCATAAGCAAAAAAAAAAAAAAAAAAAAACGGGGTCGAAGGTCAACTACGGCAAGGCGTTCAAAATGGAACAAATTAGACATGACAACAAAAGCATCGTCACTCGCGATAACGTCCGATTTTCAGAATAAAATTTATACTTAATTAAAAAAAAAAAAACACACACACATGACATAGACGCCGTTAAATAACGCAGTTTTTACTTGTAGCCTCCTAAGATTTGAGGTAAAAATTTCTCCTCCGAGCGGAAACGTGCGCGTGTGTCAGGCAAGCTCTCCCTCATGTGCTCGGACGTCATCGGAGTCCCTCCCTCTCCGTTATCCCGTCGCTCCCCCTCCGTCTGTTTCTCAGTCCGCTCTCAAGCTTCAGCCGGGTCGACCCGTGCCTCTGTCCGGCCAGACGCCGACACAGACCCTGCCGACTCCACACACGAGGGTGGGCTGAGATTAGCTGCCGCTCCACGCGAGACAGAAACGCCTGAACGCATGTCAGGAGAAAAAAGATCACTACTCGTAGGGCAGCAGTTCACATAACTGTCAATTTCCACACACCAATATTTTCCCCAGAGGAAAACTCGGTTTGGAGTCCATGGAAACATGTAAAAATCATTCCGGATCTGGACAAGCTGCGCACTTCTGAGCACAAGCGGACTGGACACCAAACGGGACCGTTAGGTTTTTTTTTTTTTTTTTTTTTTGTCGCTGCCAAAGAGAGATCCGAGCTTGGCTGTGGATTAAGACAAAAAAAAGTATTATTTTAGGGGGCTGGAACTTCACATTTGACGCTCCTCAGCAACAGAAAAAAACCAAAGTAAGTAACGTTTTACTTTCATGTAGACGAGTAGACGTTGTTCGATAATGAGCCCGAGTGTTTGCGTTCGCGGTAGACGCACGCTCCGCATCCTCGCGCTGGTCAGACGTCATCACGCATTCATTAAGTAAATGGCTACTTTGATAAAACAGGCCGCTTTCAGGCTTTTAGTGGGAAAAAAGACACGGATCTTATTTTGAAATACTTGTAAAATATCACCAATACTGTTAACTGTTGCTGTTTATCACGTGAACGGCCTGGCACGGCTGAATGGCCGCTCTTTGCTTATAAAAGTGTGCCAGATAGCAGGTAAAACCACAATATTACTGAAGCTAACACGCACACAAAGGCCACAGACACATAACAGATATGTTCTTTGTACAGACCTGTGCAGTTCAGAAGTCATTGTTTTGTAAATATAACAATTCATTTCAGTCTGGGAGCACTTCCAGTGCCAATGTGCTTTTCTCTGAGCTATAAATCCGCTACTTCCCTCTGGATAGCAACATTCAAGCTAATCTGGACACACTACAATCAAAACACCACAATCTGGAGGATTTAGGGAATAATAATCAGTAAAAATATAACAGAAAACGCATTCATTATCTGCCTTCACCACAGAAAGTAGTTCTGTTCTATTTATAGATATTGTTTTGTTTGTAACCCATTGGAGTTAAATGCAGATTACCCATTCATTCTCAAATCAATGTAAATGAATTGCAAAACGATGGGAAAATGTGTGTATTGAAGCAACATTTTAACTGCTTGTCTTTATATTCTACTGCATGTCTTTGCCTTTTCAACTGTGTGATTACACAATTTCTCTTTTTTCCCCTTTTTATTTTTTACAAACTTGCATTGATAAAATGGATTACTGTTGCTCTTAATTATAACTGCTAACCACTCTAAGCTCAATAACTCATTCACACACATCCATACAGCACTTCATTATTATTTACATGCAGCATTTTTTTCCCATCACGCTAATTAACATACAGATCACACATTGAGGAGCAATTGGGGGTTCAGTGATTGTCTGTCAGTGATTGCATCTGTTTTCCTTTCAGCTCTTTTTAATGAATAATCAGTATTTTACTTGAGCATATGTGTTGCCTGAGTTAGGTCCTCCTCCCGGACAGAATAACCTAACAGTGGCCAAACTAATTGTCCCTGGGCTAACTTAAAGGGTAAAACGGATCCTGGACCCTCTGAGGAGAACATATGGATGACACCTTCTGAACAGGCCTTTTCACACCAGTTTCTTGACTGATTGGCTTTTTCCATTAATGATTCATCAGTGTCACATCACTATGAAATGTGCTGAAGCTGACTCATTGTAATATTTATTTATAAAATAATATGTTGGCCTTGGAACGATTTGATATTTTATTCCACTTACAGAAAATATCTTTAGATATAAGGATTCCTGGCTATTTCAATTGACATACCCTTGATTTAGTTAGAAAAAATTACACTGTTTTCTGTCAAAGAATACTTTCCCAAAGAATGGCTAAAATGTGAAGGATATGTATGGCTCTTTATCAAAACACCCTGGCTCAAAATGCCCAATGCATGACCTGAGTTACAGCTAATGAAGCATGTGCAGAAAGCATGCCAGCCTCATGAGCTGCCACTTCATCCCACAGTAGTGCAATCAGGATCTATGACTTTAGCTGTGCATGTCAATACAGCGGCTGAAATGCTGTATTTAATCCATGTCCCCATGTTTCCGTGTGTTCCATGTTTGAAGCTTGATCTAGAGGAACGTTGACTCATATCAACGTTTTAAATAAGAGAAAGGCTGCAGTTAAATCTTCTGCTAATCACTTTGTCAGGTATGTGATGGCTAAATTCTGTAGGCTGGTTGATTTTAATGTGATCAGCTCTCTCGGTGAATATCACCCATACCTGTAACCTGATCATGAAACTAATGCATCTCAACAGATTTGTCTGTGTAACAAGTCAATGTGTTATTGTAGCTTTATGTGAAGGAATCCTTCTCATTAGCAGAGAGGCCGTACCATGTGCCAATCCTGTGATCACTTTTAGCTAGATATTATTCTGTTTCCGCTGCTGAGTCAGAGCTAGTAGCAACACTGAAATGAAAAATTAACAACTTGGCCTAAACTGTATGTAGTCTAAATTTAGGAAATTCCAAAAATAGCAAAGTAACCTAGATTGAGTTTCTTCTGTGCCACCTTTGTAGTTTGCATTGACATTTTAGAAATATGAAGCTCAGTCATTTGTAACCAATGTATAGACATGGCAGTCCAGGCAGATGTGTTTGTTTAATCTGTAGCACTAAAGCGACAACATTAAGTTTGTACAGCACTGTGCTGTTTATGAAGCCCAGAATGAAGAGCAGTAATGTCTTACATCACAATTTAATTTAAGGTCTTTGACTTATATGACTGCTCTGTTTTCACTTCAGTCTTGTGACTTTTTGTGAAATTGTAAAATGGTAAATGTGCCGTTCTGTCTCTAATGTTATCAGAACTGCGGTTTTGAATTTTCTCAATGAAGTCTGCTTGTTCTCCAAATCATTTGAATCTTTTGGTTGACAGTGAACATCTCGCGTACGGATGAATGGGAGTAAATAAATAGCTGTACAAATACAGACGGTATGTTACTAGTGACTCACAGTCAGAGCACTTTGCTAGAGTCTTATGACCCGTGTTCCCCTGGCTCTGGCTGGCTCAGTTTTCTGTCATCCCGATAAAGCATTGGCTAACTGTAAAACACCATATGATGCTATTCGTCCATGGAGGTTGAATGGGAATGTGCTTACATTTTCCATGAACTCTGTTGTAGGCGCTAATCTGATCTGCTAAGGTTTTCCAACTGTTTTTGTGTTTTTTTCTTTCTTTTTTTACTGTCTTTGTGGTGAGAAACTGCATCATAAGTTTGTAAACCAAGCGTTCAGGAAACGTATCGTTAACAGCTGGAGGGATATTCTGCCAGCTTGGCATGAGATCACTATTTACAATTCAAATATGCTTGTAATGTATATTCATAGTGAGGAAGAGGAAAAAGAGAGTCAGGCAGAAAGGAACTTCCTTTCTCCCTCCCCTGCTAGAGGCATTCTTTACTTTTATTGGACCTTTGAAATGGTCAGTCTGGTCATCTGCTCTGCTAGACCAATGGCATGTGGTGTTAGGAAAAGGCTGGGGGGGAAAAGTGCTTTAACGTGTAGAATTCATGGATGACCTCAACAAGTAGCCCTAAAAATATCATCTTGGATCCAAAATTGAATGCGTACAGCATGCTGTTGCAGCAATGCAAAATGTAAAGGGTTTTGTCTGTGTTCAGTTGCAGAGCCCCCCCTACACACACACACTTTGCCTATGGCTGTGTTTGTGCAAAATGCTGAGCCCAATTACAGCTGATACACAGGCAAGCAGTTTTATAATCAGTAATTATGGGAATTTTTTTTTTTTTTACACGGCAAACATGCCCTTTGAACCGCGTGTTCTAACGCTCAGAAGCTCATTTACTTATCTGTTTTTGGGGAGATTATGCAGCCTTTTTATGGAGCCAGATATGCACACAACCGCGCTATTCAACAGAGCTTATATGACCTGGCAAAGCCCGTCAACAGGAGTGAGATGTGGTGGTACCAAAGTGGAAGAGTGTGCAAAACGACTTGATGACAGATCTGTCATGCTTCATCTGTCACCACCTGAATAAAAGGGATAGAAAAGGGAGAAGGGATAGCCCGGTGCTCAGCCGGTTGAGCTTTCGCAACAGGAAATGGGTTTGGATGACTAACGTGACACATTGTGGAAAATACAACTACGACACCTTCTCATGAACAACGTAAGCAGCTGCGCTGAGCTGCTGAATATTTTAGGGTTGTTTCATGATGGAACATTGTCACACATCAAGAAGAGTTTTGATGTAGTTTTTTTTTTGTTAAGTTCTTGTTCAGGGACAACAACTTCTTTTTTGTACCATAAAAGTCAGTGAAACAGCACGTTCTGGATTTTTTTTTTTTTTTGGTCAGATTTTGTCATGTGAAAGGCCTCTGATCTGTTCCTGTTTACAATCACAAAATTGATAACTGACACAAATTACTTAAGAAACATTTTAGTCATTACTTTCTGTGTAAAACACTTGAGTTCTACTTATTCAAGTCACGAATGATAAAAGGGGAAAAAAAATCCCCATCGTATCTATTTAATAAGTATTTTTCACTCTTCATTTAGGTACGGTTTAGTCTTTTGAACTACAAATTTGGCATCAGTCATGAAAAGCTGATTTTTATCTGCACCTTAATCAAAGGACATTAAAGACAATGTGCACCTTCAGACATTGATTATATCTTACTGATGGCTGTTTTATTACTTAGACTTTATTGTACTTAATCATTGTTGGTGAACCCTAGATTGCTTCACGTAGTCATTAAAAAGTATTCGTCAGACATGCTTCACTGCACCGCTTCTGTGCAGGCAAAGCCTTGTCAGTATTGATATCAAAGTGTCGTTTGGGGCATATATTTTCAAGACAATCACAAGCGAGTGACCAACACGAATGTTTCCGGCTTACTGGAGCGAAAGAGGGAATCCTTCATGGGTTACTGGCGTGGAGCAGCGGGGTGGGGATGGGAGTGGAAGTGAATCGGTTACAGGGCTTTGGTATTTGCAGCTGCAGTGGGCGGGAGAGGAACTGCTGTAGATCTGTGAGGGGACACTGGAGATGTAGCGTGTGGGGGCGTCCCTGCTGCCCGCTACTCAGATGAATTATGAGTCATCCCTCAGATGCCTCTTCCTTTACGCCAACTCCTTTACATGCTTTCTCTGCCACTCCCTGAGCTTCGCACCAAAAATATTTATCTGAGTGTCCTCTGGGTAAAAAGCAGCACTCGCAGCTGCTGTCAGCTATGAGCTAATGATGGAACTGTGAAGGAAAAGATTTACTCAGATGTTGGTCTGATATTTTTTTTCCTCCCTTCTGTGGGCCTCCTCAGCTCCTGCATGCTCCCTGTGTTCTGTTATATGCATTAGTAAAAAACATAGACTTCCACTGAGTGGGACAGTCAGATGACACCAAACGCTGCTTATAGTACGTCTGCATGCCTGCATATAAGATTTCTGAGCCAGCCTGTTTGCTGCATGTGCTTTCAGATTTTACTGGACTCAGAACCATTGCACTGTTTGTGTACACGTTTAAAGACGTTATCTTTACAGGCTAATAAATCCATAAAGCTGCTTTCTGAGTCCTGATACTCTGCTGTGTTTCAGGATGCTGTCAGGGCTCACTGAGTGGTTCTGGCAGGAACGGCTGTGGTTTCCAGAGGGTCTGGGCTGGGCTGACCTGGAGGATCGGGAAGGACGGGTATATGCGAAACCCTGTGATTTATGGGTCGCACTCCCCATCGCTCTGGTGTTCCTCATTATCCGACAGATCTTTGAAAGGTCAGTCCATTTTTCACTCTTGTCCCGTTGCCTATCTGTGCTCCTCATCTATTGTTTAATTCAAACATTTACTTTCTCTGTTTATACATTTATCTCTGTCCTTTTTCATTTTGTCTTTTCTATAGCCCCTGCCTTTCTCCTTGCTTTGTCCTTTAGTTTGTCCATCAGTTGAGGATTGTATTTATTTATTTTTTGGTATGATTGCTGCTCTTTCAGGAATGACTCAATCTTTATTCTTTATATAAGTGAAAGCCTAATGATTCAGGTGACTCGTAATGTTTTTCTGTAAGAAAAAAATGCTCCTTTTCCAGCTGCTACTTTTTAAAATGCCAGTCATTACAGAATTCCCCTTGCATTTTCATGCCAAGAGCTTCTCTTGCTCATTATAGGTTTTATGTCCCTCCCATCTTCAGTTACCGTTAGGAAGTAGTTTTCACCGTTTTGATAAGACAAACAGTAAAAGCAATTTACATTTAAAAGGGTGGATGATAATTGTTGCACCAGGCAGTTGCTGAAAAAGTTGCACTCCGTAGGGCTTTCATTGTGCAATCTAAATTTAGTGTTAAAGCTTATCACCTTGTTGTCTTTGCCATCCATCCGACACTTGTTTTATTTTCTGCTTAATTTGATAACTTACCAGAAAAAAAAAGATTTCATGGTTACATCCTTTTGCATGCAAGCTGATTCATTTAAATGGACCCTAATAGTCCAAAAATACCAAGAGTAAAAGTCCAGTTAATGCATATAAATGTATCTCATGAACCCACGTCACACTGTGACTGGTAAACTCTGGAAGAGCAACTGGACTTTTATCTACAAACTCCAGCTCTCTGGCAGAGGAAGGTGCACCGAGTATGTTTTTGATAAACTGTAAAGGACTTCATACACTCTTTCTGTGATGTAGAAAGAGGTGTTTCAAATTTTTTGCTTAGTCAGAAAGAAAAGCAGACGCAGAGATACAATGTATGTTTCTGTTGTTGCTGTTTCCTGTTGTTTTTTCTTTTTTTTAAGTAACTTAAAATTTTCCCTTTTATATTTTAAGCAGTTTCTCTTTTTTTGGACAGAATTGGTGTCCTTTGAGGCTCAGCATGCAAAAGGCATGCTGGTATCATCACTATAATTGGCATCGACTTTAATGGTTTATGCAGTCTTTAAATGTAATGATTTCTATCAGATTTAAATATTATTTTTTTTTTCCTAATGTAACTAAGAGCAATTGTCTCAGTTTATTTCCTTTTAATCTTCTCAACCGTTTTCTGTTTGCAGGACAGTGGCTACACCCTTGGCCTTTTTACTTGGAGTGAAGGAGACAGTGCGGCTCAAAGCTCCACACAACCCCACACTGGAGTCTTACTACTGTAATATTACCAAAACCCCCACCCAGGTAGATCTTCCCACACTTCAATACAAAAGCAGAGCAGCGTCTTTTACGGCAATTACTAAAGTCTGATCTTTTTTGTGCTGGTCTCAGTCTTCAGTAGCAGGCCTCTGCAAACAGACCGGCTACTCAGAAAGACAAGTGCAGCGATGGTTCAGAAGGCGAAGGAACCAGGACAGACCGAGTTTACTGAAAAAGTTTCGAGAGGCCAGGTGAGCGCAGCCATAAGCGTCCTGTCTTAACCATATATATGATGTCGGGCTATAGAGTTTTGTCGAAACACCTGCTGACCCCCTGCGTGCCTCTGGCTATATGAACGCATTGCTGGTGGCAAAAGTGGCCCTCTATTTTTATCATGCAGTCATTTCAGTGCCACCCTGGTGGTACCATGCCTCTTGGCCCAGCTTTCCCATGCATAAACACACAAAAGACAAGAGACAAGTCCAACCATTAACATACATATTGACACAAAGCCACCATTGCTGTTGGGTTGTTTGTCATGTGCAACCATTTACTGTGATAGAAACAGAATGAAACTAAGAGGATAATCACCTATTAAAACAGGACAACAGGGACTGCTTAGTGTTAGTTGGGACTGTAGATACTGTAATGTGTATGCACTGATAGGTGGTACCACAGGCAACAGCAGACAGCATGATACTGTTAGCATCCCGAGGACTGATGCATCGGCACACGTACCTTGAAATGCATGCGTCAACATGTTTATCATTCCATCCCATGAGTGGTGTTCAATGAATCACTGTCATTGCCATTAGCTTTATTGTCACGGACACTGATCGTGTTTGAAGACAGATCCATTAAAGCTTTAGAACTGAAATGAAGAGTTAGTTCACCCAGTCGACAAAAAGACACTGAGCACAGAGTAGTTTTCACTTAATGCTCTGGAGATTTTTTTTTTTTTTTTTTTGATCAGTTACACACACTTCTTCAGATGCAGTTTTTAAAAAAAGCAAAACAGGATTTTTGTTTTGTCTTTTGTAATCAGGAGTAGTGCTGGGCGATATGGAAAAAATCATATATCACGATATGGACTATTTTATATCACGATAACGATATATATCACGATATACCATAATAAAGTATGTTTTCAGTTATTCTCTGAAAAGTTTGACAAAAATTTCATTGCTTACTTTTCAACTTTATTTTGAAAGGACATTTAGCTGAATTGTCACAAACATACATTTTAGTGCAGCAAAAACAGGTAGGTACAGAGGTACAGTAGCTTTCACATTTTTTTAAAAAGTGCATAACAGTTTCTAAGAGGAAAAACACATTTTTGCACTGAAGTTCAGCTATAAAAAATAAACACAAATTATTTTTCAACTTTCTGAAATCTGTAACCTTGTAGTGCAAAGTTTGCAAACCAATATAAAGTGTCTAAAGTAAACATCAGGGTTGAAGAGAAATCTGTTTAAGGCATTAACCATGAATAAAAGTGCAAACATAAAAGGCTACTTTGTAGAAGTAGATATGATTCTATCAAATTTATTGTTGCAGGTTATTTAATTATATATTTGCTGTAATAATTGATAAAATTAGGTTACAAACGATAGAAATGATAGAAGAGAAATGGCACGATACACACTTTTATATTGTCCCCACGATATGTATCGTCATATTGCCCAGCACTAATCAGGAGATATAAAATTCTATCACATAATCATTTAATTCCATTGTGTTTATATTCATTTTATCAATGCTGACACTGTTGCTGGAGAAAAAAAGAGATGTTGTTGAGAAAATGCACCTCACTTCTAATGTTTTCTGGCGGCAGCAGTCTCAAAGAGAAATACCTGGAAACCTGAGAAATATCATTGCTACTTTGGTGAACTGATCCTTTAAACAGCTGAGCGTTTGCATGCAGATTATCTCTATATTCACGTGGTGTATGATGTGTGGAAGTGTGTTGGTGTGCATGTGACTGCATGTCTGTCACTCCCTGGTTATCGTGTGTTTTTCACTCTGCTGGTTGCAACATAATGACACTTTTTCTTTTGAATCAATCTATTGTCCGTGTGCAGACAACAGGCTTTCTGTCTCTCTTCCTAACTTCCCCCACTGCTGTATCTCACTGCTGTATCGCTCACACACTTGCTGTTTCTTCTTCCTCTGTTTCCACCATGCTGTATCACTGTTGAGGCAGTGGCATCCCTTTCGCTGTCTCTGAAACCATGGAGGCCGCTGTGCGCAGGCTTTTTGTGTTTGGCGAGTTTTGTTTGTGTGTCCTGATTTGACATTCACAGTGTAGCTCACTAGACTTTTCCAGGCAGTTCACCCGACCTGGCATCTTTCTCTCCAGCTCCAAAAAGAATTTGTGAGAGAGAATTTGGGAGTGTGTGATGCATTTATGCATCTGCTGGTAGAAAATGTGTCTATCGTCCTATCCCCATTGACTGAGGAGAAAGTGTGTTTGTATGTGTGTGTTCTCTTGCAGTTGGAGATTTACCTTTTACCTTCTTGCTTTCATTGCTGGCCTGGCCGCCCTCATTGATGTGAGTACTGCCATGTTAACCTCAGCCCACATCTTTAGGAACACATCCTCATCCAACACCTGCCCAACTGTTGTATCTTGACATTTTCTGTGGTAGTTGGTCGTGTTTGCTGTGATATCCTCCCCTCTCGCTTTGCCAGCGAGGAAGCGTTGACTCATCCCAATGCTGAGTCAGTGGATATAAATACACCTGTCGAGTTCTGCCGTCTCATTCTCATCCCATCTCTCCTTCCAGAAACCTTGGCTGTATGACATGAAGGAGATGTGGGAGGGCTTTCCAGTGCTGGTACGTGTCCGGGACTGCTGACTAAACTGAATGTGCCTGTTTTATTCAGTTCAATTCCCCTAAGAGTGGTGGACCTAGGATTTTTTTTTCCCCGCCAAGTAAGGGGCCGTGAAGGAGCCCCATTCTCATACAAGAATCAAGTATTTGTCCAACATCCTTGCAGACAATTACTGTCTCCTTTGTGTGTGTGTTTAGTAAGATGTATGTCCATTTCACTAATCACATCGTGTTCAAGCACTTATAAAAAACTTTAAAATACTTTTAAACACACAGCACAGCCGATTTATTAGCGACAGCAAAATGCTAACATTCATTCATTTATTCAGTTAAGCAAACACTCAGACTTGAACTGAGTGACAGCAGCTCAGTGTATGTTCTCTCACATATTAGTGACAACCACCATGGGGCTATGTGTCTTCCACAAAATAATAGCTACTATTAATGGGTTTTCTGTGTAAGGCTAGTCAAGTATAAGTTAGTCTTCCGTTCTAATTTTGCCGCAGTGTCATCTAAAACCTTCTCCTCTGTAAGCTTTATTGCTGGTGGGCATTCCTAACTGTTTGGGAGTGGAATTGCATCCACCTATAGTCTGTTGTTCTTTGACAAAGGACAGATGAGCGACAAAGCAGGGGGTTACTTGAGTGGGCCTACCATATTTCTGCTGGGGCCAATGGCCCTGCCCCTGGAACTGCCTGCTCAAAATGACAGAAGGCAGGTCAGCTAATAGTCCTGCCTGTGTTCTGGTGGAGATAATCTGAGATGAGGCCCTGCTAACCATTCTGACATGAGTAGGAAATAAATGTATATTTGTAGATTTGTTATTTGCTCATTCTGGAAAATCTCTCTTAAAGCTTTTTGTATTTTACATTGGAAATGTTCATCCCATTTGTGGAATTTAGTACACTAGTTGACTTCCAATTCCTCCCTTAACCCTCAATCTCAAAAATGTGCGCTCCCGTGAAGTGCAAGTGCTGTCCCAATTCTCAGAACGTCAAGTTGAGGGACAAGTTTGAGGGTTGTATCACCCTCAATATTGAGATTCTCCGGCACCACCCTTGGGAGTAAGGGCTACCCAGAAGGCATTGCATATTTTCACCAAGACATCTTTGAAAATGATGGGGCCAAAAAAAGCTAGCTACGAATATAAATATTTTCGTAGTTAATACAGATATAAATGTTACAAAACCATCTTATTGTCTTCGTTATGTAGATATATATTATCTTATTCGTCTTCTACTTCTTCTTCATCATCATTGTTTTCTTGACAGACTGGACATAGCTTTGGCATAAGGCCGCCCCCCGCAGTCTGAAGATGTAACTGCACTCAAGGGGTGTCCCATTTCTAAGTTACAAGATAACCCTTACACTTACTTTCGAGGGCCAAAGATTGAGGGTTAAGGGCGAGGGTTGAGATTGAGGGTTAAGGGAGGAACTGGAATTGGCCCATATTCTCTACTTGACAGGGGAACAGCAAGCAGCTATTGAGCTGCTGTATATTATCCAGTCCCTATTGATTTTTTTCCTGTCCATTGTGGGTTGTGTAAAGTGTAAAATACATTCTTAGAAATCCCTGCCTCCTCCATCTGATGACAAGTCCTTTGCCCTGTCTGAGAAGGGGTTTGTACCATCATAGTCTTACATTTCAGTTGGCCAAAATGCCGGATCGCTGAAATTAAGTGTCTGGTCTCTGATCCATCCTAGTCTGATCCTGGTCCTGCATCACTCTCATCTAAAGAGCTGATAACGTCCTCCTCTCTCTCTGTCATTACAAATGTAGTGTCCTCCTCAGCTCTCCTGCTCCGCTGTCACCTACAGATTTTACCGCTCTCCTCTCTGACAGAGCTACCGAACTTAACTGTTTCTGTCAGAGAACGTGATGTGTCTTTTATACAAACTAACGAGTTACAAGGCTATTGAACATTAACAGACATCATCACTGGAGCTTCGTTACTGCGAATAACCGTGGCAGTGCCAAGTCAATGAAAAAGATCCTCCTACTCTTTGTCGAAGTGGTTTTGATTGCGGTCACGTGGCTTTTCTGCAGAAACTTAGACGGCTGCAGCGGTGAAGGAGCGACAGTTGACGTGCGAGATATGACAGAGCAAGTGAAAGCTTATTTTCAATATTTGGTGGCAGGTGATATCAGACAACTGGAATGTAACAGGCTTGGAGGTTTGTGCGTTCAGAATTAGGTTTAAATTTAGGCCAGAGATGAGGTGAGCAAATAAATGTGATTCTTTTTCAATAGTAGTGTCTTTACACAAGAGATTTATGTAATTGACTTGAGTGTTGAAACTTAAGTCCATCCAAGAAAGAGGAAGGCGAGGAACAAAACTAGCTGCTATAATCCAGGCTGGACTTATGCGGTGGGTTGTGTAAATCTTCCTGACAGCTCCAGACACAGCAGGGCTCTCTGAGGGAAAGGCAAATGAGATGACTTAGACTGTGACTTCTTAGACCCTAATTTCCCAAAAGGAAATTAACTTACCCAAGGGATTAATAAAAGTTTCTCTACTCTAATCTAATCTAGTTTGGCCACATAAGATAACCAACGATGTGGCAGTCAGGAAGTAGAAGACTGGAGTTTAAATCCACCACAGGTGCGGTGAGTTAGTAATTAGCACAGCAGCAGCAGCAGCAGCCACCACTGAGCCCATCAGGAAGTCCAGGCGCCACACATGAAAAAAGAAAGAAAAGTTCAAAACGAAGATCATTAACCCTGTCATTATGAGCCAGACCACTTTTCTCACAGCTCTGCTATTCTTCACTTTCCAATATATTCAGAAAACTGGCATTTGCAAATTTATAATGGCTAATAAAATAAGATGAGGTTTTTTAGTGTGAAGTACGGGCATGCGGTGGATGATATTTCTGATGCTTGGAAGGACAAGATCAATGTAAAAACGTTATCCAAACTGTACAGAAAAACAGTTGAATTTTAAAATACAACAAAAAATAATAAATAGGGTATCACAAACACAAGTGCGTGGCCTGACTGCAGTAAGCTGTCTACAGGGATCAGCAACATACTTTCCCAACACAAATGCAACATGTCGTTGTTCAGACGTCTCCAAAAGGTGTGATATAAGATAGATTGTTGATGAAATTAAACACGTTTCAGCTTTATGAAGAGGAGGAGACAGAGAACGTCAGGGTATGTAGAAGTACACCTGCTCTCCACCAGGTGTAGCTGACAGAGTTGGTTATGGTGGTAACAGACTCAGAGTGTCAGTTACCTTGGTTTCTGAAACGAGCTTAACTGAACGCTCTTGCTAGGAGGGTTAAGTTGCTTCATTTTGTGAAACAGAAGACTCCAAGGTTAGGTTTGCACATAATCAGGCCTACTGTTGACACTGTTGCTACAAGCTACAGCCAAGAGATGCCTCACCTACTCAAAATATTTGGCATAAATGTAAAGTGACACAAAGTTTCTAACTGTCTGACTCTCCCAGCCGGTACGGAGCTGAAGTCGTTGTTAGGACACAGTCTGAGATTTACTCTTTTTGGTTTCTTGTCTGGTCTGTCTCTTGTTTTCTCTTCCATGTTTTTTTTCTGTTATTATTTTCTTGGGTCTCTGCCATGTTGTTCGCTGTAGCTCTGTGTGAGCGATCTTATCTTATAAGGGACGTTGTTGATGTGTGACATCACAAGAGTCGACTGGAACATGAAAACGAACTTACTTCGGGTGGTTTTAAGGTGCCGATAGCAGGGAGCAGGGACCGCGAGAGCAAGAGAACACGTCCTAAAAATGATCAAATTTTCCTTTTAAAGCAAACTGTAACTGATATTGTAACATTAAAAAAAACTCTTTGTGCCACTTTAAACTGAGAAATAGTTTTGTTGTTAATGTGTTTGTCTTTTCAGTCGGTCCAGGTCCCATGAAGTATCATGTTTAAGGAATTATTGTCATATATTGGGAAGTAAACAAGTAGTAGGTTTTACTGTGAAGCAAATATGTTAATATATCCACAAGACACTTGAAGTTATTAGTTCTCTGATTTATCTAATTTTCATCTTATAATAACAGGTTTCAGCTTCTCAAATATCTCAAAAGTGTTTGTTGCCTACTTCAGTCTTCTGTGTGAATCAGTTGATTATACAGTATTTATATTTCAGGCTTGGCCTTTGGGCTTGAGCCAAACAAAACATTTCAGTTTTAATTGGTTAACTTTGGCTCTTTAAAGTTACTGTGAAAAGATATTCACAATTTTAAAAGTCAAAACTGCAATAAAAATCTTTTGAGCATATTGGGAAGGTTGTTTAATAATTTCGTAATAAAATGAAAAGCTTGAGACAATTTTCTCAAAATGGCTTTGTGAAAGTTAGCATATAGATTGTGAAACTGAAGATTCGCTCTCCTTTCCTTCAGACTCTCCTGCCGTCTCAGTATTGGTACTACATGATTGAGCTCGGCTTCTACGGCTCTTTGCTCTTTAGTGTGGCTTCTGATGTCAAACGCAAGGTAAGCGCTTGTGTCTCAGAAACACTGTTCTCATGTTAACATACAAAACATGACTTCCATATCAACAGGTGGCAGCCATACACAATACTGCAAATAAGAAGTAATAAGTCATACAGTTACTGTCTTTTAAAGTTTTCTGTTGCTTTATATTCTACTCTACATAGATACTGAGATAAAAATTTGTCTTTATCTGAAACGTCTGACATCTGTGGACCATGGGTGGACATTAGACTGTTGTTACACATGTGTTTTTGCGTGTGTGTCTGCTTGTGTGTTTGTTGACCTTTGCTCAACCTGGTCAGCTGAGCGCAGTGGGAAAAAAAATCTTGCGAAAGAGGCACAGCGTGTTCCCTCAGCACAAAAGTCTAGCCTAGATACGACTTAAGCAGGATTTAGCACCCTGCACATAACTAACCCATTTAAAATATGCAGCACACAGTTACAATTTTTGTTTTTTTTTTTCCTTTCATATACTAAGCAAAATGTTTCTTCTCTCTCTCTCTACCTCCCCCAAACACACACACATCTTTAGGACTTCAAGGAGCAGATTGTCCACCATGTAGCAACCATCCTCCTCATCAGCTTCTCTTGGTGTATGAACTACATCCGTGCTGGAACCCTCATCATGCTGGTGCATGACTCTTCTGATTACTTCCTCGAGGTAAATTCCCGAAAGGCCTCCTTGCAGTACTGCGTGTCTTCTTGCAGTACAGGAAAACGGGCTTGTACTAGAGTGGCACAAAACCTCATGTACTTTCACAACCACTTATTCCTGGTTCTGGTTAAACTGACACAAATGTGAGACATATTGTGGACAGGAATGGTGTTGCTGTGTATTTATAACATTTGACCCAGGTCATTTATCCCCACAGTGAAAGTTTGGACTTTAAACTATTTCACATGCCACATCCACACTTGTTGGAGCAGGTATCTTAATCATCCAGGTAATGGTAAACCTGAAAGCTCAAATAGGATTATTTTCTCAGTTCTTGAGGACATTTTACCTCATATTCAGAAGGTTTCTTCATTACTAAGTGACTGGTTTCCAGCTGTTTGTGTCCCACTGGAGGGAAGGGTGGGTCAGTGATTCAACGTCTCGTAAAGTGTAAAAGTCCCAACACCTGCTTATAAGCCTGAAACTCCCCACCAGTCAGTTTGAACTCATGGAACCTTTTAAATGAGAGGTGAAATGTATTCAAGAACCAAGAAAAGAAGTCCAGTTGCCTTCTATTCACACATTTAAGGCACTACACCCGTCATGCACTGCCTCCCTGTGGCGGAAAGTGCTCTTACAGTATTTCACTGTAATTTCAGAGACGAGCCAATGATCATTTATATTGTTCAAACGAGTACGATATCCATTTGTCTGTATATTTTTCTCTCTTCCTCTGACAGTCTGCAAAGATGTTCAACTATGCTGGGTGGCGAAACGCCTGTAACTACATCTTCATTGTATTTGCTGCTGTCTTCATCATCACTCGCCTCATCATCTTCCCTTTCTGGTACACACAAACACGCCTTCAGCAACTGTTTTGAATATCATAATATACTACTAGACTTATTTTTGCTCTGTGGCAAATGACCTTCACTTAACCCTCACTGACTCTGTTTCAGGATTATTTACTGTACGTGGGTGTACCCAGTGACCATTTACGAACCCTTCTTCGGCTACTACTTTTTCAACGGACTGTTGATGACTCTGCAGTGCCTGCATATCTTCTGGGCCGTGCTCATCATCCGTATAGCAGTCCGCTTCCTCACCAACAATGTAAGAAAATATAAAGGAGCACATTTGAAAAACTCTGTACATCTATCTTATCAAAACAGGATTTTTTTTTTCTCTGAACTCGATGACAGTTCACTCCCTGTTGAAACTATGCAGTTGATTTATATTTGAAAACTGATGAAACTGAGGAAACTGTTGTCAAATGAGAGCTATCTGAGATGTAATGGCTGATAGCAGTTTTAGTAAACAATGACTGCACTCAAAAACACCTTTTTCATAACAACAAATGCTGTATTAACTGCATACCACACACCACATGCTGCTATTTTAACTTGAGTTAACATTATGAAACTGATAAATCATCTTTTACCTAGAGAAGGACAGGATAAGCTGAAAACATGAACCACCTGTTTATTTAAAATCTAGGCATAAATGTGGCTCTTTGTTATTATCTCGGTCATAAGTGTCGCCGGGCAGTTTGGTCCCGTGCAGCCCCTAATGTAATACCAGCCAAGACCTGTCCCTGGAAATGACATTCGTCCCAGTAGTCTAGAGCACCACGTCCCTGGGAGGACGTGGGCGCCACTGATTGTGCAACAGCCACCCTCCACAACCCTTTCTGACATCATCACGCAGCAAAATAAATATTATTCATTTATGGATACTGGCACCCATTGGTGCCCTTTACTCCTGTTCTGCCTGCCTTAAAAATAACTAATGTACGATTAAAAATACCCCCCACCTCCCCCCTCCTGTTTGTCATCACTTCTCTGATCTGGCTCTGATCCGTGACTGTCTGTACTTGGTACCGTGACATGAGCGTGCAGCTCGTGGAAAGCTCTGGATGCGTTCATGTACAGTAGCTAGCTAACAGCTGACTGACAGATGTAAAAAGTCAGATGTTTTCTAAATGAAAAAGGACCACGCCTTAATGTGCGCTTTTATGAAACCAGAGAAAAGAGCAAAACAAACCAAATATAAAGGTATATAATCTTGCATGTTTTTCTGTAGGATAGGATCTCACTCACCACTCTGACTATTAATGTGAAAAAGTATATTTCGTTCACATTCCATTATTTTCACTTCCTTCCTCATAGAGAGGTTGTGTAAACTAATGTTAACAAACTGTTTTTGTGGCAGCATTCTGCTGAAGGAGAGAGAGGCAGCAAGAAGTGATGCAGAGAGAAGATGGAGATATAATCCATTTCACCACAGCTATATTTATATGGAGTTTATTACAATACAAATTGGCTCTAGGCCCTTGAGACATCTAAGGGAAAGATGAAGAGAGTTGAAGTGAACTTTATTTGTTTGTCACATGCATTCAATCCACAAAATGTACCAATTATATATCCAGATGCCACATGCATCTGGAAAGGCACTTAAATGTTGGTAGCCTGAAATCATGTGACTAACGTTTAGTTTATGTAAGGCTGTACACTGAAAATCTAAATTTTAAAAAACAATTGTACAAAATAAATGTTGGTGATGATCCATGAACTCAAATTCTGGCAACGCCTCTGTTCTCAGCCAAGACTGTCGCATTTTTGTTGCTCATCACCCTTTTGTTAGTAAGATAAGGAGGCAGAATGTGGTTTCAAAGTTGATACAGCTCTGAGTCGGCTGCAGAGGCAGTCACAGAGTCATGTGTAACCTTAAAAGCTTGAACAGAACCCAACTTTACTGGTTTCTGAGTTTAAAACCAAGATCTCCACATTTTTTTTTTCAGAAGCGAAGAACTCTGATCTGTGAGGGTTTGAGGTGTCAGTTGAAGAATAAGCTGTTGAATGAGTTAAATATTAACATTAAATGCTGCATTTCAGTGTGTAATAGTGGTATTTTTGTCATTATTACACAATAACTACACTTTCTCAATGAAGTTATTGTGTAAACTGTCATTTAGACACAAAAACATCATCCTTAAATTGAGATCACATTTGTGTCTTCTAACAAATTTAAGTCCAAGTTTCCTTTTCTTTTATGTTTGTTAGCTAAAGGTCAACAGACTGAAGGTTCGTCACTGTTCAACAGCTGCACAGTGTAAAGGAAGGTTCTGCAACGACTGAACCAGTGTGTGATATCAAAGTAAAATGCTGCTATAAAGCTGTTTAGAAATGAGAGAAACTCCATAGTATTATGCTTCTTTTCTATTCATTTGTCACCTCAAGCTTTTTCTGGTAAAATGAATAAAAAAATAATTGAATGTAACTATTTTAAATGCAGATACGAAAGCAGCTGGTTGATAATGACTATGTCCATGATACTGGCCTCAAGGCCAGTCGGAGCAGAGGGCCTTCCTGCCTGATGCTGATGACGTGCTCCTAAACAGACTCCTTGTTGTTCTTTTACAGGAAAAAGTGGACGATGACAGAAGTGACAAAGATGAAACAGACGAATCAGAAGAGGAGGAAGAAGAGGGAGAGGATAAAAAGCACGCAAAGAAAAATGGACCTGTGCAGAATGGTCACGCAGTGCACAACAATAACCACAGCAAGACGGAGTGAAAACGAATGCATGTCAGGACAGAAAGCAAGGACTCATATCCCTCAGGGACGGGGGGTTACAAGGGAGGAATGAAAAAAGAGAGAAAGAAGTGATGTGGGAAGGAGGAAGGGAGCAAGTGTTCCCTGAAACTAAAAACAGCAGGTATCTTAGAAAAGTTGACACTGTTACTTTTACACAAACACATTCAAACGTACTTTTAGAGGGCACAGAGATCCAGCCAATAATATTACACTACACTAAGTGGCATGGCTTTTTGCTTTGTCATCAGAAAAAAAAACATATATGTTGCTGCCTTTATTTGATTATATTTCCAAAAAATGTCAGTAACACAGGAGACAAAAATAGAGAGGAGCAAAGTGTGGAGGAGAAACAGGAGGAGGGTTGATGCTGCTTCTACCTTAGCTTTCATGTTTTAACTGTGTGCCTTAGAGCCAGCTGATGGCTGCTTTAAAAAAAAAAAGTACTTTAGAGCTTGCTGCTTTGACATTATTTTGCTTTTCTTTTCGCTACAGAAAGAACAAAACAAAGTGAAAATGCATTTGATGAAGATCGGACTATGTGGCATTTATTTCCCTTTTTCTGTCTATGCAACTACGTAACTGTTCAGCTATTGCAACATCTTTGCACAAAACATGAAGTAATATTCTGCAGCAGGACTGTGCGCCTGCGCTCCCCAGTGCAGCTTGTGCCACTTAAGAAGTATTCTGGTTTTAGTTCTGTTCAGTGTTAATCCTATTGAGCGCATTTTGTACAAATCCTGCTACCAACGGAGATGTTTTCCCTGTGAAAGGTGTGATTCTCAATTTGTTTCTGTTAAAGCTGAGAGCAGCAGACAGAAGCGTGTGTGCAGTACAGACTGAGAAGTCCCAGCTACCAGAGCCACACATTTCAAGCTCAAACACCACACTGATGTTGCCACATACTAAAAAAAACAATGACTCACTGTAATCATTGTGAAGTTTTTTTTTCCGTGGAAATGCAATGTTTCTTTCTTTTGTTTGTTTGTTGTTGGTTTTTTTTGCCTAGAGTTGTTCAGTTCACTGCCTAAGAGTTGAGGTTATATTCATTAACCTGGCTGAGAATTTAAAGTTTTGATTTAAACAGTGATTTTAAGTATGATTCTTTGTATGTAATGGGTTTACAGGAATGTTCTTTAATGCTTTTTTTTTTTTTTTTTAAGAAATTTGTTGTTTTACTTTTGAAGAATTCGTGAAATAATGAGTGGTCCAGTTTTGTCACACTTTTATGTATTTGTATGTCAAGTGCCTTATCTGTAATGAATAGGGAGCACTCCTGTCGTCATGACCTATCCTCACGTCAGTGATCTTCAGCTCTGAGATCTCCCTCCTCCCTGTTTCACTCAACACTTGCTTCTCTATAAGAACGGCCTTTTTAAAAGTGACTCATTCCACTACCAGATTCTCTTTTACCAACCCTGACCAACCAGTAACCTTTTTTTTCTCTCTGGTGATACAGAAGAAAGAGCTGTGTCCTAATGACAGTGTTGTATTTTTATTTTGTATTTTTGTTGTTTAATGATGCCTATGTATTGTTATTAATGATAAAAGATCATAAATTACAATGAAAGCCCGTATTTGTGTTATGTCATGTCTGCCAAGATACCTTAGCAACACAAAAATGTAGCAAGGCCTAATGACCACTGATCTTTTTAAATTTTGGAATAGCTGCAGTAATTATACACTTAAACTCCTTAATTTCTAAGATTTCAGATAGGGCAGTAAATGTATTCAAGATGAAGAGGAGTAGCTGTTGTAATTCACAAAAATGTTGCATTTACCCGTAATGAGACGATCACGGATCCTGAGGGGCGATTCATAATTATTGATGTAACTATTAATAACACCCCAATAATGGAACTATTATTTATGGGCCAAATAACGATGATTCTTCATTTTTTCATACCTTTTTTTATGGCCATTTTCAATTTATCTGATTCAATGACGAGAAGAAATTTTAATGTAGTTCTCAACTCTGCATTGGATAAATCGAACCACAACAGAATAACTGCAAATCCTCAGAAACAGTTAATCAGTTCATGGCAGATTTTGGTCTTGATGATGGTTGGATGCTGAAACAGAGAGCGGGCATCCTTCTTTGAAATAAATGATTCACCAGAAATAGCTCAGTCACTTCTTTAGGAAACAGGGAAAGCAGTGCTAAGAGGACAAATCATCTCATACTCCACTCATAAGTAGAAGAAGAAGAAACAAACTTAGAAAAGAGAATTAAAGAAATAGAAATCACAAATGCAAATAATCTCAAATTCAGTCCGATGTACATCAGTATAAATTACAGTTGACTGATCACATAAACAAGAAGATGAAATTTCTCATTCAGAGACTTAGACATGAATAGTGAGTTCAACAAGAAATCCGATAAATATCTGGCCAATCAAATTAAAAGAAATAAGGAAGTATAAACAATTTCTACAGTCGCTGACTCAGCAGGAAACGTTGTACAAACACCTGAAGAAATAAATGATGTATTTCAAAAATTCTATATGAACCTGTATTTATCCATAAATAAACCAAATGTAGAAGACATATCTTCATTGGACACAGAAAAAGCATCTGATAAAGTTAATTGGGAATTTCTATTCTGAACACTTAAAAAAAATCAGCCTTGGGGAATCATTTATTCATTGTATAAGTATTCTTTCCACATCACCAATGGCAGCAGTCACCACAAATGGATCAACATCACAGCGCTTCACCTGACACAGTTGTGTCAAGGGAAAGGATGCCCATTTTCCCATCTTTATTTGCAGCAGCCATACACCAGAATACAGTAGTAACATTTTAGGAATCCGGACAGGAAATACAACACACAAGATCATCTTATATGCAGACGACATCCTCCTTCTCTGATATCTCAGATTATACAATCACCTGGTCTAAATCCACCATCCTACCACTAAAGCTCTGTGGTCGAGAGTTGGCAACCCAAACACCACTCTTCTCACTTAATACAGGCAATACTAAATATTTGGGAGTTAATATTTCTCCCAAGCTGTCAGAGTTAGTTAGCCTTATGTTCAACTCACTTTTAGAAACAGTAGAATGAAACCTTACCAATAAACCTCAAAGGCAAAAACTGTCACTGTCAAAATGACCACACTTCCCATGATAATCTTTTCTCAATGATCCCCATCAAACCTCCTCTCTCGTGGTTTAAATCTCCAGACTCTTTGGTTTCCCAATGTCAGTGGAAAAACAGAAGCCTGAAATTATATTATTCACACTACAAAAATCCACACTTAAAGGTGGTCTGGAAGCTCCAAACTTCCTTCATTACTTCCTTGCAAACAAGCGCCAATGTATCCACAAATGGACAAACCCAAATCAGTGTGACTCTCACTAGGTGGATTAGAACAGTTATTTTTGCAAAGAAATCAGTATTTCAGACTTGCCATTAATAAGCTGCCATCCCTGCTTCAAGAACCCAATCGTATCTACAACTCTGACAGCCTGGTGGAAATTTCACCAAATGGCTAATGCCACAATTTCACCTATTGAGCACTCTGGCATTTGGAATAATCCTGACTTCCTGATAAACCAGAAACCACTACCTTTTTTTATCATAGATCATCAAGGGCATCCCACACCTCAAGCATACTTATGAAAACATTACTCTGGTTCCATTCTCTCACCTTGTGCAGAAGTATGGCATTGGAGGAAGACAGTTTTTAGAATACCTACAGATTAAATCTTATTTACGCCAAAAACACCTAACCTCATACCTTCCTGCCACTGATTTTAGAATTAATTCAAATTTCTAATTACCATAAAATTGTATCCAAAATGTACAAGTTAATTTCAATGATTGACGTAACAATATCCACCCCTTCAATAAAATGGGAACAGGATCAGAGTTGACCTCCAAAAACACTTCAAAGACACTAATATTTGCTCTCATTAAACGCAAAATGTAATGGATGCCATACATATTTTCTGTATGGGACAAACCCGTCAAACCCGTCGGCACAATATCACCAACACTCTCCCTGCTCCTGGACTGCAGCATCCCACTATCTCCCTCGCTCTGTCTGCTGGGAGACTCTTCTGTGATCACTCTGGATAACAGCTCCAAGAAAATTCTCTCTAATTCCCTGATCATCGCCAAAAACATTTCTCCACCATGCAGAATCTTTTGATGTAACACTCTCAAAAAGCAAAAAAAAACAATGCATGGGGTGGTGGTTCTCTGGGTCGGTTGCTCTTGGTGGCAGCATTGCCATGGATGGGCCTCTTGCTGTCGGGGGGGGGGTGGTCTTGTGGGGAAATGGCCCTGGGGGCACAGCCCCACTCGGGTTCAACTACCCTGCCGTAGTTGGACGCAGTCTGACACCCCGTTGGGGGGATCCAGGGCAGCTGACCCTGGGTCAGTTGAGAATCGTGGTGATGGTAATAATGATGATGATGTTGGATCAAAACAAGATCCTACCAATAAACATGTAATCAGATGAATAATGGAGGAATATTTGGTGCATAGATAAATCAAATGTGTAGTTTGCAACACTGTCAGTACACATTCAAAACAACAACTGTGAAGCACAATGGTAGGAAGGTCATAGTTTGGGGTTGCTATCACAGGGACTGCACCTTGGAAGCTACAAACACATCAAAGGGTGAGGAAATTAATCTGAGGTCAAAATTTAAGATGAACTGAAAGTGGAATTATCAACAGATTACACTAAGGGAAATGACAAAGGATTTCTGAAAGGCCAAATTACAACCAGAGCTAATCTTCTGAAGCTTATTTTTCTTTTCTTTTCAGTTATTCCCTTCAGGGGTAACCGCAGCGTATCATCTGCCTCCATCTAACCCTAGCCTCTGCATCCTCTCACATCAACTAACTTCATGTCCTCTTTCACTACATCCATAAACCCCCTCTTTGGTCTTCCTCTAGGCCTCCTGCCTCACTGTTCCAATCTTATCATCATCCTTCTACCAATATACTATCACTATCTCTCCACTGTACATGTCCAAACAATCTCAGTCTGGCCTCTCTGACCTTCTTCTCCAAAACATGTGCTGTCCCCCCGATGTACTCATTCCTGATCTTATCCATCCTTTGTTCCTCCCAAAGAGAACCTCAACATTTAAACCCCTGCCACCTGCAACTCTGCCTCTTTTCCTCAGTGCCACAGTCTGTAAGCCGTACAACATAGTGGATTTTACCACTGTCTTGTACACCTTTCCTTTCATTTTTGCTGATACTCTTTTATCACACACCAAATCTGACACTTTTCTCCATCCGTTCCAACCTGCTTGCACACGCTTCTTCGCCTCTGCTCCTCTAAATGATGTGAGGAATTGAAAATGAGCACTTCTTGTAAGAAAATTTCTCAAACATCTTGCAGTTATGCAAAATGCCTGATTTAAATCTCTCAATGTTTTGCTTAGTAAATGATTGTAATACCTAATTTACTGTACATTCAACTATCTCACTTTTTTGTCCAAATATGTCCAAATACTTGTAATTGAATAATTAATTATCATTATTTTTGTTGTTGTTATAATATTAATAATATTATTGCATTAGTTTGGTGTAATAAGAATACAAATATAGTGAAAGCAAAGGTTGACATATCTGTGTCAATACATAATATTTATACATAAGTTAATATTTTCTTTAATTAACTTATGTGTAAACGTTCTACGTTAGTCTCATTTGTTACACTGAATTCTTTTTTTGTACTTTTAGGGGTTGTGTAAGAATAATTTTAAAAAAAGGAAAAAAGAAAGAAAAATTGCATATTTTTGGACGTATTTAGGCACACAGAAAAGGAAGTCTGCAGGGTGGGCAAACTTTAAAACACCACTGTATGACCTCTAAGACAGGTAATGACTTAAATCCGAATTCCTTAGAGATTTAAACCACCAAAAAGCATCTGCACTGATGTGTTAATTTTTTTGCCAGACCATTGTGCATCTTTCTCTTCTGCCAGAGAGACAGTGGAAGAAAAAAAAGTGGGGGTTTCTTAATAAATGACGTCACCAGTATCTGTCTGCGTGATGTCCAATAGGAAGAGCGGGGAAGAATACTCTCGAGCTGAAAACGCCATCTTACACAGACATGGGGGTTTAAACTCAGGAAAACACACTATGACCGATTGAAATTGGTTATTTTTGGTTGTATGTAAAATCGCCCGGTAGCTTTGGATCACATAAAAGATGGCTTTCAGCACTTATAACGCGAGGTGAAAGCGCGTTAGGAAATCTGTACTGGTTTGCCTTAAACTGGCCAGGGGGAGGGACGGAGTTGAATTTTTTTTTTTTCTTAGCATAAGTTATTTGTTTATGTTATTCCATACGGACATGACCTCTTCGAATCCTGGTAAGAAGGAGTAAAAGTTATTCTGACGACTTAGTTACAATTATGTGCAGCTGTCGACCGGTTCTGGGTGTTTTTTCTCGAGCTTTTCTTCTGCCTTCACTATCCTAAAGATAGCGTGACAGCGTCGGCTATTAGCTTAGCATCGAGGCTAACGATACAACAAGCCTTGCTGACTGTTGCATAAGTGGTAGCATGCTAACTAGCTCTTACTGGTCCAACTGTTTAGTTTGTGATTTAAGATAGCCCCCTGTTTGTATGTTTTGTAGACGACCAAAGATGAGAAACCAAATACAATTCAGCTAACTGTAAAGTTGATGCTGGTTAACTAGATCCAGATGTTTTGTTTTTAAGTAATGATATTTGTAGTTCTGTGTCGTGATTATCTCAGCTATCTGAAGGCTTTGATCACGAATTAATTGTCTTTCATGTGGAGCCTGTATTTTTCACTCATGGCCTGTGTAGTAATAATTATAATATGAAAGTTAATATGGCTTTCTGTAATTTGGCCTTTCTGTGCAGACTCTTGTGAGTAGTGGAGTTTCTCTTTCAGTGCTTAAGACAAAAGGAAGTCACCTGTCATCTGCTACATAGAGTCATTCCGTTTATCTGTGCTATTAATAGATTTGACAGACCCAAATCTGGGTATGGGGGCAAGTGGGACCCAAGGAAGTGGTGGAGTTGTTCGCACAGAAAGGGACCAACAAAAGAAGAATTACGTAAGTTGTTTGGGGGCTGGTGAAGTTTGCTCTGATATGTCACTGCTGTGTTATGTACATTTTTCTAAATGCTTTATTCATTTTTCCCAATAGCTGTGGTTAAACTTAATAAAAAATGTTGTCTTTACTCTTTACGCTACAGGGCAGACTTTGATGACGATGAAGGAAGCAAATTATTCAGGTATTTTTGTCTTTTTTTTTTTTCCATTTAATTGCTTTTACACATGAGCTCTGTAACACCATGGAATAATCATGCCTGGATACAGTGTGTTGTCCACCAGTGGCCCCACTCACTCCTAACAACTGTCCTTTCACTGGTGTGGCTCTCCAGACCCAAACAAAGGGTCCAGCGAAACGCCACTAACGAAGTATTGTCTTTGGAAAGTGGTGGGTGCACACCTCCACAGAGGTTAAAAACCTGAGTCATACTCCACTGTTTGTCGGACTAGTGCGGACTAGTCAGACCGATGTGTTGAGAACTGATGAAGCTGCTTGGATAAGAGGCGAAACGTCTTCTAGACAACTCTAAGTCCAGTTGCCTATGATTCAATTGTTGCGAGAATGGAATTTACCTGGATAAATGAGAATATCCACAGACATACAGTGTGGAGTTCTCCTTGCACACATGTACTAAACAACAGGAGACTATGTGAGATATAATCTCACAACCTGAAATGTTCAGGTGTTGTGTGTCGAATTGAAAATATCAGTTAATCACATTATTCACCGATGGTTTTATTCAGTTCTGAGATTTTACATATCAGCTCATCATCTGAAAAAAAAAAAAGATTAAATCCTTAATTTGTCAAATATATCTTTGGATTATCATATTGCATGATGATATTATTAATTTAAACAAAAGCTAAACGCAGAAGAGTGTGGAAAAACTAAGTACACCCTTATTGTGTCCATAGGATTTAAAAGCTTAAGTAGTAGCGAGGGGTTGCTAACCTAATCCATTTAATTGACATATTTATCAAAAAGTGTGGGCATCTGTCTAAGGTAGATATTATCTCGCTTTTGTTGGTCTGGAGTCAGAATTCAGTTGTGTGTTAATACAATGCCAAGGAGGAAAGATGTAAGCAATGATCTTAAAAGATGAATTGTATAATGTTATAACCTTCCCATTGACCTGGGAAGGTTTATAACATAATTTTCTAACTATTTGGTGTCCATCATTATACAATAAAAAGATTATTCACAAAAAGGGGGAAAAAAGCAGACAGGGTAAACTCTGCAGAAAGTCCTGTCTGACTGATGTTGACATTTACATTAGCCCTTCTGGCTAATGTATAGAAATTTCCAGGGTTGCAGTGCATATGTGAAAATTGCTTCATAAAGCAAGATAAGACGCACATGTTTGAATTTTCTGGGCTGCTGTGATAACATTTTTTTTTTTTCCCCTGTTTTTGCTCAGAGGTGATGATGAAACAGGAGGGTCCAATGACAAAGAGCGCTTTGCCAGGTAGGAGGATAAATTAGGAGAAACTTATGCAAGTGTAAGCAATTTAATGCAGTGCTTACCCCCAAACTCTCTTATTCTTTTCTTCTTTTTTAAAATTTTCTTTTTATTTATTTTTTGGCTTCAACATTTTTTTATTTTTGTAGTGGGTGTTTGGGCCTGTGTTTTAGTGGGCTGGTTTTATTTCAGGTTTTTGGAAGAAGATCAGAGTTTTGCTGATACGGAAAAACTAGCCAGCCAATTATCGAGGATGGCTCCTGCTTGTATCCATGTTTATATCAAATGCAATGATCAAATACTATCCTGTTCTGCTGGGATCTCAGCACAATATCATTTTGAAAGCACACAATTACCAGTACACTTTGCCACTCTGTTTCTGTTTTTGATGCTGTCAGAAAGGTTTACCTCTTTCAACTGCAACTTTGTGTGTCACTAACTGTACTGCTGTGCGTGAGTAAGGGACTCTTTGTTTATTTATTTATTTATTTTTAACTCTGGTAATCTCTTCTTCTTCAGCAACTCTCCTATTTGTCTATTTTGTCTCCCCCTTCTCAGGACTACTGAAGGGTCTTTGTCTTTCTGCACTTGCTCTCTTTTGTCACACAGTCTGGTATTTGAAGACCAGACTTTCATGCTCTCTCACTCTCATTTTTATAGATCATTGACTGCCGATATTGTTTTTATGCATCCATTACCTTTCTCACATTCTCATTTTCAACTCTTCTTCCTGATTTGCAGATTTACATTATGACATTAACTCTAAACTATTCTCCATCTTGTCCACCTGCCTTTTGCTCTTCCCCATCTCCACCCCTCCTTTTTTGCACCACCTTTTCCACCCTTGATTTCTTACTCCAGGGAGAATCACAGTGAGATTGAGAGGCGAAGGCGGAATAAGATGACAGCCTACATTACAGAATTGTCAGAAATGGTGCCCACGTGTAGCGCACTTGCACGGAAACCAGACAAACTCACCATCCTACGAATGGCAGTGTCCCATATGAAGTCTCTCAGAGGAAGTGGCAATACCAATTCAGATGGATCATACAAACCTTCCTTTCTCACTGATCAGGTATAAGTAACAGAAAAAAAAATGTCAGAATTGAGGAAAGATCAGATTTGTATTATCTGCCACCAGAAAAGCTACTTGCAATTGACTTGGGTTCCATCTATCGTAGTAGTGGGAAAACCTGAAGCGTTACAAAGGACATGTTTTGGGACCCAGCACTTTATATCAAGGCAGTTCTCCTTGTTACAGTTAATATTCTGATCTCGGATGGACAATGAAAGTCTCACTGCTGTTAATAGAAACAGAACAGAGGAGGTCTAAGAGTTAAACCTTGATGACTTTATAGTTGATCACATTGTGGTTGGTGGTCAGCTTCTCTTTTCACAGACTGTATTCGATGCCTCTCAAGTCTAATCGGACTTTGCAATGTTTAAAAAGAGGTTTTATGTTATCATTCTTTTCTTTCCGGGATCTTAATTACCTTGTAAATTGTTTAAATCAAAATGATCATTTGCATTCGCTCTGATGTTGCTTTAAAGTCTTGCATACCTTCATATTTCTGGCTGACATATATTTTACAGACAGTTGAAACTGTTGACACCATCATAGTGGGAGCACCTGTTTGTACTCCTCAGTTCAGCAATGTAGATAAGTGACAAAACTGCATAGGGACACAGGTATTCCATATTTGGAGAAAATATGTTTATTTGAAAAAAGAAAAAGTTCCATAGGGATGCAGATTTTCACACTTAAACGGACACTTGATAACTCCCATCTTCACTGCACTTTAATTCTGTATGTCCACAGGAACTGAAGCACCTCATTCTGGAAGCAGCTGATGGCTTCCTGTTTGTTGTGTCATGCGAGACTGGCCGCATTGTTTACGTCTCGGATGCTGTGACACCTGTCCTCAACCAGCCCCAGTCCGAATGGGTTGGCTCCTCTCTCTATGATCAGCTTCACCCAGACGACACAGAAAAGCTCAGGGAACAGCTCTCCACCGCTGAGAATAACAATACAGGTATTAAGCTTCCACATCCAATAGAGTGGTAGAGGGATTCACTGTGTTGGGACAAAGCAGATCTCTCTTATGAATGATAAGGAAAAAACAAAACAAAAAAAAAACATTGCTTTTACGTTGAGTGTCTCATTTGCCTCTAAAGGGAGGATGTTGGACTTAAAGACAGGAACAGTGAAGAAGGAGAGTCAGCAGTCAACAGCTAGAATGAGTATGGGTGCCCGTCGGTCATTTATCTGCAGAATGAGGTGAGAGTCATACCAAAGTTGATTATCCAGATCATTCCTTACATTGAAATTAATCATTGCTATTACTAAACATTTTTTAACACTTTTGACCCTAATATTCAAAAAGCTTTGCTACAAACTGCTAACGATAGGAAATTAAGGGATTTTTTTTTTCCTCCTTTGTACTAATGCATATAGGTATTTAAAATATAGCTTATGAAGTGAAGTATTAAAAATGATTGTGTTAACAAAAAAATATATAATGCAGATATCTTAGTTTATGATTAAAGATCTTCTTTGTCCTCACAAATCCTCTTTAAAGGTTGTTCCATTGATTTTATTTATTTTTCTCTTCTTTTTAAGTAATTTATAAACCATAGTACCTTAGAGCACTATGCTTTGTTCTGCTTTGTGGAATAACCTTTAAAGAGGATGACTAGGGGATCTGAGTGACCTTTAAGGTTTATACCTATTTAAGATATTGCAAAATCCATAGTGAAAAGTTATGTAGGGTCTTCATGAATTAATAAAAATAATGTTATAACTAAGATTTAAAAAGTACACAGTGTTGAGATTTTCAAATGGTCATAACATACTCTCCTTTTGGTCTTGGTCAGCTATTGTGCATTTGGATTTTATATTAAGTTTAGCTGGTATATTCCTAGGTAGATAGGTGAGTGCTCAGAGTAGTCTCACCTTTCATTGGAAATTGTGCATTAGTCTTTCTGTGTTGAATAAAATACCCCCAAAATTAATCACTAATTCTTGGGGTGAAATAAAGAAATTGTGGTAACATTGTACTCATTAGTCTTGAAATTAAAATTAGTAGATCATTCATGTAGTTCCTTCCTCTTAGGATCAGTTGAGTCTCAGTTTATTTAATTGCAGGGTCTTTGTTCTTTTCTGAGCCTTTCAACTAATAACCAGTTCTTCAATTTTTTTGATGTTATGGTCTGTTTGCAGGTTTGGCACATGCCCAGTAGAACCAATGTCGATGAATAGACTCAACTTTCTTAGGAATAGAAACAGGTGAACAAAATTACACAGTTCTTTCTAGTTATAAATTGTGCTGGAATCAGTCATGAAGAACAGTATAAATGGGATGCATGTCAACATCAATTATTACAAGCACAGTAATGTCACCAAATAATTTTCAATTCATTTTATGATTTCTTCCTTCATGTCAGGAATGGTTTGGGCACAGCCAAGGAAGGGGAGCCCCAGTATGTAGTGGTCCACTGTACAGGATATATAAAGTCCTGGCCCCCTGCAGGTATAACTGGTCATTTTTAGAGTTGATATACAACGCTTTCTATTACACTTGCTTCATCACATGTCTTGGCCCTTTGTAAGATGGTAACAACAACAATGTTTTATATGAAATCTTATCAAGTTATCTTTGTTTGTTACAGGTGTGTCATTAACAGATGATGAAGCAGACAACAATCAGGGGAGTCGCTACTGTCTAGTTGCTATTGGAAGATTACAGGTAGGATGGATAAATTGAAGATTGGGATGACAAAACCATCTAAATTATAAAATTAGTCAGAAGTTTTTTTTTATCAATTTTATTTGAAGGGACAGCTTTTTTTTTTTTTTGTTATTTTCATTTTAGAGCATTATAATTAGAGATGGCTTTTGCCCTTTTTCACTTTCTTCTCCAGGTGACCTGCTGTCCAGGTGATACAGACCCCAACAGTATCAGTGTGCCAGTGGAGTTCATCTCCCGCCATAACTGCCAAGGCATGTTCACTTTTGTAGACAATCGCGCCACGGCCGCTGTTGGCTATCAGCCCCAGGTAAACACAACTGATCAAAGCATCAGGGTCAGATGGCAGAGTATTTTGTGTATCAAATGAGTGTTCTTTTTGTCTGAGCTTGTGGAAGATTTTTTTAACTGTTGTATTGCAGGAATTATTGGGGAAGAATATTTTAGAGTTTGCCCACCCCGAAGACCAAGGCCTACTGAGAGACAGCTTCCAGCAGGTGAACAATTCAGCAAGAGTAAAAGTCAATTTCATGCACGTTCAGGTATTTTAATTTGTAACTGGTGATGTTAAATGGGATCCAGTGTCTTCCAGTGCCACAGGATTGTTCACTTTTCCTAGTCTGAGTAATGTGGACTTCCCTTGGAAGCTTATTTGGTGCTCATTTAATTACCAGAATGTATTTCGGTTGATGTGTCTACATTTGCATGAGAAAGTCTTTAGGGGGCAATCCCTTTTTTATGACTGCTGTGGTACAAAATAAAAGAAGCATTCACGGTATGTAAGAATTCAAAAGAAGTAATTCAGTCTGACTTAAAACGAAGCAAACCATAAATGTTATTAAAAAAACAGCCTGTTTCAACAATTTGACCATCTAGCAAATTGTATAATGAAAACATTAAAACATTTGTTCTGTAAGGGAAGTTGTTTTCTCTCTACAGGCAGTGTGTCTACCATCAGTTCTCAGCCATGAATGCTGTTGTCCATTTGCTCATGTATCTCTTGGTTACTACTTTTTCTTTGTCTGTGTGTATAAAACACAACAATGTGAATTTTCCACTTGTTTGTCTTCAGGTGGTGAAACTGAAGGGTCAGGTTCTGTCAGTGATGTTTCGGTTCCGGAGCAAATTGAGAGAATGGCTCTGGATGAGAACAAGCTCATTCACTTTCCAGAACCCGTTTTCGGAGGAGATTGAGTATATAATTTGTACCAATGTCAATGTCAAGTGAACACATGCTTCCTGATTACACAATCAAATGTAGTGCACAATGAGTGAAGTTATGAAATGTGACTATTGTGAAGAATTCCTCTGTCTGGATGCACTCTAATTGCCTTCAGGCCCCAGGTCCTCGTATAATCCAACCACAATCCCTTTTAATAAACCAGACACCTGTCACTCTCTCCCAATGCTTCTCCTCTGCACCTGTCAATGATTGTGGGGAAGTAGAAACTCGACCCAGGATCCCCTCACTCCTATCTCCTCCCCAGGGGCTTCCGTGCCCCCCTCCCTAAGTCAGAGCAGCCCAAATGGCCATCCAGTTGTGCTCAGCCCAGGGCAGATAACCACCAGGTGAGACCAGGCTTGAAATGACTACCCCCTCCCCCTGCATGGGAGAACAGAAGCTGCTTCTTCATGGGAGACTAGTGGTGTTTCTTGCAAGCTACAGTCCTTCAGTGTTTCCCATAGAATCAGATTATACTTGTGGCGGTCTGAGAGTGGAAGCTGTGGGGATGTGTGGGGATACTTTGCCTATATGAATATGTCCACTTATTGACAGAATACCTTCATTTTCCTCTCTTACATTCAAAGCCTTCGTCAACTTCCTGTACTCCTTCATTCTGCCAGTCACTGAATAGACGACAGTCAAGTAGTCAGCTGCCACATCTACTTGGACAAATTAGCTTCCATTATGTTGTATTTGCACAGACTTGTTGCCCAAACACACAACATTAGGCAGGTCTGACTAATGGAATTAATTACAGTGACAGGAACAAGATAAGACACAAAATTACTCAGGCGATTTAGATATTTTGGGGTCTTCTTTCTAGTGTCGAAAATCCTTTCTGGTATTGATTGAATTGCCTTGATGCCATCAAGTATTGAAGAACTCCAAGTCATTTAATACCTAATTTCGATACCGTGTAGTGATACTACCACTGCTCTATTTAACACACAGTGAATTGCCACAGTTGCATTGTTCCAGTCATCCAATCCTGACATAATAAGGCAGAGCTAATTTCAGACAACCCTCTGGAAACATTTCTTGTGCCTCCAGTTCAGTCTATGTTGAAGAGAATCAGTGTAGGAGATTTGTCATCACTTGCAGTCCTGTGAGTGTGAGTTTTTAACAAATGAGTAGTTGCTTCATTGACTTGCTGTCATCTGTTTTGTGGTGGTTTTAACCCCATACGCCTGGCTTGTTTTGGATTGGCCGTCTGGTTCTGTGAGTAGCTACTCTGTACTTTTTGTAATCACCAGCTAGAGTGAAACGTGGCAAAGATGCTGAAACTGACTTCCTCTGGATTCTTTTTAATGTAGAGGTCAGAGGTAAAGCCCGGACTGGTTTCTTGAGAATTATTTTGTGGATTGAACTAAACTTTTCAGAAAATGGAAAAACTTGAAAAACCCAGGCTATAAAGGTAGAAAGATTTAATAATTGTCCACTTGCCTACCTGCTTTCTGCATTTAAAAACTTGTAAATCACTGTTGATTCCTTATGTGACTCAAGCGTATGTGAAGTTAAACTATACTCTTGTTTATCTTCTGAAACTACTTAAAAAAAATAAAATTGATGTTCTCTAATACGGTGTCTAAAATAACTTCCTCTATGCTGGAGTTTTAATATACTGGTATCAAAAAATGTATCGTTCAAGAATCTGTATTGAAAACAAGGTATCGGTTTTGGTATCAATATTGAACATTTTTAAACAGTAGATGTGACTGCTTAACCCTGAAACATTTAAGTTGCCTTCTAGTTGGAGTATGGATTTATCTTTATGGCAATGCACTATTGTGAAACCTCTGTGCTTAAAACAGAAAACGACCAAATAGTGGTCCTGAAAATAACGAATGGATTGCTAAAAAGGTTTCTATGTGTTTTTAATTTATTTAAATTAAATTTACTTATCAAATCGAGCTGGCAGCAGTGTAAAGCAACAAGCATATTCCCCCTGTGGATGACCAAATATTCATACTTTGTTGCATGATGAGAGGAAGGGGTATTCTGGGGATGAAATGCCAATGAAGTGTTTTACAGTTGTACATTTCAAAATAAAAGATATATATAAGAGGGTTTCCAAGTATTTGTGGGCAGCCTTTATTTATTAGCAGCCCGCCCAAGTATTAACTTCAATGTGGGAAACCCTGCTTCTTATTTATTTATTTTTTCTTTTTTCCCCTTCGGGTGGTTCCTCCTCCTTTCTTTATTTCTGTTGTGCTGGAATCGCACTGTTAAAAAAAAGAAGCATGTTCTATCTTTTAGTTGGTATGAAATTTAGTTCAAAGACATCTGCTGTTAACATAGGTGGCGTAGTACGTTGGTAATATGTTTAACAGACTTTTCTCCTCTTCTGCTTGTACTCATTTATGTTGCCATGGTTACCGGTGGCGGGCTGAGTGCTTTTTTTTATTTATTTTTTTTTTTATTTTTTTTTTCAAGAGGTGTTTGGGATTTCTCATTCAGCAGTGGAGGACATAAAAATGGAAATGAACCTATTTTAGGTGTACTTCAACACTCAACGTGTTTTGTTTGCTTTTCCAGACAGTTGCAGCAGCAGCAGCAACAAGCTGACCTGGAGGGAGGAGGACCGAGAGCTGGACTTTATGAGCCAGGAACTGTCGCCCTCACACAGGTGAGGCCATGCACATGTGCAGGGGACATCAGTGCACATGTACAGCTCTGTTGTGGCTCAGATCACCATTCCTCTTGGGTTCACTGCTTCATTCTTTAGTGACTGATGAAAGCTTTTTTTTTTTTTGTAATGGAAACATTGTCAGGATGTTGATTGTTTGCTCAGGAAAACTGATCCACATGTTAGGAGAGTTCCATCATCAGAATCTCCTTCCCACTTGATGGCTATTAAGTTTGAATTTCCTTCAAACACTTTCACTTTAATATTTGATTATTTAATAATAGTTTACAATTGGAAGGGTTCTGGACCAAATCAAATTAGGCTACTTTGTGAATAAAGGACAATCTGTGCATTTACTTGACATTAGAGGGGAAATTACAGAAACAATGATAAGATCAAAAAGTAAGAAAAAGAAATTGGAACATATACAAAAAAGGCTTGTGGCAGTCCAAGTGAAGTTTGCTTGGTAACAAGAAAATAAGGTTCTGATTGCATTGCCATGGTGTGTTGTTTAGTGTGTTTTTTTTTTTTTTTTTGCTTGTTTGTTTGTTTTTTTTATAAATATGTTAGTCCTGACTGATATTTATGGTGGTCTTCAGATGCCGGTACAGCCAGTGACAGCAGCTGGGCCTGACCACAGCAAAACCATAGAGAAGTCAGAGCTCTATACCCCCATCTTTCAAGGGCCAGATCAGACCAAGGGAATACCCTCCACCTCGTCTTCATCTACTCAGATCTATGCCAACAATTTTCCTGCTGGTCGCTCTGATGCATACAGGTATGAAGTCTTTTTGTGTCGACTTGCATGTACGCTGTATCTAAAACCTTAAGGCAAGTGCAGTTTTCTTGTCACTTCACCACAAATACAGATTGTTATGTTTCTATAGCTTTTATCCTGTTCATCTAACTTATTTACACTATTAGACCATCTCGAGAAAACTTTATTTTATTTATTTATTTATTTTTACTAGATGTGATCTGATGTAATGGTACCAGTAATATTTTTGCAATATTGGATAATTTGCAACATCAGCAGCTGGGAAACTCCCGGTTCTTCAGTTGTCAGTCTGCTACAGCATGTAGCTTGTATTTTATGCAAAATGACTCATAAGGAAGGAACAATATAAAAACTCAAGCGCAGTAAGAAATCTTGTCATAAACATTAAGTTCTACATTTATTTAAATCACTGAATGTAAGCAGAGCAGGTAACGAAATACGAGAGAAGTGGAAGTTAACCTGCTTAACAGTGGAGGTGTTCTTGGAAGAGAACTCTTCCAGAATTTGGTAACCTATTGCACCATCACATAAGCTCAAATAAGAAGTCTGGATGGACATTGCCTTGCGAAAATGGAATGCAGCAACAGTCAATATTCCTAAAAGAAGCACAGTGGTTGAATGATCACAAGTCCATATGACTGAGTATAAATAGCTTGGTGCAGACCAGGAAGTTGCTCTAAGGGCAAGCATTACTATCTTGAATTTTACTGAGGCAACCATGCAATAGTTCACATGAAGGATACAACAGAAGTTCTATGGTTGTAAATGCTACCTGGAAAACATTTGTAGACTCTTAAGATTTGACAAGCAACAGCATTAAATGAATTCATTCATACATGAATTCTCCAGAAACCTTAAATACAGTTTTCTGGACAAATTGCCATTGTCCAATCATGTAACTGATTTACAATTAAGTTCCAGCAGCATGATGCTTCAGGGTCCTATTTTACGTTGCCTGTGTCCCTTTATGTCAGTCGGGTAACAGAACTCTCACTCTCAATTATTTTGTCTGTAGACCGGTCAGTATGACTCCACAGATGGTACAGCCTGCTAACTCAGCAGGACAGATGTTGGCTCAGATGTCCCGTCAGAATGGAGCCTCACAATCAGTTACTCCATCGAGCACTAACGCCCCCCTCCATGGAGGACCAGCAGGAGGATGGGCTGGGGCTGGAGCAGGAGTAGGAGTCAGGCCACAGTTTAATAACCAGGTAAGCTGCAGTTTTAACTGTTCAGTTCACTAAGGAAATTAGTTCTTTGTCTAATCATTCGTGTTTATACCAGTCACTGATTGCATAATCAACTCTAACTACTGCTTTTATTGCTCCTATCTTAACTAGCAGGTGGCACCACAGGCAGCAAAGACCATGTCGCCACAGTTTCCTCTTATGCCATTTGGAGGTGGCTCTTCCAACACTTTTAGCCAGATGCCTACAGGTGCTGCTCCCACCCAAAGCAACGGCACAAACTACCCTCAAATGAATGCTCGTGCCAGCCTCAACACCAACGGCTACGGTAGGTAGCGTATATAAATGTGTGAATTTGTTTTTGAGTAATACTGATAACACAGTCTTACTCTTCTATTCTCTATATCAGATGGCTCTCACTCGGGAGCGCAGTTCCCCTCTCGAGCAGCGGAGGCAGTGTGGCCTCAGTGGCAAGGCCAGCAGCATTCTCAGAGTAATGCAGAGCAGCATCCTAATGCTCAGGGCAACCAGCAAGAAATGTTTTCTGTGAGTGGCATAAGCTCAAGTACAAGTTTACTTTCATGTAATGTTTCACTGGAAATAAATATCCTCGTCTCTCATCTGATTTAGGATGTGTTGTCTATGCTGGACCAGCCGACCACCTTCAACAGCGAAGACTTTGAGATTCCCATCTACCCACCATATAATGAGTGACCTGTTCAGTACTCTTCTGCTGGTCTTCCCTTTTCTCATCGTTCCACTCTCATTTTATCTTCTGTTCAGATCTTCTGCTTTTCTGTTCTTCCTACTTACGAGGGTAGCATTCTCCCCTTGCTTGGATATTGGCTTAAATTGCATAACTGCACATCAGTTACAGATGAAGGGATATCTTATTGCAGATATGTAGGGGAGGAAAATCAAGAATTTGCTACTGACTACACGACCATTTTCACAATATTCCAGCAATTTGTTAGAGTATTCTCTAGCTAGCACTGCCCAAAGCTAAACAAACTATGTTGTAGATATGTGATATACAGTATATAAGAAATATATAAATGTTTAAAAACGCACAATCACACAACCACACTTGAAAAGGCTACACAGAAACACTCTCCCACACGTAGATAAATATGCATAGGAAGTGAACATACACGAAGGCCTTTTGTTCACATTTATCAGTGGTTTCGCTCAGGCATAATAAAATAATATTTTTTTTGTTTTAACCTTTATCATGTAGACTAGTAACTCCAGTCAATGATCTAAACTCTTGGGAAATAGCAGGGATTTATGTTTAGCATGCATGCTAACCTCATTCTCAGTTTTAAATCCACAGCATGTCTCTGCATGGCTGAGCTGCTTTCATGAAGTGCTTCTACCTGAAGAATTATATGGAGAATTATATGGAGTACAGTTTTTATATATACATGGGTGGCTTGACCTATAAATTTGATCTTGTTTTTCCTCTGGAAACCCCCCCCTCCTTCCCATTGATTAATGTACTTAAATACACATACAGTGACATACTATTGGCTACATACTATTTATAAGGTGGCCATTGATAATGTATTTTAAATATTTTTTTGCTTACAGATGAATATTTACAGTATGTATGTTTGTAAAGTGGATGCATATGCATAAGGGTTGTAGGGCTTCTGCCTCACTTGATTCTGTTTCTTTTTGTTGCTCTTATTATCCTGTAGGTTTGGGCTTTTTGTAGTCTTTTTCTTTTCTTTTTTCTTTTTTTTTTTTTTTAACAAATCAAAGCAATAATTAACATGCAGGAATTGTGTACTTTTAAAGCCATTGTTGAAATGTTATCCTTGCATATTGTTTTTTCAAAATGGACCGACAGTAATAATCTTGGATTTTTATGGATATGTTTTCTAAGCATTTTATTGGTTGATTCTTGACATATCCTTTGCTCTCCTCTGATTGGTATTTTATGGTTTGATCAGGGTATTCAGGATTCAAATGGAATAAACCAAGTTGAGAACAAGTGGGATTGTCAAAAACAATTTTGTCAGGTTTTTTGTCCTCTCATTTGAGAGTAGATGAGGACTTTGTTGACAAGATCTTCATTTGATACGCTTGACTTGTCAAATATTGTGGAATGAAAGTTAGTGGTTCTAAATTTTCTTCTTTTTTTAAATTTTTGGAATCTGAAGTTACAGGTCTTGGTTGTCTGTTTTAACATTCACAGTTTTGTGAAGACGGTTTTTTGTAATTGTGCGTAACCCATGTAGATAATGAACTGGTTTTCATCCTCCAGATCATGGTTATTATTGTTGTTATTGTGTTGTCTTGTTTGTTGCTGAAAATTTCTATGATTGCTCTTAATCTTTTTTTTTTTTCTTTTCAAACATAGAAACACAAATATATAAATATACTGTATATGTTTATGAAATTTTAAACAAGATAAAGAAAAGTTTGGTTTTTGTATTAAATTGTTATATTGTCAAGAATGAAGCAGTCGGACTGTAATTTTACCGTCACATTCTTGCAGTGCATGGCAGGAAACTGTGGTGTCACATTAATTTAACCCTTAATTACATCATTGATACCTACTGTTGATTATAATTGTGTAAACAGTGCACTTCACTAATCACAGCATCTTTCAGTAACATCTATTCATGTATTCAGTTACTCAATACCTTCTTATCCCAGAAACCACAGGCTAGTCAAAGGTGGCTTTTATCTGTTATCTTTCTCTTTTTGGGGGGTATTGGTGAATGCTTGCTGATCAGTGAGATCAAATTCCACCTTTGTCAGTCGTTCCTCTCCTTCTCAGCCTCTTTCAGAATGAAAAGTGATGGAATTAATAGTAAAATACTGTGTCCTCATTTAAGATGCACTTAAATGACAACTCGTGTACTTTAAATGTTGTTCCATAATTTACTTTAACACAAAGACCCCTGTCCACTCTTTTTGTCAAATTTCATTGTGATTTTCATGCAGTAAATCCACTTTGCCTGCATGCTTATGCCACTAACAGACACACAATCTCCATTTTTCCTTTTTTTTTAAGAAACAGGATCAGTTCCCAACCCCTCAAGTGGATTACCTCTAAGGCGTCAATTACCCCCCCCCCCCCCCCCCTTTTTTTTTTTTTTGGCAACCCTTTGTTGTGGCATCTTTTCAATTAGTTTTAACTACTTTCATGGAATAAAACGGTCCAAATGCTGTGCAACCTGTTAGTTTTGTATAGGCTGTGGACAGAGTGCCACATATACACTAAAAGCTTCAAAGACACGTGTCCACATCAGTCTGCCATGTTATCCTGTATCTGTGCTACTGACTGAAGAGAGATCCTATGACTCTGTTAAGGTGTCATCTCATGTAAAGGTGTCTCCTGAAGAGATGTCCGGGTGTTCTAATCTCAGGAACGGCCTGCTTGTTACCAAACTCCTTATCAACTATTCATGGAGGACACAGGTGCCAAATGGGGCTCTGAGTGTCCACAGGCCCATCTTCTTTTTAGGGAGAACAACGAAAGTCAATGCTGGGAGGACAAAAATAAAATGAAAGGATAGAACAATGAACATACGAGGAACTGCTTCTGTGGAAGTCAATAGATGAGGAAAGGGCTGTCGAGTAGGTACATATCTGGATTTTGTGCGTTTATCACGATGGATTCTCCAACCCACCCGGTGGCCAGACAAGAGGTGGATGTGGATCTTGGTTTTGCCCTCTTCTTCTTCTTTCTTCTCTGTTTCTTTTTACTGGTGACTATCGTCCGCTGTGCTCAGCTGGTGCTCGACCCTTACAGTGCTGTCTCTATTTCCACATACCAGGAGGACCAAATAGAGGAGTGAAGGAGATCAGTGACTGGTTCACAACTCCTCATGTGGAATGAAAAAAAAAAAAAATCCAATTTTGCCTATTACAATATTTTTGGGACCAAGTCTGTGCAGCAAACGCTGCCCTTTCCAGTGATGTAAGTATAAAATACAGAGTTTTAAAGTGGAGTGTAGTGATGTGCTTTGCATGGTGACATCAGGTGGTGAACATAAAACCAAAAGCACAAAATTTTAGACAATACAAAAGGAAAAACATTCAGCCTTTTAGGGAACTTTTTTTTTCAGGGCAAAAAAAAAAAATGCATTGCAGAAAGCAAAATCCCACCAAGCACAGTAATGAGAAAACATTTAAAAATCTGAAGAAACAGAAAAACATCTTCAACTTGCTTTCCTAAAATGTTTTTGCACGAAAATCTGGAGTTAATGGTTTGTCAGACATTTATAATCTATATTTAGAGATAACATCAACAGACTTGATGTTAATATCTGCAGGTTGCTGGCATCAGATGAAAAATGAGCATATATTATTCTATAGAAATTAAAGTTACACATTTGATATACTATCTTTGTAAACTATAGGAGATACAGTAATCTGCAAATTACTGCATTCTTTTAATCTCCTTATCAACACAGAGGGTATTGTATGACCTAACTTTTTACTTGGAAAAACTGATTGAATTTGGCACATTTCTCACCAAAGTAAAAAAAACATAATCTTTTCTCTTTTTGTAAGTTTCCTTATTAATCATACTCCCAGTTTTTATGGAATTGTTCAAGTTTCCATTATGAAATAAAATACTTATGAAAAAAATCAAGTTCTGAATGATGGAAATCCTCTGAAATAAATCAGAAGGATTTTCCATTGAAAAAACATGACTTTTCAATAACTTGTATCTGATTTTCTGTATGTTCATCTGTATGTTTATTTTTATTTGAATTATAAATTTTACATTTTTATTTCATTTTCATATTTATTTAAAAAAATGTATGGTTATTAAAAAAAACATAAATGCACTGCAGAAATATTCCTGCTACCTTACAACTGTGGACTGAATAAACAACCCTGTTAATCTGTTTATGTTTAAATATGATGCAATGAGCTGTTTGCAGTGAATATCTGTAAAACTACAAGGTGAAAAATGAGGCCTGTGTTGGCCTCAGTTCTCTATCTCTCAATCCATCAGGCGAATGAGTTCTTACTTCTGTAGCTCAAGGTTCTCTCAGTAGGAGCACAGCCTTCTAACACCAACCGAACCCACGTGATCTCACTCACACACGGTGCTTCTCCATTCACTACACGCATGTACAATCCAGTAATAACAATGGCACGAGGCTGTTCACCTGACCCTTCAATCCACCAGTATAAATGTGACACTCTTCAGGTGCTGTGCCTCTCCCAACGTCTGAGGCGTTGAGTTAAGAGTTCTTTCTTCATACATGTAATCAAGTTCTTCCTTTACTTGATGTTCCTCTACAATTTAAGTTCGCTGCATATGTTCTGCAAACTCAGAAATCTATGGTAGATCCACAACCTGCTATCCACTGAGAAGGCAGAAAAACGAGCTAACTACATGCCAGATACAATATCAAACATTGTTGGATAAACAGGATAAATGTTTTTTCATAGCAGGTTTATAGCATTATGGTGTTAGGGGGAGGGTGGCTTTTTATTGCATTAGTACCTATTATATTAGATAGTTACCTAATACCTAATTAAATACTATGTTATGGAGCCCTGAATTTATGTTGGCCATAAAAAATAGAAATAAAAAACTGAACTGTAAATCAAAAGGATATGTTTAACAGTTTGTATTGTTTTATGATTACAGTTCAGAACAACATAATTCAGACAATTTTTAGGAAAATGTGAAATATATGTCTAAAACATGTTTCCCTTCAAACTTGCCGTACTTGGAGTTTGCTATTATTGTCAAACAGGAAGATGAAAGTGTATTCTTTCAAGGGTCCGTGAGTGCAGTCTAACACCGCCCACTTTGGATACCCCGCGATGCAAAGCATGCATTCCCCATTGTAGCTAGCTGCTAGCTTTACCACCGAGCTAGCAGTATCTTTGCAGCCGAAAGGATGGAAAACACTGAGGGGTGAGTGTTTTTTTCCCCCCCTGGATTTAAAATAATTTTTTTTGAAACAATGTCAATTGTTTATGGGAACTCAACTTAATGCAACACAAACATTTTTGTTTTTTCATCCTGCTGCCGTCAGTGATTCTGCATGAAACAATCTCATTGCTCATGTTAGGCTAACGTGCTAACGTACTCTCACTTGTTCAAAGCTTCGGATTGCTGTCTGTCCTTGCTCCATGCTGCTCATATCTTATCAGTGAAATAATACTGATCTGACATTAAACTGGATTTTAATCTGGTGATTTTCCTGGATTTGAATTTCCTAAATTGTCCAATTTTTGTGCTGCTTGAAGCTAATCTCTAATTTCACTATTGATGGATGTTTAGAGTTATAAATACGCATACCAAACAAATAAAAGACACCTATTCGTTTCATATATGAGGTCAAACTATTTGTGTCCATATTTCTCTTCTGTGCATCGCATCTTATCTCCCTGTGGGGGTGGGTAGCGAGTAAACAGTCAGAGTTGGTTGATCGAGTTGGGCTGATGATGTTAGCCAACTGTGTGTTTATTGCATCTTTACTCATAGTAGATCATCCCATTAGTTTGTATGGATTTCCTTTTTTCATATATTTTTCTCATCACAGATGATCACGTATTACAGACTAAGAACAGAAGCAGTAATTGTCTTTGCAAACCTTAACTGTGGAGATGACAGTCCTGCAGTTATAAATACTACCTTCCTACCTGCACAGAAGCACATCTTCTGAATTATTTTGTGTCGTAGTAACACTTGTTTTTACGGGGGCCTTGAGGTACAAAGTACAATAACACCCCCCACCCCTTCACAAAAATAACATTTCAGAAAATGCAGCATTTCAGTTAAACATAAAAACAAAACAAAACACTTGAACAAAACAGAAACCATAACAGTTGGGGAACATTAAAGCAAGTGAAATGTTTGTAAAAACTGATTTAAAAAAAAATTTTGTGATATAAATACTTTTCTTGTTCCTATTTTCCTTCCTCAGGATGGAGGTGGAGGGTTGGGACCCCAGTCTGGAGGAAGAGTTTGGCATTTCTTTAGATGAGCTGAAGAAGTGGATTGAAGAAACTGTGGAGAAGAGTGAGATTGTGCAGAAGAAAAGGAGTCAGTTGACAGAGCTTAAGGCATGGGTGGAGCAGAAGGAGGAGGAGGGGGCGAAGACAGAGATGCTTCTAAATGATGCCAGCCAGTGAGAAGGAATTAACTTTTTTCATTAAGTGGTATAGTGGTGGTGGCATCCACACATCTTTACTCTCCCTCTTCTCTTTCAGGTCTATATTAGAGTGTGAGAAGCTGGTGAAAGCAGCCTATCATAGGAATGGTCTTGTCTATCGGGAAAGCAGCTCAGAGGATGAGGGAGGTGGAGGAGGCACACTGCCCTCTGAAGTCATCGAGATAGATGACGACGACGACGATGATGTCATTGCTGTTGGCTGTTGTAAGTCATGCTGTGTTGTAAAATAAATTAAGCTATCATTCATTATTGTGATACAATACAAAACACTGAAGTAACAATTTATCTCTTTTGGTCTGCACCATCAGTGGTTCCCCCAAAGAAGACTTTAACTCCTGCCAAAGACCCAGTGGTGAGGGCAACAAAATACATTTTTAATTAAATTTATTCGTTTAAGATATTCATTTTTAATTTCAACTCCAGATGTTCTCTGATGAACCTGCATGGTGGAAGTTTAAGCATGCATAAATTATTGTATTGTTTCTTATTATCGATCCCAAAGTGACATGTTTGTGTCAGACACTATCATTATATGTATAAAGGGAATGTGGCAAAATGCAAGTGTTGCAGTGAGCGATGGTGCGTCTGCAAAATTTCCCATTCATGCAAGATTGGACATTAAATCAAGGGAGATATAACACCGGAGTCCATACAGAGTCACCATTTTCCCACAGAAACATGCCATACTGCCATTCGATTTAGTTCAAATTCAAAAATACTTTATTGATCCCCAAAGGGAAATGGATGATTTGAGTCTCTTCAGTGATTCATTAAAGATTATTGCTGGGTTCAGGAAGGATCTCCTGTAGCGGTCTGTGTATTGCAGCAGATCTCAAGAAGCCTCTGACTGAAGACACTTGCTGAATCACTGTGTTGTGAAGAGGATTCTCAGAGTTGTCCATGATGTCCATCATTTTATGAAGTATCCTCCTTTGTACCATCAGCTCCAGAACAGTCCCCAAAACAGAGCCAGCCTTCTTGATCAGTTTGTTCAGTTTCTTTGAGCCTCTGGCTCTGATGCTTCTCCCCCAACAAATGACTGCAAATAAGATTGCACTCTCTCCAAGAGACCTATAGAAGATATTCAACATCTTGCTGCAAACACTGAAGGGCCAAAACGTCCTTTACTTTTGTAGAAGAATTTGCTCTGTCCCTTCTTTTAAACAACATTAGTGTTGTGTCTCCAGTCCAGTCAGTTTGGCAAAAAAAAGTTCATTTCAGCTTTACGAGCATTCTGCATTGTATGAAACAAAACAATAGTGGATAGGAGCAGACTATATTATATACGGTAAGACACAAATCACTTTAAATTAAGTTTTCTGACATTAATTTGCCTCAGATACCAAAAAAAAAAAAAATATATATATATATATATTTGCAGCAGCTGATTATCATAGTGAAAACCTACAGAATGGAGTCGTTTGGACAGTGCTGTTATGTGTTTACTCATAACATGATCCATCAGATTCCTGTAACCAGCTGATCATAAGACAAATTAACCCTCTGATACTTTAATGTGACTGCTGCAAAAGTGTGACTATTTTGAACCCAGTCAGATTGTTGTCACAAAATGTTACCTAAAAGCACCAGACGTCATTTACTTATGACAACAACATGTTTAGTTGTTATTACATAAATAGGAATCAGTGTTTGTCTAAGAGGGCTTAATTAGTGCCCACAAAGAAGGAGAAGGCTGTGAGAAGATACTAGTGAGGCACACAAAAAGCTTTTTTAAAATTGTTTTTTTTTTTAATGCTTTTTCCTGTTCTTTATTTATCACTCAAGTTAAAAGAAGCTTCTGCAGTGCTACAGAAAACCTCCCAGCAGGTGCAGAAGTTGGTCCATATTGTGAACAAGCCCTTATCAGGCGTTCCACTGCTTCGATCTCCAACACAGCCTTCAGCTCAGTCAGGTGGGAACAAACTACGGTCCAAGCATAACACTTGTGTGGAAGTGGGATTGAGACTCACGTGTGGCTCTTCTACCTACCAGGTATTCAGAGTTCAGCACCGGCCGTGTTTATATCCCAAGCTCCGTCATCCCAAGCATCGACCCAGCCAAACCCTAACATGAAAGAGGATGAGCTCATAGTCGGGATGAACATTCTGGGAAAGAAACGCACCAAGACATGGCACAAAGGCGCGCACTCGTTGCTATCAACCCTGTTGGTGTGTCTTCCTTCTTTAATCTCTGTTGAGTGACTTTTAAAGGCACGCCGAACATTGAATGTTACATTTTTCTGAATTGTATTTCATTTTCAGCATTTTTATCTTTTTCCAACTTCATATACTGTATCTTTGAAGCTTCACACCCCCTGTCATTATTCAGGAAATGGTGTATTCAAGTATAAAGTGAAGTTTGATAAAGGCAAGAGTCTGCTGTCTGGGAATCATGTGGCGTTCGATTATAACCCCACTCTGGAGAGTCTGTATGTCGGGGCTCGTGTAGTTGCCAAGTACAAAGACGGCAACCTGGTGTGGCTCTATGCAGGGATCGTAGCAGAGATGCCCAACAACAAGAACCGCATGAGGTAGGTTGATAAAAATGTGTAGAGTTGTTGAGCTGCTGATTAGCTGTGTGACTTCATTAATATTTCTGTATGCGTGTTTCAGGTTTCTGATCTTCTTTGATGATGGCTATGCTTCATATGTGATACTACCCGAACTCTATCCAGTTTGCAGACCATGTATGAGGCTATTTTGTTTTATTTTTTTATATTAAAAAAAGATGAATTTCTTGTAAACTGGTTAATAAATGAGACTGCCCTCATTTTCACAGTGAAACATACTTGGGAGGACATAGAGGATGCATCTTGTCGAGACTTCATCGAGGAGTACATCTCTGCTTATCCCAGCAGGCCAATGGTGCTCCTAAAGGTTGGCCAGATAATCAAGACGGAGTGGGAGGGAACCTGGTGGAAGAGCAAGGTGGAGGAGGTGGATGGCAGCTTGGTTAAGATTCTGTTTTTGGTAGGTCTGCATTAGAATTATTTTTACATTTTAGGAGCAAAACCTCAAATGGAAAGTGTTTATTGACAACTTATATTTTGTGTCCAAACCAAACCACTGCTTTTTATTCCAACCCTGCAATAAGATGGCTTATAACCAAGGTAAAGGCACACGAAGATTGAGAAAAAGAAAAACCAGCCTTGGCTTGCTGGAACAGCTAATGCAGCACAAATCTGGAAGATTTGTGCCAAAGTACTCAAAACCACTTTTGTTGAAAGCACTGCCTTGTAGTGCAGATGATGAGATCAGCTTTCCTAATAACTGCCAGTTTAAAAAAAGACCAAATACAAAAGTTTTTAATAAATTGCTGAATACTTGAGGACAGCAACGTTTCTTGAGTTGAATCTCTTGTGTTGTCTGATGTTGGCAGGATGATAAGAGGAGCGAGTGGATCTATAGAGGATCCACTAGGTTGGAGCCCATGTTCAATCTGAAAATGACGACAGCCAACACCCACGAAAAGAAGCTGGCTGGCCACCAGAGAACAAGACCTAATATGGGTAACACGAGAAAGCCGTGCACACCAGCATCTGTACAGAGATGGATACAGTACCTGGATCTACTTTATAAAATGTGTTTTTTTTTTGTTTTTTTATCTCCAGGGGCGTTGAGGAGTAAGGGCCCAGTAGTTCAGTACACTGGGGTTGAACATGTTGGAACTTCTCCTGTGAAAGCACAGCAGGCTCCAACCCCTGAGCCTTCAACAACACCGCAGATTCAACAACCGCGTCCACAACAACAGCAGGCCCAGCAGACCCAGCAGACCCAGCTGACCCAGCAGACCCCTCAGACCCCTCAGACCCCTCAGACCCCTCAGACTCCTCAGACCCTACAAGCTGCACAGCCTATTCGTATTGAGTAAGTGTGCTTAGTAAAGGAACTACAGACATTACCAATGCCACTTGTTTACAAGACATATACAAAAGTAAAAAGTCAGAGTGCCATCAGTCCTTTTAATGCGACAGTGTCGAGCTCTCAGTTGACCAGTATATTGAAAATGCTCAGAGTTTCGTGCTTTATCTTAAAAAAAAAGAAAAATCAATCAAAATCAATCAATCAATCAAGAGTTAATCATCCATGTAACATAAGTTTTTACCTTCCAGCTTGTTCTGTTGTCAGTCTGTCATTGTGGTTAATTCAGGGCTTTAATTAATTTATTTTCTTGTTTGAGAATCTTTTTGCTGAGTATGTTGTTGCATACTATGCTGAAAGAAAAATGGAGATTGAATGTATTATTTCATACCAACTAGAGTGCCTTTTACTTTTGTGATGAGCTGTAATTCCAAATGATATTTTTACACAGGTACAATATTTTAGGAAAAGTCAACTTGTAGCATGTCAGTAAGGTGTGGAGCCACCATTAGGTGTCAGAACAGCTTCTGTTCGCTCATGCGCTGATTCTGTAAAGCCTCTGCAGCTCTTCTGGATGGAAGAAAGCCATTATTTCAAAACGCATTTGCTCATGTGGTAGACTGACCTGTCACATTCTCAGAGATTGTGATATTTTTTAATGCTCAGCGTGGCGTATAGATTACAGCATTGTTTGTCTGAGAGACCACATATGTGGGGATTGAAATCAGAGGATCAAACTGATCAGTCAAAACAACTTTGGAGAAATCTTACACTCTGAGGGAACATGTGGACCCAAACTATGTCAGCACAGTCAGATAACCTCTCTGAAGGGGTCAGGGACTTGTGTGTGTGTGTGTTTTTCCCAAAAACAAAATGATGTCGTTGCTGGGATAAATTAAATTAGAGATGATTTTCTCATAAGACCAAATAATTTTTATTTTTTTTTACCCATTCAGTTCCCAAAATTGTAGAATATCCTCTTTTTTTTTGTTTCAACAATTGTTAGCTCCTAGATTGGATTGTCTAAAGTGATGCTCTATAATGATTTGTTTTAATGTTTTAGGGAGTGGGGGGGGGGCATTGCTCACCTGAGACAATCAGCCTGCCTTTATTAAAAACCCAGAGTCAGCAGTTGCCTCACAACGAAAGACTCGGTAACACCAGATAAGAGTCTACTTCTTGACGATCCAGTTAAGGGCTTGACATTCAAGTTTCACCACGCTGAGTATAAATACAGCTGGAAAGATGTGAGTGAAGTAAAAGTGATGGTCCAACTGAAGCAAAACCAGACAAAAAATAAATAAAAATGAATTGGGACAATCTTTGGAACTGACTGGAACACTGAAGAAGCTCTACTGTAGGTTAGATATAAGAAAAATGAAGTTATAAGGTTGGGGATGTTTGTGTTAATTTCTCTCCGCTACCTTCAAGGAATAAACATCAGATGGCAAAGAAGAGTACCTCTCCGTTTGTTCCTGGTGTTGGAGGCACACATGCCTCCAAACTCTTGCAGACTGCATCCTCCAATTCCACCAACCTCTCCATGTGAGTTCAACTTTTTGTAGTTCACCGTTCTTAAAAAAAAAAAAAAAATGCGACTGTGAAAATGAAAATAGGTACAGAATGGAAACGGTGATTAACAAGTCATTCCAGACTTTAATTTAAAAAGGCACTAAGAAGGCAAATTATATGTCAAAATTGCAGGATTATATTGTTTTTGTTGTTGTTTTTTTAATGAATGCCAATTTTTAATTGAATACCTGTAATACATTATACAAGCTGGCACAGTGGCATCTTTATCACTCTAAGTTTGAGAAATGAGAACACCATTTACTTGAGGTTTGATGTTATGAGTTATCTACACAACAGAGCAGGGATATTAATAATAATATTGATAATAATCATATTAATAATAATAATAATAATAATAATAATAATAATAATAATAATAATAATAATAGTAGTAATAATTGTAGTAGTTTTTGACAGTTTTCCCTGGTACATTCAGTGCCATCAATAATCTTTTATGTACCTCTCTATTGGTACTTTTCAACAGGTAAGTCTCATAGTTTCTTTGGTTGCTATTTGCAGCTCATGACTGTCAGCAGCTCATGACTGCGACCCCAAATATTCAAGGCAATACTCCAGCAACATCTGACTTTTTCTGGCTTTAATCAGAATCTTTTTTTTCAATTCAATTCAATTTTATTTGTGTAGCGTCTGTTACAATGTCAATTGTCTCTAGGCGCTTTACAGAGACCCAGAACATGACCCCCGAGCAAATATCATTAACTAAAATTATTATTTTAAATCCAATCAATGATAATGGCAAGTAAAAAACTCCCATATAGGGAGAAAAAACCTTTAAGCCAAACAGTGGCAAGGAAAAACTCCACTTTAATTATTATTATTATTATTATTGACGGTGGTGGCAGCATACCATTGTCAGCAATAGTATACCATTTCCCTGCATATGCAATCAGGTGTTGTTATTATAATGTTTTTTCCCCCCACTGGGTTTTCATGTCTTGTAAGATCAAAGATGTGACACTTCTGACATTTACCTTGTTATTATGTCTAGCTTTATATTTTAAAAACCTACAGTTAATTTAACGGTGCATAGACTTTTTATGTCGATTGTATATAATCTAATTATAAAAAAAGTCCCTTTTCATACCTTGAGCACACCTTAATGTCTGAAACCATTCACACCTGAACGAGACAGCAGCATTTATACGTTCACACAGTTAGAAATATTCCAGAGTGGATCCTGGGTAGAGTTGGCAGCAATCATAGTTTTATTTATAGTAACTCTAGGATTGCAGATTACACCCTCTACCTGTATGGCTAATTTTGTGCAAGTAGATATACCCCATGTACTTGTATCTGTAAAGAATTGAAGTACCATAAATGTATCTGAACTCCTACAAAGCCAGTGGAAAGTAACACGGAAGGAAGGCAGCCGAGTATGAAACAGCTCGGTTGTCAGACTCAGTTTTTATTTCAGCATGATTCAAAACCACATTATTTGCATATGATAGCAGCACGACTCTTAAGAGTTGTGGTACTAAGCCGGCCTGATTGTAGTCTAGATATATGGCATTGTGAGTTGAGCAACTGAAATCCCTTTCAAAGCTTTCATGTCTCCACACAGAGTTAGTTTAAAAGAAGAAGTGATGCAACTCAGCGGTAAACATGCCACTTTTTTTTTTTTTTTTTTTTTTGAAATGTAACGCTGGCATCACTTTTAAAGTGCGACTTTTGATGTGCCATTTTTTTCATTGCACTTGGTTAAGTAAAGGGTTTCAGTGGTTTACAAAGCAATGCAATTCTGTTTTTGTTTACATCTCAGTGTGCTGCTTATAAAAGCTGATGAAATGATTGTAATTTGTTTTTTCTCTTCATCTTTATTAATCCTACAGTGGAAGGGTGTTGACTACCCTAAATACTCCTACACCCACTTTGACACAGTCGTACCAGAGACAGATGCCCACTGTGACTCCCACCCCTCTTTCCATGGCCCACGCAGTCACCACCATCCCTCAGCAGCCCTCGTACAGAGCTCCGACAGACCGCATCTTCTACCTGGCACACACCTGTCAGCTTGCTTGTCTGAACCGGGTTCGACCGGCAAAACCAGACATGCACAGAGGAAAGAATCCCCTCCTCACCCCTTTGCTGTACGATTTCAGACGTATGACAGGACGGCGCAAAGTCAATCGCAAAGTAAACCCGAACTACAATATTATTGAAGAACTTTTTTAAAAAAATATTTAAAATATTTGTGGATAAAATGTCTTGTTTTTGTTGTCTTCCCCTCAGATGTCTTTCCATGTGATCTACAAAGCTCCGTGTGGACTTTGCCTGCGTAACATGGGAGAGATCCAGCAGTACCTCTTTCAGACCCGCTGTGACTTTATATTCCTCGAGATGTTCTGTCTAGACCCCTATGTTCTCGTGGATCGGCCATTCCAGCCACAAAGGCCCTTCTATTACATTCCAGACATCACCGGTGGAAAGGAAGACATCCCACTTTCCTGCGTCAACGAGATTGACACCACCCCGCCTCCTAACGTAGCCTACAGTAAGAATCACATTACGTTTGTAACAAAGGACAGATTACTTTGACTTTGTTAAGACATGAGACTGCATAGCATTTTTTAGTTTTTAGTTGGTTTTTTTTTGTTGTTGTTGTTGTTTTTGGAGATTGGATCACATTAGATAATATCATGGACATATAAGAGGGATTTTTCCAGGTCATTGTATATCACTCCGTGTAATCAATGTTAGTCTGGACATTTGTGTAGCCTCCATAGGAGATGTAGAGGATCATGTCTGAGATGGACTTCACTGGATATCACAAACATCATAATTTTTTTTATAGAGGCAGAAGAGTTAATCAGTTTTGAGGATTAATCAGCACCATCAGGACTGAAACTAGGTCACTACACTCCTTTGAGACCATGAAGGGGCCAAACTGAAACATGCTCTGTTACTATTTTCAGATGTTGACTGATAATTGATTTTTTTTAGAAAAAGTAGTTGCTACTTCTTTGATGCTAATTGAATTATGTCTGCTGATTTTTGTAAGCTTGTATTTTTACTTCCGCAGTGAAATACAGCTGAATGCACTTCTGCTTTGTTAAATTGCAAATGCTTATATATGATTACTAAGAGACTGACGGATCATTTCCTCTCTTCAAGGTAAAGAGCGTATTCCTGAAGATGGAGTATTTATCAACACCAGTGCAGACTTCTTGGTTGGGTGTGATTGTACTGATGGGTGTCGAGACAAGTCAGTGGAGCTGCTCCTTTAAGAACCTTCATTTTTCATATGTTTACCATTGCTAATACTCTGAGAAGTGCCGTGGAGTCTTGACATTGTCGTGTCTTAATTACAGATCTAAATGCTCCTGCCACCAGCTGACCCTTCAGGCTACAGGCTGCACACCGGGAGGGCAGATAAACGCAAATGCGGGATATCAGTACAAACGATTAGAGGAGTGCCTGCCCACGGGGTCAGACATAGTACACACATAATGATCCAAAGCTCTTCCCACTTGTCAGGGATACAACAAAAAGACAAACTGACTTTTGCCCTCCATAACCTCATAAGAAGATAATTACTGTGGAGTATAACAGCTAATTTTATTCTCATGTTTCAGAGGCGATTATGTCTTATTCCCTCTACATTTTCTCCTCTGCCTGCTCTCTCTTAGGATCTACGAGTGTAATAAAAGGTGCAAATGTTCAGTTCAGATGTGCACCAACCGGCTGGTGCAGCATGGCCTGCAGGTCCGTCTTCAACTCTTTAAGACTCAAAACAAAGGCTGGGGAATCCGGTGTCTGGATGATGTGGCCAAGGGATCTTTTGTGTGCATTTATGCTGGTGAGAAACAGACTTAGACTTGTGGTTGATGGAAAACAGACATGGGAAGACTTTTTCATTAACGACTTCCTCCTTTGGCTTTATTTCCTTGCACTTTACCAGGTAAAATCTTGACAGATGACTTTGCTGACAAAGAAGGTCTCGAGATGGGTGATGAGTATTTTGCTAACTTGGACCACATAGAAAGTGTGGAAAACTTCAAGGAGGGCTATGAAAGTGAGGCCCACTGTTCAGACAGTGAGGGCAGTGGCGTGGATGTGTCCAGGATAAAAATCCAGCCATCTGCTTTAGCATCGGGCAACGCCAGCCGACCATCCAAGAAGAGTGAGTACAAATCCATAGAAGAGGCATAAAGGAAATCTCTATTAGACAACATTTCCTGTTAATATTCTACTACTACTATGCTGCTGCTGCTTTCAAATACAAATTCTATTTATCACACAGCAGGGGAGAAAAAATGGGACCATTCACAGAGACCTTTAAAAACCATTGAAACAATGCAAGCTAACGTTTTGCATCATTTCATTAAACAGGATTCTTCAGAACCTTTAGCCTCTGCTTTATTCTCAGCCAGCTCCCGTCTCTTTGTCCCTTCAATCCAGATTTCATATTCAAACTGCTCACAAGAGCTGCAGGTGTAATGATGATCATAGGTGTCATTCATTTTCTTTCAAAGTGATTTCAGTTTATTAATAAACTACCATAGCATTATATGAACAGCTTCATTTGTCTCTTTGAAGCGGTATGTTGGATTTTCTTTTCATTCTACATTTTTCTACATCTTACAGCCCAAAGCTCAAACTCATCAGACGACAGCAATGATGACGAGGACAAAGACTCAAAGAGTGAAGATGAAAGTGACAGTTCAGACGACACGTTTGTGAAGGAGAACTACTACAGCTCCAGTTCTGTGTGGAGAAGTTACACCACACGTGGTCAGGTCAAGGGCAACAAGGAAGGTAGGCTGCCTCTGTGTCATGGAAATCAGAGGAGACATTTGTCACTGATAACCGTTGTTCTCACTTATAGGGCTTTATGAAGAACACTGCTCACACTAGACTTGGCTGTGATTCTAATAAAATTAAAAATTCAGTTCATCCACCCATGATGCAACAGAGGAGTCTGTAGTTGTGGGATTGTTGGTTTCATTGATCACCTGAAAAAACAGTTAAAGTGATTACTTGATTTGTTCAGCTGGCATCAAAATACAACAAAAGTATTGAGGATGATAATCTTTTTTAAAATTGATACATTTAGATAAGGTGTAGAGGAAACATCTAAAACATGCAGAGTAGTGAGTTACTGAGGACCAGGACTGAGGAGCGCTGTCTAAAAGTACTGCTTCACTCTGACAGTTTTCTTTCAAAAATGTTAAAGTTTTTAGTTAGGGGCACTTGTGCAGGTTGTGATAAAAGTTAGTCTGGTCTTGTGTATCATCCCCGTTACTTTGACTGATGCTGCTGAAGTTTGGAAATGTGTTATTTGGTCAGCGGTTCAGATTTAAATAGTAGGGTTACATTACAGACCCACATTGGAGAAGAATAATCTAACCTTCCCATCTTTAACCGACACCCAAGTTTGCTGTATTTGCTGTACCTCAAATAGGGGGGTAGTGCAAATAAAACACTGATTTCAAAAGAGGCTCAACCTGGAGAAGTTAAGTTGGATATCTCTCCACCCAGTAAAAGCTGCTCCTGTGAGACCTAGGTGAAAAGATGTGGTTGAAAAGCTTTATGTGCATTATCCATGTCATATTCTGACCAATGCATATCACAGAAAAAAAAAATTATCTCAGGATATTGCAGCAGTTTGTGAAAAAGGTTGAAGTGTTAATTTGATAAATGGATCGATGAGTGTGGAGAGTTTTTAATGTTGTTTCTTCACACTTGCTCTCCAACCTTTTGCCTCAGGGAGTCAAGACAGTAAAGATGGATTGAGTGCCTCCGCCAAAGGAAGAGATAATGATAAGCCACCATCCATGCCAGAAGAGACAGGGAAGAGCAAAGTGGCTTCCTGGCTAACGAGCCACGGGATGAAGAAAGTACGTCACAAAGAAGAAATTAATAAATGCATTACAGTCATTCATGAGGCCAGGGCTTTTGTTGCACTTGTGGGGGATGTACTTCTCCTTTCATTATAGATGTCAGTTTTTTTTTTCTTCTTTATTAGAATAAACCCCTAAGGTTTCCCTTAGGTCATTTAACTGGAGAATATATTTCATAAAACTCTCCCTTTGCTTCTTTTTACGCCACAGCAGGAAACTGAAGACAGCAAGAGGTAAGGAATTAACCAAAATTATGCTTAAATTAATATTTCTGGATATTTTTAACCATATTTTTTCAACAGTTGTTTAGAAATCCCATTATAAATGACAATATCACCAAGAAAAAAAAAATTTTTTGCAGTCAAATAAAGGTTGAACCAGCGAAGAAGCAAGACGTGATGACCGTCTCTGATAGTGATGATGTTCAGACCATCAGCTCTGGATCTGAGGACAACAAAGAGAGAGAGAAAGTCACCCCAGGTAAATGAAGGAGAGAGAAACATCTGATTACTACTCTACAGGGTCTCTTAAAAAAAAAATTTTTTTCAATATGTTTTTTTTCCTGTTTGGCTCTTGCTCAGGTGTGACTAAAAAGCAGGTGGCAGTCAAATCTACTCGAGGCATTGCTCTGAAAAACAGCCACAGTATGATGGTAAAAACAAGTGCATCTGGAGGTGGGGGAGGCCCGGCGGGTCAGGCGGGGAAACCCGGACAGCAGGGGCAAACTGTAGGAAGCGGAGAAAACGCTCCCAAAAACACCCGCCTGTTCTTCGACGGCGAAGAATCGTGCTACATCATTGATGCCAAGTTGGAGGGAATCTTGGGCGCTACCTCAATGTAAGATGAAGTTGAAATAGGCTGTTTAGCCGGTGTATATCACTCACAAGCCTCTCTTTTCTCATGTAATGCCTTCTGTTGCTTCTCTCCACGCTACAGCACAGCTGCAGTCCTAACCTTTTCGTCCAGAATGTGTTTGTGGACACACACGACTTGCGGTTCCCCTGGGTGGCCTTCTTTGCCAGCAAGTGAGTTTGGTCACAGTCAGACTTGGCATCTATTCACAAATTAAGGTCCAAACTCATGCAAGGCAACATTCGTCTATGTCCAAGCATTAAAGGTGATGTTGCAATAAGCAACAAAGCAACTTTTATTCTAGTTTTTATTCACCAGAAGCAGAAGCCTTCAACACTCGGGTAGTAGGGATTTTGCAGTGGCTGCGCTACTACACACGTAACTGAGTTTATCATTTATTTTGTGCTGTGTGACAAAAGCAACAACAAGATTCTGACTTTAAAGCAAATGCATAAGTTAAAAAAATCTGGAGGATCTCTGCCGTAAAAGGCGGTGGGTGGTTACTTTTCATTATGGTGCAGTTCACCAGCCTCAGCAAAGCAACTTAGTCTCCACTGTAACCAGCACCAGCTGCTCACCACCAGTCAATCCCTGACAAACCTTTAAAAGCGCTAACATTTTATTTTTTTCAAATGTGAAAGGAGTGGCGATCAGCTCATCTTCATTTGTTGACTCCATGCAGTTATTTTAGTGGAGTTTAACGGATGTTATTGTGTTAGGATTAGTTTTTATTGTGTTTTCCTTCATTTTAACGTTAATTATTGTTCTGACTCTGGAAATATTCATATTCTTCTGATTCAGGAGTTATAGGAGAATCTGCTCCGTCAACAATTCATGCAACATCCTTTTAGATAAGAAATAATGCTCTATTTAGAGAACACATGCGCTAGGGATTTGGCAGATGTTAGATTTTCACATTTCTGCTATCACTTACTACACAGCAATCATTAATCTTATCTTTTGGTAATTGCTAGAAAAGTGGGAGAAGTTAGTCATTATCGTGAGGTTCTTAGTGCACGCTTAGTTCTCGGAGCAAACCAGAACTCAAGGGTTAACGTGGGGTCAAACCATCACCTGTGCATGAGTAGGTGCTGACTCCCAGGTTACATTTTGATTCTCTCATGCCCTTTATTTGGAATTATTTGCCTGTTTGTGTCCTTGTCCAGGCGGATCCGGGCCGGCACGGAGCTGACCTGGGACTACAACTATGAAGTGGGCAGCGTGGAGGGAAAAGAGCTGCTGTGCTGCTGTGGATCCACAGAGTGCAGGGGAAGACTGCTGTGATCCCTGTGGACCTCTGCTGCATTTGTAGGAAACTTAAAAGAGCCCCTCAACACTGTTACTCCCCCCCCCCAACCCACCCTACCCCTCTTTTTTTTATTTTAAGTTGTTCTGTGAATTTTATTGCCTCTTTTTTTGTTTGTTTTTTTTGCTTTTATATGATATTGGCATGTTACCTGAATTGTCTTCTGTTGTCCATGACATGTTTTCTTTACATCTGAATAAAAATGTCTTTAATGACCAAAGCTCCTGCCTCTTAGAAAGGTAATTTACACTTCTTAGTGTTTTGGTTTATTGCTGTTCATCTTTGAGAAGCACAAATCAAGTTATTAAAATCCTTATTTTCTGTGAAGTCCATCTTAAATGTGCTGCATTTTTGAAATGTAAGAGGCGGGGCAGTTACTTTACTGTTCACCAATCAGGCTCGTCTCACAAATCTAAACATAAAGTCATCTGCAGTCACACACCTCACCCTGACCAGAAGCTCCCATCAGTCCGTCTTTGAAACTAGGTTTTCTGGTTTTCAGAAGAATTTTGAAAAAATGTTTTACTACCCAGCAGTTCTGAAGCGACATACAGGATGTTTTTCTACAATCTGGTGAGTAAAAAAAATAGACAAATTGATCTTTCAGTGGTCATTCAGATTTTAAACATGACTTTTATGTCTTTTTTTTTCTGAAGAAGGAGGCTGTTAAGACTACTGAAAACTGCCATAAAGTGTAGAAAAATCTTTCTCAAGGGCAAACCTCTTATTCATGCTCATTTGCAGTTGGTCTTTATTTAAAAAGTTAAAGTCTTGATCTGAACTAATGAATTGGATTCAGCAAACTGATGCGCAGGCTGACAAAGAGCCATAATGTTAAACTGATCTCTTACTGGTGTCTGAGACTTCATCGCCTCGCTGAAAAAATGGCAAATCTATTTATTTCTTTCACTTTTTACATTTTTATTTATGGAGTCTTATCTTTACACTTTTCCACAGAAAAGGTCCAGCTTCTCCATTTAACCCATTCTGTCAAAAAATATGCAAGGAAAACCTTTTTTTTCACCTTCAAAAAATAGAAAAAGCCCACAGAAACCACCAAATAATTGAATCCAAGTTTGAAATAGTCAAAATATTGTGTTTTAATTTGGCCTCAAAGCTCTAAAAACTAGAGGAATAGCCCTTTAAGCTTCTGGTGAACTGGAAGCTAAAGTCAGTGACTCAGTGATGCTGAGGAGTGCAGGTGCATCAGAGTTCAACCAGAAAAAAAAACCTCACACAGCCAGTGAAGTTAAAACAAAGCAGCTGCAGCGTTTGAAGTCCTGTTCATAAACGACAACAGCTTTGAAGATAAAGAAAATCTTAAAAGGTTTCATTCTCTTTATGTTTTTTTTCTTTTTGGTCAATTTTTTTCTAAACAGCATCAGCTGAATGTTTTTTTTTTTTTTTAATGCTACATTTATAATGTTCAGAAGTGAAAACTGCATATTTTTAATATGCTTTTTGCTTGTAAACCCATTCATCACTGGAAAGACTGGAAAAATGTCTAAATGCCTTACACAGCAGCAAAAACATCAAAACTCCAAAATAACATGAAATATTTGACGTTTTCCTTGGATACTTGCTCAGTTTGTTGGCAGTTGTGAAAGTGTGAGAGTAATCAGTAAAGACGTGAGTGAGTGTGCTGTGGGGCAGCTTATGGTGTTCCCAGTTTGTGTGTTTATAAAATCAGAGCTTCTCCAGTCCCTCTGCAGTCATCTTGTCCTCAGTATTACATTTAAAGCTTCAACACCTTGTGCACATTTCAGGCTTGTCGCTACCAAGGGCATCAAAGTTCCTCGCAGGGATTTCCTGAAAGTCAACGTGAAAAGAACGTGGTAAGTACTTATGAATGGACTTTTCCCACATATTTAGTTCTGTTGTAACAAAGCTGCTGCTCCTCCAGCGATGACATCATGAACTACGTCCTGGAGCGGGTCCCGTCACCTCAGCCAGGTCTGCCGCGGCCTCGCCTCTCTCTCTACCTCTCCTCCCAGCTCCAGTATGGCGTCATTGTGGTCTACCATCGCCAGTGTGCTATTCTCCTGGGTAGGAAACCATTCACATACTGGCAGAAAGAAAGACAACGGAACTGGTTTTGATCCAAAATGTGCATCCTTCCAGAGGACGTTCAGGTCATCATGGGCCAACTTCTGAAACAAAGGAGCTCCCAAACAATTGACATGGATGACCACGGCAGGTGAAAACATCAGCTTCCAAGTCCATGATTAAAAAAAAAAGAAATGTAACCAGTTTGTAGTTACTAAGCCTCCTGTTGTTTTCCAGACAGGCTTTGGTCCTGCCAGATGCCTTGTCTCTACTGGAGGAGACTGAAGGAGCCTCTGATCCTTTGTTTGGACTGATGCAACTGGAGAGTGTCCTGCCCAGTCCCAGTGCATTTATACAGGTTACAAGACTTAACTGAATGGAAACGGAGCAGAATAAAGCAAGGAGACATCTGTTTAAATGTCCTGATGTAAAGAGAGTCTCTCTCTTCTCTCTCTTCTCTCTGTTCATCAGATGAGCCGGGAGTATCTGAGAAAAGCCTCTCCTGAGGTTCCTGAACTTGTCGGTCCATCTGCTTATGAGGCTGCTGAGCTGGAAGCTGGTAGGAACATTTGATAAACTATTTAACATGTTCAGAAGTAGACTATGGAATGCATTGTGGAGAAAAAAAATTTGCAAATGCTGTGCACAAATACAGGTAAATGCAAGTAAAATACTATAATTTTCATGTTATTTTATTTTATTTCCAAACTACAGTAGTTTCCATATGTAATTGACCATGGATAAAATGTATATTTTTGTTGAGAACCAAAATATGTCCAAGTTATGTCACTGAACCGTGTTTTTTAAGGGCTCAAATGCAACTGTGAAATGAACTCAAAAAATACTTTAGCGACAATGTGTGCTGTTCCTGAATTATTTCTGACCAGTTAAAAAGGTAAAAGGTCTGGAATTGATCTCAAGTGTTTAATTAGCATTTTTGAAATCTATTGCTGTGAACCCACAACATGCAGTAAAGAGCTCTCAAAGCAAAACGAAACAAAAAAAAAATACCGAACAAACACGTAGGCTGCAATAATAATCAAACAAGTCCTTCAGAGGGATAGTTGGAGCATTCACAGTAGCCAAGTCAACAGTTTGATAGTAGAGAGAGAGAGAGAAATATAAAAAGGCCTCTACGTATGACGAAGCTACAGTGGTGGATATCTCAGTCACTGATGTGGGAAGGAGAAACACCTTGATGACTCTCCAGGAAGTCATATCATTATACAGGAATGCCATTTCAAAAAATGCTTTTGTTATTTACATATTTATTAATCACACTTGAGCCTCTGAATAGAGCTATAATAGTATATAATTTAGGCAGAATTGAATTCATGCTTCATAACCGGTTCATGCAACTTTTCTCAAGATTATATGTTGATGAAGTCACGTGTCTATGAATTAAACATTCTCAGTGCTTTCACAGATGAAAGAACAGACTGCACAGCATTAATGAGGCCTAAAACATCTGGATCAGATGCCACAGCACGTCACGTTACATTCATTCATCTTGGCTGGATAACGTTTTCTGTGTCTCTGAGGGAGATTCACTGGGTTTTATGGGAGCTGTGGGATGCCCCAGGCCGCTACAAGTAAATAATCAATCACTTTGATTGACAAAAAAACGATCAAGTGATATGCAGCATTTTACCACTGGAGAAACAGATGAATTAAAATACCGTCTGAATGATTTATATTTTAGGATAAAACCTGCGCACGCAAAATGTTGGATATTCTAATTGTGAGAATGAGAGCTTAATTATCTCCTCCTGCTGGCATCATTTAGCAGTGTTGCTGTTGAAAAAGCAACCTTTTCAATGATCTTTTCTCCTCTTTTTTTGCACAGGCATAACTGCATCCCCAGAAAGCATCACTCTGAGAGAAACGGAGCCCGTTTCTATCCCCACCGCAGAGGTGCAGCTGCTGAACGAAGCTCGTATGAAAACGCACACATTTTAGAATCTCATCAGTGTCATTCCATCTTCTATGTCTTCCTTCCCTCTGCTAGTTTGAGGGCGAGGATCTTATTGATCACCTCCCACAAACAATCGACCTCCTCTTGGCTGAAACTGATCACTTTGCAGAAGGTGTGTGACAAAACTGAGAGAGTCTGTCTCCAGTAATACGGGCAACAATTCCAGGTTTTCAAGTCAAAAGCCTTTTTCCTTTTACTGTTTTTTTTTTTCCATCAGGAGCCTTGGAGTTACCGAGAGAAGAAGTGACACCTGGAGAGCAGGAAAGAGAGCTATTAAGGGAAGCAAGAGACCAGGAGAGAGAGCTCACAGAATCTGCCTCTGAGTAACTCATTCACCTGCCAGCATGCAGACGCACCTGAGCAAACACACTCTGGTCAGCTCACCCACCTTCTGCCTTTGACAGGTTGCAGCCGACGACTGTCTCCAGTGAAGATGCCACGCTGTTGCCTCAGGAAGAGCCGGGCCCAGCTACGGAAATGCCCCGACCTCCCAGAGAGCAGCTCACGCCCGTCTCAGTGCCCAGCTTCCCCTCACCGCTCCCTGCAGCAGGGCAACGTAGAAGACCCCCGAGGAGTCTCGAGTTAGAGGTGCAGCGTTGTGTGGTCCTGGTTCAAAAGATTAAAATCAATAAATCAATAAATCTTTATCATTCATGCACTGTATGTACACTTAAATAGCCCTCACAGGATTAATTTTATTGCTAAATAATCTTAAATGTTTTTAAACCTCAGACCTAGAAAGAAAAAGCGAGTTTTGTCTTTCTCAGGCCATTACGTTGAATTGTTAACATTTTTTTTTAACTCAAAATGTGTTATTCCAGATTTTAGATTAAGTGTAACTAATGATTAACACAAACTGACAGCTGAATGACATGTTTGGCCTCTCAGCAGTAGTCGGTGAGCAACATTTTCATCATACCTTACTGGAAGTTTCACATTAAAAAAGGCCCCAGTGGTCCTCAAATAAGGAACAAGACCAGGTTGAGGTACGTGCTGGCCATCAGAGCAGAAGCTACTGGACCACATAAAGATCATAAAGGTGGCCCTGCATGGCACAGTGGGAGGAAGTATGTTTCAGTAACTGGCAGGAAGAATCAGGGTACAAGAAAGTACATCTAATCTGATCTAACTCTACCACCCCGCTGGTAGCTGACTAGATGTAGTTCCCCGAGTCCATTAGTGATCCAGCGTGGCTGCTGCCATCTGAGTTAAGATGACAGGATGACTTTAAAGTTCACTCTTATTCAGAGAGATTTATCAAGACCACCTTTTCTAAGCCATGATTTCCTGCTGGACCGTTTACAACAAATAAAACCTCAAAAGTTCAGTTGTTTCAAGGGTGTTGCATCCATTTAAAGCATACGGTTCAAAACTGGACTCTTTTAGCGAAGTGACTAAGTTAAATTGAGTTTTAGGGGCAGCCAACCAGATGGATCCCCCTCCATCACATGGGTCCCAAGCCCAGATAAATGAGAGCATAAACATAAAACCTATATTAAAAACAATATGCAGAGCACAATGATTGTCTGTGGAGACCCCTGGAAAGGCAAAATCAAAAAGAAGTTATTTTGAGCCATTTATTCATTCGATGTTAACATAGTGTTGCATAACTTGATGCAATGTTTTGGCCGCAGCCTCCCTCATTACTACAATAGATATCTCCTAAAGATGATTCATTTTAATCAGCTTTCACGTTTTTATGGTTTAGAGTTGGAAAATAATGAGGTCCAAGTTTTGCTGGCAGTGTAAATATATAGAGATTTCTCATTTTAATAGCCCAGAAATAAGGACAACAAACAGTAGAAAGTCTGTATCACAAATCTCTGTTTGGACATAAATAAAACCACCACAAATGTAATAATGTTACGATATCATGTTGAAACTGTGTAGAAAGACGTGTTTTAATGGCTTCTAACATGACATTAAGATTGATAAATCTCTTTGTTACCGTTTCCAACTCTACAAAGTGTTCTCCAGTTAGTAAATGTATCCCCCCACACCCCTCGTGGCTCCAGGACGTCCCACCAGAGGTGAAGGTGAAGAAGCGGAGGAGGAAGCAGCTGATCTTCTTCGACCCGGAGACGCAGCTCTCAGAGGAGGAGCAGCAGCAGCAGATCAAGGACCCCCTGACAGAGACCGGACCCTTTTTGTTCCCGCCGCCTCCCTCTCACAGGATCATTCCTGCTTCTGAGCTCCTCAACAACCCCTGCAGATGTCAGTAACAATCTTTTTTTTTTTTATTTTAGAAAGTACAGCAGTTCTTCCTCACATCCTGCTCATCAACATACTGCTGCTGTTTTCAGGCGCTTTTTTTTTAATCATGTTTTCTTGTAAAGGTTGGATTGAATGCTCAGTAAAACCTAGTTTTTTCTACCACATTCTCAAAATTGTCCTAATGATTAATTACCTGCTGTTAAAGTCTGTTATCAAAAGACACGCACCTTTTTCCCCCCCCCCTTACAGTCTTGCCCAACCAGATTCAGTATTTATGGAGAAAGGTTGCGACCATAGTGCCCATCTCAGGTTCGGACCTTCAGGTTGGCGAGCGAGGGCCCGAGTCCACCGATTCTGAGAAGGAAAGAGAGCGTGAGATGATGGAGGTGGCAGAGAGAGAGGAGCAGAGACTTGAGCCGAGCCCGGTGGAGGTGGGGCAGAATTTGTTTCACTGCTTGTATGCAAGTGTAAAATTGACAATTTGGAAAGATTATACAGTGATGTTGTGTGTCTGTGTCTGAATTACAGGCCCTGAGAGAAATGGTGGAACCACAAATGTTTGACATTTCAGGTAAAAATGTAGAGTAAGAGAAGTTCAGGAGACGAGCCACTGAACAAAAGATACATTTTGGATCTGATCTGGATTTGATGTTGTGGGCAAGTGATACCCAAAGCCTCTTTATTTGTGCATCTGTCCAGCTCCTCTGGAAGTCTCTGACCAAAGGGAAGTGACTCGAGAGATCTCCCCTATGTACATGTCAGAGAGAGAAGGGTGCGTTAAAAAAAAGAAGAAGAAGAAGAAGAAGAAGTGACCATGCTGGTTCAGTCACACTTAACTGCATGTTCACATGTGTCGGCAGGTCCACCGTCTCCAAGTCCGTCTCCACGCTGCAGGACATCCCAGAGGTGATGGATGATTTGATTGAGGGAACAGAAGCTGAGCCTCCTGGGTAATCATCTCGAGCCTATGATGAGAAATGGGGCTCTATTGAGATGCTGACTTGGACGACACTGATGCGTTTCTGTGTGTCTAGATTGTTCCCAGAGTTGATGCAGCACGAAATGGAGCCTGTACTTTTTCAGTCTGTTTTGCCGCCAGAGGCCAACCGCAGAGCTGTCAGCAACATCTTTCAGAGGCTGCTGGGTAAGGCTGGAGTACACACATTATCCTTGAATGGCCTCCATCATCCATGTGGAAACTGTGTTTATGTTACATCACCAGCACCAGAGGAGGCTCTTAAGATCGATATGCGGTGCTTGACAAATGACACCAGACTTTAAGTTTACAAAAGAGCCAGAGTTAAGGTTTCCAAAAAAACAAAATGACATCATAAGTGGAGTTATTTGATACTGGAGCTGGCAGGTGCGTAATTGGGACGACATTACTGGTGGTTGGTGTAGTTCACAGGAAAATGCCGCACTGAATTGATTTTTTCAGACTCATCTTGAAATGCTTTGAGTCACTTTTTTTTCCCCCTCACCAACCTAAATGTAGTTATCAACAGTGGCAACACAAAAAAGGCATTTGGAAAGTAAAAAAAAAGAAAGAAAGAAAAAGAAATATCCTGTTTCCATAAGTGTTCAGTTGCTATCAGTGGTTAAAGCATGTTTGGCCACAGCAGCTTTCATTTGGAAGTTTGCTCGATTCTTCTCAGCAAAGAGACTCAAATTCAATCAGATCGGTGGAGGAGCATCAGTCAACACATGCTTTCATGCATCTACAGTCTCCAACACTTGTGTTTCTCCTGAAGCCTCTCCTGGGTTTTCTTGGCGTTTGTCTTGTGTAAATGTAATCGCTGCTGTCACATCAGGTGCCTTGAGCCAAATTTCCCAGCAGGCTGTCATGTTGCTTTTGTTGAGAAATGGCTTTGGTTTGGCCACTCAAACAAAAGACCCTGATTGACGATTTCCAGCAGTGATTGTTGTCCTGCTGTAAGCTTCTCTCAGCTCTGGAAAGGAGCACTGGATCTGATTTTAGCATCCAGTTGGAAGATGCCGGCTGGCGGGTCCAGAAATCCTCAGTATTAGGATATTGGAGGATACGGTGCTTTTCACCGTCTTGGCCTGGCTTTTACTCTGACATATACCACCTGATGTAAGATCTTATAAACGGGTGTTTGCCATTTGAATTTTGTCTTGGGAATTCAGTCAAGTTGTAGCAGCATCACATGGACCGTCTGACACCAGCAGGATGGAACAGAGCTCCTCTAATAATGTCATAGGGATAAGGGATACCTATATCTTTGATATTTGTGCAATAATTAAATGAAAACTGAATAAACTGAATCAATTTTTAAGATCAGTCCAAAATGTGAAATATCACAGCTCTGAAAACGTTCTGTTGCCACTGTAATTTTATTTAATTTTTTTCAATTAGGTGCTCATTTGCATTTTTAAGGTTTTGACATGTTTTGTGTGTTTCTTTTAACTTTATACATACACAACAATTTTGTATAATTTCAAAAAAAGTGCCATGTTGTGTTTGTAGAGAACTTATCAGCGAGGAGGGTGCGTGCAGAGCAGGACCAGCCTTACGGGGACATCATGATATTTCCTGGATCCAGCTATGAAGAGGCTCTGACGCAGTAACAAACTGTCTCTGTTCACTTTGACTGAAATTATTACGTTTATAAAGTATTTCATATGTTGTTTCAATGTAACTAAGTGTCTTTTTTTACGACTGCTTTTTACTACTTTTTGCTACTTGCTGTTCATGAGGTTGAAAAGTTGGATCAACTACACGAGAAGCTCCTGTTCAAGCGTTGTTTTCTTTGAAACAAAACAATAAAATAAAAATAAATGAAATCAGAATAAAGCACTCTGGCAGTTATTCCTCCAAAGAAAGCACCCGCTGTAAGTCCGTTTAGCTTTGGAGCAGGACAGGTGTGGAAGAACATGTTGGAGGGGTTAAGGAGGTGCGAGGAGGAGAGTCAGTGAGTTGAGTGAAACTAGATCTGTCTCTCCCTCCTCACACATCTTGATTCTACTCTGAAGACTTTCTCATGGGGGTTGAGACCAAAGTTTATTCTTAGCACCTGTCTCAGCTCGCCCTCTCTCTGTCCGTCATCTCACTTCTGTCTGTTGCCGTCTCTGTTTGTTTTTACCTCTGTTGTCTTGTTCACTTTTTCTTGAATTTGATTTATACTTTCCTTTTTCTTCGTCTCTGAGTTGTTTTCCGCTGTGTTGGATCTCGTGGTGAATCTGTGCTGATGTGTCTCTCCTTCGCTTCAGGTTTCTTTTTTTTTTTCTTACGTTTTTCCATTTTCTCAGCTTTTTCTGTGTCAGTAATGTAATTGTTTTTGTGCCGTTCTCAGGTTATTGTACACCTTTGTCTCTGTTTCATCCTCCCCTGTTTCTCCTCAAAGCAACATCCTTCCATCAACTTCTCCTCCACTCCAGCTGGACCTTTCTCTGAGTAGATCTGAACTTGATCGTGATGGAAAAGAAAGAGCTGTTTTCTCTTTTTAAAAGTTTTCTGGACTGCATCTGCCTCTGCTTGAGTGTGAGTATCATCCTCGCGTTAACGCTGCATCTATTTCTCTCAGTCTCTTCTGCGTCTGTGAGGTTGCTGTCAGCTGCTGTGTGTCATGAGTTTGAGTTGAGTTTATTGTTCTTATGTTCAAACTTCAGCTCTTTGACAGATTGTAAATGCTTATGTAGGTCAGTGTCAGCTTTGTGTGGATTTAGTGGCCCATGTCCAGCACTAAATGCCTCCTCACTTACTTTCATGCTGTGCTTCTGATATTAATAACAGCCTCAGAATCTGGATGAAAATAGAGCCTCGCCTCCTCCAAAGAGACCAGAAGTCTCTTACTGCCCTGCTTTAGCAGCGGCACAAGTCAGAGATCAATGATGCATGAGTTGACACTTTGAGAGGGTTTGGGTTTGGATTAATAAGTATGTACATTCTCGTAGAAAGAAAGGAAACACACCCCTCCACTTGTCACGCCTTAAATCTCTGAAATAGAGCAAGGGGCTGTCACAGAAAAACCTTATGGAGTGACAGTTGGAGTCCAATTTGTTTATCCTAGATATCAAATATCTTAAAAGCTGTCTGGCTGTCCCAACAATTATAGCCTCAGAGCAATGTTATATCCACATGTAGCAAACGGTGTCAAAGTGCATCTATAATTGAGAAGTTTCATCAGTTTGAGCTAAATTGAGGAAGAACCTCTACGGCTCCACATCCAGGCAAAAATCAGAGAAACTGTTCCTGATAAACGAATCCAAGTTAAAGTTGTTTGGTCACAGTAACAGTAGAAATATTTAGTGGAGAGCAATGACATTCAAGCTGGGAAGCACGGTGGAGGAAATATTATGGTCTGGATTCCTCTCGGTTATGAATTCTTGATTGAACACGATGCTGAAAGTTGCTTAAAGATACAGCTGAAGTTAAACAAGAAGTGACAATGATCCTCAACACAAAGAGATATTTCTAAAATAGGACAACTGGAGGGTATAAAACACTGGTCAGACGCTCATGAATGATTATCGAAACCACAAAGAAGAAATTAATCCTGCTAAAAGGAAAATCACTATTAACTGCTGCAGTCAAGGGTTTTCTTGCTCTTTCAGAATATTACATTCATTGATATTTTTTGTGAAAAAACAATTTCCATCACAGTCTTCTTCAAATGTAAAATCAAACAGGATCATGTGTTTTCTTAATCAAATAAGTATGTAAAGAAAAGAAAAATCCTTTTTCCATGTGATATGATTATTTTTTTCACCATAAGTCGACATTTTCAGGACCTTTGCTCTTTCAGATGCTGAGGTCAACTCTGTCTGCTTTTAGTTAAAGGCTGCCTCAAGTTTTTTTCAACCTATCGTAAATGTGGCTGACTTTGTTTACAGCAAAGAGGTGGTGAGGTTTCAGACGACAATGAGCGGGACACTGAAAACGGTCACCTGATCTACAAGAGTGGGGACGTCCTGGAGGACAGATGTAGGTGTCTCAACACTGGGAGAGTCAGAGGCAGCTGTCAACGGTGTAACTTTATTGATCTCATCCTTTCTTGCAGATGAGATACTCAATACTTTAGGTGAGGGGACCTTCGGAAAAGTGGTGCAGTGTTTAGACCACAGCAGGTAAATGTTCCATCTAAAGATTGAGCCAATTAGCAATAATTAGTTAATAACTATGTTTAAACACAGTATTTTTTTTAAAACACACAGAGGAGGAAGACAAATGGCCCTGAAGATCATTAAGAACCAGGAGAAATACAGAGAAGCAGCCAAACTAGAAATCAATGTGCTGAAGAAGATCAGTGACAAAGATCCGCGCCACAAAAAGTGAGTCGTTGGTGACTCTGGTCCGAGTTTAAACCATCTTATGCTTTTAAGTGTTCCATGTTTCTCTGTGTTTCTGTCCCCGGCAGAAGCTGCGTGCAGATGCTCGACTGGTTTATCTACTACGGCCACGTGTGCATCTCTTTTGAGCTGTTGTCTCTCAGCACCTTCGACTTCTTGAAATCAAACAACTTCCTGCCTTATCCGGTTAACCAGATCCGACACATGGCGAGCCAGATCTGCCATGCTGTCAGCTGTGAGTGCAACACACATGCCACCAACTGTGCAGCACCGCTCCCGCTAACCTCACACCCCCGCCAAAACATCCTACCAGCAGGAAAGGAAGCGCCATGTTCAGAGGCTGGCTGAGCGCCTGAGGATCATACAAGTGGTCCAGTTTCTATCTGTATGTCACATCAAGGCACAAGTGCAGGTCCAAAAGGTCTCCATGATCTCCAAATAGAATTTCAAATTTTAATTCATCTGACCACAGAGCAGTTTTCCTATTCAGCCTCAGATCATTTGAGATGAGCCCAGAGAAGACAGCAGTGTTTCTGGATCGTGTTCACGTGTGGCTTCTTCTTTGCACGATGCAGCTTTAACCTGCAGTTTGTGGATTGCGGGGTGATTTGTGTTTGCAGAGAGTGATTTCTGGAAGTGTTACTGAGCCCGTGCAGCGATGTCCAGTAGAGAAACATGTCTGTTTTTAATGCAGTGCCACCTGAGGGCCCGAAGATCACACTGATCCACTTTTGACCTTCATCCTTGTCCCACATGCACAGACTCTCCTCCTGATTCTCTAAATCTTTTGATGATCTTATGTACTGTAGATAGTGGGATGTTCAAGGTCTTTTCAATTTTGCATTGATGAACATTTTTCTGAAATTGTTCCAGAAGATTTAGATGCAGTTTGTCACGGACTGGTGAACGTCTGCCCATCTTTACATCCCAGCTCCTCTGAAATGCTCCTTTTATACCCAGTCATGCTATTGACCTGTTGCCAATTAACCTAATCAGTTTTCAAACGCTCCTTCATTTGTCTTTGATTTGCAAACACAATAATGATACAAATTATTGCAGAAGCTAAAATTACGTTCTGTTTTTATTTACATTTTACGCAGCATCCCAACCTTTTATGCAACTGGGGTTGCAGCACACAACCACAACTGTGGTGAACACAGATGCTGTTTTATCTTATTGTTACTAATACTGCGTTAATGTGTATGCAGAAAGTTATTTTAGATGATTTCGGTGGAGCCACTAACTACTCTATTCATATTAGACTGATTAATGCAACAGCAAAATAACAAAATAAAAGGAGAACTGACACAAATAATGCATCTAATTAACACAAACAGTCCCTCGGTTCTTAGCACAGAAGGTCAGACATTAAAATGATTTTTTAAAAAGTCATTTAAATTGTAACAATAACACTCAGGTGTCTGCTAAGCTGCTGAACCGTCTCAGTTGTAGTTACCATGGCAACACAATGTTCAGCTGAAACAGGCTGGGGGCCGTCTGACCTTCTCCTCATAAATGTTAGCTCACAAAGGCTTATCAGCTTCTTTTAAAGTCAGTAGTAATAACTAATAATTGGTTCAGCCGGTGTTCAAAAGAGCTGGTGCTGATCTGCCTCAGATCTCGCTTCAACTAAAACCGCCACATGAACACGTTCATACACATCTACCCTTCATGGAGCAATGTCAAACCACAATGTCAAACCTTTCCTTTTTTGTAAAATGTATTAACTATAACTGGCACAGAGATCATTAATACTATAAACAGATGCTGTCGTGCTCTTTCCTTCACTATATTACATCATCAGCCAGGAGTGCACGTGCAGAGCAGGACATAATTCACAGAATCATTCACATAATAGTTGTCACTTTATTATCTGCAGCTGCAGCTCAGTACGACCACTTGCTTTTCCATGAAGTGATTATTATGACTCCATGGGTCTGTAGCGCTGCTGGGATGAATTAAAACTGAGGCTTACTTCCGTCTGTCTTGCATTTCAAATGACATATTTATTGAACATTCAGTGCAAACACTTGTTTGACGAGTTTTGATAATGAAAGGCACATTCAGCTGAAACGGTCCTCCCGACTGTCATACAGCGTAAACTGAGGCACTTTCTTTTCAACAAGCATCATGAAAGCTGCAGCTCAGGAGAATGACGTGGATTTTCCTGCTTTTCAGTTAAGTTAAACTGGACGGCTGGGTCAAGGTTTTCCACTTTTCAACAAACATTTAACTTTCTCCCTGATATCCAACAATTTCCTTAACCAAAAAAATCACCAGAGGAGGGCGTTGGCTCCTGATGGATTTCAGTTTACTCTCTCTCCTCTCCTCCTTGCTCTGTCTTCTCTGCAGTTCTCCATGACAACAAGCTGACTCACACCGACCTGAAGCCCGAGAACATCCTCTTTGTCAACTCTGACTACTCGCTCGTGTACAACGCCGAGAAGGTCAGAAACAACTGCTGGCTTGAGACCTTCAGGCTGACAGATTTCCAGGATGTTGAATATGCAGGAATCAGTGACAACAAAGACAATCTGAGAAACTGCTTTGAGGTTGTCCATTTACATGCAAATATATCTCAGCAGGGTTGAGAGCCACCCACATGTGTTCTCTTCTTTAGGTTACATATTTATCCAAGAAGACTGCAGGTTATATATATTTTTCTCTTTTTATTTTCTTCTTACCTCAGTGGGACAACATATGACATCTTTAAAGAGATATTGGAAAGTAAAAAAAGAAGCATTTTTGAAAGAATTCCATCTCAGTGCTGATAGTTGTTGCGCTGATTATCATAATCATAAGTAATATATTCTCTAAAATTACAAATAGAAGGTTATTTTGGTGGATAAACATTACCTGCTTTATCTGATATAATCTTTCATTATTATTGATGAACATACTTAGTGCAAATGAGGATCGCTTCTCAATTGATCCACCTGGCTAAATAAAGTTTTGATAATAGTAATAAATTCTGATAGTTTAAATTTAAACTATTTTTCATCATATTCTGAGAAACAAAAAGCAATTACTCTTTCTAGTAACCATTTGGAAATAGTTTGATGACTTAGGGCATATTCACACTTGTAGTTCAGTTATTTTAGTTCGGATCAAAACAGAAAATGATACATTTTGTTTGGTTTTGGACTAAAATGCACAACTGAAGCAGCGTGGAAAAGGTCACATCAGTATTGGACAGACTTTCCGAGGACTTAGCGGTCCAGTTTGGTCTGCACCAAGGTTCGGCTGGTGGCATTAACACATGTATAAGTGAACCGCAGCGGCGGGGCACCTGAACCAGAGTTTAACTGAACCCAACATGTCAAGCGTGAATGTCTCCATTATTTCAGGGCTTCCTTGTTGTTCGCAGGTTTTCCACATAATTCTGTTGATATCTGGAATATGGACTTCTTGCTCCACTTGCTCTCCTCACTGATTATTTACGTGGATGAGTGACCGGTCAGTTAGTTACAAACCAACTATAAAATGAAACCAGAAACTCCTTCAACCAACTTTGAAGGAAGGCTGTCAGATGTCTGTTTGATGACCAGCATAAATGACATGTGCAGATTTATTTTTTACAGGCGGTACAAATTGAAAGCAGACTCAATAAACAGTCTTTTTGGATTTGAACCAAAGAACACGTTTTAAATATCACATTCATGCTTTTATGGCTCGTTTTGCAGGGACAAGTAATGAGCGACATCTGTGCTGTGCAAACAGCAGGATCCTGATTATCAGCAGATTATCTGCTTGAGTGTGACTTCACGTTAATGTGCACAGCTCTTGATAGATTGCTTTGGTCATAATTGTACTGAGCCGGTTTTGCCTGTGTCTGTAGATTGGCACATTTTTAGGTCGACATAAGTGAGCAATCACATCAGCGATCTTTATGAGTTTGTGACCACACACTAATTTCCCCTCTTTAGAAAATCTGGGCCAAATGCAATAAACTCTCTCCAGAAGTCATTATGTTACGTTGACTCCATGTGACCAGCGTGCTGGTGGTCCCTTTGAAAATTATTCCATGGAATTTCATGTAGATATTGGGCCTGTTTGGGACTTGATCGGTGTCATGGCGGTCGTTAATACCAACTCATTCTCATTCCCAGGAAGTAAAATGTTGTTTTGTGAACGCAAGGTGTGCCTCGGAGATACCGCCAACATCATCCTCTGATTTCATCATTATTGTTAGTGGTACATCCACTGATGGTAACGTGCAATTTGCACAAATTTCCATTCAGTTTCATCTAGGATGCAGGCATAGTGTATCTCATGTATCACCTTTAACAAAAGAGTTTAACAAATAGCCTCCTAATTATTATTCTCTCCTATGGCTCTTTTATTTGAATAAACTTTCACCTTAAAATTTTTTTAAGTAACATAAACATGACAATGTCATTCAAATATAAAAGGTTAAAACCACCACCAAGTAGATAAAATTTGTGTTTGGGTTTGGGTTAATTCCAGCTGTCTCACAGAGTAAAACTACCAGTTGAATAAAGTAACGGTGGATGATTGTGGCGATACCATATTTTCTGGACTATAAGTTGTGCCTTTCTTAGTAGTTTGGCTGATCCTGCGACTTATATTTAAAAAAGTATTCGCCATGTCATCCATGACAACAACAGGGTCATCGTCTACACTCATGACAACTGAACACTGCTACCAAAAAAATGACAAAAGAGTAAACCATAAAGACTGAGAGAACATAAATACGCCACCAAAAAGAAAAAGCTTTACTGCAGAATTTAAACTGAAGATTGCAAAACATGCAGCCGAAAACAGTAATCAAGCAGCAGAAAGTTTGGAGTGAGTGAGAAATTAGTCAGGGACTGAAGAAAAGCAGAGGTAACTCTGACAGCTATGGAAAAAAATTTAAAAGGCTAACTGTGGGCTGAAAGTGTGGTGGGCAGAGCTGGAGGAACAAATCCACAGATGGGTCCTTAAACAGCTGCTGCTGGAAAAGGCTTATCAACGGTGCAATTATCACCTGGTCTCATTGCCCGACGTGACTTGTATATGTTTTTTTTGACTCTGCGTGACGTATTTTTTGACTTATGTGACTAATACTCTAATGTGACATATAGTCCAGAAGATACGGTACTTAAATTTTCATCACTGTAGCCCAGCACAAAGTCAGTTAAATAAGCTCCTGCGACTTTGGCTCTCTCTGCTGGTGCACAGTCCTTCTAATCCCCACACAGTGCAGTCTCTGTTCTTCCATAAAAATTATTTACTGTGTGTAAATGGAAGTATGTGTACATATAAAAACAGCAGTGTAATGTTAACTTTGGCTTTTAATCCTCCAAGTCAGAACTGATTTTCAGGACTCTTGTAACATCCTGCAACATCTGTGGCGCTGTGTTTCAGCATCCCTCTTCACAATATTAATTCAGTTAATCCTCCTCTCACTAGACTATGGCTTGTTTCCATCATGGTTGAGTTCCTAAACTGTTTTTTTCTGTTTATTTTCCACGCAGAAGCGCAATGAGAGGCGAATAAATGACACTACATTAAAGCTGATTGACTTCGGCAGCGCCACCTTTGACCATGAACACCACTCTGTCGTCATCTCCACACGTCACTACCGAGCTCCAGAGGTCATACTGGGTAGGGGATATTGATTAATCCTGCAGAGTAACAAGGGAGCTGTCAGTGTTGTTAGGCCGGTTGCAAAGTAATTTCCTCTCTCACAGAGCTGGGTTGGAGTCACCCATGTGATGTGTGGAGTATCGGCTGCATCCTGTTTGAATACTATGAAGGTTTCACACTGTTCCAGGTCAGATGGCTCATTAAACGTTGGGTCGGCTTGATCTAATTACGTCATCTTCACTTGTTCTTGTTTCTCCTTACAGACTCATGACAATAAGGAACATCTTGCTATGATAGAAAAAATACAGGGACCAATTCCCCAAAGAATGATTCAAAGGAGCAGGTATCATTCTCCTCTTCCTTGATACCATAAAACAGACGCTGAAACCTTTTCATCGTGCAGCATTTTGTTTTTTTTCTCCTCAGAAAGCAGAAATATTTCCACCATGGCCGTCTAGACTGGAACGACTGCTCCAAGGCCGGACGCTTTGTGAAATCCAAGTGCAAACCATTAAAGGTCAGTAAAAGCAGGTCCAAAGATTTAAATGTTAATGAAATTTACCTCTTAAATGACAGAGTTGTCTCTTCTTGTCTGGTCCTGCAGCGGTACCTCTTATCACATGGGGCAGAGCACCACCAGTTTTTTGATCTCATGGAGAGGATGTTGGAATATGAGCCCTCTAAACGCATCTCTCTTCCTTCTGCTCTGGAGCATCCCTTCTTCATGCCTCTCCATCACCTGGGAAGGACTCAGATGTGGAGGAACAGCTGTGACATGAGCAGATGACCCTGAATAGCTATTAACCCTATGTGGACCATACCAGTGGAATTGCAAGTTTTAGCTCCGTCACAACATTGTCTGTATACAGTGCATGTATATTTAAAATGGGAGAGGGAATTCATTTTGTCGGGAAATGAAGAGGTGGAAGAGATACTCAGCTGGAATGAATCAGAGGTCAAGTGGATTTAGCACTGAAACCTAATAGAAATAAGCACTTTAGAGGAACAGCCAAGGTTAGATTTATCTTGGAGATAAAGTAAGAGAGGCTACGCTGGGATGGCTTGGGCACATAAGAGGAGGGGAAGTGAATAAACTGCTGGAATGATGCCAGAGATGGAGAACCCTGGCAGGAGAAAGAGGGAAAGGCCAAAAAGCAGATATCTGGATGTGATGAAAGATGATTATGCAGCTGGTTGGTGTAACAGAGGAAGATGCAGAAGGCAGGATGAGGTGGAAATGGATGATTCCCTGTGGTGACCCCTGGAGGGAAAAGCCAAAAGCAAAAGAAAATCATTTCCAATGAGATGAGTGGGTTGGAAGTAGAAAAGGAGAATAAAGGAACATTTTGATAATTTATCTTTTCAAGATTAAATTCTTACTTATTTATTGCACTTACATTGATTATTTATTGCATTTACATTAAATAACTTTATTAATGTAAACTTTTAGTTCAAAAGGATATGATGAAACTTTTATGTTTGTCGACTTTTAGTAAACTTTTTGTGGTCTTGGTCCTCTTTCAAGTCAGCAGTGCCAGAAATGACAACAACTCTTAAAATATGTTTTTTTCAACTCCTGTATGCTGTATAGGTGCAGAAAGATATAGATTTTTCTGACACTTATTATATTACAAAAATGAATGGAACTAATTAAAATGTAAAAAAAAAAAAAAAAGAAAGAAAAAAGGCTGATAAAGAATTAGAGGCATGGTTTCCAAAGTGGTTGTTGGTATGTAACTTTAAGAGTATTTTTAAGATCTGTGCTCATAGTCACCATAAAATAAGAGTATCTGTGTATTTTTGTAACACATTTTATACCGACTGATATCTTTGATTGTGAAATAAAATTCCTTATTCAGTCCACGTTGTTGGTGTGGCCTCTTGGTTCAACCGGTCCAGTCCGGTGTCTGACACACAGGCTGCTCGTGTAAATACCACAGAGTCTCAGCCCTCCTCTGCATGCTGATGACGTGCACCTCAACAGAGAGCACAGCCACAAGGCTGAATAGGAGAGTTTTCTCATTACAGCCTTGAATGCTGAAAGAGCTGAGAGAGACTTAAGTATGTTTCCGTGGAAGGCTCTGTGCACCCATGTGTGTGGATGGAGAAGTGAAAAATGTGTGCTTGTGTGTAAATGATCTTCTTTGGCATGCCAAAAATAATTTACAGGAAGTTTATTAACTGGAACTGAAAGTATTTTTTAACCTACATTTATCAACAAGGAGTTTTGCTGGGCAGATGCACTAATTCAGTCATTTGCCCGACAAAGATTTTATTCCTGACAAAAATTGGGAGGTACACATTTAAAACCTTGTGAGAAAAGCATTTTGATAGTGTGGGTCTTTGCTTTTGCCACTTTTAGATCCCAACTTCAAGTATTCAGAAGAATAAAACCATCAGAATCCCTTCTGAATCCCTTTTAACTCTTTCTCCCGTCAGGAAACATGGTCCTCATGTTATACTGCCTGGCTTTTTAGAGATAAAAATGACAAAAAACTTAAGATATATACACTTCAGAATTTTTCACTCATTTTCTTCCGTCTTCACCTTCAGTGCTGGAACCCCTCCTGTTTTTAATATACACCACCGCTCTGAGCTTCATTATCTGCTCACATGGTCTCTCAAACCATTGCTATGCTGGCGATACCCAACTGTACTTATCATTCATGCCAGATGACTCCACTGTCTTGGCACAGATCAACTCAGAATGCCACCCAGTTGGTGGTACAGGCCATGGTCATCTTTACCTCAACTACTGCAACTCTCTCCTTGCTGGTCTACCAGTGTGGGTCACGAAACCCTTACGGATGATCCTCAATGAGGAGGTGCATCTGATTTATAATGAACCCAAAAAGGCACACGCTACACTGCTCTTCACTGAGCTCCACTAGCTACCACTGTCTGCATGTACACAGTTCAAGTCACTAATGCTCTCTTATAGAGATAAAGCTATCAGAGCAGGGGCACCCTCTCTGTCTTCAATAATCTCTTGACATTTCTAACCCTCGCCTTATTTTGTTGCACTTTATTTTCATGCACTTCTCAGTTCACCTTTCTTTCTACACTGTCTTACTTTATCCCTCTTATTTTACCCCTTTACAATTCCCTTCTATTGACTTAGCAGTTTGCGACTACCACAAGGTCTCCTGTCATACCGTAGCTTGAGTGAATTGCTTGATTTGTAAGTCACTTTCAAAGACATTGATGACTAAATGAATAAATGTAAATGTACTTTACATTAATAATCAAATGGTCATAAAGTTGATATATTTTCTACTAAATTCATACTGTAAGCATAGTGCATTAAGTTTTCATCATCTCTCTAAGGTAAAGAGCCAGCCCAGTGAAGCAGTTAAAGCAGAAGTCATACAATATTTTTGTATGTGGAATTTGGCTAAAAATGTTCCTTTTACATGTATGAAGCAACGCCTTGATGTGCGCTTCTGTGTGAGCGTGTGGTCACGTGTGAGATCATGTGTTCTCACGTAGTGTGTCATGGTAGCTCACTGTAACTGCTGGGTCAAGAGTGTGTAAGTGTATGAGTGTATGACTCATGTTGCGGGGACGTAAATCTCTTAACAGAGTTGTAGGGTGTTCACTCACCTCTCTAATGAGAACAAAAAACAACTCCCCATGAAGACAGTGATTACGTTTCTGTGTTAAGATCTGCTCAAACATTCAGATTAGTGTTAGGCAAGTAGTTGTTATGACTAGAGGGTCAGTGAAAGCCTTAAGGTGATGAATATTAGTTTGATGTTGTCTGAAGCAGAGGAAACACAGTTGGATGTGTTTGTGTGCGTGTGTGGGTGTGTGTGTGTGTGTGTAAGAGAGAAGCAAGGCTTCCATGAAAGCCCAGTGGCCCAGAGCCACTTAAAGGATTCTCAGGTGGATCAGCATCCAACACGTGACCCACCATCTTTGAAACACACACACGTTATCATGCATGAAGAGTCATGCAGCCAGCAAATGGAAAAGAATGACTCCATATGACACACACAAGCACATGATTTGTGTGCATTGCCCTTCAAATGTGATCTTACTCATGTGCAGCAGTTACATACAACAGTTGTGTTTGACTTTTCCAAAACGAACCAGCTTTGGAATGAATTGAAGAATATGTTCACAGGTTTGGATGCATTCTCCGTCCTCATCTCTCCCTGCGTCTTCTCACTGTTGTGAACCTGCTGTTGAAAGGTGATGCTGATACCCGACTGCTTCAACCTCCCGCTGCTCTGTAGTAAACATCTGCCACCTTTGGATGCTGAAACAGATCCCAGATCTGTTACCGAACATGACCTCAGAGGGGGCGTGGTTCAGAGGCGATCTTGTCAGAGCACTGACCGTGCCCGGCAGAACTCAGAGCGGCCAAAGCAGCAGAGGAAGAATGTGCTGGTTGAAGTGAGCTCTTTTGCTTTCAGTGCCAACTGGGGCATTAGAGTAAGCTGAAGAGCTCAAATTTCACTGTGAAGCATCATTCAAAGTCATGGAAAAACAGAAAAGAGCTGAAAGAGAAAGTAGGAGAGGTACTGGAGCATTCATGAGTAATGCATTCAATCCTACTACACAATCCTATACACAACCTGAACAGTCGTTCATACTGCTGGGACTCTTTTAATATTGTCACTATCATGATGATACTTTTGATAAGGGCTGGTGAATATATACATGAAGTAATATCAAAGAAGAATTATATTGGTGTAAAGCCTGCCTTAATAGAAAAGAAACATTGCAACTGATGAAAAATAATGCTGATATGATGAGGTACAACGTCCTCCTTATGGTTGCAAAGGAGCTCTAACCAGTCAGCGTCTGGACAAACAACACCCAAGGGTGACCTGCTGTGTCTGATACTGGATCTCTGGGCCCTGTGGGGAGGGGTCTCTGTGGAAGGGGATCTGCTCCTACAGACGGTATCAGGTCCCATCGGACTGATGTCTGAGGAGCTGAAGACCAGATAAACTCCTTAGATTCTTCACTGTGTTGTTTGAGCACTTTACATAAAAATACAAGAAACACAGTCTATTTAGTAGATTAACAAAAAATAGGTTTCTTTTTAGAAAATTGTCTTAAAATGATGAGGAAAAAGATTCACTTGAATACCTGGAAATGTAGTGTTTTCATATTACAGATAGTTTCACTTGCAGAAGAAAGCTTGTCTCACTTCCTTATTCCTCTTTCTCAAGAAATTACATCTTACTCTTTTGTTCACATGACGGTGGAAGAAGTCCAGTTATTGTGCTTCTCCTAATAAATGCAGACATTAAAGAACATGGAAACACTTTTGCCCAACTGAAAAATCATATGAAATCTGATTTAATTGAAAGAGACAGAGGCCAGAACATTGGCAGTCGAATCATGGATTTGTAACACCCCTCAGTTCTCTCTGACCAACCAGTTTTTCAAGTGGACAAAGTGCACAGTGCAAGGTTAAGGTAAAATGAATATTTATTACAAAAGTTTAAAAGGTTAAGATCCGTTAAAAATATCCAAAGGTGCTGTGTGCATCCTTTCCTCTTAATTAGGGTTGATGGAGGGGGTAGAGCAGTCCTTAACGTCCCTTGGTCAAAAAGGTGGGCCCCACACACCTCCCGGGCAAAGCCCTTAGTCTGCACAAAACACCTGTACAGAGGTTGACAGCCACAGTGAGACAAATACCATCTTAAAATGTTCACAAGTTAAATACAAGAACAAGCTACTACCTGTACAGAGGTTGACAGCCACAGTGAGAACAACTAGTGTGCCAGCTCATTAAATAGCCTGGGATTGATTGTACACACCTGTGTGACCACACCCACCACTACAACTCACACACTACAAACCACAGAAAAAAAGTGCAAAAGTGGTTCACAACCCAGGTTACATCCCTCCCTGCTAAAAAAAAGTCATTGTCCCAATGACCACAGCACACTAGACTTCTCTGAAGCGTTGAGGTGGCACTCCTCTGGTTGCCCTGGTGGAACGCCTCAGCTCTGCAGCCTCTGTCACAGATCTGGAGTCATTTGTAGGTCCAGAGCTATCCCTAGTGTCAGGACCTGTAGGGACCCAAAACCCAACCCATGGAGTTACGGCGTGGGGCTGGGAGCCTCCCTGCTGAATGTTGGGCACTGGTTGAAAATTTCTTTGTCCCTGGTTTTCTGCAGCCTGTCCTGGCACAGGAATTAACAGATTTCCATGCACAACTTTCTCCAAATTGTCTCTCTCTTGGCGAATGACATACACAGGTAGATCAGGGTGTGGCTGTTTCACTATTACGTAAGGAGTCTCTTCCCATTTGTTGGCCAGTTTGCCCCGTCCCTTTGCTCTCGTGTCCTGCAAAAGTACCTTTTGACCAGGTTGTAATGTAGGTAGAGCAGACCGCTGGTCAAAATACAACTTTTGTCGAGCCATTGCAGAGTCCTTAAATTTGGCTGCCTTTTATTGCAAACTGAAGACGTCTTTGGTGGCAGATGACGCAATTCTCCACAGATGTGCAGGCCAGGCTTCCTGAGAGACCTAAGACACTGTCCTGTGGAAGAAATCCATGTCTCCCAAACATCAAGTAATGAGGCATATATCCTGTGGTGCCATGAATTGAATTATTGTATACCTGCATCATTTCAGGTAGATGCTCATGCCAGTTTCTTCTTTCATCTCCCAAGGTTCCCAGCATGCCAAGAAGTGTTCGATTGAGTCTCTCACATGCTCCATTTCCTGCAGGGTGATAAGGTGTCGTGTGGCTCTTTGACATACCGTACAGGTTACAGAGTTCTTTCATTAAGTTAGACTTGAAATTAGGGCCCCTGGTCTGTCAGCAAATGTTTAGGCCCACCCCAAACTGTTGAATAACCTTACTTGACAGTACCTTTGCTGTAGTGGTTGCAGTTTGATCTTTAGTGGGAACAGCCCAGCCAAATTTACTGAAATGGTCCACCATTACCAACACATTGTGGAAGGAGTCCTCAGGGTGTCCTATAGACAGAAAATCCAAAGAAAGCAATTCCATGGGGGCATTTGACTCAATGGGGACGAGGGGGGCCCCGTGTTTGATTTGGTGCTTTACGAACAAAAACATATTTGGCATTCAGCGCACCAATTCATAACATCTTTGGACATATTCGGCCAAAAGAACCTATGTTGGAGTAGAGCATGAGTCTTTTCAGGGCCCCAGTGGCCGGCCTGTGTATGATACATTTGCCAAACATTATGGTGCAGGGTCACATTATTCTCAGGAACTACATCTGCAGGATTCATTTCACAGGTTTTGGCTAACAATTGATGCCTGTACAGGTACATTGGTGAATTATTTGGATTTCTGACCTTTATCAAAATGCGTCCACCTTGGACAATTGATAAGGAACGGGCAATTAAGAGTCCACTCACCTCAAGTGGCTCCACCAAGCACTGATAGTCCTTCCCATCAATTCCTCCTTTCGTCCGGGCCCACAAAAGAACTTCACTCTGGGCTGGCAGCTGGATGGGACGGCGGTTGATTGTCCTCACATAGCCAATGGTCCCATCGGCACTTACAAAGTAGGCTTGTTGGGAGCAGATTTTAAACGCCATAGCCCACGCCTGTTGTTGGGAAGGGTCACTGTTCATAGCCCATAAGGGGCACTTTTCCAAGTCCTGCCAAAGTCGTGAAATAATGTTCATCCCTACTACACCATTTGAGTCTGTAAGACAATGATCTTTCACAATGAGAAAGCCACAGTCTGTCAGCTCGGCTTCACCAACTTTGATGGGGAGGATAACATAGCCCAAGTAGGGGATGGTGAGTCCATTAGCAGCCTCCAGTGTTAGCCAGTGCCCTGCATCCTCCAGTTTCCTCCCCTCTTTAGCAAAATGGCTCAGGAAGAAGCTGTTTTTCATTAGAGAAACATTAGAGCCGGTGTCCAAGATGTAGCAAACTGGGACATTGTCAATCATCAGGTTAATATTTGGTATCCGTCCAATCAATCTTTTTGAGATTCCCTCTTCAGGCCCTTGATGTTCTAGGTACCCCACTGTGTGGGCCGCTACAGTGGTATCCACTAGTTTAAAGAAGCTGATCTTTGTTTACTATTACAGAAGCGGGCAATATGACCAGGCTGACGACAATTATTACAAATTGGGTTACCCCGATCATCATACTGGTTTGTAGAGTTTATACGAGGATGGTCCCTCCCCCTTGGTCGAGTGTTTGAAAAAGGAGATTTCCAGCTTGGAGCGTGGACCACTTCCGGTGAGGTTCTTTGCAGTTCGGACCTGATTTCTCCAATAATCGCTTTAGATAACTCTGTAAATTTTGCAGTCATCCGAGTGTCCATTTCTTCCCTTAATTGTGTTTTAAATTGTTCAAAATCTCTGGCACTCACTGTATTACTATCCTGTCCCTTTAAAATAAGACACTGGGCCTGCTCAAATGTTTCGCCATAGGCCTGTTCCCTTAAGCACAATTCATCCTTAATAGTTTCGAAAGTAAGATCACCATCCAGTAGAATTTTGGTTCGGAACTCACCCTTGGTCACTGGATCTCTAAGGCCTTCAATCAGGTGGTCTCGGAGTAAAACATCATTGTCATTAATTCCTCTTGGGTCTTTGTTTTTGAGTCGATTAAAGTCCTCTTGTAATCTAAGAGCAAAAGATCCAATATCCTCATGGGGCTGTTGTTTAGCATTGAAAAATTGTGAATGTAAAACCGAAGCTGTGGCTTTATCCCCATACAATTTATCAAGCTCATTAAATATTTTCTCTGCAGTGTCCCGTTTGTTTTGTGCCAAAATTAAAATCTCTCTTTTGGCTTTGCCCTCTAAGCAGCAGAGCGTAAGTTCAGCTCTAAAGTCCTCTGGCACACTTTGCAATGCAAAGGTAGTTTTCAGACTACTTTTCCACTCGCCAAGACTGATTTCAGAGTCTCTGCCTTTAAATTTTGATGTCACCATATTAAACATGGGAACCATGCCAAAGGATCTGTATGGAGCTTGAATGAGGTTGGGTCCGCTAGGGCCAGGTTGGCTTGCATTCGGGTCTGTCATTTTGTCCACCACTGGTTGTTTTTTTGGTCAGAGCCTGCCGGCAACGCCAAGATGTAATACCCCTCAGTTCTCTCTGACCAACCAGTTTTTCAAGTGGACAAAGTGCACAGTGCAAGCTTAAGGTAAAATGAATATTTATTACAAAAGTTTAAAAGGTTAAGATCCGTTAAAAATATCCAAAGGTGCTGTGTGCATCCTTTCCTCTTAATTAGGGTTGATGGAGGGGGTAGAGCAGTCCTTAACAGTCCCTTGGTCAAAAAGGTGGGCCCACATCCACCTCCCGGGCAAAGCCCTTAGTCTGCACACAACACCTGTACAGAGGTTGACAGCCACAGTGAGAACAACTAGTGTGCCAGCTCATTAAATAGCCTGGGATTGATTGTACACACCTGTGTGACCACACCCACCACTACAACTCACACACTACAAACCACAGAAAAAAAGTGCAAAAGTGGTTCACAACCCAGGTTACAGATTATTCCACATGTAGGAAGTCAGAATTTCCTATTTCCGTGTAGTGAAATAAATTGAAACTTCACCAGCTTCAGCTGTAAAACGGTCCTGATAGCTGCATTGTTAAGCAGTTCTGTTTGTTTGTGGCTCATCAGATCAGTTGCACACATAGCAGCCTCCTGTACGCAAACGCATACCTCATACTGCATTATTGTCAGCTTATATTCCTAATAATAGTATCCCTAATCAGTGAGCCGAGAATGAATTTCCTTCGTTGGAGCTGGATTACTGTCAACTCAGCGTTTATGTCATTACCAGTTACAGGTTCCAACTTCTGGGGCAAATGCAAGTGCACAGTAAAGACATGGCAAACAAGTGGCCACAACCTGAAGTGACTTAACAAAAACAACAACAAAATACTGTGAAGCATTGGTTCAACTACTGCAGAAAAACATAAAATAAATTGATTGTAGGTTTTTTTTTTTGTTTCTCCTACAGGAGGATGACCTCATTCTGTCTGGACTCTCTCCACTAAGGAGTTTGTTTGATTGATTTTGTGATGTTGAAGTCTACATCTACACTTAACAAACATCTCCTGTCATCATGTGGGGAATTAAAGAGGTTTTTCTGCTTGATTTTCATACCAGTGCGTTCTAACTGTTAACTGCCAGCCTCTTGTTGAACTAAGAAACGATGCACCTGTGTAAAGACACCAGTATGTCTGCCACTGCCTCCCATGAACATGTGTCACTCAACATGACATCAGCCATCTCCTTTAAATCTTCATCAGAGACACGTGAGTCATCGGGTGCATTCCCTGCCATGGCTAACGAGATTCACCTCATTAAATCCTTTAATCTGTGTTGAAGAGCTGAGGGTGCTGGACGCTGGAATGAGTCTGGAAGAAGGAATGACGGATCTAGGAGCTGCACCCTGAATGCAGCATATTTCTGCGGTGGAGACCAAGACGCACACGCTCAACATCTCCTCAGGAGTCTTCTTCTTTTGTTTTCTAGTTTGTTTCAAAGCTTTGGGGATTTCCTGCGTGTGGTGGTGAAGGCCATCTGGCTGCTCGCATTATCAGGATTTCTCGCTGTTCGGAGCCGTCCAACTGTGACCACCTGCATGGGTAAGAAAGCTGAAGACCAGAAGACCATGCTAAGTTAAATCCTGTGCATGAATAAGGAAGCAACTTAAAAATAACCCGTGCAATAAATATAGTCTAACATTTGTCACTGTTCGTCCTTGTGTAAGCACCAGCTTTTCTGATTAAGTAACCCCAACCTCCTCCAGGTGACAAACATTATATCTGTGCATGACGGTGGGTGTGTGTGTGAGGCATACTGGGAGTCTGAGTGTCAGAGCCTTGTCTGACTGCCGTCCTTGTCCTTGGCAAGTCTCAACCTGAGTTATTAGCTGTGAATCGTGAGACTGTCAGAGAGCCACAACATGTGCGAAGGAGAAAGCCATTATATTTCCACCTGTCTCTTGTCAAGGAAGCAGAAGCGTGGTCGTTGCCTCTCATCCCGAGAGCCGGCGTTCATCATGGAGTCTGTGGTGAGAGTCAAAAAGTCTCTGAGGGCGCCCATCAGGAAGCTGACCAGCTGTGTGTCAGGGGTGAAGGACAGGAGGTTGTCTGCCAGGCACAGGAGGAAGAGGAGTAGAGGAGGGGGAGGCCATAGAAGATGCAACATGTTGGGGAATACCCCTCCTCTCCGAGCTGCACATCCACAAGACCCGTCAGTCATTCGCTCGTACCAGACAGACCTGGAAAAGGAGAGGCAAGTGGACACTGTACCATGTAGGGAAACACAGGATGTTCTTCCTGTACTACAGATACTATATTCAGGTTGGAAAAGTCAGGAAAAACTGATTAAATTATGTAAAGGTCACAAAGCTGCCCAATATTTAAGCATCAGACAGACTTTCTACTATTAAAATAGTCAGAATTCACAACCAATGAGCTTATAACACATTTTTTTGTCCGTGAACAGGTGCGGTTTTGTGAATTAAGCTTTAACAGAAAAAGAAATCCTTTCAAGTGTAATTCAGCAACTGAGAGAACTTAATGGCAGCAGTCTCATCACTTTAGGTCCACGTGCTCTTCAGAGTTGCACCTCAACATTAAGTAAACAGAAGAGGCAGCTAAAATGAACATTTAACTCGAGTTCTGAAGGTAACATGTCAGGAGTGTTTGTGCGTTGCGCTTACAGGAAACTGCGAGAGGCGATGAACGCCCAGAAGAATGCAGAGAGAGCAGCTATGAGATCTCACTTCAGGAGAAAATATCAGCTGTCAGAGGTTTGTGACAACAGCACATCACTTTACTGCAGTTTCAGGCTTGAGGTACATCTTTTAATCAGCTAGAGCGCACTGGGAGATGTTACACATACAGATGATAACATTTATATCAAACGGGTCTTAAACACAAGACTCACCTTAAGTTCTGATTAATTATCACAGATTTAGCTAATAGGCAGCTGGTTATCAGGAGTCGATATAGGATAGTCTTGATTTAATTGTTTGTTTTTTTTTTTTTGCAAATTAGCATGTTTTGATAAATGCACCTTTAGGTTCTAATGCGGACTAAACACTTTAAATCTACCTGCTGGTGTTTAATGACTGATGTGGACAACAAATGCTGATAACCAGTCTCGGAACTTTTGAAACTCTTCACTCCTCTTCCTTCTTTTCTGTTTTTCATGATCCAGAGCCGTAAGGACGCAAGCCACCTGAGGTCAGTTGGCGGGAAAGTGTCTCTCCCCCACGAGCTGTCCAAGATGATTCATCCTGAAACCAAAACCAAGGACGATGGCTTCAGCCTTCTGAGCGCCTTTCAAGGCCTGAGCTTCGGCACAGCAGTGGTCACTGGACGCAAACACAGCAGGGCACCCACTCCTACGCCAACAAACAGGGAGTCTTGTAGAGTCATGTGACCAAAACTGTATGTTGAACTTCATCTAACAGCCAATTCCAGTTTTTTATTATTATTTATTGAACATATTGACCCACTCTTTTCATGCCTGCTGGCATTTGGGCAATATATCATTCAGACATAGCTAGTTTTTTTTTTTTTTTTAGGAATAATAGTGTACATATTAATAATAGATTCAATTGGCTCAAAATGTGATGCACTGTGTTATTTATAACATCCAAAATCATTTGATGGACCTACCAGTGCAGTCTGCTTGTAGCTACGGTGTAGTTTATTATTAACCTTTACTAAATGCTGATTTATGATATTAAATAGGTGGACTTCAGATTAAGTGCTTATTGAGGCTTATTTTAAGCTGATGCAAAGACATGTGTGAAGCTTCAATATCAACACATGAAATGTAAAATATTCCATGTCATACAGTACTGTAATGACATGTTTAATGTTTATTTCATCTTGACTGCCATTACATTTGAATGAGTTAATGCTTTATTTGAAAGAACTGCAAAATAGTTGTACTGTAAAGTAAAGCTGCGTTTTTGTTTATCGCTTCTTTTATTTTATTAAAAGTTACTATAGCTAGTTCACAGAGCTGTTACAGTTCTTTAAACTCTATAGATCCAACTGGGTGATCTATTACACAAGTCAGGAACCTCAGGGCTACAAACATTTAAATATTTAAACATGTGATGGAAAAAAAAAAATGTGCTCATTTTGTATGATTCTGGTGAATTTGTTGAGCTTTTTTTTTTCTTTTCTTAAAAAAAAAACAACAAAAAACCAAAAAACTTTTCATTGACTATTTTGTACCATACTTGGTGTGCGTAATAAAGACAAATTTATGTCTTCAACGTTAAAGCACAAAAGATTTAGTCACAAGTTTCATTTGCTGACTGCTTTGTTTGTTTTAAACTAACGTATGTGTGTAAGTAGTTTGATATTCTCTAGTTGTCTAGTTTAGGATTTAATACATCATAAAGAAGAAACCAATGAACCTTGGAACCATGTAGTAAATAGAGCTGAAACATGCAATAAATAAATTTTTCTGCCCAGCTGGACTCACTCTCGCTTTCGCCCACTGTGTCTTGTGTGATTGTGTGCGTGTGTGAGTTGGACCAACCTGATATTTGAGCTCTGTTGTCTTTCTCTTGAACTCTGACACTGAGACATAAATCATTCCCTGCTATCAGTTCATCGGGGTGATAATACACATCCAAGGCTCTGGATGAGGTTGGAGTCGGAGGAGGGAAGTGATCATTCCCCCAGAGGCAACAACGACAAACCCATCACACCCCTGGATGAGATCAACCGATACACCTGGTTTGGATCATGAGGAGCATGTCCATTGGAGTGACCGTGTGTGTCAGAGCACAGGGCACCTCTGGGTCCAGAATCTTTGCTGATGCACTGCAAAGGGGCCTGTGTATGGCCGCAGCTGGGACGGTGGTGGAGGGCAAGTTAGAAAGGGGAAAAGAAGCTGTAAGAGAGGTTAGAAAGAGGGGCAAGGATGGACGGGTGCGCAGCTTTGAGGAGATCCCTCACACAGGGAGGAATGGCTGGATCAACCTGGTGAAGTTCTGGCGGGAAAATCGTTTCCAGCAGCTCCACAAACACATGGAGAGGACCTTCAACGCCCTTGGCCCCATTTACAGGTACAAGGAGGCTCACGGTAAATGTCATGTACTGTTCTCCAGTCCGTAGATGTATCTCTGTGGTCACTCCGGCCTTTCTGTGTATGTGTGAAGGGAGAAAGTGGGAACCCTCAGCAGTGTGAACATCTTGTTACCCTCTGACATCAGTGAGCTGTTTCAGTCGGAGGGGCTGCACCCTCGACGGATGACTCTGCAGCCGTGGGCAACGCACCGAGAGATACGCAAACACAGCAAAGGAGTCTTCCTCAAGTCAGTCCCACTGCTTTGTTTTAAAGTCTCACGCTGTGGACATTTATATTTGTGTTAGTGGTCACACTCTATCTGTTGGCATAGTTCCCTCTATTTGAATTTTCCAGGTTTAGACTTGAGACAAATTTTGCAAGCTTCCCGTGAGTTCTGGAAAGCAAGTTTATTTAATGGCAGACTGAGCAGAGGGCGGTGCATACAGGCTGTCAGCCACCACTGGGAAGGTGTCAAAGTCAGAAAAATCTCCTCTGATTCAGTGTTGCACTGTTCACTGTTTCAAAGGTGAAAATAAATGAATGTGTATAAAAATAAGAATCCTGAGTTTTTGTCCAACAGGTCAATCAACAAAAACATTGTATCCCATAGTTTAGTTCAGACCATTCAATCATTTATTTGTCTAAAAACCGATGATGAAAGATTATGAAGAGCAGCAATGGCTCCTGACGGGGAGACAGTAGGTGTAAAAACAGGGTAAAGGCTTTAGTTAGATTACACAGTAATACTTCCCTTTCCACTGCAAGCTTACCAAAATTGTTCAGTTTAAATACACAAATGAGGTATTCTCATTGAACATGTGGTTATTTGCTTATATTTCCAGTAGATAAGAAGTGTTAAAATAAACCCCTTAAGGTGTATCTTGTATGTTTTTTCTTTTTACCACCAATCTGAAAGAAGCAAAATTGAAGAAAAATAACTCAAAATATTAAAAGTGACCAGTGCATGAAAAAAACGTTGTCCTAATGAAACACCCTTTTAATCGATACCGTTTTGAAAATGATGTCTAGCAGAAGTAATGGAAAGGTTACTCTGTGATTAATGGGCTCCCTCGCAGCAAATACCTCTGACACAAAAGCATGATACAAACAGACAACAAATTGTGCCAGGGGCTCATGGTTGCTGTCCATCAAGTTTTCAAAGGTTAAAAATAAGGTTAAGTGCTGCAGACATAAGTGGTTTTGGGCATTCTTTGCTTCACTGGGGACAGAGTGAAATTGGACTATCTTAATGCCTCACTGCAACTGCTCTCCACAGGAATGGCGAGGAGTGGAGAGCCGACCGCCTTCAGCTCAACAAGGAGGTGATGATGAGTGCAGCCGTAAAGCGCTTTCTCCCCCTCCTTGATGAGGTGGGGAGAGACTTCTGCCGAATGCTGCAGGAGAGAGTGGAGAGGGAGGGAAGAGGAGAGGAGGGGAAGCGCAGCCTCACCATCGATCCCAGTCCTGACCTTTTCCGCTTCGCACTGGAAGGTCGGGGGTCATCCTCATTTTTACGCTTTTCATTTACTGACATCGATTGGTTTCATTTGAAGTTGGGCAACAAACTGCATTAATGTTGATTCTACCATCCTCTTTTTATCAGTCTCTCATTCAGCCTAACGATCGGCCTCATACGTCAAAGTTTCTCTCTGCAGGCATCTCACTGCTTCTCACCACCACGCTTTAATTTGAAAATATTCTCACCTTGTATGAGAGCAAAATTTCAATCTAACAACTGCAAATATCTTCACTTAACATATTCAAGATATAGGAGGTCAAAGGGAGCTTGGTTTTTTAAAAATAGAAATGATCAAGGCTGCAGCATTCCTTCTGCAGGTCGGCTCCTCTCATGCGTCTATCTGCATCATGCCACATTCACAAGTGTGAATCCTTGTATGACTCAGCTCAACGTGAACTTTTATGTGTACGTGAGCGCCAAGCTGATGGCTTTGAGTCATGTTGCACTGATCAGCATGGATCACAGCAGACAAGAGTCAGGCACTAAGCCGGAGAGGGAGCGGGCCCACCAGAAACTCTATCCCCACGGATGATGAGAGGTTAATGTAACGCAGGCACGTCTGATGAGAAGAGAGGCAGGGAGCAGCGCAGCTCCTTCGAGACAAGATATGCACTCAGAAACCAAAGTTACATCTCTGTGTAGCGATGGATTTGAAATATGTTATCAGGCTGACATGGGAAAAAAAAGTTGGGTATGATATGAAAACAGCAAAGAAGAAAAAAATAGGCATTGTTACATTTCAAGACTTTTATTCAAGCCAAGATATTTCATGTTTTTTTTTTAATGTTCATCTCATCTGCTTCATTTCAACTCATAACATACATCCATATTTGAGTTTCTTGCCTCCACCACTTAGTAAAGTTTTAATTCCTTCTCACAACAGTAGTCAGGTGTTCTGCCAGTGAGGATACGAACGTAAGAAGTGTTTCAGTTCTTTTGTCCTAGTCTTCCTGTGAACACATTTTAGGATGTACAACAGCATGGCAACACAAATGTTGCTTTTTGTCTTTCTTTTTCTTTTTTTTTGTTTTGTTATTTTGATTTTTGTTTGCTTGTTTTTTTCTCTACAAATTCTTTGTTGGAGCCAGGTCAGGACTGCATGCAGGGCCATTCAGAATGTGCTCATGCATTGTCTTGTTGAAAAATGCATGGATGTGCCAGAAGGCAGCATATGTTGCCCTACAGTCCCAGTATACTAGGCTGCATTGACGCTGCCATCACAGAAGTGGAAATAAACCTTTGCCAAGGGCACCAGGGCCTGGTTTTTGGGCTTGTCGCTGATAGCAGTCTGAATGGTTCTCTTCATCGTTTATCATGCATGGCCACATGGCCATTTCTTCTGAAAAAGATTTTGAATTTTCAGTTCAACTGTCAGTTCAGTTGTTTCACTTGTGCAGCGCCAGTTCACAGCGAAGTCATCTGAAGTCACTTTACAGAAAAGGGTTTGCAAAGTTCGATAAAATGAAATCCAATTCAGTCTGATTTTTTTAAAATTCAGTTATAATCAGAGTGCAAATTATACAATGACAATTGGGGGGGTCAACATTTTCTAGAGATGACAAAAACGTCAATTTGTCCCTTCTTTAGGGGGGTCGAAGTTGTAATTGGGGGGGTCAAAGCCCCCCAAACCCCCCCGTAATTCGCACTATGGTTATAATTCTGTTCATCGAACCTGAGTCCGAATTCAGTTATAATGCCAATTCATTAAAACAGTCTTGTGAAAGAACCCAACAGATCTCCCTCCCCTCCTGAGCAAACAAGTAGCCACAGTGGTGAGGGGAAAATAAAAATGGTTAACGGGTGTGTGAAGGCCCATCCCAGTGTCTCGGAGCCAAAAGACGTCAATGCCAGCTGTCAGCGAGGTTAATATAAGACTTGTTTTTAGTTTTTAAGTGGCATTTGTGATGGTAACACCATACTGGAGCACTTAAGGTTTACCAAAGCAATCTCTTCGCCCATAAGGTTATAACAGCTGTTGATGTGTAGTTTTTCTTGTTTCAGAAGGTCTTACAATCCCCTCAAAAACACTCAACATTGACCTGATTGTTTTCTGAAGCGTTATTGTTTGTTTTAGTTAGTGTGCTCACCTTGAAACTCCCCTCCCCTCCCCTCCCCTCTGCAGCCAGTTGTCATGTGATCTATGGAGAGCGTGTGGGACTCTTCTCCTCATCTCCTTCGCTGGAGTCTCAGAAGTTCATCTGGGCTGTAGAGCGAATGCTGGCAACCACCCCTCCTCTCCTTTACCTCCCCCCTCAACTCCTGCAACGCGTCGGCGCTCCCCTGTGGACACAGCACGCCACAGCCGTGGGACCACATCTTCAGTCATGGTGGGAGGAACACAAGTGCTCTCTGGAGTCTTGGTCCATCCATGTGTGCTTAATCAGTTGCTTCTTCCAGCCGAGGCCAGGATCCAGAGGGCGTACCAGCGCCTGTCCTCCTCCCAGGGTCAGGGGTCTGCGACCGGGGCAAGTGGAGGCCAGTACACTGGAGTTCTGGGGCAATTGATGGAGAAAGGGCGGCTATCTCTGGATCTCATCAAAGCCAATGTTACTGAGCTGATGGCTGGAGGGGTCGACACGGTGTGTGTGTGTGTTTATATTTTTGAACATCCTGAATCTGAGCCTATGCATCTGAGTTCTCATCCCATCTCCTCTGCAGACAGCCGTACCCTCTACAGTTTGCTCTATTTGAGTTGGGACGCAACCCAAAGGTGCAGGACAGGGTTCGGCAACAGGTGAGGATATCATGGGCACAGGCAGACGGAGATCCTCAGAGGGCCCTGCAGGGGGCTCCACTGCTGAAGGGCACAGTCAAAGAGGTGCTCAGGTACAGAGATCTCTACTCTTATTTGCTGCAGGCTCAGTCATCAAGGTCATGGTAACTCAAAGGCTTGAATCAAGGCAGCCGGGCTACTTTGTCTTTGCTCTTAAAGGCGCTGCACTTTCCATCCACTGGGTTTTGTCCATTCTACCTGACTGGTGGGGAGTTGGGCGCTAATCTTATCTGTGATGTCATGTGTTAAATTAATGACCCTCCCATCGCTGCTGTGGGTGGACTCTTTTGTCTACTCTATGTGGTTTACCTAGTTTGGTCATATCATAGTGTGAATGGTTACCATGCCAACTTGTCCCAACCCTCCCAGTTAATGTTTTTTATACTGCCGGAAAATCTATACCTGCTTCTTCCTGTTCATGGTCCCTGGGGTCTCCTGGAGCTCATACCTGCTGTCTTCAGCAGGGTATTCTTGAAAAATATCACTGGTAAAAGATTTATTAAGTTCATGGGACTCTGCAAAATCCCAAATTATGACTCCGCTTTTGACATGTTTTAGTATGTAATTTCAAAGTTTGTGATCCTTCATCTATTTTTTTCAAGCCTCAATAATCCATCTTTTTCCACAGGGTTGTGTTAACCTTTCTTTTGAACCACATGATAATTCACAGCTAAAAAGTCTGAACATTTTATACCAATAAAATATTTCATTATATTCCTTTATAAATATTTAACTGCCAGAACAAAGTGTCTTTGATCAATGAAAACCTGCATCCACAGTAGTTTTTACCGTCTTGCATCCAAATTTTGGCATAGTTGATATAGAATTTATGTATTTTCTTTTTAATTTTTTTACATCTGATTTAGGGTTTTATATATATTCAAAAAATATCAGCCTAATCTGGTGTAAAATGAGTAACAGAAGCTTAGAGTTTATCAAAATAAATCAAGCAATGAACCAAGAAGAAATCTATTTAGAGAACATTATTTGAAGAGATGCTCCACGCCTATGAACTGGGAGTGCTGGGTGGGTCTGCATTAAATGAACCTTAGGTAACAAAGGTTTTAATGGATATCACACTTCATTTGACAAGGTTGTATTAAATCAAATCACTAAAACCCAGCTGCTGCATAATAAACCTGGAGAATTTGGAGGATGCAACATTTGCCAATCTGGTTATGTTATCAAATTGAAATTTGCACCTGCAGAGCCACAAAAGCAGGATCTCTAACCAAACCAGACTCCCCAAAGCGATGCTTGCAAATGATCTTGATTTGAAGCAGCAGCTTTGAGTAGCTTTCCTTTAATCTAAAGCAAAAACAGAATCCATTTCTTCCAAAGAGGAATAACCTGTAGTTATGGAGTAAAAATAACTTGTACTTTGAGATCAGTAGATCATGACAAAAAAGAGTCATGCTTCAAGGTTTTCGAGCAGCTTTCTGGGAGTTCATGTTTCTGTCAACTCAAATCTACCCTCAGTCTGTGTCGGGAAATGAGTGACAGCTCAAAGGTAATATAAATAAACATGAATCAGAGTGGTTTATTGGCTTGTTTCAGGCTATACCCAGTGGGAATCACAGTCCAGCGGTATCCAGTCAGAGACATTGTTCTCCAGAATTACCACATACCTGCGGGGGTGAGTGTCACCTCTGTAGCTCTCTGCCAATTTTCTCCTTCCTTCTTAAATAAATACACACGAGCTCATCGTTGCAGATTCAGATCCACATGCTGCATTATCTTTCCCAACCAGACTATGGTTCAGGCATGTCTTTACCCGATGGGCCAGGAGTGCCCAGGTGTTTGAGGAACCGCTGCATTTTGACCCCAGCCGGTGGATCCTGGGGGACGAGGGCCGGAGAGGAGAAGGAGCAGGGTTTCGCTCGCTGGCGTTTGGGTTCGGGGCGAGGCAGTGTGTCGGCAGGAGGATTGCAGAGAACGAGATGCAGCTCCTGCTTATGCATGTAAGTGAGGGCAGAGAATGAAACAGGAAAAAGCAAGAAAACATGAGAAAAAGGACGAGGAAGAGACCAGGATGAATGGTGTGATGCAGGATGGGGGGGAAAAAGATGAGACACACTTAACTGGTGTTTGTGAAACAATGATAATGAGATAACAAAAAGAAACACTACACAAGCAAAAGCCATAAATTCAATATCTTAATTCAGTATTATGAGTATGTGAAGTAAATATAATAAAACTGGAGAAAACTGCAGAGGCAGTTTTCTGCCTCTGCAAGGGACGGTGGGCGGTGTCGTCCAGTGGCAATCATGACATGATTGCCACTGGTCACCTGGTGAGTTAGTAGCCTTTTTATTCTCTTCATGACTGTTTTTTGGCTTTTGGCTCTGTGTTGTTATGACATGTCTTTTTTTTTGGGGGGGTCATTTTTTGTGTCTCTACAGTCTGTGGTCACCTTTTATCATTTCATGCGTTCATGCATGCAATCTCTCTGCAGCCTTTCATGTTTATTTTGTGCTGCATTTGAGACATTTTGTCTTGTTTTGGTCATTTACTATGCATTTGTGGCCATTCAGCTTATCTTTGTGTTAGTTTTGAACTTCTTTATGGATGTTTTTTTTGTCTCATTTTAATCTTTTCATCTTAATGTGGTAATTTCACAGTAAGATTTTGGTCATTGTGCAGTTTTTTGGGGGAATTTTGTTTCTTTGTGATCATTTAATACCTCCTAATTCACATGTAATTGGAATTTTTAAGTGTCTGTATTGGCCCCCTAACTATGTGGACCAATGGATCTGTGCATTGTCGACTTATTTAGAAATCTGTGTGCAAAGAGTTGCCCATTTATGGACGATAAGAGAGCGACAAGTGTGCCGTGAAAGGTGACAATAACAGCTAACAAAGTCAGTTTTTTTTATTCTCTACCATTAGGTTTCTCCATTTTTTGGGATAACTACAAATGATGTCTTGTGAAAACAAAGTCAAAGAGAAATGGAGTAATTGTAGTGGAGTAGACATACAGTATTTACCAGTGTAAACTGAAAACATTGAGCAAAGTACAAATAAAATCCAAGTGAAGAGTGATTTTTATCACTCTAATGTATTCTCTGCCTCTCCTCTGTCCCACTTGTCTTGATTTTTTTCATCAACCTGTCTCTTCCTCCTCCATCTTCATCTAGATCCTGCTGAGCTTCAATCTCAGCGTACCATCTTCAGAGGACCTCAGCACCACCGCCACCCTCATCCTCCAGCCCAAGACTCCACCAAGAATTACTTTCAGCAAGCTCTGACACAAAGAAGAGAGTCCCGCTGTCGTCACCTGATATGTTTAATCCTGCTGTTTATCACAGTGTAATTTTTCTTGGTTACACTTAATGATGAGCTTTTCATACCTTGCATTCAGTTATAATGTAGATCAATAAAGATGATTTCCACCTCCTCTGCTGTCTTGAAAGAGGCTAAATTTGCAAAAGCACCGTTTTCTTCTCCATCAGATGGCGCTAAAACTCACACAGCTCTCACAATCCACACCTGTAGGACTTGTTCCGTCTTACCTTTCAGTCTGGACTGGACCTACTGTGGCCAACAGGTTGGTCATGCTCCTTTCTAAAGGCCTCAGTTTTGCTACTTTTATACTATACTGTGTGTGTTTACTGAGCAGGCCGGTTGGTGCCAGCCTCTATTTGTATCCTGTTCTTATGTAATGGGACTGTTTACTTTTAAGCTGCTTTTTATCTGTCTGCCAGGTATTGATCACCCTGTTTCCCCTGTTTTACTTGTGTGCCTTGGGGATTCATGGGACATTTTCTTTTTCTTTCTTTCTTTCTTTCTTTCTTTCTTTCTTTCTTTCTTTCCTTCCTTTCTTTCTTTCTTTCTTTCTTTCTTTCTTTCTTTCTTCCTTTCTTTCTTTCTTTCTTCCTTTTTCTGATTTTGGAAGGCAGAATCAAACAATGAAAGAAAGACATGACTCAGAAATGTGAATCAGGAAGACAGGCAAAATCTCATCTGAGACAATTTCATGACAAACGATGAACATCGCTCCTTAAATGCCATATTTTTGGATTAATTGTGTTGCAAATTTAAGTTATTATCATTATGCTGCACTTTGGTAACCATACCTAGAAGCGACCTTTCCTCTTTCTGATTATTAAGTGCTACGTTGCAAGGCGTGTTGGTCACAGTATGGAGAGCTGCAGGTTAAGTTTTTAGGAGTCAGTTCAAGAACAAAGGTCTGTTTGTCCTTTAGCTAAAGATTTACACCCTCAGTCAGCATGTAATCATGCGTGACTGTGCATGATTACAGCTCTGCCGCTCTGTGCAGCCAGCTTGAAACGTTGAGTAAACTGAGTGGAAGATGTAGCCTCTCAATGTGTTCCCTCATTTTTCTGACTCTTCGAAGTCAATCTGCAAATATCAGTCTCACAGATGTCTCTTGCTCTTTTAGTTTTCCTGTGAAACAACAACATGCTGCTGTGAAGGCTCACTTTCTGCTTTCAGAAAGCTGGCGTTTGTAAGTTTATAGTGTGTGTGGATCTGATCAGTCAGTTAGTAAATATGAACAAATGATTGGAGTTAGTCCACCTTCAACACAGCTTTTTGTCTTTTTAACTATTTATGTCATTATGAACATCTGAAAATGACCATCATTGGCCTGTTTTATTAATAACCTTTTAATGATTAGTCATAACTTATCAAGGTTTGGTAGTTATGCAATATAGCTAATCAGGAATATGCAATCAGATTATAATAGCATCTGATTATAATCAACCTACATTTGAAAATGTAATTTACTATACTTCACTCACATGTGAATCTGTGTTATTTAGTTATAAAAAACATCTGACATATATGGTTACTAAATTTCTCCTCAGACTCAACTTTTGCTTTTGTTTTCTCCTGTGGCAATTTATGCATGATTAAATATTTTCTTATTATTATTATTATTCTCATTTACATCAAACACAGCACATTTAGGGAACGATGAATGAGTGTTGTGCATAAGTCTGTAAAAGAATCTCAACCAACTCATATTACTGAGCTGATGATTACTGATACTACTGCTGCTGCTCTTGTGCCTCCATCTAAAGTGCTTTTAAAATCACTGCACAGTTTCATTTATCTCAGTTTTTTAGACTTGTTTTAAGGTCCCATACAATGCAATTTTGCTCCCTACTCATATTGATCAAGAAGCACAACAGTGTTGTTATACTTTGATCAAAAACTCCCCGAGTCTTTTAGATCATACAACCCAAATCATCTGCTTTCTATGTGCTGTGGTGAGCACCCTGAAAACCTACTGAATGATTTAGTCTTTCATGAACTGAGACAAAGGAAGGTCAGGAAACGAATGGCATCATTTTATGTAATGCAACCCTCCTGAAACTACATATTACGTAACATCCATGTTTGGTAATTCAAACAGTATCGTTACAGGACAACCCCTGCATTCAGGTATAACCCGGCCTGCAGCCAATATTTCTTTTCAATCCTGACAAAATAACTAATATTTACACAACACCTTCAAATGTATTTCATTTCTTTTAATGAGATAAGAATATATGCAATTTACAGTTGCAATATTTTAAAGTAGAAACCTTTGTGTGTAGATATGTAAATATACATAGATATATGCCACAAAGCAGAGATATGTCACAACGTTTGTGCTACATTTTGATGCTCACAGGCCTATAGACGCCATGTTTTTCCATTTTTAGAATCATCTCGGCTCAGAGAGACCACCTAGTTTTGAATTTGGGCAAGTAGGAGGAGCAATGTGGGGGTTGGCAGGGGGGGGGTCGGAGGGTAAAAATTATAGAAAAAAACCTTTCCAGGCGACATGAGACTTAGCAAAAGACAAGTGCAACACTGACAGAAGGAAGGATAAAGGCGAAATCCTGGCAACTTACACACACAACCTTGAGGACATCCTAAAATAAACTGTTAAACTTGAACTGTTTATTGGAGGGTTTAGAGAGAATGGGTAAGTGGATCAATGATTTCCTTTTGACTTGCTCATTCTAGTCAGTTTTATGCTTCTTCATACAACTTTTATCTGGTTTTAAACCCCAAAAAGGACCTTTTGATGTTACATGTTTGATGCAAATATTTTGTTCGAAAATTATATATAGAGCAACACAGCAACCTACAGATGTTTAGAATTGAGGACTCAGTTTGACAAAAATCTAGCCTCTTACACTCCAAAACACAACTTGTTGAATTTACTTAATAAAATCTTCTGAACAATTTGCACTGACACTAACTAACTAACTTTTACTGTCACAGGATTAAGGAAATCTCACCAGTATCAAGTACAGTGTACTTAATTCTAGACCTAATATCTATGAAATATTAAGTAACTATTACTGAATTATGTTTAAGCATAAATAATATTTATCTAAACTAATTAGGTAAAGTCTACTTAACATTTTCACAGACAGGATAGTCAATGTTAAAAACTTAATATTCACTGATATGAAATAACTAAGTAGATCTTATTATACTTTTTTAATTTTCAGTTACTTTGTTTTATTATATTAAATTAAATATTGCAATTGTTGTTAAGAAAAACAGCAATAACCCAGGAGCGATTCAGATTATTAGACAGGTTTTTATTATCGCTGCGAGGGAGCAGTTTACATGTTATTCAATAATGTAAAGTGCTCGGAAGTTAGAGAGTCATCGTCTTATCCTCTCATCACCAAGACACGACTTCTTTATGGTCAACAGATGGTTGAGGAATTTAAACATTCAAGGCACAAATGGACAAGAGATTTACAAACCCGCTATAAAACTAGGAGAATTTAAGGGGTGCAGGAGACTTGGTAAAAAAAGTTAACAACCATAGCCATCACAGAGATAAAATTATAATGTTTAACAACGGAATAGATAACATACCAGTCACACGACCTTAGCTTAAAAAGGTCAACACACATCCCTGCACCAGTCCTCACACATATATTTGGTCACAGAAAGTTGAATAATAGTATTTGTAAAAGTATAACAGCATATAAAAGTCTTATTTTTTAAATGATTATGTATATTCTGTTCATCTATTGATACATGTTAATTAATCTATTACACTTCCCAAATCACAGCCACGATGGAATTCAAACCATTTATTTTGTCAATAGTCAACAAACTCTTGTTTTTCTAAACTTAATTTCAGTGTCAAGAAAATCCCACTAAAATAAACTTACAAGAAAAAAATTTACTAAAAATTTTAAAGAATAAAGCATTTTAATCTGCAATCAACTGACAGAACAGGTGCCTTACATCGGTGGCCCCCGATCTTTTTAGCACCATGGACCGGTTTTATGTCAGACAATATTTTCACGGAATATTTTTACAGACCGGTGTCTGTAAAAGGTGCAGCTGATAAATACAACAAAATAAAATGACACGACCAGCACAGAAACTGTGATATTTTCTATATATGATAATAAATGTAAATCCACTGTGTATTCATGTGCAACTTTATTAGAAACATCCTTCTAACATTGCACCAACAACAGAACATCAGTAACATCCTCTCTGCACACACAAACTTTCCAAAGACATTTGTTTTTTTACTCATTTTGCCAGCTTGGAGGTTTAAATTTAGCGGGATGTATCACATGACCGAGACACAGGTCTTGAGGTCTTGTCATGCGTCAAGAGTAAGATGTAATAGAGAGAATCTGGTCATTTTTCAAAATAAAACATAATTTAGACTTGGATAATAAATCAAATGGTAATAATGGAAGTTATTTATTTTTTCTGTGCGTCCTAGTACCAAATGACGGACCGGTACCGGGTCGGGGCCAGGGGGTTGGGGAACACTGTCTTACATAATACAAAACAGGTGTCAATGCTGAAGAAAGTTTCAGCAATTCTTGTATAAGGCCAGTAGAAGTTAATGGATAACAGCTTCATGTCTCATGTCAATGTACATTATCCGTACATATAACATATACATGTTGTTAATACTGAACTCCTTATTCATGCACAATAAACTTCATTACTCTGCAACAAACAATGACTTGAGCTCAAAGTCAGACCCATTTGTTGAAACGTGAAGCGTGGAGGAACAAAGTGTCAGAGTTGCTGCTGTATGTGCATGAAGCAGTGAACAAGCTCAATTATGAATAAACCCACCTGATTTAGTCTGTCCAAAAACAGCCTCAGCTTGGCTTTCATCAAGCTGATAAGTTTTGGTGAGTGGTAGTCGAGCTTGTACACGAGCGTCTGCTCGAGGGGAATCGTCTTCTGAGTTCTTCCTTGATCTGAATGAATGAAAGGCAACAATAGGAGCAGAGCCCAATGGCACAATGCACAAGACAGCCAGTCATCAAGCTGATAGTCATGATTGAAACAGCATCATATCCCTGGACACCATCAGTGAACGGGCAAACGGCCGTCATTCAACAGCTGTATAGTTTGGTTGCAGCACCGTGGCCGTGTGTGTTTGTTGACAACAAAACAGCATGTAGTGAGAACATGAGAGAAATGTATAAATAAAAAAAGGACACACTAGCTCAAAAAAAAAAAAAAAAAACAGTCACTGTGATGTTTTACGTAGCTGCTTTACATAGCTATCTACTACACAATCCTCCATCCTCTCCTATACACATTAACCACTGCAGTAATTTCCACAACACCATGAAATGAAACATATTGAGCATAGCAACAAGACGGCAGACATTAGCACAGTCGTGTCATAGCTTTAACATGTTTCAAACTTAAAACTCAAATGAACTAACATAAAGCCGAAGCTGCTCTGTTGGCTGAGAAAGTCGTGCATATTGCATTTAGCAAACAGCTCTGTCTTTCTCTCTCACACAAGCACAGACTCATATATGTTTACACATATACAATCAAATATACATATTCACAATATCTGCATGACTGGAAACTTGAATTCCCACTGGGTGTCATGGTCTGGGGTGGCCATGACGGCCATTTTGTGTTTTTCCTTGTTCTGTGTTAAGTTGGCGTCAATCCCTGTCTTTTTGTGTTACCTGTTTCCTGTTTTACTTTGAAGGTCTGTCTTGTCTCTGTTGTTTTCAGCTTTGCTTCCTTCCCTCTTGTTATCCTGATTGTCTGCACCTGCCTCTCGTTTGTTGACCTTTGTATTTAAGTCTTGTCATCTCCCCTGTCTGTGCTGGTTCGTTGTCTCGTGTCCTGTAAGTACTCTGTTGGTTTTTGATCACTTGTTTTTCCCTCCATGTTCCCCTGGATACCTGGATTACTTTTGTGTTTTTTTTTTTTTAGTTTCCTTGGAGTTTTGGTTTTGTTTTGCATAATAAATACTCTGCACTCTTGATACTGGGACCAATAAAGTATCTCTAAATGTAGAGAAACAATAACTTTCTTGTTCAGCCATGAAGCTCTTCTCCTCTCAGTCAACGCCTCCTCTGTTGCTGCTCTGAATTGCAAATCGTTTAATTTAAACACGATACATGTTTAGATAAATGAACATTTACTGACCATTTTTTGGTTGATGTTTAGTCATTATAAAACATGTAAATAGTATGAGAAACTGTGTGGTAAACTTTACTCTTCCCACAGAGTTAGTTTATTGTATGATTAAAATCTATAAACATGTGCATTTTCTAGTGTTTGTGAAAAAAATTATTATAAGTTTCACTTCTAGTATGAGTAGTGAAACGTGTTATTACAATGTAGAATATATGATAATTAATCTAGTATATTCTACAACAACAAAAAAAGTCTTTTTTTTTTTTAAAGTGCAGCTTCAGTTCAACGATCATTTGTGCACAAACTGACCTGTGTTCGTTTGAGAACGTGCACAGCCACATGCTGGTCCCTCTTGTTTTACTGAGACCACGCCCACCAGCTGTTTTCCTATCAGTCATGATGTCTCCATGTGGACTGATATTTTGTAATTCAGTGTCTTTGACCTGAAGTCTGATCTATTTATATTTAGCCTTCCAGGAACAGGTATCAGTGTGTGCGTGTGTGTTTGCAGGTGTGTGCATGTGCATGTTTCCATGTGTACACGCAGAGGGAAGTGTCAGAGAGGATCTCTGTGGGACGTGTAATGATGTGAGCAGCAGTGCGGCAGAACTGGGTCATGGGGATGTGCAGAGAGAAGGAAAAGGACACAAAGAGGAAAAAGTGACAGACTGAATCCTAAGGAGGGAGGAACATTTCAAGTTCACAAACTCTCCAGTCAACGTTCTGGCTGGGAAGTTTTGTCATTAAAAATGATCCCATATGTGCATCTTAACTGCAAAGGGCTTGAACAGATGCACAAAATTAAAGATATGAGTTTGTTGGAAGGTCACCAAAGAAGCTAACAAAATCAACTTCCTCCCCGTTCATGGATCCACAGGCTGCCAGATTCATCTCCTCTTTTCTTAACCTCACTTCCCCTCCTCACCACCCTTTTTCATCCTCGCCTCTTCACTCACTGTTGTGCTGTTTTGACCTCGCCTCTCAGTCTGTCCTCTGGCCTTCGTGGTCTTTATGCTCTTTACACCATCCTCCCTGCTGCGACAGAAATTGCTGCCTTGACCTACTGTGAAATCCTTCAGAATGGATTTCATTGTCCAGGATGAAAGCGCTCATGCTTCATGACGCTCTGCATGAAAGATGTGGGCTCTGTTTCCTGGTTTGAACTATGGGTAACTGGTGGCAGTTGATAGGATTTTTTTTTCTTTTCGCTTGACTTGAGTGCGTGGCTATATTGTTCATTAGGAAGCAATAAGCAGTGTGAACCACCAGATAAGTAAGCATTATTCTGTTGAAATGACTGAAAATATTGGCTCACAATTTTTATGAGCCACAATTTCAGTGTTTTGGATCACTCTTATGACTCCCATAGTCTCATTTTCAGGAACACCAGGCAGTTATTCTCTTATAATCGCTAATCATTACATTGTCAGACTGCCAGAAATTTTCTCTGGATTGGTAGAAAGCAAAAAGAAAAAAAAAAAACAGAGCTAAAAGGAAAATTAGTATTGGACTTATGTTTCTCAGGCAGACAGAAACATGACAGCGGGTGAATGCTAATGTTCCTCTGCATCTGCTGGATGTGTAATGAAACCTTTGTCGTAAAGAAAAGGAGCCATTTTTTTGTCACACATGCATAACAGCATGGTGGAATTCATTTTCTGCTCATTCAAACTTGCTAAGAAGCTTGAATCATGACCATAATACAGGTTTAGGTGTGTGATGCCACAATAACAGTTGGAGGAGATGCCACACATGTACATGACTTACAATGGTAACAACGTCACATGAGCGTGTCGTGGTACATCATCAGATGGTCACCGTCACATTTTGGTCTCAAGGCCGTGATTGGTTGTAAGACCATTACAGCTGAACGTTAACACATGTCATCTTGTCAGGACAGCCCACAGCTGTGCAGTGTTTACATTGTGCAAATTATAGCAAGAAATTTTTATATTCCCAAGAAGTGCCCTTCAGTAGCTCCAGCTCTGACCTCATCACTGGTAACGCTGAGCCCTAACTGTTGAGTCGTTGACCTGGTAGCTTTATAGTTTAAAATATTCTTCCATGGGGAGCTCTGCAAAACTCTGCACTCAAATTTTAGTATTACATGAAAGTTAGCATTGTTCGAATCCAGCTTTCACACTCGCCTTTATCCTTTTATTATTTGCACCAGGAGGTTTTGCCTTTATTGTGCTCTCACTGATGTACAACAACCGCAACAACCTATCTTAAATTAAACAGTTGCCCGAGGTCATCAACTATTTTCAGTTGCTTCAAATGTCATCTTAGAAACCTCTGAGCCTCCTGTGTGCTTTCCAAAGCCTACTAAGTGCTTGTCAAACAATATTAGCAGAGCAGTGGTGTATTGCTTTCATTCATTGTCTAATAGGATATGCCTGAATGTCAGCATGTGTGTCTGTGAGGCCTGGTGGTTCATGTCAGGTCAGTGTCTTGTTAGATTTTTTTTTTCTTCCTCTTGTGTTTCCTGTTCTTCCCTCTTTACATAGATAGAAGTGTTCTTGCTCTTAGTTATCACTAATGCTACTTTTTTTTTATGTGTTTGAGATGTTGTTTCATTTGTTTTCCCATCTGTAGTTAGTAAGAAGACTAATATCACCCCACTGCCAACATTTCTCTGTCACTACAGCTTTCAGGCGCTACTCAGATGTGATGACAATGCCTGACTCTTTCATTCAGCGCCAACAGCTCGATGCCAGCATGGCTGACACCTTCCTGGAGCATCTCTGTCTGCTGGACATCGACCAGGAACCAATCACAGCACGCAACACCAGCATAATCTGCACCATCGGTGAGTGTGACAATTGGTCGCAGACAGCGAGTGTCAGTTTCAAGTTTTGTTTTATGGCAACTGTCGTGTGTCATCGCAGGCTCCCCGTCAGACAGCCTGGGGTCCTGGGAGGCCCTCGGTGTGTTGGCAGGATTTGATTATCAGCAGAGACACATTTGAGTTCTTAGTGCCCTTTTTTTCTGCCCAGAAGAAGAGATAACTCAAAGGCCGTCTGGAGCTCAGTCTCTTCATGTAGTATTTTTCATTCCTTGTGAGGGCACATGGAGTTTCACTTGTTCAAAGGGATCGAGTAACAGACATAAAGAAATCGGTTGAAAAAAGTTGTCCGCGCAGGCAGACACTTTAATAAACCCAAGATTTAAAGCCAATATGTGGTCTCTAAAAATGAAAGACATGGGAAAAAGATGAAGTGAAAAAGCTGTGAAGTGCCACCTGATGGAATATCTGCCCATCTATCCATTATCCATACCCGCTTGGTCCTATCTAGGGTCATGGGGCCTGTTGGAACATCTCGCTGTTAATTAGGTTAACTGGCAGCATGTATCAGATGACTGGATGTAAACAAAGGATCACTGAGAGGCTGAGAACTTAAGATTAGTTCAAGTTTCTATGGAGGATTGTGTGAGGGGAAAAAAACTTGAGAAAGTCAAAAAAATATTGTATCTCAACAGAAAGATTTTCAAAAATGTAATCTTGTATGTCACATGGCATAATGAAAACATTCACAGGGGACAAAAACTGCTACTGAATGTCCTTAATCTTCAGACCAGAACCCAGAAACACTGTTCATCACTGTGACTCCATGAAGCAAAGGGGAAAAAAAAATAGATAAAAACAAACAAGATCAAGAGATATCAATATCACTTTCAGGCAAGTGCTGACTTATTTCAGCAAAAAAAAAAAAATAATAATATTTTAAACTTCTTAAAACAGCATGGCTCTGCAGAAAAACAACCCAGATGCTAAACTGACCCACCTGCAGTCCAGATCTCCCACCCATGGACAACATTTGGTACTTAATGAAACAAAGAGATGATAATGAAGACCTGAACTGTTGAGCAACTAAAATCCTACACTTATCCATAATCCATATACAATCCATTATAAAAGGTGTCACAGCTGGCATTGTTCAAGGGACAGGATACCCTCAGAGACCACACCAGTCCAAGTCTACTCCTGAACTCTACTTCAATTTATCATGTTCTTGCTTCTAATCCCTTTTTCTTTTTCTTTTTTTTTAATCTCCCAGGTCCTGCATCTCGATCAGTCCCAAAACTCCAGGAAATGGTCAAGGCTGGGATGAATATTGCTCGTCTAAATTTCTCCCATGGCTCTCATGAAGTAGGTGCAGCATGCTGAACGTGTGTCTCTCTTTTCTGTTTGCCAAATTCAAGCCGCTTGCACACGCATGCCTTGGTTTTTCACTTTGCCACATTCTGACTCTGTGTCCTTCAGTACCACGGTGAGACCATCAAAAACATCAGAGAGGCAGTGGAGACCATAACCTCTGACCCCCTGTGCTATCGATCTGTCGCCATCGCTTTGGATACGAAGGGTCCGGAGATCCGCACTGGATTAGTGAAAGGGGTGGGCAACGTCATGCTTCATCTGTCAGTCCCTTGTGCACCACATCAAGTGGGATGAAGTTTGTTACTTTTCAGGGAAAAAAAAAAGCAGCTGTGGGGGTGAACTGCTTTGCATTTCCACAATCTTATTGTGTTGTTATTGTTTGTGCTGTTGTTGCCTGCTGTCTGCTTTGTTGAACAAAGACCTCTGAGCTGTTGGCAGCCTCATCATGCCTTGATTAGCTCACAAAATGTTCAGCATGACATGTGATCTCTGTGCTGAGCCTTGTTTCTGTGTCTCTGCTAAAATCAATTCAACAGTTTAATTGGAAGATAAATGCACACCTCTAACTCCCTTTGCTGTTGTACATAACTACATGCTTTTAGTACCTTTTGTTTATTGCCAATATTACATTACTCATTATCTCGACGGTATATTTTATAGCCATGCCAAAATAACAAGGATTGCAGGTGACATGACAACATAGGACCTCTCATGATTGTAACGTGAATATGCCAGCAGACACTGTATTTATTTTGAATAAAAATGGAGGTGCTTTTATCAGTGCTTCCACCACAGGTTGAGCCAATCGTGAGGATTTCTGTGGAACACATTTCCATGAAACTGCTGGATGATATGTGGGTTTGCAGGGGCAAACGTAACGCTATAAATGTGCCTCCGGTGTGTATTTCTCTCACGGATGGGGTTGTGTGTGTTTGCATAGAAAGTGGAAGAAGAGGTGGAGCTGGTGAAGGGCACTCATGTGCGAGTGGTGACGGCAGAGAGTGACAAAGACAAGACGGATGGGAAGCTCATCTGGGTGGACTATCCCAGCCTGCCCAAGGTCCTTCCAGAAGGGAAGAAAGATCTACATTGATGATGGCCTCATTGCACTCAGAGTATTAGAGCTAGGTAATGTGAACAGTGTCTGCCAAGCCTGTGCATGTCATCCTCTTTTTTTTTTTTTTAATTGTTAAAATCTTATTAATTTAAATATAAAATATAAATACTTCTTTTTTTTTTTACATCAGCCCCTTAATATTGAAAGTAGAAATATCCTCTTTTTTTTTTGTTTTTTCAAAACAGTTCCAAAACAGCAAAAAGGAAAAGGGCCCAAAGCAAAAGCTTTTATACCTTTCTCACTATCTTCCCTTTTGACAAAGTTCACAGTTTTTCAACACTTTATAAAGCCAGGCAGCCACAAGTCTCTTGGGTGATTTTCACCTAATCTTCCAAGAAAGACTCTACTTTACATTACTCATTAGAAAGACTCTACTCTTTTAATGATGATGGTTCTCAGTGGGCACCAGGTGGGGTTTTAGCACTGATTTAATTCAATTTAGTTTTATTTGTATAGCATCTGTTACAATGTCAATTGTCTCTAGGCGCTTTACAGAGACCCAGAGCATGACCCCCGAGCAAATATCATTAACTAAAACTATAATATTAAGTCCAAATCAAGGATAATGGCAAGTAAAAAACTCCCACTGAGGGAGAAAAAAAACCTTTAAGCCCAACAGTGGCAAGGAAAAACTCCACTTGCCACTGTTTGCCTTTTTTTATATTGAAAATTGTGAAACTTGTGGTAAAGTTTTTTTTTTTTCTATAACCACCTTAAAATATCTGTTATCCAAATAGAAGTTTGTTATTATTTTGTTTATTTCTAAGTTGAAAGTGAGAGGCAGCAGTTAGTCTGTTGGTATTATTACTAAATGATATTTCACTCATGGTTGACATGCGGTCTGCACAGAGATGTTCATGATTAAAGTATACAGGCTCTGTTCTGCCATCAAAGGGCTTCCAGACCATTATGAGGGAGGTAATTGCACACAAATGTAAAATAACAAACTGAGTTTACTGCCTGTAACACACATGGAAGTACTTTGGAAGTACAGCTTTGCCAGCTGGAGGCGAATACTTCAATCATAGAATATGCATGTGATGTTCAGTCCTTAAAGAATTGTAGTTTTGATCAGGCAGAGTGCTGGTGTGCACAGTAATAATATGGTGGTTGTCCAATTTGAAATGATCCTGAGCCTCTGGCTGCAACAAAGCCCCAAGACATGATGATGCCATCCCTGCGTTTAACGGTTGGAGAGGTGATGTTCTCGTGATTTTCTGCATCCTTTCATCTATTAACAAGGCAGAAGCTCTATTTTGTTCCACTGGACTTGTTAGGCCTAGAGTACAGTTCTTCTTTAAAAATATTCTAATATATGGGCCTAGTAACCTATTGTTATGTGCTGTACTGCTTAATACTTCCCTGCTCTTTGATCTTTAAAACTGCTTAGTGTCATAATTATCTGCAGATGGGCCCCATGGATTCTTCTGACAAAATATGCCTCCCTTTGCTGCTCTGGTCTCTACAGGCCCTGACTGGGTGGATACGGTGGTGGAAGCCAGCGGGGTGCTCTGCAGCCGTAAAGGCGTTAACCTCCCCGGCTGTGACCTGATTGGCTTGCAGGCTGTTAGCGAGCAGGACGAGGCTGACCTGAGGTTCGGGGTGGCTCACGGCGTAGACATGGTGTTCGCCAGCTTCATCCGTTCGGCCCAGGATGTGAAGGACGTGCGCCGAGCTCTGGGGCCACACGGACAAGATATCAAAGTTATCAGCAAGGTGGAAAGCCGGCAAGGGGTTCAGAAGTGAGTTGAGGAAAATACGTCTCATTTAAAACCATTTAGGCGGTTTTATTTAGAGCCAAACAGAAACTGGAGGCAGTGGAAAGCCTGATAAAACTACCACTGATGGTGCTGTGGCCCGCCTGCAGACAGCCAGCTGTGAGTGAGGAACTGACATTAGTCAGCTCTGGATTTGACACATTTGATAAATCATTTTGTGTGCCCATCTGTAAGTTACTGCTGCCAGTTCAAATACACAGCGCCATTTATATCTCTGCTCCCTTACTTCCATCACTTATTTCATGTTTTCTCCATCTGCTCCCTTGCTGTTCGCAAGGGAGCAGCATTTTAATTAGATGAAGTTTCATGATTATTATTTTTTAGACTGCATCATGAAGATGTTCATCCAATTTCACACAATTATAATGTTGCATACGATCATTTGCTGTGACAAATCTTGTTTTACACCTCATGTAATATGCTCTCAGATGTGCACCACCTTACTCTGGCTCCTGGATATCGTCCAGACAATTTAGGATTTAGATTACAACTCTATTTATTCTCAATGTTTTTTTTTTTTTTTTGAAGGTCCCAGATAATTTGCAGAATCCTATAGTTTCTGTATATCTGCAGTCCTACTTTTGGATACTCGCTTCTGTCCTCTCTACCCCCGAGCTCTTTTCACTCTTTCTTAATCACCAAACACTCAGTCCTTAAGGTTGCTCATCCCTCTAATCTGTGTGTCAGGTTTGAGGAGATCTTAGCTGAGAGTGATGGCGTGATGGTTGCCAGGGGTGACCTGGGGATTGAGATCCCTGCTGAGAAAGTCTTCATCGCCCAGAAGATGATGATCGGGCGCTGCAACTCTGCTGGGAAGCCCGTTATCTGTGCCACACAGGTCAGAGCATGAATGGCTTTTTAGCTGTGATTTTCCAGTCAAATGTCAAATGAATCCATATTAGCTCACATTAAGGCACACTAACAGGTTCACATTAGCCTTGCACTCCTGCATGATGTACTTGCACGCAAGCTTTCAGTTCAGCCCTTTCTCATCTTAGAGACACACACACAGTCACAAACACACGTGCACACACACACCTGCAGCTATGTTGAGTCACGGTGCTGTACTTTGTTTATGCTGCAGCTTTTGACTCGCAATGACAGTGTTAAAGCAAGTTGGCTATTTAAGTGCTGAGCTCAGGAACACCAACATGCGTACTCTAGTAAGCATTATTCACAGTTTCGTAACTGCTGAAAATATACAGATTCTCAGGTGATGCTGCAAGCTGTCTCATTTTTCAGCTGTCGGCCCTTCTTATTGACCCTGTTACTTGGTGTCCAGAATAACCAATAAAGATGATGGAAATTCATGCTTCCCTGCCTCATTCTAAATATCCTCTCATTGCAGCTCCCGTCTACAAAGCCCCCACATCTGTTGGTTCACTCCCTAAATCCTGTATGCCTCATGTCACTTTGTCACCTTGGATTAAAAATTTGCACAAAGCTGCAAATATGCTTTTTTTTTTTTTTTTTGACAGATTCCCTCATCAGGTTCCCTTTATGGTGGAGCATTTTTAGTGTGTGTTGCTGTTGTTATTCATGTGATTTGATGTTTTTTAGATGCTGGAGAGCATGGTTTCCCACACACGGCCAACCAGAGCGGAGAGCAGCGATGTCGCCAACGCTGTGCTGGATGGAGCTGACTGTGTAATGTTATCTGGAGAGACCGCCAAGGGACAGTTTCCACTGGAAGCAGTTGCAATGATGCACTCTGTGAGTGTTTCTGTGTGCAGATCTCGACTGTTTTGTTACATCTGGCTGAGTGAAAACACTCTGTTCCTCTGTGTGTGTTCCTCAGAGTCACTCTTTGTCTCTGTCAGATCTGCAGGGAGGCGGAAGCAGCCATTTTCCACCAACAGCTGTTTGAGGAGTTGCGTCGCCTCACTCCTCTGTCCTCTGACCCCACGGAGGTCACTGCCATCGGAGCTGTGGAGTCCTCCTTCAAATGCTGTGCTGGGGCTATCATAGTCCTCACTACCACCGGAAGGTATGTATACCAACGCTACTGTCAGTTGTCTTGAAAATATTTATATATGTTCAGTTAGAGATGTATCTGCTATGTTAATACTCTCATACGTGTTGCTACTTTAATTATAAACCAATCAACCATAACATGAAAATCATTGCTGAAGTGAAATGGATAGCCTTGAGGGTTCACATTTTTTTTTTCAGTGGATGGTCACATCAGGCAGATCCTGAGATTCAGGGAGCATTTTAGTTTGACCTACACCTTTCTAAAACTATGCACACCATGAAGACCGTCACTGATGGCAGTAATATCTACTTACAGCAGGGCCTTTTTCAACAGCATCATATTTCCCAACATACACCAAAACTAAGGAATGCTGACATCTATGAACTCAGTTCAACTCAGTACCTGATGTGGAAAAGCAAATCCTGATCCAACTCACAACTGGGGAGACTTATAGAAGCTGCCATTAACATCTTTGTTCAGATAAAAAAAAATTATTTTGTACAACATCTTGACCAGTTAATATGGGGTGCCGTGAGGGACATTAATTCAAAATTAGCATTCACGCACACACATGAAACCGAACTCTCTCACATAATTCACTGAAAACCTTACACACATACAGGTGAAATGGTCCTATACATACAACTGGAAATGTATTCACTCATATACACTTGTGAAATCCTCTCATACATACAACTGGAAATTTCAGTTGAAACAGAAGTTGGCTGGTTAGCTAAGTAGCACGACTTCAGAATGCAGGTAACGGCGGGGAATTTGCGATGTCATGTCCAGTCGTTGTACCATTTGTGTGTGGATGGTCTCTGCTGGAGCCAGTATACTATTAATTAAGTCCGTCGCGTCGGTCAGACTGGTTTTTGGCTGCTGACATGACATCGCAAATTTCCCGCCTTGTGCTAAATTAAATTAACTGGTATCTTGCATTTGCCTCAAACGTTTCACTGTTTGTTCAAAGAGAAGAGCTTGTTTTCTTTCTATGTCAAATGGCCAACAGATTCTTTTATGTTTTTGTTCTGCACTTATATGAATTACTTTTGCTCAATCGATAGCTAATGCACTTGGTTAGCTTTGGGGAAACAGGTTGAAAATGATCAAGACATGTAAACATATTTTCTAAGAGAGTAGAACATTGATTGAAGCTGTGATCATCCACTGTGAATTTCAGTCCCAGAAAAATAGACTGTACGCTCAAGTTCATGCAGACGTGAAGGAATGGCTGGGTAATACCTGAGTAAACACAGCTCTGCTTCTTCCTTCTTTGCAAACAAACAGTGTGCAGTACAGGAACTCATGAGGTTACTGCCATAGTATTGTTTTATCACAAAGCAAAGCTACAAATTGAATATTGGAGAGAGCAGTATAAAGCTCCCTGCCTCTGCATCCTCCCAGGTAGATTTTGTTGTGTTTTGCACTAAGGCTTTATTTTGCTTTTATCATGTTTTATGTTTTTTTTCCCTGTGCCATGAAATTAAATCCCCTACAGAGATCCCTCCTCTTACACACATACCCAGGAAGCATGTACCCACAAAACAGTACTTGAACATTCATATATTCCAAGACACAAAATACATTTAGGCGGCACATAAAAAGGAACCACATATCATTGAGTACAGGATTATTATATATTTACCCTTCTAACATATTTGGTAAAATGCAGGCAAATGCTACAAATGTATTTGTTTTTGAATCTTGAAAGAAAGTTATTACTGAAGCTTGAATAACAATCTTATGTCACAATAGTTATTTTCAGTATATGGACAAGCATCAGGTTTGGAATAGTAGGAGTATCGTTCCACCCAAAGAACTTATTTATCACTAATAATTTATTTTACCTTGTCATTGTTTTTTGCCAGGTCTGCACATCTTCTGTCCAGGTATCGCCCTCGCTGTCCAATCATTGCAGTCACCAGATCCCCTCAGGTACCTTCTGGTCCCATCCTGTGTGTCATGCATAGTGGTATTTGTCTTTGTTTCAGTGAAGTATGTCGGCATGGATATGATCAAAAAAATAACCCAGTATGTTAAAAAAAAAAAAAAGAATAAGTCGCCTGAAGAAAGCAGTTCATGGGGTGAAACTCTGAAAAACCTAGCGGTGCAACTGCTCCATGTGGAGAAATGGGACAAAAATTCCTCTGAGCTGATGCACATGATCGATCAACACTTACCAGAAAAAGGGTCACATGCATTCATCTCTCACTGATGTCTGCAGTAATATTGGTTTATTTTTCTCAATCTGACCAAATACTTGTATATATATTATCAGCAGCAGCGCTGAGTTTACCCAGAACCTCTTAGGTTGCTCTTCAATATTTAACCTGGCATCAAACTTTAAAGCACCCTACAACCTCAGAGTATAGATGCACGATGATATCGGCTCTGTGAGCAAAAGCTGCGGTCCAACCTGGGCTTCACTGTGGAGGGACTGGCCAGGTTTGATCTTGATACCATGAATATATATTTGAAAACATTTTACTCTTTTTTTGCCTGTTTTCCTATATGACAGGCTGGTATCTTTTACCTCTTATTATTTACAAAGATACGCTTGTGGAAATGACTCTATTATGGACATGAATCTCTCTTTCTTTCATAAAGCAGTATTTATTGATTTATTTACAGTCTATGAGGTGAAACATTAGCCTTCAGGGGGAACCAAAGGGAAAGGGATCCAACAAAAATACTGACGTGATAAATGCTCATGGTAAATTTAAAGTTTATGTCACAAACTTGTTGTACATTAAAATGTCACTGAGGGAGGAATATACCTTAATGCGACATTGTAGCAGAGGTTCCCAGCCTTTTAGGGGTTTCTGAAACAAATGTATAAGTGCCAAACATGCTGTCACTATATTAGCATTAAGGCCCACAGTGACCAGCAGCCCATATGAGGAGACCATCAGCCTGTTCTTGAACAGTGCTGCTCATGGTGGCAGCTTGCTGCAGTTGCTCTGTCAGTAGCTAGCTTTTTGCATATTTTTGAGTTTTTCAACTAAATCTTCATTCATTACATTAGTATTTAGACTATTCATTGTGTGTTTTGTTGCTGTGGTGCTTGAGGGATTTTCCTGGTTACTTGTTATGATGAGTAACAATAGCGACAAGAGTTGTTTACAAGCAGGAACTGCTGATCGAGATATCAAAAAGTCAAATTATACCCAGACTGAGACCCCGAATTCTCAGATGAGTTGAAGTGGAGATGCCGCAGATGCAGAACAGCAACAAAGTGGAGAGAAAGAGAAGGTTTACACCAGCTCTTCCGTCCATCATAATGGGGAACGTGACACCTCTCAGCAATGAAATGGACGAGCTTGAAGGGCTGATGAGAACAAATGTGGAGTTTCGGCAGTGTGATGTGTTTCACTGAGACCTGGCTGCAGGATCATATCCTCGACTCCACCGTCTCTCTGCCCAGCTTTCAGACGACAGAGTTTGAACAGTAAGGGTGTTGGAATTGCAGTGCTTGTCAACAACAGATGGTGTGATCCAGGAAATGCTACTCTGAAACATTGTTTCTGCAGCCCAGATATTGACCTGTTATCTGTGTATTACCATTCTTATTATTTACCGAGAGAGTTCACCAGTGATATTATAGTGGCAGTTTACATCCCGCCATCAGATGGAACCGACACTGTGTGTGACGTTATCGGCTCTACCGAACAGCAACCTGTAAATAGTGATTTCAACCATCTCTCTCTCTCTCTCTCTGCCACATTTCCAACGTTCAGCAGTTTGTCAACTGCTCCACCAGAGTAAATAAAACACTGTAACACTGTAACACTGTTGTTTTATGCAAATATTAGAGAGGCTTACAGCTCCGCTGCACTACTTGCTCTGGACAAGGTGAAGCATAATCTGATTTATCTCTACTCAACCTGTAAATCCATCCAGACGTAACTTGTAACCAAAAGAACTGTGAGGAGGTGATCACAGGAAGCTGAAGAGACTCTGTGAGGGTGTTTTGAAGCAACAGACTGGGATGCACTCTGTGAGCCACATAGAGATAAGATCAATGCCAAGACTGAGTGACTGACTATATTAGCTTCTGTGTAGACAACACGATCCCCACCAGAACAGTGAGGTGCTTCCCCAGTAATAAATCCTGGATCACCAGTGACCTAAAAGAGCTCCTCAACTAGAAAAAAAAAAGCCTTCAGGAACGGAGACAGCGAATTATTGAGGTCAGTACTAAAACACCTGAATGTCAAGATTAGAGACAACAAGGAGCTGTACAGGAAAAAGCTGGACAACAAGCTCCAGCAGAACAGGCTACAAGATGTGTGGTCAGGCATGAAGCAGTCACAGGCTTCAAGCAGAAGGATGATTGGAGAGATGGAAATCTGGATAGTGCAAATGAACTAAACTCATTCTTCAGCGGGTTCAGGAGGAGCTCAACATCCTCCTCCTCTGCCCCCCGATAAAACAGACCTCCCACTCTCCTTTAACCCACAGCTTCCCTGTCACATCTCAACTGTCATCTTCAACCTCAGTCAGGGATCTTGCTTTTGCTTCATTGTTGTCACCAACCACATCACGAGATGCAAGGACTACCTCCCCTTACCACCTGTCTTTCTCTAGCAGTCAAGTGAAGAAACAGCTGGAGAAATTAAACTGGAACAAGGCTACTGGTCCAAATGGTGTCAGCCCCAGAGTCCTGAAAGCCTGTGTGCACCAGCTATGTGGGATTCTACAGCACCTCATCATCAGCCTGAGTCTAGAAAAGGATCCAGTGCTGTGAAAGACATCCTGCCTTGTTCCAGTACCAAAAAGATCTCATACATCTTCTCCAAACAACTATAGACCTACCTGTAGCCCTAACATCCACATCACAAGTCCTGGAGAGACTTTTATTGATCCAACTGAGTAAGCAAAGCACCCTTCCAGGTCCCAGTTTGCTTGTCGTCATTGGGGTTTGAGTTGAAGACCCCATCATACACCTGCTTTAACGAACCCAGTGTCATCTGGACAAAGCCGGCAGCACTGTGATGTTGATATTCTTTAAATTTCTCCAGTGCGTTTAACACCACCCAATCTGCTTTATGACGAATGAAAATCCAGGAATCACAGGTGGGTGCCTCCACAATCACCTAGATTACTGACTACTTGACTAACAGACCACAGTTTGTGATGCTGAATAGATGTGTGTCTGACCAACTGGTCAGTGGCACAGGAGCACCACAGGGTACTGTACTCTCACCATTCCTCTTCACTCTGTACACCTCAGCCTTCCAGTGCCAATCAGAGTCCTGTCATCTGCAGAAATACTCAGATTACTCTGCAGTTATGGGGTGTATCACTGACAGACAAGAGACTGTGTACAGAGAACTGGTGGACCACTTTGTGGCATGGTGTAGGAACAATTATCTCATCTTAAATGTCGACAACACAAAGGAGATGATTGTGGATTTTGGGAGGACCAGGAAAAAGTCAAACAGCATTTCCATCATGGGAGAAGAAGTGGAAGTGATGGAGGAGTATAGATACCTTGGTGTTCACCTGAAAAGACTGGACTGGAGGTTCAACACTGATGCTGTTTATAAGAAGGGACAGAGCTGACTTTACTTCTTAAAGAAGCTGAGGTCCTTCAGTGTTTGCAGCAAGATGTTGCATATTCTAAATAAGTGTCTTCTCAAGAGTGCAATCCTTATCTACAGTCATCTGTTGGCGGAGCAGCATCAGAGCCAGTGACTTAAAGAAGCTGAACAAACTGATAAAGAAGGCTGGCTCTGTTCTGGAGCCTCTGGAGCTGATTCTGCAAAGGAGGATACTTCACAAAATGAAGAGCAACCCTAAGCATCCTCTACACAACACAGTAATTCAGAAACAGAGTGTCTTCAGTCAGAGGCTTCTTGAGATCTGCTGCAACAAAGACCACTACAGGAGATCCTTCCTCTCCACAGCTATGTTAATGAATCTTTACAGAGAATTAAATCATAACAGTTACTGCAACAATTTAATTTCCCATCTGAGATCAATAAAGAATTTTTGATTTTTTTTTTTTTTTATATTCTAAATAATTTAGCTAAGGCAACATATTTGTCATCTATTACACAAACTTAGCAATCATTTAGTCTAAACAACAACACCAAAAAAACAAATGCATGCTAATGTCACATGTTTGCATAAACAAGAATTTAAATAATGAACACATGCATATTTTGTAATCATAATAAGTATTGTTGAGGATAATTGGATGAATGATTTAAGTTGAGAGCATGTAGAAAGCTGTGTCATGGTTCTTATAAACATGTACAATATTGTGTAGCAACATTCACACAAGACAGAAACTTGACAAACAATGCTGCACTAAAACTATAAGCTATAAAAGAGAAAGAAAAGAGAGGAAAAAAGGTTGAAAGAGGGCAAAGTGAGGGGCAGCCAGCTGACTCCTTGAAAGGATTTATTACAACAAATTTGCATTCTGAAAGCCCCGGGGAATGCACCTGTAATATAAGTTGAACTTCTGTTTTGGCCTTGGCACAGGCAGTTGTGCTTTTATTGACTTCATTCCCATCTGGGTCATACGCTGCCACTAAATATTCTACACCAGAGTCTGTCAGTCTGCATCCTTCCTTTCTATATATATGTTTATATGTGTGCGTGTGTGTGTGTTTGTTTTTGTCCTTTTGTTTTTTTATTTTATCTTTGCTTTCAAGTGTCTGATGTGCAGAACACTGAAGTTATGGTAGTTCCCCTGATACTGAAGTTACCTTACATCATTGTGATAGTTATTGTGAGATTGAGCTGCATGGCTGCATGTCAGTGGGCCACTGCTGGTTAATATGATTGAATCTGTGTGTGAGTGGCATCTGGGAGGACAAGAGACAAGATATTGACAGGCTGTAAACCTATTTGTAAGTTTAAAGAGGACTTTGGATGGCCTTTCTAGCCATTTTTGTCCTATTGAAGGTACCGCTACATTCGCTTCACAACCATCAAACCTCCAAACACTTTATAATTACTTTAGAATGAGAAATAAAATGCTCACAAGTTAGGAAGTAATGCTACTTCCCTAAAAAAGATGATGTCGTCTCAATTGTTTTCTGAGTGGGTGAATTTCTCTAAGCTTTCCGTGAGGGGCAGTGGTGCCTCTTGAATGTGCACAAGTCCCAACCTTATGACGTAATTAGGTGAAGTCCCAAAATAAAACCTCACTCCATTGAGTTTGTGTGACTTGGATACACCGTGTTTATTTTGTATGGAAATACAACAGCACAACCATTGCAACAAAAAACAGAGAAAAGCCTACCATGTCCACTTTAATATTTTAGATTGATTGTGATGGGCATTGCCAGCTTTGACCATCATGCATTGCGGTCCAGCGCTGACTGGTAACACTACAGCCTCAGCCTCAGGCAGGAAGCTATTGGTAAATATCTAAATAGAACAAGCCAGCCTGTTCTCACATCCACTTTGTCACAGTCAGGAGCCTCCTGCTGGAATATGTAACATACTGGTGAGCCAGTCCTTATTTGTGATCTTTCAGCCTCACCAGTGGGTTTAATCACAGTATAATATGCATACTATACTATGAGTAAACTATGCATTTTTTTTTTTTTTTTTTTTTTTTTGCATGATGACTGCAAAGAAAAACAAATGCATAATGAGTTGCATTATTTAAATACTGATCTGATCAGAGGACTGGAATGCAGGTCTTTGAATGGAAGTTCTGTTTTTATTCCTCCATTATAACCTCAAGTCCTGACTTTCTTTAAATCTCTTCATCCAGCAAGAGACAAACACATAACTACTGTGCCGGTTGAAAAGACATGACACCAGAGACCTGTCCATGGTGTTACAATGTGCCTACCAAGAGCTCCTGACTAGTGTGTTATGAACTGGAAATGAAAATGTGTTTAATAAGCCCAAATCTTTGGGAGCTGCTGCAGTCTATTAATCTGGGCATCATCGTTGGTGTCGAAGTCAGTCAAGACTTTGACTGTGCCATGTTTTATAGATCCAACCATCAGCAAGGCATAATTATAGAAATGAAGGTGACAATTTGTACTTCCGTCTGTCTTCCTTCCCAGGTGGCCCGTCAGTCTCAGCTGTTAAGGGGCGTGTTTCCCGCCCTCTTCCACCCTCTTCCCTGCCCCCGTCTGGGCCGATGATGTTGACAACAGGGTTAACTTTGGCATGGAGATAGGTCTGTGTGTGTACGTTGTCAGTTTGTTAACATCCCTAAGCCTGCAAATGAACCTGCATTCCTCACATACCCTTCTCTATCCATAACAACAGGGAAAGCAAGAGGATTCTTCAAGACAGGCGACATGGTGATTGTGGTGACAGGCTGGATCCCAGGGTCTGGTCACACCAACATCATGAGGGCAGTGAGCGCCCTGTAACAACGTTACCTCAATGCACTCGGAACCTGACTGACATTCTGGCCTACCAACGTCCGGATCATATCAAGGACCAATGTGATGAAATTCTCAAAAATGAGCTCATAAATAAAAAGAATAAACTTTGTCACAGACAGAAGTGTCATTCAAACTTTTGGGTCTTATCTGGAAACATTTGCCACTGGCTCTGCTCTGAATAATGTTGAATTTGTGTTTGTTAAAAACAATGACTCCCTTCAAATAAAACTTGAACTGTTAATTCTAGCTCTCCTCCAGTTCTGAGCCTCCAAGCCTCTTCTTTTCATCTTTGATAATGAGAGCAAATATTGTCTCCTCTCTGTCTTGACAGTATATTGTAAACTTGACACCTTTTACATACTTTGGAAGTAGTCTTTTCCCATCCATAGTCCTTAACTTATCTCTCTGGCTGCACTTTTCTTTTGCTTCATAATCATACGCAGGCGTGGAGATGCACAGATGACAATATTGGACTAACGCACTCTTTGTCCCCTGATATCATCCAGATTGTTCATCTAAAGAAACTATATTTGTTCAGGCAGCCTGGAGCTTTTGTTTCTCACATACAGCATCTGAAATGTTGTTTTAATGATATTTGCAGGTAAATAGAGGGTATAGTCTATTTTTACAATTGGATAATCTATCATATATATTATACATACATACATACATACATACATACATACATACATATATAGCACAGAAAACTCCCCTTTTTTCAAGATTAAAAAAAAGTTTCATCATCACTATTATCACGCGCTCCTTCGATGCATTGGTGAGAGAGGATGACGCGCGACCAGTACCTGCTAGAGATGCGTGCGTCTTGAGCTGGCCGGGCATGCGGCCTTGAGGGCTGGCTGATGGGAATGCGGATGCCATGGCAACTGCCCGATGAAATTCAGACTTTTCCTTTACTTGCACAATTATGCATTTAATCTTTCATTCACGTGCGTGGTGCACCTCCTCGGACGCGCATCCTTGACCTCTAAACGTGAGCTGGAGAGAGAGAAGGGAATTCAAAGGTAAAGTGGACTCGATCCTCTCGGAACAGTTCAAGGTACACAGACTGCATGCTCAACAAGTAGTTTTCTTATTTTTGTTTTATCTATTTATTTGTCTTCAAGGGCATCCTTCGATTCTTCTGAATACGCCGTTTTTATCGTGGGTCAGATTTTTCTTTTTTCCTCTACACGTTGAATTATATTTCCGAGGTGCCATAAGAGGGGAAACGACACCGCCGGGCACCACTAAAATTCGGCAGAAGAAGGGCTGTAAACAGAGCCGGCTAATCAAAGCACACGATATTTCAAACGTCATTCTGTGAAAAGCAGACCAAGTTGACTCAGGCGTCAGCGTCTCCTCCGGCTGTGAGCGCCTCGGTCCCCGGTAGACGGTGATTCGGTGCGCGCTCCATTGTGAAGAAGGTGGCTTTTCCGCTCGGATGCTGAAAATGACAGCGCGTCGTGGACTCCGTGAAAGCATGGGTTAGATTTTGTGGAATTCTTTTTGACTTTGTCTGCTGCTGTGAGTGTTCATAACGATCTGTTATTATTCCGTTAGCGTGTTTCTGGATGTTGTGTCAGAATGAATCTGTGCGTCTTGGAGTCCGAGCGCCCGCGTGTGCCTGTAATGTGCGTCCCTTACTTCCACTGACAACCCGTACGTTTTGGCAGAGAATCAAGTGTCCTTTGTCATCCATCCGAATGTTCCCCATTCTACCGTCTTACCGCCCCAAATATCTCTAACATGATGATATATGCTGAAAGAAAGAAGCCAAATTGGGTGAGCAGTCTGGTCATGAAGGCAACACAGCGAAAGACGCCGACGGCCAGTGAGTGTCGAGCGCTGTTATCTACAATAGACCGGGGAAGCCGGTGCCAATATGACCGGCGTCGGAGCGTTGAGGGCGGCTGTGGAGAGGAGAGGTAGGGCCTCGGGCGGAGAGCAATGTTTCAAGGACAAAGAAGGAGGCATGATACAGAAACATCTCTAAGCGCAAACGACAATCTTAAAAAAAAAAAAAAAGAGGAAAAGCGAGACTGCTGGCGTCACTCTGGCAAGGGGAAGGATTCAGTGTCTGCGTGGGGCATTTCCAAGGGCACAGAGGTAAGGATGACCACATTACCAGATAGAGGGAGGGGATGGGAACCGTCTCCTCCAAGAGAATGAACAGACCCTCGGGACAATTTGCTTTCCCTACTTTTATTTAATATTAAGACTGACATTGACATTCAGACAAATCCAGGCAGGACTCAATATTACACAGCTTGGGGGGCGTGAGTACGCCTACAGGTTACAGTCCCCCTCCTCCCCACCTCATCTTCCCTGAATTGGGATGGATGGGGTTGCCGGGGGTGTGGGTACCCCTGGTAGTCTGGGGTCTGGAGGTGACAGCCTGCCCAGACGTAATGGAGGAGACTCGAAGCGGCGCAGTAAGGGCAGCCTGCCCTCCCCGGGCTACAGGCTGTCCCAAGCCTCTCTGGAAGGAGAGAAGGGCTCCTTCGGGGCGGAAAGCACCTCCTCAGGTGGACGCGGCCGTCGCCTCTCCATCATGAGCTCTTCCACCAGGGATGGCCTTCCCTTTCGCACAGCAGGCACTCCGACCACCCCGGTGCCCCTGCCCCTCCCGCCACCACCGCCATCCTCCTCCTGTGGCACGGTCCATCCGCCTCCGCGCTCCGTGGGCTTTGCTGCGTCCCGCGCTGCGCTGCCCTCCACCTCCTCCACCGGGACCGGGGTCATGGTGGTGGCCACCGGCGCAGAGACGACCACCACCACGGCCTGCAACACCACTGCAGCGGGCACCCCCGAGATGGTGGGTCAGTCTGGGCTCGGCGGGTTTGGCATGGGGCTGGACGGGGAGGACTACAGCAACTCAAACCAGAGCACCTTCATCCAGAGACAGTTTGGGAGCTATGCTTCAGCCGGGGGTCAACAAGTTCAGCCTGCGCATGTTTGGATCTCACAAAGCTGTGGCTCTGGAGCAGGAGAGACTCAAATCAGCAGGAGCGTGGATCATACACCCTTACAGTGACTTCAGGTATGGAGCCACACTAACACACACTTCACATTATGCAAGTTACTCTCGGGAATAAATGCCACTTGTAGCATATAAAAGAGAGGTAGTTCTTTTAAAAAAAGTTCTAAACAAATGGAAATTGATACATCTAAAGAGCACTCTTGAATAATAATAATAATAATGGACACTTAAGAAGGGGGATATGGATGAGAACAGATGATGTATTCATGCATTTAGCAGCTTCCTGTGAGGTTAGTGGCTAAAATCAGGAGGAAGACCACTGGGAGAGAAGAAGGACATGCAAGAGGCAGAGTGTATAGACCATTTATAGGAACGTTAGGGTTCCATGAGGCAAAAATGTGTCTGAAGGAAACAGGGCATGGCAGCACATGAAAGAGAAAAGAGCATGAGAAAATATTGGGGAGACAACAGAAGAGGCAGTGAGAAAGTGACAAGGCCCCCAGGATCGACCACAATGGCAAAATGGTAATAAGAGCAACAGATACTGGCTGAAATTTGTTTTCAGATTAAAAAATAAAAATAAAAATAAATCCACAGATAAACAGAGGCGAGGACATGTATATCAGAAGGACACATTTAGCCCAGCGGTGCAGGAAGTCTTCCTTGTCAATTCAGTAAAATGTTAATAATGTTTCCATGCAAGGTAGTGCATGAACCCAGCACAGCGCTCCCTGCTGGGGACTTGTCATTCAGATTTCTTTAGTTACCTGAGCTGTCCACTTAATGACCCCTGAGGTGCATACAAGGCATAGTCATTTTTGTGTTGTGTTAATAAGATACTTTGTATTTAGTTCAAAATGAGAGTGCTTCAGTAAATTATCTGGCTTTACATTTATTTTTCCACAGAGACAATTATGGCAGATAAATTCCACGAATGTCTGCACTGAGGGAAATTTGGATGCCCCGTATAACATACATATTAGGTTACCATCAACTGGCTGATAGTTTAAACATTCACATATGCTAGTTCTTGTCAACTAAAACTCCTCAGTTAGTATACACTTCTAAAATGTGCAGGTGGACAGCTGAGAGAGTAACAGCATTCATAATCTCCAGACAGACTGGAGCAACAATGGAGGACTTGATCCCCAAGGCTCTTGGCCCACTTTTGTCTCATCAGCCACACAAGGGCACATATAGACTGTTCCGTTTTGATTTGTCTGTCGATGCAATGATCAGTCCCTATAGTGCTACCAGAGGGGCAGGTGTGATGATGAATGAGGACAGTGATGAATGGAGAGGAGGATAGATGAAGGCGTGTGGATGGAGTTTTGCCACTTTTGAGCCTCAGTCTTTCCTACACTTACTGATTCTCGTCAAAGACAACCTAAAGATGTTAATAACCATCATTATCCTGTTTTAGGATGATAATTGAATTCTTCTAAATAATGTATGGTGATCAAGATTATGCACATTGACTTTGCATCATGCATAATTCAGTCATATAACTTTTCAGCGAAGAACCTGTAGTCCAGAGCAATATCTAAAGAGGAACTTTGTGAGAACTAGTGACAGATTGAGACAGACGACCATTAAAACAGGTTTTTGTGTAATTTCCTAGCATCAGCCTTGAGCACAAGGGCGTGTTAGCTTATCTTTAGCAATATGTATGCCTGTCTGTCATCACTAGTCTGCTGATAAGCTTCTGCTCCGTGCATCTAATCACAAAATGTCATTTTGTTTTTTCACCCAAAAGGTTATAATAGATGGAATATGACTTAAGAATATTCATATCCACACATAATCCACAGAGTAAAAATGTAGTTTCCAGTCGCTGCTATGCTCGTTGGTCTGTTTGTCTAGCAGGATGACGAGTGGAAACTCATGAGAAATTGACATCTGGCAAACTGTGAACAGGGAACCACTCACAGACTGCTCAGCAGACACTTGGCCTCAATTACAGCAAAATTAGTGTTTGGCTTGACAACAGCTGAGCAGGTAGATGCAGGTCAGTTATCCCGCAGCACCTGTTCATGTTCAAGATGGAATACTGATGAGGCCGTAGAGAACCGCTTTGATTGCATTTGCAATTCCTATCTCTGTGTGTCCAAGCATCTATGTGAAGAGGTAGTACGTGCACAGTATTCATAAGCGTGCACACATATATGCCAGCGTGAACTGCAGATACAGTCTTTGGTCTTGTGTCAGTTTAGAGATCAGAGACAGGGCTTTGTCGGGTATTTAGCTTGACGTGACAAATGCATTTTTATTTTAGACGCGACACCTCTTCGTCTGTTTGGTTGTTCTGATTTGATTTAGCGGTCGCAGCTCAGAGAGAAGAGTAGAGTCTAGTCCACAGAGGCTGATTAATGCACAATGTCATGCATTACTTTGCCCAGGAAATTAAAATGCTACAGCTAAAAAGAGATCATATTAGAATAAGTCTCATTCAAAACTATGCAAATTTTAGATGTAGGAGCACGTTGCAGAAAAACATATAATTTCAAAAGAAAAACAGAAGAAATTTAATGAGTAAGTGAGTTCTCAGTACTCAAACAGAAGTTCCAGTACTACAAGATAAAGCTTGTTTCATTAGAACAAACTTTATCTTGTTCTAATGGAACAAGATAAAGGCTTAATTTAAACTGAATATTTTCATTAAGTCATATTGCACCTGTACATATAGTCAGTGACATTTCCTGTGTTTTTTGGGAGCAGCCTCACCCAGCATACCCAGTTTGGCTCATATCCAGGCAGCAGTACACCACACTAAGCTTTCCTTTGCTGAACCACAGCCATCATGAGGCAACTTCTGCTGCCTCAGAGACCGATCCAGTGGTCCTTCACCTCCTGACCTCTCTGCTGCCAACCATATTCCAGACCCTGTTGAAGGACTGATTTGCAAACCATATGTATCCCCATGGCTTAGCCTTTATTCTCCTTCTTACTCCCAGGAAAAAAGTGGAATCTATAGTCATTATTGTTGTTTTTTTTTATCACTGCTGAAGCAGCCTGCAAAAGTCAATTATTTCTATTATCCATTGACAGAAATATTGAATCTATTAATTAACTAGTTTCTTTGTTAGTGCAGAGAAAACAGAGAAAAAATGTCCGTGGGGGCTTACAGGCACAGCTTGGCCCAAAGAACACTCTAAAACCTAATAATAAAAGAAATAAAAATGAAAAAAAATCATATTTCATACTAATCATACTGAAGTCTATAGATATGAATGGCAGTGAAGCAGCCAGGCCAGCACAATGTTATTTACAGATCTGTTACTTATAATCAGAGTCACGAGGCGTGTGGTTGGGGTTAGTGTGTGTTACTGTAAATGATCACTTTATTTGTTGTCAGTGAATATGAAATGATATATCTGTCAGTATAAGTGACAAAGTCTGAGAGAAGAATATGTGTAGAGTGAAATGACTCATGCATGTGTTAATCTTCCTCATTCTGGTGGAAGCATCACACCATGAGGTTGTGCTCAATAGAAATCAAGCCCACAGCTTGAGAGTAGTTTATCAGAAAAAAAAAGAGACATGGCACGTATAGACAGCGACAGGGTCTGAGACAGTGGCAAAGCATGTCAAGGTGATGGATGAAGGGATCGGGGTTTAGGAAGAAGAGAGAACGAGAGATGACAGGAATCGTCTTCAGATGATTGGATTGGCTCTTCTACTCAGCATTAAATGCTTTCAGAATCCAAATGGCACGAATGATTTCCTGCATTTTTATTACAGCACTACGTCACAGCTAAATGCCCGGAAATTGATGAGTCCTTCCAAGGTTACTCTGGTTTGCCTCAGTCTGTCCCCAGACACAATCCAATACTGAAAATGGAGGACCTTCTTGCAGATTGAATAAAAATTGGATGCATTTTGTTGATGTCTTTTGTGAATATTAAATATGTACAATACTTCCAAAAAAACAGCATACTGTGTCATTTAGTATAGAACAGGCGATACAACTTTCTACAGCGGGTTGATGTGACAGTATGTGCAATTTAAACATGAAAATCAAAATATTTCATATTTTCATAAAAAATATATATTGTATCTTTATGGCTTATTTTTTTCCAAGGCCTTTGCACCGCTACCTAGCCATTTTCACTGTGTAAAGCTATTCAGGTTGTGCCATTAAAAAAAAAAACTTTTTATATACAAAAATACTTCATAAAATAATAAAATACTTCTTAAATATAAATAAAAGCTGGTTTTGACATGTCCAACTGTGTGAAAGGCTGCCATCAAAGTTCATGGTGGTTTCTTTCATGAACTGGAATATGAGGGACATTTGTTGTTTAACACTGTTTTGCATCTACTTCGCCTATATTTTAGATTTAATTTCTTGCATCTATCATTTCCTGTTTTTTAAATGCTCTGAAAATGATTCTAATATGTTTAAAAAGTGCAAAAAAAAAACATTTATCTCAAGGTTTTTTGACAAGTATTGCGCATATATTGAAAAATATAAGGAAATAACAATGAGGTAATGATAATGAAATAGATTTCAAAATTAATCTTAGACTTATGGATTTCAAGAGACTTTAAAAAGTGCAAAAGTTGAGTAAGTCTCTGTGTTTGTCTTTCTAGGTTCTACTGGGACCTGCTGATGCTACTATTGATGATGGGCAACTTAATCATCCTGCCTGTGGGCATCACGTTCTTTCGAGATGAAAACACTCCCTCGTGGATCATCTTCAACGTGGTCTCTGACACTCTCTTTATGGTTGACTTGGTTCTCAACTTCAGGACTGGCATCGTCAAGGAAGACAGCACAGAAATATTGCTTGACCCCAGGTCAGAGGAAATATTCATGTGTGTATTGTAATAATGGAGTAATGTGCTTGTGCATGGTCTGGAATATCAGCGCAGTAAGCCTGTTGCCATAAATTTAAATTTGCTCTTGTGGCCATCTGTTGGGTTTCCGTTCAATCATATTCATATGAGAAATGTGGAAAGGTGACGCGGCACAGCTTTGTTTAAGCTCCAGTGTGTTCCAGATGAATATTAATGAGGGGTGTCTCATGCCAGACAAATGTCTGACTCACTTCCACAAAGCCAGACCTCCAGATGAAGCATGTCACTGGTCTTCCATCTTCCTCTCACTCAGGGAGATACGCCAGAACTACTTGAAGAGCTGGTTCCTGGTGGACTTTGTGTCATCCATCCCAGTGGACTACATCTTCCTGATGGTGGACAGTCTGGACTCAGAGGTCTACCGGACGGCCAGGGCGCTGCGTATCGTCCGCTTCACCAAAATCCTGAGTCTCCTCCGCCTGCTCCGCCTGTCCAGACTCATCCGTTACATCCACCAGTGGGAGGAGGTGAGAGGCACAGACATGGAAAAAGAGGTTATTTACGGCATGACTCATCACAAGGCACTTTCTTGTTACACAGCTTTATAAAGCTTGTTCTGAGGGTTTGAGACACCCCCCCTCCTTTTTTTTTTGTTTTTATTTAACATGGTGCTTCATATCTAGAGGCTATGGGATGAAACGCCTCAGACAAATGTGGTTATATCCTCATTTTTACTCCCCCCCCCTTCCTGTGTTCTCTTCTGTCACTATATTAGATTTTCCATATGACGTATGACCTTGCCAGTGCCATGGTGAGGATAGTGAACCTGATCGGTATGATGCTATTGCTATGCCACTGGGACGGCTGTCTCCAGTTTCTTGTCCCAATGCTGCAGGACTTCCCTCCTGATTGCTGGGTTTCCAAGAATTTGATGGTGGTGAGTCTCCACCCTGGACTCCTGATGCAACTCTAATGTTCTCAGTTCTCAGTTCATATGAGATCATTGTTTTATTGTCAGATTTAAAAAAAAAAAAAAAAAACAAGACCTTCAAGCTGAGTTGAATTAATTACACAAAGCTCTATCAGTGTGCACAATAATTGTTTCAGATGAAGGCTGGGAGCTCATTCTGAAAGGAGCTGGGTATTCACAGTGGATGTACACAGTGAAGCTGTTTATCAGATATAAAATGGTGTCCTCCTTATCTGAATTAATTGGCTCATGTAGCAGCATGTCCATCTGGAAGAAAATGGACCGTCATCATTAGAAAGATAAAGAGGACCGTCTAATTAAAAAGCTCATCAGATATTGTGTAGAGGTGTGAATGCACACAAACGTGGAAAGCTTGTGTGTGCAGACTTGCAGCTGTGGATGCAGATGTGCAGTTGTACGACGAACAGCTGAGTCATGTCTCACTGGTTGCCATGAGTGATGGTTGCTATGCAGGCTGATGCTGGGATATTCCCCAGAGAAAGTCCCCTCATCCTCTAGACCATTAATATCTTGTTATAATTGGACTCACACACTAAACAGCGGACGCACACAAACACAGGTGGTCTCTTTGTATTTGTAGTCTCTTTGACTGAACGTGTGCTTTATATGTTCTGAAATTACACTATTTTTGCAGTTACACACATCTGTGAGCTGTCAGTTAACTATGATCTTAGGTCTTAGGGAAAAAAGCTTGTGTAACGTGTCTAAATTAGGAATTATTAGATACTGAGAAGGCATTGTAATTACCACTTTAAACTTGCTTCGGTCTGTGTCCCACTCAGAATGACACATGGGGCGTGCAGTACTCTTATGCTCTCTTCAAAGCCATGAGCCACATGTTGTGTATTGGGTACGGTGCCCAGGCTCCAGAGGGGATGACTGACGTGTGGCTCACCATGCTCAGTATGATCGTAGGCGCCACCTGCTACGCTATGTTCATCGGCCACGCCACTGCTCTCATACAGTCACTGGACTCCTCACGACGACAGTATCAGGAGAAGGTGAAACATGACTTTCATCCATCTGTTGCTAAGTGTATTTCTAACCTCATAGCTAATAGTTCTCTATCCTCTATTCAGCCCGATTACTGTACAAGTCTGTAGCTAACTATAAATAATTAAAATGTTGAAAAATATTGGATAAATTTTAACAATTTATCAAAATTTGCCAGAGGTCAAAGTTGTTAAACACTAAGATGCTCACCTTACAAACTTGCTAATGAGGTTTTGGCTTTTTTTTTATTATTATTGTTGTTGTTATTTTATTGATAATTATTAAAGTATTGTGAAATATTTTTCCACCAATTTACTATCCAAGTGTTCCAAACCTGAAGGTGAAAAGTCTTTTTTTTTTTTTCAAACAAATCTTAATTCCAGGGGGACAGAGTATTAAACATGTTTCACCTTCTTTGAAAATCTTTAGGAATTCTTATTCTAATTCATTTATTTGAATTGTATGTCCTTAAAAATATTTATTATGTGAACAGACAGATTTTCATCCAGCCTATGCAGTTGCTCAAAAGAGGAGGCCTTTCCCGTTAGACAGCTGGATTCTCATGAGAAGTGCAAGATCAAAATCACAAGTATCCAGTTCCTTGTGTCTTAATCCAGAATCTAAAATCAATCATTGTTATATACTGGCAGTGAGATTTCAGGTTTGATAACAGGTAATGGTTATGACTTCTGTTCAGTTTCAGGCACTGCTTATCATTTTTTATTGGTTTTACGTTAATTTATCAAAGGCAGTCACTTCGTATAGATGTTAAAACTGCATTTTAACAACATATGCTACAATAATGACAGTAGTTGCTATTAAAATTAAACACCATTCACTTTAAACTATCTAGTGCGCGTTATAATTGAGAGAAATTAATGAGTGGATGAGAACGTGATCACAAAGAATATATAGATAACTTATTTGTATATATTAACTTATATCTGTCTCACAGAGAGATTATTTCCTTTCAAGGAAAACCATTGGTCAAAATGGACCAAACAAATAATTAAACAGCACAATTTTGTATCAAAATAATTATACACTGCATTTTAATGTTCTAAACCATACCTGTTATTCAATGACACGCAGAAACAGATATAGAAACGGAGGTTTTCTCTCACAAAGTGACATTTCTGTCCTTCTGTTATTGCAGTACAAGCAGGTGGAGCAGTATATGTCCTTCCATAAGCTTCCTGCAGATATGCGGCAGAAGATCCATGAGTATTATGAGCATCGTTTCCAGGGGAAAATGTTTGATGAGGAGAACATCCTGGGAGAACTCAGTGAACCACTAAAAGAGGTAATAAATTCACAAACACCAAATGTGCTCATGTTCCAATAAAGGTTCTCTGACCTCCATGCCGTTAATCTGTTTTACCTCCTCATTTAGGAGATAGTCAGCTTTAACTGCCGGAGCCTGGTGGCGAACATGCCACTGTTTGCCAATGCTGATCCCAACTTTGTGACTGCTGTGTTGACCAAGCTTCGCTTCGAGGTGTTTCAGCCATCTGACTTCATCATTCGTGAAGGCACTGTTGGACGTAAAATGTATTTCATCCAGCATGGACGAGTCAGTGTGCTGACCCGTGGCAACAAGGAAACCAAGCTGAGTGATGGGTCTTACTTTGGTGGTGAGGACGTTTCATTGTCTAAGAGGTTAAACAGCCAAGACTGTTTTTTTGGAAGAAAAAAAGATTATTGTTCATTCAGTGGTTCCTTTTGTGCAGGTATACAATGCTTCATTTATATAACAGATCCAGCATACTTTCCATTATTCCTCTACTATTGTCTCCTCTTCCAACATCAGAGATTTGTTTGTTGACTCGTGGACGGAGGACAGCCAGCGTCCGTTCAGATACCTATTGCCGTTTATACTCTCTCAGTGTGGACAGCTTTAATGAAGTACTGGAAGAACATCCAATGATGCGACGGGCCTTTGAAACTGTTGCTGTTGACCGTTTGGACCGTATTGGTAAATTATGGATTTGTTATTCTTGCATTTGTCTGTGTAGTGACTTGGAATTGCAACTTCACTCAGTTTGAACAATTTTAAATATTTGCAATAAACAGTTCTGCTCTGCTGAATTTTTTATCACGACAGTCCTGAACTGAATGTTCAGGATTCGTGTTTGAAAACAAATAGTTAAGTATTAGCACTGTTCTCAGTGAAGGTCAGAAAATATATGAACCTAACGCTCCAGCTGTCTGCTTTATTTATTACCAGATAACCTTACCTTCAACAAAAGTCTTTCATTGGTCCTTTTTTCTGCTTTTACCCCTCCACAGGGAGGAAAAACTCCATGCTCCTGCGGAAGTCATCTCAGGGTGGTTCCTTGGGGGGCAGCATAGGTCGTGGAGGAGGCCGAGGTGGAGGGGGTCCAGGAGCCGGGGGTGGCCTTACAGCAAGTGGTTTGGGTTCCTGTGACAGCATGCTGGTGCAACAGATTGTTAAACATGACAGCATGCCAGCCATGCAGGACGCCATTGCAGCTGCTGCAGCAGGAAGAAGCGGAGTGATGGGAGGAAGTGGCACGGTGTCCCCTCGGCCACGCCCTGTCATCTGGGCACCACTTGTTCATGCCCCCCTGCAGACAGCAGCTGCCACCAGTAATGTAGCCATTGCCCTCATGCACCAGCAGCAGCAGCAACAACAGCAGCTCCAGCAGCTACAACAGCAGCATGCTCTTGGAGGAGCTTTTTTCCTTCCCTCTCCAATGATCTCCCCTTCTCCCTCATCCTCCTTTCCTCTTTCTCCTCCTCGTGGTTCTGTGCTACAGCCCCTGCGCCCCTCTGTGAGCTCTCTCATTGGGATGATGGCAATAGGAGGTATGAGTGGTTTATCTCCAAGGGGAGGATTCCCCGTTTCACCCTCAGGTATGTGCCCCCCCAGTGGGGTGACATCACCTCCGACTGCTAAAACGCCGCCCACTCCAGCCTCTACTGCTCCTCCACCTGTCCAACAAGGAAGGACTCTTCATTACAGCCCCAGATTTCAAGCTGACCATCCCTCAATGACTGCTGGAGCAGTTGGAACCCCAACAGGGGGAGGGCCCGCTCCAGCCATACACAAGGTAACACCCACCAACCCAACAGCCTCTTCCAGTAGTCCATCAGATGGCAACACTTGTCAACAGGGTGCAAAAGAGGCTTTGTTACGTCATGGAGGAAATAGCTGTCAGGCTCTGCCAGCATTGGGAAGACTCACCCAGGAGGCCAGGCTGTTGTCAGCCTCACAGCCCACTCTGCCTCACCGCTCCTGGGTTGGAGTGCAGCCTCATCCCGCCCTTCATCGGAAGGCCTCTGGTGGGAATTTGTTGGCAGCTCCCTTCCTGGCAGGACAATTGGCCAGGGGAGGAAGTGCAGGCATGCTGACCTCTAACCCCCAAGTACAGCTGATGACAAATGTACCATGTAACACACAAGCACAAGCCACCATTCCTGTTCAGTCCACCATAACACAGGCAATCTCTGCAAGCACTGCTGCGCAGTCTACAGCTCACACCGCCTCTATGCCGACACCCATAGCTGCACACATGCCCTCTACAGCTTCTTTGCTCTCCTCTCCCACCCCCTCACCTGTACCCACTCCTTCATCTCCAACACCTATACTCTCCCAGACACCTCGCCCAAAACCAATCCCAACAACCCTTTCTGGCTCTTCCTCCCCTCCCCCCTGCTCCACCCCACCATCAGTGGGAGCAGGCCCGCTGTCGACTCCCCGTCCCAAACCAATTCCTACACGCCTCTCCCCGCTCTTCCTCTCCCTCTCCATGCTCCACACCACCTCCGTCCTCTGTTTCTACCCCAGTTCCTCTACCTCAGCCTCATGGGCCCAAGTCATCACTCACATCCTCTTCTCCTCCTTCCTCTCTGCTCCCCTCTTCTCTAGCACATCCTCAGAGCCCCAAAGCCAAGTCATCCAACACACCGCCTTCTGCCTCTCCATTGTCTGGTCCCAGCCCCTCCCTGACCCCAACCCCTTCAATGATACCAACTCCCACTCAAACAACCCGTATTCAACCTTCTACTCCCACGCAAACTCCTACTCAAACAATCACATTTGTTACTCCTGCCCAGACACTTAACCCTATATCTTCCCCATCTCCTGTCCCAGTCTCATCTGGCCCCTCCCTAAGTAAATCCCAGAGCCCAACACCTTGCCTCCAGCCATCTGTATCTAGCTCAACCAGAGGCACCCCCTCAATCCAAAAGCAAATCTCACCTGTCACCCCAGTCCAAACTTCAGCCCCTGCCCCAACACCTGTCAGCAGAAACTCTTCAACTAAAATCACTTTCTCAGTTCATCCTGTGAAACAAACCTCTCCTGTTTTCACTCAAAGCCCCACATCAGGCTCTAGCGGTACCGTCACACAAATCCCATCAACAATTTCATCTTCCACAACATTACGTCAAAACCAGAGCTCCACTAACCCCTCCTCCCTTTCTGTAACCCCCTCCACCACTTCCTCAAGTGTACAGTCTACCCCTGTTCAGTCCCTAAAAGAAACCGCCACAGCTGCCCCTGCCCATTCCCAAAAACTAAACACCGCCCCTGTTCAGACCGTCCAGGCATCCACCGCAGAATCCAACCAGACAGCACATGCAGCCACCCCTGCTAACTCCACCTCACCTAAAAACGGGAAGAAGGACCCTCAGCTGTCACTCAAAGACTCAGAAGGACTAAGGCACAAACTACCCGCCAATATGTAAGACAGAAGTGGACTTTGGGTTGCACCCGATGCTGACTAGCAGAGCCATGCATATGCAGACTTGTGTCAAACATGGCAACAAGCAGCCAATTATCTCACGTGGACAGGTACATCTTGTTTGTATTTAATCTAGGATGTGATTGTCTTAGAACATCAAGTGTTCATGTGTTCATCTGCCAAGCCATTGATCAAGGAGAAAGACTTTATTGGTCTGCTGAAAGGAAAGTGTTCTATGGCAGAAATGTATACATGCGTATTTGTGTTAGTAATTGCTGAAGCAAGCAGGGGAGCTGAAGGGGAAATATGCTGCACTACACAAAAAAATCTGGATGTAAGCAATGGCTAAGATTGTTAAAAGTAAATGAAAACAGCAATACATTGAGGCATTTTACCTATCTGAAACAGGAAATGACCTATATTATAGATGAGATAAAATAGCAATCTTTTTGCTGATGGGAAGAAAATCCATTTGTGATGTCAAAATGCAGGCAATAGAGCAGATACTTCCTGCTTTCCAGCTCCAACACCCTCTTGCCTCCCATTCTTCACAAAAGTGTAATATTTTCTCATCAGAATCTCAATAATTATGATATAGCATTTAAAAATAACTGTAAAGTTGATATTCATATGAATTTAAATTCTTAGGAACAGTTCATTGGTAGTTTTGTTGTCACAAGTGTGTGGTGTTTAGTTTATTTGACAATACCGAAATCTGAAGCCTACATGTTCACTCTGACAAGTTCTGTAAATTGTGTTTGGTGTGTGTGTGTGACTCACGATACTGTGCACTGTGGCTCACATGATTTTGTTCCACCCAGGTCCCTGTATTGTAAATACGTGCCTCTCTGTGGCTCTGTTGTATGCTTCCTCACCCCTCAGCCTCCTTGCCTTTCATCTTGTTTCTGTCTAGCTGCCTTTCATCTGAATTCACAGCTCTGGTCGCGAAATGTTTCTTTGACGCTTGCAGATTTGCTCTCCCTTTCTCTTGGTTTGTGCAACTCTTGGCTGCCATCAGCTACATTTTCATTAGGCTCTCTTCCTTCTGTCAGCTTGTGACACTGTTTCTGCACTATTTCCAGTGATGTTTCATGTTGTTTGTGGGTAACAATAAGACATGTATTTCTTAATCCTGATACCATGTTGCCTAGACTATATATATATACATATATATATGGACCAAATGTTTTATTTTTAATTTATCACAGCTGTAGCTTTTAAAAATAAAAAAGGCTAATAATGCAGTCAAAATGATGACTTTGAGTGTGACAATGAAGGTGATGGTTATGTTTGTGATTATGATGAAAAGGGTGATGATGCTGTACATCTGGATGAAAGAATAAAGTAGATTTATATATCAAATGTGTATTGAGGCACAAGCTTATTTGAGTACAATGTGATGTGAAGGTATGGATGGCAGAAACTTATGTTTAAAATGCACAGCACAGTAAACTTCTATGTGAGTAAAATGAGTACAAAACCATGTCAAAAAATTAAACAAAACCCAAACCATGACTGTTCTGCTCTGAGGTCCAGGCCCTCTCTAGTAGTTTTGAAAAAAACAATTCAGCTTCTCACTGACATTTATTGAGTCCCTCCTATTCCCATGGACTATCTCTGCAGTTTTATGAGAAAGTGGTTTCTCAGTGTTCCTACTGATAAACAAAAGTAAACTGTGTAAAAACAAACTTCAAAAATTAAACTTCAGTGATTTCCACAAAGCAAGGTCAAGAGTTAACTTTCCACTGTGATGAAGACATTGTTTTTGAAAGACTTTGCTGACTCATGCTCAGTTCTGTGAGTGTGGCAGTCGCCAGGATGTTATGAATACTGAGGTGATGAGTACCCTCAACTCACTCCTACACACCTCAGACGTATCTGGCCAAACCAAACACGATTGTTTCTTGAATTTTTTTTTTCATTAGATTTGTTGGTTTGTAACATTCAGTTACAATTTTTACTCTTTAAATTGTTTCCCCATCATGGAAAGGTCTTATTGATCCATCCAAACACTGCAAGAAAGAAAATTTCAATAACAACGATAGTGAAAGTACCTCATAATATATAATAATGTAGAGTACAGTATTTCAGTAAAATTATGTGTGTTTCAGAAATTTCACTAAGCTTATCCTAAAGTTTGCATATTGAGTTGGTTATCAGGGGAGATTTCTGGTTCAACAAGTTCCAATTCAGACTTGGATGTGACTCTTTCGACCCCAGCTTCAACGTGTACATGACCTCTGAAGATTAGAGGTTTTGTGACTCGGCTAAAAGACTGCTGTGCAACAAAAGAACTTCCCGTGTGAGTTAATGAGAACTGTCTTCTTCGCTTCCCCAACTCTTCTGCTCCTGGATCCCCAACCCTAATCCTGTGCCTCTCAGCAGCAGGCAGGCACACTCAGATCCAAGGTTAAGCTTGTATTGTGCGGACATTTAAGACTCTGCTGCTCCTAAAAGGAGCTAAATGAATATCTGCCTTCATGAGGGGCCGATTACAGTTGCACTGAATTACCTTTTTTCCTTGCCTTCCCCCGCTGTTACTGTCCATGAGGTGTTCGCAGCTCCCCCTGCACCACGCAGATGTCAAGGAGAGAATTACTTTGCACATCTAAGAGTTAAGAGGCATTAACATATTGGATTTATAGTCATTAGTATTTGCATTGTGTTTTAATAGCCACTGCTGAGTCACATATGGCAGCATAAATGTACCTGTAAAAGGATAATTAACTGAGAGCTGCAAATATTTGAGGATTTGTCTTTGTGCATGACAAAAAGAGAGCTCTTATGCCAGACGCTGTGCAGAAAAGGGCTCTAACCGCTTTCTACTTGCAGTGCAGAATTAAAGCACTTTTGTCGTTTAAGCCTCACGTAAGCAGACTCAGACTAGGGGTTGCAATTTGTACATTGACCACGAGATGGCAGTGTTGTAACTTTAACTATGAGGCAACAAGAACGAGATAGAAACCGCTTTATCGCAGAAATATGCAACTCTGAGTTAACCTAAGGAAAAAAGGAAGCCAGTAAAACAACTGGAACCTGTCTGGTTAAGTGGAGGAGCCACTGTGGAGGCAGTAGGCGATGTAGAAGAGGTTCCAGCCAGGATTACCAGCCATGAATAGATTTGGGGGGTGGGGGGGATAAACGGGACTTGTAATTACTGTCTGTCGCTGAGGCTCTGAAATAGACTCAGAGGGAAGTCTTTACCTGACTGGAAACAAAATAGAAGTCCAGGCAGAAGCTATATAATGAGTATCTTATCCCTCATCAACAGTCAGCCCACAAACAGACTGTGGGATCCTTCCTGCTATGCGTTAAAACAGCAGGTTGCACATGTGCTGCTGCAAGTTCAACCACAAACTGATGTTAACTCCTCCAGACTGTTTCATCTGAGAGCTTTTAACACTCCTTGGATAAAAGTATGCACACTTCAGTCTAAAACGTATTGGCAGAATTTGGCGTACAGGTTTCACTTTTTATAAATTACTGCTAAATTTTAGAGGAAAACATTTGGTTTCACTCCATTCGACTGGACAGATATTCATATTGTATTTAACAAAAACTGTAAATTAGAGTTAAATAAAGTTCACTTTCATGTAAATGTTAATGTAACTGATTCATAACAAAAACAGTAAATAAAGGACATTTATCAGCTTACATCTATATTTTCTGTCAGGTAGCCTCCAGCACAGACTTACCCACAGATACAGTGGCTGCAGTGCACTACTGGACTGATGACAAGACTTTTTTTTTTACTCAGATATGTACGTTGAATGAAACGAATGAAATGCTGGGCTGAAAAGCAGAAAATAACCTGCTCAGTAAACGTAATTTGAAATAGATCTCATTTCTGTAGCGCTAGTTCTGGACAGCGGAGAGTTCATGAACCATTTTTTGTGGATGTGGTTCAGTATTGTCCACAGAATTGGATCAGTATTGAATTGGTTAAATTACTTATTGATGCTTGAAGAAGTGGTGTTACAGGCTCAAATAGTTTTTCTGGTGCTATTTTCAAAACAGGCCATAGTTTTACAAAAGTAGCAGATTTCCTTAAAAAAAATAGTAGTATGTTGATAGAGTATGCAAAAACTTGCATCTGTCTTACATTGTAACTGAATATTTATGCAGTTTTAAAAAACTGACAGGATGAATGCTGGCTTCATAGTCACTTCTGAGGGTTTTTTAATATTATTTTTTGTGTAGTTTTATTTTTTTACAAACAGAATTTATAATCTGGTTATCAGTACTTCAATACCACACGTTATTTACATTTATCAGTAAAACAACAGAGTAATAATATCATTGAGTTACTTTTGATCCTTAAAGCACATTGCACAGATAAAAATGTTAAAATACTACGCATTTACATGAAGCATTTTCTACACTGGTACCTGAATAGCCTTAAATTGAATTGAGGAAAAATGTTTCCTTAAGCTGTGTAGCAACATCAGCATCCAATAAGAACTGAAGAAGTCTTTCAGATAAGAGGTGAAATCTTCAAGAACCAAGAAAAGAAAATCCTTCCATTCAGACTTTTTAGGATTACCATGGCCACCAATATAAAGAGAATCTACACCACTTTATTTTGTTTGACTTTTTGTCTTGATCATTCTGTGAACCCTTAAGCTACCTTTGTTCGGTTGTGACCCCCAGGTTAGGACCCACTGATTTAGCGCAACCTTACAAGGAAAAAAAGGTGCACTTGTGACATATATATGGTGCACGTGTAGCGTAACTTCTTTTTCTGGTAGCAAAGCCACAGAACAAGCACAGATTTAAGGTTTAGGTTGGTGGGGTGGGGGGTGGTAATAGGTGGGCTGGTTGAGTTCACCGCAAAATTATATATAGACTTCCTGCACCCTCACTGCAAAACCCACCATCACTTACACACAAGCACTCCAGGAGCTTCAGCAGATGAGGATGAGATTCAAGCGTTAAACAAGCGTGGTGATTCCCATACCACTTCAAACAGGAGGCAGGTCTGTGCTCTTCAAAGTTGAGCTCTGCAGGTAGCTAAATGAGGCTGCCTGAGTCACTTAAATGTGTTTCAGTTGTCTCTCTTGAAGAAGATACTTAGGTTTGGGCAACTGTTTCATCTCCTCAGTCTAGGGCCTGTTTCTGTTTTCTCCTTGGTGATTCACAAAAAACGCATTCTAAAAAAGTTCCAAGAGCTTGCCCTTTGCCGTCACCACACTGGATGTGACACATCATCTGTGAGAGTTTCATTTATCATACCCGTTTCCGTTCAACTTCAATGATCAGCCAGTCTCTGCCCAGCCAGGATCTGGAGTCCCGAGGGCTGACTCCCACTTCTTCATCCATGGTCACCTCCCTCCAGATGGCTTCTGTGTGATGAGAGGAGGAGGGGAGGGGGAGGGGGGGGGAGGAGGGGGGGTATTGCTGAGTCAGGAGAGGAGGGGGGGGGGGGGGGGGGTCACTAATTCTATTTCGAGTGAAAACAGTTTTGCATCTGACAGGTAAGCAACAGGCAGATATCCCTCAATCCGCTTTCACTGCCCGCTGTTCTCTACCCACCTCTACAGCAATGCCCGCTGTAGGGGGGAGGGGGGGAGGGGGAGGGAGGGGGGAGGAGCGGGGTCTCCAGACCTGGCCACATCTCTCCTCCCTCCTCCACCGACGGACGCCGCCGCCGGCCTATCGGACCACGGTCGGACCCCGTCCATTCCGCCCCCTCCCTCCCGCGTGCCCGGCCCACCGCGGCGGTCCCCTCTCCTGCCCTGCCAGAACCAATCCGCGGCTGGGCGTAAGTAGGGCAAGCCGCTTCCTGGTTCTCAGAAAGGAGGAGCCGGGAGCCGGAGTGGGCGAGCAGAGGCTGTTCACGGGGGGTCAGAGCAGCTCGGAGAGCCGGAGGTCTGCGGGGAAGAGAAGGACCGACAGGAGACACCGGGACTTGGAGAAAAAAAAAAAAAAAAAGTGTCAAGCTGAGGACGACCGGAGTGGTGCCCCCCCTCCAGCCAGAGAAGAGCAAGGAAGATATTAAAAGAAATTAGCAGAAGAAGTCGGTGGGGTGGGACGGAATAATCCAGGAAGTGTGGTCGCTGCTCAGGTGGGAGGCAACGAGTCGGGACAGGTGACACAGCGGCTCTCAGGTAACTGCTGCACTCGGCTTCTCTCGAAATGACACAAAACCATAAAACCATGTAGGTTAAATGTCGTTCAGGTGACAGGTCTGTCCTCCGTGGCAGCGCCGGCTTGTCTCCATTTACCTCTCCTCCTCCCTCCTCCCTCCTCCTCGGTTCTCACCGGGGTCAGGGGAGGACTAGAATAGGTACGTCACGGCTCTTCGCTCACATTTAGTAAACGCATTTTTTAAGTTTGTGGAAATTATGCTTCTCATTTCTCGTTGTTCTTTATCTTTGGGATGGGGGGTGAGATACGTCAGCTCTTTTTCATAGGTGGGTTGCATGTCGCGCCCTGTACGCTTTGCGGCCAGGTGAGCGCGCGCGACAGGAGCGGGGTCGACGGGTACATTTCTGGAGACCGGGCTGCTAATTATAGCCCAGGACACCGGCTGACATCCTAAACCTAACCTGCTCTCACGCACATCACCTGCCTCTGTTCTGCTCGTGGACGCGCAGTCCGGTGGATCTGTTGGATTTAGCCTCTCGCGCAGAAATGATGTCCCTCGGTGGTCTGTTAATCATCATTATCATCACCACCACCCTCCCCATGGCGCACCCAGTGTTTTATTTTAATCCTGACCCAATCCTGTGTTACGATAGGATGTTCCCAGGCTGTAATGTTAGGTTAAGGCTTCTGTCTGCATCATGGGTGGGGAGGGCTGTCAAGCCCAGTGGGCTCGTGGGTGTGCGTCATTACAGAGGTGGTGTCTTGCTGACTCGCCCCTCTGACAGACCGGCCTGACTCGCTCAACTGGCTTGGGTTTGGTTTCCCCGTCTTAACCACAGCTTGTTTGGTTAAATCCTTAGGTGTTTGTGCAGGCTGTTGTCCTCAGGTTTTTTAGGCTCCCTCCTCTGCCTCTGAGGGGTCAGTGTGGGAGGCGGCTTCATGTTGTGGGCAAACTTGGGACGGGTGGGTAAGTTTGGACAGGAGAAAAACTTGCCATTTGTTTTGTCTCTGTGCAGCAGCCACTATCATCATGTGACTGTACATTTCCAGTACTCTCTTAAACTGGGAGGGATCCCCACGCATGGAAGAGCCATCAGAGCTGGGAAATAAATGCACCAATTGCCCTAACCTTTTTCTTTTCTTTTTTTTTTTCTTTTGCAGAGCGTAATTTCTGCCTTGGTGCTGCTGTTCTGACCTGACGTCCATCCTTCACTGCAGGTGTGCTGCTATGCTTCTTGTAGCTAATATCCAGATCCCTCTGACACTTCACTTTCATCACCATGAGTTTATACTGAATCTGCAGACACTTGAGCACTTTTTCACTAAAGTCAGAAAGGACCTCTATTGGTCCTGTAATAATCATGTTCTTCTTAGTCAGGTGCATGCTTGTGTATCTTGTGGATGTGTGTGTCTCTGGGCTGACCAAGCCTAACTTGCTGCTGGAGGGCTTCTTTTCCGAAGAAGTCAAAGTAGGAAGCAGTTAGTTTCGATCAACATCTTTTTTTTCTTTCTGTTCTTTAACAAGAATCCCCCTCCCCCCCTCCATTCTGCATCAGGGTCATGTATCATATGATGATGTGTGGGCTTGTGCATTTAAACATACTGTGCAAATCAAAAATGAAACAAGTTACACAGTCAGACCTTTGTGTTGTCCTGATATAAGTTCACTGTGTCCACGCCTAACTTCAAACAGCATGTGGGATATTCAGCCCGACAGCGTGTGAATTTAGCTGAACTTGTTTCCTTTTCGCTCAGGTTTATGACCTCTGAGCTCTGAAAAAAGGGACCAATTAAGAGGAGGCGAAAGAGAGAGAGAGAGAGACGACAGGCACCAATCTGTTCCTGGGTTTATGGACTGGAGGTAGGACTCTTACGCCATATATTATGATATATATTGTTTTTATTATTCTCTCTATATATATTATCTCTCTCTCTCTCTCTCTCTCTCTCTCTCTCTCTCTCTCTATATATATATATGTATATGTGTGTGTGTTCATGTGTGTCTGTGTGTGTATATATATGTATTTATAATTTTTATATATTATATATATATTTATTTTTTTTTTTTTTTGACAAGGGGGTTGGTACCTTTTTGACCTTGCTAAAATTCCTGTTTTTTTTTTTTCTCTTTGGTTTGCCAGAAGACATGCTGTGGCCCAAATAAGAAAAAACTTTAAGCATAAAGCTTAGTTTGTCCCCATAACAGAACTTATTGTAAAAAGTGTTTCTTCTCCTTCTTTCCTCCTATCTCCTCTAATGTGCATTAATTGCCTTTTGAAAAAAACAAAAACCACCTCAGTTTAAGGTAATCGTACAAAAGTGATTTTTATTTATTATTCATTTTTTTGACATAGAAAAAAGTATGCCTTCTGAAAATCAAAGATTGACACAGCCAGCGCGTCATACTTTGCTAACCTAAGGCACCAAACCCTTTCACTTGCATTGGACTTGTCAGAGGACTTGTCATAACATTAACAACGCATTACTAGCTGTTGCCCATCTAGCAACAGTTAAGCTGGTAGGCACACGTTATGTTTCTAACTTTGCAGGGGGTGATACATAAAATACGTAATCAATTTTGTGCATTTTGTAGTTGACTGTTTCCTCTTATTCTTGATCTTCTTGAGAGTCTCTTCAACATGTCTGACTGAGTTAGTCCAGTATTACACTGTGTAGAGTGTATTTTGTGGTGTTCTGGTTGAGGCGGCAGTAGGGAGAGTTTGGGTGTTTGAGATATATGTTTATTAGATTAAGGCAAAGGTGCGGGAGTAGATACATACAGAAATAATTTTAATAATTTTCATTGTAAAGCACAGTGAAACATGTAAGCAAGTTATTTCGATGAATGGGTTGGGGGTTTTTTGTTCTTTTTTGTTTTTTAGATTTAACAATAGAAGGAGAGAAACTTCAAGTTTCAGAGGAGACCACACCAAGCTGATTTCATGCTCATAATTTTACTTTGGGGGTGTTCTAGAATATTCAACAATGTGTATTTTGGCCAAACTGTAACACCCTGGTTGACACCTTGTGTCTTAAATGCTCATTTTAGCTTCTGACTGTCACCACCTTAAAGTCCAGTCTGCTTTGACGGGTCACAAATGAGTGACTGGGGACATTTGTTCATTCTTTGTACTTGGTGTAGCAATGTAGGCAGGACTGGATTATTATGACTGTTACTATTACACAAATGGGCTACACCGTAATCTAGATAAGTCATGGAAGAAACGCCTGGACTACAAATGAGGTGTTTCAGGATGTTCGGGAACAGTGTCTTTTACGGGAGAGAATCATAGTCACTTGATGATGGAGCAGAAAGACTGCTAACTAGGAGTAGACTAAAATTAATCATTCAGATGATGATAACATTGCATATTTATAGACTCAAGCTTTAGAAATACATGATATTGGCTTATGAGAGCATTTGTATGTGGAGTGATGGAAGGGCTTGAGTCAGAAGTTCCAGCCCTTCCTGCTGTGTCACATTAACAACCATCATTACCTGGTAATCTTAGGGGCACATCTTTTTATACTGATATTAAAAGACTGTGATTCAAGTAGTCTTTTTCCTCTTCAAAAGTGATTACTTACCATATAAATATGTCATCTTGATAACACATTTTGTAGCTCTGCATGTGCAAAGATGAATCAGAAATTTGTGAAGTAGTCACGAAGCCATTCTAACAGCTTGTGGAGTTTAAACACGTGAAACGATACAGATGAGCTAGATGAAACATTAATATAAAGCCTAATCAGCATGAAAAACAAGCATAAGCCTCTCATAGTTTCCATATAAACATAGTTCCTTGGAGATAGTGTCACAGAGGAAACAACTCCAGTCAATTTCTAAATTGTTGCAAAAAGACTGAGATAATCTGAGATCAGTTTATGCTCATGCATCAGACTGAGTAATGAAATAAGTGACTGTAGACTGATTTCCTTGACATCAGTCAAATACATTCATTTTCGTCACTGATTCTTTTCTTCTATGACACAGTTTAAACCACAAACATCTTGTAGGGGATCAAACACTTGCCTTCACAGGATGGGAGGAGTCATTTGAAGACATCCCTGTCCTTGGAACAAAATATGAGCTGAATAAAGTGGTCAAGCAGTTGAATATTTTATAAGCAACCTGGAAGTTAACTCCTCTGTGGTTTGTTGGCTGCAGACGCTCTATAACGTCAACGCCTTTTAAAGGTGGCTCAGGAAAACTGTCAAAAATAAACTTGTGTTTAAAACAGGCTGAGGATATTTATAGGTTGTTTTTTTATTATTATTGGAAAATCAATACAAAAGTGATTTTTGTGGAGATTTGGAACATTTTTAACAATAGAAGGCTAAATTAATAATCGCAGCTCCTTCTGCTTCTTTCAGTGGTACACTGTCTCAAGAACATGGATACATTTTTCAATTGACTGCAAAAATAATGATCTTAAAGCCCTATAATTTACTTTCAGGGATACAGGGGACTGACATGTCAATCATGAACGCTGTAACATCAAAATTAACTAAAACATGACTGTGGTATTTCTCAGTCGAATCCTTTGTATTGGGTTTTTAATACACTATAATTTCAGGTACAGTTGTGATCATATTTATTGGGAAAGAACTGAACTCACAGAAGTCTCTTTCAGAAAAAGCTCTAAAGATTACCGCAATTACTCACGCCAGTTTAACTTTGTAGTGTTTCAATGCACTGCAAATAAGTTTATTAAAAAGTGAAAGTGTAACAATTTCTTTAACATTTATTCCCATGATATATGCCCCTAGCCGTAACAAGATAATTATCTTTTTTGTTTGTGATAGATTAGGGAGGGGAAAAAAGATACAAATTTACACCACATAAATGATGCAGAACCATATCCTCTCAGTAGGATCACGATCAATGAGGTCAGAACGCAAACAGTTTAAAAGTTCCCGTTCATACGTTCTGAAATCCTTTGTGTCTGGCCTGTGCGTTTTCATATGTTTGTGTCTGCGGAGGGAAAGATTGTGTGATCAGTCCTGTGACCGGGGCTTTGCTGGACGGATGACTGCCATGTGTCTGTAAACTGGTGCGTAGAGGGAAGTGACATCGAGTGGTCTGTCAGGCGAGGAACACACACACACACACACACGCGCGCACATCCACAAAGGCGCACATACATGCATACATGCATGCATGCATGCATGCACACGGTTCCAGGAAATGTTTTAATTAGGGCATGTGAGCCCATATAAATTCCCCCTTTTCTGACATGGGTCTTTCAGTTTCATATGAACCGAGTGAGTGGGAGGAAGGTGGGGCGACAGAGAAAGAGAGAACGGGGGAGGGAGAATGGGAGTTGAAAGAAGTGGAGGTTTTTTTTTTCTTCACCCCCAATATTTGAAGGTGTCTCACCCTGTTTCTTGTTCTCTTTGTTCTTTTGCAACATCGACTGTTCAGAAAATTTAGGAGAAATTTCACCTCTTCTCTCAGACTGGTGTGTCATCTTTTGCATGATGGTCACGATGGCTCATCCTGTAGTTCAGTGTAATCAAATCCTTATTAAGCTACTACAGTTAACTGTCAAAATCAGTTTATAACAGCAAGTTTCTTATGTTTAAAAATGCACATTCAAACAGCAAATTTTGACTTCTGAACAAACTGCGTTTTCACCATATATGTCAGTTGTTTCTCCACATTGAAGCAGCAATGACCCAATGGATAACTACACAGAGTCCCTCATCCAGTCTTTTGCTACAGTTAAGTCTTGCCCCCACTTGTCTGTGTCAATAGAGGAAGTGATGTATCTGCCATTTCCTCTTTTCAGTCATGAGTTTCTGTAGCATTTGACAGCCCTCCCTTGCTCTCGACCACCAGCCTCACAGCCCACGCCACCCCGGCATGAACCAATCAGCAGGTGGCCATGACTCTTCTTCTTGTAAAGAGTCAAAAAAAAGAGAAGAAAAAGCTTGAGAAACAAGTTACAAGCTGAGGGAGTGATAGTGATTCAGCTCTTCTAGTAACGGTGCAATTGTTTCTGTACACAGTGAGCGGGCGGTTATCATAAATAGGTACAGAGAGACAACACTTCAGGGAAAGTGAGAATAAACACCCCAACATGAGCAGACGACGGGAGTCATTGCTGCTGAAGGTGACCCCTTTCATATGTCCCATTTAAAGGGGAACTCCAGGAGCAGACGGAGGCTTGCATTCCAAGAGACGGCATTTCATCCCTTTTGGAAAAGGAAACCACCTTCGTTAATACTTTAGAAGCAGAATCATTTCTCAGAAAAGCCATATGACCGATTAGTCTACTCATATGAGTGAAATATTTTTGGACCAATTAATGAAATAAAAATAGAGGTTTCTTGCTCATGTGTTTAAACGGCATCCACCGCTCTGACTTTGAACAAGAGTTCAACACTCTGCCTTCCTGGAAAATGACACTTTTGTTCTTTTGTGATATCTGGCCTACCTGGCACCTCTGCAGAGGGTGATGCTGATGTTTATTATTCACCCTGACGGTAAAGCTCTCCCCGAAGTCATTTTGATCCATTTCATTGATTTGTAATTTGCAAAAAAAAAAAGAAAAGATGAATTTTCCCCTCCACTTCTCATGTAGTTCATTTAACTTCTCTGGAAGATGATGAAGGCGTTCCCTTCTTACTTCTAGTTGTATTTTTCCTGCCCTCTGTTTTTACCAATCTATAAAGTGCTTGTTGTTTTTGCCCAATCTTGCACTTTTTGCACGACTTTTATTTTAATCTCTCCATCTGTTCTAAGTGGTCGAATATCTTTACTGAGCACAGGAAGAGGAAACTGATCAGGATCAGTTAGTTTTGCGACATTTCTGTTTTTGTGCGTGTGTGTTTGTGTCCAGTGCTTTTGCAATATCTTCCTTTTTAAGTAGGAGATCAGAGAAATGTAGCTGCTGAGACCCTCCCAGTGATTTGGCAACTTTAAGTAATGAACACAGAAATGATGGGCTCTCGTCATTACACCTGCTGGCTGAAAAGCTTTGTTAGAAAAAGGAAAAAAAAGAGACAGATTCCTGTGTTGTGCATCATAGTGGTCAGGAGCACGTTGTAAGGGGGATCACAAGACCAAAGATGTTGTGACACTTGCGTCATACTTTTTGGAAATTAGGTTCTGATTCACTCACAGCACAACAGTTAACCATACGATACCACATAAATGCACAATGCTAAAGTGTTTACATCATACTGTAAATACATATCCTTTCTTTAACCCTTTCCTCTTCAAAACCACTCCACCTACTCCATCACCCACTCAGCCTTACATTGACTACAAGCACAGTAATCTACTCTCACACGTACACAATACCGGGAAAAAGAACCCAAATTGCCTTTTTACGTATTATCTGAAGCATATCTCGAGAATTGTTTTCAGTTCAGCTCAGAAATAGATTTGCAGCCACAGTTTGTGGTTTTGCACATTTAACTGCAGTATGGTGTTTAGTGGCTTGTTCCAAATTTGGTCAGTTGAATCAATATTTTTCACTTCAAAAACAAGAACATATTATTCAGTCACATTATTGGGGAAATGTAATATTAAAACTGCATTTTGGGGCCTTAATTGCTGTGTCATTTGGACATGGTGAGTGAGATTATTTTGTCTATTTTATTCACTGGTCTGTGACGGAGCAGTGGACTCACTTAATAAGTTGTGAGGACCAGGAGTTCAGTGTTTTTTTTTTTTTTTTTTTAAAGCACTTCTTCAAGATAGAAGAGACGAACTTTTAGTATCAGGTTTTGGAGGATTCTGCAGATGTCTGATCAGTTGCAGATGTTCATAGAATTTGCATATTTCTTTTTGAGATTCTGACATGTTCCATCAGAATAATTACTTATGCTTATGGTTTGTGAATTTGATTCAGTTGCAGTTGGAATGAGAGATATGGATTTCTAGCTATATCACAGTATTTTTGGGGGGTATTCATTTGGTGTTCATAAATCCATATAAATGACAGTATAAATATTGTAGAATTCACCACTGTTTTTTCTCTACAAGCTGTTTTTACTGAACTTGGAAAATCCAGTTTTTCATATTGTGCACCTGCAACTTGGAATGAGCATGCAGAACTATTTAAAGCTTTCATCATTTTTATCCATAGGCCAATTTATAATCTTTAACTGTATCACATTTTACTTCTAGCTGTTCCTGTTTTACCTGACCATTGTGTTCTACATTTTAACTCATTTTTAATTTAATTTTAATTATTCATGTTTTGATTTTTTTTTTCAAACATTTTAATTGTAATTTTATTGTGTTTTTTCAATTCTTGTCGTCACTTTTATATAAGTTGCTCTTTGGCTTTATTTTGTGTCTAAGTGCCCTTATTTTTATTTTTTGTTGTTTCACTCGGCTGCATTGTAAATGAGGTCTCTACCTCAATGTATCTCCGAGTTTAAATCAAGGTAATAATAACTGCATACAGTCTTGAGAGATTCAAAAACATACACATTGATCCAAAAGTTACCCATCATCAGACAGTCTATTATATGACAGCAATTAAATAAATAAAAAATACATATAAAAGAAAAAAAAAACAGTAAAAATCCCAACACCAGCCCTTGGAGGAAGTTATTCTGTAAAAGTGCAGATAATATTTCAAATTAATTGCACGATTGAAATGCAAATATACATTATCTGTATTTAGGGGGGTAAAATGCTCCAAGAAGCAAAAGTAAGAACCCCAATTATGTCTTCAGTTAGATTACAAAATTAGTTCAGTCATGTTTGGCTTAAAGGTTTTTTTTTCTGCTCTGGGAGTTTTTTTACTTGCCATTATCCTCAATTAGGATTTAATATTATACTTTTAGTTAATGATGTTTGCTTGGGGGTCATGCCCTGGGTCTCTGTAAAGCGCCTAGAGACAATTGGCATTGTAACAGACGCTATACAAATAAAATTGAATTGAACTGAATGTTTGGCTACGGTGCAGAATGCCTGATGCAAGTGCGCTCTAACACTCATAAGTCTCAAGTTATGGGACAAGACTGATGGGATCATTAAGAAGTGTGGTCCTCAAACAGGTCCTAAGTGTTTTTCCCAGTCGCTACACTGTTGTGTCATCATCTCAAGACAGTGAAGTAAATGAGGAAATGGACAGTACTTATGCGCTTAACTAGCTTTGTTGACCACTCAAAGCACTTTTACGCTACTATAAGCCACATTCACTCGTCTATACTCTTAGTCCATAGAGATCTACAGTTTTCTATTGAATCTACACGGTGCCTTCCTCCTGTCATACACACTATCACACACACCAATGTGGGTTTCAGTCTCTTGCCCGATGACTACGAGGATGGTAATCAACCCGCACACTTTCAAACTGGCAGACGACTGCTCTACCTCCTGAGCCACAAATCAGTTTTTGATGTAGGAAGTAAATTAGTTGATCCTGATGAACAGCGGTCACATCTCAAGTTGTCCCATTCAAGGAGACCAGATTAAGAAAATATAAAATATGTTAAATTTTGCATGAAAAATCCTTAATTGCATGTGTGGAGAAGTCAGGATTGGGAACCGAACATCTAACGTTGAAGCTGAGAGAGAAGAGCTCGCCTGAAAGAGCTATAGCTTAGAGACAAATAGCTGTGTCCGTCTTGGCTTTTAAACTCTTTGAAAGAAAAGACCAAAAAAAACTGCATGAAATTACACAAAATGCTTAAAATGCATTAAAGTAATTTGTGAAATATCCCAGGGATAAAAGTTGTGACCTGTTGGTTAATGACAAAGAAGCAAATACGTGGATTAAAATGTTGTAGCTCAGCTGGACCTCTCTAGACGAAGATGCTGAACAAAGACAAAAGGCCAACATTAATTTGAGAAAGAAAGAAAACGTAACATTTGAACATTTTCCTGCTTATGTTCACCAGCGTTACCTTAGCAAGAGTTTTTAAGAGGATGTTGATGACTGATGACCTCAGACTTGGATATAGAGACAGTAGTATCAACTGAGGGGACCATTGGCACCAAATTTAACAAACAGATTAGAAATTTTTTGAAAATGCTAATAATATTTTTGCATTGCAGATTTTTTTTTAGCACATTTCTGAAACATTTGAAGCATGAATGTTATGACTGTCCGTGTACATAAAAGAATATATTTTGTCCTATGAGTTGAACCTGAAGTTCTTGGGTTCGTTGGCCTGCAGCATAGACCACCATGCTAAAACACCAGAGCTGTACTGCAACAAGTATTCTTATAAATCACTGTATTTAGTCATAATGCAGCTTAGTCATTCTCCTGTTGATTCCATTTTATGTTCAAGTCCTCCATCTTCATCAATTTAGATGAGCTCATCAGATGCACAAACACGATTACATCCTCATGTGATAGGAAAAGGAAAAACTTTCTCTCATGCTTATTAATTGATGTGACATGTACTTTGCCCACATGCGTTGATTCTCCAGAGTTCACCACACTCACACAGAGCTGTAGAGTGGAAGGAGAAGAAAATGCTGACCATATAAAGAGATGAAAGAAGGGGGAGAGTAAAGCGTGAAACCACTCTGTCAGCATGCCTTCTCTCACATCTGTGCATCTTCTCTATTTCACAGTGAAATTCCCTTTTGATGATGCTAATCATAAAGATGGTTGCTACCACATCTCTCCCCCAGACATCTGCACACACACACCTGCAAGGACTCTTGCTACTTCCTGTGGCTGCGTGCATGTGTTCACCTCCTGCTCGATTGCTCTGTTTATCTCCCAGCCGTTAAGTCACGGCTCCTCTCCCTTCTCTCTTTCTGTCCCCCCGCCTCCCCCCTGCCTCTCCCCCTGTAACTTAACTCTGTCGACTCTTGTTTCATGTCTCGTCGCTAACACAGATTGTTCGAGGCTTAGACTAGATTTTCCTGTCTTTACCTCCCCTCTTCTCTGCTTTATCTTCCAGAGTATCTCTACACCCACTTCACATTCTCTCACTCACTCACTCTCATGTGTTTCTCCTCCCCCGTACTCTCCCTATTTTTGTGTGTTTTCTAAGAACATGCATGTTTTTAGAAAACACACCTCACTCATGTTCCTTTCACTGTTGTCTCTGCTTAAATCTCAGACTGTTTTCCCCTTTCCAACCTCAAATTGATTTCCTCTTCTGCTACTGTTCCTTCTGTCTTTCATCGTGCCAAATCAAGCAGAAATGTCATACATGCACTGATTTCAGACAAAAGAGCAAAAACATCTTTTAATTTTTTCAGATAAATGATTTTTAAAACTACTTTCGGAAAAGCGACATAATTTATTTACAAAATAAAAAGCTTTTATGTAGAAATAGATTTAATTAAACATTTGAAAATCTTTAAAGCTAATGCATGATTTCAGACAATCTTCCTATTTTTGGGTTTGTGTATTTTTGATTGAGACTTCTTGGTGAGTAAATTCATAGAAAGCAAAGAGACCCAATCTATTTAAATACTTGGGGACACAAAATATTATTTTGGGATAAGGTAAATTGTAATTAAATAATAACAAATAATTGTAATTTTAGAGGTTTGCCATGCATAAAAGCAAACTAAAATGTTAATCAAGCATCATTGTAAAGTATAGAGATGTTCAGTGATTGCTAATCAACGACCAATGAATGATCACTGACATCATTAAACATTTTTTTAAGAAAAAAAATTATACTTATTAAAAGATTGTAGTAATTGTCAGAAATGCTGTCCCTTAAAGATCAGTTGTAGCCACAATATCCTGCATGAGGTGGAGGAACAGAACTACATAATCTTCTATTTTCAATTATTTGACTCAGGTGAATAAAATTATCACAAATTTCTTAAAATATCTCTGTTAAAAAATTGTTTTTCACAAAAATCAAGTGTTATGCCACAATAATATTGGTGTTATTATTATTTAAAGTTATTTTGACCTGAGTTGCCCTCTAAGCATCAGAAACACAATAGCCATATGTTGCATCAACTTTAAATGGGTTAAGGTGGTTTATGGGTCATTTCCCCGAGATTTTGGATGTTGTCAACAATCTCCAGCACACAAATGCAGACATTAGCCGTGAAAACCTTTTATTTGCTTTAACTTGGGCTTAGGAGCTGGTTGGTATTAAAGGACAGGGCGTATATGTGCACCCAAATGTCTTGCTCCATGTGCTGATAAGCTGATAATCCTCCAGCAGATTCACATTGGTGTCCAGGTCTGGCATGCAAACTGGGTGCTGCTGCAGCTCACGGTGGAGTGCTGTGGTGTGGGAGGGCGAGGGGATAAGGGCCTCTGCTCTGCCAGCCAAATGAATAATGTAATGCGTTTCTGGAACTAAGACCATACCCCGCGCATGCGTTAAACATTACACACACACACACACACACACAACATAATGCCCCAGTTACAGTAAAGACAGAAGACAGCTTGGCTGCAGGGGCTTCCTTGAATTAAAAAATAAATAAAACATAAAAAAAGAAAACTTCTGCTAAGTAGCATCAACCCACTAAATGTTTTTTTTCTTTCTTTTTGTAACCCATCTTCAGTCCTGTCTTTGCAGTCTGCAGTCGTTGTAGTTATCATGATGCAGCCTCAATTCCTGTCTTTGACAAATTCAAATGGTGATTCAAATTCTCCCTGGTTGCTTCTGTCTTTATATCTCCTGGTGGGATGCAAATCTGCAGTCCAGCGGGAGCTGTTGGGACGCACAGCAGGTGGAGTTTGTGTTTTATCACCCAACAGTGATGAGCTGGTGTTAGAAGACCTGCAGTTGTCAGTTCAGTTTCTGACTCGTATTTAAGTAAGGTTTCAGACAGAACCGTAGCCCCACTGCGAAGGTTTTAGAAGATTGTGTGGCAGTGCCATGCTGGGTTGAGAGCAGCAGCAGCAGCTTTGGTTTGGCAGGCGTGTGTGCACTCATCTTTCTCATCCCCCAGTTTCCTCCTCCCCTACTCTTCCTCAGAAAAGGTGTCCTAGTACTCCACTCACTACCCAAATAAGTGAAGTGTAAAGAGGGTGAGGTTTTTTCTTGGGCATTAAAATCTGGATGTCACGTAGAGAGGAAAAGCGGTGAGAGGAAGACACTTGTGTGGAGGAGAAACGGTATGAGATTCAATCTTACTTCACATGTGTTTGGCCGCTTTGCTATTTTTTTTTTTGTTTTTTTTTTTCTTCAGAGGCAGTCAGTGAATATTTCGCAACATGATTTGTTCAAGTATGGGCTATCTGTATGAAAAGTGTGTGTGTGTGTGAGAGAGAGAGAGAGAGAGAGAGAGAAAGAGTCAGTGTGTTTCATTTTCTGTAAAGAATAGACACCAATAACAAATCTATTTGCCTCTGTTCAGACATTTGTCAAATCTGCTTTGAAAAGTGTAGCTCTTTTACAATTAACATGTATTTGTTACTTTTAAAAAGTCCAAAAAGGAACCAGGTTGTTGTGTGTCTGTCAGTTATTTAAGTTCCAAGCACATGCAACAATTCATTCATTCACACACACACGCACCACACACACACACACACACACACACACACACACACTTGAACAGGCACTTTGGAAAACATCTGACATCAGACTTCACAAGAGCATTTCTCTTTCTCCCTCTGAGCCACAGTTTTGGGTGAATACTATAAAGTCATATTTTCCCCTTTCAACGCTGGAGCCTGATATAATTGAGGTGGGCTGGGAAAACTTACAGCCTTTAATGGAAAAATAGGAGCCATAAAAGTAAAACTAACAGTTCTAGATCCAGTTCACACTCATGTTAGTGCGCGCGTAGCGGGCTTTCAACATGCATGCAACTGATATTACCATATCACAGGCTTTTATTACCAAGATTTGTTCTGGGAATAAATCTTTATATGCATATTTGATCAATACTACACTACAGAGTCAATTCTTTCTTTTTAAGTTTGTTATATTTTAGTTTAAGAAGTTGCTCTAAATCATGGTGGTGGTCAGTAAAGGAGGTTTTAAGTTTCCATTTCCTCTAGAGTAAAAGCAAACCCGCACGGCATTCTCTTTGTAACGTCTTTGATTTTCACTTCACTTTTGCTGCTCGTGTGAACAATTCGGTATCAGTTTGAGGCCAGCCTGGCAGTAATGGATGCCGTCAAATGACTTCAGATTTTCAAATGACATCAGCACTTGATCTTCCAAAGAAAAATGTGTTTTTATTTTCTTTTTTAATTAAAATAGAGGAAGCGTGTTCACATAATGAAAGCAGAGGATGAGGAAACCAAAGAGTTGCAGAGGTGATTAATTCCTCCACTGTCGACAAAAGGAGTAGGAGGTGAGGTAAAAAACAAAGAAAGAGATCAGCGATAATTGTTGGAAAGATACTATTTTAACATCGGCGGCATTAAATGCACAACAAAATTGTGCAAGACTCCATGTCGTGAGATATTTTTTTCTGTTGTGTGCTCTGGAATGACTAAGATGTCATTCAATGATATCCCTTTCCATTAATTGACTTTAAGGTACTGAACCACATCAATACCAATAAACTTAATAATGTCAAAAATTACAATTTATTTTAATCGTTACTTATGAAAGAGCGTTATTTCAGTACACAATGCGTTTGTGCCGTCTGTCTGTGGGTTGTTTAACGTTGATTACAGTGTGTTGCAAGATTCAGCAGCTTTTGCAGACATGTCCTTGGTAGGCAACAGAAAACAGAAACAAAGTGACGATGCAGGAGAAGGGGGGATATGAACAGCATGCGTGGTTGTGTATGTCATAATGTGTCTGTATTAGGTGACTCACAGACACACAGAAAATTGCTGGGAATCATTGCAGTTTCTGTGCAATCTTATTATTTTCCGAATACGTCTTTGTTCTAAGGAATAGCTATACCTAAAATAACAAGCTTGAACCACCAACCACCCATGATGCTTCTCTCTCTCTCTCTCTCTCTCGCTCTGTTTCTCTCTCCGTCGCCGGAAATTTAACGTGCGTTGTTGTGAGCTCCTCCTAAAACCCCTTTTTGTCTCTCACTATTCTGCACAGCTTCCATTGTTTGCTTTTTGGGGTTTTAGTAGCTTTTGCATCTTTAGGGGTGTTTGAGAATTTGATGTCCCGAGTTGCATATTTATCCATGTTTTTAAGAAGGACTCCAAATATTAGTCGTCCTCAATCTGGTCCGTTATCATGTCTCCATATAAAGAAACACAATGCACACAAGCGAGGTCAAGCCATGTGCTTTTCCCCACATATTTAGGTGCTGAGTTTCCATTGGATTGTTTTTTCCACTTACATTTTTCTTCCTCTGTTATTATACATCTCTAATATGTGACGCTGCTGCAAATTGTAACTGAAATTGCTCGATATTTTGTTTTGAAGTGATAACTTCTCTAGAAAAGATCAGAAAATTGTGAAAAATCCCAGCCAAACTTCTTTTAAAGGACAAGTTCAAAAGTAGGCCAAATAGACTTAGCGCGCAATGACAAGACAGAGAAACGCAGCAAATCCTTATATTTAATAAAAAATACTCAAGTTATTTATAGATATTCGAAACCGTTGCAGTACGATGGCAGAGGGGAAAATCTTGTGTGTAAGAAACAGAATAAACACATGCTCCTTCACTTCCTCACTTTTCTCTGTCAGCGGTTACCTCTTTTTGTCATCTTTTGTTGCCTCAAATTGCAGATATAACTCTTATGCAAATGCTTTGCCGTGAAAAATAACAGTAAACACTGGTTAGAGCGGATGCTGTGTTATTTTATGACAAACACAGGTTTATCGTGCTTTCAAACGAAAAGCTTTTTGCACCACTTTCTCTGAGGTGCATTGCAATATGGTTTAACTCATATTGCACCTACCTGAAGGTTTGAATTGGGGTGTAATATGACTCATAATGCCAATATTATTTTTGTTCTTACATGCTTGTTCGACCTTGACATTCTTTGAGTTGACTAAAATATGTTATTTCTTATGTGTTTTGGTTACATGTGCTAGTTTCCTTCCTGCTAACCCAGTAGAACGAAATGCATGGTCTTAAGTCTGAAGGTTATTTCATCTACGTTGCCCTTGGCCCTGCCGTAACCTCATTTCCGCTGCTATCCCTCTACCTGTTGGCCCCCCTCTGAGGATGACAATCAGATCCTGTTTATCGGAAAGTGTTCGGAAAATGGGCCGTTGAGTTTTGGAGAGAGGGGGCGCGTGGGCGACCTGGGGGGGAGGGGTATCTCTGAATCTCTCTTCGTCACCGTGCACCCTCTTTTGATACAACAGGAAGGAGAGTAAGCAACTGAATGTGCGAGAGAGGTCGACATCCCCTAGGATGAGCGCTTAACCCCGACTTCTGACGAGGAGATCAAACCTTTAACTTGCGTCTCTGTGGGTTGAGGGAAATTTTTTTTTTTTTTTTTAAATAAATAAGAGGTGGCTTTGAAAGACGGCAAAAAGGAAAGTGAAGGAAAAGACTTGCAAAAAGTGAAAAAAATGGATGCCGTGAGACAGACGCTGCCTCGTCTCCAGTTGACTGTGCCCATGCCCATAAAAACAGGGAAGGTAGGATCGGTATTTTATACTTCTGGATGGTACATGTCAACCTCAGATGAGAAAATGAGGTTTGACATATCTTTGGAGGGTAGAAAGAATCTGAAAGTTTACGTACAAGTAATCGTTGTGAACAAATATTTCATCGTTTGACTTTTTCATAGTATGGGTGGAGTACATTTGTCTCGAAAAAAGGCCGTTAATAATTTGTCGTGTAACAGGTTAAATCGAACAATGGTGGGTGGGGGGAGCCACAGGTTGAGACAGAGTATGTGTAAGCGTGCATGCGTTTCGTACGTGTGTGTGCGTATGCTTGCACCTGTGCGTGTGTGTTTAATAGGGTGTGTTTTGGAGCAGGTTAGTCAGGCAGATGTAGCGTTGTTGTGTAGAGCCCTCTGGGCACTGTGTGAACGCTGTCATTGGAAGGCCAGGGGGCTGCCAGTTGCTATGGGAGGGAGATAAAGACCAGGGAGGGGGGGAACGTAGAGGGTTGTTTGTGGAAAATCTGGTCTGCTCAGGTGTGTGAGAGATATCGTCGACCAGATACTGTGCGGCCAGGGTAAGGTGCGAGCTTAGGGATCCAAAGAATGGAGCTGTCGGGTGTTATTACTGTCAAGCCTCTCAAAGGGACATAAAGAAAGTCGCTGTCCTTGTTTGGTTTTCATCACAACTTTTTACCATCGAAATAAAGCATGAGGTATTTGCTGCACGTTGAGTGACGTACATTTATTTCAGGCCCCTTGAAGGTACTAATTCCTCTATTGCTGTTGCTTTGTCCTTCCTCATTCTTTCACTCGCACTCCACTTTTCACCCACTCTACTCAGCTACTTCCTCCATATCCTTTGCTTGCTTTTCTTCCCTCTCTTTCTCCTCCATCAGTCCCTCTCTGTTCGTCTCCTGGTATTTCAATCAATCAGCTAATGCTATAAAGGTTTCACAAACGAATTAACCTACTGCCCCTTGGCTACAGCACCTACAGAGCATTGCATAACTATCCTGTCCTCGTCATCATTACCACACAGTTGCGTTTATATTTATATACTTGCTTAATACTCCTGCTTCAGTGACTGTTTCTACTTCTTATTGCTTTCATATTTTGTCTCTGTTTTTACTATTCTTCTTCTTCCAATGTACCAACCCCCAACTCATTGGCTCAAATCACCTCCACCTAATTTAGTAATCTGGAGGGAAAGATCTGAGGATCATGGGGGAGAGTTGATGTTAAACCCTGTTTAAATTGTCCTTTCCTCGAAGGAGAATTCTTGGTGACAGTCACAGGACTGAAGGTTTACTTTTAGAAGAGTTTAGTATGGCTCTCAGAAGGAGGTGCAGGGTGATTCCTAGAACCTAGACATAATATAAATATTGGGCCTCATTTCTTATAAAATGTAGGGGAAAGTTAGTGTAGGTAATTTACTCTGGCCCCAGCTCCTCCACGCTTGTAACCTTCCCTCTCTGTATTTTAGGTGGCAATGTCTCCAGGAGAGGACGGTCTGATTGGGATCCCCTTCCCGGAGCACAGTAACGAGATCTTGTCACACCTCAATAACCAGAGGAGGATGGGACTCCTGTGTGATCTCACCCTGACCTCCCAAGGGGCTCGCTACCCGACGCACCGCTCTGTCATGGCTGCCGTCAGCCTCTACTTCCGACGGCTGTTTGGAGCAGAGGAAGGTGGTGGTGAGGGTGGAGGAGGTTTCAGCGTTTGTCAGCTGGACTGTGTGGCACCTGATGCCCTGGATGCCCTCCTCGAGTTCGCTTACACTGCCACTCTGACGATCCCCAGCTCTGGGATGAGAGATGTGCTGCGAGGAGCTCAGCTTCTAGGCATCCAGTGTGTGGCTGACGCCTGCAGAGATATCCTCGGGGAGACAGCAGAGGCAGAGGCGGAGACAGCAGAGGAGCAGAGAACCCAACACACAGCTTGTGACAAAATTATGGAGAAAGAGAGTGGTGTCCAGAAAGGGTCCAGAAGAAAAATGGACAGAAAGAAGATGAAGAAAGTTTGTTCTGATTACATCAGGTCCTCACCGATGAAGCTGATGCCTGCTTCTCCTCCTTCTCACACCTCACCTGGATCCGACGGCCTTCGTTCCCTGCCCTCTACCCAGCCTCCGAGTCCCGAACTGGAGGAGCTCGACCTCAAACCTGGTCAGAACGGGGATTTCAGGGCAATCAGCGAGCTGGGCAGAGGGGCTGCACAAAATGGAAGGCTCCCTTACTGGTCGCAAGAGCGCCCCCATATTGCCCACCCACCCCTAATCCAGCCCCTGAGTGACAAGCTGCCAGGGGAGGATGACATGGAGGGTTTGGGTGACAACCTCATGCCGGTGGGAAGCCGCTCCACACCTACCTCTGTAGCTGATCAAGGTGCAGCCATATCAGTAGCAGGAGGGGGAAGGAAGAGGAAGTCTCAGACCCCACAGCAGTGCCCAGTCTGTCAGAAAATCATTCACGGAGCAGGAAAACTGCCGAGACACATGAGAACGCACACTGGAGAAAAGCCCTTCCAGTGCCCGGCCTGCGGGGTTCGCTTCACACGGTACGAAAACATCCACCTAAAACATGCATAAAAATGTGTTTCAGTTTTTGTCTCTGTCACCATTTCGCCTTATAATTTTTCATCTTCTCTCTCTCTCTCCCTTTTTTATTTATTTTATTTTATTTATTTATAATTATTTTTTTTTTAGCAATGATAAGTTAAAGATTCACATGAGGAAACACACAGGCGAGCGCCCTTACCCTTGCCCCAACTGCTCAGCCCGGTTTCTCCATTCATACGACCTCAAAAACCACCTGTCCCTCCACAGCGGGGCACGACCCTTCGAGTGCCCACTCTGCCACAAGGCCTTCGCTCGAGAGGACCACCTCCAGCGACATCGCAAGGGTCAGAGCTGCCTGGAGCTGCGTACACGGCGGCCCAGGCGCGGGCCTGACCTGCCGGAGGACGGCAGAGGGAATGAAGGCAGGAGGGAGCAGTCCAGCCCTCTGTCTTTACAAGCCCACTCCTCCGTCTTCCACGCCCGCACGATGCTGGAGGGCATGGCTGGGCCCGCTGGCGGCACGCCGCTGATATTAGCAAGCGACATTCAGAGGGAGCGGTCTCTCACCCTTCAGGCTCTGGCCCAGTTGGGACATCAAAGGTTGGCCAGCTACCCTGAGCTTTTCTTTCAAGGGCTGGAAATGCAAGGAGACAGGGAGACGGTGGGAGAAGATTCAGGAAGAACTCAAATGCCAGCTTTACACAACGACAAATGGGCAGTGGAGGAGGAGATTGGAGAGGAGGAAGCAGAAGAAGGGGAATAGTGAAGAGAGACTGTGTGTATGTGGTAAAGTATCCACAGTAAAAAAAAAATAATAATAATGATAATAAATAAAATAAAAAAACTCACTCAGGTGGACAAATGGCCTGCTTCTCCCATGCAGAGAGCACTTAAAAAAAAACTATATATCAAAATTTAAACCAAGGAAAACGGGTTTTCTGATATATTTTAAATATTATCTACTGGTTGTTGGCATTTGATTTAACTTTTCTTTCAATTTTCATTTTTGCTGTTTAATTTCAAATATTTTAGGTTGTAGCTGTCTCTGACGGTTTGATTTATTTTTTTGTTCTTCTTGCTGCTGTGTGATGAGTGTATGATGCTTTTTACTATGCAAACTGAAATCCAGGGCTGCAGATTGGAGGGATATATGAAGATGTACATTTTCGTTCTGAGGATTCAGGTGCAATTTAGAATTTTTATCACCAAGATCACGAGAATGTTTGTGTGCCCGCTGTCCTCTGGTGGTTATCAGTGAAAATGCAGTTTAATTAATCAAACTTGTTATCTGTGTTGTAAGCAATAATCTTATCTATATTTTGCTTGTTAGAATTTTTGCTTTTTCTGGGTGCTTAAACCAAAGATCTGCATTTTTTTTTTCTTAAAGCTTGAGTTAACAGGAGAAGAGGGAGGTGAATTGTAGCCAATTTTGGGTTTGAACAGAAGATTCTTCCCAACTGTTTGATAGCCACGAGAAAGACTCTGATTCCAGATCAGAGTGTTTTGGAGCTGTACAGCTCTGTGTTAAATGCCTGACCAAAAGAGACAAAGTCTGGGTCGATAACTTGATGTTGATTAGCGTGTAAGACTTTTTTTTTTTTCCTAGAAGCTGTGGACCTTAGTCTTCCGAAGCACTCATTTGGGTTCTTTGTTGAAACAAATAAAAAAGGGGGCAAGGTGAGGGGACAACTGAGACAAAGTGCCCCCTCCTTTGTATTTATTTATTTATTTATATTTATTATGGCTCTTCTTCTTTTGTAAGACCAAGTCCAGGTCTGAACACAGATCACAGTTCACTCCTCATCCAAAACTTAAAGATCTTGACTCATCATCTCCATATACATAAACACCTTTCAGTAATCTGATTGTCATGCTTTTTTGGCTATTTTTTTTTTCTCTCTTGAAAGGATCCTTTGCACATTTAACCCACCAGATACTGCAATAACACAGTTTCTGTGCATTCTACTGGGCACAATGAATTAAGGAGATGTAAATCCTTTAATGTAACTTGAACACAAAATGACTCTGCAGCATGCTTCTCTGCCGTTAATTCAACATGTATTGTACTGTATCACATGCTGTTGTATGGCAGTTCTTATAGATCACCCTCCTCTGTGACTAAAGGGGCCATTATTTTTTTAGGACCAAAAACACATTAATTTCATTACACTTTACGTAGGGCAATAGCAGGATTTAATATAAGCCATTTATGGCTTTAAATGGCAGCAGTTGTACTTTTACTTCCATTCCTCTTAAAATCCATGTTGCTGATGTGCTGATCTGTTCTTGTGTGCACTGTGCACTCTTTGTTGTTTTGTAAATCTTTCTTTATTTCCTGTTTATTTGCACTATGAGATTTGAGAGCTTTGAGCTATTTTTTGTTGACCTTTAATATCTTATTCATAAACTCACTCAGTACTATTTAAATGTGTGATAGACAGTTATTCTGTAAAACTCTCATACATACTCTTCCTTTGGCGAATTAGTACAGAGTTCTAGTCAAATATAATATATATCGGGATGAAGTTGCCTTAGTTTTTTGTTTTTTTGTTTTCCTCTTTCTTGTGCTGCAACTATTCTCAGGAAATCTTGAGCAATGCACTAAGTGATTATACAAAATGTAAAATGGGAAGAAACTGGTGCTGCAGGGCGATTGGCACTCTTCTTGCAAGTATAATGCCAGTAGTTTCAAAATATTAGATTTTATATATTTTGTAACGCATAAATCAAATCAAGTAAACCAATATAATAGTAATGAACATGAACTACTGGCATTGCAGGAACCTGTCCTACTGGAAAGCCAGTATGACAGTTGGTCCTGTGCGTGGAAGGTGTTGGTACTCCCAGTCAGAGCTGGTGAATGAATGGCAGTTAACTGATGCCAGCTGTGAAGGGTTTCTATGTGAGCTGATCGTCTTCTTGGCTTCGGTGAAGGGACATGGGGTACGGTCTGATAAAGACCCCGCTATCAGGGATACGTTTTTGTCTTTCAGTTTTTAGAGGACCTTCTCAGAGATATGAATCCATTTTCCCATGATTTGTTTTAGTTTATGTAAAGAAAATAAAGGCATCTAAGCTTACCTTTTCTGTGTTGATGCATTGTTTTTCTGTGTCATAATTTTAAGGGATACGTTTAAAATATCTAGTAATATATAAGTAGCATTAATTAATATTAAAATAAATATACTATGTCATAAATTTTATAAGGAACTTTTCGAGTTGTGGCGAAGACAAATTGGGGACCTTATAGTTGGGAAAACTGCGACCTCCGGTGGACAAACTAACTTTTTTTTTTCTCCAAAAACCCAAATTTTCCCTGTTTTCACAGAAGTGTCCATCAAGTAAATACATTTTATAACAGCAAGATTTATGATCTTTCATAATATAGCCAATGGGAGTGGCTTCGAAATGAAACTTCGAAAAAAACATTTTCATTGCAGTTGCTTAGGGGTTGCTAAACAATTGTATGGAGTTGCTGGACAATTTACTGCAATACCAATTAAATAGCATAAATATGGATATGTATGTCATTACCGGCCTACTCATTCTAATCAGCGCTATCTGAAACTAGCGCGGATGCCATGAAACAGATAAAAAAAATCAATTTGAAGTTCGTTATTATAATTTTACCATATAGTCATGCCGCTTTTCACAGCAGTGAGAAATGCACATTAACAGCCTAGACTACAAATCATTTAACAATAACCTGTTCATCACATTTTAACCAGTTAATATTCACATAAGTACACATCAGAAGAGATCTGGCAGACTTACGTTTCAACAGATAGCGCTCCATTTTGATGTCACTTTTCTAACGGCCCGGTTTTTTTTTCCCAGCTGACTTCGCGTGACCCCTGCAGGCCAGCTCTCGCGAGACGAGTCTCTCCCTCATCGTTTTTAATTGTCTTCCTTTTATTTTAATTTAAAACAAAAACACATGAAATTAATCTTAAATTAAATTGTCACAATTTTTATTTTATTTAACACAATCAAGATTTTTTTCTTTTTTAATAGTCTCCATTCTTGGGGTTGCTTTGAGGTTGCTAGGCCATATTTTGTGGTTGCTATAGCAACTGCAAGCTACCCCCTAGCGCCGCCCCTCCTTAGACTTGTATGAATCTAAATGTTTTCACTTTACAAAAATATGCTTAGAGGGCCTCTAATAGGAGTTTTTTTATTATTATTATTATTATTATTTGTTTTGTTTGTTTTTTACTCTTGCAGTTCTATAATTTTTTACTCGCTTACTTGATAGATACAATTAAACTAATAAAATAAAAAGTGTGATATGCCACTGGAAGAAGAGCAGAGAAGTAAATAATGAAATAAAATCCCCGTAATGGTTCCTGTTGGCTCTGCCGAGATTTACTGTCACACTGGAAGAAAAAGCAGCTACTATATTATGATATGTTAATATGATCAGTGGCAGCCATGCCAAGTAGAAGAATGTGTTTTTTTTTGTTTGTTTGTTTGTTTTTTAATGACAGATTATTTCTTCTTGTCATAATGAGAACAAAACACGTGTGGCCTAATCTACAACTTCTCCAGTACCATAAATGTTCACCCTGATGAGCCACCATCACCCTGCGCGGAGGGGATTTGATGTGGCCCTGACACCAGTCTACCGGATGCTTCCGCGTGCAGATACGCGTGAAAGACTGGATACCTGGCCGGGTCTGAATGCACGCGAAGCTGGCACAGGATGTGACGTACGCGCTCCTCAAATCCTCTTAGTGTAATTAATCTGAACCAACAGGTCCTCACTTGGGCTCCTTCAGCCGCAGAACTTTCAGATATAGTTTGGTGAAGAAGTCAAACGGAGAGCCCGGGAGGAAGATCTGGAGCTGCAGTCAGCTTAGACGGAGCTGCGGGTGTTTGTGCTGCAGGATGCTGCTGCTTCCTCCGCGGATGCTGTGGGGCGCTGTGACGCGGCACGTCGCTCCGCGCGTGACCTACAGCTCCGCGGCACAGCCACAGGTGGGCCTGCGTTCACACACCGAAACGACGCAGTTCATTTATTTAGTCATTCATTCAACATATTGGGGTAATATTTTTATTTTCTTGATGAGGGATGCTTTTTTCCCCCAAGAAGTTTTAAAACTTGTGGCCTTTAACAAATTTTTGCTACACTGTACCGTAGAAATAGCTACCGCTCTTCAGGCACTCTGTAGCTTATTATTGACTTTTTGTTTAAAATGCATTTTGAAGTTTTTCAGACAGCATTTTTTTAATTTTAAAAAGCATTAAACTTTGTGGTATAATGGTATCATCGTTTTTTATTCAGGTACAACTATACACCTATTCCAGTCCTGCAACACATTGTAAAAATATTGAAATAAAAAAGATGGTAACTTTGTAGTGTTGCCATTTTTTCTCAGAATAGTGACTTAGACAAAATTTTTTAAAAAGTCAATTTTCAAACCTCCCAGGTGGGGTGCACCATGTTTGAGCCACCTTACCCTCCAGCAGGATACCAGGGAGACAAACTGGGGAAAATGGCAGATTTCACATGCAGAAGGCTCCAGAGGGGGTTGGCACAGGACACCCATCCCTGGTGGGATGTCTGCCTCACTTTTGACTGTTTTTATGCACCGGGGTAAATCAGGAGTAGATGATTATAGGCTGGATGGGCCTTTTCGTCACTGGTCCTTAAAAAAAAAAAAAAGTAGATAGTCCATCCCAGATGCCTCCAACCTGGAGGCACAGTGTCCATTATAGGCTTCCTCTCTAGACCTTTACACACTGAAATTGCCCCAATTTCCTTGATGTATTTAAGTACATTGTGTACCGTAGGAGGAAAAATAAGCAAATCCCTCTATCTTTCTTTAAGGAACATTGTTTTTATACATTTCTCACATGTGAATTTCTCTCACATATTTTATTTATTTATTTTTTACAAATTGGAGATCCTCTGCCCATATTTGCTTTCATTCGGTACTGTACATTGTGATTTAAATCTAAGTTAAAAATTTACCATGACAATATCTACATGAATAAGATTCCTCAACTAATTTTATGCTCATTCAAGATAAAATCAAAAGAAGTATCAAGCTCTCCATCCATCCATCCATTCATCCATCCATTATCTATGCCCGTTTAAACCCATAAAGGGTCACGGGGATCTGCTGGAGCCAATCCCAGCTCTCTTTGGGTGAAAGGCAGGGGTCCACCCTGGACAGGTTGCCAGTCCATCGCAGGGCCACATGTAGACAAACAACCACACACACTCACAATCACTCCTACAGGCAATTTAGAATCAAGCTCCCCAAAGTCTAAAATTATTTTTCTTTCGCGACTCCACATTGTTGGGGCTAAATAAGGAGTATCCATCTTGTTACCAGCACCGTTCAAAGGCTAGAATAAGTGACAGTGTGAAGGTGCAGTTGTACACATCTGTAAATGGACCATTAACACTGAAGAATTTTGCAGATTTTTGAGGAAAAAGTATTCTGACATCCAAGTGACTTATTTTCAAGGATGGCTTTGCTAATTTCAGCAATACAATGTCAGCAACATTCTTCATATATTCACCAGGATGAGTTTGTCGTAAAAGACTCTAGGTGACTGTCATCCACTAAAAAGAGATGACACAGTTTTCTGGCATTATATACAAAAACCCATATTAAAAAGAAACATTAATCTATATCAAATAAATTTTGATATGCTATCCGTGCACTATGTTTAGTTAAATAGACCTAATAAAATATTTTCAGTGCTCTTACATTTGCCGCTTTAACATAAAATGCATCCGTCCTTTACAGTTATGTCATTGCACATAAACCCTCACAGTTTTCACTTTTCTTGCTTTCTTTTATCAGGTAAAGCACAAAAAGTCAAAGTTTGGTCCTTTGAGTGACCAAGATCGAATATTTACCAACTTATATGGCCGGCATGACTGGAGGTAAGGGAAAAAACTAATTAAAAAGAAAAAAAAACAACTTGAAGCTTGGAGCATCTTCACTCGCCCTTAAAAGACCTACATATGTGTTACATCTACTGCTCTCTCCTGTCAGGCTCAAAGGAGCACTTAAAAGAGGAGACTGGTACAAGACGAAGGAGATCATACTGAAGGGGCAGGAATGGATCCTCAATGAGGTGAAAATCTCAGGTCTTCGGGGCAGAGGGGGAGCAGGATTTCCCACTGGCATGAAGTGGAGTTTCATGAACAAACCTAGTGATGGCAGGTAAGAAAAGAAACTACATCTAAACTGTCAGGGAGCTTCATTTCATCACACCTAACACTCAGGTTGTTTTCTTCTTCTCCTTTTTTTTTTTTTTTTTTTTTTTTTTTTTTTTTCTGACAGGCCCAAGTATCTGGTGGTGAATGCAGATGAGGGGGAGCCCGGGACGTGTAAAGACCGAGAGATAATGCGTCATGACCCCCATAAGCTGATAGAGGGCTGTCTGGTGGCTGGGAAGGCCATGGCTGCACGTGCTGCATACATCTACATCAGAGGAGAGTTTTATAATGAGTCATCAAATCTACAGGTAGGAACAGCGCCTAGACAAAGTGAGTCTCAACTGTATGGTGTTTGAAATATTTAGCTTTTTTTTTCTTCCTCTTCGTGAAATAGGTGGCCATTAATGAGGCATACAAAGCAGGGCTGATAGGGAAGAATGCCTGCGGTTCAGGGTACGACTTTGACGTGTTTGTGATGCGGGGAGCTGGAGCTTACATCTGTGGAGAGGAGACAGCTCTCATTGAGTCTCTGGAGGGCAAACAAGGGAAACCTCGTCTCAAGCCGCCTTTCCCTGCAGACATAGGTGAGGTAAACGCTCCACAATCTCCTACATCCTGTTTCCAAAGGCGCTTAATTATGGGTTAAAAAACTGCAGAATAAGTTTATATTCTAATTACAGTTATTCAGTGACATTGCAATCTTCTCCTTCTCCCCTTTAAGGCGTGTTTGGATGCCCAACAACAGTGTCCAATGTGGAGACGGTTGCTGTGGCGCCTGCAATCTGTCGCCGCGGTGGCGCTTGGTTTGCCAGCTTTGGGAGGGAGAGGAACTCTGGGACAAAGCTGTTCAACATCTCGGGTCACGTGAACAACCCCTGCACGGTGGAGGAAGAGATGTCTGTTCCTCTGAGAGAGCTCATAGAGAGACACGCAGGTGTGTGTGTGTGTGTGTGTGTACAGTCCGTCTCTGTGTTGATGTTATTTGCCATGTGAAATGTTGACATGACTGTCTTAATCCACTTGTTTGACTGGTGCAGGAGGAGTGAGAGGCGGCTGGGACAATCTATTAGGAGTGATCCCAGGAGGCTCCTCCACTCCCATCATCCCTCAACATGTGTGTGATGATGTCTTGATGGATTTTGATGACCTGGTCCGTGCAGAGACGGCCCTGGGAACTGCAGCTGTAATAGTCATGGATAAATCTGTAAGCAACTGTTTGAATAATGACAGGATCACACAAATACACAGAACCATAAGTGACAATAGAAAAGTAATGAGTGACATGTTTTTTTTCCCCCCAGACTGACGTGATACGAGCTATTGCACGACTGGTTGAGTTTTATAAGCATGAGAGCTGTGGCCAGTGCACCCCCTGCAGAGAAGGTAAAGAACTGCATTTAACACATTTAAATTAAAGTTGTCTGATTACCAAAAGTGACACTTCACAGTTTCTGTAGGCTGTTAAGCTTTTCCTTCCCACAGATTTGTTTAAAACGTGTTTCAGGATGTCACATATAGCCAGCGATGAAGAAAAACATGATGAATATTTCATGGTGGTTAAAAGAAACAATAAAGTTGAAAAAGTTAAATTGTCTTAAGTTTTTAAAAAGAGATGGTTTTTAAATTGCTGCTAAAATGGACAACAGTCGTGTTTCATCTGCTTGTGTAGCAGTGATACTCTTACAACAGCTAGACACATTTATAGGAAGAAGCTGTTTTGAAATTATAGGTCTCAAATAAGCTGCTACATAATTTTTTTTCATAATTATTGGCACTCTTCATTCTTCATGTTCTAATCCATCCCAATAAATCAAATGAACAGTTTCAGTATTTTCACATATTATGCTATATGTCATGTATACATTAGATTTTGCCCAAATAATAAAGTAATTTTTAAAAAAGTCTCAATGACTCCAATATTACATCCACTTACTTTGTCTTGAATTTTGAATTTCAACTAAATTAACAGAAAAGGATGAGCAGATTGTCATTTGGCCGCTGCAGCTGACCAATCAAAGAGTAGAGGACTCGACATGAGCAGGTCACCTCTGTAGCTTCTGTATTTACAGGAAACATCTGAAATGATATTTTAGTGACTGTTTAAAGGGAATTTTCATTTGTGTCAAATCAGTCATTTACCAGTAACCTCTGATGTCATATTTGGACCAAGTAGCTCATTGGAAGTATGACTTCAATTCAATTCTATTTTATTTATATAGCGTCTGTTACAATGACAATTGTCTCTAGGCGCTTTACAGAGACCCAGAGCATGACTCCCGAGCAAATATCATCAACTAAGATGATATGGGCTCAGTTAGCCATTATCTAAATCAAAGCAATCCCATTTGGGTGAGAATTTACTTTCTTTTCATCTTGCTCTGTTGATCTCTTCCTCAGGAGTGGACTGGATGGATAAAATGATGTGGAGATTTGTGAAAGGAGATGCAGCAGCGTCAGAGATTGACATGATTTGGGAGCTTAGCAAGCAGATTGAGGGACACACCATTTGTGCTCTCGGAGATGGAGCTGCCTGGCCTGTCCAGGTGATACCTCTTTACACTTTTACTGAGTAATTTAAACAAATGACTTCTAGATGATGAGTATTAATTCAAATAGTAAACCCTTGCCTTTTTTTTTTTTTATGTTAAGGGTCTGATTCGTCACTTCCGGCCAGTCATGGAAAGCCGCATTACACAGTATAACAAGAAAAATCCTCCAAGAGAGCCAGGGATCGAGATGATCTAACACGGGAAACTTCCTCTGTTCAAGAAGTTTATATCTCATCTTGTTATACTCATTATTTTTTAACATAGTTTAAAAATAATAATAATAATCAAAGCATGTTTTATCAGCACAGAGGTTCAACTTCTAACTATTGTAAAGCGCATCATATAATTGTGTAATACTTCAGGGCACATATAGACTGATGGCTGCTAGTTGTGATCAACTCAGTTTCTAATGATCTCTTTCCCAAACAGAGAAACATAAAGAACTCTCAGCAAAAACAACATGCTCAAACACAATAAATTAAGTTTATTTCATAAAAGTTTGAAATAAGTTCAATAAGTCCACTAAAGAAACCCCAAATGATCTGTACAGAAAAAGAAAAAAAATTAAGGATGATGTCATGTGGAAAGAAAAAAAATGACAGGAAAGGATGCAAACAGAAAAAGCTGTGCTCTAAAATAAAAACAAAACTGGTCAGCAATCAGGATCTTTGCTCCGTTACATTTTCATATTTTTTTACAAAGACACTATATTCAAACAATCTGCTGTTTTATTTTTTCTTTTCAATGAATTTAAAAAAAAAAAAACTTATGGAAGAATATCACTGATCATTTATACATCCACAGAATAGGGTCAAGTGTCAGTCCTTTTCAAGTTCATCTTAAAACTGTGTTCACAGAGGGGGAGGAAAAAAAAAGAAGAACTGTACAAAACAGTGTCTATGTGACCAGGACATAGAAGTCCAGAATGATCCACATGATCGATGGGTGTTTAGTGGTTGAAAACTACAGGCTACGTTTGGGTGAAGTTCCTGCAACTCTGCAGAGTCCTGACGGACAGATTTGTTTTTGTTTTTAATTTCTGTTTTATGGCGCCATCCAGAATGGCATTGACTGTTGTTGTGGCTGCGTTTTGGCACGAGGAGGTGGTGGAGGCGGGCAGCGATAGCCCTGTGCCCAGCCTGAAGAGCTGGAGCTCGGGGAAACTGGCCCAGGGTTACCTGACCCTGAGGGTGTGGACGGTAGGTGGTCTTCCTCTTCATCAGAAGAGTCGCCGGTGTATGCGACCAAACCTGTTTTCAGTCTTTTCACTGAAGGCTCTGAAAGTAGAAAATTGGGAGCAAACAGAAGAGAGACAGGCAGCGCATTTGGAGAGAAGGAGAGAGAAAGGAAGAAAAAAAAAAAACACAAAACAGCAGCAGCAACATGTTTTAAATGCAACAGGTTGAGGTCAGTATTTCCAAACACAATTTGGGAGAAACAAATAGTTAATGGATTTAGATCAACGTTTATTTCAGCAGAGCAGAGGAGGGGGGGCAGCCATTCAAAAGCAGCCAGTGTTAGGGCCGTTCAATTGAGCGGCAGGATGGTGTCACAGGTCGCGTCGTGCCCCACCCCCAATCAGTATCCAGCATCACCCCAGAGACATGAAAGAGAAGAAAAACACAGAGAAAAAGAGAAAAACACAAAAACAGGAGAGACTTTTGTTAGTGAGGAGGGAAAACAAATACACAAGTCCAGACTGATGATGTCAGCTGGTGAGGTGGACTAGACTTATCAGATGAGTGACAAATGCACAAAAGGCATCAAGCCACAACTCCACCTCACTATCAGGAGATCTGAAGTCACATCAGCAGACTCCTGTAAGACTCACAAGAAGCAGCTAGTTCCGGGCTGAGTGTGGTCGAGTACATGAAATGCTGTGTTTACCTCATCCGCCATAAGACAAGGGAACTTCTAATTTAGCTTTTTTCAGCTAATGTGTTTCTATAGGTCCAATAGGTTTATTTGACACATACATTGCTTCAACACTTCCCAGCAACACCAGACATTTAAAACGTCTTGTGTTCTGGGAAACGATCTGCAACTTTTTGTTTGCTTTTTGAAGCTCTACATTATGACAAATGAAATTAATCTATTAATCAGCATATTCAGGTTCAGGTTGTGGGGCAGCAGCTTAAGCAGAGAGGTCCACACCTCGCTCTCCCCGACCACCAGCTCTTTCAGGAGGTTACAGAGGCATTCTCAGGCCAGCCAAGAGATATGATCTCTTCAGCGTGTCCTGGGTGTGCCTTGGACCGGGGCCCAGAACAAGCTACGGTAAATGTTATAAATGATCACCATCCACAGTAAAGACCTGTGGACTTTGGCAGGGATTTGTAGATCCACAGGATAATGCCCTTACCCAAAGGACCTTGCGGCGTCCTCCTGTCCTCCATCTTTGGTCGTACTCCATTCACAGGCAGGGATGGTGGTGGAGGCATTAGGTGCCTACTAGAAAGCAAGAAGAGAGTATGTTAAATAACCAAGCCTTTTGATTAAAATACACGATTAAATTTGATGGGTTTTCTTTTTTTTTTTTTAAGTACCTGTCCCTCTCACTGACTAGACCAGAGGAACTCGGTGGTGGGGGTCCTGCAGTCTCTGGGCTGCCCACTGAGAAGCCTGCACCTAAATTAGTCATATGAATGGGTCCATGCTATGAGCAGAAAAACACACAGGCACGATTAGCAGACATCCTCGACTAGGCCCTGTCCTATGAATAAAATAGTTATCCCAACACCAGAGTGAAAGGATTTTCCAGCCTGATTACATTGACATTTAACCCTGTCCATGAGAGACATTTCAAGATGATCTGAGGGAATACCCTTTCCTGAAAATCCATATTACAGGGTTCGTACAGACTTTCACCAATGATTTCCCATGACCTTTCACTATTGTTCCATGACAAAAATAAAAAAAAAACATAGTTCATTTATATATAATTCCACTTTTATTTGTTTATTGTGGATTTAACAAAAATGAAATAAATACCTGCAATATCTCAACTGAAAAGTACGATTAGCTTTTTCCCTTTAACAAAAAATGTAAACAGCTGTAACATCCATTTACTATTAACCTTAAAACAAAATATCTGCAGTGCATTCAGTTAGGGTTACCATAAATAAATATAGCACAAACATATCCACTTAGTGTAATTAGTAAACAAGATAAAACAAAAAAAGTTGCAATGGATTCAGTTACAATTACCATAAATGACAAATAAAAGAACGTCAACACATCTGCTGTTGTTAATCATATATATATACTGAGATATACTGAATAAGCATTCAGTTTCTATTACTAAAAGTAATAAGTAAAATAGCTGCACTTCATCCACATACTGGATAACCTTAAAAGATAAACAGCAGCTGTCCATAGATTTACTGTTTCTTTAAATGGCTACAGTCCATTCAGTTACGTGATGTTAAAGTAATAACACTTCAATTATTTAATTGTTACATAATCACAACTTATTGCATTTTAACTTCCAATAGTTTTTTGTCTATTTGTGCATCCAAGTCTTGAAGGGATGATTTTTTTTTTTCTTGAACAGATCAAGAAAAACTGTAAAATTGTGTGATGAATGTAAAGTTGCCAGTGTTTTCTGGCTTTGCCTGCATATTCATCAGCTGACTTCTCTAGTGCTGCAATGTCCCAGCGTGTTCTGGCCCATTTCTGTTTAAGTTCTTCTACTTCATCCGCAAGGGCCTTTCTTTTTAGCAAAGACTTTGTCTTCTCATTTGTCCCACGATGAACCTCTGAGCAATCAATGAGTTTTCTTTTTGATTTTCCACTATTAACTCTTTGTTGATGGAAAACTCTCCAGACTTGCCTACAATTCCAAAACTTTTCCAGGAGCCTGGGAATTTTTTTTCTCAATTCCTTGACTTTTCCAGGTTTTCCATGACTGTACGAACCCTGATATTACCAGTAGTAATTCATGGGTAACTGTAAGTAAGTAACATCAGGAAGCAGTAGGCTAAATCATCACAAAGAACATGAAACATTTGAATGAAGGAAAGATAAAACATTAAGCTTAAAAATGGAGACAATGAATCAACATGGACCTTACATAAGATCAGTTGATGGAATAGAGGTTACCAGAGTACCATAAAATCATGCTATTTTTATCTGCAAGGTGGCAGTAACGCATTGCATTTGGGGCTTTTTGTGAACACGACCACTTCTAGTAAAAAAAAAGGAAACGCAGCAAAACAAGCGATACAGATGATTAATTTTCCATCATTTTCTATCTTTAGTTAACCCTGGTGTGCTGCTGCAACGTTACACAGTGTACATCACATAGCGCCAAAGCAAAGAAGGTACACATTTATCCCTTCATGGATGATGTGGCGTTAGTAAAGTGGCTAAAAGACCTCTCTGTACAGAGACAATGGAAAGTAGTGATTCAACGTGAGAGGAAGAACAAAACTGAGAAGAAAGTTGATGTGCTGAACCTCAGAAGTAATTCCAGGCCATGTTTCCATCATTTCAGCACTGACAGCTAGAAAGGTGGTGATCCTGTTTACTTTGCCTGGGAAAACTGGAGGAAGCCACTAGCACAGGGTAGAACAAAGAGGCACATATCTGAAAAGCTCTGAGTATGAGTGCTGCCCCCTTACACATCATAATCCAAGGTACTCAGGTAGCCTCTATTGACATGATATAAACGGGGCTCAGGTTGGAGGGAAAAAAAAAAGATGTATAACGTATACACACACCCAAAGGGCAAACAAAAAAAGAAAAGAAAAGAAAAAGAAAAAAGTTCCACAACGGAGCAAACATCAGAGAATGATAAGGGGTTTTGAATGTACGAGAAATATTTCTTACCTGGTATCCAAGTAAGCCACTGTCCCTCTCATCTGGTACCTCCTCTGTGAAGCGTCTTTTCTGTGGCTGATTGCCTGAAGAGGTAGGGGGAGGAGCTTTGGGTGGTGCTGCAGCAGAGGGAGGAAAATGTGCAGGAGGAAGAGTCTGCACAGAGGAGCAAAACAACACAGACTGGTTATTTCTTTACATGTTTTTACTAAATATATATACACACATGAATATATATATGCTTGCGTGCGCGTGTGTGTTTGTCTGCGTGCGCATATAAATACACACATATTTATGTGCATGCCTTGTACAGTGATATAAATTCTATAAGAGCTTAAGTAAGATATGAATTAGAAGATGCTTGACTTGTTCACACTTCAAGAACAAAGATTGAACCATCTAAGTTTGTAAAAAAAAAAAAAAAAGAAAGTATTGTAATTTAGATGTATTATGCAATATCACTGGAAATAAGCTTATGTTTTTCAAATTCATTTTGCAGCATTTCAGTGAGTCCAAAAACAGTTTAATCAGTAGAGCAGAGAAAGTCTTTTTTGATACATGAATAGACATAAGAACTTTATTTACAAGTTCTCCATATACTTGAAACAACATGTTTTTCAAGATCCTTTTAAATTTTTATTTTTTAAACATTTTGCTCCAATATTTGACAGAAAATATGGCTGTACATTTTGACTGTATAATAAGTAGATGGCTTGGTAAATCTCACCTGTGGCAGAATATCTGGAGCTGGAGCAGGTCCAGGAGGCACAGCGGGAGCAGGTACAGGAGCAGGGCCAGAAACAGGGGCTGACGTTGGAGCAGGGGCTGGACGTAGAGGGTACTGAGAAGATACACTTGCAGGCGCCACTGGAGGTACTGGAGGTGGTACACTATAAGGAGGAGGGAGCGGTTGGGGTTGAGGTGGGGGTACAGACATAGGGTAGCCTGGCTGGAATCCAGCTGGGGGGTAGTAAGGGGGCTGAGGAGGCAGTCCATTCACTGCCGGAGGTTGTCCAAAGCCTGAGGGAGGAAGAGGAGCAGAACACATCAGGTCTGGTTGTTGGGGTGACTTTTGCACAAAGAATATAGGTATTAGAAACAACCCTATGTGTGGTGAATAAGTTATATAAACACTGGTAAGGCGTACGAGAGGAAGGGGAAAAAAATAACAAAACAAAACAAAAAAAACAGATTATCTAATACAATGACATTAACATCAATGATCTTGTTTTATATTGTGTTCAAAATATACTGTATGGTTAATGTATAGTTATCCCTCACACTTGGCGGTCTCAGTACATCGCGGAGGTTTCAAAAATATTCACTGAAAAAAAATATTTGAAAAAAATTTGAAAAAGTTCATACGAAGCACACGAGGCTGAAGCGAAACACATCGCATCAAGATCGAGTCTCAGGAAGCAACAAGAGCCTACAGGGGAGGCCCCATGAACGAAAATCGAGGCCTGTGATTGGCTGCTACGACAGGCATTACTGTGCCGTCGGTTGTCTGTACGCTGATTGGCTGACACGCGTCCCTGCATCTCCCATCTCTTGCTCTCGTGAGACAAAGGTTTAGTGCCGTTTTAAAGTCAAAATGGATCCCAAAGGACGCCGCCCATCGTCAAGTGTCTCTGGAGAACTGAAACGCTGTCGCAAAATGATGACAATTGTCAAAAAAGTGGAACTTCTGGATAAGTTGAGGGGGTACTCCACATCGCAGTTTTCACCATTCGCTGGGGGGTTACAGCCCCCATTAACCGCGAAGTGTGAGGGATTACTGTACTGCCTTGTATGTTTTATAAAAATAAAAAAGTAGAACATGTATGGTACCTTGTTGTGTTGGCATCATTGTGCTCATCTGATTAAGGTAGCGAGAATACTCTGCATGGACCTAGAAGGTGAAAAAGATTGTGCAAGATTTAGTGTAATGGAACAGGAATAAATGTACTATGATGTACAAATTAAAGCCATCACTGAATTTTTTGAGAAAAATGTTTCTTCTTGGCACCATTAGATCTGAACAGAAATGACTTCATGTCCTAGATCAACACCTCCCAGTAACAACACATACTACTAATGAGCCTCTACCTTTACACATTCTTTCATAAATAGAAGTGTTCGCAGAAAATAGTGGTTGCTTTGATCGGAAAGATCATTTCTACACATCATCAAAACTGTATTGATGATGTGTGCAAATTATAATCTCAGCAGAACATGTGCAGAAGCCACAAGGGTTAACACTTTTTTTTTAAATTTGTCACTTTATTTGCTACACTTGGGTTGCAATGAAAAAAAAAAAAAAAAAAAAAAAAAACACATTAAATTGTTAATTGATAACTGAAGCAAACTGAAGGTCTGTCGATGCGAAACTTTTCATGAATGTGAGTTGTAGTTAAAACGGAAAAAGAGAACGCTTGACTCCACCGTCTCAGAAAATTACTCACTGTCTGGAGGAGATTTTCACACAAGGTTTTCGCTGCTGCTAATCCTTCTGGTTTCGGATGGCTGCAGAGAAAAATATTTGCATTTTGTTGTACTAAGTCCACACAGTACGTAATTCAGTCCAAAATATTTAAAGTTTTTTTTTTCCCTCTAAAAGCAAAAATTCTTCATATTTCATAAAGCACAGGACAACACCCACCTAATATAAATGTACATGGGTTCAAAGGCCTCTCGTCCAGATGCGGGCTCCAAACATCCTGATCCTTTTCCTCTGAGGAATACTTTTGCCCCAGTCTCAGCCTGGATGTGCTGCAGGTATGAACAACCAGGGCCCTCGACTCGCTCTTTGACCACAAAGCCGGGGATAGCATGTTCCAGGCCTACAAACACCTTATCTTGCACATAGTGCATCTGAGAGATTAGTTGAGAAGGGAAAAAAATAAAGAAAGACAAAACCATAAATAAATGATGATGATCCCATTTAAACATGTATCCATCACACTGGCCATCAAAATAGTTTTGTGTTTGGTACATCTGATGACTTCCTGACAGTTTTATTTAAAAGACTGCATCAATTTCAATTTACTTATTTATTTTCTCAAGGGTGACCAAGATTTCTGAAGATTCATTATGAAAATACAGCATTTGACCATACTTGTAAATATAATCCTACACAGCAAACAGAGCTCGAAACTTTATCAGTTTGTGACTAAATATTATCCGTAATAAACTTTTAAAAAACAGTACAAGATTCAACACAAGTGTTTGAAAACAACATATATCAAAAATAAGAAGAAATGAAGAAATGATTTACCCCTGACTGAAAGTGAGGTTTGTGGTTGGTCACAGGAGGCAGTGTTGGTGGAGGTGGGTTGTGTTGATTGTAAACTGTGACTGAGGCTCCACTTGGGGAGAAAGATGAAGAGGATGGTGAAGCAGTTGCAGCCTTCACTACACCATTAGTGATTATCTCCTTGATTCTATTAACTGCTCCTGAGGACGAGGACATCAAATTACAAGCTGTATGAGAACATAAATTCACACAAAAATTGGAGTAAGTTTTTAAGAGTACTGACTGTCAACAAGTTCTCTTGTCTGTCCTTGAACGTGCAAATACAGAGGTCGATCCCTGTGTGGAATGAGCAGATGCAGAGCTGTGTTAACATGAACAAACTACATTATCTGACACTTTTATGATCAGTTAATGAAAATAAGTAACTAGAGAAGTCACCCTGGAAGTGCTTTGCTCTTCTCTTCTGCTGTCATGTAGCGCCCTCTGGTTGAAACTGCAGCTCCGCTTACTTTACTGATCTGCAGATCACAAGGTGGCTATAACTCTTACCAGAAAATAATCCAAAAGCCAAGTGGTGAACTTAAATCTGTCAAAGATGCCTGTTCACGTTGCTGCTGACCTCATCCTGTGTTTGCCCGCGTGTCAGGAGATTTCGACAAGTAATGGGGACGTCATTGATCTCAACTTCAGCTACCACCAAGTCATCTTTGGCTTTAGTCGGCACTTGAGGCTTTCCAACACCCACAACCTGAAAGAGGAATGTACACTTCAGTTTGGGCCTACACTCATATTTTATTTGTCATTTCATTTTTAATTCATCATTTATTATTTCAATTCATTATTATTTTCATTGAACTCTTATAAGCAACATGTCCAAAAGCCAGGCTCTGTGATGGTATGGATTTTTATCAGTGTCCTCAGGCAAAGTTCAAAATGTTCACACTTTTTTCAACAAAACAATACAAAAGAGGAAGTTGAGATAACGGATCTGGACTAACCTGCCTGAAGTTCTGACTTGTCAACAATAGCAAATGAGTGGAGAATTGTGAAATAATAACGGAGAAAGCGACAAATGTTTCAAACGTTACAATGTACTCATGAGATGAAAACGATAAATGCTTCTACAAAGATTTTACTACAAAGGGATAAGGTCTTTCCTTATTATCCTGGCGTTTCTTTTTTTTGGCAGTTTTGAAAACACAATGTGCGAGAATTGATGTATAATAAAAAATAAAATTAAGTTTATTACGAGACTATACATTAATATCTTGAGGTCATACTCTGTAATTAAATAAATCTGTTAAGTTCTACAGTGCTTTTTTGTTTAAAATTTTCTATAAAGCCTTGTCTCAATGACGAAACCTTTCAAGTGTTTTCTAATCAAATGAGGAACATGTTTATCATCAGAGTAACTTCCCTAGAACACAGACAAGAGTATCCTCCTTAATATCACAATGCAATTATGATTTTTCCATAATTTTTATGAGAATGACAGCCCATCAACATAATAATTTGTAAATAAAACAATACAAATTATACATATGAAAAGACTAACATTGGTTGTTTCAAGCAAGATGATATATCAAATGGTTTTCCTTGAACCAGGGCAGGATAATTAATTGAAAATCAAACGAATCCAACATTACAAACCTATAACGGATGTAATCCTGCCCATCTCAATTGTTTTAATTATTTCAGTTGTTTGAAATGTTTAATAAGTGATTATAAATAGTTGATCTGCATTTCCCTTCACCTACTTTTAATCACAAGGATAAGTACACTCTTATTATTAAAAAAATATTCCAGTTGTACCAACTGTGGTTATCCGCAGGAAGAAATAACACTTGTCAGTGATCAGTGAGGGTAAGACATTAAACAAAACTAAAATAAAAGGTAAAATTGTAATAAAAGTAACATTTTTATTTAATCATATTGATTAGCAGACTTATCACCCAGCCCTACCTTGTACTATAAAATCTATTCTTAACACTAACACCACCAGATTTGAAATTACAATGCTGCACAACACTGATGCAACTGATCAGTCAAACAAACATCATAAACACTAGGGATGCAATGGTACTCGGTTAAATACTGGACCGTTCGGTACGACCTGCACAGGACAATATGCTTTTATGTCCCGCAAGATTTATGTTCCAATAATTTTGCATTGGACTTGGACGTGAGCGTGTGTGCCTTTTAGGCAACAGGCCCTGCATGTCAATGTGCACTCACCTCCCCTCACTCACAGTGACCGACCTATCACACTTTGGCCGCAGCTTATAGACGCAGGAAATGGAAATGGAAAAAAAAAAAAAAAAGCAGGCATGGCCAGCGTTAGCAGAGAAGTTGGGAAAAAACTTATTTAAATCGCCGGTGTGGGAGCATTTTGGTTTTGCTGTTGAATACACCGGTGAGGGAGTGAAAACAGTTAACAGAAAGTTCAGTCTGTAAAAGCTGCTTGAGACACAAGCCATATGGACAAGCATCTCCAGCGTAATTCATTTCAATTCAATTCAATTCAATTTTATTTATATAGCGTCTGTTACAATGACAATTGTCTCTAGGCGCTTTACAGAGACCCAGAGCATGACCCCTGAGCAAATATCATCAACTAAGATTATATAATTAAATCCAATCAATGATAATGGCAGGTAAAAAACTCCCACGTAGGGAGAAAAAAAAACCTTTATACCAAACAGTGGCAAGGAAAAACTCCACTTTAAGAGGAAGAAACCTTGAGCAGGACCTGGCTCATATGGGGGGACCTTCCTGCCGAAGGTTAAGTAATCATACTGATATTGCGCTTTCTGTACACCCCAGAAAGGTAACGGCAGCAAAACAACAACTGTGCCACCTCAGATAAATACAAAAACATAACCCGAGCACTGGGAGCATTTAGAAGCCATGTCAAAGCCTTTTTATGGATTGATTATGTATGTATGTGTATTAATAATATGTTCATTTGAAATAGGCAAAGCAGAAGGTATTTCTGAATCTCTGAATTTATGTTTCCTCAATTTGTCATAGATAAATTGATAAATTACCTCTCTTTTTATACTACTACTTAGTGTGCACTAAAAGTAAAGAATAAAAAAAGAATTAAAAAAACTTTAACGGTGTTTCTTGTTCACATCTTTGTGTGTTTTAATTTTTTTATATGTATTTTATGCTATGATGTAATAGTAATGGGCAAGGAAACAAAGTCAAGTCTACAGTACTCTGAGTTGATAAGAGTTGTGCTTGATAATTAACTGTTTACTTAAGTATTATGTTATTCAGCACTGAAATTGTTTGGAACTTGTTCTGAAAAGCAAAATAAAGAAAATAATTTTAGAGAAATTAATTGTCCCTTTATGCCCATAACACATATTGAAACTGTACCAAAACGTGACACAAAAACCGAGGTAAGATCGTACCGTGAGGCACCTGTACCGTTGCACCCCTAATAAACACAGGAAATCAGTTCAATGATCTGCAATATAACCCGCATCTGATACAACTAGAAGTATAAAATTAATCATTCACCCACAATAAGCAGTATTTCAAAAATCTTAAATTAAATTATATCATATAACTGAGTTTATCTTCTATAAACACTTGTGACAAAGTGGGATACCTTTGCAAACGTTTTTGCCCCTTAACAAAAAAAACACCAAACAAGCAGTTTCTTATTTACCTTCTCAGGTGGTCCAGGGTTTCCTATCTGTGATGGTCTGAGTTTGCCTTTGGCCACCAACATCGCGTTAATCTTGGCAGCCACAGCCGCTGCAGCATCCAGAGCCCCGGTGGGCGCAGCCTCAGCCTCCCCCATCCCACCGGAGCCAGACCCGGGCCCGGGGCCGGGCTGGTCCCATTTGCTTCGGCGCCTGCACCAACAGCAAAACAGATCAGGATAAACATAGTTCTTTGAGGAGACCAGGCGGACTCAATTACCCTGCTTTTACAATCACCCGAAGCCGACGCTGTGATTGTGATTGATGACGTTTTGAAGAAGTCGAGTTGAAAGAACATGGAGTCTATTGACTTGTCTATCCTCTTAAAGAGCAGGCATACTGAGAACCGCCTTGTATTCTGTAAAAATATATTTGTTTTTATCTACCTACACGAGCGAGCCTTTATAAGAGCAGCGCCTCTGTCCAGACATGATTACATAATCACATTAGCAAGCTAGCTAGCTAACTGAATGCGCTCAGACGACGTGTCAAAGACACCCAGAAAACAAAGAAACAATTTGTTTTGACACTTACCCGCTGTTTTGCGTTCCGCAAAATGACATTAATATTCAATTAAATCCAAATTCCCTTCCTAGTACGAAAAAAAACAAACGTTTTAAGTCTCTCTTGATGCCTGCAAAGATCCTTTAGAAGGCGGTGCTCGTTGTTAGCCGCTACTCTGGTTTCCGTTTCCGCCTCCGATCCGGTTAACGTTTAAGAAAACAAGGGAAAAAAAACCAACCACAAGAGGGCGCCAGACACCAGCACATTTGCTCTATAAGTTTCAAAGAGACGTCGCTGTCTCACCTGTCTTGCTTTTCATCGCCTCAGTGCCACAGTGGGTGACTTTCCCACGAGAACACGTCAAAGTTTCCATCCATTTGCTGCGTCATCCTCGTGGTTGTGAAGACGGAGTTCACCGTGGACAGGTGTCCGTGTCGCCATAGTGGAACAGATGACAACGTTTTCTTTGGTGGAAAAAGAAAAGAAAAAAATTGAGTTGCTCAATAACCAAGGTAAGTCTTGGCAGTTGTGTCTTCTGGTAACATCTCTTTGTAAAATGCACAGATTTATATTTTTAGGGAAATTTAACCTTAATGTAACAACATTTTCCCCTATTTTTTCAAGATTAAAAACGAATTGCTTATGTCATGAGTTTATTATATTAATGCTGCAAAACTGTTTTTTGGCAAGCTCCTCTTAGAAGTTGTATGAAATGTGTCATATTTAACTCATTACTTACAGAACTGTGAATACAAACAAATCTTGATTAAAAATGTTGTATTAAAAAACAACAGCAAAAAAAAACAGACAAAAGCAGTCTATGATATTTTATTACAGACTGCAGTCTTTAATAATCTTTTGGTCTATATGTCATTGTTTTGTAAAGAAACTACTACTCGAGCCAGTCGGAGCTGGACGCGAGGAGAGTCGGTCCCTAACCATGAAGATGGAGCTTGATGAAGCCAGCGTCCAGCAACTCGTCCAGAGCCAAGATGCAGTGCCATGCTTGCCGGCTCCCACCTTGTAATGATGTACTGGGTTACCTGAAGTCAATCTAGGAGGTGTACAGTTTCTGACCACCCAGGAGCTCCTAGACATGGTCAAGAGGTGCAGGTTACTCTGGAAGGTGAGAACGCTGCGTGTGGCCAACATGGATCAACAGATTGAACAACCAGTAGCCCCAGTTTCATTTCTTTTGCTCTGAGTTGCAGAGCGTTAAAAGTGGTCTTCAAAAATCTGTTTTCATAAGTTTAATCAGGATGAAGGTGGCTTGTTTTTTTAAAAGGCTGAACATTAGTTTCCCATCAGGTCCCGTCTATAAGGGCACCTATAAAGGTGTTTAGACTGTTTTTTAGTCTTTTGCACAATAGCAGCTACTTTTACATTTTAACTTGACAAACGGCTTTCCAACTAATGTCAAGTAGAGCAAGGACCAACAGCATTTAAATATACCATCAATGTTGGATGTAAATCACTTCTCTCATCAAGATATCTGTTGGCTGCCAGGTGAACAGGGCTTGTCCTGAAGTGTTGAGCTATCTGGATCGAAGGTGTCCTCCCTGCTAGGGACACGGTTACTTGGGTGGGTCAGTTTCCGAGCCACCCGAGCTGGAGATTCAGCCGGTGTAAAGACAGACAAGTGGAAGAACAAGTTTTGTAACATACTGTGGACACGGTGAAGCCATTTCAAAGCAGTTACTTTGTAACATGACAATAAGTCACCCCAAAGACTCTGCAGAGAAATCATGAATTCTTGGTGCAGAACCAGGAAGTCTGTCTATCTGAGAACAGCAGTGACATTTTCAACAATGTCACTGTCTGCACTTTGTTTGGTTTGGTTTTTTTGGCACAGACCTATTTGCATGTCGATATATGCTATCATAACTCCTTCTATATAGATCAGTCTGTGGAAGAAACAGGCTAAAATTCACTAATGCCACTCAACACAGCAGCTTTCAGAATATAAACATCAACAATAGGTACATATCCAGCCATCATATCCTAATCATTAAGGTAAAATGAGTCAAATCCAAGAGCATCAATCCTCATTTTTGTTTGGTTGCTGAAACTTTTTTCTTTCACTTACACATAAACACGTGAAATAAACAAATGCAGTTTTTATTCATGTTATGTTATAAACAAATATTATTTCATCATCACCATAGCAGCTGTAAGAAAAGGAAAATTATATAAGCGTGTTTGACTCCGTTTTTGAACGTTGTACCATCGAAAGGGTTTAACAAGGATAATTTTGCAAATGTGCAGCTCTTCTTGTATTCCACCTGCAGGTGGCACTCTAATTCTCACTATGACTTTTACTCAAACCGTGGTGTTCACTCTCTAGCGTTATAGATCCCACTGATATTCTGTAACTGGTGGTCAAACCCGTTTATGGTTAATGCTCTTCTTCGTGGATGAAGTGACTTACAATCACTTATAGTTCTTAAGAGCTTTTGTATACATCACAAAGTCACCCTAATGATAGTCAAACTGTATTTAAAAGACTGATTATCAGTTTCATTATCTGCAATTCTCTGGATCATATGTATAATCATTTGGTCCAAAATCTTGCTTATCCTAATTTTCAGTTATGTCTTCAAATAGCTTTCTTTAACCTATGACAAAAAAAAAAAAAAAACATTACCCCTTGAACCCAGCAGTGGGAGAACCTGCTGGCTCTGTGACTCTGGTATGATTTAGGAGCTTTTTCAATTTAAAACAAAGTTTCATTGCAAAATACTAACCAGTTGTCCTGAACTATAATCTTGATATGAAATGTATATCTTATTGTCTCTCTTCAACAGTCTCTTCTAAAATGACAAGTACAAGGGTCTCAGAATGTTCAGATGAGATTGAAAATGATGTGAATCATGTTAGATGGTAGCTGTCATTTCAACCTAGTTGGACGTTCAATGGAAAGTCTTTGGACCTACCTGTGAGACAGAACTCTTCATCCAAACACCAAATGAGGGCATATACTTTGTAGAAATGGTGTCTTATTCCTAGAACAGAGCTCCACAGACTTGTAGAATCACTTTCAAGTCACAATAAAGCTGTACCTGGATCTTTCCTTTTCTTTGTCATCCAGCTGCTGGTTTCCTTTCTTATCTATACTTTTGCATCAGTGATGAGCAGTGTAGAAACAGAAAGGCTTTTATGTCCCTTCTTCAGCAATAACTGCCGGGTTCACATAAGCAAGGTGTCAGAGGTCAGCAGATCCTCGACGCCCGAGCTGACAGCGGTGACTGTTTACAGGCAGTACAGTGTGAGAGGAAACAGTGAAACACAGGGAGAAGGACAGATTGTAGTAAGAGCCCAGGTGTGAACCGTAGTGTGTATGTTGGTTTATGTAACCTCCGGCCTTCAAGACCCTCAAAGCTTGGTCTCGCCTGATCCTGGCGGCTGACACTGAGATGTGAGATCAGGAGACGTGATGTGAGGAGAGCGCCTCGCGGCGGGGTTGCCAGAGACTGAACAAAGAGTCACTGTGAGTTCCTAGGTTTCGCTGTTTGCTGTCAAACCAGTAATTACAAGCAGGTTTTTTATTTTTATTTTTTCATAATGTAGGTGTAGCATCATAAACTTGAGTTAGTGTGTTTGATTTCAGCTGCTGCGATGCTACGGATGGTCAGAGCTGGAAGTCTGATTCCTCTGAGACTTCTGAGTGTGACTTTTTGAAAGAAATCTTAATCCTGTGGCGAAAATTGTATAAATGAGACCTTGTGGAGGAATGAAATGTAGGCAGAAAGTGTAGAGGGTACACGAAGTGATTGAGAGAGGGAAAACAGATGGGGAGATTGAGTTTTAGAAGAGGGAAGGCAGAGTGCGAAGGGAATCTTTTTTGTGTGTGTGTGTGTATGTCTAGAGAGAATGGGAGCCTCTTATACACTTCACAGCATGAATTTGGCCAAGGCTGTGGCCTCGTCTCGTCTACGCAGCGGGGTGCTTTCCTGAGCGGGCTGCCCAGGGGAGGGGCACCTGCCTCAGCCTCAAACACTGGTCAAGAGAAGAGCCTGGTGGGTGGAGAGTGGGGAGGGCTGGGATGGAAAGATGCTTGGTGGTTCCAGGAAACTGACATGTGCTGGAGTTATGAAATCCTCAGGTAGAACGCGGCGATGCTCTAAAGAAAATATCGGTCGTCGTATTTCCCTTTGGCCTTGAGAGGAAGACACTGCCTGCAATCTCAGGATGAAATGAGAAGCTCCTGTCACAGGAGAGGACAAAAGTTATTATTGGAGCAAGTCAGTTGGCGCTTGCAACTACCAACCAAAAACAACACAATGTTTATAGATTGGCCAGCTTGCCAACTGAGACAATATTTTCCATCCATTTGGTTGAGGCGACCAAACACCGTGTATTTGAAGTTTATCAAACATTCAGTCATCCCTGCAGATTTGAGGGACGACTTAATCTGCTGATATATGGAGTTTTACATCGACATAGACACTCAAAACCAGTCCATTATGCATACGCAGAAAATGAAACAACTTACTTTTTCTGTGCTTTAATATCCGTGCTGCTGCTGAATGTGGTTTTTGGATAACTTTAATCTTTAAATAAAATACACCCTCCATCTTCTGTCGTTTTGGTATGATTCTGTCGTCCAAAAATCACCAAGTCTCACATGAAGTTGCCTGATTTCAAATGTCGCTGGCCTCTTTCTCTGTATGAAATTCCAGTTAAATGGACAAATGTGCTGTGTGAGTCTCAGCTGTCTGTGGACGGTGAATGGATATTGCATTAACTTCACAACAGAAGCGCCTCCTGCGGTGTGTGCCTTCACATGGCTGTGGATAATAACTGCTGTGGGAACATTGTGCTCAGAAGTAACCAGGCCAGGTAAATGGAAACACATGGTAGGCAGCATGGACTAAGGAAATAATGGCATCACAGAGTAAAGAAACGCACGAGCTCCCATGACAAATGATTTCGGTATGAGTATCTTCGAACTGTCGCTATGTGCTGTGCAGCAAAATCCCACAGGGCGCCGTCACTTCTTGTGCAGCCTTGAGATTTTCTCTTCCTCTGTTAATGTACTTATATGTTAATTTAATTCAAGTATTACTTTACATGTGAAAATGAAATCTCTTCAGTTATTCAGTACTTGATGATTATACACTCCGCATGTCATTGAACGGCCCGTCAAAACACAGATCTCAGAGATACATCTGTTTTTTTTTTGTTTTTTTTTTTGTCATCATGTGCGCTGATAAATAATGGAATTTTTTTGCAAGATCTGATAAATTCTTTTCATCATGCCTCAAATTTTTTCCAGGCATCTTTACTTTTCAAGGGTCATAAATTGATTTCTTTTCTTCTTTTTTTTTTGTTCTTAAATTGGGAACTTTGTCATCTTTATTGGAAACATCTTCTCTGTCACTTTAGATGCAAACTGTCTGTAAACTTTAGAAAATCCAATATAATATACAGATTAAAAAGAAAGGAAAAAGGCACCTCTGTGATGTTCAGAATAAAGTTTCTGCAAAAGACAACTAACTGGATATACCATATTCAATTATCATGGGTAGTATTAAGCTTTCGCTTGTGCGTGTATTTTGGCTGACCTTCCAGAAGTTTCATAGTCTTTTTTCAGCCTGGTGTGCCCCCCCCGCCCCACAATGTTCTTAGAAGTGTGCAGCACAGTGAAGTGGAGAGGAGGTGGCCAATAAATCCCCACCAGACTTCAACCAGGGAGCGCGCACTCACACACTCAGTCTTTTAAACCCCTTGGTCTCGTCTTCAAGACACCATCCATTCAAAAGCACATTGTTTCTGAAAATGCTCATGCAGCACCACTCCAAACCATTTGTTCTATCATCCCATCCCTGTCCTCCTCACCATCAAACAACAATATTTGCTCATGTGCGTCAAAGAGCAGCAGGGTTTGCAATAAAGCGCGGCCCTTTGATTTGGACAGAAAGAGACAGATCTTTGCAAATGGGGAGACCCTCCCTAGTCACGGAGAAAGACACATAAATGAGAGTATGAGGGCAACTCCAAGACATCGCACTACTGTTGTTGCTCGGGTCTCTGCCATGTGTTATGGTAATGTTGAGGATAAATGTCAGTTATATGGTATATAATTTTCAGCAGAGCTAAAACGGGATATTAAATTTCAGTGTTTAAAGATCCAGTCACACAATGACTTAGAGAAAGAATGCCGTTTATTCAGGACTATATACTCCGTTATATTATAAACCTCCGTTACAGTCGACACCAGTAAAAGCCATGCAAAGCACTGCATGATTCTTAACAATAAGTACATTTTCAAACCCAACATGCAGGGACATGATATGTCAGGGTTCGGCAGAAGAAAACAAAAAGTCTGTGGGCCCACTTAAACATAATTCATTACGTCAATAAACAATGTCTCAGAAAAATGTCCCTGGCCAGACGCAACCAGTTGTTCGAAAACAAACATTTTCTTTGAGCGTTCTTTGAAAACAAGCAGATACATCAGAGTTCATGCTTGTGCATGTGCAACATATGGCATAAGGTCTGCTCTCTTAATATAACTGTCATGTTTAGACCATCCCCTTTCCTTGGGTTAAATGATTTTGCAAATGTTATTTCGTTTGAAACCATTTGTGTAAAAGTGACAATGTATAACTTAACAGTTTTTACAAAAACATTATTATAAAACACATTAAAATAAAATTATCAATATATAAACTTTATTGATAATGTATTATTTAATATAATTTACCATCAAAGTTGCTAATATTTTGCTGAAATTACATTCATTAAGTAATACATCTCACCAAGATTATCATTATATGCTGGTAAAACTCTAATATGTTTGACTCTTAATCTCCTGAGAGGAAATTTTGTCCTTTCAAAAAGCATTTATGCAAAGTGCTGTCATTTATTTAATATTCTTTAATATTTAATACACAGTTTACAGGCCAAGGCTACGTCAGTCATCTTTGGTTCTGATTCTGGAGATCATAATGTATTCCTCTACCGTCTCACACATGTGTTTAGTGTTAAACAGCACACTTACACGTGCACACTTGTATTATTGTCTCTGTTAGAGATTAATAGACACTACTACAGAGGACTGCTCTTGCGGCAGAGCTGATTCGCTGATGTAAGCACCTGCCGGTTACGTTTTCGCTTTCCAGTCAGTAGTGTGTAAAAGAATGGATTCACACAAGAGTTCCCGTACGTCAGCCCCTGTGAGGATACGATTCACTGTCACCTGTGTCCCCACCGGTACTGTCCGCAGCATGTCTGGCTGGTAGAGAGGTAACAGCTGCCAGATCCAGAAAGGGAGGAAGCAGGCCCAAAAGGCTAGGACAATACCGAGGATGAGGAGCAGAACTTTGGGCTTGGGCGCGCGAGGAGGACAAGAAGTGTTGTTCCCACTGGCCCAGGCTGGTCGGGTCTGGGACACCCAGTAAAGCCGGCCGAGAGTGGCATAAAGTGCTCCAATGGCCAAGCCAGGGCCAAGAATGCTTGTGCAAAACAGCACGCTCAGATAGGCCTTGGAGCTCTGCTCATCCCACGCTGGGACACACAGCTGGCCTTCATTGTTCTCCCCATCCTCCAGGTGCAAAGTGATCATCATGGGCAAGCTGAGAGCCACTGCCAGTCCCCATGCCAGGCCTACCCGCAGCAGGCTGGAGGAGCTCGAGGAGGTGGTGCGCAGGGGGTGGGCTACAGCTCGGTAACGGTCCAGACTCATGGCGGTGAGGGTAAAGATGGAGGCGTGCATGGTGAGGAGGTCCACGCTCAGAAGGAGGCGGCAGCCCAGCTCCCCAAAGGCCCATCCAGACGCCAAGCTGTCGTACACAATGAAGGGAGCGGTGAAAAGGTAGAGCAGGTCGGCAAGAGCAAGGCTCAGCACCTGGAGGTGGAGAGAGGAGGAGGACGGGGAGGAGGCAGGGGATGAGGGGGGGGAGGTAGAGTTGGCAAGGCAGGATGGTACGGGTACTCTTGTTAGGCAGCAGGCCAGCCCTGCTCCGCGTCTTCTCCTACCTCTGCTGCGGCTCAGGAGGAGGCCCAGAGTGTAAAGATTTCCTGTGATGCCCAGCAGGGAGAGGAGCGAGAGGAGGCAGCAGAATAAAGCTGTGGACGCCAAGCTGGGGGATGGAGAGATGGAGGGAGAGGAGGAGGGTACTGAGAAATTAGGGAGAATAGTTAAGGTGTAGGGAGAAGGTGGGGGCAAAGATCCTGTAAGGTCCATGATCTGAAAAGTTAAAAGGTCTGCGGGTTAGAGGAATCACAGACAGTAAATGAGACTGTCTACAGCGTCAGAGGAGAAAGAAGGGGTGATGTGAATCAAAGAGGTCGAAACAGATGGAGAGAAGAAAAAAAAACAATATGTATTAGTTTTCTGTCACTACTTTCCCCTTTTTATTGTTTGACACACGTGTATTGAACAATAAAGCTACAAATCTTATTTGTATATGTGAGGGTGCTGCAGGGGGATTTATGTGTATTGAAATGATGAAAGCATACAAAGTAAATAAAGTAATATAAACACGTTTAAACGAAAATGTCAGCAAAACGAGTATGGTTTATGTTTCAGCAGAAACGTGCCCTGGTTGGCATGCCCGTCACACTTTTATAGGAGACCAGCAAGGCTGTTATAGTTTTAGTAAAATAATTGGATTGTCGGCGGGGGGGGGTTCCTATTGAAGACTGTAAATCTGGCCTGAAACTCCCCCTCCTCTCAAGGTCAGATGGGCAGCTATTCGGCCTAAATTGAAGAACAAAAACGGGAACAACATTAGAGCAGACACGTTTTATAACTTGATTCGAACAAGTCTGTGATAAATTGCCAAGTTTTTTTTTTTTGTTTAAATTTCTTATGCGTGCGCTGCGCCGTTTTGCGCAGCGGCGGTCTGGACGTGGACTGGTGCGTGAAGATCAGCCGGCTCATAACGCAACAGGACGGGGGCCTGGCGCTGCGCTCAAGGAAAAAGTAAAAATTCGGCAACTAATTTTGTGAGACGAGCTTACATTTACTTCAGAGCTGAAGTCTTCGTGTGTAGCGACATGAAAGGACAGGCGGGGGGTGTGCCTGACAGGAACGGCCGCTGACCCGGACGGTTCCGGGGTTAAAAGCTACTGTTGAACTTTGGAGGAGCAGCGGTGCCCCGCGGCGCGGCGCGGCCACAGAGGATCGTTTTAGATGACAGCTGTATTAACCACGAGGCATCAGTGAGAAGGAAATCTGCTTTATTTGCTCCCGTTTTTTAAATAATGAATCAACACGTTAACTGCAACAGTTTATAAACGCGCGAATGTCTCCGTGTCGAAACTAAGATTTTTTTTATTTTTTAAAACTATGCAAATGGCATCCTTATTGTCCCCATATGTTTAAAAGTCCGGATATTTTTAAGCAAATAAATGTTAATAAACAAACGTAGTTCCATTATAAATAATTAAATTTCCTTTGTAAATCGTCCCTAATCGAGAAAGCGCCTTACTTCGTAAGAAAACCCATGTTAGGCCCTAATCAATGTCGAAAAAATATATACATATCTAGTCTTATGCATGTATCAATGAATGATAGCTATATATTTTTTTAAACTTACTTTAGAACAGTCTAATCCACGAAGCTATAAAAAATAACATCCCTTGGAGTTGTAAAGTGGAAAAAAATCAGTTCCCATTTTGAAATCTGTCTCCTTATCTGTAGTCTTGAAATGCCCCTGACCTCTTCATGTGCGGCAGCAGGAGGTGATTATTTGAAGTTGGATGGGGCCAGTCTTCTGAAGTTTGGGATCTGATCTCTGATGTCTGTCTTGTTCAGTGCTCAGCGCAGCTCTGCCTCCTCACTCAGCCACTGATCTGTCTGAGTCAAGCTGAGGAGTGTGTGCAAGTGAGTATGGGTGGGATGGGACAGAACCAGGGGCTTATCCTGCACACTGGATATTAATATTAAGTGTTGGCCTTAATGAGGGTCCTGGAGTTCCTGCAGAATTGAATTAAATGTGGGTGTGTTTTCCTCTTTTTTTTTTTGTTCATTAATGTCCTCAGAATTTATAGCACTGACTTGTCTGATCATAGATTTTCCTCTCCAACAATTAATAGTGTCAGGAAAATGACTTGGTCTGGTTGAATTCTGTTTGAACAGTTTTGGCAGCTTTTATCCGAAATATTTCTGATAATTACAGTTTTCTCATTTCAATTCCTTTGAATTATGACTATGAAAGCAGTCTGACTAAGCTGGCCCACAGCAGAGCTGAGTAGCGCTGTAAGAATGTAAAACACAGATAAAAATGAATATTAGCGTGTGTTTTAGATTCTCATTCTTTATAGCCACATTTCAAAGCTTTAAACATATGTTACATCATTTAATGACTTTATAACGATTTCAATACCTTCGGGCTGAGCAAAAGACTCACCGGGAATTCACTGCAAGAGCTTTCCATGAAAGTCAATAATCTGACCGTAAATGGTAATATAATGTCATATTTTGGCAAATTATCACATGCTGCATAACTCAGGTATGACAGCTGCATTAAATTTTGAATTTTTATTGCAGTTGATTTATAGAAGCTGTATGGTTTAAAACATAAAGAAAAGGAAGGTTTATTCTATATGGCACTGATTCACTTATAGTATGGCTTAGATAAAAAGAAAAAGTGCTTCAAGAAGAATAACTGCAAAATCCATAACATTATGGTTAGTGAGTAAACAAGTTTATTTGTATTTTTAATCTCCTGGCCATAGCCCAAAGTCCTCTTGTAAAGATAATGGCAATTAAATAACATCAATTTGTTAAAGCAGTTAAGACCAAGATGTTTCCTTCAAGAATAGCTGGACAATCTGATGCCATGCAGATGTGTTTTTGATCATCAACAGTCGCTGAAACTCAAAGAGACATTTAAGTGTGATGTATTTTAGATTTGTGGTTTCAGGGAAGAACAGGGAAAAGTCGATCAAAAGCAGCATAAAAATGATTTTTGACATGGCATTCTTTGTGAATAGATCAAATTTTCTCGCTTGGCACCTGGAAAATGCAGTCGCACACACAAAACCGACTCTTGAAATTGAGTTTCGCGTCTCGGTGGGAAAAGCAGAGAGACAGACCCACTGAGCCAGCGTATCACTGGTATTTGCTGTCATTTTGTGACGCACTGCAATAACTAATGCACTTCAACTCTGACCCAATGTCAATACCACAGCAGCTCGTGTTCAAACACAAGGCACCTCGCGGCCCCATGAGGGATTTATATGGTGATCTGGTGTTTAAACTATAGAGGAAATTAATTATCCACTATACTCGCCTGTATCAACATTTTTCCATGTCAGAGCAAAGTTTAACTGGTAGACACTCTGACACCATCACTGAATAAACGGGTCTTTCAGCGGTTATCAAAAGCAACTCACAGTTGCCTGTTATCCACCGAGTTGTTCTTGGCCCGGCAGTTATCGAACCCACATCTGCGGTTTGCCAGCTTCGAGAGGCTGGACAACTTGGAAATGATTTAGTTGTGACTACAGCCAGTAAAATGTGTAGGCTGCGTGCTTCGTGTTGGTGGCGGAGAGTTCACATTGGCTGCGCCATTCATGTGCTGGCGTATATAAGATAGACAGGGACAGGCAGTAAAGACTAAAGAGGGATGGGGAGAGTGAGGTGGGGGGGGTGAGGGGTTGGGGGGGGCATACCTATCCCCACGGGGTGTGAGGAATTTGAACAAATACCTGGCATAGGCATGCCAAAATAGGGCAGAGGGAGGAGAGGACTGTGGAGGCATGAGAAGCCCGTGTTCCCTCAAACAGGAAGATGAGCTGGTATCAGGGCTCGCTGAATGGAAATAGAGAAGGCGGCATGAGTGTCAAGGTGGCAAGAAACTTGCAATGAAGGGAATGTTCAGCCATCTGAAAGAAATGTGGAAAGAAAAAAGGAGCAGGATGATTATGAACTGTGAAACGGGGCTGGTTGAACTGTCACCCTTTAACTCTAACATGCAAACATGGAAAAAAGCGGTAAGGGTGAGGAGTGGGGGGGTTAGGGGGGGAGCAGGTCTGAGCTCTGTGGTGTTTATTTGTGTTTGTCAGAGCACATCAATCTCAGGCAGCAGAGACACCCACTGTAATTTCTAATTACATTTACCTGAGCTATGGGTTTTGTTCTGATGCTTTGACCTGGAGAGGATGCGTTTCTCTCTATTAATTAGCTTGACATTACTCTTATATGCAAATGTGGAAAGTTTGAAGAGAAGATGAAGAAAAATGACAGCTTTTTCTGTGCTGTTGTTGCCAGTGAGCCATTCAAAATGTCAAGGACATTGATTGTATTTAACAATGTGGACTACATATATCTGATGACTATATTCTAAACAAAGAAATAATGTAATATGTATGTTAAAAAAAGTAATATTTTTTCTCCTTATTTTAGGCAGCAAAATAATGTACTTTTTTCAAATAGTCACTTAAAATTATGTGTCAACTAGAGTCTGTTTATCTAATATGATTATAAAACCCAAAATTAGTTTAGATATTTTAGTGATTTAAAGGATTGCGTATATGCACATATTGTCACTTGCATTATTTAAACTTCTAAAAATTATTTGACTGACCAACTATTTGTTTAAATTATATATATATATATATATAGATAGATAGATAGATAGATAGATAGATAGATAGATAGATACACACTCTAACTTTCATCATGTAACTGCTCTATGAATGTAAAGAAAACCATCAGAGCAGAATTGTCAGCTGCTTCATCACCTGTTCCAGAACATGACTGACAGTAAATCAATATACTTTGATATACATGCACATATAATCGCATACTCTTCACATAGAAATGCTCAAGACAACGTTCAATCAAGCGGTCTCTGAGTTGTCATTGTTCTAAATAAAGTGGAGATTGAGCTCATACCTGTAACAACACTTTTCATTATTTATTTTGTACATCTTTGTCTATTTCTGCAGGACACACCCAAACGACAGGGCTGTAAGAAGTCAAATCGACAGCAGAAAGTATGACAAATAAACTCCTAACAGCTCCCTAACCCTTTCCTGGCTGTCCTTGCTTTCCTCATTCATTTCATTAATTAGCTTAACTGTTTCTGAGCAAACTGACTGACGAATTGCCTGCCAGTTAAACGTCCTCAGTATCGCTGGCTTGATTAAATGGGCGGACACTTTTTTGCAAGTGACAAATGGTTGTTGGACCAGTCTGATTCACAACCTGTGATGAGTTATTGATCCCGCACAGCTCTGCCCCCCCCCCCCCTTCCCCCCCGTGCCTGTGTGCGTTTGCAGTTACGCATCACATTTTTCCTGCTCCCTCCTTCCCTTCCCTGTCCTGTGTGAGTGTCCTCAGTGCGGGAGTGTGATTAGCCTCCTTTGTGGTATTTAACATGGACTTTACATGGCTCCATCACTGTCAGAGAAAGATGTTGGTAATATTTAGCAGTTGAAGTAATGTGAAATACAGGTGCCGAATAGGGGAATGTGCTTTTGTATTATCTTTCATATAAAACCAAAAAAAAAACTTCTTTGATCTAGTATCCTTATATCATAGGATGTTGAATTTGTTTTGGTCTTGGACTTGTGTTGAAGCCTTTTAAGACGCTATTGTGGGTTAGGGAAAGTTTTAAGTATTAATTTAACAAGTAATGAATAATAGGAAAAAAAAGATCTCATTAATGGTCTGGAGGCTCTCTGTTCTTGAGCCGATTCAGTCGTATCAGTGACATGGAAGGATCTGTGCAGTGATCAGTGATCACACTGTAGCAGATCTGTTCTCTGCTCTGGGCCCTGAAACGAGTCTGCAGAGGGCACGCACAACACACTGAACCCATATGTGCCTACTCTTGAAATCACGGAGCATTAGAATTGCACTTTGTGTGACCATAATGCAATCTGGAACGCGTTACTTGTGAGCCAGAGTTTGCTGCACCATCTGCAGAAATCAGATCAGCCTTTCACAGGCCGATGTGAAACGTTAGCATGGCTGCCAGCAGTTAACCAGGCAGCGGGGAGCTGAATTCCTGCTTACCAAACAAGATTAATGTAATTCATATGATCTGCTGTGAACACACGTAAACCTTAAGAAATGAAAATATAATGTAAAATGAGCATTATAGAAAACCTTCTTGTAATCTGTGTGACTGTATGTGCTCTAGTCCTACAAATAGCACTTTATTTTAGAGGAATATCCATAAAATCTGATGTTTAAGCAGGTCCAGCATCACTTGTCATCTTTGATAAGCATCTGCCAAGTCAAAGACAAAAAATGAAGGTGTGACGTTTTTCTTCTTTACTGCCTACGCAGTTGCTGATTGTAAATGTTGACCTGTAATTTTGCCCTCAGAATTCAGGTGTGTATAGCTCCTGCTCATTTTGCAACCATCCGGTCTGAGTGGTGGACCATCTGAGCATCAGCATAAAATAAAAATCCTCCAAGTCCTCTCAACTGCAGGCTCTCTGCCGAAATCCAAAAATTGTATAAATCTGCCCACTGGTGGATTAGAATTAGTACTGCATACTGACGTTTCCTCCAGTGGAAACACAAAAGCTGAGTCTCCAAAAGCAAGGCTTTGCAAATATGTTCCGCTATATTGTAACAATAAAAGTCTAGCAAGCTTCGTATAAATTTTGCAAAAATACTCTGGCACATTCAGTGACTCATTATATTATGGGTTAAAGTCATGATTGAAGATGGGACAGTGGAAATGCTGGCTCATGTTTCGTTGGTTAGCCAAGAGCACTGTTGGTGGTTTCGTGCCCCATTACTTTGTAAAACAAATAAAAGTAAAAGTTTTTCCCCAGATGTGCTTGTCATTGTGTGATTTAGGTCTGATCAAATTGCTGGCATCAAATCAAATAAGATGTTATGAATGTAGTGTAAAAAAAAGATACATCCACAGCCATAAATGAATAAATAAATAGGTAGTTTTCACCTAGTATCTTTAGGCCTCCATATGCTATCTCTAGAAAAGATTGTACTAATATTTATGGACAATAAAACCAGTTCCAAACCAGAATTGATGTCTTTGGATCCATATACTCAAAGGGAAATTGTAGCAAGCATATTATGAGGGAAATAGTCACAAAGAAAAACATATTAACTGATTTTTTTGTTATTGTTCTATCATTCAACCTGCCGATTTTGTCTACACGATCCCTACTTGACTCAATCTTGGTACCAAAACGGATCATAGTTGGACATCAGCTTTGCAACTTAAAATATATGAAGAAGAGTATTTAGTTGCACATATGAATATATTTGTTTATTGAGGTTTTCCTAAATGAAATCATTAATAAGATTCTTGTTCTTTCTAATAGGATGCATAGTGATATCGGCTCGACAACAGTATCTGCTGATAAACAACAAAAAAAGAAACATCAACATAAAACGTTGATAATCCTATACCAATATTTATTTTTTCTTGAACTGCTCAGCACCATGTTATGAAGAGGCGGGAGCACCTGGTTGGACCACGCCCACCAGTTAGCTGTTTTTAGCTTGACTAGTTTAACTTCTGTTAGCCCTGGATGGTAGTTCATATTACTTTATATTCATTTCTTTTTCTCCCCATGGACTTCACCGTGGAGGTACTAGCCAGGTCCCTGCATAATTCCAGAATTTACAATGAGCAATTTGGGTCTTTAGCAATTCGATTAGTTAGCTATGCGGCGCTGCCAGTCCAACTGGAGCTGTTGCCCGTCTCAGCTGAATGTACGCCGTGCTTCGGCTCGGCCAAGAAGTTGAGTGAACTCTCCAATGGCTAGCTGTCAATCAAACTGCGTCAAATGACATCCGGGCATCTGATTGGTCTGCTTTATTGTTTAACATAAATTTATTTGATGTGGTACAAAACAGGTGACTCCTCCATACAGCTGTCACGGATGTAGAATCTATCTATCCTGAAAAAAACGTTGTTTTGAACCAGGCTGTAAACATGTTTAATTCTGCTGCAAATTTGACCTTTTTAACATGCGAGTCCGCGAGGATGAGCTCTGTTTTGCAGCCAGCACCTAGTGGTCAGTAGAGGAACTGCAAAAACACGTACTCTTCCTGGATGAGCTTCAATCTGGAAGCAGCATGGTCGCCGCTTAGTCCCATCACCATGATGATAAGCGCATCATCATTTAATGTTGATTTACTGTGTTGTTTAGACAGCCCTAAGCATCCTCTAAACAACATGGTGATTCAGCAACAAGGTGTCTTGCGTCAGAGGCTTCTTCAGATCTGTTGTAACACAGACTACAGGCGGTCCTTCCTGCCCACAGGAATCACTTTCTACAATGAATCTTCGAAGAGACTTAAATCATGACAGTTTTTTCAACAATTTAACTTCCCATCGGTGATCCATCTATTTTCTATGCCCACTTATTCCTATGCAGGGTCACGGGGATCTGCTGGAGCGTACCCCAGCCCTCTTCGTGTGAAAGGCAGGGGTACACCCTGGACAGGTCGCCAGTCCATCACAGGGCCACATGTAGACAAACATTCATACTCACTCCTACGGGCAATTCAGAACCACCAATTAACCTGACATGCATGTTTTTGGACTGTGGGAGGAAACCCACGCAACCACAGTGAGCATATGCAAAATCCACACAGAAAGACCCCTGCTGAGATTCGAACCAGGAACTTTCTTGCTGTGAGGCAACAGTGCTAAACACCAAGCCACTGTGTTGCCTCTCTTTGGTGATCATTAAAGTATTTTGAATTGAACTGAATGTGAGCTTTAAGTACTGCATAAGAAACATAGGTGGATTATATCAGTATTGCCATCGGCAATCAGCAGAAAATTGTTTAAAAAAAATACCAGCATATCAGATATCAGCAAATATCCAATTTTATGCACCCCTACTCTCTAAGCCTCTTGAATTTGATCATTCCCTGATATCATCAAGCATTCCTATGTCACTGCCTGTCTGCTCTCTCTTTCTCTCTCTCTCTCCTCCCTGACGGTTTTCCATGGGTCAATAGTTATCACAGCACTGCTTTAACAAAAACACTTACGCAATTTGAAATGCCGTTGCCTTTTTGCTCAAATGCCACATTCAGTTTATACTTTTGTAAACATGCTAAAAAGAATGGATCGTCCACTGCGTGGATTTCCACCGATGCTATATTGTTTTTAAGAAGCAGGTACATGCGCAGCAGGCCTTGCATGTTTGTTGCTGGATCCAGATGATTGGCTTCTTTGCTGTTTGTCCTCATCATCTTCAGTCTGATCCCTGTTTCCACAGAATGACATCATAAGACACTTCCTGGCCTCCTTGACTGAGATTAAATCAGATTAAGTATGAGTTAAAACACACAAACGCTCATGCACACACACGCACATATGGCCTATGTGTCCTATTTGATCCATGTTGCCTTTATTGATGAGGTGAAGTGGCTATATTTATCCTATAGGCTATAGGTAATTGCAATTTCTTTGTGTTTTTTTTTTCTAAAAACGTCATAGAAGAATATTAACGCCAGGTTATACTAACTTCATGCTAATTGCTGGAGCCATTTTTGCTATTTAACGTTTCTAACAGTTAAGTCCGTCAAAAAAAAAACAAATTTCCAATAATAAAATAAAATGAGAGGAAACAGTTTGAATCTGCAAAAAGAGTGACTACATGCTTATGACATAAAAAAAAAAAAAAAAAAAAGAAGTGTCAGGGCACATGCGCTGGCACCCTAGAGGGGCGCGTGCCAGCCTTTCATCTGAGGCATATAGCACAGCTGTGTGAGCACGCGCAGCCACCACCTGAGGGCTGGCTGACAGACAGCCAGAACACGGCGGCTCGCGCAGAGCGCTTCGCATCTTTCTTCTTCTTTTTTAAAAAACTTTATTCTGTTCTTTCCTTTCTGTTTCTTTAACCGTTTGATTCCAATTTCCGATAAAAAATAAAGGAAACTGACGGCGCCCGATTTGACGGACAGAAAATGTTAACAGAGGGTAAGTGCTGCGAAATGTAACTGCACCGGGAGTTGTCAAAACTCCACTGTATTATTATTATTGTTATAATTATTGTTGTTGTTGTTGTTGTTGTTTTCTTTAACATCTATGTTTTCTGTAGGCAGCCTGTGAACGTGAACTGAAAAACTACCGGACAATTTTATAATGTATATAATTTTATATCATATCTGAAAACATTCAGAGATTTTGTCGTTTTGAATTTGGAGACACAACTGCCCCAATTACCTGCTTATGAACTGTGATTTGTGGAGTTATTGTTGACTTCAGAGGGGACTTTAGAATATGACTCTCGAGTTTGAAGTAGTGGTCTGAATTTTATAGGCTGAATTATGGCCACTAAGATGATGATTAAACAATTGTGCTTAGATGTCTTAAAACAATATCTGTGAAACTTTCTCTTGTGACTCGTGTTTTCTTGATGAAGCCCTCAGTTCAGGATTGGAGAATGAGGGAAATCTCTGTTGGAGAAACAAGCAATGAAGCAATTTGAGAGAGTGCTGAGCAGATAAGGTGGCCACAGATTTAGACGTTAATCCTTTTTTGTTTTTGACTATTCATGTGACCTAATAGGAGGCACAGCTGTATTCTAAAATGGGATTTATAATGATGCCATTCTTCTCAACAGAGAGAAATGTAGGCTACAGTATGTTGAGATTTGTTGGAGTTTTGTGAGTATGAGTTCCAACTCATATTGGAGTTTTGCTTCCCAAAGTGTGACTGTGTCGGCACTGATGAATAAAGCAACTTTAAATCAAGAGGCAAGGCATGTCTCAGTATTTCTCAGGGAAGCACATGGGGTAAAGCAGTCACACAAGCAGGATTAAGTTGACGGCAGTTTCTTCCCTCGATGATTCTATTTTAAGTTTGCATATTGCATTAATTTCACAAGTGGATTACATTTTATTTACAATTCTGCCTTGGAGCTAAGTATGTTAGCTATAGACCTAAGACAAAAGGACAGTTACTTTATATTACTGCTCTTAGTATTGAAGATACTCCAACTATTTAAATTTCAAAACTTTTCAGCCTTTTGGTTTGTGGTCTGTAAATTCCAGATTAAAACTTTATCAGCACTAGATTGCAAAGAGAGCATCTTTTTTCTTCTGCTGATGAATCAGATTTGATTAAAGAGTTTCAGAAGAGGTAGAAAAAATATAGTGGAGTAATTTTTTATGTTCTGGTGTGGCACAATGTTGACATTTATACTTTACTGGTCTGATTTCTCATTCATGATTGAAACATTAAAGTTTTCCTCAGTCCAGTTGTCTCAATTCCAAATTAAAATATCTAAGGACTTTATATAGATTTTTTTTTTCTTTTTGTTTTACATAATCATACCTGGATATTAGTGTCATTTAATGCACTTACCTGGTCATGTATGTCTTTCTATTATTGCCACAGACTTTATGGGATCATCTAATCTTGAGCTGGCCTTTTATTCTTTAATCTTTATTTTCTGATGTGATTTCAAGCAGATAAGGTTCAAATACCTCATATTCTTATGATATGGTGTGGACATGGACTTGTTTTGTCATATGTTTAGATTGTAGAGGACAGATGAATAGTCATGGGATGTGAATTTTAGCTTACACTTACGTGAATCTTATTTATTTTATTTTATTAACCAAATGTGTGTGTTTTTAAAAGTATTATTATGTTTGGGGCCCCCCGGTGGAGCAGTGGTTAGGACAGGCGGTCCATGTACTGAGGACTATAGTCCTTGATGCAGGCTCGAGTCCCGGCCTAAATGACTCCTTGCTGCATGTCTTCCCCCTTCTCTCTGCCCCCTTTCCATCTGTCTATCTCTCTCTAAAGACCACTAGTGCCGAAAAAAAAAGTATTGCTATGTTTAATAAGCTCCATAGTCTAAATAAGGATGTTTATTGTTTGTCCTATCATGTGAATGATGTGAATTGTATAAGTGCTTCTAAAGCAAATGTCTTTGAGTTTTTCTGATCAGCCATGAATAAAGAAAAAAAAATGTCAAAGACACAATGGTACTCTACAGGATCATGTGACACTGCACATTATTTTTTCCTCCACTATGAAATCCATATGCTACTGCCCAGAGAAAGTGCAGGATTTTTGCACCGTTTAATCAGTTAAAGATGGCTTTCACAGTATATAGATAAAATCTGAAGGTGTTTGGTTTAACTCAAACTATTTTGTCTCCATAAACAATTTGAAATATACTGCTAAAAATGAATGGAAATAAAATAGGACAAAAAATGTAGCAAATACTTTTATCAGACACAAAAAAAAAAATTGATTGAAACTCTTTACATTTTGTTGAAAACAAAATGCCACAGCAACAGTTCTAGGAAGCCAGAATGTTTAACAGACTTGATGCTGTACTATGAAGATTAAGTATTTTTCAAATTTATTTGAGCAGTGTTGTTTTGGTTTATGCGGCTTAAAACAACATAACAGTAGTAAAACAAAAGTTTTTAAATCCTGACTCCACACGGGAACAGAGCTTGACCCTCATGGCTGAACATCATATATTGTACTTACATAATGGTCCATAACACTGTGCTACAACAGCTCCACATAGAGCGAAGGAATAATCTCAAAGGACTCTCACCCAGAGTTGCTTTTGAGTCCTCCATGTGGACTGTTTTAACCACACTTCTTTCTGTTCTGCATGAGTTTTGAATTTCACACTAAGGCTTCAAAACTATGCAGCAACCATGTTTTCTTACTTATTTCCATTGATGAATCAATATGAGGCAGCACAGTGGCTTGGTGGTCAGCATTGTTGCCTCACAGCGAGAAGGTTCCTGGTTCCAACCTCAGCAGGGGCCTTTCTGTGTGGAGTTTGTTTTAGTACTCCGGCTTTCTCCCGCAGTCCAAAGACATGTTAATTGATAATTTTAAAATGCTTGTAGGAGTGATCGTGAGTGTGTGTGGTTTAGAGACAAAATCTAAACAGATTAATTAATTTAAGAATATAACTGGAAGCAGCATCAGTAACATCTTGCAATATAATAAGTCTAATTACAGTGTAACAGCCGTTTGCAGAAATGATCTGTTTTCATTCTTTGGGGGAAAGAGGGGTTGAACCAGAGAGAGAAAAGGGGGAATAACAGCAGTCTGAATATATTGATGCTGGATTTAACCCCATTAGTGCTGGCTTTGTGCATTGCATAGCTCTGGATACTTAATTAATTAGAGAAGGGTTTTGTAGAGCTTTAACCAGCACATTGCAACCAGCACCATCTTGAGTCCCCAGATTAACATTTGGCCGTCATCACGCAATGACCTTGACACCGCACGCAGCTGAGGGAGGCACAGCAGCAGAAAAGTTTTCAATTAGGAGGAATAAGGCCAAGTGCCAAAATGTTGTCAGAAGGGTCTGTTTTGATTTGCATGTTTCTCAACAAGAAACACACACACACACACACACAAAAACACATTCCTACCTAAATTTAACCATGAACAATACATCATAATCTGGCCCTTTTCTTAAAATGACACATTTATAAATAACCTTTATACATTAGATTTCCTAATATAGCCTACTTACCCAGCATCCAATAACAAGCTTTGAAGTTAGTTTTGGATCAAATTTGAAACTTTACTGGTGTCTGTGGGGTTTGATGAGGGTGTGTGACATATAATGTGCTTCTTCAAGTCTAGTGGAGTTACACTGCATTAAAATATTGGAATAAGAGCCCAGACTCTCTGCCTGAGCTGGTGACTGCTGGGCTGCATTAAAGGTACAGTAATGCGGTCTCCAGGTTCTGACAAGAAGGATGACTGTATGGAATAAAAAAGACAATGTCAGGCACTTCTGGATTGATTTTTAAACCTTTTTTGAACTGTTCCATGTGAGCCACACAATACCTTATCTTAATATCACCTGGCATTCAGTTAGATTTTATATCCTTTGCTGTCTGGTGCTCTGATCCTGCAGCCATCAGCTGCAGCTACTGAAACAATATGAACTCTCTTGATCAGATTGAGAAAAGGTCGCTGCAGTAATTTTGTGTGCTTGTGCATTTATTTGATTTTTTTTTTTTCTTTTGGGCTTTGTTTTGAGATCTTCTGCAAAAGCCCCTTTTGTATTCTTAAAACATGATTAATATCTGCCTCGTGAAGTGAAGTTGAATGGATTAAACAAGCTTAAAATGAAAAAGAATGATAGAAATGAGTTTGAATGTGAGCCATGTGACTGAGAGACAGAGACCAAATATGTGCTCTGGTTTCTGACCTCCACTGATCAATATGACGTATTGATGTCTCCACGGTTGCGTTGTAGCTTTTCTGTTCTAGGTTGCACATGTGCACTCATTGTTGATTTAATCATGCATCAGCCCACTGAGGAAATTGAAACACTTCATGCAGCAAAACAGGTTTTTAATTATTAGTTAGTCAATTGACATTATTTTCATTTTAACAGGTAATTGACAGATCAGTCATGTGACATGAGGCAAGGAGAGTGGCAGTGTGGAATAAAGAATACTTCCTTTTTTCAATGACACTCAAATCATATCCTTTGAGGACCTAATCAGTCAATATAACACCATATTATGGCCAAATAATCTGGATAAAAAGGAAAGGGAGGAAAATACAGCGAGAGACCTAATGTAACAGATAGGTGGTGTAAAAAGTGGATTGTGGTATTGCACAAGGATAAAGGATGCAATAACTAAAGTGTTGTGCTTTAACAGGTTATTGGATTAATGCTGTCGAGTGAGAGCTATAATTCAGACAGAATGGCCTCCACTATGTTTTGTCCTTTGTAGCTCCTGGCAGTTCATTTGTCTCTAACATCTATGAATGCTCTGTGTCAAAATAATGCAACAGCTGTAGATGCAACCCTATTTCCAAATAAAAGTTGGGATACTGTCTCAAATGAAAATAAAAATAATTCAGGGTATGCAATTGATTTAAATTGTGTTTTAAAATAAAACAAAGACAACACGTAAAATGCTAAAACCGAGATGTCTTTCCAAAAAATAATTTTGTTTGATTTCATTTGATGCCACCAACTCATTAAAAAAGATTGCTACAAGTTTAACAAAGGACAAAAGTTGTGCAAGCGTAAGAAAAAAAATGGGAGACTACAATAAAAAATGCTCAAGTTGAAAAATTTATCCATTTAAAATTGCTAAGAATTTGGATTTTTCACAATCTATTGCATATAAAATCATACAGAGAATGAGAAAATGTGGGAAAACAGTTCATGATGCTTAGGACAAAGGAAAAGAAAATAGTATTGAAAGGCAGAGTCTTCAGACCCTCAAGTAATGCTGCATTAAAAGCAGACATACAGTAATTCTATAGTGGAAATCACTGCATCGCCCCAAAAACCTCTAAACCACAATCACTGAACCCAATTTGTTGTTGCATCAACAAATGCAGGTTAATCATATCCAAAGACAAAACAATAACCAATGTAAACAAGTTACAGACCCAGAAGCAGATGGACAGAGGTGACTGACCTGTTGTCTGATGAATCAAAATTTGAAATGCTTTTTGGGAATTATGGCCATGTCTTCCAAGCTAAATGCAACATCTGGAAATATCTGAGTTGTTATTAACGCTCACCTCAACTGATAATGTACATGTGAGATGATGTATTTGTACTCGCACATCTGTGAAGAAGTCATTCATGCTGATCAGGTTTCTGTACAAGACGTGCCGCCATCCAGAGGAAATCTTTTTCTAGGAAAAGCTTCGTCTACACTGCAAAACCACATTTTGCACATATTAGAACAGCATGACTTTGTAGTAAAAGTATTCAGATTGATCTGCCGGTGCTCCAAATCTGTAAATAATATTTGTTTCTTTAGGAAACAAAAACTGCCAAGTGACTCTTTGAACTCTTGAGCAGCTGAAATCCTGTATCAAGTAAGCATCTGAAAAATCTTGCTTTCAATGGAAAAACATGTCCTTCACAACCTTTTTTTTCTAGTATTATATTCAAAGTGAGCATATAGTTTTAAAATCAATGGCACTTCTTAAATTTGTACTTTTTTTTTTAGCTAAATATAATTATAATTTACAAATAATGGAATTCTGTTTAATTTCACTTTTACAGAGTATCACAGTGTCTTTTACAGGCTCTTTATCAGTGAAATGGAGTTGTGATGGAGAAACTTCATTTTGCATTTGAGTGCAACTCATTGGTGCTTTACTAGTGCTCGATTACCAATGGTAGTTGAACCATTAGCTACAGCTAAAAGCCTGATCAATGACTGAGCTGAAGACATGTACTCTATTGAGTATAATCAAAAATGTTCACTTTTGAAGGGTATACAATGCAAAAAATAACCCTTTGGACTAATGGCATCAAATTAATCAGAGGTGTCCCTATGATTTTTACCTTACTGACTTTAAACAATCAGATGTACAATTTTTTTCAGATTCTTTAATTCAAGTTATAGGTTTTAAAATTGATTTTTATGCTGTTAGTGCATTGATTGTATACAGTGTTCCCTTACATACTTCATTCTCAGGTTTTTAAAGGCTAAAATTGAGTAACTTATAAATTAAGTAGAATTTTACACATGAAAAATCATTTGCAGATGTATTATTGGAAGCTTCAAGGTTGAAACTGAGTCTTTTGATTATGAATTAGTCACGCAATTATTTGGTTGATTAATCTTATGTAATGTAGCTTTGGACAGATCACTATGAAAAGTACTCACTGCAATTTCAGAGTAAAAATGTCCAGAGGAATTACAGAAAAAATATTATTTTGTTTGATTAATTAATCATTGAAATCATTTGCAATTATCTGTTTTAGCCTGACAACTTAATTGTTAATTGTCATAAAGGCAGCAATGTTATGTTAAGTATTAAAAAAACAGACAAATTAACATTAAAATTTCAGTGAACTACTGTTCACTTTTGTACAACTAAAACTTATCACACAATTAAACCAAAAATGTATCATTTAAACCAGTGGGATTATTCTCTATATAGTTTTATAATCAAGCTTTCTTTTCTTTTCTTCTCTTCTCTTTTCTTTTCTTTTTCTTTTCTTTTCATTTCTTTTCGTTTCTTTTCTTTTCTTTTACTCTGAAAGATACATATTGCAAAAGCACCCACGTGTGTTCAGTGTTGGCCTGCCTCCCAGACCTTCCCCTATAAAGAAGATCTGCATGTCAGCCTCACATGATCGATTTTCCCACGTACTGCTCTATGAATGTTCTTTTATGAGGAGACATTTGAGATATTTGTCACCTCATCACGATGAGGTGAGGCAACACGAGGGCTCGCAGCCTCTTGTTTTACCGATGTGTGCGCACACATACGCACACGCAGTCTTCCTTCATCACCTTCTCCAGCCACTCTTGTCAGCGATGAGTCAGACCAGTAACAGATAGCAGAGCTGAGAGCTTGTACTGGCAGGAACTGTGGTTGTGACATGAAGGTCATGACCGATTTCACACACATTAGGTTGTTAAGAGCACTTTGAACAGCACAAGCTTGGCCAATCAACATTTTTTTTTAAGTTTTGAAATAAAGACCTTGAAAGATCTTATAGTTGAGAGTAAATTCTAATATTGTTCAACATGTAATCAGTTTAACATGTTTATTGCCTTTGAGATTTTATTTTGTTAAAACTTTTGTTAATACTTGTCTTTCATTATTTCAGCTTTATTATATTTGCAAAGGGCTGAGATACAGTAGGGATGGAATATGAGAAGATGATCTTGAACATGAAATCTGGATTATGGTTCACCACTGAAGAAGACAGTTCATTGTGCCATATTATTATTTTGTGTTTTCAGCCCTCATCTTGTTTGTATCTTGATGCTGTTGAGTTTGATCCATGCTTGAGATCCAAAAATATACTGTGGAAAAAAGTTACTAATATTTACTTGTTCAACGAAGCAATTCAACAGAAATATTGATTAGAAATTCGAAATCATGATTAGACTACAAGTGTTGATTAATATTGATTAGGCTGCTTAATTTCTGTGGGGTGACATCACTTACTATCCAACTGTTTTGTTTTTGGTTTTTTTTTTTTTCAAACGTATCCTAAACCCTTTGCAAGCCATAGTATACCATACCTGAGTGTTGTTCTTTCTAAAATAGTAGTTATGTAAGTTCTCTGAGGATTAGCAAAACCCTTGGTGAGATTACAGGAGTCACGAGTGCAGCTGTAATCCACAGTATATCATTCTACAGCAGCACATTCCCTCTTTTCCCCCAACCAACTCAGTGTTCAGGTTTATCCTAGTCCTCTGTCTTGGCTATTATCTCAGTCTCAGTCTTAGCCAAAGAGCCCCACCTCTCAACTCTTCCTGTCTGTTGTCTTAAATCCACTGTTTATCAAAGATTAATCATCACGGCTCACTTTGGTATTGTGCCCAAAAAGAGTGAACTGCCATGTCAAACGGGTTTTCATCTGTGGACCTTATCATAACTTGACCTGCCCGGGGCAGAAATTTGAATTTCCTCATCAGTAAAAAAAACACTAATTTTTCTGTATGATTTCAACAGTGTAGATACAATTACATATAGCTGCGATTCAGTTCTAAATCCATATGAATTATTTTAAGAAGATACAAATGTTAAGAGATTAAAGTATAACAGAATATTTCTCTGTTTTTCTTCACAGCATCTATGACTGCACAGGTGCATCTTAATAAGGTTAAGAAAGACTGAGCTTCTTCAGGGTTAAGGGTGTCCACAGGAAAGCAATCCAAGCACTGTACGTGAGGAACAGACGACCACTGGTAGGTCTCTGATCATCATCATCCTTCCATGCATGTGCCATAAGAACTGTTACAAAATATATAGTTAACATAATTTGTGAGACTTCTTTTATTTATTTTTTTTTTTTGTTTGACTTGACAACAAAATATACGGAAATGTTAAAAAAAAAAAAGTACAGCCATTAATAATTCTAAGTTTTTACCTATCAGATAAAAACCATCTAGTACTCACTGGGTCCTAAAATTAGGTATTTACAACCTCAAACGAACAGCAATATATAATACATCAGACAGTATGATTATTGATTTAACAAACACCCCATGATTCCAGAGCTACAGTCATCTCTACATTTACAATTACATCTAGGAATTAAGCATTTTAAAACTTTTATTCAAAGTGAGTTACGAGTGAGGAACAACATTCAAGCTTCACCAAAGTATACACTGAGTGTTTAAATGACAGAATAAAAACAGAACAGGAGCAGAGGTACAAAGTGAGTGTAAGTTAGGAGTTAGGAATTAAGGTATACCAGGAGTTAGAAAAGTGACTATAGGACAGCAGACACCTGAAGTCAGTCATTGTCAGACTTTCATATTGAATTTTTACTCGGGCTGTTAAAGTTAACGCGTTATTATTAACGCGTTAACTTTGACAGCCTTAATTTTTACTAAAGTGTCTTTACGAAGTTCTTTCAGATTATTGAAGTTTGCAGGCATTTCATTGTGTAAAGTTTCCTTAATGTCGTGTCACAATGTTTCAATCTGGTTTAAGTCTGGACTTTGACACATTTCAAGACATTCACTTTTTTTCAGTGGATTTGCTGGTGTGTTTGGGATCATTATCCTATACATGACCCAGTCTTGGTCAAGTTTTAGTTGTACCACAGATAATCTCACATTCAGTTCTAGAATAATATGGCATACAGAGAGGTTCATGGTCAATTCTATGACTGTAATTTGCCAAGTTCCTGCAGAATAGAAAATTGAAAAAATTCATAAATAAAAACTTTCCATCACCATGCTTGGCAAAATATCTGAGGTGTTCTTTGGTTCATGCCGATATGCTCTGTTTAATTTTCCCCATATGTGGTACCGTCCATTATGGCCAAATTCTCCATTTCGGTCATATCTGTCCAAAGAAACATTTCCCAAGTAATGTGCATGTTTTAATGCAGCTTTTCAGACCCACGTTATGCTGCCATATTCTTGTTAGAGACAATGGTTTTTCTCCTGGGAACCCTTCCACACAAATCCTACTTGTTCAGACTTTTCAAATTGTACGTTAACTTTGTGAACTTTAAAATTTAACATGCTTGCTGAGACCTGTGGAGTCTGAAATGCAACTCCTGTTTTGATTTTTTTTTTTTCCAATTTCTTTTCTGACGTGGCTGGAGTCTCAAACTCCAGTCCTTGACGGCTGCTGCGCTGCATGCCTTAGATGTTTCCCTGCTTCAGAACACCTGATTCAAATGAATTGGTCATTATCAGACCTGCGCATACTTGGATGACAAGTTGATAGTGATCCAATCATTAGAATCAGGTGTGCTGAAGCAGGGAACCATCTAAGACTTGCAGGACAGCAGACAGTGACAACTGACAGCAGACAGTTGTCACTGTCTTGAATGTTTTCAACTTGTGAATAATCTTTCTCGCTGTAGAATGATGGACTCCAAATTGTTTGCAAATAGTCTTAGGGTTACCAATCATTTCTAGATTGATAGACACTAACAAATATTTCCATTGAATCATTGCTGATGTCTTTCCTTTTTGGCATTGTGTTATCCCTGAATACTCAACAGTTAAAATGTTTGCTTTATTAAAGGTGCTCACACTGATGATTGATTAATCTAGTGCATTTGATTACCTGCACCTGGCTGTTACTTTCCCTTTTGAATCCTTTAGAGACAGTAGAAGTGTACAAGTTTTTCAACACATTGCTTCTGGATTTTGATTTGTTTTTGTAAACTGTAATATCTTATGTGTTATTTTTCATCTGAATTTGTCCAGTGTTTACTTCTTTTAAGATCCGGTAAGGACCAGATTATTTTTATCATGTCATCCATATACATAAAACCTTAGAATTAAATGAGGATGTACTTTTTTCACATGACTGTTTTTCTACCGCCTTCTTAACTTATCTTAACTTTTTGAACTAATCTTAACTTTTTGAACATCCTTTTGTAACACAGTGTCACATTTTTTTCTCTCTTTTTGTTTGATCAAGTTTCACTTCAAGACTGGCAGTGCATGAAGGTCCTAAAGCAAAGGGATTCAAAACAGACACCATAACCTGAATAAAGGGAACAGGACACAAGCAGACTTTCTCACTGTCCTCTCCTGAGATCCCTTGTTCCCTTTGACGTCAATAAAGCAGAGTTTTTATTGAACATGGGTCTGAAAGGGAGGTCAGCCCTCAAATGAAGATGAACCCTTATGTCACTTCTCACTTCAGGAGGGATCTCTTCCCCCATTTTCATTTGTTGTAGATTTTTGTCTCTTTCTCTTCTGGTCTTGTTCCACGTCTGCTCTTTTGCTGCTTTATTTGCACTTGCTGCAATGCACTGTTATGGTTGAGTGACTGTTTCTGTCCCCTGGTACCTATATGATTTGATATTACTACTAATACCTCAGTACTACTGGTCCGGCAAGGTAAACATTAATATAACAAGAATATTTGCCTCACTTTATTTAAATGTTTAAGAGTAGTTTCTATGTTTAAGAATTTTGTTCTAATTTGCTTGTAACAATCGGTAGCACTTTATACTTTATTTCGAAGATTCTCACATATGTTGCCATTTTCACATGGCCTCTGCATTTTATTATCTTTTTTTGTTTTAGGAAAAAACTGTGATGTTCAAGCAGCCCTTTGTGATGTGGTTCAAACAGAGATGCTGGTTAAGAGACTTCAGTCCACAAATGTAGTTAAGCTCTTTGCCAGCTTATTTCTGCAGCACTTCTGGGCTCTTCTTCTGTGGCATACACCTGATTTATCACCTTTGGCACTTGACTCCCAGCAAGTACAGACTTCCTAAGGTGACCTGTGTACTTACCTTTTTCTGGCATATAAACAGTCAATATAAAGCTTAAATCATTAGTCACTTCTGAGATAGATCATAGTAATCATCACATATTGTTGTCCTTCCTCTTATTACCTTTTGTCAGGTATAAGTGATGTCTCAGCCGTAATGCTGGGCAGTAATGAGGTATGTCTATTTTGAGACGATAGCTGTACCGACAATTAATAAAAACAGTGTTGTTCCGCAAAATATTTTCCATACACCAGTCAGTACACATAAAAGTTCACAATGGCCATCAAAGATATATGCAGGCACTTAGAAAAGAAATGTGAAATCATTAAAGCAGTGACATGACAGAAAGGGAAATGGCAAAGAAAATATGACTCTTTTTGTTGGCTCTCTTTCTTTGAGTCATGAGAATAAAAACAAGTTTCAAGAAAATTTCAAATCAGCTGAAAGCTATGCTTCATGCAAGACTACTGTATTTGATTCTGTATGAAAATGTATTTGCACAGATTGATTAATGGAAATCAGCCTTTGATTTTACTTTATTTTTTTATTTCCTTATGCCCATACTAAGGAATTGCAAAACTGCAAAGAACTTTCATTGTAAGATGGTGCATGTTTTCTCTTTTGACTGCATGTTGTAAATTATTTTATCATATTGTCTATTGTGAACTTTGTCTGTCTCGTACACTTGTTTTCACCTTATCGCAGTATAATGAAAGGTATGCTGTAGTGGGCTGGATTTCCTTAAAATGCTTTTCTCCATTTTCCCAATCCACTGCATAATAAGTTGATAGCGTTCACCAACCTCAAGACTTCCCTTTTATTGTTTTGAATTGAAAACAAACAATCCTGCATGTTCCTCTGTCATGTATGTTGAGGTCAGTAGAGACCAATTTTTTGAATGAGATCTTGCACATGGGCTACAGAGTCTTTCGCTGTTCTTGACACCCTTCTTTTCAGTTCACCTTATTGCAATCCTTCAGTGAGTAAGTAAATGATTGTTAATGGATGCATATGAACTTACAAGAAAACCTAACTTATTTGTTTTGCAAGGTATAACTAAAAAAAACTGACTGCACTGGAATCAGAGTTACAGGTTGTGGATGCTGAAAGAAGTCACTGACTGATGGCCTTAAAGGGTGTGATCCTATGGTTGGACCTGAAATTATCTCTTCATTAAGACAGAATGGATGGACTGTGTTGATAATACAACAACTTCGCTGACTGTGTCAAGGTACTTAATTACCATAAAGCCACATTGAAAAATACAGAGATTTAATTGTAGGTGATGGGAGCTGCACGTGTCAAACGTCGCTTCAGTGCTGTGGTGGATGGGCCAGTGGAGGAGGAGGAAGTGATGAGGCTGGCACAGAGTGCTGCAGATACTGCAAGGGTAGGAGGGAGCCCATCGGGGTCAGGGACCCCATCCAGTCCCTCCCCAACCCATGCCCTCAATGGCAAAGCACTGCCACTTCAGAACAACGCCAACAATGTACGGAGGCATAGTGCCATTGGAGAGTCAACTGGAGGAGATGCAGGAGGAGAAGGTGGAGTGAGAGGAGGAAGAATAGGCCAAGAGCCGAGGAATCCAAAAGGCAGTGGTGTAGGAGGGAGAGGGAAAGGCTGTTCTTCATCAGACCAGGATTCACTCTCTTCCCCCACCACCACCAGCCGCCGGCGTAACAGGCGCTCAAGCCGCCGGCCCCGGCAACGCTTTGTGGGCAAGGACGGACGCTGCAACGTCACCTTTGTCAACATGAGCGAGAGGGGCCAGCGGTACCTCAGTGACCTCTTCACCACCTGTGTGGACATCCGCTGGCGCTGGATGCTGGTCATCTTCACCCTCTCCTTCGTACTCTCTTGGCTGCTTTTTGGCTTTGCCTTCTGGCTCATTGCCTCTGCGCATGGGGACCTCTCCATTCAGCTTACCCCCAGCTCAGGCTCAGGTTCCTCTCTGGGATCAGGAGAAGCCAGCTCTGGAGGAGAGTCGGATAGAGAGGCAGTGGCTGAGGAGCCATGCTTCCTCCAGGTGAACAGCTTCATGGGAGCCTTCCTGCTTTCCTTGGAGACGCAGACATCCATTGGTTACGGATTCAGAAGCGTGACCGAAGAGTGTCCTCTGGCGGTGTTGGCGGTCGTTTTGCAGTGCATTGTGGGCTGCATTATTGACGCCTTCATCATCGGGGCAGTCATGGCAAAGATTGCCAAGCCCAAGAAGCGCAACGAGACACTGGTGTTCTCTGAGACAGCTGTGGTGGCACTGAGAGACGGTAAACTCTGCATGATGTGGAGGGTTGGAAACCTACGCAAGAGCCACCTGGTAGAGGCCCATGTCAGAGCACAACTACTGAAGGTAAGCAGGGGAAAGATGAATAATAGACATAATGAAGAAAGACACAGGTTAGAAAATATTGTGTAGCAAAGGAGTTGGTCTTGTGGAAAAGTGGTAGAGTAGAATAAAGCTTGCAATAGGGAGACAGAAAGAAAAAGAGAGTGCTTAGACCATCTGGCCTGTATTCTGTGAACCGAAGTTAATGAGAGCTTGTTTTATTCCCTCAGGGGTTTGGAAGATTTACCATGGATTAATTTGCCCACAGTTCTTTAACTGAGAACCATTGTCCTTCATCATCTCATTTCCTTTTGCAGAGTGTGTCTATGTGGGTTAGATGATTGTTTTCTGCATATAAATATACAATATTTTTACTTCTTTTTCGGGTTAAGGTTAAAAATGTTTCTTTTTGTGTGTGTTTTATCATTGTCATTGCTTTCTGTGAGTGCATGCGAGTTCTCTCCAGATATCAGAGGGATAAAATCTGTGGAGCATTAGTTAAGACAGTTTGATTTCTCTTAATAGCATCACCATATCAAAGACCAAACAGAGCAGATGGGTTTAGGTTTATGAGGATCATAGAAAAAGTGCTGAAGTTAGATATTGTTCTGTAGAAAGGGGTGGATGATTAATAAGCCTTTACATTGGTGATATGATGTCTTTTCTGATGTCCATTAAATATTTTACCACATGTAAAAATAATAGTTTCAGTTATGAATATAGTGACATCATTTGACTCTGTATTCCTACTTTGATTTCAGCCACGGGTGACACCAGAGGGAGAGTACCTCCCACTTGACAACGCGGATATCAACATTGGTTTTGATACTGGTACCGACCGCATCTTTCTGGTATCTCCTGTGACAATTGTCCATGAAATCAATGAAGAGTCGCCTTTTTTTGAGATAGACCGAAAAACTCTGGAGAACGACTCTGAGTTGGAGGTGGTGGTCATTCTTGAGGGTATGGTGGAGGCCACAGCTATGACCACACAGTGCCGTAGCTCCTATGTGGCTTCTGAAATCCTCTGGGGACACCGTTTTGAACCAGTTCTTTTCGAGAGGAAAGACGGCTACCAGGTCTGGAATAAAGAATCATATACTTGCCTCTGAATATCAATATGAATGTTTATCTATTTCGATAGGAGGGTTGTTTAGTGTTATATTTATTCTGAAAAGAAATCTCCAATGAGTCTGCCTATGACACTCAAAGCAAATTGCTTCCCATTAATTTAATTTGTACCTTATGTTTAGTTCTACTTAGAATATGTTATTGCGCAACTCAGTGGAAGTGTTAAGTACAATCCTGTTAAATGTTAACAAGCTTGCATTTCCATTTGGAGCATGTTAGCATTTTGCTAAAAGGATGTTGTCCTAACTTTTTTTTAGGTGGACTACTCTTATTTCCATCAGACATATGAAGTTCCAAATACACCATCATGCAGCGCTAAAGAGCTAGATGAGCAGATGTACACTGAAAGCTCACATTCATCATTTTGTTATGAGAATGAAGTGGCCCTGGAACTCGCCTCCCCTGATGATGAGTTAGATCAAGATCCCAAGAGTTCTTCCCCACCAACCCGAAAGCCATCCTTGGTGGAACATCTTCATTTCAACTGAACGCAAAGATCACGAGGCTTTAAGTGGAAGAAGGCAGAAAGCTGACTGGACTCCTTAGAGGAAGACCAGGACAGATACTGAAAGTGGTTACACAGCTGGACATGAGAAGACTTAAGCAGACAGAATTCAAAGTAGATAGAGGCAAAGATTTGCCAGTGGGATGTAAATGATGTGAAAAGACATTATTTAAAGTGATAGGCGAGGAAGAAAGTCAGGGGGTTATCAATTTAAAAATTTGCTAGATGTCTCAGTGCAGATCAAAAACAGAGAGAGGAATTTGACAGACAGACAAAAACAGGATGAGTTGGGTCACCCCTGTGACCTATAGTTGTCTGATTGGTCCTGGCAGTCTTCCAGCATTATTGAAATCTTGTCTGGTATGTCTCACATCTGGCCCATCCCAACCACAGCACACACATCTGGCTCTAATGACCAACTGGCAGGATATGCAGCAGCACCACATGGTGGCTGCAGCTTGAAACTGCCCTGCAGTTTGTTTGTTTTTTTGTTTTTTGACTGGAGAAACGTTTGTTCTGCTTGAGGTGGCTTCTGTATGGAGTGAATGACAATTTTGTTGTTACTCAGGAATGTATTTCCACTGTGATGATGACTTATCACTTCAGTGTTTTAATTTCTCATGGTAAGTATGAACAGTGTACGTTCTGTGATAACGGGGTACTGTTGACAATGTACTTGAGTATTAGAGCAGGTATTCTATTTGGGTCAAAGCAGAACAACAGTAACATGGAGAAACGGCTGAAAACTAGCAGCAGTTTTGAGCAGTTTCTCTCATGTAATATATTATATGTTGCTTCTTTTTTGACTCTGAAAAAAAAAACATTTATGGATTGTAAAATTTACCTTATTTAATGTAATGTTTTCTCTTGAGAGGACTTTCACGTTTGTAGAGGATGCATAGTAAGGTTTCAAATCACAGTGGTGATCTCGTAGGATAAATGATTGTTGACTGTGTGCAGATAATCTATTCATCACTGTGCGTTTCTTCTTGCACTAATATTTACAGTATCTTCTCATGTTTGATGTTAGTGTTTTGCTCTGTAACTTGTAGAATCTTGTACTAACCGAGCTATGACATTATAATTTATTTAATGTCTTGGCATTTATATGACCCCTGATGGGGCAAACTGAATCTGAGGCAAAAAGAGCTGCTCCTGATGACTCTGTGACTCTGTTAAGCCTATGTGTCAGAGACCGAAAGTCCCCTCCAACATTACAAGAACATTATTCGAATGAAGTGAATGGGACATATTTTGTGATGATACTGATGTTGGGGTGCCTTGCTTTTTCTGTAACTATAAAACAACTGTCTTCCATCTACACAGCCAAACTGGAACCCACACCACATATTCACCACATTCATAGAAGTTTATTCTATATTGTTATGATCATTGAATCATGTAATCCCTCTCCCAATTTGAATACACGACATATGGTTTATTACTCAGAACATAAGTACAGTTTAGTAGGTGGTGCCTTCATAACAGATCAGAGACTTTGTAACTGTCCCTTCATCAGCACAATTTATTCCATGTTTAAAATGTGCTTACAGTGTATTTTCATTATGCGTATTTTATGCAATTCTGTTGCTTTTGATCAGTTCAACATTTTCAGTATGTTTAAATACACAAATAATTACTGTGAATCCATTCCGTAACTGAGTAATCACAGTGTGAGCACAGACTGATGAAATAAAGAAGCTTTGAGCTGTATTTTACTATAGACTATTTAATAGTTGCACTTTCTGGTTATATTACAAAGCATCTTGAATGTTTTGTTTGCTATAATCTTGTAATAATTTACAGTAAATTTTACCACGAGTATTTCTGTGTTTGATTGCAGAATTTGTCGGCAAAGGAAATGTAAACCAGTGTGAGCGTGTTTCAATTGTTTGAACAATTGTTGACCAATAATCAATTTGTTCCATGCACAACCTGTGAACTTTGTCTTTGTACTTTGCACAAAAGTAAAAATGTAGAGGCTAATATCACATATGAAACTCTACAACAGCACAAAAGTGTTGCAGGTACAGCACAAGTTCACCTCATTGCCTCGGTTGTTAATTTGTATTATTAAAGAGATGCATCCTTGTGACTTCAGGTAGAACTAAGTTATTAATTGATAACATATTGTCTGCCACAACTGGTGTTGATGCTGTTCTGTTTGTGTGTCTCCTTACTTCCCCTTCGTAGCCACCTTCTATTTATAGGCTGGACGGAGGGTCTTGTCATCCACCCTTCCTCCTCCTCTCTGAAATGTAATGTGAGCCCAAAGCACTGTCACTTTTTTCACTTATTAAACAAGCCAGTAAGAAATGCGAGAGACTGGTCATTTTACTGTTTGCTTACAGTTCTTTTTTTTTTATACATATATATATATATATATATATATATATATATATATATATATATATATATATATATATACATAAATACAGGTGAACTTTCTCTTTGATAGTTAAGAGTAATCTTTTTTTTTTCTTTTTTTGTGAAAATGTATTGTGCAAAGGTCTATCACACCTACTATTATGGCTATCACCAGAAAAACAAACCGCCTCTTGAAGTTCAACTATACATTTTCCAACTCATGGTGTAAGAAGCAACATAACTCACTGCCTTTAAGGATCTATTCTTATTTGCATATATATATACACATTATTCCACCAAGGGTGCATTTATATTTTTATTTATTTTAGGATGATAGATATTTACTACTATTGTGTTATTAAAATGGCCTTTTTATTAAATTTTTTTTAAAAAGCCCAAACATAACAAAACAAAAGCCAAAATCTTGCAAGCATGCCCTTCCACTGCAGCATCCATTCAGATTTCAGTCTTTCATGAAGTTATCAGGGTTGTGTGTATATTTTACAGAACATGTTATATATTATTGCATTAATATTTCAGAAATATTTGGCTATGTCAGAACTCTTTTCGTTGTTAATATTTGCACATATGTGTATGACCTACTCATATATATGCCATGACTAAATATTTGTTATTTTTAATCTTGTACTATTCACAACCATCTAATATGATATATAAATTCTGATGGTACAATACTTCGTATATCTTCGTTGCTCTTGTAATTGATATTCAAACAATAATTATATTCACGCTGTACACATGTAAAGAATTTTCACAGTTATAAATCCACTTCTGGTTAGATGCGAACTGTATTTTTTCGCCTTACAGAAACTTGTATCTAATCTATTTTACAATTGCCCAGTAATCTCAGGTATCGCAGATAGGTCTATACGATTCAATCAGATTTTCCAGGATGATCTGAATCTTACGTCCAAAGTCAGTTCTTTTAGCATTAACCATTTAGTTTTAGTTGATGAAATAACACAAACCAGATCCCAGATCAGTGTCTGCGGACAGTCGCCGCTGATGAATGGTAAACAAAGAGCGCGTAAATCTCTTTACTCTAGCGCGAGAGCGACGCACGGCACCTGCTGCATCGCTCCTAATGGCTAATAAACACGTCGATCAAATTTAGCCCCGCCTTACGACCGTTGCCATTGGTTAATAGCCTGAGACGTCTGGACGAACGTTAACGTGATTCGTCACCACACCCGTTTCGTGCCAGTTTTAGGGCGGAAAGCTATAGTGGTATTCATGAGGCGGGTCCCGCTGCTCAATTCCAGAGTTTGATTGGAGTAATTTCTCAATTAGGTTGGTCTTAAACCCTTCTGGTCGTACCTGGTTGGTTTTCCGGCAGGAAGTGATCCTCGGTGGCTGAAGCCGGCGCCTTGCCCTCAGTGCTCTCTACTTTATTCTCACCAAGAAGTGTGTGCGGCTCCACTGCGAGAGCAATGCAATGATAAAAACCGCATATGCGGTAGGCTACGCACCTATCTAGCAGAGAAATAGCTCAGAAACAGCCTCCTCCCGGTTGTCCTCACACCGCAGCCTTATCTACTACTCAGAGCCGAACCTGAAGGTGAGACATTTAATTGCCTTTATCCTAATCCAACTCGTAAATAGCCAGTGTAATATCCTTTAACGTCTCATATTTCACTGAAGCTGGCTAACCTCTTTTGGTTAGGCTAAATGCAGTGGCTCAATATTCATTATTTAGGGAACTAGATTTGTTCATATTGATCCGATCTCTCAACACCTTCGATGAGAGGCTAAGATTATTGTGAGAAGGAAAGCGGTCTGTTTAAATGTAGAGGCTTTTTGACCTATATAATCCGCAGCCACATTATTTGTGTAGTTACTCTAAGAAAAATAAAAACAATATTAATAACGATGCTGTGAAAAAATGCCGGTTTTGTTGCTGCCCCGTGCGTCCGGCTAACAGAGTCAATTAAAGGCTGTGGCTCGCTTATGATGTCTCACATCTCCGGATGAAGGTGTGGTTGTCTTCGTCAGTTTTTGTGCCGGAGCTTCGGTTCAAATATGCGGGTTATATATATATAATATAGGGGGGGTCACGCCGCATCTGTGCGGCTCTGCAGCCGCGCCGTAATTATCGCAGCCGGTAGCTCCATGATGTCACCTTCCCTCATTGTCCGCTTGCCGATGCCACATTATCCCCCCTGGTGCACTGCCACCTCGCATCAGGGATGAGGAAAAGGCGTTTCCTGCTCCGCCACCCTTTAAACGCGCACAATCACGTGCAGGCACCCACACATATTTGCATAGAGAGAGAGAGGGGGGAGAGAGAGACCAGGACCCCCGCAGTGAATGACCTCAGTTCCAACTCTGAAGCCATTGTGTCTGTGGGCCCCCTCTTCGTGCTCGGGGTGTTGCTATGGAGGGCAGCAGTCAGAAGTAGCTGATTCCAGCTGCTGCAGGGGGGAGTTTGTTGGTTAGAAGGTGCATATTATGACATAGACCTCAGGATGTCGCAGTCTGTGTGTGTGTGTCTTGCCCCCCCTTCGTTTTTTCCTGGAGGGATGGGGGGTCACTGGCATTGATGAGACTCAGCATGCACCATACACTGCAGCTGTAGCCTACGATATTGCAGGCCGCACACGTGAATGCAACTGATATGCCACTGATGAGATTTATTGAACAGATTATTCTATATCTCATTTGCTAAGAGCAGGATTTACCTTTTTAAATCTTGGATATATACAGCGATCAGCCATAACATCATGACCACCCGCTTAATATTAAGCAAGCCCTCTTTGCGCTCCCAGAAGAACTCTGACCAGTCAGGATCTGAACAGGAGAACATCTGGGGGTGTCCTGGAGTGTCTAGCTCCTGTGGATTGTGGGGTACGGTCTCTGTGGATTGGGATTGCTTCCTATAGATGCTCATCAGATTGGTATCTGGGCAGCATTGAGACCAAATGAACACCTCTGACTCTTTATTGTGTCTTTGAGCACTTCCTAAACAATTTGGGAAGGCTGTCCTCTCCTGACTGGCTGGTGGTTGCCATTTTGGGAGTTGTGATTGGTTTTTGGAAGGTGGCAAGTACTAAAATGACATTCCTGTGAATGCCAGGATGCAGGTTTTTCCCAGCAGAACACGACATTCGAACAAGAGGAGCACTTGTTTACTCATGTTACCTGTCAGAGGTTATAATGTTATGACTAATCAGTGTAATTCTTATCTTTCAGGGTTGATTCATTATTGTATCTCACTATGCACTTTCTACAGGTTTTAAGGTTTCTAACTTTCTTTTTTTTTTTTTTTTTTGCCAATAAACTGTCTTATAAAAGTGGCAAAACCAAGACAATGCTCCTTTTTGAGGCAACGTTCTCTCGTGACTGAAAACAGTCTCTGATGTAATGTAATGTTAGATGCTACAGTCCCTGGCTTCTGAAGAAAATAGTTGTTGAAATAAATGTTTAAAATCTCCTTTCTTATGATTATTTATGCCTTAACGGAAGGTTTTTTTGGCTGAGTGCCATACACAGGGTTGGGAAGTTGTAAAACACTCATCTTGTAGTTTATCTTATTTGCTTTAACGATAATCAGGTCATTTTCTTTTTAAGAAGAATGTGGGATCAAACAAGCCCTTAAAAACAAATGCACAGCTTTATAATGTCACCATGGGATCACATAGTTTCCACACTGAGTGTCTGGGTGGTGACAACGCTACGTCAGCATGTTACTCCACACCCAGAGTAGGAGTTTAGACAGGTATGGTGGTGACAGCAGGGTTGGGAATAAGACAGACAGACAGTCAGAAAAGAAAAGACTGAGACTGAGCTGCATAGCAGTAATCAGGCCTGATGACATGCCTTCAGAGGGACTGAGATGCCTTATAGCTATACACTTGTTGTACAGCACAACAAAACAGGCTGCCTTCAAGATCCAAGTTGTGCGGTTTGTGTCATTCCCTGTGCTTAATTTCAAACTTGTGTCAGCTTATTCCTTAATGAAGCGTCATTATTTGAATGGTTTACCAATTAGCTTATCAATCATCCATATTAACATCATCATCAGCCATGTTACATTCATCCAGACAGACCACCTTTTGATGCAGTTGCTTATTTGTATCTAATTTGTGTAAATGTTTAAATAATAGCAATTTCAAAAAATGACATTGAAAGGCTTCAATTAATAAAAAACTTTTTTTTTTTAATAAACCTCACATATTCACATCTTTAAGGTTTTGCAGTTAGGAAGTCTCCTCCCAACATCAGAAGAAGGCTCACAGAATCACTGCTGTACATCATTTCTTTGTTTTGGGAGGAAATATGCAAACATCCTGTTGTGATGCCAGACGGCCTTCATGTGCCAAAGCAGAAACCAATTTTAGCAACTGTCATGTCATCTCTCACAGCACACCAACCCTTAAGGCCAATCAGCTTTTTGTCTCCACTGCGTCCACTTGTCCTCGTTGAATTCCTCTCTATGGTTTTATCTCCACCTGAGTCCAGTGGCCTGCAGTAGAAGGCGCTTCCTTCTTCTTTTTTTTTTCAGTGAACTCTATTCAGTCCAGTTTCTGTATTCAGTCTCTTCTCGCTGCGTTCCATTGTTACTCGTGGGCCTTCCCCCCATCATTGTCATGTCAGTTTATTCAGTCGATTGATGTGTCTCGCTGTTTCTCCTCTCCATCACCCAGAAACCTCCATGTATGTCTTCCCCTTGATTTACTGTGTCTCCCAATTAGGCCATCCCTGTCCCAGCTCCGGCTGGATATGGCCTGCACGCTACTTGCACACTCCTAGAACTCCTCTTAGATGTGCATGAAGTGTGTATGATGTCTCGACAAGGAATCACATCAGTGTCCGCATCCACAAGTTTATATATCATCCTCAGAGAGAGTTAAAACTACAGGCTCACTTTTTATGCCCCCCTTGTTTTGTTTCTGTCTCTCGTTCCTCACCCAGTGCCAGCAGAACCATGTCCAGGCCAGCGGGGGGTGGCGTCAATGATATCACCCGCTTCCTGTCATCGGGCGTGGGGCCAGGATCTCCCACCTCCAGCTCCTCTGTGTTCTCTGCTGCCAGCCAGGCTGACTGGGCAGCTAAGAGGCTGGTGTGGGTGCCATCAGAGAAGCATGGTTTCGAGGTGAGCTGTGTAGAGAACTGGTGAATTTTTCATCTTTCAGTTAACCATGAACATCTAAATCCACTGAGTTCTCACATTCTGAGCTTCTCATATGCGGCATCAGGTCATATTTGGCTGAAACAGACAGGTTGATGTTGGGAATAAACACTTTTTTAGGACTGAAAGGAGATTATTTAATAACTTCACTTTCCCACGTTAAGCCATCTGAGTATTAATCATCTTCTAACTTATTAGCCTCAAGTTTGTTCCCCTCAACTAAAGGTGTGTCAGACAGGTGACGTAAAGCAACTCGGGGTGTGTTTTTATGTTTTGAGGTTTTTATGCCTATGACATTGCTCAATTTTTTATTGCTTCTTTTTTTTTCTTACTGTGATTTACTGGCAATTGACAGCCTGGTAGCTATCACAAAGCCCTTGTTGTCATTTAGATTTTTCAACTCTGAGTTCTCAAATAATGCCCATTACAAGTCTTATTGTGCATAGTATGTTAGAATGCGACACATGAATTCAATGACTTGTCTCAGAGTGTCCCTCTGTCTGCTGGACTGGTTTTTATAAAGAGCTCTAAGAATAGAACAATACCTCCTTTCATCTTACCAATGCTGAGGAGGCCATCGCAGAGACACTGGCTTCATTTTAAACTCATGTTCAGAGAACGGCACTGTTGGATAAACACACACACATTACATACATAGAAACAAGCACGCTCTCATGCAGTTTCATATTCTGAGCACGCACTTCTATCTGTGACTAATACACACCCACACACGCGCAGACTCAGGCACGCATATATTTTGCGTGTTATAGCAGAGAAGAGAAAGTGCGGCAGAGCGCTCCCTGTGACATGGTCAAAGTCATAGTTTACTATTTCCAGCAACAAAAGGAGGTCCTCTCTGCTTCTCCCTGTCACCATCTATTCCTGTATGCTGTCAAATACAGTCAAGCTCAGAGTACAGATGACATTCTACCAAACACTCGAACAAGGATATTTACCATGAAAATCATCTGGTTGACTCTGGATTCCTAAACATGATCAGAGTGTTTTATGAATTGTGGTTGATCATTTAGACCATTTCTCACAATGTTTTACATTGTAAGAAGCCCTTAACATCTATTTAGTTCCAGACTGATATGAAAATAAACAGAATCTTAAAACTTGTTTGAGCCTCATAACTTCTGACAGTTTCACAGACTTGTATTTTTATTTTTAGACCAAAATAGTTTTATCTGATTCAAGTGTCTTCCTTGCAGAGCTCATCTCACAGGATACTAGGCTGCCTCACGGCTTATTTTAAATGCAAGAAAATTTTAAGTACAGACTCGTGCTTTCAACAGACTGTTGTGATCCCATGCTGCTGCCTTTCGCCCACACCCCCCAGCCCCAATGCTTTTAAAGAATAAACAAAGCAAGTAGGGGTGACGTAGTCCGCCCTGCCATTTTTTTTCACTATTTCTCTGTTTAATGTCTTTATTTTTTTGTTCGTGTCAGTCGGCCAGCATCAGAGAAGAACGTGGCGATGAGGTGGAAGTGGAGCTCACAGACAGCCAGAGGAAGTTGACCCTGCACAGGGAGGAGGTGCAGCGGATGAACCCTCCTCGCTTCAGCAAAGTGGAGGACATGGCTGACCTCACCTGCCTCAACGAGGCCTCGGTGCTGCACAACCTGAGAGAGCGATATTACTCTGGCCTGATCTATGTGAGTGCATGAAACAGCAAGGACATGACAAGATGAACCCATCCACAGCCTAAAGCTGGAGACAAGTCCAACACGACACGTGTGCGCAGTTTGCAAGTGTTAACCATATTGCTGCGTGTGAGGGAGGGGGCCAGCTCGTGTGTAACTGATACACAGTGTTAAGAGACACGAGGAGTCGGTTTACAGTGTTGTGGTGGTAGTGGGGACGTCTCCAGTTTCTGTCGCAGAAAAATGGTGGGCGAAAGTGCAAAGACAGGGATGCAACAGTGACAGGTTGTAGTTGACAGACCCAGGCAACACATACAAGTAAAGAAGAATAACATAATGGAAATTTAATATAGATAATGTTCAGCTACCTATTAATCGTATGACCAGGCACTGTAGACTAGAGAGACAGTTAAGAGATGGCATAGAGGAGCGGAAGTAAACTTCTGGTATATTGTAAATAAGTGTTTTACAATATGAGATAAGCTAGCACTTAGTGTTTCTATGTGTTGGCATGATTCATCCCTTTCAGGACATTTAAATTCACCACGAGAGCATTTTAAATGCATATTTTGGCAGAGAAGAAAGTGTGATCACTGGCCACATTTGTTTTGGGATTCTTTTTTTTTAATGAATCCTCTATGAAGAGAAAACAATTCTTACTGATTATTTCATTCACTAAAATAGTTTCTCCACCGAGTCTCCCTAAATGTTGTGAACAGTCATATAATATGGATATCAGAAAAAAATGATTCTGTTTCGACATTTTGAGCCACATTGGGGTGATTGTAAGTCAGAGGAAGGTAGTTTGTTTCCCCAAGTTCATATATTAAAGTGGGCTTCGAGCACATTATCCCTGGTACATACATCTGTGTGATAGAGAAAAGACAATGTATCAGATAAAACCTGAATTAGACTGAGAAGTGTTGTGTGACTGGATAAATACGGCTTGCAGGATAAAATACTCATTCAACAAGACAAGATAAAGTCTACATACAGTCACTGCAGCTTATTTTACAGTTTAATATAGATATTGTACCTCATATTAGTGAAGTCATAGTCAAACTCATAGATTATTTAGAGGTCTTGTATTGGGGTTAGAAGGCCTCTTTCTGCCATTGTTCATTAAAAGAACAAATCTGAAAGGAAAGTGAACATGTTTATGTATACATCTTGACCCACGCACAGTAATATTACAAGGACAGATCACTTGTTTTACTTCCTTTGTATCAATGACCTGCAGACATGTGCCCTGGCAGAAACAGGGTTTGCTGTTTTTCTGTGTTGTACCGTCTCATCTCTGCGCACACTCCAGTAAATGCTTTCTTTATTATTTTAACCCCTGAGATTTTCTTGAGGTTCTAAGCTTCACTATTTTTTCAGTCAAGCTACTGAAGCAAATGAATAATGTAATGTTTATTACTGAAGTTAATTAACTGCAGAATCAAGACAGGAAGGACTGTAAATTCTCACAAACATGCATTTTTCATGGAATTGTTTTTAATGCTAATTAGTATTTTTAGAATGACAGAAATAGAAGATACAGTTCTGCTGTGACTGATATTGAACATGAAAGGTCAACATGAACTCGTCTACCTTGTGTCGTTCTCCAGACGTATTCAGGGCTGTTCTGTGTGGTGGTGAACCCGTACAAGAACTTGCCGATCTACACAGAGTCCATTGTGGAGATGTACCGGGGCAAGAAACGGCACGAGATGCCCCCACATATATACGCCATATCAGAAGCGGCCTATCGCAGCATGCTGCAAGGTACTCAACACTGTCTCTGACGTGTGACTCTGGTATATTTTATATCAGCTCATTGTTTTTCTCAGTGTAGTCTGTGATCTTTGTTCGTCAAGCCACACCATGAATGCTATTTGAAGGCGTGGTATATTCTTAGGCTTGTAGGTCTTATCAAGAGCTTTGAATATAAAAAAGAAAATAGGCAGAACGCTGTTTTGCACAACTGAGATTTCCAGGCATGGCACTCCTTGCAACGAATCTTTAATCCAGTGATGCAATCGTACATTTGCTGCAGTGGGAGACATGTAGCATTGCATGACAGACATAATGTTTTTTTTTCTGCTGTTCCTGGCATGTGGATTTTATTAAATGAGACAGAGAGAATTCCTGGCAACCATTTGAAAGCAGTTAGGGGTTTATTGTGCAATGTCTCTGCCTCTGCATGTCTTCCTGAAACAGTAGGACAGGACAGATGAGGCTCTGCGTCTTAAGTAGTCGTCGCCACCCCTGAGTCCCTTCGGGGTAGGCTGTAGGTGTGTTGCCACAGTGATTGAACCTGTAGGACCAGTGTGAATTCTTTCATACTGAACACATGGGAACCTTAAAAGCAAATACCAGCAGAGTTGAAAACAGCGTCCACCCACTGCCTACCAATGTTATGTGGTGTTCAAGCCTGGAGAGACCAGTTCAGCTGGTGACCAGCTTCTCTTTTACAGTAATAAATGGTTAAGGAGTCAGGGTGCAGAGATTTAAACACATGAGCAGTGGACCCGTGTGATTTATCTGTTAACTCGTATGACATTCGTTAACGCTCAAAATATGAAATGCAAGTTCATGTGGAAATGTTCAGAGCACTTTAAGCTCAGCTTTGGGGGTTGGGTTTTGCTGTAATGTGAGTCACAGACAAGCATACAGCATCCTACAGGATGTTATTTAAAGGAATCACATGTGAGCAAAATGCTAGACTGTATAATGGAAGCTGTCTGTCTGTTTGTCAAATTGTGTGAGCAAACTCCACACTGACATCCTAATAATCTTTTTTTTTTTTTTCAATTTCACAGACAGAGAAGATCAGTCAATCCTTTGCACGTGAGTAGCCCCCACTGGGAGTATGAATGCTTCGTCATTCTTCATGAGGAGCATCTCTTAGGAATGTTGACGTGTGTGTTTCATCAGTTTTCATAACTGTCTGTTAAGGCCCATATGTATTGATCTATTTAGCCTTCTTGTTGAACATATTTTGGTTCATGTTGCACTGAGGAATTGTATTTAATTTATTTGTTTCTTATAATGCATTTGCATAAGTCTTCCAAGGTCTCATGAATATCCAAACGGCTTTGAAAAATCTGTAAGATACAGAAAAGAAAGAAAAAAGGTTGTGATGTTGTTCGACATGAAATATGTTGGACATGTAGTATTGAATTTGCTGTTACGTTAAAAGTACACATAAAGGCCCATGGCCTCACACCAGCGTTTCATCAAACATGAGGAAAGATTTTGAGGTTAACATTCGGGCCTATAATGTTGATTTGGTCTCCTGTCTGTCTGCACCTATCATTTGTCTGCCTTCATGGTTGCCTGTGGGCCTGCCACCCATGACTTCCTGCTATAATCTTCCTGTCATTGTGAAGGATCCCCTTACATCAGTCTGGAATTGTATTTGGAGCAAGAAGTGTGTTTCTTTTAGATCTTTGACAGCTGCTATTTTTGCTCCTCTCTCCTTCATTCTTGTCCAAAAGTAACAACAGTGACACAGATTGTATCCTCCACACCTGCTCTCTGTTTAGACCTGTGGCTCTGCATGCACTTCATGAACTCAGTGTTTATTGTTGCAACAAATGTGTACTTGGCCGTTTGTTCCATTGTGTCCTCTCTCTTTAAAATTGCGCTCATCTTTTATAATTGAGACCACATGTTTTAACACCGACCATTTAGCATCAGCGGTATTTATTGCATACTTTTGTGTTTCTTACATAGTTGTGTGTGTGTGTATTCCAGAGGCGAATCTGGAGCTGGCAAAACTGAGAACACTAAGAAAGTCATCCAGTATTTGGCTCATGTTGCCTCCTCCCATAAAAGTGGCACTTTGGGTCGAAACAAGGAAGCCGTTCAGGTATGTTACTGTAGGGACAACACGGTAAGAAGAAAAACAAACACATAACAAGAGCTATTGAGAAATATGAAGAATGAAAGGGAGGGCAGAAGCAGAAAAGATGGAGAACGTAAAGAAGTGATAGAGTTCTGAGGGAAGTGGGTAAAAAAAGATGAGTAAGCAAATAATCAAATATTCCTTGAAATATAATTGATACTGATATTTTAACATGGAAAAAAAGCTTCTTTGTGTTGTTTGAAACAAACAGCAGTAATTTTTATATTGAATGTTTCCCTCTAAAGTTTTGTCCAGGCCTTTTAGGCTAAATAGTGTTTTTAAATGCATTTCCTTCCTTGTGAAATTCTTGAGAAACTGGTTTCTTGGTTCTTCAGCACCACCATACGTTGAAAGGTTTGCTAGAAGTATATGAAACTATAAATCTGCTACTAGAGGTAAAAAAAAAAAAAAAATCAATCATCAGGTCATCTTTGATTCATTAAAGGCTTCTTCTCTAACACCAACTTTATCATTTATTTCACTGATTCTTTAATTCTCACAACGTACAATCTTTCTTCCAGATAGCACAGGTTCTTTTAATTGCTTCCCTTCTTCTACATCTCCATCACATTATTTGTTACTATCCTTCCTTCCTGCTCTTGCTTCCTCTCATTCTCTTCTTTCTGTGCTGTGTTCCCTCTCCTGCCTGGATGCTCAGATGGATGGCTCTAGGTCTTTAACAAGAGGCAGCACTGTAGTGAACAGGGTGAGTTATCTCTTTCCTGCTGCCCTGTCTTTCCCTTTGCTTTTTCCTGACCTATTTTCCGCTTAATGAACCCCACAGTAATTCTGACTAACTAAGCAGAGTAACCTAAAACATTTTGACGGTCACTTCTGATGTTGCTCTTCTTTAATTGTCAAGCATTGTGCTGTATATTTGATTTTGCCTGTTTGTATTCTTTTTTATGTTTTTGTAATTCTTGTCTTATTTGACTTTTTTTGTTTGTCCATATGTTCACCCATCCACCAAATCTTCTCCCACCTAAAACGTCATTTTTTTCCACAATTTACCAGAGTTTACAATATGTAAGTATAAAAGTATTTTAAAAAAAAAAAACTGGGGTTTCCTCATGGGCAGTCACATTCTTTGATGAAATGTTCTCTATAGAATATCAACTATCCCTGATGTGATTCACTTTGAACGTAATGTGAATCATACCCTCTGTGAATATTTATTTCTTTTTCTTTCTGTCTTGTATCTGTAAAACTCTGGTCTTCTGGCCCTCTAGTTTAGCTCCATCTGGTTAGAGTTGATTTCCTGTTTGTTCGGGGCTTGTGAAGGTCACAGTTATTTGTTCATCAGTGAGGCATTGCTGATGAAGAGGTGGCTTTACTAACCATTCTGTATGTGCGTCTACAGTTGAATGAATGCCGCAGATTTGGGCGTGTGAGTGGGTGTTGGCCGAAGCGCACATACTTCACTGTTAAGCTTTTCAATGTGTGCGATGTACACATTGTCTGCTCTTTGTCCTTTTTTTTTTTTTTCTTTTCAAAAGTGCTGAATTCTTGCTCTCAGTGTATGCCTGCCTTTATTGTTGACTTCCTGGCACATGTTGACAGTTTTTATGGTATAAGCATCTTCTGTAGCGAACCTCTTGGTGCCTGATTCTGGCTGCTGCTGCTGCTGCATTGACAGCTACTGCAATGGAAATGCGACAACTGCAGTAATGCATTGCAGCTTACTGAAACCAGTCAGTATGTAGCTTGTGTCGCTGAGATGCAGCAGTGGTTCTCAACCAAGTCTGGATGGTTAAATTTTGATTTAAAATCATATAACATATAGAACTAGAAAAGCACTCGGAGAGCGCAGACCTCCGCCAAGATCAACAATTCCCCCATATAGCGATTTACAGATTGCGATAAAATCCGTCTTCTGGATCAGATCCGGATCAGCCTTTGAAATTTGATAGAGGTTCCCATTGTCAATCCCTGAGTCAAATTTCATGAGTTTTGGGCAGTAATTAATGGAGATATTGAGAAACAAGATTTTTGGCCCCATTGACCGCAATGTTATCGAAAATTTGAAAGTGATCCAGAATCCAGGATTTCTTCTGGATCATAGCCAAAATAAAACCAGTTCTTCCTTTTCACATTTCTGACAACTCCTGAAAATTTCATCAAAATCCATCCTTAACTTTTTGAGTTATCTTGTACACAGACAGACAGATAAACGCCAGTAAAGACATAACCTCCTTGGCGGAGGTGATAATAAGAACCATGCAACATGATTGATGCTGTTTCCTCTAATTAACCAATGAGAGCTTTCCTCTCATTTACGTTGAGAATCATCTGTTCCTCAGGCTGGGAATGGTGGAATTGCTGCAGAAGCTAATTTGGGCCCTAAAATGTGTCAGTTTGCATCACTGTTCTTCAGCAATGACTGATGCATTTTTTTTTCATGTGTACAGTATGTTTTATGTAACAGATTAGTTGTTGAATGGTACATTTTAGCGGAGAGGCACTATGGTTCTAGCTTTTATCCTGTGTGTCTCAGGGCGAGCTGGAGAGACAGCTGCTGCAGGCCAACCCCATATTGGAGGCTTTCGGCAACGCAAAGACTGTCAAGAATGACAACTCCTCCAGATTTGTAAGAGCTTGCTAAGCTTATTAGTCAAACTGATAATATCCATCCCTTAATGTGGGTTTTGTTTTGAATAGGCACCTCAAATGACTTAAAACATAAACCCCTTTCCTTCCTTTTCAGGGTAAATTTATCCGCATTAATTTTGACGTGGCGGGATACATTGTTGGTGCCAACATTGAGACCTGTATCCTTTTGTACTTTACGTGTGATTCGAAAGCTGCTGAAAGATTCATAGCTACTTGTTCTCAAAGTGTACTGTTTATTGCTTTTAGAGTCTCTAGTCATTAGAAAAGACTTTTATTGGCATGCATAATTTGGCTGGCAGCTGATTGGAGAGGCACTCAACCTGAATTTTAAGTTAAGACAAGGTTGTAGTTTGCAAAGTTTGCACAAAGAAGCATTTGAAATTTAGTGTGCCTTGAAAGGTTTATTTCATCTATATGCTTCAATCACATGCTGGTTTAAATATGCAAAGTAGAAAAGATTATCAGCTGTTTATGGCCATTACCATAAACATTCAGACCTCCTTGAGAAGTCCCGGGCCACCCGTCAGGCCAAGGATGAGAGAACATTTCATATCTTCTACCAGTTATTATGTGGAGCGTCACAGGAAACGAGAGGTGAGAAGAAAGTCCGAAACTAACGGTATGTCAGTTTTGTGTCAATTAAACAAATGTTTTTCCTTTTATAAATCTCTCTGTTTCATCTTTCATAGCGGACTTGCTCCTTGGAAGCGCTGACGAGTATCGTTTCCTCACTGGAGGCTCTATTCCTGTTCCTGGTCAGAGCGATTCAGAGAATTTCACCCAGACCATGGACTCCATGGCGATAATGGGCTTTACCCCAGAGGAGTTAGTGTGTAAGAGAGGAAAAGAGGATGAAAGAAAAGAGAGAATGATGAAAAGTTGGTTTGCATATGTGATTCTTGCTATAAGTCACCTTTTGCTCTCAATGTCTCGCATCTCCTCAGCCATGCTGAAGGTGATCTCTGCTGTGCTCCAGTTTGGAAACATATCCTTCATGAAGGAGAAGAACCACGACCAGGCCTCCATGCCTGATAACACAGCTGCTCAGAAACTGTGCCACCTGCTGGGCATCAACGTCCTGGAGTTCACTCGCGCCATTCTCACGCCGAGGATCAAAGTGGGCCGAGAATACGTGCAGAAGGCCCAGACAAAAGAACAAGTACGATTTATGTGTGCAAAGACACAAAGATAAATGGACATGTGAACCTGTGCGATGTAGTTAACCCTTAGTCTGTTCTTGTAGGCTGACTTTGCCATCGAGGCTTTGGCCAAGGCCACTTATGAGCGTCTGTTCAGATGGCTGGTTCACAGGATCAACAGAGCTCTTGACCGCAGACAGCGACAGGGAGCCTCCTTTATAGGCATCCTCGATATCGCTGGATTTGAGATCTTCCAGGTGACTTCATGTGATGATGGAGAATTTGATTTGTCTCCATATTTGTTCTGGAAAAAAACATTTCAAGTGACCACTTTTCTTATTTTTGGACTTTTTATGGACAACATTATAGGCATTTAGTGCCGGGGATGGTAATCTATGCAGATGTACCCATACTGTATATTCTTCCACATGACGTGAATTATTAAATCTTAGTTTCTGTTTTCTGCAGCTGAACTCCTTTGAGCAGCTGTGCATCAACTACACCAATGAGAAGCTGCAGCAGCTCTTCAACCACACCATGTTCATCCTGGAGCAGGAGGAGTACCAGAGGGAGGGCATTGATTGGAACTTTATTGACTTTGGCCTGGACCTGCAGCCCTGCATTGACCTCATCGAGAGACCAGTACATACCGCATGCTGATTTACATTCTTATTAGTGGAGTCAAGAATGCAGTGTCTGATGATGCAATTGTACCTTCCAGTATAAAGTCCTGCAGCATTTTTTTTCCCCCACTTTTGGTAAAGTGCAGGTTGTGGGTTAAATTTTAGCACGACAATTAGCTGCATCCACTGAAGTAAGGCAAGCAGGAAAATCAAAGACATTTTGAAAGATAAAGCCCATATTTCAGAATAATTTATTCCTCTCTTTGCCAGGCTCATCCTCCTGGTGTTCTGGCCTTGCTGGATGAAGAGTGCTGGTTTCCCCGGGCTACAGATCGCACATTTGTGGACAAGCTCTCTGCAGAGCAAGGCAGCCATCCAAAATTCTTCAAATCAAAGCAGCCACGTGGGGAAGCGGACTTTTCCATTATTCACTACGCTGGAAAGGTTTCCGTTGTTTTTTCGCTCATTACCAAATCTAACACCTTCGCACACATCTTCAGTAGTGTTGCATCTCACTTGTTGCCCCTACCATGTGACGTCTACATCCTCAGGTGGACTATAAGGCCGATGACTGGTTGATAAAGAACATGGATCCTCTGAACGATAATGTGGCGTCTCTTCTCCACCAGTCGTCTGATCATTTTGTGTCTGAGCTGTGGAAAGAGGGTGAGACTGATTGACTCGCACTTTAAAATGTCAGCTTTTGGCAAAAACCTTTGAAACTGTGACTTTCAGAGCTTTGCTGTAAATTTAAGGTCATGTGCTTTTAGCTTTAAAAGATAAATATTTTCATTCATAGCATGTCACATATAATTAATGGTGGTTTTTTTTTTTTTGGTGCATACTGTATTAACTTTGCTGCATTTCTCTCTCTTTCTCCTTCTTTATCTTGCTGTTTTCTATCTATCTGTTCTCTATCACTTTCCTCTGTTTTTCCTCCTTGTCTTCTCCTGGTTTGCTCTTTTCTCTTTTCCCTCTCCAATAATTTGATGCTCACTTGGGCCCCTTCTGTCCTTCCTCTAATATTGCTCCCTCTTTCCTGCATCAAGATATTCAAACTCTTCCTCGTGTGTACTTCTTTGACTCGTATGCCACACTTCAGACTAATGGCTCAGACAGTAGGTTTTTACCTTCTCACTCACATTTTTCACTCCCACCTCAGCTTAAGTTGCTCCTTTGTTTTCTGGCTTAACAGTTTGTGATTGTGGTGTGACTTTTGTGTCAGTTCTGCCTCCTTTTTTAGTTAATATTTTGTGTTGCAGTGTCATAAGTTTTGTGTCATAGCATTACCGTGTTGCTCTGCTGCTCTCTAATTACTCTTTCAACAGGATTTGCCTTAAATTAACATTGCTGTGATTTGTGTGATGGAGCTTTTTTCTTTTATACAGAAGTACAAGTCTTTTTGTTTAGTAGAATTAAGACAGTGTCAAAGTAGCAGCATGCTCTCAATTAGTTATAAAAGCCACATTTAGGATCACATAAGGGCTGTCCAGTTGTGCCACAAACAGCTACAATTAGAGGTTCTGCTAAAACCCACTTAACTTCTGGCTAAGGCCAGCAGTAGTTAACAAGATCATTTTAAATAAAACCACATTGTCCTTGAAGAGAAACCAAACAAACAAAACCACCCATTCACCCCGAAATGTGATCCTGAATAGGTTCTAGAGATGTATCATATTGTATAATAGCGCTAACATTTTGTGTATTTTAAGTAACCAGCTTTCCATTGTTCTGGTAGCTTGATTGTAGATTGTTGGCTGTAAGCTGTCTGAGCTTCAAATCTATCTGATATCACATTTTTGTCTGAATCCTTGAAGGCAAATGTGACAGCAAGTGTGTTTTCATTATGTCATGACTTTCACTTAAATGTAAAAATGTGCTTGCCACTCGTTCTGTCATCTGTCATCCCGACTAACTGATATTTGCTGATGAAACTGAGACCCGGCTTTTATCCCATTCAGTGGACAGGATTGTGGGTCTGGATCAGGTGTCGTCAGGAGAGAACAGTGCACCAGTTACTTTTGGAGCAGCTGGACTGAAGACAAAGAAGGGAATGTTTCGGACTGTTGGTCAACTCTACAAAGAATCTCTCACGAAGCTGATGGCCACGCTGAGGAACACCAACCCCAACTTCCTCCGCTGCATTATCCCCAATCATGAGAAGAGGGTGAGGCAGGGGACAAGAGGGATGAAAGAATACCTGGGTAAAGGTGATGAAACATCTGACCTTTTGGGATTATTTTTCCCCCTCTGTGTCTTTGCTCTTTCTGTCTTCCTCAGGCCGGTAAGCTGGCTCCCCACCTCGTTCTGGACCAGCTGAGGTGCAACGGTGTTTTGGAGGGGATTCGTATCTGCAGACAAGGCTTCCCTAACCGCATCCCATTCCAGGAGTTCAGACAGCGGTATGAGTTTTCAGTTGTCTTTTTTTGGACAACAAATTCACCATCTGTCCCTTTTTTTTTCCCCTAAACTCCACATATTCCTTTGAACATATTCTCTGACACCTGAAAATAGCACACTCTTTACACATCCATCCAAAGCCTTGTATCTCTCACTCAAATACATGTATATTTTCACTTTTCTCTTTGAGGTATGAGATCCTTACCCCCAATGCTATTCCTCGCACCTTCATGGACGGCAAGCAGGCTTCAGAGCTCATGGTAGGAGACTTTTCAGGAACCATAAACTCACAGTATATTGCACAGCCATCTAGCTGCGGGAATGACTGACTGATATTAATGATCCCCGTTCAGATTGCTGCTTTGGAGCTGGATCACAACCTGTTCAGGGTGGGTCAAAGTAAGGTCTTCTTCAGAGCTGGAGTCTTAGCTCACCTGGAGGAGGAGCGAGACTTGAAGATCACAGACACCATCATACGTTTCCAGAGCGCTGCCAGGGGCTTTCTTGCACGAAAGTAAGACTGAAAGTAAACCTTAACAGAGATCAAAGTCATGTTATCTCTGTAATCTGTTGCCCCAACTCAAAAGTAAGCATTTGTAGGAAGGCGTAGTGGTGCAAAGATCAAGAAATTAGTTTAGTAAATTGCTGATTAATGATCCTATCCAACACCTTACTGTGCTATTTTTGCTTCATTTATTCGTGTATTAAATTTATTGATTAACTGTGTCTAGAAGTGCAATCTGCTACTATGAATTCTGTTAGAGATTTCCTTCACATGGACATGAGTGTTGATTGACTGTGGCTGTTTTATCTTTGTCTCAGAGCCTTTTTAAAGAAGCAGCAGCAGCTGAGTGCAGTGAGGGTGGTGCAAAGGAACTGTGCTGCTTACCTCAAACTCAGGAACTGGCAATGGTGGCGACTGTTTACTAAGGTGTGCAAAGCCAAATCAGAAGACTGATATGAAATATCCAATACAGTTTAAACTGTGTTTTTTGAGTTTTAAATGTTAGTAATATATTCTCTGTTAGTATAGATTCTACAAGAAGTAAAAGTAATCCATAATTTTGTGCTAAAATCGGATTGATGCAGACAGATGGATACTAGTAGTAGGCTCCCCACTGTGAACAAATCCAAACTGTGACTTAAGATTCGGCCTTTGTTCTGTGTCAACCAGGTGAAGCCATTACTGCAGGTGACCCGGCAGGATGAGGAGATCCAGGCCAGAGAAGCTGAGCTCCAGAAGGCCAAAGACAATCTCACCCGAGTGGAACAGGACTTCGGTGAGCTGGACAGGAAGCATACTCAGGTAAATTAAACTCCTCCTTCTTCTGTTCCATGTTATGCAGTGTGCCAGTGCCTAACTCATCAGTCTGCACACTTTCTGTCCTGTCCCAGTTGTTGGAGGAAAAAGCCGTACTGGCTGACCAGCTGCAGGCAGAGGCAGAGCTGTTTGCAGAGGCAGAGGAGATGAGGGCAAGGCTGGTCAGCCGGAAGCAGGAGCTGGAGGAAGTTCTCAGCGAGCTAGAGAGTCGCCTGGAAGAGGAGGAGGAGAGGGGTGTGCAGCTAACCAATGAGAAGAAGAGAATGCAGCAGAACATACAGGTTATCAGGATGGATATACACTTTTAAAGCTTATAACAATAGATTAAAATTGGGACTAAATGTACATTTTAGTCCTTAATGCTGAATAAATGTCCTTCTTTGTTTTTGTCAGGACCTGGAGGAGCAGCTAGAGGAGGAAGAAAGTGCCAGACAGCGCCTCCTGCTGGAAAAGGTTACACTGGAAACCAAAGTGAAGAGTTTGGAGACAGACCTGCTGACTGCGGTGGAGCAGAGAGACAGACTTAGCAAGGTGGGCATCACATTAAAACACTGCTTAAATCTGTGTGCATTTGCTTAGACGTGTGCTGTTTGAACACCTACGTAGTCCATCAAGCAACTTCAAGTTTAAACTCTCTTTCAACGTCTACAGAGTATTCATTGACGGTCTCTTTGTTCTAGGTGTTTGTTCTGCACTGTTGCAACAAGGTGCACTAGACTGTACTTTATTTTTTATTCATGATTTTGTGTATTATGCATATTTTTCTTTGAGCAGGAGAAGAAACTGCTCGAGGAGCATCTAAGTGAGGTGAGTGATCAACTCACTGAGGAGGAGGAGAAGACAAAGAGTCTCAACAAACTCAAGAACAAACAGGAGGCCGTCATCGCTGATCTAGAGGGTAAGAGTCCATCAGGCTTAGAGTAAGCACTGTCCTTTACTAATGTGACTGTTCTGGCAGATTTTATAATCTCTGTTTTAACCGCTAGAAGACTAAAGGTGTCTGAGTAAGACTGAGAACAAACTTAAATAACAAGATTTGACTATGACTGGAATACAATGAATTTATTCTCCATTTACATGCAATGCGATGCAGGAATGACAACTTGACAGTGAATGACAACATTATTTAACAGAGTGTCCGAGACCAAACATTTGAGATAACAACTCTTCCGGCGCCCATGGTGGAGACGCACAGGAGAAACCCAGTTAGATAGAAGGGTCATGGCCATAACATAATATCAGAAATGACGCTGTTCTTTACATTCCTGAGCATAATATCACAGAACCAACTTTTATGCATACTCTGGACAACAGGTCCCTGTGACCTCTCGACCTTAGAGCACCAGTCCCCCATTACAGTGACTTTTTATTTAATTTTCAACTGTAAATGAAAAAAGAAAACAAACAATATAAATTATGTCGAAACAAAAGTGGAAAAAAGGCTGGCAGCACAGCTCCTGAACAAATACATTTTTTTTTTTTTTTTGTTTTGTTTTTTTTTTTTTGTGTCTGCATTTACATTCAGGTTAGTGCCATTGTCTAGCTAAAACCATCTAGTATGTATATGCAATTTAATCTTATAGCAGACTTTGTTTTGTTTTTGTTCAGGAGCTGTGCTGCCAACAACATTGTAAGTGGGAAGGCTGATTTCCCCGCCTACAATGTTGTTGCCACCAGAAGGTCCATTTTTGTCTGTCTTTTAAAGCTGGCAAATTTGCCAGACAATTACCAGCTCCAGAGAGGCTTCAGCAAACAGTGACCCTAAAACGAATGAAACAGGAACGGATGGATTACCATCTTCAATGCTATTCAAATTCAAGATGACAACTGGAAGACTAACTTTGATATACACAACATATGTGAACAGTTTAATGCTTTTTACACATAGATTGTATGAAAGAAGATGATGTATAGGTTTGGGGTCTGAAAAGTGAAACCAAGTTACTCCTGTCGAATTACTGCTCTGGCTCCAAAAAGACCTCATAATGTCAGTGGATGGAATAACCTGCTCTTCCATTTGACTTATTAACTTAATAAACATTTCCCCTAATTAGTTTATGGTCTCAGTCTGTAGATCCCAGTCTTCCTCAATGTTGTTCACTCAATAAATTATTCTGCCATTTCGTAAAAGGATAGACAATAAATCACTGTATGGTGATGATCTCTGCTTGCAGAGCGTCTGAAGCGTGAGGAGCAGGGACGTTTAGAGCAGGAGAAGTGGAAGAGGAGGATGGAGAGTGAGTCACTAGAAGCTCAGGAGCAGCTGTCAGACTTGGGCATGCTGACTGCTGAGCTGAGGGGCACTCTAGCTCAAAAAGAGAAGGAAATCACCACCCTGCAGGGCAGGTGAGACTCAGCAGAAACTCTAATACAAATAAGACAGTGATTGGTTTTCATACTTTGTCTCATTTATCTGTCTTTGATCTTTACTCTTTCAGGCTGGAGGAAGAAGGTGCGCGTCGTGCTGAAGCTCAAAGAGCTCTGAGGGAGGCCTTGTCCCAAGTATCTGAGCTGAAAGAGGAAGTGGAGAATGAAAGAGGGATGAGAGAAAGAGCAGAGAAACAGAGAAGAGACCTGGGGGAGGAGTTGGAAGCTCTGAGAACGGAGCTGGAGGACACTCTGGACACCACAGCTGCACAGCAGGAACTCAGGTAAATATGGGCAGAAATTCAGGTTTGGGACATTTCATGTCATCAGCACCTTAATCAAACAAAATAAGCACTGACTATTTCAAACTCCCCTATGTCTCCCCAGGTCTCGTCGGGAGGCAGAGTTAAGTGAGCTCCAGAGATGCATTGAAGACGAGACTCGCCGCCACGAGGCCCAGGTTTCAGAACTCAGAGTCAAACACACTGCTGCCATCGACGGCCTCCAGGAGCAACTGGACAACAGCAAGAGAGTACGCGAAGCACGCTCGAACTCTCACGCACACCTTCAAGCACACACGTGTATCTGAACACGCAGCATTACTCACCACATGTCTCTTTTCAGGCGCGCCAGTCTCTTGAGAAGTCCAAAGTCATGCTGGAGGAGGAGAGGCAGAATTTGTCCTCCGAGCTCAAGAGCCTCCAAGGGAGTCGCACAGAGAGCGAGAGAGGTCGTAAGAGGGCTGAGGGTCAGCTGCAGGAGCTGAGCGCCCGCTTGGCTCAGGCTGACAGAGAAAGAGAGGACAGAGAAGAGCGTTTGCACAAGCTGCAGGTGTGGCTGGACACAAATGTGTTGATGTTCAAACTTAAGTTTTAGGCTTCTTGTTAGTTCAAACAGACATTTCTTTCTGTGTTTTGACCTTTACAGAAGCAGATTCTTATGCTGCAGAAAATTAAATATACTTCTCTCTGTATGTGTGTGGGTGTTTTTTTTTTTTTTGAGTAATTTTTTTTTTTTTTTAATTATTTACCTGGATTTACTGGATTGTAAACAGTTTTTAATTGTGCTTTTTTTTATATATAATTCTCATTCATTTCATCTAATCTAATCTAATCTAATCTAACCTCTATAACCAACTCTTTTTCTTTCAGTGTGAGATTGAGTCTCTGGCCGGCAATTTGTCCTCCTCTGAAACCAAATCGCTTCGGCTCGCTAAAGACATCAGCAGCCTGGACAGTCAGCTGCATGATGCAAAGGTATCAAACACTTACAGGCAGCTGCTGGCATTTTTAGTCACTTCTGAGATTGTGAAAATAGTATGTGCATGAGGAATCTTGAGCAAGACTCTTGAGTTTCAGTTAAACTAAAGAATCAGCCCAAGTACTGACTCAAAAATACTCACATACAAGCTGTGAGTCACCAGGCCTTTGTCCTTCTACTCCTTTAGGAATTGCTGCAAGATGAAACTCGTCAGAAGATGGCTTTGGCCTCAAGGGTGCGAGCTCTGGAGGAGGAAAAAAACGGACTGATGGAAAGACTTGAGGAGGAGGAGGAAAGAGCCAAAGAGTTGACCCGGCAGATCCAAACACACACCCAGCAGGTAAAACAGAAACCCAGTCAGGATTTACACAAGTCAAGAAGTGATCTGTCATTTTACTTTTGTAGATACCTGCTAACATTAATCCATACAAATGACAAAAAAAAAAAAAAAAAACCACTACCATTAAATTCATAACAAAAATAACACATTTACATATCCAAGTCTCTTTAAGTTTTTACAATTTTCAAAACTGACTCAAGTAGAAAAGATACTGGATTGATAGCAGTTACTATATAAAGCTCAATAAAGATTTTCAACCCCATCTCTGCTCAACTACCACAGCTGGCAGAGCTGCGTAAGCAGTCAGAGGAGGTCAGCACAGCGGTGGAGGTTGGAGAGGAGGCACGCAGAAAACTCCAGAGAGAGCTGGACAGTACCATTCAAAAAGAGCGACAGAAGGAGGAGGAGAAGGAAAGGGTGGAGCGGCAGAGGGAGCGACTGAGGGAGGAAATAGAGGACATGACAATTGCCCTGCAGAGAGAGAGACAGAACTGCACTGCCCTCGAAAAGAGACAGAAGAAATTTGACCAGGTGAGAGACAGAACAGTTTGCTCATGCATGCTTCAAGGCAAAGATCGAACATATGTGATACTTCTGACATGTCTCCACTAATCTTTATTTTTGACTACTTTACCCTTCAGTGCCTGGCAGAGGAGAAGGCCGTGAGCGCACGTCTGGCAGAGGAGAGGGACAGAGCAGAAGGCAGACAGCAGAGAGAGGGAAACAAAGTATCTGGCACTGTCTCGATCCCTGCAGGTAACCTCGTCAACATAGTCCATCAATGATTTAGATGTATTTCCATTTCTGATCATTAATCTTGTACGCTTCCTTTCACAGGAGGTCCAAGACCAAAGAGATGAGCTGGAGAGGGCCAACAAGCAGCTCCGTCTGGAAATGGAGCAGCTAGTAAATCAGCAGGACGATGTTGGCAAAAATGTAGGCATCTACTTCTTGGGGCTTTTTTCATTTAACAGTCCCAGTCTTCAGTTAAGTCACAACTTTTTTTCCTCTCTTTTCCTGCATCAGGTCCATGAGCTTGAGCGGACCCGGAGGACCTTAGAAACAGAAGCTCAGAACTTGCGAGTTCAGACGCAGGAGCTGGAGGAAGAGCTGGCAGAGGCAGAGAACTCTAGGCTGAGGCTGGAGGTCACCCTGCAGGCGCTCAAGGCTCAGTTTGAGAGGGAGATCAGCACCAATGAGGAGAAAGGAGAGGAGAAGAGGAGGGCCCTCAGCAAGCAGGTACAAAGAGGGAGGAGAAAAAGAGGACTGGCATTGTTTTTGTGAGATGCCCAAATTACTCAAAATCTTTTTACTTTTATTTTTTCAATCCAGGTGAGGGAGTTGGAGATCCAGTTAGAAGAAGAGAGAACTCAGCGATCTCAAGCTGTGTTGTCCAAGAAGCAGCTGGAGGCGGAGCTGCAGGACTCCGAGACCCAGGTGGAGACAGCCAGCCGTGGCAAGGAGGAAGCCGTGAAGCATCTACGGAGGCTGCAGGTAATACAGAAATCTGCCCGCAATCCACATATATTCATTTCCTGTATGCATCAACACACATGAGTTTATGAAATCATTATAATTTGTCCCAGGGTCAAATGAAGGAAATTCTGCGTGAGTTAGATGAGACCAAGTTGGCTCGGGATGAAGTGATTGTTCAGTCGAAAGACAGTGACAAGAAAATACAAACACTCGAAGCAGAGGTGGTGCAGCTCACTGAGGTATGTGACTTTATTCGTGAATATAAATAATCCGCTAAAAACTTTGCAGTCACTACAATGCTTGTATGCGTTTCCTTGACTTCCATGTCTGCTTCCATTTCTCTGTGCAGGAGCTGTCTGTCTCAGAGAGGCAGAGGAGACAGGCTCAGCAGGAGAGAGATGAGCTGGCAGATGAGATGGTCAACAGTAGCTCCGGAAAGTTCGTACTCCTTCTTATTCACCGTGTTGCTGAAAGCTTTGTCAGCTGTGCAGTCGCAGTGGTACGACTGAGATTGCTTGTTTGTCCAGGAACGCGCTGTTTGAAGAGAAGCGGAGGCTGGAGGCACGAGTCGGTCAACTGGAGGAGGAGTTGGAAGAGGAACAGACTAATTCTGAGCTGCTCTCAGAGAGACAAAGGAAGACAGCTCTACAGGTGTGGTAGATGCGCACGCTTACACTTAAATGCCCCTGTTGCCTCTGTTTTCGCACATATTTATTTGAGCATGCCCAGTTCACCACTCCGCTGCTCCTTGCTGCAGGTGGAGAACTCTGACTGTGCAGCTCCAGGGAGAGAGGACCCTGGCACAGAAGGCAGAGGCATCTCGAGAGCAGCTGGAGAGACAGAACAAGGAGCTGAAGACTCGGCTGGGGGAGATGGAGGGAGCAGTGAGGGGCAAACACAGGCTCAGTGTCGCCGCCCTGGAGGCTAAGATTGAGTCAATGGAGGAGCAGCTCGAACAGGAGAGACAGTGAGAGAATCTGACACGCATGCTCACCTTCCATATTTGTTAACTTTATACTCATTTTAATAGATAGACAAGATATAAAATCAGTTAAACACATTTAATTCATTACTGGTGATCTTTTTATAATATTAATTTAGGTTTCTTTACAGATACCATCTCAGGGCATTTTACAGAAAAAATTAGAAAGTTTCAAGTCCAGTGATTAGAGTGCATTTTAATGCAGTTCATTCTGTATATAGTTCAGTCCCAACAAGTCCAATCAAATGAACTGAATTAAACCAAGTTCATATACCGTCCAAATCAGTATAAAATATACATTTCGTCAAAAAGTTGTTCGGCATCAATTCTTAAAGGAAGTGGATCAAGTCTTTACTTCAGGTCAGTCCCTCATCTCGAGCATGTATGGACAACAGTTGAGAGGGAGAAGTAGCAGAAGAGTCTTTTTAAAGGAAGAAAGACCCATCAGAACCAGACTCACTTTCTAGAGATGGAACAGAAATTTTAGACTCAGGTGTAAAATTCGGTTCCATCGGTTCCATATTCCCAAGTTTTTGTCCTTTTTGTTGTGTGAAGTGCAGATTGTGAAATCATTAAACCTAATTAAAAGTTTGCTGAATGTCAAAAAAACGTGATTGGAGATTAAGATTTTACCCTGATAGGTGTGCATGGTCAGTTAACAACGTAACAAACTGTCCTATCCCACAGAGAACGAGCCATCGCCAACAAACTGGTACGAAAGACAGAGAAGAAACTGAAAGAGGTGATGATCCAGGCAGAGGATGAGAGGAGACATGCAGATCAATACAGAGAGCAGGTAAGAAAATGATAACATTGCTGTAACCACCCCAGCCGGGTTAGTCACATATCTTTCTCTCCAGAATAAAGTAGTGGAGCATGAAATAATCATTCAACTGGGTCGGGTCAGATAAGCTTGCTGCTCTTAATTGTGCCTGAGGGCACAAAGAGTGTTGAAAAATCATCCTGAATGATTTATCCAGCTCAGTCCAAACTAATCCTAATCCTGCCCTGACATCTGTGTGTTCACATGCACAATAAATCCCTCAACGATACGAGAGGCCACTGGCTCTCTCCTCTGAAAACACCATTGGCAATAATCTGCCAGGTTTAATCTGGCTCCTGATTCCTATCAGTCCTCCTCTTCCCAGATTAATCCCATTGTTTAAATATCTGTCCATTCTCCCTTTTTCTTCTTCCCTCTTTTCCCCCAATCTTACGCATCGCCTAACCCACTGCAATACATCTTTTCCGTCCTCTCCCCTTCTTCTCCCACCTCCTCCAGCTGGATAAGTCAATGGTCAGACTGAAGCAGCTCAAGAGGCAGCTGGAAGAGGTTGAGGAGGAGAACTCCCGATCCAACGCTCAGAAGAGGAAGCTGCAGAGAGAGCTGGAGGAGATGACTGACAGCAGTCAGAGCATGACACGGGAGATCACCTCCCTCCGCACTCAGCTCAGGTAAGCAAGCATGAGTGTCCATATGTCTGTGTGCTAAGCATGGTTTGTATGAATCATTGTTGTTGTTTTGTTTGTTTTTATCATTTCATTAACTTGATATGATTTGTTTTACTTTTGCTCTTTTGTTGTATCCGTTTGCATCCATCTAACTCTGACACATTACTCATCTGTCTGCGTCACACCAACGTTCAAGCGTCCCTGAATGGAGAACAGATAAGTAGGTCGCTGTGTGGCATATTTGTTTGTTTATTTATTTGTTATTCAAGTGTGTGTCTCCGTTTGGGAAGCTACTTTCTTTAAAGTTGCAGCGTGTGAAACATATGTGGCTCTAATGTCAGAAACATAAAATGCTATCCAGAACTGTGTTTTTGACAGTGTAGAATGGCATGTAAACACGAGCCCTTCATATCGACAGATGTAAGTCTTCTTCCATGCTTTCAGCTATATTTCTACATTAATCCAGAATGGACAAATCAGCTGCTGCTCTTTCAGAAAACCTTTTCCACATTTTAGCATTTTACCTAACCCTACACCCTCGAACGAAGGCCGTGAGGATGCCGGTGTTCATTTGGCTGCGATCTGAAACGTAGCACTAGATGTCGCTAAATTCTACACACTGCTGCTTTAAAGGTTGAGTTGTATTCTACATGTGTATGACATATGTTAACATTTTGTAGACATTGTTGTTGTCTTTGAGAAAAATGTATTTACATTTTCTGGGGGGGAAAAAGTCTAGCTTTCTTGGTAGAAGTGAAAAGTTTGATTTGAAGTAAACATACACAAGGCAGCCAGTCTAGCATCAAGGCCTCTGAATCACATTAAAATATAACTGATGTTATTAAGAAAGAAAAAATGCTTTCAGAAAAAGGCTAGCTGTTTCCAGATGGAAAAAAACGACGTATTATGTTACCTAGCACTCTGAGAACTTGTGACAGTCATTTTATACATTTAAGTAACTGAAAAATAATGATAAAAGAATAAAAATTAGCCACTCAGTTCTGCAGGGCTGCAGTCAGCTCACCCACAGCAGGACATGCTGTAACTCTCTCCTCTGTCTTGTCCAGGCGTGTCCCGTTGCCCCTGGCGATGCGTGGACGCAGGGCGTTAGTTGACGACCTCTCACTGGAGAACTCGGACTCGGAGGAGCCTCCTGCCTCCCCCACCCCCTCTTCTGGACTCCCACGGACCCCAACTCCTTCCTCAGATCAAACCCTGGACCCTCCGCCGTCAGCGTACAGCGTCAACAACGCAGAGTGACGCACACGCTGGTTCTGTCACACACAATCACAGCCTCGACCACTCAGGGGTGAAGGAGTGACACGCTAAACAACAGGATTTAAATTAAACAAAGTAACACGGGATTCAAACAGCCGCCATAAACATAGAGCAACCTTCTGATGTGCTTTTGAAGATCGTGCCTCATTTTTTCCCAGCAAGTACAGAAAGCGTATTAAAAAATGATTTTACAGAGGCACTTGAATTGATTTTTATTTTCTAAGACAACAAAGACTGGAAATTTCTACATTACACCTCTCCAATGCAAATTTCTACATTATATAGTAAAAGTAAATTATTATCAAATATTTCATGATGCTGTGCAGTTCATAGAGAACAGAAAGACAATAGGGTAGTCATGTCTTTTACCTGAGGTATTTCCAGACTAAGCCATGTCAAACCCTTTGATGTGGATTGAATATGTGACTCTTGCTTCTCAAAGGGCTGCAGAGGCAGAACATACTTGAGGAAGGTGTTACGACAATCTAACAATTATTCTTGTCGCGGGAAGTAGACAGCAAGTGTAGACAAATAACATTGTGTGACAGTTAATGTTTTAAACACGCATAAAACTTTAAATGATCTTGCAAACAGAAGGAAAACTTTAAAGATAATATTAACGCCACACTGTACATTTTCAGAGTTAGCATGATACAAATGGCAGTCACCAAATGATAATTAATCGACCCTGTGTTAAAATTATTGATAAGACTTCACAGTGGGATGCATTGCAATTCTAATTTTCATATCACTAGTCACATTTAAGTGACACAAAGACATGACCTTCGAAAGGAGCCAAGTTGCAGACGCACTCACTATTGATGCTCTATTAAGTGATAAATCATTTTTATAGATTAGAAACACTATGTTAGTAGACAATGCAGCAAGTAGTGTTAGATAGCTTCTTTAACTAAAAACTTAACCTATTGCTTCAGAAATTTGTATAATTTATATTGAAATATGAACTTAAGTTATTGATCCGTGCTCGTTTTCTGTGTGACTCGGTTTTGTGGGGGAAGCATGTGAGTCTAGTTATTCTGCTTCTGCTGGCACTGATGGCAGGCTGAACTGGGTTACTTCCATGGACAGCTCAGGCTGGTTTCTGTCAGAGCATCAGGTCTCAGAGGTGAATTTGCATGGAAGATTCCTCAAGTTAATGTCATACAAAAAAAAAAAAACACCATAAAAAAAAAGTATAAATAAAAGAAGTGCACATAAATGGATAGTAAAAGCTAGCAGCTTGAATGAACCCGTGGGGAAATGGTATTAATTCATCTTTTTATCCCAAGCAGAACAAGATTTTGTCTTTTGTTGGACACACTTTTTTTTAATTGATAAGCCTGGGGTATATGGTTTGTTTTCAGTGAATAATTGTATAAATTACTGATCAAACAAAGCTTCTTCATTTAACCAAATGGTGGGCGTATGGATGAGAAAAGGGACTTAAATTTCTAGTAAAAATAGAGTAGTTATAGAACAGAGTAGATGGTGGGACTAGAGGCTGGTTGGGTTTCTATTCTCATCCAGTGACTGTGCTGGAGAACCTAAGTAGAACAATCTAAATCTCTCCTCAGAGTCGTGTAGAAAACTAGTATTCCAGGCTCAAAGCATTTTTATACACCAGTAGTGTTAGATGAAAAAATAAAATAAAAATAACAATGGCGGCACTGATGAATGAATTTTTGTTAAGCTAATGACAAAAAAAACAAGCTCATTTTTGAAAGAAAATCGTCATTTTGAGCTTAAAATAACACGTGTGTGGCGTCAACCAAACATTGGCACTTTTATGACCCTGCTGTGAAACATGGTTTCAAACATGTTTGTCCTCAGACTGTCTACATTTTCTTTAGCATGTCTTTTCTATGTTTTTCTTGAAGGTAAAGTTATGTTTGCTTGGTTGATTGTGACTTTCAACTGCACTTGTATGCCTGTCAAAAATTTAAGCCTGTCCAGGAGACTCAATGAGTTTCCACAGCAAACTGGGTGATGGCGCTTTACAGAATAGTTTGAATTTTGGGGGGAAATATTCTCATTAGCTGTTCTGCCAACGGTTAGATGTGCAGGGAGATGCCTGCTTCATGTCGACACAGTGAATATAGACATAGAGCCAGTTAACGTAGCTTGCATAAACGAGTGGGAACGGGGAAAAAACAGACCTGGCTCACTCAACTTTTAATCTGAACAAAAAGAGTATTCTGTAAAAGCAAAATGTGGTAGTTTTACAGGAAAAACTCATTCTTGGCCACATGCAGTTACAACAAGCTACAACAAGTCTTTGCTTGTGGCCAAGAAAAGGTTTTGCACATACTATAAAACTACTTGTTTTTAACACTTAATGTTTGTCAAAGATTAAATGAGCAGATGTAATTCACTGGATTTGAATCATATCTGTGCTGTTGGATGTTTTTTTTTTTAACTTTCAGGTGGAGTAAAGAATTTGCTTTAGCTCATTGCTAAGCTAAGCTAACACATTGCCAGCTTCAGTTTAAAATCAATCACATATTAGCGGAGTGGCACTAATCCTCTCATCTAAGTCTTTGCAAACAGCTATTTTCCCAGTAAGAAAGAATGTCACTGAAATATTTTAACTTTCAACTGGAACTAACGAAAATTGAAGATTGTGTAGCTGAAAATCAAAAATGATGTTTCAGGAGATGTGCTGAATGCAGTTTTTTATTTTTTATTTTTTTACTCTAGTTTTATGTCTGTACCAAATGGAAAAAGATTCACGTTTACCACTGATAATGCACATGACCACTGTAGTAGTTTTCGGCGATCAGGGTTGTCAGAACTGCTCTCCTCTCTTCTTTCTGTTTGATTTAACAGATAAAGGCTACCTTGCACTGATTAAACAAAACAGTCATCCCATGCATATCCATATTTTCCTCCAGGTTCACCGCGGTTCACAGTGACATGTATGTAAACTCCCTAAAGGTTTTCATTTTTTATTTTCATTTTTTTATGTAATACTTTATTTTAGCAATATGAAAAGTCATGTTTTTGAAATATTGTTTAAAAGCTGCACTTTACACATTACCAGTTGAGACACAAGCAGCCAGACACTGTCACGACAACACATCTGCTTTGTCAGGTTATAACTTGTCTCTAAAAGGCCAACAAACTATGAAGCCAAATGAGCTGATATCACATTGTTGTCATGGTACCATCTGTTTCTTGGAACTATTCACTTATATGTTTGAGTCTTAAAAATGTCATATCAATGTCCGAAGGGTTGTGACTTTGTTCAAACAGACCAAAATCAGATGACACAAGGATTGAAACAGTGGACTGAGAGCAGATCAGTTCTGTCCATCTGTAGCAGGAGATGAGGCTGGTGTATCTCTGAGCTGTTATTTTACTCTCTGTGTTTGTTTTTGACTACTGTGCAACTTGAAACATTTTGGAAATATGGAAGTGGAAATATGATTTATTGTTTTATCCTTTTTTTTTTTTTTGTTAATGATGCTGTGACTATAAAACATCTGACTGGGGTTAACATTAATATATGTCGCTGGTTTTGAGCTCTGTGTCTGTCTTTTGTTATCCAGGCCACACACCCATATACACACACATACACATACTGTACTGAGCTACATGAAATGTTCACACTAAACAAGAGCTGTTTTCATTGTCACACGACATGTATGTATATATATATATATATTTTTTTTTTTTTTTTTTTTTTTTTTTTTAAATTCACATTTTCGCTATTTGAAATCACTAACAAAAAGTACAGACAGACAAAGTACAGACTTCAAATGTTAATAATTACACAGTACATGCCAACTACAAGTGAAGATATTAAGTTAAAATTAGACGTAGTACGTAGATCATTATTTAATACTTAACATGTGCTGGTTAGCACTGTCACCTCACAGAAAGAAGGTTTTCAGTCTGAGTGTTTGTTGGGGGCCTTCTTCGTGGAGTTTGCATGTTCTCGCTGTGCCTGCATGGGTTTTCTCTGGATATTCTGGCCTCCTCCCACAACCCAAAAACATGCATGATAGGCTAACTGGTGATGAGTGAGAGTGTGTGTAGTTATTTTGCAACTGTGACCCTGCGATAAACAAGCAACCCATCCAGAGTGAAAGTCCCCCCGGGTCCCTTATGCTCACTTCCATCAAACAGAGTGAAAAAGGAATTTATGATGGCGAAAAATTGACTCTCCTTTGGAGCAGCGATTAGCTTGGCTTGCCCATCATAAATCCCTTCTCATTTTCCAAACTGAAAACACCTTGACTGCTGTCTGCTGCAGGTAAGACACTGACTATTTATAAGCATTTCGCACAACCCTTCTCAAAGAAGTTGTAAACCAAAGAATGGAGGAATGAGAGCAGCACTCTGGAGATGAAATATAGATTCTTTATTGGTTAAGAATCTTCCGTTTCATCCGTTTTCATCTGACCCTGTCTTCGGCATCTCCCTGTGTCACACCAACCAGCTGCATCTCCTCTTTGGTCTTCCCCTTTTTCTCCTGCCTGGCAACTCCATCTCCAGCATCCTTCAACCAATGAACTCATTGTCCCTCCTCTTTATGTGTCCAAACCATTTCTATCACAAATACAAATCCAGACACTCTCACCTATTTCCACACTCCTCATTGCTCCTCGAACAAGTCCAAGTAAACTCCTGCACCTTCTTTATCTCTACTTGCATCCTCACCATTCTGCCTGCTTCACTTTCATCTATGCATATCTGAGTCTGTTATGACAAATCTCCCATTGTAGGTTTTACTTTTATAAAGCTAGCATCCCATTTTAAAATAATCCATGCCACTGCCACATAATGTGCTGGGAACAAAGTCTTCAGTGAATAGTTAGTATGGAGTTGTCGATATGACTGTCACTGACGACACGACGAAAAAAAAAAATATATATATATATATACATATATATATATATATATATATATATATATATATATATATATATAAATATATTTTTTAATTGCTAATGCTGTTTTGCTGGATGTCAATGTACTGCTGCCCTCTTGGCCAGGTCTCCCTTGTAAAAGAGATCCTTGATCTTAGTGTGGACCAGGTTAGTCCCACAAACCTGGTTAATAGGTTATGTTATGTTTCCTCTGCTCTGTTTTTAATTTAAGGAGCCGTTTGTATTATGGCCAAAACTGGTATGGAGTCACTTTCAAATACTGTTAGCGCGTGTACCCTCCCCCTCCTCCCCGACCAGAGGTTGCCAGGTTGGCTGCAGAATGCAGCAGGAACGTAGGCTGCCATGGCAAGCGACGAGTCCTACACAGTAAGTTTACTTTCTGTTAATTATATTTAATGCTTTATGAAAGATCTTTTCTTTCTTTGATCTTTCGTAACTAGAGGAAATATTTTCCAGTTGAGGCGTTTCGTAACCTGAAAGTTTCGTATGTAGAGGCGTTCGTAAGTAGAGGTACCACTGTTACCTTGTCCAAGTAAATTAGCGTTAGCCAAACATTTAGCTATGAATCTTACCTTCCAGGGAAAATCAGCAACGTTGGCGTCTGTCTCAAATTCTTCTCCGCTTTCAGCCGTCTCCATCTTCAAAAGCATCTCCTATACAAATCCTTGTTTTATTTCGGACCTTGTCACGACGTAACTCGGATCATAACGAGGTCTTTTAGGTTTTGGAAAGCAGACATTTTTTCATCCAACACGTTCGTAGCGGCTGCTGCGATAATTAGAGCCGAGCTGGCAACCCGGATGTAGAAATACTACTGACTTCGTGATTGGGAGATAGGTGGAGGGTGGCGCTTCAGGCCAAAACAAAAATGACACATCAACATCAGTTGAGGGCTGCAACTCCTCTTTTTAAACGGGAATATCCTGGCTTGAGTGCTGTTGTCAGTGACATAAGTATTTGAAATGAACAGGATTTTTAAAAGGCTGTTGACATATCGGGGTCATTTTTTGATTCGTTTTATTAGATCTCTTACATACGGCTCCTTTAATATTGCATCCATCCTGTAAAATAAAATAGAGAGAAAAAAACAAAAAGCACATGGCCTATATTTTTCTAAATGTTTATTGTTGTTTACATTGAGTCACATGACGATGGAAAAAGGGGCATCCTTGATGAAATTAATAAAAATGACTCTTAAAGTTAAGCTGAATTCATAGTTTTTCTTTTTTCTTTCCTTTTTGTTTGTTATTGTTGTTAAGGAAGAATACAAAGGTCAAATGACAAAAAAGCTGTTTACGAGTGTTTTTATGAAAGAGACACACACCCTAGAAATCTTTGTGGATAAGATTTAGGAAGAGCTATATACAGTCAAAAAAGAGAGAAAGACAGAGAAAGGTTTTATGTATCAGAACATGATAAAAATTGTCTGGTCCTCATCAGGGCTTGGAATTGAGTAAATAAAACCTAAACTGAAAAGCAACTAATGATGTAATCACATGTCATAATTTGTTTTACAAAAAATAATCCAAATGCACATGATTAACTGATCTGCAAATCTGAACACCTGTATAGAAACGGAAGTTTCAGCTGCTTCTTGGTCTGGAGCATTCAGGTGTTAACATAACGTCAAGGGGAGAAGACATCAGCACCTATCCTGGCAAAACGATGTTGCTGCCCATCGGTCAAAATCAAGCATTATTCAAAAGTGGAGAACATTCAAGACAGTTGCCAGTCTTCCCGGGACTTTACATCCAACAGAGAATTGTAAGGTTTTTTTTAATTTTTTTTTTTTTTTGTACAGACTTCAGTTTGCATTTTAAGTTCATAACTGTTCAAGTAGGTGGAAAAAAGACTATAGATTTTTTGGAAGATGAAAGCTTCTCTTATGGTTACATGGCTTAGGTTAGCAAAGTTGTTTGTGAAGAAATCACAAGACTTTTGGAACAATGTCCTTTGAACAGAAGAAAAAGCTGGAGATGTTTGCAAAGGACAAGTAGTGTTAGAGAGAAAGTTAATACTTTAGACTGCTGCTGCCAAAATTGATTTTTACAAGCTTTTGAGTCATACGATGTTCTTAGTTTTTCCAACACTGCTTGTGTATTATGTCATAGGTCATATTATTTGTTGTTCATCTGAGGCTGTTTTTACCTGATCGTGAGACCTGGTAGGATTCTTTTTTAATTATGTCCTAATAAGAAAAAGCTTAAAAGTGACTGAAAGTTTACTTTATTTTTCAGTCAACTATGAGACAAATAACCATTTTTAATGTGAAACACCATTTATTGTAATTTTTGAAAAATTTTGATTAATTTTGTTAAAGTAGCAAATCCATATTTTTCTAATAGTCAGGTGACTTCCTGTCCATCAAGATATCAGTGAACAGCCAGTCATCCTCACGAGGTGGCATAGGAATGGCCCGGTGCACAGGATCATTAGGAGGAGCGAAAAATGACTGGGCCACACCTTCAAATGATGCGCAATTTAAGTTATTTTCATAATTTACCAGCTTACACGGGCTCCTCTCCTGAGGGGGCTGGTGTGTCTGCAGCTGTGTGGCGTTGTAGTGGCAGCTGACGGAAGTGGGCAGCTGGTTCTGGGTAATATCTGCACTTTGAGCTGGTTTCAAATGGTTAAATTGCATCTCTGCTGCGTATTTACTTTGTCTCAGTGTCTGTGAGCTTCTCTGGTTACTCTGAAAGTAGCTTGTGGTCAGTGCCTGATCTTCATGACAACCATATCCATATCTGTATTCACCATCTTCAGACTGAAGATCCTTCACCCCAGTGAAGTTGTCTGACAGGTCTGCTAACCCAACGTCATAATCGGTACAGACCTCAAGCCCAGCATCACTTTGGCACGCACAAAAACTTTCAAAGTAGGCCTCCACATCCATGCAGCCTTCTGAATCCTTATTTCCAGCTGTGAAGAGATCTGTTATGTCAGTCAGCTGACTCTCAGCAAGGCTTTTCTGGGCTTGCATGCAGGGTGAAAGGTCTGTGAACATTTGAGATGTGAAATCACAAGAATCAACAGACAATGGAGAAAAGTCTGGGGAGAAGGAAGGTGAGATGTCCTCATTTTGGGCAGAATGAATGAAGTTGGAGTCATTTAGATGTGTTTGAGTTTCTTCTAAAAGGCTGCTGACTGGCTTAAGTTGACACTCATCTGGGTGAAGCTCCGCTTCGTGAAAATAGTCTAGATCCTTTGGAGAGCTCATAAATGAAAATTCAGCCAGTGTGTGACTTCTCTCCTTTTTCTGTCTTCTTTTGCTCTGGCTGTTTACTCCATTGGCGCTCGTGGAGGACTGTGATTTGGGATGGCACTTCCAAAGACGCCCCAAGTCTGGTTGCTTCTTTTCACTGACCTCAATTTCAATTAATTCCATAGAGGCTTCACTCCTCGGCTTTAAGATGCCATCTGAATCTGTTTGTGTACTGCCTTTATCGGGATCTTGTAAGTCACTTTGAGTTGGGTTGCCTGATGGGTCGGATGTCTCTGTCTGGTGCGATAGAAGGGAGGATGTGTTTTTTTCTCCATCCTTAAAATAGATAGCAGATGCTAGTCGGTGATTCGCAGCTTCTATGTCTGCAAATTTTCTGTTGACAGAGACAGATGAAGGAAAATATTACACGACTGTTCAAGTCACTTACCCCACATCATCTGTGCAATGAACAACATAGATGAGCTTGGTATAATGATTGGAAACAGAGAAAAGCTGCTAACCTGGCTAGCCCAAACTTTTTTATTCCTCTTTCATTTTTCTTGACATTTAGTTTGGGAGCCACTTCATGACACAGTTAGAGACTACATGTAATACACTTTCCTCGTCAGTGTTTTCCTTATGACTCAACACACCTCTGAATCATGTTGTGCAGGAAGCGGCGGTGGTTGACCTGCCGCTTGGACGGTCGGTTCTTGCGGGGTTTTTGCAGGGTCCTCATCATGTGACCCGCTGCTGAAGTCACAAAGGTGTAGAGGTCACGACCCCAGGGGACGCCTCTCTCCAACCCAGGCTCGAGACTCACAGAGATAGATGGTCGCATGGCTGAGAAATGGAAGTAAGCACAGTCGTTCAAACATCACTTTAACGATAGTAAACCTTGATACTAAGTCCTTTAGAATAAATAAAAGTCTATGGTTTAAAAATACATGTTCAAGAGGGGTAACAATATGCATACAAATAATAAGATGAGTCTAACACAATTCATTTCTCTTTAGTTTGAGGTGTGGAGCACATAACAACCAACGAATACTGATCAGAAGATTTTATAATTCTGATGATGGCATGTTGCAGACTCTGTCTGACCGCGCAGGCTTGAAATGAATCACAATCAAGATAGAAAACGTGGCTGTATAAACAATCATTAACAATTAGGCTTTATTTGGTTTTTACTTGACAGCAAAAGCAGAAATCAAATTTCCGCAGTATGAGTGGAATCACGTCGTCGACCAACTGATGGAGCAAGTGAGACACGATGAGAAGCTCAGAAAAGGAAGCTGCAATGATGTATGAATACAATTAAAAGTGTTGACTCTTAAATTCCACTTTCAGACAATACAATCCCATGAGTATTATCAATTAGATATCCATTAATGATGGCCGTGTGATGGGTTGGCAACCTGTCAAGGGTTTACGTCTGCCTTTCACCGAAAAAGATCTGGGATAGGCTCCAGCAGACCCCTGTGACCCTGGCTGGGAATAAGGAGGTATCGATTATAGCTGGATAGATGTCCTGCTCAAATATGTGGTTTTTGAACCTTAATTTTGAACATTTCTTTCCTTGATATCCCTGTCTTCTTTTTTTGAGTTTAGAAACCAGATTGATTCTTAGTGGGAGAAAAAGGCATCTGAAAAATCAGGCTAGAAGAGGGGACAGGGAGAGGAAATATAAAGATGATAAAACAATGCTAAAACAATTAAATTAGATCTATAGATCAACATACTTTTTTTTCTTTTTCAAAAATTAACCAATTTAAAATTAGAAAGTGTTATTAACTGGCATATATAAACAAAGGTTTTTTTAAATAAGACTGCTGAACTCACTGTCAGGTAAGCACCATATCCAATAACTATAGTTAAAACTAATATGATCAACTTAGAAATAGGGCTTTTTTATATATAAATAACATTCTTGTTAATGAAAAAGGGAAAAAAAAAAATAAATCTGTCTTACCTTTTGGCCTTCAGGTTGCTGTGTATCTTAGCATCTATCTAGAAGCTCAACTGAAGACCGAGGAGGCGAGCTGCTTCAGTGAGAGGTGTGGCAACTAAATTGTTCATCTGTATATGTGTGTGTGTTCTTTTATTGCACGTTTGTGTGCACGTATTCAGTTCAGAGACATCAGCACTCATTGTAAATGCACGACTTCTCTTTTCAGTTTGCAGCATGAACAGAATCACTTCGTCGACCAGTTGATGGAGCAAGTGAGACACGATGAGAAGCTCTGAAAAGGAAGCTGCAATTATCTGAAAGTCAAACATTTGTGGAAGTGTGGGCACACGTCTCTATTGTGTGGTGCACTAAAAGAAGCTTGTTAAATACTGGGAGACATAAATGCTCCAGTTGAGGCATATAATGAGCCTTTAATTGGTCAGCTTAAACTCTGGCCCCAATTATCACATTCTTGGAAGGAAGAGCCAAGATGGTTGCTAGTGGCTTTAATTGATTTTTACATTTCAATGACACACCTTCCAAGTGGAGAATTTTACATATCTATGGCAGCAGGTGGGCGACAGTTCTGCCCCTTTCATCACACATAAGAAACACTGAGGAAATCAAAATAAAATGCAACAACTTTTTTTTTTTTTGGTTCCCAATTTTTTCCCCTTCAGTTTTAACATTTTCACATATTGAAAATGTAAGATTCGTGTTATGAAGCACCTTTTCAATATACAAATACTCAAACTTTCTCCAATTTATGTCCAGCTATTTATATAAGCTTTTTTAAACTTTCTTTGTTAATAACTTCTTGCTCCAGGTTTAGCAGTTCAACCACTTAACCTGCCTCCTTTCTTTACTAAACTAAAGGGAGGATTTGGTCAGTTTTATGGTGCTTTGCTCCAGGGAGTGAAGCAGGAGTGTTATCTATTTATAGTGAGAGCACATGTGCTTCTGACCAGAGCTCTGCATGGCTAACTGACTCACCCTCGCCCCTTGTCTGTGTCTCAACTTCAACACTACACCTGGTGAGAAAAACCCTGGGTAAGTCCTGTCTGTGCTTCTGACACACACATTAAAGAAAATTACTCTGTTGAGATAATGGTCACTTTCATCTGCTGCAGATTATTGCTCAGTCAAATAACTCCTGAATAATTCCTCACATGTGCTGTTTTCCCAGATTCCTCCCAGTAAGGCTGATAAGTCTTATCGACCATTCTTTGCCACATTGGCAGTACTTTGACCCAGTGAGAAGACCGCTGTCTAGATCTGCCCTCACTCCTCTACTGTTCCACGCAGAACCAATAAGAACAGAGCGCGTGGCTCTTTGGCTTTGTAAATTGAAGAAAAAGGTGCAAAGAGCCACAGAGAGGTAGGTTTGACGATTATTTATGCATGGAAATATAACTTAAAGTGACAGAAGATGGGGACGTTTTCACTAATAACTTGAAACTCCATTATTGAGTTATTTGTGTTATCATTAGTAACCCTTCCCAAGCTACTGAAGCTTCTGAAGCAAAGTCCTTAACACATTAAACCCTCCTGTCTCTGATCAGATTTTGCACTATGAACCAGGTCTGGGCTTTGTTCAAAGCTCACCCGTACATCAATAACGTCCTGGGATACACAGCACTGTTTGCATCAGCTGACCTCATCCAGCAGAGCGTACTGGGTGGGAAACCTGCCGCAGGGCCTGCATCAGAGGGTGCAGCTGGCATAGACTGGCATCAGACTGCTCGGGTGGCGACTGTCGGCTTCTGTTTCCATGCCAACTTCAACTATCACTGGCTCAGAGGGCTGGAGAGGATGCTGCCTGGAGGTGGAGTGAAGGCAGTGGCAGGAAAAGTTGTGGTGGATCAGCTGATTGCAGCTCCTCTTACCTATCAGTGCTTTTTATATCGGTAAGTGCGTCCCAAGGCTTTTTAAAAATGATTCTATTTTATTTTTAATTTTTTTTTATTTTGTTCATTTTTTTGTGTGATTCCTGGTGCATAGCTCTGCTTATATGCTAAATGGGACATGACATCTGTTGTTCTCTACCACTTGTGGACTTTAAGCTCTAGAAACATTCTGGATTTTTTTTTTTTTGTGGCTCTACAACATTTTAAAGCTGGAACCACATTTATTTTATTTTTATCTTTTTTTTTTTGGCCGTTTGGACCCTCTGCTTAGTCCAAATGACCTCCATCTGCAATTCTTTTTTATTAATTTATTAATAGAAACATAGCTCTTTCATATGCCAGATTTTATATTTCCAGAATCCACTAGTTTAAAACTAAATAGACTTATTTTTACTCTGATGGTACGCTTTAAATATCACAAACTCTTAGACCTAAATTTCAAATGAAGTGGGAATAATGATCAACCCAAACACTGTTAAATAACTGAATAAAACTGGTATTTTATTAGAATATAATACATGTAATATAATAAAGCACCTTTATTTTTCAGGTTTAAGTTTATTAGAAAACAAAGATGACCCGTTTGAAGACTGGCGACAGAAATTCTGGACATCTTACAAGGTAAATAGAGTCATATGAAAAAGACCCCCCCCCCCCCCCTTTTTTTTTTTTTTTTAATCCATAGGTTTCATGTTTCAAAACACAATTAAAAAAAAAAATAATAATCTGGACATTTTCTTAAAATTAGGTAAATAAAATCTTGGAAGAACAACAACACATGACATTATATGCTGTGATTCAAAAATGTGCAGAACCAGAACCAGGTTTTGCAGCGATAACATAAAGCAACTGTTTTCTGTATGAGCCTCTCACATTGCTGTTGAGGATCGCTGGCCCACTCCTCCACCCAACGTTGATTCAACTGAACTGACTGGTTTAACTGAATTGACTGAATAATACTTTATAATACCAAAGGAAAATGTTGTCGTTGCAATGTAAATTACGTGAGAAATAAAGACATGAAGTCATGTCAGATAGACGTTGTGATCAAAATCTTCAAAATCAATTCAGCTCAAAAATACTTAATTGATCACCCAAAGGGAAATTAAATTGTTGCAGTAGCTAATTTAAGTCTCCTCAAAGATTTATCATAGATGGTTATTACTGTAGGCAGGAAAGATCTTTCATACTTAGATCCAGCAGTTCAACATCTGGGATGCTGAGATGCTTCTTCACAGTCGCATCCCCAGGATTACAGCATCTGCTGTTAGCAAGAACTCCTGCCCCACTTCTGCCGGTCTTTCTGAAGTCTTTTGTTCATGTGTATCATCTGAAGTCCATGAAGGGAGACGCTGGAGTCCAGAACATGCTCCAGCAGCCACATCTTAAAAAACACGACATTCCTGCTGTCTTCTATCAGCTCTAAAACCTCATCCATCCCACCTCCCAGGGATCTCACACCCCCATGATGATCAAAGGATTTTAAAAAATGGTTTAAAAGTATCCCTTTTGACTCTCAATTTTTCTCCTTATCTTCATCCACGTCTCTTAAAGTCTCAACAAAGAGTTTCAAGGGATTTGAGCTCAGAATTTGACCGCACAGTTGCAAAACTTTGACTCTTTTCTTTATGAACTGATGTAAAATGTCATCTCTACGTTGTTCTTCTCAGACTGTATTTAAAAATTTTAAGACTGTTGATATAAGAACCTTATATCTGAAAGAGGGTGTCCTTTCTTTGTCACATTACTCTATCTATCTATCTATCTATCTATCTATCTCTATCTATCTATCTATCTATCTATCTATCTATCTATCTATCTATCTATCTATCTATCTAGACTGGGGTGGTGTATTGGTCTACAATGCAGGTGAGACAGCCATGATACTGCACCACACCCAAATTCAAAAGCAATGTACAGTAATATAAATAACACACTTTTATCGTGACATTTCCATGTTATCTTTTCTTTCCCTATCTCAGGCTGTGAACTTTGCATTTGTTCCCCCTGTGGCGCGCACAGTGTTCCTGGGAGGTATCGCTCTGACTTTTCACAATCTTCCTGTGTCACCTCAGACAGCAGCACGACTCCAAACCTGAATGAGCCTCAGGTTTTGTCAGATTTTTGTGAGATTGCGGCAATAGCTGAAGCCTATTTAAGACAAAGGAAGATCTTCTGAGGAAACCAGGAAAGAATCCTACAAGGAATACTTGTTACATCTCTGCGAATCAGTAGAAGATTTCACATGGCATTATTCAATCTTAACTGTCTACAAATGTGAATGATTTCGTTAATACCTCAAATAAGAGTCCACACATATCGTATCGAGTCTTAATGATTTAAAACATTTCAGCAGAGTCTGACCCTTATTAAAATATGCTACTGGATGTTGATTCTCATTTTGAGGTTTGGGGCATTTGACTTCATGAACCAAGAAGAAACTTAAGTCAATGGTTTTCATGTAGTTTTGCTTTTTTTTTTTGTGTGTTTTTTTTTTTTTTTCAACTTATATTGGTCATCTTTTCTTCTGAGAGCAGCACAGCATTTTCCTCCCAATACTGTTTTGGTGTGTATTATGTTTGAATAAATTGTTACCCTATGTTTTGTTGCCAATAAAAGTTATGCTTATAATTTTATTTGCTTCATTTATTGGATGTCAAACTTTTTCTTAATCAAAACTGAAATTGCTTTATAAGGTTAATAGTTAATTTAATCACAACTGCACAGAACATGAACTTAATATTTTTTGCTGCGTGGCAAAAAAATAAAATAAAAATAAAAAATGCATATCTTGCTTTCACGCAGTATGTTTATAAGGACGATGTGTCTGGCTGCCTTGATTTCTTTCCACATGAAAATTAGTACAAAGAGTGAACAAACTTGTTTTATTTTGTTTTTTGATAGCATTTTCTTTTTAAGAAAAACAAGTGTTATCTCTTCTTCTGGACCTACTTATTATCTTGTTCTTTATCCTTCAAAAAACAGAACGTTCTGAGAGCATCTTGCAAATAGGTCATCATCTATGATAAGCCAGATAACATGGGTTGGGACATTCATTCACTCTCTGTTGTGAGTTTGATGAGGAGATCAATGACACAGTTGTTGTCTTGAGTGCTGAATAAAAGCATAAAGTGGATAAGCAAAGCATAAAGTATGAGCAATAACACACATACACACATACTTACAGGAGTAATATAAATCCATGCCTGGAGGACGGTTAACCCCCACATTAATTTAATGAAGGAAAAGGTTACCTTGAATCCCTGCTCAGTTGTTGTCATTTCCTGCTTTTCTTCCGTAGGGTTGTGAATTAGATATACCAGCTGAAATGAGACGCAGGACAGAATCTGTGTCAGTTAAGGGAGGAAATGCTGGGAAATTCACACCAGAGACATGTTTTTTTTTTTTAGGGATTATTGCTGCATTTGTCTGTAATGCTCTCAGCTATGTTGGCTTGCACGCCATTAAATGGTTTCATGACATCACAGCTGCCTGGATTCCATAGAATGGAACAAACACGCACACAAAAGAGGATGAACACAGCATTACTCACTGGACGGTATTCCTGTGTGTGTCGTTGTTTAAACGAGTTTAATAGATTATCAAAACCAATGACTTCAGAAATGAATTGTGTTGATAGCTCTATAGCTATAGCTATATAACTTTTAAATACTCAGAAAGATTGCTGTTTTTGATGTATGTCAACTGATCAAAATGATTTAAAAAAAAAAAAAAAAAGTTAATTTAAATGTAAAATGGTCCAGTAGGAACATAGGCCGCCGTTTCTGCCGCTGGGTGGCGCCATCCTGAATCATCACCGCTATTTTGAGTTCAGCCGGCCGGAAGCACGTGCTCTGTAACCAATCAGGCGGCCGAGATTTCAGCCGACCTTGTTATCGCGAGACCTCTGCTCTTCCTTTTCCCTTTTCGCTCTGAATCCAAGATGGTAGGTGCTGCTAAGAAAATTTTGAATACACTGTATCTTCAGTATCCACATTCATCCTCTTAATTAAACAATCCCATTACCTCAAGTGACGCACAAACGTTCCCTGAGTATCACCACCGTCGTAGTCCCGGTGTGATTTTGTGTCATTTGGCCAGGCAGCTGTTCTTAGCCCGTGCTTCTTGTCATTGATACTGAGCATTTCCTTTCCAAACCGTGCGGTTGATTGGAAGACCTTCTTAAAACTGCTCAAAACTTGTAATTGTAGTATGTTGAGTCGTTTTAACTGCAGGTCATGTATATGTGCGCTCAAAAGTGTTCATTTAAGCCAAAATGAGAACTATCTGCTGTGCCGTCACAGTAGCAGTTAGCTGTAGCGTCAACGTGTATACCGGCCTCTGCTCTGAGAAGAGTTCTTCAGGAGCGTAACATGATTTTAGAGCTGATTCATCTAACGTCAATTGTTTTGACAATGGTGAACGTGAAAATTCGCTGCAAAGTCAACATTAAGGCTTAGTTGATGTGCCACGAATGCGCAAGAGTTCAAGTGCGCCTTGCTAATAATTGTCATAGCGTACTTATATTTTTCTTAATTTTTCCAGGGTGTTGACATCAGGCACAACAAGGACCGTAAGGTGCACAGGAAAGAGCCCAAGAGCCAGGACATCTACCTGAGGCTCCTGGTTAAGGTAAATATCCACAAATTAAATGTAGTTCTTTAGTCTTAGAATCAATATTTGGAGTGTCTCTTTTGTTTGGGATTCTGATTTGACAATTATTAAAGTGAAAATGTAAACCTCTAAGCTGTCAGGTCAGTTAATTATATTAACTTATTGTTATTCTTTTTAAATAGTTGTACAGGTTCCTGGCCCGCCGCTCCAATGCTCCCTTCAACAAGGTGGTCCTTAGGAGGCTGTTCATGAGCAGGTCCAACAGACCCCCCATCTCAGTCTCCCGTCTGGTCAGTGTCAATCCCTTCAAGTAGTCAACCAGTACCATTCTTCTTGTATTTATTAGAAAGTTTTATTGTTTAATTGCTCCAGTTTTTGTGTGCAAAAGTCCTCATTTGGCGGGTGAAATCATTTAAACCCCATACATTTCATGTTTTTTCATGAATTTGTGTTTCTACTTTCAGTTTAATTTCTTAAGTCACAGTGAGAATTTTAAACTATTTCACTCTTGGTGTTGTGGACTTTGATGTTTGGGATTTAATTAGATTTACTGTTATGCTGCTGACTGGCTACCTTCTCCCAGCATTGAGACTATACAGTCATGAAAAAGTCGTCATAAAGTAAATTACTTGAAGTAATTAACTGTCAGGAAAAATAAGCTAAAATGTCATTTTAGTTCACCATCTCCACTGTAACTATACAACACAATATTACTTGTGTACTTCAACGTCTGTTAGATTGAAATGGGGAAAATATGATAAAAGTGTTCTGTGATGTCAGTTGTTTATTCACAAATTAAACTACTCACTTGTTTTTGTCTTCCAACTAGATCCGTAAGATGAAACTGGCTGGGCGCGAGAACAAAATCGCTGTTGTTGTGGGAACAGTTACTGATGATATCAGGATTCAGGATATCCCCAAGCTCAAGGTAAGTCTTCTATTAAAGAAGTCACTATTGAAGTTTTCCACAAAGATGTAATTCTACTGGTTGCTACTTGAACATTTTAACTTTTTGAAATGGTGTTGAAGTGTTGTTGAATGTTGCACAGATCTGCGCTCTGAGGGTAACTGATGGTGCCCGCCGCAGGATCCTTAAAGCTGGAGGTCAGGTGATCACCTTTGACCAGCTGGCTTTGGCCTCTCCCAAAGGACATGGCACAGTCTTGCTGTCAGGTAATCTAACTTTTATATTTTTTCATCAGCATCAATCAAGTTAGTTTAGAAAATAAAATCAGAGTGATTTGGAAAGTTGTCCATATGGATAATAGACTAAGTTTTTGTCTAAAAATCAGATTTTTAGGTTAACTTTGGGGTCTCTGAACATCCCACATCCACAGTGTAGTCTTCTGCTGTTATGTGGTAACTGGTGTCCCTATTTCAAATTTGAGAAAACTCCTGTTTGCGTTTTTTTTCCTTTCCTTCCTTCCCTCAACTTCATTGTGGCCTGTGCACTGGCGCTGATCATGACACGTTCTCCTCATGCTCAGTCATCTAGGACTTTTTTGAGTGAGCAGTTTTTCAGTTTAATCTTTTTGTTAGTGTTGATCATTGTGGTAGATTTGTCCGGGTTCATGCCCTGATCTCAAAACTCCCGATTTGATTTTTAGTATATTCAAATCTATTTAGATCAGTGTTTCCTGGTCCTCAAGTACCACTGCCCTGCAGGTTTTAGGTGTTTACCTGTGCCAGCACACCTGATTCAAATGAATGGATTACTCCATTCTCTTGGCATGAAGGTCTACACAAGTCTGTCGGCCAGCACAAGCCAGTTGAGCTGGAGCAGTGGAACTGGAGAACCGGGATTGAGACACACTGATTTAATTAAATTTAACAGTCTGAAAAGCCACAAAACATATGAAATTCAAATACTTATTTATCGAATTTGATTCAAGCCGCATATGGAGGTGGTTTTAAATGCAGTTCAAGTTGAATTTTCATATATACATCTCAGTCTAAACAGTCTGGTCTCTCAAATAGGATTTCAGATAGTCTGGCGTCATTTCTAGAGCAACACAAGCAACATCATCTACCAGAATGATGGAAGTGATGAGTTTAGAGTGTGAGAACAATTCAATTTGCTTTGTTTTTACACACAGTACAACAACAGTGCGGTATCAGTGCATTGATGGATGCTCAAATAAAGTAGTACTTATTAGCCTCCTCTATCTCTGTCGCATTCTTGTAACTTTGAAAATTTGCACCGGAGCTCCTCGTAACCATTTACGGTAGTAGCGAAGCCAGTTCATCGCACCTTAATTTGGGTGGATTACATTCATTCAGAGGGTAAAGGTAACCATGTGTTTTAGGTAAGATCAACAACGATACATAGATAAAAACTGATCACTTGAGAATAAGAACTTATTTTGGGATGTTGAAATTCCCATGGTTTGCAGAAGAAAAATTATATTATTGAATTTGAAAAATAAGAATAGTAAGTAAGCAAAGAGGGTTTTTTTTTTTTTTTTTAATTAGCACCAGACATAACCTTACCCATGAGTAGGAATGTTGCACATTAAGAGGCTATTCTGACGTGCAACATATAATGTGAAAAGTCAGTTAGGAAGACTGTTATGTTCTGAAGACTGTGTTGGGAATCCAGTCTTTCTGACTGAAAAGTCAGATTCAAGCTTCAATTTGGACATAGCCTTTCTGTTGTCATCCATCAATTTATTTTCTCCTCATACAGGCCTGAAATAATTACTTTATCAAGCATAAATGTTTGCTTTGTTTAAATTATGCATGCTATTGGTTCTGTAATGCTTTTCATTGTTCTAGATGTTTTGTCTTCTGAGCTGCTGTTCATTAACTGAGCACATCGTTGTCCTCTCTTGGGGTCTCTCTAAATACCAACTGAGCCTACTAAATAAAACACTTCTACCGAGTGCTAAAGCCCATCTTTGCCACAGATATGTGTTAAAATATATAAATGGGACATTTGATCTGGGTTTAGGTATTTAGAACCGCATTTAACTGATAACTTTATTTTCTGGTGGAGTATTGTAATGGCTTTTAATTCCTGGTATTTGTTTGCTCTACAGGACCCCGCAAAGGCAGAGAGGTGTACAGGCACTTTGGAAAAGCCCCTGGAACCCCTCACAGCCACACCAAGTATGTGTACAGAGAACAAAATATAAAATTAGGACACATGTTTAGGATAAATTCAGATTAGATGGGTCTACAAGCTCTTTCTGACTGTAGCTGTGTTTCCATTTGTTTTCTATGTGGATGTTGAACCAGTGTTTTATAAGGGGTTAATTGAAACAGTAGAATTTTCAAAAACCTGTGTTTCACTTGAGGGTGGACACAATGAGGACATGATTGTGATTGTGCTGTAATGAGGGATACATTTAATTTTCCATGACTGATCAACAATTTACAACTCTTAAGGGGTGTGTTCAGTACTCGATTGCATGAAAAAAGCAGAAGAGCTCTTTTACAAAGGCCGCCGCTTTGTTTAAAATGTTGTCTCCCGGTTAGCAATTAATATTAAATTTTACTCAGCCAAGTATTTCAGCCAGTTGTAATGTTGCCTGTTCTCTAATTACCCTCCACCAAGGAGGTTTTGTTTTCGGTGGTGTTTATCTGTGTCTGTATGTATACAAGATAACTCAAAAAGTTTTAAATTTTCGATAAAATTGCGGTAAATTGGGCCGAGAATTTTGTTTCTCAATATCTCCGTTAATTATTGCCCAAAACTCATGAAGTTTCACTCAGGGATTCATAATGGGAACCTCTATCAAATTTCAATGGCTGATCTGGATCAGATCCACAATGCGGATTTTATCGCAATCTGTAAATCACTAGATGGGGGAATTGTTGCACTCGGCAGAGGTCTGAGCTCTCCGAGTGCTTTTCTTGTCTTCTGATTACAATACATAGAAGAGTTTGTTCACTTCGAAAAATGTAATGGAAATATAAATTATTTGATATTTTTGTCCCCGTCTTTGGCATTTGAGAAGCTTATCAATTTCACTGAATGATTTAACAGTCAGTCACAAGTGTAGATACCTACCTAGTCACGCTGAATGATTAGGTCTCCTAACATTTGACTAGTATTGTATATGGGACAGCAGGGGTAGTGATTGGTTACCAGTGACAAACATCCAGCTGTAGAGAAGGTGACTGCTTTCATTAGCTCACTATTGAAATATGGAACCAGTATGAAGTTAATACATGCATCTGTTAAAGATTTAAGTACACTTAGAAGTAATTGTCTTCTTACTTTTGATCAATGTTAATTCCTGAGGTGTTTTTATGTAAATGTTTTTGTGTGCAAGTCTTTTGGGTATTAATGTTGTACTATTTTCAGGTATATGCTTAACATACACTGAAAAACAACTTAAACACAGCAATTTTTCTTATTTCTACTTTATCGCTGAAATATATATGCAAAGAAGTTTTTTCTGTAGGATCTAGTGATTTGAAAGTTTCACAAAAGAATGCAGATTTGTAGCTAGTAAGGCTAATTATAAGAGTTTGCTTTGGTGTGACAGAATTGGTTTGTCTTTCTTCATCTGTGTAAAATGACTGTTTTAAACTGTAGATTACCTTTTTTCTCTCAAATGTTAATCTGGTAAAGGTGTCTTGAAGTTAAGAGAAATCGGTCTATTAACAATATCACATTACATACATTAAATCCTATGGTTTTGTTAGATATATGAGCTCTAGTCTGATGAGTTTAGAGGATGATATATTTTACTTTTAAATCTTATTTTCAGACACTTAGTAGCATAAACACTGGCCTCCACCCAAGGTTTTAAATATTCTAATTTGCTGTAATGTATTAGAATTATACTAGAGATCCACCATGACATGGGTCTAAACATTAGATATATGATGCGTGTTGCTGTGGTGGTGAATAACTTTTTTCTCTTTCCTTCTCCAGGCCCTATGTTCGCTCCAAGGGCAGGAAGTTCGAGAGAGCCCGTGGTCGCAGACCCAGCTGTGGTTTCAAGAACTAGTTTGTGTTTTTGTTTTCCATGCAGTCTGACCCAAATAAAACATTGGCTGTACAAAATGAGTTGTCTTCTGTGTGTCTTTGAAGAGATCTCTTCTCTGTTTATATGGAGTATCTTGTTTTAAGTAGACAATGCTGATCAACGACTCCCTCCACAACACAGCACGTTCTGGACTTCAATGTAAACGTTACGTGCCTAATCATTTGATAAGCATTTATCATACCCTGCTAACAAACAACCTAGTCCGGAAGCGGTGGTCAGTCAATGATTGGAGAATGTCGGTGGGTGTTGCAGTGTTTTTCTTATCGTCATTGGACTTCCTCTCGGCCGCTCAGAGCCGCTGCAGCTTCGTCTTCAGACGCTTCCTGCACCGAGACACAGTTTTCACAGTCCGCGACTGTCGTCGTGAAAGGGGAGACGACATGAGGTAATTGATGACTTTAACCCCCCACCTACCCACAAAAAGAACCAAAAGAAGGGATTGTAATTGTAGATCTACACCGTTATTCATCCTGAGCTGACGGTACATAAGTGAGTGGTCACTCGTATTACTGTTGGTCATTCTTGAACCCAGCTAGCTAACGTGCTAACTTGTTTCATCCGTAACTCAGATCAATTTTACACGAGGGTTCATTGTGTGGTGTGAGTATTGTGTATATTTTAAATAACTACTTCTAGAACGATGTTTTATATCCACACGGACTTGAAATACGCGTCAAGCAACAAGCTACTAGCCAGCGCCGACTGACCGCTGTGTTGCGTTGACAGGCAGCAGTTTACAGCAGCTAACGTAAAACTCCAGCTGAACTCACTGCATATGCCAGCAGGTCTTATTACGCTTAAATTAATCCCTTACAACTTTAAATCCGTTACTATCTTAAGACTACAACGTTCGTGAAAATTAGCAATTGGCTTGGTTATTCCGTAATAACAGTATAAGTTAAGTTAGCTAACAGCCACTCTAACGGCTAGCTGGCTGAAGTGGACAGTATCGATTAATGTTTACGGATGAAACAACGTTTACTGACGTTCAACGGACTGCGAGGACAAGTAATTAAGGCTACTAAGTGTGTAAATGTTCCCGACGATGATCAATGCTCTTGTGTTCAACATATAACGTAACCGCAACTGGACCAACATGGTCAACAGCAGCCTCATTGTGTGGGTGACAGATTTAGCCTGTTCTTGTTGTTATTTCTGGGTGTCCCCACCCTGCACTTCAAGGACGTAAGGTGCAACAATGGGTATCACTGAGATGCTTTGCTGCCTGTTTTACAGCACATCACTCAGGGACCGAGTTGTGTCCATTGAAACTGGTACAATATTTCCTGATTGCTTTAAAACTTGAAAGAGATTTAGTTAATCATATACCGTAGACGTAGTCCAACTGCGATAGTCCAGTATTATTATTCAGATGCACTCAAGTCTAATGATCTGCTGACTTTGAGCTTTATAACCTTTGATATATGCACATATTTGATAACTGTCAGAAACCAGACATACTGAGTCAAATTTGTGTTAAAGTTGTTTTGACAGTATTAATTCTTCTGATTCGTTTTAGTTTCCAATGAGTATTTTTTATATAAGTAAATTATTATTTTGTTTTTTTTTAAATCAAGCACATTGTGAGGTAGTTTCTTTATCAGGAAAACTGCCGGGTTGCAAAATAATAGTACACATTGCTAAACCTCAAAAATCCAGAGCCATTTAGGTCAGCAATTTGTGAAACCTTAGTCCAAGATTTAGCTGGTGAAAGAGACGCTTTGTTCCCAATTGATGTTTGAGAAAAATCCCTTAACATGAGAATGCCAAAAAAATTGTGGTAATTCTCATGCAACCTTTCATCCAAGTGAATGTGGTGTCTCAGCAAGAAAGTTGAGGATGTGTGACCGTGAGTCAGTACAGCTCAGACCATCTTAAGTTCAAGGAACACAATGAATCTTGTATTGCTTCACCCTTTAACCGTAATCATTTCTTCTTATCACGCAGCTTTCTTCTCTACTTTTAGACTCAGTGAAAAACTTGATAAAGAAATATTTTACTTTACCTTATCAACCCATGTGATTCAGAGTTAGTTTTATTATATTTGTGTGTGTGTATATACATATATCTTATCTCAATTTCCTCATCATCTCTTCTAAAATACTTGCAGCACACATGCTATGTTGCTGTCGTCTATAATCCGTTCTTGGAATTGACAGTTGCCTTCTTTTCCCCCCATATGCAGGAACAGAGATGTTTGGGAAGGAACGTGAAACAAAAAGACGTTAAGATGACATAAACTGAGGACTCCCCTGAATTGTCTCTTTGTTTGTCTTTTGTTTAATTTTTTTTGTTTTGTTTTGTTGTTATGTTTTACTCCTCTTGTGGAGGAGCGTTTTCTTGAAAACTTTAGTCTCTCACACTACTGTCTTGGAGACGCACCTTGTCACTCCTCTTGTCTGCCTCGTGTATATATATATCACTGAGATTTAAGAAAGCAATAGAGGTGTCAAAGGTCTTAAAAACCTGCACTTATCATATCTTTGTGACATTAATTACACTTCAGACTGCACTCACAATGCAACACACTTCACAGAAATCTTGTGTATATGTGTAATTGATTTCTGCCTCCTTGAGCAAACAAAAAAGTGTTTGTTTTTTCTTAATCATACTTAATTGATCCACATTTTAATTTTTCTGTTTTTGTCATTATTTAATATTTTATTGTTATGTTAAGTAGCTGCTCTTCTGCCTTACATTGCTATCAAGTAAGGCAGCTTTAAGTTGTAATGTTATTTTTATACTTATGCAATTTTTGTGAAAAACATTTTTTTTTTTTTTTTTAAATGACTGATTTTACATTTTTAAGTTCTGTTGTGTTGAACTGTTGCCTGTATACTTCTCAACTGGCAGGAAACTGTATAAGCTAACAGCTCATAGGATCAGTCTGTGATGGGAGATTCTAAATCTGATGTGATTATTTGTTTTAGCAGTTCTTTTATTCACTGGATTACTCAGAACAAATTACTTTTTGAACTGGAATTTCTTTTTTTCCCTTTCTATTTTGGATGAAGACCTAATCTGACATTGATGCACAGAAGTGGACGTTTTTGTGAAATTTCCTTAAGAATGATTTTGAGGTGATTTCAGGGATAAAGTTCTCAGACATATTTAGATATATTTGTATTTTCCTTGTAAGTCTTGAAGACTGCTGCCAAATTCCACTTGTCAAGTTTCTACTTGCAGAAAAATTTTTCCTGTTTGACTTTTTAAGACTTTGTCCACTTAAACATCGAGGATGCGATCCCCAGAACCGTCTTCACCTTCTCCAGCAGAAGCCCTACTTCATGGCCAGTTTGCCAGCTGGGAATCGGGCACCAACAGCAACAATAACAGCTGCCCTGACAGCCCTGGTCCAGGAGGGCGCTCCCCCGCTGCATCCCCGTCCACAACTCCAGCATCCAACTATGCTTTGACACTCACCCACACCCACATACATATTCAGCGGCTGGCGCCGCGGCCAGGGAAGGAAGCCCGTCTACTACTGCCTTTAACGGAGCTGGTGGGGTGCAGCTGCCCTCGTTCCCCTGCGCCTCCCTTGCTGGTGCTGTACTGGTACCCTCCAGGAAAACGACGGAAGGGAGTGTCAAGACGCCGGCAGGTGAGGGCCTATCTGGCAGAAAGCAGGCCTGAAGCCGAGAGGTGGTCAGCCGCTATCCAGTGTCTGCTCAGAGACGTGACTGTCACTGCTGACACAGGTGAGTGTGGGTTTTAATCCTTTCATGAAACCTCTTCCTTATATTATACTCAGGTTTGTTACAGGTTTGTCAATTTGATGCACAAATGAGTTGCCTTATTAGATATACAATTTGCATAAATGTGCTTAGGAAAAGCCTTGTGTGTACACACACACACACTGTTTAGGGATCATGATTACCGATAATGAATGGCTTTATAAAGTTAGTAAATTGATGGTGAGCTAGTTTTAAGTTTGTTTTAGGAGTAGCTTGGTGTATCCTCCACGGGTCAGTGTTGAACTTCACACAATGTTGCTTTGATTTACACCTCCCTTTGTAAATGTTTGCCAAGTATAGCCAAATGTCACAGTGTCACAAGACCTTCCTGTATATACAACACACACTTTCTGTCACTAAGAGAACAAACGGGGCCAAAATTAGTCCAGGAACCAACAAAAACAATGGGGGATTATTACTAATACACTAAAGGAGGATAGAAGATTATGTCCTCTGTAGGTATTTGTTTGGTTTCATGCAACTTCATCTTTCTCCTTAGTTTATTTATCCATAACTATTCTTCCATTTTTTAAAATTCCTTCGCTTATCTGTCGTGTACACATGGTCTGTATCACTGAGTGTCAAATGTTGAGACAGAGAGGGTGGGGCTGCTGCTGCTTGCCACCCTTCCTTTGCCATGTTCTCCAAGCTCAAGTTCACTTTCCATGGCTTTGTTCCTCACTATTGTTTGTGCATCGTGCACTTAACCAGCATCCCCCCTTTTTTGTTTCTCCATCTTTTTTTTTTAGACTTGATGTTCCTTTTAACTATTAACTTTGTCTACCTTTTCCTTTCCTCTTTAGTCTGAGCTTGTCACAACAAAATTCATCCTACAGGAGTAGAAGAAAACGTATTCATTTTTAATTCCCTCCAGCCCTCCTCATGCCCTGGCTTCTTATGCTTCACTTGTAATTTAGTGAACATTTGTGTTGCATTTCCAGGGAGTCACTGTCTGGATTCTGTGAATTTTTTTTCCACTGACAGTCATTACAACTGCAGTTAGGTGCTTTCTGTTGATCTGCTTTAATCTCGTTTGTTGCATAATCAAGATTTATCTGAACACAGATGTTTCTTCTTCTGTCCTTGGTAACAATCCTTAACATATCTTAGAATTTTTAGTGTTCTATTGCTTGTGTTTATCTCAAATTATTGAAATAAACATAAAGGAGTGATGTATCTTTGCTTTATTGCTTTTCTCCAGAATGGCCCATTGTGCTAATCCAAACACAAACTGGGAACCAGAGTTAAGAAAACAATTGTTTTATTATCAAGTTTATGAGCTTAATTGGTTAACTGACACTTGTAAAATGCAAATGGAAACAGTGCAAGGTGAAGCTAATCCTGTGAGGTAAAACAAATGAGGCTGAATACACTCAAAGTCCAGGGTTGGGCAACACTGTAATAAGATCATAGTTTATGTCCCAGTTGGAGAACCTTTCTCTACTTAAAGACTTTTTTTTTTTTTTAACTCATTTATGCTGTCCTTTCTTTGTCTTTCAGAATTTTCAAGAAGTCTGCTACCTCGTCCCCGGCGATTACTGTTATTAGTCAATCCGTTCAGTGGAAGGGGCCAAGCAATGCAGTGGTGTCAAACCCACATCCTGCCTATGATTAGAGAGGCTAACATCAGCTACAACCTCATACAGACTGGTAACATAACAAGGCAAAAAAAATTTTTTTAAAAACATAAAACATATTTTTATAACAGGCATTAACTCCCTTAATGTGTTGCAGAACGTCAGAACCATGCAAGGGAGCTCATCAGAGAGATCCCACTCTCAGAGTGGGATGGAATCATCATTGTTTCTGGAGACGGTCTTTTGCATGAGGTGAGGTACTCCTGTTGTTGGGTTAAAGATTTCATATGGGGTTTTTTTCTTTACATTTATAGCAATATAATTTTCTTTAATTGTTTGTTATGTTTCTGTAGGTAATAAATGGGCTAATGGAGCGCCCAGACTGGGAACAAGCAATAAAAACACCTGTTGGCATTCTGCCCTGTGGCTCTGGGAATGCACTGGCTGGCTCCATCAACCACCACGCAGGGTGAGCATGTCTCTCATTTATGTTATGTGCCTTCTACTGTCAGAAAAGTCCTTGCACCTCATCCAAAAGTGTAAAACAAGACAAAACACCACATCTCTCTTTCTCTCTCCATTTTCATAATGCATATTAACTGATTTATATTTGTTGTGAGTGGAGTGGCTGTGAAGTTTAAAACATAGCACTATTTTAGATAATGCAAGAAGAATACCAAAAACACTATCAGAAAACATGGCACCATTGGGGAAACCTAAGAAGTGCGAACATGCTGTCCACGGGGTGGCAGCACTGGTTGAAACTGGACGTTACCGCTACATTTGGGGCTTTTGCGAGATACATAAACTTCCAGTTTTGAAAGTGGACTATGCGAGCTCCCACTGATTCAGAAGGTGCTGATTTAGTGTGAGGGTAAGGAGAAAATGTGTGCAGAACGTCATCAACACTGACTGTTCAATGAGTGGTGATCCTGTCTACATTGCCTGGAATAACTGGAGAAAACCTTAGTGGTAAGGGTGTGTGTCAGCAAAGCCCCTTACAAGTCATATTCTGCGGTACTCAGGTAGCCCCTATTTATTTTTTTTGTGTGTCTTTTGATATTTGAAATGCTGTAGTAATTTTACTGCTCCAATGTTTTCTAAAGTCTGGTTATGTGTTCATGTGGCCGTGTGCGTGTGTTTTAAGACCTATGCTGACACGTTTAGTGCCACAGGGCAACTGCAGTTTGCTGATAAATGGTCCTTGAAGTTAATTAATCATTGTACGCCGCCATGAGATAAAAGTTTGTGAACTCAGCATCTTCAGGCTTCATCTCACATTTGGAGTGCTTTCTTTTATACCAAAACAAGAATATACTTTTTTTTCTCTGTTACATTAAGCTGTGATTTTTCATGGTTTTACTGTACAGAAATCAAAACAAGATACAGAAGCAGACAGAATAAGATACAAAGAGCAATCTGGGGGGCAGAAAATAATCTGCGTGACTCTCCTCTTTAGTTGACAGTACACACACTTTATCATCTGCTTCTACCAAACTGACACAGGGTTTGTGTTTCTTCCTCCCATCTTAGGTATGACATGTGCCTTCGGGAGCCCCTCCTTTTGAACTGCTGCTTTTTGCTCTGTAGAGGCGCTGTTCAACCCATGGACCTGGTCTCTGTGACAACAAGCCCTGCTCCCTCCAAAAACAACTATCCTACATTACCCAGGAGACTGTTTTCCTTCCTTTCGGTTGCTTGGGGCTTTGTGTCAGATGTGGACATTGAAAGTGAGAGGTGTGTGTATAATTGCTTTAACCCTAAAGCAGTGATGCTCGATGGTGAATTACAACCAAATTCCAGAAAAGTTGGGACATTTTTTTACATTTGAAAAAAAAAGAGAAAACTAAAAGACTTTCAAATCACATTAGCCAATATTTTATTCACAACATAACATAGATTACATAACAAATGTTTAAACTGGGAAATTTTACACTTTTATCCACTAAATTAGCTAATTTTCAAATTTGATGCCTGCTACAGGACTCTAAATCGTTGGAACAGGGACATGCACTTTGAAGACATCGGGCCTTTGAGGTTCTGAGGTTCTGGAGTTTTGGTGTTGGAAATTGGTCCCACTCTTGCCTGATATAGGTTTCCAGCTGCTGAAGACTCCGTGATCACCTTTGATGTACATTTTTGTTTAATGATATGCTAAATGTTCTCCATAGGTGAAAGATCTGGACTGGAGTCAGGACACAGTTCAGCACCTGGACTCTTCACTGATGAAGCCATGCTGTTGTAATAAGTGTATTTTGTGGTTTTACATTGTCCTGGCACATCTTACTCCTCTTTAGCCCAGAGGACACGGCATCTGTGATTACTAACAAGAATATCAAATTTGGACTCATCTAACCATAGATCACTTTCCACTTAGAAACAGTCCATTTTAAATGAGACTTGGCCCACAGGAACACGACGACGCCTCCATGTTCAAATATGGCTTCCTTTTTGGCATGATAGAGCTTTAGTCGGCATCTGCAGATGGTGGATTGTGTTTACCGACAGTGGTTTCTGGAAGTATTCCTGGGTCCATTTAGCAACGTCATAGGCACAGTCATGCCGATGAGTGATGCAGCGTCATCTAAGGGTCCAAAGACCACGGGCATCCAGTAAAGGTCTTCAAGCCTTGTCCCTTACACACAGATATGTCTCCAGTTTCTCTGAATCTGTAGATGATGTTATGCACTGTAGATGATAAGATTTGCAAAGACCTTGTAGTTTGACATAGAGGAACATTATTTTTAAAGTATTCCACAATCTTTTAATGCACTCTTTCACAGATTGGAGAGCCTCTGCCCATCTTTACTTCTGAGAGACTGCCTGTCTAAGACATCCTTTTGATAGCTAATCATGTTTTAGACCTGATATCAATTGACTTCTTTAGTTGTTAGTTGTCAGCTGATTTTATTTTTTTTAATTTCTTGCTTTTTCAGCCATTTGTTGTCCCTGGTCCAACTATTTAGAGTCCTGTTGCAGGCATCAGACTTGAAATGAGCTAATTTAGTGGATAAAAGTAAAATTTCACATTTTAAACGATTTATGTTATCTATGTTCTGTTGTGAATAAAATATTGGCTCATGTGATTTGAAAGTCTTTTAGTTTTAATTTTATTTAAAAGTAAAAAATGTCCCAACTTTTCTGGAATTTGATTTGTATGTGACAACCACATAGTTTCATTACAAAACATGGCTTCACATAATGTTTTCTCATTCCAGGTATCGTGGCCTGGGCTCAGCTCGCTTCACCCTGGGAACCTTGGTGCGCATAGCTTCCCTTCGATCCTACAAGGGTCGTTTGTCCTACCTACCGCCCTCTGTTCAATTCATCAGATGGCACAACACCTCCACCAAGGAGACCCCTATCCCGCAGTATCACAGAAGGACTGGAGGGCTTCTGCAGACTGCCTATCCATCGCACTTGCTCTGACATGGGCATCAGTGAGCAAAGGAGCCTGCGTAAGGGTGAAGGAGAGAGGGAAAGGGAGGAGAGACAGAGAGAGAGGGAGAGGAGAAGGGAGAGGGCCAGAGGAGGAGGAGCCGGTGTGGTAAGGGCGAGCAGTCTGGCAGAAGACAGAGAGAGAGAGGGGGAGTTGGAGATGGAAGCAGAAGAGGAGAGGTCAGGAACATGTTCAGAGAGATCTGGGACAAGTTCTGAATCAAATGAAAGGGATGAAAACAATATGGGACAAGAAAGGTTGGCAAAGATCACGGATGAAAGAGATGAAGAGGGCATAATAGAGCAAGACTCTAGTGAGATGGAAGAGAAGGACGGGGAAGGCAGTAGTGGTTCAATAGAAGGGGAGGGAGTGTTGCAGGCAAGAGAGCTGGGAGAGAATTATGGAGTAGATATGGGCCGAGAGGCAGATGAAGAGCCAGAGGATTGCAACACTTACCAGGACAGCCTTCCAGATGCCAGACAGTTAGTTAGAAAAAATTCAGCTCCTTCAGCTCAGATAGCTAATGCACTAATCAGCCAGCCTTTGAGTCGAGATGCTGACACAGATTCTGGCACTTCGTATGGGGTGGAGGACATGGATCTGAATGGAACCTACTTCCAGAAGGAATCTTACCCAGTGGATGTGGCTCGTGAGCGGTCTCTCACCATCTCCTCTCCATTTCGTCATTCTCCCTTCTCCTACAAGCAGAAGGCCCTGGACCAAAACCAAAACTCCTCCCGTCCGAGGCCCCTCTCACTCCTCCAGCACTCCAACTCCAATTCCCTCCCCCCTAAGCTTCCTTCCCTCTCCCTGTCTCCTACACCTCCTTCCTCCCCTTCTTGTGCCTCCCCACACTCGTCATCCTACCTTGCCCCCCGTCCAAACACCCCAAATTCCACCTCTCCCTCTCCCTCTTTCCGAACACCGTCCTCACCCTTTAACTTTGACATTACCGAACCAGCAAGACCTTTCAAGAACCGTCCATTCATCTCACTGCCTTTTGATCTACCAAGGGATGACCTGTTACCCCCTCTTGACCAACCCCTTCCCACCAGAGACTGGGTCACCATTGAAGGGGACTTTGTCTTAGTTTTGGCCCTTTATCAGACCCACCTTGGAGCTGACCTCCATGCTGCCCCCCAGGCCAGGTTTGACGATGGCCTTATCCACCTAACCTTTGTGCGTGCAGGGATCTCCAGAGCCACCCTACTCAGACTGTTCTTTGCCATGGAAAGGGGAACTCACCACTCCGTCAGCTCGCCATATGTGAGCCATGTTACCTGCAAGGCCTTTAGGCTGCAGCCTCTGTCTGCAAAAGGAACACTCACTGTGGATGGAGAACTTGTTCCATATGGACCGCTCCAAGCACAGGTCAGGAAATTAGAATAATTGTAATTGGTATAACTTATACTTTGTAAATTTTGTTTAGTAGCTGTATGTAATTAGACAGCTCCACGTGTTAATACTATGATGTTTTGCCAATCGGTTACTAACGATTTTTCCTCGATCTCAATGTTTTACAGGTTCATCCTTCCATAGCTCGCCTCATTGTTGGAGACTCTGGAGTGAAGATTACTAGATTTTAATCAGGGATTGATTGAGTTGATTGACATATCAGCAATCTACTGAATTATTTTAACTTCATTTCCATCTGTATGTTGGGGGCTGGAGAGTATCTGAAACACCTAAATTAGCCTGGATTGGAAAAGCTGCTTTTGTAGGGATTAATGAAAGGGATAACCTTCCGAGCCATGCATCATTGGAGAGTGACTGCAGGGATTAACAGTGAATTTGAAAATTGAATTTTGTTTGTTATTTTCTTTTTAATGCATTTCATTGCACAGATGTTGGAGCACGCTCAGTGTACACTGAGAAGCATGAAAACTGCACAGCCTTGGATAATAAGAGGGAAGAACAATTGAATGTTAAGGGAGGGGGGTGTGCAGATAGTGCATGTGTTGGATGTATACATAGTATGCATGCAGAAAGCACTACCTGATATTTTTGCCTTACATTGAAACAATGAGAAATTGGATACATTTCTACGAAAGTTGTTCTTAAACACGGAAAGCTACATGAATACAAATAAGAATACAGAGATACATTTGAATCAGCCTTCATGGGAATTGTCCCCATCCCTTCAGTTTTGCCACCAATTTACAAATATTTACGTATAAGAACCTCAGTCCCTCAAAAGAATGCCTTATCTAGTATTACAGTACATCTGAACCTTGATCTGTTATGTCTTACGTAGGGGACCTGAACTTTATTGAACTCTGTCCACACAGCAGTAACAAAGGTAAAGCTATTAAATATTTAGACACATTCATAAGCCCAACTTCCAGCTGCTGTCATTGAGCATGCTACTTCACCACTTTAACTGGATGGAAAATGAATTGATGTAGAGCAACAGGGGCTTTTTTTGTCAGGATCATTACATTATTAGAAAAAACTGAAACTTCGAACTATAGCCATTACTGACATATTTGCGTTCTGTCTGTTTCTTTAACAAGTGGATGCATGCTGCTGATGATGTCAGTGATGTAGTCTTTCCAACATATCAAACATAAAAATGTCCAAACAAAGGAAGAATATTTGTGCTTTTTGCCAGTTTGTTAAAAAAAAAAAAAATCAATCTCACAGCCTGAGCCCTATAGCAATAGTTTGACCAAAATATATCACTATCTTTGAGTTATATTTTGAAAGTGTGATTGGAGGATTGGAAGCAGTGCAGTAATTTTGCACAGAACCTTGGGTTGAGCAGTTGACCTTGAGCAGTATGGAGAATCAAAACACTAAAATGCAAAGTAACATTCAGATACTAACTACAAAGTAACAGTCAAATGTTTCAAAAAGTGGATTCACTAGCTTTAGTTGTCTAGTCCAGAAATTAAGAAATGAATCATACTACTTTCATTGCCTAAAATGAATTAAATAGCACAGTGTCAATAATTGTAAGGTAAGACTTTGAAAGGTAAGACTGTTTACAAAAAAAACATTTATATGCAGGAAAGGAGACACTAAAAGAAATTACTGCTGTACTGTTAGATCACATGTTTGATTTTTGAGATAAATAAGATGGATAAAACTAAACTTGCACTTTGAGAAATTAGTTGGCTGCAAAGCTAGTCTGCTGAACCATTAGACTGTTTTATAAACATACTAGGAATGATAGATCTTCTAAATTATAAAGTCATTGTAAACAGCAGACTTTGGAGCCCGACTTGTCTTTAAAAGATTTATTTTTAGTGTAAAACTTGCTGACATACTTGTCTGGACTAAGAATAAATCATTAGCATGTGCAATGCATCAATCATTAAAATCATGTGCCAACTACTTGGATCATCTTCTACATACTGTCTGTCTCGGCCATGCCTGGACAAATCAATGCCTTTGTATAATAAGCCTGTAAATTCTGGCTGTTGATCATGAACTGTTGAAGCATCACTGCAGGAAAATTGTGTAAAACCTTTTGCTTACTAGGATGTTTTTTCTGCCTTTGCCTTTTTCCCCTTTGAGTGCACAATGCAACTAGTCCACAATAATTACACTGTGCTTACACAGCTACAGAATGTGAGTACAACTTTTTTGCATCTAGGCTTGTAATTTTACCAAATAGGAGAATCTATATATACTTTGAATGGAAAATTTGCCAAAATGTTTACTCGTGGTGTTGAAGAGCCTAGTTATGAGAGTTTACTTTCATAGAACAGTGTTTGTCTTTGACCATAGCTGGGACCATGGTGTTAAAGACCAATTTGATATGACAGCATCAGAGTATGACTCGTGAGTAGATAATGCCATAAAGATGTCTGGAGTGGACTGCCTGTAGTAAAATTGTAATTATTACTAAATCAGTGAAAATGTATACATATAAAATGTACAGTTAATAGCTATGGTTTTGAATAAATGTAACATCTTATGTTTTGAGTAATTTTTATTTATTTTTTTTTGTCTTTCTATTTTGTCTCAACAATATAATGCAAATAATTGAAAGGACTTTTAAAAAAAGAGGGGTGATATAATTTTTTTGTTTGCATAGCCACTGTTTGCCTGTCACACTCACCTTTTGGGATATTTGTATTAACAAATACTTAAATTGCTCTTTTTAATACAAAATGTACAAAAATCTGGCTTACTTTGTAAATGCATAAGGTTTTTATTTATGCACATATCTTCCTTGTACCCTTTGAATGTGTACCTCAGGTGGTAACAGAAACCTTTTTTCTTTCTAACCATAAACCTTATTTTTATTATTTTTATTTTATTTATGTATTTATTTATTTATAGTCCATACACAACTTAACATTGCTAATTATATTTTGAAGGGAAAAAAACTGACCGGAAGTAATCTGCTCGAAAGCCAGACGCCGCTTCCGGTGTCGCCACCTTCTTTGTCTACGGCCCAACATTTCGACAGCAGGGGTTGTCTGTTTTTCTCCTTAATTTGAGGATATATTAACGCATATATCCCCGATTTTCTGACATTTGATGACACTCGACTCTGATTTATTTATGCCTAAAAGTAAAGCGCCAAAAATGGATGACCTGGACTACAGTAAGTGGACTCACTAAGTCGCTGTTCGGATAAGCTCTTGTAGCTAACCGTGGCTGTTAGAGAAGCTTATAGCTCTTCTTCAGGTTCATGTTAGAGATACTGATCGTCTTGTTGACCATATAGATGTAAATACATCGTAGAACCTTTTTTGTATTTCTTTGAACTGACCATATATGGATTTAAGTAAGTTACAAGAACGTATTAGAATAGCTAACTAAATACTGTATCGGTGTCTGCTAACTTTACAGCTAACGTCGGATTCACATTTATCATCTTACCTGCCGTCTTATTACACATGGGCTCGAAAACAATATTTCCACAAAAGCCCCCCACCTATTGACTGTATTTAACGTATAAGCTGCTGTTTTGTGAGCCAAACCTGGCTATTTGTCCAGACTGTGGGCGTGGTTGGTGCTGTAGTAGCTGGATCTTTTGCAGTGTAAAAAAACAGTCAACCACTGGCGCTGTAGACTTTGGAGCTCAAAGTCTACAGGATTTGGACTAAATCGATTTTATTTTTTTAAAAGGCGACAGCAAAAAGCCTGTCCATAAACTTGTAATATGTTTAATTGTTTCTTTTTAACGAGGTCTTAATCCATTTTTTGTTTTAATTGTTCTGCCCTGTGCATATTTTTGACGGTACAATCTATAATATATACATCCCTCAGAAATGTAATACAAGTCTATCATTACAGGCTGGCGCCCTAAAATAATACAGTTGATGCTACAATTTTCCAAAACGGCATGAAAACGTTATTATTATTTTTTTTTTATGAATGTAGTGTTGATTGGCAAATTGTCCTACTATGATGTGAGCAGCCCTGTAATCAAGTCTACCATCCTAAGGGTCATGTTTAGTTCAAGAAATATTGTCTTATGTGAGTATTAATTAACTTGGAGTCTGCACTTTGCTGTAAAAACAACTTATTTCAATTGCTACAGCAGATTCCCTCCCCATGTGTCTGCACTTGGGTCTGGCATTAGGAATGACTGGGGGGAAAGGGGTCATGTGGGGTTCATTGTTCTGCCCAGATAGTCTCAGACATGTGATGGGACTGGGGATCAATCCAGCAACCTTCCAGCTGTAGGGCAGTTGTCAGGGCAACCCACTATTCCACAGCTGGCTAATTGATGAGTATATAAATAAGGCCTTTTTCTTTTTCTTATTTCTAGTTAGATCCCTTAAATGGCTTTGGTAGCAGCTTTTTCTTTTGACAGAGTCTTTCTGAGGATATGATCTAAATTTTACTGAATTGTTATACCAAAACCTTTTTTTTTTCAATGTGCATTGAAATGTTATTATTGATCAGAGAAGTGAAATAGTGAATAGTGAACAGAATATAAGAGTATATTTTATGACACCTCTTTAAGAATAGAGCATAGATGGAGAGCAGTACAGCTTAAAACGGTTTATAATGGAGGTGAGCATCACAAATCCATTTAACTTTCAGTAGCAGATGAAACCTCAGAAAACACCACATTTCTTAATGTTTTGGTGCAAGACAGATTCCTTTCTAATCAAAGAATAATTTAGAAAAAAAAAAGGCCTTTAAATAATCTTACGGATCTGAACAGGCTTTTAGAGCCCAGCTCCTTCTGCTCATAGTACCATGTATTACAGAAAAATTGTTTATGCTTTCAAAACGCCAAATGTCAGTTGTGTGACTCAAACTTAATGTTATGTCTGTCTGTGTTTGCTACAGTCAGGCCCATGAAGTGTTTCTCTGCTGTATTAATAAATTCAGTCATTGATGGAGCAGTTGAAAAGTTGTATTTTGACAAATCGTTGCCAGCTGAGTTTCTGTATTATTTTCAAATTGAACAAGTGGGTTGTAATGAAGAAGCATTTTTATTGAATGGGACATAGGGATACAGTCTATGGGATATTAGGCCAAGAAGAGTTTCAGGCAAACAGATGAATGTCTTGAGATATTCTTTATTCAAGCTGTCTTTCATACTTGCAGATATTCATATGCCCAGCCACTCTCCCTGTTTCATATTAGTTCTCGTTAACTTTAGTTACCATTGTCTTATTTTTTTCCCCACTTCTTTCCGTTACAAGATATTGGAGTTTGAATAACAACCCCCCTCCCCAACCACATACACACATACATTTTGAGACTGCCTTTGACCTAGATTGTTTGGGCACAGTTAACCATATATTAGCTCTACAGCTGCAGCAGTGATGCAATCATTCTTCTTCTCTTCCCCTGCAGTCCCGGTAGACCTGAGCCCAGAGGAGCGCTCTGAGCTGGAGGACATCCGCAGGAGGAAGGGCGTCCTGCTGCAGGAGATCCAGAGGCTCAGGGAGGAATTAAGAGAGGCGATTTTAGAAGTAGAGGGGCTGGAGACCAGCACAGAGGGCAGGTAAAAGGAACCATTTTCCCTCTTTTTTTTTTTTTTTTTTTTTTTTTTTTTTTAAATCTCTGTTCTAGGAAAACACTTTTCTTTTTGGCAGGTGTTGTCCTCCCATAAACTGTTCCTCATCCAATGATGATATTTTACTGGCATTTGCTCATGTTACTATTTCTTCCCCAGTTGAACAGCCTTGATAAAATTAAAAGATTTGAGTGTGCTGCACTTCTTCTAACCTCTGTATGGTCATGCTCCTACTGGTTTATCAGGGCATCTTTTTCTTTCAGATATTGGAAGAAAAACCAAATACATATAATACTGTATTAGAGCAACATGTAACAGAAGTAAAAACATTATATTGTTGGATACATACATCACACAAAACACATCCTTTAATAGGAATTCTACAGCTTAAGTATAATTTAAAAACATCCTCAAATCTGAGAGACTTCTCAAAACTTGAAAGAATTGTCATTGCCCTCAATTATTTTTCTCCATCTCTGAGAAGATTGTAAATATGTAAAGTTATTGACTTTGCTTCTTATGTTTAATGAATATTAGTATCAATCATGAAATAATGTTATCTGTGTAGAAAATTATGACAAGGAAAAGGTCTTGATGACAAGAACATCAAGCCATTTTTCTACCAAGCATGCTAACTCTTGCACAATACTTGTCATTTTTTGTAAAAAGAAGAAGAATCTCCGAAAAAGTTTTCCAAACAAATATCCATGCATAATTTTTTTTTTTTTTTACAGAACTAAAAACCTGTCGTAAAAATCTTGTGAAATCAAACAAGCTTTCATCTGACAGTGAATTAAAAAAAAAATGAAATGGATGATGGAATTGGCTGGTAAACTGAGCCCATGTTTTAATTAAACTGTCGGATGTGTGGGAATAATGTCCTATGGGAAATAAATCTGGACAACCTCTGACACTCCTCTAGTTATCAATAGTCAGATAATCCTTGATTTTTCTGATCCAGAAGTGCTTTAATACAGTCTTTTATAGTCTTTTATATATTTGTTTAACTTCAAAGTCATAATGTTTCAACTTTCATCATACATTTTGTTATACGCTATTTGTCCTTGTTACTATTTTGATATTATGAAGAATATTAGACATCAGTGTTGCTTAGTGAAATAGTGAGAAGGAGCTCAATTTGATTGCAAGAAAAGTTATTATTCTTGTCTTTTGTCCACTCTACAGTAAAACCCTTCAGAAAAATAGACACGTTGCAATGGGAAGGAAAAAGTTCAACATGGACCCAAAAAAGGTAATTCAATTTTGTTGCTGAACAGATGATGCTGAATATCGCTCATTATTTCACCTTTTATTCAGCGACTATCTGCTTCCTGCAGGGCATTGTGTTCCTGGTGGAGAATGAGCTGCTCAGACACACACCAGAGGACATCGCTCAGTTCTTGTACAAAGGAGAAGGCCTCAATAAGACTGCAATAGGAGATTATCTGGGAGAAAGGTGCAGCATGCTGAGATGTCTGTCATGTAACTTTCCTTTTGTCTCAGTCTTTTGACACTAATATCTTTGTTGTTCTCCTGCAGGGATGACTTCAACATAAAAGTTCTTCAGGCTTTTGTTGACCTCCATGAGTTCACTGATCTCAACCTCGTCCAGGCACTAAGGTCAATCTTTGTCTCTTTTGGTCTTATTTTTGTATTGAACCCAGGGGAAAAGATCTGTTAAGCTGTTTCCAGTATTTCTTGATGAGCAAATAACGGAAGATTTATTCTTTATTGGCATCTCAACATGGGAGGGAAACTTCTCACTATTGTTTATTTCTGCCTTTTGCTGCAGGATTTTCTTTTTCAAATTTGATCTTAACCTTTTTTCCACAGACAGTTCCTATGGAGTTTCCGTTTGCCCGGCGAAGCACAGAAGATTGACAGAATGATGGAGGCCTTTGCTCAGAGATACTGCCACTGCAACCCCGGTGTCTTCCACAGCACAGGTAAACAGCAACACGCACACAAATGGACTGCAACTCTGGTAGGGTAGATAAAGCTAGAATTATTTTATTGACATCAGTCTGTTATAAAATTAACTTTAGATCTTGAAACTTTTTTCAGCATTCAACTGTCCCTTTGAATCAAGACTTATTTTCCCTACAGCGTTGCTCTGAGATGCCTTTAGTGCAACAGAAAGTAACCTTCAGGACGTGTGTCCTCATTCAAACAACGCTTTACCAGAAATAACCTGATATGCAATCCACCAGAGGCATCAGAATTCGTACTATTTTCATTATTTCCTTGAATTGTTTTAAGATAAGGTGCATTTACTCAATATTCCTTTGACTGGTGTGTGTGTGTGTGTGTTTCTAACATAGCTAGTCACCAGTTGGGAAGTCCCAGTGTCCCAAGTCTATTCTTTGGAAAAACTTTCCATGTTGTGCCTATTTGAGTTTCTGCCATCATTTGCAAATGCACAAACCATTGTACCCTTTATCTCAACCTGCAACAGTCCAAAAGTCACTGTAAAAAAAAAAAAAAATAGCCTTCTCTGTAGTTTTTCCCCTGTTGTCAATGTAGTGATTTAGCTCAACATTGAACTGATTCCGAACATAATTTTTGTCCCAAAATGAGAACAAAAGCAGTAAGTCAGTTATTGGTCTGCAAAAAAAAAAAAAAAAACAGTGTTATCTATTTGTGTGAAGTTAAATTGGTTCTGGTCTGACTAGAGCTCATTTCTACATTCTCGTGTTTGTCTCTCTTGTCCACAGACACGTGTTATGTACTGTCATTTGCTATAATTATGCTGAACACAAGCCTCCATAACCCCAACGTGAGGGACAAACCAGGAGTGGACCGTTTTATCTCGATGAACCGAGGCATCAATGAGGGGGGAGACCTGCCAGAGGAGCTGCTCAGAGTACGATCAAGCCCACCCCGTTTCTCCTTGTAGATGTGGCGGCAAACTTATTTTTCCGTCTTCTGTTTTTTTTCCCAGAATCTCTATGAAAGCATAAAAAACGAAGCCATTTAAGATCCCAGAGGATGACGGCAACGACCTGACACACACGTTCTTCAACCCTGACAGAGAGGGCTGGCTTCTTAAACTTGGTGAGATAATACAAGTGAGGCGTATGTGCTTTGATTGGGAGTACTGCTGTCTTTTGTTGTGTTGGCTTTAATACTGACAAAATCAGCACAGGTTACAGATGTCACTTGTCACTGCAGTAAAAATGTGTGTGTGTGTGTGTTTTTTTTTTTTTTTTACACTGTGTCCTGCTCAGCTCTAAGGCTTTGTGCTATGAAGAACCTGTTTTCTTGTCCCTGAGGTTTGCTGCCTCTTTGCCTCCACTTGAGTATATGCTCACATTGATGTTGATTTAAACATTGCCTTAGCATGGTGGGGAAAGAATGACTCACTTTCTTGCATTGTGGCAGTCTTGATGTCTGATTGATTTCTTTTGCATGGCGGGGCCTGAGATCAGTGTGTCACTAATACAGTCTCATTCCCCTCTTCTTCCTCCCTCTCTCTTTTTGTCTCCCTTTCAATCCTCTGGTTCTCTTTGTCACTGCTTCTTCCCTGTGATTTCCATCCTCTACTGCTGCTGCTTGTTTTCTCAGGAGGTATGTACTGACAGTCTTTTCAAAAGTTGTCGAAGTCAATTAGCCATTTAGTTTTTGTTAGAATATAGAGATTATACAGTACAGCCCTTCTTTGCTTGCACTTAAGTGATTTATTGTCATGTTTCTGTCTTTTTAGGGGGAAGGGTGAAGACTTGGAAACGTCGGTGGTTCATTCTGACAGACAACTGCCTTTATTACTTTGAATACACCACAGTAAGTCTTTCTGTCCTCGTGCAGTGTCTCAATGAATGAAGCTGCCTGATGTGTTGCTGAAATTTTTGAGAAATGAGGATAAGATTTCTCCAAATTCACAATTTTCTTTAGAGCTCTCTTTTTTTAAGCCACTATGAAGATCTTACCTTGTTGATGTAAGGAATCGAACAAGTAAAATGCAGAGTGTAAAAAATGAGATAAAAAATTTAAGCCGGTACCTTAGAAATGCATTTTATCTGTTGGTCAGCAGGTGGCAGCTCCTGGTTGCACAAGTCAATTTGTATAGAATTTCTTGGGAAGATGAGCCTTCTTCTCTTTTGATTTGTCAAATCTGAAGATATTTTTATCTTTTTTTTTTTCTCGAGTTTTTTTTTTTTTTTTTGTTTGTTTTTTGTGTATGTCTGCCTGTCTGTCTAGACTGAAACGGGGGTGGGGGGTGGCACAGTACAGTACAGTACAGTAGATTTGATCTCAGTTTCAGAACTCTTTGTCCACCTGAACTGAAATCGAAAAATAACTCGCTGTAGCTGAAAATGTAGTTGTAACAAGGAACAAGCATCAGTTCATGAGGAAATGATGTGAGGTAAATGAAGAGGATTCAAGCTTTTCTGTGGTTTTGCAGTTTATTTTAAGAAATAATGAATTAAATTTCATACTTTCTTGCACTTCCACATTCCCTTTGATCTGTTTAAACATTGGACAAAAACCTTGCCCCGGTCCAGACCATTAAATGTTTCTGCTCCAAGGGGTTTGCTGATTTACATAGCATTGTGACATGAAGCTCTGGCTTCTCAGCTGCGCAAATAATGAGTCCAGTGAGAGATGAGAGAACAAAAAAAAAAGATCAGCAAATCAGCTCATTGGTGAGGCTAGTGCCATTATCAAGGATACATGGAACATTTCAAAATGACAGTTTGTCCTTTTTTTTTTTTCTTTTTTTTGTGCACCAGTTGGATTTGCTCACTGATGAGACTAGCTTCTTTAAACCAATACTAGTGGTTGACAATGTAATCTGCTGTTTTTTGTGTATGCAAAGACTAGGGCTGTGCAACACCCAGGGTTCCATCTGATTGGCCAAATATCGTATTGATACGAAGAGAGTGTCAGTGCATGGCGCCTTGATAGTAATAGACTATCATTTACAGCAGTATGTTTTTGTTTTTGCAATGTTGATATCGCTGTGACTACATTTTTGATATAGTGTGCAGCATTAAAGGTGGGGTGGGTGTTGTTTTTTTGCAACACTTTTTACAATATTGCCTGAAAACCTTTTCACATTTCCATTGCACCCACTGAAATAAAATGTTTGCAAAAAAAACTAAACATTTTGGTCCAGTCTAGAAGGTATAATCAGAGAAAAACTCTGACCAATCAAAAAAGTGATCATCACTATTTTGATTGGCTGCCTAATACGTCCATCAAATATCACCCCTCCCTCCCTCCCTCCCTATGGTTCATGCAGTCGTGAATCATGTGAAGGCGTGGTTTCGAGGGGTGAGCTGAAGAGGAGGAGGCGGAGCCTTTGGGAGGAGGGAGGGAGTGTATATTTTCAAAATCTCACTTGAGTTGGATTGCTGGAACCGTTTTTCAAACAACACCTACTCCACCTTTAACAAGCACATAAATGACAAAAGCTGGTCGGTACTTTTTGAACAAAATAATTATTGAGAAGCAAACTGACATATTTGCTAATAATCAGTTTTTGCAGCTGTATCCTTTTTATGTGCAGTGCAGCCTTGATGGTCAGCTTTCCAAGTGAATTTTGGTGACTTTGTGTGGATTTTGCTCTGTTTTTTTTTTTTTTGTTTGTTTGTTTGTTTGTTTACTAATGGAACACCATTCGTGCCCATTCCCTCCTAAACCTGTGCTGAAACAGCTGAGTTATTATAGTTATGTTCTGTGCTGACTGAAGATGAGAATATTCAGGTATCTTAATCTTGTTTTCACTTAACAGGATAAGGAGCCACGAGGTATCATTCCATTGGAAAACCTTAGCATTCGTGAAGTAGAGGACCCAAGGAAGCCTGTAAGTTTGCGTCCTCACTGAACAGTGGAATTACACGTTATTGTTACATGTAGTCTACAGTTGAATATATAGTGTTAATTTAAAAAAGCCATCCTTTCTCAAACAGAATTGCTTTGAGCTGTACATCCCCAACAACCGCGGCCAGCTGATTAAGGCATGCAAGACGGAAGCTGATGGGAGAGTGGTGGAAGGAAACCACATGGTGTATCGGATCTCTGCGCCCACACCGGAGGAGAAGGACGAGTGGATCCACAGCATCAAGTATGTCAATGGAAAACGCAGGATGATGGGAAAAGAAAATTGGGTTACTAGAGTAGTGAGAACGTTTGGTCTTGTCCACACATGCTTACTTTCAAGAAAATGTTGCACAGTCACATACAATATATTGCCAAAAGTATTTGCTCACCCATCCAAATGATCAGAATCAGGTGTTCCAATCACTTCCATGTCCACAGGTGTATAAAATTAAGCACCTAGAGATGCAGACTGTTTCTAGAAACATTTGTGAAAGAATGGGTCGCTCTCAGAAACTCAGTGAATTCCAGCGTGGAACTGTGATAGGATGACACCTGTGCAACAAATCCAGTCATGAAATTTCCTAGCTCCTAAATATTCCACAGTCAACTGTCAGCTGTTTATAAGGAAATGGAAGTGTTTGGGAACAACAGAAACTCAGCCACGTGTAGGCCACCTAAACTGATGGAGCGGGTCAGAGGATAATGAAGCGCATAGAGTGAAGAGGATCACCAATCTTCCTGCAGAGTCAATCACTACAAACCTCCAAACTTCATGTGGTCCTTCAGATTAGCTCAACAACAGAGCAGAGAGCTTCATGAATGGGTTTCCATGGTGATAGTTATACATGACCATGACCATACAAGTCATACAACACCAAGTGCAATGCAAAGCGTTGGATGCAGTGGTGTAAAGCATGCCACCACTGGACTCTAGAGCAGTGGAGGAACGTTCTCTGGAGTGATGAATCACAGCTTCTCCATCTGGATATCTGATGGAAGAGTCTGGGTTTGGTGATTGCCAGGACAACGGTACTTGTCTGACTGCATTGATCCAAGTGTAAAGTTTGGTGGAGGGGGGATTATGGTGTGGGGTTGTTTTTCAGGAGCTGGGCTTGGCCCCTTAGTTCCAGTGAAAGGAACTCTGAATGCTTCAGCAGACCAAGACATTTTGGACAATTCCATGCTACCAACTTTGTGGGAACAGTTTGGAGCTGGAACCTTCCTCTTCCAATATGACTGTGCACCAGAGTACAAAGCAAGGTCCATAAAGACATGGATGGCAGAGTCTGGTGTGGATGAACTTGACTGGCCTGCACAGAGTCCTGACCTCAACCTGATAGAACAGCTTTGTGATGAATTAGAGCAGAGACTGAGAGCCAGACCTTCTCAGTGTTTGGATCACTTTCAAATTTTCGATAACATTGTGGTCAATGGGGCCGAAAATTATGTTTCTCAATATCTCCGTTAATTATTGCCCAAAACTCATGAAATTTGACTCAGGGATTGACAATGGGAACCTCTATCAAATTTCAAAGGCTGATCCGGATCTGATCCAGAACGTAGATTTTATCGCAATCTGTAAATTGCTATATAGGGGAATCGTTCCACTTGGCGGAGGTCTGCGCTCTGTGAGTGCTTTTCTAGTTTTAGATGTTTCCCTGCTCAAACACGCTTGGCTCAAACCAATAGGTCACTGACAGACTTATGAAGACATAAGACACTTATGGACTAGGCCCATACAAACTGTATGGAGGAAGGATATGACATACTACATTAACTTGATTGAATTAAATATTAAATTGTGATTGGATATTATCTTAACTCACCAAACTGTTTTCCTTTTGTTTTTCTGTCATAATTTCAGATCTGCCGTCAGTGTGGATCCCTTCTATGAAATGCTTGCTGCCAGGAAGAAACGTATATCACTGAAGAAGAAAGAAGAACAACCGTAGATTGCTTCCTTCATTCTGTCCTCTATCTTCCATCATCCCTGCTTTTTACACCATGTTCAAAACTTTTGTCAACCCACCTTGCTTTTTCCCAAATGCCTTCTTTTCCTGCACCAAGGACTCCTTCCAATCCTGTCCAGTAAACCGGAAGCTGCTTCACACTGAAGAGCTCACCAACTGTGGCTTCCACTTACACTACTGCTGTTGTACTCAACCTGACACTACACCCAGAGCACAACATCTGTCTCGTCTTCTCACCTTCACTCTCATTTAAGTGGACTGTGAAGGCTGCGTTAGACCATATTCACTCTAGTGCTGAAAAATTTCAGGACACTGTTGCATTTTTGGCATTTCATTCATTCTTACTCACTTAAATTATTTGAAAATGCTTTTTCCATGTCTCCCAATTCGTGAGTGAGAATGTGGACTTAGTGATGCACTTCTGTCTTTTAGACAACTGAAACTTGGAAGAAAAAAAAAAACAAAAATAGTTCAATAGCAATATGTAACATTGCAGGTTTACGTAGCCCGTACATGCCTGATAGTGCATCATGCAGTGTGCTTTTACAAGATTTATCTGAGGAATTAATGTGGAGATCAAGAACACAACAGCTTTCTGAGATTTATCTGCATTGGTGTAAATAGGGTCTTATTCAGGGTAGCTTCCATGTTATAAAGTCTTCTATCACATTTATTTATGACGCCTTTATGAGAAGCGGCCTTTCTTGATTGTGGATACTGAAAGCAAAATGTGAATTCAAACACTAATACATTTATATTAAGTTATTGTTTTGGGAGGTGGGGGGGGCACAGGCACAAACAGGTGAGATTTTAGGTAACTGGGATATGCTCACTGCTTCTCACAGTAATCTTCGTGGCTTTAAATCCACAGTTAAGTACTGAAAGATCACAAGGACAAATGCTATTAATGTATATCTACCAAGGTTTGATGGTGGAGCCTTGAGGTAGGGAGTCTCTCTCTGTGCAGATAGCTGCTTGTTCCGGCTCACTGAGAAACTATATACTTCAGCATGTTTTCTCAACATGTTTAAGCAACAGCAGAGAAGAATTTTACTCTGGAGGCTTGTAACAAATCCTTTATCTATACTAAGCAATTATCATCATGTTCTGTCAGATTCAACATCACAGCATGCCACACATCGCTTCCTTCATACTCACCAGTGCAAGATAAAGACCAGCTTCTCTCACCAGTAATAACCATTTGAGCCAGATGTGACCGCTACAGTGAGTGTATGAAATCACAAAGGCAGCTCATTACAATGTACACTTATTGTAAATAGATGTTAGCATATTTGTTTACAAAACACATAGAAATGATTTAATTTATTCTTTATTTTTTTGTTAAGATCAGAATTTTGTACGAGCTACTGTATTTCTGCATGTTGATCAACGAAGGCGTCAGTCGTAGGTACTGATGCATGGCTGACCATGTTAATGCACTGATTTGAAAAGTGTTAGTGTTCCCTGTTGACTTGGAAAGATTGCATATAATAATGAAGCTGATTTAAGCGTTGAGTGAGCGATTCAAATAGTTACTTTTGAAGATAAGGTGTATTTAGTTCTCTGATTTAACTCTGACCACCTTTTTTTTTTTTCTCTGTCTCTCTCAAGGAAATTGCATTCAGTGAAGCACAAGCAGCCTTCACACTGAGCTGCCGTGTCCAGCTGAAGTGTGAAGGAGCTGTTTACAAGCTGAAATTGCAATTTAACATCATAGCACACTGATAGATGGACAAAAAAAGACCACTAAACAAAGAACACTAATAAATCTTTATTCATTATGTATTGGTAGCATTGAGAAGTAATGGATCTGTAACAATTTTAGATTTGTGTCCAGTGATAGATTTGCTTGACTTCCAGTTCATAAACTAGTAGTTTAATGAACTGGTATTTAGATTGTAGGAAATAATAATTGTCTGCTGCACTTTATCAATTTAAGCATTTTGAAGAAAATGCTGTTTGACTGACTTCAGTAATTCATGCCGCCCTCTACTGGTAATAACACACTGCAATATGTTGAAGGATGAACCCCTGTAAATTTATACAGCAACATGTTCTTATCTGTTCCACTTATTGAAGCATCAGTTTCTCACTAACACGTACTGGCATTATTGATTCTTTTTCGATCACCTGGTACTGATCACGTTGCTTTAAGCTTAAGGGGTTCTCTGTTATTGACACTCATCTTACGTTTTCCTCCATCTGACTGGCAGAGGTCTAACTTTAAATCTCTATCCCTCTTCTTCTTGTACATGACTTGAACTGTCTGTATGCTGTTACTTTCTTGGGATTCAAGTGCCAAAAAAAAAAAAAAAAAGAAAAATTTCCAAGTAAAAAGCTAGCTTGAAGACTGAAATGATCAGAATAAAAGAGGCTCATTGTTTCTGATTTGTTTAACTACAGGGCCACTTCTTTCTGAAAATGTTTATTTTGTATTTATTTATTTTTTTGTTTACTGTGAGGTAATGCATCATCTGTACACGTAGCAAAGGAAAACCACGATACATTGATGCCAGTAAACTACTGTGTTACAATGTTAACAATAAAAGGTAAACGGAGACCATGGATTTCTGGTTGTTTTTATTCCTTCTGGGTTTTATGTAATAGCATCTGTGATGTAAAGCTGTTTTTATATATGGTCACACGCGTATACACAGATGTGTTAGTGACTGTGCAGAGTTGCAACAATTCTGGTTTTTAATATGTTGTTAGCTTCAATCTTTTGGAGCAGTTATGTTTAGCCCTAATTATTTTCAGGTGATTTCCATTTGTGTCATGTATGGCTTAAGGTCATTAATACCTTTATATTAAGATGTGTATAATTACTAGGCCCCTCCACTTATATTTTTAAAAAGGCTTATTGATGTCACTTTTTAGTTCATTAGTTCCTCTGCCAATGATATGTCTCAAACCAATCAGATGGAGAACAGGGCGGGTTTTGGAAAAAATGTGCTTCAACCGAGTCTTATGTTACACAGATGCTCAATAACCCGAGCAGAAAGATGTATCATTGGAAAGTAGGATGGAGAGTAAAATCATGAATCCTGGCGAAGATGCCCTTCTAATTGATAAAGGATTTTTTTTTTTTTTTTTTGTAATGGCGCTGGGAGGGAAAGATGATTAGCCTGTTGGCAGCTGGTGTAAGAAGTTTAGAGAGGCAGGTGCTTGCTTCTGCACTTTGTGCTTAAGGAAGCTAGTATATGCAACTCGCTATTACAAAAAAAAAAAGTGTCACCACGTCACAAATCAGATCCCGCTCATAGAGCAGCTGTTTGGACTCTACAACACGGTTTCTGGGAGCAACCACCACAGCTGATGTACCAGCATCAATTAAGGCTGGGCGGATAGATCCAAATATCGATAATATCGATACCAACGCCGGTATTGATATCGAACAATACTCGTGTAAAAAGATCGATACTCAAGCTTTTTTCTCTCCCACAAGCACTGACTACTGCAAAGTGCAAATTCATTGATGTGTGTCCTCTAGAAATGGGCGGATCGATCCAAATATCGATAATATCGATACCAACGCTGGTATTGATATTGAATGATACTTGTGTAAAAAGATCGATACTCAAGCTTTTTTTCTCTCCCTCAACGCTGAGTAAGAATTCATTGAAGTCTGTGTCTGACACGCTGTCGCTGTGTCCTCCTCCCCCTCCACTCTTGCCTCGTCTTTTGACATTGCATCATCACGTGGCTCAGCGGTGTCAGCCAAACAAGCATGCAGGTAGACTCAGTCTGGCCCCTCCCCCAGGCCCGCCCACTCAGAAAAACCATTATGAAAAGAACAATTCAACTCTAAGGAATATTTACACAAAAATGTCAATTGTGATAATAAAGTATTTTTTTCTGTCACCTATAAAGTTGGCTGAAATTTTATCCTGGGTTTTAACAAAATAATCCAAAGACAAAAATCACAAAAACACCAAAAGGCCAGCAGTTTCATGATAGATTAAGCTTAATATAAAAAATATTGGTATTGGTATCGGTATTGGGAATACTGGCCCTGTATTTGCTTGGTATCGGATCGATACCAAAATCCCCAGTATCGCCCACCTCTAGTGTCCTCCTCCCCCTCCCCTCTTGTCTCCTCTTGGCGTTGCACCGTCACGTGGCTCAGCGGCACCAGCCAAAGAAGCAGGCAGGTAGACTCAGCCTGGCCCCTCCCCGCCAGACCCGCCCACTCAGCACTTTGTCTCACCCCTCGTCGACACACACACGTCACAGAGAGACAACAGAGCTGAAGTACTGTGAAATGAAACAACTGCAATAGTTTGTAAAAAAAAAAAAAAAAAAAAAAAAGCTGTAAAATACAATGGAAACACAACAAATGTATTTAAGCACATGAAAAACCATACAAAAGGAAACAAAGAACTGCAGACACGGAGAGAGGAGGAGAGACATCCCCATTCCCTGGACCTGACAGACTCTCAACCCTGAGACAGAAGTCATTGGCAGACACTTTATAGTCCAACAGAGAGTATCCAGGTAGATAAGAGTGGTCACTTTCAGCACCAATTCATATTAACTTTCAAAGTTCATGTTACTGAAGTCATATGTTACTGGAGCCAACTCAAAAAAAATATAATTAAGACCTTGAAATAACCCAGTACATGTCATGTCATGCAATGGAGCCTGGAAGCCCCCTGGCAACTGGTTGCCCCCACCGCCGTCAAGCCAGCCCTGGCATTTCTCACTCATCAAAATTAATTTATTGTTCACCGAGTTTATTTATTTATTTATTTATTGTCCGCTATTTATGTGGCGCAAGGACTCTTTGAGTAGAGCTCAGCGGCAGCCAGATATGAGCGACTACCCATCAGCCAATCAGAAAATTGCATCCTGTCACATATCAGCCAATCAGAAAATATCAGTACTGTATCCGGGTAAGATACGAATAATCAACCGCGCCACGATGAACAAGCGAGAGGAGGAGGCGCGTCTTCAAATGAGCGCAGTAAGTGATCTCATCTTTTAATTTTGTAAAATGACTTCATATACAAGAGGGAAAAACGAGAACTCAGTCGGTTGGATAATAATAGGTGTTTTTTTTATAACTCACAAGACCACATGTTAACCCTCTATGGAGCCCCATTTGGGTCATAATTCAATGAATAAATGAGTCTATTATTATGAAATACGTATCCATTATTATGAAATACATGTGTATTATTATGAAACATTTCCCATTTTTTTTGGCCAAGATGGCGGCGCACATGGACACCGCGGCACACGGCTCTCCACCCCAGTGCTCTTTTTTGTTTTATTTCTTCCTACTTCTTGCCCTAACATGGACCATCAGTACTCCGCACATCCAGTACATGCGCCAAGTACTTTTGGTCATCGTATCTATCAAGAAAGCTGCCGGCCCAGACGGAGGTCCAGGCAAGGTGCTCAAAGCGTGCGCCCACCAGCTCACCCCGACCTTCACCAGGATCTTCAGAACCTCCCTGGCCCAGGCAGTGGTCCCGTCCTCCCTGAAATCAGCCACCATAATCCTGGTGCCGAAGAAGTCTCCCGTCACCAGCCTGAATGATTACCGTCCAGTGGCCCTCACCCCAGTAATCACCAAGTGCTTTGAGAGACTAGTTCTTCACCACATAAAGAACCACCTCCCCCCAGACTTGGACTCCTTCCAGTTTGATTATCGGGCAAACAGATCCACTGAGGACGCCATCGCTGTAGCTCTGCACTCTGCTCTGAACCACCTGGAGCAACAGCAGAGCTACGTCCGGATGCTCTTTGTGGATTACAGCTCTGCCTTCAACACAATAATCCCAGACATCCTCATCACTAAACTGACCACCATCGGCCTCCCCCCCTCCCCCCTCCCACATGTGCCTGGATTAAAGACTTTCTTTCCAACCGACCCCAGACTCTGAGACTTGGCCCCCACCTGTCCTCCACCCGCATGCTGAGCACCGGCTCTCCTCAGGGCTGTGTGCTGAGCCCCCTCCTGTTCTTCCTGGACACCAACGACTGCAGTCCGACCCACAACAACAACCTCATAGTGAAGTTCGCTGACGACACTACGGTGGTCGGACTCATCTGGAAGGGGGACGAGGCAGCCTACAGAGAGGAGGTCCTGAAGCTGACAGCCTGGTGTTCAGAGAACAACCTTGCTCTGAACACCAAAAAAACAAGGAGATCATTGTCGACTTCAGGAAACACAACACCGACCCAGCCCCCCTCTACATCAATGGCGAGAGAGTGGAACGGGTCCACACCTCAAACAGTATCTCCTGGTCTGAGAACGTCACCGCCATCACCAAGAAGGCTCAGCAGCGGCTGCACTTCCTGAGAGTCCTCAGGAGATACAACCTGGACTCTAACCTGCTGCTGACCTTCTACCGCTCATCCATACAGCATCTGCCACACAGCAGCATGAAGTCATCAAAAAAAAAAAAAACAAGTCTGACTCACATTCTGGGAATTGTCTCTGAATTTTGGCACGACTTTACTGGTCACCTCCTTTATGGCCCTGCCGTTCCCCAGCATATTATTGACCTGATATTATAATACAAGATCATCTGAAAATAGGGACATTAAGATGAATAATACTCCAATCATTTATACCATCATCTGCAGAATAAATTAATCTCTGGAATGATTTATTTCCTACTAATTTACACACGATGTTCATGGATGTAAACTGGTATAATTAGTTATCCATCCATTACCTTCTCCTTCTCCAAATTCAGGTTGCAGCAGCAGCAGCAGCTTCAGAGAGGTCCAGACCTCTCTTTCTGTGGCCACCTCTTCCAGCTCTTGTGGGTGAATACAGAGGTGTTCCCAGACCAGCTGAGAGGTTCCAGTTAGGAGATTGTCATCTCGACAGTCACCAATGTTTGTGTCCTCAGCTCCTGACAGAAGTCTCTGCAGTCTGAGTTTGGGGGCTGAAGCCCCTCGACCACGGTGAGGTGGTGATTCAAGGAGGAGTTATCCACAAACTAATAACCATTATATAGTCATGCTTTTTTCTAATCATTAAATATTTGTTATTTTTAACAACAATATATAATTTCACCTTAATTTTTTTTGTTTCAATTTAGCCATTTGGGTAAAAAACAAATGTGATGGAGATTTTACATGGTAACAGTTAAAAATGTAACATTTTCCTCTGAAAGAGATCCGATCAGATATCAGTTGGCAGTCATCTAAAGCAAATCAAAGAGGATAAATATTGATATCAGATTACTTATCAATTTTAATTGGAGAAAAAAAAGAGAAAGTAATAAAGAAATAAGTGTTCTGGTGGCTTTGAAAAGCAACGACACTGCAAGGAGTGGAACCTGGTTCTGGTGAACTAGAAGAACCACTACCAGCACCATCAGGTATGAAAGGAGACTTTGCTTTGAAATACTGATTGTTCTTTTTATTCATCTACCTTTTAAACATTTTTATTTAACAGTAATGATTATAATAGAAATTTCTTCTCTGTGAAGGGTGGGAAATTATGTTTTAAAGTGGACGTGCATCAGGTCAAAATGTTTTTTCTGTAAAATAAAAAAAATGTGGGGGATACTTGGAGCTCCTGGATAAAACCCAAGCAACACAGAGGGAACATACAGTACTAGTCAAAAGGTTGAACAGACTCAGTTCATGATGAATGAACAAGTGTGTCCAGACGTTTAACTGTTACTGCGTGTGTATAATAAACCTCTGGGCTGCCCTTTGACCTGTTACAGTCCTGCTTCTGACTCCTGATTTTGGCTTTTCTTGAAATGTTTGGGTTGACTCAGGGACTTTGGAGTCACAGATTTGATGATTCGCCTCCACAGAGAAGGTTTGTCCAGCGTTTTGGAGTTTGCATCAGAAACAAAGACCTCTTCTGCGTGTGGGACCTCAGTTTGTGCAGCCGAATTATCCGGTTTTGGTCTCGACAAGTCCTTCTGTTGGAATGACTTCCTGTGGTTCAGGGGATTTTTCAAAGATCTCAAGTTGCTTGTTGATGGCAAGTATTTGTTTTTCCTTATTACGTCAATGCTTTTTCTTTTTTCTTTGTAATAATTCTTCTAGAAAGGAGTCATTTTCTACTTGAATGCCCCCAACCAGCTCAGAGACCCCTCTGGTTTTTCTGGCTCTACAAAGATCCAGGTTGGAATCAAAATGTCAGATTCAGGAACTTCACTGAAGACATCGGACATCAGTACATCTTGCCAGATTGGTTTTGTTAGTTTGTACATTTCCACTCAGCTCAGACTGGTCTTTGCTCAGCTCTGCTACTTTACAATTAAGTTTTTTTTTTATCATTTGATCCTTTTCTCCCATTTTTGAGGCCATTTGAAGAATATTGGCGTTCTTTTTTTTTTTTTTTTACCTTCTTTTTCATCTTTTTCATCTCTTCAGACTTTAGTCAGACCTTGTAAGGTTGATGTTCTTCCCTGTTTTTTCCTGACCTTCCTGTTAAATCTGTGCCTTCTGAGTCAAAACTAAATATCTGGTTCAAAATTGAATTGGGTTTATTATGTCATCTACATCAATTGTACATATTTTATTTAAATTGGGTTTTGTGCATAAACCCGTTTTTAAGCATTTCACACATTGGAGTAATTCATATGGAATACAGACACAGTTTCTTAAGTATTTGAAACAAATTAAATGTATGAATGAAAAATGATAAAATCTGTCATTGTGTATTTAAAACACATTGGGTTTATTGGTTTTATAACATATAGCTCATTCCTCGTTTCATTGACATTTGACTGACAAATATGCACCACATTAAGTTTATTATTATGTTTATTATGAATAATATAAATAATAAATAATCATCATCAGTCAACTCAGCATATCTGAGATCAAATTAACTACTAGATTCTTAACCTGTTCAATCCCTAATTTGTCCCATACAAAATAAAATATGCATTTCACTCTTTAGACCCTCCAAACACATAATATAAAATTCTTTTTTCATTTCCTGTTGGTTATGTTGGGGAAGATATAGGTTTTATACTCTGCAACAATTGTTGCTGTTGGGAAACCACATAGTCTAAATTTACACAAATTCTTTAAATTAACCTTTTTACGCCTTGTGTACAAATTGTGCTCTACAAATAAACTTGCCTAAGTATTTATGGTACCTCAAAAACCACACAGAGGGTATGAGGGATGATCATTTCATCAATGAGTCTAAGGGCTCCATGTGAAACATGTGCCCTTTGTGTGAAGCGAGGCTCCACAACTTGTACCCAAACCAAATAGGTTTGGCCCAGATAAACTGCTTGCAGCCATGTTTGCCATGGTACTCTATTTGAGAAGTCACTATCACAGCCAGTCACAATTGCCTTTTTTCCAACTGTAGGACTAACTGTGATGCAGCACTCATCACTTTGGGGTTCCTTTAAATCTGGAAGATCCAAAACCTCCGACAGTCTTAGATTGTGTAAAAAAAAAAAAAAACAAATATAAAATGAATAAATAGAATTAAAAAAAAAAACCTTTGAGACTATGACTATGTGTTATGCACTATTACATTTACTCTTCTTATGATCTAAAGATGCATGCAGGCTAATAATTCTCATTATATATTAGTAGTAACACACATGTGTACAAAATATTTATGTGCTTATATCTGTTAATTATGGTGTCTCACTTACTTCCTGGTGCAGACAGGATGTAAATAGGCCTGTTCGTGTGACCATTCACGCTAGTTACATGACATTGATAGAATTTAGAGGAAGACTATTATTGTATTTTAAAGATTGCATTAGCTGCCCAAAGCCAAAACAACACTTTTATAATTTCCAGAAGTTATAAAAAAAAAATGTCTGGCAACGATTGTTGCCGGTGGGATTAAATTAGTTCATGGTTTTATTTACAATTATCAAAGAAAATCACAAAGGTAAAGTTTGAATCTTTTAAAATGTCAGTTCATTACATACTGTACAACATTAAATATACAATCAAGGCCAGATTCACGAAGCCACAGTGCAATGATTTTATTTTATAAAATGCCAGTCAGAAGTTAAAAACTAATTCAGTGAAAAAGTGAGAAATGTCAGTGGTTTGTTCAGTGAATAAACCTGCCATAAGATTATATAAAAGTTGGGGGTGGGGACAAGAGGATAAACATTTTTCAAATGTCTAAAAGAGTCCTGTTTCAAGTACAAATCTGAGGCAAGAGTTTCGTGTATAAATTAAATAAAATCATCAGAGGCTACAAAACACTAAAATCTGTCTGACTGGATCTTCAGCATTTCTCTCAAAACATCTATCTGATACACAGATTCATAAAATTACAAAAAAGCAACACAAATGTATTTTAATCCTACGGTTTCTTTGGTAAATTAGCCGTATGTTTCATGGAAACCTTTAAAAAGAGAATCCAAAGGAATAAACGTTTCTATGAAATACATTCAAACTAGCATTTTACAGTCTGTTACTTCACCACAGCTGAACCCATGTCTGCTGACACAGACCTGACAGTAATAATAATAATAATAATAATAATAATAATAATAATAATAATAGGTTTTATTAGAAATATGACAATATGTCACACTCAGCACTTGTCCATTTATAATCAAACACACACACACACACACACACACACAGACACACACGGTTACAGTAGATAATGGCCTGTAACTATGGCTCAAGACCACTAGGACCCTACACGTCATCTGTAAATACAGATTTATCACATTGTCTTTTTTCTTTTTTGATTATATAGAAAAGTTATTTTAAAGTAAAGGCATACACTCTGCATTTTGGAAGTCAAATTACCTTTTTTTTTTTGCTGCTTCCTTAGTTTCTCCAAGTTCCTCTTCAGCCTAACAACCTTCAGTGACAAGGATCAAATGGGTATTTGGCAACGCCTCCGTGCAGCTCCACATCTGTTTCAGACCAAGAGATGACGTCTCCTCGGAGGTGGCTGCCGCAGGAAGCCAGACTGTAGATGTCACTGGCGCTCAGGACTTGCGACCACATGTGCAGGTCTGACATCTCGCCTACATATGATTGAGTGGCATCAAAACGGCCCCCCAGAGTGTCCTGAAGAGGAGAGACAAGGTTGTCAAAATCTCACTCATTGCCCTTTTCCCCCCTCCATCATTAGCTCAGGCTACATCCATATATGCATGAGTAAAAAGCTGGTTAAAACTTGAGATTACAGGCATTCAGTGCTCACAAAATACAAATGCTGATTTATTATGTGTAATTGTTTTTCCCTTGTATGAATGTTCTGGGACAGTAAGCAGCTCCTTGTTTTGTTTTCACCTGCTCTTGTCCCAGGATGAAGACCCCTCCAGGCTTGATGGCGTGCCAGGGAGAGAGATTAATCCCGGATCCCCTCTGCACCCCATCCTGGTAGGCCTCCCACTGCCCATCCCTTGTTGTCCACGTCACACACACATGGTGCCACTTCCCGTCACTCAGAGACAAAGGCAGCGGCACAGACTGCGGGGAGGGTGGTGGAAAAACTTTGATTATTAGATTATATCTTTTAAAATTGCATACATATCCATCAAAAGGTTTGTTTAAAAAAACTATTCTTAAATCATCCTTGGACTAAGCTAGAGGTTTGCTGTCCTCTAGAGATAAAAAAAAAAAAGGTCAGATCAGTGTTTTGTTGCAGACGTAAGCACAACTATAGTGACTTTACAAAGTTCTTCAGAATAAATGTAAATTTAACATATATTCTTGCTGGTTCTGTAAGAGTATCCTAATTTGGATCGCATCTGTGTCTGAACTGAATTCTCCATAAACTCTAAGGACAATATAATGGAAATTATCAGTTTAAAATGTGAAGAATTAACTGCCAGACACAAAGTGTTTTTGATTAACAATTGAAAGTAATGTTTTATATGAAGCAAGTCAAAATTCTAATAAAGTAAACTGTTTCTGGGGTAAAATGGTCAGTTTAATTTGATTTAAGTGCATAGATGTGAAAATAACATTTCAGATTCTTGGAAGCAGTTACCTATAAAATCCTTTGGCAAGGTTTTTTAGGTCTAGCTTCTTTTATGAATTAAACATGAAGTCAAAATTGGTGAATATCTTCAAATTCAAGTATTAATCTCAGATAACTGAACTAAAAACTTACCATTAAATATATATAAAATAAATACTAAAGTACCTCTGTTATGTTGTTATCATGAGAATAAATGTTGATGTTTTGGTTGATTTGATTAGATCTGATTTATATTCAAACTACCAATCATGCTGGAATTCTACTGTATGAACTTTGATTGGTTCATATTTTCTAACCGAGTCCTTCTAAGTTCAGAGGAGAAATGTTGGGTTGATGTCTGCTTTCTCTCACCTTGTCATCAATCAGCAACTCAATAGGGTTGTTTCCCCACTCAATGAGCACCAGTTCATTGGACTGTCCAGGCGCAGAGTAAGAAAAAGGGTGTCCCTAGTCCCAGACCCACCCCTGCCTTCATCCAAAGACACAAAGTCAGAGCGAATATCTCCTGCAGCAGAGTCCTCTTCGCCCGGCCGTACATGTAGTTGGTCCTCATGGGGAAGCTGATCTGGAAGGCATCGAGGTTCACGTTTTTTTTCCTTGTGGGACCTGTTCAAGAAAAAAAAAAAATTACAATCTCCCTTCAAGGCTGATTGAGTAGTTTTCGGTGTGGAGATCATTACTGGATCACATGAACATCTTCAACAGAAAAAGCTTGTTGCATGCAAATTTCAATTATTTAATTAGAGTAAATTTTGTTCTTTTTGGTGTAGAGTTCAATTATTATATTTGAAAAAGAAGCTAAGAAACCAATCTCACCCTAGTGTCCTTTTGATAACTATTTTTGACCTCTCTGTGCTGACATTTTTTTCATCAAATGTTGCAGATGTTACATGTGATCATTGTCTGAAAACTGCAAAAATACGTACCTGTGTGGTGCAGCTGGTTGAGCATCGATTCCAGTTTACTCGAGTGGAAACCAGTCCGTGGCCCTGGAACTCTGTACCCGGTATGTGGAAGATAACTGGGGATGTCCACTTCATTACTGTGGTGATCGACATCATCATCTTCATGGTGGCTGTCGTCATGGTCACCGTCCGTATCATTATGGTCATCATTGTGGCTGACTTCGTGATGCTCTGTGTGGTCGGCTCCGTCGCTGCCGTCGTCGTGATGACTGTCATTGTGACTGTCTTTGTGGTCATCACTGTGGTGGCTGTCGTCATGATGGTCGCCATCATCTCTGTGATTGGAGTCGTCGTGGTGGTGGTCGGGGCTGCTGAGGGGGCCGGTGTGAGGGTGAAGCTGCTCCTCCAGAGTGCTGATCTTCCGCTGCAGCAGCTCCTTCAGAGAGCTGGAGTATGTGCTGGATGTGTTCCTCTTCTGCTGGGAGAGGTTAAAACAACAGGTCCATTCTTGATTATTAATAATAATAATAATAATAATAATAATAATAACATTTATTGACACCTAAGGGTGCTATGCTGCTGAAATTTTGCCGCACACTGGCCGGGGTGAGATTCAAGCATACGTTGCGCTGCTTGGGTTGCCATAGATTCACTATTTCCAAATGACCTTTGATTCTGAGATGCAGCTGGCAGTTGTGCTGTTACTCTGACCCTCCCATTCCCTCTGTGAGTTCCCGTGTCTGTCTCCACTTCTCTGCCGTTCAGGTAATCCTGGCTTTGTTCTGGTGCGTGCCCTGATTACAAGTCTTTCTCAGGAGATCATGATAATTACTACTGATCTTGGACCCCTCCACCCTCCACCTCCTCATACACACTTCACAGCTCTTGATGTCTATTTGTGATTGTGATCCAGGGAAGAACAGCAGCATAAAAAGACTGATAAATGCAAATTTCAAAGAGACTCTAAAGCATCCAAAATATCCACTGAATCTCGACAGTGAAGAGAAGAAGCATCTTAAATTTGTCGGATCACTTCTGAGCCTGTTGCTGCGCTCAGATGCCCCCTGGGGAAGGACAGAGGGACTCTCTTGCCAGCAGTGAATGGCTTTATAAGATTAAGTAATTCATTGTTCTTTGTCTTAAGTACTCAGTGGACATACCACTTTGGGACCTTGACAAAACAGCCTCGTGACAACAGCATTAATCCATTCAAACCACGTAAATGACGCACATGCACACAACACAAGCATCTCTTTACCTCTATCCAGCTCTTTTTCCTATGTCAAGTGACTTACATTTACTTTAACACACTTCTTTGTGAATACAACTTCGTCTGTCTTTCAATAGGTTTGTCCAAAGTTGATAAACGCCTCCGGCTGCTACTCACCTGCAGGTTGTCCAGTCTCTCCTTCAGAGCCTGCAGCATCCTCTCCATCTGCTCTGTTGACGATGTGCTGTCCCCTGGAGCCGCATGCTTGTCCTTCCCCTGGTTGTTGCCGCCGTACCCTCCCTCATATTTGTTCCCCCCCACAGTGGAGGGATAGTGTGGAGAGTCTGGTATGAGGTTGCTGTTTCCATGGTGACCCTGCTGGTTGCTATAGTGCCCCTCGTCAGTGTACGTGTGACGACTGGCCGTGCCTGTGTGTTGTGCGTGTGAGCCGGTGCCGTGGTGATCGCCACGTCCGAGGCCCTCACAGAGGGTGAGTTTGGCTGTCAGCTCCCTGATGGTCTCCCTCTGGTCCAGGATTATCTCCTTCTGCTGGACGAGGCTCTCCCTGAGGTGGAGGATGGTGGCTTTGGCCTCGTCGCTCGCCCCCCACCAGCTGCTAGGAGGCGCGTTTTGGTGGATCGGACCACTGGGGCCCGCCCCAACACCTGGACCCGGCGTAGGGAAGCAGGAAGGGTCAGCATCCACAGGAACTGGGGTACACATGAAGCGCGGGTGTGCTCCATAGTCATACTCGGCCCCCAAAGTGAAAGATGCAGGGTCAAAAAAAGAAAACGCTACGAGGTGAAGGAGCAACTGCAGAGACAGATAGTTCCTCATGATCCCCATCCACAGTGCAGCCAGGAAGACTAAAAAACTTCACTCGACTTCAGTATGTGTGATGCAGGTTGAAGTAAAGGTCGCGCCGACTTCTTTGAAGTTGTAAAGGAAACATCAGGGAGAAAGAAAACAAACTCATCAGTGAAAACTGAGCGAGACTTTGTTTCTGTGCTGGATTTCAAGCTGTATCTTTCCTCTTCACTGAAGAATGAACAAAACCTGTGAAACAGAGTATTAGACATTAGACAAAACCCTTTTAACAGCTAAACTAGAGCTTGGACACAATATTGACTGAATATTGATATCCCTGCAGTACGAAACAAACCCTTATATAATAACTCAAACAGAAACATCTCAGACAGCAGAATAAGTTTTGTATTGTGGTTTTCAGCTTGTTGTCTGTTCTATTTAACAGTTAGGAAATGTTCTCCTAAAAGGATCTTCATTCCTCAGCAGGATGTGATGAAAGCTGAACGTCCTGGTGTGACGTCTGCGCCTGGACTCAGTGTCAGTTTGTCTGACCAGTAACCTTGAAAACAACCAGAGTCCTTCCAAAGGAGGATTATTCCAAGTCAGAGGTCAGACATCCTGACAGGACCAGCCGGCAGGATCTTTGCCGGATCAGTCGCTGCAACTTACTCGGATTGCTCTAACACCTTTGAAGCCCAAAAAAGATGAAACCATAAGATACCTTCACGCCACTAATAATTCTGCTCCATTATTTTTATCAGAGGGATTTGATCCGGAGGATGACAGCACAGATGCATTTCTAATATTAATGGATAACTGAACACCGATCTGAGTTCATGCTATGTTTCTTGTATCAGGGAGGGAAGCTGACCTCTCTGTATCATGTCCTTTATTATTCAGGGTCGGCATTTTGAAATGGCAAACACGTGATGTGGTAGCTAAACCTCACTGACCACCTGTTGCTCCCAGTGACCAGCTTCTGTCATGAGTGTGTGTGTGTTGCAGTGTGTGTTTGCGTTGACCGTTCATGTATGATTCACAGTGTTTTATCAATAATGAAACAGAGAAAAAAAATGCCAGTCGTCACACGTTTTACAGTGCAGAACACATCCACCTTCATTTCAAAAATTTTAAACGATTTATTAAAAAAAAGAAACAGAGCTGCTGAAAAATAATTCAATATCTTAGACGGAGAAACATGTTTACAGCATGGTTCTTTGCAGTCTCAAGGGGCTCTGCCTTTTTTATGTTCTGTCTGCTGCTCCTGTTGTAATTTGTGGGGCTTAGAGGAGAGACAGATGGAGCCACAGAACCGTGTCACACCCAATCTCCATCGTTTAGCCCTAAGTTTATTATCACCCACAGGTCTTCCAATTAACCTAATTAGAAACAGTTGTTGCGCTATCTTAGCCGGAGATAAGTGGACTCGGACACTCCCCTGTGTGTGTGTGTGCGAGTGTGTGTGTGAGTGTGTGTGTGTGTGTGGTAATCCACAGCAAGCGGTGGGGTCGCGCATCATCCCGGCAGCATATGGTCGAGGTAGGTATTTAAGCAGTGCGATTAGTCTCTAGTTTAAAACTGACAAGTCCAGTTAGACATGTGATTAAAAGTCAGTTGATTCTGACAAGGTGGCGTTAAAACCATCATCGTGCCAGTACGTGACAAAATCAGGGTCAACATCATTTTCTCTGGTATGAGTTTTCACACCAGCTGAAACATTTTAAAGACACGAGTTCTAGTTCAATGTAGTTGTTTAACCAGGAATCCACTCTGTACTTTGAGTTCATCAAATTAACACGGCAAAAGTATGGAAGAGTGAATATAAGCGCCAACAAATTCCTTTCTAAAGAAAAACATTGAAATCCTGGGAAGAGACATTGAGTTTTTTCTTGAAGAAGTGAAGAATCTGACAGCTGTTTCATTTACTGAGTACCCTCATTAATGAGTTTCAGGTGCATTTTCTGATTCATTACTCCCTTTTATTTCTAACTGGACTCTACAAACACAGCAGCAACATTAATAAGCAAGACATTTATAGAAAATAAATAAATAAAACTCCACATAAACTAAGAAAAGAAATGGGTGAAGCTTTCCTGCCTGTAGCTGTCACTGGTGGAGATAATCCCCCTCGTGCATTAATCCATATACACTTAAGTTCATATAACCAGTTTTTTTTTCTTACTGGAAATAGTTTTAAAAAATCTTGATGGTCCCATTTGACAGAAAGTTGAATACCAGTGCAGGCCAAAGGATAACTAAAGCATAACAAATGAATCAAACTTTTGTATCTATTAAACCTATTGCAGAAGAGGCTTTCTTTGGCAAATCAGTTATTTCATCTAATATTTGTGATAATTAAACGTGAGTTCCAAACAGGATGTTTAAAGCCTAAATTAGCATCTGTCTCTAAGGTTAAAGTGTGTTAAAGCTGCACCGCTGTGCTTCGACCAGAGATTCTGCTGCAGTAACCAGAGTCTTACAACCTGATTCTAACTTTTTCCACACTTCTCTGTAACTATTCACTTTTTTCCATATGCACATATATTAATATGCAATTAATGAACATGAGCATGTTCTTACCTCAGAGCTTGTGTGATCACGCTGTGAGATAGTAGGCGCACCTCCGCACGCTGATGAGATTGGAAGAGATTTACTCCAGAGGAGTGCTCAACTCGTTCTATCCCTCCTTCATTGTCTCTACCTCTTTTCTCTCCTCCCTTCTTCCTTTGTTGATCTTTTTTTTTCTTGGCCACACCCCCTTTTCTGTCAGAGTTTATAACATTTCCACTTTTTCACCATCTCTCGTCTTCTGGTTGCAGATCCCAGAGTACAGCTCTAAATGAAATTTACAGCACCGACAAACATTTTTAAATTTGATTGACGGTTTACAAATCCCATCAAAGAGAGCAGCAACACTCGCCTCGGCTCCTCCGGCACACGTCACACAGCTCACCTACATCTCAGCACACGAGCAAGTGGCCTGATTAATTCCTCGGGTGACTGACGGCCACAGCAGCAGCAGATGGTTGCTTTGGGGTCAAAGCAAATCAGACGCAAACAAAGGAGCCGGACTGCTGTTTACAGGACCGGTGCCAGTACTTAGGTTATAGATAACGGGTTCAGAGACAGACGCATAGGTCAGACAAGGCTGCTCTTTTTAACTGATGTCCCAGACGTGGACAAATCTGGGTTCAAAATCAGGCTGGTAGAGGCAAAAATAAAAGCTTTTGCCCTTTTATTTATTACAGATAATTACTGACTCATCAAATGTAGTTCTGAACTGGTAGACTGATCGGTCCAAACCAGGTGCAGAAAAAACATGTTTAATCGAGTCTACAAAACCATTGTAAACCACCAAAACCAACTCTAAGGAGTTTGGAGACAGACAGTGTACAAATAAAGGAATTCAAGAGCATTGTTGATCTCCCGAACAGAGACCTCTCTAAGAGGCCTGTAAAAGTCTGCGAGGTCACAAAGAAGCCCTGAAGACAACCGAAGGCCTCTTTTACACTGGTTAACTACAAAAGTTCATGAGTGCACCATCAGGAAAACAATGTCCATGGCAGGCTGTAGGAAGAAATCGACCTCTCTCCAATAGTAAATCATTACTGCCAGTCTACATTTTAGAAAAGTTTGCATGGACAAGCTAGAAGGCTTTTTAAAAAATCATTTTGTTTATGGATGATATTAGATTTGGAGATATAGAAACACAACACGAACCTTAACTCACCAATGAAACGTGGGAGCACCACAGTTTGCGTGAGGACAGCGACCCATCATCAGTGGAAGAGTGAATTCTGAATCAAACCAGTGAATTCAAAATGAAAATGTCAGAGGACCTGAACATGAAGTGAACTTTCATAGATCTTAATAGTGTATCACTAAATAAACGACCAAGTAAAATATTGTTGTTTCATTTGTTGTTTCATTTAGGACTTGTTTGAGAATATGATGATCAGGAACATTTCAAAGGGTCCACAAATGTTCAAGTTTCACGGTATGTACAGTAACAATGTTGGAATAAATTTGAGGCATTTTAAATCCTTTAGAAAAAGGATTTAAAAGGCATCAAATCTGATCCAGCATTGTTGGAACACTTGGACAAAGTCCAACAAGCTTTAAAGAACACCCGAGTGACAAACGTTTAGACCACCTTAAACATCTTTGCTGTGTCAGCGTTCACTGGAGCGGCGCATGATGACGTGAATACAGATAGAAGTGAGGATGACTCATGTTTTCTTTATTGTTTAATAGGTCAGTGCCTCCCGGGTTCTCTTGTCTGTCAATCTCCTTAGCGTGCGTGAATTAGGCCCTGAGGAAGTGAGCGCACACAAACAGCTTTACAGCTCAAATCCAAGGACACGAGACCACAGATGCTCAAGTGTTCCCCACAACACTCAACCAAGCGACCCGGAACCCCACAGAGGCCACTTGTCTGCTGTGGCTGGCAAACTTGAGGTCCCACTTGTGCCTTTTTGAACAGAGAGATTTCTTCAGACAGCTGTGAAGAGAAGACGCAACTATCTGTTCACGGAATTTTCTATTGAAACCGTTTAAACTCAGACATTTAACATTGTGTCAGATTCTGAGGCTGTGCAGAGATGTTATTTTAATCTTAAAGACAAAGGTTTAAAATCTCACTGGAACTATTCTGTGCTGTTGGTTGAAGTTTTGCAGTGGAAGCGTTGCAGGAAGTAATGTTGCACCATTGCCACCTCCTGGGTAAAACCTGCAACTGAACGAGTGACACACACACACCAGTAGACTTCCAGTGTGAATCATGTCATGTTACTTTACACCTTTTTCTGCTTCTCCCCCACTATATTTTGGAGGACAAATGACATATAAATATGTTACACTAATAGGTCAGATGCTATGGACAGAGCTTGAGGAATGATAACTATAACAAGCAGCTAAATATACAGTCGTAAAAAAGAAAGCATGCCCTCTTTTTAGCATTTAGGATGTGTATTTGTACTTCAGGGTCATGGGGTCTACTGGAGCCTGCCGCAGCTGGGAACGGGCACAGGGAGGGAGTATGTCCCAGACGGTTGCCAGTCCATCACAGGACACACATCAGTATATAATAAAAATCATATTGTCTTGAAATTAATTAAATTAATCCTCAGATGAACAGCAACACATATATTACACCACGTCATTATTTATAAGAGCAACTAAATCAGAAGAAAAACTAAAGACACCTTCAACTGCTGGAGTGGAAGTAGCAGTCTCATGCTGCTGATCAAATGCATAATAATAATAATTAACTGACAATCATCAGGTGTGACTGCCTCCATAAAACCAGAAGGTTTGGCAGTTTGATGTTCGGGAGCATTCAGGAGCCCTAACATCGTGCCAAGGAAGAAAGGCATCATCAGTGATCTTAGAGAAGCCATTTCTGCTGCACACCAGTTTGGGAAACATTATAAACCCATTTGCAAACATTATGGAGTTAATTATTCCAGAATACAAAACATTATTCACAAATGGATATGATTCAAGACAGCTGCCAGTGTTCAACCCAAGGACTTCACAGACTTCAGTTACAATGTTCAGTTTCAAAGATTATGAATATGACAGTGCAATTAAAAATGTCTTAGCATGTATAATTGGAGGGAAGGATTGCCAGGAGAAAGACTCTTCTGTCTTTCAAGAGAATGGCAGCGCAGCTTAGGTTTTCAAAGTTGCATTTGAACACACCACAATGTCCTTTGGACAGATGAGACCAAAGTCCAGATTTTTGATCATAATGCACAATGCCAGGTTTGGTGATTACCAACACAAACATGAACAGGACATATACATGGACAGATACACACACACACACACACACATATACAGTATATATATATACACACACACACACTCACACTATTACAGTCAAATGTGAGACGATCTATCTGAAATCTAAACTAAAACTTGGCTGAAAGTGACCCATGTGACAGGACATTGATCCCGTGGACACAATAAAATCTAGAAAAGAATTCCTGGAAAAGAAAAGAATCAAGGGGGTGCAATGGTCCAGTCTAAGTCCAAATGTTAATCTGAATGAAGAGATGGGACCTTAAGAGGTATGTCCTGGAGTGTGTCTGATATCAGGATGTTAGCAGTAGATCCTTGGGGCCCTGTGGGTTGATGGGTGAAGCAGTACTGTTTCCCACAGATTCCATCAGTTCACTGAACATCTCAGACACTTTGTGTCTTTTTACCACTTCCTAAAAAAAAAAAGTCTGTTGAAAGATGCACTGCTGGCTTCCTGGGGAGGTGGTTCTGTCGGGGAAAGATATTTCCGTGTTGAAGAGTGTGACTGGCCTGCAAAAAAATAAAAATGTAGGTAGGTGGCAAGCGCCAAAATATTCACATGAATACCAGGATGCACGATTTCCCAGCAGAATGTTGCACTGTAACAAAAATGAGCAGTTTTTAACCCACCATTAACTGTCCCACTTCCAGTCCCAGCAGCGCTCTGCTGGTCCTCATTTCAGATCTGGCAGCACTCGTTTCCTTGTTGTTTCACTACTCACACTTGAAATGAGGCATAGCCAATGGCTTAACTACTTTTATGCCTGCTGGACGGTAAAAAATTTAAAGACGTGCCACTCAATCATGCACACAGAGGTGGCTCGTTATTAGTGGATTTCAGACCAACCTGTTTTTTTTTTTTTAATCCTGGCTTCAGCCCTGCCAGACCACAATACTTTAGACCAGGGGTGTCAGACTCATTTTTACTGAGGGCCACATCAGCATCATCGTGGCCCTCGAAGGGCCAGATTGGCAGCATGAACGTAAAAAAATGCAACGTAAATCAAAATAAATAAAATTACACTTTGTGGGCTGCCCCAGTAGTGCAGTGGTTAGGCCAGGCGGCCCATATAGAGAGGCTGAAGTCCTCATGTGGCTGGTCGCGAGTTCGACTCCCGGCTTGTCAACCCTTTGCCGCGTGTCTTCCCCCTTCTCTCTGCACCCCTTCCTGTCTCTCTACTGTGAATAAAGGCCACTAGTGCCGAAAAAAATTACACTTTAGTATATCGTTAAACAACTGTTTCTGTATTTATTATGTATTGAAGTTTCAAATATTTAAGTCAATATTATATTAAAATCAGGGTTTGTGGTTGTAAGAGTATCTATTACCTTGGTTTCAGAAGCGGAAGCGGTTCTTTGTTTTTCTTGTAGGTTAAATTTAGCATACTTAGCTCCGTGTTTTCTGTCAGAATGCAGACGTAGATTAAACTCTTTCACGACTGACACCGTCTCATAACACAAAAGACATACTGTTTCTTGAGATACAAACTTGTATTCGTTTTCCCATCGTTCATTAAACTGCCTTCCTTGTGCATCAATTTTTCTTTTCTTGGACATGTTGGGACTAGTTTGTAGAGGTTTTTCTCAAGTCCATCAGTTCTGAAAATCGTCTTGCTCATGGTGATATACTTTTATCGTTGCGGGTAACGACAAAATGCATTATGGGAGATGCAGTTTATTGTCAATGTGCGCTTTAAAGTGGAGTAAGCTTATTTTAAGTCTTAAAATATTGGTTTAAAATTTAAGCCAATAATGCACAAGCTCTCGAGGGCCACATACAATGACGTAGCGGGCCACATTTGGCCCGCGGGCCTTGAGTTTGACACCTGTGCTTTAGACCTTTACTTAGCACTCCAGTAAACCTAAACTTTTTTCCATCACTATAAACATTTTTTTTCCCACCCTTTTAAACTCCATTCAACTGCACCTTCATTTAATAGTTGGGTCACCCGGTTTATTGCAGTAAATGAAAGGCCTGGCTGTGTCCATGCAGGGCCTCCGCCACCTCCTCCTCCTCTCTGAGAATGGGGAGCAGGAATGTGTGATGGGCCGGGTGTATGTAGGCCAGTGATAGGCCTGCCTGCGCTGCTCTGTCTTTGGCTTAAAAAGTTCAAGTCATTATTCTCCTCTTGCCGCTATTCAGACCAAGTCCTGTTGGCTCATTGTTATTCTGGCCGAGTGAGAGAGGGACTGGGAGAATGGGAGGCTGACTGTGGTTTCCAACGGCAGGGAGCTGGTTGTACTGGTGGAGGTGCTCGTTTTCTGGCTGGTTTTTTGCGGGCATGAAGGCATGTCGGTAATCGGCTCAGTAATGAGGAAAGGTACTGGACGGCACCGAATATCTGACCCCGATTCCTGGGAGTAAAAGGAGGTAGAGGGAGGGGAAAAAGGAGAAAGAGAGAGAGGGCTATGTGGGAAAAAAGGGGTGGAGGGGAGGTGAGATTTAGTGCTCTGCTGGATGAAACAACCCCCCACTAACTAACGGAGAGGGAAAGTAGCTTAATAGGAAGACAAGAGGGGGTGTTATATTGTTCATTAAACAGTGAAAGACCCACAGCAAGCCTCTATCATTTCCCACAATGCGCCTCGAAAAGGTATGTAACTTCTTTCTTTCTTTCTTTCCCTGCAGCTGAATTATTTGTTACACAAGTTTAATCTGAGAGTTGGAGATCAAGAGGTAGCTCTTACAGGACTGAAGTGTGATGCCACAAATGGGTTGGTTCAGTCTTTTACACTGTTTTATCTTCTCAGGTGAAATCTTCACTGTGCACTTAACTCAATGCTTTTCTAAAGCTTCCACTTAAAACAGCTTCTTTGCACCATTAGGACACTTAACATTTGTTTTAGTGATACAGCAGACTTTATTAATGATGCTGCTTCTGATGTAGATGTAGAAAGGAGAGGGAACAGTGTGGGGTGAAAAAGGTTAATTTAGCTCTAATTTTTTTTTTTAAATCTAAGAAGTAAATGCATAGATTTAATCATTGCACATTAAAACAGGACAAGATCTCCTGTAAACCTCAAATGTTTACAGGAGCTCAGCAAAAGTTCTCTTGCTGAGTTATTCCTTCAATGGTCTATATTTTGTTTTGTTGTAAATGCAAATCCTTAGAATTTGCAATGAAATGTGAGGATTTTTATTACTGTTATTTTCTTATTTTCTTTCTTTTTTGGGGAAGTCATTTAAGGAGGCTGAACCACATGAATGCACCTTCTGTATCAGTTCCCAACCACCTGCGGACTTTTCCTGTTGCATCCTGAAACAAACAGCACTTTATATCTCACTATTAACCCTAACTAAGCTAAAAGATAATCACAGCTAGATGCCCCATGTGTCTTTATTTTAGTGTAGACACATTTTGCATGCAGTTAGGAAACCCTGAAGACTGCACACGAAGAACAAAGTCAGAACAAAGCTCCCACTTCTCTGTCTTCTCTCCTTCCTGACAAATTACAGACTTCACCAGGGTGGCCTTAATGAGCAAGAGTCTGGAAAGGTTTTCTTTGTGTCATATAGCATTAGTTGATCTGGGTCAACGTTTTTTTTTCTTCTTTTTTTATATAACATCACTGTAATAACAAAGAAGGCCTGCACGGGGAAAACCAAGAGAGTCTTTTGCCATCATATCCAGACTGGAAATCCTCTGACCTCTGGAGTGGTTCCCCGTTTGATCGGTCACTCTGCCAAGGAAACACTGATGTCCCCTGTTTACTCAGAGCTCTGACACCTGTGACTCAGGACTGGAGGAGCCCATTGTTCTTATCTGAAATTGTGCAACACGTCTGGCACACAGATCTTGGAGAAATATTTGGGTTGCTGTTATGCTGTGAAGCGATATCATAGAAACTGGTAGATGGGAACCGTGTGAACGTAGCACAGCTACCGCCCTCAGATGAAACCACAGATGGTCCTTGTGACCTCGCCACTTGTTTTGATGGTTTAAACGGTGGCCTTAGAAGTTGAAATGCCAACCTTTATGTGCCTTTGGGGAAACACAACTGCATAGTCAAGTACGCAAACATTTGAAAAGACTTTTGCAAAGAACTTTGAGGTTTTCTGGTTATTATTAATGTTGTGTGCGTGTTTTCCCTAATCTTATTTTCATCCTTTCTCTTTCAGGGAACTGGTGACCTCTGTAAAGCTTAGACAGGTGAACAGCAGAGTGAAAGAACAACACAAGCACATTTAGCTGCAGTGAATCTGCGACAGGAGAAAAATGTCTCGAACCGAAGAGGTCAGCAAAATGACAGAAAACGTATACAAGGTAAAACTGCAGGGCCTTTCTTCTTTCTTTTCAAGCATATATAATGCAGTGCACAAGAAGTGGAAATAATTATGCATTTACTTTCGGTGTCATTTCAACAGGGGATTCTGGACCAGTTCAACCCCAGTTTGAAGAACTTTGTGGCCATGGGGAAACAATATGAGAAGGCCCTGACAGGTCAGTCAGACTGACTGAGATGCTCCTGACTGGATATTTTTTTTCAGTTATCACTAAAGTTTATTCTCTTCTGCAGGGGTGACTGTCGCTGCTAAAGGCTACTTTGATGCTCTGGTGAAGCTTGGAGAGCTGGCGAGTGACAGCCAAGGCTCCAAAGAGCTTGGTGAGTGGGTGGCTGGACGAGACGGACCGAGCTGAGGAGAACATAATACCGAATTGCCTTTAGAACGAGTGGAGTTTATAGAGCGAACATGACAGCTGGTGTGAGAAGTGGGGAAAAGTCTGTGAGTGCTGCATGTGTTTTGTGAGCGAGGAGATAAAGACAAGAGGGGATGAGGAAATGTAGAGGCAGAGAACAGAGGGAAAGGGAGAGAGTAGGGCCATTGTTGGGAGATTAACAACACCACATGATCTCATTGTAATGCTGAAAACGGCGGGGGAGGCAGGCAGGAGTGTCGGAGGGCGAGATGCCAGCCACCACATACTACAGCGCTGTGTGACCGAGGGAGGGACTCGCAGCTGACCTCCACTGTGTAGATCAGAAACTCTGTCAAAGCAGCACGTTTGATGATATTTTCATTGGTTTGTCGTGTTTTTGGTGCTGAATCATTCATTCTGACATCCAGTGGCTTTTTATTGGCAGCTTTTGGGTGCTATCTTTCACAAATCACAGGTTAACGCTGCACTTCAGCAAATAAAAACAGCCAAAAAAAAAAAAAAAGTGTGTCTCTGTCGACATAATGTGAGGCTGATGATTTCTCTGCTCCTCACAGGAGACACCCTGTTTCAGATGGCTGAGGTGCATCGGCAGATTCAGGTGCAGCTGGAGGATGTGGTAAGCACCGGGCAAAAGCACACCCCTTTCTGTGACACTCAAATAATCACACTGTGATCAGTAAACTGAGTATTATTGGTTGTGATCATTTATAAGTGGTGACAACTAAGCATTTGAAAAATATAATTCAGGGGCCAAACCTTAGGGTCTGCTATGTGGGAAGTCACTGGTTTGTTAAAAAAAAAAAGAGTTCAGGCTTCATCATACATGTTATTGTGTGTTTTTTCTTTTTTAATGCTTCATGTAAATGACTTTATCAACAGTTGAAACTGTTTCACTCTGAGATGCTCACCCAGTTGGAGCAGAAGCTGGAGCTGGATATCAAGTACTTAACAGTAAGTTCCTGTGTTATTCATTCATCTACTTAGTTGTGCCTTTACTGGATAGAAGGGGTGAAGAAAAGGAACGCATTAAAGGAGAAAAAGAGGTGGAACAAAGACATGCCTGGAAACAAAAAAAATGAATCAATTTTTCTGAGTAAGAATGTTTCAAGAAATTTAGTGAACAACAACTACAACATAAATGGGTTTAATTTGCTGAAAAAAAATCCGTAGAGAAAACTGTTGGACGCTTATGTATTAAGCCAGTTTGTTAGACTTAATTTGCTTAATTTTCCTTGTTCATGTGACCCGAATTAACCAATGAATGATGGCTTTGCAGCAGGAAAAAGGGACAAACTGTTTCAAACTTCTTTCCATCAAAGTCAACAGAGCTGCCTGAGAGAATTAAATAACTGCGTCAAGAAGAGTCACAGTCATAAACTGCTCAGATGTGGCACTAAAGTGAAACCTGTTGACAGAAATTTGACCCGATCGGTGCAGACTGTAAAAAAAACTAATGCAATCTCTTCTAAAAGGTTCAGGCTGACCTGAATTAATATCCTGTATCTTACATTTCATGTTAATGCATAGAAAAGACACAGGAAAGTCAGGTTTACTACCCATATTTATTATTATGTTTTTTTATTATTATTGTTTTTAATGATTATCTGACATGTCTCTTAACTTTTTCTAATCCTTGTGTTTTTTTAATCATTCTCTTTATTTTATTTGAACCCTATCTTGTTTTTTTTTTTTTTTTTTTACCAGGGTCCTTCTTCTTTTTCAGCCTGAGCACTGTTGTCTCCTTGTATGTCCTGTTATATGTCCTGTGCTACTTGTAAATGTTTTTATATTATAATGAGGAAGACTCACTGCAAACCGACTTTACCCAAGGGAATCAATAAGGTCCTCGACCTTGACCTTGACCTTGGTGAAGTCAGAAGACTACCAAGGAAAAAAAACAGCCCCTTACTCGTAGCACTTTCACTCAACCATGTCAGTTTCCTGTATGTTGTACTTGAAATTCAGGGATTTTAGAAATAAATCTGACTTTTGCAACTACTTCCCTCTCAGGCGACTTTAAAGAAATATCAAAGTGAGCGAAGGTCCCAGTCTGAGTCAATTGAGCGCTGCCAGTCCCAGCTGAAGAAACTCCGCAGGAAGAGCCAGGGCAGCCGCCACCCGAACAAATACGGTGACAGAGAGATGCAGGTATCTGATGTTTAGATCTCAACCTGTTTCAAACCAGCTACATATGTTTCAAAGGTTGTAAAAAAGGCTACATAAATGAGACACCGACCTCTCTGGTTCCACAAATCCTTTAAATATATGAGTCCCAACCATCTTATTTGGCATTACAGCAGATTAGAAGGCAGACTTGTGTGGCCGTTTGTGTGTGAGAAATAGGGCAGTGTAAATAAGATTAAAGAACAATCTGCTTCAGCTGATTATTCAGGAAGCAAGTACCTTAGTGTAAAACCGTCAACTGGCAGAAATATGAATGATATAAGCTGAAGTATAAATGAAAATAAAAAGTATGGATACATAAGAGGAGAAGGTCACTAAGTCAGGTGAAAGCTTTTATGGTTCAGGTTTTGCCATCAGTCCACGTTACCTTTGAGGAATTGTCATATGAATGCAGCTCTGTTCACATGTGGGCTCGAATCTAAACTTTGTGGTTTTTACTTCAGTTTGTGGAGTTGATGAGTCGTCGCCAAGGCGAGCTGGACACCCTGGTGGCCACGGGCTACAAGTCTGCCCTCACCGAAGAGAGGAGGCGATACTGCTTCCTGGTGGACAGACAGTGCTGTGTCACCAAACTGCTCATAAACTACCACTCCAAGGTGAAAGCTCTCATTTGATCTCTTCCTCCTATCATAGCAATTACATCAGAAAATCTAGCAATTCAGTTACAAATAACAAGCCTGTATGTGCAATCTTTAAAAAAAAACCGTATAAACTAGTTGTGCAATCATTACAAAAAGGGTTGTGTAATTACCACTCTGCAAATACACACTAGAGCCAAGAATGTGCATCAGCCCATAGCTGAAATTAGTCCCTAACAAATGCTCTGTTGTTCTACTTGAGCAAATTTTATCCAAAAAAAAAAAAAAAAAAAAACAGGAATGATTTGTGTTATGAAACTATGCTGTGCATTCTTGAAGATGGAAAGTGTATAAAGATGTTAGGGTTTTTTTCTTTGTCTATAAGAGACACAAATTTGTAAAAAAAATTGTACTTCAGTTCATTTGTGTGTTTTTGAACGCATTCCAGGTTAGAGAGCTTCTGTCGCAGAAACTGTCATCCTGGCAGCAGTCGTGTTCACAGCCGACGAAACTCCCGGAGCGAGCTCTCAATCTGCTGCGTCACACTGCGCCGCAAAGCTCCGGGGCTGCTGGGATAGCCGAGGTCCTCCGTCACACCAAGCTCGGCTCTGCTCAGCCTGAGCAGGTCAGATCCTGTCTGCTGTGTATTTTTTGCAACAACTTTTAAAAAGCCCACAATGCCATCCTTAACACGGACAGAGCAGTTAAGGTTGACAATTAATGAGTCAAGTCACGAGCCAAAAGTTGTTTCTGAAAAAGATACAGTATTTTAGAATAAGAAGTCTTGGTATCGATTTTCCATAGCTGCTTCTTCCTGTTCGACTAGTCTGTTCTAGATGCCAACTGTGAAATCTTAGGTAGATATTTTAGTGATCTGAGATGTCAGTTTTTGACTGTATTTATTTTGACAGAATAGAAAGCCATTCCAAGTCACTTGGTTAAAGACATAACACACCAGAGTTGTTCCTTCTGATTAAGGGAAGGAAAGGAAAATCCTTTCTGAGTTTGTTTTGAGTTCACTATATTCATGACTCAAGTCATCAAGTCTAATACACAACTCTGGTTCCTGAACATTTAGGAACTCTACTGATTTCTGAGAAGACTGTACTTGGGTTTTCCTGTCTTGTAGTCACTCTGTTCTTCTGTTTTTTGGTATTTCAGAGGCTCTCAGTTCAAGAAGTCCCCCCTCTGCTGAATGGAGACTCCGCCCGCTCCCAGCTGCGCTCCCAGGGAGACACCGGTCCTCCTCAGGGCTCTCCCCAGACTTCACACTCTGCCTCCACCGCCGCAGGAGCTGCTGGAGGTTCATCCCGAGGGGCCTCTCCTCAGCACGCCATCACGCCACTGAGTACGTCAGCCAGCCCGCTCTCTGATGGCAGTGGCTCCGACAGCGCCAGCCCGGCAGCATCCACGCCCAGCACGTCCAGCGGTTCAGCCCAGCAGGGCGCTCTCCTTCTGGCAGCGAACACAACCAACCTCTCCCCGAGCCTCATCCCTTCCACAGTGATGTCACTGAGCCACATCTCACCGGCCAGCAGCTCCACACAGGGCATGACCCTCCCAATCCCTCACAGCGCCCCTCACAGTCCTCCGCTGTCCCACAGCGCTCCTCTCTCCAGGGCTATGACTCCAGTGCAGCTTCTGCACCAGCAGGTGGGACCGGGAGGAAGCAACACTTTGTCTCCGTCACATAATCCCTGGCTGCTGAAGCCTGGAGACATGTGTTCTACAGCAACTCTTCCCCTGCCGAGAAGACCAGTCAGTGAAATAAGGCTTGGTGGCTTTCAGGGTGAGATGTGAAACAGCATTGCCACTGTCTTCAGTTGGGCACCTCTTTTCTAATGTTTTGATTGTTACTTCTCAACGTAGGCTCCAGCCTCCCCAGGACGCTGCCTTTGGCTGGACTGACACGTGTGGAGGCCATGTTTGCTCACACACCTGGAGCATCCGAGGGCGGTGGAGGAAACTTAGGGGGCGGGGCTTGCTTACTTCACTTCCTACCTGGTGACAGCATCACCCTGCTTATTTCTGAGCCCAGAGACGGGTGGCACTACGGTCAAAATGAACGGACTGGACGGTATGATTTACATGTTAATTTCTATTTACTCTTATAATGAATTGTCTTCAACTGTTTGGCTTGTCTTGCTGCTTGAAATTTTCACTTTAGTAAGTAATGCAGTGAAATCTCCTGTCACAGGAAAGGCTGGTTCCCTTTCTCCTACACTCAGCCACAACACAGCAAGATGGATCACTTTGAAGGGTAAGAACACACAACTCAGACACTGAAATCTGATGCATTTCAGATTGTTTGAAGACCATGAACTCAAGGACAGAAAACCTCCCTCAGTTCTATTTAGTTATAATAAAACTCATTTTTTCAGCAATGGTATATAGTTTCATGTGTTTGATTTATAAGAGAAATACATTTTGGGTCCTTGCCATTAAATCTTTTACACTTTGCTTATATATTTCAATATTAACAAATCCTCCATCACAGAAGTGGAAAAAGTGACACAAGCTCCTGAACTGCAGAATGATACTGTTAGCCCTTCAGTCTTTCCACAGCCCTCTCCAGGCTTTTCTTTCCAACAACAACAGAGCTGTTCGATGCATTTACACAAACTCAACAATTCTCCACTTTCATTGTGCTTCCTCTTTCTTTTTTCCCCCGTGTGTTCCTGTCCTTTCTTTCTGCGACCTTCCTAGTAGCGCTCTTTTCTTATCTAAAGCTAACAGCACCAGTACTGGACAGCTCGACAAACTAGTGTCTCCAGGTCTGCCGGCCCTCACCCCTGAGTCGGAGGAGGAGCGCTCCCTTCCTCCCCAGAGGGTCAGCACCTTCCGGCCCCGCCCCTACAGCATGGCCGACAGCAACAAGGTCAGAAACTCAAAACCTGTGGCGGGAGGAGAAGGGTTAGAGCTGATGGCTGCGTTCAAAATCACTCACGACTCACTATATACTGGACCAACAGTCTCTTTAAGTTCTGAATTTTTTATGGATCAAGATATCATTTAAAAAAAAAAAACTGTCCCACTCTTTTTTTTACAAGGTTGCTACAATTCATTGAGGTTTGTGGGCATTTAATACTCTCTTAAAGTGCAAATTCTCTGAGCATTCAATGATCTCAACTCCCCAGACATCGAGTCTTGGGATGATTGGCAGTCGTCTTGAATGTTTTCCACTTGTGATTAATCTGTCTTGCTATAGAATTAGGGACTCTAAATTGTTTGGAAATTATTTTATGACTGATCCCAGATTGACAGCCTGAAAGAAAATTGCTTCTCTAAGATCATTGCTGATATCTTTCCTCGCCTTCTTTGTGTTATCATACACCTGAATGCTCCAGACCAGCAAACTGACAAAATTTCTGATATTCTAGAGGTGGTCATAATTGCTGATCATCAGTGAATCAAGTGCACGTGATTAGCAGCAGCTGCCTGCTACTTTTATCCTCTTAATTCCTGCAAATCAGTTGTACTTAGTTTTTCACACACCGATTGATTTGATTGTCTGTTATATAAGTTAAGAACCAGATGATTTTTATTTTTGCCATGATGAATCCATGAAATTGAAAGACACTAAGCTTTCTTTTTCACATGAAAATATATGAATGTATAGATAGATTTTCTATATCTTATATGGTGGACACAAAGTGTTCCACTTTCTAGTTCTACACTGCAAAAAGTAATATAGAGACAAGTGGATTTAATTGAGCAAAAAAAGAGCATAATGTTTAACACAGGTGATGTCATCACTGACTCCAGGGTGTCTGAAAGTGTTCTTTCATTACAATGATGGGCCAACTTTAACAGTCCTTTACATACTGCTAAATAGCTAGGAGGAGTTAATAAATAGAGGAATAGTTACAGGCACAGATGAGATACAGGTGCTTTGTAATGGCACAAATATTAATAATACACCTCTTCTTTGCATTACAGATCACCTCAGACTTGGCCTCTCCACCTCCTTCACCCACCAGGTAATTTTCTAGCAGCTCACAGGGACAAACCTACAGGGCCCCTCCACTTTCATACATCTGGTTGTTGGTATTGCAGCTCTGGAGGACCTTTGTCAGTTTGTGTTTTTAGCTTTGAGACTACTGATGTCAACATAAATGATATGTGGACTATGAGGTTCAGTTGACACAGATGTTTTGAAGGTAATAGTTGTCTACACTGATGTGTGTTTTCTTAAACCTTGAACGTTGATTTTCTGTTGCCGCTATTAAGCTAAGCTTGTAAAATATTACCTGATTTCCAAGAGGTGTGAAATTAAAGATGAAACATTTCTGTTTTTTTTAACATAAAAACAGGTTTGGTTTGAATTACATTATGAACTATGGAAAGGAGTTCTTAAAAACTCTTTCCTTTCTTTTCAGAGGCAACGACTGCTTTGTGCTAACAGTATTTCCATTATCTAAGTGAAAAGCTGTTTAGAGGATTAGTAACTGTGATTAAAGCAATAGCCCTAACAAGCGAATTATTGGTTAAAAAAAAAAAAAAAAGTGTCTCTTGAGGTTGCCAATCTTTTGCATTATGTAAGTGCGAAGTGTGTTTTGACCTTTTGTTTGGCACCTGTGATGGAGTCGTGACCTGTCCAGGGTGTAGCCACTGCCTTTTACCCACCGAGAGCTGACATGGGCTCCAGCAGCCCCCAGTGACCCTGAATAGGAAGAAGATGGATAGATGGATGGATGGATGGATGGATATTTCACAGGGGGTGCCAAAAAAAAAAGTAATGTCAGTGTAGACTGAATCTTAAAATCTCTATTGATTAGTCTTTGATCGAATTTTAATTTCCGTATTTGTTAGAAAAACATTATCCCTGCCTGAAAGATGAGTTTTACTGCTATGTTGAACAGTTTAACCTCAGCTTGGATCATTACTGATTGTAACCACGGCATATGTCACATGTATACTGATGTTTCCAGCTACCTTGGAGCAACACATTGTCAAAGAAAGCAGCTACAGGTTATTTATTAAAGTGTAACTTTTAATTGTTGAACTTTTCCGATTTACATGAACTAAAATTGTGTGTTCACTGCTTCCCTCTTGCAGGCCCAATCCATTTGCTCACGTCCGACTCAGAAAAACAGTCACCAACGACCGCTCTGCTCCCATCATTGAGTGAGATTTACATTTTGAGCACTGCAGACATCCTGCTGTCTCTGCATGAACAGTCCATCACGCCTCAGGTTGAGACCTGGAAACAGCGCACCAACTCGTGTGTTTGGATATTGATTATCTTTACATTTTTTAGTTGAAACATTTAAATTTGCAATTCATGTGCAGGAACAAACTGTTTTTACAACAACAACAAAAAAAAAAGGATCCATGTGCTGTGAATTTGACAACAGTTTATTTGATTTTATGGTTTTAATTAATAAAGAAATACTAATACCTAACACTAAGCCTGACAGAAAGGTGGGCATTAAGTGAAAATCAGAGTTAGTTTTTTTTTTTCTTTGTATTTGAGACCATCATTCTGTATCTTACTCATTCAACATAACTAACATTTCCAGATCGGTCCAGACCTGTGCAGGCAGCCTTGTAGATCTTTTACTTTGCTTCCATTTATTTTGTGCCACATTGAGCAAAAAAGAAATAAAATCTTTTTCTGAGCTGATTTAGGGACTGGATCCTACTGTGGCAGGCTGTACACCTTGACAGTTATGAGTTATCATGGAAATAGGACAGGTTCCTTTCTCTATTACAGTATTATATTTTCTAAAAAAAAAAAAAAAGAAAAAAGAAAAAAAAAGCCTGCCACATTGGTGCATTTTCATGAAAGCCGTTGAAAGCTTTTGAAATGTAATAAGTATCCAATTTTTTATTTTTAAATATTTAGATGAGATACTGGGAATATTTAATGAATCTGACACACTGAGTTGATTTTGTGTTATTTTTAACTTGTTTACTGAAAGTGGGAAGTGCACAAGACCCTGTCAGATAAATATCCAATATTTATGCCATTTAACACTAGTCATTCTTCTGCTGTAAAGTTATATATTATTATTTTAAGTATGGATTATTGGATTACTTTAACTTGCTTGTGAGTACAAAGAGCAAAATTTACTTAATTTTGAATAGTATAGTCATCAAGGAAATGTTCTCAGTGAATCCAGCAAAATTGTTCTGAGTGAATCCTGGAGCAGCAAAAACAACCAAGTTTAGAAACTTCACAAACTGTGAAGGTTTATAGCTGAATGTTTGGATAGTGCTTTCTTTTTCAGGGAAGTGTAATTTTAGCAAGTAGCATGTTGTGGAGGGTTCAAAGTCTTAAGATTGAAAGGTATGTATGGTTAGTCTTCGGACTTTATGTCTTCTTGATTCCTTTTCAGTCCCAAATGAAAAGCTTTTTACCATCTAGGCTAGTTAACTGTAGTTGTGTTTACCAATCAGACTGAGCAGAATCTTAAAGAGAGATGTGAAAGCCAAGACGGGCGAGATGGCTGAGCTTACTGGGGAATGTAACTATGAAAGTGATGAAGAAAGTATGTGGAAAGTTGACCAATGCCTGAGCAAGTGTTCATGGTAAACTAGAGACACTGAAAGTAATATTCTGCAGCTCTAAATTGCTACAAAAGCATATAAATGAAATACTGTTCCTGTGCACACTTGAAATTGTTTGTGCTTCTGTTCTGTCTTCAGATTGTGATCTTTCAGCACCTTGATGACACAAGGCATCACAGATGAAGTTTGTTGAAAATGATTTCTAGATGCAAATACTGCAGATCACTTTGTGTAGTGTTGCATCATTAATGAGGGGAATATTGTCGGTGTAAATAGTGTGAAAAACATCTGTGATTGTATTACTTTTATTTGACTTCTTTTTAAAATGATATGTCACTTTGGTTGAACATTTTGACTTTGTGATCGTGCAGAGAAACACCTCTGATAGTAGAAACACTGTGTAACTACTAGATGATGAATTTATTTATCGACTCTGAGATAATACAACTGATATATTGAACACAAAATGAAATGTGATTATTGCCCTCCGTCCTGCCTACAAAAGCTTGAATGTTTATTTTAGTTTGAGATGCACATTCTGATTGGTTTGTTAAGAGTTTAAAGTATGAATGACCTACAATTGACTGGGAGTTGGTGGCGCTGGTCCACAAAAGTAAGATGAAGAAAACATAAGATGAAATTCATAATAAATGGGTCAGAATTTTCAGTTTTACAATAGTTTTCCTTATGCATGCATTAGTGAATATTGTATTAAAAAATATGAAACTGATTTAACAATAGATTTGCACTAAATATTTCTGATTTCTTGCATTTTTTTTTTTGCCTGGGCATTTTGCTGAATACACTTTAAACTTTAAGTCATAGCTCATTTGCAGTTGTTACCATCTCTTGAAACCCAAGTGGAGACAAGTTCAGAGGTCTTTCACTGAAGTGAAATATTGCCAAAACATCAGAGAACAATGTGAACAGACTCAACAGGTCGTTATACTTTGTTGATGGAAACTCATGAGGAAAACCTGAATTTCATCTCATGAAGTAAAGTGTTAAGCGTACGTTTGCCTCTTAAAAGTGAGATTTCTGCATGTCCTCACTTCATATTTACAATTTGCTTGAATTCAGAAAGTTCAAATGGCGTTCTCTGTCAGGGTGCAGCACACACTGCATGCAACGTAGCACACGTGCTAAAACTGCAGTTGCACAGACGTAACATCCTTCTCAACATTATCACATTTTGTACGGCTCTACATGTTATTTTCCTGCCTCTCCTACTTATCCAAGTAGAAATATGCTGGGGTGAAACAAGATATTTATTTACAGCAGCATTAATCTGATTATGGCTTTTCCAAATTTAGCAACCAGTGAAGGATCAGAACTGCAGCTGAAGCTTTATTGTGAGACTGCTGAGGTTTTCTGACAAAATCTGTTTCACCATTGTGGCCATTACAAAGATTAGTGCACCAAACTGGCTGGACAAGTACACTTTTCTTTACAATTAAATACCATAAAATAATTTTTTTGGGTAAGGATAAGTTATCAACTTTCAAAAGATGGAGAAACTTATTAACTTGCAAAGCTGATCAACTGTGCTTTAATGCTAATGCTAGACTTCTTAGTGTCCCCGTGGTCAAGCCAACCAGTCACTTTTCACATTCAAGTCTGCCTGAACCGATGTGTGCAGAGTTCATTTTTTTCTGCAGCTGACAATACTTCAATTATGCCAACAGGCAATAAGTTGTGATTTTTACCCCCCATTACATTTTATTCAAGTTAATTAACCTTTTGTAATTATTTTATCATCCTAGAAACTTTCCTAACATATTTATCTATTTGCTTCTTGAGGTACAGGCAACATGTGTTTATGATTACAGAAAGGAATGAAGCAAGTCACAGCCTATCGTTGTGAAACGCAAGCTAGATCTGGGTTTACTGTTCAAAACTGTACCGTACCGACCCAAACTGAGCTGCACTGCTTTGTAGAAACATGGCTTAAGTGTATTAAATAATTCAGTATACCACAAAAGTAGAATTCAACTGAATATTTACTTTGAGACATTGACAGGGGCAACTGTGCAGACATATGAACAAGAAGAGCATCACAGGGATTAAGTATAAGAAGAAATTAAAAGTTTTTAAGCCATTCCAAACGATTTCCTTTTGGTTCTCGTGGATGGGAGGGAACATCAGGCATGTTTCCATCATCTCGCACAGGAACTATAATGGGAAAATGAGAAGAGAAAGCTTTGATGACTGCTGATAAATCAGTAGCTTTAATGATGTTGTGGTATCCAGAAGGGTTTCCCACATGCCAGCACTGATGCTTAAACACCACCTCTCTGAAATAACATCAGTGTTTACCTGGATAGTTGTTTGGCATGGCTGCATTCAGCATAGCTGTATATTTGGTATAGGGGCTGATGAATGGAAGAATGAAACCTGAGGAAATGAAAAATATACCTATTTAAAATATGACACAATTACATCCAAGCAATTATGACTACAGAGCTCACACAGGAACAATGCCCAGAGAAATAACACATCCACCTACCATCATGAATTACATTATTTTACATTTTAGAATCAAGTCAATTAATTTTAAAATATGCTGGAAACTTAAAGTAATCTGATACACTTGCATGAAATCCCCACCTTAAAAATAGAAAGACCCTGTGAGGCAGCAAAATGTTGAATAAATACCCCAAAACATTCAATACTTGATACCTTTACCCTTCTTGATGAGTGAACTTCACATTCAAATATAACTACAAAACAGTAGTTATATTTCGGCTGAATCATTTTAACCTTTTAACTTTTACTTGTAACCATGTTTACTGAATTTTTTTTTTTTCAGTTTGAAAAGAGTAAACAGTAAGAAAAGAGAAACAATTGCCAGTATTCACTTATTTAATGTACCACCTTGTTTCCCTGTGGTTAAGAAAAAAAAAAAAAAAATAGGAGAAATACAACAGAGTAAATGCTAAGACTAGAGAATTCCATTCCTTTGAATTATGAGCCTAAAAAGGCACACTATGCTATAAATTATTATTGGAGAAAACAACATTCAAGTTTGAGTTAGCAGTAAATCTGACAAATAAAACCATATTCACAGCAGCTGTCATAAAACTCACACACAAAAAAAGTTCTCATATCGCCATGGGAGCTTTAGTTAGTGTGTGGCTCCTGCTCAGCCAGGCAGACTGCAGAGACAAGGAGGACACACCAAACCAGTTGCTATAATATCACGGTTCATACATCTGCGTTCTTGAACACAGTCCAGAGACTGCAGGCCAAAAAATGTCCCAACTCAACAAAATGCAAGGACATAAAGGAAATGCAATCACAGGGTATGGCCTGTGAGAACTACACCAACACATTTCCAGTGGACCAGAAGACATGACGAGAGAGGATCATATTTTTTTGAGTAAATACGCTATTCTTATTTATACTTTGCTTAGTCTGTCTTGAACTCAACACTGGAAGGATAAGGGAATTGAGTAGAGAAGTTACTATAGTTCTAAAGGTCAATATTTGCACTTCACGCACTCAACTTTCAGTAGAGCAGGAAGATTTCTATTTTGATTTAAAGTTCTAAAAATAAAATATTTGACATATTTTTCATAATGCATTAAATGTACAATAGATGATGAAAGCACCTTTGTTAAATATCTCATTCACATAACGGTGCACACCTTGCCATCGTTACTTCTGCAAGATTTTTTTTCCTTTTTAACCAAACATGATATTGACCTGTATCCAATAAACTTACAGTGGGGCGTTTTATAAGTCTGTAAACAATTCATGAAAGTCTTTAAATGTACGTGGTCCACATGTTCTGAAAAAGTAAACCCATAAATAAATAAACGATTAAGAGGCTTAAAACATTTCTTAATATCAACAATGGATACTCGCATTTGAAACACTTTCTGTTAGATGCACGGTTTTACCTATTTGAAAGGTACGTAATTTAAGAATGCTATTTCACAAAACGATCTAACTATTCCAAAAACAAGAAGAAGAAGAATTATAGAACCAGTATGAAGTTTAATTGGTTGAAACTCTAAAAAACTGATCTGACCTACGTACAGGAGGCTGCTTTCTTACCTAACAGCCCGATCCCGCAGGAGACCGTGATGACAGGCTCTTTATTCCATGCATTTTTCAGGAAAGCACCGATTCCTGCAGAAAAAAAAGTAAATAGATAACTATTTTAAAAACCCCAAGAGAGTTAAAAAACCACCACAGCTGAACATGCTACGTGGTGTTGGCTAACATTAGCAATAAAGCCAAGGTCATTTTCGTTATATATCAAATCGATATTACTGTATTGAATCCACCCCGATCCACATTTACCCTGACTTCAGTTTTTATGTTTTTTCTGTGTTGCAAGGAGTAACAGTAAAGCTAACGTTTTTCCTTAGAGGTCCAAAAGTAACAAAAAAAATATGCGTATACCTGCCATATTGTCTGCTGTAGTTTTAGCCGAGATGGTGCTCATGGGAAATGAAGTGAAAACTGGCGTACGTATAATATCTGCGACGGTCGCACGTATACTGTATCTAGTTGCTTTACGTTTGATTTCAGTCGGGTATTATGTTCGTAAACGGTGTAAATTAAGCTTTCTATATTAACAGCAGAATTATACACAGTTTGTAGGTGAATTTGATTAGGAAACAGCTTACTGTGGAGCTTTAAATTTGTCGTTCACCCAGTTGCACCTCATCAATGTTTTGGGCTGATAACTCAAAAATGTAAGTATTGTGTGATAGTCCGTCGATGTTGGTCGTAGTTGATGTATTGGAAATATCTATGATTAATCTACTCAGTGTAGTATTAAAAATAATGTGCCAACTCAGTTTAATGAGCTCTGAAAAGAAAAGAAAATGCACCGTACTCTTCTCTTGAATTGTCTACAAAATCGAATTGTCTATATGTATATATATATATATATATATATATATATATATATATATATATATATATATATATATATATATATATATATATATATATATATATATATATATATATATATATATATATATGATGACAGAGAATTTTGTTTCTCTTCAGATGATGGAGGATTTCTCTGGCTTGGCTTTGCCCCCTCTGTTTGGAGGACACATCCTGGAGGCAGAGCTGGAGCCAGGTGGTGTAGAGCTTGGACCTGGAGAGGTATTGATCTTGATCATGCAAACAGCTATCTGTTAAATGCAGCATAAGTCAAAAATCTGCTCATAAATATTGTATGTAAGTAAGCATAGCTGCAAGGAAAGCCAAATTGGATGAATGTACCAGTGCAGCTGCTGGGAATGGAGGCTGCATGGATGACCAGGGGAAGATATGAAGTGAATGAAGCTGAATGACAATATTTAATATTTGGTGATGCTTTTGCGCTGATCTTTATTTCTCTGACATTCAACCTGGATAATTTTTCTTCCCCTATTGCTGTTAAGAACTGATTAAATATTGTTGAGACTGTGGGCAGTCAATCTTTTTCAGTTTCTGCAAAGATGCCATACCAAAAATGTTTGACAAGAATCACACATAATCCTAATCTGGATCAAACATTGTCTATATCTTTTTAACTCTAATTATATTTAATAACAATAATACAAGAAAAAAAAAAAAAGAAACTTCCTCAGGTGACAATTTTCTTTTCAAACAGCACATTATGCTGAGGGGTTTTTTTTGTTTCTTTTTTCTTTCTTCTTCTTCTTCAGGTGGAGCTTGATCCAGGAGGAAACGAACTGCTTGAGAGTACAGCACAAGAAGATGAAGAGCGGAGAGCTCTTGATAAAAGAAAATTTCTAGCACTAAGCAGGAGATGTAAAGAAATTGAACAGGTGTGTTCTAGTCTGTGTTTTCTGTTTGTCGGTAATAGTGCACACTTCTCAATTGTGTTTCCTTTGAAATGTGAAGAGATGTCATGGATTTAGTCACGTTTAACTGTTAACTTCAGACAACTTTTCTAGGTATGGAGTTACATGTGTACTTTAAACCGATGTGTTATATATTTAAATCCACATCAGTGTTTGGAGTTATAAAACCTGTGTCTCTGATATTATTTTAGGTTTATGACAGATTAGTAGCCACTTTTTTTTTTACCAGTCTGTAATGATTAAACTGCATTGTGTTCAGGTAAATCAGAAAATTCTAGTTCGCCTTCACCAAGTACAAAGAATAACACGGCGTTTGAAGAAAGAAAGACGGTATACATTGTTATTTTAATACCTTTGAGTCTTTATAAATTTAATGAGAATTTACCCTCTGGAGTACTCATCTGAAACTTCTTCTAATCCTTACAGTTTTCTCATGAAAACTTTAGATGCTCATGGGGATGATTACAGAAACGCCCAGCTCACTATACTGCTGGAGGTAAGGATTACTTGGATATGTGAAATGTGATTGTAAAAGTTAAAAAAATGTGGAAATATAAGGATAACAAATTAAAGAATATACACAGTAATAAATGTAGAAATGAAAAATTTTGTCTGGATTTTCATTAAACTCCTATAAATCTCTTTCAGTCACAATTGCATTTTTGGAAGGTATTGTTCCCCAATACAAAAAAAAATTGTTATAGATATTTTCTTTTTTATGGCACTCCCCTGACTTCATAGGAAATATGCAGTACTGTGTCATGAACTCATCTGTTTAAAATGCGATTCAAACATGAAGCTCAAATAATTTTGGCAGTGTGTGCTCTGTGTTGCAATATTTTTGGTTTGATTACACAAACTTTGTTCAGTAGAAAACTGAGAGAACCTGATATCATGTCCACAAGTTCACTGCCCCATGATTAACACATTTCAGTTGACATGCCAGAGTAGATTGCAAGAAGTTAAAACCTTTTTGTTTATGAGCTTTATGTGAACCAGAGAGTCTTGTTAGTTTGTGCTTTGTACAAAATGACGATCTGTAAATCCTCTATAAAAATATCTGATACTTATAATTTGAGCAAACTGAAAACTCTACTGGCCCAGCAATAACTCTGTATATATGTACAGTAATCCCCCACACTTCGCGGTTAATGGGGGCTGTGACCCCCCTGCGAATGGTAAAAACTGCAATGTGGATGTACATGTACATGTATATGTACATACAGTATACATGTATGCGCGTATGCAAAATCTACGAAGGGTACACTCACTTTAACGATCTCTCCTCTGTGCGTTGCTGACTAGTGAAAAAGATGGGAGATGCAGGGACGCGTGTCAGCCAATCAGTGTACAGACAACCGACGGCACAGTAATGCCCATCATAGCAGCAGCCAGTCACATTCGTTCATGGGGCCTCCTGTGTCGGCTCTTGTTGCTTCCCGAGACTCGTTCTTGATGTGATGGGGTTTTGCTTCAGCCTCGCACGCTTCGTTTGAATTTTTTTCATTTTCTTTTTTCAAATATTTTTTTCTCTGAATATTTTTGAAACTTCCGCGATGTACTGAGACCGCGAAGTGTGGGGGATTACTGTACATCACCATGATCCAGGCTATGTAAAGTTACATTCATCTGCCTTACTATTGGCATTTAGGCATGACCATATGAACATGTTTTTGGTCTCGAGCATAACATACAGAAAAATACAGTGAAAATACTTTTGCTCAAACTGTATTTGCAAACATGTTGTCATTATTTATTTATTTTACTCGACCCAATCCTAATTGGGTTGTCAAAAAATAACAAAAGACCAGATTTTAATGGTTCTTAGCCAACTGTTTGCTTTCCATTGTTGGTATTCTATTTGTCATATCTTACAGAGTGCTATGAAATAAATATGTTTTATGTGGTATATCAGGATTTTAATTCTAGTAAGTCTACCATTGCACTGACAAATATTCCCTGGCACTTGTTTCAGGATGAGTCTGGAGCCCACTTAGATCCTGCAGCTGCAGTTGAGGATGAAAGACTCAACGGAGTGGCTGGTTCGTCTGCATCATTGCTTCATGCAGCTGGGCCAAAGAAGAAGAGGCATCAGATTCCTCGGCAAGAAAAGTATAAAGACCAACAAGTAAATAAAGAACTCAGGTGGTCTGTTGTGGTTCATGAATTAGTATCCATTTGTTTGATCTACAACATAAATTAAATCAGCATTTAAGTCATCTGTCTCTGAATTTGTGTTTTATGTTTTTTTTTTTTTTTTTTTTGGGCTCAGATTGAACCAGACATGTCGGTGTTGGCAGAAACACAGTTTGGAGAAATGCCCAGCCCAACCTCCCTGTCTCACTGATCAGTGCCCTGGTGATGATGAAGACGTTGATGATAGGAGGGTCCAGTTTCTTCAGATGTTCTGTATATTACACGGCCTCTGTCAGCGTTTGCACTATTTGTTGTTTCGCTTGAAGGGTGTAAACAGATTGAATTCATGTAAGGTAAATTTTGTTCACTTGATACTTGTAAATTTGCATTGTAAATATGTTGTTTCCATGTTTTGTAGTAACAGTTGATGACAACATATAATTATGACTTCAGTGCAGTATCATGGACAACCTAACAAAGTATAATCACAGGTGGAGAGAAAACCTTAAAAAAAAATCGTGTTGTCAGGGAGTTCAGAATTCATCTCAGTAAGCAAAGAGAGTCATTCATATTAAGATGTTAAAAACTGCTATTTTGGTACAGTTTGTTTCTATTTTAAAGCTGTTTTTTTTTTTTTTTTAACTCAAAAACTGATGCGAATCTCAGCTTGATTGTTCCAATGTTATCTTTGCCTCAAACGTGTTTGAGCTGCTAAAGCAGCTGCTAAAGCAGCTCAAACTACTACTGCTAAAGCAGCTTAAACAAATGTTTTAGTTTCAGGCACTAATGGAAATAAAATTTTGAGCCTAATTACAGTATCTGCATATGGTCATGTCGATTCCTCAAGTGAACAAAAAAGTGTCCATTTAAAATGTCCATGCTAAGGATAATCTACACAAAACAAACACATTTTTGGCTTTGTGTCGATTCGTGTCACTCATAATTCATCACACTGTTGAGCCAATGGTTGGGCTTCGTTTCAGCGGATGCCTTACATTGACAGGCGTCGCTTTTATCCAATTAGGTCACTTAGCAGGAATTTAGGGCGGGGCTCGAGCGCGGAGGTGGGATTTTAGCCACCGTCCATCTTCAGCTACAGTACAGTGAACGAGCTTGTCGAAAAGAAAACAAATTTGGAAGTAAAGAAGACTTTCTGGAGTTTAGTTTTGGCTGTATTTGAAAAAAGACAAACGAAATCCCACACCCTAGGTAAATGTCGTACACAAGTACAAATTTAGTTGATCGTTTTGACCCAGTTTCCCTTTTTCCTAAATGTGGCTAGCTAAGCTGCTAGCTAGCATTTTCTGCAACAGCTAGCCTGGCAGTTAGCTACATTAGCTAACATTTTACCGATTATTATCTCCTTTTTACACAGCAAGACCACCATATATAATATATGCTGGACCCCAAAGTAATGATGCATGAATATGAAATACATCCATCAACGTGATTTGGGGCGCTTGTTTTGAAACGGGACTGTTAGTAACCGAGCGAAGTGGACAAGCTAGGCTCTGGCTAGTATTAACGTTAACTCGGTAGCTGGATCATTTTCTCTTGTAACTTTGTTAGTCATGTTGGTAGTAGGAGCAAGATTATTCTAGTTTATGAATTAAAGTCAGAGAGAGGTGGTCGTGCTCACGTTTTGCGTGAAAGTCACGAAATTGTGCAGCGATTGTGTTATTTGTCCTGCTGCTAGTGTCCACTGTTTAGCTGGATGGAGTTAACGTCAATTTCACTTGCTGCACACCAGGTTGCTCCTTTTCCTGTCGCAGGGATTTTGTTCTGGTTCAAAAGTTAATTGATACCCGATTGTGTTTTTTATTATTTGACAGACGGAATGTGGACATTGTCGTAGTCAGAGCCATGGCTGACAAGAGAAAACTTCAAGGTAAAACTGTTCACACTGCATAGTTCTGCATCGTGCACCGACTACTACAGTTTAAACTTCCATTGTTGTCATTACTTATGAAAGAAGTTGTGAAGTTCTGTTATGTTGCAGTGCCTTTTGTCAACTTATTTTGTCTGTGCAGGTGAGATTGATAGATGTTTGAAAAAAGTAGCTGAAGGTGTGGAACAGTTTGAAGATATTTGGCAAAAGGTAAGATATTTTTGTGCTGAGCTTTTATGGATTTTTTTTTTTTATTTTAATCATTGGAGATGTTAAATATACAGTTTTGATCGTTTTTCTGTATTTCAGCTTCACAATGCAGCCAATGCAAACCAGAAGGAAAAATATGAGGCTGACCTCAAGAAAGAGATTAAAAAACTACAGGTATAACACTGACATTCATTTTTACCAAAGATCTTGGTTTATTCATAAGGGGCTGTGTGGTTTAATGTTCACCTTCCCTGTTCTTTCAGCGACTGAGAGATCAGATAAAAACATGGGTGGCCTCAAATGAGATCAAAGACAAAAGGCAGCTAGTTGAGAACCGCAAACTTATAGAGACGGTATGGTTCAGTGTTTCCCTCTTTAAAATGTTTTATTTGGTGTCCTTACAGCAGTTTTCTCTGGCAGAATGCCTGACACAGTATTATTCACATTTGTGCAGTTTGACTACTCAGCTGACAGCAGTTTCACAATGCATCAAGCAACAACACCAGCAACATAAAGTGTGAAACTGTTTCCTCTAAATGGGCTTTTCTGATCATTTTGTGATCATTTCTTTGTGACATATTCCATAATTAAGGCTTGGAATAGAAGGACACAGAGCTTCTTCTCCTACAGATTCTTTATCAAGCTGTGATAGGTTCTTCCAATCTGGTTGATTGCCTGAAAAGGTGCAGCAACAATGACATGGGTCATTTGTCTGTTTTTTGGAAGACACAGATTCCAGTGCTTTTCTTTTTTTTTTTGATAGCCAGCTGCTTATGCTCCTTTCAAACTTGGAACAATTGATAAAGGATGCTGGTTTTCAGAGAAAACTGTTAATACAGGCACTTAGCTTTATGTACAATGATGGAATTATCGTAGCAAGACTTGAAAGTAAACAAGATTTATCTAATCTTCTTATCTTAGCAAATGGAGCGGTTCAAAGTGGTGGAACGTGAAACAAAAACAAAAGCCTACTCAAAAGAAGGCTTAGGACTTGCTCAGAAGGTGGATCCAGCTCAGAGGGAAAAGGAGGAAACGGGACAGTGGCTAACGGTAAACATCTACTTACTTAAACATCACTTGGCCTAAATATTTTTGATATCTGGTTTGATTAGAAGCAAAGAAAAAACAGTCAAAACCTGAGAATTGTAAGGGGGGGGCAAAGATGGCAATATTTAATAAACATTTGTCTTTTGAATACGTTTATATTTCTTAATACACTTTTCTCTTGGATTTTTCCTTATTTATAGAATACGATAGACACTCTGAATATGCAGGTGGATCAGTTTGAGAGTGAAGTAGAATCTCTTTCAGTCCAGACGCGAAAGAAGAAGGGTGATAAAGAGGTAAGTCCTACTTTGTTTTTGTGAGAATGTTTATTTCTGCAGTTATGGTGTACATTCAGTATAGTCTAGTAAATGTGATTTAACCACATGCTTGTATTCAATTTATTTAGAAGCAAGATCGTATTGATGAGCTCAAGCGGTTGATTGAGAGACATAGATTCCACATTCGCATGTTGGAGACAATTTTACGAATGTTGGACAATGACTCTGTGCCGGTGGATGCAATTCAAAAGATCAAGGATGATGTTGAGTACTACATTGATTCTTCTCAAGACCCAGACTTTGAGGAGAATGAGTTCCTCTATGATGACTTAGACCTCGAAGACATCCGTGAGTAGGGGCACAACAGATATATTGGGATGTTGCCTCTATTTGCTCAGATACCTGTGATACATAAGGATATAATCTGTTTTCTGTTTTTCTCTTGCAGCCGCAGCATTAGTTGCAACTTCTCCATCAGGTCAGGGCAACATGGAAGATGACATGTATCTCCACTCTAGCAGCACTCCGACTTCCACCACATCCTCTTCACCGATACCTCCATCCCCGGCCACTTGCACCGCTGTAAGTTCTTGTTTTTGTATCATTAAAACCTTCTCTCAGGGTGTGAAAGACTTGCTGGGAAGAAATGATTGTCCTGGCACAATAATGCACTCATTCCTCTTTTCAAATATTCATTTAGTTAACTCCTCTACAAAACCCATTGTGTTTTAATCCACTGGCTGATAAACTGAATCAACATTTCAAAAGTGGATTGTCATATCAAGGTATCTCCTCCTATAGGAGAACTCAGAGGACGATAAGAAAAGGGGACGATCGACAGACAGTGAAGTTAGTCAGGTGAGAGGCTCTCATCTGTGCTGTGTCACTAGATGAACAGTGTAGTGCAGCACTCTTCATCCTTGGTCCTGGACAATCACAGTGGCTGAAGGTATTTGGCCTTTCGGGCACCACAATGAAACAAGTTGTCTTTGTTGGGACCATGGTTGGAGACTTCTAATTGAATTATTCCTGCATATTGTCGGGCCTCTAAAGCTTAAAAGTAAATTATGCTCCTCATGTTCTCTACACCTTGATATTTTCCCTCTGGATGGTTTTAACTGAGATGCTTCTCTCTTAATGCTTTCGTTTTCAGTCGCCTGTGAAGAATGGCACCCCATCTTTGCTATCTTCCTTCTCTTCTTCCACCACCTCTGGGTCCTCGTCATCTTCCTCCCTTGTGTCCATGGCAAGTGTTGTTGGTGGCATTCCCGCAGTTCCCACAAGCAGCAGTCTTATAGGAAGCTTCAGCAGCGCAGTGCAACAACATCAGCATCAATCTGCACAGCAGCAACAACAACCTCAACCATCAAATCCGTTGCAGCAGCCACCTCAGACAAAACCTTCTGTTCCTTCAAACACCACTCCCAGCCCTCCTAGCAACCCTCTTCTTCCAATATCCACTGCCCCCTCTCTCCCTACACCCAGTACACCCAGTTCATCAGTCCCCAACTCTCAGCCCACATCTGTGCAAACCTCTGCATCCAGTTTGGGACTTGGGCTAGGGCTGGATTTAAGAAAAGGTGGCATGACAGGGACCAGCAGTGCCAACCAAATGCCAAGTTTAGGCTTGGGTGGCCATCCTGCTTCTTTAAACACAATGGCAGGGCTCATTTCAGGGTCCACCCCTGCTCCTTATGCTCAGGCAGCAGCATCAGGAGGCTTAGGTCTAAGCAGCACCACTCAATCCAGCATTTCAGTGGAGAGCAGCGCTTCCATCCCCACTTCTGGCTCCAGTGGAGTCACCACCAACGGAGGAGGAACAGGGCTTGGTTTGTTAGGTTCCAGCCCAGCCCACAGCTCACTTAGTGGGAGTATTTTGGGCCTAGTCCCTGGGCAGAATGTGGGTGCTGGTACCTCTCAGGTGCCCCCAAGTTCTGTTAGCAGTACCCCTGGAGTAGTTGGCATGATGGGAAGCAATGGAGGAAGCAGCGTGGTTGGAGGAGTAGGAGTGAATGCTGCTCCTGCTAGACCACCAAGTGGACTGAAGCAAAATGGAAGCACAAGTAGGTTAACTTGTTCTTGTTCCCGTTTGGTTTTTTAGTGTAGGTTTTCTATATTAAGGCATCTTCCAACCTCTCCCTCACCTGCCTTCAGGTTACAGTGCTGTAGTGGCGGAGAGCTCCACAGAATCAGCTCTAAGCACACCGAGCCAGTCACAAAGCAGCCAACCCTCATCTCTCAGCTCTTCAGCCAGTCAGCCGTTAAGTCATTTGTTTGCTTTACCTGAGTTCTAAAATGCAATAGCTTTTTTTTTTTTTTAATGCCAGTACTTAATTTAGTTTCCTTGTCATTCTCACTCTACCTGGCGCAGGATGGACAATGGTCCCAGCTTAATCAGTTCCATCACCCTGCCCCCCAGCTCTCCGTCCCCATCGTTCTCAGACAGCACACCTGGTGGCGGGAGTCTTCTCAACGGGCCCCATTCATACACGCAGGCTACAGAGGGCCTCAAGGTGAGCCAGACTAGTACGATTAGTTTCAGTTCATGCCATGTGTCCAGCAGCCTCTTCATTTTGGAGTATGGAGAGATTTGGCATGTGCGTTAAGCCAACACTGGTTAAGATTGTGAATAAGGATGGGTGAACTATGACTTATTTGACATGTAGTTTCTCTGGTATGTTTTTTTTTTTTTTTTTTTTTATCCCAAACTTTTCACAAATGCTTACTTCTTGAGTAAAAAAAAAAAATGAGCATCAGCATAAAACCCTGATGGTCCTATGCTGCCTTTTTTTCCTCTTTCCCTGTCAAGCATGCTCCATTTTTTTTTTTCTTGAACTGCTCAGTGCTGTATTACAGAGAGGCAGGAGCAGCAGCACTGTGAAGCTGGTTGGAACACACCCACCAGTTAGTAGTTTTTAGCTTGACTGGTTTAGCTTCTGCTAGCTCAAGATGATGATTCATATTCCTTTATATTCATTTCTTTCTTCCTCCATGAGCAAAATCTGCGGTCCACCATGGGCTTCACTGTGGAGGGCCCGGCCTGGTCCCTGATGTAATGATGTATAATCTATCTATCCTGAAATTTAGGTTTTTTGAACCAGTCTGTAAATATGTTGGCCCTAAGTGAAAAAGTAATTACCCTCCTTGTTAAATCATAAAGTAACTGTGGTAAATCCTATTTTTTTTTTTTGGAAAGCTGAGTTCAATCAGGCCTGGCCACACCCAGGCCTGATTACTGCCAGACTTGTCAAATCAAGCCAAAGGCCCCAAAAAAGCAAGACATGCTGCGATCAAAAGAAATTCAGGAAACAGATGAGCTAGGAAGTAATTGACATCTGTCAGTCTGGAAATGGTTAAACCCATTTCTAAAGCTCTGGGACTCCAGCAAACCACAGTGAGAGCCATTATCCACAAATGGAGAAAACACGGAACAGTAGAAAATCTTCCCAGGAGTGGCTGCCCTACAAAAAATTACCGCAAGAGCATGGAGACGACTCATCCAAGAGGTCACAAAAGAACCCACATCTAAAGAACTACAGTCTCACTTGCCTCAGTTAAGGTCAGTGTTCGTGACTCAACCATCAGGAGACCAGGCAAAAATGGCATGATGTCAGAGATCCAAGAAGAGAACCACTGTTGACCAGAAAGAACATGCAACCCAAATTCTGGAAAAGTTGGTGGTGCAGCATCTCCGCTTTTCAAAACAGTTTGAAGACGTCTGGGCATTGAAGTTATGAGTTTCTGGAGTTTTGTTGTTGGAATTTGGTCCCATTCTTGCCTGATACAGGTTTCCAGCTGCTGAAGAGTTTGTGATCGTCTTTGACATATGTTTCATTTAATGATGTACCAAATGTTCTCTAAGTGAAAATATCTGGAGTGCAGTCAGGCCAATTCAGCATCTGGACTCTTCTCTGACGAAGCCGTGCTGTTGTAAAAGCTGCAGTATGTGGTTTTACATGATCCTGCTGAATGAAATACACAAGGCCTTCCATGAAATAGACATCGTCTGGAGGGAAACATATGTTGCTCTAAAACCTTTAGATACCTTTCAGCATTCGGTTTCTTCCAAAACATGTAAGCTATCCATACCGGATGCACTTATGCACCCTCATACCATCAGAGAGGCTGGCTTTTGAACTGAACACTGATAACAAGCGGGAAAGTCTCTCTCCTCTTTAGCCACGGCATCTGTGATTACCAACAAGAATGTCAAATTTGGACTCATCTGACCATAGAACACTATCCCACTTTGAAACAGTCCATTTTAAATGAGTCTTGGCCCACAGGACACAACCATGCTTCTGACCCATGTTCAAATATATAGCTTCCTTTTTGCATGATGGAAGCTTTAGTTGGCATCTGCAGATGGCACCATGGAATGTGTTTACCGACAGTGATTTCAGGGCCCCATGTAGTAATGTCATTGACACAATCATGCTGATGAGTGATGCAGTGACATCTGAGGGCCCTAAGACCACGGGCATCCAATAAAGGTCTTCAGCCTTGTCCCTTACACACAGAGATGCCTCCAGTTTCTCTGAATCTGTAGATGAGATCTTCAAAGCCTTTGCAATTTGATGTTGAGAAACATTGTTTTTTTTTTAAAGTATTCTGCAATCTTTTTACACACTCTTTCAGAGTGGAGAGCCTCTGCATCTAAGGCATTTGTTTGTTAGCTAATCATGTTATAGACCTGATATCAATTGACTTTATTAGTTGTTAGATGTTCTCCCAGCTGAATCCTTTTAAAATATCTTGCTTTTTCAACCATTTGTTGCCCCTGTCCCAACTTTGAGACCTGTAGGGCAGGCATCAAATTTGAAATGAGCTCATTTAGTGGATAAAAGTGTAAAATTTCTTAGCAACGATAACTGGCAAAGTTTAAAGTAAGGGTGGGACAACCAGTTATGAGGTTTAGAGGGCAATTACTTTTTCACCTAGAGCCCATGTAGATTTGGATAGTATTTTTTTTTACCCCTTAATAAAATCACCACTTAAACTGCATTTTGTGCTTACTTGGGTTATCTTAAGTCTAATATGTTTGTTTAATGATCTGAAACATTTAAGTATGAGAAACATGAAGAAAAAAATACTGGAACATATGTTATTGAAGAAGGTACACATAAATGGGACAGATGCAAGTTTTTAGTAACAATTGGTTTGTGATTTCATGCTGTAGTGTTTACCTTTTCTCAATACCGCTTTTCTCTTAAGGGTTATCTGGCTTTTCTATTTTGCTTCGGCTGGCCACTGTGTGCTCACATCGACTCAATCTTGTCTCCTTCTTTAGGCTCCTGAGCCTCTCAGTTCTCTTAAGGCGATGGCCGAGAGAGCAGCAATGGGATCAGGACTGGACGGAGAGATTCCCAACCTACATCTAACCGACAGAGGTCGGAATGGTCAGGCATTATTTTCACACCTCTAAAAATTATCTTGCAATTATAAACAAAACATTTTTATTACACCTGTATTAGTAAGCTGGTTGACTCCTCAGGAATCCATGGGTTCCATTTCTTATATATATATAATTATTTTTATTTTTTTTTTTCAAAATATACCAACATGATGATCAAATGTAGCATATGTATCAGGTAGCTTAGTTGGTTTTTACTTTTTCAATGAAATAAAATAACTAAGTTGTCAATTTCCCCCATTGTTTTAGTATTAGACAAATAGATCAATTATGTAATTGTTGCACACTTCTTTTTCTCTGTCCTGTAGATATCTTCTCTGGTTCATCGGCAGCGCCTGGGACACCCGCCACCCCTCAGCCGTCCGTGTCAGAGGTCAGCATCCCCCCCTCACTCGGGGTCTGTCCGCTGGGCCCAACCCCTCTCCCCAAAGACCAGCTCTACCAGCAGGCAATGCAAGAGTCTGCATGGACACACATGCCACACCCATCTGACTCTGAGAGGATAAGGTAAGGGTGTCACTTTATTTTATTTTTTTTTCTTCCAACAGTCAGATATGTGAAAGCCTTGCATGCTCTTTATGGACTTGAAGAAAAATGTTACTGTGTTGGATGTGTTTCACATGGGTATCACAGTTATACTTTGCTAGCATTTCTAGCAAAAATACTTTGATAAAGACAATGACAAGATGCATATAACATGTACTACTTTTTGTGTTGTAAAAGCCTAATAGAAACTGAAGTTCATGTTACGAGTGAAGGTCTGGAATAAAGTTGAGTAGTGTCACTCATTTTCTGCAGCTAAAGTCTTCCTTTTCTGTTTTTGCCATTTTTCATTTTGACCAATTTCTTTAGCCAAGAAAAGTAAAGTTCGATCTTGCCAGTAACAGGAGAGAGTACATCACAAGATGCTTCTCTTATATCAACATGCAATGCAATGCGACATATGTTCACTTTAAGCCTTTTGGATAAACTACATTGTTATTAACAAACTAGGCAGTGAGCCACACACTTACACTGGCTACTAGACCACTTCAATTATCATTAATATAATGAGGTTTGATTTTTTTTTTTCTTTTTCCCCCGTAGTGTACTGGTGCCAAAGATACTCAATGGGACATTAATTCTGTTGCAGAAAGTGGTTTTCAACAAATACATCTGTTAAAAAAAAAAAAAAGGTTTTGTGATTAATTACAGTGTGCTACTGTTGAATAAATTTATTTTGTTCACCTGGTTGTTAAAGAGCTGACAGTTTAAATTGTAATTTTTCATTTTTTCCCCTTAAGCCTTCTATATTACATGTAGGAAAACAAAGTGCCATGAATGTTCTTGTCATAATTCATTTGCTGAGTTCAAGCGGTTGCCATGCCACACACTCTTCAGTGTTTTTCTTTTCCCACTTTCTCTTTCCCCTGTTCTCACTCTGACATATTTTGGATGGCTCTATCACTTGTTGGAATCGTACTCCTTCATCACTGACCCCCTCAGATTATTTTTTATGCCATCCAGCCTGAGACTATCTTTGAAGCAACTGAGTAGAGATTGGTGACTGCTGATGGAACGGCAGCATGCCTCCCATCAGAGGTATTTGTGCCCTCCAGTTAGTTAATTAGTTCTCTGGATTTTCTTTGTTCCTGTTGAAGGCAATACCTGATGAGGAATCCATGCCCCACTTTGCCCTACCATCATCAGGTACCACCGCACCACTCTGACTCCATAGAGTTCTACCAGAGACTGTCCACAGAAACTCTCTTCTTCATTTTCTACTACCTGGAGGTAATTGTATGCCCTATTAATTAGAGGTTAGGTTTCCTCTCTGTCATTTCTGTATGTAATCTCAATGATGTCTTGACTCTCCCTGACAGGGAACCAAGGCTCAGTATCTATCTGCAAAGGCTCTAAAGAAACAGTCATGGAGGTTTCACACCAAGTACATGATGTGGTTCCAGAGGCATGAGGAGCCCAAGACTATCACTGATGAATTTGAACAGGTGCAGTTTCAACACATTTCCCTTCGCCACTCACACTTCATCAACTTTGTGGTTTGTGATTTATTAATGGTTCTTTCCACCCTGCTGTCCCTTCAGGGCACTTACATTTACTTTGACTATGAGAAATGGGGCCAGAGGAAGAAGGAGGGGTTCACCTTTGAGTACAGGTATCTGGAAGACCGAGACCTGCAGTGACACACACAGAGGGACGTAAAAGGACAAAGACAAAACGTGCTGCTGTTGACATTCCGAGACTGAACTCCAAACTGTGGATAGAGATTGTGATGTGTAGTAGAAACCCTCTCCTGACATGGAGACTGGTGTCTGTATAGGCTGCATCTCAATGTGAAGCCCTTGCTCCCCGTGTAGTGCTTTGCTTTTGACAAAAACACCCCATGGGTCTGATCAAATGCACCGTGTTGCACGAGCTGGGAGGGCTCTCCTTGGAGATCTGCGTTTGTGCCTGTCTGTGTGCACACTCAGTATGTGGCATTAGGAAAGCCTACCCCATGCATGTTTCTCATTTTGTTTTCTTTTTCTGTTTCAACATGATTCTGTACCACCTACCCAACATGAGCCTGGAAGCCTTTGACTTGACACAAAGAACACCTTGGATTTAATTGTTAAACTGCCCATCTTGTATTTACTGTAATTTGGTGGTTTAGAAGGGGACGTACAGTGGACATTTAGTTAAGGAGTGCAGGAATGGCTTCTTTTAAGATCTAATGATGCCTGTTGAATATGGTCACTATTAAAAGATAGTGAGGAGTTATCAATTTTATTGATATTGTCTTGGTCGATTTAAAACATGATTGAGAGTGACCACAGGGCCTCTCCCTGTGACAGGGAAAGAGTCCTTATTGGACATGGATTAAATTGCTATGCAATTGAACTGGTCTCTGACTCCCTCTCTTTACAAATAAATGTTTTTAAGTTAAGCTGTCAAAGATATTATGGCGCCTTCATGTTTGTGACTGCTTGATAAAACTTGTAAATTTTAATATTAGGATGTGAGACATTGTCTAATGTTTGAGTCTTAAGGAATTCAAGGACTCATTAAAATAATTCTCATCACCCTCAATGCAAAAAGGCCATACAGTGTAGTGAATGTAGCTATATCTCAGTCATCTATTTCAATATACAGAACATTGCACAATAAATTGAGTTAAGTTAGGTCAGCTTCCCACCTTTTTCTGTTACTTTCTCTTGGAATCCACTGTGTTCAATTTACCACCTGATATTTAGGTGAAACCCCTATACAGTGAATGTGCACTGACAACTGTTTACATGTAGAGTTTAAACATAGAAATGATAAAATTCTGGTGGTAGATTTAACTCGGGGGTTGAGTATGAAATGTTCATCTGCTGTGATTTCACATTACCCAGAGTTGATCTGAAAGTCTGGTGGGGGCGTATTCTACCTTATCTGGCAGTCCGAATGGTCAGTGTTGAACTGAATTTGATTTTCATTTTTTTTCCCCATTTGAGCAACCATGAAAACTCTAGGTCTGTATTGCAGTTGATATTGTGTGTGATTAGTTTTCAGGCTTTTTTTTTTTTTTCCTGGGGGGAGGGATGATGTGGAGGAAAGAAAAAAGTTAAATGCAGAAAAGTTCTGAGATCTGCCTTTTATAGATTCTATTTTTTGGGGCTTCAGGGTTTACAGAAAGGGAAGGTCAGTTCAGAAATTGATAAAATGTGAATTTCAAGACATATTTACAATTTCTCATCAGAGCTCTGCGTGGGAATGTCATGACATGGGGTTATAAAAAGGATTGTAAAATTTCAATAAATACTTTTAAGAAATTACACATTAATGTGTGGTGTAAAGTCCTGTCATTCCTACATGGAATAAGGATTCACTGTTTCATTTCATTTTGGAAATAATGGCCAACCTCAGGTTTAGATCCAATGATTAAACAAGAAAATAGCTGTTAAGATCAACAACGTAAAAAAAAAAAAACAAAAAAACTAGAGACTCTGGAGTCTTTACATTTTAATAAAATAGGAAGAAAAAAAACATGAAAAAAAAAAATCCAATACAGGGTCCAGTACATGCAACCATTTTAAAAATATAACATCAATTATGTTGAGTGCAACTGTATGTACGATGTTTGTGTTTGAGAGTGAGTTCACATCTTAGCTTCCTTCTTGACTTTAAGGAACTCTGCCATATTGGAGAAATATTTCTGGTTGGCTTCAGCCACCTTCTTCTCTGCAGCCTGTGGGTTCACGATCTCCAGTCCCTGCAGACAAAAGCAGAACGACTGAGCTGAACTGAACTTGCGTACAGCCTCAGAGGTAAACATTCACATTGAACATCTGCTTTTTACCTGGAGAGGTGTGAATGCTACACTGGAGCTGGTTCCAGAGGAGCGATCTCTGACTGTGGACTTCCCTCCATACGTCATGCTCTGCTTCTGCAACGTCCTCTGTTGAGATGGTAAGAAATGTAGCGATTCATTACCAATTAAAAAGCAATAAAATGAGACAGCCGTTGAGACACAAAGAAAGTCAGTGTGTTCACCTGAAGGGATTTGGAGATCCTAGCTTTGGTGGCCTCGTTGACCTGAGCCTGTCTGACTCTGCCACTGCCGCTCTTCCCGAGCTGTCCCAGACTGAAGCCTAGATCCTCCTGGTAGGCATCATCTTCAATCTGCAATACACATCATGATTAAGCTCCCTCTCAAACACTGGGACATCTGCCGGTATGCCACTGGTGGAGTCAAATATGTCAGGACGTCAATGTATTGACAACGGCCTTCAAGTCCAAGAGCCTTATGTGGTTCATACCAGGCAAAGATAAAAGATTATAAGAATCCATCAAAGATTTTCTTTAATCTGTGTTTTTTGTTGTTTGTGTTTTTCAACTGTGTTTATTTCATATTGCAATTTTATATTCTCCTTTTAGAGGGACTTTGTAAAACCTGCTGAGCCCGTGGGTGAAAACTTTGATGACATATTTACTAAAATGCTTATGAATGTATGCCATCCTTATCAATCATAAGATGCAACACCCCAATAAACAAGAAAAATCAACAGTGGAATATAGTACGGCATGAAAATGAAAATGCATTAAAAAAAAAAAAAAAACGATCTAAAAATGGAGATGTGAAAATAACCACAAACCTCTGCAAAGGTCATTCTGTTGGCATGTTTCCTGATCTCAGTCAGCCCAAGACGCTCCTTCATCTTTCGATACCTACAGGAAAAGACAAGTGCAAAGTTATGCTATTTATATGTTTCTCCAGCATTCTAAATGCTGGTGTACAAGTTATAAGCCTTTGTTTTGCCTCCATGTACTCGGTTCTTGATGAAAATGTTATACTAAGATTGACCAGCAAGTCTAAGTTGCTGCAAGTCATCTAGACTTATAAAATAAAAACATGAATGTAATGCGGTTGCCCCTCTGAAAAAGAGAAACTCAAATCATAGGAGCTCAGCTCCATGGTATAATTCACACCCTGAAACAAAAACGTGTAGAAAATGGAAAGGAAGTGGTACACTTGTAAACCTGTAGACTCCTGTCGCGCCCGGAAGGTCTAATGTACATCAAAGCCCTTCGCAATGCTAGAACACCTTACTATTCATCATTAACAGAAGAAAATGAAAGCAACCCACGTTTTCTGTTAACCTCTGTAGCCAGACTGACAAAAAGTCACAACTCTGTTGAGCCTGTGCATACCTGCCGCTTTCAATGGTGAAGGACTTGATGAGCTGTTTTTTTAGCAGAAAAATAATCAGAATTAGAGAGGAAATCAATGAAGCCCAACCACCAATGGCTGTGAGCGTTTCTACAGCTTCAGTAACTTCCTCCGGTCCTGACCTGACTCTGGACTGTTTCTCTCCTGTAGACCTCTGAGCTGACCTCAACCGACAGATATAAGCTAAACCGTCCATGTGTATTAGACCCCATCCCAACTCGACTACTCAAAAATGTTTTCTCCTTTATTGGTACATCAATGTTAGATGAGATTATCCTATCCCTGAAATCAAGGTATGTACCACAGGTTTTTAAAATCACAGTAACCTTTACTTAAAGAAAAAAAAAAAAACAGACTTTTTAGTAAATTATAGACCTATATCCAAACGTCCCATTTATATTTATAAAAAATAGTTGCAAGCCAGTTAGGTGACCATTTCCACAGAAATGATTTATTTCAAATTTTTCAGTCAGGGTTCAGAATACGGCCACCCCAGTAGCGCAGTGGTTAGGGCAGGCAGCTCCATGCACAGAGGCTACAGTCCTCTTGCAGCGGTTGCAGGTTCAACTCCTGGCCCGCGACCCTTTGCTGCATGTTGTCCCCTTTCTTTCTGCCCTGATTTCCTGTCTCTCACACTATGAAGTCCACTAGTGCCACAAAAAAAAAAAAAAAAAAGGGAACACACCATAGCACAGAAACAGCACTGATTAGAGTCACCAACAACCTCCTAATGGCCTCAGACCATGGTTTAGTGTCTATCCTAGTTCTGCTGCACCTCAGTGCTGCTTTGATACCATCATTCACACCATTTTACTGCGCAGAATTAAAGGGACAGCACTAGATTGGTTTAAATCATATTTATCTGACAGGTACCAAGTTTGTTCATGTTAATGATGTTTCTTCCGCACCGATGAGGGTCTGCTATGGCGTCCCTCAGGGCTTCAGTGTCGGGGCCGATTCTCTTCACTATATGTACTGCCTTTGAAAAATATTATCCAGAGCCAAAGAATAACTTTTGATTGGTATTCGGACGATATGCAGCTGTACTTATCCATGAAACCAGACGAAACAGAACCATTACCCATCAACTAACATGCTGACCTGCAGTCTGACCCTTCAACCACACCAGTGTTACTGCCTACACCTGTTTATATAGTCATCTCTATAGTGCATGTACGAACAAAGCTCTAGTCATAAGTATAAGTACATGAAGTTCTTAGTTCTCCAACGAATAGATAATTACTATTAGTAAATTTTGTCCTATATTATACTGCCAAGATATATGTGCCTCTCCTTTCTCTGTCCTCCTCTTTTCCTCCTTTACCCAGCTGGCCTTCGACAGGAAGGTCCCCTTCTTAAACCAGGTCCAGCTCAAGGTTTCTTCCTCTTATAGTGGAGTTTTTCCTTGCCATTGTTTGGCTTAAAAAGGTTTTTCTGCCGCTCAGAGAGTTTTTACTTGCCATTGTTTTTTTAATTTGGACTTAATAATATTACTTATAATGTTTGTCATGCTCTGAGTCTCTGAAATGCACCTAGAGACAATTTGTATTGTAATAGACACTATACAAATAAAGCTGAATTGAACTGAATTGAATGCGTACTTGAAAAATCTCCATCTATTTCCATTTTAACTCATTAAGAGCTAATACAACATTTGTGTGAATCTTTCTCTTTCAGACCTGCATTTGAATGCTAGCTGCTTTTACACCTCACTTGTTCTTTATTTTCCCCTTCTTACCAAAAGCAGGTTAGATCTGACAGTGTTAGAAGAGACATTAAGTAGCCAGCACACTGAATACCTCCTTCCTCCTCTCTTCTTCCTCTGTCCATCTAGTGGGGCTGGCAGTGGTTTGACCTGCTTGACAGGTGGAGGCTCCTGCCATTTATCAAACTTCCTCTCTATCTCTTCCTTTAGGTCATAGCCAACCTGCAGGAGTAACAGGTTTAACACATAAAGAGCCAGAATCAAACTTCTGCTTTATTCCAAGCAAATTTCAGAAAATATGAATATAAAAAGAGCAAGACCAAAAAAAAAGACCCTCTTTTTATGCCATTGTTTTTAGTCCGAAATTGATGTGTAATAATAATAATAATGATAATAATATAATAATAATAATAATAATAAATTATGTTCAAAGCACTTTTCTTATACATGTTACAAAGTGCTTGACAAGAAGAAATAAGATTTAGGTCAGTTGGATGACCAAAAGACTACAAGAATAAAAAACATGGTCAGTGGCATTAGATGTTGGTCTTTATAACAGTTTAATTTGTATGAATCTATTAATTTCTTTAAGAAGGTCACCTTTCCATCTGAACTCTCATGGAAACTGTCCACTCGAGATGCCAGGGTGCACTTAGCAGCCACCAGACGAGCTGCCTTCCTCCTGAGGTCCTGAGGAAAATAAAATAGAAATATTTTTAAAAAGAAGCCTTGAGCCAAGAAGCTACAGTTCTGAGCAAAAATGCTTTCATGTTCTTTAGGGAGACATTTACTGACAGGTGGCAATGACTGCACAACATCACAATGGTAGATGAAGCCGGTGTGGGGAAGTAGGGAGGTGCTGCTGAAGCCAGACAGGGTTCTCCTCTGAGCTCCCAGCAGCATTAGATTACAGGCTGGCATCTTTGAGAGGTTAGTGAGGCCACCAGCGATACCTGCAGCAAGAGAGACAGGAACAGGGAGCTAATTAATGAATGAATAAATCAATAAAAACTGCATATTAGTAGATATGAGCACAATCGTGATTTTTTTTTTTTTTTTTTTTTAATCTCACCCATGATCTTTGCAGCAGTTGATGCACCAACAATGATGGACAGGTTTGGAGCTATAAAATGACATCCTGGATTCTACATATTCATATATCTTGTGTTTAGACTGGTTCAGCTCCAGGGCCATGTCACAAGCATCCTCAAGCTGCTTCAGTTCCTCCTCATTTAGCAATGACCTTCATGTCACAAAAGTGCCGAAGAGCAAGTTTTAGTGCACACTTGACAATAACCTGAGCTTGACGATAAAAAAGCCACTGGCTGAACTGAAAACAGTGAAGATGTTGGTCTGCAAATAACTATTTTTTCATATTAACACAGAATCAAGGTCTGAAATAAACTCACCCCTGTGTAGTTGATGCTGTGACACTGACAACCATAATCGTAGCATTGGTCAAGGATTTGCTGCAGCGTTTCATTGTTTTTACATTTCTCCAAGTTGTTTCCCAATTCCTAATTGTGGATCACAAAAAATATTAAAATGAAAATATGATGCAACAAAAATACTGGAAATAAAGATATTTTTAACCTGCTAGATAAAAATAAATATCATTTTGAAGGGTCTTGCTACTGTCAGCTTCTCTTTTTTTGGAGTTGTATTAGCATGCAGTAAATGTACAATGTTTTCAGTCTATAACAAATTGCAGAGAACTGAACTGTAACTCACGACTGCCCTTCTGTGGGTGGGTGTCATAAAACATTCATCAATAATTTAAGATTTCTAAAATCCAGCTAGAGACAAAAATAATCAGTAATCTAGGAGAACTACCAACTCTTGACTTTTTTCCTCTTTCAGAATTGTACTGTTAAATTTAAAATTTGAGCCAAAGTTTCCACCAACCTTCACTGTGCGGATGTAATCTAAAGAATCTGGCACCAGAGACTCAAGCTCTGGGAACCTCTTGGAGTATTTGTCCCTTGTAAATTTATGAATGATATCTGAAAACACAGCAGAGACATGTTAAAACTCTAGCTACACATGATAGAGCAAAAATCTTGACACTAAATATTATGTTTTACCACACTGAACAAGCAACTCACTGAGCTCATTGTCAATCTCCACTGTGAGGTTATTGGCTGCTACGATCAGCCTGTATTCTGGGTCAGCCTCAACTGGGCCTGAGACTGAAAGAGAAACAGAGGAATCAACCCATATTCACTAATGATATGTAAACATTAGGGGACTTATAAAAACATCTTTTAAAAAATGACAGTGTAACACATTCAAAATCAAAGGAGGAATTATAAACTGCAAATGAAGAATTTAAATGAATTACTCTTACCATCTGAATTCTTGCGCTGCTTCCCAATATATCCTGCAATTTTTTCCATGATTTCTGAAAACTAAAGAACTGATAGTGTTATATGGGGCTGATTAGACCAGGTTCTGTTGTTGCATATAGGCATGGGTCAGTTTGTAGTTATACTACAGCTTTAAAAATCCAGTTTCAAAAGCCACAAACATCTTTAACATTCCAGCAGTGTGAGCCATTATGACTTGTTAAAGGCAGAGAGTTTAGGGATATAATGACAAGTTATTAACATATGACATTATATCAATTAACTAGATCAGTGGTGCGCAAACTGTGGTGCTCTCTGGTGGTACATGGGGCAATGTAACGACTTTCCGCATTTTTAATTTTTTTTTTTTTCAATCGGAAACATAAATGCATTATAAATACGTTTCAAACTAAATTCAGGTAACAATAAATAACCGCAATAAGGAATAAACATCTCTCCTTTGTGTAAAGCTAGTTGAGAAGGCACATATGGTTACATTTTAAAGCTGGTCATCATGGTGGTACTCAGAGAGCTGAATAGTTTCTCAGGTGGTACGCAGGATTAAAAGTTTGAGAACCACTGAACTAGATGACAACTTGATGTTTGCCACCGTCAAAATCCCCCACAATATGATTTCGATTCGATTCCAGAACTAGCAGTTAATATGTTGACTCAACACAACCACTTCCACTCAGAGCAAATTGAGATTACATTTCTTAAATATGATCTCATATCTTAATTTCTGGGTTTATTAGAGTCAAATGGCACACAATCTTTAAATGTAATAAAAATGGACTACAAAAGGCGATTTGATAACATGTATTGAAAAGGATTACATGCATCAATGCTTTTGGATTGTTTGATGTCAATGTAGATAGACGGATCATTACACCCCTAAGAGAGTCCCAGAATTCTTCAGGTCATGTGCAGCAAGAGCACACTCCTGTTCCCTCTACCCGTCTCCCCCCCAGTGAGCTGTCAGTCTGCTGAACCCCCTAAACTCTTACCCCAAATGGGAAAGAAAAAAAAAAAAAACAAGTCAGTTGTGGGAATACCCCCCTTCTTAAATCATAAAGTAACTGTGATAAGTCACATTTTTTCGAAAACTATCCAGAGAAATCCAGAGAAATTCAAGAACAGACAAGAAATAAAGTAATATTATTAACACTGTATACATGAACACTGAATATACAGTCATGGAAAAAATTATTAGACCACCATTTTTTCTTCACTTTCTTGTTCATTTTAATACCTGGTACCACTAAACGTCATCATGTGACTAAAACAGACAGAAAAGAAAACACTTTTTGGCAGTACAACGCCATACCTATTGATGTAAAAACTTAAGTGATTTGGGTTATAATCAAGAAATCCATGGAAAATGGTAAGATATCAGCTCTTAAATAAAACTCTTATGAGCAATCTTTATGGTTATCGTTATGTGTGTCCAAATAAATGTACCTTTAGTTGTACCAGGCATTAAAATGAACAAGAAACTGAAGAAAACAAGGGCGGTCTAATAATCTTTTCCATGACTGTAGATTAATATTAAATAATACTGTATACAATTGTTTTTTTTTTTTTTTTTATTTTGAAGCCATTTTATGCCTTTACAATTACTTGTCTTAATTTAACAAATTTATGTTTCAAATATTCTATACTGTTTAAAAATAGAGTGGAAAATGGTTTTGTTTTTCTTAACTCTAGAAATTAAAAAAATAAAATAAAACATTTGATAGCTATAATCGCAATAGCACAATAACGTGCAGCCGAGCTCAAAGTCATCACAGGATCAGAATCTCATACTGGCCCATGTCTATTTGCAAATATAATCTCATATGACTTCAAGGAAAAAAGGAAAAAAAATAAATAAATAAATAAAAATACCTGTTTGCTATTGCGGAGTTTGGCAATGGATGCAACACTTTCAGCTTTACTGTAATCCACCTCCATCTCCTCTGGGATGTCTTCCAGGCCTCCGTCTGTCCTTCCAAGAATTGTTTCCCCATCACTGTCCCCCTCCTCTCCCTCTGGATACAAACCATCCTCCCCCTCATTTCCAGCCTCCTCCAAGTCAGCCAGGAGCTCATCTGCTAGAGACATCTACAAAAAGATTAAAGCATAATACAATTCACCTTACAGACAGTAATCCGACTCAGACAACTATATCATACTTCTTTTCCTTTCGGCTGCTCCCTTCAAGGTTGCCACAGCGAATCATTTGCCTCCATCTAACCCACAGGTGTCAAACTGATCCCTGAAAGGGCCGTGTGGCTGCAGGTTTTTGTTTCAACCATGCAGCAGCACGGCTGACTTGTTTTAGTCAATCAACTAGTTGTCTTCACTAAAGGTCTGAACCAGTTGAGTTGATTGAATGAAACAAGTCAGCTGTGTTTCTGCACGGTTGGAACAAAAACCTGCAGCCACACGGCCCTTTCATGGATCAGTTTGACACCCCTGATCTAACCCTATCCTCTTTTCCCAAACCATCTAACTTCTTGTCCTCTTTCACTACATCCATAAATCTCCTCTTTAGTATTTTTCTAGGTGTCCAACCTGGCAATTCCAACCTCATCTTTCTACCAATATATTTACTACTCCTCTTCTGTAAATGCCCAAAACATCGGTCTAGCCTCTCTGACTTTCTTTCAAAAATATCTAAAATGTGCCATCTTTCTGATATACTCATTCCTGATTCTATCCACCGTCTTGACTCCCAAAGAAAACTTAAACATTATAGCCTTTGCCATCTCCAACTCTTCCTCAGTCCCAGTCTCTAAACCAGGGGTCTTAAACTCATTCCTGAAAGGGCCGTGTGGCTGCAGGTTTTTGTTCCAACCATGCAGGAACACAGCTGAGTTGTTTTAGTCAATCAACTAGTTGTCTTCACTGAAGGTCTGAACCAGTTCAGTTGATTGAGTGAAACAAGTCAGCTGTGTTTCTGCATGGTTGGAACAAAAACCTGCAGCCACACGGCCCTTTCAGGAATGAGTTTGAGAACCCTGCTCTAAACCATAGAACATTGTAGGCCTAACCACTGTCTTGTACACCTTTCCTTTAATTCATGCTGACACTCTTATCATACCCAACAGTTTTCTCCACCTTGTTCCAGCATGCTTACACACACTTACTTCATCTCTTTTCTTCTGAACTGTTGATATTACGTACTTAAAACCCTCCTCCCTCATCTCTGCTCCCTGTAGCCTCACCGTTCCACTTGGGTCCCTCTCATTCACACACACACGTATTCTGTCTTGCTGCTGCTAACTTTTACTCTTATTTCTCTCCTTTCTGTGGCAAACCTCTACCTGCTCCCACTACAGATCACAGCGTCACCTGCAAACTTCAAAGTCCAAGGAGATTCCTGTCTAACCTCATCTGTCAGCTATTATTTCCACACTTTCTGAATGAGTGACTAATAGCCTCGAGGATGTGTTAAAGATTTAATAAATTGTTACATTTAAAAATACTTCTGCCCTCACGGCAGAATACATTTTAATATTGTTCACTCCACAAAAAGATGGTAATAGCCCTTACAAAACAGCACATCAGGTCCATCAAATTAAGTCTAAAAATATTTAGTTCATGTTTTTTTTCCCACACGCCCCGAAGTAAGAAATTCAGTTTATCTAGTTCAACATAATTAAATATACAATAAACAATGACAGAGAAAAGAAAACATTTTAGAGACGTGCCTCGATGGTTGTTAGCCAGCTAGCGTTAGCAAACGTTTGTTGAACGTCATTCGAAGCTTTATTACAAACGTTAACTTACCTCGTAGGTTTAAATTCGAGCCCACTAAACAAGGATAGTGAAAATAAACTCTACAGGGTATTGTTAAATATATATACACTTTGCACTGCACTCTCCGTCTATTTACAACATCGAGTCGTGACTTCAAAACTGCACCACCGGTCGCAAATTAAACACGCAACGGGATTCGCAAAGCTTTTTGGGAAATGGAGTTCGATACGCACTGGCAACTATGGAGCCACGGTTTCTTCGCACAAATACATTTTTAAGGATAAAAAATAATACGATTTATTTTCATGAAACAGTTCAAATAAAAGTTTCACATTTTGTAGTTTTTATTTCCCCATGATTTCACATCACCCCCTTTGAAAAACCATTCTTTAAACAATACAAGTAAACCAACATTTAAACAGACTAAACAAATGGACTAGTTAAGACCTCAGCTGAAAGAGCAACTGTTATTAGTAGAACATGAGATAAATTAACAGATACACAAACAAATGGAGTTATTTACTCATGAAAGGCTTCGATTTGTCATGCTAAGCTACATTAATTGTCCTTAAACAAGATAAAAGAATGACAAGACTGCTGAAAAATCAGACATAGGAAAATCAGAAAACATTACAGGACATAGATCCTTACATTACAGATTGGCATATATCAACAAGTAAAATTATACAAAATACTTTTTTAAGCAATTAAGATGTTTGGGAAAATATTTCTGATTTATTTGTTATGAAGATCTTACACAGGGTATAACTTTGATGCATTCTTCCCCAAATTATAGCTAAATTCATATAATGCTAAATATAGTAAAGCAAATATAAATAAACAAACAAACAAATAAATAACTAAATAAATAAAGACTTTGTATAAATTATAGTAATAATAATAATAATAGAATTTATAACAAAAACAAAAGTTTTTTTTTAAAAAGAAAACCTAAAGAAACCATATGTTTAATTATTCGTGCAGTCTCGGAATACATGTAAAAGTAAAAGCTCTAAAATTATACTGTATACACTTGTATTATGATATTTGTACAAATGCTAAGGATAATTCTCAAACACAGGAGTCAAGAAATGTCTTTTTGAAACTGCTGCCTACAGGAACAACTGAATGACTGCAATGAAAAAAAAAACGTCTTTAATAAAGACGACTGGATTTCAAGCATTTACATTGACAGATGAATTACTAAAGATAGTGCATTCCCGCATACACGGGAAATAATACAACAGAATGAAGCAGAAAAAGAGAAGGAAAGCTGGTATACAGCAAGACTCCCACTGCATAGCTGTCAAATCCGTTTCAAATTTTACAAAGCTCCAGGTTCCTGTTCTCCCAGCATATGCGCCCTTTTCCCAAGACCAAACTCTGTAAACAGTGGCAGGCAGGAGCTCAGCGACCCCTTTCATACAAAATCCCGTCGCTGTTAAAACCCGGAATGTGTCCAGCTTTTAGAACCGGAGTCTCGTTCTTTCAGTTGCCTCTTCAATAAAAAAATATCCTCTGGGTGAATGGCTGGTTGTTAGGTAAATTCACTGGCCAGTCCAAGAGGCTTCAGCTCATGATAATGTAGTGTATCACACCAAGTGGGGGTCATCAGCAGGGCTGACGGTGAAACGAGATGAAGTCCCTGGACTGGCTCCCACAGGCGACCTTGGTTTGATTGATAAGTCTTCTTTCCTTTTCGATTCTTTGTTTTTGTTTGGCCCTAATAAAGAAAAATGAAAAATGAAACACTGTCACAAGTGCTCAATCAGTAATAGTGTCAATGTCGGGACCATGAAGAGATTACTGAACTCTCAGCCTCAAAAGTGAGTGTATCAGACCACTTCTACACTCCATAAATATGCAAGAAACCATTCATGTTTTCATTTAGGGAGGGTCAAGAAGACTCTTACATTTTAGCACAGAAAATCTTTTGTCCCATGATCCATCCCTGGCTGCATATAGCTTCAGTGATGTTTACATTCAAAACAAATTTGTGCAAATGTAAAACAAAAAAAAAAACAATAATCTACATCTTTTAATATACTCACACTGAAGAGTGACATAAGTAAAAATAACTCAAAGGGACCACAGCCTCTCTTTCAGAGCTTTGAAATCTCAAAAGATTGTGAAAGTATCTAATTTTGGTGAGTCTGTGTGTCCAAAATGAGACTCTGAGAATTAACTTTCATTATGCCTTCAAATGTGGCAATGAGTTTTAGAGATGGAAAGAAGAAATTAAGCGAGCAGCAGTAAATGTGTTGGGAAACACAGCTTAGGGCTTGCATTGCTGAGCTAAGGATTAATGTCCACACTCAGCTCCGCATGTCACAGAGTCGACGGGGATGATTACAGGAGATTAATTTTGGCTGGATATTCAGAGAGGACGTGATTGGACTGAAGGTTTTCCATTTCTGGAGGAGGAGATGACTTAGTGGCTGTAAAATTGTCTGACATCATTAGATGGCTTCAGGTGGGAACTGGAATGAATTAACACTAAAAGGAAACATGTTGCAGATCGACATAAATGCTCATTACAGTCTTAGAAGTCTAGGTGTCAAATATCAGTTGTGAAGTAAGGGAGTTTTTGGGAACATCTGAACAAAATTAATTATCTAGCCATCTGCACTGACCTGCATGATCATGTTAAATTTTTTGGAGCCACAACACTAACATAGTTGAAAATGGCATTATTTATTCTCCCGCTTGTCATTAACATAAAATGTTCATGAACTCACCATGCAAGTCCAACTTGCTGCTTTTGACGGACACAGATGCTGGACCTATGGGAGCTGAAGTGCTCAACTCATTGGTTGGAGTTTCCTGTGAAGAGATAAAAGAGATTGAAGAGATAGTCAAGCCTTATTTTTGTTTAAACACACTCCTCTATGCATATAGTTATGTATCGAATTGGAGTTACCTGATCAAATAAATAGATTGTGACATCATCAAAGAATGACACATTTCTTCCTCTGTCCCTCTCTCGGTCCATCGGCTCCTTAGGTGATTTCAACAGACTTCTCAGCCCAACGCGTTTGTCCACATCTGTCTCCGTGACAACAATCACCCTACGGGAGCTTTCATCCTCCTGCTCATCTTCCTCCTCCTCCTCCGGCTCATTTCCAGACAACAGACCTCTTCGTCTTCCTATCCGACTTCCAATAGCTCCATCTGCAAATCCCCCTTTACCACTTGGGGTGAGTGGAAGAGTCAGAGCAAGAGGAGGGAGGGCGAGAGACAGGCGAGCCAGCTTTGCTGTGAAACAGTGAGGGCAGAGCAGAGATGTTAGATGTGAAGCAAACTACAAACTAAGAAAGAAGGAAACAAACATTCATTAAAATTAGAATGAATATGTTTTATAAAAGGAGGGAAGGTCAAATTCAACAGAAAAAGAACGAGTTGTGATACTGATCTGTTTAATTTAAAACATTTTGTTTTTCCTTTTCATAACTTATGTTGGACATGTATGTTTAATGTTTCAGATATGAGACTAAAAAGAGACTGAGAAATGATCATAGAGGGTATTCTTACAGTTTCTGCATAAAAACACTATGCTGAAGTGACAGGAATATAACACAGCATCTAAAGAAGCCCAGGCATGATGTCGGCTTCACAACCTTTTCAGAATAAAGCCATGGTTTATAGAGTACAGGGAAGTTTTACCAGCAATGGGATAAAATAGGTACTTATTATATTACATATATCTACTTTAACTTATTTTAACATCAAGTTTTAAGTGATTGTATATGTTTCTATTTCTGTTGTTTTAGTCTGGGTTTAATTTTTTTTTTTTTTTTTTTACCATCAAACAGTTAAATTACTTGATAATCTTATTTCAGTTTAATTGTTAATTGATTACATTGTTTTTTTTTTCAGAATTTGATCTCTGAAGATTTTTTAAAATACATTAATAATAAATTAATTTAATAAAATAAATAACTCTATATTGCATTTTTTTCTTTAATTCTATGCACTCGTTCCAGGACTTCAGGAATTTCGGGAAGCACAGAAACAATTTGGATGGAATACATCTGACCAAAAGCAAATTTTTCTGTCATAAACCTTAACTTGACTTCAGTTAACAGATTATCTTTTCTTAATGGTTTAATTTGATTGATTTATTTATTTCTCAATTGACAGTCTTGCCTTTTCCGGCCTTGAGTGCAGTCCTTGTTGTAGTCAGTAGATTGCTGTTCTAGATAAAGGTACATAAAATGTAGTTGATAAATGTTTCTGCCTCTTGGCAATAAGTGCAGGTGCTGCTTTCAGGCCACCTGGGAACCACATGATTTGAAGAACTTAAATCTTTTACTTAGTTACCTGTTTACAACCACATCCCAAGCATTAGCATGTAAACATTATCACCTCATTGCACAAAACTTGAAAACAACAATAAAAGTATGTTCATTTATTTGTGGAGAAGTAACTGACAATAAGAAAACACTGAGGTGCTGCCTTCAGGATATAACGTGTCCATACCTTTCATCGCCTGGTTTGATGTGGGTTGAGATGCTGTGATCTCAGGTTGTTCCATCACAGTGAGCGGCTCTGATTGAATTTGATCAGACTCTGTGAGTGCCTGATTGTTGGGGGAAGCCTCTGGCTCCTCTTGGCTAAAACAAAGAAACAAATTAACATAAAAAAACATCATTGAATATATTTTATCAATGACACTTTGTGGGTTCAAGCCTTCTATAAACAGATGGTTACAGATGGTTTTGATTTTATTTGTCCATCTCCCAGGTCTAGGACGTTAACTTCAATTTCAATTATGTATGCAATGTGATGGTGTATTACTAAAAAGATGTATCATTAAAGGGATTGAATTGTTTGTATTTATTTCAACCGGGCAGTGTCATAGGTTGCAATTATCTGAAGATGCAGTGATGGTATCCCTTGTAAATGGGTCAACACATTTCACTGAAAGGGGTGGATACAAAATCCAGTATGCCCTTGTTAAACAGCAGTCTTTAAACATACTACAGAGAACTCTATGAACATTCTGTTAAAGCACCAGACTTACATATTTTATTGCAAAATCAAAATCTTTATATCATCTCAGGAGCTCAGAAGTCATTGGTTCCCACGGAGGAAGATATTATTTTTCAGTGTTCTGAGTGGAGGGCATACATGAATGACTATCAAGCAACAGACTTCCATGTTCATAGGTCGTACCTCTCATCCAGTCTTTGGTCTTTCATGGGGACAGGATCACCGGTGCTCTCTGTGGCTTGTTCCCCCCAGGGCCGCAGCATAACAGTGTCTTTCACGGCTGCCCCCCAAAGCACGTTTGTTTTCACATTTTCACTGAGGGAGAACTGCAGCTTCTCCTCACACACCTGATGCAAAAATCAATTAAGCGGGTGAATAAACTCAGTTCATATAAGAAATAGTACAACACTAACAGCAGTTCACAACCAAACACGCCTACCTGCATCATGAGGCCATTTTTAGTTGTCATTTTAGAAAAGGATCCCTGGTCTTTGACATCACACGTTTGGCCTGCTGGTTTCTGCCAGTCAGTCTGTTCCACTGGTGGTGACAGACGGCCTTGGGAATCCAGGATCATGGCTTGTTCAAACTCCACCAACTCATCCGAGTATTCAGAGATCCTGTCGTCTTTCAAATCCATGCCGCTGGCCTCAGGAGAAGTGGAGACGCATATCTTGTCATTCGCATCCTCATCACCTGCAGCGCTGTCCTTTTGATCAGGTGTCCTCTTCAAAGAATCCAGGAGCTCAAGGTTCCCCAAGAAAAGCTCCCCCAGAGTTTCCTCCTCATCCTCAGAGATGCAGCAGAGTTGTTCCAGTTTTTCAAAATCCTCAAGTGGCTCCTCATCGAGATCTTTCCACTCAGAAATCAATAATTTGGGGATGTGTTTCAGGGGATCTTGGGATGCAGAGGGCAGTGCAGAAGATGTTTTCTGAGAAAAATGAGTATGATCATCCTGGGTTTCTATACTGGATGTGAAGTTGCTCTCATCAGTCAGTGTTATGTGCACAGAGGGGGAGTTCAGATTGGCGGAGATCCCTTTGTTCTGAGTTGCAGCAGCTGGTAACTCTTGCAGAGGTGGCTCTGAAACATTTGTGTTGTTAGATGGAGAAATATACGAATCTGACTCAGTAGTGGCAATAAAGTCTTCGAGATTAATGTGACTAATAAAGTTTTCTGCCTCTATAACAGATGGTGGCGGACTAGGAAAAGAGTCATCTAAACTCTCCAGTTTATCATCTTGCACATCAAGGTCTATGCTTTGTGGGGGACTTGGAAAATCGACAGAGCTGAAATTGTCGACCTCTGGGTATGACTGACCTTTCTCCTCCTGTGCTTCACGGTGAGCGAGGTTGGCTTGATGGAGAACCTCTCTGTAGTCCTCCTCAACGTTTGTAATTCCTCTTTTATCTTCTGGGTATTGCTGAGCGAGCCAAGGTCTCATCTGAGCTTCTGAGTTGAAGCCTGATTCATCATTTTCCAGGTCTGAAAAGTTAACTTCAGATATACTGGGACTTTTATTCTCTAATGTGGGGCTGAAGTGGTTCTCAAAATTAAAGTCTGCTGTTGTGTCAGGACGTACAGCTGATGTCTGTCCCCTCTTTTATGAAGTTACAGTACTGATTCTGAGGCCAAATGTTAAAATTTTGATTCTCCTCTGTCTCTGTGGGACTCTCTCTAACCCTGACATCCTCTGTGAGGGAGGAAATCTTCTCTCCTCGCAACAAGGTCTCCTCCACTGGGTTCTCTATATTTTCTTTTTGAATATCTGAAGTTTCTGTCTTTGCATTGTTCTCGGAACTTTCAATTTCTTGCAGGGTCTCAATGTTTTCTTCTTGTTGTATTTCTGTTTGTTGGTTATCCGTGGAATTAGAGTCCCACATTAGTCCTCGTGTTTCATTGGTCCAGGTTTCTTCATAGCCCTCCAGGACAGCAGGATGAGGCTCACTTCCTGCAAGTTCATCATTTTCTTCCGTCTCCCAGTATTCCTGACCCACAACAAGCCTCTCCCCCACCTCCCATGCCTTATTACCAAACCCAGAGAAAAATTCAGATCTCAATTCGATGTCTTGGCACCTCTTCTGTGGAGAGGCCCACTGGTCATTTTCGTCAGGCCACAGACCCAAGTCATGTGACTTTGACAGGTGGTGGCAGTCTAGCTCACCCTGAACCACTCCAGACCCTGGTCTTTCTTCATCCTCCTCCAGCACATTCCATAGGTCTTTGGTCATTTCATCCAGGCCCTCACAAGTGTTGTTACACATATTTTTAGCAGAGTCAACTGTGCTTATTGCCATCCTCAGAGGAGACTTTTCCCTCAGGTCATTTCTCAGCTCCGTTGTAGACTGCTGTTTCTCTGTCTCCATCATGACCTCCTTATCTTCTTTGCCATCTGAGCACTGAAGGCTTCTCAAGCCCAGCTCATTTCGGTCTAGACCTGGACATGCCAGATCATTCACTTGCTCATCAAAAGGCTCTCCATCTCTTTTCAGCGGGGTTTCATCTCTGATTGGAATGTCACACTGTGTGGATAATCTGAACTCATTTTGGGATGGTGAGATAGAGTCAAAGGTTTCATTTCCAGAATTCAGAGACTTCAGCTCATTGAGATCATTATGTGTAACACTTGTATAATCTTTGTTGCTTGTTTTAAACATGCACTCCTTTGACTGGATGCCAGACACAGACGTAATCAAACTACTGGTCTCAGCATGGCTCTTGGAATGTAGGTTTAGACCGCTCTCTTCAGCGTCCTGGTACTGATGGTCTGTTATCTTAGAAATTACACCATCTGTGAAAGGGCTGTCAAACACATACTCACTGGTGTGCAAAAGCCCTTTCAGCGGCTCATCATCTAATTTTGAAAATAACTTATCGATTAAGCCTACACAGTCCTTGACTTCAGGATCATCAAACAGAAGTGCTGTTTTTTTGCTCTCATTGGAAAAAATGGCTGAATCATCTCTATGTTCAGAATCCAGCCCTTTGTTTAGAATATCTTTGTCTTTGTCTAAATGAAAGATATCCTTTTCTGCAATATTTTTACATGTTTCATCATTCCTTTCATAAATCTCAACAGTCCTCACTTCTTCAGTGGCTGTTTTGTTTTCTGACACATGTAAACTTTTTCGTAATGGGCTCTTTTCTTTCATCTCTCCCTCCTCTTCAGTTTTCTCCTCAATCCCTGTCAGAATTCCCCTCTCACTCCCTCGGCCACTGCTTGGTCTAGAGGCAACAAGTCCGTCACTGCTCCTCCTGCTCATCCCGTCTCCCTCCCAGTCACTGTCTGAGAAATAGGCAGAATCTCGATGGGGCATATCATTTCCCTGTGCCCGCCACCCGCTGCTTCCAATTCCTCCTCCCACTCCCGTCCATGAGTCGCTAGGCGTCAGGCAGTCGGCTGAGCTGGAAGTCATAGGTGACAGGACTGAGTCAGTGGAGGTGACAAGCGAGCCATCAGAAGATGGATCCCACTCTGGAGTGGTTGGAGTGGCTGATAGACCGAGCTCCGTTTGTGTGATATGACAGGGTTTTTCTTTACCAGTGTCATTGTGCCCAAATACATTTTCTCCATTTGCATCAGCAAAGCTATTATTGTCACAAGAAATTACATTTTCAGAGTTCTTTGAATCAGCTCGTTTTTCAGGGCTATGAGGCTTATCAGACTTTCCCTCTGACTGAGCTACTTTCTCAGGGCTGTAGGCTTTTGTGTTGTCTTTCGTTATCTCACCATTCCCAATAACTGCAGCCATCTCAGTTTCATTAGTTATGGGTGATTTGTTCTCACGCAATATCACAGTGTTGGACTCTGGACCACTCTGAGTGGATTCAGAAGAAGAGAGCTCTGACGGATCTGCTTGCTCTCCTCTGGCAGGTAAGGCAGGGCCTTCTGAACATTCCTCCTCTTCTTTCTGACTTTCAAGTGCTTGTTTGTGTAATAAACCATTTTTAGGCATGACTTCTGAAAACACAAACTCACCAGACTGGCAGTGATCAGCATTGGTTCCTTCGCTCTCCAGTTTAAAGGGCTGTTTGTTTGAACCTATGTGAAGAATTGGGATCTCAGGTCTAATGGAAACCTTTATCTCGCTCTTCTTAGCACGCTTAGTTACTTGGGCGTAGATGGCTTCAGTTTGTGTATCATCTTTACCCTTGTTGGATGCTCGTATGGAGCTCTCCGACTGGAATCTGATGGTCTGAGTGGAATTTGGGTCAATGCATATGGATTCATATTCGGGGGACAGTGGAGTCGGGGAGTAGGATGGATCTGGCTCCTTCTTGTTAGTGCCAGCATTTTGTCTTGATATGATTTCAGTCAGAAAAGTCTCTGCTGACTGTATCTCTTTTAGGAACTCTTCCCTCGTCATTTCAGGTCTCTGTGGCTCCTTCTCATTCAATGGTATTTCAGATCCTTGCATCTCGACAGTGATCTCAGACAGGAGAGAGCGGGATCTCCGCATGCCCTTTGAGTAAGCTTCCTCAGCTTCTTTGTATGAGGGAAGGTCAGAAGTGCAGACATAGGCTCGAGACCTGGATCCTGCGGGGTAGAGATATTTTACTGAATCACTCTCTAATACCCTCTCTGTATCTGTGTCCATTCTTCCTGTGTCGATCTCTGTGAGAAAAAGATCCTTCTGAAACGATTCCATCATGGCCGTCTTGTCCTCCTCAGCCCCTGCTCTGTTAATATGTTTGTCTTGTCCCCACGACTGTCCTGTCGAGCCCAGCTCTGTGATCAGTGACTGTGAGCGCCGCATTCCTTTAGTGGGCAGCAGAAAATCTCCCCATCTTTCTCCATCCCTTTTCTCCTCCTTCTCCCCATCCCATGAAGACTCTGACTTGACGTCACTTGACTCTGTGACACTTGATATCTCTGTCAGAAACAGGTGCATGGGGGATTTTTTGGCTGCGGTGATACGTTCTGCCTGAAGCTCTGCATCTTCCTTCCAAATGGTGGGCAGGATAGTGTCGAGGCGTGACTGGGTCCTTTTCATTCCCCTGGAGAAGAACTCTGCAGTGCCTGGGTCCGTGTCTTCAGATAGGCTGGAGTTAATAACGCCTGTCTCACTGCTTGGTCTTTCAGGGGACATGAAGGGAGACTCGTCTTCATCTGAGTAGGTGGGACTCGATGAAGACTGCCTGTCAAGCGGGAGATTTGTGGGCTGAAGCTGGGGTGGATTTCGATAAATAGGGCGCAAAGGGTTTTCTCGACGAATAGGAGAGTCAAAGTCTTTTGCGCGGGAACGAGAAGTGTCCTTGGAGGTGTGTAATGAGGCTCCATACCCATTGTCACTCTCTCTATCAGACATATCACAGGTTAGCGGGTCTCTATTAGATCTCTGTATCTGTGGCTTACTATATCTCGAGTAAACATCGGCTGTGTTGTAATTGGGGACACTTCGTTGTGGATTGGAATGAGGAGGGAGAGGGGGAGGACACATTTGAGGAGGTTGAGGGTAAATTGGATGGCTTGATGGGGGAATGGAGGGGGACAGGGATGGGGAGGGTGGTAGCGTCTGATGGGACCGATGGAGCCCAAGGTGATCAAAGGTAGAAGGTGGGCAGGTGCTCATGTGAAGGGGGTCAGTCTCAATTTTCCCACTCATAGTGTAGTGAGGCAGTCCTCTATATCCGAGTGGAGGCGCGGGGAGAGGGCGGGAGTGAAGGTGGTTGGATGAAGACATGGACATAGAACGAGGCTTGGGAGGGAGGACTGGAGCTTGAGAAGTTGTGGAGGATTTTTTATCTGGCTCACTGCTCTCTTCTCAACTTCATCATCGTCACCTAAATCCACCACAGAGAAGTCAGTCACTCTGCTTGAAGTGTCTCTGAATTCAGCCACCCCTGTGTTGGGCACCTGGAGCTGAACCTCGCTTGATCGGACGGTCTGGAGGGTCTTTCTACATTTGTCCGAAGAGCAATAAGGGACTCGCTCTTTTCCCAACAATCCACTACGAATCTCCACGAGCTCCATGTCTCCAGAGCAAACTGAATCAGGGCGGAAAGATGACTGCATCTTCCCTTTTAGAGTTGGTGACTTGTCTTGGGGAGTGTGCTCCTCTAGTCTGATGTAGTACTCGCTGGCCAGTGAAGGGCTGCGGGCACTTATCACTGGCACCACAGTGGGAGTGTCCAAAGACTGCCTGTGGTTATTGTTCACAGTAGGGATTGGCTGAGGAGGAGGAAGAGGTTTGTATCCTCGTCTGGCATGAGCCTTCTCCCAGAAATACTCAAAGTTCAAGCCTTTGCTAGTTTCCGTGACTGTCAAGATGTCATCCAGTTCAGATGAGGATGGGGTGATACAGTTTCCCACAGGGTCCAGAAGGGGGTAGGAGTTGTCTCTGCCTTCTCTGCTGTTCTCTCTTTCCCTGTGTCGCTCATTTGCTGCAGTCTGAAAGGCGGGCGGGCGGAGTAAGTCCCAGCGTCTTTCAAACGACTCCTCGCTTTCCCCTCTCCGTCCTCTGCTCTCTTCGTACTCCTCATCCTCTTCGTCTTCTTCCCCGACACTCCCCCTCGCCATCCCTCGCTCAGCAGCCAGGAGGGACGAGAGGAGGATAAATATCTCGGCTACGGAGGGGCGCTGTGATGGTGGTAGCCAGCAGGACTGCATGATCTCATACCTGTGCACAAAAAAGAATGAAGAGACAGCTTTGATCAGTTTTGATTAATATGATTATAATTTATACACAATCCAATGAGAGAATGAGTACTCACCAGTAATCTGCATGGGAGAGTTTGAGTCTGGGCTGCGCCAGTGTGATCTGTCGCTCCCTAATGACGAAGGTCAGCACCTCTTCATCGCTCAGGTGTCTGTGGGGTTGAGAGCCAAACTCAAAGAGCTCCCATATCACCACCCCTAAGGACCTGAAAAAAAGAGAAGTTGAAATGCTGGAAATCTTTCACTGCTATCAAAGTTTTATCTTGTGCAAACAGACTTACTTTCAAGCACATTTTTTTTTAAAAAAAAGCAGTAATTTGCTTTGTTACACCCTTTCTAAAGATGTTGGATTACAGTGTAAAATATAAACAGAAACAGAATCCAATGCAGTCATTTGCAAATCATCAAAGCCATACATCAAATTAAGAAGAAGTACAAAGGTCACATATCAACTGAGATATGTTTTATTCAAAGAATATATAAATAAATGTGTCTGCTTTTTATTTGATGCAAGCCACATGTTAAAAAAAAAAAACTCTGGTAGAACATCCCACCACTATTTAGAGTTATGGACAATGATCACCAATTATTTACGGCTTTAAAACAAAATTCCAGAGATGCTGAGTCTGTCAGAAATGAAGATGGAAATAAAAATGGAGAATAACGGTTCTCATTGAAAGCAATTAAAATATTGTAGAGAACTGCTGTAAAAGTTCAAGAAAATCTTTGGGACTTCAAGCAGCACTGTATTAAAGACAAACATGATTTTATAGTGGAAAGCACCACATGAGCTCTGTAGCACTTCTGCAAACCATTTTTAATGAAAACAGTTCAGTGCTGGATGCCAAAATGTAAATTATAATGTGAACTCTTTTGGCTAACCCTATTTAGAATAGACTCTAAAAGAGAAAACTCAACAAATCAAAAATGCATCTTCTTTTTGGAAAGCATTGATAAAGGGTCCCCTAGACTTGTTCTGATAAGCTTGTGTGACGCCACATTAATTTCAGTCAGAGTTTCACTAATTTTTCATCCCAGAGTTTCTCAGTGAGGATTGGCGGCCAATAAAAGAGTGAAAACGATGCCTCACGCTCCCTGAACCCCTGTCACAATTTGGCTTGATGACTCCTGGCATCCTGGAATATGCCTACACCATCAGGGAAAAAAATCAGTAGATGAAAGACCTGCTCATTCATTACATTCAGGTAATTAGATGACCTAATTATTTGGACACATAACACTGCTGAAGCTGGACCTGATCAACTGAAGCAGCTCCATATAACAATGAAAGACTTGTATGATCGGCATAAAGACTGCTTAAATGGTTAAATCTAGACTCAGACTACATGACATTTTTTTCTTCATTGCTCCACAGCCCAATATTTATGATCCCCATGAAAACATTTTTTTCTTCTTTTTAAAAAATCTTTTCACTGATTTATGATTTTCTTGAGGCCACGCAGCTGCTTTGTCTCAATACTCTTCAGAATATGCATCTGGTTACTTTTGAGCATTGCTTTAAATTCTACTGTTGATTTTTCTGTAATTAGATTTTTCCAAATGTTTAAATGATCTGTGGTCAGAATCATTCAGGATGGTTCACAACCATCCCTCAAGGTTTCACTAATGAGTTGGACAGTTTTAGCAGTTGTTTTCTTTGCTTGATAATTTGGTCTTTCAGGATTGATGTGACCATTTTTCAGTGACGACCCTCTGACATAGTGGTTTAAGGAATGAACAGCTGCCGACTGAATCACATAGTGCTCTTCAGTCCAGGTCCTCAGGAGCCTCTACTCTGCATGTTTTAGATGTTTCTCTGCTGGGCCCCAAGGACCAGGATTGGAGAACATTGATAGGGTTAAATAAAGTGTTTGTAGAATAGACAAGACATTAAATACTCATAGATGCATTTCTTTAGATCTTTTTTTTTTGGTTACCAAAATGTTTTTTTGTGGGTTAATTAAGCAAAGAACATTAAAGTGGAGATTGTGCTTGTGAAGATCTGAGGGTTCCAGTCTGGCTTGCTCTCATTTCAGTTCATCTGGTATGACTGCGTCTGCATAAAGAACCGACACATGTTCCATAATGAACTTGAGTCCTGCACTCTCCCCTGAACAGGTGAGGTCACACTCATCTTCACCATCTGTGTTTAATAGGAGGTTTTCTGCTGCAACAGCCTTTATTTAATGTTGATAATAGCATTCAAAATGCAATAACTGTGACTCAACAAAGAATATTTCATATTGTTTTCACTCATGATATTTTTGGTTCTTTGTCTAATGCATCTAGCCTTCAGAAATCTTCATCTTAAAAACTGCATAAATATCAAGAGAAAATAGATTTACTTTGTTGTCTACTGAGACAGCTTCAATCGGCAACAGCTGCTTTGTGTCTGAGCTGGTGTTTGATGAGTAATGTTTTAGGTTTAAGCCAAACAAATATGGTCCAAAAATGATTAACAGGAGACAATATGAAGTGTCAACGTCTTTCAGTTTTGGGTTCATCTGAGCTTTGCTTCGTTCTCCAGTTTTGTTCAGTTTTAGTCTCGGACGGCTTGTGCTCTTTTGCTTTTTGCTTTTGTAGTCCTGTCTTGTGTTGTCTGATTCTTTTGTTTTGTTTTTAAAAATGCTTTTCCCTGGTGTGTGACTACACTTGTTGGTCTAGCCTGTTTTGTTGTTGTTTGTTGTGCCTCTATTGTAACAACATGATGTGATGCCTTTCCGTTTGCTTTGCCTTTTTTCCCCACATTTTGGTTCTCCAGTCTTTTCATGCTTTTCTCCAACTTGTTTGGATTTTTTTTCTTCTGGTTCTATGTGAGCGAGACGTTTCCTTCCCTTGTAGTCCCTGTCTTTGTACTGTATTTTTCTAAAATAAGAACTCATCCGCCTGCCTCCCACCTCCAGCATTTGGGTGCTCCATCAACACACCACGAGACGGCTACAGGACCGCATTTAACTGGCATGAAATTTACTAACTGAGCCTTTTCCATAATGACTTGATCGCAAGCTTGTCCATAAAGGATTAGCAACGCTTTAAAAGCAAGAGCTTTAAAACATACCACACGTTACTGGTCTTGGTTTGGTCGGTGACAATGAGAGACCCTCTGTACTCCTCCAGCAGCTCAGGTGCAATCCAGCGCAGTGGGATCCATAACTTGTCTGGAGTTAGGTAATAGTCCTCCTTCACAAAAACATACAAGAACAATTCTTATGGACAAGCTGGTATTTATGTTAGGATTTATTTGAGAGGACTACTGCGTTGGGTCAAAGTACCTTATAATGGTTGTGTGAGAGACCATAGTCACCTATCCTCACAGTGAGGTCTGATGTCAGAAGACAGTTTCTTAAAGCCAGATCACTGCAAGGAAAACACAAAAACCTTGATCAAAAATTAGCAGTTTTTATGGTCAGTTTTAGAGGTAAAAAGTCTTCACTTGAAGACCTGGGTCACAGTAGAAGGGAAACGCATGACTTACCTGTGAATGTAGTTGTTTTCATGAAGATGCAGTAGACCTGAGGTGATCTCATAGGCCATTCTCTGAAGAGTCAAGAGATCCCTGGTTGGCAGGTCTGGAGTCATCCCATCTGACTTGCGCTGGGCTCGTAGATACCGCTTCAGATCACCCTAAGTCATTACATTACAACAGCAATGCAAGTAATGAACTCACTGTGCAAATGAAGGATGAGGTAGCTCCAGCTTGGACATAAGAATGTGTTGGTTTAGTGTCCTTCTCCAGAACCACAGCTAAAACCTGCCCCACGACCATATAGGCAAAAGGATACATTTATGACTTATTCAGTAGATACGTCCCTTTTGAGGTGTTTTCCATCACAGAGTTTCAAAATCAGCAGTGGAATTGGTAGTCAGGCAGCAACCTTTGCATTAGTCATTTGTGTTGCAGAAAGGTCAAGGGAATAAAACAAGGCCTGAATGGAAAACGTTTGTGAGGAAATGAGAATGGGAAACTTTATACGGGTAAAAATGGTCAAAGAGGACTCCAGAGTTGCCTAGGCATCTCTCTCTGCGTTGCTGCAATTGATCTGCTTGTGCCTTTGTTTGGCCAAGGAGTTCACTCAAATTGATTTTTAAATCAATCACATATTGTGCCAGCTGAGAGAAGCCAAAGAAACTGACCCAAACAGTTGAACATCTATGATTCTCTTAATAATGATGATGCAAAGCTTTTCTCATCAGATCATGTTAAAATATGGTGTCATGGTGCAACTGAAAAAATGTTTACACATCAGTAAATGAACAGCTTTTCTCAGTTACTCTTAAACTTTTAAGAGCAACACAACAATAAAAGTCACAGTGATGTGAAACTGACACACAGAACTAAAAACTAAACACTTACATGGTGATTTAGTCAAGAATGAGCCACCTCTCATTTGATGCATGCAGCAATGCTTCAGTTAACTTTTATGAGAGCCATGCTTTATCTTTTTAACCTCCTTTATTTTAACTTTACTTTGTCTCATGCCAAGATTTGTACTCACCAGCTGACAAAACTCCATGACCAGGAGGAAAGGGATGCTCTCACTGCACTGGCCCAAACACTGCAGGATGTTGGGATGCTTAAGGCTCCTGAAGCAAGGGATAGTGACCAGAAATAAGAAGGATGGAGAGAGAGACAGATGGGCAAACAGGTAACATGTAACTGTGGTGACTACAGTAACCTTTAATAGTTTGACTTCCAGGCATTTTTCTCACCTGTACGGTTCAGATTCAGCCAGGAACTTCCTTTGCTCCAGAGGGCTGGCGCTGACACGCAGCTCCTTCACCACAGCCTGAGAGGAGCTGCAGTCACACAACACTTCAGCCAGGATCACCTAAATGAGATTGGTGGGAAAACATGTGGATTAGCTCCCAGGAAAGGAAGGCTTGCATGAAAATAAACTGTTTTGTGTTAGGAATCGTGATCTGATCAGTGGCCAGTATTAAATATAAGAGAGCAGAGGAGGCTGCAGGAAAAATTCTAGGACGAGCCTAAAGCATGTCATGAAACCACTATAGTTATAAGATCAATGCAAGAGACTCCTCTTACCTTACCAAACCAACCATTTCCTATCTCCTGAAGGTAGTTTAGAGTGTGTCTTTTGAAGCACTGAGATTTTGAGTCTGTAAGAAGAGGAAACAAAAAAGATCAAGATCACACAAACATCAGTCGCTGATGTTCTTCATCATGTAATATCTCTTAAAACAAGCAAAAATAGCTTTGACAAAGTGATACACCCAAGAAAAACAGAGTTTACAGTAATGCTGCGTTTAAAAACTCTGCTGCACTGCAAAAGCATTAAAGGTTAACTCTAGATATATTTATATCCAGATATATTTATAGAAATCTAGCAGGAAAACCCTGAATCAAGGAAAGGTGGTAAATTGTTTGGTTAATAGTTATCATTAGATTCACGATGCCTCCAGTGTCACTAAAGAATCCTAAATCTCTGTAAATCTGAAGTCAAACACTATTTGACTTCTCTTGCTGTGCAGGTGCAATGTGGAACGACAAAGCCTCGTAAATTGAATCTGTACCTCTTGAATCGATTGATAAATTGCTCTGCTATTTCTGGTACTGTCAAAAAAATCTCTGTTTTATGCTTTTCAAACCATAAAAGAAAAACAGTGGTGCTTTTACACAGTCTAACCTCATACTAAATTGTATATAAATGCATTTGGAACTGTTGGTCAAAAGTAATTAGAGATTTCATGATGCCATATAGGGTTAAAAGAAAATCCTTGTTTTTATTCACCTTTTTTTAAGTGTTTTATGAAGTGATAATCTTAAACAAAAAGAATCAACAGCTGACGCACTGTTTTCACGTCTCATCCTCAGAAGTTCATGCTCTTTTGCTCAGACGTGTATTCTTCCATTATGCATCTTTACCCAGATGCCCTACTTGGATTGCTCATACAAAGCACTGATGCACAAGTTTCTCAGATCATAGTTTCCACTTCACTGAGGTGCAGCGGAGAGTCAGGTGCTACTGGCGATGCACTCAGTTTGAGACCTTTGAGGGATCCGCATCAGTGCCTCAAGCATCAGACCGTGAGGGAGTTTAGTGCATATGTGTAGTGCTGCACCCTTGTTTTGAGAGGTTTGGTCAGATATGGGGAACATGAGAAGTGCTTTACCAGCTCCATTCTGCAGAGCGGGGCAGTTGGACCGGTCTCTGACTGGTAAAGTGTAGACCTCAGGGAGAGAGGGACATGATGACAGACTGTCCTCCTGGATGGGACTGGAGCCTCCAGAACACTCCTCCCCGTCTGCATTGTCAAACTCCTGTTTGAGGGACGACAGTAGGAGAAAAAAAAACTGGTATAATTATGGAGATAAACTGCTTAAAATAATATTCTTTTGCTGAATAATGCTGTTGGGTTTGGCACAGACATTTAGAAAGCAATCATTCTGAACAAAAGAGGCTTTCTCTGCCACATTTATAATAATAATAATAACAATAATAATAATAATGCTGTCAGGCCAAAAGATGAAGGCTTTTGTTTGGATTGAACTACACGGTTAACTGATCATTTCTTCTTCATTAAATTGGAATAAATGACTCTTGTTTACATTTCACACCAAAACCTTGCTTCGTTAGTCAAGTCAGGTTCATATAAAAGCCCTCTGGCACGTACAAAATGAGTGTCACAGCGGGAAAAAAGAGAAGCAAAATAAAAAATATATATATAAATGAATAAATCAGAGAGAGTTAAATAAATCTCTTACATGTTGAAGACTTACATTGAACCCCACTCCTCCTCTCTTACAGCACAGACAGGTGAGGAGAAGCAGAACAAAAGAGACGAGCCCCGAGCAAGAGATGATGATGACGACATAGGGTGGAGGAGAGAGGGATGCAGCCCTGGTCTGAAAAACTGAGAAAAAACACAGGAATAAAAGTACAAGGAAGGAAAGATTTAATGCAGATATTCAAGGGTTTTGTGCTTCTACACGTGCAGTTGAGTCACTGAGATGCAAAGTGGAGATTTCACCGAATCACAAAACTGTAAAACTTGTCACACAGGTGTTGAGCTTAAAGGGAAACCATTGGAGCGTTTGTTTAGCTGCAGGTTTGGAACACAGCGGAGAACCCCAATGGACAATTTGCATCAGGGATTTGGAGGGAAAGAAGCAGAAAAAGAAACTACATTTAAGATTAAAAAGGAAAATTGCCTCATAAAAGAAAATAGGGGCCAGAATCAAAGTTTTAAATTGGTAAAATATACCATTCCAGTAAGGAGAATAAGCATGGGGGAAAAAGGGAAATATCAGAAATGGCATTCCACTCAGGAAACACAGTTATGAAGCAAGGGAGGGTGGCTGGAGTTGTCATTTAGGTAAGAAAAGGAACTCTAAGTAGGAAGGGATCGTAAACTGGAAAAGAATTACTCAAATCAGGAAGGTTTACTAGTCGGGTGAGATAGGGAGGAATCGGGACATTTGATATTTGTACCTCAACGTAGTTGATTGTGGGAAGGGAACCATCTGCAGAAAAGAAAAGGGGCAGGGCAGTATAGTTAAATACCCTTCAGTTATTAGTACTATTATTATTATTATTATCATATAATTTTTGTAGGTTCCATTTAAATTCTGTAGTCAAAATGTCTGGTAAATGACAAGAAACAGGAACAATGACTCCTTGTAACAGTCAGAGGATGGTCATCTTACGCTGAACTTTGGCCAACCTGTCAACTACATGTGGCAATAAATAACTTTTCTGTTGTTCTGCAAATAATTGCTGACAATATAGAAAATATTACATAACAAATACAAATTATGAACATAGCAGCAATAACAACAAATCTGTGACTTAAAATATCGAGGAAAACAAACTGCTGATTATCTAAAAACTAACTTTTAAAATACATCTGGCAATAAAAGACTATTTTTAAGTCTGACCCGTCTCAGTCCGTGTCCCTCATTAAAATTCAACAATACATTCCTTCACAAGGTCGTGATACTGTAAACACTGCATACATAAATTTTTAAGTATATTTAATAATTTAGCAATTTAAATACTGCTTCTTACTCTGAAGACTACTATCACCATTTTTTTATTATTATCATTCTTAGCCCATCAAAAGTTGCACAATGAACAAAACAGGACAGTTTCAAACAAATGGCTGGTAAAAAAAAAAAAAAAAAAGGCACAGAATAAAAACAAGTATCAACTAATTCAAGTGTGAGCTTGCTGATGGTCCAGTCTCTTGCTGATGAAAAAAAAAAAAGAATATGACACTGGATTCCAATATATCAATCAGAAGGAGCGCGAGCACACAAAACAGAGAAATGATAGTTAATCATATTTTCCTGTCATCCCGCCTTCAAAGCAAGGGCAGAATGTGAAGTCTTATGGGCCTTTGTGGCTGTACTTCCCCTAAACATGCACCAGCAACATAACTCGTGGCTCCAGTCTTGACGCACAGTTCCTGAGCAGTGCTATTCTCTCATCTTTCCCCAGACACATGTCCAGACAGACACTGCATATAAATAGGAACCTTCCACGGAGCCTTTTGCAGGAGCCTCTGTGCCAGCAGCTCTCATCAAAACAATGCAATGACTGCACACATTACACAAAACACAACACTCTGCCAGCTCTGGGGGGCAGAAGACATATTCAGACTGCAAAAAAAAATGAAAGATGCCAGCAGTGTTTACGGGCTAAATGATCTCCGGTGCTGAGCGGAAGCTATTTATAGACAAGGTATTTCGCACTGACCGGCAGTTTTACTGTTCAGACAGTGCATGTTGTTTTTAAAAGCCATCGATGTATGGGCCTGACATCGCAGCACCCTCCTTAAAATTTTCATCACTGCATGCAAATATGGTACCCGACCCATCACCCAATCAGCCTCGCGCCTGCTTTGATTAGACCAGCCGCGTTACTGCAATAATAATAATTCACAATATGTCTCAGTCCAACTGGCTGACATTACTGTATTCACCCCAGTGTGGAGAGGCCTTTTCAGAACTGACTGCATCCCCTTTCTCTCTCTCTCTCTCCTCCTTTTTCCAGCATCACTTACATGTTTTCAAACCCCCCCCTCCTCCTCCTCCTCCTCCTCCTCCTCATCCTCCGCTCACCTTCCCTCTGCGGTGCTCCGAGCGCTCCGGGCTGAGGTACGACATGATCCCCGCCAGCACCACCATCACCCAGCAGTGGGGCCGCATCGTCGCCGCGTCCGGAGCGACAACACCATCCGAGCGGCGCGGCCGACTGTCGGTGTCGGTGTCCTCTTCGCTCCCGTCGCCCCCGCCACGGTCTGCACCGCGTCCGGGCTCACGCAGTCTCCGTCTCACCCCTCCGTTTTTCTCCTAATAATAAAAGAGCGTCTGCTCGCCTTCCTTGTTGTGCTCCCCCCTCCAACACCACCACCACCACCAGCCCTCCTCCCCGTTGTCCTCCTCTAATCCGCAATTAAGCGCGGCGTGCGGGATGCTCTCTATTGTGCGTCCTCAGTCCGCAGCTCGGTGCCCAAACACTGCCGTCCTGCTTCCGTCTGGAGCACCGCTGAAAACAACCATCCGCTGTTTCTCCTCTATTTTCATAAATACATATCCAACCCCCCCTCCCTCCTCCCCACACACATCTTACAGAGCTGGAGGTTGTCTGTGTTTCTCCTCCGCCTGCTTACGTCACACACACACGGCGCGCATTGTCATGGTCCATCTTGATCACCCTATCGGTATCTTAAAAAAAAAAAAAAAAAAAAAAAAAAGATACCTGTGAAAACATTTCCACAGGGACGTAGTTGTGTGTAAGTGGAGCTTGGCAGTGGGTTTATATTGATCTCACATTGGATCTTTAATTCCGAGCAACATCACTTCAGGAACTCGGGGTTCACATGGAGACGTCTGGGTGTTGCGGCTTCGAGGCAGCAGAAATCAAACAATACCTTCATGTTTCTGGGTCTATGTTGAAAAATCTAAGGCAAGGTTTCTTAGAATGTCACCCAGCATAATTTAACAACAAACAACAACAACATCACTCATAAATGTGGTGTTTATTACAGGGAGGGTGTGTTTCCACATTTTCATTGGAGAGATGAACTACAATGATCACAGAACAAATGGACAACAGTCCTGTGTGCTGGCCATTACTAAGTCTTTACATTATCACATTGAAGATATTTTGAGTCCTCGTAGTTAACTGTAAATAACAGCTTTGTGTCAAGTAATCAAGATTCCTCCTAAAAGTGTGACAGTGAGTCAGCAGCACAATGAAAGTGAGGCAGACAGATGAGAAACAGTCACCAGTCATGTTTTGTCCATATACACCTGTGTTTTTACCTACTGTGTCATGCTGAAAGCCCTGCTGGATGAAGGTCTATAATACAATGATTAATTTAAAAAAAACACACACAAACACTCATACAGATGTTTCTTTCTGATGAGATAATGAAAATAAATGTCTTTTTTGTAGCTTTGTTTTTATAAAACATCTATAGGAAAAAGGAAAAAAAAAACAACTGGTGGGCTGAATAAAATAGTAGCCTAAAGTTCAAGGCTACATCTTCAACTGGTTTTACTTAATCACCAGTCCAACTCCAAAAGACATAAATAAATAAACTTTATACATTTCATCAGCTGTATCCAGGGAAACTGTCCAATTTCTACTCAAAAATATTTCAAACTACTTGATGCTTCAGCACTGTCCAGTTTCCTTACACCAACAAAGTCCTTTAATCTTCACAATAAAGAAAGCCCCACCAACCAGTCGGTCAGTGCTTGTCTACGTGACAGCCTGAGCCTCAAGCCCCCTGTGATGGCAACCATCTGCCCCGCTGATGTGCTCATGAGTGCATCACTGCAGGGGCAGATGACAACTAATGTCCCTGCAAGCTTCCCTTTATGGGAAATCAACTAAATTTAATAAAACTCATCAGGGTGATACATCTTCAACATCAGAATCTTTAGCACACGGCTCAAATATCACCTGATTTAGCTTCAGACAGAAACTTGACACTGTCTACCATTTAACTATGAAACACATGTCACGGTCTTGCAGCAGCAGGACAACTCATGATTTCAGAATCTCATCCCTCCAGGTCTCCCGATCTCGCCTTTGTCGCTTTCGGGCCAGTTCTGGGAAGTAGGCGCTGTTGTAAGGCCTCTCCCTCTCATCCACTTCCCTCCCGGGCTCCTTCCTTTTACCATTCCTCTGGTCAAGAAGAGCCTGAGCTCTCCTCCTTTCTTCAGCTTCCCTCTGTAGCCGCTCAGCACGTAACCTTTCGATAGAGCTAGAAAAACACGGGACAGACATTTTGTTCTTACATCATCACTTTCACATCACCAGACAAAAATCTGGATATAATTAATACAAATATGAAATCGAATTTAAGAAAATACCCACAGATTGTAAATTACTAAAGTGATTAATAATGCAGTACTTAAACAGTACTGACTGAGGTACCTTTCTCCACTGCTCCTCTTTTCTCCTTTGTCTCTTCTTTCCTTTTTCTTACTCTTTTGCTCCTTTTTGTGGTGTACACCTAGAGCTTTCTTCATATCTTTCAAAGGATCCAAGCTCTCCTTCAATCGACGATCCTTCTTCTCTTTCTCCTCTTCGCTTACCCCCTTCCTCTTTTCTGTGTCTATCTTTTCTTCTTTTTGGTCTTTCAAGTACCATGGGGTCACCTCGGAGCCTGGTTGGGGTCCTAAAGACACAAGTAAGCCAATGGCTCTTTCTTGCTTCTCCTAGACAATAAAACAAGAGAATCAAACTGCAAATCAATATATATTGTCATTAATCTCAATTTTCTACATTTTAATCCTTATTTTTGAGAACATTTTCGAAAATTCGAAAAACCTGAGTCAACTCTTATGGCTTCATATGCCAATTATTTGCCTGTTGCTTTTACATCATCACAGTGATATTTTCCTTTTACAGTCAACTGTAACTATTCTTATCTTAACTGATAAAACAAATACTATTGTGTTCAGCTTATTAAAATGTTTTGCAACAACAATGAAAATCAATCCAAACAATAAATAACATACAAAAACTCCAGGATTGTCCTGACAAACTTTTGTGCTTCACATAATATACTGTTGAGTGCCTAAATGGAAATGAGCAGAATTACCAGTTGAGATTAAAACTAAAAAGTCCTGGACCTGAGATCACTGCTGCAACCCAGAGATAAAGGCTGGCAAAAGAAAACATCTTACATCCCTGTTGGCTGACATTATATCAATTCATTGAAAATCTTAATAATCAAGAATAGCAAACAACAAGCACTCTTCATCAGACTCATCAACTATCGTTTCATTGCTTTTTGATAACTCAAAAAACGTAATAAAGAAGAGTGTGAAAATGTAACACCGTTACCTTTTCTTCTTTCTTTTCTCTAAGATATTCTTCATTTCCCTTCTTCTCTGAAGACTCTTCCAGAGGAAAAAGATTAAGATGTTCCCGGCTTCCTCCGCTTTGTTCATCATCATCATCTCTTCCTTCTTCAACTGACTGGAGAGCAGCTCTGGCTTTTCTTCTCAGATACTCTGTACGTGCCTGTGGAGACAAATAGTCAGAATTACTATAAATTTACAGAGAACAGTGAAAGCTTTACAGCTCAGGCATTTCATGGGCAAGTTATTATTTTTATTATTTTGCTTGACTCTAAACTTTAACAGAGAAGTCTCAAATCCTTTCCATTTGAGATGATTTATAGATGGTGAATAATAAAGCAGGAGAGAAGGTCTGCATAGTTAAAACACAATTAAAGATTTAAAAAAGTAACACAGGCTTAACTGATTTCAATATTGATTTACATAAATGCATACCAGTAAAGACATGGCTGTAGCGTAAGAGCGCAATTTGGGTTTCCATTTAAATTAGCGGTATAATCCCTAATACCGAACCTATCTTCTATCCTTTCAACTAGAACTTCCACTCATCCAGGTTCAGCCCCCACAACCTGGACCTAGATAAGTGAAAGTTAATAGATGGATGGATAAATTTAATGTATTTTAATAGTCAACCTGTCCAGACTGAACCCAGCCTCTCACCCAATGACAGCTGGAAAGAAATGCTCCAGACAACACTGAGCAGGTCGAAACAGGTAAAAGAAACAACTGCTTTGATGGGTGGACTTTAATTTTACACCTTCAAACGTTTGAGTCTACTACCAAAACTATATTTATCTGTCTTTTTTAAAAAACAGAGGTGTTTCTGGTATCAAGTTTATCTGTATATGCTTTTTTAAAACAAACACAGAACAGTGACATCAAATGTTTCATCAATCTCTAACCAGATCATCAGCAAGTCTGGCTGCCAACATTACAAGCACATCTTTGACTAACAGAGCTGCTATAACTTTATTTACGACTAAAAATGTGACGTGCTACTCTGACTGTGTGATAGACAGCAGGCCCACACAGTAAACAACTGGTTCCCATTACTGTGCCATCAGAAGTAAAGTAGGGACACGGACATCGTGGGTACCTCTTGCTCTGCACGTTCCACGCGACGCTTCGCCTCGCGCTCTTCCTCTGCTGCATTGGCTTCGTCCCTCCGTACGCGCGCGATGTTGTCCTTGTTTCGGACATGCCAGCTCTTCTTCGGAAGGATGTTCATTGTTGCCCTAGTAACGGCAGTCAGCTAACTCAGAAGGCTAGCGACGACGAAACTAAACCGTTCAATTTGTTCAGCAAACCAGGCCTAATTTAGTACGATAAACTAAGCAAATAAACACAGCCATGAACTGACAAAGTATGAGGGCATAAAATACAAAAAGACAACGTTATGACATGAGTGACAAGGTGTCTTTCCTTTTGAAATGTAAGCTAATGTTAGCCTCTGCTATTTTCCAACGTTAACTTTACGTTGACGAAACAGCAACAAATATATATACATGCAACTTGGTTAGTCTCAATTAACTACTCTCCTTAAATTATAGTAGTTAACCTGGACACAAAGCAATGTCAGCAACTTGCTGGATGAAGACTCTGACTTGCTTCACAAGAGTCCACAGGAACCAGTAAACCCAAACAGGAAGTAACGATGAAAACCGCACTAAGCAGTTACACAACTGTGGCACTAGAGGGCACCATAATGTCTCATTTTATTTACAAAAGATAAAGCGGCTGTGAGGAGTACATTTAGAACCAAAGGACAAAAGAAAAATTGAAAACATTTAGACAATACAACAACAAACCAAATGACAGCATTTAAGCAAAGCAACAATAAATATTTAGAAAGTATGGAGCCCCTCTGGTGACATTTTTTCAGAAAGAAAACTTTTCAAAACAGAATTTCTTCTTTGAGACTGGACAAGACCAATGCCATGTGGCTATGGGATTGCGTGTTCCTGTTTTTTTTTTTATTTTAATTTATTTCTTCAAAAGCATTTTTGTTTCCTGGAAATGTTTTCAGATTTTGTTTTATGTAATGATGCTGTTTCCTGAATTGTTAGGTACTGTAAAAAGTAATTCTATTTTCTGGAATATATATATATATTTTCAAATAATGTTTGTTTTTGTTAAGTGATTCATACATACAGAATTTACACATCTTTTAACACAGGTTAAAAAAATATCTATGTTCTTAATTGTGTTTTGCACATATTTTATTTTATGAAATGATGTGCTTTCTAACTTGTTGGTGTCCATCCATCCATCATCTTGATCTGGAGTCGGGTCACGGGGGCAGTAGCTTCAGCAGAGAGGCCCAGACCTCCCTCTACCCGGCTGCTGCCACCAGCTCCTCTGAGAGAACCGCGAGGCACTCCCAGGGCAGCCGAGAGATATGATCTTTCCAGCATGTCCTGGGTCTGCCCTGTGGTCTTCTCCCAGTTGGACATGCCCGAAACACCTCTACAGGGAGGCGTCTGGGGGGCATCCTAACCAGATGAACCACCTCAACTGGCTCCTCTTGATATGAAGGAGCAGCGGCTCTACTCTGAGTCTCTCTCAAATGACAAACTTCTCACCTTCTCTAAGGGAGAGTCCAGCCACCCTACGGAGAAAACCCATTTCTGCCACTTGTTGGTGTATTTTTGTTTAATTATGTCGCGTTTTGCATCTGACGTCATAGAATATATATTTTTGCGGCCAGACATTAGCTAATTTTGAAAATTTCCTGAATATTCCTAATGTTTTTTTTTTTTTTTTGTCCCCAAGAAATACACTATCATGCAATAACCTTGCTGCAGGGTTGTCTGGTAAAACTCAGGCTGCATTAAATAAAAAATTCTATACAAAAAAAAGTCTTCTCTGTTGCCTCATCATGTTGTTTCAGCTTGAGAAGGTTGTATTGACTAAAAATGGTCCATGAGAAGTGATCAGTTTTGTAGCACTGCATCATCTCCAGGTATCAGAAGTTTCTGAGTCAGGTGCTCAATCTCCTTGACCAAAAACTTCTTGTCTCTGCCCTCCTGTACACCAAAAGACCCATGGATCGATTAGTAAAACTGAATGCCTGAGATCATTAGGAACTACTAGGTTAACTTATATCAAAATTCAACTTTTTGCCTTAAATACGAAAACAACTTACCGATTTCAGCTGAGCTCTTAGCAATGCAACACTTTTTCCATAGACAGAGGCTAAAGCTATTGAGTACCACATCAGTACACTGCCAGAGAGAAAAAAACATGCAATTATAAATCAATAGCAAGGAACCTTGTAATACACAGGTGCATTTTCAAAGTTTAGTTTACAAAACTGTGAGGTATTTGTTAGCATAATGAACCTAACAGGAAACACAAGCTCACTCACAATGATAATGCACAAAGAGGGATGGAGAATGCTTGTGAGCCAATGAAGAACAGAAACTCCTGTGTCACTTCAGAGAGTCTGTAGAAAGAGTTCGGAACAATCAACCACATGTTTTGGTGGACACGGAAAGGTCCACAACCCATTGAAGGATGGATCCTGTTTGGACGGAAGGAAAGTTTCATTATTAGTTTCATGTGAAAACATCTTGAGTTCGTAGCAATGCCGTGATTGCATTGATTTTATCACAAATAAACTTGCTAATGCTTGACTTTCTGAGCAGAAAAAGCAGTTCTGATATCACTGTTACAGCAAAGTGCAGAAATCAGTACTCACACAGCCACACTATAGATCATGACAACCAATGCCAAAATCCAGCCAAACAGGAGAACCACCAGGAAAAAGAAGGTGGAGGTGGTGGAGCGAAAGGTCTTCAGTGCCGGCCGGCAGTTGTAAAAGAGTGTGATCTGTGGGAGAAAGTAGCAAGTGGGGACACGAAGCAGTTTTAGAGACAAAACCAACGAGCATTGGGCAACATTCAAGAATATTTAAGATGCAGCTTCACCTTCTTGCAGTAGAAGAGAATGAAAAACTTGATGGTGTTGATAAGTGGCAGCAGAGGGCAAAAAAGGGCTCCTGCCCAGACAACAGTCTGACCATAAACCAGTCCAAGTACGTTGGAGGGAATAACAAACTCCTGCCGGCCCACCCACTGTGAAAGTTTACTGGACCAGTTGTCCACCACCATCCTGACACACGCAGAGAAAAAAAAGCAAAACAAATCAGACGCGCACACACAAATGACAAACAGTTGAACATATTGCTATCCAGATGCCAGTGATTCACCTACAACTCCAATTCCAAAAAAGTTGGGAGGCGATGTAAAACAGATGCAGGATGCAATGATTGCAAATTTCATACAGCCATATTTTATTCCCAATTGAACATAACCTCTATGAACAGTTCCAGTCTGGTTTCCGCCCACGTCATAGTACAGAGACAGCCCTCATAAAAATCACTAATGACCTCCTGATGGCAGCTGATTCCAATCTACTTAGCATCCTCATCCTCCTCGACCTGACAGCAGCCTTTGATACAATTTCCCACACCATCCTCCTCGACAGACTAGCAACTATTGGTATATCTGACACACCCCTGGACTGGTTCAAATCATATCTCTCTGGCCGTACTCAGTTCATTCAGTTGAAAACTTTTACATCCCAACCATCTCCCCTCTCCTCTGGTGTTCCCCAGGGCTCTGTCCTTGGTCCCATCCTGTTCATAATCTATCTCCTCCCTCTTGGTCATCTGTTCCGTAAATATAATATCCAATTCCACTGTTATGCAGACGATACCCAGCTCTACCTTTCCACCAAACCCTCCTCCACCTCCTGCCCCTCCTCCCTCTGTGACTGTTTACATGAAATCCAATCCTGGTTCTCTCCAAATTTTCTCAAACTCAACAGCGATAAAACTGAGGTCCTCCTAATTGGCTCCAAATCCACCCTCACTAACCCTCCCAGTTTCACCATCCCCATCGACACCTCCTCTGTTTCCCCCTCCCCTCAGGTTAAGAGTCTGGGTGTCATCCTCGATAGCACTCTATCATTCCAATCCCACATCAATAATATTACCCGGTCTGCCTACTTCCATCTACGTAACATTAATCGCCTACGTCCATCCCTCACTCCTAACACCACCGCCATCCTGGTCCACACTCTGATTACATCCCGCCTGGACTACTGCAACTCCCTTCTCTTTGGTCTCCCCCACAAATCCATCCATAAGCTCCAACTGGTCCAGAACGCTGCCGCTCGTATCATCACCAGGACACCATCGCTCAGCCACATCACACCTTCTCCAGCAACTCCACTGGCTCCCAATCACACATCGCATCGACTTTAAAATTCTGCTCTACACATTCAAGGCCATCCATAACATCGCTCCCCCGTACCTCTCTGACCTCCTCCACATCAACACTCCCATCCGAACTCTCAGGTCTGCCTCATCCCTCAGCCTCATCGTGCCACCAGCCCGTCTGTCCACTAGAGGGTCCAGAGCCTTCAGCCGCTCTGCCCCCCGCCTTTGGAACTCCCTCCCTCCTGACATCAGAAACATTAATTCACTATCCATCTTCAAATCCCGCTTGAAAACCCACCTTTTTAAACAAGCTTACTCACTCTAACCAACATTGTGCTGCTGCAAATTTTAATTTAATATTTTAACTGTTTTTAAATTTTTAACTGTTTTTTTTAAATGTTTGTACGGTGACCTTGAGGGTCTTGAAAGGCGCCTTTAAATAAATTGTATTATTATTATTATTATTATTTATAAAGAACATATCAGGTGTTGAAACTGAGACATTTTACCGTTTCATGGAAAATATTAGCTCATTTTAACTTTGATGCCAAGAAACATCTAAAAAAAAGTTGGAACAGGAGCAACAAAAGGCTGGGAAAGTAACTGGAAGAAATCAAAAACAAGTGGAGGAGCATTTGACGACTGATAAGGTTAACTGGCAGAGTTCAGTGACATGACTGGGTGTAAAAGGAGCATTTCAGAGATGGAGAGTTCTGTTGGGATGTTCTATGTTCTACTCGGAATAAAATATGGCTTTGTGAGATTTTGAAAATCATTGCATTCTATTTTTATTTATGTATTACATTTTACAGCATCCCAACTTTTTTGAAATTGGGGTTATAAACCCAATTTAAATGTAAGCAAATGGCACAATCACCTGAAATGTACTGTACAGTATATTTGAATCCAATAATTCATACCTGCGTGGAAATTCAACGAATACAAGCAGAGCAATGGTGATGAGGAGATCAAACAGAGTCAATTTGTACATCTCCTGACCCACACTTGTTTCCCAGCACTGCATCATGGGACAAAAGAAAAGATAGACTGGTCTCACAATACACACAGTAAAGAAATTTTTTATATATATATATATATATATATACAGTCATGGAAAAAATTATTAGACCACCCTTGTTTTCTTCAATTTCTTGTTCATTTTAATATCTGGTACCACTAAACGTATAATACAATGAACACAACAAAAAATGCAGCTCGTCACATAATACTTTATGACCTATTTGACATTCTTAAGCTTAATTGATTCCCAGGGCTATATAAGAGGCCATTTCATGTCACAAGCAGCACTGCACATGCAAAGGCCTGGAGTGGTTTCCTGCTTACATTCAAGCCGTAGCACAACTCAGAAGTTGTCAGCTCTCACATAATGCCTAAAACAAAAGAATTATGTGAAGCCACAAAGGCAGCCATCATGGCACTGCTGGAAATTGGCATGAGTGAGAGACAGGTAGCAAAAAAACTCAAGATCTCCAAGACAGCCGTTCATTACACCAAAAAAAAAAACAAGCTGAACATGGCACTACCAAATTGCTACCTGGCCGTGGCAGGAAACGTCTTTCTACCCCACGAGATGACCGTGCACTCATCCGTTCCTGTGTCAGGAATCGTCATCAGACCTCCAGGGACCTTAAAGATGAGGTCCCTGGAGTCCCGAGAAATGTGACTTGTTCGGCAAGGACAGTTCGAAACCGACTTGTTGAAGCTGGTTTGAAGTCACACAGAGCACGCAAGAAGCCCTTCATCAATGAAAAGGCAGAGGAAGGCCCGGATTACTCTTTGCTCGAGACCACAAGGATTGGACTGTTGATGATTGGGCTAAGGTTCTCTTCAGTGATGAATCCAATTTTGAATTGATGCCCACTCCAGCCAATTTACTGGTTAGGAGGAAGCCTGGAGAAGCTTACAACCCAGACTGTCTTGCCCCTACAGTAAATCATGGGGGTGGATCAGTCATGATCTGGGGTTGTTTCAGTCTGAGTGGAACAGGGCAAATGCAATTGTGTGAAGGCCGAATGAACCAGGTCATGTACAGGACTACCCTTGAAAACAGTCTTCTTCCATCAGCTGGAAAACTATTTCCTGCCTCGAATGACTGGATTTTCCAACAGGACAATGCCCCTTGCCACACGGCAAGGTCAGTTAAAGCCTGGATGGAGAACCACAATATTCGCACCATGCCTTGGCCTGCTCAATCACCGGATCTTAATCCAATTGAAAACCTGTGGAAAATCATCAAACACAAAATGGAGAATCACAAGCCCAAAAACAAGGAAAATTTGTTTGAATTTGTCCAACAGGAATGGGCTGCTGTGACAGCAGAGCCATGTCAGAAGCTGGTGGAGAGCATGCAAAGACGCATGGCTGCAGTCATCAAAAACAATGGTCATGCAATCAAGTATTAACTCTTGTGTGTATCATGTGTTTAAAGCAAACAGAAAAGAAAACATGGAATGCTTAAAAGTAGTGTTTTTGGTGGTACAATGCCATAGCTATTGATGTAAGAATTTAAGTAATTTTGGTTATTATCAAGAAAACCATGGAAAATGAATAGTTCTTAGTTCTTAAATTAAACTCTCATGAGCTATTTTTGTTGTTATCATTATGTTTGTCCAAACAAATGTACCTTTAGTTGAGCCAGGCATTAAAATTAACAAGAAATTGAAGAAAACAAGGGTGGTCTAATCATTTTTTCCATGACTGTATATATATATATATATATAAAAAGAAGAAAGAACATGAGCTGTGTTTTGCACATATAATACATATAACTGTAACTTCCTCTGTTCTCTATGTATCTTGGGCTGACGTTAATGATCACGACAGCATCAGCACAACTGAAGAAGCACAAGAGTACTTTGATTACTATGATTACCTTGTAGATTTCATGGTTGTATTGACACGGTTTACACAGTTTACTATCTTTGTTGCCGTCACAGGTGATCTGACTCCACAGGGTGTAGAGGAGAACGCCCAAACTCACCAGGCGTAGGACCACTGCCCTGCATATCGAGGAGAAATGTTAAATTTCTATCCATTAAAAAAAAAATATATTTATTTATTTATTATATCTTTGTTATATTTAATATATCTTTGAAGAATGTATTTAATGAATTAATATTCATAATTTATCTTTAGCGACAAATTTTGGGAGGCAATTTGTATTTTTTCAACTTTTTAAAAAAAGAATATCAATCAAAATGAATCAAATCAAAATGCAAATGATATGAAATAATCATCAAACCTTAACAGAGCCACTATGACAGTGATGCTGGGGGGATATCGTTCTATTAAGGCGAGTTGGTCACAAAGGAAAGGTACCACAAAGTTTCCTGCGGTGATGACAATGGATGGCAGATACTCATAGATCAAACTGAGGATCCCCTCGGTTTGGAGGGGATCCTCGCTCATCCTTTGACTCTGTTTGGCAGAGAATGGAGAGTAACAGTCACAGACACCTCAACAACACTTCATCAGAATGATTACAGTACTTTTACATTATCCACCTGGCTGAAGTTGGTGGCCAGAAAGATGGCATAAAAAGCTCCCGCACAGAGCCCAAGTGCAACAAAAAACACGATGACACGCAGGGAGTATAAAATGACTTTTTGTCTCAATGTCAGAGAAGCTGCCAGTTTCTTTAAGCGTTGCTCCTCCAGATCCACCTGGGAGAGAGACGAAGGAGATGCAAATCAAAAGATAACTTATGCATTTCAGTCAAAAAAAAAATGAGCATATAATATCAAAGTCTTTGGTACAGAGAGGAAAAACTGTCAGATGTCCGCTACAGTTCTCACATTTCTCCTCCTTTCAGTTATATTAAATGGGAGTTCATCCTTTCTGACCTGTAGCTGATAGTGGAATGTTTTTCTGCTTCAGCTTGGTAGCTTGGTTTCCCAGGCAACCATAGTCCCATCCGGTGAACACAATCATGCTGTAGTTGACCACACTGCTGCCTCCCTGTTGCCACAGCAACTCGAGCTGCACTCCCCATGCTGTGAGTCAGAGAAGACGAACGTAAGTTCATGTGAATTAACCCGTGGCTCAGGCTTTGAAATATCTGATCTTAAAAATCATGTAAACAGGTCTAAACAAACACACGTGAAACATCTTTAATTTCAATATTGATTCTGGTAGTGTTTGTTGCGGGACTGACCGTACTATGATGGAAATGAGACAAAAGGCAAAGTAGAAGACGGCAGTAAAAAGGTAGGCAAGGGGGATGTTGTAGGAGTTCTGTTCCTCCACCTCTGTGTTGTTGTAGTAGCCATAAAACATATATGAATATTCCATAAATCCCTGAATGAGGACAAGAAAGTAGCAGGTCTAATAGGCTTAAATGCATAGAAGATGAATATTATTGTCATCAACAAGTAATATAGATGCTAAACTGTAGCTGCCATTAAGCATTAATCTGTTGTATTTAGTAAAATTATGAAGAATTTTTCAAATTTTTTATAATACTCATCTTCAAAACACAATAGTTGGGATACGCATGAACTTCAGAATTTGAAAATGTAAGCCTCTAATGAAAAACCTCGGCGTGATCTTTATCTAAATGACACAAACAGTCTGAACATCTGAAGCTAAAACCAAAGTATTGATCAGACAAGGCTGAATCCGTTTAGCTCTCTCTGTGTCAAGGCTCTTTTTTTTAATTATCTATATTTACAGAAAACAGGCATATCCTCAATTTAAAAAGGTTTGGGAGGGTCTTGTGGTCAAACATACAGGAATTTGTAAAACATTTTTGGCACTAACATTATATTGAAGGTGCTTTCAAAGTATTATCACAAAGTTGCTTTCATTTATCAAGAATTTCAGTCCTTCTCAGTGTCCTCTGTGTCTTCCTGTAATCCCAGAGTAGCGCTGCATTCAGGGCTCTTTGGGGATTATATCATCTGTCACAAGACTTCTTGTTCTTGCAATGTTCTTTACACGATTTCACCTTTTATATGTTGGACTGTTGTCATGATGCAGAACCAATTTGGGATGATCTGGGATGGCATGATGGAGCATATCCTAAACATCTGAAATGCCTAAAGTCCTTTCCAAGCATGGTCATATGTTATGGAAGGTATCATATCTGCACAGATTATCGTGACAGTTTCTCACCGTTCCTGAAAGTAAGTCCAAGAAGAATTGGTAGAACACCACCAAGCCTTGAGGATTAGGTTCATACTTCAGGCATTCCTCTAGTCCTGAAAAGTACAGAAAAGACAGAAAAGATGAAGGATTTCAAAACATAGTATCAGTGGTTACGATATTCAAAAATATCTCCGAACACAAGGTCATACTGATACCTCAAATATTTATGACATTTATAAACAAGAGTAACAGAAAGAGACATAACAGGAAGATGCAATGACTAGATGCTGGAGTGTGGGTTACATAAATTAGGTTATCTGGAAAGTTACCCATATAAACCCCACTGTTTGTATTCAATCTTTAAACATTATAGCTTCTATATTTTTCACAAATTTTCAGATTATTGTCAAGTAATTATGTTTGAATTCAGATAATCATTAGGGGAGAAATCTGCTGTGGGGATTTCTTCATCTTATTTCTGAAGAGAACAACTGCTGTCTGTACATTTACGCCTACATGGGCGGGCTGTTGCTTGGAAACTGCCTCATCCAACTGTGAGAAGACTTCCTGTTACAAGCAGAAGCACATTGCTGGAGATGAGAACACGGGAAGTGGCAAAACATAAGGCGCCACTGCAAGAAGTACATCAGATTAAAATAAAATGCCACGAGCAGGCAAACTGTTACCTGTACTGTTCTCGATACTTCTCCCCATTGATCTGAAGACAATGCTGGGGATGATGACGAATCCACCAAGCAGCAAGAAGGACCCAAAATTGAGAACCACCAAGAATCGGAGAAACACGAAGTAAGACAGGACACCACCTCCAAAGTTCCCTGTAGGGAAAAATTCCTCACTTTGGCTCAAAATGCTAAACGTTATACATCGAGTTTACATTTTTGTGAGTATGTAGGCCAGTGACAGTTCTCCTGATGTCTGCTCAAAGCAGCAAATTGAATGTGTACCTCCAATCTTTTGCAAGGACTTGCCCCACAGGGTGAAAATGTAAAGGAATTCTTTGACGTTCCTGAGTTTACGAAGAGCTTTAACCTTGTTCAGTCTCCAAGATCGCCCTCCAGAAAGAACTGGCACCTGCATCTGCTGCACCTGTCTGGAATGGACGGGTTTAAAAAACAAACATACAACAACAATTTTAACCACTGGTGAAACTTCAGTTTGATATTAGTCACCTCCAACAAATCATTCAAGTCTTTAATTTACTATTATTTCCTTTCAGTGATGGCTCAATGGCCACAATTGGTACCAAATCACATTTTTATTTTCCAGTTATCAACATAAAGGCACAGTGCCTTAGGATAAGAACAGGACATGGATTATCTACTATTATGTTTCTAATTTTCCATTTATAAGGGTGCTGTGTAAAAACTGCATTTTGGGGTCAGCATGGCCTTATTTTATAATGCTGATTTATAAGTCTGTGACTTTTCCTCTAGATTCTGTTGAGGGCCATCGCTCCTGATTTATCAATCTGGCTCCATCAAGTGCTTTAAGTTTTGACACGTAGGCGTCTGGAGAGTTATCTCAAGGTTCTGATGTTTTTCATGTGATGGTTTAAAAACAACTGTTTCCTTAAATTCACTCTGCACCTCTGTTGTGGTCAGTGTAATAGTTAACTGCTGATTGTCTCACTAGAGCACCATAACTGGTAAAGATAGGTATATGAAATTCTTATTTCACAAAGGGATAGAATAAGTTTTTGTGTTTTATAGAAAATTCAACTTATTACCATCTGTTCAGAGATTTCCTCAGTGAAACCTCTGTTTGAGTGAATCTTAAGCCAATAAATAAAAGAGCAAAATGTTCAGATGTTCTTACCGCACAGCTCTTTTCAGTGCCATGGGATACGGGAAGCTCTTGAGCTCCCGGGGGACCTCATCGTTGCCCCCTTCATCGTTGTCTGCAGGGGCCAAGTCCCTGTCATACTCAGGATAACTGTGATCGGACACCTGAGATGTAACCTGGCGTAACCTGAATGACTGCTGGTCACCAGGGTAACCATGTCCTGCCAATGGTTGAATAAGTGACAAACCAAAAAGAAAATAGGAAATACTGAAGAAAAATGTTTCTGGAGGTGATGATTCCATATTAACAGTAATAAAAACTTTTTTTTAAAGCAATCAACAAAATGTAAATATAAACGTCAAATGTAATCAAAGGTACAAACCCCCCCAAAACCAAACATTGGGTATAATTATAGACCTTACTTGAGCCTGGTCTCTGGAGATCACTGTCCATTCTTCTGGTACAGTTTACAGCTGCAATCAATAATTACGTTCAATATTATAATACTAATTTAAAAGAAAACAACGAAGGAAGCAGCTGTTCAGAAAGAAACACTACCAAACACTTCCCTGTTTTCCTTCTTATGGACTTTACTCCCTTTAAAAATGACCTCACAGGCACTTCCTTGTATTTTTAACCCATTATTTCCAAGGAGACAATCTGCTTACCAACAGTTTGCTTTTCAGAAGAACAAAACTGACCTACTGAAGAGGAGTTAAAAGATAAATATTTGATTACTACTGAAAATAAAGTGTTTTTTCATTAGTCTTAATTGTGAACAGTGCTGGGAGGAAATTAAACAGCACATTACATACATGATCAACAGATGTAATTAAATAGAGCAAGAACTTTTGTGGAGTCACCCAGGAGGTGTGTTCATGTTCACGACTATTTAACGCTTTATTATTTCCTTGTGAAACAACTGTATTTTTCTTTTTAAACATCTATTGATCCTGGAGCTTTGAAAAACGAATACAGTGTAAAAAGCCGTGTAACAAACACGTATTCCCAGATGATCAAATCAGGAGAACTTTAAAAAGTAAAAGTCAAGTCAGACCAGTGAGGAAATGCTTGTATTCCAAGTGTAACAGGGTCACAAGGCAGGAAGACTTACAGTGTGCATTTAAAACCAGAATAAAAACACAAAACAGACAAAAGGCAGTCAGATAAAGAGTCCAGATGAGCTGTCAGGAGCAGGGAACAGTATTCACGTCACCACAGTGCAACAACGTCCCTGTGCACCATGGGAACTATTTCTACAAGACGTTCTGGCACCAAGAGGGAAAAATGGCAAAAACACAGAATCAATTTGCACTTCAAGTGACATGGAGGAATGAAAACATAGAGGAAAGCAAGACTCTTGACCACGACCACCAGTCATCCTGACAAAAAAAAACAAACAAATAACAAAACGGATAGAACAAAATTATCCCGTGACAAGAGTGAGTGAAAACGTTTCTCAACTGTAAATTATTGACTGACTATTTTCAGAGCCTGGCAAGTATCATTTATTAAATATTTTTATCTATCACTTCAGAATTTTCTAGTGTCTTAATTCATTTACAAAATCTGTTTGTTTTGTAACACTGCAATTCTTAATAACATTGGAAAATGTTGTAATAAAACACTATAATAGTGGTTTTTGAGTATGTGGTCCTGCCTCAGCTGGGCTAGTATTCACAACTAAGGTTGGTAGCTTGTAGAAATCAAACTAGGAACTTGTTAAATATTGGTCCCAACCCTGAATGGTTCACGATGGCAGTACGTAATACAGTTTGGCAGTGAACGGACTGTTTCTACATGTCACATGACGGGTTCTGACATTTCTGCAGAGATGTCAGTGTGTATGTGCTCCCGATTTGCTGAAGCTCTTACAATAAACGGCAAAAAAGTAGAAGGAAAAATAAAAATCCAAACACTGAAATATTCTGAAATTTACAGGATAAGTAGCACAAGCCAAAGCACAAAAAAGTTCATTTAAAATGAAGGTTTTCAGAGTTATTTGAATGGCAGAAATACAAACGTCATCTAGACCTTGATTTCCTTTTTCAAACCTTAAACCAGTTTGAATTTTCCAACTAACTCCATATAATCAGTATTCACTCATTCTTCTGTGATGTTTTCTTAAACTTTGATCCACCAGCTGGAATGTTTGTTAATCAAGACAACTTGTGGGACTCCAATCAAATAAATATCAGTTTGGTTTTTTTGGCATTTTAAAAGGTCACCGTGACACATACAAACTAATACAAACTGCTTTAAAAATAGCACATTCACATGTCAACCACCTCATTCTGTTTTGACACTTCCTAAATGCTCAAAAAAAAAGAACTCATTTTCATACTTATATATGATATGCAAACAAAAGTACACGCAGCCGTGAAGAGTCACCTGACTGTCCTCTCTCCAGCTGTCACTCACGCCACACAACCACCATTCAGTTCAGGCATTCATCTCCCAGAATTCACACAACCTGGATGTCCATGTGCATTCAAACTGTTTCCAGTCAGGGTTTTTATGTTTTTTTTTTTGTTTGAAAAGTTTGAAAAGGTTTGAAAAGTCACTCATTTACTTGTGTGAATGACTTTCCTCACAAGAAATCATCTTGGATCTATGTGATGTTTGTTGAAACAAATGGGAATATTTATCTGATTGATGTGAATTCTAGTATTGAAGTAACTCCTCATGCCCTCCCTCCCTCCCTCCCTCCCCCGACCAGGTAGTTTTAGTTTCAGTACCTCTGTTCAGTCTGCTTTCTCTCCACTTTTCTCTTTCACATTTTCTGTCTTTTCTCCCTCTCTTTTCTGCTCCTGGTCACCCTTCTTCCCTTCTCTCTTCCCTCCCTTTAGAGCCCTGCCCGCTATTATACAGCAAACAGCAATGACATGCATGATGAAGTAGATGGACATCCAGTAGTTGACGGTGTCAGAGGCCTTTAGCAGCACAAAGCCCATGCACATGTAGTCGTAGGCCCTCATCTTCAGGAACCAGTGAACCCAGTCAAAGATATTCTGCCCACGGGGACCAAGTTTAGCTCTGACGGACGCCTCCATGGCAGACTCGGCTGCGATGCACAGAGGGATGGTGAGGAAGGAGAGGTAGTAACCAGCATGTAGCCCATGCCAGTAAGCACTGATGAACATGGTCCAGCCAGCCCTAAAACCAACACACACAAGAGAGGGTGAAGCCTTAAAGACATGTAATATAGTGGATTTATGTAAAGGCTGAGGTAGTAGCAGGAGCTAAAATCAACTATGAGCTGATGTTACTTATCAAGTGTTGCCGGTTTAGCCACTGCTTAATATGAAGCAACTTCATTTGATTGTGCCCAAAATTTCAACAACTGTTAAAAGTAAACATGGAAGCAAACATGAATGGGTTGTTTTCTCTTAAAAGATCCTGGCAGAAAGGTTCAGGCTTGAATAGTTACATCTGTTACAAACCACCAGAAGTGATTCCACCAAAATGGAGATCTTTGGCTTTAATGCACATGTCACATTTGATAGATCACCAAAAACACCTCATGTCAACTGAAGCACAGCAGTCACGTGATGTCATATTATTTATGTGAAGTTGAATTTACCCAATTGGAAGATCTGGAGAGAACTGGATGATTTACTGGTAATGTCCTGATATGTACAAGTTTAGAACTGAAAGAGGGTGTATTTTATTTTTCACGTGACTGTGAATATTTCAATTACATATTTTCTGTAAAACTAGAACCAGAAAAAAAAAAGGCTTTCAAATCTTGTTACACTTGTGCATGCAGCACAGATACCATTCAGATGTTCTTATACAGCTCATATAAAGACCGAAACACCACACACACAAGAATCTATAAGCGGAATCTGCTGCACATACCTGAGTGTGTAGGATCTGAAGGGGGCGTTGGGATAGATGTAATGATGCAACCACCACTGCACCGTCATGTTCCAGTAACGCATGCCGTGCCGGACCTTCACACAGAAGTCAGTGTTGTAACAGTCAATGTTCTGGATGGTTTTGAAGTCATATTTCTCTTCAGAAGTGGGATCAGAACTGTGCACAAGGGAGACAAGGAATGGCAAACCAGCACAGATGGTTGATATCATTTTAAGGCAGTTTATTTATAACACAGACATCGATGCCTGGTGCAACATTTGTCTTGCAGCCTGATGGAGAAGTACCTGTAGTTGACAGTTGGTCCTCCTCCAGGCTTGGAAAGCGCCTTTTCTGGATAGCAGCCGAGGCCTGCGCTGATGCATCCTGCCTCAGCTCCACACCACGCAGCGTAGAAACGCATCCTAAAGACGAAAAATACTGCCACCATGTAGAATAACCTGAAAACGGAGAGAAATTGACAAAATCAAATGGATTTTCACCTCCATCTCGCCAGTGAAGCTCCACCTTCATTACTCCCAACACAGACGGCATTTCACACACAAGAAAGCCACTTTTGCTCTGACGGGTACTTTTTTTCTCTATATATAAAAAAAATGCTTATGAGACTTATGACTTATGACAACTTAAAGAGGTTAAATAACCTTAATACAACACATATAGCAAATTTAACAAAATATTGAACGTTCAGCGCAATGGATCAACATAAATGTGGAGCTTAAGTATCTTTAATGACACTTTCCAAGATTTACTCTTGTTTCTTTGGTCTCTCAACATTTCCTAAAAAGTAAGCAATTATTCCTTCAAGTGAAGTTAAAAGCCAATATTTTCATATGAAAAAAGAAAAAGTATTTTGTGCTGCTTTAATTATTACAAACCCAAATCACAAAAGACATGCAATGATATAGAAAATGGAAAAAATAAAATAAATACAATTTGTGCATTTATAGGATGAACCCAAGATATTTAATGTTTTCTCTTGTCAACTCAATTTCAATTGTTAATCTGCACCAGTATTTGCATTTCATGCTTAAAGCACATTCCAAAAAAAGCTGATAGGTGGAAGATTTAGTGGTAGTATCAATTTTTACAAATTTATTATTAAATTAGCATGTCCTATCAACGCTGTAACGGGGGTGGCACTTGACACACTGGATCCTGGGGACCAGGAAGTGCAGTATGTTCTGGTTTTCTGGCTGTTTTATATCATTTACATCCTTAACAGCAAAGTTACCCACAATCAGAGTTTGCGATCCAGTCATCAGCTTCTTATTTAGCCATTTCAGAAGTGCTTTAGAATGTTGGGGGTCATGAAGGAGGTTTACCACTCAATCAACAGAGAATGTGAGAAGAATTTTGACATTAAAAAAGAAAAAATGTGACAATGCCTAGATCTTCTCGCAGGAAGAGTTGGATAAAATAACTGAAGCACTTCACTGCTCTGCATCCTCAGTGTCAGGATGCATCATCGGTGCTCGGAGAAGGAATGGCAACGTTACAAAGTGGTCAATTGACTTTTTTTTTCTTTTTTGGGAGGGGGTATGTTGCAAACCTGAAATGCCTAAATGGATGTAAATTAACAAATTTAATTATGCTGAAGAGGAAGAACATGAAATATAAATGGGTGAATGCTGTAAATGTTGGAATCACTTTTTTTTTTCACATCTCTCCAACTTTATCTGATCCTAAATTGTGTTTTTGAATCAAACACATAATCTGTGTAAAATGTTTCAGCATTCTTTTGGTTATTCAACAGAAAATGTCGATCAATCCCACTTTAATAAATTGTTATCATTCTGTTATTACATATTATTTTCTGAATTTCCATTGAATGAATTATTCTCCTTGCACTTAGATGAACCATCTTATTTAAATTCAGATTTTTTTAACAACTGATACAGAGGAATACGGTTTTGAAATGATGCAGTGATCACACAACAAATCTACAGCAGGGTAGTGATCTGTTGAGAGAGATACCTGAAGAAAATGTTCTGATCCAGGAACTCCTCTGTGCGGACGTACGCCAGTGGGAAAACAGAGTTGACGTACAGGAAGAGAGCACCGTAGACGGGGACCAGCTTCAAGCGCTGCAGGCAAGGTGCCCAGCCGGGCAGAGCCAGAGGGCTCGGCTGCCTCAGCCAGTCGACGTATGTTTGGAAGCGGAAAAATGGGCCTTCAGGGAAACAGAACGATAGGGAAAAGGAGAAAATTCAGTGGTAAAATTAAAGGGATTGACAAACAGACGGGACAACAGGGGAGCATAGTGGGGTACGTCAAAAAGGAAGGAAAATGGGAGTGATAAAACAAAGAGAGTAAAGCTATATGAAAGAAGCACAGAAAAACAATACATAAAACAATACCGACTCACAATGCTGGGCAAGTGGCAGAAAGTGAGACAAAGAGAGACATTGGTTAAAATTCATGCAAAAGCAAATGAACATCAACTGGAACAACAACATATGAATATTAAAAGCTAACAATACACAAAAAATACGTTTTACTTTTGACGCTCTTATAAATGTCAGAAGAGGAACAACCTCCATAATTCAGAGATGACATTTCCAGAGGCTTACCGGTCATTATACCCACATAACAGTAACTATAGGACAGAATGTCATAGAGGGAGGGCTCCTGCGTCAGACCACCAATGACAGAAGACTTGGCAAAGGAGCTCACGTCTTTTTTCTTCTCCACGTAGAAGCTGTGCACCTCATTGGCAAGACTCACCATCTGAGTAAAAATCAAAGTATACATCAAAAGTCAACACACAGGTGTAAAATATAATGAAGCTGCTGATTGTGCACAGATGCAGTTTGGTTTTATTTGGTGTGTGTGATGGAATGTAAACATTATCTATCATGTCCTTGTTACTATGCAGCTAAGTGAAGGTTGAAGTTATGCGTACGTGTGTGTCCTACGGACTGGCAAAATGGGTCTCATAGTTGTCTCATATGTTTTGTCTGGTGTATTCTATTGCATTCTGTCAAAACCACTGTGCACTGATTGCTCTGTGTCATTCTGCATCAACTAAGGTTTAAGGTATGACCCCCTTTTTGCATGCAAATGGCTAATAAAGTCACTGAATTCCAGTCATAGCCAAGTCTTGTTATTTAAGTTTATTCTCAGTCTTAATCAGATCTTTCAGTCACCAAGAGTTTAAAGACTAATATAAGACATATGCTGTATTTGCTTCAACAGTGTGTTTATAGAATTCCCTACCTTGAGTGTGAGAAGTAACTGGATGGCGTTGGCGAAAGGTGTTGGTGGTGGCAGATTAAACCAGGTGACCAATCGGAAAAAAAGGAGGTAGAGAAAGCTCCAGCTGAGACTCAGCGCTGGAGCGTGCCTGACGAAACGAGCAGTAAAAAAAAAAAAAAACTGTGACTGCCGTGTCTGTAGAGCATCTACAGTCAACAAATGACAATCATTTAACCAATTTCAAATGAATGTATCGTTGTTACACTTTCGTAGCACTGTTTACACTTTTAGTTAAAGAAAAAAATCGCCGTTAATCAAAAACTGACTGTGTATTCGTGTAATAATATGACTGAAAAAGCAGAGATGTTTATCCCTCACCGCCAGCTGCTCTTTATGATAATCCATGTTCCGATCACAGTCACCAGAGAGTGAAGCGCATGGATGTGACAGGTGGCGATGGTGATGGAAAGGCCCAGAAGAAGAGCTGTTTTCTGCTTCACGGGTGGACCTGAAGTGAAAAAAAAAATAAATCACCACACAGTTACGCCAGAGACAAGTTCCACAGTCATGCCACAGGCATCTCCCAGAGACTGGGGTTGGGAAGGGCAGCTGGCACAGCAGGAAAAATGTAGATAGAGGTGCCAGGGTTGTAGATTAAATCTGCATGAAATCATGTTGTTTGTTTACATTCTTTTTTTGTTCCGTTTGTTTTTCAAACAGGGAAAATAATACACATTGCTTCATAGATATATAGGTGGTCCCAAGGCGCCAAATGCGATTAACATGTACTGTATGAAACTTCTCACTTCACACCAGCAGGCTGGGCTTTCGTCACCTGCTTCTCAGTTTATGGATGCCGTATTGAAATGAAGATGATGCAGTCCAAAGCATGATAACATTTCCCAGAAGTGTATGGTTCACAGTAAAGGGGGCATGTCTTTTGATTTATGGATAAATACCCTCCCAAAAGAAGAACTGTCAAACCTTTGCTTAAACATCCTGTATGGAAAGTACAGATTTTCATTGCCTTCATAATTTCAAAGTGTATGTCTTTCTTTTCAAGCTACACAATTTCATGTTTGGTATTTAAGACTTAGCCCAACAACACACAACACAAACGATAAATCAACAAACATTTTTGATAATGATGTTTTAAAGGTACACATGTCAATAATAAATGGCTTGAATGTATGGAAAGGACAGTACTTACTAAGATAACGGAAGAGGAACCCAACAGGAATGGAGGCAGCAAGAACTCCCAAATACACCAGCTCATCGGGAGACATCGCTTTACTGACAGGACACACAGACCAGCTTTAAAATTACTCACACAGATAACGATGAACATATGATACATCAGTGACAATTGGTATTTATATGCAAAAGAACACATATAGAGATAAACATGGCAGCTATCGTACATTTCTGCATAAACATGACTTTGGAGATGCATATCAAATGTATGGATTAAAGCCTACAGAGTTTCTAATATTGAATTCCAATGCAACAAATGAAGTTTCATTTTCCAAGGATTTAACCCCTGGGTGAACAACACATTTTAGGTCTGAGTAGTGACCACGACTAACCAAAACTAGCAGGTTTTAGATTTGCCTCAGTGTAGACAAAAAGCTAACTTTGGTTTTAGTCAAATAAAAGAGTAACCCAGTCCATGAGGCATAGCTATTGTAAATTTTGTTTATATATTTGATTTAGTTCAACTATATTTTTCTCTTAGAAAGGCATTTCATATATTTGTCTTTATACTATTTTCCATATATTAACTTTTTCCCTATCATTTGTATCCGTATTGACATTTATGGGCATTTTTTTTGCAGATGTATATATATATATATATATATATATATATATATATTTTTTTTTTTTTCCATTCAGACGTTTTATCAGTGCTGCAGTTCAGGCTTCATGGACTTTAAACAGCACTGACAGGATGTATTTATGTGGGCTTATTCTTAAATAAGGAATATACTTAAGTACAAAGTTGAGGGCTGGTTATTTTACAGTATAACATGTAACTATATATAACTGACACAACTGTAAGTTTTATTTCTTAACAATCATGCACCATCTAATTAGTTATTTTAAAGACTTATGCTTATAAAAATACAGGAAGATAATTTAGATTGTTTTTTGTTTTCATATAATAAACAACTCTACCTTAAAACTGACAGATTAACTTATAATATATTAATCCATAGTCAAATGACTATGGTTGGCTGCTCTTTTGCAGGGCATTTCTCTTTTCTGAATTTTAAGAAAGCAAATAATAAGTTAATCCATACTTAGCAGTTGAATCCATATTTCATATGAAACACTGAAAAACAATTACTCTCGAGCTTTTATATGAAAGCACAAACCAAACTAACGATCCAGTCACGAAAGCCATTTTAAACAATCTCCTATTCATACTGCTAATGCTAACATTTAACTGAGGATGTTTTTACTTTAACCAAGTTGAAGGCACGTACTGGTTTAAGTATTTTTACTTAAAAAAAAAAAACCATTAATACACATTTGAGGTTTTCCTTTATGAAGACAGTGAACAAATCTAGTATTTCGCAATATCTGCATTGTGAAGAAGACACGTTGCCAATTGAGGCAATTTCCTGCGATCTCTGAGTAAGAACATTTGGTAGCATGAATGTGGTATAAAACACAGCAGTCATGTTAGAGCTGAACACAACGTGTCCACTGACAGATACCATCACGCCTGATTTCACAAAGCCACTTTGAAAAAGACAACGTTAGTAAGCAGCGAGAAACCAGGCCAGCGGATTGAGACTACATCGCCGCTCTTAAAACAACACAACAGAAATATAAGGGGACGTATCAAGTATGTGAACAAAAAATGTATAAGAAAAAAAGGTTACAGATGTGCAACCGTTGAGCACTTTGAAGTCCAAACTAATGCTATTTAAACCTATAACCGTAACATATTTTCATCACCAGGCATTTAATACTTACATTTACAAAGCGTTAATCACCAGGATTAAGAGGGGGAAACGTGCCAGTGATGCCAGTAAAGTTCATAAATCTAGAGTGGTGTCTCTACCACTGCCATTTCAACTCTCCTCTCCACTCACTTCCTTGTTGATGTGATGACGTCAATCCGTAACGTTGGATTACACCACTGAGGATGCAGTGGGGAAGGAAGGTACCATTTCATACATGCTTTGCTTCATGTTTAGAAGTCCTCTTTTACCACGACTGTAGCGATTCTTCATATTATGTTACTGTATTTTGTTTCACTAGTTCAACTAAAAAAAAACAACTTGATTTTTTTTAAATCAGACAATATAGAAGACAGCTCTGTTTTCTGGTCATACCAAAAGTTTTTATTTAGAATTTTAACATGACAAGAAGTATGAAATACTTCTTGGAGGACATCCTTCTTAATCCTCCTCTTCATCATCAGCTCCTCCAGCTCCACCCTGGCCTTTCTTGGCGTTCTTTCTCTTGACACGGCCTGGGCGTCCACCACCATAGGGTGACCTCAGGGAGAAGTCGATGTGTTTCTGGCTGTCCAGGCGAACCACAAAGGAGGGGATGTTCACAACCTGCTTGCGCACACTGCAAGGATAGAAAATGACCAATTTAGAAAAATTTAATTGCTCCAACATGTCAGAGCTAAAGAAAAAAAAGTTTCACTTCAAAGTATAAAAATATTTTCCCCAATTTAAGCTTGAACTTTTATTTAGTCAGTGCTGTGAATTTACTGCAGGCTTCATTGACGAGGAATTCTTGACACCACAGGAAGTCTGAAAATATATCTTAAATCATCAGCCTGAGTACTCGGCACATCACAACACACGAGGTGCAGTGAATACTGCAATTGCCCGAGGTGCAATCCCCCATACTCACCTTACAGCCATGACAGTTATGGCAGTGTGAGCCACCAGCGGCAGGATTGGCTCTGGGCAATGTCTACTGACAAGGTATACGGCTTTGATACCGAATTGACCTTGCTGAAATGTTTAAATGATCTCAACGGAGTGTGATACAGGTGGGTGGTCCTCTGATGAAAGAGGAAGCAACAATAGTTTCTCATGAGTCTCTGAAGACTTATGGATCCCTAATCATTTGTTTTCCAGAGACCTTGGAACTTACCGAATGTGCCTCTGGCGGATAAGAACTCGGGCATGATGGATGCTCTTGGCAAGTCCAAGCTTGAAAACCTGCGTCTGCAGCCTTCTCTCCAAGAAATCTTCTACTTTCAGACCCAGGATGTAATCGAGCTTCATTTTACCCTCATCCAGCACACCAATCCTCACCAAACGCCTGAGCAAAGCATTACCTGGAGATAGAGAGCAGCCGAGTTTACACTTCCAAACCGAGGGATATGTGCTTTACAGACAGGCTAAAGGGTGAAGAAACAGTAATGGCCTCATTGACGAGGAATTCTTGACACCACAGAGAGGTCTGACAATTCATATTTAAATCATCGGCCAACACAACAAAAATCAGAATTTATTGCGTATACCTTCAAACAGACGCCTGGGCTCTTTCTCATCCAGAGTGAGCAGCTCTCTGGCAGCTTTACGGATCTTGGCCAGAGTGAATTTAACCCTCCACACCTCACGCTTATTCCTCAGTCCATACTCGCCTTAGAAGAAGTTATACAACAGTATTGTTCAAACAAACAGCAACATGATGTACAAACTAAAAAGCTTGAGGGTATATTTCTTAAAAAATAATAATCATAATAATAAAATTAAGGCATACCAATAAGTTTCAACTCCTGGTCGAGGCGAGACTTCTCGAAGGGGCGGCGGGGGGTGACATACGTCTTGCTACAAACCCAGCTCCTGGCAACGGGCATGGTGACTTACAGTGCCTAGAAAGTCAAGACAGTAACTTTAATCACAGAATGTAATGTAATGTAATTTACCTATGATCACTTATTTAAGGAGAAAATTGGCGGACGACATCAAAAACGGTCAGTTTACTTAAGTTATTGCTTTCAATGTCAGGGCGATATTTGCTCTAATTTGTTTCTCTTGATCGTAAATCGATGTGCTGCTTCGGTCCACTGATTCCCTAAAAATGATCATGCATTTCTGCTATGTTATCGCCACATGCGGTTACAAAGATTCCGTTAACACAATAATGAAGCACGGACTTAACATTGAAACAGCTTAAAAGATGTACTAAATGTATTTAAGTAAAAGCTCGTCTTGAAGAAAAAACATAAGGAATTGTTTACTTCATCCATATACGACTAGGCCGCAGCCGGTACCACGTTGTTTAGCGAATCGTGTTAGCATTAGCTTAGCTAAAAATCCGTTCCAATTTTATACCAGATATGTACCAGATAATGGTACGAGGATTACTTAAGGTATTCATTTGAGTTTGGCCCAATTTACCATTAACCTTAGTACATGTATCAGTTCAAATACAGCCAGCATGTCTTATTATGAGGTACAGAGCTGTGACTCGTACCTGTCTCGTTCAGGCTCACGCAGTAAAGAGGAAGTTAAAGGAAGTTCCCATTATTTTATACGTTGTAGCTATACACTACATGTCCCATCATGCCTCACAGCACTTCCGTTTGGATGTCTCCAGAAGTAAATACCTTACTCAATCCAAATGAGTCCATTTTAAAATATTTAACATAGTTTCCCTGTAATTAGTTTTTGGCTTAATTAGTTCAATATTTATTATAATTTATGTACGTTTTGTCATATAGATATTGAAACAATCTCTCAATCTCTTCTTTCCTTGTCATTATTCAAAAACATTTTGGGATGAGTTCCAGGACTGGGTAACACAACATAATGAGAAGAATATTTCACATTTAGCCTACGACAATATATTATTTGGTCTACAAATGGAAAGTAAAAAAAAAAAAAAAAAAAATAGAGTATACACAATGATATGTCATTGTACAAGGAATTCTTGTAGTCCTGTGTAACTGTCATCTTCTATTTGACTTTTACCTCTTTGTGACCTCAGTATTATAATTACATTGTTATGTCGTTTATTTAAAAGTGTACGCATATTAACAAATCCTGTTTATATGCTATTGTATTTAATTGTATTTCTTCTCAAGCGTTTTCATATATATTGAAAATATATGTCTATCTGAGTTGTATTTTGCAACGTTATAAATAAAGTTCTTGGCTTAAAAAAATGCTTTGTAGGTGTTTGTCGCACTCTGTTGGTCAAACTTAATATAACAAAGGACATGGAAAGTGAAGGTTCAATAGTGCACTGACTGTAAGCTTGTTCTTTCAAGTCTTTGTGTGAATCATTACTGTGCTTCTTGTTTTTACAGAACACCAACTCCAGGAGATGAAACATGTAAATTTAATTCTGATATCAAAAGCTTATTTTTCTTTTCTATATTTATACTCTGTATACAAGCAATTGGTTGTAAATCATGTTTTACATTGTGTTCGGGAATAACTGAGGTAAAGTGGTAAACTCAGTGAGAAGGACATGGTGACTATTTATATAACTCTGAAATGGGACCCTGAGCATGTGTTTCTGTCTGTCAGGCTGCATGTTCAACTGCTGGGCACACAGAAGCTCACTTGTTTTCTCTTTCACTGCTCCACATCCTGTCCTTTCCTGACAGAAAATTATTTCTTTTGAGGAGTTTATTTGTGTTTATTCTACTCACCTGAGTGGTAAAAAATATATATATTATTAACCCTCTCTCCCCTCACCCTATTGGATCTTTTGTTTCCTCTGGTTGGGATTTTTTCCTCTTTTTTTCCAGCGTGAGTGCTTGCTCTCCCGTGTGCATACAAGCCTTTCCTTTTCCCTTGTTCTCCTTTTTCCTTCTCCCCTGTCTTCTGCTGTTCCCTTTCTTTTTGTGCGTGCGTGTGTGTGTGTGTGTTTTTTTTTTGGGCTATGCTCTCCTCACCCACTGTGATCCTCCAGCCCTTATGGACTCCCCGTCTACCCACAGACAACCACATGCTACCCCAGCATAGTTCAGGTAACTCTTCATTTGTTCCACAATTTCACAACATTGCATAAGTGTTTGTCAAGATTCTCTGCAAGTCATTTAAGGATTTTATTTAATAAGAGTTTATTCAGGGTGACTCAGGACTGAGAATATCAATAAGATTTTGCAACTGTATGAATGTAAAATATCAGAAGCAGAAATACTAGTTTGTGATTTGTCACAAAAGATACCCATTTTCAGTTTTACTTGATGAAAGAAAAAAAGCCAGAGAAAACCAAAAGGTAATGCTTACATATTGCTAGTAGGAGCAGTTTAAATGATCCAAAAATATAAACAAGTATATTCTCTCTATTTCTGTATTTCAGCTCAACATTAGCTGTAATTAAAATTCTGAAATGAATGTCACAAAAACAACCTATTCCCAGAGGGGGGAAATAAGTTGGCGGACAATATCAAAAGGCATCAGGATTCTTAAGTTAAATAGTAATACCTTTATTTTAAGTGATCCATTGCTTTCTAAACCAGCACAGGTCTCATTAGAGGCTTATTAAAGACGCTTAATGGGATCTCTGTTTAAAAACAATGTGAAACATTATAATTAGTGAATTGTAAGAACACTTAAGGAGTTATCTTTGGTCCACTGGTCTGAGTGAGACCAACAGAGCGTGTCCCTGACGTGCCACTAATGCCACAGCGCATCTGGCTTCCCTCTACCTTGTCAATGTGCTTCACACCAGCTGTATTTTTAGTCCTCCACTCCTGAGCTGATAATCACCGGAGGAACTTTTGTCGCCTGGCTTGTTTTCTGCGGCCATCTGTGCTTAATATATTTATAAAACCTGTCTGTTGTGCATTTAATTATTAGGTTGCACCTCAAGCATTAAATCCACATCAGATTTTTCTGATGTATTGTATTTCAAAGGGGCACTTTAAGAAAGCTGGTGAGGAGTGAGGTGTTCATTCTTCAAGAACAGAAGAATGAGATGCTTATTTCTGGAGCATCTGTCTGTGTAAATTACAGTTACAGTGGAGCATTAGTTTTGACAGGGGCATCCACCAGTTCTCAAGTTTCAGCAGCTGTGGTTTGAAAGCAACCCAGCTACTCCAGAGTCTTTGTTCCATGAAAAAGACATTTGTCTTCTCTCCTTTCCCTTTCTTTGCTACATTATATTATTTCTAACAAAACCCCAATGCAGCTTTCATTGTACAAAAGTAAGATATACATGATGACTAGATGGAAATATGGAAATAATAAGTATTTAGTTTCATTCAATGAGCTATGTGATCCTTACGCTTGAACATAGCCAACACAAAAATGCCACATTTGCAGTTAATGTAGTCTTCTGTAAATCCTGCGGCAGCTGTTGCAGGAGACACCTGGCTCCAAGCTCTGACCTCTGACCACAAAACTGACAGCTGATGGAGGAGGCGAGAGAAAGAGTGAACAAATGGAAATCAAAAAAGAAAAACAAAAAACTTGTGTCTCAACAATTGCAGACGCTGTGACAGTGAATCAGGAATGGAGGTTAAAGTCTGTGGGAACAGAAAGATTGGATGGTTGACAGTGACATCTAACAGACGGCATTATCTTTTCTCACCTGTCGCTTTTTTATCTGCGAGGAGGGAAAAATAATCAAAGACGACATGTCTGGAAACAAAGCCTGGTGTGATTGTTACGGTCAGCTAAATGAAACAGCTGGACTGAGGTGGGCTCTGTCAGCTGTTCAGTCTGCACACCCGGTTTGTGAAATAGTCACTAAATATGATCTATTTTTTTGAGTTTTGTTTTTTTTAGAAAAAAAAGTAACCAGATCTCTTTTTTTTCTTATTGGTCATGACTTTTCAATTTTTTTTCTGTTTTTTTTTTTTGTTTTTTGTTTTTTTTTTTTTTTTTGTGTATATGGGTATAAAAAACAATAATGCCTGAGATTTAAACTACGATAAAAGTCAAGAAGGAAACTTCCAAATGAAATATAGTACCAATACTTGACATAAATGTCTTTGTGAGCCATCTCCTCTGTCTAAAAAGACATCAACTTTTGTGTTAATCTGCATTAAAAAAGAAATGTAGCTTTTTCATATTTCACATTTTGCAATGAGATCTGGTTTATTTAGAACTCTATTTAGAATTATATTCACAGGATGAATCCTGCTCATGTTTGGTGGCTGGTGATTCCAACGTTTGACACATTAGATGTTGATTAAGATGCTTTGGGGTGACATTTATGTGTGAATATTTACCCCATCAGGATGAATTCCTACAATGAGCAAGCCCCTGACTTTTTACACTTTCACACTTCCTGAGCGGAACAGCTGATGGAGATACATAACACATTGAGACCTAGTTGAGACTTATGAGACAGCAGTGGAGGGACCTTTAATCCTAATTGCTCTAAATCCTGGAACTGGCCGGAGGCCTTGTGATATTTCCCTCGAGAGGAAACAGAGGGATGTTAAAACAGAGGACAGAGTTCAAAGCAAAGTTCTCAAAGCATCGACGCTGTTATAGAGAACTTTCCATATGAAAGTACATTTATGTGGGGTATTCAGACATTTTTTTTATTTATTTTTATTTGCTTTCCTTTACAACTCCAACTCAGGGTAAGATGGCACAACATGATAAAAGAAGGAATACTTTGATTTAATGTGTTACCATACGTCCATTTCTTTTTTCCAGGCCTTCAGCAGACCTTTCTATTGTTAAAAAAATATATGGGCTGTTTGGGAAAAAGTGTTCTCATGAAACTAACAAACATCATTGCACTTTTCTGCATGCATGCTGCCATCACAGAAATGTAAATGACCTTCAAGGAGAGCGCTTATACAACACCACACCATCACAGAGCCTTTTGGACTTGCTGCTGTTACTCGTTGCTGTAACAATCCAGACCGGTCGTTTTCATCTTTGACCTGGAGCACATGGCACCAATTTTCATCCAGAAAAAAAGATCAGAAATACTGTTTCGTCTCAGCACACTGTGCAATGATCCATCCCAAAAACCTCTGAGCCCAGAGAAGTTGACTCCAGGTCTGGACAAGGTTAACATAGGGTCCCTTTCATACACAGTAAAGTTCTGAGTGGCATTTGTCAATGTAGCATCATATTATAGCGCCTGTAAAGATTTTCCCACAGTGACCCTTTATCCAAAAGGTTTAATTATATGATGAATGATGGTCTTGTTCTGCTTAGGCTTGTGCTTTTATCTTTTAAATGCTGCAACTCCTCCGAATTCCCTGAACTGCTCAAGGACATTATATGTTGCAAATCCTTTCCAGGCCTTCTTTGACTTTTCAAATACTCTGCTGCGTGTTTGTTGGCAAGGAGGAAATCTCTTGCCCACGTATGCTCCTCAAAGACTAAATCTAAATTTACTGGCCCTAAACGGTCCCTGTTCCAACTTTGTTTAGAATGTGTTACATTAATTAAAATAATAAAAAATAATTTAATAAAAAGTATGCATGTGAATAAATAAAGTCAACATCCAGGGTTCAAACTGTCTGCACTGAAAAACAAACTGAGAAATTTTAGGAATTGTTTTATTGCATTTTCTAAACTGTACCAACTCTTTTTGACTGGAGGTTTAATGTGCAAATTAACAACATAAGAGTTAAGAATAACATCTCTGTGAGATAAAGTTTGAATTATCTTGTGGATGTAGAAGTTTAAGCTGTCGCGCAGTGGCATGCCACACAACATTGAAATTAAGGACATTTTAGCGTGATGTCTTATCTCATAGCTGAAGGAGAATACATCTTTACAAATGGCTTCTCCCGGGGTGAGAGTTGTGTCTGCAGACTCCGTCTCCATCAGGGTGTTTGGTGAATGATGGCTGGGTGGAGGGCAGCGAGGAGATTGACAGCTGCAGATGTCAACAGCTGGTGGGGCCCTCCTGGTTCTTTTGCTGTGGTGGTCGTTTGATGCGATTGGTGGGTGAGTGAGACTTATGGCGTGGTGGGCGGGTGGTCAGCCTGCATTAAAACATGCAGCAGTTGTTAGACAATGCATCAGAGACAGAAGAGCACGGTAAGAGGGTAAGACAATACTTTCACTTCTTAACAGGAGTATTTACTCGTGTCAGGGCTCAACGGGAGCATCTATACCATGAAAATCAGAGGGGAAAAAAAGAGAAAATTCAGAAGTCAGTAAATCTTAATTCACTGTTTTTCTATCTTATTGTTTCTCATCAAAGATAAATCACCATGGCAAACATTAAATGCACTCAATCATTGCTTCAAAGTAGTTGAATTTTGATGACTCAGTAAAGCATTCAGTTTCATTTGCAGAGGTGACAGGAAACAAGCCAGACCAATGAGGCATTCTGGTTTTTTCTGTCTTTCACTGGAATTTCAGCTGATTGATAAGAAGATCCACACGTTTCAGTCCAGTGCTTTAGTTTCTCCATCAACTAAATGTTTGGCTTTAACATCTGATCAATTATTCAAAATTATGACTACATTGTTTAATTCTAACTTTAGAACATTTGCTCAAGATGTAATAAAACGTTGGCTTAAATAAGCATTAGTTGGAGATTTTAGAGAAATTAGAAGTTCTTTACAGCTTTTGAAAAAGCTTCCCCAACATTGTCGAATTAAGTTGAGGAACAACTAAGAAAAGACTGTGTTTGTGTGTGTGCGTGTTTTGAATTAGCCAGTTTTATTGTTCATTAGACCCACCCTGATAAATACTTTAATCATTCACAAAATGAGTCCTTAATTTGTGAATTTTTGGAAGAAGAAGATTCTAGATTACTTTCCTCATTTTCTCAAATGTTATCACAGAATGCATCCTTTAATAAAAAAACAAAAAAGTTCACATGGTTCATGCATCTTTTCTTATCATGGTGGTATAATTTATGCTGCATGTTCATGCACCAGAAGCTTTCAGTCATCAGTCTCAAAACAGGTAAATGTGTCGTAAACGCAGAGGAGCATCTTGGAGCTTGTTTGTTTACATGTTGGATGTTTCTGGACTCAGAGACTCATTCGTTCCTTTCTTCTCCTTTGTTCATCAGGGTGGCTCCGCTCAGGAGGCCGGGCCCGGCAGCGCAGACCCTGCCCTGCCTCAGGTCTATGCCCCGCCCCCCTCTTACCCTCCACCAAGTCAAGGACCGCCAACATCAGCAGGCAGACTGCCCACACTTGACTTTAGCGCCGCGCATCCCAGTTCAGAGTACCCCGAGCACCCCCAGCTCAGAGTCTATCAGGGCCCCCAGCATGAAGGGGCCGACACTCTGACACCCAGTAACACGGTAAGAGCGGTTTGTGACCATGTTGATGGAATTCACATCACATCCCACTAAAACATCTTCAGTAAGATGATGTGACACGTAGGTAGACATTTCAGGAGTTCATCCAGAGCAACGTGGTCAGATAGAGTTTCCTTCTATTTTTAGAGCCCCACTTCCACTCTGATGTCCTTGTAAGGAATTGCTGAGGACAGCTGAGAGGGGATTTGTTGTTGGAATTAAATCCCCACCTGTGTCTTATTTCGCTGGTAGTAAAACAGATCAACTTTCAAGATTACAGCACTTTCTGTTGATATTTACAGCTGAATAAATCCGTATGTTTGTAAAGTGTAAACTATATTTCATTTTACTTGCAGGAAGTATTAAGATTACTTTAGGATTAAGGATTCTCCTTCATCAAGTCTTTAAAGTGTTTATAAGTAAAGTTGATCATAGACTTGTAAAGTTTGTTCCAATCGTTTCATTTTTGTCCCTGAATTTTTTTTTCTTTTTTTAAAACAAACAGAAAATCTCTTAGTGTAATGAAATTATTTCAACCTGTCTCCAGCATATACTGGAGTTTTTCAAGTATTTTCTAAAATTAGGTTTGTTTTTTTTTTGTTGTTGTTGTTGTTTTTTAAATTCCATGTAACGTTACTGGTATAAACTTCCACAAACCTCCGAAGAAGAATCCTGACCACAATCACAATAACAAGGAGATGGATATTTTTTTGGAGCTTGGAGTTATATATCTTTACAACTTTTTGATGAATACTTTGACATTTGTGTTATCTTTTCATTTTCCTTAGAGTTTTAGAGCAGGTTAGTTCAGTCATGGCGGTGTCTCGCCAGATCATTAAAACAAGCACTCTGATAAAGACCTGGGAGTTTGTTTAGTGTGATCTGTGTGGCAGCTCGTCTCTGTCTCCTGCTTCTGCCGCAAATCCTTCCTCATCTCATAAATGGTCTGTGGCCCCATCTATATATTTTATTACTAGAGCCCCTGACATACTTGGGTCCGTGCTGATTTTCGGGGAAAAGTTGAGACGTCGCCATGGAGGGAGGGGGTCAAAGAGGGAAGCTGACCAGATGACCCCCTTTCCCCCTCTGAAATATCGCTCAGGTCCAGAACACAAATCTGCATCGTGACATGACATCCGCAACCCAACCCAACCCCTTTTTCCCTGTCCCCAACCCCCTCCCCTCTGGCCTGTGTGTGTGTGTGTGCGTGTGTGTGTGTGGAGTGTGTGTGGGTAGATGTGATGGCGTGCTGTCTACATTGAGTTAATCACAGCCAGACAGTGTAGTGTGCGCCTGTGGCCTGTGTGTGTTTATGAGTTTGTAAAATGCCTCTCTGGGTGGATGTTTCTCTACCTTTTTCTCTTTCCCCACCTTATTAATTACGGTATGCCCGTTGACGATTTACCTTTAACCTTTGGCAGAATAGCAGCACCGTGACCCCAGACTGACACTTCGGTTTTTATCCCCTTTGCCTTTTTTCCATTACTCTTCATTCCTAAGCTTCTTGCGCACTTTCTTTGCCTTGTTTACTCTGGTTTAATTTTATCTTCCACTGCTGCACTGAGGCCTTTTCACTGTTTATTTGCCTCTTGGTACTAGAATGCTAATACTCAAGTCTTGAGACTGCAATTTTTCTTTTTTTTTAGAGTGGCAAATACTCCCATACTTTCTCAGAGCTTTTTTTTTCCCGCCTCCTGTGCTCTCTGTTCTTTCCCTCGCTGCTCAAGCTCACTGATGTTAGTCTTAGCCATGTAGATCTTCTCATTCTTGTGTTCTTTTTCTCTTTTAAAAAAAACTTCTTTTTAACACTTGGTTGACGATCCTGGTTGAACAGCACACACACAAGAAGCACACACTAGCATCGTGGTGCATTTTGGTCCTGCATGAGGCAGTTTTTACACCGAGGTTACTCAGAGCAGGTCTAAGGTGTCGTGTACAACAGAAGTGAGGACACCTTTGTGTAACATCACTTAAAGATCAAATTATGTGAATTTCCTCCAGCTCTCAACAGGTAAATTTGGAGGAATTGTATAGAAAATACAGGCTTCAAATTAAAAACAGAAAGTGAAGACACATCCCGATAACCTTCTTATTTCAAAATACTCTTAACTTCCAGACTATGGTTGTAAAATGACCTTTAAATGCCAAAACTGTCTCAGTTTTGAATATCTCTGCTCGCATGTCTGTTACACGGTCCTGCATGGAAAGATTTCACTTGTAATTAGGAAATTTGATTAAAGCATAATCTGCTAATCAGAGCTCCAGTAATCTGGTGCACCAGCTAGTAAGCAGAGACAGAGAGAGAGCATGCATGCTGCTAAAATGGGGTTTGCTACAAACGCATGGATCTGAAGAGCGAAGAAATGGTGTGATAAAGTGGGGCTGCGTAAGTCCGAAAGGTGAGGAGATGACATTAGTGGGAACACGAATGTCTGTGAATAATGTCTAAATAATGACTAACAAGAAGCTTTGCAGGACAGGAATATTCCAGGATAAAATTGGTTCAAAGAACACCTCCAGGGTTGTCACACTGGTGACACAGTCACCTACACAACAGTCAAACTGGGAAGTGTGCTTCAGCTGCACAGTGTTATCCAAAAATCCATAACGTGACAACATTTCTACCGGTGCTGCAACAACTGGAGCAAACTCATCTCCCAGCATTCAGAGAGGAGTTTGCCTGCCGCTGATGGTTCACCCAGGGCCTTCTCAAGTTACTTGAAAGATGCATTTACAAAGAGAAATAGCTATTCCTGTGCTGAAACTTTGAATTAACAGATATTTCCAGCTAATTCGAAAAAACAAAACCTGAGATCAAAACAGAAAAGCAGAAAGCGAGAGGAGCACTTTCTCTTCAGTTCAGACGTATTGAGTTTTATATCAGAGCCAATATATGGTCAACTTAGAAATAATGCAATAACTTGAAGGTGGTACAGCTTTGAATCATGTGATCTTTGAATGATGTCACTCACCTCTGTTGTACACTGCATTTAATGTTTTAAGAACCGTTTAGAGACTGAATCAGTCTTCCAGCAGAACAGTTTTCCACTCTTTACCACAGCTGGAGTGAGCTCTCATAGTTTTAATATAGCTGTTAGCGCGCCAGACATCAGTCTTTGTACTCTCCTACAGGCATGTATTCCAAGACACCTGACTAAAACGGAGCCCTTTACACGCCTTCTTACATTTGCCTGAGAAGGATCACTGGTTTCTGAATGCTTGTTGAACTTGGTTTGGATCACTTGATGTCATGAAAATGATCTTTTGCTTAATGCCATGTGATGCTTACGCGACTGAATCTTTACACAAACAGAGATTCTCTGAAAGATGTTGCTGAGCTTGTTCAGCTGACTTCATCATTCATGCCTTCTCCATCTTTCTGTTTCCCATCTTTGTGTTTTCGTTCCATCTTTTGTTTTCTCGTCCGTTCTCCCTCTGTCCACCCGCTCGCTTTCACACTGTCAGGAAGATGCTCTGGCCCCTGTGACGACTGACCCCCAGTCTCTGAGCGTGTCTGTGTCATCGGGGGGTGGAGCCGGCAGCGGGAGTGAGGAGGAGGGCTCAGGTAAGGCCCAACCGAAACGCCTCCATGTCTCCAACATCCCTTTCCGCTTCAGAGACCCAGACCTACGTCAGATGTTCGGGGTATGACGTTCTCCTTAGTTTTGAACAAAATGTTAGAAGATTACACAGATTCATAGATCATAATTAAATCTCACATATTTTGGTTAAAGATAAATAATCTTGCATTTGCAGCAATTTGGAAAAATCCTTGATGTAGAAATCATCTTCAATGAGCGGGGGTCAAAGGTGAGCAACACTGACATCCTGTCAGAGCTGACTGCTATGGAAAGTATCTTTTCATCTACTGAGATAAATTAATGATTGAAACATGAACATTTAGGGCTTTGGATTTGTCACTTTTGAGAGTGCTACTGAGGCCGATAGAGCAAGAGAGAAGCTGAATGGGACAATCGTAGAGGGGAGAAAGATCGAGGTGAGCAAGGATTTCTTATTATTTACAGTTTTCCACATAAACATTTGACATATTTACCCTCTTTTGTGGTTCCTTTTCTGATTTGTGTCTCTCAGGTTAATAATGCCACTGCAAGAGTAGTTACCAAGAAACCTCAGACGCCTCTTGTGAATGGTGAAATTTCAAGTAAGAAATATGAGCGTAGACTCATTTCATTTGGCGGTCTGATTAGTCTTTGGAGGATCTCTTTTAAAGATGAAGGAGGCTGACATGCATTTCTGTTCTTTCTCTGGAGCTTCTGGGTGGAAGATCAACCCTGTCATGGGCGCAATGTTTGCACCTGAACTCTACACAGGTGGGTTATCTTTCATGGCGAGTAGGTATCATAGAAACCCAAATACATGGGCTTGTAAAAAGCTGCAGAATAAATAATAAAGACCGTGAATGAATTTTCACAGAGCAAGGAACTACAAAAAACAAAAAATAAAATAAAGCCAAATTTCTAAACTGCATACTACACATACAATGTAGTATACAATATCTTCTACATACTAGTATGGCAACTATCATTAGTACTTAGTATGCGGTGGCCTAACCAGACACTGGTGACATGACCACTGTGACTGGTCTCCACTATGTTATTCCTCTGGATCAAGGGATACGGTGGGATGTCAGTTCCACTTTTCTATAAGTGGCATTCCATCCGCATACTGCAGATTACGCAACTGGTAGCATACTGCATACTACATTTAGTCAAAATCAATATGTACCACTTCTAAAGTAGGCTAAGTGGTTTCAAAAATAGCCTCAGTGCTCTGAAACAAGGAATACAAACAGAAGGTAATGATTAAAGCAGATGAGGGGTGAGTGCTAACTGGAACATGGTCTGTAAAGCAATATTAACTGGAAAGAACAAGGAAACCAGGTTATACAAAATAAAAAAGGAAGTGGCACTAACCATAGTTCAGAAGAATAATGGATTGCACTGCAAATCCGAATATGATACACAACATGAAAATAAAGCAAATGATAACTAAACAGAGAACAGGAGCTTTACGAATGGAATGAACATGAAAAGATCCAAGATTAAACTAAATAACATTAATACTTTAACAAAACATAGTGTCTGACTCCATGCTAAAATTAAATGTGTTTCTGCAATACTTCTCCATTTTTCCAGTTGCCAGCTTTCCATACCCGGTAGCCACTCCCACCTTGGCCTACCGGGGCTCGGCGCTGCGTGGCCGGGGTCGAGCCGTCTACAACACGATTCGCTCTGCTGCAACACCTGCTGCTGTGCCCGCCTACCCCGGGTAAGACCGTCAGTCCAGCTGAATAGTTTGTTTTTTTTTTGGGGGGGGGGGCGGCACTGATCAGATTTGGTCAAATTATCTAAATTTAATTGAAAGCTGCATCTCTTTTAGCATAGCATTAGCAGATAGCCCTGTTCAATAATTTCTTGTGGCATTCAAAGAAATATTTAATTTTCTGCTCAACTATTCTGTTTACAAAGTTTTTTTTTTATCTTTTGTTGCTTTAAAGACAGGCTTTGTCATTTCTGGATGATGAGATGGCACAGAATCGCTTACCCTACCTTTAATTCCTTTTTCTTTCTTTTTTTGACAAATCAAAAGCCCTGATTGTCTGTTTTTACAACCTGTGTGAAACAATGTAATAAGAATATGTGGGGCAAAGTATTTAAAGCAGGTGCAGTTTCACCGTAGCGGACGGCGTCACAGCTGAGTGTAAGAGCAGTCAGATCTCAGTGGGGTACAGCTGTCCCCTCCAGAATTCTCCATGTGAATAAGGGAAAATGTGAAGAGGGAAAAATATTGAGAAAACTTCAATCACACCGTCTGTGGCACCTGCTGTACTTTTTTTTATCCTACTCCTACATGTTGTGAGGTGCTTTATTCATTTTTTTCAGGGTTGTGTATCAGGATGGACTATATGGAGCAGATGTCTATGTAAGTGGTTTCACAAATGTCACAAACATTTTTTTTATTTTTTGATTACATCAATTGTTTAATGTCTGTTTTTACATGATTTCATTTTTCCCCGTGCAGGGTGGCTATCCCACAGCTTACAGAGTGGCTCAATCAGCATCCGCTGCTACAGCAACCTACAGTGATGGGTGAGCAGACCAACGCAAAACTAAAATGCTTCTGCATGTTTCATAACGACAACTATGTATGCATACATGTAGTAACAGTTTTTATGTTCTTAATTCAATCAACCCTAATTTTGAAACTACATCTTTCAAGGAAACCAAGCACAAAAAGTAAGACAATTTGTATTTGGGAGATTATCTCCTTGTTGAGCCTGGCACCTCTGATAAACCCGCTCTGTGGTGGTGAGCGTTGTTACGTTGTTCCTTACAGATGTGGCTCCATTTAAAAGGGAAATAACCAGCCTTTCCAGCTGTCTAAGATTTATTCATCAGGAAGCATTGTTAAAGCAAAGAAATAATCTACCCAATGCAAATGTCCTTACTTTTTGTGCTTAGCTTGTATACCTGCAGAGCTAACCTGATGAACATAAAGGTTGACTAGATGGCAGATTACATTCAGGGGAAGTCTATGTGGCTTTACATCCTGCTTCCGATCCTTTTTCACCAGATATGGACGAGTTTACGCCACAGCTGCAGATCCCTATCACCACTCAGTTGGACCAACAACGACTTATGGAGTTGGTACAATGGTGAGCTGAGTCCAAATAAATAAATATATATATTTTTTAAATGCAGCTCTTGATTTGTATTTGCAAATAACCCTGCTTACACCTGGTACACTGCTTCTGTCAACAGGCCAGTTTGTACAGAGGAGGATACAACCGCTTCACCCCGTACTGAGCAGCAGAGGGCGAGGAGGGGGAGGGGGTCTCTCATGAACTCTGGGACTGACAGGTTACAAGCTCTTAAACCTCAGAAATCTGGAAAGATGGTGTCTCCATCACAACCTCGTCTTTAGAGGGTAACCAGACTGAGTTATAAACCCTATAGGACCCATTCACCATCCATTTTGCTGAAGCACACCGAAGAGGATGCTTTTATACCCGGTTGCTTTAAACTTTTAACTGCATTTTGCTTTTGGGAATTTAAAAAGATGCTACAGAAGCCTTAGCTGTTGAAAAATACTGTGAGACTGTTTTTTTTCTTTGTGTGTGTGTGTGTTTGTTATCTACCAGGGGTCAAACTGTGCAAAAATATGTTGTACAATTTTAAATGACTTATTTTTGATGTCAGTTGTTTGCAAAGTGTGCGAGTGTGTGTTTGTGTGAGTGTGTAAGCATACGTGTGAGTATATTTTCCACTTTCTCAGTTGACTGAGAGACAGCTGTGACACTTGGTTTCACTAACACAACCTCAAAACTGCTGTTGGGAGTCCAGATGAAATGTAGTTTCTTTGCTTTTCTTTTTTTTTTCCTTGTTCTAAAATCTACCTCTTGTACATTTTTAGCTTTTCATACAGGATTTGTGATTTCTTTTGCTCTCCACGTCTCTGTTCATATATCCTTACTAACAAAGTCTAGTTTCTGTATCTGTGCCTGATGTTTTGCATTCATACAGTTACACACATTCACTTCTTTGACAAACGGATGATTACAGGCCTTCCTCGAGGGCACCACATCAGTACCGTGCCCTGATTCTGTCTTCTTGTCATCGGTTTATTGTCAGCGCTTCCTGTTTTTCTGGCTTTTTTCCTCCCTCCCAGCTGCTGAATGACTTGTATCCATTCAGTCTTGCGCCTGTCTTCGTGTCTGTTTCACTCTTTTCTGCTGTGTTTGACTTTTACCTCTAAATAAAACTCCTTTTGTCCTTCTCTTTTCCTCCTTGGTTTTCATTCTCCTCATTTTTCCAGATCTTGCTTTTTCTCATCACTCATCGTGTTTCTGAGTTATTTGTGTATGAATATATGTCAACTTGTCAACAAGTGGCCTCATACACACATTTTGAGTGTTATTTACTGTTAATTGCAGTATTTATCTTAGATTGTGACAAACTTTGCACAACAAAAATGAAAATATTTACACAAGAAATATTATTTAATTGAGGCGTGAGTCATCAGAAAAAAAATATATCCAGTTTTACACAGAGGTCACAGCCCTAAATTCTCACCAGACTCGTAAAATCCATTTAAAATCTATCGTCTCTTTTGAGATGTCTCAAATTTATATCTGACATTTTTATTCTTTGTAGCTATTATGTCTTTATTTTATGTATTGTGTCCCATTTAATAAAGCACTTAGTACCGTTGTGATGAAAAGTGCCCCAGAAATTGTGGACAGTTTCAGTTTTTTGATCCTGTCACGTTCAGTAAGTGCAGATCTGTCCCATCAGGCCTCCTATAGAAACTGAACCTTTTTTCTCTCTCTGGTATGTTTTTTGCTTTGTTGCTCGACTACCTTGTTTTTTTCTTTTGTTTTCCTTCTGTCCTATTTTGCACACTGCTTTCTCGTGCATGTATTCTTGCCTCGGCTTGTTGCTTTTTCTGTATTTTCTGCAGCTTCTGAGCTTTTGTTCTTTTCCGTAGTGTTAGTAATCATAGCTCTCATAGATTTTAGTCTTCTTTCTTTTTATCACCTGATCATTTTTTAATGTCTTTAACCTTTATTTATGATGTTCTCCGCATTTTCTTTTTTCTGCTTCATACTATGTAGGCCTATCCTCTTTTACCTTCATAACATTCACTCTTTGACTGTTGGCTGCTTTTCTATAAACTGAAGTTAGTCTTGCAAATCTACTTCTATTTCTCTTTCCTTTAGCTTTGTGTACTGTAAGCTCTTTATGTGAAAAACTGATAAATCAAACATTCATAAAACAATACAAATTGTGGATCATAAGTTATGCATCTGAATATCATTAGTAAACTTAAAAATTAGCCTTATGTAATAAGGTTTTAACCATTTTTTTTCACCTTGTAATTATGACCTATATTTCTCACCATCTGGGTAAAGCCCGCTGCATCATACAAACTGGAAGCACAATAACTGGTATCCTAATCAGTATTCAGTCATGTATCAAGTTCAGTGTAGCACGCTGCTGTATAAGTGAGTAATCAAGTATGCAGAAACACAGGAAATGAGAACTTTTTTCCCCCCCTTAATTTCTTTCATATTCTTCTTAATCCCAAAGTGGACTCCATGTACTGGACCCTTCAGTTTGTTTCACAATTAGCCTGTTATTCTACTAGAAACCTCATCTGTTTCTGCTGTACTTCCTATCTTATTAAAAATATTTTCCTTCCACCCTGGAACACTAACCTGTCTGTATTTTTACAGCTGCTGTTTCCGTGTCTGTCCTGCACTTGTTCACTCAAGAAATGTCAAGTAAAACTACTTGGAAGGAAATGACTCCATTGTGTGAACTAATGAGGCTGACATTTTATATCCAGACTGTCACATGTCTTGCTCAATTTGACCTTTCACAATAAACTATACACAAGCCACCGACTCCAAACTTTCTATAATACCTGGAAATTTCTCTTTTTCAAATGTTGAAAATTAAAAAATTAACTGAAGCCAATTATTTTTCAATTTTATTAATTCAAATAGTATTCACAAAATATGTACAAAATGGCAGTTTTCCAAATGAGATCTGTTTTGAAGTGGGAGAGGGGAAAAGAGGAGAGGGTAATGTAGATCAACCTTCAGCTTGGGTTGTTAGTGAGCTGAAACAACTTGTTAAAGCAATGCAGACTTAATACAATACTTACTAGAGAGCGACTAGTTGCACAGAGCAAACAGTCACAAACGTATTTGAGAAGGAGAAAAGAATGAGAAGAGAAATACTGACTAGAGGTATATGTAGGAGAGAGCACCGTGCAGAAGGGGAGAAGACGAGAGAAAGTGAGAACAGAAAAGACAAATCCAAATACGGACAAGTTAAACAGATATGGCAGGAACGAACACAGGTGAAGGGAGGAGGGAGATGAGATATCTTCCAGTGTCAAGTATCAAGTAAGAAGTTACAAAGACTAATGAAGGTAGACAGTAACATGGGAGCAAAAAAATAAATAAAAAAATAAAAAATTGAAAACTAAAAAGAATACAGGAAAATGTGACTGGCACCGGAAGAAAAGACCAAATGAAAATGTGCTGTTAGTCATCTAAGGGTGATTTCTGTATGAGCCAAAACATTAAAAAAAAGAGAAGGAAAAAAAAAAAAAAAAAAAAAAAATCACACATCCTGGGGGTATATCGATCCTGAGCCATCAGATTTACACAATGTCACACTGTGAAAATCTTACAAATTTCATGCTTATCACATGTTCAAGAAGTTTCTGAGCATGAGAACATGTCTAAAGACAAACCTAAAGACCATAACTTCAAAGTTAGTAAATATTGATGACTTGGAAAAGCAACATGTTCTGCGTGTCCAGATACATTGTTTTCCCTTCTATGTCAAGGCATAAACCTCTGAAAATAAAGCTCTAATTCAACACTCCACCTGAAGAAGTCTGTCAATTCAACAAACACAAAACAGAAGATTACCAAAAATGAAACAAAAAGCCCTAAATTGAACCAGTTATGAGGGAAGTAGGAGCATTACTCAAACACTGCAAATGCACCTGGACAAACAAAACAAAATCACAGGATCTTTCATTAAGCACTGTTTTTAAAACAAATTAGGTATTCTGTTGCACAACAAATATCTTAAATATATGGGTTAGCAGCAAATCAACATTTTTAGAAATTTCATGTGAGGCTCCCATGTATTTAAGCAGCTGCATGGCTTCAACGTGAGTGGGTCAAGCTAAGACTTGCTCACAATTCACTCTCTCCGGCAGGCGTCTGGAGGAGGTTCGCCCACTTTTCCCTTCGTGTGCTCCTGCAATGCAGCAGTGCTTCAAGCTGAAGAATGAGAGGCATGGTGGTGTGGGAGTGGGGAGTGAGGGGAGGTAGCGGCAGAGGGCAAAGGACAGGGGAAATGAAGGGGGAAAAGAAAAGACATGTTGAGATCATTGTCGATTCAAAATGTCTACTGAAATAATGGTCAACAATGCAAAATCTGACAAAATACTGATCTAAAAATACAAGATTGAATTGTGAACTTGCTACCAATTTGTTGAGGAACGTGTCAACATTGCGGGCAATTAGCAATGCAAGTCTCAAGTCACACAAACGTGACATGCTGGCTTTTAGGAGACTTTCAGTAACATGTTTTTTTTTCCCCTCCATATTATTGAGATTGGACTTGATAATTTACAATTTGACAGCTAAGTTTGTTTTCAGGCTCTGTTGAGGTTTCTCTAACTCCTCCATTACAACCACATATACGGCAGACGACATGTAGTCCGATTCAGACCCGTCTACGTTTAGAGCTCACACATTCAAATCAATGAAAATTTTATAAAGCCAAGAAAAAAAAAAAAACAAAAAAAACCAAAATCCTCACTTACCCATATTTGGAAAATGGAAAAAACCTATACTACGCAATAAATCAACAGAGGTCACTACTATATGATACAACATTTACAATATATACGTAAACATGTAGAATGTACATCAAATCTGCATCCACATCTGCTCCAATTAAATACCCCGTCTTTAATACATTAGGCTCAAACTCTAAGCAGTGGTAATACCATTTAATATTTTCTTTTTAAAAAAATCCTCTAATAATGAGGAACAATGTGATTCACAAATATTCAATTTGAAGATAAATATGGTAACAGAGGACACAAAAACCCAAGTAGGCAGATTCTGTTGGCATAGGGTAAAATTCTTGAAAGCTTTGGGCAGCTTAGTCTTTACTATTAACTGTTTATATGAAGCCTTTCCCAGTCATTACTTGAAACCAAATACACTCCAACCCCTATAAACCCATATTACTCTGGGCCCTGAAAGGCACAAACCTCATGAAGATCAACGGACCATTCACAGCAGAGAGAAGAAATCTTTTTCCAAATTACAGTGGCTGCTTACTTTACTCTGACTAAAATTATGACTTTAGACAGAAGTGCGCATCTATGTAGTAAAGATTCAGGGATCTTATCTACTTCTGGCATTTAAGAATATTGCAAAATTTGTTGACATTTGATAGCCAAGTCAGCCTGTAAAATTTTCTTAAATTGATCGCAGTATAGTAATCCTCTACTTGAAAAGAGAAAACCCAATACTGCTGTCCAAAAAAATCCACACACAAAACATAAAAATATTTAGCACAGAAGAAAATGTGAAGTGACGTCAGCTGTACCATCATCCACCTCCTTCTAGAAGTCTCTCTGCCTTACCAGCCATGCAGACATCAGAAGCAGCTGTAGCATACAAACCACTCGTTACTCCTTTTTGATGAAGCTTTAATGCTTTCCTCTGATGCTCTGCCAAACCAAATTCCACTTTGGAGTTTGCAGCCAGTTCCTTTTGAATAGCAGTTGGTGGGGTTAAAGATGGATGAAGGACAGGCACCATCGCTGCATTGCTGTTGAATGGGGTTGTGTTGGATTTCAGGTGCTGGCAGGTATTTCTCCCAGAGGCTGGCGGAAGCAAAAACTCTACTTGGCTCTTGAGACTCTAGAGATGTAGCTCCACTTCCTGGGGTATGAAGTAATGCGGATTTAACCTTGGTGAAGGGCACTTATTTTTTTAAATCATAAAGTCAATGCCCAACAGACTGAGACTTGTTTGCAAACTATTTCATTATTGTGGCCAGTAGATTAATACATCATCATCAGGAACAAGACTTTAGAGCAGAGTCCATTTCTTCTATCAGCCACATAGGGACAAGGGGCAGACTGACAAGCCGGCTGTCGACACCATGAGACAAGCAGGACACAGAGCAGGACATACAAACCACTTCTTCTTCCAGCAAACTGCTGGCATCTTCTCACAGTCTTTTAGAGGAAAATGCTGCCTTAACTTGATTCCGTAGACTTGACTCCAAACAGCAGAGGTGGAGGAATGACTTGACAGATAGCTGTTTGTGTATCACTTTTGACTGACTTCAAGATGAATCTTCAGATATCTGAGCTGCTGACTTGAGGAAGGAAAAAAACAGAATACTGTTAGCGCGGAAATCTGATTGGGGTAAGGAAAAGGAACCATGAGCACCTCCCTGATCTAGTTCTGTAACTTGTTGGTCTCCAAGTGCTGAGATAACATGATCCCAAATCTAATTGGTTCCTTCTCTTTTCTAGCATTGTCAGGGTAATAGGATTACTTTGGGCCCACTTACAATATCTGGCTAACAGTGTGTGCAGACAAATTTGCCTTTAACTGTTCTTATCTATATATCAGCAAACTAGATCTGCATTTTGAGGTCTGAAAGTATACAGCATTCTATAAGAGTCTTACTGGTGTCTCCTGCCTTAATTATATCTAGGTGACTGAGCTGTCTCAGGTGTGGTGCATTGAATGATAGTCCCTTTTGAATCTGTCTTCCCTGAGAACCCCCCCCCCACAACCTGCCTCAGGAAGCAGCCAAAGAAGCTGTGCTGGTTTTGCAGTCTATCTTTTCGGGATCAGATGGTGTGAAGGTGACACCTAAACCAGTTAAAAATGCTATACAAGAGTCTAAGCATGGAAACCCCAGAGTACTCTGCACGTACTGCACTGGCAGGTCAGGCCTGAATCTGTGGACAGAGGAAACAAAGACACCTGGGTCAGAATCCAAGTACCTAAAAGTTTGTAATTACAAGTTTTTGGAATACAACTTACGTTTTGACTATGGCCCGGAGCGCAATCTTTCTTTCTCTATCTACAAACTTGTCAATGAGATACGAAGCCATGCGAGGAGCTTCCAGATAGAGCTTAAAGAAACGGCGATAGTTCCCTAATGCCCAAGCGGCACGGAGCGCAAGAGCATGAGCCACACACTCATCTGCCCGCAGTGCCGGGGTCAAGTATACCAGGTCAGTGGTGAGATCTGGTGGGCAAAATGAACAGACCACATTAAATATGAAAGGAATAGCATTTCTAACATAAAATGAAGCAGACGTCTTCCAAAAATGTTAACTTACCTCCAAAGTTTTTAGTGAAGATGTAATATAAGAATCTATAAGCTGTAAACTCTCCAATGTTCTCTGAGGGATTGTCCTTGTACAAGGCCTTTAGCTGGGTCTGGCACTGGTTGAATTCCTCATGGTCTCCCTAAAGGCAATCAACATTAAGTTAGGATTCAAAAATACTGTTATCACTTCACAGTTATGATAATAATAATAATAGTAGTTATGATAATAATAATAATAATAAACGGGCTCACCTTTTCAAGGGCAATGCGTGCGTGACACTCGTACACTTCCACTGTGAAGTCAGTACGAACTCCTTGAACCTAGCACAAGTATTTAAAAAAAAAACCCCACACAAATTAGTAAGAAACTAATTCTGGCAGATGTGAACACTGTAAAACGACACAGGAATGAATCAAACATATGAAGATAACCAACCGTGAGGTCCTGTCGTATGGATTTCATCTGCTCACAGGCATAGGCGTAGTCCTGGTGGGTTTTCCAGTGGGCTTTCACCGCCTGCAGAGACTTTCTTAGCACCTGGGTGAGCGCAAGTAAAGAAACAGATTCAAAAGTGGATATTGGTGCTCTGTGATGAACAAGGTGGGCAAAAATTGTGGACAGATTCTACATCTCCCTCTCCACCCTCATTTTCATGTTGTTCTGTATAGTATGAAAAAACTCAAGTTTGAAATTCTTGTGAAGGTGAACATGTGAAAACACTATTTTTGACAACACTGACTGGAGAAGGGGAGAGGAGAAAAAATAAAATAAAATTACCTGCACAGGGCGCACAGTGGAAGGGTCAGGTGCACAGGTCAGCCTCAGGTAGGGCTTGGTGATATCCTGACATGATCCTACAATGGGGCAATCCTCCCAACTTAGGCCTTCCTGTGTTCCATCAGGCAGGTCCAGGGCATTGATGGAGAGAACCAGAGGCTCTGACCGAAGTTGCTTGTGGAAGCGAGCTGCTCTGCTTTGCTTTTTAGCTTCTCTGTCAGGGTCATGGAAATCCAAACCAGCATTGCCACCTTTTCTCTTCTTTCCAACGGCTGAACTTGAATCATCCGCATTTCTGATAGGAAAAGTTGAAGATTACTCAAACTCCTCATTCGCAAAGAAGAAAAATCAATTACTGATATATTGTTTAATTTTGATCAAGTCTATAATTTACCGCCTTCCTCTGTTGGCTTTTCCTCCTCTTCCTCGTCCCCTCTCTCCCCCTCCACGTCCTCTATCCCTATCATTGCCACGACCACGTCCTCCTTTTTGATTTCGTCTTGACAGTTGAGGTCGGAGGTCACTGGAGATGCTGTTGTCTGACTGTGAACCAGAATCGCTGGGAACACAGACGCACAAGATGTTTACATCAAAGTACACACGACACATTTGGTAACCAAAGACAAGGAAAGAAAACTGTTGTACCTGCGCCTGTGTCTTTGGTTACTGCGGTCTCTGTGTCGGTTGTGTGAAGGTGACGGTGAGCGGGAGGAGGATCGGGATGAACTAGAAGATGGACTCCTTTGGGAAAAAATATTTCTGTAGTGGCCCAGTCTGTGGCCACCTCCCCTGCCTCTTGAAGCACCAGCCACTGTACTTCCAACACGACTGATTCCACCATCTGATGTTCTGTGGTTAACAGTTTCCCAACGAGACTGCTTGATCTTTAATCTACAGAAGAACAGACCCAAAAGTCAGAAAAAACTATCAGAGGCTCACAACAATCAACAAAGAAAGACATAAACCTAAATCTTACTTCAATTAGGGACAAACAACTGTAAAATTCACCATGACAAATCTACTACGAAACTCACTCTGGTAGTGGCTCACGAGTCCAATCAATGGTGTAGGCAGAGCCATCCTTTAAACGCTCCTGTAAGACTTCCTTAAGTACCTTCTCTGTACGATCCTTGTCTTCCTCTGTCTCACAAGCTGTAAAACAGCGTTGCACGTATTCTTTCATAGCTGGAGGCCAGTCTTGGGGTCTGGAGTGCAATGAAAATTTAAAATCAATACATTGCTACAGGTTATGAATAAAATGAAACTCCTGGAAACAAATCAACTCTTACCGTGTCTGAGCACTTCCAGGTGAAGCCATGGCAGCGCCGGGAGAGGAAGGTGTTGGATTCAGTCCTGAGGGCTGATCACCTGGTTGAAAAGCCTGACTGGAAACTGGAGGACCCTGAACTGGATATTGCCTCTTAGGAATATTGAACTTCACAGCAGCTGTCCCTGGTGCTTCTATACAAGCAGAAAATTTACAGAATAGATTTATTTTTGTCATTGCTGCCAGCACGCAAACAAGTCTGAATATGGTATATGTAAATATAGGATCCAATTTGCAAAACAGCAACAACAAGCAGCATCAGATGCAGATACCAAAGTCAAACTATTTAGCAACCCCAATGAGTAGAATTTCAAAATCAGCTGTCTTCACAATGCCATTAAGCTTACGTTTCATCCGGTGCCAGAGTTGTTGCCCTTGTTTTTGGTTTTTGTTGGTGTCCCCTCTTCCAAGGCCAGGTCCATACTGATTCTGCAGCTGTTGTTGCTGAGAGTTAGCCTGAGAAGTCTGATAGGTATTTTGGGCCTGGAAATTCTGGCTATAGTTTGGCCTTCCCTGGGAATGATTGTAGGATTGCATTTGGTTGGGGTCACTGGAGGGGTATGTCATGGAGTTGTTGGCATTGTAAGCATTTTGTGAAGGAGGAGGTGGGTACTGGGAATTGGGTGGTGGAGGAATAGGTGGAGGGGGAGGAGGTTTCTCTGATGTGGTTGGGCTCTGGGGTGGTTGGGGGGTAGCAGGAGGAGGGGGTTGTGGTTGGGAGGAGTAGCTTGGGGACTGGTCTTCCATCCCAGGCACTGGGGGAGGCTTTTAAAAGAAGGAAAGAAATAAAAGAAGTTTTTATGCAACACATGATGATCAGAAACATACGTAAAGTTTGGCAACATATAGCAGGGTTTCCTGCAGACCTTATTTGGCCAGGCGCCCCGCCCGGCCTGAAATCTCGACGCCCGGGCTACAATGTCGGGAAAAAAAAAAAAGTCGGGCAAAAAAAAAAAAAAATGCAATGCATGCAAGCGACACGGCAGCGCTTGAGAACTGATCAGCGCACATAGGTTTGTGTTATAATGAATTAATGTTGATTCTCTAGTGCTGCGCTGTTTGCCTGCAGTGCATTCTGGCCACCTCTCTCTCTCTCTTTCACACACACATAACACACAGTGATAACCTCTCTGTCGATCACTCACATTTGACAGCTCACGTCTCGTCTCACTTCAATACAAGTTTTCCTCCGCTCGCTTTTATGTCGGTCCGTAATTATTTATAGCCAGTAGAGATTCTGGTAAACTTTATTCGTAATAGACCCGGTGCTTTTGTTTTGACCAGACAGTGCGACCTCTCACTGCAGTTTTTTTTTTTTTTTTGGTTCGCCAATTCATTAAAGTGACACACGCACACACTAATTATCATTATGTTTAACTTTGTCTATAAAAGAAAAAAAGAACATTAGGTATTTAAACTAACTAACTAAATAAATAAAGACCAATGGGCGCACTGCCTGTCATCTGGACTCCAAGCTCACGTAGCTTCACTTGACAGCTGTCACTCTGAGGTGATTGATGACCAGTCCGCCCAGTCAAAAAGGTAACGCCTACTATGTAATTTACTGGTATGCAATTGATCAGTAGTAGAGTAAATGAGACATAGTCTTTTAGTTAAGAAACTGAGGTAGCCTACACTTTATAGTGTTTTCCATCATCATGTTTGTGGGTTTGTTGTTAAGCAACTTCTTTCATATTTTGAGGGCAAAAATAATAATTGAACAATCTAATTAATTAAGTAATTTATCCTTTTTTTTTGGTTCTCAGCTACCGTTCTCGGCTTGAACCCCCCCGCCAAAGTTTTTTCCTGCAGGAAACCCTGTATAGATGTGTCCAGACAATGAAAAACAATATATACATCATATCAATCAAGAATTTGACCAAATCTTGAGACAAGCTGTCAAGATTTTTAAGGTCACTCATAATGTTCAGTTTCTCAAACATGACCGATTTATTTTATGGGCATTGTTTGCCCCTGCCAAAAGGAACAAGACAGTATAACTTTATTAGTTATGTAATCAATGTTGTATATGGGTTTAAAAAAAAAAACAATACTCAATATTCTAATTTACAGAGAGATTTAGTACAAAGTACCTGTCCATTAGAAGCTGGAGTTCCTGGGTATGGTCCAGGAGGTACACCATACTGATTTGGTGGGTATGCAGCTCCATACTAAAATTAAGAGAAAACCTCTTAATTCACTTACTGAAGAACCTCCCATCAAAAACAGCTTTTGTCATAGCAAAATTAGTGTGGAACAGAAGAAAAACTCAGTATTAAGCTACAAAAAAAACAACAAAAAAAAAAAAAAAAACAATAAAAAAAACTTTGATATGGAAAAACAGCAGAGCTCTCACTCTGACTGGATCAATTTGTCAAAATCAGAGGCTTAAAGCCACCGCCAGGCTGCTCGTGGCCTTCTGGAAGAACTACAACATGAACTTCCTCATCAACAGTTAAGGAGACTGGTTTGTTGGACTCATGCACTCTGCTTGCACAGTTTCACCACTTTCAGTTATTGATTGACACCTAGAGCTTGGGCATCTCTGCTGCCTCCTCCTTTTCTGGTCAGACAGCTGACAGAGCTGCAACTCTGCCATGAACCACAACTTTTTTAACAGATTTCTGCAGCCAGCTCTTCTCATCAATGCCACCAACAATGCAGTCTTAGTATTGTTGGTTCTTCAGAAGTGAGGCAAATGCCTCACTTCTGAAGAACTTGGGTGGTCACACAGAGTGGTTTCTTCTCTGCTGTTTGGTGTGTTGAAACTAACTGTAGTATTTGAATTCAAGTAAAACATTTTCTTTTTAATTTGCATTATGTTTGTCTCAGCTCAGGTGAGGTCTCTCATAAAACATTCTAAAATAACGAGTTATTTCCAAATGAATCAATCCAAGTAATCCAGTGAAAAATCATGGATCATGCTCTTTAGCAATACATGTATATTAGAGACTGGAAATGTCAAGATTTTCCAGCTTGCCCTGATGTACAAGTAGCTACAAAAGATAAACCCAATACTCTGTTTGCTACAAACGTATTTATGACAAGCACACATAATTCCAATATATACTTACTGGTCCCACTGGGTAGTAGTAGTTATATGGGTATGTGTATCCAGGATAATGCTGCTGAGTTTGCTGGTACCACGGATAGTACTGCTGCTGCTGAATGGCAGCAGAGTCAGTAACTGGTGGTTGAAATTGGTTTGCCTGAAATTACAAACAAACACAGATAGCTTTAGTATTTGAAAATAATTCAAAAATAGTAATAATGTTAATGAAGAGGGATGGAACCGATTATGCAAAGGGAACATAAAAGTATCTTAGTAAACTCATAACATATCTGAGTCACATCCATGATCATTCCTGCATTAATTTGGTGATTTTTATTTACAGATTTCAGGCTGCATTTACCTCAGAAAAACTTTTATATCGGATGTAATACCAGCCAAACTAATACATAGACATGCACAGTAGGGTGGGTCTTCAGTTGGCAGACAATCCATTTTTTTGAGAGAGACTACAGCCAGCTTCCAATACAATTCTCATATTTGAGTAGGCCACCAAGATATACTGATGGCCACCCAAATATATTTGACACCCACTCACATAATTGTTTTGCATTTTTTAACTATCCAAAATAGTGATGCTGTTGAGCAACAAGATTTAGTGGCTTTTCAAAAAGAAAAAAAAAAAAAAAACAGAAAAAAAAAACAGTTCCTTGCACAGCCACATTCTGCTGTAGATGCAGAGAACAAAAACCAAACATCTGTGATTCATTATAAACACTAATTTGACCAAATAGATATGGTGACTGAGGGTTCTTTTACAGTCTGTTCAGTGAGGGGGAATGAACAAGGAACTGTATGACAGCTGAGGATGACGTGAATGTGAGAGATACAAGTTAATACATTACTTAGCTTCTAATAAAAACATAAATAACAATAACAGAACCAGGTGAAACCAGGTGAATAGATAAAGGGCATATAAAAGTATGTTTAGTTTCCACTAATTTGACAACAACTTTGTTCATTACTGTAAATACAACAGATTATTGAGTGAGAAGTCTTTATCACAACACCTTTGGAACAAGCTTAGTACAGAGATAATAAATATGTTGAAGAATTTCAACCCATTTCTGAGGTTGTAGTAACCAAACTACTCCCTGCATGAATTAAACCCCAGTCCATGCACTCATCAGATGAGGTGGGTTTCCATTAGAGATCGACCAATTATCAGCGCCGATATTTGGTATTTTGATGTATATCGGCATCAGCCTTTTTTAATCCAGTGGGACGATTTAAAACTAGTTCTTTTGGCTCAGCTGGCCTCTGTTTCCAACATTGCCCCACCCACGGCGCCATCTGATTGGTTACGCAAAACACGCACGGGTAAGAGGCCGAGCCAATCAGAAGCCAAAACTGTATGCAGGGTTCTCAAACACACAGCGGAGAGAAAGGTTTACTCGTGTTAACAAGCTCCAGAGGAGGTACGGATGGGCCAAAGGTACGTTAACACAGAAACCTCCTAAAATTGTAATAAACATCCCAGTCCTCTGCATGTCACAACTACCGTATTTTCCAGACTATAAGTTGTGCTTTTTTTTTTAGTAGTTTGGCTGGTCCTGCAACTTATTTATCAAAAATATCTGCCATGTCATCCATGACAACAACAGGATATCGTCTACACTCATGACAACTGAACACTGATACCGAAAAAATGACAAATATAAACCATAACGACAGAGAGAACACAAATACACCACCAAAAAGAAAAAGCTTTAAGTTAAAGCTTAAAGAGTTTAAACTGAAGATTATGAAATATGCAGGTGAAAACAGCAATCGAAGCAGCAGAAAGTTTGGAGTGAGTGAGAAACCTGTCAGGGACTGAAGAAAAGCAGAGAAAACTCTGACAGCTATGGAAAAAAAAAATGAAAGAAAGCAATTATTTAACCCTCTTTTTTTTCAAATCCTTATTGCAGATGGATGGACCTAAAAACAAAAGTGCTGTTTGTTAATATTTTAATCTGCCAACAACACCAGGGAGGGCTTATTGAGCATCTTCAGCAGGTCTCTGCAGTTTACCAACCCAAGAGAAACCGTTTCATTGGAGAGCTGAACAACTTTGCTTTTTGGACCATAATCTTGTGCTGCTTAACTGGGACTTCTGATTGATTTAACAGTCACATTTTTGGCAAATTCTATTTAAATTTGTTTTCTTTACTTTGTAAAACTTCATGGACCTATTTAATTATTTAACTTTTTTTTCCTCTTTGTAAGAGATGCTACTATGCCAAGGAACTCCCTGCATTTTTTCTTGTTTAAACTTATAGCAAAGATAAGTCAATTTATTTATGTTGAAGTTTTACTTCATTTACTGTAAAATTTTTCAGGGAACTATTTATCTAACTTAAAAAAAAAAAAAAGACCTTATAAGGGATGCTGCTGAGCCTGTAACTCCCTGTATCTACATGAGCTATTTATTTGCTATTGTATTTTTATGTACTTGTTTTTCAAATAAATGTATACTTCAGGCATTTTAACAAAGTTCAGTGTTGGAGTTTGTATTCTAAATATTGATGCCAATATGTTCACTTTTACTGCAAATGAATACCGGCTCCAAATATCAGTCATCGGCCTCCTTGACTACTAATAATCACTATCCATGTTGGCCTGGAAAAAAAAAGACAAAAACAAAAAACGGTCGATCCCTAGTTTCCATGAGAAAGGTCTGCAATAAAACCTAGAAGGTGGAACCAAGAGATCTATCCTCCTTTTCAGTATAGGACCCTGGTGGGTCCCACTGACCTTTGGTAGCGACACAATCATTGTACGGTTCAATTTCAATGTAATCCTTTTAAGGCAGTTTTAAAGCAAAATCAACACAAGCACAGGATAGGTCCAAAAAGCAACCTAGAACAATTAGATTAATAGAGAAGGAGCTGAGATGGTAGCTGCTTTTAATATTTGCATGCATGACAATGGTGGCAATGAAGGAGAAGAGAACATTCGCGCTCAAAGGGGAATATAAGGGCACACTCAGACGAGGATGGCCAGTTGTGCCGTGCCCAGACATGACTAACTCTTCTTCCCCATTCCACTGCTGGCACACATTAACATTACTTCAGTCTCAATCATGCTGGTTTTCATATGTCATGAGGTCTTTATGTTAAGCATTCGTTTGTTTACTTGAAGCATACAAGTTCTCAAAGGATAAACACAATGGACAACAGCACTGAAAATATGATGGCAACCCTATTGACTTTGTGGCTTTTTCTTTTAGTGTTTCTGGACAGATAAAGCCCTCTCACATTTATTAATTTCTGGATTACACCAGGTTTTTGGGTTGATGCTTAAGTTCCCACCCCAAGGCAGGCACTTGTCTCAGCTCCATAAATGTTCCTGATAATTATTTTTTGAGTAGTGGAAGTGGTTTCTGGTAATACCCACACCAATGGTAGGGGCCCATAAAATTACCCCTGTGCTCCAGTAATGGCTGCTCACCAACACTGTGACTCTCTCAATTACTTACTGAAGTGAGAGGAAACCTCTGACTCAAGTGACCATGTGAAGACTGATGAAATGATTACTGCTATGCCTCCTATTGTCTGAAGAGAGCAAACACACACCTCAGCTGCGGTCCGATTATCTTGTGCAGACTTGGCAGAGCTTTGAGTCTTGTTAATGGATGCAAGTGCTTGCCTTGCTTTCTCCCATTCTGGATTTTCATGGACCTGTCCATCTCCAGCTGTTCCATAGTGCCTGGAATCACAACAGATATTTGAGATTATTACAATTGATCTGTGCAGTCATTCCTAATAACCTTGAAATAAACAGTTGAAATAAAGTCATAGAAATATATCTTCTAATCTTGTCATCTTGGTGTACCTCTTGCTTCTGGTGTGGTTTTTAGGCAAGTGAATGGAAAGGATGACACCACCAACTATTGATAACGAGGTGTTATAATATATATTGAAATAAAAAGTGTTTCAATAATGATGATCTGACTTTTAAACACATTTTCAATATTGGAATGTACATTATTATTACAATAATGCCAGGAAGTTTGTTTGAATGTAATGTCATGTTATTTGGTTATGAATTTAAATAAAAGGTGAACACTGACTTATTTATTTTAAACATTTTTATACATAAAACATAATTATTTTATGGGAAAAGGTTTTCATATCTTCCCTATCGATATCAGAATTATACTATATTGACCAAAATTAAGAAATATACTGTGGTATAAATTTTGGCTTTATCGTCCAGCCCTACCCTATAATGGTATTAATTTTATCTACCTTTTTATTTGGATTGCTTCTCCCCATTAAAACAACCATTGATAAGTTTCATAATTATGTTAGACCTTTAACCTCTATAAAGCACCTTCCAATAAAACTGCATGGCATACATGTTGTTGGTGTTCTCAACACAAATCTAATCATTTTTCCTCACCCAGATGTAAACTAGAAAACACATGTATCACATTTTCAGGTTTTAGTTTTACACTGGAATTTTTTTTCAAGTAAAAGGGTTTGTGTATTTTATCAACAAAAGACAGCAAAGCACCTTTTTTTTCTAGTAGCTGTCAGAATTTTCAGGCACGAGTGTCAACATATTGAATATCTTCTCTGTTAAACTGCCATGACCCTTTTCGAACAACATAACTTCAATGTTGGAATTAACTTAACAGCTTTAAATATATTATTATACAAAACCATCTATTTAATTAATAACATTCGTCTGTGGGGGGTCCGCTTAAATGACGACGTTAGCTTCATTATACGTTTTCATCGATAGGTTGGATGTTAGTACTTGTTCATGGAAATTAAACTGCTAACGTGTTAGCTTTCTAATAGCTACACAGACGGCCTGCCCGTAACGCCAGAATAGTTTAGCTGTCCTAATACTGATCAACAGTCATATGGTCTTAAATGATTAACGACAATTCATAACTAACTTGTATATACATATTCTGAACATACAATATGTGGACAGTGTAGCACCTGCTTCTTTTACATTCACTAACTGTATGACCTACCAGTTCGGCGTAGCGGTTGCTTGAGCGGTGTTGGCCGCCATTTCACTACAGTTTTAGGTTAGCTTCACCGCTAACGTTAGGGCAGTTGATCGCTAGCTGCTTAGCAACACTCGGGGCTAACGTCGTTAGCGTCTCTTCAAAAGGTAAACAAGACGAAGTCCAACCGACATCAAACTGTACTTAAAACAGGAATAGTCAGTCGACCTCGAATGCCATCGCCTAAGGAAAGAAAATATACGTTAATACACCTATACTCAAGTGGTAAATTGAAAAATAAAGTAAGCATTTAAATGTTTGCTCTCTCTTCGTTGACGACCTACTTCGTCTGTACCGGACTACAGATACAAAATGGCAGATAAGTGAAAATGTTCAAGCCAAGTGACGTAGGTAACGTTCAGTTTTTTTGTTTTTTTTTTTTTTTTTTAACAGGTCGGCCTGACGTGTGTGTTGCTAAAACACCTTCTGTACCGCCCCGTTATATGATTATCCAATCATATTTAAGATTAGGTTTAGTTAAAGGCCTTATTGACCTGTTAGTCTGTCTATCAAAGGAAATAGGGCGGAATCACAGGGTCTGATCAGATAAACGTAGGACAAAATGTTTTAACTTGTCTCAAGTTACATTGACACAGACAATAAACCTTTAGTGCATGCCAGTTACTTATAATAACATCTATAAACATGAACACACATTAGTAAACTTGCCTATACAAATAAAAAAAAACAAGTTAAATATTGAAAGAGACAGTGAGTCTTTACTACATGTCAGTTACACATGTTCTTCACCACAGCAAATCATCTGCCTCCATTTAACTTTATCCTCTGCACCCTCTTCTCTCACAACTATCACTATGCACAAAAACTACAATTACATTAGTATATTTAAATTTAAGTCAAGTCAAGGTTATTTATAAAGCAATAAAAAAACGACAAGAGCAAAAAAAAGTGCTGTACGAATTGCGCAGATGAAATAAAACAATAAATAATAATGAATACAAGCTAACAACAATAAAACATGATGCAAAAAAGAGTCAAATTAACATTTGTTAAGTTAATGAAAATAAATGAAAACAGTGCTTGCATGATTAAAAAACATAAAATAAATGGCAATAAAAGCCAATTCGAAAAAAAAAAAAACATTTCTATGAGTTTTAAAATGACCATAAGTATGAGTTGCTCTGATATTAAAAGGTAAACCATTCCACAGTCTGTAAACAGCCACAGAAAATACTTTGTCACATCTGTTTTTCAGTCTTGATTTGGTAACATCCAGGGAGAACTTGTTTGTAAACCTCAGTGCTCTGATAGGAGCATGAGGCTTTAAAAGTTTGCTCAAGTAGGGTGGTGCTATGCCTTTTAGACTCTTAAAAACAGGTAATAAAATTTTGAAGAGATTCCTAACAGGGACAGAAAGCCAGTCTAAAGAGGCCAGTCCAGAATTGATTTGATAACATTCTTGTTTTCCAGCTAGAAGGCAAGCTGTCACACTGTGTACAGCATGTACGTGACAGTTGTTCAAAACCAGAATTCAAAGAACTGCAGTAATAAACAAAATGTAATAAGGGCATGAGTAGCTCCCTCAAAATCCTGTGAAGGGTTGGTAGGCCTTCACCTTCCTGCGGGGTCTAAATTTAAGAAAGATTATACTGACCACTGAACCAAGCTCTTTGTCAAACTTGCAGGCAGAGATGATCCAATCACCAGTGGCTGGTTTTAACTGCAGATTGAAGTTCCCAGAAAATACACAGAAGCACTCAGACACTAAGTTCCCACGTTTTAAATGTGCAACTGCAAGTGTGTCCTTGGGTCTCAAACCAAAATTTTCCACAGGGTTTTTTTTTTCTTGTTAGCCAGGAAAAAACAATTATCCTGGGTAAAGCAGAATTCAAAAGCACAGGCTGTATCTTTTGCAGAAAAACTCCTGCTCACTTATATTTAGAATTATCATATATATATATATATATATATATATATATATATATATATATATATATATATATATATATATATATATCTATATATATATATATATATATATATATATATATATATGTATATGGTCTATTTATAAAATTAACACAGCATACAAGCACAGCAAAATATATTCTCTTTAAAATAGGACTATGCTCTGTTAGGTAATTTACTGCTCAGAAATCAATAATGCTATGTGGAAATCAATATAATGCTGTGTGGAAATCAATATATGCTAATAATTATGTGGCTAAAATGATGAGAGCAAGGACCAGCTGTCATAGCCAATGGCTAGTTGTCAATTAAATGATGTTTGGTCATTTGATTGGTCAGCTTTGTAGCTTTACATCATTTTACCTGATATGGTCCAAAAAAAAATTTACCCCCTCTACACTTGTCATGGATCAAAAGACTACGTTCCTACTGCTGCATAAATATGTTGCTTTAAATATTTCCCGTGATAGAGTACAAACCTGGCTATGTAGACCAAATCTTTTTTTTTTGTTTGTTTGTTTTAAACCAGGCTGTAAATATGTTTATTTTTTGCATCAACATGGGGTTCAATGAGAAGCTGACTTGCTTTTGCAGTCAGCCTCCAGTGGTCAGTCAGAGAACTGCAGTTAAAATCACTTCCTGGCTTGTGTCACTCCAGCAGATGTAGCCTCTTGATTACAAGGTACACACAACTCAAGGAAAGTTTTACTGGTTTTAAAGTCACTATTCTGATTGTGTGTGATATAGGCTGCGGGTTTATTTATTTATGTGGGGAAATGATATCCAATCACAAGTAATCACTCAAAATGCATGTTAATACCATGGTGTTCAGTAATGATTGGATCATCCAAGAAGAAGTTTAATAACAAGTGTAGACGTTTAATTTACTTCATTTTATTCTGTCTGTTTTCTGTGTTAGGGTCTAGTAGATCTCCACGATCTTCGACATGATTGAAGAGGGTATACAGCATAGATGGACGTGTTTAATCTTTATTTTCAGTCTTTCTGAGCAGCATTTTTGAGTCATTGAGCCATTCTGTACCTGTTTCTGGTTATTGTCTGTTAATAAATCTGTGGTCTGAAGGCCTAAGTTTCAGTTCATTTGCTGCTGCTTTGAATCACAAGGTCTCTTTGTGGTTATTTGCTTCACTCCAGTCACTTTGTAGTTGTATTGAGGTATTTTGCCTACTATTATTATTGTTTTGCAACTCCTCTGGTTGGTATGATTCACTTTATGGAGCAAGCCTCTTTGCCTGAGGCTCACTGGTCTATTCTGTAATCCTCCCATGTTAATTATCCGTTTTGTTTGGAGTTTTTTTATTTTTTCTTTTGCAGTTCTTTTGTGGTCACATAACACAGAGCAAAATAATCCTAACTGATGCCAGTTTTACACGTTAACATGACAGAGTATGCACAGAATGAGATCTATGCTTTCTCTGCCATTGCAATTCACACGTTCCTTGTAGCTGGATATTGTTTGCTGGAGATGTGTTTATTATTATGTGTATTCTTGTTATGAAATGTATGTATTATTATTTTGTTCACAACATGTCGAGAATGGCAGATGAGGCTCCCTACAATAATGGTAACCCATTAATGTGTGGACATTAAAACTATGTATACTTGGGTGTATCTTTAAAGCAGCATGTAGGCCAGTAGAATGAAGCGTGCAGCAGCAACTCTAACCACCTGGCACACTTGTTCGATAGATATCAGAGTGATAACCTACGTACCTACTATAATCACACAGGCTCTCTAGATTATTTTCAAGAGTTTTTACAGAGGACCTGGGAGGGTAATCTCTGCAAGAATCTGAAATGAATGCTGCAAATATATGCGTTCTCACATGGAGCTCTTCTGGAATATGCCTATGAAATTCAGTGCTGTATAACATGTGTAAAAGTACCTTGTAATGACCAATATTTGTGGCTGTTGGGCAGCCATTACTTCACCCACTCAACATTCATCTTTCTCAAGATCCATAGATTTTACATGAACCATTGTGTCCTCTTTGCTTTCCTGTAAAGCCTGGGCAGCTGCAGGATATGTGTTTGTGTGGCAGTGTATGTATGTGAATCACAAGGAGGGGAGTCATTTCCTGTCAGAAAGTCTCTCCCACACTAATCCCCCAAACCGTTCAAATCTTTTGGATGTGTTTGTGAAGTCCAAACGTTCGCTGATACTTGCAAACTGAAATTTTCGGTAAAAAGGAAATAAGCACCACTTTATTAAACATCTTTCGTATGCTTTCTGTACCTCATTTTTCAGAAAATTAAGTTTGGTATTGCTGAGGATGCCTACAGTAAAATAGTAACTACAAATGGAGGACTCAGCATCCTCTTTAGTTTACATAAAAAAATGCTAAACATCATGTTGGTGTCATCCTGAATTCCACATTTGAAATGAATGAAAGAGTATTCTGTGTATTCTTCGTCCCATTTCTCAGTGAATGACAGAGTATTCCTACAGAATGAATAACTTGTTTTCGTAGTTGTCTTGTTGGATACGTCATCACACAAATATGTTAAGCATTTGTTGCAAGATCTCACAAACAATGCCTCACTACCCAGCACCATTGTTTGAATACCTGGAATTTCTGTTTCTTTAACCCATGGAAGGAAGCTGGATGATATAGATTCCAAAGAACCCGACAAAAAACCCATGTCTCTTCTTGTTGGTCCAAATCCCAGTTTTCTTCAAGCTTTTTCAAGAGGATCACTGGCTTGACTGTAAGAGTAAAGGGGCATGGCTTTCTACATGAGGTAGCAGCAGCTGCCCATTAAAAATATGATGCCACCACCGAGGTTGGGCCCAACACAAGGTTATTTTTGTTTTTTATTTTTATTGACTGCTTTTCATAAATGACAGCATGATTGAAGTCTATTTTTTACAGCATTCCTCTTTTGTAATGACTCATTGCATAACTATGTTTGCTATACTGCCACAGCCCAATCATGGTCTGTATATCTGTTTACTACATGGAAACAGCCTTGAGAAGCGACCACTGAGACTTTTGCAATTCTGGAAGGAATTCATATCTGTAATATGAATACTGTGGGCTGATTCCTCTCATTTTAAACTCTGAAAAAGCTGAAACAGATTTTTGGCATTCACTTGCCAAAATAAAACTGCAAAAGTTTATAATTATCTCTTTAGCTTTCTCAGGAAAACATATATATCAGTTCTATATACAGGGAAAATAAAGAAAGATCATTTAGTTTAGAAGTTGTAGATTTTCATAGGAATTCCCTTGTAATATCTGTTCCACCTAGAAGGATATTGAGAATCTAAAAATAAAAGGCTAAATCTGAATATTCTGTATTTTCAGTTAAGTCAATGAAAAAAGCAGCAATAATTTAGTTTTGCTATGAAATCTGTGTGCAGCCAGACTACCACTGAGAAGCAAAAACTTTTAGGAATGGGTTAATTAATGATAACATGAAAAGAACACAGACTCTACAGCTTATTGTGTTCTCTACATTGTCCTGATGCTGCTTTATTCTTAAGACCTTGTTCATATATGCTCATTATGTATTAAGATCTATCCTATCTCATTATATGTATCCCATAATGCCATTATTTTGTGAGAGGATCATTCAAGATGCATGCTAATTCCAAGTATAAACAAGGTCAAAATGTGTTCCTTAAAAAAAAAATCACTTTGTCCTCTTTTTTTAGTGAGTTTTGTCAGACTAAAATTATATTACTCTTTCAGGAGAAAAAGGGAAAATGGCAAGATCTTTCTTCTACTACAACATGAAAGGTTTTACAGTTATGCCCGTAAGTATCTGGCTGACGTTTGCCTTTATACATGAACACAATAAATTTGAAATAAAACAATCATGATGTGATTAAGGTATGGAATTCCAGCTATTTTAACCAAATTACCTCCGTTTTCAAGACCTCAAAAGGTATTTGGACAGCTGAGTGAAAAGACAATCATTTCTGCCAAGGTTCAGTCCATTTCCTCATTACTTCAAGACTTATGCACCGATGAAAGGTCTGGAATTGATACTGAGTACTGAGTTGGCATTTGGCAGCTGTTTGACTGGAGCTACCAAATGAAGTCCAAGTAGATCTCAATGCAAGAGAGGGAGGCGATTTTTAGGCTGACACACACGCACACACACACACGCACACACACACACACACACACACACACACACACTCACACTCACTTAATATAGATCTACAAGAGAAATAGCAAAAACCTTAGGTGTGGTCAGGTTATCAGTTCGGTTCATTCTTAAAAAGAAAGAAAGCACTGGTGAGCTCAACAACATCAAAAAGCCTGGAAGACCAAGGACAACAACTAGAGCGAAGTGATCGCAGAATCCTTTCTTTGGTGCTGAAAAACACCTTTACAAGCATCAACAGAAGAAAAGAATACTTTGGAGAAGGTAGGCGTATCATTATCAAAGTCTACGATCAAGAGGCACCTCATGAATGTAAATAGAGATGGTTTACAATAAAGTGCAAACAACTGGAAACAACATTCAAAACTAAGACAGCAAGTTTACACTATATCTAAAAAAAAAAAAACCTCCACGTTCTTGAATCAGATCCTTTAGACAGATGAAACCTAGATGCATTTGATATTCGAATGATGGACAGAGAAAAGTACGAAGAAGGAAAACAGATGACTATCCAAAGCAGACCACATCCTGTGTCAAACACGGTGGATGTGGTGTTATGCCAAGGGCATATACATCTTTAACAGTCTGGATGGATAATGACCCCAAGCATACTGTAAAAGCAGCTCAAGACTTTTTTTTTTTTCATAGCAAAGAAAATAAATATTCCTCAATGGACAAGTAAATCTCCTGATCTCCACCCAGAATATGCTTTTCAAGAAAAAGCTGAAGACAGAGAGGCCCACAAACAAGTAACTATTGAAGGTGTCTGCAGTAAAGGCCCGGGAAAACATCTACAAGAAAGAAAGTCAAAGCATGATGCTTGTTCAGATATGTTCAGAGATGGTATTCTGTTACCTCAGTTGTAATGAATGGTGATTTGAATTACTGTTGCCTTTCTATCATCTTGAACTAGTCTGCCCATCCTCCTCTGACCTCTGACATCAAGAGGACATTTTGTCTATACAAGTACTCACTAGATATTTTCTCTTTTTTGGACCATTCTCTGTAAGCCCTAGAGATGGTTGTGCTTGAAAATCCCAGTAGATCAGCGAGTGTCTGAAATACTTAAACCAGCCCGCCTGGCATCCCCTTTATTATCCATTCTGACGCTTGGTTGAACTTTAGCAAACTCCTCTTGACCACCCTGCATGCCTAATGCATTGAGTTTCTGCCATATGATTGGCTGATTCGCTATTGGTTTTAACAAGCAATTAAACAGGTGGCATGTGATAAAGTGGCCAGTGAGTGTATATTACTGTTGTTTAAAAGCCAGAGCCTAATTAGCATTTAAACTGAAGCTATTATTCTAATTATTCGTCATTAATAACTATAATAATATAGACACTTAAAATAGATACTGTGTGATTTACTGTTAAATGCATGGAGTGGAATATTTCTAAATGTTGGTTACTTTTTGGTGTATCACCTGTGAAGGTTTTGATCTTTTAAAGACAATTATCTGTATCCACATTAAAATCTGTCAGCTTTTTGTTTGTTTTCATGAAATTTGACCACGTAATTTTCGTATAGTATAGGTGACAAACAGAGGAAGATAAAGCTTCAAAGTGACCTAATTAGGCCGACAGGTAGGCTACTATATAACGCCTTCATAAAGCACATAAACATCCAGTCAGCAAACCTGTTGGTGCTCAGTTATGAGTCTTTTATTCACAACAAGTGAACGTTTGTCGCGTTTAAAAGCTATTTGCGGGTCTCGTTTAGGTTTAACACTGCCTGACAGCAGTTTATTCCAGCTGTGACTGAGCTCTCACCGTTCAACGTCGCGTCACTTCCTCAGCTCGTGCCCATCCCTTTGGAAAGAAAAAAAAAATTCACACAGGCAAACGACAGCGAGAAAAGAGCGAGGGAAAATTGGAGAGGAAGGCGAAAGCGAAAACCCAGATGAAAAAGTTGGATACTGAAGTGGGAGCCAGCCAAAGACAAGAAAATACGATTTAAAGTAAGTTTTCATGACTTTGAATGTATTGGTGACACTTATTAAACTGAGTAGATAAGCTGAGTTTTGCTTTGATCCCGACGTTGATCTCGTCGCTTGGTCAATACTCGTAGTCATTGTTGGCGCCAGTTAAAGCTATTAAACGATATATTTAGTTTCACTATTATGCACATTACTTTGATATTTGTTGAAAACTCTTTGGAGGGTTGGGCGTGTGAGCCCCCTCCTCTCCAGAATTACCTCACTCATTCACACTCGTGTTTTCACCACAGACCACTGTGGCTCCAGTCACCACTGTGATGGGCTCAGTGTATCAAATGTTGGAAAGGGCTCTTTTACATTAGCAAGTAAAGTTGGAAGCAGTTGTTTGTTAAAATGTTGTATTGATAGACTCAGAAGGCATTTTCTCATTGTATTTGCCCGACTAGGAACTTTGAAATGATTTTCTGAGTAGAAGGTCACAGTCTTGTTTTTGTCTACATACACCCCTGAGGGGAGAGAAAAGTATGTGCTAACGCTGCATGGTGTACTTCATGTACAAGTCCCAGCATGGCCTTCACAGCAGCACTGGTGCCAAAATGCTTATTGGTTTCCCACAATATTACACAACATGGTGGATTTTTCACTCTGCCGGTCTTATCAGGAGGTTGCACCATGGCTCCAGTAATCCAACCCCTACATGTTTCCCTGTGCTGACTTTAAACAGTTGATAATTCGACATATTTGTTGTGCTTTCTGCTCCCCTTTACCCCTATTTCTTTACAGTCATGCCGCTTCACAAATCATCTCGGGCTTCTCGGCTGAACCCTGCCATGATCTCGGCCCCTTTGGGTGACTTTCGCCATACCATGCACATTGGGAGAGCAGGGGACACCTTTGGCGACACCTCCTTCCTGTCTACTTTAGGTCCGAGCTCTGCCAGCCCTGATACGGAGGGTTCAGGGACCGTTCCAGCTGAAGACCCTGAGGTGGCATTTGACCAACACTGATCTTCATACAGATGCTCCAGGAAGCCCACAGAACAATGAGCTTCCAGCACTCTGAGTCAGTGTCTTCGTTCACCCTGGACCTGGATCTGGACCTGGGTCCATCTATGCTTGGGGATGTATTAGGGGTGATGGATGGTTTGACGCTTGACTCCGATGAGAAGGATGTGCTCAGTCACCAAAGTGGTACCTCCACAGTGGAAACAAAACCACCCAGAGGGGTTGTGGAGATGCCTGTGAATACGGAAAAAGAGATGAATGGGAAGAACTTGGATGGAAACCAGGTGGGAGACAGCAGGATACCAGATGGGAATGAAATCAAGCCCAAGGGGTTACGACCAAAAGTGAGATTCAGCGACAAGCGAGAGGAGATCATTCGCCAGGCATCTGAAGAGGAAGAGGGTCAAGCCTTTGATCAACAGGATGAAGATCAGCTGGCTTGTCACAGTCCCATGAGAGGTGAGAGCGAGAGGGGAAAGAACCAAGTAGGTGAAACCGAGTTCACCAATCACAGAGCAGATTTACCACCCAGTCCAGCTTCTTCTCATAGTTCAGAGTATGAAGCAGTCACTCCATTGGACAGGAGGAGAGCTGACAGCAGCCATTCAGAGACTGATTCAGAGGAGGAGGAAGAGGAGGAGGACGAAGCAGGACATGGCTACACATTTGAAGATGAATCTGATGATGAAATTGGTTTATAGAGGACGTCTATCATTTTTCCATGGAAACATATGCAGTATTTGCTGTCAAGAAAAGTATACTGTATTTTCCTCAACTCATCAAGTATCTAAATGGAAGGCTTAAACATAATATATGTACATGCAAACTGGACAATTAAAAACATTAGGGGGTACAATTAAGACAATGTTGCTCAACTGGAAAATACATTTTTAGTCTTATCTACTAAGGTAACAGACTAGCAAAAGACTTTTTGAACAGACAAGGAGTTGTATCACTTGTATCACCAGTGAAACGTTTGTAGCACTTTGGGTCACTTCATCCAGCTCGAAGCTTTGCTGTTAGACTGCAGCTGTGTGGAAAGTGTGATTTATTTCTTCTTTGTCTTATATCTGACATATAGTCAGTACATCATAGGTGCTGTATTTATCAAACTTTACCTTTCAGTGCCTTAAAGGGAGCTTCTTGCATTATTGTACTATGTGCTACATCAGTGCCTTAGTAGTCATTTCTTGTTTTTCTTGAATAGAACAGTCTCTCTTTGTCTTCTGTTTCATACATTTATAAAGCTTTACAAAGCGTACTCAGAGATAGTGTTGATAATGAATTACTGTGAATTTGACACATTCCAAATTTGGTGTTGCAGGCTTTTGGTTCAGACCAAACCACATCTGAAACTTTTTGTTTTTTGGCACATTTTGAACTTACCCAAGCTATTCTTTGAACTGTGGGACTGGGTTGGCATTAGTGGGCTAAGACAATCATGGGATTTCAACATTTAAAGATAAATCATAAATCTTTTTTAGCAGTGTATTTTTGTACATTGGTTTTGCATGTATAATCCTTTTTTTTGTCTGTTTGTTTTGTTTCATAATGCTGTAAAAGGGAGATACCTTTCTACTCATCTGTTAAAAATGCTGGTTTAAACACATTTATTACCCTGTGATTTGATAAGGATTACAGTGAAAACAATAAAGTAATTTTTGGGATTTAATTATAACATCCCTGAATAACTCTTACTTTATTTGATTTTAAACCCTGGGGTAATCAGAAAATCTAAATGAAATGATCATGATATAAGCTATATTTCCAGAAAAGGAAAGGTGGAAGTTTTATAAAATGCAACAACAAAAACTTCAATCTGTTCTACCCTTCATTTAATAGAGCCATGTACACATGTAATGATTCTGAAATGTAGAATTTGATGCCAGCAACACACTCAAAATCATTTGGTTGGAGAGGCAGGTTTACCAACTTAAAAAAAAAAAAAAAATTTTTTTTTATTACCCTTCTTTTTGATTATACTGTCGAATTCTGTTGGAAATTGAGGATATAATTAGTTGCAGTTTTCCATTGGGATTTTGAGTCCATTCTGCCCGACTACAAGGTTTCCGTTCCTTTGTCCTGATCGTCCTCTTTCATAGTTCACCTCACATTCTCAGTAGGACACACATCTGGACTGCAGGCTGGCCAGTGGTGCACACACTCTGTGAAGCTACACTGTAGTAAGTTATGCAGAATGAGATATATTATTGTAAGTAGTAACCAGAAAACCTCAAGGGAAAAGACGTCATCTTCATGGTAGTATATGTGTTTTCAAAATTCCTATATAAACCTCTGCATGACTCGTGAAAGTAGGGACTGATGCAGCCCCCTACCGTCACAGATGTTGGCTTCTGCTCTTTTCTCTTGTAATTGTCTGGAATGTTTCTAATCTTTGCCTTGAAGAACCCAACATCCCCCTTTTCCTAAAAGCAAGCTGAAATGTGGACTCATCTGACCACAGACAATGTGCCCACTATCTTTGTGTCTTTTTGGGATGAAGCTGTGTGAAAATAACTGCATAGTTTCAGCACAGAGTTGATATATGGCTTCCTCCTTGCGCAATAGTTTCATATTACATTTCTGGACACGGAGGCAGACTGTATCGAGTGGCAATCGTTTTTCAAGGTACTGCTGAGCAGATGTGGCTATATCGATCCCTGTGTTACAGCCGTTCCTCCTGCTGCGTCACCTGAGGGCTTGAAGGTCACATGAACCCAGCAGTCATTTCTGAACTTGGTTTTACCACACTGAGATATCCCCAGACTCCATTAAATCTTTCACAATTTTATGCACATTGTTTGCTGAAAGATATCTACAGCTTTTTTGTTTTTCCTAATTTGTGTTGAGAAATGTTTCTTTTTGAACTGATTGATGATTCTCTGACAGAGTTTAGCACAGTGCGGTGAGCCACAACGCACCCTTGCTTGGAAAGAAAGTCTTTGGTGGATGATCCTAACCCATTCAGACCTCAGGCTTTTATTTTAAAAAGGAAAGAAAAACTGTTATATAACTTAAGGCTTTCAAGAAAACCTAAATCTATCAAAACTCTTTCACGTCTAAGTATTTGAAAACATTAGTGACATGAAATGAAAACCTACTGGATGGGTTAAATCTCATCTTAATTGACATCATGTTTATACATTTTTTAAAAAGGTATAATTGATGTCTTCAGAGCATCGATACAAGATGGGCCTGTGGCGTCAGGCCTCAAACGTAAAAGCAGACTCATGTTGCATCAGGTATGAGTGGGTTAATGCTAAACCCTCATACCCTCATCTGTCACCAATTAATCTGCTGATTGGAGATGGCTGTTTACATATTTTGCAAACTTTTCTTTGCTTCTCTCCCAGTGTTTTGAGTTTCTGGTTTCAAAATCTAAATTTGTATTTTCTTATTACAATGAAGCTGGTCAGTTATTTTTCTTTCTTTTGTACTTGTATCCATCAAGTAAACGTTGTAATTAAGAGTCTGTATACACGCCCCTGAACTGTAAATTACCCACCATCTTAAACATTTTAAATTGTGAAAGTTAAGACACTAGCTGGTCTCAAGCACTACCACACTGCAACAAAAACTTGTGCACCGCTTCCTGATAATTTCACCATTACATTTTATTGCTATGCGGCACTATGCCAGTTTCTAATGATGCAGGTTTATTAGTGTCATGTGCACTTTTTAAAACATAGTAAAAACCTTTAACTCTTCTGGACTAAAAAAAACAGCAGTCTGGAACTAGAAGTTTACACATTTTATTTGAGGCATCAATCGTACGATACTTGAAACAGTTTGCACAGTTTCAGAACATACAGAGGAACAACATGAGGCCTCTAAGGTGACAAATCTTTAAAAAAGTAGAGTTATTACTTACATAGCTAACTTATGTACAATATTACAAGCTCCTTGACTGCTCATTACACATGCATATTAAATGTGTACTACTGAACGCAATAATTAAGTTTCACTCAAAATCCACGCATACGTATTCACCCACACGCTCGTCACACGGATATTGTCCTGAACACGTTGAACCCTGACAGGGCCGTGGAGATCATCACGCCGGGCAGTTGCGGGTGCCAGTGGATCTCTTTGATCTCTGACTGACCCTGGTGCAGGAAGAGTAGCTGAGGGGGAAGGTCCTTCACCCCCTCCACCCTGGCACCCACGTCACACGACTCCACGGAGAGATCCCACTGGCTGATGACGTCGTCTGCTCCAGAGGCAGCGAACACGCTCGAGTCCACGGGGCTCCACTCCACGGACGTGATGGGAGCACCGTGCTGCTTGAAGTTTGCCACGGGACGGCCGCTCTGCGGGGAGAAGAGGGCGGTGAGGTGTGACGGCTGAGCGGTTCACTACTATGCCAGATAAGTGGGTGGCTCTCTGCAGCCTTAAACTGGTTGGGAACCGGTTATGCTGTGAACTTTTGTCTAAAATTGGCTTTTTGGAGTCGGTTTGCTTCAGATAATAGACTTCTAGTTTTACACAGCATATACTGGATATGCAAAATGAACAATGAAGGCACAGCAGCTGTGGCTGCAGTTGTTAGAGAACTATTTAAAGAACAGTCTTTCTTCATAACTATCCTGGTGAAAATTTAGAAGTGATATATACATTAAGGTTATTTTTGAGATGGAATTTGGCAATGATCTCTGAAAAATGTCTTTGAATTAGAAGGAAAAAAATAGTTAAAAGATCACTGATGTTTTGCTACTCCTAATCCAATGAAGAGAAGAGCTAAAGGATACTTGAGTTAACATTAAATAGATCTGTAATGTGTCACAAAGTCTCAGAATACTGGAGGCGTTGAAAGAGAAATTAGTTGATCTGCAATTTTCTGCCAGCATTCTCTTCTAATGCACACAGTGAGAAAATTAGAAAGTTCAGCTGATGATCGCATCATATTCTCCAATTAGCTCTTTATATTGATTGCAGCTTTAGTGCTTCTCTATAAAAATGTCCGGGGATGCTGTAGTATACCCCCCTAATCATACAACATCAAGCCTCAAAAACAAATGCTTCTTGATACGAATTCAAGGATCAAAGAGACTTTGAGCGTCCCAGCGCAACGAAATTACATTGCAGGTATAAGCTGTATCTGGCACCTTTAGTGGCTTTTTTTTCTTCACATAATTTGACAGATCCATACACTGTTAGCTTTCTGGCAGTGGCATCAACCAGCTTCTCTGATGGCAGCCAAGCCAAAAGGTAATAAAACCAGCCCTTGTTTAGTTTAATTCAATTCAATTCAATTAAAAATACTTTATTAATCCCCCAAAGGGGAAATTCAAGTTTAGTAGAAAGATAAAAACTTCTGCAACTGCTGCACTACTGTGTAGCATGGCAATAAGATGGAAAGAATGATGGTGGTTCAGTGGAGTTGACGTAATAAGAAGTGGGCAGATTGTATGATGGCGTAATGTAACAAACCCTAAACACTGTTTTCTATTGAGTGATAATTGTCGGCTACTTTACTGTGATAATGTGCTGATAATAACCTAAAACCACAAGTATATGTCTTGCATGTTTTCAATAGTGATTTTGAATCATTTCTGTTGGTTCTCACCTTAAACTGTCGCAAGTCCCACACTTTCAGAAGACCATCATCCCCCCCTGACAGGAGGAATGGTTCGGTCCGATTCCAGCTGATTACATTGATGTCTGATGGGTGAGCTTCATCGGCTGAGATCATCGAATTGGGTGGGGCACGGATATCCCAGACACGAATCGAGTGGTCCACAGAACAAGATGCAAAAACCTGGTGGCAGAAGACAGTATTGACATTCAAAGATCTGAGGCTGAGTTTGAATATGTAAAAAAAAGGATAGAATGGGGTGATCACCCTGAACAACTTCACTCCATCTTTTTTTTATTCAACCCTTTTGTATCCCAACTTACACAAAAAATTACAGCAGCGCAAATTTGGCTGAGCACTCCCTAAAACCCGTCAAAGTGAGTATTCGTGGGAGCAAAAACAAAACAGCCTGCAACAGTCTGTAATAAACAGTCATATTCCACAAACTAGTTTGGTGACTAGCTGCTGCGCAACAATTTCAGTCACAACACGAATTTTACTTATGACACCGTGTGGATTGATAGCTCATAGTGTTGTCATTAACTCCTCTCAGTCAACAAACATTTATTCATTCCAATCAACCATTTGTCCACCACACCCCATTTTTTCCCAAACTGAACACCTGTAAAGTGCAGCCGAGCTGGTTCAGTCTGGCTCTTCCAGCAAAGATCAAAAAATATACCCAAGCACAAAAGCTTTCGCTCAGCTCTGGTGGAGACGGGGTCAAGTTAGAGGAGAGACAGGGAACACTTTCCACCCAGGTGAGACATGTTGTTACGATGGTTCTACATACTGTAGGTTCATTGGGCGACCACTGCAGATCCTCCACAGACTTGCTGTGGGAGCTGAAAGGTCTCTGGTCAATCTGCCATGAGGTCCCTCCCTCCTGTGGCTCCCACACATGGATGTTCTTTTTGCAGTCCCCACTGACAAGACGGCCTGTAATTTAAATACAGTCACAATTAATTACATTAACTGAACCACATGTGCACCTCTGTTGAGCAGATCTTTCTAAATGCAACGCATCAAGATTGAAATATCAACATTAACATATTTGAGCAAACTTCCTTGAGAGATGAACTGAGATATGTCAAATTTGGTCCTGTTTAATTATTCTAAGACTTTTTGAAACTGTGGTTGTTGAAATTTAACCACCTTAAGTGCAGCAAACATCACATTTATTCAGAAAGATTGCACATTTATTTTATCACTGCACATTTCTGAAGTATGCAATAATGATTCAGCTGATCTGAAATGTGTTGACAGTGAGGAACATAAGAAAAGAAAATTGAACTTTACATCATGAACAGATCGTCAACACATTGGTGAAACTTTACACAGTCATTGGCCACGGTTACATGATGTTTTTTTAATTCGAAATTAATTATTCCGAATTAAATAATTCCAGATTAAACTATTTTCCTTTGAGTTTACATGGAAATAGTAATTCCGAATTGGAAAACATGTTTGATCGGCTTTATCCAATTCCGCTTAAGGTCTGGGGGCTGGGAAGGGTTCTGATTGGATAAGGGGGCGGACGTCTTTACGTATTTACGTCTACCGGAAGAAAACAAACTTACTCGATTAGCAACAACATGGAGGACTACATTATTAGCATCCTTTTTGGATTTGTTTAAATTTTTTTTTGAAGCAGCAGCACGACAACATCATGTCGATGATTTTCAGTCGAAAACAAGCCCAGCGCGGAATATAAGCGTCATCGCGACAGACGGGCAAGGGAACGAGCGTGCACAGAAAGACCGGAATTAATTTAAAGCGGAATGAGTGTATACATGACCGTGGAATTATTCTATTTGGATTTAAAAATCAGAATAAACCAGCCACTTACTTCGGAATTAAGTTTAATTCGGAATGGACATTTTCATTCGGAATTAGGTGTTTACACGGTAATTTTTAATCATTTTAAATTGGATTTAATTTTAAATTTGAATTAAAGAGGAATTAAACTTCCCATATAAACGTACCGATTCAGATTCAGGTCTAATATCTGATCCCCAGGACAGAGCATCTTCTTTTTTTTGTATTATTTTTGTTTTTCTTTTACAAGTGATTGGTTTGAAACTGGGTCCTGGCATCACCGTTTCTTCTGCATGGGTTACTGAGGTAACGATGTACGGTGGATTTGAATCGAAAGCTTAACTGGTAGCGCTGCTTTCCAACCAAGGAGCTTTGCTTGTACAGAAGCCTCACCCGAGACTGCCAGCAGACAGTTCAGTATCCGTCCTTTTATGCTGTTGTTCTGTACAAGACTCACCGGGGACTGTAGGTGACCAGTCAACTGCAAAGCCTTCACTCATGTGTCCAGAGAAGCTGAAGAGTGTGGTGGCTTCCTTCTGCTGCTGCATGAAGGTTTCCATGGCAGCAGAGCTGTGGACGGCCTCCAGCTGAGATCGGAGGTCAAATATTTCCACCTGTCCCTTCTCTGACCACACAGCAGCCAGTGACTGCTGCCCACACTGAGTCACCTGGAGGTAGAGAAGCTAAATTAGTTGACAGTCAATTAGTTGGGCCGTTTATTTATTTATTTTATTGAACAAAACGTACTCTAACTCGGTTAATCCCTCCATAGTGAGGCATCATGGCCAGCTCCATCTGTGGTTTCTTATCTTCATCCTCCTCATCTTCATCACTTTCTTCATCGCTGCTTTCTTCTTCGTCTTTGTCTTTGTCTGTTCCGTGAAGGTTGTGCATGCGCATGACCACAAGTCTGCAAGAGATTGACTGCATTTAAGAACATATAGGTTATGCAGGAGTGTGTAGGCGGAAGCAAAACCACAGAGTGGGCAAACGCTCACGCTTTGTGATCTGAACGAGCTCTGATGATGTTTCCAGGAGGGAGCTCGGCCCCCTGCCGCCTCCTTTAACGTCTTACCAAGAATTTGTTCTTGTGCTGAAAGGAAAATTACCAGTAGGCGACTGTGTGGTGTACATCATGACATAACAGAAACCGTTCACCTCAAGAGGGGAAAAACAAAACCCTGTGGTTTAATATATACAGTTTAAACCCCCCCACCCCCCACCATCCATACCTGCTGTTGGTGATGCTGGTAAATTAACTTTCATGCGGTAATAGACAGGAGCCAGTAATAAATGTTTGAGTACACTTCTGATTAGATGAAAAACTCACTATGCATCTCTGTTACTCGTCATTACTGTAAAACGTCTAGAAGTAGAATATAAATGGGACGGCATACCTGGTTAACTGGTAGCTGGATGCAGGAAGTTTTAATGCTTAAAAGCTCAAATGTACAAAATGGTGCGTATGGATGATGTATGGATCGTATGTCACAGTCTACAGTTGGATGTCATCTGTGCGATGTGTACCGGTGCTACTCTTTCGCTCAGATGCCGGCGACATCAGGAGCCACAGCAGGAGCCCATTTGTTGCCGGCACGTTCACAGTAGTTTGGTGTATAACAGCTCTGAGATGAAACTATAGTCAAGACTCCACAAGTCTAAAATCATTCACTGTAATAAAAAATGTCTTTACATTATGAACAGACCCACTGTGGACTCTGTGTGACGTGCTTCCTGTAAAAAGGGCATTTCTGAAGGGCTCATAGCGTCACACTTGGTACTTCAAATTGTTTTCAGATGCCACTTTAATGTGCTCTCTAAAAATGTGCTTATGTGTGTGTATTTAATATTTAATGAAGGCCAAAACCCATGCCAGGCTTCATGTTTGCTTCTTTGTCTTCACTTAGACATTTTATAGCATCATTTTGCCACACCAGGTATATGGCTCTGACTTCAGAGTTTAGCATGCTTTGTACGTCTGCCCTCATTAGATGCACGGCCTTTGCAAGTTGTACCGGTACAGTGGTGTGTCTGCTTTGCTCTGCGACCACATTACCAAGAATGATGGATGGCTTTTGGGGGTGGGGGTAGTGGGGTGTCACTGTTTAATGTCTCTCTGTACTTCACACGATGGAGATTCAATACAGGTTACTGGATATGGCTCCAGTTCTGAAGCCAAAGTTGAAGCTAATAAATGTTGAAGGTGTTTTTTTTTTTTTTTTTAAATTACAATGGCTGCAAAGCTGAAGTGATGCCGATGGAGGCGGTTGCTTACAAGGCCACTGAACTGACTGGTTCTATGTTCAGAAGGATAAAACTACGAAAATAGTTTTATAAAAAACTGGTTGCACTGAAAGAAAAAAGGATAATTGATGAAACTACAGTCCAGTTAGATTTCTAGAGGTGTGGTGTACCACGCAGATCACTGAATATATAATCAAACACTTTGCAGTGGGACAACAAACCTCTTTGGACTGAACTAACTGTATATTGTGAAACTTGAAGCAGACAGGCCAGAGATCAATTTTAATAAAAAAGTGTTCTGTGTTTTCATCTGTGAACTTTCCGTGCAGCCTAGACTTACTCCCACAGTCAATAACTCACTATGACTCAGACAGCATCAAACCGGCCAACAACTAAAGAACAGGCTTATCTTTGTGATAAACCCTCTGTCCTTTGGCACAAATGAGTAAATAGCAGTCAGGGCCTTGAACGTGAGTGTGGGGCTCCTGTCAGGGGGCCCGTACCTGTTCTTGAGGGCCGTCTCCGCCTGCGTACCCGCACAGAGCAGCATGGACAGAGGGAACTGCTCCCTGCCTTCTCCGTCTCCATCTTTCACGACGTCGAAGCTCAGACAGGGAGCACCTGGAGACAAACGACAAAAACACACACACACAACGGTGATTTAAAGCCACAGGTGAATTAACTGACAAACAGGTGTCAGCGGAGCTTTGGCAGGACTTTTCTCAGCCTCACTTGCCTGTCTGGCACTCGTGGTACATGCGGTATGCGGAGCGGTCCATCTCCAGCTCCTCTCCGTCCCGGAGCGGCTCTATCCCGGGGACGTACACCTTCGTCCCCGCTTCCTCGTCCGCTCCTTCCTCTTCCATTTCTTCGCCTTCCTCGTCCTCGTCGCTGCCGAACTGGTCCATCTCCTCCGGGTCGCCTTCTTCATCGGCCAGCGTGCGTTCGTCGGGCGCAGACATCTTGGCAGCCTACTTCCGGTTTTGAGGACGGAGCGGCCACGTGGTTTGAACGCCCCCTCCGTGCCGCTCTCCCCCCCCCCCTCCTCTCTGGCCTCGCGCCCCTTCTCTCCCTTTTTCTCTCCCACCCCATTTACGGGAATTCAGCTGGCCCCTTTGGCGCTCGGCTCCCTACTGCCAGGAAAGATCAGACTTGCAGAAATGTGTTTATCTCACAAAAGTAGAATAATAAAACATAAAGGTTTTGACGATCTTCGATGTCCTCTTTCCCTGGCTGGATATATATTTTATTGAAAAATCAGAAATAAATGCATGCATGGACGGAATCAGAATAATCATATGTGATTTATGCAAATGCCTGTAACATATATTATTATACATTTATACTTAGTTTCTTTTCTAAAGTCTGACATGAAATCAGTGTAAATATTTAAGAACTGAGACAAGTCTGTTGCCTGGTGACCAGTGCAAAAACACATCGGTACTTTAAAGATTGTGAAACTTCAAGGAGGGTCCTGCATAACAGTGCACATTACATGCGTGGGTGTGACAAGCAGGGGCAAGTGTGACTGCAGAGGGTGCACTTTTATTTCTCGGGAAGATTCCCTCAGGAGTCAGATCATCCACACGGAAATCATTCCTTTTGCATCTGCAACTTATCTTTAAGTTGCGATCCATTACAGGTACAGAAAAAAGATGACTTGCAAGATATGAGTCTGTCATGGTTTATCTCAGATGATTGCACACTCGGAATGCAAGATCATAAACAAAGCCTCTTAAAGCAGATAAAACCAAAGTTTAAACATGTGAGTGTTTACAGTGGAGGTAATAGAGGGGTGTTTTACTTAGATAAAAGTAGCATTACCACGCTATAAAGATACAAAATCATGTATGAAAGTCAGTAAATTGTATCAAAAGCAAAATAACTCAATGCAGGAAAAAAAAGAGCCCCCAGTGATAGCTTTACTACCGTGCAACTGTATTGTTGTATGACTGGTTTGGAAATATTGATACATTGATAAACATGCATTTTCCCATTTTAGTTTATGACAGTGCATCAAATCTGCAGCACATCTGTAAAGTAACCATTTAGTGCCAGATAAAAATTGTGCAGAGAATGTACAATATTTCCTTCTGATTTTATGCCCATTTACTTGAGTAAATGCACTCTTCCATCTTTGATGAAGAACAACAAAGACCATAATAAATATAGCTTACAATCCTCTCAATGCATCTGGTAAGTTACACCAAATACTATCTAAATGAGTTCAATTTACATTTATGTACAAAGCAAACACCCATGAACTACAACATTTTACATTTACACAACATTCATTGTAAACAGTGACAAATCCACACAGATAATGGCTTATGTGCATTGGGTAGCTCAGTTAGCATGAAAAGCTCAACTTGCTGGAGCCTGCGGGTGCACTGAAGAGAAAGTGGCTATAAGATTATGTATTTGTGACATGACAGAGCACTGTTAGACAGTGAACAACTGAACTAACTTTGGACGTTAAATGCAACCCGTGCATGTTATTTTTTTTTATATTTACAAAACATATGCAATAAAACAAAGAAAACAATCGTTCAGTGTCAAAGAAATGTCTTGCATTTCATGTGCATACAAAAAAAGAAAAAAAAAGAATTTAGTCTATGGTAACACCAACCAGCTAAGTCCAAATAGCAAAGGGCCGGCGATATAGGATAGGGATAGAGATCCTCCATTCGACAATGGCTGTATAATGTCTGTCATCTTGTCAGGCTGTCCATCTTCCACATTGTTGATGTTTCGAGTGGTCAAGAGTCTGGCCCTGGATGGACCATAGTCCTTTCTCTCAACAAATGGGGGGAATGTGGGGAGCGAGCAGGTATCAATGGAAGATGAACACCCAACTTCGAGCCATTTACTAAACACCTCTGATGTGAGTTTTAAGAGTTCCTCTGGAGAGGAAGAAAATGTGGGAAATTGAGCAAGGTCCGTCTCCTCCTGGAACCTCTGCAAAAAAGGAAACAAAGCAGTTAAAGGTTGAACTCACATTAGCAGAAATACCAGGGGAAAAACTCTGAGTCAAAAAGTACAATTTCAATCACAATAAAAACACAGATGTCAATGCAGTATGCAGTCACGTGCAAAACAAGCAGAAACATTTGTTAAAAAAGAAGAAGCTATCTTTACTACAAAAGCGTGTAAGGTGTCAGATTGAAAGCCCTACCTCTGTATTTATGTTCGTTGAAATAATTTTTTTCAGTGCCTGCTTTACGTCGAGGATTAAGGACTGATTTACATGCTCATCCCAGAGGTTTCTGAGAAGCACATGCCAGGAGTCCAGGAGCACCACTGCAGCGGGGAACACGCAACACTGCAGAGGGAGGCAGAACACAACAACCCCAAAATAAGCAAGCATAACACATGACGAGTCACCATAAAAACCACATCAAGTGATCAATTATGAGACCTTTACAACACCATACTGATGGTTTCATTTCTACAGCCATAAATAAAGTAAAAAGTTAATTATTATTTCAGTAAAGAAATTACCCTACCTCTCTAAGGATAAAGTTGGCTCTTGTAAAAACTACAAGACCACAACATTTACAAGCTATTTGTGGCATGTGAAACCTCACTTCCTCTACCCGATAAATAACTCACCGGATCGGTGTTGCAGAGCATGCTTCTTTTATAGTGGTGTGCGACCAAATAATCCTTAGGAAATACTGTCCGCTAAACAAGAAAGAAAAAAAAATTGAATACACATGATGAAATACATTATCAATATAGTAAACTGACTTTTGCAATATCCTTCTCTGAGTCTTAATGACTTCTAAAGAGGACAACACAGATTGCTTTGACTCTGTCACTTGTTGCAGTGTCTGATAACCTAGCAGGTTATCAGATTATAAAAGAGAGCTTTCTCTTTCTCTTGTTCGCTGGGTCATCTTTGACCAGATGCTTAAGCAGACACAGCCAATGCAAACAACTTAAGACTTACAGGATACACTTATTGAGAAAATGCAAAGCTGAGATTTTTCATTTTAAAAAAATTGAGAACTTACAAATCCAGTTGGATTAGAGTCGATGGTCGCCTTCATGTTTTCCACAACAAAGTCACATCCACCACATTGGACAATCAAAAGTGACAGCAATAGTAAAACTGTTTGAGACATGAGTAAGAAAGAGAGCGGCTGAGCACATTCAGATAATTGTTGGAAACTTTCTGTGGTTTGTAGCTTGTTCAAACTGCATACCTAGTAAGATATATTACATCATTTCCTGTGTCAATTGGGCATTTGTGCAAAAAAACAGCATAGTTTTTTTTTTTTTGCACCATCTTTAATTCAATTAAAATACCAGAAAATGTGTCTGTAACACTATAAACTGAGGAAAAAATAAATAAATGTGCAACTACTCACTAATTATGAAATTCCATAATAACCGTATTATAAAAGTATATTCTTTACACATAGACTTTAAAAAGAAAGTTATATGACAAAATGTTATTTGTTATTTCTCACCTGGCAGTGACATCCTTTTATCTTTCTAAGAATGGACACTTCTCCATTTCTCTTGTTCAGAGCAATCACTCAGATGGGTTTCTGTATCAGTCTGTGAAAGGGAAAGTTTCCTTCTCTGTGCTCTCTTGAGGTCGTTGACAGAGCAAACTTCTGCCTCTTCTCCTTCACTGCTTGATATTTAGTGATCTTGTTCACATCCTTTACGTAGTTGTTCTTCTGGTTTCTTTTGGTACTTTCCCAAACAAGCTTCAGATATCATCTCACGTCAACATGATCTCTCACTTTGGATTTTCCCAGTGGCTGCAGCCTTTTCCTTTCAAATATTTTGTCCTTCTTCACCTTTTTTTTTTCTGTTCCCTTTCTTCTTTTCCCTTCTAAGCCAGGATTTTCTTGAATTTCAAGCCCTCCTCTCTTCCTTGAGCCTGGTTAATGAATAAAGTGGTGGAGACGCTGGCCCCGTCCTCTGTATCTCGCCCTCTGGTCACTCCTTGTATCCACAGTCAGACACAGGCACCACTCAAAGTGAAAGTGCTAGACTGGATTGTCTGTCTGCTCCCTTTAAGTCTCGGCCCCTCCCACCTCCACACGTTTTACCTCGCTATTGACTGACCCAGCCCCCTCCCCCCTGCTCCCCACATTCCCTAACCCCCCCCCCCCCCCCCCTTCCCAAACCAGGGCCGAGGAGGCTTAGTCATGCAGTTGGAGCGTATGTTTTTCATTTGGACTCTCCCCCACACCTCTGCGCCTGTGGATCCCCTGGATTTTATCCCTACAGAGTCAGTATCATCCTGTTTAATCATCACATGACATTTTTTTTTTTTTCCAAATAAAGTGAGACCCACATTCCTTGTCAAACTGGAAACAGGATTGCAACATTGCACCAGCCAAACTTGCAAGTCATTCTACGTGACAGCCTTTATCGGGTATTATTAATAAAAACAGCTGCACAGATGTGCCAGCTGGGACGGTGACAACCAGTGTTGTGCTCAGCTGTTATCATCTCGCCTGTTACGTGTCATTCTGTGCCTCGAGGTTATGTGAAGCAACGTGTTGCTTTGGATTTTTGTTAGGTGTCAGGAGAGGGGTTAATTACTCACGAAAGGAAGGAAGAACAAAGTTGTGTCAAAGACAAAGTAGCTTCTCCTTCTGAGGGGAAATGGAAGCTCGAGAGCTGCGACAGCCTTGCAGCGCTTCAACACTCCCCAAGGCACCGTCAAGCTCACAACCTCTTGACCTATGCTTATGTGTCATAGTGACAGAAATAAATAACCAGTCATTGTGCTGTCTTCCTGTTCCATGCATCACTTACATAAAGAGAGAATAATTTGTGAAGCTGCTAAAAAAAATTATATTTATGCATCTAGTAAAGTAGCTTGCCAAATGAAATCCAGACTTGGGTGAAATGTGGAGTAGCGTAATAGCACAACTATTAGTCAACACATTCCTTTTTAAAAGGAAAGCTAAGAGTCAATCCAGTATCCACAGACTCCATATTCCCTCTGATTTTGGACTACAACACATTTTGACCTTGTTTTCTTTTTTTTTTTTTAAATTTTATTTTAAGCACAATCATCAAATAGTTTTGGGTGGAAAAAAAAAATTAAGCCCAATTTAAACAAAGCCTTGTGTCGTTGAATTTTATTGACTTAAGTCTGCGAACTTCAGCAAAGCAACAGGCTCAGATTACTGGTATGGAAAAAAAAAAAAACAGTGAATCAATGTGCAACTGGCTCATTAAGGAGCCAAAACCCTGCCGGTGTGGTTGGCCGTACTGGACCGAGGCCTCGTTATGCAACCACGTTTGTACGTTTCAGGACACGAGAAAACTGAAGAGTCTTGTCTTACACCACTCGGGAGCAGCTGGCCAAGAGCCACTCAAACAAGTGAGTGGGAGCTGTTGGAGAAACTAATCTCCTTTACTTCACTTTCACCCTCTTTTCATTCCTTGCGTTTACCACAAGATGGAGCTCGTTGTGGAAGAAAAAGGAAGACTGACATTAATTTATTTAATTTGTAAACATCAGCATGAGTAAACAAAGTGCAAAGGCTTTTAAAAAGTTGATCTTTACGTGTCTGCATGAATAAGTCTTCTACAAGAATTCCTTTTGACAAAATATTCACCATGCATTATCCAAAATTACTCAATGTGTTAATCTGTGCAGGATAATCATCAGAGTTTGGTACACAATAGATCTGTCATTACTTAAAAAGACGATAATGGATGAGCAAAATCCTTCCTGTCATCCATTCATTGTCCTCTTTCATTCAGTTCAGAGTCCCAAACACTTAATGAAACTACTCACTAAGATTCATGCTTGCTTCATTTGGCATTTAGATAGAAAAGTGAAAGCAAGACTTTCACCAGCATGTCCCCCTCTTTGCAGCTCCCTTTTCTTTATCCCTTAATTTGCTCCCCCTCCTCTCTTGTTCACTGGCTTAGGCTCCTTTCCCCTCCTCGGACTGCTGTCATTAAATGACTCTTGTAGGTTTTACTGAGTCCGGTCATCCAGTATTTGAGCAGTCTGACGTTGTCTTCCTCACCCGGACCTGTGGCACCAAGTATGGCCAAAACCTTCTGGGTGTCCTCCCTTCCCCGACCATCCACCTTGGAGAACTTGAACAGCACTTTGACTTTACTGAAACAGTGAAAATTCACATCAAGATCCACAACATAAAAACTGCAAAGTCTCATTATCCCGAATCGACTAAATCAATAATAAAGGGGGTTTTACTCACTTCATCCACTCCTCCTTCAAACACAGCAAGCAGTGAGACACAACATCTACAGACAAGTTCTCATTAGACAGTGCCACCTCAAGCTTGTTCAATAAGGTTGGACCTGCAAAAAGAGGACAAACACTCTAGTTTCAGCATCAACGTATATTAAACGGAAAACCTTGCTGACAAAAAAGCAAATTCTATAAGCAAGCCTGAAATAAAGCTGGAAAAGAAAAATGTAACGACCAGATAATTAGTTTCTGAAGTGGATCCAGATCCTGGGTTTTCTTTACTGACTTTCACTGCTTAAAGAGCAAACGCTTCTCTGACTTAAATCCTGACTGATGAATGAGGACACACTTTTGTATGCATTTTTCACATACGAGTTCAAATTCGACAGATGACAAAGAAAATTCCAAATCTTAAAAGCCCAAATTTTAACTAATTTACAGGCTCTTTATTTCTTGATGTCCACTAACAGTGGTGTACGTGCTTCTATGGATAGAAAACACATTACTTTTTTCATCTTGTATATTCTAATAAAATCTAATCTTTGTTTCTATCAGAAACATCCTGTTTTATCTCTTTAAATCCTCCCTCATAAATGCCAAGTCTGCTCTGATTGGTCAGATGACTGATCAAAAATGACCCTGGAAGACTTTTGCTAATTCTTTGCTAGAAGTGTGAAAAAGTAGACACTAGAAAGCTATATTTGAATATGTCAAAAGTAGTTTCAGTCAGTGCAGTGACAGCATTATTTCCTTTCATGAAGGGTTGCAGCACATGTACTGCAGTGACTGCACGCACACTCACCTCTGTCTGTGGGCTGTGTGTTTGCACTGCTGATGGTGAACTGAAAAACTGAGCAGACATCATCTTCACCTACAGCTGAGGTCTGACAGCCTCTCTCTGAAGTCACATCCAGCAGCACTGAGAACTCTACATGATCAAAAAAATAAGTAAAAAGTTTACATTTCACCTAGAACCACAAGATGGAATGTTGAAAGTGAAGTTTTACACTGAGATATGGAAAGCTCCTTTATACCCGAGGAGCTGACGTGAGCTGGGATAGGCACATCGGGGCTGAGTCCTAAAAAGTTGCATTTGTAGGCCTCTTCATACTGATCACTGTATGGCACGGAGCGCACACAGCCTACAGGAAGCAGAGACTGACAAAAACACAAAGATTCAGATTAGAAACGGTACATTTTTGCTGATATTTTGCCCTGCTTTCCTATCTAAAGATTCTACCAAACTGGCAACCTGTCTGCGATCGCACACTGATGTGGCACCGCGCCACCCAAAGAGGCACAGCAGCACTTTAACGAGGATGGATTTTTGGTTTTTAATTCCAAGGTTTTCCATATCAGGACATCTTAAAACCAAATAATTTGGTCCGTCACTGGTCTTAAAAATCAGACAATCACAACCGCACTTGAACAAAAACACGACATTTGACACAGTGTCATTATTTCTTTAACAAGAACTGAGCCAGAAATGTACTGTATTAAAAATAAGTACACGCTGTGATTCAATAGCTTGTACGATCTCCTTATAACTTGAAGTAGGCCTTTTCTGCTCCTCCCATTACTGTAGTGTCATTCTGGCCCTGGGTTTGACCGAACATTACTTTGATTCACTGAAGACTGTGGACACTCCTTTATGCATGGCTCCTTTGAAGTCCCGTCTGGACTTTGGACGATTGCAACACACAGACTCTTGTCTTTTTTCACCCATTCTGTTACAGATATACAGTTGTACTTGGGATTCTGGTATTGTAGTGTGACCCAGTTTTGACCAAACTTTAGCTGTCAGACAGATGGCTTCACATTTGTCTCGAGAATTCTTTGGTGTTCAGAGGTGATCACAGTGGACTCAATAAGTGCAAGATCATTGTCATGTGGCAACAAACCAGGCCCAAGTTACCACCTCTCTACTGCAATGCCTCACAGTTGGTGAGAGGTGACTGCGATAATATGCTGCTTTTGGTTTTCACTAAATATGATGCAGTGGGTTATGGCCAAGCAATGGTCTTGTCTTTCTTTTAAAAGGCATATTTCTAGAAGCCTTGTAGTTTACTCAGATGCAACTTTGCAAACCTAAGCCTTGCAGCTATGATGGTTTAAGAATAAACCACTCGTGAGAAGATAGTTAACTTTCTTGATTTTTTTTTTCTCCATGTGAATAATCTTTCTCACTGTAGAATCAGGAGAGCAGCAGTAAGGGTGTGTTTAAGTTTATTCTCACACTGCCTCTGCAGTTTGACTTACCTTGATAGTAATACGCTGTCATTTAGTGATGACAATGTTCTGGCATGTGTTGTTGTTCATTTTTTGTATTTACCTAATTTTAGACTTCTTTATGTCTTTACACACAAAGAAAGAGGCTGCACTTTTTCTTTTTCCACATGACTATGTTATATCATGCCTGAACTAACGAGGGCACAAGATTACCTTGAGCACTGTAAAAGCTGACTGGATGAGCCCGGGGTCTGCACATCTCCATATGACCTGATTTCCCATGAGCACGTGCCACGCTAGCTGTCGAAAGTCAGTCGCACCAATGACCTGCAATACAAACAAGCAATAGCTCAAAGACACATGCATAAAAGGTGAAAAAATTAATGAGAAATCATTATTCAATCAATTCTGCATAATATGTATTAAATGAACATAATAAACTATACGTTCTTGCTAAATCTCCAGTATTTGTGCCCTTTTCTTTATTTTTCTATTTTCCTTCTCACAATAATAAAATCAATTTGGTATGGACAACAAGTTGATAAAAGTATACTAGTTTACCTGTCTTAAATGCCTCAGTGACTTGAACTTTGGACCAGGTCTTTCATCTAATTTGGAATTCGTCGCATACAAAGTTGTGGCCCAGCTTGCTCTCTGACTGGTGCAGCTGTGACTTTGATCCCCCTCCTTCTGCTCCCTCCCAGCAGCTCATTTCCTCCTCTTGCTCTTTTGGATACAAAGAATTACATAAAAAAGAAAAAGTTAATGTTTTCAAGCAGAGACGCAATACCACGCAGGGAATTTCCACAGGACATCGCAGATAAGGACTGTCACCACATCATATTCTATTAACAGATTGCCATGTGATATGCACAATGCCACTTGTTCACTATTTCTCAAACAAAATCACCATGATATTAGCTCACCTGTTACCTATGACTTGCTTCAACTTCTACTTTGATCATGTGCTGTTTATAAGAGCCAGCACACGAAACAGCAGCATCCTTAACACTGAAATAGCTGAGTCTACAATACAGTTTAGAGACATTTTTTAATGTTTGGAATAGAGCAGTTTCCATTTTTTTCAGCTTGTGAATATGTAGTTTTTTTGTGCCTCCGATCTTCTTTACCTCCTCAATGTCTAATTATTCCTCCTATTCCTTCCTACCATCTAATCAAAGAAAAAATGAAAAATAAAATCAACATCCATTGTTTTCCTCAGTGACAATCCAAAACCTACCTGTGACCAATATTCTATCAATGAGGGAAGTGCAGTGAGCACTTCCCTCATTGAGGTAAAGCCTTCTGAGGGAAAGCCACTTCCATTCAAATTAAGTACAGAAATTCGTCTCGAGGCATTTATAAATGATTAGTGCAAAATGACATCTTTACAGATTTTAAAGTACAACTAAAATTAGATAAAAGCTCTTGAAGCAGTACAACACTCATCACAAAGTCACCAAACAGGGTGCCTATGTCATAATAGGTGAAGCAAACCCAACTTCACAGCTACCAAATAACTAACAGGAAAAAAAAAACAAATCTTCAGCTTTTGTGTACTATTTTGATAAAACTTATAACAGTTAAGTTACTGTATGCTGTATTCTTTGATTTTACTTCATGCCTTAAGTCAATACAACAAGTTGAAAAATCATAGCTCTTCATATTAATGGATATCAACACACTTGGGTCCCTTTTGAAGGGGCTGACAGATAAAAGGTAAAAGAGCACTGACTCACTGTCTGAGCTGTTCCATAATCACTGCTAGTCCAAAGCTTGGAGAAAATGACATCAGAGAACACAACTTCAGAGCAGCTTTTTTTGAAAATCCTGACTGACTTAAGAGGCGGGTGACAGTGGAACGTCCCATGTATTACCCTCACATTTCCATGGCCCTGCTCCTCTGGATATCATTAACCATGATGTAGTCATTGCCAGCAATGCTATTTGGCACACCATCGGACTCATTTGATAAGAGAATAAATCATTAAAATATACAGCTAATTCTGCTCTTCAAGTCTCTAATAAGAATTTTGACTTGTTTTCTTGTTGAAAGTCCTTTAAAAAAAAAAACAAAAAAACAAAACAAAACAAAAATGATATTTTAGTATGACCAGTACTTCCAGTACGACTATTAATGACACGACTGGGTCACACACTCAAATGTTTATTGGCCTAACAGGCGGCACGATCCGAACACATATTTTTAAAATTTGAGCTATTTATTTGTACATATGGGATGTATTAATCTTACTGTTTTTTTTTACTTTGTATTTTATGTGTATTATTATTTCTGACCCCAAAAGCTGAAAAAAATAAGTTTACTTAACTTACTTAACTGGAAAACAGGGCATTAAAATTCCACAATCTAAGAACTGAACTGAATTCAGTTCCTATTTATCTGTAAATCGTTTAATCTCTTTCTAAATATTGGCTAAAGTTGTGTAAAGTCTGTTTGGAAAGTAAATGAATTTGAGTGGAGTGGTAAAATGAATCACCTTGTTTTTCTGGCAACAGAGACACCGGACAGACTGATCCTGTGATTCAGATTTTAACAGGCTTATGTGAAAGTCAGACTGATTATGATGAAACTATTGCACATTGTGTAAACACATGACACTGACTGATATCATCCACCATGGTGAAGACACACCTTTGCCAGAGGACACTGCCCAGCTGAATGAATATATTTAGTCTGATTTCTTCTAACTGCCTCATGTTTTGTCTTTACTTCTCCATCAGCTACAGAGTAGTACCAGATGGGGGAAAAGAAATAGCTGTGCAACATAACAGCTAAGATTACCAATTAAAGACAACAGATTCACCTGTCTGCCTTTCTATAAGCACCAGCGTGTCCTCTGTGGGGGCCCCTTCAAGGAGCTTCTCAGTCAGACGACTACCACAAGCCTTCAGCAACCTGGAAATGGAAGTCAGAACACAAACCAGCATGGGCAAATTAGCAGTTACACATCAGTTACACTGAAAGAAAAAAAAACCCAATGGCTTGTTTGTCACAGTGGGACTTGAGTCAATCGGCTGACCAGCTAAAAGAAGAGTGGAGGCTGGCCCAGAGATTGGGATGCTGGGTGAGAGAAGTCAGTGACCGGGCTGCGGTGCCACTCCTTTGGTGTGGGAAAACCGCAGGTGAAAATACACTGTTCATCCTCATAGCTCGCTGGGGACAAATTCCTTGTTCACTGTCAAACACCTGATGGAAAGATAGATGGCAGAACATTAACATCCCTAAGAGATACATATGTGTAGAAGAGGATTTATTTTCCCAAACTCAGTAAAGGCTTGTATTGTTTATGTTAAAGCTATACCTTTAGAGCTGTGCTTTGTAGGCTCTGTATAGTAAGCTTGAGGTGACGTAACAGGAACGGCCAGGAGTTGATGAGGATAGATCCTGTCCATGGCTACCATAACAATACTGTACCAGCGCTGAAACCCCCTGGCCAAGCTGTCTTTGATAAAGAAGGTGTGTGAGAACACGAACCCCTGCTGCTCATCTCCAAAAAAAATTGGCCCTTCCCGTCCAGGACACACCTGAAGCCAAAACAGAATAAAACTTTCAGTATATCTGGAGACAAATGACTAAAACAAAACAAAAACACCCCATTAATTTAGTGACTGAAATATGTGGTAAATCATGCACATGTATACACTGAGATGTATTCCAGTGTTTACCTCACAGCTGAGACTGCGAACACAAGCCTGGCGGACTACACTGAAAAGCTGAGGCTGCCTGGGGTGCTGATGGCTCAGGAAACGGATGCCTGTTTCATCATCAATGCTCACAAAGCCTGGATGAGTTGCTGGTAGAGATCGACATCCCTGTGAGGAATAGAAAAGAGGGGATTGAGAACTTTGGGATCAAAGAACTAAGACTGTGTGTTCTCCAAGACAAAATCATAGTTGAGTGACTTCATGTACTCATCCAATACTCACCTCACACATCTCTCCTCTCTGTGTCGTTGAGCTGTTGGCCCTTCATAGTCAGACCTTCACCCTCCCGGTCACCGTCTCTGTCTCTGTCCCCTGGCACTGGGGTACCTGCCTGAGATGAAGGGTCTGGGGATGGAGGGTGTAGTGCCTCGGTGCAAAACAGTGTCCGAGGGCCATGGAGCTCACAGAAGTGACAAAGAGCTACCAGAGCATTCATCTTAAAAAGAAAACACGTTTCCAGATTTAAGTTGAGCTAAGTGCGAATGATGTGCACAATTAAAGGTCGGTCGACCGCCTTAGTTTACAGGCAGTTAGTGACATTACACCAAAATAAAAGCATGGCGATTTCAAAAACCACAATCAGAGGATCTTACCTTCACTTCAACGCAGAGGCCGGTTCAAATGCCTGGTGCTACTTCACAGAACACCCATTTATCGGAGTGTTCGGAAACGTTAAAAAAAAGAAACAGTTGTGCGAAACAAAATTCAATCTACTTTTAGTCCGTTTTTCGAAAAGGTGTGATTCTAAGAGACTAAATTAAGATTTTCATCACTTTCTCTGTCTCTATCTCTGTTAGCAAACAACAACAGAAGTGTCACGTGACAGAGTCACGCGCTCGAGCGCAAATGACACACACGCCAGCGAACTAAAACAAGTTTCCTTTAATCTTTACCTTTGAATTGAATATATAGATCATTTTTATAGTTTGAGAAAATTCTGGAATCAATTTTGTTCGACGTTTTTCTTTGCTTTTTTTTTTAGAATATCAGATTAGGTATGTGAGGACTGAAGATAAGTTTAAACTACATTACCCATAATCATATAGTACGAGGAGTCAAAGGTTACAAGCAAGTCGCTACCGTCGTTTTCGGTAAGTGTAAGTATAGAATAAAAAAAAAAATCACTTTCCAATTGTGATTTAAAACCATTACCTTAATATTGCTATCAATTTCTATGCGAGCTTTTAGAATGTAAGAAGTTTATAACATTGTGGATCGCTAAAGAGCTACTTCCGTATTTCAAACATGTTTAGTAGCTTCACGCTTTCCTTAATTTTTAACAGGACCAACAAGGTAAAAACACTACAGTGACACAACAGTGCTGTCCAGATTTCAGCATGGCTTCAGATGGATCGGACCCCATAGAGGAGCAGAGAGATGGAGGTAGGACAGTCCTGACACCCACCGCCTGACTAACTCTGACTAACCCACATGATGGACCCCAGCTGACCCTAACACTGTTAGAGACACCCTGAAAGCCTCAGGAAGTAAGACACTGTTATGACACAGCTAACTAGGGACCGAATGATAACCTACACCACTGAAATCATCTTACTTTTAGTAATTGACTCACAAGCAAATTCTTCAGTCTGCAGTATTTCCGTGTTACTATGAGCAGCCTGACTTCTGGTAAGTTATCATTGGCTGGAGCGAAGCCCCTTACACTGAAAAGGGTAGATAAATAAGTGATGTAACTTACTAGTTGATGTTTTCACTTCTTGGGCAGTCGATCTACCGGAAGAATGTCTGACTTTAGCAAATGAGTCAAATGTCAAGACTTCAACCTTCTGAAGAAAAAGAAAAGATTTACTGTATGTCTCTACTCCCGCTTGTTTCACTGAACTCTAATCTTGATCAAAACTTTTGAAAAAACACAAAACCTCACAGATACTTATGGGAACTTGCAATCAGTAGTAGGAACTCATAGACTCCTGAAGAGGAGTCATCTGCAAGGGAAAGGACATAAAGAAGTTGTTTTTCTCTTTGGCCTTTATTATTTATTTATTGCAAGTGTTACTTTGAATGCCCAAACTGGAAGCCAACTTGAGTGCTTTTACAGAGTTTGCTTGGACTTCTTTTCACATATTCTCATGTCTTTGTTGCCGTTGCTCTGCTTTTCAGAGTCAGCAGAACTGAAAGAGGATGGAGTCAAAGTGTGCCAGTTTTTCCTGATGGGAAAATGTCACTTTGGCCACAAATGTCGTTCATCTCACAGGTCTGCTTGCCACAACTTGTTCACCATAGTCACCAAAAGGGTAATAGATAAAGTCTAATAAAATCCAGACCATGGCTTTTATTTTTGACTATTAAAACTTGAGAGGTTGCAAATCATTGTGAATTCAGTGCTCCTATACATCAAATAAAAATACTGAAGTGAAACTATTTTAAAACCAAAAGACTTTTGGGATTTAGTTTTCATGTACACTTGTTATTTGTAACGTGGGCTGTTGTTCATCATTCAGCACAGATGGTCATGGGTTGTGCATATTTTTACCTTTTTTTTTTTCCTGCACTTTCTCTCATTTCTCAGTGACCCATTGCATGATGATTCAGGGGCTGTTACCCTTGACTCAGATGACAAACAGGATGTGGAAAAGATGGAAAAGCACAGGAAGAAAAAAGGCAGCGTAAACAAAGGGGCAAAGCCAAAATATGATGAAGGGGGAGGTATTTCCCCATTTATTTAGTTTGCTATGTCATTTAATAATGGCGATATAAGACAATCTTTTTTTTGCTTTAAAATGTTTTAACCCTTTCTCTCTGGCAGAGGTGAACAAGAAGCCCCGTATGCGCACGGCAGATGACGTGATCTCCCGGATCCTGTGGGACGAATCCGTGGATGCGTCAGAATTTGTAGTGGGCTATGTGGATCGCTTCCTTGGAGTGCTTGAGCGCCCCTTCTGTGACTTCAACTGGGATATCAACCCCTGTGACTGTGATTTCTCTGCTGAGCTGGCCCTGCCCAGACACAGGATCCAATACTTCTCCTACAGAGGACACCGTGTCTGGGATCGGCACAGCAGGACTGACAGGGTTTTTGGTTCCACCGGTCAATCTCTGGCTCCCCCCTTTGGAAGAGAAGAGGAAGTAAAAGGTGAGAAAAAGACCCTTCATTTCTGCCTCACTGCACATATAACCCAAAAATATTCAACAGAACTGCACTCGGAATACAATCATTTGTTTTAGAGACAGACGGCCAAGAGGAACAACAAGACCATCTTGAAACAAAAGACGAGCTGTCAGCTGCTGCCAGAGTGCAGGATGAGGGTGAAACAGAAGACTGTACTCATAACAAGAGGACACATCTGGAGGAAGACCAGCTGAATGAGATGCTTCACAGCTGTAACCATACACATTTGGGAGGAAACAATCCTCAGGCACAACAGGAGTCTTCTGGGATATGTGTTGTGAAGGAGTGTGCAAACAGGTCTGTTGTTTATGTCAATCTAACACTAAGCACACACTAAAATTCCTTAAACATTGGAACTGCCTAACATTTCTGTACCTTGCTCAGTTTGTCTCAAATAAAAAAAAACAAAACAAAAACAAACTTAGTTTTCAATCCAGAGAGGTCTAGGCTTCTTTAGCTGTGACAGAATATGTGTAGGGGATGTAGTAACAAGGGAGATTTAAATGAGATCCTTCACATTTGAATGGATTATTGAAAAGCTATTTTAATATCCAGTTGGACAGCTGACCTAAAACCCATTCTTCCCCAACAGCTTTCCAGAGATGGAAGAAGACAAAAATGAACAAATGCAGGCAACTATGTATCTGAAATCACATTACTGGGGAAAAAAATATTTTACAGGGTTTGGATAAATAATAATTTTTTTAGACATGAGGAATGAAACTAAAAATAAGGAAAGACACTAAACATGAGCATAAGACTAAAAATGGATTTTTATTTTATTTTATTATTCACCTACTGGGGTGTGTGGTTTTAAAGCTGATCTTTGTAAAGCAGCCCATCAATTCTATTTATTCATGTTGAATTTAGACATCAGACTTCAACTGAGCAAAAGACACCATTTCAAGAGGAGGAACTGGGTGTGAAAAAGACGAGTGAAGAGGAAACGTTGCCAGAATGGGAAGAAAGCTGGGACAACAACGAAAACACTCAGGTGTGTATCGCACATCTCGCCTAGTTGTAAATCCTGGCTCTTACAGTTCATGTTTGGCACACTGATTCCCATGTTCATGCACGCAGAGTTATCTTGGAGCCCAGCAGATGAGCCAGAATCTATCAGCGCCTCTGGAGCAGAGAGAAGAGATGAGTGGTGGACGCCCTCCTAAAAAAAAACCTACGCACTTCATCGCCTTCAGGGCCAACACTCCCGCTGTCCTCTCCTGTTTCCAGCAGCTGAAGGACGAGATCATCAGCCTTCTCCCCTCCTCTGCTCCTCACTGGCAGACCGCCTCCAGGCTTCATGTCACCATGTGCCTCCTGGTGCTGCGGTGCCCAGCTGAGGTGGAAGCTGCTGGGGAAATTCTCCGTCGCTTTGCCCATTTCGATCGCAACCCGCCTGTGGCTGTGACCTTTCCCGTGAAACTGAAGCATTTCAGTGGGAAGGTGCTGTACCTGAGCCCCCAGCCTCAGCTTCACCTCCAGCAGCTCAACAGCGGTCTGCAGGAGGCCTACAGGAAAGAGGGCTGGCTCCACAGGAGCTCCTACAACCCACGGTACCACCTCACTCTGGCCAAGGTAGAAGACTTTGAGGGGGAGAGGATTTTTGAAGCGACAGGGGAGCTGAAGGTGGGAAAGGGTTTGAGTTTTGGCCGCCTTCCAGTTAACACCCTGCACCTTTGTGCTGTTGGCGGCTCTGGGGTAGATGGTTTTTATGAAACGTTGTGCACAGTAACTCTTCGATGATGATGTTCATGATGTTGTGGTTTACAGTACATACATTGAATATATGGTATTTTACAACTTATGTCTGGGATGCCTTGTGTGGCCTTTTCCAAAAATGGAAGCCTTTTTTATTTAAAAAAAAAATATTACATTTAGTCTGAAAAAATTTTTTGGACATATTTATAGGAAAACTTTTTAAAATGAGATTTCACTCAGGGCTGGTTTTCATTTATGCTGATTACTTTAAAGATATAAAATGCTGAAGTGGTTTATATGAATAATAATCAGATTAGAGTTTTTTTTCCCCTTAATTACTGTATTATAATCTATTAAAATCTTACATTAAAGATATCACAACTTAAGAAATACACACACAGCAAGTCATGTCACCTATGTTCATATCCCACATCTAAAAACGATAGTCAAAGTGCTTTAAATTCCAGGCAAAGAAAGAAATAAAATCAGAAGAATCCAAACTACTTACTAATAACTGATGTTAAAGATTAAAACACAACAAGAGAATGGACACATTATAAACAAACCAGACTAACAAACTGATATGTGAATAAAATAGGTAAAATAAATAAATATATATAATTTTTTTTCTTTTTTTTTGTTACCTGATAGAGCTGAGACTGAATCTTAAGAAAGAGCAGCACCACACAGAACTGAAGCAGGAGAAAAAAAAAGTTTTTATATTCTTTTTATACCCTTGCATAAAAGACGCAATTGATAAAGAATGCTGCTAACATAGATTCAAGATGTTGAAAGCACAGACGATTACAAAATAAACTTTATTTCAATATTCCCATGTTATTTTGGAGAATAAAATGTAGATTTTCAGTCCTCAAGGACAGGCTGGTCAGTGGCACATAAGCTCAGCAGAACGGGTTTAGAAGGAACCACCGCCAGGGACGAGTTACCAAGTCGCTTCAACAGTTAAACTTTCATCCACCTTTTCTTGAAGCTTATTCTTTCAACCAATTTTATCTTCAGCAACATTACAACTTTATTTCTATTGTTTGACCTAGGAAATTTAGGACTATTTAAAAAAAAAAAATTATTTGAGAGCATCTGGCCATAAATAATCAGATAAAGAGAGTTCAGAAAACACTCATTAGATAATCAACTGTCAAAATAACACATGCAGGTTCATGCATTTGAATTCTGATGAGTTTAAAGAACTTTATTGTAAAGATTACTGAAATCGGTTAGTTATTATCAGCTTTGAGTCATTCAGCTCATTCCTTCCTCTGCTTCCCTTTTTGGCCTTCTTAAGTTTTACTCTTTCACTACGACACACACTACATATACTCTTGCTGTAAAAGGTTTAGGGTGCATAAATAGTTGATATGAGCAAACACCTTTTTTAAAAATTATTTTATCAAATAATTTTTCTTGTAACGCTCTGAATAACCAGAATAATTCTCTGCGGCTCGTAATTCCGTGATTTGTGCAATCTGTGTAATATGAATATTGTATGGACTGCGTTCCACACGAACGATCACATTTGTATTCTTCTAAAAAACATTATCAACCCAATTTTCCTTGAAAATGAAATATTAAATTGGTTTCTTTAAGTCCTGTGAGTGGTGATATTTTATCAGGGGGAGAGACGCATGCTGCTGTTTCTGTGATACAGGGAGGCAGTGTGAATGCTCCTTGAGCTGAACTCTTGCATGCATAATATAATTTCTGTCTTCTTCCCCATTTTTCTCCCAGATACATGCACACATATACACTAAACATAGCCTATGTGAGTCAGTGCGTGTGCTCTCTGGCTCTCTACTGTTTGCTTCCTTGCTCGCATTATCTCCCTTCCCCCACTCTCTTTCAGTGACACAGAAAAACTAACGCCGCCCCCTCCCTCTTCTTTCATTTGCCTCTGCCCCCTTTCTCTAACTGAAGACAAACACTGTACTGTTTTTACTCTTTCTTGCGGCTTTTCACCACTGTCTTCAATTTGCATTTCTCAGTGCAACCACTCACAGAGCATCTCCATCAGTGGACACTCATCACTTCTGTCTTGATTTTGCATGTTCCCCTCCACCTCCTTGTCACTAAATCAGTGTTGATGCTGTCCTGCAGCCTCCACTGGAAACTGCTTTTGCCTACAAATCCATTGCATGCTGCTTTGCCCCTCTCTATTCATTGTTCACTCCATCTCTCCCTCCCTCCTCTTTCTCTCAGCATCACTCTCTGGGAACTCACTTTTTTTTCTCTCTGAATTTCATGTTGCCTTTCTCTGCATCACCCCCCCTCCCCGAATTCATCCCTCAATGCTCATTTGCCTCACTTGCTCTGGTTTTCTTTGCCTTTCACCTCTCTTATAGGGAGGAGTTCCCTTTTTTGAAACCACCATGTGAGTGGATTTTAAAATCAACCCTCCACATCATTTAGTACACACAGTTGGGGTGGGGGGCGTCTTTGGTATTTTTATTCCTCGCCTTAGTAATCTGGTCAGGTTTCAGCCTGGCAGACAGGACAGAGATTGGTTGGGTTGATGGGTGCGTGAGGATGTTTGTGGGGGTCGGCATCAGAAGCGCGCCTCTGGAGCGGAGTGAGTGAGGGGTTAAACCCTGCTAATCCACGTTAACAGATTAATTATCTTTGGGCAATATCGTGTCACTGTTGTGTTTTGAAGTTGCTTGGGCGTTAAGCTACGAAGGGCTACAGTGCAACGATAAAGGGTCCCTCAGGGGTGTCTCCTCAATCTTAATCCCTCCCTCTCTCTCTCACCAACTCGTGCCTGCTGAGAGCTCCTCTCCTATCCATCAACACAAGCACCTCTCCACTGTCACCAGACAACCACACAATTATTGACCGTTTAATATTTCACCAACTAGCAGAATTCCAGGCTTAGATATTCCTCCTTATTTTGACACATTCTTGGCATGTCTCCAAGCCATTTTTTTCAGGATGATTTTTCAAGACCATCAAGCTTTGACGGCTGGCAGTATACGTCTCTGAGTGGGTAAATATTTCACGGACACCGGCACAGATAAAAGAGAGAACGAGAGAAAAACTCCCAGCACAGTCGACAGAGGTAAGAGACTGATTCCTCTCTTGTTATTGCTTGATATCTGGTGAGCCTGCAAAGCATAATTGTCAGTTAAGTGCAATATAATACGTTGTAGATAAGCATCACCAGAAAGTGCATTCTTTCATGTGGTCTCATGCATTTCTTTGCCAACACAGTTAATTGATCTTCATGAAGCCATTAAACTCTGTTTTAATGGCTTTATAGTTTTAAGAGATTCATATTCCTCAAATCAAATGTATTTTTTCATACATCATGGATAATGGAAGTGCTCTCCCTTGGACATTTTAGAGTGTAATTTAAGCAGATGATGCTTTAATGGATTGATCGTATCCTCTGAATTTACCACCAATTACAGTTTTTTTTTTTTTTAATTGTTGTTTTGTCTGAAAGATAGCTGAATATTTGGTTGAGGTTATTCAGTCCAGTCAGAGTCGTCCTCTTCAACTTCACTTCCCTGTGAGCTCTCACCTTCGGCTGTGGCGGCACTTACTTACTGGAACACACCATTCATTTTGCAGAGGAATGCAAAGTGAAGGCACCATTTTAACTGACAAAATGCTTTTGATTTTAAAGGAATTTAGACGAGGTGAAGGTAACTTCTACCTCAGAATGATCATGAAGCCTGGATGATGTAGTGGGCCGTGAGGATGCAGTGCTGTCTCACAAATTATGGCCACTGAGTGGATTGTTGTTAAGAAGGTGTTGGACAACTATTCAGGCTGTAATCATAAAATATTTTATGATACAAATTGTAATTGTGCATCGATTTATCAGTAAATGTTTTATTGCCTGTTTTATTTGGTCTGATTAAGAGCTATTATGTGATGAAAACAGAACAGGAGGAGATAATTCTGAAGCCCTAAAGATGATCCTAAATTCAGCTGACAGAAGGTGCTTCAGCCTTGTTCTCATTAACAGCCTCACAAAATGGCCCGTTTCTTTACATCCAGACATCATGGAGTCTCGTGTCATGCAAGTGATTTCATCTTCAGTGGTGTGAGTTTCATGCACACAGAAAAACATAGATTTATTCTCGAGCTCTTTTTTTCCTTCCTTTTTTTCGTGTCCCGCTCATGCCTAGGTGAGAGTCTGGGATTTGTTCTATCTCTCTTTTTTGTGTTGCTCTTTTGCTTTTCCCTCCACCAGCTTAGCTAAAGATCCCATTTGTCTGCTTTAAGTTATGCAATGCTAAAAGGAATATTATCTGGCAGGTGATACCACGTCACTTTTGAGGCTTCCTGTCTGTGACAACTGCTGAGTAACTGCTGCCCCCACCCCCCACCCCCACATTCAACTGTCATCAGAAACTTATTACCTTGTTTCTGCTTCTTTTAGGGTTGGAAGAGAATTTTATCTGAACTTTGAGCCACTAACTGTCATAAGTGTGTGTGTTTTTTTTGCTCATTAATCTTATCAGCATTAGTATTGCTCATGGAAGAGTCATGGAAGAGGTGACAAGGCATTGATCTCATGTAAAGTACTCATATTTTCTTATCTTTTATCGCCTAATAATGGGCTTCACATGACCTATACTACTTGCGCTGTTTTCTTATTTTCCTCACATTAGAAAAGGATTGCATCATCATCCATCATGGAACTATCATTTCTTCTTTGGCCCAGTTTGCAAGTGGTGGTAATCTCAAAAGGTGGACTTTTTTCATTTGACTGGAGAATTATTCTGTTACACGTTTATGACACCTCTTGAAAAGCTTTTAGCCTCGAAGTCTGTTAAATATCTTGCACAGAGTTGCCTTGCAGCTTCCATCAATGATCGTATCTAATGAAGTCATTTAGGAATGCGTGATTGTGTGCAAAACGCATCAAAGAACTCGGACTTGTTTACTCTGCTGAGGTGCAGTGAATGGATGTTCTTACATTGTGTGAACCATCATGTTCGGGACAGTTTTAATAAGGGAAATGGGCTGTTGGCAATGATTTGATTTGTAACAGTTGGGCTGCTGGAACCATTAAGGTGAACACGCTTGCTGTAATGGGCTTAGCTGGCCTGTGGGTGAGCTCTTAACTTGTTCTCGACCACAACCGGCCCAAATCTGAATGGTGAGATTGTTTGGCAATGAATGAGACGTGTGGCAAAATCAAAACCTTTATCATGCTCAGTATTGAACACGGTCTTGTGTGCCTCCACTGTGTGAGGAATCAATGGTGACAGAAAAAAGCCTCCCTAACATTGTACAGATTAAAAGGTTTGTTTATTGAATAAACCACTGCTGCTTTGACAGACTTGAAACTCCAGTACAGGCCATCAATTTAGAAAGTGTCCGACAGTAATGATGCAGAACTGTATCTGTTTGGGATATCACTATGAAGCTGACTCTAGAAGCCCTCGTGGTTTATGTTGTTGTGAATAGTTCTCTCTGTTCTCTCCTCTCCTAAGCTGTCTTAAAATGGTGCTCTCTAAAACAGTAAAGCCTGGTGGTCACTTAATCGGTACAGCCAGTGTCAGAAGCCCGCCAGCGCTCTGTCCTGCCGCTGCTTTGTCATTGTAATAATGACTCCAGTGTGTGTTTTAGTTAACTGAAATTTGTCATCTCTATTTATCCTACTTTCTCCCCCCTTGACAGGCTTTAGTAAGATATACTGAAGGAGATGACGATGATTGTCAATGTCATCCCTTTTCTCTGTTTCATGCCTTTCATGGTACCTTAAATGTGCTTCTTTTTCTCCATCTTCTCTTGAGATATTCTACACTGTGTAGCTTCTTTACAATTCCCCTTTTTTTGTAAAGTGTATGAGGAGGCATTGATCTTGACAAAATACTAAAAAAAAAAAAAGGCTTTTCGTCAAATCTTTCTCAAGTTCTTAAACTACAAAATTTGTTAAATGAAATATTATCTAAAACGAACAAAACCGTAAGTAACAGATGTGTGCACTAACTTATAATCTTAAAGTAAACTTTAATTATCTTATACATTTGATTGGCGGTCAGAATGGTGGTTTGATGCAGGAACTTCAGTCCACGGTGACCTTGCTGTCTTTCAGCTCAGCCATGTGCTTGAGAAGACCTTCACCCTTCCTTGTTCTTTTTCTTCTCTCCTTTCACTTCACATCCTGGCTCTTCTGACCCTTCTGTCTTCGCCTCCTGCAGGGTGGAGGAGGGCACCGCTGGCAGTAGAAAATGGCTGCCATGACGACGGTACCCAGCTATACCCCCTCAATATGGGTGAGAGTGTGCCATGCCCTGCCCCGGCTGGACCTCAGCATGCAGATGAGGGACAACGTCTTTGTCCCTGACAGCTGGGAGTACCAGCAGGTAACCGACACCTGCCAGAAGCACTCACACCAGACAGGAACCACGGTCCAACCTGTGGCGCCTCACGACATGATAATTACAGTCCTGTTGCTCCATATAGACCAACAGATATAGTTTTCTAACAAGGGACCAGGATGATGAGCAATTTGCACCACATCGCTATAAATGGGTTCATTAATTCCCTGAATGTAATTATATGGCATTTACAGGCCTTTAAAACACTTTTCCATGCCTTTTTTTGGGGCCTAATTATTACAGGCTACATTACATTAGACACATGGAATTACCTTTTAGCTCATGTGTAGTCTTTGCCCATGTCATAACCTTACTTTATATACTGTAAAGTCTTTAATTGTGGAAGATTTGAGCTATTTTTGGCAATTTGGTATGAAGTTGCAAGTTTCTACTTTTGTTTTTGCCCACACTGTGTCGTTTCTGCAATGAAAAGGAATCTTTCATCCTTTTCTTCTAACAAGCTTTCATGCAAACAATCCAGCTAGCCGTGTCTCACAGTGTTTGGGACTTCTCTGCGGTACAAAGAGGAGGTGGGGTGGAGGGAGGGAGAGCGAGCGCAAATTATCCTGCGGAATAGATAGACAAAGAGAGCGAAAGCGCTCAGAGAGAGGGAATGAGAGAGGCAATGAGTAATGCGAGGAGGTTGCCGAACAGAAAACTGGGCAGAGAGAGGGAAGGCGAATGGAGTGAGAGCGGGAGCCTGAGAGAGTGGCAGTGAATGTATTTAAGTAGGTCAGAGATTATTAATAGAGATTCAGTGGTGTGGATAGAAAGAAAGAGATGGGAGAGTGGGGGAGAGGAAGAGAGTGGGAGAACATGGGGAAATATCGATGGGGGGGGGTGGAGTGGAGTGACGGGGAGGGGCTTCAGAGAGCAGGAGGTGAGATAAATGGAAGGTGGAGGAACGAGGAGTGACAGACGGACAGATGGATGAGGGATAATATTGCGGAAATGTGTCAGAGCAAAAAGCATTTCAGCTACGTTGACATTATGACATGGAGCCTAATCAAAAGCAAAGTCTGATATGGCTTAGCATCATTAAAATCCATCATGGTGCGCAGACACATCAAGGTTTTACGGGTTAAAGCCTTTAAAATAATCATGGGAAAGAGTCGCATCAAGTTAATTGATCTAAAAGTGTCCCTTTTTAACCTTATGTATATTTTCCTGTTGTGCATGGATGCAAACATGTACTCCAGTATTGCCAAAGTTACCTGTTTCTTTAGAGCGCATCATTTATGTGCTCACACCCTTTAAATCTCAATTTCCTGCTGTTAATGAAGGCAGTGATGGTATTTCATTATCTTAAATTGCTCCTCTGAACTTGTAAAAATGGAATTAAAGTGACTTCTTTTTTTTTTTTTTTTTTTTTTCAAAGTGTCACTGACTCATCTGCTGATCCTCCTCTCCTTCCCTTTTCAGACCCTGCTGGTTTTGTCCAGTTTGTCAGCCATCGCTCTTGTCATCTCCCTCTTGGTGGTTCTCTCCTTCCTCATACACTACTGCTGCTGTCACCGTGGTGACCGGAGCGAGGGATCAGAGGAGGAGGAGGAGGATGAAGATGCCAGCACGGGTCACGGTTACAGTGGCAAGAAGGGGCGGGGCATCTGCTGCGTCACGTGGGTGGCGGTTGCTGCCGTCACGCTGTGCTGGTGAGAAGGAGGAAGCAGACATTATATTTAATGGAAATTTACAAATGTTGCCTTTTTAGCAGTGGTGGAAGAAGTATTCAGATATTTTAGTTCAGGAAAATTACTCCGTTTCAAGTATAACTCTTGCATCCAGACTCTGACTTAAGCGCAAATACAGGATGATCATCAATAAAGCTTTGAACTAAAACAACATCATTGTTAGTAGTGGAGTGTAACTAAGTACATTCACTTAAGTAATATATCCTGGGTGCTGTTTGATGGATGTTCCCATTTTGATATGTTCCCATTCTGAAGACTTGTCCTCACATGTTACTTTACACTCCCAGTCCACTAGATGCCAAAGGGAAACATTGTACTTTCTGTTCATACACAGCTTTAATTACCTAGAGACTGAAGATTTTTCATAAACTAAATCAGTAGTGTCCAACATTTTTGTCCTCTCACATTTTAAACTCAGTAGACATGTCTGGGTTACATTTCAGATGCCAGTGAGTGGTTAACAACCAAAGCATGAATGTGACACATCAGATGGCTTGTGACACACAACCATGTGGAAAGTTGTCACTAGAGCTGTTTGTAAAAGGAACGGAAGCGTCCAAACACCACTTGATAGGTGGAAGGTTGGAGCACTGACACTAATGGGATCAACACACCACTCAGTGAAACTTAAACCAGAGCCAGGTTGCAAATCAACATGAAAGCTAAATGTGCCTTGGTGCAAGGTACCAGGAGACTGTTTTTTTCCCCTCTTAATGTGAAATCAATCAATTAATTAAGCTTCAAATGATCTACTATCTCACCAAAAAAATAAATCCTGGTGGAAAAAAAAGAACCTGTCAACACAATAGATTTGTGCATGAGTTGAATCTGTTTATATAATATTTTGGGCCTGTGGACGGGGATTGTTTCTCACAGATGCCAACAGGTCCTGTCAGATTTCCATCCGTGGAGTTTTAAGACCAAATGAACACCTCAGATTATTTGCTGTGTTCTTTGAGCACTTCCTAAAAGAAATTGATTTATTTTTTTTTATTTGCCTTCTACAGTCATCATTATATCTCCACCAGTTAAATGTTTCTGGTGTCTCAGGGTATACATCTGTCTTCACTGAGCCAGGATTTAATAAACTAGTACTTCTACTTTTCGTGGAAACCTTTCCAGTTTTACCTAAGTAGGGTTTTTATGTCAGGCGCTAATTTTATCTTTTAAGTACTTGTGGACAATAAAAGCCTTTTTTGGAAATACATTCCTGACTGTAGGGTCGTTAGCTCTCTTGCAGTGGAGCACTGTGAATTTCTTTTAAATTTAAATTTAATTTAATCTTATGGTGGTTTGAATTGATGTTTTTTTTTTTCCATGGTGAAATATTTGTTAAAGATCTTTGGGGCTCAAGGTTTTTTAACCGAGAACTCTTGAGGCATTTTTTCCGTAATTACTGTCTTAATATAGAGGAAGCATTCACTCCAGCCTGTTAGATGTACATCTAAGACTGCCAGTTTGCATTTAAGTCTAATCAAACATGATAAACTGCTATCTGGACTGATTGGAGGAGGCCAGCTGTTTACCTCTGTTTATGTGCTGCATGGTTCAGATGATGGAATATTAGACAAAGATGACCTGAGTAAATTCAAAAAGCAGTTTTCAAATGATGGATTCATTTATTTAGGGCAAAAGGCTGTCCAAACCAACCTGGCCCCGTGTGAAAAAGTAAAAGCCTCCTCTTGTTAAAACATGAATTAGCTGGGATTAACCACATTTTTTTTGGAAAGCTGAGTTGAATTTCATCGGCCACACCCAGGCCTCATTACTGCCAGACCTGTAGCGTCAAGAAATCATTTAAAAAGAACCTGTCTGACGACATGGGGTTGGCTAAAAGGTCTGCAAAAGCAACACAACAGACCTTGATCTAAAGAAATTCAAAAACAGATGAGAAATGAAATCATTCATGAAATGAAAAATACTTTATTAATCCCAGAAGGGAAATTCAACAATGTAGTAAGGATTTTTTTTTCAACAATAAATAAATGACAGCAATAATAATATTGAATTAATAATAGTAGGATGTCTTGTTGTGGAGGCTGATGGCTGCAGGCAGGAATGATCTTCTGTATCTTTCATGGGGGAGTTCTGAAGAAAAAAACCCCACTGCTGACCAAAAAGAACATAAAGACCTGTGTCACATTTGCCAAAACACTTTTGTCATGATCCTCCAGACTTTTGGGAAAATATTTTGCAGACTGACAAGACAAAAGTAAACTTTTTGGAAGGTGAGCATCCTGTTGCATCCAGAGTAAAGCTAAAACAGCATTTCATAAAAAGGACATCTTACTGACAGTCAAACATGGAGGTGGTAGTGTGATGGTCTGAGGCTACTCTGCTGCTTCAGGACCTGGACGACTCACAGAACCATAAATTCTGCCCTCTAAAAAAAAAAAAAAGGAAAATGTCCGGCCATCAGTTTGTGCTCAAGCGCACTTTGTTTATGTAGCAGGTTAATGACCTGAAACACACAGAATAAAGGTTTTGGAGTGGCCTAGTCAAAGTCCAGACTTAAATCCACATGAAATCCCGTGGCATGACCTTAAACAGGCCGTTCATGCTCAAAAACCCTCCAGTGTAGCTGAATTAAAACAATACTGTGAAGAAAAGTGGGCCAAAATTTCTCCACGGTGATGTGAGACACTTGATTGCAGCTGCTTCCATTAAGGGTAGCACAACCAGTTATTAGATTTAGGGCAATTACTCTTACATTACTTTACAGACTGGTTTTGATATATTTTTTCCTATTAAATAAATCCATCATTTAAAAACTGCTATTTTTATTTATTCAGGTTATTGTTTTGTGATTTGAAACATGTACGTGTGAGAAAACAACAAAAACAGAAGAAATCTGTGAGAGGGCAAATACTTTTTGACAGCACTGTATGATATCTCACAAGCTGCTCCTGCAAGACACATTTTTTGTGATTGTATTTCATAAACATCCTATGTTTTGTGAGGGGGCTAAAAAAAAAAGGCAAAATAGTTGCCATATTGTAGACAAATGCTGAAAAAATATTTCCTGCTAAAATGTAACATGGAAGAAGAAAAGTAGCATAATCGAAAGTGAATTATTATTTATGATTCCACAATGATAATTAATTTGGGATTCTCCTGGATACAGATTTCCAAAAATGTTTTTTTTTTTTATTTCTTCCCTTAAACTGTACTCTTGTGCAACACATCTTTTAACCGTCTCTCTGAAAAAAAACACTGTCTCGCCTTTATCTCTTGTCTCTTTGAGGCCTCCTTGTAAAAAAAACAAAACACCCCCCCCCCCACATAAATGCACCACATAACTGAAGACTGAAACTGCTGTCTGACATCAAGTAGATGCAGCACTGTGTTAAAGTGCTTCGCCAATGATGGTCGTAGAGCTGGTCACTTAAAAAAATAATTTGGACTTCACTAGAGACCCATTAAATAAACATGAACTTCGCTCATGAAATGTTCAAATATTTTCCAAAATCATAATGGTGAAGTAGCTAAATTCCTTCCATCTGGTTCCTGAGGTAATAACTGAATGACCTAATAAATATAAGTCCTCAAAGAAACACCTTAGTCTAGTCAGTATTCAAGGATGACCATCCAGCTCCATCCTCTTGTCCAAACTGGTCCAAATATGGTTTCAGGCCTACATGGCAATGGTCAGATGCCGAACTCTTACATTAACTAGCAGCCAAGTTGCTGTGATTCAACTGCATTACATAATGAGTTAAGCATAAAAATACAAAAAACAGAATATCTAAAGAATTTCAAATAGTTTGGAAGCATTTCTCCCTTTCTGTTTCCCTTTCCTTTCCTACATAAGATACTGAAGAAGAGTGGAAAAATCTTAAAAGCATAATACTGTATATCCCCTTTAAGTGTCTCCGCTCGTACTTGTCAGTACAAGTACCAACAGCAGCAAAGTTGTGAATCACAAGATGTCACCTCCATCACCATGTGGTTTTCAGTCTCCCACTCACTCATGTCATTTCACTGTTTCCCAACCACAACCAACAATAGCACCATGTACATTTAAATGTTTCCACATCAGCGTGACTTTGTATATTTTTTTGTGATGACAATCTCTGCTAACACAAAACTAGTCATGAGCCACAGTTTTCCCCTCACAGCTGTGGTGATCATGCAGTCGTTGAGTCGATACATTGCGGTCACTGTACATAACGCAAACAAGCTGCTTGGCATCTGTTCTTCAACACACTCTTATATAGTGGATGTGCACGTCTGAGAGGGAAAGCTCAGCTGCCCATCAGCTGTTTTTATGCCTAAAGATACAGCCAGCTAATGGCTTTAAAAAAAGAGTTAAAGTGCACTTTGGTGGTTCGGCAGTGCTTATTATGACGTTCCAGTCCATTTCTTGCACTTTTTCGATGCACTGAGATTCTGCATCAGTATTATAGAACATAATGTGCTGCGTATTTGATTTCACCATCTTAAAGTTATCATATATAGACCACTGGTTGATGAAGTGGTTAGTGTCTCCCTCTTATGGGCTGCAGTGTAATATTAGCCATCGTCATCTTCAGTATGTGTGTTTCACTGGAAAAAAAATATTGCAGTTAATCTCATTTTGGGCAAGCCCTCAGACGGTGGCCTTCGGTCAAGTTTAAAAACTGTGCAGGTAGCTGTAAAATGCACCAATTCACATTTTGCAGTTCAAAATGCAAAGCACATGCAAACACATTGCTTCCCCCCCGCTTTCTAATCTGGGTCACATACTATGTGGGAGATTGGGTCGTACCATTCTTCCTGTTTTCGAGGGGATTTGATGAACATCTGGCCTGCGGTTTAAGCTGAATGGTTGAATAACAGGAAAATGTGTAAACGTGTCCCTGTGTTTAACATTTCAAATATTTTTCTTTCTGGAGCTTAACCGTTGAGCGCTGAGGGTTAGTTATGTTCTGCATCATCTGCTTATTCCTTTCCCTGCTCTGCCTGGTGGTGCTCACCCATAGCACACGTATCACATCCTCACCGCTCTATCTCCCTGTGTCACATTCATTTAAAATGTACATACACTCTGAATTAAACATTACATTTATGCCTCTTTTATCTGTTCTTCTGTCCTGCTTGCTCTCTTGCTGTCATACACGCACCCTCACACAATGTTCTCATGCTTATTTTTTCCCCCCCTCTTTGCAGTGTTGCCATAGGCGTCGGTTTCTATGGCAACAGCGAGGCTAATGATGGGATGTATCAGTTGACCTCGTCTCTTCTCACAGCCAATTATACGCTAGCATCCATCGATCTGCTGGTGAGTGCTGTTCTCTGCAAGTAAAATGTCATGCACAGTATCCACCCTGCTTGATGGTGTTTGTGTGAGCGTGGGAGGGAGGGAGGGAGGGAGAGGGAGAATGTGTTTATGCTTACATGTGGTTTGCCCTTAAAATCAAATAGAAACCTCTGTTTAATCGATTTCCCTGTGGCCGGGCAGTGGTTTGTGTGTCAGAGTGCTAAATATTCACCCTCCGCTCTGCTGGCTTGAGGACACACATCAGGAAGGGTTCAAGCACATGAGTACCTGAGTAACAACAGAGACACACAAGGAGCAGCTCTGTTTTGATTCTTCCAATGAAGCTACAGTCCCAGTAACTGAAAATCAAGCAGGATTTTTAATCTGAAGGTAAATAGCAGTGTCAGTAAATGGCCTCAACAGGCATTTTACAGGAAAATCAGAGAGAAAGAGAAAGGCAGAGAGGTTGTATGAAATGAATCAAAGGGCCACAGGCCAGGATTCAAACCTGGACTCGCTGCGACGAAAACTTCCACCCTCTTTATATGCAAATTTAGTTGTTACAGTACCTGTGTGCCTGTTACATTGAATCCGGATTTATATCCTTTGTCACATTTTTGTAACGTCTATAATAGTCATGACATGAAATATGTTGCATGATTGAAATCATTTAAAAAGAACATGGAATGCACATTTAAAAACAATCCAATTTTGATTCAGTTTTCAACACAAAAAATGGTTCAAATGTAAGCAGTTTAGTATCTGCATGCTGTGTGCATATAAATAAGTGGACCTGAAAGCTAAAACCATTCTATATTTTTGCTTTATTGAATGTTTTTTTTTTTAAATCTCTGATTCAAATTCCTAAATGGCATGACTTCAGTTTCGCTCAAGCGACAGAAAATTCGTGCATCTGGATGAAATAATAGTTGATGTGGCTGAAACTAAACTAAAGGAAGACTTGAGCGAAAGAAGAAAGAGCTTTCTGATACAGGTGGAAAAGATCAAACAGAAGGATCATCTCAGAAGAAGAATTTAAGACCTAATAAGAAATCCTAAACATGAAATCTACACATTATGCTCAAACTACAAATGAGGTAGAATAAGCGGTCGTTGTAGATAATGTGTAGGTATATTATTACTGTATGTTCAAATGCTGTAATTGGTATTAAGAGAGTAACGTACATTTGTTTAATACACAGTTAAATGTGTAGAGGTGAATGACATATGATTATAGACTTATTACAGACTTGTATACATAATGCATCCATATAAATGAATGGGCGCATTGAATAATGTGATGTCTGATTTAAGACAAGATAGAGAAATGATAGTTAAAATCTTTTTGTGACAGAAACATATTTCGTCAGATAACCAGTAGGGACAAACGACAGATCTGAGACAAATTGAAGAAAAAAAAAACCTTAACACTCACAGTTAGGGAATCCAGGGCCACTGATAGAGGAAGGACTACGTACACATCATTACGCAGCTGTTGAAGGTGATCACATTTCTGTCCTGTTGGGGGAGGTTTCTTCCAGAACAGCAATGTCCCACATCCTTAAGCCCAAAGGACTGATGAATGCTTTGATGAGCATGACAATGCTACGAATCATATGCTACAGCTTTCACAGTCATGACATCTCAACTCAGTCGAATACCTCTGGGAGAATTCAGGCCGACACGTAAGACATAGCTTTCTACGTCCATCATCAAAACGTCTAATGAGGAAATATCTTTATCTCTGAGTGTCCAGTTCGCTCGAGGAGTCATCCAGAAATGTATAGAAAGAATTTTGAGGCATTCTGGAGTTTTTCTGGAGACTCCGGCACTTTGCTGAGACACTTAATATTGTTTATTAATTTACTTCTTAAGAATAGTCATTCCAATGTCCATCCACCCATTTCCCGACACCCACTTCATTCCTTTGGTTGACCAGAGCCTGTCTCAGCTGTCACGCTGATGCCAACAACCGTCCACAATCACATTCACTTCCATTGACAATTTAGTTACCAATCAACCTGTCATTCAAGTTTTTGAAAGCAAGACTAGTCGGCAGTAACTGGGAGCCTTCCTACTCAGAGGTGATGGTGCTGCTCACAGCCCAGAAGTTTTCCAAAATCCGGACTTTCTCTTTTAGAAGTTTGTTACATGTGGGATCTGATCTCCATTATCTCAGCTTACGTTGCTGATTATGAGGGCCGGACATCAGTATTGCTAAGAACTCTGTCTCCATAAGATAGCCACTCGAAACAACTGCAAGCACTCTAAAAATTACCAAGCCTGCTTTGTGGTTTAATGTCCCACTCAACTCACATTCTTCCTTTTCCCTCCAGATTTCAGACACAATTACTGGACTGCAGCTGTCGGTTTCTGGCCCTCTCACCTCAATGGAAGAGATGTTTTCTGGCAGCAAGCCTTTCCTGGTGTCGACGCGGAACTGCCGGAGGTTGTCTGAGAACGTCATCAATCTTCTCTCCTCCATCTCCCTGGCTTGGCCCAGAGTAGACACAGGGATGGGCAATGACAGCGGGCCATCCATCACTCCTCTAACGCCTGTTCCTCCCTCCGTGGCACCCACGGTGGTGCCTGCCGGCAGCTTACTGCCCAGCCCCTTCTCACCCGGATGGGCGGCCAACACGCTGATGGTCAATGAGGACTATAGGTGAGACATTCAAATGTGCACCAGAAACATGTTTATGTGGGGAAAACTTTGAAAGGGATTGTCAGATGGGTTCCTGTGTGCTTCTGACTATCCCCTTCATACACAGCACTCCTGTGATAGAAAGATGCATCTTTTTTCTTTCTTTTTTTGCGTGTCATCTCTGAAAAGTGTCCTTAAAAATGAAAAAAAAGAAGTACGTAAATGGATTCTAATTAGCAGGGGAAGAAACACTGTTTGACTGGTCAGTGGAACGTGCTCAAATGTCAGCTTGCTCTATGTGCAGCACATCATCTACGATATAAATGAATTATACCGTTTCCAGTTTTAAATGGGAAATGCATTATTGATGCAACATTTTCTAACTTGCACTATCTTTCAAGAAACCTTCCTTACCACTGCTACCTAACTATGCCATGCCTTTGAAATTTCTATCCATTGCCTCAATATAAAATGCACACTTTGGCAGCTTCTTCTCACATTAGGAGCTGTTTGTGTTCTCCAACTGTTGTCTACTTGACTTTCAGTTCAGTTCCATTTAGTTCAATTCAATTCACTTCAGTTCAGTTCACCTTTATTTGCACAGCGCTAATTCACAACAAAAGTCATCTCAAAGGACTTTACACAGAAGACGAGTCCAGTATAGTTCAATCAAAAACAATCTAATTCAGTCCAATTATTTTTCAGTTCAGTCCATTTCCTTGTATAACATTGTAATTCAGTTATTCAAATTCATTCCACTAGAGTCCAGATTTAAAGTTGTTAATAAAATAAAATGAAATAAAATAAAAATCTGCCCCAACTGGTAGGGGTCTGTGGTGACAGGAAAAGGAGACCAAACAGCACAGCAAAATTAATAATAATAATAATAATAATAATAATAATAATAATAATAATAATAATAATAATAATAATAATAATAATGAGGATAATGATGATGATGAATTTTATTTATTAGCGCCTTTCAAAACACTCAAGGTCACTTTACAAAAATAAAACAAATGCAAACAATAAAACATAAAAGGCTAAACAGTAAATAGTGGAGCAGTGTGCTGTTTTGAACAGGTGAGTTTTGAGTCCGGATTTAAACAGAGGGAGAGAGTTGATATTTCGGATGTCTGGTAGGAGAGAATTCCAGAGTTTGGGAGCAGAGCTGCTGAAGGCTCTGCTCCCCATGGTGCTGAGGCGGGCGGAGGGTACAGTGAGGTGGATAGAGGAGGATGAGCCGAGGGGGTGGGAGTGTGAAATTAGGTTTACTGGACAGGTAGAGCTGGGTGTCTCCTGCAAAGCAGTGCAAATTAGTATTAAATTTACAGGAAACATTGCCAAGAGGAAGAAGGTAAGTTATAAAAAGAAGGGGCCCCAGGACAGAGCCCTGGGGGACACCTGATGAAACGGGGGAGGGGTGAGATTTGAAGGATTATAAGATGAATGAACTGGGTGCAGCCTGAAAGATAAGAATGGAACCAGTCAAGGGGGGGTGTGACTAAGGCCAATGGAAGATGATCTATGGAGAAGGATGGAGTGAGAAATACTATCAAAGGCTGCACTTGGATCAAGGAAAATGAGAATAGTGAGTAAACCAGAATCAGCTACCACGAGGAGGTCAAGTGATTTTGATGAGGGCGGTTTCACAGCTGTGACGGGGGCAGAAACCAGATTGGATTTGTTCATAAAGGTTATTTTGAGATAGACGAGAATGGAGTTGAGTAGCAACAATTTTGTCCAGGGATATCTGCCTGTGACAGACAACAGAGAACAATGTTAATTGCAATAACAGAATGATATTTACATGCAAAAAGAGTAAAAAGAACAAAGTGAAAGAACGAGCCCAGTGCATCATGGAAGGTCCCCCAGCGGCCTCGGCCTATAGCACCATAACTAAAGGGATGAGCCAGCCCTACAGAAAAGCTTTAACAAAAAGGAAAGTTTTAAGCCTAATCTTAAAGATAGAGAGGGTATCTGCATCTCGAACATGAAATGGGAGCTGGTTCCACAAGAGAGGAACCTGATAACTGAAGGCTCCATCTCCCATTCTGCTTCTGAAAGCTTGCATTAGGAGAAATATGATCTCTCCTGCAAATCCTCATCAGGACACAACATTTTGGATCAGCTGTTGAAGGCTATTTAGAATAATTTCAGGACGTCCTGTTAAAAAGCAATTGCAGTAGTCCAGTCTTGGAATAACGAATGCAGAGACTAGTTTTTCTGCATCACTGTCAGAGAAGATTTTTGCAGTGTTAAGAAAAGCGGAAGAAGTCAGTTCTACAGACTTGTTTAAAGGTCAAATCCTGTTCAAAAATAACTCCAAGATTCCTCACAGTAGCACTAGATGCAAAAGTAATGCCATCTAGAGTCACTCAGAGGGTGTATATCTGAAGTGCTCAGGCCAAAAAAAACAACCTCATAAAGGCAGTTGTTTTTCAAGATATTATGCTTTGTCTTACAAATATGTTTGCAATTTTCAAACAGATAGTGCCCCCCTGTCTTTTTTAAAATTACAATACTGATACTCTTAGGTTGATAGGATGCTTTTATATTCCAGTTTGCTAAAAACAAAATAATGTATTTGATAAACAAATGTCACATGTATATCACTTTCTGGTAAGATTATTCTGATAATCAGTCTACATCACTGTTTTATGCAGGAGGAGGAATGAACGAGGTTCAAGCTCTTCTTGGCTCTTCTTCTCTCCATATTGGCTTATGATATAAGCAACAAGAGCACATACATGTAGATCCGCAGAATCTCAACAATTCTGCAACACTTCCAAGCAGTTTTAACTTTGAGAACAAAAGCTCTTAACAGTGAATGAGTTTAATCTCAGGTCAGATGAAAAAAATCTAGTTGGTAGGAAGTTGGTATAATCTGCAAACATATACTTTACAAAGAGAAACACTTACGTTGTTAATTAGTTACATTCATATATCTTTACTGCAGATTTAGTGTTTTTTCTGGTCAAAATACTAGTTAGTTTTGCTCCTAAATGCATTTAAAATAATTCAAATAGACCATCCTGACAGAAAAAAGGTGTTTGCTCCAGCAGCTCATGACTCACTTTCTCTGAGACTAAAGCCGGCAATGAGGGCTTATTTTTCAGAGTCACGGGGCAAAATACATGAGGAAGTCTGTGTTATAGATCTGTCATTCCACGCCAGCTCAACAAAGCTTTAAAGCTGATTTTCTTGAAAAAACAAAATGAATGCAAGTGCTTCTATTAAGTTTATGAGACCCTTAGACCTTTCAGAGTCAGACTCGATAGTGAATTTTCCAGTAGTCCCAGTAGTAGGATGATTTATTCTGGAACAGTTGTTTCTGAATGTTTTACCTAGAGTGGAATCCAGTGTTTGATGTATTTTGACTGTATATTTTTTCAGGATTAATTATTTTAAGTGAAAGAGAGAGAAAAGGTTTAATTATTATGATTGTTATGTCTGAAATGTGCCTAGAATAATACCCACATGTAGTGCTGTGTCTTCTTTAGGGCATTGTTAAAATGAACAGTGGAATATCCCACCTTTAAAATAATTACAGAGATTAGTGATTAGACATTTTAATATCCACTTTCAGATTTCTCTTCAGCCCTTCTGAAATCCTACATTCCTCCATCATTTTATATCAGAAGATAGAAAGATGATCCTTTCACTGATGACAGTGTTGTGTTCGGTGGTTTTATTTTATTAGCACATATTTGTTCTTCACCTCTGTAACCCACGTTGTCAGGAACACCTAACACAAGCCAGTCCAACAGCTCTGACAAAAACTGTACTTTCAGCTGCTCCATGATCACATCTGGATTTGTTAAACCAGGATTTCTTATAGTCTTGTTAAAAAAAAAAAAAAAGAAATGGATCAATAAATAAAATTAAAGCCCACAGTAGACGACATAGACAGCTGTTCTAGAAGAAAAAGAGTAAGTCTTCATGTGGTTTATGGAAGACGAGGTTTAAGAAAAGGCTCACTTATATAATTAAAAAAAGATGCAAAAAAACTTTTTTTGGGGGAAAGAAAATGTAACAGGGAAAAAAATGCTTTGCTATGTTATCTCATGTAGGAAAAACAGTATAATAAACCAAAAACTGTATTGTTTTTTCCTCTTGTTATTTTTTTTATTTTTTATTTTTGGAGGTATGTAAAATAATTTTCTTTCCACGGTGTTTGCTTGTGCATTATAGGTGGCTGTCGTACGTGTTACTGCTGCTGCTTGACCTCATAGTGTGTCTGTTCATCCTGCTGGGACTTGCTAAGCAGGCCCGCTGGCTTCTCATCCTGTAAGTAAACACAATCTTGTATCTAGAGACACAAAAATGCGAACATTGACTGGACCGGGTGTCAGAGTGCCCTGTCAACAGAGCCGTTTGTGCTGTTCCCCCTGTAGGATGACCGTACTGGCATGGCTGGCTCTCTTCCTAAGCTGGGGCTCCCTGGGCTTGGAGACGGCCACTGTCGTGGTGAGTAGGCCCAGAAAAACAGCTGTGGTGAGCGGGGCCAAAGCTCAAGGCGAAAAAAAAATTGAATGGGATTTGCAGGAAATAGCTTAGAGAAGATAGCTTCAGGCAGCCGACCCCTGGTGACAGACCGGAGCGATGTCTGTGCATCTGTATTTATGTGTGATTTCTGTGGCCGTTGTGCCAAACTGTGAATAGACCTGCCTAGTCGGGAATGCTGTAGTCATGGCAGAGGACCAAAAAGGCTGGAAACTGGGGCAGAGATTAAAAATTCAATGTGCGTGTGCATGTCTGTGAACAAAGTGTGTTTGTGCGTTGGAGTGCACGTATTACATGCAAGCGTGCTTGCAAAGTTTGTGGGCGTTTGGCTTCAAGAAGTAAAGATAAAAGATGAGGAGAATGGCTTTTAGCAAACACGAGGAGGGGGAGAGGAAGAAGGAGCGAGTGCATCTTCAGATGACTTTTAGAGAAGGAGGGAGATCGGCGAAGTGGGGAAATATTTAGCTTTCTGTCAGCAGTACAGGCTTCAAGCTGTTGCTGTGCCTTTGCCTCTTTGGCATTTAAATAAGCATGAAAAGAAGCGTGAATGTAATCCTGGGAATGTTAGATTTGCTTTCAGAGAAGCAAAGGCCCAGCTGTGCTTTTAACACCGGAACATGACATTAGTAAAAAGCAGTGTACTGTTTCTTAGTGGCAACAGTCAAGCCTCCATTTAACATTATGACATCTATCGAACACAGAGAGCGACGTTTTTCTTTGCAGCAGAGGACGCTCATCTTTACTTTCAAGTGTGCTCGTTCTCTCTGAGAGGGAGACTTCTTTGATCTGTGTTAAGAGGGTAAATGGTGGCTGTTTTTCTGTGGCGCAGCTCAATTGAAGAGCTTCAGTGTCATGTGGGGCTGGCAGGAGATGTCCCAAGGCTTGTGGGTCCACACAGAGCTGCTCTGTCCCTGGTCACTGACAGGGAAACAATGGGCCAGCTGTGGGCCTGCCTGCTCTATTCTGCCCTGGGTCATTACTTTCCCAGTCAGTTGCCAAACTCTCTGTGTGTCTCTCACTCCCCCTTCTGGTGGGGCGATCTCCAGCTGAGCATTTGTGTGAGTACGACCTCTGAACTGAAGTGTATTCCTGTTCAAAATGAAGATTCTGCATTGTATAGAAATGTTAAAGGAGATGTATCATGTCTTTTGGGGTTTTTTATTCGTTGTGGTTGTTGTTGTTTTTTTGACTAGTTGACAGTTGAATTTTTTGATTTTGGTAGTCACGTCAGACACACAAATGTATGCTCTTTAATCATATAACATATTTAAAAGAGCAGATGCACTAACGGAAAGATAGTTGATTCAGAACAGCAGGGTTGCAGACAGATCAATATCTGCCGCTATCTTTGCTGCTGGTGTCAGATATCTGCAGAATGAAGTGTGTCAGTCGGTCAGCTTGTCTGCTAACTTTTTCCCTGCGATCATGTTTTTCTCACCCTCCCTCTTTGGAATCTTCTTTCCATTTCTCCCGCCATTTCTCCCGTGCCTCCTTTCATCCTCTTTTACTCTCCATGTCACTTCTCCTGCATTGGCAGGCTCTCAGTGACTTCTGCTCAGATCCAAACATATTCGTCCTCAACGCCACCCAGTTCAACACGGGGACAAGCTCAGGTACAGCAACAATGTCCCTGGGATGCTTTCTGGAAGATCTGCTTGTTTTCCATGTCTGTCATGCGCTTCATTTACCAACCAAATGTGCTTCTGTCAGCAAATCTACTATAATGATGGATGAATGTTCTTTTCCACTGTGCAATGATCTTTTGTGTCCTGCTGTTTTGCTGACCATTCAGAAGTGTTGGATTATTACCTCACCTGCAACAGGCGCATGAACAGTCCATTTCAGCAGGTAATGTGACCTCTGTTAGTCACATGTTCACATATCAACATATTAGACTGTAGGCGTGTAGCTCTCACGCTTAACATGAGCGAGCAGACTGAATGTCAGACTCTTGTCCCGTCCTTACACGCTACAGTCTTCAGATAAATAGCCACTGTATCAGAATGATAAAGACGAAGCTCAGCAGCAATGCAAAATAAAAGCTCTTGATTTTACTGACTGCATTGACCTTTTGGATTTAGCTGCTGACCCAGTCACAGAGGGCCCTCTCAAACATTCACACACATCTCTCCAGTCTGGAACGAAACGCTCTCCCGCAGTTTCCAAAAGCTGAGGTATGTAAATAATTTGAGCATAGGGGATACATGTAATGCTACATGTGAACCGGCATGTAATGGATTTTCTCACATTCTGCCAAAAAAAAAAAAAAAAATAAATATATATATATTTTTTTTTATTACAGAAATCTCTTAGAGAGGTTCAACAGATACTCAACTCCACAGAGGGCAACTTTCATCAGCTGGTGGCACTACTCAACTGCAGAGGTCTCAATAAGGTAACCACAAAGGAGCAGGAACCGCTGATTATTAAGCCAGTGCTTCTTCATTTTCTAATGGATTGATTTATTTCTTTTTCTGCCATTTTCTTAGGACTATATTGACTCACTCAAAGGCCTGTGCTATGATGGTATGGAGGGATTGCTCTACCTCTCCCTTTACTCTTTCCTTTCTGCTTTGGCCTTCACTGCTATCCTCTGCTCTCTGCCTGGTGCCTGGAGGAGCTTCCCCAGGTGAGAACAGTGTTTGACTGTGGTGTGCAAACACAATGGAACTTTCTTGCTCAAAAAGACTGGAGTCTACTTTAAGAGACTGGCTGTCTTATAACTTTATTAGACTTATTCAAGCGTTGTTGCCTAACCGTATCATTAGGTAGAGTGTGATTTCTGCCATTAGTGCGGTAGTCTCATACATTGTGTTCCTAGTATGTACAAATTACGCAATCACACTGCTAGGGACAAGCCTTCGTGCCTCAGTGAATCAGGACGCCATCAGTCTTCTCACATATGGAATTTTTAAAAAGGCCCAAAATGTTCACAATCAAATGTACAAAAAACAAGGAATGACTCAGAGTGACCAAAGTGGTCATTTAGGTATGCAAAATGACTACAAAGAAACTCAGAATAACTATGATGTAAATAGTAAACACTTGCATAGCAACTTTAAAAAAAAAAAGGGGACAAAATGACAAAATGCATTATAATGTGTTCACCCATTCACACAAACATTCATATTGCTCTTCTTGTTACGTTTCTACTGGACTATGGCGACCAAAGAAATGATGAAAAACTACCAAAGTGAGACTCAAAACAACCATATGATGATATATGATTGATTTATAACTCATTTATCATTGCAAAATGAACATAAATGAGATGGAAAAAAAGAGACAGAAAACAAATAGAGCCAACCCCAAACTGTATCAACATGGTTTGTGGTCATTTTGTGTCTCTATCAGTCTGAGCATCTCAGGTTCTTCCATGCTTCTGTCCAAGGGTCCATACTTCATATCCTGCCTGTGGATCCATAAAAATGGATACAATTACTCTAAAGACGCAGTGATACTTGTTACTTCTCTGCTCACACGTACCCATTTTCTCTCTCTTTCATGGGCGGCGACAGTGAATCAGAGGAGTACGACGACTCGGACTCGGAGAGTGAGGACCCCTTCACCTCCCATCAGGCACGTAGACAGGCATCCTCGGGGTCTCAGCGAGGGGCCATGACCCCCTTCTATAATTACCCGGGGGCCGGGTGGACACCCCCCTTTTCTAGCGCGCCGCCCCTCCCGTGAGTAACACAGACACTCAGACACGCAGACAGACAGACAGACAGGCAGGCAGAACATCCCAGATGTTGCGAGAGAAGAAGGTTGCTCTTGAGATACAGTCTTATTACCATGAGTCTTGTGTTTCTGTTTCTACATCTGGACCCAGAGGCAGCTTTACACTCTTGCCCCCTCTCAGTTTAGGGCTCAAGAAGTAGCATGGCACCACAGAGACCACAACACAGAGACTGACCAAGCATTGCCAGAATGACTTTTTGCAGACCACATAGTCTTTTTTTTTTTTTGGTGATTACATGCAACTTGAAATCAAATTCACTCCCTTCAAAACACAGTCATGGTGACGACACACACAGTAGACGCTGGATGTAATGTGCACCCACCCTCACAGAAGAGGCGGCAGATTAGACATTTTTACTGTTAGCTCTCCAAACTCCTCTCAACATATACACATGCAGGATTAGCTCAGACCCACAGAGCTGCCAGGTTAAGCACACGCATTGCAGACAGACACACAGACAGGTCAATATGGGCTACAGTGTAGGCAGAGAAACAGACACAACTCCAGAGGTCTGTCTGTCTGTCTGTGTGTCTGTCTATTCGTCTGTCGGGTGTTTCAGGACAGACGATGTAGGCGGCTCGGTCATTTCACAGATCTGGTCTCAAATGGCGTCCTGTCTCCTAAACAGCAGTATGCTACTGCTGTACTAGGGGGAGGGGGTCATTGACGAGGCTGCGCTCGTAAAAACTCCGGCGATGTGAGGCTCAGGTTGACAATAGGTAACCTCCCCTCAACACACACCTCTCCTGCTTCCCCTTTCATCTGTCTCCTCACTGTGGTGTCCAAACCTCTCAGGCTGTCTCTCTAGAGCTGTCCGGCTGCTTCTCTCTGTCATTCCTCCCACTTCCTTTTTGGTTCTCCCTCTTTCACTCTCTTCTCCATCACAGAGGAATCCAAGCATAGGTAGTGTTACCTAATCTGGAATATTTTATTTTCTATGCTAATGCCATTTGATCATCTTGACTGCTCCCATAAATAATTTATCACAAATGTGCAAGCACACTGATAACATTTAAGTGAGTCTGTTGGCACTAAAAACGCAGTCCCCTCTAGACTGAATCTGCTTTAAAAGGTTTTGAGTTTCAACAAGCAGATAAACAAGTTCATTAGGGAAACAACTTTGCAGCTGTAATGTGACTGGTGAGTCAGTCCTAAATGCATTTAATTGCAGATTATTGTATAAATCCTGATGTGCATCAGTCAGGAGTGGACTGTGTGCTTGCTGCTGGTGCTCAGTGTCTCACTTGAGTGCCAGCGGACCTAATACCTACTAGCTCTGTTAAGTGCTGTGTTTTTCCGCACATTATTGCTAATCACTCTTTCTCCTCTTTCCATTTACCTGTCCTTGGGTCCTGTCACCCCGCGGCCCCCGTCTCCTCTGTCTTTCTCAATGTGTCTCACCCCTGTTTCCCTCTCTTTTTAAACCTCTACTCCTCTCCCTCTCTCTTCTGTCATCGTCTCTTTCTGTCTCTATACAGGACTCCAAACGTTTCCTCCAATGGCAACCCTGGCTATGAGAGCCTACCCTTGACTGACAGGCAGTCCCCACCCCCCTCTGTGAGTTCCTCTGTACTTGTGACACCATCGCTATCTGTGCCGTGTTGTCATTGCTCTAAGTGTTCACTCTCACTTTTATAACTAGTGGCAAACGGGCTAACGTGGTGGCAAGTCCTCGACCTTGCAGCTGCGTGGCTTACGGTTTATTTTTTTTTATACCAAACCTTACATTAAATGAAAAGAGGACAAAGACAACATGTCACAGTAAAACTGACAAATGTTTCTCATTTTTGGAATAAAAAAAAAAAAAGAAAAAAAAATCAAGAGAAGTGATGCTGAAAAATATGCTGGAAGATCACTCAATTTAGCAGATGAATCAATGCAACAGTAACTGAGGTGGTACAAAAACAGTGTTCAGTTCAGATCATCAATTCATATCAATTAATTCCAAATCAGTTTATTAATCCCCAGAGGAGACTTATATAAATTCTGCAGCATCCCAGAGAGGGGTCGGGTTGTTCAGACGTGAAGCTCACCGTTCTCTGAAAGACTCGTCTTTCTATCAACAATTCAAAAATGATGTTTCTCAGGAGATCGCATAGTTCACTTGGCTGAACAGACGTCCCACGTAGAGGCTGCAACTCTCATGCAGCTGACTCTGGTTATAGTCCCAGAGAGTGGCCCTTTGCCACAAACTCTTAAATTCTCAAACTGAAAATGCAAATAGGTTGGATATTCCAACATCTTATCTGTGGTACAGAAAGGATTTAGAGAAACTGGAGAAATTTCCTCCTGAAAACCAGTATTAAATTGTAATTTTCTTCAGGCCCTTCTGTGGAATTTAATAAAAAAAAAACTAGAATAATTCTGTCATAGAAATCAATGCACGGGCTCAGGAACGTTTCATTCATGAATGTAAATTGAAACCAGTTCAAAACAATCATGCAAAGAAAAAAAACCTGCAGAAAAGATCCAGAGCAGCTCCACCTTCTCTGGAACTGAGCTCATTTATGATGGACTGAGATGACGTGTAAAACTTTCTTGTGTGTTCATTAATCATGTTTTGAACCTCAGTCATGGATGCTCGGTCCAAAAAGTGGGGCTATTAAGCTCGCTATCAACAAATAATTAAATCCAGCATCTGTGCCCGCCGCATGGGTGACTTGCAGATCTCCGAAGGCTCCATTCATACCGAATGATAAATACAGGTTTTGGAGCAGCGTTTGTGGTCATCCACATGACGTCTCCTGGAGGGAAAACCCCTTAGATTTCAACAGGACAATGCCAAACCACACTCTGCACATATAACAGCAGCATGACTCGGAAAATAAAACTGCACATATTTCAAATAGGCCCGCATGCAATCTGTCGCCCACCAAAAACATTTCCTACATAATGAGACAAAAAAAAAAAGAATTAACAGAGGAGGCCAGGGACTACTGAGAACCTTTCAGTTCTGGTGCAGGTGATCTCCCCAGTTTCCAAACCTTAACAATTTTTAACTTTTTTTTTTTTTTTAAAGATGTGATATAACAGATATAAACACATTCCTGTCCCAACTTTTTGAAATGTTACTGACATTCTGCATAAATTCTGCATAAATGGTTAAAAAAAAAAATCAGTTTCAACATTTGATACTTTGTCTTTGTACTATTTTCAATTAAATAAAAATGTTAAATAATTTTCAAATCAGTTGTGTCCCAACTATTATAAGAAAGAGAAGATGCTATTACTTGAAATTACACTTACAGAAATGCATTTATGCTGACTATAAATATGTTTTGATTTAAAAAAAAATTCAATGCCTCATTATATTAATGACTGTTGATCAAATAGTGAATTAAAATGATTTGTCTACTTTTAAAGTGTTTATCTTCACACACGAATAACAGATAATTTTCTTTTTTCTTCCTCCTCTCTATGTAACTTCGGAACATCTCGACCTCTGCTGCTGCTGCTGGATCCCTTCGTGTTGTGTGGAAGTACAGTACTCTCCCAGCATGCTGACTGGATACGGGGGAAATCAATCACACCCCTCCCACTCGAGAAACCTGTATTCACGTTGATTTTCTTTTTGTTAAAAAAATGTATAGAAAAAAAATGTCTAGTTTTCATATGAATGGACACTCTAATGACATGAAAAAGAAACTAATCTAAAAGAAATGAATGCTAGGTGTGAATTTAAGGTGCATTATGTCAGTCCTACTGAGTATTATTATCATTATTATTATTAAAAGCACTTAAAAGAAGCAGTTGTGAATGGACTGCTAATGTAACCAGCTGTGATATTGCTGGTTGTGCAAAGCTATGAACCAAGACCACTTGGTCTAAATTGTCTCCCCTTGTTTGTCCAAACTGTGTAAACTGTGAACAGTGATGAGGCAACTCAGAATGGCATTGATGCTATAACATTGTAGTTTTATATTCTTAATGTATCTGTACCACTGATTTATTTTCAAGTTTTTTTTATATGAATATTGTGTAAAAAAATAAAATAAAATAAAAAATAACAAAACACTGGCACGTAGCAACACAACATATTTTTTTTTCTGTGTATGGTTATGCAGTTTCTTCACTTGGTCAATTATTTTTTTTTACTATTACTTTTTATAGGTGGCAATTCTGTATTTTTCCTTGTATTACCTTATGGTATTCTGTATATCTCACTGTCTAGAATATCTTAATAACCATAATTCTTTGTTCTATAAAAAAAAAAAATAACTGAGGGCAGTGAAGACCCCGCATTAATGAATGGAGAACTACAACTGCCGCTGGAGTCTTTAGAGTGGAGAACTACAAATCCCATGCAATGACAGCAGGTACATAGCAATATGTTTCTTGCTACTGGTGCTACAGTAGCTCTACCGTAACAAGCAATAATAACTATGTATAGCATTGGGTTTCTGAGATCTCTCGAAGATGTTTTGTGTATATATGGTATGGTTTGAGATTTCATTGAACCCCCCTCCCCCACCAACAACTGACCTTGTTAACCCTTTGAATTGAGTTTTTATGGTTATCAATGCTCCTTTTGAATGGCATCCTTTTACACTTGAGAGTCTAATATAAATAAAACATAACTTAAATAATCCTAAACTGGTCTTTATCATTTCTGCTGGTCTATGCAAAATCCATAACACAGAAAGAATGTTTTCCAATAAATTCATACTTACAAGAGGTCAATGTTTAATATAAATAGACATCGTCATAATGAGCCTCTGAGCTTTTTAGGCTCATGTGTAAGATATTAAGTAGTGGGTATCAGAGACAGTGCAGCTACTCTTTTGAATATGCATAGTTCAACAGGAAAGACAAAAAGGTTGCATACAGTCACAAAGCCAGTGTTTCTGCATGTGGTGAGGGCAGTGTTCCTTTCTACATGTTTCTCCTTCACATGACACACAAAAAACATTTCCATCGAGTTTAGTTTCCATGCAGCAGTTAAGTATCACTTTTCTGAGCAATCTGTCAAAATAAACAAAGTCAACCTTTTTTTTTTATTAGCTTCATTCTTGTAATAACAAAAGTTTAAAAAAAGAAGGCATGGTGTTCACCTTGACATATCACAGGATTCACACATTATATATAGCTGCAAACGCTACCAAGAGGCAAAACTGAGATGTTTGAAGAGTATTATTTAGTATATGGAGAAAAACATCCAGAGACATTGGTTTAGTCCTTCATTAGCTCACCGTATGACAAAGACCCTCACAATTATGGTTATCAACCCGGGTAAGTTGACCCAGGTTTTCTCAGTCTGAATGTAAAAGAGGCGGCGCTGGCACCAGAAGACAAACTGAGGCATAAATCTGAGGCTGAGTATCTCCCACCAGAGAAAATAAGACCATAATCCTTAACAATACCATTGAGTATCCTGGCACGGGAGACAATTCTGACATCATTCTTTCAAATGTAACCCTGAGAGAACAAGACAATATTCAATTCCAGCTGGTACACAAGCTTACTAGCAGATGTCGCATTAAAAATCATTTTCCATGACATCAACGGGAAGAAAATATGCAAAGAAAACATTGAAGGAAATTTGCAGGATGAAGTTCTTTTTTTTTCTCTCTCTTAATATCCAGTAATTGATGCCTTAAAAAATGTTGAGCCCTGGCCTTTCAAAAAAAAAAAGAAAAAAAAAGTAAAAAAACACACAAGGAATAAAGACAGACTCCAGCTGCTGCAGGAGTATAAGAAAATTGGAAGAAAATCTTATAGTCTTACGACTTTTGAGAAAACAGCCTGCCATTATTTCCAAATCTGATAAAGTCAACGTGGACAGATTTAATCCTTCGATCAGTCTGTTTTAAATAAGCACTTGCCATCCCCTTTGAATCTATGTCTCTTGCATGGAAGCTGCTCCAAGTGAATCAAGTGCTCAGGAAGTGGAGCTTTTACATTCTAGCTCTCATTGTGGACCTGCTCCCAAACAGGTTTTTGGCCTCCAGCATGCTACCATGACAACATGCCCTTGTAAGAAGGGAAACAACTGTGTTACACTTCTAACTTGAGGGTTTTCAGTGTCACAAAATGATCTCTAAACCGCTAATCCTCCTCTGTACAGATCTGAAGTGATGCTATCATTGTATCTGTGCCTGTCTGAGCACACACAGACCATTAGTGCTTACAAATCTCATTCTGCAGTGCATAGGTTAACAAAAAAGATGAGGTGGGAGGTGGTGCAGCTACAAAAATGGATATTTTGATTTGACATTGTATGTATCGTACAAAATGATCCAACTCTGAGACCAACTCTGAGAAGGAGCCACATTCTCCACAACCACTTTCATCTGGGGTGATCATTTTTTTCTTCATGCACAATGTCTGCAAAGAACTGCAAACAAATAAATCCTTTCACACAACTTAATGTTATTAAATTAGCTCATGTTTTTCTCCAACTGGCAGCTTTGTCATCATAAAATGCTTCCTCCCAGTTTCAAAAAAAATAAAGTATCAAGAGAAGCTTGGATAATGCAGGTACGTGAGTCATAGCAAAAACTTTAACGGCTGTCACAATCAAAAAGTTCTTCAGGAGTAAACTTTTGCTTCTGTTTCTCTTTGGAATTTCCTTTGTGTGTCAGTGTAGATGTTTAATGTATTTTAGTGCATTCCCTGAAGAATGTATTTAATGAAGTGTTTTAAAAAAAAAAAAAAAAAAAAAAAAAAGTCTGTAATTTTCCCAGAGGATTTTTTTCTCCATGCTACACAAAGTCATTTATTGTTGCGGCTGTCAGGGATGAGCCAGGAACCGTCCTCTTCCACCTCTCGTCGGACAACCAAGAGCATCTCTGCTAGATCCTGAGAAAGCTGTTCACTGAGAAATGTGCTGCAAGAGAAGCAAGAGCAAAAGAAGATGACATTTAACAAGACCATGAAGACAAAGACAGTGAGCTAATAGTGTCCAAACACAAACAAACAAATGAAGTAACTCCCATGTGACCACTCATATGGAGATGAGTCATTCACTGAGACAGAGTTCAGGCGCACACAACAGCCAAAATGTGATCTAACTCAGAGCAGGCCCTCACGCACAGATAATATGTCTGCTCCGGCCATCTCTGGATTCTTGGTGGAGTTGCAAACTCTTACCGTAGTTCTGCTTCTCCTCCAATGCAGACAGGACTCTTCAGTTTGGAGTCCAAGTTGTAATACTGTCCATTAACTTGTCGAACTGCAAGCCAGTGCCGCCTTCGGAGTGGGAGAGATACGATCCCCAAAGATACTCGTGAAGGTACGTTAAGAATAAAGCCGTGGACCTTTGACACACAAAGGCTCTGAACCCTCCTGGATTTTTGAAAAGGGGCAAAAGGGCAGTATTACAGAAAACTTCCATCTCTAAATATTCTTAGTTCAGTAAATTCCATAAGATTTTTCATATTGAGTCACCTCACCAGACTCCCTGAATCTACAAATACAACCTCACATTTATGTATTTAGCTGTTGATGGTTAAGAGTGTTTAGTGAGAAGAAAGTCAAGTCTTATTTGCAATATGGCTTTGGTTTGCTTTGCATGATGGTCTAGTATGATGGTGTACTTCTAGTAAAAATGCTTATCTCTCAGAGTTTAACAAAATGCCTTTGTCCTTCATTTAAGGAGCTGCAGCTGACATTCTACACAATTTAATCATTCATCTAGGGGTGTAACGGTACATGTATTTGTATTGAACCGTTTCGGTACGGGGTGCTCGGTTCGGAACGGAGGCGTACCGAACGAGTTTCCACACGGACGTATTAAGTAGAGGACCGCATGTTGTGGAGCAGAGACAGTTCCCAGACATGAGACATTAAGGTCTCCCATCTGGGAACACAAATATAAACAGGAACAAAGAGAAGTTGATAAAACCAAAGTGGTTTGCCGACATTGTTCATCCCAGATCGGGTAAATTTCTGGCAACACGTCTAACCTGTTAACTCATTTGAAACGGCACCACCCCAGCGTGAACATCGCTACAAAAAGAGAAAGACGACAGTAGTACAAACACAGCTCCCCACCGCATTTAAACAGCCTCTCCCTGGTGAGTCAGATCGGGCTAAAGCAATAACAAATGCCGTTGGTGTTTTTATAGCTGCAGATTTAAGACCCTAATCACCCTAAACGCTGGTTTCAACACATGATAAAGGTAATTGAGCCCCGATATCAATTACCTTCTCGTCCACATTTTAGCCAGAAAATCATACCGGGACTTTATGAAAAAATTAAATGATTTGTTTTTAAAGAAACAAGTCTGAGCCTTATTCATGTTATTTAATCTGAGCAACAACTTGAAACTGTTCAGTGTTGCAACTGTTTAATTTTGCACATCAGATGGATATTTTCTTTAAGAAAAAGTCTGAGCCAATTTTATTTTTATTTTGTTTTTCAAAATATCTACATTTCAGAATATTGTATTTATATTTTTGAGCAAAATTCTAGCTTTGTATAGGCTAATGTTCCTATTGTTAAAAAGCACAAAAGTGTGTAATAATCAACCAGCACATTTATATTTTGCATTTTATTTTCTTACTGTACCGAAAATGAACCGAACCGTGACTTCAAAACCGAGGTACGTACCGAACCGAGAGTTTTGTGTACCGTTACACCCCTACATTAATCTCAAATCAAACACAACTGCTTCATACGAATAAAGGAGAAATGTGCACATTTAATTTATAAGGAAATTTCTTATCTCTTTCATACAGGATTTTGAGGGGAAAAAAAAGGACTGAAAATACTAGACTAAAAGTTTCTCATCACATGGGGCTCAGTGTGTCTACTCACCTGCGTTTGTTCCACCACACTGCAGCCAGTTCCCTGCTGAGCAGCGCTGCCATAATGACATTAACGTCATAATTTCCCGTCCCCAACACTGACCGATGGGGGTTCACGACACACTGTGGAGCCAACCTGCAATGATGTAATGGAGAAAAAAAAATGAGTCTAATGCATATTCAGCTCAGCTCACTTTTAAATCATATCATTAATCTTTTTAGATGTTAAGAATGGTCCTTTTATTTTTCTTTAGAACAACCCAGGTAATTCAGTCAGTTTTTTTTTCAGATTATCTTTTAGTTGTCATCAATTTATCTGGTAGAAAACTAATCACAGGAGCCTTTAACATGTCTGGTAGGTTAAACTGGAAATATCAAGGACTTTACGGATTAAAAATGAAAGACATGCAATGAAAAAGGCCTGTGCTGTAATTACATGACCAAAACAAAATAATTGAGACAAAATGGTTTGTTGTGCTACTTTCCATTCTGCGATGATGCCGTTGTTTTGTTAAGATCCAGCTCAACCCTTTTCAATACACTAGTAAGCTTTTCCCATGTCTGTGAGTTATTGCTATGAGTTAACTTCTAAAAACTGACTATTACATTTCTTTTTTCTTTTAAACTTTTGCTTTAATCAACAGCTCAGCTGTTAATGGACCAGAAACCCTTGCACACCTTTTAGCTGAGGTCACAAATTAATCGCAAACTCTCAGTTCATAAACAACATGCAAACAAATAATTGGCACTAAAATAGGACAATATCTTTACTTTTAAAAATACAGCACCCTTAGAATTCAAGAGTTCAATGTAAAAAGCCTTTTTTTTTGTTTTCATTCTGCTTTGACCTTTCATGAAAGCTTTAAGTCCTGCACTTAAAATGAAAGGCAAAGTTTGTTAAAAATCATTCTTAATAGTGATAATTCCTAATCTTCAATGGGTAGTTCACAACGGAGCCCTGGACAGAGTAAGACTAGAGATGTTTGAGGGTTCGTGGTTGCAGTCAAAGCCATCACCAGAGTCCGAATGTCTCCTTTATACAGACTAAACACACTCATACTAGTGTTGTTGATTTTCTCAGTATCTGAAGCTTAATTAAGAGATGCATTTTAACACCAGGATATCTGTAAAGAAAGGCAAGTTTATTTATGTAGCACATTTCATACACAGAGGCAACTCAACATGCTTTACAAAGGCATTAAGGTGAAAAACTATAGAAAAAAAAATAAGTAAATTAATTAAAACAGCATAAGAATGTAAATAAAATGCATAAATAAAAATCATTAAAAAATAGATTTAGACAAAAAAGGAATAAAACAAAAATTAGGATCAATAAGTAAGAAGAAGTGCAGAATTAGGAGCACCATAAGATGAAACAAAAGCACAGGAAAACAACAGTTTTTCAGTTTAACTTTAAAATTTGTCTACAGCTGGAGCACATTTAATACCAACAGAAAGTTGATTCCATCTGTGTGCAGCATAGTAGCTACATACATTTTTACCCTGTTTGGTTCTAACTCGAGGTTCTACCAGCTCACCGCCCCATAAGGATCTCAGAGCTCTACTTGGCTTGTTGTCTACAGGGAAGACCTAACTTACAATAACAACAACAACACTTTAAAGTTTATTCTGCAGGTGACTAGCAGCCAGTGGAAAAATCTCCGAGGAGAAGTGATGTGCTCAGTTTTCCCAGTTCTTCTCAAAACTCTGGCAGCAGCGTTCTGAATGGGCTGACATTAGATAATCATCTTTTTGGGAAGACCAAACTGAACAGTATCACGGTAGTCAAGTCTGCTGGAGAGGAAGGCATGGATGAGCTTCTCTAAATCTTCTTTGTTCATGGGTCTCACTCACTTTTAATTTTGATCATTTTTGTTTGAGGTGATAAAAGTATTTTAGTTACAGTCTTGATGTTGCTGCTGAAGCTCAGAAGCTTTTGTCTTGAGCTCTCTGGATTCAAGATGGGCAACAACTATTATTCTTTCCATTTTGTTATAAAATATAATTATTTCTGTCTCATCTTGATTTAATTGAAGGTAGCTTGACTCAATCCAGCTATTCACTTGCTCTAAGCACCGACAGAGTGAGCTGAAAGGATTATAGTAATTTGGTGAAAGAGCCAAGTAAATCTGAGTGTCATCTGCATAGATGTGGTAAGCAACACTGTAATCATGTATGATCTGACCTAGGCGAAGCATGTGTAGGCTGAACAACAACAACAACAACCCTTTGAGGGACTCCACAGATCATGGGATCAGATTTATGCTTATTCATGGAAACAGCAACTCATGCCTTCAAGATATAGTCTAACCAATTGAGAACTGGACCTGATAATCCCACCCAGTTTTCCAATCTGTCAAGAACGATTTTATGGTCCACAAGATCAAAAGGCTGAACAAAGACCCAGCAGCACAAGAACGGATGTTTTCCTTGAATCAGTGTTCAGATAAATGTAATTTAAGACCTTAATTGGTGATGTCTAAGCTCTGTGATTTTGTCTGAAGCCAATACTTGTAAAAATTTCGACATCGACATCCGGATACTTGGCCTAGTGTGACTTGGTATCGGAAAGAAACAGAAATAATCGGTATTGCCCAATCTCTACACTAAAAAAGCTTACAACGAAGTTACTTTACCGTTTGCAGATGTCATCCACTGCCTCCTTGGTGAACACCCGCTCCTGAAGCACGTTGTTGAGAGCATGAATCGCGCACAGCTCCAACCTTTGCTTCTCATGAAAAACTTCTACTTCGCTCATACTAACGCTAGAGAAACAAACACAAAGACATATAAAAACAGAAGCAAATAACGTTAACTACAGCAGCCACATTACAGCTAGCCAATCCCATCCATGCTAGTTAGCATCTCCTTACCCGTAACAGACTGGTGCCAGTCTACAGATTATACTATGAGCACTACTCAGTTGCTGACAGTTTGGCAAACAAGGGTAAAGTGAACTGTCACTAACCAATAATAGCCATTGAAACCACTCACCTGCTGATAAAGCAGTTCCCTATTTAAATGATGCTGGATACCGACAGCTACATCCAGAAACCGGAAGCAGAGTCGTTGTTGTTGTTGTGATGTTGTTGAGCAACTGTCACGGTCCAATAAAATTGTATTTATAAAAAAATTATGCGAAAGAGCCAATCATTTCAATCGATTTTACTGAACTGTCCAAAATGAAAAACCGAATAAAATACACGTTACGGGCAACTTCACTTTTGGGTTACTGTACACGCGAGGAGCTCGGAGGTTTTTCAGAAAGATCAAATATCTGTGACGCTGTGTTCTAGCGCCCTCTAGTGAGACTTTCCCTGATGATAAATATTGGCATTGGATATGTTCGTTTCTGATTTTGGTCAGATAATAAAAACACTTAATTTATAACTTACAGCTTTTAACTTATAACTTAACTATTAGATAGATAGATAGATAGATAGATAGATAGATAGATAGATAGATAGATAGATAGATAGATAGATAGATAGATAGATAGATAGATAGATAGATAGATAGATAGATAGATAGATGGTAAATGATTTAATTCTTTTTAAAAGGAAGTTTATCTTAAGGTGCATTGCATACAGTGTTTTTTTTTTTTTTGTTAAAACTGTTCTTTTCTGTCTGAAATGATGCTGCCGTGCTACATATGCCACAACATGTTTCAAGCTATGAAACATTTATGTTATCAGGCTATGAAACAAATGACCACTGACCACAGATGTGTTGACTCCCATGTGTCCTCCTGAGGGTAAAGACATCTCAGACTGAGAGAGATGTGAAGCCATCAAGAAATGCACGGACGCAATTTGTGGTTGTTTCTGTCTCTGACTATGCATATTTCATATGTTTTGGTCTCATTTTGTTCATTTGAAGTACTTTAAATGTTGACACTGTGGTAATTTTAAATCTCCTTATGGTTGCTTTGTGTGTCAGTTTGGTGGTGTTACCTCTTATTGTTGTCTTTGTTTCTATGTCATACTTACGTCTTTTCACTTTATGTTTCTTAATTTCTGTCTCATTTTTTGTTATTTTGCTTCTCCTTCTAAAAATTAAGTATATGTATGGAAAAATAACAGGGTGCCCAGTCAACCTGTTCAGTGATCTACCTGTAAGAGTATTGAACTATATATACATGCTAGAAATAGTGATTAATATCATCACAATCAGATGTAACTTGCTTGAGATATTTTTATTGTTGTGTCTGATTCTCTGCACTTTGTATTGTAATGTAAACTGAACTACAATGGATGAAACTTGGGTATATGAGAAATCCAAAGAGGTGGAGGTATGCCCTTAAAAGACATGGCTATATGTGTAGGGGACACAAGTGGAATGGTGAGGGTACATTGGGCAGAGATAAATAGGGTGAAAGATTTTAATTACATAGGGTCAACTGTTTGGAGGAATGGAGAGTGCTGAAAAGAGGTGAAAAAGAGTGTGCAGAAAGGCTGGAACAGGGGGAGAAAAGTGTTAGGTGTCATAAGAGTATCAGCATGAATGAAAGGGAAAGTGTACAAGACGGCACTGAGGGACTAAGGAAAAGACATGAGGCAGAGTTGGAGGTAGCAGAGGTTAAAATACTGAAGTTCTCTTAGGGAGTGATGAGGATGGATAGTATCTGGGGTGAGTATATCAGTGGGACAGTGCATGTTAGATGACTTGGAGAGAAAGTCAGAGAGGCCAGACTGAGATGGTTTGGAAATGTGCAGAAGAGGCACAATGATGGAAGAGGTTGGAACTGCCAGGCAGGAGGCCTAGAGGAAAACCAAAGAGGATATTCATGGAGTTGTGAAAGAGGACATGAAGTTAGTTGGAGTGAGACAAAATGAAAGGAAGAAGATGAAGCTCAGGTTTATATTTTTTCATTTCTGTGACAATATCATTGACTAGGCCCATGGAGTTCTTTACACTGTGTGATATTCAATAACAAATTACAAAATTAAGCATATTGTTTTTTGCCTTTGGGCAAGAAACCAGTTGTTTGTAGCATATAGAGTGGGGGCAAAATGGTGCTATGTTTGTCTGAATGAAGGACAAAGAATGATTTCCCTCCCCCTCTTTTTTGTGTGTGTGTTGGGTTATCCTTTAAATGTCTGCACTGTTTTGTGGGAACCTGTATTTGCTCTTGATGATCATTTTTTTTGAATGCCTTCAAATCAAAGATTGGATGAAATAGAGCTTCAATTCAGTTTTCTTTTTATCAGTGCTGCTCTAATAATCAAAACATTTTGCTCAATAATTTTCTGTCTACGTCTCCTTGATAGATGTGATAAACTGGGTGTTTCTCTCTTTAACGCTTGCGCATCATTGTATTCCGTTCAATAAGATTTTTCATGTCAGTATTGATCGGAGGTGTGAGTTTTTTAAACTGACCTATGGCTGAGCAGCATTAGTCATACTTTTGACTCTGTGTGGCTGGTATGGATTCTGAACGTGACGGAATAAAAAACTTGTATTACAATTGGTTCAATCTCTCTGACGTTTCACGCCACGAGGACTTCTATTGGTCTGTTGCAGTAGGTTAAACTGGAGATTGTATTTTTGTTCCTGTGTCAACGTAAAGAAGAAAAGAACAGTAATCAGTGGAACCGGGCTAAGTTTATACCAAGATACTTTTTTCAAACTTTAACAGAAAAGTCTTATTATATCTGAAACCTGCCAGACATCCGTTGTTCTGCAGATCTCCTTTTTGAAGATGGTAAGCCAGACAAACGAGCTTTGCTAAGAGCTAACTGGAGAAGCCGCTAGCAAGGCTGTCGATTTTTGTTTTTCCTTCGACTTTGGGTGGGGGGGTCTATTTGGTGGAGTTTCTGGTATTTAGTGGGAGGTATAATACAAATTTGAATATTACAAAAAGTGAGTTTATTGTAATTTACACTGTATCACATTTTTTAAAAACCACCGAGAAGTGTCGACATCGACTGATTGAGGCTAGGCTTGTGATGCTAACTGTAACGTAAAGTTAACGTTATCTGTCGGCTTGATGAGAATTAACGGACGTTTTAGATATTTTTTACTTTCTAATAGTTATTTGACATTCGAACCACATGAGACGAAGTAAGTGACGCTCAACCTTGTTAGTTTTTCTTCTGTCGGTATGCGTATCATGTCGTAAAGACCACCGTTTCAGAGGTAAACTTTATAGTTTTAACTTTACGGTTATATTTGTTGTTATTTGTACGTGCAAATGTTTTTAGTTATGAGGAGGAAGACCCAATACTGTGCGCGCGAGAGAGATGGTGTTGTGTGAGTGTGTGTGTGTGTGTATGTGTGTGTATATATATGTATATATATATATATATATATATATATATATATATATATATATATATATATATATATATATACGTACAGGGTATTCAACTTTCGGGTGAAATTTCTGTAAAATGTTCATGCTACAGTGACATCATATCATGAAATTAGGACATTTAACCAGAAGCATCCTATGGTCATCTCTTCATGTCAAGCATTTTCTCAAACAAAAGCTAATAACAGTGCTGAGTATACCACAGGAAAAAAATGTCCCGAGGGCACTGTTCACGGTGAAGCGGTTATCAGCATAAGATACGTCCTTTTTCTAAGCCTTTCTGTGACTCCTCCAGTCTATCTGTGTCTCTGCCGCAACCTGCTGATGACGCTATAAGCTCAGTGGCAGCGTCCTCTGAGAACATAGCGTTTTTTTTTTGTTTGTTTTGTAGTTAAGTATCTTGTTAGACATATGTCATGCAATAGTACTGAAACTTTGAACAGTTCGACATGTGCAAAAAGTTTAACGTCAAAATTTTGGGGAAAGTCAAATTAAGTTCATTTGTAAAGGCTGTAGTGCATTGTAGGTTAAATTTCACCTGAAAGTCGAATATCCCTAACTTTATTTGAGTAATATGTGTATATATATATTTATATATGTATGTATGTGTGTGTGTGTGTGTTATTATTTAAGCTGATTGAACTTCACTGGTTTAAGAATGGCTATTTTTTATTATTATTATTATTATTATTATTATTCAACACAGCACTGTATCCAACAGTGTGGGGAGGAATATCCTTAAAACAGCCAAGTTTCCTGCTTGGCTTCCGTTTTAGTGCACCGAATAGCAATTAGATGTTAGAAAACTCAGTTTTGATACTGGATGAAATGTTGAATACATGTATGTGGCCTATTGAAGATGATGCCCCATCCACTATTTACAAAGACAGTACATGATACTTCATTTTCTTTTAGGTGACACATTAGGTGTAATGTAATAGATTAGAAATACAATATACAGATATGGTCATGTAATTGACCAAATCTGTCATGCCAAAAGGGAATTTAGATCAGGTATTGAATGATTCAACCCAAGCCTGGGTGCTGAAACTCTTTTTTAGGAGTTTATTTAACCAAATTTCAGGTCACAGCAAATGCATTTTCAGTTTGCATGAAGTTAAAGTGCCAGTTCTCAGATCAGACTGGCCCTAATCCAAACACTCCAAGCCAAGCCAAATCTGGCACCCACTAACATGCCAGAGCCAACTCTCTTTTGAGAAACCACTGCCAGAACACAGCCAAGTGTGTCACCACTTAGCTGGTCAAACTGGGTTAAGGTAGGCTATGTGGAATATTGACAGCGAAAAATGTGTCCCTAAAATTTTTCAGTGGACCGTTATCAATATCAGGGTTGCAGCTTACAGCTTTAAAAGAGGCATTTAATTTCTTTCTTGTGAAAATCATTTTAGTCAACAGATTATTAAGTTGTTATAGCAGCTTGATTATTTCTCCACACATTAAAAAAAATCTTTACTTTAGAAGATCCATTCTTGTTAATTTAGATTAGATTAGATAAACTTTATTGCTCTCCCAAGGGGGAAATTCAGGATTTGGTGTTTGTACAAAACTGATTGAGTGCCAAACCATTGTTATATCTCTCTCTAGAACTCCAATGTGGAGAATTTGCCACCTCATGTTCTTCGCTTGGTCTACAAAGAGGTTTCAGCTTTAGCAGCAGACCCACCTGAGGGCATCAAGATTTATCCCAGCGAAGAAGACATAACTGAACTTCACACGTCCATTGAAGGACCAGGTAATGATTGTAATGTGGCATCATTTCAAGCTGACATTACCTTACCAAAAAGACCTCTGGTAGTATTTTCACCACTGAGTATTATCATTTTATCTGTATTTTATTAATTTAAGTCTTTAAAATTACATGCAGCATGTGCCTGACATCAGATACACTTGTCAACTTGTTACACACAGTTTTACAGCTTAAGTTTGGCTCTGTTGTCTTTGTGATTAATATCTGGGAGGGCATTGATTTTATCTAATTTATTACAAGTCACCACCACATTCATTATATTTTATTGTCATTTAAATGTGACACAGATACATAGCAATACTAACATAAATTTTATCTAAACTTTTAAGAGTAAACTTAGCAAAGTAAATATGGTTTATCATATTGTTCCATTTGTTCTTCAGCAGCCATTTCCTTGGTAATGACGAAAAAAGTGGAAGCTGCAGTCCAATATCTCATTAGTTGAATTATCAAATCATTTGGGAACATGTGCACTATTCTTGAGTAGACCATATTATTTGTGAATTTAAAAAAAAATAAAGAACACCTTTTTCCCAGTTACTTCAGTTTTCATAAAATGTGAAGTAATTTATGTTTTTTTTCCCCTAAATATATCCTAGTAATTAATGTAATAAAGATACATGTTGGTAATTGGCATTATTATTATTATTATTATTATTAGATATCACAGATATCTTACATTTTAAGAGATGTAATATGATTTTTGTGCCTAATAAGACTGATAAATCACAGTGAAACTTATTTTTCTTCTGTGAAGTTACCTTATATGGAAGACCAAGCACTGCACATTCCTTTGAGTTGAGGCTTTGTGCAAATAAATGTTACAACTTTTATATTTTGACTAAGAAAAAAAAAAATGTGAGAAACACAAAGATGTATGCTGTCATTCCTTTTCAGATTAATTTTCTTTGAACTAATACCTCTTTCCATTAACTGATAATAAATTTTTAAATGTCTTTTAACTTCCTGGTGTTTTGGAGAAAATGTATCATTTTCTATAGTTGAGGGTTTACATCAACACCGTGGAATTTAAAATCGGAATAAAACTTTAAAAAATTGATATTCTTGTATATTATCATTTATGTTTGATTCAGATTCTCTTCTTAAAATCAGAATCAGAATTGGTGAGTCAAAAATGTACAAAAATCTAATCACCATTGGCCTGGAAACTTATCATCTGTGCATCTCTAGTTGGGACATACTGTTCGAGTAATGAATTCTTTATACTCTGACAGAGGGAACTCCATTTGCTGGTGGCATTTTCCGAATGCGTCTGGTCCTCGGGAAGGACTTCCCTGCTGTTCCACCCAAGGGGTATTTCCTGACCAAGATTTTTCACCCCAACGTGGGTCACAAGGGAGAGATCTGTGTCAACGTGTTGAAGAGGGACTGGAAGGCAGAACTCGGCCTCAGACATGTCTTACTTGTAAGATCGATCATCAGTTGTTGCTGTTATTAATATTTTTGGTGTTTTCCATTATTCTATAAGTTTCTGTCTTTTAATGTTTTTCCTCAACAGACCATCAAGTGTCTTCTCATCCATCCAAACCCGGAATCGGCTCTGAATGAAGAGGCTGGGCGTTTGCTTTTAGAGGACTATGCAGAATATGAGTCCCGTGCCCGCCTTCTTACAGAAATCCATGCCATGGGTGGGCCCGGTGGTACGTCTGGGGCACCTCAAGATCCGAATGATGGCCCACAGCCAAAGAAGCACGCAGGTGACCCCACGAAGAGAGCAGGGCCCAGTATGGCAGCTATACCAGCAGGTCTGGGTAATGGAGTTAATGGAGCTAGTACCAACAGCAGCAATAGTAACAGTAGTAGTAGCATTAATAATGTAGCAGGAAAAAAGAAAGCAGATAAAAAGCGTGCATTGAGGCGACTTTAATACCTCAGCGAGATAATCTGTGTGTGTTTGTGTGTGAGTGAGTAAGAGAGAAAGTGTAAATATAAATATTGACGTGTGCTGACCAAATTTTTGTTCCCTTTTTCTCGCTACTCTGAGGTGAGATTGTTGAGATTTTCTACCTTTTGTTTTGCCACCAGTTTGGCTTGTCCTGTTGGCATTACAGTTTTAATTATTTCTATACCTGAAGATAAAGTGAAAAATATCTGTTTCTCTTTGAAAAGAAGGAATACATGTTCATTATAAAGATCATGCCATTACTTGTATTTTTCCTTTGGCCTACTCTAATTGAATGATATATAATGGTTTTCACTGTGCAAAATATGACCTCAGATGTCTAAAAACAAGACACAGATCCCATTGTCTTATACTTAATACCAGCTATTTTTAAAAAGTGTTTCTTTATAAAGGCTGCTGTGATGGTACTGTGTACTGTATAGCCTGTTTTGTTTTTGAGTCTCAATAAGCAATTCAAATCAGGTTTTCAAATTGTGCTCAAAGGAAATATGGAAAATGCTGCTTAAATGTATGCATGGTTCACCATTGGGAGAGAAATGTTGCCACTGTTTTGCAAAAGTAACATCTTTTGTAAAATGTATTTTTCATATTATGATCTAAATTTAGTAAAGGTATGGAAACCGTTAGCAATGGAGTAAATGAAGTCTGTTATTTCATTTCTTTCTGAAATTGTTTCACTGTCCAATATTTTTAAGTTTGATTGAATTGTCCACATTCAGCCGTGTTTTACTTGTGCGTGAGGATGAAAAACAGTGACTGTCAGGGAACAGGGTAGGTGCGCAAGTTTTATAAATAAAACAAACACACACACATATATAATGAAGACAGCCATTTGTTATCTGTATTACATAGACTATGGTGTGACTCTCATCTGCAACCCCTGCTTCCCTAAGAGCAGTATTTACTCTCAGATGCCTCGCTCTTTTACCAGTCATGTGGGTACTTGAGACGGCATCATGATTGATGGAATCTTCTTCCCACCCATTGCACTGGCAGGGTTTCTAAATGCATGTGGGGTTATTTGTTTTTTTCAAGGATATGCACTCAAACGTCTTAGTTTTGATGGAAGTTGCCTCTGAAACACCTGTTTAAGTGCAAACTGTTAGCTGGATATTTTGTGCCCACTTTAAATTATTTAAATTAATAAAACCAAGAAATACAGAAAAATGAGTCCTATTTGATGTTGCTGCTTCATCTTATTCTTCACATTAAAGATGATGTTGAGAACATATAGGAGGGTGATGCTTCTATTGTGCAATAATATAGAATTGCACTTCATTTTGTTTATAGTGGTCTCCTGTTCTGATGGAATAATCATTATGAGGAGACAGCTAATTGCATCCACCCCAGCAAACCAGTGAGTGAAAATGTACCCAGCAGAGCGTCATTGGATCATCTAATGAAGGGCTCCACTGGCCTCTGCTGCAGACATGCAGCAGCCCACCCACCTGTGGTAGAAATGGCAGCCTGCCATGCAGGTAATTAACAGGCCCTTCTTAGACACCTGGGGTTCTACATAACCATGTACATCTTCCCTTAGCTCCCATTTTGGAATGTTCACCACCTGGTATCCACCTTTGCATATACTTCCATGTATAAATACTGAAGTTCACACCTTCACTTGGATTGTTTTAAATCCTGCAGATGCTGCTCTTTCCGTGTCACGATTCAGACTTTAAGCCTGATGTGGGACTATCGATCCCAATTGACAGACCCTGATTCAAATTTCCCAACAAACATAAACCCACTTTCATCCGTGTGTAGTTGATCCAAGGATCGTGACGAGGCGAACGACGGATGAAATGGGGAGCAAACGGCCAACTTCACCTTGCCAATCTCAGATTCACCTCTTTCCTCACCATTTCGCGGCTCTCCCACTACCCCCTGCTCCACCTACACTCAAAGACTCGGATTGTCAGTGAAGCTCTGAATCTAATTGACAGTTTCGTTCACGCTTCAGTACGCTGAAGCTTTTGCGCCAGTCCTCTCCCCTTCCCCGTTTTCATCGCTTTCATAATTGCCACCAACATAATGACACAGTTGCTGTGGCAACCGTGTCTTTTTTCTCTCTGGCGTGTGCACACAAAAAAAGAAAAATAGCACATACACACTACGGATCGTGGAGGTCTTCCACTGAATACCGACTGATTAAACTGATCAAATTTTCTTACATTCTTTGCATCTTAAGTTGGTTCTTTTTGTTGTTGTTTTTTGTTTTATTTAACTTTTTTTTCTTTCTTTTTTTGGAAGAACAACAAATGAAAGTTCTGACTGGCATTTCTATCGGACCCAGCAAAATGTAAACGTTTAGGGTCACCCAGTAAAAGAAGAAAAATGAAGGCGATTGTGCAGACTGACGCCACCAGTTGAATGGGCTTGATGACCAGCAGCACCGCGCAGCCCGGAGTTGAGTCTCATCAGCACCAGTCTGACGGACCAATCACAGCGCTCCCCCACCAGCGGACCTCCGCGAGGCCAGTCGCAGTCGGGCGGTGAGACCTATATCACTTGGAAATGATTAAGACAACCAGCTTCTGTCAGATCTACACTAAGAAAGTTCAACTGAGGGGGGAGATTTTGATGACACGTTTTTGCGCATCTGGCATCTAAAACACCTGCGTCCTCTGCGGGATAGTTGCTCCAACTTGTGCCGCGCGTTGTTCCAATGCAGCGTGTAAGATAAATTGTCACATGTATGACAACATCTCAGAACATCACGGTCTCCGCTGGCTCCCTCTCTCGATTCCCGCACGCGCTTTTTTTTCCCCCCTCTGTTTTTTCTTCTTTTCTATCCGTCGCGTTGATGGATTATCAATAGCCCGATGGAGTCACAACAAGAGCGAGCGAGATCGGCAGCACTTCTGGAAAGGATGGACATTTAAAAACAGGTGGTAGATTCAGGAATCGTTCAATCTGTCCTCATCATCTGCTACAATAGCAGGCTGCCATCTGAGGAAGCGCTCAGATATCCAGTGCGCAGGCTCTCCAGCATCAAACCTCAGAGCAACGCACAGGTAAGACACGACATTATGCACCTTTTTTTTCTTAATGCAACATCAAAAGTAGACTTGATTGATATTTATTTATTTTTTATATCTGTGTGCATGGAAATAAGAGCATGACATCTATTAAGACACAGCAGCGATTTTGGGGACAATCAAACAAAACATTTGGTTGAAAGCTGCGCCACAGTAACATCTGTAGGCAGGCTTTTTTTTCCCCTTTTTTGGGGGGGAAGATGAGTTTTTCCATCTCTTAAAACTCTTTAATCGACAACAATGAACACAATGCGACATTACGGACATGTTAAGATCACTGATAACACACATAATAAGACACGGACGCATCCAGCTGAACTACACGCACACACCGGCACGGATCCACCCACGCACTTTTAGCCTACTGATACATGCAAGTCATGTTCCTAACCCGCATGCTTCTTCGTTGCAAGTTGCAACTTATTAACCTAATGATTTGGTCTGAGGAGTGGAAGTCCAGAATCAGTGGGGCTAATGCAAAGGCACTGCGGAGCAGTCATTAACTGATAAGACGCCTTCTTCTGTAATTAAATGTCCTTTACACCCAAGGGGGGACGCACGCAGGATTTTTTTCCGCCTCTGTTTCTCACCACAACGCGCTTTCGAGCGGCGTGTGCGACGAAAAAGTGGCCATTTTGTGTCATTTCCAACAAACACCTGTTGAAATTATTACAATCCCGAGCGTGCACGCGGCGGCAAGACAGCACCCTGCAGTGAAAGTTCGTTTGCTTTGATGCAGTCACCTGCAAATTCAGGAATCTGTCGGAGTCAGTTTGTCCTCCATCCAGGGGCCATTCACCCAGGGGCCGCATCTGCACAGTGTTGAATCTGCGCCCTTCACCCTCCAGTTTCTCATCCGTGCTTCTCTTGGTGCTACTGCATTGCTTTTCAGTATCATAATACAGAAGGACCTGGAGGAAGACATATGAAGCCTTTGCATGTTGAGCCACTTTTCTGGAAAAGGAACGCATTGTGAAACTTGAGGATGGTGTTCGATAGATTGACTTAATATGCTTTGCTGTGACAAAGCTGCACATGCACGTTTATTAGAACATTTGATCAGAAGTAAATGCAATCAGAAAGCAGATTGGATGATAATAGAACATTGAGCGGCGTTCACAGAAGACTGTGAAATTCATCATTGTCATCTTCGTTGAGCAAAAGATGGGCAGATGTGATAAAATGCATCTCTTTCAATGCCTTCCATCTCTTACAATCCTTCTTTCACTCACACACAGACAGAGCTGCATTGCTATTCTGAGAGAGTTAGCTGCCTCAACCCACGCACAGAATCTGAGAAAGAGAGAAAGGCAGAATGATGGAGAACGAGGGAGCAAGAGAAAGAAAGGAGAGAGCCAGAGACTTGCTACAAGGAGATTTACAGAAAAGCTCACTGTAGTCTATCACATGCACGCAACGAGCCCCTTCTTTCACAGTTTTAAGTTCGACACAGTTAATTGTTCAGAGGCTGATGTACAGTCTCGTTTCGCACTCCTCTGTTCTTGTGTGCTGCATGGACTGCATTTGCAGCTCTGTTTGGTGGTGCTGTTTGTGCGATGTTGTATTGGTAAGTGCTGGGAGAAATGTACTTGATTCTATGCCACCCACACAGTGCCCTCCCACTCGTGGTCGTCTCCTGCATCTATACCTCTGGCTCTTCCCGCTCGCCACAATCTCTTTGCTCATTTAAATTCCTACCCTGCATTCATCCCTCTGCTCTCTTTCTCTCTATCATTGGCTTTTCAGGAGTATTCCTTCTGTAACCAAACAAGCATACACACACAAACACACACAGCTTCCCGCAGGGCACATAGTGCACTTAATGAAAACATCTGTGTTCTGTCCACATGTGCACATGCAAGGGCCAATAAGTTTCATCTGACCTAATGTCCGTCACTTGTGTTACAGTGGGCACTCGGGCGACACGTTCCAGATTTGACTGTCGACATGTAAACCTGAAGACGGTTCTGGAAATCAAGCACAAGCTCTCGAAGATCACGGGACGAGAAATTCTCAGCTGGAAAAAAACTCGGTGGCAGAAGTGCTGCTTCGAGTTTCTCATTTCTCCTCCACTGAACTCTCCTCAGAAGGTTAGAGGAGCATGTAACTGAAACGAGTGGAGCCCTCGGTGATTTCAGCATTCTGTCTCCCCCATCTGTGCCTACATTCTCTGCTACAGATAGGGACGTTTTGATAATTACATACAATTATAATTTCTGTGGGAGACAGATCTGCCTCTGTCTATTATTGCCAACACTTCCAAACACAATAACTTCACACATTTACATATTTCTTAACAATAGTGATATTCTTTGAACCTCAGTGACAGATCGGTAATAATTTTACTTCGACAGACATGTCACATGTCGAAGCAATGTGGAATTCATCTCAGATCTAATTAGGGATGCAGCTGAGTGACATGTGCAGCATTTTGTTTCTAAAAGCTGACTAATATCATGGCATTTGCCTCATCTTGTAGTATATTTTATAGACAGGCTGTCCTTTTTTTGGTTTGTGCTTAGTCCTATTTTTCTGTTGTTACAGTTACTTCTAGCACTTGAGCAGAGCCATCCTCATTATCACCCACAGTCCAGTCACAGTAATGGCCTGTGCCAGGAAAGTGGTGAGGCAAACCGTTCCAGTTGTAGAAAAGATTTAGATTCTGCGTCAATGGATGTGAAGAGTGCCTAGAGCAAGATAACATGGAAAAGAAATTAGACAGCATTAATGGCCAGTACCAATCAGTGGCGCAGTCACTTACCTCCAAATAACTGTTTAAAATGTTAAAAAGCATCAAATTCAGATAAACAAATCAATCTCATGCATGTTTTCCTCTGAGAGAATAATTGTTTTCCAGATAAATAAGTGCCCATTCTGACTTTACGCAGTGCCATAATGAAATAGTTAACCAGGGATGATGAACGTAAACAAAACACTGGCCATAGACTATTGTTCAAGTGCCACAATCAGCACAGTAATGTACAGGAATGCCAAATTTTATTAAACTAATTTTCAGCTAATTTTCACAGAATTTTGTGCTTACAAGAAATAATTACATCCACTAGTACATCCAGTATTTGATCTTCTGTTCAGTGGGACACATAGGATGAAGCAGTGGTCTGAATGTATGAAGTTATTTGTTTTCCTTTTGTCCTTTTTAGTGTTCTAGATTTGAGTAGAGTATCTGGAGGGCAGGAGATGAAGTCATTACACTTTATTAATTCCTTTCTATGAGCAAGTTATACACACACTACACTCTTGATAATTTGGTCTGTTGCTATTTCAAATTCTTCTTGACCCTATTTCTATTAATACTATGCCATCATAAATAGAGACTAAAACTAAACAAGACAAATTTGACCTTCAAGCTTCACTGAATGAAACGACTGATACGTTGTCAATACCCAACAGGCTGTACATGCTATATCCACACCACAGTGACCACATATCACATGATATTTTAGTGGGTTAAATTGCAAAAACGGATACAACGTTGTAACTGCATTGACTCAACAACAGAAAATAGATGTCTTAGTCATGTAAAAATGACGCCCACTACCAATCTCAGAGTCCTTGCTGTCTCCCTGCTTTCCCTGCTCACTGCCCTACTTACCACCTCTGCGGAGACCTCTCCGTCCCCACCTTCTCAGCTCACAGACCACTCAGGGAGACCATTCACCGAGCAGCCCAAGACTGACTCTAGCCCCTCGCTCTCGCTCCTTGCCATCCAGGCCGATGTCGGGCCAGCTGCCCTCCAAGGCAGGCCCAAAACCCCTGAAAAGCTCAAACAATCCTCAGGGGTTGCTCTGGAGGAACCTCCGAGACCCTTGCCCCAGGTAATGTTTCCCAAGAATGTGACATCATCAGAGGCCCTTGCACCACCTTTAGGTGCAGCCAAGGTAGCACCTATTTCACCGCGCATGATGGATTCATGGGCTGATGTATGTAGGGGCTACTATGATGTAATGGGACACTTTGACAGTGCTTTCAACTGCTCCAAGGACACCTACATCTACTGCTGTGGAACCTGTCACTACCGCTTCTGCTGTCCGGAACGTCGCCGGAAACTGGACCAGGACAGCTGTAAAAACTATGACTCTCCAGACTGGGCCAAGCCACAGACAGATCCCACAATCTTACTGGAGGACATAAACTCTGACCCAGACTTTGATCCGCTGAAACAGCAGAGCCACAATACGGGGTTTGTCATTGGTGGTGTGGTTGTGTTCATGGTGGCTGTCGCTGTGGGCATCAAGGTGGTCTTCAACAAGGTGCAACAGGAAGCCAATCAAAGGGACCTCAATATGCCCAGGTGAGGCTCAGTATATATATTTTTTCTTTCATCACTTCAGACTATTGGATTTATTGCCTGATCCGATATAAGAATAGTGTAATGAGCATGTGTTTTTAGAACTCTATTCTGGGCTTAGCATAATGTTATTAGTCATCATCTGAAACATATTTGATCTTCTTTAAGTGACAGATTACATGGTTGCTCTAATTCTCTTTTGGGTTTTTCATCTCTTACTGTATATGGATATGCTCTGCAATTAGCATATGTGGTTTGGTTTTTGAAGTATCAGGAGTGGAGAATTCCAGTTGTTGATGTACTTCAAGCATTTGCCGCCCTCTTAAATGTGTTAATGCACAATAATGTACACTGAATTATATCTATGCATTGTTGGACAACTATGGAAAAAAAAGGTGAAAAACCTGATGCCTTGCAGTAAGAATTAATATTCACAGTTTGACAGCATATTCTCTAAAATGTCTCTCCATGGTTTGTGTGATAATCAGATAACAGCATAGTATTTGGCACATTTCCTTAGGATGAATTTCATGTGCCATCTTCTGTTGGTAAAATGTTCATTCAGCTCTGCCTTTTGCTTGTGCTCACTGCGTCGTTAGAGCCCTGGTTGACATGCTGCGGCACCAGTCGAGCCCAGTCCAGCAGGATGAGAGAAACAACAGCGTGGCTCTGACTGTCGCGGACGGACAGGGGACGCTAGGAAGAGCTCAGAAAAATCTCTATGCCCCAGGACTGCCCAGCAAAGACAACAGATGTGAGAGCCTAGAACCTTTGCTGCGCTAGTGAATATTAGCGGCATAATCATAGCCTTTGTAGCAGCATCCTCTGTGTGCAGAGGAACATTGTGCTTGTTATACCTTCATATCAATACATAAAAAAAAAAGAGATATCTTTCTGTACTTCTTCTGATACCTGAGAAAAGATACTTCTGACTTCCTGGTGTGGTGCTTTTAATTTTTTCAATCCCAAATTTTAAGAGTTAAATGCTAATTAATCTGGAGATAATCAAGTTACGATGACTGATGATTAGCATTCAATCTTATTATGTAAAAAGCTCCACTCAGTTTCAAACTGCCTAATTTCTGAGCTGATTACCTTATTTTCCTTTTACCTACAGTGGGCAATCTGCAACACAATTTCATCCACTCATCAGGCTCCAGCCCCAAACACACTGCAACCATCGGTAAGGCAGCTGGTAAAATCAGGGCCTCTGTGTGAATGATACGTAATCACTGTGATTCTTCATTTACTTCATTCACTTACATTTTGAGCTCTAAAGTAGACTCATTCATTTTAACAATGATAATGATTATCATAGCTCCGGTTTCTTGTGCTAGAGTCGAAAGCAATTTGAAATATATCTCGTTGGATGTTGGCAGATTCACACTCTGGTACATGCGATGCGCTATCCAGAGGAGCAAATCTCATTTAACACACAGTCGTTTTCTCACTGTGGTCTCTGTAGAACGCACCCCTCGGATGAACAATGCTCAGCTGGCAGCTGGAGGCACTCTGCTCTCCAGTAAGCACAACAACACCAAATCCCAGCCTGCCTTCCACCACTCTCTGCACAACCTGGCCCAGCTGCCACCCTCCTATGAGAGCGCCACCAAGCCTGAACTCAACAGATACTCCTCACTCAAACGCCTCGGTAGGTGCCATGGTTTTCCACAAATGAAACACCTTATCTTTCCTCTGCTGTTTATAGGAGCACTGGAGTGTAGTGATATTCCTACTATGACCTACAACTCTAAAATGCACGATCACGTTCTCCTGTATGTTTATTTATTTACTTTTTACTCTGGTGATTAAAAAAACATTCAATTAATTGGCTTCCAGAGAAAGGTCTTGATGAGTACTCATCTGGTTACTGCACCACCAAGCGTCGGCCTCATACGGCTCAGCCCGCCCTCCAGTCCTCTCAGCACCATCTCCACTGGGGTGGAGACTACACCCTCAGCGGGAGAGGAACCCTTCCCAGGCACGCAGTCCGTCCTTGGATCCCACCACCACCCACTGGCATGCCGGCTTCGCCCACTCCCAATCCTTACCCCCTGGATCCCCCGGAACCCCAGTACAATCCCAACTATGACACTCTCACCAAACCCCCAAGAAAAGTGAAGTCCACTGACCAACTTCTCAACATGGGTGATGTACCAGGGAACACTGGGACCTTGTCCAGGTTGTCCAAGAACCAGCAACACCAGTACTATAAAGCTATGGCTGCCTCCAACAAGAATTCCAACACGCAAACCCTCTCCAGGAAGACCCAGGACAGGCAGGAGAGACAGGAACGGCTGCTCATGTCTCCTGACCATTTGGAGGAAAGAATGGGAGTCAGTGGGATGGGCGTTGTAGATCCATACTCCCACACAGCAACCGGGGGGATTGTGCCCACGCTGCCTCGCCAGCAGAAGGCCCAGTCCCAGCAGAACGTCTGCGCCACGCCCTCCCTCGACCGGCATCACATGATCAAGATGAACTCTCACCCCACATCTGGACGGGAGCAGGAGAGGAACGCGCCCATGACGGGGCACGTGAGTGGTGGCATGGGTTGGGCTGGGGAGATGCCTGGAGCCGGGGTAGTCATGGGAACGGGGACACTAGGGGGCCACAGTGCCAGGAGGATGGCTTTTGCAGCAAAAAGGCAGAACACCATTGAGCAGTTACATTTCATACCGGGAGGAGGTAGTGGGGGGTCGGGAGGAAGTGGAGGAGGCAGTCAGGGAATCAGGACCGGGAGCAAGAATGAGGTGACAGTGTGAAGTTTGTGCCTAGTTGTAGAGTCTAACACTTATCAGATATATGGGAATAGATTGCATTTAAATATTAGTTACTACTACAATAAATAAATAGGAGTATAAAGTATAGTCACAGTACGTGTTCAGGCTATTCAAATTAGTTTTCTCTTGTAATTAAATTAGCTTGAATATGACTATTTATAATATTAAAAGTATAAGTTGGGAACACCTGTTCCATGTTTGTGATAGCCTATGTCAGCCATATTTTGTAACAGAATTTGCCATATTGCTATATGCAGCAGTGCCATTACTTCTAGAAAGACTGACTGAATAGGTGAAACAAAACTAACAGAGGATTTGTTCATGATTTAGTTTTTATATACATTTTTCAAAAAGTACTCAGGAGCCATATTAGATAGGGAACCATACAATATATATATAAAAAAGGCTTGACAAAGCAGAGGAGCACATGGAACATTTCATCGTAGAATTTCAGAGAACTGAGCCAACGACCTGGCTGTCAATCTGCTCAGCCCTGGCTGACAATGATTCGTTAAACTGGATGTTATCGGAGAAAAGGCAGATGGACCAAGTCCTTCACAAAGACCTGTTAGCCTGGCGGAGGATTCGAGAGCTGACATTCTCCTGAACAGACCTCATCTTGAAACAGGGAGACTGAACTGCGTTTGTTGCTTCCTATATAACAGAGTGGACAATCCAGAGAGTTGGCGTGGTGTCCAACTGAGATGCCTGACGGTATTGGCAGGAGTCCACACCTGAATTAAACTGCAGACATTACCCACATTAACAATCTGCTGCCTAGGTTGCCTCGTTTTCCATGTGACCTTAGAACAAAGCACCAGAGGATCTCATACTCTGATCACTGTTACACTAGAGGGGTGTAAGCTTACATTAGACCATATTATGAAAGAGATTTCTGTCATGTTCCCATTTTGCAGATCAGAACCTGCCAGTGAAAATGGTGGGCTGTCAAATATCACAGAGCCATCAGTCGTGATGCTACATGAAGATGTTGGCACTAAGTTACAGAATCAGAGATTAAAAACAATATTTGTTTAGATTACCTATGAAGAAGCAACATGCTGTAATATAAGTTGTATGTGAAGAAGAACAAAGATTTTTTTTTTTTTGTGACAGAGCACAACTAATACAGAATGAAGCAGAGGTTGCACTTCCACAACTGTCCTTCAAAGCCATTTATGGAAATACAAAGAAAATACAACAGAGGATGGTGGTCTGACAATCACCACTTGATTATTATCACCAGGTGACGAATGATACAAGTTAGTGATGTTTTGTACAGTCAAAGGATTGGCTTCAGAGCAAGCCTAAAATGTCAGAGTCAGGAGTGAGGGCGACCTGAGGCCTTCCCCTGCGTGGCTTCATGTGCCACAAGAGACTCAGATGGTTAGGAATCCCTTCCCATCTTCAAGACAAAGACCTCGCTGTATCATAACGCACTTCAGCCAGTATGACAAAAAAGAAGAAAAAAAGAAAAAAAAGAGAAAAGAAAAAATAAAACAACAAAAAAAAAAATCATCAATAACAACGCTTATCAATACTAAGGGCTAACCTATTCTATATACTTTAGTATGTGATATATGTGGTCCATATAAAATACTATTTCTATTGATTTTGTGTTGATATTGTCATGATGTATTAAGTATTAATGTGTAAAAAAAAAAGGAAAAAACAACAAGAGCAATTTAAGCACAGTTCAAAGAGAAACACAGAGACAAAACTTTGCACAAATCAGTCCCCTGATATCTGCGCCCGATACGAACCCGCTTTGTGTCGTGTCCTCAAGGTTTACATACTGCATGAGCACGGCTGAGTGTGCAACTGATCAATGGAGGGTATTGCATTGAGAAAGGATTTTTTTTTCATGTGTTTTTTTTTTATCAACCAAATTCAGAGGGTTTTGTTATGTTTTTTTTTTTTAAATAAAGGAAGGAAGGGTTTGTTTTTGTTCAGCCAAGTGAATGGATACAGAAATAGGTACAGAAACACAGATTACATTTGGACAATCTTCCTATACACAGTGCTAAATGTAGTTGTTATAAATATGATGGAGTGTTATTATTAGTAATTATTATAACTGTTATGGTTATTATTAACAATTATCTTATGATGTGATGTTCTTTTACTTGGTGGGATTTAAGTGTTTATTGTTTTTAGATAACTAGCATTCTCATGACTAGTTGGTTTTTCATACATTTGGTCACAAAGTTTTTAAAACATTCCAAATCTTGATGCATGCCAGCTCCATTTCATTAAGAGGCATTGACAGCATGCCTGGATTTTAAGGTCATCGATACTTACATGGCCAATTCTTCAGCTGTATGTACTGTGCCTAGACATCGGCCTTATGACTTCTTGATCTCAAGTGAGTGCTTAGGTTTCCACTCTGGTACAAAAATGGGTATTGAAAAAAGTCTGCAGCCCTCTTTATGTATGTGTCAACAGCTGGTGACGGATAGATGAGCTTGGAATGGGCCACAGGCTGTTGTCTCTTCTGCAGCAGCCTGACCCTCTAACTTATCAAGGGTTATACACGCTATAACCATGATGCCATAATGCACGTATGTCCGGATGAATATCTATTACAAAGCTAGGAGAAAAACAAAGGCCTACTGGAAACCTGAAAGCTTTGAGCGCAGTTTCTTTTTCAGGGAAATAGGACAGACGACATACAGTTGTATTAGATTTTTTTAATAGAGCCACAAATGGTTTGTAGCAAAGTCTGTAATATCTCACAAGCCATATTCATCGAAACTCATAATCACAATTTTATAAATGGTTAATCTAATTTGTGCAAGTATTGTATTTTGTATAGCTAGTACAATCTGAAATTTTAAGTGATCTCTTCGACATTAATTTGAGGATTCAAAATTATGTGTTAGTATTTAATGAATTGTAGAGTGCCAAACTCATAACATTTTGTTGTCTTTTTATTGTCATGGCCTCCTCGACAGCCACAGGAGTTACTTCTTTTTTCCACAACGGAGAACTAATACACAGGCCCGTACACTGAAAAGCTTGTTTTCAGAGAGAAATGAATGAATATGGTGTGTGTTTTTACCATTATGAATTCATTTAGAAGGAGGATACTGAATGGCCACCTGAAATAAACAGGGACAGTGTCCAGTAATGGAAATTCATGAATTTATTTTCATGCCTATAAATTTCAACACAACCTTTTTGCTATTGTTTAATGCATTGATCCCCTTGGATACGACAGTGACTTACAAAGAATTTGCATAATAAAGTTGGTGGGAAAAATGTTTTGTCATTCATTACGGAGTGTGTGAGATTTACTTTGCTTATATTTCAGGGGAAAACTGGGACTAATTCTGTGAGCACTTTGTATCTATGCTTTCAGACATGCAGTATGTTTGGATATTTTTGGGTGAGTCCCAAACCTTTGCAGTTTACAAATGTGCCACACTAACCAGGTTTTTGTTTTTTTCCCCTTTCTTTTTTGGGGATCATTAAGTCATCACTGATAAATTCTACCTGAGAATAATAATTTGGTGAACCATGGACAAGGACATTGATCTTATATCACTGAACCCTGGTGTCTGTCAGCTCAGTTCTATCTGTCTAAGATTAAGCAATTTATTTAGAAATTATTTTTGGATTAGAAATCTATTGACACAGATTATTATTATGGATGCATTGATATACAACCATTTGAAACTGGCTGAAGCGAATTAGAACAATTCAGAGCAGCTCCACTTATAGCAGCGAATCACATTTTAGAAACTTGTGCATTTCATATATAGAAATCTAAATCTGTTCCTGTAAAATATTGCTCGGATAAATCAAGCAGAGTTCAAGTATAACTTTGCAATAAATGTGAGGCCGGTGATTATTCTTTATTTAGGACAAGACTCAAAATGAGACTTGCAACTGTGAGACATACAGGACAGAATGACAAAAGTTTCCTGTAAACACAAAGAGCAACAAAAAGTTATGAAATAGGTATTCTAATATTAGTAATCATGAAGCGAATCAATGTTGTATAAGAGGTCGAATCAGAAGCTGCAGCTACATTAACAAAAAGCCCTTTATTTTTTAGTAAGCTTGTAAACACACAGAGTGGGTCTGTGTTCAAGTCCCATGTCACTGTACTTTCAGATATTGTATAAGGCACAGCTCAGCAGGGAATGCACACCTCTACTTTTAAATGAAATCCTACTCTAGATCGTCTGAACGCAGAGTTATATCATATTGCACCGGCTAGTCTTTACAGAGAGGTAAGGGCTGTGCAACTCATATCTAAACCCTCCTGTGAATACATTTATTGCACTGAGACGTGTCAAGGTTTACATAAAAGCAAGTGCTGGCCACTATGCTCATGCAGAAACATTTTTTTTATTGGAAGAAGACAAAACACTGAACATAATATAACTGATTTAGATGCTAGCTACCTAGAATGCACTGGAGCTGCAGCAGCAGTTTGCACATTTCACCACCAGGAGGTTCAGTGGCTCCAACATGAACTGAGAATGAGGGCTTTGATCAAAACATCTTTTAACTTCAAGCTATTTCTGTTTATTCAAACTGGTTTGACTGCTGAGCCTTAGATAGATCCTCATCAACGAATATTCTGTTCAACCTGTGCCAACACTCATGACTCAAGGATTATTTAAGACTTATCAAAGATTTGAGAACACTCCTTTTGCTTTGTTTATCACTATTTGCTATAGTAGGACAATACTAAAAACTGTGACATTATAAAGAAAGAAAGACTTAAAGAAAAAATGGTTTCTTTTAAGAGCTAATGATCTTGATAACAGCTTTCTGCAGTTATAGAAAAAAGAATCTCAAGCAGCTTTATAAAAACAACTGAACTGCGTACACTTTGGTCTGGAATTGTATTTAATCAAACCCATGCAGCAAAGTTGTTCGATTTGAAATCACAAGTATGAGTTCAGACAAAAACTGCACAACACTTTGTCTGATTGGTCAATACAGCACCATTTTCTGAGCACTTGAAGACTGCTTTTCCTTCCCACTGTGATCCAATCCATCCCAAACCATCTGAGATGGTTCAGTGGCTGTGAAGGTCAGGGTCATCTGCTGCAGCACTCTCCTTTGTTTGGCCCCTACAGAGCCTGAAGGCACCCCCCCCGCTACGCTTCACTAGTAACTACTCATGTGATTACTTATTCTGCCCCCACCCCCGACAAATCTAATGACCATTCCCTGTCTTTCTTTTTATTTTACTTCTTTTTGTAGGATTCCTCCAGCAGAAGGTACTTTGTAACAGCTTGATCATAAAGGCTTGATTCACTGAACGGCTAACGTGGAAGTGTTTTTGTCAGTTGAACTCTTTAATCTCAGGAGCAGTTACCTGATTTATGAGGCTGACAACTTCTACACTGAAGGAGAGGGAGCTCCTTCCTTTTATTCCAAGTAACAACCAATTCCATGAGTACTCAATTGTTCTTGAGGATTCTGTCAAATTTGAGGAAAATGCCTTGACTCCTTCACCTCCTCGTATGATGGAATATGCTTTTCTGTCACAAATATACAAACCAAAAAGGCACAAACGATGATTTTTATCTATGAAGTGGAACTAACACTTTGGTTGGCAAAGACTGAAAAGTAGATGTGAAATACAAATTAATGTATGGACTTTAATAGTTATCTTCTGTGCCTTTATGCATTGTGGGTACAAGATTTGGTGCTTCAAAATCAGAAAACAGACCTGAAAGTATTCATATTTGACATACCTGATAATAAAATGATGTTTATGACTTATCTTGATGTCCTGAGCTGCCCTCTAGTTTTACACAGCTTTGATACAACACAACTTATGTAATAATTACTAAACACTAATAAGACCTTAATCCCATTGATCCATCATGAGTATTAAAATAGTAAGTGAGAATATTAAAAAAACAACAACTTTATTTCTTGGTATTTGTAATTTACTTAAATTCCTTATTTCAGACGTTATGTTTGGGACAAAATTGAGACCCAATATTAAACTGTATTGAATTGAAAGATCTAAAGGCCCTGAAGAAGAAATGTATTTTTACAGCATGAAGACATAATTCCGTGCAGGAATTTATTTCAGTGCAGCTCAAAAACATTTGGGAAGAAAAAAAAAACAAAAAACAAAAAAAACTGCCATTTGGGTTAAAGCTGCACAAAGGATTTTTTGTCATGTTAAAATATTGTTAAAATATTAGATTCAATTTAACTTCAATGACTTTAAGGCAGCATTGTTTAGCTCTTGGGCTGTACTACTAAACCTAATAAAAACCACTTAAAGCGACAATGAACTCCTGTCCTGGTCATTTTGGCAGTATGTCACACATCACAACAATGAAACTAGCTCCCAGATCGACAGTGAAAATCATGGCAGAGATGACTATGAGATTCAAAAATGTAGAAACAGAAGAGAAAACAAATTAACAAGAGACTAAGCAGGAGCAAACCTTGGACCATGTCATAATTTAACCTCCACACCCATAAGGTGACTCTCAGAGCAAAAAATTTCAAAAGTTCCTTTGTGATGCTTTAACACTTTACAACAGCAGTGCAATGACGAACTGTCTGTTGGTTAAGGCTTTGTTCATAATTACTTAACTAGTAACTCCCAATCAAACACTGTATAATAGATAAAGGTTATTTACACTTGAATTAACAAGGACATACTTAGTGAATCACTGGAGAATGAGTAGTTCATGACTGTCTGAAAATCCTCAATAACTTTGACCCAAATACAAGGTGTGTATGCGCAATTAGAGATTGTAAAGGTCATTATCCATCTACCATCTACCACACATCTCAAATTTTTACTTGTGCCTTATCCCTTCAGTTGCTCCACTCACCTCTATGTACTTTAAAAACATAATACAGCTTCAATAATTGGTATAAGTTTTTCCCTTTTTTCTACAGGCCTAAAAGACATCAAGCATCGTGTACTATGAGGATGGGACCTTAACCAAGATGTAATGGTAGTATTTAGTTTAATTAGATAGGTGTGATGTACAAATACAGCTTGGGCGTGATGGAGCTAATCGACACAAATGATCTGAATATATACATTTGTGAAAGCGACTTTCGTGCAGCCAGACAGTGAATCTGCTGTGAGCCCTAACAACAGTCCATGAGCCCCGCTGTTGCTGCTACCCGGAAATATTACAAGGGCCGGAAAGGACCAATGTTAGGGGAGCACACGTCACTCACTTTTACCCAAAAATATTAGCACCGAACGTCCAATTTTTTTTTTCCCCTCCTCGGCCGTCGAAATACTGTAAGCGAAAGCTCCCTGTTAGTAGATCCGGACATAATCAAATGACAAGGAGGTGACTGTCGTATCCGTCGGCGCTGGTTTCATGGGGGAACGGTGTAAGCCTTCAACCAGCTCAGCATCAGTGAAAATGGCTCTGGCTAACGACTGGAAAACAGCACGCAGAATGGAAACGGACGACAGCTAGCTGTACAGTTAGAAGAAGGCGTGACAGGCCTCATCCATCTGCAACTGTGCTCCGCAGCTGCATGCGCAGGTAAACATTTGCCGAATATAGGTTACGCAGATGTATATGCTAGCGCTAGCAGCATACTGTTAACGTTGGTCGGCGTGCTTTTAACATTATGCTTTGTAGAAACGGCTAACGTTAGCACACAAGGTGGCTTTTCTAAATTGCGCGTGTCACCAAACAGGCAAACACACCGAGCCAATGCAAAAAATAAGATGCTAAAACGAAATGTGAAGTTTACTGTGCAAACACTTCTAGTGTTTTTTTGTTTGTTTGTTTTTCATTTGTTTTTTGTTTTGTTTTTTTTTCTCACTCAAAATGTTAGCCAGTACTGTTTCAGGATGCCACCTTGAGTACATCCGTTATTACATGCGCCTTAAACCTACTGCTAATGTTTACATTGTGCAGCGTGTTTGATGCAGATGCTCATTTTTAGCGTTTCGGTCCTTTCTTTTTTTCCTTACAGGACTTCAGGTTTATAGTAAAATGAGAGGCGGTCGCATATGCGAAAGATTGTCTTCCTCGTCTGCCAGGGGAGCTCACTCTCTGAAGGATTTATCGCATCAATCAGAAGAAACGGTAAGATTTTAAGAGGTGAGCATAACGAGCATCAAAGTAAGTCTACTTTATGCAGTGCAGTTTTAGCCTTTTCAAAAGTTGCATTATGGTAACTTTTATAGTTAAAGACAACTTAATTGCGCGCTTCAAGTGATTTATTAACATTTATTTTCTTGGCTGAATGCAAATGTATTAAAAGTACAAAGAAAAGCAATTGTGTATCAAACTATACAGTGTAGGCATAGATAAAATTGAGTACAAATTATTTAAATAAACAGTAATTAAAATGAAACAATTAAAGAATGAGCTATTACCGGTATGGACTACAGCGTGACTGGATGTACAGGTAAGCCATCATCAGAACCTGACACTGTGAAATTACTGCCATTGTGATTACTAAGGTAATTAACCATCTTGGTTATTCCTTTGTGGGCATTCCTAAAATCTTTATCTTTTTTTTCAAGCTGACAATGAAAATGGTTTTGGAAATATCTTGTTATAAACACACTAAAACATAAATAAAAGGATATGTGTAAATGTAAAGTACTTTGGGGTTAAAAATGATCTTGAACTGAATGAAAATTGGTTTAATCCTTTGATGTGTGGTTAATGATTAAGGACTAATTAATCATCAAATTTTGAAAATGGACTTTACTGAGTTCAAAACATGGATAAACTATTTAAATTACCTACATTCTTAAGTAGATGGTCTTTTACAGAATGGATATTTATTTTTTGGGTCTTATTGTTTCTGTGATCATAATGATTGATTATATCCAAAATTATGCCAGTGAAAACTATAAAAATCAAGTGCTTCACTTCTTTAAGATCCATTTTCATATTGAAGTATGTATTTGTGTGTGTGTCTTTGCATACCTGAAGGGATTATGATTATATTATTATTTGTCCAAGTCGTAAAACCTTGGTAGAATATAGCATAGTATCCTCCAGTATTAGGTAGCCTGGCCCAAGTCCAAAAAATCTGTTACAAACACCTGCTTTTAACTAAAACTATGAACACCTGCTGTCTTTTGTGTGTGTGTGTGTAGATTCATATGTGTTTGTGTGTATGTGTACTGCCATAACTCTCTGCCGGTACCTCTTCTTCAGTGAATATTTAGCACTGACAGAGAATAATCAGCCATACTATATTTGTAATATCTATCTGTGTATGTATGTATGTATGTATGTATCTATTGTTCCCTTGGTCTACTGCAATGGCTGAAAATAATTGAAGTGATCACTCTACGAAATACAGGTCTATTGAGACCAATTTCTGTTTTGTCATAATAAACTATAGGCTTTTGCTTCACTTTTACAGATTCACCTTAATTGGAGGAACATTAAAGGCCGATTAGTTTGAGTTAAGCAAGTGATTTTATTTAAAGAACATATATATTAAATATAGAATATAGATGCCTTCTATGACTTTGTCCCGTTTTGAATTTTGTGTTTACAGCTGTAGGAACATCTTGGCTGAACACGGATGAGGAATCTTGCTTAGGTGAAGGAAAAGGTCAACACAGTATCTCTCAAAGGAGACAGGAAGTCGTCATTCAAACTGCTTCTCAATAACAACTATTTTAAGCAAAATTGAAATTGGGTAAAACTAATTACCTTACAAATATACAGTTTTACCCTTTGATCATCAATTTAACGCCTCAGCTACCCACTCATTTTGGAAGTAGAGTGTGGGCAGTGGATGATCAACAGGGAGAAGCAGCATCAGAGGCAAAGAATCTGGAGATGAACTTTAAGCTTTCTTTTAAGTAAGAAAGTATCGGCATAGCCTGCCCCCTAGGGTAAAGTTTGACTTTCACCAGTGAGTGGTGGGATCATTGTCACCGCTCCTAGCGCTGGAGGTTTGGCACCTGACCCCCATGTGCCAGTGAGTGGGAAATGTTCCAATTTGGAAAATACAATCTGGACATTATAGAGATGCTAAGTGGGCACCAGGCCCACCAGTTCAAAGGCCTTGGTTTAGATCGACAGCTACAGCATCAGCAGCAGGTGCAACTTCACCAGCATCAACTCCAGCAGCAGCAGCAGCAGCAGGCTGAGTCTTCTGGAGCTCTTCTGTCTGGACTTGGCTTGGGCCCCCTGCAGGGGTCTAGAGGTAACGCCTTTTCTGATTCTGCCTCCATTTTTGCCAAGATGAGTGCCCCTCCTCCCCCACCTTTACAACAACAACCTTCCTCATCTCAGAGCTCTCGTTCAAAGTCAAGCAAGATGAGCAGCAGCAGCTCAAGTCATTCTTCAGGCTACCCACAGTTCCTGCGCTCTTTCCACCCGTCTGAGGCAGCACTAGCACAGGAGCAGTTACACCCAGGTGTAGGCCGGTTTGAGCACTTTGCTGGGGGAAGTAGCAGTGGTGGGAGTGCTGGGGGATTAGGAGGATTAGTAACATCAGCACCTCCACCCCCTCCTCCTCTGCATCCTGGCCTCTCTGTCCCCCAGGCATCACCTGGCCCCTCCTCTTCCTCTCCTTCCCCTTCAACCTCTGTGGCCACCTCTAACAACCCCTCTAGCAGCAGTGCAGTCAGTTCATTGGGACACCAGTTGGTTGGTGCCCAGTCTGATGCACGAAGCCTTCACCAACAGTTTAGTTGCATGTTAGCTGCTAATCAATATTTTCTTTCTGGGGTGCCTGCTAATGCTAGTTTAGAACAATTTCTTGTTCAACAGGGAACCCATAACCACTTAGGGCTTGGTTTAAGTCAAACAGGTGGGGAGCCTAGTACTAGCCTTGCTCCACCTCCTGCTTTGCATTCATCTCACTCACATGGCCACTCCACCCCCCAGCCACAGCAGGCTCCACAGCAGCCTCCTCAGCAGCAGCAGCTTCCACATCACACCCTTTCTCATGCTCACTCTCACTCTCATTCTCACCACCCTCTCCACCCAGGCTCCCAGCCCTCGTCTCTGAGTGGCTTTGACTTCCAGGGCATTCCTGTACTTTCATCAAATCAAATAGCATCTCTGATGCAGCAGGAAACAGGTTTGCCCCTCCCATTACCACTTCATTTATCCTTATCTAAGGAAGATGGTAAAGGGGAAAACAGTGGTGGTGGAAGTAGTAGTAGTAGCAGTAGCAGTAGCAGTAGGAGGAAGAAAGCAATGGCTGGTTATTTGCCACAAAGAAAATCTGATAGCAACAGTAACAGCAGTAGCAGCCATGGCCACAGTAGTCACAGTGGTAATCCTAGCACAAGTAGTAATGGAGGGCTTAGTCATGGTCAGCCCCCTGCTTTAATTGGGAGTGGGGTTGGTATGACAAATATGGGAGGAGATCCATCATCCCTTCTTGCCCCATCGTCTTCATCCTCATCAGTAGTATCTTCTTCCTCCTCTTCTGCTCCCTCTTCCACTGCTGCCTCAGTACTGGTTACTAATGATTCTCAGCTTTCTAAACCTGATAACCAGAGCTCAATGCAGCCCAACAACACAGACTCTGATTCAGAACCTGTTTATAGCTGTGGAGAGTGTGGCAAAAGCTTCCCTCAACTTTCTAGTCTTCGAAGGCATTTGCGCATGCATGAGCCAACCACAGCAGGTACTAGCAATTCTGCCACTACAGGCCCAAACCCTATTCACATTAAAACACAGTCTGATCCAAGTCTTCCCCATTCGACCCAAGAAACGCCCCAATCCTCCTCCAGTTCTTGTCCTAGCCCAGACAAAATATTTCATTGCCCCGATTGTGGCAAAGGCTTTAAGAAAAAGGGGCACCTCTTGCAACATGGTGTTATACACTCGTCGGCCCGCCCATATGGCTGCTCCACCTGCTCTCGGGCTTTTAATCGTAGAGAATCATTGACACGGCATGAGAAGATACATGAGGAAAAGCCATTCCGATGTCCTGCCTGTGGTCGTGCCTTCCGTGAAAGCACCTCTCTTCTCAACCATGCTGCCTCAGGCACCTGTGGCAAGCCAGGTAGGGGACCCAAACAGCGGGGCAGCAAGACAGGAACTGATGGTGAGGACAGAGTCGGGGGAGGGGGTGGAGGAGGTAATGGAGGAGGGGGAACTTATCAAAGCAGTAGAGGGGTTATTTATGGGAAAACAGAGGAAGAGGATGGTGTTATCATTGTGGGGGAAGGAGAACCAAAATCAGGTTTAGGATGTGATGCTCTGTTTCAGTCTGGAAGGGGAGGGAATTCAAATGACAGGGAAAGAACAGATGGTAAATACGCCACTGACTACTCTCGGAATCGTTACACAGGCTACCATGATGACCACCGTTCTCAAGGTAATCCATCTCCATGCTACTCTGCTGCCTCCCCCTGTGGAAGTGGGATGGTGGGCCCAGCTCTGAGAAAGGCACCCTTGGCCCCAACACTGCATCCACACTCACAGAGCCACAGCCAGCACCACCATCCACAGCAACAGCCCCACCTGCCACTCTCTTCTCTCCTGGATGACTCAGAGGATGATGTCACTAGTTCTGTCAATAATGCAATCTCTGCTATAACAGCGGCTAGTAACAATGGAAATAGAGGGGATGATAGGGGAGATATCATAGGAGGCCTTCTAGGTGGTCTTGGTTTAGGACCCCTGGGCTCACCTTCATCCACGTCTGGTATGGATAAAAATTTCAGAGGTGGTGGGAGTCAGGAGCCTATGAGCAGTAACCCACAGAATCCTACTGCCAAACCAAAACGTCCTCGCAAACCAAGAGCTAAGAAGGACCCTGCATCTGGTGGACAGCCCCCAAAACGTAGGCAATACACCCCCAGAATGGGGCCCAGTGGGCTTCCACGCACTCACCTTTGCAGTGTCTGTGGTAAGGGATTTGCACGTCGCGAGACCCTACGCAGACATGACCGTATCCATACTGGAGAGAAGCCCCATCACTGCACCATTTGTGGAAAGTATTTCAGGGAGGCTTTTCACCTGAGCAAGCATCAAACAGTCCACTCGGGGGCAAAGAATTACAAATGCACCATCTGTGGGAAAGAGTTTGGTTACTCCCAGAGTCTCAGGAGGCACAGCAAACTCCATCAGAAAGGGGAGCTTGAAGAAGTGCCCACAACACCAGCTCCAGAGAACCTCAACAGCTTTAACCCAAATCCTCAATGTAGCGTGGCGCAGGACAGAAGTCAAAACCAAGCACCAAGCACTTCCTCCTATTACCCATACTCTCAAGACGTCAAGCCTCAAGACACCAACCCCCAGCCACAACCTTTACCCCCACCACAACCCCCACCACCACCACCACCTCGACTCTACACTTGTGCTATATGTTGGAAGTCTTTCCGTCACCATTTCCATCTGACTGCCCATCATCAGACAGTTCATGAAGGCGGGGGTGAAAAGCTCTTCTGCTGCGATGTATGTGGGAAAGCATTTGCTTACTCTAATAGCCTCACCCGACACAAGCAGTCTCAGCATGGGATGACCCGGGCTGAACCATCCAACCCGCAAGAGGGCAGCAGTGGGTCTGGAGATAACCGAGGGAGTGATGTTAATCAGTCAACATCTGAAAGTGAGGCTGCCACCAATGCCCTGCTTCAGATGGCACCTTCTGCTGAAAACCATGGAGGTCAGGGTCTTAGTGTTGTCACTCATAGCCACCAACAGGCGCCCCCACAACCACCAGCTGGCTACTCACCCCTCTTTTATGATGCTGCAGCAGCCCAATCTTCTGCCTCTAATGCTCCATCTTACTCTCAACCTCTTCCTCCCAATTCTACAATCATGCCTCCGCAGCACCCGCATTCCCCGGCTGGGGTGAAAGGAGAGCACATTTATCCAGCTGGATCCCGTAGCCGCACGCTTCACACCACAGCCCCGTTCCAGCCCCTCACGGAACTGCCTTCCACCGAACATCACCATCTGCATCACCATCATCATCACTCCCACCATCATACTCATCATCAGTTAGATACCCAGTCCCACCAACACTTTGACTGCAATATCCAGTTGACACAGGATGAAATGAGACGACACAAGAAGAAAAAAAAAAAGTCTGACAGGAGAGAATGGAGGGAAAATAAATGGGAATCTCATGATTTAGTCAGATTTGATGGAGCCAAAAGGAAGAAAAAGATAAGTTGTACAATACGAGGGCAGATGAATAAAAAAAAGGGCTCTCTTCGTTTGACAATTAGGCGTGGTGGAGGATCAGGTGGTGGCGGGTATAAGCTTGTCAACACTGGAGGAATGAAAGTACAAATCTTGTCATCTCTCAAAGTTCCTGTTAAACGTTTTGGATGTCCCATATGCCCCAACTCTGTGTTTTCCCGTAAAGCGGGACTCCTGATCCACATGGTAGTTAAACACCCACAAAAGGCCTTGAGCACTCAGGAGCGGCTAAGGTGTAGTGTGTGTGGGAAGCAGTCTTACAGGCCCTTGGCCGCCTTCATCCATCGGGCTTCCCATCGTGCGAGAGGGACTTTTTCCTGCCTACACTGCTCCTCTCGCTTTTGGAATGCTACTCTTCTTCACAGGCACAAAGTGTCCTGTCGCCGCAGGGCTAAAGGACTGCAGAGAAGAGATCCTAAGAGGCTGAAGCTTTCCAAAAGACCAGAAGAAACACAGACACATGAAGGTCATGAGGAGATACCATTCCTACAGGGACCATACAGATGCTGAGCATCCAGGTCTCTGAAAAGATTGGTATTAAAGAGGGATTTTTTTTTTTTCCAATTCCGTTCCAAATTGGGAATGTGAGAGAAACAAAGGGACTTGGAAAAAGCATCTGCTGCCTATAGGAGAATTTGCCTCATGTCTCTGTTGCATCTACTCTGCTGACTATTAGAATGAGTGTGTTAACAACTACTGTAGAACATCCTATAAAGTATCACCAGAGATTCTTCCAGGTTATATTGGAAGGTGATTTCAAAGATGTGACTGTTTCCATAGGATCATTAATTAACCTCTTAAGTGCATTGACTCTATGCTTGGCTGACACTGTGCAGTTAACTAGACAAGTTTAGGTGAAATGACCTGCTAATGTATCTTTGTTCCCAATTACTAAAATCCCTGCTAAACCTCTTGCTGTATGATAAATGTCTCTGCTGTGTATTTTGTCTTGTTGTTGTTCACTTAGAGGCCCTGAGGATTTTATTTTATTTTTTAATGTAAAGTGCATTTATTAGGAGTAGGAACATGGGGACAAAGACCTTTTGTTGTCGGTGCATGTTTGTTCTCTGGTCAAGTTTTTTTCCTGAGGTGGTGAAATCACTCCTACAGTATGTGATGGTTTATTCAATATATCCCCAGAAGTTTGTAGTGAAAATTTGATCTGAAAGTTGCTGTATATTCTCGAGTGATTAAATCACATTTAGATCAAATGTCAGAGTTGCTAGTAATTAGCATAACAAGGATCCCTCTCCTGCCAAAATGAAGAATCTTACAAGAAGCCTTGCTTATGATGTTAACTTTACTTCACTTATTTGAGATATTCCTAGCTTTTATACCAAGAGATGGAAAACAGGTTAAACAAGTCAACTGTAACATGTTTATCTCATGTTATTTGTATGCTCTTTTTAGCAGTGATTATTTCTACAGTACTTCACAGTGTGTTAAAGACAAGGACCTATCGTAATAGAAGCAAATGTAATATTTCTTGTATTTAAGTGTATAACCCAATCAGTCTTCATGCCAATCTTATACTTACCCCTTATACATTTTACTTTCTGCCGAGTTGCAATCATATTTTTACTGTCAAGCCTTTTTTTTGTCTTAAGAAAAATGAGTTTTAAGTACATCATGTCACTTTATTCACATATGAAATGTTCATACCCCTGTTAAGCCTTGTTTTTTTTTTTCTTCTAAAGAAAGACAATAGTTTTAGTAGATTTCTATCACATTATTTACTGAAAAGTCAGTAGTTGATTATATTTCAGCGATGAATAAACCTTAAGTGTAATAATTTGCTTTACTTTCATTTCTGATTCATTTTCCTACTGTAGTATTCAGGACATGGTAGAACTCTTCTTAGTAAATGTAACTTATAACTTACCAAAGTTAGCACTGAATTTTTTTTCTTTCCTTTTTTTTTTTTTTTTAGCTCTTTGTCAAATGTGAATTTCAAATCACTCTGGATCAAATGGATATCAGGATGTAGCTGATAAACTAATAAATTCCATTGACGTATTACTGCTACCAACATTGGCAAGGTTAATTTTCAGTAATCAAAGTACATACTTTCAAAAATCCCTTTGTTAAAATAAATAAATAAATGGCTGTTTAAATTCTCTCACTTGTTGCTCCACGAGATGGCAGTGAGGAACTCGCCGTGTTCCTGGCCTGGTCGGGATGTGTGTGGCAGTCACATGGACTGAACTGTGATAGGAGGTGGGCTGGGGAAGCTCGGAACTGGATGACTGAATTATCTGGCTTTCTGTTGTTTACTACAAATGTAAAGCCACAAAGTAAACAAACTGAAATCAGTCAGCAATCATGAAAGCTGATTTAAGTCTCAATTACATCAAAATGTGAATGTATACCTAGGTATTTGCATGTCTAAGTAAGTTTCAGTGTATGCATTGTTTTCAGTCATTGTGGATATGTGGGCTGTCAAAATCTGATTCACATATACACCTGTGTAAAGTGGAGTGACAAGTGGTGACGATTTTAAAAATGTCCTTTTCACTTAAAATCGTGCCGATAGTGTTTAACGATGGGGCTCAAGGGTCAAACTGTCAATGCTGTTATATTTACTCTACTTCACTTTCAGAGTCCAAGAGCTTGATAGCCTGTCAGTAATGTATTTACATCAACTTTTTTATAACTATCTAAGGAGAAACCATGAGGTGAATTCCTATGGCGCGCTTTGTTTTGCATGTGCTTCGCCACTGTACAGTAGACGAGACACCCCTCGCGCTTTTTTGCATCTCGACCTGGTCTCACGCGGCAGTGGCATGCACGGTGGGGAATCCGAGCGGGCGGGTTTGTTCGACCTAATTCTGTCCAATGGGCGCTCGTCGTGGGCGGAGAAATAATTTTCGTCGAGCCAATAGACGCGAGAGCCGCGAGCGGACAGGTCTGGTCCCCGCGTGCCTGACGCACGTGAGCTGGAGCTACTATTGTACGCCGGGAGGCAACGTGCTGAAGCCTTCCTCTCGCCTGAAAAAACGGCGGACTCACGTTTTCCGTGGATTACAGGGAAACTGGAAAAGTCGTGCAGCAATGCCTGACCATCCAAGGCAGCAAAACTATGCTCAAATAGAGAATATATAGGCTACATATAGTATTATAGTATCATTATTGTTATTACTACAATATTTGTATACATTAATAATGCAACCAGGTTTACAAATAGCCAGTTTTTATTGTTGTAACCCCAGCTGAACCTTTAAGTCATATGTTTGTATACTTCTAAATTTAAAAGTCACAGTGAATTTATACCTGTGCAACAAAACAAACAGCCTGCTCTCCTCGAGGTGTGCGCGAGGGGTAGGTGTGTCTCATAAATAATAAGCGAGGGATCATTATTTATGAGACACGCCGCCTCTCTCGCGTCCCGCTCACTTGTTCTGTGGGGTGTGACGTCACGTGAACCGCCCGTGTCCGTTCCAGCTGAGAGCAGGAGGGAGAGGACGTTCGGACGTGGACGTCGCGCGGCCCGAGCACTGATCCAACCCGTGCGCCCGTGACTGCGTTCACCGGATGCAAAAAAGTACAGACAGAAAGAGGAAACGACCCCTTCTCCCCCCTCCACAGACAGCAGAGCGCGACAGCAGAGGAGAGAAGCAGCAACACAACTTGTCATCCGACCAATACAGCCGCTGCTCTCGTGGCTGGGTGTTTTCTTTCTTTCTTTTTTTTTTTTTTTCCTTCCCGGTTGGTTTTGTCTTAACAGACGAATTATTTTTTTGGGTTTTGCGTTCAAGCCCACAGACGACTAACTCTGGATACTTTTATGACAAGTTTAAGCGGAGACATTGTTCTGCGGTGTGCGGCTTTCGTGGTTATTTTCACTCCTTTGCATTTTTATTATGGACAGTATTCCTGCTTGTACGGTCTGACTGTCCCTCCCACACCGCTCCTCTGAGGATATCGGCTTGATCCACAGTTTTAACAACATCTAGCAGCGATGGAATACTTGGATGAAAATATTCCTGCAAGGAAATAAGAATCTTCACATAACAGCAGCTTGAAAGGTAAACGTCTCTCTTGTTATTTCGTGTCTTATAATTATTTTACAGCTTAATACTATATGTGAATGCAAAAATGACTTTATTGTGCATGGATGCATCTCAAAACAACATATGTCTTTCTCCCTCTCCCCCCTGCCCCCCCCCAACACACACATACACAGTCACCCAACATATCTGTCCTGTTGGTTGGTACTCTGGTCAGATCGCCTCATCCATTCAAGTGCCCCAGGTGTCTTGTTTGCTGCCCCATCTGGTCCAGGATGTCCAGGCAGCTCTCCCAGCTTCCGACCCCCGACCTCCCAGCGGGGGCGAGCCCACAGTTTGGGAGTTGCACTCAGCCTGGAGGCTCACTCACAGGTGGGCATGTCAACTCCATGGCTGGTCTGAAGTCCCTCCTGCAGCACCCCTTGAAAGGAGACCATCGTTTGAAAAATCCATGTGACACAAAAGGTGAGAAACTTTCTGATTTGATTAATGAACAGTTATAGTGCTGATTTCAGGGTTGTTATGAATGTGGAATGTCAAAGCTTAACTTCTGTCAAACACATGGCAAACACATGACCCCTTGAAATTTGGCAAATGGAAAGGAACCTTATTTCACACCGTAGTGTCGTGCGATTACACATGCTGAAGATGACTCCTCCATGACCCTGATGAGTCTTCACTAGGATTACTATCCCTGCTGCCATTTAAAATTAGAATCTAGATTACAGTTAGTGTTAACATGTTTTGGTTTAGCTGTAGCGCTAAAGGTAGGTATGCATTTTAGCTGCTTTTATTCCACCATCAAACCTAAGTCCAGCTACAGTGAGATTTGTTCAGGAGCTTACGTAGATGTTATGACAACAAAGTGGTTTTGGCGCTTGCCTAATGCTGCAATTCAGCTACCATCTGGTCCATCTGTGAGTGTGGATATGTGATTCTGAGAGAGAAAAAGATGGCGGGACTTTGCAGAAGCAAATATTATTCATACACCTGCTACTTCATTTAGTTTATGCTGACATTTGCATAGCAAAAAGCTAATGACTACAACATTTCGAGAAAATGCTTTGTTCATAGAACCTTTATTTGTACTGACAGCTGATAAAGCCACACCAAAAATGGTGTTATTCACATCCATCTTGCATTTTGCCTTTTTCTGTCAGATAAAGACAGACTGGACCTTGATGAGGACTCTTTTGGCGTGTGCCCCTTGAGGAATGGCAATGGAATAGTCAGCGGTAATAACAGCAATGGCTGTGCTGGAGGAGGTTCTGGTGGAAATGGAGGAGGTAGCTACAACCAGTTCCTGGGACCTCTCTTGTGGGATCGCACCCTCCCTGCAGATGGGGGGCTCTTCCAGCTTCAGTACATGGACTTGGAGGAGTTTCTGACCGAGAATGGAATGGGCAGCATGCACAACAACAATAGCTCCAGTTCAGCCCAGATCCCCTCACAGAGCTCCCAGTCAGCTGTGCCCAGCCAGAGCTCCCAGTGCCTACCACCCTCATCCCCACCTGGATCTTCATCCTCGTCACCCTCTTCCTCTTCTTCTCCATCTCTCATCGGTCTAGAGGTCGCTCAGCCACAGGGCCTTGCAGGAGGAAATGACTGTCTGCACGGTGAGTTAACTGGCTTATTATTGAGGGTATAGGTGGTCAGTTGTGCCAGACTGGGAAAATGAACAACAATTCATTGTTAAGGTTTGTCCTTATCACCTCACAGCAGCAATCGTGGAAGACAGTTCTGCAAGCTTTGCAGAGCTGACAAACTGAAAGACACAATGTACCCTGCCTCTGATATGAGACCATTCAATACATGTGGAGATGCAATCAAGGTTATGTGTTGAATCTGTAATTTTCCTCTGGGCTTGTGATTCAGCACTTTAACTCTTCTTTGAGTTTAAATACAAATACCATGGTGACTAAACATTTTTCTCTCATCTGGGGTCAAACTGAGTCACATGACTCTAAGTAAATCCAGTTAAATCATACAGTTTAGAACTGACTGCTTAACCATAAAACTGACCTTTTTTTTAAATTATAAAATATTGTAGCACGGTGCAGGATAATAGTTCATGAAATAAATAAATAAAACCTGAAAAGGTAGAAGAGAAGTAAATGACAAAAAAAAGTCCAGAGTGTTTTGATGAGTCAACTTTATAGCCGTGACGAGGAGGTTTGGTGGAGCTTGGCATGTGATCTATGTACTGCAGTCTACTGTACAATCAGCATTCACTCCCAGCCAATAGTTAATGGGCAGCAGGGTCACAACACAACCGAGGGAGCGAAAGACACAGGGAGAGCAGTGTGTAGAGTGTTTGCGGTTGTGTGTCTTTTAAATCTCTCCCCACTTCACACGCCACAGACATGTGCACGCGTCAGTACACGTGCAGAGGCTGGGAGTTCTTGAGTGAGAGAACGAGAGGCTGGGCCAGTAGACATGTAGGAGGAGCCCAAAGGGGGGAGGGAGGGAGGGATGGACAGCAACAATAGTTTCCCTCCCTGTACTGATGGACTTCAAACTGAATATTTAATCAATGGCGAATGACATTTGATAAAGGTATCCAGAGGAGATTTAATTTTTTTTTTTTTTTATGGGATATTGAATCTGGATCTTTAAGTTAGCAACAAAGTGTATGCACATAAAGTCTGATAAAACATTTATATTACTTGATAAAGATGTGATTTGCCAAAGAAATTGAGATCCTGTCATGACTCGAAATATACAAAAGTGCAAATTTACACCTCATATTTGGTTTCTGAAGGCACTTTGGTGAAGCTGACACCATATTGCACAGCAACTCTCAAGATGTGAAACTAGAGAAGCTGTATCCTAGTTTGCAGGATCACGAAGCTGCCCAACAAACAGCTGCTTCATAAATTTTAAACAGGCCTGCACAGCAGCCTCGGGCCTTCTTTGGAATCTCGTTGTACAAGTTCTGAAAAGAATTTCACCACATATTGGGCCATTTCTTAAAAAGTGAAAGCCTACCGTTGTTTGAGGGTTAAAACACGGGGACGAAAATACACCAAATCTACTTTGCAAGTTTGCATTCCACTGCAGGGTTTCAAATTTTCCTTTCCAAAAAGAAAAAAAAAGTTTTCTAAACCAGGTGGTTGCACTAACTAGTTCCTGCTGCTGGGTTTAAGCAGAACCTACTGATTGTGTAATATGATTAATTGTTTTACTATGTAATGTAGGCACTGATGTTGTGGAACATGGGAATCAAGTGTGAATAATATGTATCTAGTGTGAAAATATAACCTCTTACTACACTACAACGAGCCAAAAGTCACATGTCGTCTCTTGCATATTACATATCCACAGATAATATGATCTAGCAGATGGCTATACATATATAAAAGACTTTTTGTCTTTGACAGCACTGATTTTTTTTGCCCATTACATCAGCGTCCATACATTTGAAAGTGTTCTTTGAAAGTAATGTAACACGACAGGCCTCCATTATATACCATGCTCACATAGCATGACTCTGTTTTAGTGCCATTCCTTTCATTTGTAAATGAGATGCACTTTATGTAGTCCTATTACCTTTATTTTTGTAAATTTGTTCAAGTTTCTTGCCTTGCCTTGTTTCTTGTGTGGTGATTTTTAAGTCAAGGAGTGAGCTTGTTCACTCAGAGGCGAACAGAAATCTGTTGAATGAGTAGCATTGGGCCTTAAAGGGGGCGGGCTGATGTATAGCCCTATACAGGCCCCAAACCCAGAAGCAGCTTCTAAGGGGAGGGCTGAAGACTTGCATAACATTTCTGTTGTTACATTTTTCTGGATGTTGCCATTTGTCAGTGAGAGTTTCCCAGTAGTTTTTATTTATTTTTTAATAGTCAACCATAACAAAAAGTCACCCGTAACATCATCTGAGTGATCAGATGGATATGCAGTTGTGATTATTCACAGTAGGCCTCGTGGAGGGGCTTTTCTCCACATGTCAGGGACAAGGGCTATGTAAGGTCATGGTGTTGTTCAGCAGGAGTATCTGCAGACAGATACATAAGAGATTTGACAATTCACAGGTGTTTTAGAGATCATATCTACACAGTTCATTCTTTGATTTGATCTAGGATGTGGTATTGATTGTGAAAGACATAATATGGTAGATGTGGTTTTACAATTCAAGTATTTCTCAATACAGCAATGTGTTGCCCACAAATGATTAAAAAAAGAAATCTATGTATGGTATTATGAGATTGCATGTAATTGCATACATATTTGTTCATTGAATATCTTTTAATAATTATGCCGACTAACCAACAAATGCACTAAAGCTTTTCCACATTATTGAAAGCTGACTGAAAAACAAATGTCACTTCTTGTTTGGAAGCAGCTACAGGATGAGGAATGTTGTTTCCACTGCTGATAAAGTAGCTCTCTGCTACCACCTGGTGGCCATCATGTCATACTACGTGTAACGGCTGCGTAGTCTGTGGGCTGATATGTTTATCGTAATTTGACTTTAATTCAAGATTTAAGGCTATTGTTTTTCAGCTAACAGTATACAACATAAATGTATTTTTCTTTTTAATTCCAGGCAGCCAGACAAGTATGAACGACTCTTGTGAATCACCCTCTTCGTCCTCTTCGTCCTCCTGTCCACCTCTACTGACGCCAACAGGCAGTGGGCCAGATGTGATTGGAATGTTTGACATGGATCCTCCAGACGGGGCCATTTCTAGCCAGCAGAACTTTGACCCCAGAAGGCACTCTTTCAGTGAAGAAGAGCTAAAGCCACAGCCAATGATCAAGAAAGCCCGCAAGATCCTGGTGCCGGATGCCATGAAGGTGAGGCCACTGAGGAAAAGTTAGATATTGGTGGTTGCATTCAGAATGAAGCAATTTGAGATTGTAATTATCTAGATTGAAGGCACACATTATTAATTTGATAAAACAGGACATTTTGAGTTAACTTAAGTGTCCTGAGAATTTCAGAATTTGAAAAAATGTCTATCAAGATTTACATTTTGGTGACTTATCAATAGAAAACTTAAATCTGTTTAATTGCTGATAAAACTTGATGGCTGATAAAACCAACAATATGAACCACTATATGCAAATTTTAAACTGTTGAAATAGCTGAACTGAGTCTTGACTGAACTCTAAAACTCTATGTATTTAAAAAAACAAAAAAAACACAAAAATCCCACACCACTCATTCACAGCCCAACACCCACATTCCCAAGAACATGGTGGGAGTTTGGCTGCATGAATTCACTACCCAGTTCTGAACATTTATTGAATCTTTCCTTCAAGTATTCGGCTCATTTAACTTTCCTGATAAAAGTGGATGCTGAAAAAAAAAAAAAAAATTTGCTACTTTTGTGTGCCCTCTCTTAGGATGAGAAGTACTGGAGCAGGAGGCATAAAAATAACGAAGCAGCAAAGCGATCCCGAGACGCTCGGCGTCTCAAGGAGAACCAAATATCTGTGCGTGCCGCCTACCTGGAGAGAGAGAATGCTGCCCTCCGACAGGAAGTGGCCGAGATTCGGAAGGAACTGGGCCGCTGTCGCAGCATCCTTAGTAAATACGAGAACCGTCTCGGTGACCAGTGATGACGGCGTGGAAGAGAATCACAAAGAGGAGGAAAATAAGATGGATTCAATCTTAAAACTCTAATTTTCTGTGGTGGCATAATGGACAATGGAGTTAAGATGATTATGATGGTGAAGAAGGTGGTGATTATGATGATGAATGTATAAGACAATGAGAAGGTTTGTGCGTTGAAGCTCAGGTGTCTTGTTTTGTCGAGGTTTCATCTCTTAAAAGTGATTGATGGACAGAATAATTTAACGGACGAAAGATGTTACTTTTAAGAGTTTTGTTAATGGAGAATTGTATATTTTTATAATGCTTAAGAAAAATTTAGAGGAAGAGCAAATCTGGAGAATAATTTTGTATATTTTCTACATGTTTGGGACAGAAAGATGGGGGAAAGCTATGGTAAATATTTTATTTTAGATGAGTCAGGTCTAGCAGCCATTGATGGGCATTTCTCTGACTTTTTATAGTCACAATGCAGCAGCAGGGTCGAGGACGCATGTAACAATTGTAATATAGAGAGCAAAATTAAGTTAAAATCATATAGTTTTTTTTTTTTTTTTTGGATTTTACTCAAGCACTTAATTTTTTTCATGTCATGTTTCTGTCACTGGGCATGCTCGAGAGATACAGAACGATAGTCATGAGGGTACACGATCTACACAGTTCAGCACTATACTCAATACTTTTGCTGACCGGTTCTTGTGTGTTCTTTTTTCTTTTTTAAATCGAACAACTTCACCCCTTTTTGGTTGTCTTTAGTTCCCTGCTCTTTCTACCATGTGTTTAACTTGAATGGAATGGTACATCTTTATAAAGTCCATACTTGGATCTCTTTTTCTCCATCCCACTGGGGTGTTTTCAGTCCGCTTTGATGTTTTGTGCTGGTGAAAGTCTGTTGTGGAGCCCTGAGTAATTCTGCTCCTCTGCATCCTCTTTGAGCTGCTCCTATATTTCTATATCCTCTTTTCTATTTCCATCTGCTCACACTGACTGCAGGTCCCCTCACGGTGCTGAGCAAACTCTTCCCGTAAAACTTTCGTCCTCTCATGTACCTTGACGGTACATGGAGGATTTAAATCTCAGTGTTGTAATGTATTCTAAAATAGTGATCAATCCTCACAGTAAGATGCACATTGTAACTTCACTGTATTAAACAGACACAGTTTTATTATGACTATAACTGGGGGGAGAAGTCATGTGTTTATTGGATAGGCCTATCTGCTTTATGTATTTGATGTATTTCAGGAGATGGGTTGAGTACCCCCATTGAGTGGAATGGTGTTAATTTCTCAGATTTCTGGGAGAAGTAAAAGCCAAAAGTTCCTGTTTATCTACAAAGCTTGTTGCTATTTAGTGCTTTTTTTCATACTTCTCTTTCCTCACGGTTTACCTACTTTTTACAATATCTATTAACTTCTCTGTGTACCTGAAACAGCTACACAGGGGCGTAGTACACTTTGTTATGTTCCTAAGGGAGGGATGACTAGTAATAGGGTGTGATATTATTCCCTTTAATGACCATGATAAATAGTTACCATTACAGCTATTGTTACTGTTATAATTATTATGATTATCCCTCTTATTACTGTTGTTCTATATTATTGAATGTTTTTCTTTCTTTTGATGAACATGATCTGTCGCACCTTGAAACATCTTTGATCTTCAGTGTTCCTCAGAAAGACTATTCAAAAGGAAAAAAGAAACCCTCTGGACACCAACGCCACCATCTTTGACCATGAATTTTGTAAACATGGCCCGTTAAACTGAACCTGACATTTACAAGACTTATTTTACCCTCCATGACAACCTCTTCTGTTCCCCAGCTGTGTTTGGACTATGCACACAACTGATGCGCTTCTTGTCAGTTTCTTTCAGCGTTTTATCACTTCATTTAGTGATTGTTTGCTCTCCCAACAGGATTTGGTCTCTGATATCTTCACAGATGTGGTTGATAAACACTTAACTACTCAACTGCCCTGCTGCAATAGTAGTGTCCTTGGTGCCCAGCCTGCCAGTCAGTACTGGATATTTGGATGTAGTTGGAATATCCCCAAAACACCAATAAAAGATCGTTCTCATTCACTGCTGCTTTATTTTTGTCACGTGTTTATTCTTTCATACGTCATTTAAATCCGGTCTGGAAATAAAGCCAGTTTTGAGGGGAAGAATGGGACACAGAGGTCAAATGTCTGTCCAATAACCTTTTTGTGACATGCCATGGGCTGTTTCAAAATTGCTTTGTTTTGATATTTTCCCTGTTTGCTCACATTGTGTGCATTACAAAGGAGGATAAATATGCATTATTGCCTAACAAATTCAGTGCTGGTCAGCTTAGGCATTTAAGGAGTATTTTACACATTCCTTAACTGAGCGGTCATGTGGAGAAGAACACTATTTCAATCTAAGGTTGTACATATCAGTCATAAAGACATCTCCCTGGTGTTAAAACTAGGTAAACACAGTTTTAAGCAGTTTTTGAAAAACTAACCACAGACTGATTCAAAAGGTTGTGGAACCATTGCTAGCATTACTTGCAGTGGTCTTAATCAGTCTCTCACATTGTTGGGGATGAATTTTGGTGTACCCTTCTTTATGTTGCTTCATTTAGGTTTTTTTCCAGACATTTTTTGTCTGCACAGCTCTTTCTCTTGGGATAATGGATCCATTTACAGCAAGTGATGCCCAATCCTGTGACTGCAATCAAAGAAATCTTACTTTTTTTTTTTGGTCACACATGGCAATGTATTGTATCCCCCAAGGACACAGCTCCAGTGTTGTGGCTTGTTTGCAACTTTATAATTTAAGCTTTTCTCCCTTGTTATTTTTAGAGAAAATATGGTTTTCCTGAAAACCTTCCAAACAAACTTTACCATTTGATTTACTGTGGAGTCTGAGATGTGGCACCGAGGCTGTTTCCTGGAGCATTGTATGATCTGAACTTGGGTTGCACTTCTCGGGATATCCACACATTGAAAGATGAACAACTGTGTGGAATGTTGTCCAGTTGTGAAAAATTTTTTTCACTGTAGGCCACCAACAAATAATTTATTGGTGTTGTTATTATATCTAAAATTCTGGTAAGGTGACACTTGCATAGAAATGATCTATTTGAAGTTTTTCAGTCAGAGTTCAGAATACATCATAGCACAGAAACAGCTCTGGTTAGAGTCACGAACGTCCCCCTAATGGCCTCAGACAATGGATTAGTGTCCATACTAGTTCTGCTGGACCTCAGTGCTGCCTTTGATACCATCAATCACAGCATTTTACTGCACAGTTTAGAGCAGGTTATTGGACTTAAAGGGACAGTGCTAGATTGGTTCAAGTCATATTTATCTGACAGGTATCAGTTTGTTCATGTTGATGATGTTTCTTCTGCACAGATGAGAGTCTGCTATGGCGTCCCTCAGGGTTCAGTGTTGGGGCCAGTCCTCTTCACTCTGTACATGCTGCCCTTGAGAAATATTATCCAGCGTCACGGCATAAAATTTCATTGCTATTCTGAGACAGAGCTGTACTTATCAATGAAACTAAACTAGACAAAACCGAACCATTATCCAAACTTCAGCCATGTCTGAAGGACATTGAGACCTGGGTGTCCACATACTTTTTGGTTTTAAATTCTGATAGAATGGAGGTTATTGTTTTTGGTCCTAAACACCTTACGAACAGATTAGCCGATTTTATGTTGGCTTCCAGTACAACTGTGAGAAACTTCTGAGGCTTTTCAATTAGGATATGTTGTTTAAACAGCATATTCATCAATTTTGCAAGACAGCCTTTTTTTCACCTCCGCAATATCGCCAAGGTTAGGAGCATCCTCTCCCAGGGTGACGCTGGAAAACTAATCCACACATTTGTCACTTCAGGTCTGGATTATTGTAATGCATTATATGCAGGATGTCCCAATAATTCTTTGAATAGCCTCCAGCTGATCCAAAATGAAGCAGGGTGGGTGCTGACAGGAATCAGGAAGAGAGATCACATCTCTCCCAGGATAGCCTGCCTCCACTGGCTTCCTGTAAAATTTAGAATTGGATTCAAAATTCTGTTGCTCACATACAATGACCTTAACGGCCAAGCTCCTCGTTATTTACAAGACCTGATAACTCTTCATGCTCCCAATAGAGCTCTCTGCACTCCGAGTGCTGGTTTACTTGTAGTTCCTAGAACATTTGTGTTGTAATAGAAGCTATACAAATAAAGTCGACCTGAAAGTTGGACTGAACTGAACTGATTGTCACCTGGTTGAACCTCTTAATAGCTATGGAAGCAGGAAGGGAGTAGTTGATTTTTTTTATAGACTGCTTCTGCATCATGATTTAGCCTTTAGTAAACAATCACACAGTGTAGTATGTCATCTATTGTTGTTCATCTGAGGTTATACATGTGTAATATCCTGTAATAATACCCTGTAAAGACTGGAGTTTTTAATTATATCCTGACACATAAAACCTTAGGGATGAAAGAGGGTCACCTTTCTTTTTTATGTAACTGTATATGTTCTCTCAATATGGCTTACAAATGGCAAAGGTCTCATCAAATTGTGAACAAAGTTGGAAAAAAAAATTTGTATTCTGGTTTATTCTTCAGTTAAAGCAACAAGCCAGCTGAGGCTTCCTTATTGTGTCGCAAATGCAGAAAGACGCATTTCAGTATTTCAAATAAAATACATCAATTTCTGTCTCTATAGTATTCTCTGTGTTTTTGTTGTGATTTGGTGCAATCATCTTGTACTTGTCATCTCCTTTATCTGTGGTATCAACGGAAATGGGTGAAAGGTCCTCTAGAATGGAATTTTCCTCACTTCTTTCCTTCTCAACACGAACCAGATGTTTGCTCCAGGGCTGTACCCTTTGTGAATTTCTTCCCCTCCCTGGATCTCTCTGCCCCCTCTACCCCCCTTTGTTCCCCCTTCATTTAAAAATGCCTTGTTTGCAAGTCCCTCAGTCATACCGCCTGACGGCCAGCTTCAAGGATGGACTCTGCACTGCTGTTGCTGTCCCTGTGGGCTCTGACTGGAATGGTGTACCTGGAGGCTCCAGGTAAGTCTTCCACTACTCCCACCTGAAAAAACACTGCACCCAGGCTTGAGGAATAAACCTGTTTAGAGTGTCACTCAATAGTGGGGAACAACTGGGAAGTAATCAAGGGTGCCCAAAAAAAAAAAAAAAAAAAAAAAATCAATAGACAGGTGGGATTTTTGCTGGATTCATGCCTTGTTTTTTTTTTTTTTTATATATTGGAGATCAAGCACCTATAGATGTATGTTTGGAAGTGTAAAGTTAGTTTAAGTTATTCATTAGCAATAACCCAGGGTGGAAATTAATATTATTATCTGTGCTTTGCATTTTCATTTTCATGGAGTAATAACAGCAAAGAAATGATTTCAGTCAATAATGTTAACATATGATTGGAAAAATGTCTTGATCACCAGCATCCTGTGCAACTGTATGCATGTCACACATTCGTACATTTTACATGGATCTTCAGTGTACCCTGTCAATGCAACATGGGTGTAGGATCATTATATAGTTTTCAGTCTGATTGCATGTTCCACATAATACCGGTCCATATTTTATGATGGCCAGTAATCATGGAACATTGCAGGTACTACATGTATGTGCTGCATATGTAAAGTATGTCTTGAGCATTAAGGAGCATCACATATGTTTGTGTTACATGCTTTAGGCAGTGTTATTGAAAAACAGACAGTCCAGTATCTCTCCATTTTCCTCCCCTCTCACTTTTAAATGTCCTCAACGTTGAGGGCACACCAATGTTACCATGCACCCTACAGCAAGAGGAGGATTTGGTTACATGATGTGGGATGGAGTACATATGGAGAAAGGAAGATAATGAGTGTGGGCTGTAAGTAATGGAGCGCTCCTGCAGGCTGGTTTTGTTCAGAAACAATTTGCAGTTTATACATTCAGTTTCTCAGCAGTGAAAACACTCAATAAGTACTCTCACTTTTCCATTTCCCAGAGACTGATAGCTGAATAGCAAAGAGTAACAAAGACTGCCATCCAAACACTTTCTCATCTGGCAACCTGGGTGGCAAATGTTTGCCCGGCCACCCACACTGAATTTGCTTTCCTTGAAACAGAAAACAAAGCAGAACTGGCAAACAGAATCTCTTTATGACCCTTAGAGTTTGAGGTTTCTTTACAACAGGCCCTAAATAGAATAGAGGTAAACAATGGCACAATTACTGTAGTGGTGTGACAGTGTGTGGATACCCCGACAGGGTCATGTCCGGAAAGGCTCCTGGGAGAGGAGAGGAGGAGGACATGTCCTCGGCCCTGCAAATCTGACGCAGACTGTGGCAACAAACGCCAGTGCTTGTGTGACGGCCAGTGTGGTCTCAGCTGTGTGGCTCCAGGTAATTATGTGAAAGCGTGTGTGCCTTCAGTTGTCTCTGAGAAGTATTGTGGGCTCAGCGATTAAAACTGTGCGCATGGGTGTGTGCGTCTCCACCTCTGCCAACATATAACAGTAAATGAACGTTTTGTTTCTGGAAAAGAAAATAAAGGGCCTGCACACAGAAAATTGGCCTGAAAATGCAATTCCAATGCTAAACACAAGCTTTTTATTATGCTTGTGTATCGTAAAAATGGGGTACTGTGATCGGAGCCAATCTAGTTATACAACCTCGGTAGTGTTTTATTTTAAGTGGATTTAAAATAGCCATGTCCGTCATCGTGTTCAGAGAACAATTCAGCACATTCTACAGAACTGTTTTGTTCTGCACCTCTTATTTTCTCTCCTGTCCCCTCCCACTGGACGGTCTCTTTTCTCTGCAGGCCGTACTTGTCCCTGGCCTGTTCCCCTCAGTGAAAACTCAGAGGCACGCCTCCTCTCTCCCACTCACTCCTTTTCTGCCCTGCTCGAAGTGCGCTGCAGGCCAGGCTTCAAATTGCCCAATGGCCTGGATGCCACTGTTCGCCGTTGTCAGGGTGACCGGCAGTGGAGTGGAGACGAGCCCATCTGCACAGGTGGGTCTGTTCACACTCTTCTCATGTCAGATTGATTTATGAAAAGGAATTAGACAACAACTGAGGGGATTATGAGCTGTTTCTTTAACTCAGAGTGTTTTTCATATGTAGCGGAGGTACATTGTGTTTTCAGTACATATGCAGGCCAAAACATGTTTGTTTACACAAGACAGTGAGTGAAAGAGACAAACAGGAATGAAACCCCTCTGCCACTGTGTCGACTGTCACATTGCACAACTCTGACCTAGTCTCCTCATCGCCATGGCAACGTGTCACCGCTGGTCGTAGTGGCCATCTGAGTATAAGGCAGATGAATTGTTCATAAGTTTAAAGAGGTGATGAAAACTCAACACATGTATGCATACAAGTATATATATATATATATATATATATATATATATATATATATATATATATATATATGTATATACATATACATACATATATATATATATATATATATATATATATATATATATATATATATATATATATATATATATATATACTATATATATATATTGTGTTTGGTTTCTATGCAGGGTGGAGTAGAAATCCAAAAGATATACTCACAAAACTGTGTTAGAGTAAACTTACTGAATGATTCATACATACTCATGAAAGTAATGGCTGCTTTTAGTTTTCTCAGTATTTTAAAGTGTAACTATAACCTGCCCATCTGCAAAACCTACTTCATTTTCAGGATGTGCAGCAGAGTTGAAGGCAATGACACCATCATCCCTCTGACTGGACAGTTTGATTTGTGACTGAGTACTTGATTTCCAAACTGTATAAGGTATAAAGTCAGTGTCAAAACTTACAGTTTTTGATTCACACACACAATATGGAGACTTGGAGGATTTGAGAGTGTTACACACGCCCATCCACTGGGTGAACAAACAATTGCAAAGTTTTTTTGCCTGTGGTTTTTTTTTTTTAGTGTTTTTATGCAGCTTCAGATTTAGTTTGAATGCACACATTCTTTGCCACATGAGGACATGATGATAAATCTTGATTTACAGCCACAAACTCTGGAACCATTTGCGAACATTCACAATGTACTCATAAGATCAAAACCTTAATTATCCTTCTGCGAGTTCAGAGTAGATAATCTGCAACACATATGTGGAAAGTCTGCTTCAGCTCAGAGGACATGAAGACGCGACAAACTTTGAAAACATTTGAATAAATGTCTTAGAGGCTGAAGCCAGTTCTTTAAAATTTGGTTTTATGGGCCTTTGATGTTGATTTATAACCACTGTACTGCTGTGCCTCAAGATGATGAGACAAGGTGAGACATATTTTCTTGTTGTCTCTCTAAATTTAGAAGAACTGAGATCTGAATAGGTTTCTGAAAAAAACAACAACTCTAATTTGTCTTACTGCTCTGGATCCTCACTACTTCTACCTACTTTGCCATCAACGCTCCTATCTTGACTCATCTCAACCCAGCTGGTTTCACCCTCAGGATTTTTTTCTTTTTTTTTTTTATGTATTCAAAGATATGAAATAAAGATAAAATTCTCAGCTCTCTCTCAAAGAGTATGGTCCCTTTGAGAGACAGGCAGAAGGTAGGTGGGTTTTGAATGTGTGAGAGTGAATGCATTGTGTGTCCTTTGCATGTGTGTTGCAGTGCGAGTTGAGCTAGTACATGCCTGTTGAGAGGCGGTGGGCAGAGTGGCACTGAGCGACGTGCGCTGTGAGTGATTTGTGAGTGCATGTGTGTTTATGAAGCGGTAGAGATGTATTTTATTTTATTTTTTTTACTGGATAGATTGGAATGTGTATGTGCTCGGGGGGTGGATTGCACATGTGTCACACGGTTTGTGTGTGCGTGTGCATGCGTGTGTGGGCGACAGATCACAGTCAGGAGAGTCAGAGAGCTCTCTTGCTCATGCTGCTCCAGGCCTTTCTGTTCCCTGTTCTCCTCTCCTCTGCTCTCTCTTCTCATCTCCTTTTCCTCTCATCTCTTTCTCCTCTCATCCTTTTCCATCTGAGGCCACTGATAAGGTCTCTCTCCACAATGGGAGCCAAGGACAAGCGTGCAGCTTTAGGCTGTTTAGTTTGTGCTGTGTGGCTATGTCTCTGTGTACGTTCGTGCAAAGAACACAGAGTGAAAACGCAGACAGTCTTTCGTGAAGACCTTGAAGACCAGATTATTGTGGTTTCAATTCTCTTGTTCATTCAAAGTTACTGTTTTATCATATGATTAAAAAAAAAAAAAAAAGAATTGATATACCTGCTTCATTGCAGTTTGGTTCCAGAGACTGTGTGGGCGGGAGCAATAAGAGGCAGGAGAGGGGCGGTATGTGAAAACAGAACTCTGGCATCGGGCTCTCATCTGCAGCCAGACTCGAAACTCTCCCACTCCCATAGGTGCCTTTACATTCTTATATTAACGCTTCTCTGTTTCGAATGCCCAAGATAGTCCTCGGGCAAAAGCTGTCTCTGCCTTTCAAAGCTGCGCGCGGCTTCAGAATCCTGCGCTAGATGCAGCACAGGTCACTGCAGCTTTCTCCAAGCACCACTCTTGATATTTATATTTCCACAATCGTGAGGCACTCAAACTTTCGGGAGCGAACAGTGCCAGGTGTTATACAATCGCAGCTATAGCTGTGAGCTCTGAGAGGTGTGAGGAGGTATTTCACCTGCCTGCCGAACTTTGATTTATTACCTAAGAAGAGTCATTTTTATTGAAATAGAACAAGACATTAGGTGGAACACCTCTGTGAGTCCCAGGATCCCTGGTTTAAACCATTCAGAATGAGGTAACAAGACAGACATGTCTTTCCCTCACTTTTTTTCTGTTCTGTTTTCTTTCTTTCATGTCCCTTCACTTTTTTCTTCATTCTTCCTTTTTTTTATTTACTAGATATTGCATGTGATCAGTTCAAACACAAATTGAATTAAATGTGTTTGTAGTGTCACCTGGTGATTTGAATGAGGATGTGAATGAGGCCTCTGTGATGGATGCATTCATGTCTTTTTAGTTGAAGAAAAAAAGAATAAAATTTAAGAACACAATTAAAACTTATTGCATAATATAATCAAAAGCATTATGCAGACTATTCCCCATGCCATTGTTATCATATTACTTGTTACTTTGCTGCAGTAACTACAACTAGCACGTCTGTGTGAGCAAAATTTTCCTCCACTGGATTATAATCACTTTGGATGTATTAATATGTACAATATTTAATACCCTGTATGTTTTAATCTATAGTCTTGGAGTTAAGGAACTATTCAGATAGCTTCTTCAAGTAAAAGTAAGAATAAATACTTAATAACAAAACAACTACATGTTACATAACTAAAGCATATATTTATTGCTAGTGTAACCTTAGTTTTGCACATATGACGTGATTTCAAATTTCAAAATAATTTTAGTTATTTAATTAGTAAAAAAAAAAGTAATTAATCATTTTAGTTTAAAATGCTCCATTAGTTGTACAATCTTATTTCAGGTCTTTTTGTCTTGTATATTTACATTCAAGTCTATCATTTTTCTATTTTCAGAGATATTACTTTATTATTTCATATCCATGCATAAGTGGAGTTTATTTTGATGAAGTGATTGTGGTTTCCTACCTATTGTTTAAGATGGGAGAAGTTTCGCTGGAGTACGGAGGAAAAAAAAAGAAAAAAGAAAAGGCTGTTCAAAACATGAACAGATGGTTCATGCAAGCGTCCTGCCGTGTTGGTGATATTATTTCTAAAGAAGTGAAGTGTGACCTGCCTGAACCCAGAACCTGAGAGTCATGAAACTCATCCAGACTGAAGGTTTCAAGCAGCAAAACCCACTTCATGTCTAAATAAATCCGTACAGCTCAACACATCCATGAGCCTAATTTTATACTGCAGACTATTAGGGATGGGAATTGATAAGATTTTATTGATACTGACACCATTATTGATTCTGCTTGTATTGCTCGGATTCTTTATATTGATTTCCTGATCCTAATCGAGCACCAATGAGGAAATGAATGCGCCCACAACGGGTTTTGAGCCTTAGCACAACTGCTTGACTGTCTAAAATGATGAAAAGAAGAACAAAAAAGAGAAAGAAAGAAAGAATATAACACTTGGAAAGAGGTTAGTCATGTAACGCCTCTGCAGGTTACAGCAGTAGCTCCTCTCCAGCTGCAGCTGCACACAACTGAGTCTGTCACTCCAGTGCTGCATGTCAAATATGTCCTCATATCTTATTTTGTGTCTTTTGTCTTCTTGATTTTAACTTTCACCAATTTCCACCTTTGGTACAGCCAAAAGTGCACTGTTCAGAATTTTTAAGACACTTGTAGTGGAACCAGTTTTTGATTCTCATTTCTACAGACTAGATAACTGTAATGTAACTGCATTACAATTGATGGAGCATGTCGTTAGTTCAGCTAATAGATCCTAGTTTTAAGTATGATATCACATTGGGTAGGTAAACTATTACTGTATAATAATTTGAATTTTCAGTCATAACATCTAATAATAGATGTCTAATATAGTTATTTAATGTATAATATGACGTTTTTGTTCTATATACAGGTTTTAAATATTTCCTCTCTCTGTTTGTGAGTCAGTGATTTTGCTCTTTTGCCTTCTTCTCTTCTATCTTGGTCCTCAGAGGTTCAGTCACCTGAGCGCACTGCGGTCCAAACCTGCCCACTCCCTCCGGAGGTGATCAACACCTTCAGCATCCACGGTGACGCTTCAGTCGGGACTTCAGTCCACTACAGCTGCCTGTCTGGGTGAGCGGGGCTCTGGGAAGGAGAAACGCTACAGAAAAAGAAATGGAGAAAAGTGAGAGATGGAGTGTGAAAAAGAGAGAGGGAGCGAAGGGAAGGCTGGTGTGATGAGCAATGAATGGCAGGGAATTCATTTTGATCTCCCAGCTGACAATCCCTCCATTGAGCTAACTAGGTCATTACAGTCTAATCTTGTATTGACTCCCCTTTACACACTGACTCATCACCAGGAAAAGATGAGCCTGAGTGGATGTGTCAGCCAGGACTGCACACACAAAACACTCTGAAAAGGAGACAGTGGGAGAAGGAATAATTTACACCTTTTTAAAAATATTTATTTTATTTAAATCTGCTTATAAGCCTCTTATTTACCAGTACTGTACACTTTCTAATTCCATCACGTTTCCCCTTTTCCCTTACAGGGCAGATATAATTGGGAGCAGTGAAAATTTCTGCCAGGATAATCAGACTTGGCAGTATCCTCATCCCATCTGTAAGGGTAGGTGTGCGCTGGTATCTTGCATTGACCACACGCGGTAAGGACGTCCTTTTTGCCCTCAGAGAGACCCTTTGCAATTTTGAAGGTTTGCAGAAAACGACTGAATGGTGGATCATGTGTTAGTGAGTGAATGAGTGAAGCAAGGGACTGCAAATGAATGATGGTTTGGTTACAGTTTGGTTCCCCGTAGCGTATATTCACGTGCGTGCGCAGATGAGACGGAGACACACAAAGCCCTTCAGAGTTTTCAGGAGCTCCGGCTCTCTTTCACGGTGCTTGTCTGCTCTCTTGTGGTTGAAGCTGGGATTTCATGGCCTGTTTAACACAGGATTGGGAAATTCTTTAAGGATGCTTCTTGAATCTTTTTTAGGAGGACTATGCGTAAGGCCGAATTTATTTAGAAAGTATTATAAATAAGTGAAATAGGCTTATTTCCTACAGGCTATAACTTGCTGTTTAAAGTATTAAAAATGTAATCTTGACCTTGTCAGGTTGTCAGCGTGCAACATCGAATAACTGAGCAATTAACTAGCTAGTAACTCTTTTTGAGTTTTAGATATATCAGCAGTCAGTTAATGATTAGCTGGCTGATAATCGGCTTGTTCTCACTCTTTTAGAAGTGTTCTGCCAGGCTCCAAAAGAGGTAGAGCAGGGCTACGTGGTTGCTGTTCAGAAGACTGAGTATGAGGTTGGCTTTGACATCCATTACCTTTGCAAAAAGAACTTCTTGTTGGATGGACCCCAGAAGATCACCTGTCTGCTGAATGGCAGCTGGAGTGCATCAACCGCCACACTGTAGAGGTGAGAAAAGCGAAATACTGACATCTCAGTCCTTTGTATCTATAAATGTGTATATACCGTACCTGCAAATACAACACCAAGGAGCAACGGAAACATTTGTTTTGCTGTTCTTAGAAATGCTTTTATACCCTGTTGGACATTCTTGCAGCTCGCTGTGTCATCCCTGCTGAGCGAAGCCGAGTGGTGATCGGTGGAGTGAAGCGCTGGCCATTTGATGTCACAGATGCCATGGTCCCCCACGGGGAAAATGTGACATTCTACTGCAAACATCCTTGGAAGCAATGCAGTTTCACTGCATCCGAGACCTGCTTCGATGGGAAGCTGCAGGCACCACCCTGCTACCTCGGTAAACCCGCACGGTTCACCCAGGCCCGTTCTTTCTTATCTGTGCCTGTTTAATATTAACACAGCATCTCTTTGTTTTATAGAACCCACGTGGTTACAGTTCAAACTCTTTCCTCATCGGCTGGTTTCGGAAATTGAAGCGTGCGAGCCCGGTGATGTGGAATGATGACCTCAACCCACACAACACTCGTGACGCCATGTCACAACACTTCCTATTACATACCGGCTCTACACCGTGCCACCGTGACCACTCTGCAGCTCTGCTATATCTTTCCGTGCCATGATTTTGATCTGATGAATTTTTTCAGAGATCTTCTGAATATGCAGCTGTTTGTCTTCTCCTTGAGGCCTTGGTGGTTTGAGCGCTGCTCTCGGCTATTTTCTCCTTGTCCTGCATTCTATAAAGCTGCAGGTATGATTAAACTATGTAAACTCCTCAAGTATTACTTTGATCCTCCTCCAGCTTGAGCCACTGCATACTGTTGCAGAGGCAGCCATACTGTAGGCCTTCATGAGGATGGATGCACAGTCCATTAGTATGTGCTATATACTGAACCTATTATGCCTGTGATGGTGTAGCCTATCGATGAAGCCTAGTCTTTAATTTTAACATGTGTCATTTCACTGTGTGATCTTTCTTTCCTCTGTTGAGCCCGACGCATCAAGTCCCTGAGACTTGTAAGTTTTATGATGAGAGTGATTTGAAATAAAATGATATGAAAATGATCTGGCTTGCTTCCTGGCTCTTTAATGGCACACGGAGCCCTCCTGTGTGACTCCACAGCCTTCCATTCCAGGCTGCAGGTTCAACAGTACTCATAGGCTGAACATAGCTACTGGTCGGACCCGGTAGGCTGCGACACCATAGCAACTCCCTTTGACCCCTCCCTCCCTCAGCATTCGCAGCATCACCCTTTACACTGCACAGTCATATTTGGTCCTCCGGAAATATCCACAGCTCGGGTAAGCCAGTCCCAATGCAGCGACTGTATGGGTGGAGTATAGTTTAAAATACAGTTTTAAATGTATCGAAAGCGTCTCGGCTGCTTCACGCGCCGGCTCTGACAGTCGGCCCGGGATAAACGACAGCGCGCCGGGAAAGTTTGTCCTGGAGCTGCGCTCTCGGCGTCTCGGACCCACAGCTCTAAAATGGCTGGCCGTAGGTCCGAGGAAGCTCCGGTGCTGAGGACAGGATCCGCTCCACACCGCGACTGTGTGTAAATATACATGTTTGTCTACTCCGTGTGACGCGCTGTCCCAGGTCCGAGAGCTGTCAAAGCGCACACGCAGCGGGAGAATACTGGCGTTTCGGACCTAGGACTGTGCGTAATGGCGTCCTCCACGGACAGTTCTCCTCGCTTTATTCCCACAAATATTTCAGAATAGGCGAATTCTTTAAAACCAAACTGTGTGTGTGAAGAATATTCCTGCACGGATTTGAAATGAAAGCGTTTCAGCGTTTGTGGACATGCGGGCTGTGGAAGTGAGAAATGGGAATATCTTTTTTCTCTCGCATCAGTCGGACCTTTCCGTGATCCGATGCGTTTCTGAGGATGAACCGCGACTCCGAGGGGTCCTCGGTTTAAAAAAAAAAAAAAAAAAAAAATCGTTAAGATTTAAATTGGAAAAAAATGTAACACAAGCAGCAGAATTAGCAGGGTGGTCTGGAAGGGGAGGGAGGGGGGGTCATGTGTGCTGCTCTTAATTCCGGTCTGAGAAATTTAATTGTGTTTGCGGCTTTAAGTGTTGGATCTGTGATCTGTCAAAATCTGTTGTGACTATTGGCTTGTCCCAATAGTAAGCTGAAATTTAGTTTTTCCTAGTCAAGCCAGTATTAGTTATTTAATTCCCTTCCTCATTAATTATTCACCAGATTTTTAAAAAAAAATCAAATTTGTTCTAATTTTGCTATTCTGATTTTCTAATATTTCATTTTATCTTTATCTAATAGAAATAAAAATAGGTATGCCCCAAAATGGATTCTCAGTTGGCCTCAGTCCTGACCAGTGGCAGCCTGGAAGTCCAAAATGGCAGCCAGTGTGGGGAGAAATCAGGGCAAGTGGCAGCAGTTTTTATGGACCCAAAGAATAAAAACTTACCCTGCACCAAACCAGGTAACCTCAAGTCCTGTCCTGTCAAAGCAGCAGTGACCATCAGCCAAGATGCTCTATCAATCAATAGGAAAAAGCCAGAGGTGGGCGGGACTTCTAGGCCAGCCACTCAGGAAACAAGCAAGATTGGTGAGTTCAGACAGCCAATTGCAGGGAAGGCTGGAGTGCCTGTTCTGCGCAGGCAACCAATCAGAATCAAAATTGTTGTCCCCCCACGGTGCAAGAGGCGAATCTCAAACTCTGCCATCAGCCTGACCAAAGACTGTGCTGGCTCACATTTCAAAGGACCTGTGCTGGTCTCTGCAGGAGCAGTGATTGCAGAGAAAAACAAAAGTCAAAACCATATATCGGCTGTTCGAAATGAAGGAGAGATCATGGAAGATATTTGTCTAAAGAATGAAGAAGAAGCTGAAGCTGAATCATTCCAGGACACAGAGGCAGAGAGAGGGGAGAAAATGAGTGAAGACAGGGACATTTCAGATGTTAAAACTGCACACGTGGACGGGTCAGAGACTAATTTTCATCGCAGCACTAAAACAGCTGAAATGTTGAGCCATCAGTTGATTAAAGAGGAGATTGCAGAAAAAGTAATTGACCAAAATATTCCTCTGATTTTGCATGAAGTAGATTTGAAGTGTGGCAAATTATTTGATGAGGTGGAAATGGAGGAGCAGACAGAACCACTGGACTTGAGTTTGCCTAAGAAAAGAGAAAATCGAGACAGGAGATGTGGACGATTTCTGGGTGATCCAGGTGAGAGCTCCTTGATTATGGAGGTGGATGAATATGAAGGAGATGGAGACAGAGACACGGTGGAAGAGGACAATGATGCGGACTCTAAAGTGTGTCTGAGTAGGACAGCAATGCTGGAGGAATCTCTCATGTCCCCGACTTTCTTTTCTACCTCCGTCCTGACATCACTGTCTCCAGTAGACTGTGACACTGAAAATCTTCTTCTCATTGACGACCAGGGAATCCCATATACCCTCAGTCCAGAGGGACTCAAAGTGCCACAAGTCAATGATTCCACCTCAGAGGATCCTCAGAGAGATTCATCGGAGGTCGAAGAAAAGGGGTCATTGCAACTGGCCACTTTGGCAAGTCCTACACACAGCCAATGTTTAGACAATGCACTGAATGCACCTTCTGAGGAATTTTACCCCACCACAACCCCCGCTAGTGATTTGTCATTACAAGTAATTGATCAGACAAAAACTCCAGAAGTCAGTACAAGTTTGACGACAGACTCAGATCCTTCAGGGCTTTCAGAGCCAAATGTTAAAGCTGCTCAGGAGGCTAATGCAGTTTTGCCCTCTTCCTCTGGGATATCACTCTCTACTCAGCCCATTCAGATTCTCACAAACCCTTCAACCAGTGGCCCCCTTCTCCTCCTGTCTCCCTCCTCTTCCTCAGCTCTCCTCTGCTCCACTTGGCCTCTCGCTTCCCGTCTCAGTAACGCAGATGTCGCCTGGTGCTTCCACCCCTGTGTTTCTCCTCCTCTCTGCTGTACCGTCTTCACCTGGTGATTCCACCTCTACCTCCACCCCCATTGCTGTCCTTGACCCCCTCACCGGTCAGTTTTCACAGATTCACTGCGGGTTCAGGTCCAGTTTCCCTTCCTTTGTCCTCCGGTCAGGTCAGTTCTCTGGGATCACCTCTGCCCGCTCTGTCTCACCCCGTCATTCAGACTGAGCCCCAATAACCCCCCCGTCATCATGTCAGGTGTTAATAATGCAGCCCCTGGCTCTGTCCTCACCAGTCTCGCTGTCCCTTCATCCGCTTTTGCTCTGCAGGAGGATCACGCCAACATGGCTCCGCTTATTCAAACTCAGATCAGTGACTCTGAAACAAACCCTGGAAATAAAGCCATATCTGCTGAAGAGGTTTCAAACCAAAACGACAAGCCATCAAATTTTGCAGCATCTTCTCCACAACCACAGCTAGGAACATACGACTCCTTAGCTCAGCCCACTCCAGAGGCCCGGTCACCGGCTTCAGACTCTAAATTTGACTCCTCAGACCAGCCCTCCGAACACTTACCTCTGGATGATCATCTTTACTTCTCTAACACAGCCGCTCCTCCTTCCCCTCCCACTGGACTCATCTTACCCTCCGGAAAGCTCGACTCCTTCGACTCCCTGGACCCTCTGTCTCCCGCAGAGTCTCCCAACACTCTGGGCTCCCGAAGGGTACTATGCTGCCAGCTGTGCCCGCGCATCTTCTTTTACCTCTCCGACCTTGAGCGCCACGCCATCACTCATTCACAGAAGAAGCCTCATGTCTGCCAGCAGTGCGGTAAAGCTTTCAAACGCTCCAGCCATCTGCAGGTCAGTGCATGCTCATCGTAAGCATCATCCCATTAGAAGTACTTCGGTACCAGAAACAGGAATCTCTCAAGTACATATTTCTAATGCAGTGACGATAAATGATTGCTTTTTGGCTTATTGGGAGCAGCAGGAGCAAACTTTGAGTCAGTAGTGCAATTACAGGTTCATTATTGATCTCTGTGCCACAATCACTCATCATTAGCTGATTAATTGATTCAGAAAGACTCCAAAATCAATTTTCCCGAACTAAAATCTACATATTATTTTATATAGTTTGATTAGGTGACCGACTGAAGGCATAATACACAGTAAGTGGTGGTGTAAGGAGGTAAATCTAATCGTGCAAGCTAAAGGGTTGTGGCTTCTTGACAGAAAAATGTTTCCCTGTCACATTTTTTAAAATGTCATTAATAAGTGAGTTTTTCCCGTTTTTTTTTTTTCTCCTTCTGTGTTTTACCCCCGTTTTTTTTTTACCTGATTCCACCTTATGTACCTTCTGTGGATCCATCACACCACTCGGCAACCTACCAGTGAATTATCAATTCATGTTGTGTTAAGAGTCTTTATGCTAAGAGTCACGAGTTACCTGTTTACACATTTATATGGAATTATTTTTCCTGCCATTTGAAGAACAGGCTAAACATTCCACCCACAGGGTCGTTGGTAGGTGGTCCACACTGGGGATTTAGAGCTGTTTTGCTTTTAACTCACCGAAGGATGCAACAAAGCACCTTCGACTGGATAAAAACTGTGAAAGTTATTAAACAGACTGTGACAGACAGTAGTTCAACCCACAACTCCTTTTACATTTCTCCAAGAAGTCCCATAGGAGTATTGACCGGTAGTCGATCTAATATAAATGTTTGTCATTTCTTGTAACAGAGACACAAGCACATTCACACGGGTCAGCGGAACTTTGTGTGCCCCATCTGTGCCAAGCGCTTCAGGGAGGCGGGTGAACTCCAGCGCCATCAAAGGGTGCACACTGGAGAGAAACCCTACCAGTGCCAGCTTTGCCACACGCGTTTTGCCGAGCGCAACACCCTACGCCGGCACACCAAACGCAAACACCCCTATCACCACGTGGCCATGGAAATGCTGAATGAGAGAAGAGACAAAGGAGGGAGCCGAGGAGATTTGGGAGGAGGAGGAGGAGTCCAGGAGGAAGAGGAGAGTGCTGAATGGTACAGCTCCACTGTGTCCACTTTGGATAACTCTGAGTCTGAAATTGAAACATAACACTCCCAACTGAAGGAAGTGGTGTTGGCAGGCCGATCATATCTAACAGTAGATAGGCTCTACTTCAACATTCTATAACGGGAGCACTTGCAATATTTATTCCAGTTTTTAATGGCAGTGTAATATATGAATGTACATTATCCCCATTCCATTCAATGGGCCAAAAGCTAGTATTCAAAGTCAGATGGGATTTTAGATACATTTCCTTTGAGGAAAACAGTGCATATACAAAAAGGAAGGTTCGGGTGAGCTCAAAATGTTAGTTCAAATGTTAACCTGCCCCTGTGAAGTTGCGTTCCCATGCAATCCCTGATGAAACTCCTAAGTGCTCAGAAAAGAATGAAGCCTGTTAAGTCTAAACAAATCTCTGCTCTACTTGTATATATAAAGAGTACTAGTTAAAAGAGCTGCACTTCTGCACTATTTCATGTGAAAGATGTGATCTTTCCAACCGTCAAAGACACTGTGAGTCATTTGCACTTATTATTTGAGCTTGAAATTCAATTTTTTTTTACATTGTGAATGAAACTTCTTTATTTGAATTTAGTTGCAGCTGTTGATTTTATGTGTTCAATCTATATCCTGTAAGAGTTTGACCAAATGCTTTTGAGTTATTCTAACATAAATACTATATTCAAAATTTCTTTTTAATGTTAATTATGTTAACTTATTGGAATAAAGTTTTCACAACAAGAATTCTATCAGTCTCTGTATCAGTTTTATTCTGATTTAGTGTATTTTCCACACGGCTGATTTAAAGATTCAACTATTTATTTAATGTGCCTTTTTCCTAAAAGGATTGTAATCTTTCTATGTGAAACTCTTTTGGATAATGGACGCCTAAATAAGGTTCTATATCTCTCTTTAATTTAAGATGATTGTCAGACTTGATTTCTCTCTCTGTGTTAATCACCAAAGAGAGTTCTTTGCATGAATCTTTCAATAAATAAATTAAAAAAAAAAGATTAATTTTAGATTACCTGGTTAGATTTGCAGGCTGGTCACTTGGAGTGCCTCCGGGGAGTAATTGAATCAGTAAGGCAGCCCTGTGGTTTTTTTTTTTCCTCACTCTTTCAATTTTCTGCTCCATTTAAGCCGTGGTGCCTAACAGAGGTTTTAAATACTGTATCGCTCAAATGACCTGATTGGAACGCCATGGCCGTCCATTTCCTTATTTATCTGCTGGCCGTTGTGCAGATTGAGAAGTCTTGGCCTGTTGAATGGCCCGTGCTAAGCTCCGCTGCGGTTAAGTTGGGGAAACTCTTTTACACAGGCCCACTGGAGGGAGACAGTTGTACACAGTGTGGAGAGCAAAGGTTATCCAAGCAGTTTCTCTGAGGATTGAGAATGTGTTGTTGGAGATAGTAGATTGTTTTCTCCAATAAATCTGTAAAAGCAGTCCTTATCCTTCAGTATGTACAACAACAAAATAGTACCGTAGGGGTTTAAAGCTGTGTTTTTCCCTCAGTCTGAATTCTTGCATTGCCCTATAAAGCAAAGTGGCTACTTATTTAATTGATCTGTTAGCATTTTATTCACTAAACAATTTATTCAACCAGGAAAAGATTAAAAATCCCTTTTGCAAGGAAGTCCCAGAAAATAAGTTTGAAGCTGATGGTGATTATTATTAATTGTCGCGGCAGTAGTTTTATAGTAGTGGAAGTATTGCAAATATTACACGGTGACATTTAAAAGATGCTCAGCTGATACGATAAGAGGCCTGAAATGTGCCATGAAAAATTTCCCACACCATTACACCACCAACAGCTGCTGATACAAGGCAGGAGGCATCCACGCTTTCATGTTCATGACTAATTCTGACAGTGCCACCCGGATGTCGCAGCAGAAATGAAGCCCTATCAAATGAGGCAACGATTTTCCAGTCTTCAACTGACCACATCTGGTGAGCCTGTGTGAAATGTTGTATTAGTTACCTGCTCTTAGGGGTACCACAGTAGTAGCAACCGGTGTGGTGTTCTGCTGCAGTCGTCCATCTTCTTCAAGGTCAGACGCACTACGCTTTCGGAGATGGTTTTATACATATCTTGGCTGTAATAAGTAGTTATCTGAGTAGCTTTTGCCTTTTTTTGTCATATCTAACCAGTCTTTTCTGTCTTCTGATCTCTGACATCAGTAAGGCATTTTTACCCATGTAACTGCCCCTCTCTGGATATCTTATCATGTTCTGACCATTCTCTTTAAACCCCAGATATGGTTGTGCATGAATATCCCTGTAGCTCAGGCGTTCCTGAATAACTCAGACCAACCCGTCTGGCACCAACAACCATGCTAAGTTCAAAGTAACTTTGAAATCACCTTTTTTTTCCCCCCTATTCTGAAGCTTCAGCAGGCCGTCTGACAATATCTATATGCGCAGATGCTTTGAGCTTCTGCTATATATAAGGGTGATAAAAACCCACAGCAACTTCTAACCTACTTGCTGCAAATGCTCTTTGAAGAACTGTGTCCGTGTTTTTAGTGTCACTCCGAGGGTTTAGCCATTAAATCAGTTCTGTTCTATCAGGAATAAAGAGAACAAATGTACATAAAACAGATTCTGCACCCTTAATTGACACCACTGGGCTTCTGCATCGCTGAGCCTACAAGATCCTCACTGCATGATGATGATGATGATGATGATGATGATGATGAATATTCAGCTGGCTGAGTGAGTGAGACCATCAGTCCAGCTGGAGATGTGTATTATTCTACAGTACGCTTGTCTCCATGTATGTGCAGGTTTGAAGCTATCCAGACTGCACTGACTGGGGGGGGGGGGGGGGGGTAATTGAAATTTGCCTGCATGGCGTCGTTTGTGTTGCGTGAAATGGAACGGGCATCAGGCCTTCTGAGTGGCACAAGGCACACTGCCAAGTGATTGAAGTGATAAAGGTAAAGGAGGAGTGGAGAGGGAGATGAGAATAGGTCCAGTGATGAATGACCAGGCAGCGGCAGCGAATGTAATGAAGTGTGTTAGACTGGTGTGTTTCAGCTTTTTGATGTTTTTTTTTTCTTTGATAAATTTGGGTTTTGATATATTTGTTTTATATCTGCTTTGTCACAGAAGCCCAAATGACACCAACTGTCAAAATAACGGGGAACCAAACTAACCATGAACATATGTGTCTGTTATTACACAGCTTAGCCATTGGAGGGCACACTTATACTTATGGAGAGTTGTGCATGTTTGGCTCATTCTCTATGCTGTCTCAGCCTTCTCAAATGGTGGAGGGATACTTACGGCAGGGTGAAACAGGAGAATGAGCCTTTGAAAAGCTGGATCTTCTCTCAAACTCTACAGATACAACAAAGAAAGAAGGACGGCTTTGACACAACTATAAAATCCTCTATTTGTGCTCTTGTCATGCTTCACCATCTAAACAATGCATGAGGTCCATTTTTAGCCCATTAGCTATATGAAAAGATGACTAAGCCCAGGATCACATAGGGAAATCTGATATATCAGAAGGGAAAGGTTAACTGTGCAGAAGCCTCTTTTCTCATTAGACACACTGCAGGATTAACACTATGGAGCCTGTGCGTGCATACAGTGCATGTGTGTGTGTGTGTTTGATCGAGTGGCAGGAAGAAGGAAAAGAAGGAGGGTAACAGGTGTTAATCAAAAAGGGAGTCCCGGCTGCAGATAGAGAGTGCAGTTGTGGTCAGTGAAGCAATTACATCACCTTTCCAACAATAATGTGCCACACTGTCAGAGCAGTCAGTGTTTAGGTGTGTGCGTCTTGTGTGCGAGAAATCACTTATACCGCATGAGAGGAAAAGCTGTCAAAGGGGAGATTTTATAACAACGCAGACAGGGTGGGCGAATGGCACCTGAAAGAGTGGTCTGTCTATACCCATCCATTAAGTTTAGGTTCCCATTCATTTTGTAGCCCATTACTGGTTCCATTCTGTTCCATGGCAACCTTAATTGGTCTGTGCAGTGCTATCTCTTTCCTGTGTTCTCTGATTAGTGGATCCCCACGTTAGAGTCATTTTCTCCACATCAGATGAAATGACTGCAACCTCTTTTTTCTTCTGTTTCAACTTTTTCTACCCCCCCCCGTGATACGCCCTCCTCTCCTCGCCAAGTTTTCGCCGTCTCCCCTCCGTCACCCTCTTTTCACTATGACCTGCTGAAGCAGCACACACCAGCCTGCCTGTCAAACTGGCAGAACAGGTGCTCCAGCTCAAACCTCACTTCCCCCATCACCCCCCCCCCTCCCCTCACCGACCCACCCCCCCGCCTCTGCAGCCCACTGCAGTCCAAGGCCACACATATACACGTGTAAAGAGCGGACACGCACAGCCAAACACCACCCTCCATGTTCGCCCAGGTAAGCTTGAACAATGAGGCAAAGCTGGTGGTTTTGCTTGGTACCGGTGCTGATACAGACTGTGAAGTGTGCTGATGGACGCTGGCTTACTGATGTGTGACTCTCTGTGGTGTCACACACATGCGCACACTCCACTAAATCATTTTTAAGAGGGTAACTCAAAGGTATCCTGACAGGAGCATATGAGCCTGCAGTCCCGCAGCACTCCATGATTCAATGCGAGTCCAAAACACTCAGGCTTCTCTAGTTACGTTGTAATAAACCCTCTCCTTAGCCTGGTTTCGCTTCTTTTATTTGTCATCGTGTGTCATTTCAACTCCTCACATCAAGGAAATGCCCTAATTCCATCAGAGAATCTACTTTTGTCAAAGTCAAGTGCAAACAAACATGAGCAACAGACTGGCTTTGAGTCTCAGTCAACCAGCCAGCAGGTGTGAGGGGGGTGGGGGGTGGGGGGAGGTGGGGGGGAAACGACGAGGTCACCAGTGGGGGAGGGGTGACGCCTGACAGCCCTTTGCAATTGGCACCAGGGATCCAGGGTGGTCTGGGACGGATGGAGAGAGGGGCAGAGGGAGCGAGGCAGAGGTAGGTTTCTATCATAAGGGACAGAAGGAACAAGAGATCCTTTTTACCCCCTTGCATCTGCACCTTTCGGAAAAAGCTGAGAAACTGAATGTGTGAAAAAGGGGCAAAAGGAAAAAAAAAAAGGAAATGAAAAGAACATGAAAGAAAGAAATTGTCATTAAATGCACTACGAAGTTCTCTCTTTCCCTCTCTTCCTCCGTCTCGCACCTCTCTCAATTTAATCTTAAATCCACTCCAATTTCCCCCGAGGGACTCAATTCTTCCTTTTCCTGTAAGTATTCTCTTTCATTCTCTTGATTTTATTCTCTTAGTGTTTTTCGGTGACTTCTTGTGCCTCCAGTGGAACAATCGCGGTGCTTGATGAGAAATCCCAATCAACTCCTTGTTATATGACTGAATTAATGAGTGAACAGGTTTATTTTTGACTCCTTGTGTCTTAACAAAGTGAACTGTGCGCATTTATCAGATGTGGAATAAGAAAAAGGGACTGCTATGAATTAGTATGCATGACCTCAGCTATTCCAAAGCGCATGTGTGGTTTTGTTAGTGCCTATTTGCACATTTGTCTCAAACGGGCTTCCTCTGGGTGTTCTGCTGCTGGACATTTCAAATCAATATTGTTAATAAGTTGTGTGTGCACTAATGCTGCTTATGTAGATCCCCAGCTCTCTCTATTTGAGGAATCAGTCCCTACTTCTATTAGCACCTGACATGCTCTTGGTCCTCTTGTCATTGTGTTAACGTGTGGCGTGATGCTGTAGGTGTTGTGAGCTCATGTTTGTCTGTCAGTGTCCTCCAGCTCTGACGTACGTCTGAATATCGAGTATTTCTGCCTCCTTCGCTGATGAAGCTCTGCAGTTCTCTTCTTCGTCGGGCTCCTTGAACTGTCTCTTGTCTGTCTCATTTTGTGTGTCATTAGCTCCGTCTCTAACTGTGGGTGGGCCTGTGTGGTTCTCTGCGTGATTATGACAGGCTGTCTACAGTGAGGCCTGCTGTTGCCAGACCTTCTCACCATTGAGTTCGATCTGCCTGTGGGTCTTAGGTGTCTTTATTTCACCCTAAAATCTATTCCCGCTGTGCTATGTGTCTCCATCAATATTATATTTTGTCTATCAGTGGATTAACAAGCCTCTGTCTCTCTGCCCTCCCCCGTTTCCTCTGCTTTAACGCATTCCCAGCAGCGAGGGACAGAAGGAGAGGGACTCATTCCTCTTGGTAGAGCAACACCAGGAATTTCCTCTTTCTCTTTGCTCCACCTCCTCTCTTCCCCACGCCCTCCTCTCCACCATGACCTTGCTGGCTTCCGAGAAGTCGCTTCTCATCCGGAACAAGTTCCGCTCAGGTGAGGACCAAGCGGGCATCAGTCAAGCCAGTTAAAGGTGTGAAGGAACGATTTCAATGCCAAAGTGGCTTTGCATTACTCAGGTTGGCTATGGCTCAGAATGTAGTGCGCTTATTTGTTATGCACAAGGTCAGTGGTTTGATCCCCAGTGCATATGTCTAGCTCTTTTTGGGCTAGACTCTAGTGCATTCATCGGTGTGTGAGTGTGTTTTTTCAGGACAAAAAAAAAAAAAACACTGCACAGGTAAAAAAACAAAATACAAACCCCAAAACAAATCAAAGTCTGTGTCAAAGTGGTTTGTAGTGTAAAGCACTATAAATGCACTCCTGGTACCATCAACATCTCACAGTTTGTGAAAGTATTGAGTGCCGCCAGTCATTTTGTCTTGTATGTGAGCTATGGAAATATTTGGTTCGACAGAAGTGTCTTGAAAAGATGAAAAGACAACTGACTGAGGTCAGTTACCTTCACATCTTTTTGACAACCACCAGCACAGGTATTGGTTGGTTGTGCTTAAAAAAAAAAATGACACAAGAAAAATCTATTTTTATTCAAAAGCTCTGACCTGGTTTCAGATCTCTGTAATATCAAATGTGCATGAGCAACAATCAAAGTTAACCTTTGATGGGCTAGAGTTCTTATTTTTCAAGAATTTAAAGGTGAAAAACCGAGCTAATCTGTTTATCACGTGTGGCTTGATCAGATGTGATTAACAGTGACCTGGCAACATCAATTAAAAAAGAAAAATAACAACCCACAACTGCTATTGGATTTTATTTCTAATGCTGTTTAAATTGATGAAAAAGTGATGCATCAAAATGATTCGTTCCGTCATATTTTCTGAAAGAGACTTGCTGAGACTAGCCCAAGGCAAAACAGTGAAAAGGGCATGCACAAAAATAAAATACCAAATATGAAAAGGTGTTTAGGACCCCATCCCTCCAAGGAAGGAGCTTGTGGAGATAAAATATGTCAGGGCCTTTAGAAATTTCAGTTGCATAGCTCTGACAGAAGTGTTCAAAGTTATCAAAGATTGCTTACTTTCAAAATTATATTTACAATTTGTGTCCACTGGGAAAAAAAAAAAGGGTGGCTTAAAATGTTATTGTGGGAGTCTGGTGGATTAGGCTGACATTCTTTAATGTTACAAAAACCCCTGTCTGTAAAGCTCTTGTATATTTTTGACCCCTGTTCCCACAAAATGCCCAGTGTCTGTTTGATCAATTGATATACTTGAGCTGTCTCCTTTCGTCTTCTGTTTCACATCCGCCAAACTGGTTCGTAGGAAGGCATAATCAAATTGTGTTTTTTTTTTCCTTTCTTTTCTCTTTTTTCACGACATGGTGTAGTTCAACTCAATTTGACACTCAATACCTCAGTTCATGTTCCAGGTGACTGAGCCAGTTATAAATGGTTTTAGCTCAGCTTGTCTGGACTGGTGCCATGAAACCGCTGAAGACCACTGATTGGTCAAGGAGGGTCTTCACCTGTGTGTGTGTGTGTGGGGGGGGGTACTGGAAACAACATCTCTGCAGCAGCACGTCACTTGTTCTCCGACGAAAGAAACTGTTTGCAAATCTGCTCACAGTCTAAAAATGTGTGGACGTGGGCTGCAAAACAGAAGACAGGGATTTCCCAACTCCGAGGATGCATTGCATGAATTATGAATCCAAAAGCACAGTTCATAAACTGACAGCACGGTCTCTTTTTTCTCAGCTCTGTAATACTCTGAAAATACATCACACACGTCTCACACAATGCAGAGACAAGTCCAGGCACACCTTTGTCAACTTCACGGCACTGTAATGATAAGCAGTCACTCCTGCCAACGTTGAGAAGATACCGTGTGTTCTGGACAGTAGATAGCACAATGTCTCTGACGTGAAACGGATGATACGAGTAGCTCCCAGAGAGTCCATCTTTTTTTAGCAGAATTAGTTGTGAAAGAGAACTGACAGTTTTTTTTCAAGCCTTTTTTCTGTTCTTGAGTCTGTAATAGTATTAAATGCTAGAAACGTAAAAAAAAGTGTGGTTGTTTTAGCCAAAGTTCAACAAAATTCTTGTCCGTGAGTCCGAGCAGGCCACGCTTCCTACATCATGCTCTCTGCAGTGTTTGATGCACATTTGTTGTTTTCATTTTCCAAGTTTCCTCCTATTGTTTCCCCTCAGCCCATCTCTTGCACTCTCATTGGTTGTAGTAGTTACTCAGTTCCTCAGCCAACAAATCCACCCTCACTGACTTCAAAATATCAGGCATTCAAGATATTTGGTTGGAGTCTGCGAGTCTCAACGGCCATGTCTTTGACGCGTTCACACACAGTGTTTGGTAACCACTGATGGAGCTCTGGTTTCCAGATTTGTCAGTGATTTCCAAAATTTGTCTGCAAGGCTTTTAAAATCACGTGATATAACAGGGGCTTAAGTGACTGGGAAGACAACACCAAAGACAACAGGTCACTAGAACAAGCAAACATATGATATCCTCTGTGTGATATGTTTTCTTCCTCCAAGTTTATTTGAAGCAATGCATCTTACTGAAATCCATCTACAGCGTTGCAAACAGCTGAATCTGGATGTGTGTTTGCTTTCGTGCAGCAACGTTGGCTGGAAACGAAGCGGTTGGACACGTATTTTATATTTGTAATCTTTTGACATTACTGAACTTTCCAATGGATTTCAGTTCAGTATTGTTAAATGAAAAGTCTCTGTCCCATTAAGTCTTTGCAATGGCTCTGAAGTAATTAAGTAAAGTAAAGCCTGCAGACGACTCTCTTTGGTGTGCATCTCAGTTTCTGCAACTCTGAGGACCTTTTGCATTTTTTTATTCAGTAGTTATCTGACACACTGAAAGAAATGGAAAAAACCCAAAGGTGTAACATGATCTCTTTTAAAGGGGCATAGGAGAGTAAAGTGGAATATTACAGTTTCTCAAATATTATCAGTAAATGGGTGTAATGATAACCTTCCCAGAATCAATAAAGGAACATTAGAGAACAGAACAACACAAATCAAATCAGTTTTGAGAGAGAATAGAACACGTGTTTGTAGCAAAATGGCCATCAACATGAGCACCGGGGCAATGGACCTGTGTCAAAACAAACTGCTATTTTAAGCCCCCTGACAAAACTCAAAAATGCCTTTCAGCTGTTGATAGGGTCCAAACAGTCAAACCAAAGTAATTTTAACTCTGTGGCTGGACAGAATGTGCATCAGAAGTAACGTTTGTGCAGGCATCTCCTTCTGGTCGCCTGCCACGTTGTTGCAAGTCGTTCACATGTCGACTGCTTTATGTCACGCAAACTACCATCAATAGATGCCAGGGGAGGAGAGTTCATGGTCTTGGCTTACAACACGTGCCTATTTTGCCATAAACATACAGCTGTTTGGAAGCAGAACTGCCATTTTGCTGCAAACATATATCATCTTTGAATGAATTCTAAAATCTTTTTGCCATGCCATCGTACTAGTACAATACACAGTAAAAGTTTGAACACAGCTTTCACAGTACGACCATCACACTGTGACGAATATCAGCCTTTCCATATCTGCATGTTGTAATTCTGGTCTCCCTTCAAGTTATAACAACTGCTGAATTCCCAAGCAGCTGTCGAAAAATGTCTGCTAAGTAGAAAGGCGAGAAAATGACACATACAGTCCCTTTAGTATACAAGCAGCTGCTGGAAAATGTAATTGTGCAGGCTGCTGCCCCGCTTGATATCATGTATGTGCAAACTGCATCCGGGCTTGAAAAAAAATGTAGCCTGACAGGTTTTGTTGAACTGCTTCCAATGAAAATGAGTTAAATGTAAGAATCTGTAGATAATGCAAACGGTCAAACTATAGTTGCAGTGTTTTTGGCTTTTGATTCCCAGTCAGAAAATGTTTATAGCTGAACTGCCATCTCATGTTGCACTTGCTTGTAAAATCTAAGCTGCACACCCTGAAATATTCAGTTTCAGCCTTTTAAAGAGACACAAAGAATGACAGCATTTTCAATCAAATACACTTAAATGTCAGATAATCTTCAGGAAAAAAAAAAAATCATCTAATTTTCTTTTCCTGTTAACTGCCTTAACAGTGGTTACCCCCAGCAACAATCACATTATGCAATGCGTGGAAAATATTAATATCAAAAAGGAAGTTTCACTTTTGTGTGAGGCCTAATAGTGTAAATGTAAAAAAAAAATAATCAACCGAAAGTGACGCTGCTTTCCCATCTCGTTTTGAGCACAGAGCTCAGTTTTTACAGTAAATCGGCTAATACCCCACATTTCCAAACTTTTGTTTTGAGTCATCAGAGAGGCAGGAAAGCAGGAAGAGTGTAGTTAGCAGCACAAATGAGTATGACGTGAGTAGGAGAAGATGCATGAGAGACTTGTGGAGAGAGCAGGACAGCTGAAGGGGGGATGGGACTAACAGAAATAGACATACTGAGAGATAAATAGCTGGTGCCCTCAACACCACCCCCCACCCCCTGTCATGCAGTCTTGCCCTCCCCTGGTCTGGTCTCTCAGGTCTCAGTTTGAGTTGAAATGTATCACAGGCCCTGCCCCACTCTGCTTCACCTGTTTGAGAGTGCCCTGAATCTTGATGTGTATGTGCATTCAGAGAGATACATAATCTACATCACTGTAAAGTCACGGGGTAACGTGAGCTCCAACTCCATATCATTTTACCGAGACGGTGCTCTCTTACATTGCATAACTCTCATTTTCCCAGTATCCATCTGCTGGATTTATTTTTCCAATATTTCTTTTTTTACTTCAATGAAAATAAAAAAAAACATCTGTTTTTGTCTTTCAGTCCTGCAATTGAGGATTCAGAACCGAAGACTGAGAGAAATCAATGCAGACTCAGGTTAGTGTCATTAACCTTTTGACTGATCCACACACACAGATATGTATATATGTATATATTACAGAGAGAGAAAATAGAGACAGAATTCTGCTCTTGAATCTTTCTAAAAAATACTTTTTTTTACACATTTGTGTTTGTTTTTGTGCTTCTGTCTGAATACAAAGACTTAAAACTTAGAAAAAGACATTTGCAGGAAGAGAAAAAAATATAATGTAATATATATATGCAATAAAAATGCAATTCATGATATGAAAATTTGGTAAATGCATGAAAATTCATTGATGTTTCTTGCTCAGAAGTACACATTCCAGTCATCAGAAAGGAGGGCTGTGCACCTTGCTTTATGTCTCTCCTGGCTGTCTGTAGCAGGCTGCACACGAAGCAGTGGGCTTTCACACTGTTTGCCAACATTAAAGTCTTCCTGTGATGCTCCATGCTGTAGCTTGTAGGGATGAGCTGAGAGCTGAAAGCCTTTAGTTGATGCATCATTTCATCCAACGTTTCTCCTCCGCTCAGTTGCTTTTCTCTGAAAACCTTCCAGTTTGAGTCTGGATATAGAAAAACTGTCCTTCTTAGCATAGTCCTGGCATTTTAATTTTATGAACACAATCTGTCTGTCTGCACAGGGTTGAAATCCACAAGCTCCCCTCAAAAAGCACAGAAAGACCAGAGCGAAGCTCAAGTGAGTGCCTCAATGTCATTTTTTCTTTTCCGTATGACATTGTTTTGTTGATTGCATTTGTGAAAACACAGTGAGATCAGAATTACCCAAGGTTGTCTGAAATTACCATAACTTTTTTTTAGAAATTATTCAAAAGCGCCCTTTTTTTTTAACCTAGAAAAAAACAAATTGACATTTTTTTTTCTGATGGAGCATCTCTGTAGCTGAAGGTCCCATTGTTCCTTCAAAGACAGCTCAGTGATTCAGCAGGAAAGAAATTCCTTTTGATTACACTGAAACAGAGGCTGAATAAACATTCCCAATAATCAACGACACTGTTTATTCTGAGACCTGGGTATTGGTTTGACCTGCTGTTTCCCGATTCAGCGTCTAACTGATGACAGCACCACTCAGAAGTTGCCCCCTGGTGGTCTAAAGACCTGAAACTGCACAAGGTGATCCATGCCAACTCTAACGCTGCTGCCTCCTTCCTGCTTTTACCCTCAGTGTTGTGAACAGTAACACCTTTGCCCTCCTCTCGCTTTCACTCTGTCTGTGTTATACCTACACGGCCTGCCGTACAGTAGCTGTGCAACAAAATGAAGTCTGTAAATCTTGCAAAAGACAGCTGTGTTGCATCAGCTGTCAGTTAAATGTGACCTTGCTGCGCGCTGTAACTGCATGGCAAACTGACAGCATATGATAAACCTATCAATCCAGGGATAAGAGTAATCATTTTCTGCCATTACTGACATCACATTCTGTTATATTTCTTTCTCTTTTTATGTCTCCTCTCCTAATCCCCCAAGCCTCCAGCTTTCCCCTTTAACACGAGAGCGCTGCTATTATGGTATCTGGCTTTTCAAAATGTCTAATTTCTTTAAAAGTCCTTTTCTGACATTTTAAAATGGTTGTGTTTATGTGTGTATGCATCCCAGGGAATACATATCCCTGTAGGCAGAAATATTTACTATTTTCTGACGCCTCTGTTGGTTTGAGTTAGGACTGATTGCCTGCAGCAATAAAAAATTGTGCACGCTCACATTGCATATGCTCTGAAATCCTGTTGCTCCTCTTTTCTCTTATCGCCTTTCTTTCTACCAATCTCCCATCTGTCCTCCCCTCTCCTTTCATCTGCGCCATGCCTCGCGCCGTCTTCCACCCGTAGAGAGGACTGCATGTGGGGCCCAGAGGCAAAAGAAAGCTTGCCAGGTGCAGGACCTAACCGAGAGGATCCAGCGTCCGCCTGCTCCCGCAGAGATACAGCATGACCACATGCTGCCCCTGGAGAGCTGTGAGTCAACCTGCAGCAGCATGCACAGGCATCTACTGACAGAGTTACAACATTTTTAATGTTCCTTATCTTTTAACCTCCATCTATATTCTTTTTTTAATCAGAACACACTTTTTGTGCCTTTTAAATTTAATTTACTTGTCTTGTTGAGTTTTCTTCCTCTCACCTTTCCTTTCCTCAGGTCCTGCATCTTTCCCGGCTGATGTCTTCGAAGATGACATCTCCTCCTCCAGCTCACCCAGCGAGCAACATGGCGCTCACCCATCACCAGCCGTTCCCTCGCTGCCAGGGCTCCCAGCCGACCGGTCACTAAGTGACTGCTCGGCTGCGGGCCTGACCCTCAATCACAGTCCTGGCTCATGTGCAGGTGAGAAAACACAAAAAGTCTCAAAGAATGCTTTAATAAAAAAAAAAAGAAAAGATCTGCTGAACAAAATGACAGCTCTTATTAAGGGAAGTAAATATTAACTAAGAGATGAGCCCATTGATTGGCTTCATATGTTAGACCTGATGTAATCTGATATTTTGCTTTCAGTCTGGTTTGACGTTGCTCCCGGCAACCGTGGGCATCAGAAAACCTATGAGTGTAAGACTGGGTGAATCAAACACCATGGCAACAACTGGGAGACCAAATGGGATGTATCTGACCTCTCAGACCACTCCCCTACTGCCAAAGGTAATGAGTGGTTTAACGTGTGTCTTGTTGCGTAGAGCTGTTTTTTTTCTCCATGCCTCCATAAAACAAAATTCTAATGTCAGTAAAATATTGGAGAATAGTTTTCATCCATAACAGCAGCATTTACAATGCTTGTGTGTGTGAATGCGTTTGCTGTGATGATATTCATAGCACATGTTAAAAAAAAAAAGTGAGATAAAAGAGCCCTGTAGAGGTCTTTAACCTAACAGGATGGTCACTCCTCTTTTTTTTGAAAACAAGGCTCTGCTGTAAGCTGCTCTGAATTCATTACTGTCAATTTGCACTTCTCTGGGAGCTCAGCATTTGCCATGTAGGTTAACATATTCACACACAAGCTGCACGAGTATCTGTCAGAACTCGTGCACACCGTCATCCAGAGACGTGTGAGGCAGTTATACATTTCTTTTAAAAATGCAACCTTAACACGGGCCAAACAAGCTGGCATTTACATTGTGACTGCGCAGATGCTGTTCCTTTAATTACTCATTTGGACAACATTATTGTTACAGTCTAAAGAAGTGTGTGCAACATTTATGTGTGTTTACAGACAGCTCAGCCTCCCAGCCCCTCCTCCTCCTCCTCGTCGTCTCTACCACCATCCCTAAACTTTAACCATCTCCCCCGCCCGCGGAAACCGCGGGATACCAAACCCAAAATGAGGAAACTCAAGTATCACCAGTACATTCCTCCAGACCAGAGAGGGTCTGGGACTGGAGGTACCGATATAATTTTATACCTTTCTACATTTGTTAAAGATATTTCTTACATTTGGCAAATTGAGGCTTGCTCTTGTGGGTAGGAATTAAAAAAGAAATGTATTTATTTCAAGTGGGAGGAGCCAAACAGAAGGGCTCCACTCCTACTCAGCCTTTGGACCCGGCGTATTCCCACCTCCTGAAACAGCAGCAGGTCTTCCTCCAGCTTCAAATCCTGCAAAACCAACAACAGCAACAACAACGACTACAACCACAACAACAGCTTACTGTTGTACCAAGGTATGCAAGTAGATTCTTCTTCTAAGTCAATCAAAGTGCACAAGCACTGCCTGGCCAAAAAAAAAAGTAATTAGAGAGGCAGATGAAGTGATGCACCCATCATGCCTAGTTCCTACTGTACCAGCCTGTGGGGGCAGTGTTCTGATCTGGGGTTGCTGCAGTTGGTCAGGTCCAGGTTCAGCAACAGTATGAGCTCAAAGAATGAGGTCAGCTGACTACCTGAATATACTGAATGACCAGGTTATTCCATCAGTGGATTTTTTTTCTTCCCTGATGGCACGGGCATATTCCAAGATGACAATGCCAGGATTCATTGGGCTCAAATTGTGAAAGACTGGTTAAGGGAGCATGAGACATCATTTTCACACATAGTTTGGCCACCACAGAGTCCAGACCTGAACCCCATTGAGAATCTTTGGGATGTGCTGGAGAAGGCTTTGTGCAGCGGTCAGACTCTCTTGGTGAAGAGATCTTGGTGAAAAATTAAACACTGGATGGAAATAAATCTGGTGACAGTGCAGAAGCTTATTAAAACAATGCCACAGCGAATGCATGCTGTAATCAAAGCTGAAGGCGCTTTTTGGTGGCGACTTCTTTTTTTTGGTCGGGCCGTGTATGTTTCCATTATCAATAAGAAAGTAGTTTGCTTGTGTTGTGGCTTAGTTTTACCATAATTAGATTGCACTTCTCTCATCTTTTTGACTACGTCAAGACATAATTGAATCCATACATTTTTTAAAGAGGTTTTTCTAATATATACACACTTACACATCACCAAATGCATTGTGAGGTTCAGTGTCTTACCCAAGGACAGTCAGCTTGTAGACTGGAAACGCCAGGAATTGAAATCTATACCATCTGATTGGCAGATGAGTGCCACTGTGTTTATGTTTCTGTTATGTTTTTTTTTTTTCTTTTTTAGTGGAGATCAGAATGATCCTGTGAAGTCTTCTGGAGCCATGCCACTTAATCTGCAACCTGTTCCTGCCACAACAAACCACACGCCAATAGATATAAAACCTGCGTCCAAACCTGAGCTGCTCCCTGCAAACCTTGTTGATTTAACAGTAAGAGAAAGGATGCCTCTCTGACAAGAGAGATTCTGAAAGTTCTCAAGATCTTATTTGCAAATACTGACAACACTGTCTTTTGTCTCTCTGCCTCCACCATTTCCTCCTGCCTCAGGTGTCAGAGTTGCGGCAGCAGCTGCGTAAGCGTGGCCTCCCCGTCTCTGGCACCAAGCCTGCTTTGTTGCAGCGCCTTCGTCCCTTCCAGCTTCAACATGCTTCCCTTAGCCCTGCTCCCCTCTGTCAGCTGGGTACCAGCCTGGAGCCCCTCGTTCCTTGCCCCCCAGTGTTACCCAGTCAGAGCCCTGGCTCAAGCCCCAGCTCTGGATTAGATTCACCCAGCAGCAGCCCGAACCAACAGCTGTACGTCCAAGATGGGGGAATTCCCGATGGGATTCTCAGTGACGCTCCAAACAGAGTTCCAACTGGAACTCTGCACACCATCCCAAATGCATTCACAAATGCTGCGTCAGTCAGTTTGGCAGGTGAACAGTGTTGTCTCACCAGCGCTGTCTTCTTGGCTCCTGCCAGCACTGCCTCAGGAACTCCAAGTCCCAGTTTACCCATGTCGTCTTCCTCACCACTGCAGTGTGGGACTCCCTGGAGAACTGAAAGTGATCAGCAGCAGCAACAGCAGCAAGAGCTGAGTGTGGAGCTGCAGATGAGGGAGAGAATAAGGAGCAGGCCAAGGGACCGCTCCTTGCACCCTGTTAATGAGGTGAGGATGGAGAGACTTGAGTCGTTGGTCTAAGGAGGTTTGGAAAACTGTTAATTTATTGAGATAGAATTACACCGATTAATGAGCTTCCCCCATCCTTTTATAAACCAGTCCTGCGAGGGATCCCTTCATCCATTCCTGCAACAGGATCCAGGATGTTCCACAGGGAAGTCAGAAACAAATGCACAAACAGAGGTGCTTTTTTTTTTTTTTTTTTTTTTTTTTTTGTCAAGTATAACCACATGTTTAAATGCATAAAAAAAACTCATCTCCTTTTGATGCACACTAAAGTACGACGGAGTTTTAGGGCAACAGTGAGAAACAAAATTGTGGACAATGATTTTTTTTTTTTTTTCCATTCCTCAGAGAATAAAGTCGAAATGTCAAGAATAAAGTTGAAATGTCGAGATTAAAGTCAAGATGCAGTTTCTGGAATAAAGTTGAAATGTCGAGAATAAAAGACGAAATGTAGAGAATAAAGTCGAAATGTTGAGAATAAAGTTCGAAATGTCGAGAATAAAGTCGAAATGCAGTTTCCAGAATCGGTATAGTTTCTTTTTCTGAATAGCCGCAATTTCTGGCACAATCTCCTCAAAGTACGAATACTTATTATATTGCGTCCATGTGATAAAAGCACATAGACACAGACATTATGTTGGTAGAGTAAAGCTGGTTTGAATAAATCTTTAAGACAACTTTATTCTCACCGTTTCAACTTTATTGTGGAAACTGCATTATGATTTTATCCTCGATGTTTCAACTTTATTCTCGACGTTTTGACTTTATTCTGAGTGAGGAATGGAAAAAAGTGAGGAATGGAAAAAAAAATCATTGTCCTACAATTTTTTTCTCACTGTGGCCCTAATACTGCGTCGTACTAAAGAGCCTTCTTACGGATCACATTTTTCCAATATGTAAACATGCTCTCATTGTCACCTGTCAACTAATTTACCTCTGCTTTCTAATCAGGTGTTTTGCTGCCAGCCTTGTGATGTGATTGGCCATGACTTTGAGCTGCCAGTGGAGATCACAGCCAGTCCTAGTCAGACTTTACCTGGCATTCGCAGCTTGGAGGAAGAACTACAGGAGGCTATCCAGAAAGCACAGGTTGGAGTCTGTAGATAAATAGATCACCACAAAGGTGTTCTGTTCAGTAAGAATGAAGTGTTTTTCCTCTCTTGGTGACAGATGGACCTTCGACAGTCTATTGATGACATTTTAGATGAGCCCATTACTTGTGATGGTGAGTGTCTCACGGTTACTTAAGAACACAACTTCAGTGACACTTTTATATCTTCTACAGACTAATCCTTTTTATGACCCCTCTTCCAGGCTCTGTCAATGTCTCTGATCATAAATCCACTGCCCAGTTAGCCCCCAACCCCTCTGCGTCCCCTCAAAGTGAACAGTCCCAGGCTTCCCAACAACACTGCAAGGATGACAACTTCCTGCCCTCACCTCTTTGCTCCTCTCTCTTGCTGGAGCTGCCTCCATCTCCTGCTGTAATTAACACAAACCAGGTTGTGCCGGCTCCTCCCCCTCCCCCCATCTGCACCTCCCCCCTGTCATCTAGCAGGAAGTCACGGAAACGGCGGGCACCGACTCCATTTGACGCTGCCGATTGGCTTGAATCACTGACATCTGGCTTCCACCCTCTTCACACCGCCAAAGGCTCCCTTCGTTGAATCCGATTTCAGTCTGGATTCAGATCTGAATGTGAATCGAGTGTTGGATCTATTAATAGAGCAGTGGTGAGGACCTGAGAGTCATGTGTGCTTATATGTTTGTAAGCTGTTTGTATGTACGGTAGCTGAGCAAGATTTTTTTTAATAGTCATAAATGAGGCAAGCTGTATACATTCTACCAAATGGTACAAGATTGTGAATAGAGGCCTCCATCCATCATCACTGACAGGCTGTCAGGGTCAGTAGGTCCATGCAAAACTGGACCCCTAGCAGTCATCAGATCAGACTGCTTTTCTGGGACAAAGAGAGCACAAACGCATAGCCACAGCCAAGTGCACCCTATGTACACACAGAGAGTGCAGACTGTTGTTTAAAAGCACTTGGGCTCAATCAGGAATGGAAAACAAGCAATGCATCTGTGGATTCTCACACACCACAACACAATGTTAGCAGTGCAAAAACAAAAGGAAACCTGGTAGCATAGTAAGTTAAACATGCTTCCTGGCTGTGCTGGGAGAATGTTGTTTCTGACTTATCTCCAAAACCCACTGCTGGATTGGGTTGAGAGTGTCCCCTGGTGTTGACTCAGTCATCGAGCCCCAGCCATTCATAAAGCCCATTCAAAGTGTGGAAAAGCCAGACCGAGCACACAGCTTGTGTGTGGCTCCAGACCTTAACCCCGGTGCCAGACACACAGTCGGCATGCAGAGCGAAAAATCTGGCAGAAGCAACAAACAAGAGGTGTGCGTGCGCTTGCGTGAATGTGCTCGTGTACATGTGTTAAGTATGTGTGCTTCAAGTATGATGATGTGTGACTAAGCTCATGAGTCTGTTTTCATTTGTATGTGCCAGCATATGAGTGTTTCCATGTATGTGCATCAGGATTAATGCCAAATGCATTTGTAGGTATATGTTTGCTCACATTTAGGGGTGCCTGTCTGTGAGTGGCGTGGTTGATCTGTGAACGGATACACACAGAAGACAGACTCTTTCTTTCTAAGTCCAGCTTTCAGATCAGACATTTAATTGTTGTTTTACTGCCAGCAGGCAGCAAATCTGGGGTAGTTATTCAGTGTAATTATCAGAACAACCACAGTACTTTGCTCAAGTCACCATTCACCAGGCGAGCAATCAGGAAACCACAGCCAAAAATAGTTCCTTTGCAAATGCACCAATCAGCTGAGTGAGAGTTTCCTCATCACTTTGCAAAAACAGGTGGTCATTTTGTTCGCTGATTAACCCCCAACAGTGTCTGGCCTGCGCTGGGTGTTTATCCTGATACTACCAGCTCCACTTTTAGCACAATTTATAACCCAGCACCAAGGTCACACCTGTTCACTTAATCTAAATGAATTCCAAAGATGTGTCACTGGACAATGTTGAATCACTGGTGGACATTGCAGAATATAAAAAGACCAATTATATCAAGAGTAAATGCACTGTAGGATTAGTACAGAATAATAGAATGAATGAAACATGCCATATGAACCGGTGCCTGTCATTCAAAGCTGATACAGCACCGGGGCATTTGTTGACACTGACAGTGTTATTGTTTTTACATTCTGCATGATTTATTGGTCACGCAGAAATTTATTTATTATTTGTTTGCATAATACACTTTTAGTAAATTGTGTTCACTCTCACCCCCACTTAACGAAATTATATTAATAAACCAAAATCTGACAGAGGTTGGTTGCCATTAAACTCTGCTGCACCACATAGATGTAATTAAGATAGATGATCCCACCTACAGAGGATTATACTCTGATTTTAACTGGCTGCATACGCAACCATTCCTCTGCGTTGCGTATGCAGCTCTGACTGGCTCAATAATGCAGTATTTGGAAACATCTGCATAAATTGTATGTTTTTGCTATTCAAAATTCTGTTTGGCCCCATGTCAGTGAAAGTAAGGCATCTCTTGCTATGTGATTTAAGGGCACAGCAATTTAAGATCTAATATATTACTCGTTGCGGTTGTGGTTTTTGCCTCACTCTTCGCTCTTCTGGTAACCAGTCAACAGATGTGGTGACGTACCAGAATAAGAGCATCTGTGCATCAGTAAAACTTCAGCACAGAACTATAGCTTTGTGATGAAGGGATTCTTGTACAGCTTTCATTTTGAAGACTAAAAAAAAAATAAATAAAAAAACAAAACAAAACAGGTGTTGTATGTGGATGGCTATGATAATCATAGCAATCATTAAATGTTGCCTGTTGCAAGAAAAAAAAAATATTGGCGGGAGAGTAAGATGCTACCTCCTGTGACTTCCACTGCTTTAGGGCTAACACTCGTGTTTTCCTTGTTTCTTATTTAATTTCTGAACACTGGAGAAGAGTTTTGCTGCAACACACTGAGACAGTTTAAATTGTTTGATACTTGCTGTATTGAAGCAAATGTGAAACATCAGTGGAAAATTGCCGGAGTGTTTCAGATGACTATGATTCAGTTGGTCACTTGCTGCTATCAATGCCTTATTGTAAAAAAAAAAAATGTGAGACAAAATTAACATGTGTTTGCTTTAATTTATTCTGTAACTTATTTATGCAAAACACATAAATTCTGTCCAAAATGTATTTAGAAGAACTGAGAAAATTAAAGTCTTAATAGATTTTTCCTGTGGTTCCCTTTAATCCTTTGTGTGAAAGAGCAAAATGTTCATTGCTATGATCCGGCATGCGTGAGAGGCTTAACAAATGAATGAATAAGGAATTACTGATAATTTATTTATTTCAACTGTCCCAAATTATGTCTTATCAAAAATGGATGATCAAAAAGTATATTAAATATTCATTTGTAACAATATGCTTCCTTTAAAAAATCCATGAAAACAGACTACAAGGCTTGAGATCTTCATAATGACACAACAATATAATCTGGAGGATCTTTGATTTCGTAACAGATCACAAAACAAAAACTTCAAGGATGGATAAAACTAACTTTCAGGCCGTAATCTGCATGAAATTAGAATTATACTACTATATTCCATTTTTTTTTGGGTAGATTTAAGAGGTATAACATAACAAGATGGGACACCATCCATCCATTTATCCACTATCCATACCAGTTTTAGTCCTGTCTAGGTTCTGCTGGAGAAGATAGGACACTCGAGATGCTATTTCAGGAATCAATATAGAATAGACTACATTTTAGAAATTCTGAGTTGATTTAGGTCTGTTAATCCTCAGCTCAAATGAAGAGATTTTACAATTGTAAATACAGATCACAAAACTGTCTTTATAAAACTGTTAATGCCACATATTTGGCACAACTATATTTTGAGCTAAAAGCTAAGGTGGAATGTTGTTGGTCTTGCATGTGTTTGGTCAAAGGTGAAAGAACTGAATGAATCCAAAAATTGAGGTGATAATGGCACTCAGCCAAAGTTATTCTTATTACAATTCTCTGTGAGGGCATGTGGAAGTCTGCCAGCCTAAATGTCATGGAAATCCATCCAACAGTTACTTCAGACGGTAAATGTCAGCCTCACGATGGCACTAGAGAAAAAGTCACTAAAGACATTAGTTTCTAAACCCTGAACAACACAGATAGTTAGAGGAAAAGGAAAAATTATAGATCCTTTATTTTTGCTCAGTTACATGTTTATAATTTTATTTGTGGCCTCATGAAATAAGTTTAGATGCTTTTGTGTTAAAAGCTTGACTAATTTTCAAGTGTTATTTAATGCAGCATTGCTGTGCCTTTGTTTAGCCTAAATGCTTCGTTTTCAGTCATTAGTTCATCAAGCTCAGAGGACATGACATCAGAGCTGTCATGATCCCAGGGACATCACAAGCATCTGTCTTTTGGCTTTTTGGCCCTTAACACACTAACTGTTGGACCCATCACTCTTTCCCCACTGACTCAGCATATTGAACGTCTATAATTCACTGAAATAAGAAGATCATTTATAAAGACAAACATGTGCCTCAGAAAATCAATGAATACGCCAATTTAATCCCAGTTAAGACAATGTATAAAATGTGGAACATATATTTCTGTTTTAACTTTCAAGTTTATTCATTTAACTTTCTATTAAAGCAGCACAGAGACATTTTTGTTATTTATAACTCCATCGCCCCCTATACACCTTTTCGACTTGAAAATTGTGGACATGCGCCCCCTAGTGGCTCCGCCATAACTGGAGTGTGCGGCGCTCCACCAACTAACCCAAACACAGCAGCGTGGAGGATCTGTTACGGATAACGCAGACATGTCTTGGATTGATGATGTTAGGCAGTGGCCTCCAGTTACAGATGAAGGTAGTTTATCGCTGTTTTTAATGATTGGTTATGGAAATAGCATGATCTATTCCCATAATCAAACACTAAAAACTGTGAACGCTGCAACGCTGGCTATAACTAACGTCAACAAGCCATAAAGATTATGCTACTGTAACGTTAACGCTAGCGGTAAATTAGGCTATGTGTTAATGTTATATTTAATTTGTTTTACCATTCTCCTAAGTCACTCATTCATTCATTAATTCATTCATTCATTCATTGATTTATAGGCTTGTGCTAGTGCCGAGGGCTACAGTAGCCTCATACTGCTGTTCTTTCGGCCAGAATCGTCCGGGACTCTCAGCGAGACTATGAGTAGTACGAGACTGAATGTTAACGAAAACTCACCCGGCTGTATTCATTTGGAACAAAGTCCTTTCTGTTGATATTTTTCACCCACGTCTTCCTAACTTCTTGTTCTGCAAACAAGGCAGTCTTCGTGCAGTAAAGGCTTGTGTATTTCACATACTTTCTTCTTCCATTGTTGAATTTTCACGCCATTGTTGGCACAGTTTATGGCGGAACATGTATTCCCACTCGACCGACTCGACATTATAAAAATATATATTTGTATAAAGACAAAAACACTGGTTAATCTGCGAAATCTGTGAAATTGTCGCTCTGTGTCGCTCTGTAGCACCCTCCAGCAATGGCGGACGGGGTACTTCCGGGGGGCTGGCCCGAAAAGGTCTATAGGCATGGCGGTTAAGGTTTTTTTTTTGTTGCACTTTCTAATTTTACTCTTGTTGTTCTCTTCCTTGGTCACTCTCTAATTTTCCCTTCCGTCATCACTGTCTAGAGCAGTGCTTCTCAATTATTTTCTGCTGCGCCCCCCCTAGGAAGAAGAAAACATGTCGCGCCCCCCCCCCCTCCCCACCGTGACTATAAATAGTATAATTTGTCTATAAAAATATTGTAAGTACACCTCTGCATAATAGGGTATCCTTATTAAGGGAAACAAAAAAAAAAAAAAAAAGAAATATAGATCAACTTATAACAAAGATTAACTTTATGAAAAAAGTTTTTTAGTCTGTAAAGATTTAAAGTGCATCAATCCCACCGTAGTCACAGTGAAGCCAAGCGCTACATCAGCATCGTCTTAACTTTCTGGTCACTTTCGTTTGTCTCATTATCTCCATCTCTCTCCGTCTTTGTTTTCATCCCTGTTAAATATTTTTTTCCTGGTGTCTCTTGAGTGGCGTCACTTCATATCTCCTGCTCTGTGCTGCGTGCACACACGTCCGTGCAAAAAACCCGACACAATATAGCTAATACTCCCTGAACCTACTAGGACAATGAGAGCGCCACTGCCCCCTACTGGAGTATGTGTGCAATTACACTTTATTCCAGTATGGCAAAAAATAAAAAATAAATAAACATGTTCCCTGGGGTCACACGCGCCCCCCCTGGCATCGCACAGCGCCCCCCCAAGGGGTCCCGCCCCACTATTTGAGAAGGACTGGTCTAGAGTGAGTCTCTTAATTGTTTTTGCCACGATGTCCACGGTAGCTCTGTGAGCTAGTTTCATTGCTGTACGTGTGTGACAAAGTGCCATGAAACTACACACAGTTGTTACAAGAAACAAGCAGGACGGGAGTCCAAAGTTACTTTGATTGGTTTTTGCTGATTGATTCCGAGAGCAAAAATGATGCTTCCTAAAAGTAAGCAAAAGCTGATATTTTAACCTGAACCAAAGTCCTTTCTGCATCTTTAATAGACGCCTTATTTGTATTCTTATTTTTCAAAATGACAAAAGTTTAGCATAGGTGAATACATGGCACCTAGAAATGTATTATACTGTATGACTGTACGATACATAATGTTCAAAACTTTTATAACATATTGTCTAAATGTTATGTAGTACCTGCTGCCTTTGTGCAGTTTCGAAATCAGTTATTGCAGGTGTGCAATATAATCCTTTGAAAAGGATAGTTCAAGGCTCTTCGGCTTGTTCTCGCAGGCTCTACATGACTCTTTTATAATTACAGCAGCTCTCAGAGTGAGGAGATTATCTAATGGATTTTACATCCCACATATTGACCGGTTTGGTACCAAATGCCTTTTTTGCCACCTAATATTGTATACACAATCCACTATTCACTGATGGCTAACTGACACACAGGCTAAAGTAGTGGCTAAGAAAATTAACATCCCCCCCACCTTCCCTCACATAGTTTATAATTGCAAAGCAAACCTCTCAGAGGAGCGCCACAGAAATCGAATCACAGCGACCCTCAGCCAGTGATCAAAGCCTACCCAACCCCGACACAAGAGACAAAATGAGAGAACGTGGAGGGGAGAGAGATGAGAGAGTGAGAGAGAGAGAGAGAGAGGGAGAATCCACATGTACTGTATCACGTCTAAGCCAGCTACCTGCTTTACATATGAAGCACATTCTTAAATTCCCATGAAATCATGCAGGAAGCAGGTTATTGAAACACAGACGAGGAGGAGGAAGTGATGTGGAACGGCTGGAGGGGCCATGACAGAGGATCCCTCATTAGGTCCTGGTCACAGCTTCAGAGTATTACCCATGTGAAAACACACTCTCACCCCTGGGTGTAAAAGTCAAAGAGAAAAGACTGTCTCCTCGTATTTTTTTTATTTGAGCTTGTCCCTAGACAGATGTGGCATTGTTAGTCTGATCAACATATGCAGCTTTAACTTGCTCAACTACCAAAACACAGCTTGGTTTAGATCTCCCTGGGGACTGGAAGAGTTTAAAGAGGGCTTATTGCACTCATTTTAGCTTAGTAACGTTACCATGGGACTCCATCCATTTACGCTTCATGTACAGTATATACATATGTATATGCTGTATATACTGCTGATCTACGTGGATTTTCATGCATAATCATCTTTAGGGTTTACAAGGAATGATCATAAAAGGACAAAATATCTGAAGGGCAGTTGTGTGGCAAAAATGCCTTGTTGATGTCAGAAGTCAGAGGAGAATGGGCAGACTGGTTTCAGATGACAAAAAGGCATTACTGTTGTAACTTAAATATTCACAACACATCGGACCTTGAAGCCAATAGGCGACAAAAGAGCGCCCCAGATGGCATTCCTGTCAGCTATGAACAGGAAACTGAAGCTACAATTCTCACAGGCTCAGCAGAATTGATTGGAAAACCGTTGTCTGGTCTGATTAGTTTCGACTTCAGCTGCAATATTTGGATGGTAGGGTCAGAATTTGGCATCAACAACATGAAAGGCATGGATAGATCCTGCCTTGTATCAAGGGTTTAGGCTGCTGCAGGTGGTGGTGTAATGGTGTGAGGGAAAATTTCTTGCCACACTTTGGGCAAGTACCACCTTACCGCATCAGTACCAATTGAGAATGGTTTAAACACCACAGCCTACCTGAGTATTGTTGCTGACCATGTCCATCCCTTTATGACCACAGTGTTCCTAACTTCCAATGGTCACTTCCAGCAGGATAACGCACCACGTTACAAAGCTCAGATCATCTCAGACTGGTTTCTTGAACATGACAATGAGTTCACTGCACTTCAATGACCTCCACAGTCACCAGATCTCAATCCATCAGAGCACCTTTGGGATGCGGTGAAATGGGATAATTCTCATCAAGGATGTGCAGTTCGACAAATCTGCAGCACCTGCATGATGCTATCATGTCACTACAGACCAAAATCTCTGAAGAATGTTTTCAATGCCTTGTTGAATTTATGCCACCAAGAATTAACTCAGGTCTGAGAGCAAAAGGGGTTCCAACCTGGTACTATCCAGGTGTACCCAATAAAGTGAGCACACACACACACGCACACACACACCAGTCAGGTTTGGAGGCAAGATGGAGGACCCAGGTGCAGGAGTGCAAAAAAGGGAATTTATTCTCAAAAACAAAAGCCAGACTAAACCAGAATCCACAAAAGTAATCAAGAAGGGAAAAAAGAAACAAAGTCCAAAACAAACCAAAAATCTACCAAAGTAATTAAAACAAAACCCAGGCTGAAAAACAGAAAAAATCTTCACAGGACTCGAGGCAATACTTACAGTGTACGGAGCAAAGATCTACTGACATCAGACGCAAAACGGAAGACAACGGACCAGCACAGACAGGGGAGATGACAAGACTTAAAAACACAGATAAACAAATGAGAGGCCGGTGCAGGGGATCAAGGTAACGAGGGGAAGGAAGCAAAGCAGAAAACAACGGAGACAAGACAGACCTTCAAAGTAAAACAGGAAACAGCGCAGACGAGAGACAGGAAGTGACGCCAACTTGATAGACACACACACACAGGGCTGTGATGGCCGACCCAGGCCATGACACACACACTGCACAGACCAGAGGAGGAAGTGTTGCAAAAGTTTGTTTTGTGCTGCTTTAAATGTATTTTACAGTAAACCAAGTTTTTAACTTGTTAACATGTGCATGTGGTATGTGCTTAAAAACATATTAAATTGTCACACATCATTAACGGTGAAGTGTCAGGATCATTATGGGACATGTTTGCTCTGGAGCCACAGCACACCAATGATCCACTTTAAATCAGTCAAACAGCCAGGCCAACTTATGAAGAAGGAGTAAGGGCTGATGATCAAAGTCAAGCGATGGGAAACATATTATTTCTTCTAACTTCTAATGTTATCAATAGCAGGTGTGACTGGGCAATATACTCAAGACATTATACTTTTTCTAAAATCTTGAAACAGACAGGTGATACACAATATTGCCTACTTCTTGGTATCTTCTCCCTTACTGTAATAATATTTATTTATCTTCTTGTTTTTTTTTTTGGGGGGGGCTCTAGTGGCCTTTATTTACAGTGAAGAGAGGACAAGAAAGTGTGGAGAACATGCAGTAAAGGGTCACAGGTCCGGAGACCTGAAATGCGCCTGTGAAAAGTGAGAGCTGGTGCTTCTCAAAGTTGTACCGATTCCCTATCAAGCTTTCAGATTTTTTTTTTTTTTTGGTTTTACATGACGGTAGCTTAACCGTGTTTCTTAATGAATTCGGCGGTGTTTACATGTAAAATAACTGTGAAATAATTGGTTTAATTATGCAGCTCACAGTTGCAGGAAGGCTGCAGCTGCTCTGTGCAACACAGATGTGAGGGAAGAAAAGAACTGCTCGCACTGCTCTGGCAACGCTCTCCAAAGGAAAGCAGCGATGGTTTGTCCAACATAACTATATTCAGTGCTTAGTTTTTATTTTTTAAAGAATACTCACAAAAAAAAGAGAGAAAGGCCTTGCAAATAACAGAGGTCGTCTTAGGCTGTAAAACTGGAGGAGTGCCAGCTCTACTGCTATTTCACAATGTCCAGCTTTTACTAAAATTGTATTTTTCTCTTACATGACCTCAAAACGGACATAAGGAGATTCTTTAAAAAGCCTTAGAAAGTTAATCCCAATTTCTTCATAGGATGATTCCGCCCCCCCAGTGGAAAGGTTAGCGCAGTTAGCTGGCTAGTCTTTGAAACAAATGTTTACTTACAGGTAAAAGAACGTGTCTAACAGCCTGTTCAAATGCACCAGAAAGCAGGAAATGGCACCATAATACCATCATAATGGCATTAACATTTTGTGTGGGAGGACTCCCAGACAAATGCTTACAAATGCTTCCAACACCTCTTTTAGGCTTTGTCAGACTTCATTGACATGCTGTAAATGGCATATACTGGTTTTCTCATTAAACAGGACAGTGCAGTATGTCATGTGTTGCACTGTATTTCCTTGATTTTCAGACCTCTAAAACAGATCGCCTGAAAAATGTTCTGTATTTCTCTCCTTTTCAGTCTGTGTGCCTTAAAGTCATTAACGCTGATGCCGTGGAGTCAAATGAATCCACTTTTATTTCAGTCCATCACAGAAGTCATGTTTTCTGCAGAGAAAACTGGTGAATATTTATATATATTTTTTTTATATAACCGAGGTGGAAATATTTGAAAAATTATAATGTTGCTCTCAATGTTTTCATCAGTTTCGTCAGTCAGAAGGTAGAGGCAAAAAAAAAAAAAAAAAAAAGTCAGGTATCAACATGTCACTGCAAAATTATGCCTATAAATGCCAATTTGTGAATTTTCTATTATTCATAAAGGACTATGAGAAGATGTGGGTAGATTCAGGATAATAAACCACTTCTGTAAAAGAGGGCTGTTGTTGAGGAATTATTAACTATTTATATGTTCCCAACAACTAATTTCCTTTTTGTTCTCTGTTGAGCTGTATTTAAGTGGTTCATTTACACCTACCAGCGAAATCTGTTATCAAACTGTACAGGGGACCAGTACAGAACATGTCCTCTAGCACCGCTTATGAAATTATGCCTGTGTGAAGTCTACCTCCACAATGGAGTCTGACTCTTAATGCAAAAAAAACCAAAAAAAACATGTTTCTGTGCCACAGTCTAGCTGAAGGGACATACACAGAGTGTTTCAAAAGACAAGACAGGATGCAGCTTTATCCTCTGAAGGAAGGATGCCCTGGAACTGTTTTAAGTAGCCTGTGTCTGTGTCTGTAACTAGAGGCTTCTGCAGCTTTCCAGCTCCACCACACATCAAACTGCATGCCTGGTTAAGCCAAGCAGAGCTGCTGCTTCGTCTTTGTTTAGAACTGTGTGAGATGGGGAAGGCTAATTGGACTAATTAGTACCAAAACAAGGCTTGACTGAGCACCCTTTCTGTATCACAGATATTTTGCCTCTTTTTAGTTTAAAAAAAAAAAAGATGCAGGGAGAAAAAGGCCTCATTTTCAAGGCTAAGTCAATGTAGCGTTATTAGGTTCAATGCAGGCACAACGCAAGTGCGGGTAGACGTGTTTTTGATGTCCTGGTGCTTAAACTAACTCCTGCCACAAAAGCAGGAACCTCTGTGAAGGCAGCTGAATTTCTTGGTAAACCTTAGCTGAGCCTTACCCCACCTCATGGGTTGGCTTACCCAACCTTTATACTTTTCCGATGTGAACTGTTTGAGCTAAGTGCTACCTTGCAAAAAGCTACCTTGAAGCGTCTAACTGCACCCCTAGCACCCTATGACCTGATGACAGCTTAAAATAAAACTGTGCTCTGTTTGAATACTGTATAGGTACAAAAAAGCAAAATCTTCTGTGTGCAGTCTTGAATTTCGTAAAGATTGCACATCAGTGTATGTTGCTGAACTCTGCTCAGGATCTGATGAGGAATAGGAAGAATATCTGAACACTGTGTGCCTCATTTGTATTATTTTCCACTGCAGTTTTTTTTCACATTAACACCCTGAAATTACCTTTTACTGTACAACTCACACGTTTCCTTCAACTAATACATCAAAATGTAAGCCAGTCTTTTTAAGTGTCCCTGCCCTGAAAGACTTTCCAGCATTGATGCAGCCAGGGGACATTTTTGCTTTAACACACAAGACACATAATCTGAAAGTTAAATATTTGAAATGTCCATCAGTGAGGATAAATGTGATGTATTTCTTGTTCATTCTCATGTTTTCTCATCACCATATTATGAAAACAACAGACCAAGGCGTCAACATTGTAAAGTCTGATAGCGAAAAACCATATTTTTGAGGGCTCCTCATTTACACGAGCTCCACGCATGGTTGGAGGCAGGAGTAGATATGAAAAGTTCAGAGCTTCTAACGTCTTCACGGGTGCTGAAACACATATGAGCTCTGAGCTCCAAATGCTTTTCTCTCATGTTTTTCCTGGTTCGAAATCACAATAAATAGTCCTTGAATCCGAGGCAGTTTTCCTGGAGCTCAGTACCAAAGAACTCAAGAGCAGTTATGAATCTCTTTGTGTTTTTTCTTTGCATGATGGACTTTTATGTGCTGTGTTTGTTAAAAACCAAGGCTTCACAGACCTGCTCCGTGTACTTACAGTTGCTAAGCTACAACTGGACAACTTCTGCTCAGTGTCAGGGTTTAGAAGATTATGAATCACGTTAGAGATACCACTGCAAATATTATTTTGAGGACAAAAAAAAAACCCCCACACCAAACAAAAACAACAATAACAACAACAAAAAAAAAACAAACAATGTGTTGACCCTGTCTGGTCAGATTTCAAGATGATTGAGCATTTGTCAGATATGCCGCAATAAGCTCGATATGCTGAGTCCCTGCTTGCCCAGTCATTGGATCAAAAAGATCTAATGAGATGCATTTCACAAAACTTGCAATACCGTATGATAAATTAAACATTCGAATGCAATTTAAGTCTTGTGTAATGGCCCACATCTCATCATAACCATACAGTAGAAGGAAGGTCAATGAGCAGAATGACAAAATGATTCATAAGGTGAAATGAGATGTCATTTGTTCTCGATGTTTATGTAAAGCTTGGAAGATAACTATTAAAGACAAATGTTTTATCCAAGGGAATTTCACTACAGAAGCTGTAATACTTATATTATTTCATAATGAAAGGATTGATCATTTTTTAAATGCTCAGAAATTGTAAAATAACTACACAATGATGGCTTTAAAATCAGAATGTATGCATGCCATTTTAGTATCCATAAAAACAGTAATGGGACAAAGTGAGGCTGGTGGCATCATTCTTTGAATTGTCACAGAACAGATCCAAGTTTGAGTCACATCTGACAAATCACTGTGTGACGGTTGTTCAACCTTTTCACTCATTATCCCTCATAATTGGTTTGGTTTTAGATATCTTAGTCAGCTTCGGGGCGTTCTCCCAGTTGGACAGCCTAAATCCAGGAGGCATCCTAACCAGCCACCTTAGCCATTTCTGTTGGATCCACTCAATGTGGACGAGCAGTGGTTCGACTCAGAGTCCCTCTCGGATGACTGAACTTCTCACCCTTTCTCCAGGGGAGAGTCTAACTGAAACGGGGAAACTCTATTTTTTTTGACAGTCTTTATGCGCCACATCTGTGTGTATTTTTGTACAACATGCAAACATTTCTCAGCCGTTTATCACAGTTTAGACTATCAAGGTAGCTGATATAATAAAAAATGTGTGATATAATACATGTGATATGATAAAAAATGTTATAATAAAAAAACGTGTATTTACTTCAGACATGTCGTAACACCATAAACTGTCTCGTAAATCAGACTTATTTCTGAATATTTTTTACAAAGGGCCAGCAAAGTTATTTACATGGCAGGGCCTAAAATGCACATTACTGAATATGTCACAGCAGTAAATAGCTAATGGATGGACATATTTTCAGAGAATAAAGTATAACATTTATAAAGGGCAGGAGTGATATAAAACACCATCCATCTGCCTAAATCTGAACTATGGATCCATGTCCCTGGGAGTTATTGTCTTGCTGAAGCAAGACGAACAAACATCATAACCAAATCAGATAAAACAAAAGTCTCTGCCACAAGCAGCTCTGTGTGTTTTTGCAGCTGTGGGTTCGTGTGCTTTTGCACCTGCAAAGGACACAGCTGAGTTCCAGCACAAGACGTGAACTAGACTCCACCGCTCAGCGCTCCCCTCCTGTTCCCCGCTGGGTCTTTGCTGTACGCTTTAGCAGAAACCCGTGTTTGAGTCAGAGAGTCAATGACAGCCCACCTCGCACGCTCAGCCTCTGTGCAACTGCAGCGTAACACAACCCAACCTTGCCTCCAGCTGATAGCATTGCAATAATGAAAAATGGATGCTAGAGGTTTGTGCATGTCTAGCTGGTTGATGGAGCGTGGGTGCATGCGTGCATGTGTGTTTGTTGCAGATGTGCTATCTCCTCTCTTAGTATGTTGAGAGTCAGGATGAGCCGATAGGTGTGTTCACACTGTAGTCACGCTTCATCCATGCTAATGAGGATATAATGTCTCCCATTCCTCAAGGTCATACACTATAGGGCTTAGCCACCTCCTGCATCCTTATTCCATATGTGCTGGATACAACGCTGGACACTTACAAAGTGACCTCGAAACATCGGGGTTTCTATCTGAGCAAACATGTCGTGCATGATAGCAAATATGCTCAAGATGTTCCAATTATCAGTAGCACATTTTTTGCATGTTTTTTCTTTTTAAATGCAAGAGTTAATTAATTCAGATTTCACATCACTGAGGATCACACATTTGAGATATTGGTTAAATTTAGATAAGAAGAGCAAATCCCTGCATAATGTAAAGAAGAGCTGCGAGGCTGGTTCTGTGATCCAAATAGCACACTCTCTTGTTTTAGCTTTTGAAACACCCTTATTTGCCAACTTTTAAAGGTTTAGTAAAGACCACTGGATACCGTACGTTTTTGTATTAAGTTTAAGTTAGCCGTGTTGCATAAAAACTGGAAATGGCTGATTTGATGATGTTGTTTTGCATAGAGGAACGTGTTGGACTATGTCCCTCCATGTGCAATGATCAGGCCAGCAGATGCCTGATATCAGTGTTGTGTGTCTCTGTAGATGCAGGTATTCGACTATCCTTAACCAATCATTAAAGATCAACATGGCTAATGGACTCTTAACATGCCCCCAAGTCATCACATTTCACGTTATTCTGATTCTCATTTCTAATGACGACTGCCACTGCCCAGAAAATAATTTAAAAAAAAGTTGATTAAAAGTTGATTAATTTGCTAGTAGACAAGGGTGTAGACTAAAATTGCATCCAGTTATGTTTTTTCCCTCCTCATCTTTTGAATTTAACCAGTGCTGATGCAGAATGGTGGGTGATGTCGGAGGGGAGAGATCTTCTTACTATCTGTTTTTTTTAGAAAATCAGTAAATGTGTAGATGCCAATAGCATCTATAGCAATAGTATTGACCCATGCTGACATTCCTGTTGAGTGGAGTAGTGCAGAGTAATTCTCTGTTTGTCATTTATTAGGCACTAAAGTGACCACAACCAAAATACATCCTCAAGGCGTACAGCTTGTCAGCAGCATTAGACCCATCCATCTTGCTGAGTGGCAAAGTGTTCGTTCTACTCTGATTGTTTTTCAATCAACAAAGCATTGCTTAATGTTATGATTCCTAATGAATCAGTCAATTCATGAGAGCAGACAGATTCAGAGGTCTGGATGCTGGCAAAGTCAGCAGAGAAGGTTTGGTCGCATGAACCATTCAAAAAACCCTAAATTTTGGTTGTTTACTGGTCTGAAGAATTTAGGTGTATGTATTCTGTCAGAAAGACTCTTCATGGATAGAAAACATCCAAAACAGTTAAACAAATCTTGCCAGGAATGGATGGCCAGCAAGTTTGAGAAACTGCAAAAAAAAAAAAAAAAAAATCCAAGAGCTGCAGTCTCTACACGCCTGAGTTAACATGTTAAATGTTCCTGACAGCACAATTAGGAAAGGTCTGCCCAAGTAAGGCTCATTTTGGCTGCCAGGAGAACACCTTTTCTCTCTAAAAAGAAAACAAAAGCATGGCTTGGGTTTACAAAATTGCACTTAAGCAAGTAATGAAACTTCTGGAACCATGTATTTTGCTAGACAATACCAAAGAAGAATTGTTTGGCCCAAACGAACAGCATCATGTTTGGTTAAATTAAAGACAGCACGTCAGCAGAAATACGTAATGCCAGCTGTCAAGCATGGTGGTGGAGGGGTGATGATTTGGAACTGCTGTGTAGATGACAGGACCTGGGCAAACTGTAGCCACTGAAAGTCTGTTGTGAGGTAATTTGTCCAACAGTAAGGCTGAAAGACTGGGACAGGATAAAGATCCCAGGCACATGAACAAATCTACAACAGAATAGCAGAAAAAAGGCAAATACAAAAACAGAATCAATGTGTTGTAATGACCAAGTCAAAATCCAGATCTCACCCTGAGACTGTGCACAACAAGTTCCAGCAAACATCTGTGCACTTAAGACAAGAAAATTGGGTCAAAGGTTAGACTGGTAATATCTTGCAAAACACAATTATTTCATGATACTGCTGCCGAAAACAATTCTCTTACGTGTCATAGGGTGTAATTAGTTTTCAATATCTTAATAGTTTTTATACATGGCTTCTGCTTTCTGGCTTAGAATTAGTTAAATAACTAATGATACAGCGTCATATGTGTTGTTGTTCATTTGATTTTGTATTTATCTTTTTTAAGACCTGGAAAAAGACCAAATTACATCTATATTGTGCATACTTTTTTTTCCCCACAAGACTGTAAGTAAAAAGTCACCCATTTGTAAATGTAGAATGGAATTGATCACCTCAACCAACTGAAACTGCTAAAACTGCTGGGTTACACAGCAACAATTATATCACAGCATTGAGGTAAAGTATTCAGCTGCCAAGTCTAACTTTGAGTAAAAAAAAAAATGCTGGCATTGCTCTGTCCCTTTCCACAGTTGCTGCTCTACCGCTGTCTCCTTAAGCCCTCCAGAATGCTTCCAAAGAGAGATTTCCATGCTTGAGCTAATCTCAAAACCCAGAACCAAATCTTGAAAGTGGCAAGCGACTGGTTGTCTGTCAGGAGAGATTCTGCTCCCTCTACCTCAACAACCAAACCAACCAAGCATGAGCTCATCTTCTCTCAATGGGACACCCACAGAAGCCAAGAGTCTCTTCCATCGCTGCCTAAACTTTGTAATCTAAACAAGCAGGAGGCACGAGGGATGCTAGCCTAGTCATAAAATGGGGCCTTGTTACAGCTCTTGAATTGTTTCCCTGCTAAACCTACACACACTCAGTGTGTATGGCTGCAGGGAAGGCTGCTCAACAAGGCAGTTTTCAGTTTTGCTGGTTATCAAAGCTATATGATGTACAGATTAGAACTGGACACTTTCTGCAGGTATCACAGACAGAAGGATTATTTCACATCAGGCAAAAGATGTCCATGTAGTGTCTTGTATCTGTGCAATACACTACAGTTTTCCCTGCTGGACTGTGCCAGCCTGATTAACCTGCAAGCCTGGATGCATCTGTTCAGGAGCTGTTCTGCTGGGGTTTATCCTGTTTAGAAGAGGTGAGCAGGATTGATGATGGAGGGTAACCATCGGACAGCCAGTTACGGAGCATAAGAATCATGATGCTTGTAGATGGAAGGAGGAATTTAGCCCAATCATTTTGTCTTAAATGTTTTTGGTTTCAGCTGCAATCATTCATATGTATTAGGTCTTCAATGAGTAGAAGAAGGGTCGATTGCATGCAAAGAAATCATATTGGGGGAATTATTTCACTGTACATGATAACAGATCTGATCTGAAATAGTGAGCAGCAGACCCTGCAGAGATGCGGATGATGTGAACTGAATGCTTTGGCAGACCAGTTCCTCCAAGTGTCTGCACATACTAACATAATGCACACACTGCCCTTCAAAAGCACAGCATTTATTTTTCTGTCCATCCCACACGACTCAAACATGGCTCACTTTTTCTCACCTCCCTTCATTCTCCCTGTCATCAGTGTAAAATACTTCACCCCTGCAGACAGAGACAGATGGAGAGCGCAGCACCAGCCCCCTGCTCAGCTCCAGTGATTTATGCCCCTCTAGCACAGACCCAAACACAATCACACACACACCTATACACTCATGCGCACTGTATGCAGGGAATCAAACATCAGCAGATGAGATTGCATGCTTAAGTACACAAAGACCTGCAGGTGACACACAGCTGCGTGCATGACAGTACCTGTCTTGTGTTAAAGTTAAAAACCTCAATTCAAGGGCTTTTCGAAAAAGACATGTGGATCTCTGAAGCAACAGCAGCAGAGCCTAACATCATTTGTCCCTTTCTATGACAGTAAAGGAGTGACGGAGTTCAGGGATATTCTTCCTTCTCAAGCCACCTGACTGAGGCAAACGGCTTCAAAATGCAACGTTACAGTCTGCTGCAGCAATTTACAACTTGGATAAGAGGTTTTATGTTCTGTTTAAAAAAAAAAAAATTGAATGAATTTCTCAGGGTGGATAATGAGTGTATAACGCTGCTGCAGGAAAGGAAAGTGAGAAGACACGGTCAGGAGAGAGGTTTGTGTGTTTGTTTATGCCTTGTTGAGGTCTGGGGCTCTGAGCTATTATGGTGTTGCAACAAGGACATGCTTGCTGTACACAAGGCAGTAAGGTCATTGTAACACCGTCCTCCTCTCATTCAGTCCTCCAAACACACACACGCACACGCACACACACCCACACACAGCCAGCCCTTTAATATTAATTCAGTGGCGGGAGGGAGGAAGGTGCACAGATGAGGTTGGGATGATAGGGAGAAGGGATGGTGCAAGGTATGCTAGAGGGGGGCAGAGAATAGAAAGAAGCAGTCAGATGGCAGACACGTAGAAGAGAGGAGAAGAGGGTTGATGGTGGGGTGAGTGGCGGCAGAGGGAATAGAAAATAAATAAGTTAGTTCAGGGATAGAGGGGGTGGGGGTCGTTTATCCTGCAGCCCAGGTAAGGGTGACCTGTTTGTCTCTGTCGGCCTCTGTTACTCCCCTGATGTCTCCATAATAAGCTTTCGAAGCAGGTAGACACGGCAGCACAATGTGGCGACCAACAGCAGCAGATTCTCACCGGCGCACGCAACCTTCATTCAACCCTGATAACTTAGGGGAATTCATTGAAATGTTAATAAACTGAGTCAAAAAACACCATTTGCTATTTTCAACATCTTAGTATTCACTTTTTTAGCTTAAAGAAATATATAAACCCTTTAAGGCAAATTTGATGACTGCAAACTGCATTTTCAAGTGTTTTAGATTATACTGGTGCTGTTGGTCATGTCCGCCTGCCGGTTCATTGACCAGATAACCATCCTGGGTTTTCAAACAAGAAGAGATTGGTTTTAAATCTGATTTACAAGTGATGATAATTATATGATGTGGAAGTTTAGCACTGATAGAATTCAACTTCTGATGTGTAACAAGTCTTTTAGCATAAATAGCGTATTATATTATTCATAAATACTTTTTTCATTACAGTTTCATAATCCTTGACGTTTTCTTTGACCCATCTGGCACTGTTACAGTGCATCCGGTTGGCCTAGAATTGTACTATGTAACTTTTGGTCCAGCCTGGATCCCTCTTGTGCATTATGGCACGGATTGCGTTATGGCAATGCACACAACATCTACATCTCTGCTAGTCGAGGCAGCAGAGGTGCTGAGAAAAACCAACGAGGACCAGTACAGACAACTGGTTTTTAATGCTCTGTTCAATTACAAGTCTGGACAGTCGACAATCCCAACATATTTCTACTTGCTTCCAACCCAACTGCGTTTCGAGAATGAAGGGAATGTAAAAGCAGAAGAACGTAATGAGGACGTATTTGACGTAGCGCAACACTGTGGTGAAACAGTATGAAGTAAGCTGCTCATTTTTCTAGATCATTAATGAATGCAGCCTAAAGCGGGACACAAGCCACTATCTTCTTTGAGCCAATCCCAAGCCTGGATAAATGCAGGGGCTTGTCACAGGAAGGGCATCCGTCGTAAAATTTCATGCCAATCTGTGCCACTAGATGGAGCTGCACCGAAGTAACCAGTAAGAATGGAGCATCACAGTGAACGCATGAGAGCAGGAACTAAAATGGAGGAACAACGGGACTGACTCAAGCAAAGGGGTTAGAAAGTTTTGTTGCAGTCCAGAATTGTTTTTTTTTTACAGACTGAATTGTTAATATTGTTCTTGAAATTGACTATAACTAGACTTTGATGGTTATGTAGTTATTGACATTATTAATGCAGTTATTGAACTAAATTGTTGTTGCTTATTCACTGAGTCATAGTCTCAGATCTAAAGACAATAAAGTTTATTAAATAGTACTATACCTTCTTCTTAAATAACATGGAAACCTGGTATGTACCACACCTAAAGTATGGTACCATACTTCCTAAAATAAGATGAAATCATTAAAATGTTTAAAAATACACCAGAATGTTATCTCTGTGTGATTTTTTTCTATCGTAATTGTACAATAAAAAGTTGTTTTATGAATAACGTTTTTGTCTTCATCATATTTTTATTTTCCCAAAATGATATTAGAAAAATAGGGGTCGTCCTTTAATCAGAGTCGTTCTATATTTGGGCGTATACGGTAAACATGCGAATCGCAAGACCCATGAACCCAATATCGGATCAGTTGAGGGCCGGGTTAACAACGACCACCATTGGTGCTGTTGACCTACAAGCCACTAGTGGAGATTAGGCCACAGTTGGTCGAAGAAAGAGAGGAGGAAGGCTTGCCCACAGGCAGAGAAAAAAAGAGGAAAACCAAGAGACTACAGCCGGGAGAAGGAACTTCGAGGTTTGGGTGTTATAGCAGGAAACGGGTAGAGGGTTGGTTGATATGATGCAGAGGAGGAACGTGGACCGCTCCTTGTTGCTGTTTCTTGTTCTGATGAGGCAATTAAGCCATTTAATTTTGGCTCATTTTGTCAATATCTTGCAAATGTACCACCTCACACTCAGACTAATGTCTAGACATTGAAGTGGGATGTGTTCACTGTAACTAGTGTTTTCTGTATCTGTTCCTGTTCCTGTTAGGCACAAGCTTTCACTTTGTGTCACGAGGGTCTAAGCTTTGAAAAGTAATTTTAGTCTACTAACTGTTATCTTTTAAGAGTTATCTTTTATCATCATTGTTGCAAATCTGGGACCTCTTTGCCTCCTTTGCTGGCTATACTCCACATGTATCTCCATCTCTGGGTAATGCTTAATTCTGGACTTGGACAGCTGGACAGAAAGGAGCCTAAGAGAGTCCTCCCTCGGGCCTGGAGGACTGGAGGCTCTGCCCAATGTGTAGGATCTACCCTGGTCTATCTGGGTTGAGGTGGTCTCTAGGAGGCTGTGGCACCTCTCGGTGTGGATGGCCTTCTATAGGTGGTTTTTCCTCACTGGGATCCTCAGTGTCCTGCCATGTTACTTAACTTTTTACTTTGCGCTGTGAGGGAGCGTGTGTGTGCTTTGTGTGTGTGTGTGCAGTTATATGTGTGGGGGTGAGAGGGATGGGTTTTTATTGTTTGTTTTGTTCCAGTTTTATGTCTTATTTTATTTTGTGAAGCACTTTGTGTTGCATTTATATGTATGAAAGTGCTATGTAAATAACGTTTTGATTGATTGATTGATTGATTGAGAGAGAGAGAGAGAAAAAAAGGAGTAAGTGGTGCTGCTTTAATGAATGAGTAGTAAAAGAAGAGTTATGATTACGAAAGTAATTTCTCCTATAATTAATTCAAAAACACATTGACATTTAATTTTTGACTCCACATAATATTAGTGTGGTGCTTAGTCCTGTTACCTGGCAGCTACGTGGTTCCTGGTTCAAGATTTGGACTCAGAACCCTGAAGATTTAATTTTAGCTGATCCAACATGCAGCTGCCAGACTCCAATAACACTGATTGGTACCACCGAGAGGAAGCACTCTGTTCCCATTCAAGCCGCTCAGCACACTGGGTTGCTGTAAAGTTTATAATAGAATTTCAAATCCTTTTTATCACATCCTAAAACATAAAAGGCCAATCTTTGTCTTCTCTCCAAAATATCACTGTTCATTAGAACCCCACAAAAATGCAGACTTTTTTGTTGGTTTTAAGGACTAAAATGGGAGTTTTTAGTTCTCAGCTTCCTCTCTCGTAAAGTCAGCTGCCAGTTTGAGTACAAAACACAGACTCTGTGCTCCTGTAGACTGATCTTAAAACACATCTCTTTAAAAAAGAGCTTATATTTACCTCGCTGATATTTTTGTGCTCTCTTAATCAGCTTAACTTCAGAGTTTTATTTGCAGTTGTTGAAGTAAATCAGAGGCCTCCTAGTGCAGAGGCTGAAAGTAATGTAGACTCAAAATTCTAACATCCACGACCTTTTCTGGAAAATTTTAAGTCATTTTTCTCTTAAATTAGTTATCTCAAATAGTATCTCATGTGAAAATGCCCTCAAGTCCAGTTGATAATCTGTATCATAACATAAGTGACTATCCTGGGCCTCGCTTGTGATTTACTTTTACCATCTCTGTGTGTTGAGCTGCTTCGGTAGGACTGACACTCTGCCAGCACAACATCTGCACTGATTGTTTGAACACATGATGCACCAGCAGCAGTCATTAGAAAATAAAGAAGAAAAAAATTGCAGTGATTGGTAAAATGTAAAATGTTAACAGTGTAAAAAACAAATGAACAAACAAACAAACAAACAAACAAACAAAACCCAAAAGACACCACTTGTTATCAGTAATAAGACGTCTTGAGACACAGAAGTCAAGGCTTTAGTGGGTCTGGACTTCTTTATCATTGTATCTGCCATCTCATAATTGCCAAATGGTTGCAACATTCCTAGTGTATACAGACTAATTTGTCACTCAATATGTCATAAATCAGGAATCGTATTTTCAGTGTCAGAGGTGCTGAATGGACGGAGCTCTACAGGGGCTCTCCAGTGGGTTGTAGCCCTCAGGGTGTCCACGAAACGATTTCATCTGCCAAAAAGTTGTTTGGATATTTTGGAAGCTGTTGGATAAAAGCCAAGCTAAATTGCCATGACATTTGTGGTCTCCACAGAATTATTCCCATTCCCCCTTGATGTGATCTGAATTTTCTGCCGCCGCCTCCGGTAAAATTTTGCACTCTCTCTGATGAATACCTGCATGATAACATCTCGTGTATTGATTGGCGTTGCATTTTTCCAGGAGATTAATCCTACCGGCTTTGGTGAAACCTCGACTTTTTTTTTTTTTTTATCAGTTGCAGCCATAAAGCTTTAGTTGATACCAAAAGTAATTGGTTGATAATTTGGTAAAGATTTTCACTTTGCCCATCAAAGAGGAGACTCACTTATGTTTGAAAAAAGAAATCTGTAAAGTTTGACAGTGATACCTAAGAATAAAATCACCTGTAAGATTCTGCCCCATTATAATTGTCAGTCTTCCATGATAAATTAACTCCTGAAACTCACTGACGGTAGACTGGGTAATAACAGCAGTTTGAGGCTGACTTTTCTTAGAGGCTCCAGCTATAGATCTTACTGGAGCCTGAAACAAAAGTAAACCTGGCAGCAGGGTCTCTTTGATTTGCCTCTGTGCTCTCTTCCTCTTCCCCTTTTTCATTTTGCTCATCATCCCCTCCGCATGACACAGTAATGACAGCCTCCTGTTCACTTACCACAAAATTACCTCAGTGATGATCCATTTTATTACTTTGATTTGGAAATAAAACAGAGAGCAGTGGCAAAGTTAGAAATGAGATGGAGAGGAGGACAGAGAACGAGAGGAGGAGCGCTGAGCCTAGAGCTATGGAAAATTGTAATAGATGTTATGTGAGCAGCAGGAGAATAACAAGCATGTAGGCGTTTATGTAGAATTAAGACTTTGGTGGTCATTAGCATACTGTATTGTGTAATACTTTACAGCTTGTCAGAGGACTGCTTTGTTTTTATTCAAATTGTGTCTCCAGCTACAACACAGATATACACTTTCACCCATTCAAAATGAAAACAACATGGAGAAAGAGTGATAAAAAAGTAAATATTAAACACAGAGCATGAACTGTGTTTTTGTAGAAGAATATAACTATACTTAAAGAAACCCACACACATCAAAAGGTCTGAGTGCCGGGTTAAAAATCTTAACTGTCAGTAAAAGCAACACAATCTCTCTTTACAAGCCAGAATGTTGAGCGAACGGCAAGAAAATGAAGACACTGACCCTACAAAAGTTCAAGCGTTGCAGCGAACTGTCTGTGGGTGTAATAGGCACAAAAAGCCAATAACGCGCTGCCTTGTTTCCTACCGTTTCCCACTTCTCTGTCAGTTAGGAGCGACCTGCCAACATTGGGAGTCCAGGCCCCTCTGATGCTTTTTGAAATGGGGGGTGGAACACAGGGTGCATCACATGCATTCTGTCAAAACTCTCAATCAACAATATATGAAAACTATATTTATTTAAAGTTGTCTATTATGCAGTTATATCCAAATGTATTGGTATATATCAATCTAAGTAATAATGCAAAACACTAAATTGGATAACACACAGAAGAACTAGTGTTGAACTGAAGGGATAATATCAAAAGTTTCAGATGATGAATATTCCAGTTTCAGACTTTTCTCCCTCATATAAATAAGATGAGAAAAATATGGAGAGTAAAACATACAAAGTTAAATTGAACTAGCCTCTGTCCTCCACTCCACTAATGTAATATGGTTCTGTATATGATACTGAACTCCTGACACCTCCCCCGAGGACATTGCACTTATGTTACATTTGTATTCCAACAAACCTCCCTCCTACTTCTCTGGTACTGCTTTATCTAAGTACATTATAATTTTATCTATAATGTTTTGCTGTTGTATTTATATCAGATCTATTCTAATAAAACAGAATAGTCAACTTATAAAAAGTAATTGCAGGAAAAGCAAAAACATGTCCATGATGTTCATTGGCCTGTAATACAGTTTAAACAATATCTTGCATCTAATATGAAGAACTGATCAAACTGGCTAGTTTTTTATGCAATTTGTGAATAAATGCTATTCTATAAAAGCTTCTGGAAAATAATCACCTTGATTACACTATATTGCCAAAAGTATTCGCTCATCTGCCTTGACTCTCATATGAGCTTTGGTTCATCCCATTTCTAATCAATATGACGTGGCTCCACCCTTTGCAGCTAGAACAGCTTCAACTCTTCTGGGAAGGCTGTCCACAAGGTTTAGGAGTGTTTATGGGGATTTTTGATTATTCTGCCAGAAGAGCATTTGTGAGGTCAAACACTGATGTTGGCTGAGAAGGTCTGGCTCTCAGTCTCTGCTTTGATTCATCCCAAAGATGTTCTATCAGGTTGAAGTCAGGACTCTGCAGACCAGTCAAGTTCATCCACACCAGACTCTTCCATCCATGTCTTTATGGACCTTGCTTTGTGCACTGGTGCACAGCCATGTTGGAAGAGGAAGGAACCAGCTCCAAACTGTTGCCACAAAGTTGGGAGCATGGAATTGTCCAAAATGTCTTGGTCTGCTGAATCATTCAGAGTTCCTTTCACTGGAACTAAGGGGCCAAGCCCAGCTCCTGAAAAACAACCCCACACCATAATCCCCCCTCCACCAAACTTTACACTTGGATCAGTGCAGTCAGACAAGTACCGTTGTCCTGGCAACCACCAAACACAGAGTCTTCTATCAGATATCCAGATGGAGAAGCATGATTCTTCACTCCAGAGAACGTTCCTCCACTGCTCTAGAGTCCAGTGGTGGCTGCTTTACACCACTGCATCCAACGCTTTTGCATTGCACTTGGTGATGTTTGGCTTGGATGCAGCTGCTCCACCATGGAAACCCATTCATGAAGCTCTCTGCACTGTTGTTGAGCTAATCTGAAGGACACATGAAGTTTGGAGGTCTGCAGAAAGTTGGTGACCTCTACACACTTTGCGCTTCAGCATCCTCCGACCCGCTCCGTCAGTTTACGTGTCCTACCACTTCTTGGCTGAGTTTCTGTTGTTCCCAAACACTTCCATTTCCTTATAATACAGCTGACAGTTGATTGTGGAATATTTAAGAGCGAGGAAATTTCATGACTGGATTTGTTGCACAGGTGTCATCCTATCACAGTTCCACACTGGAATTCATTATTGGTTATTGAGAGCTACCCATTCTTTCACAAATGTTTGTAGAAACAGTCTGCATGCCTAGGTGCTTAATTTATACACCTGTGGCCGTGGAAGTGATTGGAACACCTGATTCTGATCATTTGGATGGGTGAGCATATATTTTGGCAATATAGTCTATTTTTATTGATGTGGGTTTTTCTCCTGTTTTTGTCCAATGAGGTTAGCTTATGTAATTTGTTTGTTCTTTTCCAGGTAAGATGGGTGGTAAGCATCTTTTGTTTGTTATTTTGGCCATTGCCTCCCCGATGTTAATGCTACTATATGGAAGTATTGAATTTTTTTACACTGAATTTTTTTGAGATGTTGATTTTTTTTTTTTTTTTTACACTGAATTTTTTGGGGTGTTGAATTTCTTTACATGTTGAATTTTGAAAAACTGAATATTTTAAGACAACGATTTTTTTTAACACTGAATTTATTTTAACAAAATAAAATTCAGAGGCAAAAAAAAAATTCAGTGCTAGAAATCTGATGTTTTTTAAAATTCAAAGTCTGATTTTGATGCTGAAAAATTTCAATCTTAAAAATTCGTATTCAAACTCAGGTGGCACAGAAATACTTCCATACTACTATTGCTCATAACGGGCTAAATAAACATGTCTTTTGGACTGCAAATTCAGTTGTTGCATGGTCGTCCTTGGGAGCAGGGAGAGTGGGGTGGAGGTTTTATGTTTTGCTCTGGTCCCACCGTAGTCTGGGACATAACATAACCACAGCTGTAAATATAAATATACAAAATGTACAGAAATATTTTCACTTCAAATACTACTGCTAGTTGAACAAAATGACTTATATAACTTTATTCCTCTCTTCTAATTGTTTTAATACTGCAGTAATCCTTTGCTACAACCATAGGCATCAGTACTGGGTCACTAACCATCAGCTTAAGTATATTTTCAGAAGTGCTGTAGAAAGTGACATATGACTCTGTTTGAACTTTTACTGCAGTACAAAACTGAGTCTTTGAAGAGACTCAATTAATTTCATTCTGTTCAACATAAAGATTAGCTCGGATTCATTCACTGGGAATTTGAATAAAAAAATAGACCAAAAACCATGCGGGTAGATGTGCTAATGTCCAAATTGTACAGGCTCCAGTAATGCACTGTACAAATCAACTCAACCTGGAATGTGTGTACGCCTACAGAGACTCAAAGGTTGAAAAGCAGCTCTCTGTTGACTCTGCGATGACCGGAAGTGAACGAGATTTATAAGATTGGTCGCAAATAAATAACTAGTTTTTTACTATTATTGGTAGAAGGGATCATAGAACGCATGAAAAAAGCCATGGATGATCAATGGTTTTGCCCCGTGGCGCCATATCAAACAAGTGTTGCCAAACGAAGAAACTAGTTCTTCATGTTTTTCCTCCGTGTGGGTGACATGAGCAACTGCCCAGAGCAGTATCTAAACGGGGCGACGCAAGATGCAAAAAGAAAGAAGTCACAAACCTTTTCTTTAATTGTTAATTTGCACTTCACTTCAATTAAATCCTTGTGTTGATATTTTGTGGGTCAAAGAAAGAAATGGGAACTCTTACAACCTTCTCTGACACCGCCTATCTCTTAGAGTGATCACTGTCAGGACAGCAAACTGCCTATCAGCTGTCAAACTCAGAGGAGCAGGGAGGCGATGAGGACATCGATTTCAGAGTACAAACCAATAATGTCAACTAGGGCTATGTCCGCACCAGTCTGTTTTAAGATGCAAATTATAAACAAAAAACAAAACAAATCTGCATCTCAGCTCAGTGTCGCAGTCTGTCACACCTACATTAGTACACACGAGACATGTGTACAAGTAAAAACAGCTAAAAACTTTGTTGAAAAAAAATCTTTATTGCAGAATGATCATATAACATCCTTTCCCCTGCAGAAAGGACGTTTCTCCTGGTGTTGTTTCTCCGGGCTACAACTGACTAAATGCCAACATCTCCACTTCTGGGTTGGAACCAATCCAGGAAGTAACAAAAATTACAATTCCTCAACTAACTAACACATGCTGACTCAAAAACAAAGCAAATCCTCATTGATCTTCATGTTAAAATGTTCATCTTTGTACAACATATTTACAGCCTAAAGTACATCTAATCTAATCTAATCCATCCATCCATTATCTATACCCGCTTAATACTCCGTAGGTTCACGGGGATCTACTGGAGCCTATCCCAGCTCACTTCGAGCGAAAGGCAAGGGTCCACTCTGGACAGGTCTCCAGTCCATCGCAGGGCCACACATAGACAAACAACCACGCACACTCACAATCACTCCTATGGACAATTTAGAACCACGAATTCACCTAACATGCATGAACCTGGAGGAAACCCACGCAAGCACGGGGAGAACATGCAAACTCCACACAGAAAGGCCCCTGCTGAGGTTCGAACCAGGAACCTTCTCGCTATGTAATCTAATCTAATCTAATCTAATACAAAAAAAAAAAGATTTTTGTCTCTATAGTTAAATTTTACACTCATGACAACATTGTTTGTAGCACATCAGTCAGAATTATACAAAGCAATAAAATGTTTGGCATCCAACCAATCAAATGGCCGGCTGCCACTTGATTGACAGTTAGCCCTTGCCTATACTATTAGCTATGCCAGTGGCTAGCTGTCATCATTTTAGGTATGTAGCACTTAGCACTATATTGACTCTAAGATGTGCATAAAAACCCAACGGAGCATTGTCATATAAAGAGAATACATTTTGTTGTGCTTGTGTGTTGAGCTCATTGTACTTACAGACCACTGTGACTGGCTGTGCCTGGCCTGGACGGTCTGAGGACAAGACTTAACTAAGCAGCCATGCTAATCAAGAGTCAGCTACAGGCAGGGGTAATTTCTGATGTTGCAACCAAAATGACATTTAAAATGAGAGGCCCTGGTGTGAATGGCCGCTAGCAGCTTCTCAGTTTCTTCAGTGTGGCTTGGCTGAAGGACCCTTCCATATGGAAGTTCATCAGCCCACTAGTTATCGGATAATAGACTGCAAGTCCCAGGTAGGTTTGGCCAATTGCATCACGTGTATGCGGGGGTAGATGGTAGATTTCCAGCAGAGCGCTGTTTGCCCTTGTTTGGGCACTGGTAGCACTTGGTTTGGATGCTGTGATGGTAGCAACACTTGATATGATGATGTTTGGACAGATTTGGTCAAAAATCAATTATCCTGTTTAGCACATGTTTAGCCAGCCAAGCTTACTGTTATTTGTGGGTGAGTTCAAGTTCCAGCTGCACCTTGTTCCGGCCCTTTTCAACATTCCACCAGCAGTGCATGGAAAAGGAGGCTCTGGTGCGCACCAAAACAGCTGTCCTGAGATCAGTTTGAAAAGGTGGTCTTGGTATGGCTGTCGACAAACTCTGGTACAGTTTGCTTTTGGTTTGAAAACTCCATAACCTTGGACTGACGCAACAATAGGGTGTACAACATATGTTTGAGCTAAAGAAGCTTCTGTTGTCCTAAACAGTGTGTTGTCAGTTGTGAAGGTAAATGTAAACACGCCAAAAGAAAGTAATGCTAATGGCTGTGGACAAATTACTTCTAGCTGCTTCATTTACAAGCTGTTTAGCTTGTCTGGAGTTGAACAAACAAATAATAGAGAAAAAATGGTTAACTCTAGGTTCACAATGTGTAATTGTTGTGTTGCCATGCTTTTTAACTCTTTGCTTCAGGCCAGTTGTCATAGAAACATGATACACTGCTAAGATCCCTACTGACCAATGACAGCACTGATTGTTGCCACATGACTTGTGGTGCGGCATTTGGGCTAGGGAGAGAAAACACTGTGTGAACATGGATCAAACTAACTGAAAAATTATATAATGTAATTTAGTGCACATACAGGCCGCAGCAACTTTTATGAAAACAACCTTAGTTTTGGTGACAAACAACTCTGGTTGCTTTAGTTGAAAAGCTTAACATGAAGCCTGTCTTTGAACTGTAAATAATAGGGGTGTGAATCTTTCACTCACAAAACGATCCGATTCAAATCTCAATTCACAGGCTACGATCCGATTCAGGGATGATTCATAAAATATAGTAAACGATTCGATTCTGTACGATTTGATACGGTTCGGGTCAGTTCAATTTAATAAAAATTGACAATTTTACCCTAACTACTTATTTTGCTTTATTACTGAGAAGAAAAAGAGAAATACAATTTCAATTTCAAAATAGTATTCTTTTGTTTATTTAATGTCCAATAGACAGTACACTAGGCCTACTGAACATAAATTCACACAACATAAGCCTTTACAATATACTTGGGGGGATAATTGACATTACATAATGAAACGCTAAACTTGCAATCTGGTGTGCCTCATTTCACAGGTTTGCAAAACTCTGCTCATACTCAAAATCCAATTCTTACTTTCCTTCAACAGAAAATAAAAGATAAAAATGGCACAAAGTTTAATTATTCCTGCCAATGTGGGAATACACTGAGCATAAGGCTGAGGTTAGATATCAAAAATAAAAGTAGTTGTTATGAACAATTAAGTTGCCTATTAAAGGCAAAAATTCAGAATGACTAGTGATTCAGTCACTCGTGAACTTCAACAGTAAAACATATCACTGACAAGATACATGGATCCAAAACTTTAGTGAGCAGTTATAGAAAATAGCATGTTAAATTCAACATGTCTATTTAATGCATGTAACTCTGAACATTAGCTTTTCTTAATTTTTTTTTTAACCACTAAAAGCTCTAAACCTGAATAACTAATACTTCAGCCATGAAAATCCTTCAGCTTTCGGCAAAATTTGCCGTTTTGAAGTCAAAAAAGTTAAATCGTGTAGATCCGAGTTTTTTATTTTGGCGGGTGTCGGAGTCGGGAGATTTTTTTTAATTATCATATAATTGCCCTAATAAGCAAACTGAGCAGTTCAGAAATCGCCCCTTTAAATGACACTTGGTCAGTAAATCCTGTCCAGAACCAACCAGGTCAGATTGTTCCATTATTCCAGTCAGGGCCGTCGCAAGGGGGGGGCGAAGGGGGTGGTCGCCCAGGGCCCCGCGCTGTGACGTACCTATGACGGGCCTCACACTTGACCAATAGGTCAATAGGTTATCCTGAAAAGGGCCTCGCATGTCAAGTCTGCCCCGGGCCCCGCCCCCCCCTTGCGACGGCCCTGATTCCAGTCGTACCAACATGACTGTTTACTTGGAGGTTACATTGCTAAGCGAGATGAGAAGCAGGACCTAGTGGTATCTACGCCGGGGACAAGGGAGACGAGCGTACGTTCACATCTCCTACCTACTTCTACCAGTGGTGAGAAGCGCTGTATATTTCATCCGCGTTGTCTGACGTGTTGCTAGCCGCTCTCTCCAGCTACAGAGCTGACGTCACGACTCTTACAGGTAAAACATCAACACTGGAGTCTCGTGAGAGTTCACGCGCCCGTTGGCACAACAATGGCAGGTCTGGGTCGCTGGACCTCAGGAAAACCGATTCACGGCCGTAAATATGTGACATCGGACCATTCGTAGTACATTTTTACAGATCCAGTTCTCCATTGACAAAAGCACTCAGATCTCATACGTCACAGACGATAACCGATTCAAATCGGTTTATCTTTACACCCCTAGTAAATAATGGTATAACTCATCCTAAAATTAAACGGCATTGTGTTTGTTTTGATCAAAAGTAAACAGCAGACATGATAAATGCGATTAAGTGCCTGGATTGGCGCTTATTCGCATTTATATCCAATACCAATATTTGACACGAAAAGTCAAGTTCAAATAAATATTGGTTGATGACTAAATCAATGATGAGACATAAACGTCAACTTAAACAATAAAAAATTGTATTTATCATATATATTTATATTTATCTTTTTTAATCCACTACCTTCATGGATTAGTGCAAACTCAAAGTGCAATTATAGCTATGATATTCAACATTTTAAGACTTTGTAAACTCAAGCACTAACCCAGTCAATCTGGACGTGGTGGGTGAACATGTCCTGCTTTGACTCTAGCTGCTGCAGACGGGGGCCTGAGACTGCATTTGGACAGGATCAGAATACCAATCTGAGCCTCCTCACATTTTAACTTTGAGTCACCAAATGGGTAGATTAAACTGTAGTTTAGTGTGGTTGAGTAACATCAACAGTGTAGCACATTTTAATGTTTTATCTTCCAGTTGGACATTATTGACCAGGAGGTGGGAATATCTCACTGTACAACGGTCCCTGCTGGGGAAGACAGCCTTTCCTCTCTGAAACAGCTTTTTCATACTGGACTTGTGGTCCATCATGCACTAGTCTCTTCCCTGACTACAACAGATTCCCAAGGACAGCTCAATAATAATTTAGCATATCAAACACAGAGGTGGCATTTTACTTTCCACTCTTGCACTAAAACTCATGTTTCTGGACACCACAGAGTAGAATATGCACATACCACCAGTGTGGGGAAAAAGGGTTTGGTAATCTACATTTAATCATAAAGATTATTAGACTTGTTTTACTTGCATATCACAACAATGGAATGACTTGCTGGCACAATTTATTCAATACTGAGCATGCTGATGAACAATAAGCTGTTAGGTGGGTAAATAAATGACAAAATGATGCCACAAGCTGAATGATACATCTAATTATTTTCAACAAATAACAAACTGTGCCAATTCATGGAATAATTGACTGTTTAATAAGAGAAAGTAATATTGAAAGTAAGTACAAATGAAATGCCTTCTAGTACTTGTGTACACCAGACAACCCTGCTGCTGGTGGTGCACCACACTTGTTCTGGTGCATTGCTAAAAAAGTCAAACAGGAAACCTGGATGTCTTTCCAACAGGGTGAAGAACTGAGGTCTTCTGGTAAAAATGTTGGTGCAAGATATGTTGACAGAATATTAATTCACATCACAGGACGTGAAGAACAGTTAACTGCGTCACAGACTAACAGACAATACTGCACGTCACATAACGAGTTTCACAGAAATACATTCAATCAGGATTAAATACATTCATTCGGCCACATTTAATACAACATATGTCCAGGAAATAACTTTATAATGAAAAATGTTTCAATTAGAGTTTTTTTCTCTCTCTCTTCCTTCCTTATCGTGGTTGGAGAACATTTGTATTATTTTATATTCATGATTAGTGTGAAGTCAGCAACATGGAGTTGATGACTGCATGACACTGAAGTGTAGAAACATTTCATAATTGGGCAAAGTTGGGCATTTTAACATAGAGGTCAATGGGAGATTTTCAGGGTTTTGGAGCCAGCTCCTAGTGGTCAGTTGAGGAATTGCAATTTTATTACTCCCAGGATTGGCTTCAACCCAGAAGCTAGGATGTTGGTTGGGCTGCTGGATAGCTCAGTGGTTTGTGATTATAGTAAAATAAGTATTGAAGGTCTTAATCAATATGAATAGAGTCAAAAATGGGATAATATGAAACCTCTAAACATTTATTTTGCCACATAAAAATACTGATCAGTTGACATTGGATGAGACTCCCCCTCCATACACAGTTGTCACATACAGTTCAGCTGAGACACTGATGGGTTTGACTTAGTTTTTCTTAATGCAACCCCCAGAAAAAAATAAAAGATGAAAATAAAAAAAAAACTTTAAAGTAAGCGTGGACTTAAAATGTATTCAATGTTGCCTTGTGCTTTTTCTTTTTCATGTTCAATTGCTTGTGATAGGCCACTGACATTTTTTTTCTTTCTGAAATTTAAACCTTTCTGATGGTCTGTACTTATTGCTATCATGTCATTGATGTGGAATTTGCTTTTTTCTTAATCAGCAACTCATCTGAACACAGTCATCATGGACAATAATGTCTCAGCAATGTTTTCTAATCTGATAATGTAGATGTAAAGGTTTGATTATGTTAACAGCTTGGTTATGTTCAGATGAAATACATGGTTTGGGGCAAAACTTTGTTCTTCGGTATTTGCATCATCATGCATATAATAAATGCAAACCACTATGAGGGAATGATGGAAGTTGTTACAAAAAGATAAAACATAACAAGACATGAGATTGACTGACTCAGTTAGGAAATGCTAGTCAGCGCAGCTGGGAGCACTGTAAACCCTGAACCATTGCATGTTTCAGAGGTAGTCATTAGATAAGATCTAATGTAAGAGTTTTCATTGCAGGGGGAAAAGAATTCTCAGAACCGTGGTACGCAAAATATATTTGGACCAAAACCTGCTTGTTTTTGATCAAAAACTGACTCAACCTTGTATTTTCCATTCTGGATATGTCATAGCAACCAGTTTCTAGTTTTAAAACAAAGGAGCATGTTGTGCTCCAGCCTGTGACACATCTTTTGTGCCGCAGTGATGTGGTGCTCTGCCCTTGTAGTCTCTGAAGTATTTCTTGCTTTACAGTAATCTTGTCAGTTTATTGTAAAGAAGTAATCTTCTTTACAATAAATTAGTGCATTACACCTATGCTATAATAGGTGTGTCCTGGGATTTTTTAAATGTTGCTCTTTAAGCTCAAGTGAATAATGCTGTGGTTTATATGTACAACCTAGAGAAAAATGCAATTCTCCCTTTGTAGAACAAAAATAAAAAAAGAAGAAGAAGAAAAAAAATTGTATTCTAATGTTTTCCACTGAGTGTACTAATCCATTCTTTTCCATTAGCTTTCACATGGACATGCTGAATGCAATGTCTGCTATATAATCAATTATCAGGTTGGTGCAATTAAAATTGGGAGGATTTATGAGCTTGGTGATTCAGAAATTTAAAGCATGAAATACCCAAAGCTGTTATTTTCTTAAGCTTCTGCATGTCTTCCTTTCTCACACTTGTCTTTTGTTTCCTCTAGAGAATGTGTGTTTGTGTGAAAAATGAGCACCGCCTTTGTGTTTGCATGCAATTCCAGAGTATGTACAAGGCGGGGAACAGTTTTAACACTTATCCTTGACTTTTCTTTTACCCTCATGCAATTAATTACTGGCCAGAACAGCAGCCCTGGGATCAGCTGCAACAGAAATGAAAGCACATCAGTGTAAATGCAAAGCCAGACGATTCTGGAAGTGTTGTGCGACACACTGAGACCCTGCACCTCCATCCATTTGCAATTACAGTCATTATCGCATGAAAGCAGTGGTCTCCAAGCCTATTCTAGAGGGAATGTGGTGTTCGCAGTCACACAGTAATCCATATTCACCTTCTTAATTGGTTCAATTAGTTCTCTTAGATACTGTATGAATTTTACACTCTGCCTGTCCCCAGATAAAGTCCGGTTAACGTATTACTGGGAAAAGGTTACAAATTGGGTTCCCAGAGGTGAGGCTTAATACACAAAGGATTTAGAGTCATTTATGTGCTTCAGTGGGCTAAAAACTGTATAGCTGACACTGTAATGAGGGAACATCGGCATCCTGGCCTCACCGTTTTGTCTTATGTGAGAGTTATACTCGTGGGAATCCACACATAGAAACACACACACACACCATCTCAAAGAAAGAGAACTTCACAATGGGAGATACATATTCTGAAAAAGAAGCCAAACCAATGTTGGCATCTGGACTGAGAGATTAAGTTAGTGACATGCTGAACATTGTGGGTTAATGCTCCCTCTCAATTAATGGCAGAGTAAAAGTTGTGCATAACCAGGAAATGGATACACACACGCACGCACACGCAGACACACACACACACAAGCAACACAAGACACCACATCGTCAAATAAATGAGGCAGTTGCATTACTGTCTGTCTAGAGAATGGAGAGCATGTATTGATCTGGAACAGAAGCTCGTTCATCAGTATGGTTAAGCAAAATACCATTAAGTTGGATGAGAAATTATGTACAGACACCCACAAACAAACAGACAAACACACACACATGCGTGGGTTTTTATCCTTCTCTTTGTCAGAACAAACTGGCTGTAATAATAAAACGCTCCATTGTTTAACCCTTTCAGATCTAAGGCTAAGAAAGTGTTGGTGTGATGTGTGCATGCTCAGGGCTTTAAACGTAAAAGGACACATATGTTTCAGCAGGTTTAGAACAGACTGAACCTGCTTTGCTTATCTTTTATTCATCAGCATCATTGTTTTGTCATTATTATTTGCTTTTCCCCTTAATCTCTCCCTTTCATTCATGTCTTCACTCTTCTTCCTGTCTCGTGTGCCCATTGGTGTCCAGCTCAAAGTCCCACCCAGGATTAAGTGTACAATGAAGGGCAAGTGGTTGATGCAGCTCTGGAGAGCGTCCTGTCTTTCCTCCACCATGCTATATGTGGGGTCTGATGGGTGACGTGGGACTAGCAAGGGGAGTCAGCTCCACAGGGTCAAGATCTATGATAATGTGCCTTGGGGAACATTTCCATATAATGAACACAGTACATCTTCTTTAGAGGCCCTCTTGAGGAACGCAGATGAGGACACACAGATAAAGAAGAATGAAAGACAAGGAGATCAAGGGAGATTTCAAGAATGAGAGTGCAAGAATCGGGGAAGGGGAAGGAGAGAAAGTGAAGGAGAGCAGGTTGAAATGGCAATAATGAGAGAGAAAATTTAATGGGAGAGACAAAGGGGTAAGAGAGAAGGAGGTGATATTAATGCACTGCAGCCAGCAGCTTGTGCTCCCTCTGCACCACTTGTGAACACTCTTGGCTGTGGTGAGCACTTAATCTTTCCTATCAGCTTCGACTAAATAAGAGACTTTGAGAAAAAAAGGATTTTTGCTTGAGTGTATCTCTGCTTTTTGCATGCGTACGTTTATGCATGTCTGCAGCCCATTGTTGAAAAGCCTATGATGAACTGTCATGCTGGCTTTCGATTTCTATGGATAAAAGAAGCCATAACGTGCGTCATAATGTGAGCTATTTAGTATGCCATTCAAAGCATGCTGCCCTGTCGGTCAATCAAAAGGAAATTTCTGCTCTCTTCGTGACAAGCATGAAGTTTTGTTGTTTGAGGTCTTGAACAACAGATGACAACACGTTGACAGACATGTACACGCCCAGTTTTGTTAACATTATTAATCTCTTTTGTCTGACAATGAGAAAACCGCTCCAAACAGTCATGCATGTCCTCTGCAGCTGAAGCAGGTTCCACGTGGACACACAAGTGTGAAATTGCTGAGTAGATTATGTGTGTGTGTGTGTGTGTTGTGACGGCGGCAGTCGGTCCATCTTTATGGGTCAATACAGATCAAATATGGCTGATAATGTGTGATGCGACAAGTCAGTCTGAGCTTATCCGGGCTGAAATCATGACACAAGTGAATCATCTCATTGGTAAGAAAATGCATTTATTAACAGGAGCCCACTTTAAAATATTAAACAATCATTTCTTTTTCACTCTCTTAGGTATATATCAAAATCAAACTGAGTGATATTACAGTTAAGGCAATGGCTGCTTCATTATGTAGACCAATTCAGTTTTCATCCCTCATTGCTAAGCCCTTCATGGTGATGCCCCATTCTATATAAAAAAAAAAACAGGCTAATGGTGTTATAAATGCTTGTATTATTGACACATAATTGAAGTTTAGCCCTGGCTGACCCATTTGCAATCTCAGCCAAGCGATCAAGGAGCCAATACAATGCCTCACTGCTCACTGTCAATACACCTGGCTGACCTATTGGTTGAGGTGGAGAAGGGAGTTGATCCATTGCATTGACTGCGTCCTCCCTCCCCTCCCCCCTGCACTCTCATTAGATCTACTCTATTAAACTCCTTATGCATCTGTCTGTAGGGTGCAGGTTGGGGGCTTGGAAACAATCACGGAGCCCTGCTGGTGGTTGGTGTGCTCTTCTAGAGCTGAGGAACCGAGACAAAGTGCTGACAGGCACTCTGTTTGGAGGCTGTTGTCTTTGAGTGGGCACAAGGTGTTTGCTTGTTTCTGAGTATTTGTGCAGCATTTATTAACATGCATGCCGTCAGTGAGGAAAACAGCTGCATGTGAACGAGAACAAACAAATGTGATGATGTGAAAGGAATAGTTCAACATTTTGGGCTTTCTACCTGACAGTTAGATGGGGGGGAGGGGATCAATACCACTCTTTGTAGCAGTGCAGTGAACAGAAGCAGTACCCGGGCCATCAGTGTGTTTAGCTTTATACAAAAACAACTATGTTGACTCTGTCAAAATGTAACAGTGTATTTCCAGCAACGTAACCAAAGCTCATATTATTTTGTTTAATCCATGCAAAAATAGCAGCACGTTGCTTTACCTCAGGAATATACTAGATTCATCCAAAAAAAAAAAAAAAAAAAATCACTTTCCAATGCCCCTCAAGTAACACTTTGTTATTTTTACTCTACAGTTTTTGTGTACATTGAATAAACAAGCCAGAATGCATATTAAGTGCACTTAGGTGGATTTTGTTACCTCTGGGAAAAGCCCATGTTTTGAGGATTGTTGATAAGACTGCAATAAATAGACACGGCAGTGGCATTGATCTTCTCCATCTAATTGTACCTATAAGAGCTAAAATAACATTTCCCCCCAAAATGTCAAACTTTGCCTTTTAGAATCGTGTTGCTGTTTGCGTGTGTATGTGTGTTCATATTTGAGAAGTAACATCACATGACTCTGGTGAGTGTTGAAACTGTTCGGGCGTCATGTTTGCTTTGTACAGAGTGCGTGAGGCATCACTCAGGGGTTGAATTGAGGCGAAGGGGAGCGTGTGGCACAGAGGAGTCTGGGGTGTCAGACATGGCCGCTGTAGTCACTCCCATCTTCCTCAGGGAATGCTCGTCCGTCACAGAGATGGACCGCGAGAACGCAGGACGAGACGCAACCTGTGGACCTGAGATCGATAGACAGAGATTTCCTTTATGCTTTTACAATAAGCGTATTTCATGTCATGCCTGTAAAACAAACTGATCCTGAGCAAACGCAAAATGGATTAATAAAACTGATATTTTTGAAACCACAGGGTATGCAAAAAAAAGGAAAGATAACAGTAAAAAGAAGAAATGCAACAAAAAGATGTTTGAGATTCCAAAGTATTAAATGTACTTAAGATCTGTGTCATACACTTCAGCTTCCATTAGTTTAATCCCTTATTGGTATTCAGCTTTTGTACCCAACATCTTATTAGATTCTCTTGAGTAAATGACATTCATTAAGTTTTATAACAACAGATGAATGAAATGGAAACGACACAGTATTTCTAAGTGTGTGCAGGGCTGAACGCTGTAGCAGCTCTTATCCTGTAGGGGCTCATGGCAGTGCAGCGAGCTGCAGCAGGTTGAGCAATGACTGCAGATTTGTTGCAGCTTGATGTCTCTCATCATCGGACACAGAGGGAGAGAAAGAGGGAGTGCAAGCACAAGATGGTACAGGCCATATTGTGAGTTCTACCTTTGATATCTCTCACATCCTGCTGAGGTTCACCAGACAAACCAGCAGGGGGCAGGGGGACCACACACACATGCGCACACGCGCATGCACACACACTCACATGCGCATACCACATATATGCCCAAACACATACCCCCACCAGGTCTGACATTTACAGCTAAGTGCTGCAATGTCTAGTTATTTATGTTGAGAGGGATAGTGATGAAGAGAGTGCAGCAGGTGGCTGCATTACACTGTTTATCAGAGCGACGCAGTGGCATTATCACTTCATGAACCATCCTCTACCCCTCAGCTCATACACACGGACACAAACACACATGCACATCTTTCTTTCTGACGTTCTTTCCGAGCATAAACCCTCCATCTCTCTCTCTCTCTCTCTCTCCTCGCTGCTTCTTGTGTTGTAAAATGCCTCCCGACTGCTTCTCTGTTTCCATTTTTCCTCCCACAGATCTACTTCAACCATCAGGGTACTTGTGGGGTAGAGCGAAGGCACTAGTGAAGCAACCTGCTCTCTTCAAGCATGTCAGGATGACAGTTATTAATTTATAACACTTCCATTGACAGAAACTGATAACATGCCAGGCTGCATAGCACAATTCAAAAATTCCTGCTCAGATTTAATGTAAAATCCTAATAATCTTAAAATGTGTGCACTGAATGTGAAACAGGGTTATTGCCTCAGTGCCTTCCTTTCCTGCTTATTATGGTGAATTGAAATGCAAAGATAATTACCACAAAGTAAAAATATACATTTCAAACCTATACTGCTCTTTTCATCTTCTCCTCATCACAATTCCTGTTTTCATCTCTTTCTCTCTCTCTCTTTCTCTCTCTCTCTCTCTTTCTGCCTCCACTGCTCTATCATGCAGCTGTGTTATCTCTCCCTCCACTCCCATTCCCTTTGCTATTTCATTACAGTGCAGGTTAGAAGCTGCACCCTCACCTGTGTTGTTGGTGGATTTGACTTTGCTGTTGGTCCTCTCCTGCATTGTCTGCTCATACTTTCTCACTTCCTCCAAACTCAGCCCTGTGGGGACAATGTAAGACACATTTGTGTGCACATTGCATTAAAAGAGTCCCTCGCTATATATGCTGATTGACAATCCCTTCCATTCATATCAAACTGCAGTAACTGAAACATTTCACATTTTTGTTTCTGGGTTCTACTTGACAGCCTGTTCTTTAATAAAAATGGACTACAAAAAGCCCCTTGATAACATATATTGATTGATGAAAATTACATGTATTGATGTCTGATTGATATTTTAGTCATAACTGTGTGCATTTTTTGACCCACCATGCCACTCGTCGATCCATGCCACAGCCTGCCTGTGACCAACCAGGAGAATGTCTCTTATGTTCTGAAATTATAAAGGAAAAAAAAAAAACATGGTAGGCAAATAAAATATGATTTAAATGACACAGCTGTTGTGTTTGCCCATGTGTGAAATGCTTCATTTAGCATTAATATAGAGCACATCAGTGTCAATACTAAAGCTATCCTCTGTGCAGAGTAATTAATTTGTGATCATGGGATATGCGGGAACTAACATCAGTGGCATGACCCGTATGAGGTTTTGTCAAAATGAGAGCCACAACTCAAACACTCATGAATGAGCATAAGCAAGCAGATTGGGGTTTTGTTCATGCACTATTGCTTTGTTTCACCAGGGGCGTGGGGGATAAATGTGTTGACAGAGCTGAACTTGGTCCACCAACTTCCCTTGTGAGAAACTGGTTTGTTAAAACTAGAATAGCAGATGCTCTCTTACAGTTACGTGGTACAAAGCCTTTTTTTTTATTTTTATTTTATAATAAGTCAAGTTAATGTTTGAATTGCTCCAAATGCAGAACAGAGGTTGTTTGAGACTTAGAGCCTGCATGGCGTCTGCATGGGTAATTACATTAATTAATGCTCTGAAATTAATGCTCCAATGATCTTTTTGTGTCAACAAGTCACACATGCAAAAAAGAAAAAAAATAAATAAATAGCACCAATAAGAACTGACTTTTTTCCCCCACTTAGCTCCTTTACAGGAGGCTCATAGGAACATCGTGGCAACGCTCGACGGTGGGTGCTTCTGTCATGCCTTCTTCTTACCATTAACAACCAATCAAACGTCTTCCTGCTTCCTAGACAAGTAACCTGCATGCTTTGCAACAGTCTCAGCTCCATGTACGACTGGCTAGCACTAGCTGTGTAGGCGCAATTAGACTGGCTGATGCTCACATTTAGGCATGAAAAGTTGAACATTCCCAAACCTTGTATGGAAGCAATGCTGTCACCGTGATGCAAGGAGACTACAATTTAGTTTGGCAGTGCTTGACATCATCTCATTCAAAGTCAATGGAAAGCAGTGATAAGAATGTGTGAGCGTTGGGTTATATCAGCGCACGGAAAAAGCCCCATCTTACCCTGTGTATGAACTCCTCAGTCCTGGTCTGGAAGCCGTAGACCTCGAAGCTGCACTGGACCCTCTTATAGGAGCACATAATGGGCGTGTGATGGTCTCTCCAGCCTTTCTGCAGAGGTCCACGGCTGGTTTTACTTGACTGCCAGAGACTAAGGTCCTGCACAGAGAAAACAGTGGCAGTTTGTAAGCAGACCCTGGAGAAACTGAGGCCCTGTCAAATATTTTCAAAGGAAGCTTCAGATGTGCAGTACAAGCATGTGAATGTGAGGATGCATGTCACAGTATCTATGTGGAGGTGTAAGCAGGTTGTTGCTCAACACAGCCCTGAAGAAGAAAGTGTGATAACAGAAATTATGCATCTGTGACCAAAGGCTGTTTGTGTGTGCGATTTTATGTTCTCGCCATGTCACTTAATGTAAGCAACCACTTTGAGATTTTTTTTTTTTTTTTTTGCACATATACTAGTATGGATCTGCTGAATGCTTGTTTGCATGCTTATGCATCCACAGCACTGTGAATTTACCTTTGCTGCTAAGGGATTGCAGGCAGCACAAAAGTGTGAAATCATGCATGGGATGATATAAAGACAGGAAGACAGGCAGAGATGAGATACTACTGTATGCTTTTAAGGGGGAAAGCTAAAATCCAGTGGTGCTGGACAAAATAAAAACATACAGACGAGATAAAAGTGTTTGCAGTGAATCTTCATTTCTGCATCCACATATGCATTTATGAGTCAGTCTCTCTTAAAGGAAGAGTGGCATTTTTGGAAATAGCTTGGCTTAATGTTAAAAAGTAGGGGATCCTGTTTAGTTATTGTTTCAGCAAGTTACAAGCTTTAAACAGTCACTGTCTCATGCCTATTGGCAGGAGATATCAAACTTGTGATAAAACCACAACGTTGCTGTCTGTACATGTATGTACATGTATGTGTATGTATGCATTGAAAGAATATGTGGGTATTATGTAATAGGTAATAGAGCAGCTGCTTGTAGGTGTATTTTTGGATGTGTACTTGTTTGTAGTGCCCAAATTCTCCAAAACAAACATTAATCTCAGGTGGGTTATCACTGTTTGCTTGTACCAATCAGAATATTTATAAAAATGATGAACAATTCCTTGAATGCAATGCAATTGTTTTTGAGTATATTGACCACACATTTTTTGTTTGACACAATCATTTATTTTGTGTCATATGTATATTTTAAATAGGTATTTGTAATAGTGCAGGGCATACCTCTGTTTCTTTGTAGTGCTTGTCGGGGATGGGGTCACTGAGGATATCCAGGAAGCTCACATTCTCTGCTGAGGTTGGTGTGTCTCCAAATACCTAAATCCAAACAGATTAGAGGCGTCATATATGATAACAACAACAGACACATACTCATTCATAGTCTGACACACATACATTACTCACTCAGTGGAGAGCAGGATAAAGAGAAGATAAGTAACTGTGTAGAAAACGGAGGTCACACACTATAACACCCCTCACCATATCCCACCCTGAGGCCCTTTGAAGAAATCACGCTGGAGCAAACAGACAAGAGAAGAGATAAAGAGAGAGAACAGAGGAGCGGGTGAGGAAAAACCAAAAAAAAAAAAAAAAAAAAAAACCAAAAGGTTCTATGACAGATATTATAAGAAAGGAAAAAAAAATGTCACAAAAGCAGTATAAGCTGTTTCTGGTGAGAGCATGGAGTGAAATGGGTAAAAGGGGACTTTTACATGTTTTTGTACATAACATTTTTTTCTAATGCCCCACTGACATTCATTTCACAGTTGAAAACTAACAAATAAGAAAAACCCAGGGTAGTATAATAGCCTGCTGTGCTCCTGTGGTGCTGTTGTTGGTCTGTCTGTGTCTACACAAGGACCTGCTCCATCTGCGTAACATTAGCTGGAGGTGTTGGACGGCTTTTTACAGGTGCTCAGGGCACGACGCTCTGAGGGTCTCTTCAGCAATGTCTCTGTCTAATTTTTCATGTGGCTGTAAAAATGCTTAATTAAATCTTTCCTTGAAAATGTTACTTAAATGTCCCAGCTAGATGTTAATGCGACTCATGAAAAGGCAACAGCTGTTTTTACAGAGAGTATTTGCACAGGCATCTGCTGTAGTGTGGAGCAGGCTGTGGGCTTGCAGTAGACTTCACAATCATGATGACACCACTTGACTAAGAAATACCTGGAGAAATTGCAGTGGGATTGTCGCTGTTGCCCGTCCCTGCTCTCTTCCGTAACTATTTAAAATGTCATTGGTTTCCAGTGTGACCTTAGGTCAAACATTCTAGACTAAGAACCTACCGAAACACCGCACGAAACAATTGCTATTTACAGAGACTTTGTAGTTCCAGAGGAAGTTTCACCGCCACCATGGGACCCACAAGGCATTCCCGCAAAAAGCAGTGTCACATTTGTGTTTCTCAAGCAGAAAATTGTCAGCATACTAGTGAATTTAAAAAAAAAAAAAGATAAATTTTGGACTTCCTCCGATTTTGGATTGAAAAGTATTGACCAGAAGAGCAACTTTCTGTCATTTGCAAGAAACTATAAGTCTCTCGCCTCAGGGAGGTACGTTGTGTGAAAGAGGACAGATTGTTCTTCATTCTGATGTATAATTGAGTCCTGTTGAGTTAAAAGAGTTTAAAGTTAAAGAATTTCGAGTAAAGGTTTTGTGCCTTTTATTTTCCGGCTGCTCCACTGTGGCAGTTTTTCAGTGACGCTCTGGCTCAGGAACATTCTGCCACTCATTTCTATGGGAATTTTTGTAGATGAATCTCCTTTCTCAGAAACGGTACAACGGCCATCTGAGGATGTTCACAGCACACGTCTCATGATTGAGCCAGTCGTTTTGGCTTTGGAAGGGCATTTCTAATTTGACTGGCACGAGACTAGCTAGTAGACAAAAAATGGAGTAATCCTGCCAATGACAGGAAAGCGACACTGAACAGTAAGTGACAAAGAGGTTGAAATGATGCTGCTTGTGATTCTGTTCACAAATGATGGTGTTGGGTAAACAGCGGTAAGTGTTATGGGGATGACATAACTTTCCCCAAATCTACTCTGATTGTGGTTCCTGCAGTAGTGACCTTTGAAGTTAATTTATAACTCTCCAGTCCCTCAGGCGAGATCTTCCAGTTAAAATCCAGTTACCAGACTAAAAAACTGATTTTCTAACAATCATAACAATGAAGAAGACAGTGGCCAAAGCCAGGGCCAAAACAGAGTGAATCTTGGACTTGCATTCATCAGGCAGATGCTATGTGTATAAATAGACTGAGTTTCTAAAAAGTTCTCAAAATCCCAATATTAAAGGTGACACATCAATTTTGTATTCATAGTCCACCTTCATTAACCCGAAGTGGCTCAAAACATCAGTCATACCAGGTTTAACATTTGAGGCTTCACTCTTTCATGAATATGTGACCCTGCACAAATTTGAGTTTCCTTCAAATGCATTTGTACAAGTATAGCTCCCTAAATTCCTAACATGTTAGCTCTTCTTCTTGACATGTCCTTGATTACATAGTGCAGACACAAGGACCAGAAAGAGTTGCAGTTGTTTGCGAATTTCTGTCTAAGCGTGTTTATACATATTGGCTTTGGACAAAATGCAGCATGGCAGCCACGATCAGCTTGCTGCATGTCTGGTTAATAGATCTGCCAATAGTACATTTTGTGCTTTGCTTGTTTTCCTTGTAATGGGCACATCAATTTGACAAACGTTTTTGCGGTGCTGCAGCGAAAATTGCAATTCCCCTCTTGTCCCTTGTCTTTCTTCTTACCCTTCTCTGTAATCACTCCATCTTTCCCAGGTCTCCTCAGCTTTGTTATGCCCATACTCACATTGTCGTTTTTCCCGTTGTTGTTCTCAAATCTTGTCTCAATGCGGATGCTGAACTTGGGGAGGAATGATACCTACAGGGGTGACAAAGAAAAATAAAAAACAGGGAAGAACTGGGTGAGAGTGAAGGCACACTGTATGAAATCTGCTGATACTGGAAAGAGATCAGCTCTGCTAAGTTCAAGTACAAAAAAAAAGATGTGTGAGAATACTTACCGAGTACTCTGAAGCACCAGGGACATTCAATATAGACAGAGAGAAACATCATTAGTTGCTTATATGTATGAGCATGAAAGATTGCAGCCACACACGCGTTTTCATATGCTTTACCACCAAGGCCATGCATGCATACACTAATAGATATGTAATGTCACACGAAAAAGCAATTCTTGTGACTTGATAAGATTTATGTAAGAACTGAGGCTAAGGTAACGTTGTGTCTTACACAAAAGGAGACACATAAAACATGCACCTGTAATGGTGTATGGGTAGAAGTTCCAGGCTTTTTCTGTCACATAGAAGAATCGTGGGACAAAAGCTTTTACCCAGGACGGCAGTTTACTGAAAGCAAATCAGAAATAAAAAAGAAGAATCGCAATCAGAGAATGAATGTATGAAAGCGCAGTAGAGAGATTATGGAGGGAGACAAAAAGATCCTAAGAGGCTTTTTATGCCATATATAGCCAGAATACCTGTAGGCAACTTCTGCCACAGCATTTATTATCATGACTTATTCTCATTTATACCTATGGTGATGAAGGTTTACTGCAGCTTCAAAGCCACATGCCAGGATATAATTGATATTAAATGGAATTGTGATGTCCTTGTACCTGTATGTGTGTGTGAGTTTCCTGTGTATCTTTGGTAATGAAGACCAAACGGTCCACAACCACACCCAGATTAGAAATAATTTCTGCAGTGAGAGCATGTCTTTACTTCTTTAAGAGTTTGTTTAAGGATTAGACCTTGGGTTTAGAGTGTTGATTTAAATAAGTCTCAAGGTTGTATTAGGGTAATGAATGTGGTTATCCCAGGGTTTGGGAATGAATTAAAAGAATTCTGGTTGCTTTTTAGATTTGTCCTTTACTAAAATCACAACTAAGTTATGAGCATGTGGCATATAAAAGAAATTCTTTCAGCACGGTGGCAAACTGAAAAAAATCCCACCTTTTTTCAAATGCACACAACTGTACAGAGGCTTGAAATTTAACTATGAATTGAATGTAATAATTGTTTTAATTTTATTTAAAGTAAAACAAGCAAAATGGTCTGATGGGAACACAAACAACTTGAGAAAGAGTTTGGAGTTTTCACTCAGTCTCCAGACACTCTGGATCCTAGACTTTGGAATCTGATAGCACCTGTGGGGAGCAAACACAGTTCATAAAGACCCCACCTAACAACCCAAATGGCCTAAAGCAGTGATTCCCAAAGTGTGGGCCGCAGCCCCCTGGTGGGCCGTTGTGGTAGTGCAGGTGGGCCGTGAGAGGCCATTAAAAATAAACAAATATGTTTTAAATCCTCGATTTAAAAAAAAAAATGTTGTTTATTACTGGAAAATATTTGTAACATGATTTAAAAATATTTAGAAATAATAAAACAAACCAATTGAGTGTTATTCGACTGTCATCTTAACTTAATATTATTTTTTGACCCCTCACATTAATGTTGGAATGTAGCTTTTAGTCTTGTATGTTGATCAAAGTGGTGTTTAAAGGTTTGCATGGGCAGCAGAGATTTTTCACATTTCAAATTGGGCCCTGGTATTCTGAAGTTTGGGAATGGCTGGCCTAAAGGATAAACTGCTAACATGGCAGCTGACATTCCTGGATAGCCTCAGGTATTTTTTTCCATGCCCTGACTTGCAAAAGGTATTTTGGTGTCATGAGAAGGATTTACACAGGTGTAGGTGGTTGGTCATGATGTGATGGGTGATTGGTGGAGATAAAAGCAAAACAGAATGTCACAGAATGTCACACATTAATAAGAAGTTAAAGCTTTGGGTGTGGCATTTCCCTGAATCCATCTAGGTCTTTACAAGAAACAAAAGCTAATTTGGAGAAAGGTGTGGAGCATGTTTGAAACCAGTGCCTAGTGGCCATTAGTGGTAATGCACTTTCAGGCACTTCCACAGTGACGTCTCTTTTCTCAATGAGTGTCTATGTCCTTTCATATGTCTTGTCTTTCATACACAGTCTGTTTTTGCTAACTGCATCTGTACAATTCCTAGTTTTAAAGGATATAATGAAAATCAAATGTGCTATCATTGGCACTGAACAAGTTGCCCATATTTTGGGAAAAGAAGTAAGTTTGCGTTGGCTAATAAGCTTTCTTATTGATGCACTTGTATAGAATGGATTCCTCAAGAGGAGGAAAAAAAACAAATTAAAACAACTACACATCTGTGGCATCCACAGTTCTCTGAGTGTGTATTTGCAAAATACCAAGATATGTTGAAATGTTTGTGTATGGACAAAGAATCTGTTGTATAATCTTGAGCCTTAAATTGAATGAAAATGTATGTCCCAAACATTCAAACACTTCCTTGAACAAAGCTTTTGTATCTGTTTAGACTTACATTGCTGTGAATGTAGTACATTCACAGTAAAGCATTCATCAACTGTTGTTATGTGTGTAATTAAGTAAGGAGGAGTTACATAGGGAGTTTTCGTGGTTTGGATGCTTGATGTCATTGTTAATAGTAGCTTTTGATAAGTTTTGTACACATAGTTTAAGTAGCCGTAGACTGCTGACATATATTTTCAACACTGCAAAGGAAAATAATGAGAGGATAAAACCTCCCACACACCCTGCAATCAGAACAATGCAGATGTATTCCTCCCAGCTGCAGGCCAGCACTTACACAATTAGAACACTTAAAGGTTTACTGGCTGTTTAGCTCATGGAACAATGACATCTTCCACTGTGGACTCACACCACCTTTCAGACAAAGGGTTCTTGGACTTTGGATACAGGCAGACTACAGTGTGGAAACTGTGTTTCAGCGTTTATTATCTGTTATGATCCTGTTTTGATTTATTTTGTGAAGCACTTTGGGTTGCATTTTTAATGTATGAAAAGTGCTTTATAAATAAAGTTTGATTTGATTTGATTTGATTCATCAGCAGCTTGGCTCTACAACACGTAAAGCTTTACAGTGAAGCAGGAGACTAAAGATCGAATAGCATCAGTTCTCACATGGACAGAGCTGTCGAACCCTATGGATAAGATTGGGGTTGTAAGTAGTCAAGAGTTATTAGTACAGAAACACAGTCATTGAACAGAGGTGAAGTCTACCTGCTGAGGTAGATTCGCTTCTCGGTCAGCTGTCCAGCACCATGCTGAGGGTGAGTATCTGGTTCATTCTTTACCACCTCCACTCCCTCTCCACCACCACTCTGCTCACAGCTGTGCTTACTAATCATGTAGAGCTGCCCAATCCTGTACTGGAGCCCAGAGAGAGAGAGGTTAAGGATCACGTTCATGGTGGAGGGAGGGTGAGAATGATGAGAAGAGAGACACAGCGAGCGAGAGAGAGAAATCTGTGGTTAGAAAACATGACGCACAAAGGTCATCATGAATCTTGCGTGCACTGTTTTAGCCACAGTCACAGTGTGTCTTGATGGTGGTGAAGGATCAAGAAAATGAATCTCAGGTAATATTTATCAGCTCATATTTCTCTTTGGTATCATGAAATGCTGTTTTAAACAAATGTAAAAGTTATTTGACATGAAATAAAAAACAATGAACAAATAAAAGTCTCTGTTACTTTATGCTCTGGAGTTTTGCAGCTGGATTGCACTTATTAAAGGGATTTTTATAATAATTCACTTCAGCATAGTTTTGGGGTATATTATGTCAACCACCAATACAATATACTTTTGTTAGTACAATTACCTTTCAGATAAGCACCTACACCGTGTAACAGGGTTTTACGCAGCATTAAGGTGAACTGAATAACACTGGATCTGATTAAAATGCAATGCTCCGCTCGGACATCTTGGGTGATAGCCTTCATATAGATGCTTCTTTGACACACAGCACCCATCTAAACATTGCTGCTGACCAAGCACACCCTCCTCCCCATGCCAAAATCTCTCCCCGACAGCAAAAACCTCTCTCAGCAGGACACTCTGTCCTGACACACAGCAAAAAGATTTCAGGATAAACTTCAGGAACACAACAATCATGGCCGATCTCAAACTGGTAGAGGATCAGGAACAAGCGCTCTGACTTGTTCATGTTTACTGCGTCAAAACTGTTCTCGTGAAATGAGAGGGACCAACAGAAGTTCACAGATTGGTGTTTATTTTAAAAAGAAGATGTGATTCTTTTAAGAGAGTATTTACATGGTGTCATATTTTTTATTTAAATATGTGAATAGTTCTTTAAACCCTGCTAGTATGACCAACAGCTTAAAACAGCAATGTTAGCAACAGTAATAATCAGATATCCAATTGCAGAGTGGTAGAGTGGGTCGTCCACTCACTGTAAGGTTGGCATTTCGATCCCAGCTCCAACTGAGTATGTCAAAGTGTCCTTGGCCAAAACACTGAACCCTAACTTGCCCTCAGTGGGCAAGTTAGCGCCTGGCAGCGCCTTGCATGGACAACAGCCACCCACTGGGGTGTGGATGGGTGAATGAGAGGCCAATGTAAAGCGCTTTGAGGGCACCTTGATGGTGTTGGAGAAAGTGCTATATAAGTGCAGTCCATTTACCAATTATCTGTTACCCCTGCGATGGACTGGCGGCCTGTACAAGGTGCACCCCTGCCTTTCGCCTAAAGAGAACTGGGATAGGCTCCAGCAGATCCCTGTGACCCTACATAGAATTAAGCAGGCATAGATAATGATAGATAATGGTTGGATGGATGAATTATCTGTTAGTAATCGTTTGATTACTGAACAATTTGTAAAACAAAGTTTTAGAAGGAACAGCATTCTAAGAATAAAAGTGATATAAGATATTGCAAGACAGGTTAATATTGGTGAGAGATAAATTGTGAGAACATAATAGGGCCAACAGCAGAACCCTGAGGGACCCCACATGACAAGCCATGAGCTTCTGACACAAATGGATTTATACACTGAAAATCCATTCTGTAAAATTTTTCAAAATCATTACCTCCCCCCAAAAAATTCTCCTCAAGATCCTGTTTAATAAGGTGCTATGATTAGCTGTATCAAAGGTTGTGGTTAAGTGCAACAAAACCTGAATTTGTTGAGATAGAGGCCTAGACATGGTTCGAATTACGGGGGAGCTAAGGGGAGCTCGGCTCCCCCGAGAGGGACATGAGCTCCCCTGAGAGCCGGCCCTGAGGCATTCAGGGGGAGCTCTAAAGATTTGTCCACTTTAAGATATATTTTATTATCTCTACATTGAGGTTCCTGAAATAAAAAGAATAAACATGTCATGGCTGTGTGTGTTTATGTGCTATTTAATGTTCAATATTTCTAAACATTTGCCTCAACTAGTTAACATGATTCCATATATTTCTGTTATAACCGTGGCGACGCTGGAGGAGAATCGTTAGATTTACGTAGCCGCACATGAACTCCTCATTAGTGAATGGGTGGACTGGGGGATTTTTGGTGGTATACTGTATTTGAAAATTGAAGGAATGAACACGAATGATATTTGGCTTATCCTCAAATTATATTGAAACTGTCCAAACGGAAACAGCCAAGTCTCGGACAGTTTGGATTTTTGAAGTAAACGAAGACAACAACAGCCATGGTTGGTACTGACAACAGTGCAAGTGGACCGACTACTTCAGCTAGTGGTTGGTCTGGCTTTGGTCCAATTTATCAGACTGTATTTTTATGATTTATGTTCCCAAACTAAGACGCTGGTATTGTTTTATTGAAAATCACTTGAAATCACTGGGTCTCTGTAAAGCGCCGAGAGACAATTGACATTGTAACAGACGCTATACAAATAAAGTTGAATTGAATTGAATATCAGAGCTTGTTTCAGCACCATGCATAGCGCTGCTGGATGTGTGTGCATTGTTTACTGAAATAACTGCCCTTAATAAGAACACATAAACTTTTTTACTGTTGTTGAATGAGTTTTAGTCAATGTGCTTGACTGTGGTTCTTAATTATGTTTTAATGCTTCATTGAGCTGTTTTAAAGATGAATTTCTGTTTTTACTCGAGACAGACAATAAAGAATCTATCGATCTATCTATCTATCTATCTATCCATCCATCCACCCATCTATAATTTTGGCAGACTGTTGTTTTGCCTTTTGTGACACATACCATATTGTCATTTGTCAGGATTGTGCGGACTGGAGCTTGGAAAATGGCCCTGAATGTTTCAAATTGGTGGGGAAATGGCTCTGGTGGCCCACTTCCTTTGAGTTAATGCAATTCTGACATAAAGGTGATGATAACCAAAGACATGGAGAGATGTCTTTTGGCCAGATGTACCTGTTTTAGATTATTTTATGATGGCTGCAGCCCTAATATGTTTGACAGACGCACTTGTTTTCCTGTTAAATAAACTACATTTTGCTTTTGAAATGTAGTTTATCAAACTAGTTATTGTGTTTAATATTTGTATATCTGTGTAATAAATTCATATTAGACAGTAATGTTTAAAATGTAGTTACTTATCTGGGATACTTGAGAGGGTAGAAGTGGATGAAATATTCAGAAAGGTCTAAATAGCCTAAAGTTTTGTGCCAAGATGAAGAAATCAAAACTATGAAAAGAAAATGTTATGACATTCTTTTTTTTAATTTAATAATTTCTTATATTTATATGCGGTCTTATATTTGGGCAATTGTTTACTTTTTCTATTATTGAACAAAATGCATTTGTTTCAGAATAAGAAATCAAACTTTTTGTGGTGTTTTTATGTTCTTGCTATAAAAGTAAATTAAGTCCTTGCAGCAGGAAAGACAGCATCTGCTTTCCTGAGCTGACAGACAGTCTGAATGTGTTATTGGCGGCACTCTGATAGTGATATGTCCATGTGCACATGGGAAAGTCATGGTGCACACTGTAAAATAGGGCTCCCCCAAGGGTCATTGTGTAATTCGAACCCTGGGCCTAGAGTTATTTGGCTGAGAGGCATTTAAATTGGGTTTCTTAAATATTGGTTCAACAACTGCAAGTTTAAAAAATAGGAGACAGACAGATTAAAAGAGGAAGATTTACTGATTGAATCAAAGGCCTTCTAGAGAAAGAAAGTTGAGAGGATGTCAATGGAGCTTGAAGATGGTGACATGGCTGGTCTGTCAAGCGATCAGTCAACAGGAAGGACCAGGTGTGTGATAATAAGGTAACTGTTGCTCTGGCTTCAGTAAGTGATTTAAATCTTTATTTTTTATTCTTATTTTTTTAATTATTACACAAAAGAAAAGAAAATAACATGTTGTACAGACTATACAGACTTAACTGGACATTTGAGATTTAGCATAAGTTGAAAAAAAGCACGACAAAATTTCTTTGAGAAGGTGATAAGGAATTAGGTGGACTTTTATTTCAAATTTCCCATTTTTTCAAATGCATAAAATGCATGTTTCATTTTGAAAATTCTAATAACTGCAGAACCACACTAACTGACTTCATCATAGCAGACACATGGTAAGGGCTGCCTGGTCACAACACAGACTTTTGTCCCGCTTTTTTTTTTTTTTTACATTTATATAAATAGTCATTTGTTGCATGTAAATATTGCCTAAAGTGAATTAGAATTAAAAAGATATTGTATTTGGCCAGAGAGGGTAAATTTGCGCTGTCTTAATGAGGGGTAAGGCACTTTGTTCTCCACTGCAGCCCCTGTTGAAGAGGGAGCATTTTCTTTTGGAGGGTCGAAGGAGGACAAGGCCTTTGGGCATCTGGAGTGATAGTCATTTGCGCTCAGTCTGACAGAATCTGTGTTGTATTTTAAGAAACCCACATTCTTCATAAAAACACTCCATATTTCATATTATTTATTTTTGCATTTCTTTCCTTTTGTTTAATCCATAACTTGTTTCTGTATACAGTGTTCCTTGGTCAGTTGAAGAGTAGGACCAAAGGCAAACATATACATATATATATATATAATATATATAATATATATATATATATATATATATATATATATATATATATATATATATATATCTACTTTTTTTAAAGGAAAAAAAAAGAATCATGCCATAAAAAATAAACTGTTGGGCTCTTCCCATGGGAATAGCATTAATTTTGTCATGGTGTATTGGTTAAAAGCAACACTAAAGGACAATTTCAATTAACAGCAGAAACAGAGAAAGAAGACAAGTAATAAAGAAAGGGGAGGGCAGATGCCATTCGTCACTGTTGACGTTCTATGACTGTCCTTTTTCTTGTTCCAATTACTGTGGAATGTCAACATTTAATATTTACTTATTGGATATTCATGAGACCTAATTAATCATAGTGATCTGTGCTTTGCTGTCACAAAAACACTAGAACAGTGAGCTCCTCCTACTCATGCTGTGGATCTTTTTTCTTCTCTAAAATTGATCTCAGAAGTAAAAGTTTAAATTTTAAAAGATTTAGCTAACCTTAAATCACAATTGTGGAATCTGAATGGTGGCCATGAATCATGGCGACTTTTTGCATGCTTTTCATACCAGTGTTTGTTCAAGATCAGTGTACAAGCGATGCACTTGTCATCAGTGTAAATATAGCTGCTCATACTTGAAAGGAGCCTCTGCTGATGGCGTCAGCAGGACTACAACTGAGAGTGGGAATTTATGATTAAAAATAGCAATGATTAAAATCTTGACTATATGTCTGCAACTGATGATATACTCATCTTGAATTTAAAGCACCACATTTTACTAAATAATAACCATTTCTGATCAGGCATTTCCAAGGAAATAATTTGTGAAATGGTCACAAACAGAACCTATAAAAATGTATCACACCCTTGATTTTATGCTTTTTAATCCACCATATTGAGTCAAAATAGATTTAATGTGGCTTTTTGTAACTAATCATGGTCACTTAGATTCTGAAAAAGCTCTTCTCCTGGTAGCTTTGTAATCTTTTGCCACACATACTATTACAATAATAGCTTCAACTTTCAATTTTAAAGCCTACGTTCAGCCAAAACAACAGAGTCTTTATTTCCATTAACGTCATGCCAACTGATAAGAATAATGATAATCCTTGATAATAACATTTTAACGTTGCACCTTGTGATGATGATTGACTATGGTACAATGAAAGCCCTGGGTTAAAAAAAACAAACAAACTGGGCCTTCAATATATTTACTTAGGGTGAGTCACTGAAGTTAAACATAGAAACTTTAAATTTCAAAGGAGCTGAATGCATTTTATGGGTTCTGTGACATTACGTGTTTAAGCCAATGGCCCACTGTGGGTCATTGGATTAAATATTACAATTCATTACTAATCATATTCAGCAAGCATCACGATAGCCATCTTACTTTGATTGCAATTTAAAAAAATTCTCTGGGTTTATTTGATTGCAGCCTAAATCTTCTATTTTCTGTGTTCCAGTGAGCTCTCTGCTTGGTCTCACACACCCTCTGATCCCCACTCACTCTGCTTGCATTAGTTACAACTCAGACATGTCAGTCAATGCCACAGTGACAGAGACAATTGGAGGATGTTTCTTTTTGAGCTGACTCACATCTAAACAGGTTGGAGTTGATCAGACGAGGGGACAGACACATGGTTTAGGTTGATCTATGACTGGTATTGAGAGGGCCAATATACATATAAAATTAATGCTAGTGTAAGCAAAAAAAATATATATATATATAACAAAAATCTTAAAAGCTCTTAGTATAACCGCTCTTCCAGAATTTTTATTTATTCATTATTTGTTTAATCAATTGTGCACCGCCTTTAATGACAGCTAGGTGGCCTGTAATTGAGTATAAGAAAGTTGAAGACAATTTTTGAACCTTTTAAAATCAGCAAGAGGGTTCTTACTGTTTCTGTGAAGCTTTTCATTCAGCATATTACAATGGTGAACATTCCTCAGCATAACAGGTCTGCCTTGTGTTAAACTGGTTCAGGATATTTTACTTATGATAAACAACACAGTTTACCTTAAAAGTGAAGCATGGGTTGGAATTAGATTACACATGACCTGGAATGAGATAGCTGTCTCAATTTGATACCTCCTCAAGTAAGCTGTTCTTAAACTTGCATTACATTCAGACGAAAGAGGATTTGCTACCAGCTCAAGTTTCTGTGTACTCTGTACTGATTCTGTAAATCCTGTTCTGGACTGCTCTTTGTCCTTGCCATTGTTGTGTTAACAGGTAGAGCTGGGGGTTTATTTACAGGAAGGGATGAGGACATTCCATCTGAAGGACACTTCAGGGAATAACTCCCTCACCTCTCCTCTCGCCAAGGATCTGTTTGCATATAAAACTGCAGGCCAAGCGCCTTTGTTTGCGCTCTTGCGCAGCCGTAACCAGTCTGACTAGTTTCTGTTGATCTAAGAGCACCCGCATGTGTAGGATGCTAAGATGCAGAGACATAAAACACATAAACTAGCAGTTCCACAGCATGAGCCTGCTGGCCAGGTGTTGTGTGTTGGCTCTGTCAGAACACCTAAACCCATCACTGCTGAAGAAACCTTGATACCGAATGCGCTGAAGCGCCTACAGAGAAACAGCGGGAGGTCTGTGCGCTCTGGTTGCGGTTTTCTTATCAGCACATTAACACTTTCAAGATTTCAAGTTGGAAAGACTTATTCATATTGAAATAAACCTTCTCTTTTGTTGCTAAATTTAACGTTTTAGAAGAGCAGTGTGTGTATGCGTGTGAGAAAGAGCTTGAGAAAGACAAACACACTTACCTCATCCACAGTCAGTGGCATACAGATGCGGTACTCTTTCATTAACATACTGCCTGTTTAGGGAACGCTGCCTTTTGTAAGTGTGTTAAGTAAAACGTGTGCTTGCGTCTGTTTATCTCAGCTGCCTTGCTTGCACACTAGACTCGCTCAGGCATGCCACATGTTGACCACAGTGACCTCTCCTCTGGTGTTCTTCTTCCTCTTGTTTTGCTGATGTCAGTAGTCCGTGGTGTTAATCCCAGTTTTTTCTGTCAGTGAGAATCTTCTGTTTTTCGTTATTTCCTCAGTCTTTGGATCTTTGTATCTGCTCTGCTTTTTGTTTCTCTTCCTCAATTAATCTCTTAGACCCAACTTGTTAACAGCTGGCTGTCCTTCCTTTTGTTTGCTGCCTCCTCTTTTTCCTCCTCTGCTTAGAGCTGGCGCTTTTCTCTCCCCCTCTACTTTCTGTTTACTTTCTTCTGCTGCAGGGAAAAGAAAGTGGTAATTAACTGAGGTAAAATTGAAACCCCGCGTAAACCCACCCTACCTGTTCTTTCCTTTCTGTCCCTCTCTGAGCTTTGTTTAATTTCTCTTCTCTGTAACGTTGCTGTCTGCTCAGTGCTCCTCCCTTTCCCCTAAACAACATTATGCTGCTTTCAGTTCCTCACACATTCCTTTGCCGGTTCTCTTCTTATCTGTTTTTTTCCCTTTTCTCTCTACTTCTCTCCCTCCCATACTACACTCCCCGCCCACTGTACTTTACTACCTCTCCACCCGAGTCACCTGCCTCCCTCTCTGATCAGTATCTTTTCTTTCTTCTCTGGCACTCTGATTGCTGTCAAAAACTCTCCGCTTCCCATTTTTGGCAACATTAAAGTATTTTTTTTTTTTTACATCATCAGTGTGCAGGGTTGAAGTGGATTCCTCAGACAGGGCCCCTTGCATCCTCATTTCGCTTCACTCCACTCTGGCCATCACAGAGCCAGAGTGGGCCATTGGATTAAATATTACCAGAGCCAAGAAAGCTTCCATGAAACGCAACACTAGGCTCACTCAGACTGTATAACTGTACCTCATGACCTTCCACTGGGTTTAATTGAAACCATGTTGAGTCAATGAGTAGTGGAATGGAACCAGTTGGAATATCTTGCTCATTCCCATCTTTGAGTCACAGGCTGCTTAGCCACTGCCAAACCTTTTTTTGTTGCTTCTCCATCAAATAAAAGAAGCAGATGTTTGATTTCTCTTAGTAAGTCTGATTGAGGCCAAATCCAATAACCGGCCCTGGACTAGCCCTCTCTGGTGGATTTCACTTGCCTTTCTCGGTGTCCTGAGACAGGACTGAAGTAGCTCTCTTTTCCTCACGTCTCTGCTATCACCAGCTCTGCACTGAAAGAGTGGTGAAAACAAATTCCTGGTGGAGCTTGCTCCTATCTTATCAGATCAGTGTTTGGAGAAAGGAAGCCACTTCAGAGAGCTGAGGTGTGCTTTGCTTGTCTCAGCCTTGATTTCCCCCTGACGCACAGAGGTCTGGAAGCCACGCGGAACCACAGTTTAGAGGATGATTGGTGGTGACTTAGATGTGCCTTTTGCAGCTGATCGAATCATTAATGACTTTGATTATGTATTTGCTGCCAAGGTGTTGTTCAGGAAAATGGTAAGGATGGGCAGCAGTCTTGGATGACTTTTGTAGCTTATCATAAGATTGATTCCTTGATTCACTGCCATAGATGGAAGAAACAGATGTCTACTGTTGTCTGTGCTTTGTCATCTTGCTTCTTGGAAAATCAGAATCAGAGTCTAAATTAGTTGTGCAGAAGACAAATTTACAGTAGAGGTCTGACACATAATGAGTGGAAAGATATGCAGAAAATGCCCCACCGATGCTTATTATTTACATCAGATCTGTAACAGGATATATTACCTGGAAAATAACATTTGGACCTACAGAGTTGTGCACTTACATGCTGTATTTAAAAGTGCTATTTTGAATCTGAACTGTGATAAAGGTTTAAAATCTGATTATTTACAGAGCAGTTGGACTGCATCACACCATTAGTTTGTGGTTTCACATTTGTATCTGAAAGAAGAGCTTGCATGCAATAAACAGTGACAACCCCTCTTCTGTAATGAGATTATGCATAGATTGAATGCTGACTGTCTGAAAATTATCTTCAGTCAGAGGGTGGATGATCACATGCAATCAACAATAAATAACAAAAAAGCAGGAATGAGACGAATAGGCAATGGCTGCACTTTTTTGTTAAATTCTCAGTTTCAATTTACAGCAGCTGTCTTTGGCAGAAGAGACCTACAAGTTTTTGTGTTGCATCCCAGATCAAAAGAAAAAAAAAAAACAAGGAGACCGTTGCGATAATTTATCACAAGAGAGGACTTGGAATTTATGCTAAATAGCTTATAAAGAGATTTTTTTTTAAAGCAACATGTGCACAATCTCTTTCACACCACATTACGTGGTGATGCCACATAATGTGCTGAAATGACATGCCACTAGTACAGGAACAAAATCAATGGAAAGCCAATTCAGTTTTGTTGTTGTGAGGCCAAAAATTGTCTAATTCAGTCAAGGCAGAGTAAAGCTACCCACAGGTCCACTGTTAGGGGCAGGAGGGTATGGGACAGACCAGCTAAAATACAAGCCTTAGATTACCGTTTGAAAAGGCATTTTATGTTTTATTGGTTGGAATTATTATTTTTTTAACATTCTCAGAAAAAAATACTTAAATAAGTGTAAGAATTAAGTGTAAGGGGCCTTTCTGTGTGAAGTTTGCATGTTGCCTGTGCTTATGTGGGTTTCTTCCCGTAAGACTCCGGCTACCTACCACAGTCCACATGCATGTAAGGTTAACTGGTGGTTCTAAATTGCCCGTAGGAGTGATTGTGAGTGTGCGTGGTTGTTTGTCTATGTGTGATGGACTGGCGACCTGTCCAGGGATGTACCCCTGCCTTTCACCCAAAGAGAAGCTGGGATAGGCTCCAGCAGATCCCCATGAGGATTAAGCGGGTATAGATGATGGATGGATGGATGGATGGATAGATAATGGATGATTAATATGAAAAAATCTGAGAAGCTGGGGGACTAAACAAAAACAAAAAACACTTTACTTGGGTTGAGGGAAATGACTGGTTATCCATTTCTGCCAATCAATCAGTGTGCTGAAGCAATCAGAAAGAAGTTGATCTATCATTGTCTGCGCCAACTGCTTTAATGGCTGTGACAGTTGCAAGAAACCTGAGCTATGACTTTTGAAGTTGTTTTACACTGGAATAGATTAAATAATGGATTAATATTTTTAATGAATTATAATTCTTTGACCATCTTGAAAGTGTTAATGCAGCATGTGTGTGTCCATGCTTGAAAGGGAAAAGCTCATATACAGTATGCCTCATAAGGTTATAAAGGATTAGACCAAAAGGACCTGGTTGGATTCTTTGGTTGAGCTGTTTCTGAAATCTTCCAACAAGCATGTTGACGATGCTGACAAGTCCTGTTCTAGGTACTACCAACCCAGAATAGGACTTGTTAGCCTGGTAACCAAGTCAGTGGAGGAGAGGATTGTTTCTTTCCACAGTATCAATATACTAGTCTAAGCACCAGGGCTGAGCAAAATAACGCGTTATTATCGCATTACCTCATTAATTTATTAACGCCAACATTTATTTTATCGCGCATTAACGCATGTTGCTCACATGGTTGTGTCTTGAAAAGTCTGTTACTGGCTGCTGCAGAACCGGAAGAGAAAAACATCATAAAACAGACATGGAGACGGTAAAATTACGGAACTTTCACAGGGACATTTTTATTTTAAAGTTCTCCCAGATGGAGGATTCAACAGAAACAAGGTTATTTGTAACAACTGCCCAGTTAAACTCCCCGTTAAAGATTTCTGCTGTTACCTCAGAAATGGTCTGTTTTAATGTTCTGATTGTGGCTCAGGATTTTGTTGGTAGACGTTTTTTTTATTTTTCATAAAAAGACATGATGACATTAATGCTCTGGCAGTGGCAATAAGCTTTATTTTATTTTAAGATGAGCTTTACACTAAATATGTGTTACTGACAAGTGCTGATGTTAAAAGTGTTTGAACAACAAATGTCATGTTTTTTTTCTGTTGCTGTTAACTCTACTTCCTGTTTTAGTTTGACGGCCTGTTTCTCAGTTTGGTTTTGTTCTGTCTTACTTCCTGTGTCTTTTTCACCTGCATCTGGTTCATACCTGTCAAGTTTTGGATTTGAAAATAAGGGAAATTTTCTGCTGCCTGCCGCGAGCAGTCCCACCATCCCAACCAAGCTCCAGAATCCCTTACATTTTTGGTGTAATCTCCTGAATCCCCATCTCCTGCATTTGGGTCCTAACTCTAAAATCCGGATCTCAGCAGGGGGAAGATGGACTTTCAAAGTAAAACATGAAGTAAAGCAGATGTAGGAAAATGACACAAGGAAACAAAGAATACAAAAAAGACAAACAAACAACAGAAAACAAGAAGAAAACCCCCAAAACACAAAACCAACCCCCAAACTATAACAGTTATCTTGGATGAAATGTTAGTTCAGAGTCCCTTGATTGATCGCATAGATAAAGATATAACAGGTTACTGTCATGAAAAACAAAACAAAAAGAGCATTTAAACTGGTAGCTCTTGGCAATAGAGTCAAAAAGTAAATGAAACATAGGGTAATGAACCAACCCCGAAGTCTGTGCTCTTCGAAATTGTACACAGACTGGGTTTTGTTAAGTTTGTAATTTCCTCTTTTTTTACTGTTGACCTCTCTGTTCACTATGCGCAGATTTTGTTGTCTTTTTTGTTTTAGTGACTGTAATTTCCTTTGGATTTTGATGCTTTATATGTGAGCGTTTCCTCTTTTAGTGTTTCACACCAGGGTTCAGTTACTGATTTCCACACCAGCACCACATTACTCATTACCTCCTTCAGTTTTTATATTACTCAGTTTCCTTTGGTCAGAGCCAGATTCTTGTCTTCCCCACCCATTTGTTCCCTTTTTGAAGTTTGTTTCCTTGGTTGTTCAGCTTCTCAAGTGGAGTAATTAATATTTATTAAAGAGTATTTTGGACACCCTGCTACAACAGCATTTTCAGTCTTGGTTAATAAAGTTTGTCTACATGCCTCTGCCTGTGAGCCTGGGTCCTGTCTGCTACTCACTAATGCAGACAAATTCAACCCACACTTGAAATGTAAAAACAACTTTTACTTGAGCATTCTCATTAGTGATATGTAGTTGTTGGACACGTTCCCAGTTGGGTGGTTTACTCCAGAACTGTTGCAATCAAGACTTCAGATGCTTTATTAATAATGAAGGCATAGGTAGAGATATTTGGGCAGATGAACATAAGTTAACTGCTCCTCCATAGAATCAGAGCCTTCAGGTGGAGGCTGGGAATTTTAGGAGCAGCAACGAGCCTCTTGCTCCTTAAATAGACCTATGAATGAGATGGAATAATTGGAATAAACCATGCAGAGGGGTGAGAGAGAGTATAAAACGCTGCTCGAGATGTCTCCCTGAACTAGCACCCAAGAAATCGCAAAATTAATTTAAGTCTCTAATTTAACTCTCTGTGCAGCCTGGTGGCCTAACATTTGTGGACTCTGATGATCATCCTTCTTCCTCTTCATTGTCAGGTGGTCTTTGAGCCATTTCAGTTTTCGCATATTTACAGATGAAAATGTTTCACAGAGACACACCATTTAACTATTATATAAAATGTAATTTTTATGTAAAATAAATTAAACATATTTAATTTAAGTGCAAAATCTTGTACTTTCACAGACATCTTTGTAAGTTGATAAGCAAAATTAAGTTGAGGATCTGGTGTAGCACCCGATGGAGACATTTTAAAATGGTTCGTCTGGTCAGAGCTGCTTATCTTTATTTTCTGTCTCACAGATGAAGGAGCTGGTGTTGATTAAACTTGAGGAGACTTCATCATGGCGCTTATACCTATCACATCCTCTCACATCATTCAGTGAAAAAAGAATAGCTGTCCTTAAAAGCTGGTAAGGTGCTCTTCGTCCTCCGTGTCTCCTGCTCTTACTGTGCTCATATGTGTGTATGTCAATGCAACAACAGTGGTGAGCAGTATGGATCTATATTAAGGAGAAAAAAAGGACAGAGCAGATCATTAACTGGTGGGCTGGCTGCCACTGCTGCATCACTGGCTCTTCCATCAGAAGGTGTGGTTGCAAGCCAAGGTCAAAGGATCTTTGGTGTGTGTCCCAGCCAGGGCTGTAAATGATGGACACCTCTGGCCCCGAGCACCGGGGATTGGCGAGATGGAAGGGCACAGAGTCGATATGATGCATGTTTTTCATCTCAAAGCACGATAAAAGGTAATGTTCTGCAATAAGATTTAGGATGATGAATTTAACAGTCTGGCAGAATGAGGTTTGACTGGTTTATGAACTCCATGTTGTATTGTTATAAAGTGTGTAAAGTACCAGAATCTCCCTGTCCGTCCAGATCCCCTACCTCCCTCTCTTTTCTCCACTATCACGACATGCCCGCTGGATGCCTCTGATCTCTGTTTTGGTCCTATCATCAAAAACCTGAAGTATTTAGGTCAGACTTTAGTCCTCTCAGAGATAAGAGGAGAAAAATAACAGTGAGAGAAAGTAAACATGCCATTATTGTCCTCTGTTCAGAAAGTGTCTCAGAGCACAAACGCCGCCAGATGCAACCACACAGTCCACAAAGAGCAGACTACTTGTTGTGCTAACATCTTTGTGTGTGTATGTGCAAAGTGTGCTTCATGTCCTGTGAGTGGGGGGTCTTTGTGTGCTTGTGTGGCTGGCTCCACTGTGTTAAGATGTGAGCTTAGTTTTAATCTCCTTGCAGCTGAGTATCAGGCTAGTGCTAAGACATTGATTGGACCCACTCCTTAATTGATACCACTGGAGGACCGCCTGCTAGAGGGATGTGGTTTCTGTGTCTATATGCACTTTCTGCTGCTTTAGAAGCTTGAAATGAATTCCCCTAGTGACCTGGATGAAACAGACCGTTCACTTATCTTTATCGAATCCCGATCTTGATATAGACGTGCACGCCAGTGGGTGGAATGGGGGCTTATCCAACATTGTTAGCAGCTCCAGACAGCGTTCCAGGACACGCCAATCAACAGAGCCCACCGCTACGATAACTTGGCACAAGAGATGCCACAACTGACATCATTAATTCCTCCAAACACGCGCACACATACGTACTACACCCATATGTCATATCGCTTTCTCTTCTAATGAACTCCTGAGATTCCAATTATAAAAAAGAATAATTCATTTGCAGTCTTTCTCCATATTCATGAACTCAGTAGCAATACTGAATTCTATGCACTTCATCCGCTGTTGAATGGATATTCCCCGATGAATTATAGATTTTGTTTGAAATTGTTCAGTGTTCTTAAATGTCATTGTTAATCTGAACAAGTAGCAACATTGCTTGCTCATTTCCACAGTGGAGAGTTCAAATGTGTTTTTGTCTCTGAAGAGTTTTTATGAGTTAAGAAAAGGATAAAATATTCAGATCTATTCTATAGCTTGCAATATTCCCTTGTGTATTTGTGAATCTGAAGATAAGGGGAAGAGAGAGTGGTCTTACAAGCACTGGGTGCAGCCAAAGGCTAGTGTATCTAAAGGCATTCATAGCTGGGATGATCAGAGGGTGTGTGCCCAACATATTCATCAGAGATCGAGTCCACCACATAGGCAAAAAGAAATTCTATGAACCAAAATGAAAATGAAATAATTTATTCCAAGAATGGAGAGGAAGGGCATTGGAGACAAGTGCTTGGAAGGGAGAGTGCAGAAGAATGGATTATGACTGTGTTCAGTGTGGCTCTGGACTTTTTCATATGCCTCATGCCACACGAAAAGAAAACTCAATTGCCACTCTCCCTCACTTTCTTCCTGTGTGTGAGAGCCAGAGGAAGAGGGAAACAGAGAGAGACTTACTAAATGCAAATAAAAGCAAGGCAGTGGAATTTACAGAAAGCTGAAGAAATCTCTTTTGCTCCTTTAAACACTTGGCAGTGCTCCGTGACCTTGAGATCCATAAGATCAAGCTCAAAACGTGCCAGACTCCAAGCTGAGTACTTATGGCCAATCTAAAATGGTACAAGCTAATCAACCTCCCATAGCTACAGGCAAATTTTAGGCATGTTTAGAGTCAGCGGCGGTGGCTTTCAAATGCAATCGCAGATGCTGCGATTGCATCAGTTACATCAGAACTGGATAATATTTCTTTAATGAAAGAAGAGCAAAGAAGGACACTGAAGGCTTTCTTCAGCGGAAGAGATAGAATGGCTTTTCTCTCTTGTGTCTTTGGAAAGAGTTTGATTTTACCAATTAGCTCCAAACCATTGATCTGATTGGTTGAAGCTACTCTGTGATCGTTTGTGACCGACAGATGGTTCATCCAATCACTTGTCAAATATTTTCTTAAGAGCGCCTGCCCTTTTACAAACTGTTTCCAGCAGAGGGTTCCCAGATGGCTCTGTGTAACAAACCATCTGGCTTTCTGCGGCCTCTTCACACTTCTTTACCAAACCTTGCACCCTCCACGTCTGCATCTCATCCAACCAATCTTCCACTATACACGACAAAGCTACATGCCTTGACTGTTAATCGCTCACAGTCCAGCCGTGCTCAGAAAGTCACCACAACAGCTTTAAAACCTGTACTATGCTGCAAAGGAAATGCATTTTAGTGGACTTAAAAAATGGCTGTTGAATGTGGAACTATGTAGAAACTCCCTTAGGACCGAGGTCTGCTTGTTTATTACTATCTATGCCAGATGGAGGAACGTGACAGTGAAAACATCAGAACTAGGGATATTAAAGGAAAAAAAAAAGGAATAACAATGTCTGGAATATTTATTCATTTATTTTTACAGCAGAGCAGCCTTGGAACAAAGCCGAACATGGCACTAAAAACTGCCACTTGGCCTGTGAGAACATGTACAGACCAGCTTTGGATATACTGCCAGTCTCACAACTCCTCTGAGACTCCAGATGTCTTTTCACAACTCCTCAATCTCTCACACCTTGTGTGTGTCCGGTCACATTCAGCAGGGTATGACCACCGTGGTCCTGAAAGTCCTAAACTGTGCTGTCATAAAACTAATCAGAGATTTGTTTCTCATATAGTAAACTTGTAATTAAGTGAACTTTGAACAATACTTTAATTATGCTTCGACTCAGATCAGTTCTATGTGTTTGCACTGGTGCAAAGGTTATGCAATGCTGGGATGGCATTACTTTGTGAATATGTGCAAAGGACTGTTGATTTTCTTTAAGAGCTAAATCCAATCTGAAAACTTGTAAAATTTGTATTAAATAATGTTGTCCACATCTTCAACACGTAGTGGTGTTGCAATCAACTGCTTTAACTTGTGAGATGTAATCTATGTTATCCCCAGCCAGCTTTCATGGAGGCCAGTGTCCACGGGGTATGATGAAAACCACGACCCAAAAACAGCGATACATGAATATAAATGAGTGCATAGATCAACCCCTGTACCACCGCAAAATGACTGACACTGGAAAAACATACCAATGGCTGGAAAAGGTTTGAAATAAAGATACCACAGAGGCACTGATCACGGATGCCCAACAACAGGCCCGAAACACAATAAAGGTTGGGGTCTGCCACACCAGACGGGATCCCAGATGGAGGATGTGCAAAGGAGCCCCTGGAACAGTGCAGCCCTTCACAGCAGGGTGTAAGATGCTGGGAGGAAAAGCATACATGGAACGCTAGAACCAGGTAGCTGGCACGGTACACAGAAACATCTGTGCCGATGATGAACTGCAGGCCCTGGGGTCAAGATGGAAGACACCTCCAAAGGTGGTTGAGAACAAGCGGGTCAAGATCCTGTGGGACTTCCAGATCCAGACACAACCTGGCGGTGGCTAATCAGCCTGACATAGTGGTGGTGGATAAACATCAGAGGACAGCAGTGGTGGTGGTTGTGGCCACTGAACAACAGCAACATCAGAAAGAAGGAACATGAGGAGCTTGAGAAATATGAAGGCAGCAGTGGTGTTAATAGTGATCGGGGCACTGGGAGCTGTGACGCGTTTTCCATGTAAATGCCCTAATCTGTTCCAAGCCCCCCAAAATTCGAACATACATATATATATATATAACTAGAAAAGGACTCGGAGAGAACAGACTTCCACCAAGACTTCACACCCAAAATGAAATCAGTTCTTCCTTTTCACACTTCCGACAACTCCTGAAAATTTAATCAAAATCCATCCAGAACTTTTTGAGTTGTCTTGTACACGTTTACCTTGGTTGCTGGGTTACGCTCATACAGACAAGGGGCCCTCCTAGCCAATGGGATGCCAGGAAGATGCTAAGCGATAGCCAATGGCACCACTTTCAGACCAAGATACAGAGCCGACAAGTATGTTTATGTTCGGTAAACTCTGGGAGCTGCGAGTAGCAGCACGTACTGTATTTTTGCCTTTCGTATCCTGAAATTTGTTTCATTACAAAAGGCAATATTTTCCCATTGAGGTGTTTCGTAACCTGAAAATTTCCTATGTAGAGACGTTTGTAAGTAGAGGTACCACTGTATATATATATATATATATATATATATATATACAGTCATGGAAAAAATTATTAGACCACCATTTTTCTTCACTTTCTTGTTCATTGTAATACCTGGTACCACTAATCGTCATCATGTGACTAAAACAGACAGAAAAGAAAACACTGAATGCATAAAAGCAGTGTTTTTGGCAGTACAACGCCATAGCTATTGATGTAAAAACTTAAGTGATTTAGGTTATAATCAAGAAAACCATGGAAAATGGTAAGATATCAGCTCTTAAATAAAACTCTTATGAGCAATCTTTGTGGTTATCGTTATGTTTGTCCAAACAAATGTACCTTTAGTTGTACCAGGCATTAAAATGAACAAGAAACTGAAGAAAACAAGGGTGGTCTAATAATTTTTTCCATGACTGTATATATACATATAGTGGTACCTCTATTTACGAAAATTTCGTAAGTAAATAGCCTAAATACCCTAATCCTTTCCAGGCCCCCCCAAATTCGAACATACAGTCATGGCCACTCTTTGGTTTAAAGGTTTTTTTTTTCTCCCTCCGTGGGAGATTTTTACTTGCCATTATCATAGATTGGATTAGTATTATGATTTTAGTTAATGATATTTGCTATTTGATATTATGATATTTAAAAAAAAAAAAAAAAAAAAAAAAAAAAAAAAATATATATATATATATATATATATATATATATATATATATATCTATATCTATATATATATATATATATATATATTAGGGCTGTCAAAGTTAACGCGTTAACGCGTGATTAACGCAAAATAATTTTAACGCAACTAATTTTTTTAACGCGCATTAACGCGAGCCTTAGCCTGGCCGTTGATGTACAATAGTAGAGAGGAGAGTAGGTTTATTGAGCCTCGGGCCCCGCCGTAGTTGTAGTCCTGTAGTCCTCCGTAGTCCTGTCAAAACAGGAAGCCATGCACTGACGTCGACGGCCATGCCGCAGACAGACAGACGTAAACAAACATCCGTAGCTGGGATAAAAATGGATACAAAAGATACAATTTTGAATGGTAAGTATAGTTTCAAAACCTTGCCTGATGGCTAACTTCACAAGATAAATGTTTGTGTTTGCTGTCGATGTAAATTTAGTTACCACCGGAGTCCCGACTACTGAAATATCACTTGTCGGCTAATCAGAGCGCTGATGCAGAGAGCCCCCCCCCCCCCCCCTCCCCCCCGTTTGAAGCAAACCACGAAAATATTTTGTATTAAGAACATAAGAGAATATATTGAGTATATATATATAATATATAATGGATTTGGCATTGTAACAATAAATAAACATGCATTTGTTTTGCATAAAGCAAGCATTTGTGTACTGTCATATTAGGCAAGGCAACTTTATTTGTAGAGCACAATTCCTACACAAGGCAATTCAAAGTGCTTTACAGATGCATAAAATCAGAAGAAGGCAAATAGAATCATTCCAAGCATAAAAATAATCAATAATAAATAAAATGAATTAATAAAAAAATTAATTAATTAAATTAAAAATGAAGAGTGCAGATAAAATCCTTCCAGTCATCATCTTCACATCTAAACAGAACTGTTTTCAGTCTGGATCTGAACATTGTCAGAGTTCAGGTCTGTCTCACATCTTCTAGAAGACTGGTCCAGATTTTAGGAGCATAAAACTGAAATGCAGCTTCACCTTGTTTAGTCCTGACTCTGGACACCAGCAGGAGACCACTACCTGAGGTTCTCAGAGTCCAGGTTGGTTCATATGACTCTAACATGTCAGAGATGTACTTTGGGGCCATGAAGAGACTTGAACACAAGTAGAGCTGTTTTAAAGTCTATTCTCTGAGTGACAGGAAGCCAGAGACCTCAGAACTGGACTAATATGGTCATATTACCTGGTTCTAGTCAGGACTCGTATTAATAAGAGTAATACAACTTGAAAAAGATCTGTATAAGGTAGATTTAGAACAGATAAAAATATGCGATTAATTTGCGATTAATCATGATTAACTATTGAGTGTCATGCGATTAATCTGATTAATTATTTTGAGAAATTGACAGCCCCTAATATATATATATATATATATATATATATATATATATATATATATCTAATATATATATGAATAAATAACAAATTAAATAAATAAACCAATAATAAATATAATTAACCATTGACATTGTAGTAATAAACCAAATATAATTAACCATTCAACAGCCCTCTTTCCTCCCTAAATGCAATTTTGGCCAAATTAATGGTGTACAGTCATGTGTAGAAGAAAGTAAACACTTCAATTTAAAGGTTTTACAATTAATTAAATGATTTATTCATTCATTCATTCATTTTCCATATCCACATTAGTTCTTAAGGTTTTACATATCAGAATACAGTAAGAAATCATCAGACACCTACCAGCCTTAAAAGTATGTAAATACAACTGTAGGTATTGAAAGACTGAATACAAACTTACTGCCACAATAGTCATTAAGAAGGTCAGGACACATACATGTTACAACACATATGTCTTTAATGTTTATGTAATATGTAAAAAACATTAACCCTCTGGAACACAAACTACTTATCTTTATCTTTCTTTCTTTTTATCTGAATTCCAGTTCCAGTCCCTGCTTTCAGTTATTATTTGTTCTTTGGTCTCTCAAAAGTCTCTCCCTTCTTTAAACATGTACAAATTCAACAATTTAGTGCCTGATGAAGCCTTGAGACATTAACATTAAAATCAACTCTTGTATGAGTATGCATCTGTATAACACATGTGTGAATAGCAATAGTCTCACGGTGTATTTGTTAATATTATTGTGTTAGCTATATTAAGCTGCAGGCAAGCATGCTTGTTTAGCATTTGTGTTATGGGTTGAATTTCTCAGGGAAATGAAAACAAAGTTGAAAGCAGCTGATTTTGGATATTCCCAGGAGCACATAAATGCAAGGCAATGATATCTCTATATGTGAGTAAAACCGTAAAATTAGTGCCACACGGTAAAAATAAATTACTGCAAGTCCTGCATACAAAATACTGAACATGTGTTATGGGGATGATGTGCATAATAAAAGTAACATTTCTCAATGCACCAAACTCTAAAAAAAAAAGAACAAACAACAAGGAAATTATCTAAATATTCTAAAAAACAAACAAAAGCAGTATAATCCATAACCATGGCCGAATCTCTGCACAAAAACAGACTTTTATGAATGACTAAAATAGCAGCCAATTAACATCTTGTCAGTCAATTAATCAGTCAATCATCTAATCCTTTTTATATGAAATATTAGGTTATTTATAGCCGGTGATGGAAATGCTTCTTAAGATGGTGGAAAGCCTGATTTAATGCTGGAGAGGCCTGCAGGAAAAGTAGCTATTTCAGCAAGAACTGCCTGTGCTGCAGAGCAGCGTCACAAATCAGAACCAGAAAGAGTAAAATAACTTTGTGATTGTATTGGCCTCAAATCAGATTATGAGCTTTCTGTTCTTTTCCTGGACAGTTCAGTTGGTCACGGTATTGACAGCGACATTTGAACCAGAAGCGGTATTGCAGTATTTATTGTAACCTTGAGATTAAAAAGGCTCTTTTCATACCATGGTTATATAATCTGTATGGTGATATTGTGATGAGATGACAAATGAACGTAGCCACTGTGATGTCATCTGCTGTTTGTGAACTGGGATTTGACCCCACTTAATAGACTTTATTGCCAAAATGTAATCAGGTGGCTTAAGTGCTTAAACCTAATCAAACAAACAAAGCAAAAATAAAATTTAAAACAGAAACAGCTTTGCAAAACAATTTGTGCAGGGAGGAGATGAGTCTTTGTAACTCCACATCAACCATCATGCAGGTTTTTGCCAGTTAAGTCTGGTAAACGGGGGTGCTGGATAGCTCATCTGGTTAAGTAACAAGCCATGTACAGAGGCTTCCAGACTGAGACTGGGTCTGGGTCCTGGCCTGAGGTCCTGAGGGTTAAAGCATCCTGTCAGGCTGTACTTCGAAATGGAAATGACAATAAAAGAGGAAGTCATGTTTCTGGGGAAAAAAAAAATGAATAGGTAGATTTTTCCTGACATTTTCACAAGTCCCATGACATTATCTTTTTACTTCTTCTTTTGATACTTTTATTTAATAAAACATTTATAATTGAAAATGTATTTTACTGTTAATACTTACTGTCCAGTGGAATCCCAGTACAACCAGCAATATTAAAAAAAAAAACAACCTTTCCAATGAACAGAAAAAAAGGCTGAAGAATCGGACAAAATGGATGTTTGTTCTTCTAAAAGGTTTTTTTTTTCCTTTAGGGAAAGAAAAAGAAAGCGCTTCTCACTGACATTAAATAGTTTGTAACTTATGACAAAAAAAAAAAAAAAAAAAATAAAATCTGCCCGACAAACGTGCTTTGCAGCACCTTGCATTTGTGTTTGTAGCATTTTTCATTCAGGGCTCATTCTCATGGCATCGTGTTGTCAAAACTCCTGGTATGTCATTAATATGCCTGATGCAGCAAAATTAGAAAACAACAGCAAATTCAGGTATAGAGCGTTAATTCATGAGCATGCAAGAAAATCCTGGGAATCAAAGAGTAAGAAACAGGAAACCATAATCTAAGACCATGTTGCAAATACCCCCCCCCCCTTCCTTATTTTAGTTTATCAAACCTTTCAATTCAGTTTCACTCACCGTTAAGGCAAAGTTTAGGCATCTTACTAACTTGATCTGGTTAAAGAAAAGATCAAGATTAAATGCTAAAGAGGACGCTTGAGAGCATATATTTTTGTGGCTGATTCTGAAGTGACTAACAAATACAAAATTCCCGACATAAAATGACCCTTTCACTTCATTTTGGACCGCCTACGGTGATATAAATGTCATATAGTGAGTGGTTTAGATTTGCAGGGTACTGTGACATCACAGGCCTAAGTGCTTCATGTCATGCTTCATGACTCCACCCCCTAAAACTGGCTGCTACAGAGCATTAAATACATCCTCTGTAGCAACTTATTGTTATTATTATCATTATTTTTTTACAGTTTCACTGTGATATTTTGAGCAAAGCTTGTCTCAAACATTTTAATAATACATTATAAAATTGTGCAAACTTGAGAAAATGTAAAGATATGCATTAAATACTTCTTTTTCTGTGTATAAGAGAAGCTGGAAGGTCCTGACCAAACTGCGTAAAACGAGGTTGTTTCACCACAATGTTCACCATGTTGTATTAGTGCTTTCATTTAATTAATGACCTCCTCCACCACCATTTTGATGCTGAGTAATTCTAAAATCATAAAGACGAATACTGATTTAAATATAATTTAATGGAAAAAATAAAAGTTAATATTTTAGTAGAAATGTTAAGAGGTCAGAAACGTCAAGTGCAGCTCCACTTCCGTGCTTTTGTCCATCTGCACACACACACTGCGTTTGTATTTGTATGTGTGTGTGCTTGTGTGAGGGAGCGTAAGAGAAAGAGAGAAAAAAACAAACTACTGTTTGATTGGTAGCTCAGAGCTAAACAGATGCGTAAATAGAGATAGGAGAGCCAAGTCACATCAGATTACACCAACCAACAAAAATCAAATGGTCTCTCACTCACTCTTACACACAAACACTGGAAAACACATGCTCATCAGTGAAGCAATGTGCCTTACTTATTTGTTCGCCTTTAAAGAAAAAAGAGAGAGAGAGAGAAGAGGAAACAAGAGGAAAACATGCTCCTACACTGTAACTATCAAGTAAACATCCTCAGATAGTGGAGGCCTTTGTATGTTATAAAAGCATGCCAACACACACTGTGGAGTGAATACGCTGGTGACGCATACCATCACATGCCTCATAAAGCTTAATGTCACCACTCCAATATCTCCATAGGCTCCAGGCAAAACAGAGAGCCCACCGCAGAGACAGCAGGGAAGAGAGAGGTGCATGCTCATGAGCTGCGATGATGAATTGATTGATGAATGCAAATGAAGATGAATGCATGTGGCAAATACAGATAACAAGAGGAACATGAAGAGTACAGCTGCGGGTTTGGTGTTTCGCCATGGCAGAAAATAAGAATAGCTGATGTATATCTGGCCTATTAATACCACAGCAGCAACAGTGAACGCACCGCTAAACCAGATACGGCTCTCTTATCACAACCCATATGGCCCAGGAAAAGGCGTCCAGCAGTCTTTCTATACCACCTGGAATCTAATAACTCAGAGAGAGCAAACAGATCAGCTTCATTGCTTTATATCCTAACCTTTATTGCCATATGGCCTGAATCCTAAAACTGACCATAGATCAGTGTACGAGTTGAATAACGATCTGCTGTCCCCAGGGCAACATGACTCCATCACAGAACATCCTGAGCAACAATAACCAGCTTGATGCTGGATGAAGGGGTGCATATGTGGCTTTTTATGAGCGACTATTTTGATAATCAATCATCTGAGTAATTCCTTGAAGCAAAAATTTTAAACTGTCTGGAACATTTTTATTGTGAGGACTTTTTACACAAAACTTACAATACTGCAATATTGTAAGTAGATATATTGTTTGGTTTGGGACTGTTGGTTTGTCCAACCTAGCATTTAATAGTACAAGTGACTGATATAAGATAAGATAAGATAAGATAAGAGATAAGATAAGATAAGATAAGATAAGATAAGATAAGATAAGATAAGATAAGATAAGATAAGATAAGATAAATATTCTCATAATTTCTCATGAGAAATTGATTCTAAAGCAGTGGTTTCTTAACCCGGGTTCGATCGAACCCCAGGTGTTCGGTGAGTCAGTTTTAGGGGTTCGGCGGAGGTCAAGACCCGCATCTGACTCATATGATTCATGACGACACGCCCCGCTTGGCCATCATTGGCTACAGGCGATCGCGTTACATCGCCTTGGCCAATCTGTGCTGCACGGAGTTTGGTGTGCTCAGTAGTCGACTTATGACTGTCTTGATGGTACATCGTGTGATTTCTTTAATATTATAATCTATGCCGAGCAAAAAAAGAAAGTTGTTGGACGACTATGTACAATATGGATTGGCATGTATAACGAAAACGTGACGGGAGTGAGCGTCCTGTCTGCATGATTTGCAATGCCAAATGTTAAGCAATTCTAGTCTAGAATTAAAAAAAATAATTTAATTTTGAAGTGGGTTCAGAAAATGAATGATAAATCCAATAAATAACAAGTAAAGTATGTAATTCATGCAGTTCAGGCATTCTATTGGTTTTGTTCTTTGAACATAGTGATGTTAATGCACAGTTGATTTTGTGCACCAGTAAAACATAAACCCATGTTTTGAATTTGAAAAAAAAAAAAAATCATATTTTATTTTTTAATAAAGAAGGGTTCTTGAATGTGCACATGAAACTGGTGGGGTTCAGCACCTCCAACAACGTTAAGAAGCACTGTTCTAAAGTCATCAGTAAAATGGCAACTTACAACAGCTTAAACACTCACTACATTGATATAGTTGTTTTTGTTTTTGTTTGTTTGTTTTTCCTCTGAGTTTGCTTCTTTTACTCACACAGGTTTTGTCTCTGAGATTTGCGCCCCGCTGTCATGAGGTGTTGCATTTCCTCATGAAGTTTAGTCTGTGTGAAAAGTGTTGACAGCTTTGTGGATTATACACAGTAATGAGGACACTCGCTCTGGAAAGCAGTGTTGCTGTTGATTATTTACTTATTTATTTATTTATTTATTTTAGATCTAATTCTATTTAATGCAGTGAACACCATTAGTGATTCTCCCTTTTTCTTTAGGCAGTCGAACCGTCACTGTGAATGGTTCGAATTTGTTTTTTTGCAATTTAATATAATATAGATAATTGTCTCTGACTTGGAGTAAACAAACAAACAAACAATAAGTAAATAAATAAAACCCTTTCACCAGAAAATGCTCTCAGTGTCATTTTCAAGCCCACATTCATTCACACAGTTTGTGGTAACATGAGTGACTGAGAGACACAACCTCTGATCTTTGTCAACATCTTGGTTTGGCTGCACAAGAAAAATATGAAAGGAATTACAAAAATATGTAAAGTTAAAGATGAGTCTTTAGAAACTGATAAACCACAATGTTTATTCTTTTTTTTTTAAACCAATGAAATTAACAACATAGTGATAGGAAAAGAGTTTTGATACCCAATGTCAGTATTTAGTGACACACGTAAAGAACAGCATTACAGTTTGCTTTTCTTAGCAGCAACAACTTTCTGTTTTTGTTTGGTCATTCTTTGTTCATTTCTCCGGCAAAAGCTTTTTGAAACGTCTTTGCTGTCTTGAATGGTGTTTAGTTATTTTCCAGATTTTAATGTTATATCTCTTGAGAGTGCATGTGAACCATGGAGTGACTGTCAGTCGCTCTGACTCTGTTCAGACTGTGTTCAAGTCTGTTCCAGCTGCCAAGAAGGCAAAAGGTTGCAGGCTCGTTTCGAAGCCACGCAGCGATTCATTCACACATACCCCAGTGATTGTGAATCACCAATCTACATAGCACGTACAGTAGTTTACTCAATCAAACTTCCCAAAGAAAGGCCCCAATCAAGATTCAGGTCAGGACATTTCTGGTAATTGAACTGGGAAGTTTCTAGATGTGAGGTAACAGTGCTTAACGCTTAACCGCTGTGATGCTTGTACAGAAGAAATATGCATCTTTTTTTTTTTTCCTTCAGTATCAATGTAAGTCATGAAGAGCTAAATGTATAAAATGTGTAAGATTTTCAGTATCAATTTACCATAAAATGTGATCTGATCTTCATTTAAGTCACAAAAACAGAGAAATACAATGTACTTGAGATGATGGCACACAACTCTAATTTCTTGTGTCTTTATTGAACACCGTATTAGACATTCATAGTGCTGGTTAGAAAAAAAAAGGAGTGAAGCCACAGACTAATTACTTCAGCAAAACCCTTTTAGAGTCAGCAGTTTGCACATCTAGAGTCCAATTAAAGACATGTGTTTGGAGGTTGGTTTTGAGCTACTTTAATTGTAAAAAGACAAATATTTCAAGTTTAGTGTTCATAAGAACATCTACTGTGAAACACCGCTTGCAAAAAAGGATCAAGGTGATTGATGATGTATTTGATCTGCATAAGGCTGGAAAGAGATACAAAGTAATCAAGGCGTTTAACCATCTTTCCGTCCAGAGATAAACTGCAGCTACTCTTCTTGAAGTGGGTGCCCAGTCAAGATGACTCCAAAGGTACAATACAAAATGCTCAATGAGGGAAATGAGAACCTTCAAATAATGTAACCCGTCACTGGAACAGGTAAACATCTCTGTTCATGAGCCCGCCATATGAAAAGCATGGAAGCCACAGAAGAACGCCCAAAAAAAAAAAAAAAAAAAGCTTTGCTATGAGCTTGATAGTTTGCCAAACAGTACATTGGCGATCCACAGTGCTACTGGGAAAATGTTTTGTGGACTGATGAAACAAAACTGAAATTGTTTGGGATGAATACTGAGCATTGAGCGCTATGTATGGCACAGAAAAGGGCACAGCTAACTGACATCAAAACATCATCCCAAGTATGAAGTATGGAGGAGGGAGCAAGATGATTTAGGCTTGTTTTGCTGCCTCGAAGTGTGGAGTAATTGCCATTATTGCCGGCATAATTAATTGCCATTATTGAAGGCATGACATCATCATCTGGGCTTTTCTAAATTCTTTAAAGGCATAGTAATCCCATCATTCTGACATTTAATAAGTTGAAACAATTTTGGTAATTTTGATGGACCTAAAACAGGAAAGGTTTAGTTTGATTTAGTGTTAGAAAGTGAGAAAAAAAAAGGTTATATGTCTTTTTATGTGGTGTATGTACACTGCTGATGCGGCATGACAATGACTCAAAGTCGACTCAATTCATCACAGAGTCTCTTTAGAATAAACAATTCAGCTCTTTGGAGTAGCCCACTCACAGCTGAGACCCTAAATGCTATGGATTGACTTCAATGGAGCCATTCACACCACAAATCCTACAAAATTAGATTCAAGAAATTCTGTAAAGAGGAATTGTTGAATCTAATCTAATTCCCTTGAAAGCGCTTGTTTAAAATCACTACTTACGAAGGTTCAGCCAGCTATTATTTCAGAAGGTTCTTTTTTTTCCCTCTAGAACTGTTCTATTAATGAGTCTGTTCAATAAAACATGAGAAACTATAATTGTGTGTTATCATCTTAAACATATTGTGTTTGTAATTGTTCCTTGGAAGAAGATCAGCTCACATTTTAGGTCAAATTAATTCAGAAACCAATTCATTTCAAAGGGTTTTTTTCTTTGGCCAACTTAATACTGTAAAGTCCAAGCCTAACCAGGCTCATTCATTCAGACCATAAAACTTTGAGCAAATGCAAGGTAGAATAATGAAAGGAAAACATCGTAAAAGATGAATCTTGAACTCCAGTCACTTGAAAGGAAGATGTCAGACTAAAGCCTCTGTTCACTCTCTCCTACCTTCTCCAACCATTCAGGGTAAATCAACAGTGTCAAATGTCTATATAGCCATGTAGGGGGACACTGAACGTCTTTGTAAGCATGTAGCAAGATGTAGTGATAAGTCCCAGCTACTTAATTAAGGACTCAGATCTTGGTAAAAGATATAGCGTCTGTGCAAAAGTATTCGGTCCCCTTGAACTTTTCATACTTTTGCCAACATTTTAGGCTTCAAACACAAAGATATAAAATTTCAATTTTTTTTGTCAAGAATCAACAAGTGGGATACAATCATGAAGTGGAATGAAATTTATTGGATATTTTAAACTTTTTTAACAAAAAAAATAACTAAAAATAGGGGTGTGCAATTTTATTCGGCCCCCTTGCGTTAATACTTTGTAGCGCCACCTTTTGCTGCAAGTTCCAGCTGCAAGTCTCTTGGGGTTTGTCTCTATCAGTTTTGCACATCGAGAGACTGAAATTCTTGCCTATTTTTCTTTGCAAAACAGCTGGAGCTCAGTGAGGTTGGATGGAGAGCGTTTGTGAACAGCAGTCTTCAGCTCTTTCCACAGATTCTCGATTGGATTCAGGTCTGGACTTCGACTTGGCCGTTCTAACACCTGGATACGTTTGTGAACCCTTCCATTGTAGATTTGTCTTTATGTTTTGGATCATTGTGCTGTTGGAAGATGAATCTCCGTCCCAGTCTCCGGTCTCTTGCAGACTCCAACAGGTTTTCTTCCAGAATGGTTCTGTATTTGGCTCCATCCATCTTCCCATCAATTTTAACCATCTTCCCTGTCCCTGCTGAAGAAAAGCAGGCCCAAACCATGATGCTGCCACCACCATGTTTGACAGTGGGGATGGTGTGTTCAGGGTGATGAGCTGTGTTGCTTTTACGCCAAACATGTCGTTTTGCATTGTGGCCAAAAAAGTTCAATTTTGGTTTTCATCTGACCAGAGCACCTTCTTCCACATGTTTGGTGTGTTCCCAGGTGGCTTGTGGCAAACTTAAACGAGACTTTTTATAGATATCTTTGAGAAATGGCTTTCTTCTAGCCACTCTTCCATAAAAGCCAGATTTGTGCAGTGTACGACTGATTGATTGTCCTCTGGACAGACTCTCAGCTGTAGATCTCTGCAGTTCATCCAGAGTGATCATGGGCCTCTTGGCAGCATCTCTGATCAGTCTTCTCTTTGTTCCAGATGAAAGTTTAGAGGGACGGCCGGGTCTTGGTAGATTTGCAGTGGTCTGATACTCTTTCCATTTCAATATTATTGCTTGCACGGTGCTTCCTTGAGATGTTTAAAGGGCTCCTGACACTAAAAATGATGTTAAAATCAAGAATTTGGGCGCACTCTCCCGAATAAAATGATGTATAACATTGCAACATTGAATGTCAGAACGTTGACGAAAACTTGTTTGAATCACGCGCCACCGACAAAAAGCAAAACTCCTTCATTTTTTGCTAAGGGTTTTGTTCGAATACCAGGGAAGGTGGATGAAGTATGTACACATTTCCAAAAGGCCCAGTTCGATGGGAGCAGTGGGTTCAGCAAGTCTGGAGGACGAGGGACAAGTGAATGAATTCATCATTTGGAAAATGGATGAAATCAATGGGCTCAGAATTTGTCAGATCGTCTCCACAAAAACCAACGGGCTCATCAAAATTTGGGCTCCACTTTTGATACTCTTCCTCTTCTCTCAGGAACTCTCAGCCGCCACCATCATCACCGTGATTTCTGGTGTGCCATTAGTGGTGTTTTTTTCACCGACTACATTTTTCCCTATTTGCAGTGTTATGAGCCCCCCTGACCCTCGACCTACTTGGTGATCGCAGAATGCTTCCACCCCAACCACGCTGAGGCGAAGCAGCCGATATAATATGTGCTGGTTGTGGATTACGGCGCGTGAACTCGCCGTCACTAATAATGTCAGTTTCTGCTTCACTGGACGACTGCATGTCTTCCTCCTCAGAATCGGAGTTAGCCAGAACCTGACAAAGTACTTCGTGGATGGTAAACCAACCTCTCAGCATCGTGAGTAAATAAAAAAAAAAACACTCTTTCGCTCTGTTCTGCTCTCGTTACCCTCAGCACTACTACCACTTCTGCGCCGTGCGTCTCTGTTTTTTTTTTAAACTAATTTTACGCTAAAACTTTGAATAGTGCCACCACCAAAAATGGTTCTCAGATTACAGGCACACATGTACACCATCTCCTGGTGAAAAGTTATAACAAGATTCTGCTTCACATTTATAGATACAGCCTGTTTTATTTAGCAATGTTGCTTGTCGCAATATTGCAACTTTGGCGCTTAAAGGGTTAACTGTATAATAATGATTAAAGTTTGTCAGCCTGAGGAATAAGAGGGACAGGATGATTTTTACCATTCCATGTTTTAAAGTCTCCCAGTATCTGCTGGGATGGGTTCGTCGGGTCCCTCTTCATCTGTCTCTGGCTCTGAGGGAGAGTCTGACACCTCTGTTTCTGGGGGACATTTGTCCAGATACGGCTCAAAACGATACGGCAAAATGCCGCACCGAGTTCCTCTGACACACCTTGCACGCTGTCTATTTTGAAAATAGCCTCATTGACCGAGGAATGGTCGGAACAATCCGAAAATTGCCCGATCTCATCATTCTGGTGACTTGCCATAATGTACTTGCCTGATGAGGATGTTCTCCATGTGACGTCATAGCCAATATGGCGGCCGCCGAGAGCGGCGGATTGATTAATGTAACATTGCACCAGGATAAACCACGAATGGTTTCGCGTTGACGATTATTCATATCATCAAAGCTATCAGGAATACTCATAGTTATACAAGTCAAAGCTTATTTTAGGGTTCATTTTTGGCATCAGCAGCCCTTTAAAGCTTGGGAAATCTTTTTGTATCCGAATCCGGTTTTAAACGTCTCCACAACAGTATCCTGGGACCTGCCTGGTGTGTTCCTTGGTCTCCATGATGCTCTCTGTGCTTTAAACAGAACCTTGAGACTATCACAGAGCAGGTGCATTTATACGGAGACTTGATTACACACAGGTGGATTCTATTGATCATCATCAGTCATTCAGGACAACATTGGATCATTCAGAGATCCTCACTGAACTTCTGGAGTCAGTTTGCTGCACTGAAAATAAAGGGGCCGAATAATATTACACACCCCACTTTTCCTTTTTTTTTTTTTTTTGTTAAAAAAGTTTAAAATATCTAATAAATTTTGTTCCACCTTCATGATTGTGTCCTACTTGTTGTTGATTCTTGACAACAAAGTGAAATTTTATATCTTTATGTTTGAAACCTGAAATGTGGCAAAAGGTTGAAAAGTTCAAGGGGGCCAAATAAGTTGTGGGAACTCAATCAGAGTTCCCACAACTTCTGTGGAGTACTTTTTCCCCCTTTCTTTTTTGTTCAATATAAAATTGTACAAAGCAAAGCAGTATTTTGCCTTGCTTTAAAAGTTTTAAAGATTTGCCATCTTTAACTTTATCCCCTATGGCTCATCTTCTACTTTGGGATGGAGGATTATCCAAAGTCAGTTGGAATCGCTACTCTCCAATCCTCTCATAAATGACGAGAACAACTAAAGCTCTGCTGATGGTCAATGGATATCTATAGGCTATTGATCGATCAGAGTACACACAGAGGAAGGTGCTCTGCAATCTTCCGCTTCCAGACACGAGAGCGAAATTGACAGTCAAGCGACACAGTGTCCTGTTTCATTTCGCCTCACAGACGGTGTAAAAAGTTCCTCGAATAATAAAATGTTAATGTCAGCTCTGCAGCCAAAGCCCTGAGCCCAACATCTGAACTGCGGTGTTATGACACTGCACGTCCCCCCACCGCTTCTATCTGCTGCTTACACATGGGTTCCTGACATGCTGCTGTAGTATAGATTTCTCATTCACGCACGCACGCACGCACGCCAGCACGCACGCACGCAAGTCGCAGCTGTCCATGCTAAGACGCACCAGGCAGCTGGGTGACACTCACATGTGGATCCACAGACGCTGGAGTGGTGCCTCCGTTTTGCTTGGAGAAGCAGAAAGAGGCGATAGGAGGAAGGAGTGAAAAAGGAAGGACGGCGAGGGAGGGATGCAGGGAGGGAGCCAGTGATGGATGGATGGAGGGAGGGAGGGGGAAATGCTGAGGGACGCAAGGGAAGAGGGTGGGTGGGGGGGAAGGGGTGGGGGGGCATGAAAGGGCTGAGTGGTTCTAGTAAATATTTATATTGCATTATGATACGCGCGACAGTGGAAGAGGGAGAGGCGGGAAGGCAGAGAGAGAGGGAGATATAGAGCGTCCATCCCTTTATTAATTTTATTCCGGACCGCTAAGTTTAGCATTCAACACGTGTCGCCAAAGATGGAGAGAGGGAGGGAGGGGGGAGGGAGGAAGAGCGGAGAGATAGAGGGGGAGAGAGGGAGGTTGACGGTTGCTAGGTGACGGGGCGCATATACTGAATTTTAACAAAAGAACAGGGAAAGAGGGAGAACTGGAGAGAGTGTGTGAGAGAGGAGAGGAGAGAGGGAGGGAGAGAGGTGTAGAGAGAGATCGGAGAAATTGAATACATGTAGAACATTTATATATTTAGATTTATATTTTCCACGGCGCGTGAGTGCGTGTGTGTGCGTGTGTCTGTGTGTGTGTGTGTCTGTATGTGTGTGTGCGCGTGTGTGGCAGCGGTGGCGGTGGTGGGGGGGACACCCGCAAAACGGATACCTCAAAAAGGAAGGATGTGAAAAAGGATGGAGGGACGCGGGAAAAGAGGGGGGAAAGGCTGGTGAAAAACAGTAAGTACATTTATTCTAATGATATTTGCAGTGCGGTGGTATTTTTTTTTTCTTTCCCCGCTGCTTCACTCCGCACAAACACGCACTCAGACTCTGCTGTTGGATTAACTGCGGCTCGGTCGGGGAGCGGGTGCTCCGCGTCATTGAGACGGGAATAGGGGGCTCGGATTTCAGCCTCTGTACGGACGCTGGTGATGGAGAGGAGGATGGAGAGGAGGATGGAGAGGTGGAAACGGCTCGGCGCACCGGGGCTTTGACCCCTCTGTCATTGCTGCGCCTGAGAACTCACAGACGCACGGGTCCCTTTATACAGCAGATGGGATAGATGGCAGACTCACACACACTCACACACACACTTTACCGGCAGTTCAATTAATCATATGGACTTAACCTTAAGGCTGCGATTTTTGTCTGCCAGGATTTTTTTTTTCTCCTCCAATATTAATAAAGACACGAGTTTGCGTTTTGTTTGAGTCTTCAGACACCGAAGCCGGGACTGCAGTTTCCCCTTCACTTTGCTGCGGATGTATTAATTGAAGTGATCATATCTGTTGATGCTCATTTTCTCCGCCTACGTGGTCAATGTTATAATGCCTGAGTGTGTTCGTGCGTGTGCGTGAGCACGTCTGCTCTGAGCCCGCAAGATTACCGATCAGTTTTTCTTCTTGATCTATTTATATACCGATACGCTGAATATTTGGGCGGATGACAGGACGCAGTTATCCCACTGTTGCCACCGAGGAATCTTTCCCAACGCGCTCACTTGTCTCGAGCACTCTCAGACATCTGGAACATGCGGGTTTTTTTTTTTTTTCCTCCAGCTTGATGAAGGAGTGTGTAAGAGAGATTTCACTCCGTAGATTTCTAAATCTGCAGTTAGGTGTCCAAACAACTTTTGTGTGAGCACTTTAATAGAAAAGAAGTGAATATCAAGCAAACCAGGGGAGGAAAAAAAAGGCCCCTGAACCACAAGGACCACCAAGGGAGAACATCATGCTGTTGACCTGTAAAATGCAGAGGCACAGTGTTGCTTCAGATAGATTTACTGCAGTGCTTGATAGTGGCAATGTCAAATATATGGGCCTGTATTCGGAGGCCATTAGATTCATTTATCCAGATGGTAATTGGAATTAATGTGTTTGTTTCCTCCATTTCTGTGGGGTGTTTGCTACCTCTGCTCTCTCTCTCTTAGCTGAATTTTTCATCTGATATCCATTTCAATCAGGTCTTTCACCCACAGGTGATCTACCCTGTTCACTTCGTCATTTTCCTTGAAATTTTTTAACAATTTTACACACAAGCCTGTACTGCAGCAGTGTACTGCACGCTCTGCTGCCCCTCAAGTGTTGCCTTTAGTGTCCCCTTCTCTGCTGATCTGCTGTACAGTTGCCCAAAGAGATCTGTACTGTACCAGCTGTGAGTAGGGGTAGGCAGGAAGGGAGGGGAGGGTGGAGGAGATGCGATGAGAGAGGCAGAAGGTGTGGAGGGAGTGAGAGATGAGTGAGGGTGTGAGGAAGAGGAGGTGGAGAGACGGCATAAGGGGAGAACGGGGTGAGAGATCGCAGAAGGCAGCAGAACGAAGGGGAGAGTAAAGAGAGGCTTGGTTGGAATTGAATCCCAGAGGGGGACATGGCTGGGAGGAACTGGAGAAGAGATGAGAGGAACAGAGTCAACATTTGTGAGCTTGTTTTCTTCAACCCCGTGATCCTCATTAATTTCACCTCATCGATTCTTCGACTTCAGCTCAGAAAAGCTTCAAGCTTAGCTCATCCCCTTTGCCCCAGCCTTGCTTGTCTCTTTATTTCTTCCAATCCCCATATATCTTTTTTCTTTTACCTCTGCAACCTGTGACTTCCTCTACGCCACATCCTTTTCCACCAGTTTCCCCACCCACCCACCAACCCAAACCCCTCTCCCACCTTACCTACACATGGCACCCAACGTCCTTTTCAATACTACTAATTAAGGTAAAGCTCATTAACATAGAACATCAATTAGTTTTTAATGAGATCAGAGGCTGTTGTTTTGCAGCGATTACAGTCCTGGCAGTATCTCCGCGTGTGCGTCTCTGAATTCTTCTGGATATATCGTTGCTGCAGGGCTGTCCAGAATTTAATGGCAGTGGGGTGTCACAAGATATCTGACCAATTATTTCAACACAGTTGGAAAAAACAAACAAACAAACAAACAAACAAAAACCACTTGGGAGACATATACTCACAGCAACAAATAAATCAAGCTCGTTAACTATAAATCTGTAATTTCCTATGATAACATCTCTGACTTGTGCTCATTAAATAAATCCATATAATTTTAGGAAAGATTGCCCTCCATTTAAATCAGCAGGGGACACAGTTTAGTAGACTGACTCCTCTCTGCAGCCTGAATTGTATTAAAGTCTTAATTGCACACTGTTACAGTTTTAAGGCCTTTGATGTCCAGACTCACTTTTAATTTTTTTAATAACTTATTTATAATCTAATTTTTTGGTGAAACAAGTGTTCAATTTGTTTTAAGAAAACCCTTTGTCACTCAGTATAATGATATTTTCGAGCAACAGATTAAATTTTATTCAGATGTCAGAATAAGACTGAATAATTAGCATTCTGATTTTACACACAGGCTCTAATATTGCAGAACTGACTAGCCTCTAAAATTTTCATTTCGTGCAACTCTTTGGAAGAACTTGAAGGCCTTCTGAGGAAAGGCCACATTTTTTTTTTTTTTATTGTCATGCAGTTACTCATGTTAGTTCATCCACCATTTGTCAAATAAATCATTAGCTACAAACACAAACATATATAGAAAAACATGACATATGAAAACTGAACTGAAACAATTGCATGTCACATTTATTTATATAAACATTAGAAAATGACATTAGTTAACCCAGCGTGCTGACTGTCTATTGTGATCAAAGCATTCAATTTGAAATTATTTAAAGGCAGCACAAACGATTTTTGTTCAGATTGAAATATCATTTTGAAGGAATAACTGCTTACTTTTAGGAGACGTCGTGCCGTATTGGTTTCCCGTCTCTACAATCAGGAAATACCAGCCAAAGTAACTTTGGACTTGCAGTCCCGCTGAGATAACGGCATCATTTATGTCACTGTGTCACGTATTAACAAAGATGAAGCTCACAGACCTTCAGTGGACATCAGGCTGAGGCGATTAGGACTTAAGAAAGTAATTGCCGAAGAGAAAATGGCAGAGTGATCGAGCAAGAGATCAAAGAAAAGCAGGACCTCAAACAGAGATGGAAAAAGCAACTTAATGTCTATAATGTTTGAGCTAAACTTCGCTGAACTTCCTTTGTGCTGCTTTGGATAGAACATGCAAACATGACACAATAAAATAAACAAAGCAGGAAGTAGCTAATGAAAAAGAGCAAACTCCATAAGCAGAAGAAGAAGAAGAAGAAGAAGAAGAAGAAGAAATGTATTTTAAAAAAGAGGCAAAAAAAAAGAAGCAATAAAATCTGCCTCTAATAGGCAAAAATAAAGAAAACTGTTGAGAAAAGATTAATAGAACTGGCAGAAAGGAAGTGTTAGATACAGAACTAAAAGCAAGAGGGAAAAGATGCCTTCTTTTCATCTTTAAAGAAGGCACACTCATTTCTGGCAATGTGATTCATTCATATGTAGATTAATCAATATGAAAAAAAAAGTTATTTTCACATATTTAATTAAGGGAAGGCTCATGAGCTCTGTTATTTACTGCACCTACAGCATATGCATTTCAAGTTAAAGTAAGAAGACATCTGGATATTGATTGAACTTATTTGAATTTCGTCTGATAGTTTACGATAATAAACAATCTTTTGTGGTGAAATACGTTCAGGTACATCAAATCTCTGTTGGTGAGTTCGGTCACACCTGCCAAGCTATCAGCGACAAATGAAAGAGCCTACCTCTAATTAGATAAAGTTATGACATCTTCATGGACTGATTATGGCAAGTTACAGAAGAAAACAAAATGATCAAAAAAAGCCAAGCACCATTTGTGTTTCTTCATTTCATGAATATATTGTCAAAGAGCCCTGTGTCTGTACAGTAGCATCAAATCATCAGGAGGAGTACGTGTTTTGCATCGGCGTGATTAAAATGCAGCTTCCCAGCACAGAAGATGCTACAGCACAGCAGTTAACAGTACTGTAAAAGCCTTTGAATAGCAACTGAAACTCTAGCTCTGAATCTCTATGTCTTCATTATGGATGCAGCTGATATCACTTGGGAACCCTGCGGTGTCACCTCTGGCCCAGTTCTAGCCCAATTTTGCCCTAAGAGTGGCAAAGACATTGAAACACCAACTGTGAATAACATGACAGGCAGTCACTCAACAAACAGGCGGAGATCAAAACAGACGGGCGGATGGACGGGTTGGAAGATACGCTGATAAACAAAACCGCACAGGTACCATCATACAGAAACACCTAGGGACAGTTTTGCGTTGATTTCTTGCATGCTGCTATCAAACAGGTGCGTACACACACACACGCATGCAGATGCACAAACCTGAGCCAAAACCCTGCGGCATGTTTTGGGAATACAAGTCTGGAGGAAGCTCGCAGGCACACAGCCTCACATGGCTGCATGCAACACACAGTCACAATATTACAGAAAATTCATTCAGGGAGACACCCATGGGTATGCACTCAGACACACACACACACACACACACACAAACACAACCAGAGCAAGATACACAAACAAGGCCCAATTTGGATGAGTGAGGACCGTTTTTTACTCTTAGCCTATCCCAGCTATCTTTGAGAGCATTCAGGACAGGCCACCAGTCCATCACAGGGCCAGAGACTCACACTCACTCCGACGGACAATTTTGAAACAGAAATTGCCTCGGCATACATGCATTTAGACCTTGAATGGAAGCCAGAGTTCCTGGAGGAAAAACAGTAGGCTACAGAGTGATCATGCAGCCTTACAGAGAGAGCCCCAGTCGGGATTCGGACCGCAATTATTCAAAGACGCACAAACACGGAAGGAAAGCGAAATGAAGAAAAGTAATGGAGGTGGATGGAGAGATGTGCAGGAATGTTTTGCGCTGTGTTTTGTAGTGGTGTGGTGCGGTCTTTCATGATGATGGATGGGGCAGGAAATGACAGCATAAGTGGTTATTAAAAAGAGGAAATGGGGGCATTCATAAAAACTATGTTTGGCTGTGTCTGCGGCCCATGTCACATATCATCCTGGGCTATTGTGTCCTGCGTCCTGATCTGTGTGACTTCCCTGCGCTGCATACGGGACAAGCTTTGTTAAAACTCTATGTCATTCTCCTCTCAAAGCAACTAAGGTGTTGGCATTTATAGCAGGCTTTGTACTGGAGTGACTGTGCCAGATTCACAAGGTGCAAGTACAAGGTGCAAAGTTGAGCCTGTTTCATTGCTTTATCACTTAATATAAAAATAGCTCCCCTCTATTCCCTCTAAGTTTGAATGTGAAATTCCTTCAATAAACAAGTGCCAGCTATGCAGCTGTTACAAATGCTGATGTGAATACAACAAAGACAGGATTTGGAGGACATGGAAGGGAGAGGATACAACAGCTCAGAGATGAAAACATCTGATGAAGATAGTTTGATGTTGCTGGGCTTTTCTTTTTTTTAATGCACTTCATCTCTTACTGTAAAACTAGCTTTGTGATTCGAGACAACTGTTTTAACGCATGTCAGTCGCCTAATTTGGGGGTTCTAATTAATTAGCGTTCATTTCACTTGTGAGTTTCATGATTTGACATGGCTTTTTTTTTCTTCACACATGGATAGCTTCTTTAATTTCTCTCTTGAAAGGTGATTTTGTAGAAGCATTTTCAATCTTAACCTTTTTATCAACTCATAAATGATCTCCGTCTAGATCTGGTGGTGACCAGACTCATCGGTTGATTGTTAGGTAACCTCTTCAGAGTTGCAGTGACTCTCTCTCTCTGTCAAAGCTTTGGGAACTAGAGTCACTCATTCACACATTTTGCACTGAGCGTTGATGGGAAATGGCAAGGAGATCAGTTGTTGGCACTGGATGTTCTGTGTCATCTATCTTTACCCAAATATTAAGTCAATTGTTTACAGCTGTCATCACAGAGCTGCCCTGGGTCGTGTCACTCTGGGAAGATAAAGTATTCAAACAGGAACATGCAGTCTGTCAGTATTCGCATATCTTGCTCAATTCTGTTATTGGCCAATTATGACATTTCAAATACTTAATTATGTTCAGTCATCCCTTACGTGTTTGTTCATTTCATGATGATAAGTCACAGTAGATGATTCATATCAAGCCTGATTATTTATTATTTATTGGTTCATTAACAAGTAAACCAGATCCAGACAAACAGTGAATGGCTCAGCTTTATCAAACTAAATCTATTGTTTGTGTGGAATAATATTTATAAGTCACTGTAAGAAGTGATGGTTTTGAAGTAATTTCATGTCTTCTGTCCTCTTCTCAAAAGAAGAAAATCGAGGCTTTCAAAAACGTCTCATATCTCATGAGATGAATTGTTTTCCTCCTCTGCTTTTATTTAACCAACTTCCATATATCTGTGTAAAAAATTGTAGCCATCTCAGTCTACTCAAACCCTGTTTGATGAGATCCTTGAATTTTATTACTGCTTTCAGTTGCAAATCCCATTTATCTGCCAGTTTGCAACACAACACAAGAGAGATCTTTAAACACTATTAAAATAAAGCCACCATTTAAACTCATTTGTGCTAAACATGATACTTCGGCCTCGAGCCTGTTCTTCACTTGTGACTGGCTGCTTTTCTCACCTGCCTCTTGCATTCCTGATTTCATATCCAAAGTGCTCACAAGAGTTGCAGGACTCTGACCGGCTGTTGTCCCATATGGAACCGCACATATCAAAACATTTCCAGCTCTCTTCTCCACGGCCATTTCAGCAATGATGATGATCATTTATGTCATGTTTTTTGGAAGTGCTTGTTATTTTCCTTTCTGTACTTTCCTCTATCATGGAGTGTTTCAGTAATTTGTGCAATAGATGCCTGCATCCTGTACAGTGTTTCTAACCTGCCAAGAAATCTTGTCCTCGGCAGAAGCATCTAGGAGTTCCTTGAGTTTATTGTCCTTCAAGTTTTCTTCCATCTCTTTTTTTCAAACTTGCAGCATTCCTGAATGAGTGCTCCAATGGACTGTGGCGCTCTTATTTGGCTCTATCATTATTTATGTTACCTCACTATCCAATCACAACATACCTATGCCTCGTATCTATATGTAAATGCATATGAAATGTACAGAACCTCCTTAGTCTTGGAGACAAGACGGAACAGTTCTTATTGGATGGCTTAAAGCTTGAATGCTAACTTATTCAGTACATTTACATGATCCTAGAAAACTTAATTATTGCATTAGTCTAAGTGAAACTGTACTTTTAAAATGCATGTAAACATCTAATTTTGACTAAAACCAAAGTAGACTAAACTCCTTGTCATCAGACTAACACACACAGATAATGGGGTTAAACTCAAACTAATCCCTGCATTCAAACATTCAGTGGGATGGGTACTGGCCCGTGTGCTCTGCGTACGCCTCACAGCTCCTTTACTGGACTTTGAATACAGAGAAGACAATAAAAACTCAAGCAAACAAAGTGTATGAAATGTGCAGACCTTTAAGTGTGCCCACCTTACCTTTTTTATCGATATGTCTAAGATTTACCTGTTGCTTTGGTGTGTGGCCTAATAAGTCATCTGGAGAAGCCCAACGCTAACAAGCTAAAACTATCTCCACATATCACAGCAGAATGTGACATAATTCAGTCAGTAAATTCTTTCCCTTCACATGTATGCATATTCGGACAAAGAAAGGAGTCCATTTAAACAGCATAGTTAAGCTAGAGCCATACCTCGATTAGACTGTAGATGCAAAAATATAGAAAGTCAGGTTTCATGAAAACAGCAATTGGAAAAATATGCGACAAAAACAAAGCTTAACTTATATTCTAGTGAGGATGCTTAGGGTTGGACATGTCATGTTCTCTGTTTTCTGGGTTTGGTTTGTTTTCCTTGACCTCCTTGTCTTCTGTTAACTTTATTCCCTGTTTTACTTTGAAGGTCTGTCTTGTATTTGTGGTGTTTCACCTCACTTCCTTCTGTTCATCTCCTTGATTGTTTGTACCTGCATCTCGTTTGTTCCTTTGTGTATTTAAGTCTTGTCTTTCCCTTTTCGATTTGCTGGATCGTCTGTTGCCTAACCCCTCCGGTTAGTCTGTTGGTTTATCCTTCTGTTAAGTTTTCTTCTGGTTTTTGGCTACAATAAATAATACTTTTTGTTTGAATCTCCTGCTCTCCTGCATTTTGGGTCCTCCCTAAAAGCATTACAGGAGGTTGCTCTGTCAGATGTTTAGCCTGTATTGTAGAAATAGACTACACACTATTTTGTGTGAAGATAGGCATAAACTGCCATCTGTACATTTATACTAGATTCTTTAATGTTTACAATAGCCTCGACTTGTAACCTGTACAGCTTTACTATGTAGTCAATAGGGATGCAACGGTACCCGGTAAAATACGGTACGGTTCGATACGAACTGCACGGGACACGGGACAACACAACCTTTTATGTCCCGCGGTATTTATGTTCCAATAACTTTGCATTAGACTTGCACGTTTTAGGCAACAGGCCCGCCACTGCATGTCAATATGCACTCGCCTCCGCTCACTCACAGTGACCAGCCTATCACACTTTGGCCGGTTGGCTACAGCTCATAGACGCAGAAAAAAAAAAAAAAAAAACAAGCAGGCATGGCCAGCGGTAGCGGAGAAATTGGGACAAACTTTTTTTAATCACTGGTGTGGGAGCATTTTGGTTTTGCTGTTGAATACACCGGTGAGGGGAATGAAAAACAGTTAACAGTTAACAGAACGCAATCTTCCACCTCCCTAAACCCTCGATCTTACCTGCGTAAGATCCAGTTGTTACCAGTTGTGTGTCTTGGCACAGCTGATGTGCTTTTTATTAACTGCAGAACGAATCGTTGGATGTGCATTTAAAGATCATGAACAATCAATGTTCCTGTCCCTCCTCGACCACTAACAGTTTCAGACATATCTGAAATAAATTCCCACATCCAACCTTTTACAGCTTGACAAAGATCTCCTTGGTTTCCTCCACAGCAGACATCTGAATGAGATCATGCCACAGCTGTACAGACTGACGTGTCTGGCCGTGACTATTCCCACATCGATCACAACTGCTGACCAGACATCCTCTGACCTCAAGAGAATAAAAACGTATGCAAGTAACACGGTGATGCGTAATTGAGAGGTAGAGCCATAATGTGCACGACCACATGTGACCAGGTGGATGCACATTTATGACATTTGGGACGTGCTCTTTTACGCGCCGACATGTGAGTTGCGCTTCCCGCAAACTTGCTATCTTGCGATCGCGGGTTTAGGGTAGCGGGTGGTCTGAAACTGTACCGAATCCGTACCGAAACCGTGACACAAAAACCGCGGTACGGACCGTACCGTACCGTACCGTGAGCCACCTGTACCGTTGCACCCCTAATAGTCAAGCATCTATGGATGGATGGATATATTAATATAAATAGCTTGCTATTTGGTTTTTAAATACTGGCTAGCACAGCACATAAGCTCTCTCTCACAAGTTCACCACTATAGATCAATATTCTCAAGGCAAATTACTGTGGCATCAATACAATGCTAACTGTGTATATATATATATATATATACATATTAGGGCTGTCAAAGGTAACGCGTTAACGCGTGATTAACGCAAAATAATTTTAACGCAACTAATTTTTTTAACGCGCGATTAACGCGAACCTTAGCCTGGCTGTTGATGTACAATAGTAGAGAGGAGAGTAGGTTTAATGAGCCTCGGGCCCCGCCGTAGTTGTAGTCCTGTAGTCCTCCGTAGTCCTGTCAAAACAGGAAGCCATGCACTGACGTCGACGGCCATGCCGCAGACAGACAGACGTAAACAAACGTCCGTGAAAAGTAGCTGGGATAAAAATGGATACAAAAGATACTATTTTGAATGGTAAGTTTCAGCTTCAAAACCTTGCCTGATGGCTAACTCCACAAGATAAATGTTGTTTGTGTTTGCTGTCGATGTGAATTTAGTTACCACCGGAGTCTGACTACTGAAGTATCACTTGTCGGCTAATTAGAGCGCTGATGCAGAGAGCCCCAGAACTGGACTAATATGGTCATATTACCTGGTTCTAGTCAGGACTCGTATTAATAAGAGTAATACAACTTGAAAAAGATCTGTATAAGGTAGATTTAGAACAGATATAAAAATATGCGATTTATTAATTTGCGATTAATCATGATTAACTATTGACAGTCATGCGATTAATCTGATTAATTATTTTGAGAAATTGACAGCCCTAATATATATATATATATATATATATAGATATATATATATATATATATATATATATATTATATATATATATATATATATATATATATATATTATATATATCTATATATATATATATATATATATCTATATATATATATATATATATCCTTATATTGGTAAGCATTACCTTTAAATTGTCTGACTTGGGTCAGACATTTCTTTCTGACAGAAGTGATATAACTGAGTTAGGTTTGCAGGCAGCCTTTCTCACACACACCTTTTCGGCTCTGCCCACAAATTTTCGATAGGATTGTAATCAGGACTTTGTGAAGGCCACTTTAAAACATTGACTTCCACATTGTAACTAATTTTGTGGGATGCTTAAGATCATTGTCAATTTGGGAGACCTATTTTGGCCCAAGCTTTAACTCCCTGGCTGATGTCTTGAGATATCGTTTCAATATTTCTACATCATGTTCTTTCCTCATGATACCATCTATTTTGTGACGTGCACCTTTCCCTCCAGCAGCAAAAGACCCCCACAACCTGATGCTGCCTCCCCAATACTTCACAGTTGGGATGGTGATTTAAGGCTTGTAGGTTTCCCTCTTTATTTCCCTCCAAATGTAACAACAGTCATTATGACCAAACAATTCAATTTTAGCTTCATTAGACCAGAGGACATGTCTCCAAAAATCAAGGTATTTGTCCCTTTGTGCACTTGCCAACTGTAATCTGTCTTTTTTATATTGCTTTGGAGTAATGACTTTGTCCTCACTAAGTGTCCTTTCAGCCCATGTCGGTACAGGACTCGTTTTACTATGGATAATGATACTTTCTTACCAGCTTCAGCCAACATCTACACAAGGTGTTTTGTTTTTGTTCTGGGCTTGATATGCACATTTCACACCAAAGCACATTCATCTTTGGGACGCAAAACCCATCTCCTTCCTGAGCAATATGGTGTCTGGACATTCCCATGGTGTTTACACTTGCATATAATTGTTTGAACAGATGAACATTGGACCTTCAGGCATCTGGAAATTGTACCCAAGGATGAATCAGACTTGTGGAGGTCCACAATCCCCTTCCTGATATCTTGGCTGATTTCTTTTGATTTTCCCATGATGTCTAACAAGTAAACAGTGTGTTTGAGTGGAAACCATCCCACTTTTGGATTGAAGCTCATTCAGGAAGTGTGTTTTGTTGCAGTTCTTCTACTGAGCACTAGGCGCTGGCTCCAAAACAGGGCAAAATCCCAATTGACTCCCATGTTAAAAGGGTCAACTTTGTTGGATAATTAAATATATTTACAGCCTGGTGCAAAAATCAGTTTTGGTCTCCATAGTAGAGTTTACATCTGTGACAAAAATAAGGGAGGTGAATTTTTTTGGTACCACATCAGACTGCTTTATATTAAGCAATAAAACTTACATATCAGATGCCCAGAACTCATTTGACACCCTTTGATTGACAGCTAGCCATTGGCTCTGCTGTTGGCTAAGACAGTTACTTAGCATTATATTGACTTCTGAGCTCTGAATAAAATAACAGATCATAGTCATATTTTAAAGAGAATATGTTTCTTGTGTGTCGGACCACTGTGACTGTCTTTGGTTGGTCTGGAAGGATCTCAGGACGAGGTTTAGCTCAGCTTAGCTATGCTAACAGCAGCAGTCATTTCATGTCGCCACCGAAACAACATCAGAGCCCGGAGATCCCACTGTGAAAGCCCGTGTTCGGAAAGATGACTGCAGGTCCCAGTGTAATTTCTCTTGAAAAAGTCTTCAAATTATTTCCCATGAAGGGTCAGCCCATCGCAGAGGCGAGCGCCAAACTAGCCAATCTGATGAGCAGGCTCTCATCTGATGCTTGGTTAAAGGAGTCGGAGAATCATTTCAGGACTTGTCCAAGTGGAATTATGCTAGGACTTGGAGCCAATCATTGTAACCACCCCAACCACGTGGAGCTCCACTGTGGGGCTGTCTTGCTCCAAGGAGCTCCACAACTGGTCTCAGCCTCTGTCTCGACTGCTGTGGTGGCCACCTGCGGACTGCTAATGAGCCTCCAGCGGGACGTCCATCCTGAGCTGAGTTGAAGCCCAGCGGCACTTCTTTCGTTCCAGTCGTGACACTAGAAATGAGGATGTTTGAGCAATATGAAAAGAAATGAATATAAAATAATATTAATGATCATCCTGGGTTAGCAGAGACTAAGCCAACTAAAAACAGCTAACTGATGGGTGTGTTCTTGCTGGCTTCTTAGCACTGCAGGTTCCGCCTCTTTGCAACATGGTGCCAAGCATTTCGAGAAAAAAAGGGGCTTCAAATGCTTTCTGTACAAATCTTTGTCCATAGTTTATACAGTTGGTGGCTTCCAATAAACTTAAATGTTGTCAATTAACCTATCAGAAGCTTCAAAAGCCATGATATCACAGTCTCCTTTTTTTTCCCCAAAAATGGCATCATAATCTTAATGTATATAAACTTCTAACTTTGGAGAAAGTAATACAAAAATTCTCTTTCTCATTATTCTGGCATTTAGCAAATATAAATAATTTTGGCATCGGACCTAAAACAAGAAAAGTTTAGTTTGATTTAATGCCAGTGAGAAACAAAAATCTTATGCATCTTTTCATTCAGTGTATGTAAACCTTTGGTTTCAACTGTACATCACATTGTCGTGGTGCCATAAATGACACCTGACACCTGACAGAAGCATTTTGCAGATATATCAAGAGATCAAGGCAGGTTTCCATATAAATGAATGGACTTCTAGACACATTGCATAACTACACAAAAACATATGGAAATTAAGCTTAAACCATCTGCTTTCTTTCAGAATCAACATGCTTTAAAGGATTACTGTTTATCATGCTAGCTATGGGATCATGGATCATGGATTACCATAGTGCTAAATTTGTGGCTTCAGCCATCTGTCTGACAGGGGTATATGAGTCAAAACTGTGAAAGTATGGGAGGAGAGAGAGATTATATACCACGGAGAAACAAACATCACAGGACTGGTGAGCTCCTAGATTTTATGCAAAATGAAGTCAAGACAGAGGGATTGTATCATCTCCCTCATTAACCTTTCAACACATCTAACGCTTGACCATCATCTGAGGCTCCACGGAAAAGCTTTCACTGTTCTCAGCCCTCACAGCCCTTTCACCTGTTGGGCTACTGTCATCTTATGAGCACATTTCCTGAGCCAAAGTGAAGCACTGGCATTCTGACAGAAGGGTTTCTAGCACCTTTGGTTATGAGCAGGGGCAGAGCCAGATGTGCTGTGAGAGCAGCTCCAACTGGCGCTCCAATATTGTTCTGTAGCGTGGGGTTTAAACAGACGGACTCCAGCTTGACGCCAGTAACATGTGGCACCTTACATTAAATGGGACTTGTTTTAACTTGTGTTCAATGTTGTTTTAAGGGTGTCAAGCTGTACATCCATTCAAAGCTGACACAAATATGCCTGTGTGTGAGACTGTACTTGTTTGTGTGTATGTGTGTGTGTGCAGCTACCTCTGTGTATCTTGAACAACAGCACCATAATGATCAGTTAATATTTCCCACAGCAGTTTAATTTGTTTATCCTCAGAATGAGATTTTGACTCTACTATATCTACTATGCAGAACTAGGTGTTCTCTCTTCTAAATGTCTTAAGCAGCTTTCTAGTTTGAAGTTGTAACAGAATTTTTCACCTTATAGGTCCTGAAGGGCCGCTCTGTCGGCGGCTTTTCATCTTGCTCTTTTAATTAGTGACTGATTTAGATCTGGCTAGGTGATCCCAGTGTCTGGCCAATCAGTGGCGGGAATTAATGGAAGATGTGGCGCAAACAGAGCAGCGAATCAGTGTGACTTTGCAACTTCTGATTCAGGATGGAAAGGAAAAACAGTCCCCGAAATGATGTTATTGAAAAAAGTAAAGTATATGTTCAGTGGTTAAATGTGATTCCACTGATTTCTTGATATTCCAAGACACATTTCTTCTGCCAGGTCAGATCTGCTGAGCGTCTTTGTTCCTGATTTCAGCATGAATGCTTGTTAAATCAGCCAAGCATTCCATTCATGATTGCACTGTATGCATGTTATTTCCCAGTCTGGATGCATGATTATTCCTCTGTGACTGGACTGCAATGAGAGAAATTTGATGCCGAAACTACATGAAACTACATAAAAAAGACCATGAACTGTAAGTACACCTTGGCAAAGCATTTTGGAAAATTGACAGAAAATAATTTACATTGAGTAAACACTGTGACATCAAATTCAACTTTGGAAAAGGGACAGGCCAGCAAGCACCTCTGCAGTCCCCTGCTTCTTCCTGTATTAGTTGTCAGGTGTCACATTGAGAAAATGAAATATTTCGACTTCTTGGCTGGCCTTAAAGCAATCACTTGGCAGTGTGGATGCAAACTATAAAGCCTCCTTACAAAACTATTTTCATTCATTCAAGTCCTGTTAATCCAGGCCCATTAGGCCTATTGAAATATTACCATGCACTCTTCTATGAATTCCCTCTGCATGATCTCCATACCCTGGCCTTTCCACTTGATATTTATGTGTGAACACTTATTGTATGAGAGTTGAACGCTATTTGTAGCTGATCTCTTCTGAATGGGTATATTTTGCGTGTGCGCGAGAGGGAGCGAGAAGATAAAATAGAGGCCCTTCTGAATTGTTTCAGCGCATCATTCATACACAAATTGATTTTGTTTCTGAAGACTCCACAACTCAAAATGCAGTGTGTGAGTGTCCAGCATCCTGAGGATTAAATGAATGACCGGGGTTGAAAGATAACAATCAAACACACATATGCACTTTCATGACTTTGCAATACGTGTGGTCATTAAGTTCACACAAACAAGGTGAGTAATTCAAGATGCTTAAACGTTATTGAAAAGAAAACTGAAACAGTTGACAGGCTTTTAATTTTATTGGCTAATTTCCCCCCACAGGTTAGATAAGTTAATTCATGAACACTACTGCAATTACAGCAGTGCAATTACATGCATGGAGTTATAATAATGCCAAATCAAACACACTCTCCATTTGGATAACTGCAAACTCTGAATGCTGAATGTTACGGATCAGAAAAATGACATGAGGATAGTGCAAAATATTTCAGCTTTAATCATTCCCAGTTGCACTTTTGTGTGTCTAGCATTCCAGAGATCCAGAAAAAGACAGTTTTCTTCAGTTAAGAAAAAAAAGAGAGGAAAAAAATGAGGTCAGGGAATGGTTAATGCTACATTGGGGCAGAGTCCAGGGTCAGCGTCATCTAATTTCCATCAATCCTTAGCGGGAAGAGAAGCAATGCGTTTCCTTCCATTCAAGTAATGATTATCCCCTCAGTATACAGAAATGAAGTCCTATTAATTGACATTGTCTCATGCCAGAAGAGTTTAATCTGAATCCATGAAAAAGAAAAAAAAAAAAGAAATAAGAATTAGAAAGATAGTCTGAACCTGAGAGAAGTAACACACATTTTATATGACCACATGGAAGTTAAAGGGGCCTGAAATGTCAGAATGAAATGCCGTTTTGCTGTGAAGACACATCAAAGTGAGATGTCATGGTGGCTGTTTCATTTTGTTCTTGCAAAAGGTTACAAAATATAAAAAAGACAACCAGAGACTACCAGCTAGAAACAAATGTTTAACAACCATTAAACCAAGGTTTAATCTCTCCTCACCAATAACCCTACTGATTTTACAGAATAAATCCATATGTATTTTGCATATACCTTTTTCTGCATTTGCAATTAGGTACAATGAAAGCGTAGCTGTGTGGAATTTAATTTATACCTCATTTATAGAAGAACGTTTCTTATGTGTTTTGAATTTTCCAGAATACTCTGCATCAGCTCGCTCCTCCAATTTAACCAATCCACATAAACAATGTCTCTCAACAGAAGCAACAAGCTTTAATCTGGTTATCATCCGGTGACACGTGTAATTTGAAAATATTGTGCATTTTGTTTCAGTGTGAACGGAACTGAGTGGGACGAGGCTTTGATAGATGGCTCAATCATTTCTTATTTGAATGGCTCATGATAAGCACAGCTATCAAGTGCACGGGACACAGCAGCAGGCTTTACTACTGCTACTTCCAGCCATGCAGCACAAACACACACAGCACTGTATGCCCTGCTGTTGCATGCTGCGCTACTTGCCGATCATGCTGCACACTACGTACAATGGGAACAAGAGCCACTCGCCTGCCTGGTGGCTCTTATACTCTACAGGGATCAAAGAGGGAGAAAGAATGCGATAGAGAGGGAGAAATGAGGGAGGGGAAGTGAAATGAGGGAGGGAAGGGAGGAAGTAGGGAGTGAAAGATGTCTAGAGAAAAGATGTGTGGAAGGAAAGAATGGCGAGAGTTTGAGGAAAACGTGTGAGGAGCTGTGGAAGGAGAGTTACTGAAACTGATAAGCTGGGGAGCGGAGTGATGGAGTGGCTGAATGAATGAGTGGATGAGACGATGAACGATTGGGAAAAACACACAAATCGAACTCAGTGAGACTGAATGAGTGTGTCTGCGGGTGTCTCCATGTGTGTACCAATTGAGAGTGTGTGTGGGTGAGGGGTTCGAGTGGATGAACAAGTGTAGCAGGACAGAGTGGGAAAAAGATTGGGGAAGGGAGAAAGAGTGTGTGCATGTGTGTGCGGGGGGTGGGGTGGGGGGGGGGATCTGTTCCGTCAGAGAGGACACACTCCAGTGGCTGTGATTGAAGTATGGGCCAATTAACACAAGGAGCATTGAGCTCCAGCTGCACTCTTCTCTTCATTCCTCCGCTCCCACACACTGCCGTCTTACCCCACACAACACACAACAGCGATTCACCCGCTCATATGCACACTGTGGGCACCTCACTTTTCTGCCACTTTATCTTATCCTTTAATACAGTCCAGCTATGGAGCACTGCAACTGTAGAGGCTACATAAAACAGTTTTCTCCAGCTCACCGTGGTATTAAATGTGGACTAATGGAAATAAGGAAAACCAAGTCTTCATTGTCAGGGACACCGCAATTTCTTCTTATAGTCTACAGTAGATCATATATTTATCGAATATTACTTCTAAAGTTGCTTTGTGTTGCCTGTGAAAGGCTGCCTGGGCTGATTCAGTGCAGCTCGTGCCATAGGCAGCAGGGAGCAGGTCCATTACTCTGCATGACAGCATGGAATGAAGCAGCAGAGCCTCAGTGGGAGATAAACACAACACTGAACACTGCACCTCTGCAACGCCACACTCCAAACAACACAAACCCCTTCCCCATTCACATTTCCCCCAACAGATCCTATGCAGCACAAGGTCTGGTGCATTTCCTCCATCGGAGCTCACAGTCAAAAGAGGCTCAGAAAACTGTAGATGCCAGCAACTCACTCCTACCCGAATGGTTTTCTCCTCTCTCGGGACTCACTCCTCCTCAGTCACCGCAGGCCCTCACTGCAGCTTGAGCATGTACAGTAAAGGGGGAGGAGGTGATCTGATTGTTTCCCTACCATCACACTGCCACCAAGAATCAATTTCACTTTGTCCTGAGTGGCTATAAAAGATTTTGGTCTCTTTGGTGCTTGTAGTAATAGCATGGACTTCACTGTTCCAGAGCCTAAAGCAAGGAGAATTTCTGAGCCTGCTATTTTTTTTTTTCAGGGGTTTGAAGAAATAATGAAGGGGTGTGGGTTCAGAAAATTGGGTAATGAATTGACTGAAAATAAACATGTTTATTTATGTCTCATTTGCATGACTAAATGTGATGATCACTGAATATAATTGGATACCTACAAACCAAACAGCAGTGAAAGACAGGCGGAGATTTAGTTAGAATATTGTTGCGGCGCATAGATTGGAGGACTGGAGGACCTTCCCCAGGAAGCTTTAAGCATCAAACAGTTTAGACACTGCATTATTGTGGCTTTTTAGATGACAATCAGTATTATTTCTTCCCTCAAATGATGGTGTAAGTTTCTTTACTTATGTAGTTTCTGTACTAATGTACAACCACCAGCAACAACATGATGATTCAAGATGTAAAGGAATGTCATGGAATACAGCTTTTGTCATTCTGTATTTTATTAAAACATTTATTTCCTGACTAGATCTGCTTTTGTCATTTAATATTACCACTTCTTAGCCCATTTAAACATGTGACTTTTAATGACTTTTTTTTGGTGAACTAACTTTTTTAAACATGCAGTTGGAACTTATTTATTGACCAATTCATTCCACCAATGATCTCCCTTTATATATCCTATAACCATTTTTCTGCAAGAAATCTGTTAATCTTCCCAACTTTCTATTCAGTGCATATCAAGCATAAAGTTGTGAATTAGTGTTTTTGGAGCCATTTTCATCTCAACAATGTTTCTGAGGCTGAATTGTCTTAAGAGTAGATAGTAAACTAACCAACAACATCTACAAACTTGAAGAGAGTCATTTCATGTCTCACGTTTGCTTGCTTTTGATGGTTTTTTGGAAAAAGCCAGAGAAGTGGAAGAAGTGCTGTGCTGCTGCCGGCTGAAGACTTATGTCCACATAGCGTTTGATTTTTTTTTTCTAGAACACAAAAGGGTTTTTTTTTTTTCGTGTCTTTTTTTTCTTTCCTCAACGAGGAGAGGTGCTTTATACGCCCAGATTAAAAGTATTGCACCCTGTGCCTTCTTTCGCAGCACTTTGCCTTTTTGTGTATGTACACAGAGTGTTGCTAGTTGAAAATCAGTGAACTTCTCAGAAAAGGTCTGGTCATGTCACCAAGAATTAAGAAATTAAGAAACTCACCAAACCTATCTGCCCCAAGTTATAAGACAAGTCAGACAGAAACGGTCACAACATAAAGAAAGAAAAAAAAAAAGCCCATTTGTGGGTCAGTCAGCCTTTTGAAGGAGTCCTACTTCAAACATATACAAAAACAAAATAAGTCTGACCTGTGCTCAGTCTAATTGTTACAAGCAGATCTTGAACTCAACAGATTTAACTTTGCTGTCTCCGACAGGACATGTCATGCACTGGCATCCTCTGTGCTCTATGGTTGTCAGATTTAGTTGTGAATAGCTCATCCATTGATGATATGAGAGGGAGCATCCCCTGTTTGCTGGTCTTGGAGAAAAACTGTGTTAAAAACATAAGGGACTGACAAATAGATAGCCTAACACAAAGCAAATAGGTAATAGCAGTTTATCAACCAATAGTGGTGACGTGCTGGAAAGGTATTGTTGAAGCCGTCTTCTGTGACAGAGGCGTTCTACATTCTGGCTGATTTCTGGCTTGCCATCATTTATATCCCTGCCTTTACAAAGCAGTTTTGATATCCTACAAGTGATTTATTTAGCTCATCATTTTAAACAATCCCTTATACCTTGGTGAAAATGGTGAAAAGTTTTTTTTTTTTTTTTTACAAATCCTACTTCTAGTTACAATTTTTGGAGACTATTTTTCTTCTTCACTAAATAGTAATATTCCCTGTGTATAAAGTTCAGTGTCTGCACCGTTACTGATCAAAGCAATTGGACTAAATCAAATAATACACAAAAATGAAGCCCTTGATGAGATCTGATGTTGCTGCTTTATAAAGAGAGAGGATACAAATTCTGAAACACAGAAAATATAGTCTGTCACAATTTTTATCTGCATACAACTTTTGTAAAGACAGTGCAAGTGAGTACCCGATAGGCCCACATTACAATATTGTCACACCTGTATGAAAAAAAAAAAAAAGTTTGATTTATGAGAAAAAAAAGACATGGTATGTTTAACTTGGTGTTTCACTAGTTTTTCTCAATTTGTTGAAAATAATGCAGTCTGACAACGTGCTGAAAGATAAAATGATCAATTTTGCTATGAGGTCTCATTTCCTATACAAACCCTCATTGATACAACAATACTCAGCTTTTTAAACCATCTAAATGTTGCTATTTCTTTATTTATCCAAGTAGAGGGAATGTAGCGCTGGAACGTGCTTCTATGGAATATCCTGCAACTAGGGACATGCTTCAGATCAGGGATAGCTAACTTGGCACAACACCAGCAGGAAGAGCCCCCCAGCGCCCTGCCAGCACTTTTCTGCAAATGAAAAGCGGGATGTGGACACATGCCCTGATATGAACACTGTGGGCGTTTATGGGCGCGTGACAGGGATAATTAATTTTACCACAAAAGATTAATTAGCTGTATGGGATAATATTAGAGACAATGTAATAATGATAAATCATCTGCACATATATAATACCTTTAAAGCTTTTTTTTAGGTTTTACAAAATGCTTTAAGGTGCATTTTTCATTCACACAAATACCCATATTGTAGTTACTGTATGTGAACCATTTTTACCTCTTAAATCACACACAATATCACAGGACCAATGCGGGGGTCCGGGGTCTAGTACGAGGAAAATCTGGAATCTGGAGGAGCTGGGGATGAGCATAGCGCTACCAGGCAACCTGAGCCATGGCTGCTGCTCCAGTGGGCTCATCATATCTAAGCAGATCTTTTAAAGCCAAAATGTAATTTATCAATTTTACACTGCAAGATTAACAGCAATACATTAATGACAAACTAATGAGAACTGGATCATTACCAGGCAACGCAAGATGGCATCTGGGAATTTTAAGACACCAAAGCTTCAGTATTTACAGTGTGCCAGGCCATCATCGTATTTATGGCAGATAGAATAGTTTATGTCAGCCAACTTGAATCACCTTCACACAGCCAGATTTAGACCTGACTGGCTAGTCACTGAGCTTGGTCAGAGCCAAATCAGATGTTAGTCATCAGTTGGCACTGAAATTTTACAAATAACAACTCAAAGACTCAAAGATGACTGTCTGCAGATAGCTACTAGTATGCTAAATGTCTTGAGCTGTTAAGCAACTCCACATTCAAGCAAGACATGGGGTGTGGTTGCTGTGAGGAAGGGAAACCTGAAAAACAAGGAGAGTTCAGCAGTTTTTTGGAAGCAGGGCATACAACGGATTATGTGCTGGCATGGTATGTTGGGGATCATTAGTAAGTAGTATCCCACCATAAAAACAATTACGCTCCAGTTTTGACCAACTTTGAATTTTGGAAACAGACGACGACCATGTGACTGCTGTGCTCAACTTCTGGTTTAGTGACCATGGGGTGCAGTATGAGAGGCTGACCAGTCAGTTACATGCTGGAAATTCTTCAAGTATTTTTTGCAAACAGCTAATTATTACAATTGTTTGGATGCGTGCTACTTTTTTTTGCAAAATTGGTATTCATCACTAGTACAGCATACAGGTTCAAAAACAGCCACCGCCCACATTTGAAGAAACTCAAAGCAGCAACATTTCAACCAGAAAAGTTTGGATTCTTTCATGCTCTGAACAAATCTTCACGCAAACAACTTGCACGATTTCTTTCTTTGGTTTATTTCAGAATTCTTGTTTTGCCTGTGTTATGTGTATTTTCCAGTGTCACTTCTCATGTGGGTTTTATTGACAGAACAGGTTTGGAAGCAGGTTGGATGACACAGACTGAGTAACATATAATCCTTGTCAGCAATCTGTCAAGCAGCGACTTGCTGTCTTGTCCAGAGTTCCTAAAAAATACACAAAGTGGAACAGCTAGAACGTCATAACATCTGAAAGGTCGTGATCTCAAGAGAGTCCATCTTACCAGAATCCAAACTATTTGTTTGTGGTCAAAACATGAAAGTTCAGATCAAGAATTGTCCTTTACTGCTAGCTGTGGGTGGGTCTTAGGTGTGGCAATGATTAAGATGCCTGCGCATATTCACTGTTTCCATGTGGTTCTTCTTGGTACATTTCATTGGTTAAAGACTTTGATGGACAGGTGCTTTATCCACTTCCCTGCTGTTTTTTGGATCACGCCTATTCATTTTCAAATGATTTCCGATGGAGGACTTCCCAGATGGTCCTGTAAGACAAACCACCTGGCATGTTAGCTTATGAAGGCCCTGTGAAGTAAAATTAGGAGCTCGACAGTGTAAAAATACACTGAAGGGTTCTGAATTCAAAATCATACTTCAGTAGAAATATGAAGTTAATGCAGAGATTACCTAAGGTAACCAAAATAGAGCTACTGCTAGAATGCCTGATTTCAGGAATATATAATAATTACTTGATTAAAATCATTCATTATTCAATGCATTCCTTCAATGAAGTGATGGCACAAAAATAAAGTTTTGAAAAGTAAATAAAAACACTAATCAGAAATTATGGAATAGGACACAGAAGTGTGGAGGATCCTAGACAACACAGTGTGAAACAGGTTTATAGTTTATCATAAATACAAGAGAAGCCAGGCAGAAAGATGAGATGGAAGCAGCAGGAGACTCTCATAGCTGAAGTGAGAGTCATACAAGCTAATATGCTGCTGAGAACTGGAAACCAGAGTCAAGGAAAGGGTCAGGAAACAACAAGCCACATGAAGTCACTTCCCAGCTGCATGTGCTGTGAAACTCCTCATGTAGTACCAGGCAGGTGGCCCAAACGAAGCGGTTATGACCAGAAAATATGAGTTACAGAACAGGGACATGAAATATGTTGGGATGCAGCAGGTGACATCATTCTTTGTCCATGACTGTTGAGGTTGCTTTATTTTCTCCCTTGTTTCCTTACCTGCATTAGCTTCTGTCAGTACTTGATCATTTCATGCTCTATTCATGCATATTAGAATTGCTGATAAGTGTTTGATGTCCTCGCGTATTTACAATTTCTGTGAAGAGCACACATGCAGACAGAGATGCATAGGCTATCCTTCGACCTCTACCCAGAATGCAATGCACCGTGACATCAGTTTCCCATTCTCATAACATCTATCTTTCAGACCAGATTATGGCATTTCACCATCTTCACAGCTCATGTAAAATAATAGGTCTACTACTGGCCAAAGACTGGCAAACTAACTGAAAAGTTAGTGACAATGAATTAGCATTTAGCTGAGCCACGGTGTAAATGGTGGAGTAGGACATCTTTGCAGTTATAAAAGTATATAAGAACATTTTGCAGAGATGAGCAATAGTCTAACGTTGGCCCAGTCTCCAGCAAAACAATTTGACATTTTGCTTTCTAGACATAAAAATATTTGCAATGTTAGATTTGGACTATTCCATATGCAGTTATATTTTATGTTTTTCTGGTGTATATGCAGAGTGTGTGTTTTACTGACTGTTTTACTGTCTTTATGCTGGTATTTACTGCCAAGCTACTTTTTGAAACCTTAACCAGGAATATCACTTACTACGGTTGTACCATAACCAGATATTTTCTCTCTGAACCACATATACAGTATGTCTCTAATAACATCAATCTATTATTCCATATGATATGTCTATATATCACATACGGAGGTATTTCATCTAGTAAAGCTAATCAAAGCTGGATCAATGGACTGACCACAGAGTGAAACAATCATATCCATGATAAAACAAGAGGAAAAGGGTAGTCTCCTGCAGGGACTGAACTGGAGTTTTAAGAAGTGAAAGCAGAGATTTTGGTGCATACCTTCTAGATTTCTAACACCTGCTTGGTTCTTAATAAATGAAACTGACATTCATATGTGGAACTAAAAATGTTTGTGCATGTGTTCTGAACAGTGAGGAAAATGAAAAAACAAACAAAAACAAACAAACAAAAAACATGAAACATAAAATACATGAGGCAAAGATAGTGCTGAAAAATATTGAGTTATTTTACTCTCCTCAAAAGAAAAATATACCTCTGCATTAAATAATTTGGCTTCAGCTGCCTAAAGCTTCAAACCTGTGTTGATATTTCTCAGACCAATGGGAAGGTTTTAGCATGAGCCGCGCATACAGGAGGCATTTCTCCTTACATAAAATAATTAGTAATCACAGAAAGCACATTATGCAGAGTAAATCAGAGACATGATAAGATGCCTGATGATTGTCAAGCACTCACTGGAAAGTTTGGAAGAGGAAAAGGGAGTCTGACTTGCTTGTGTGGCCATTTTTCTCTCATTTTCTTGATTAGCTGCCTCTGTCAGCCTAAGAATATTCACGCTCTTAAGTACTTCTGTAAATATTCTTGAAGATACTGTTAGTTTGCTTCTGACAATCAGTGGCATGCACGCTGGTTGTGGCAGTGTTTATAATACCACTTTCTTTGTTCAAAATGACACAATAAAAAACCCTCAGGAAAAAATAATTATACTGTAGATACAGTAAGCTGCTTACTACAGTGACTGACAGAATGAGAGATCAGCGCGGCACAATACAAATATTTTTAGGAAAAGAGCTGATGCAATGATTTATGCAGATGACTAAGATAGAAAAAAAAGTTTTTCCAACATATACAAATTCTTCAAAGAAAGAACTTTTACAGCATTTGAAATGGTTTCAAGTTAAGATTGTCTTGTTTGTTTTATTCTTTTAAATAAAATCATGCAAAATTCCTCATTCTAGTGAAAATGCATCATTCTCAAAGATCCAGACACTTCTAACAAAGAGCTTAAGATTGAGGACTTAGGATTCATGCATCAGTATCTCAGTCCTTACCTTAAACCCTGCTATGAGAAATGTATACATCTTTTGATAAAGAAAAAAAAATCCTGAATATAGGGTGTCCCTTGGCAAATGCAGTGTATTTTCAGACTATAATACTGAATTAGAATAAGAAAAGGCTCAGAAGACCGGAGAGGATCATTTTAACGCTAGAGGGGAAAAAATATACTAAAATGTGAAGATTTGCATTTTAACAAAAGATTAATTTATGGTAGCAAATAAAATAAAACATTAATCTCTCACTCCCTCTCTCTGTTCTCTTGTGTTTCTAAGTCCCTCTTATGCTTTTTATGATTCAACTTGGAGAATTTCACAGATTGAAACGCTTAATGAACTGCATATATTTGGATGAGGGTTTTATTACAACTTACTTGCACATTGTGACACTGTGCCGCGCCTCACTGGGAGCAAGTTTTATAACAAGCAGGACACAAGTGGGATCTAGTGATACGCTGTCCGCACTCTCAGCATGGCTCACTGTGCAGGCTGGTTGAGCAATGCAACGTAAACACCTCACGAGAATGAAGAACAGTGACAGGCCTAATAGTTAATGATCCAGAGCTCAGCACCGTGCAGTACACCAAATGATATGATGCACGATACTCCCACAATTTCATCTCATTTTCTCCCGTTTGTCTGCTCCTTCCATTTTTTTATGCCACATCATGACCAAAAAGGGGTGGAAAAAAGCAAAACAACAAAGATCTGTTATTCTCCTCCTTTCCTTCATTATTGCTTGCCTGTTTCTCCTCATTCCTAACAAGTGTATCTCTCCACACCTCCATCTCTTTTATATATATATATATATATATATATATATATATATATATATATATATATTTTAGGGCTGGGCAACGATTGAAATTTTTAATCGCAGTTAATTGCATTATCCTGATTAATCATGATTAATCACATTGTATACGCAAAATCAAATAATGTATTCAAAAGTAGTGTAAAATGCACTTTTATTAAAATGTTCTGCTGCCATATGAACTAAAGTGTCATAACTTAACACTTTTGACATTGCCACTTGTCAGTAACACATATTAAGTGTAAATCTTGTCATGTTGTGCTGTGTTAAGGGAGGACCCAGGAACAGGAGTACAAACAAAGAAGGGTTTATTAGCAAAAACACAAAATCTCAAAAAATTAGTGATGTTACGAGAGAGCCGAAGCTCCGAAGCGCGTATCGAGAAATGGAGGGGGCGTGTCCACAAATCGCGTATCAAGAGTCGCTTCATTTGGGGAGGAGCCAAAAGCGATGACATCCGAAGCTTCACCGCCTGGCTGTACCACGTGACTGCTTAGGGAAGTGGTTCATTTCTTGTCGCGGGGTTTGACAGCTTTATAAACGCCACAGGCTCCATTCAAAATGTGGGTTTTTGTAGGCGAGTTGCGGTCAGTTCAGAGTGTGGATAGAGTTTGGATAGCTTGGATACTAGAATTTGGATAGCGTTTATATAGTTTGTGGTAGTTCAGTATATAGTTTGTACATGATGGCACAAACATTTTTATGCAGCCCAGCATCCTCTGTGCCATGTGAAAGGGTGTTCTCCAAGGCTGGAGAGATTGTGTCTAAAAAAAAAAGGAATCTGTTAAAACCAAAAACTGTGGAAAAATTGCTATTTCTGAATAAATATACATAAAATCACCCCTTTAATGGTCATCATTGCCCGAATTACACAAGCATATTGAGTGTGCCCCCTCCGTAGTATCACAAACACTTTGACTGTTCTCTGCCCAAATAAACTCAGGTGCCCTGGTAGCACAGTGGTTAGGGCAGGTGGCCCATGTACAGAGATTGTAGTTTTTGTGCGAGTTCGACTCCTGGCTCCTCGACCCTTTTGACACGTGTCTTCCCCGTTCTTATGATACTACTTTGGGAAACATTGAACAGAGATTACATTCAAACAATATTTTACTATGCACTTGATCATTTATGTAGACCAATTATTTGGTCATACACATTTTGTTATTCACAGTCATTCGCAAGAGCCATAACTGATACACAAATTCAGTGCATCACATCTTAAGATTCGGCTGGCTGTGATTATAAACCTGACCAGTAGGTGGTGTCATGTGCATATGAAGCAGCAAGAAAATGTACCATTTCTCGTACCATCTGGCCAATGTGTGACACTGCTTCACGAGGCTTCATCTCACCATCACTACAAAAAAATCCAAAAACACAAAAATCCAAAACATGAAAAATCCATAAACACAAAAGACAAACTTATCTGGCAGGAGGCTGACAAGAGGGGAACGGGCAGGACAGCAAAACACGTGACATTTCACAGAGACGAAATGGAGCCAGAACAGAGGAAAATGACAAAACTTAAATACACAGAGGAACAAAATGAGAGGCAGGTGCAGGGAATCAGTGTAACGAGAGGAAGGAAGCAAAGCAGAAAACAACAGAGACAAGACAGAACTTTCAAAGTAAAACAGGAACCACTAAAGACAGGGAGAGACGCCAACTTGACAGACAGACACACACAGGGCTGCCATGGCCGACCCAGGCCATGACATGATCTCATCTTAAAAAATGTAAAATAAAATGGAGCTTATTGCCACTGCCAGGGCATTAATGTCATCCTGTTTTTTTTAAATGAATAATAAAAAAAAAGTCTACCAACAAAATCCTAATAATCTAGAGGCCACAATCATAACATTAAAACAGGTAATTTCTGAGGTAACAGCAGAAACTTTTAACGGGGAGTTCAATTTGCCAGTGGTTACAAATAACCTTGTTCCTCTCGAATCCACCCCTGGGAGAACTTTAAAATGAATATGTCCATGTAAAAGTTTTGTAACTTTATCAGTCTGTAATTATCTGTGTATCATTTGTTTTTTCCCATTTTCAATTGTCAATCAAAAATTTAAAAAAAATTAAAAAGTGACTTTTTTTCCCCATTTTTTTAATCTAACACAAAAAACCCCCGAAAAATATCCTGTTTTTTTTATATTTCAATTTTACCAAACAGGCCACGGGACTGAATTTTTTTTTAAATATTTTATTGTCTGGTTTACGTGACCCAGACATGGCTTTGTTTTATAATCAAGGAATAGACTTTCTGTTGTCATTACAAATTTGTGCCACTAGATGGAGCCGCACTGAAGTAACCAGTAAGAGAATAGCACGACAGTCAACACATGGAGCAGATCTGATGATAAATGGAGGAATGACCTGATTGTCTTGAACAAAGGGGTTTGACAGTTTTTTTTTATTTTTCAGACAGAATTGTTAATATTGCTACCTGAGTTGCTACCCGAAGTGTAAACGACACTAATTACCGCTCTCCATGTCTGTTTAAACTTTTCCGCAAGTTTACCTGCCAATTATTTTCCGGTTCTGCAGCAGCCAGTAACAGACTTTTCAAAACAAAAGCACATGAGCAACATGTGTTAACACGCAATAAAATAAATGTCGGTGTTCATAAATTAACACGTTAACTTGCCCAGCCCTAATATATATATATATATATATATATATATATATATATATATATATATATATATATATAGTCATGGAAAAAATTATTAGACCACCCTTGTTTTTCTTCAGTGTCTTGTTCATTTTTAATGCCTGGTACAACTAAAGGTACATTGTTTGGACAAACATAACGATAACCACAAAGATTGCTCATAAGAGTTTTATTTAAGAGCTGATATCTTACCATTTTTCCATGGTTTTCTTGATTATAACCTAAATCACTTAAGTTTTTACATCAATAGCTATGGCGTTGTACTGCCAAAAACACTGCTTTTATACATTCAGTGTTTTCTTTTCTGTCTGTTTTAGTCACATGATGACGTTTAGTGGTACCAGGTATTAAAATGAACAAGAAAGTGAAGAAAAAATGGTGGTCTAATAATTTTTTCCATGACTGTGTATATATATATATATATATATATATATATATATATATATATATATATATATATATATATATATATGATTTGCCTTCCCTTTTCAACCATCACCATAACCACAGACACACACACACGCAAACACACTCATTCACCTGTCACTCAAAACATGAGGTTAGGGACTATATTTGTTTAGGCTAGACACGTATACACATCCTAGTAATCAATATTTCTTTTCCTGCTGCCCACTATATTTTATGCCAGCTCCCAGCCTCCTCTTCTACTCCAATCCATCGCTCTACTCAATCATTCCATCTTTAGTCACAAGCCTTGTATTTACAGTGCTTTTCATTTTTATTCTCATTTCTTTCTTGCTGTTGCTACCTATCTTTCATTCCTCCAGTTGCTTTTTTTCTTCAACCCTACACCCCTTTTGTTTTCTTTGGTACCTTCTTTTCTATCCAAAAGACTGATCAGGGTCAAAGAACTGGCAGACTGTGACAAAGAGAGGAGAGTGGGATGAAGACAGAGTGAAACACATAGAGCATAGAGCATAGAGAGGGGGAAAGGGAAAATAGAAGTGCAGTGAAGGGGAGTGACTTTATGGGGAATATTATTTCAGCGGGCCCCTTTTAATCAATGCAATTGTGTTTGGTAACGGAAGCCATTAAAATTAGGGGAAGAGATGGGGAAAATGGACAGAAAGAGGAAGTGGGGGGAAAGTGAGAAGGAGGTGGAGGGAGGGAGGGAGGGAGGGCATTTGGCACCAGAAGTAAATTGAAAATGATGTGCTGGGTTTTGTGTGCGCGTGTGCAGCTGACATATTAACCCTGCTATCTTCCAGGTAGTCATTATCTCTTTGTGTGATTGTTTGTGTGTATTTATGCACACTGCATTAACCCTCATATTTCTCTATCATTAAGCTTCTTTCTTGTGCAGCCATGAATTTATCTTGTGAATGTTTGTGAATATTCGATCCCTGGCATGTATGGATGCAGCTGTGTGTGGGTGAATGTGTTTAAGGTGATCGTAACTGCTGTTATTATTTATACAGCACAATACCCACAACCCCCTTCCATATCTTTGTCTTTGACTGCCATTAACTCGCACCCCACTTTTCTCCAGCAGCTAGTTCTTGTTCCACATGTTGTTCCTTCTCGGCCTGCAGCTCAAACAGCACCCATTCCGTCTTTTCTTGTCTTGCTTTCTTCCTGTCCTGCCATTATTTTTCCCCCTCTGCATCCCGTATTCCCCATCCACTTTTCTTTATCTGGCCAAGATAACTTTTATTAGCCTGTGATTGGATCCAAAATTTTATTATGCAGTCTAGCCTGCATGCAATCTCTGATCATTTTCCTCCTCCTAACTGTGTACACCTCCCTCGTTCATTGTCTTTCTTGCTGCATCCTTCACTTTCTTTCTTTATTCTGATTTGATTTGGTGTCCTCTGCAGTGGACATTATAAAAAAATAGTTAAACTTAATCAGTACTTCTCTTGCTTTTTTTCTTCTTTGCCCTCTTTCCTTTCTCCTTGCTGTCTCTCTTTCTTTTAGGCACCCTCTCTTAGTGTGATATATATCTGCCAACCCCCCTCGGCAGGTTGCCATGGTCGCCATACCTACTCTCTCTCTTCTATTGGTCCTGGCAGAGTGGGCGGGTCTGGTGGGCGCGTCCCCGCACCTCCTGCTTCGGCCGAGCCCACGGGAGCGTGATGCAGGGACCATGATGAACTTCAACATCGCTGTAATTCACGCCGGTGCTACAGTGCAGGCGGAGGCAGCAGTGGCAGGGCCTGGAGGAAGGGTGCTTTACCCTGGTTTTGGTCGGGTGTACGGCTCCCTGGGGGAGAGTGTGGTCACCCAGTGGGGCTCTGCTAACGTCATTTGGCTACAGGTTAGACACTGACTCTACATTGTGCTTGTTCAGCTTTATTGAAGGAAGGGAATGATAATACACTACTTGTTCTTGTTGAGCTGAATGGGCCAAATGTTGGTGCTGTGTTAGTCTCACTCAATGAGCAGATGTCTGGCTGTGCTCTTTGGCCACGGCCTGCACAGAAAGCCAGACATGCCATGCGTAGTACAGACACCTTCTGTGTGAATAGCACGTCAAGACACCCTGCCCTTGCAGGTTAACTCTGATTGTCTCCTTTCCTGTTTCCCTCTTTCTCCACTCTGCCCTTCATCTCCCAGGTGAACGACAGTAGTCCAAAGACGGTGCTGTCTCAGCTGTGTGAGCTGTTGGCGGCTCGACCCCTGCAGGGCCTGGTTTACGAAGAGGAGAGGCCCCCTCGCACACCTTGGGGTCCTTTGGCCCCCATGCTGGAGTTTGTCTCTGCGCAAACAGGACTGCCCATAGTGGCTGTAGGAGGGGGAGCAGGGCTGGGGAGGATGCCACAGGTAGGAAGAGGGAGGTTGGGACTAGAGTGGGAGAGTGAAGAGGAAACGTTTGCAGCTGGTGTGTGTGTGTGTGTGAGAGAGAGACTAAGTGAGGATGATTATGAGAGGCAAATCATCTAAATATGTTACTGTGGTTTAAAATGTGACACGTATGCTGTGTTCTGAAGCGATGTGCATTGATGAGATTGTGAATGAATAGAAAAAAGAGAGAGAGCTGCTTATATTTCCAGTACAACTTAAAGAGACAGAACCTAGTGCATCCTCTCTGTGAAAAAAAAAAAAAAAGGTATGAAGAAGTGCCAGTGGGATGGAGGGGAAGCTCAAGGTCAGTGTCAGTGATCAACACAAACTGCAGTTTGATCTGTGAATGGTGCCAACTGGGCCTGTTGCTGCGCCTGTGATGATTTTGGTAGGGAGGAAATGAGCATTCATGGGGGTGTATCTGAGTGGCTAAGGACAGCGTGTGTGCAATATACAATATTTTGTGTAATGTGACTGCGTGTACATCAGAGGAAACCCGTGCCGTATTTCATCACCAAACAGGGGAACATACCCAACAACAAGCTGTATATTAGAGCATACAAAATAGCTGTTTTGACCATTTACTCTTGAGGAATTAAATTGTAGCACTTTGATAAACTTCCTTTGAAGATGCACCCCAGCCTCGTCCTCTGCCCCTCCCACCACTGAGCAGACTTTTTAGAAACACTCCCTTCTAGATGTCATAGGAGAATTCGTTTACCGGTTCAGGCTGTTTTCGCCCCGTGGCAGTGGGAATGCTGCTGCTCCATAAAACTTCAAGCCCCGTGACGCCTCTATGTTGTGCATAAAGATTGAGCAGTTTCAAGCATTGTGCTTCTTTGCAGTGTTTTTAATTACCTATCCAATTTGTAAACTTCAGCTCAGACACAGAGGATATTTTTTTTTCTTCAGTTAGATTTTTTTTTTTTTTAACGACATCTGCTGCTCTTTTCCCCCAAATCAGGAAACGGGTTCCATCTTTCTCCAGTTCAGCTCCTCTACTGCGCTGCAGTTAGAGGTCATCTTTGAGGTACTGGAGGAGTACGACTGGACCGCCTTCTCCGTGGTGTCGACGCGTCACCATGGCTACCAGGACTTCCTGTCTGTGGTGGAGGGCCTGACCGACGGTTCGTTCATTGGCTGGGAGAAGAAGAGCGTGGTGATCCTGAACGTGACCGACGACCCCGGGGGGGCACGCACGCGCAGGCTGCTGAAGGAGAACGAGGCGCAGGTGAGACAGGGGGGAGGGAGGGGGGAACGAGGGAGGAAAGGGGAGGAAGTGCTGCAACTACCATTGGGGGCCCCCTCTCTGACAGGTGGCTTCCCAGCTTTTTCCTTCCTTCTTCGTCTCTCCCTCTGTCCCTCCATCTCTCTCTCTCCCCTCTCTCCTCTATCCCTCTGTTCTTCTCTTCCCCTCTGCTGAGGCTTTGAGATTTAAACAAGATGGCAAAAACCACGAATCAGTCTCCTTTCTGAACCGGCTGTCAGGTGACGTTGTGTGAGAAGAACTTGACCAGTTAACATACAGTTTTGATATTTTTTTTTCCCCCAATAAGAAGCTTTATTTATTTTTATTATTATTTATCTCTAATGTATGAAGGTTTTCGACAGAATAACTTGAGAACCCTTCATGATAGCCGTATTTCAATCAATAATAAATATTTTGTGAACTAGCAAGGGTCCTTGGAGTGAAACATTTACCTTAAAACTTAATTTGAGCTTTTCAAAAACTGTTTTGCAACTGTCGCAAAACCGATTCAGGATCAGCCGCTGACTTAACAAATCTCCATTTTTATGTGGATTCCATAAGTCAATATATTTTCCTGGAAAAATACAAGAGTTTGAGTTCGTAATGACTGATCCTCTGGCAGGCTGCTGGTTTAAGGAGAGGATGTGGCCCACAATTTGACGGACATCAACTTATTTAATTCATGGTTGAAAAAAATTGAAATAGAAAAAAAAAAACGAAATTTCTTACCATTAGCTCATCAGTGTATTTACTTACATGGAATATTAGTTCATTGCATTACCTTGATTTACATATTAGTGAATCAAAATTTAACTTCATATTTCAAATTTTCTTTGATTCATTAATTTTTTTTCCCAGAATGAATCGTGGTTTTGCCTTGTACTTATGATGCCTTTCATTCTTTGAAAATGTGTGCTTGCCCGTTCACTTCAGTCATTTATACTTCCCATGCTCTTGTTTTCACTGTCAACCTGCCATTTTCCTCCACACTCCTTCATCTATCATTGTCCTTACCCGATCAAGCTCTATTTTGACCCCCATGATCCTCCAGTTCAATTTTTCACTCGTGTCTGTGTTTTTCTGCCTACTCCCCCAACGTCCCTCCCCTCCCCTCCCCTCGCCTCGCCTTCCCTCCTGCGTTTCTTTGCCTAGAGACAAGCTCAATCTCCTCGGCTGCTTTGCTTTGCACCTCCATCTCTGTATGGCTATCTCTCATTCCTTCAGTCCATTTGTCCGCTTCACACACTCGGCATGTCTTCCCGGCCAAAGGCTCTGCTCTCTGTTGGCTCAGTTTAGTGCGGGTCTCAATGTCATTGCTAATGTCCCAGCATGGCCACTGCAGCTCCTGTGTGTGTGTCTACAAGTGTCTGTGTGTGTTTGTGTGTGTGTGTGTGTGTGCTGGATTCCTGCTATTTTCATTGTTAATATAACATACTGCCTGCAGCGAGTGGTCCATACGGAGAGCTTGCTTTTTTGCTGTCCTGCTATCACAACAGCCCTCTCCCCACAGCTTTCTTCAACTGTAGGACTAATCAACACTTGTGATCGCTTTGTGACGCTGTGTATATTTGTATGTCATTCTCTTTCTCTCTGTGTGCTACATTTATGGTAATGTCTTCAGCAGATGACCTGATGCAGGTCTCTACCTCAACTGCGACTCAAACTTCTCATTGTCTGTCTCTTGTTCCATTTCTCTTCCAGCTTCTGCCTCGTCAGTTTTTCTTCTGATTTCTTTCTCTCTGTTCTATGTTCCTCTTTTTCTTCATTTCCCATTTTTAGATGCTGTGTGGGTCTGTTTATAACTCAGTTTTTCTCCTTCCCTCTTTACTTCAGTCTCCTCCTCTCTGTCTGTCACCCTCCTTCTCCCTCCTTTCAGTCACTCTCAGCCCCTGCTTAATTCACTGGAGGTTTATTGGCACACAGGCGGGATTGTTTTGCCAAGCCATTACAGTTCAAAATTCAATGAAGGCACAATTCTCAAAATGTGCCTTCAGTCTGTATCCCTGACCGCCCTTCTATTGATGAAAGAGTTATCTTCTTCTTTCTTATCCTTCTATTCCCCCTCACCTCTTTCCCCTCACTCCATCTGTTTTTGTGTACTTTTTCCTTTCAAATGCTTTCCCTCTTTTTTGGGAGGAGGTTTCAGGATTGAGCCTCTCTGTCCTTTTCCACCTTTCTCCTCAGCTCCATCATCCTTTTGTCAGTCCTTTTTTTTTCTTTTACCATTTTCCCTCTTAAAGCCTTTTATGATCCTCTGGTCAATTTCTAACCCCCCCCCCCCCCCCACACACACACACACACACTCCTCTCACCTTACCTCAGCATTTGCAGCAATTTTTATTTTTATTTTAAATGTTTTTCTTTCTTTCACCACAGTCCTGCTCAATCATCCCACCTCCTAGATAACAAATCTTTTTTTTTTTTTATCTCTCTGGGTTCTGATTTCACAAAAATATGCCATTTTTTTGCTTTTTTTTCCCACTACCCCCGCCCCCCGGCACCTTTTCCAATCTCTAAGGAATGACTATTCCCATCTACATCCCTCCATCTGCTCATTGTTCCCCGTTGTCTTCGGGTCTCTTCTCCTCCCTGCTTTTAAAGGCATATGTCGGAGTTTAACCTCCTACCCCTCATTTCTCTTTAGACGTGCTCCGTCTCCCTCCCCCCGCCTCTACTTCCTTCTCACTCCTCCTTCTTCTCTGCCTCTCATACACTGTTCCCTTGCCCCGCCACTTGCAGTTGTTTCCTTTTCTCTTTCTTGTTTTCACACTCTTTTCATTATTCATTAGAGTAACTCTTTTCATCAGGCCCAGGCTCATTAAGTACTGACCTTCATTGCCTCCCATACCTCCAGGTTAGCGCACGTCCCTTGCAGTCATGCAGTCTTCCCTCTTTCTCGTGTGTGTGCTCCTCTCTTGAAATCATACGGCCGACTTCCATAAACCTTATCACATCACCTTGCAGCTATCTCTCCTCTTATGTCTACCAACATCCTTGTTCACTGTTGATATGGCCTTTTCTGTCCACCCTCCTCCCTTTCCGCTCAGGTGCACCTCTTTTCTCGCTCTATCTTTCTCCCCCTTACTTCTCCCACCCGCTGTCTCTTTCCATGTCTCCTCTTTCCCCTCCTTATCTCACTGGAGTGTATTTGTGTGTGTGTCTCCTCCGTCCCTGTTCTGTCCCGACCGTCCTGCTGTCCTCCAGGTGCGATTGCTGTACTGCTCCCAGGAGGAAGCCGAGCTGGTTTTCCGAGCCGCCTGGGCAGCCGGTCAGGCTGGAGCATCTCACATGTGGTTCGCAGTGGGGCCGGCTCTCTCAGGTTTGGGCATGGACACCCTGCCTCGGGCTTTGTTCGCCGTACGGCCGCAGGGCTGGAGGGACGAACCTCGCCGAAGGATTGCACGGGGTGTTTCTGTGCTGACTCACGGGGCAGTGGCGATGCGCAAGGAATACGGAACTACGGGTGGGCCAAACTTTGTCACCAACTGCATGACGGATGCCAATCAGACCCAGAGGCTGCGAGGCAGGATGAGGTGAGAGGGAGCTGAGTGACAGGAGGGACTCTCCAAACAGGTGAAACTGGGAGGGAAGGAAGAGCATTATTTAGAGGTGTAAGTACAGGGAGGCAAAAACTGTGAATAAGGAGGACACAAAAATGCACAGAATAAGGTGTATTCTTTAAAAGAATATTTGGTTCATGGCAAGAATTAGCTGATAGATATGTGGGTGGAGCTGTGTCAAAGAGCAGGCACACATGGGATATCTGAATCTAGAGCTGGCTGTTATTCATGCAAAATAGATATTGTTGGTGCGTGTAGTTGTGAGTTGGCAAAATTACCCCAGCATCTGTTGCAAGTGGACCATGTCTCATGTATATTAATGAGCTGGGTTTAATATATTCCTCATAGGCTGTACAAACACACAGCAGCACATTCTAACAGGTAGCAGAAGTGGTTCTGGTTATCACCCTAGTTCATTTATAACATTAGTCACTCTTACTTCAGATATATATGTACGCCATACATGATATTGCTGCAAATGCTCCAAGTGTAGTCACTGAAAATGAGACAAACATGTAGTGAATTAGTTCATTTGCAATAATTTAGTAACTGATGCTGAGCACCAACAGTGTGGCAATTATCGGGAAATGATGAATGGATTCATCTTTCTTTGTTTATAAGCTATGTCCGGGAACAGAGGAAAAAAAAAACATCTTCATTTCCTTTTTTTTTTTTCGCACTGCTACCTGCTGTTCACAGTCTGCAATTGCAAGCTGCTGTTCCATCTGAAGCTCTCTTTCATGCAACAGGAAAGCTTTCAGATGTGTTTGTTCTGAAGCCAGTGAGATGACATAAGGAGACAATTTGAAAGTCTATCCTGCGCGATTATCAGAAACACTATAGAGATGGAAGCCGATACAGAAAGAAGCAGTTGTTTGATTTCAAAGACCCTGGCAGTTCTGAGTGTCTGATCATGTGTCTGTGGATCTGATTAACAGACGAGCCCTGACTGACACCACAGCTAGGGTTTAATTTGAAGAAGGACAGCACAGACGTTGTATTGCATCAGATACAAGATCAAGATTTCTTTTTCTGTCCTCCTCTTATCCTTTTGGAAAGTTGTTAATTTATTAATATGTGCTTTGTATCTCATTCTTACCATCTCACCGTCTCCTCCCACCTCTGTCTAACACTGATGCAGATATTTTAGCAACATCACACTTGGCGGACGAGACTACTCCTTCAATAGCGATGGTTACTTGGCCAACCCCTTCTTGGATGTCATCTCCTGGACACCTGGGCGTGGATGGGAAGATGTAAGGACATGACATTAGTTCTATTATTATCATCATATGTCAGTGGATTTAAATGCAAGGCGAGAATTATGCTCAGAGGAGGAGACGGCTGAAAAGATACAGTTCATTATATGCTATTTTTCTTTCTGCATAAAGAGTTTTTGTAAAAGGCAGGCTACATGAGAAACCATAATTTTGTCTTCCATGAAACGTAAAGGATCAAAGGCTCCAGCCAGCAGAAGCCAAAGCAGGCTTTTGCTGATTTGTGCAACATTTAAGTCTTAATCTTTTTGTGAGCGACAAGAGTGGATCTATGTTGCATTGGCATCTGAAGAAAGAACGTAAACCTGACAGTGAGGACAGGCAGGTCACAAAGGTTAATGTTCATATAAAGTTCACTGTGGCTGTCAATGCCCAGAGGCAGAGGAGAGAAACTGGCAGCACACAATTTAACTGCACTTCCTTTGGCCTGATGCTCTCTTTATGTTTCAGTCGCGTCTGTTTATCGCTGGTAAAATGCTCATGTAATATCATGAATGCACTCACACTCCGAGGTCTGAAATAGTTAGACCATGAAATTTTATATTTGATTTACTAAGAAAACAAAAAAATAATTTTCAAGCCTTTATAGAAAGAGATTTTGCTGATTTTTGGGTTTGTATCATTTAGTTATTCTGTTTTTGTTGGTTTGACAAATAAATGGTGTGACAGCATGATGGTTAATGGGAAACTGATGAAACAGCTAAACAAAAGTAAATATTAAGTGACAGTTTTGCAAATGCATGGTATAGACAGAAAAGTCAAAACAAAGAGTGTTTATTTGTGAGATAGCATTAATTCAAGGTGGAACTGATATGAAGTCTCAGCAATCTGAGTTATCTAAATAAAATGAGTGTGTTTCCTTGGTAAGGAAAAATGAATTTCAAAAAAGTTCTTCTTTGTGTTTCCCTGGACAATGTGTCCTTGTAGAAATGATGCTCAGAAAAATGATAAAACAAAAATGGATTTTTGTACAACTGAAGAAGATACTTACTTGAACTGAGTAACCCACAGGAGCTTTCCACGAGCTTTAGCTGAATTTTGGGCACCATCTGTTTACAGGAGGAGGACGAGGGATTTCACTGCTTCTTTCATTAGCTGAAGGTGGATTGGGAAGAAATCACTTAATAATCTTGACAGAAAGCAAAAGCCTTCACATATTTTTCTGGGTACAGAGGATGTATTTACAGCAATTACAAAAAAAAAAAAAAAAAGATTAATTGCAGCTCTGCAGTCATGTTTCATTTGATTTCCATTTATAGAGAACAGTGTCCGGCTGTTGTTTTGATCAATAACTGCTGATTAGTTCTCCCATCCTGCTGTCATTCTGTCTTTGCTGTGAAATTAAGTGCAGATTTCAATAATATTGAAGATTTCAGGGTGTCATCACTGTAGACTGTGTTTTAGTGTGTTGTCTGTATGACTGTGCACGTGTCTTCCAACTGCAGCCCTGAAACCCTCAGTATGAAGCTTTGTCACCTGTTGGAGATATTTTTTGCCTTTTAATACAGAGGGATTTCACCCTTGTCAGTGTCAGAGGAGAGAGCGATGCTCATTTTCTGAACTACACACCGGCTCCTCACCACGACAGTGAACATGCATAAAGACACACCGGCCTCCTCAGATCATATACTTTGCAATGGCACAAATAGCGATGCACCCACATGGGCACAAACACACACACACACCGGTGGTTCTCAGCCTCCTGCTGGTTTTAACAGCCCACCAGAGTCCAGTCTCAGCGTGTCGTAACACAGAGACTCCTATATCCCTCAAATCCCTTTCAATTAAAGGCTCCTGTGCTGGTCCTTCGACTCTGAGCAAACCGAGGGTACGAAACCCTCCCACACACACACACACACACACATACGTCTGCTTGGAGCTTATACGCAGACATTGACACATGTGCACACAAATGAGAGAAAATATTGTATGCTTACACACATCTGCACATTTCTTGCATAAACCTCACTGCATACACGCACACAGTCACATTCTTAGGATAAGACGTCTGCATCTGCCTATTATGCACATCCACGCTGTTGGCTCTCCCTGAATTTTTAATGTTCTCTTTACAATGACTGCACCATCACTTAGAGCCTGGGAGCACCCAGCTTGGCTCACTGAAACACTGCAGACAAGTGCTAAAGGTTGTCCAACATTAGTGGAGACAGCACACAGAGCTAGATCTTCCAGGATATTATCAGAATTTAATGAACATTTATTAAAGCCCCTCTCATCTGCTGAAGACTAACACTTTTGCTTAAAGTGGCTCCCCGTCTTTAAACTTTTGCTCCGAGCCAAAACACTTTCTCTGTCACATAATATTCAAGCAATTTTTAAAGTCTGCAGTGGTATTTTTTTTTCTCCCCTGTTCTTTTACTGACTGCGCCTTTCTGGATATTTGTCTTATACAGTACAGCGGGCTCTCCAGAAAGCTCAGTCTGTTTCCTGTCTGTGTTCCCTTCGAATGTTTTGATTGAATGTCTGCTGTGGCGCTGTGGACAAAGTGTAGTCAAGACTTTGTCATTGTTGCTACTGCCTCCTCCTCTCTGCCAGCGCTTACATTGCACAGATGGGAATACTGCAAAGAACAACCAAACTTTACTCTAACAGGCCTGCTCCAGTACTCAAAATCTTTTTTTTTTTTTAAGGTTTGTGTGCCTTTCTTTATTTTTATGCATGTGCAAGAGTATGAAACTTCCCGGCATCCAGCACATTCAGAGTGCATATAAAATATCCACAGACAGAGAGGAAAACAATAATACATCCGTGACAGACATTTTCAGGTCAACAGTGGACACAGAGCAATGCAGTCAAATCGCACAGAAATGACAGTGAACCTCATGCACGGTTTTTTTTGGAAGTCTCTGAGAATGCATATTGACATAAACTCATAACACCTTTTTTTTTTTTTTTTCCGCCAAGACTGCTCAGCAGTCTAAAGCCTTGGGATTAACGACATGGATTCCAGCTCAACACTATCACTGTAACTCCCTTCTGTCTAAAGCTCACTGTCCATCCATGTGTTGCTTCCCTGAATATGCAGATCATCATTATTTTGTCCAGTGCCTGCTTGTTTACTTATTTCACTTGTAAGTATAAATACTTTAGATGTATAAATTAATGTCACAGATCTCTTAAAAAAATTTCTGGCATTTTAGGTCTGGTGGCCTAAAATGGAGTGAATGAGCAGGATATTTATCTTTTATGGGATAAAATAAAGTATTTTTCATTTCATTCATTTTAATTCCAGCACTGTATAATCAAACATGATTATGTGGCCTAAACAAATTCCACCCTTGTGAGAAATATACTTTTCAGTTTTCAAATGATGCCACATAGATATGAAAACTGTATTTCTGTACTCCTTTTGCATTACGTGTTTCTGCATGTTAATAATGTACATACAACAGAAACATAAATTTAATGGACATGAAACAATGATCAGTTATCATGAGAGTTATTAGAAACAATGCACTGACTGGTTTTCAAGTATTTTCCTCAGTGATATGTAATAAATATGTTATCACTTTGTGCAATATTGTAAAGTAAAAAAGGATCAGATAACGATGCAATTCATAAAATATCATTGAATTAAGTTGAGTATAGATCTGCACTACATTGACTGTTTGATACTGTTTGATAATGGGTGAATGGGAAACGCATCATAAAGCACTTCGTAGACTGAACTAGATCAGTTTAAAAGGCACAGCTTAGTTTTGACTATTTGAAAATAAATGAACCTTAGACGATAATATGACATGCTTAAACTAAAGTCTTTACGGTCTCTAGCTTAACATTGATTTGTTTCTTTGCATGCACTTCCAGTATGATCACGTTTTCATGGTTCCTGTTGTTAAATATTCTTGATTCCAGGTTCTTGTATTTAATAGCAACAAGATAATTGTAATGGCAATTATCTGTAAGTGGATTCCAGACTGACTGAACCAACTATGAATAGGGATATTATTGATGGGTACCTAATTCAGCAAAGAGGAGTAGAAGAAGTCAAAATATTTTCTAAATTTGGAAAACATTTTGAATCCAAAAATGGTTACATGAACTGATTCTGTCATTAATTTTGAAACCCTTTTCTTTTTTTAATTGACCTCAAATCTAAGTGTGAACATTTTGGGCACCTTTTACTACAGTAGTTATTTTCAAGATCCAGAGGCAGAGTCAGCTTGTTTGATTGTTTTTGATGCTTTTTCCTCAGAAAAATAAAGATGACATAATTCATCATTATCAACAAAGGCAGAAAAAAAACAAAAAACAAAAAACAACTTGTTTGTGTACTGTGCTGTTATCTCATGTTTCTCTTGTCTGTTCCCCTAGGTAGGCTGGTGGGAGAATGGTGTACTGAGGCTCCGGTACCCAGCCTGGTCTCGCTACGGGCCGTTCCTTAAACCACCTGATGATGCCCAGCACCTGCGTGTGGTCACACTGGAGGAGAGGCCATTTGTCATTGTGGAGCTGGCAGACCCTGCATCTGGAACCTGCATCCGTGACTCAGTTCCCTGCAGACGACCCCTTAATGCCAGGTTTGACTCTTTTGTGTGAAAGAATAAAACCCATCCATCCATTAACTTCTACTTATCCATATTCAGGTCATGGGGGTAGTAGCTTAAGCAAAGAGACTCAGACTTCTCTCTCCCCAGCTGCCTCCTCCAGCTCTTCTTGGGGAATACCAAAGTGTTCCCAGGCCAGTGGAGTAAGCCGCCTCGTAGTCCGACATTCCTGAAACACCTCCTGAGGGAGGCGTCCAAGGGGGCATCCTCACAAGATGCCCGAGCCACCTCAGCTCGCTCCTCTCAATGTGGAGGAGCAGGGACTCTACTCTGAGTTTCTCCTCTAAGAGAGAAACTAGCCAACCTGCGGAGAAACTTTAATTCAGCCGCTTCAATCTGCAATCCTATTCTTCTCAGTCACTACGCACAGTTCATGACCATGTATGAAGGCAGGAACATAGATCGACAGGTAAACAGAGAGTCTTGCTTTTTGGCTCAGCTCTTTACCACAGCAGATGGCTACAGAGTCCACTTTACTGCAGATCTTGCACTGATCCACCTGTCAGTCTCCTGCTCCATTCTTCTCTCACTAGAGAACAAGAACCTCACTTAAACTCCTCCACCTGAGGCAGAACCTCACTTCCAAACCTCTCTGCTCCTTGCCTGGAGCTGAGAATTTTTTAAAGAGTATGAGTAGTAGCAGATACAAAGCGCAGACCAGAGTCCAACTCTCACTGGAAATGAATCCGACTGAATCCGCCAGCAAGCTCATTCTGTTTGTGTAGGGACTGAATAGCCTGTAACAACAGACCCAGCAGCCCATTCTTCTGGGGAACCTTCTCCAAGTCCATAAAGCACTTGTTAGCCGGTTGGGCAAACTCTCATGCCCCCTCCAGGATCCTAGCGAGGGTGGAGAAAGAAGAAGAAAATAAAAGAGACTTAATTTAGATTTGGAATATAACATATATGTTATTACATTAAAAAATACATACATCATAGATGTATAATATATGTATTGTTTTTTTCTGAATTTTCATTTTACCCATGACCCTGGGTATGGATAGATGGATAGATAATGGATAAATGTGCAACACTGCATAATCCTCAGAAAAATGTTACTGAACGAGGAGCTGTACTCTGTCATTTATGAGAGTTGTGAATGAAGCTCCTACGATCTCATGATGCCATTGAACTGAGGTTGCATTAGTCACCTATCAAAACTGTAGTCTCTTCAGTTCCTGGCCTTAATCAATAACAGGCTGCTCTCCAGAGGATCAGTGGAATGACTCAAGAGTCAGGAATCAGATATGACCACAGAGGAGCTTTATGGTTCATCAGCTTCTGAAGGGATGACAGCACCTATCCGTACACTGGTCGATCAAACCTGTCACAAAGTGCCTAACCACAATATTCCTTTACTTCCCTTTCTTTTCTAATCAGGATATAGTTTTCAAGTCTTTTGGTTTCACGTTTACTCATTGATTTTTATTTTCTATATTTTTATCTGAACTTATTTCTCTTCTACAGTGCCATCCATGAGGGTGTGGCCCCCATGAAGCAGTGCTGCAAGGGATTCTGCATTGACATCCTGAAGCGACTGGCCAAGATTGTTGGCTTCACCTACGATCTGTACTTAGTGACCAATGGGAAGCACGGGAAGAAAATTGATGGGGTCTGGAACGGCATGATTGGAGAGGCAAGTCTTTGGTTAATGCGTTTGTGTGGATGCCTGTGGTTCTGCTTGTCTGCCTTTGTGAGCGATGTGCTCTCCGTGTAAGTCCAGTTCTACACGTGTGTATGTGCGAAAGGTTTGCGTGATCGTACCTCTTCACATTTAGCATTGCATTTTCAGTCATCAAGCTGCGCAAGAGCCTACCTCAGCATGTGGTCACGGGTGACCACTTGAAGTCTTTGTATCTCATCAATCGCAGTTAAAGTTATGGCCACTTAATGGCTGCCAGCAATCAGGCAACTGTCATTTATCACACACATGCATGCACGCAGACACATATGAATGTGCAGACATAAACACATACTGTACTGTAGGGAGAAAAGCACTCAGGTAAACAAATTAAATGGACACGCAATATATCTAATGCATGCAATGTGCATACTCTCCGAGAGACAAATCCACCTAGTGAGTTTAACTGCAGGGACACATTCTTGCTCACAGAAGCACATTTTAGGACAAGCACACAATGTCAGACACACTTCGGCTGGTTGCAGCTTGTCTTTAATTTTCTTTTTTCAATCGCCCAGCAAGAAAGACACAGAGATGCTAATGAAAAAAAAATAAAATAAAATAAGAAGGTGTTTACAAACAAACAGGCATGTGCACATACTATGTTCATACGTCGGCAGAGATCACATGGTGGCTGCTGTTTCTACCCTTGTCCCAAAGGGAATTGACCAAACAAGCGTTAGTCCCAGGTTCCAAGAACTGTTCCACTATGCTTTCATGCTCTTATCATTCATAATTTGAGCACAAATACATTTTCGGAAGTAAAAAGGCCACTCAAGTTTTGTTTTCTCAAACCGTCTTTTGATGAGCTGGTCTGAAACATGCCATTATTTGATCAGCTAATCCACAGACTTGGTAAACTGGAGACAAGGGTGCTTTGCGTTCCCCTTTGCTTTATTTTTCTGCTGATTTGCTGTGAAGAACGGATGTGCCATGTCTAATGTAGATTAACATTTCACTTGTACAATCAGCAGACGCAGCAGTTTTCAGGTTTTGCTAGATAGTGGCTGGGAGAAGACAGGCCTTAGCTCATTTTGGATGCTAAAGAGATGCACAGAAGACACGTGTTCAGTTACTGTACTGCACTGAATAATTGGTACCCCCCCCCCCCCTTATGCTACCAGTTTTCCAGTATGTAGGGTCAAGCTGCATGTATTATCCTTAATGATATTTCTTTATTAACATTGCTCTTTTCCCCTTTAGGTGGTGTACAAGCGGGCGGATATGGCCATTGGCTCGCTGACTATCAATGAGGAGAGGTCAGAGGTCGTGGATTTCTCTGTTCCCTTTGTGGAGACAGGAATCAGTGTCATGGTCTCCCGTAGCAACGGAACCGTATCCCCATCAGCTTTTTTAGGTAAGAGTCTGTGTATAAGGGAGGCATTTAGCTGATGTACAGAACCTAATCTAATTGTAAAATGTTGAGTTAGCATAAAACCCCTCGATCTTTGGTTGCAGGCCTTTACATCAAGATTAGCCATTCTTTTCTTCTTAGCTGCCCATGTCTTCTTAACTTCTTCTTCCACTCAGTCAGCAAACTCACGGCTCCAGTGGGAAAACAGTGTTATTGGCTTATAGACTGCACTGAGGAGATTGTAGAAAAGAGAGATAGTATTTATGGTCTTCTGAAGAATATGTTTGCTCCAGTGCTTTCTGTTGTCATTCCACTGTATGTTCGGCATACATTATTTGTCAGTTTTTTGAAACTTTCTTGTATCTTTTATTGAAAGAATGAATAACACTGATTTCCTAAAGCAATACAAAACATCTCTCTCTTTTTTTTTTGCTTTCCTTCACAGAGCCCTACAGTCCAGCAGTGTGGGTGATGATGTTTGTCATGTGTCTCACTGTTGTGGCTGTGACCGTCTTCATTTTTGAATTCTTCAGCCCCGTGGGTTACAACCGCAGCCTCCAGACTGGCAAGAGTGAGTGATGAGTCTGAGCTGTCCGAGTTCCCTAGTTTGATAAATGAGTCTGTGCACAGTCCATCACTGTTGCCTAATGCATCAAATGGACAAACACAGAACAGCCTCCTGAAAATCTGGTTAAAAGAAAAAAAAACTGAGAAGTGACTTCTTTTTTTTTTTTTTTGAGAGGTGGGAGAAATGTATTGTTTCAAATGAGATTAGTTTCTTGCTGTTTGATTGCTCAGATGTCCACCGGTCCACTGCTATTGCTCATCTGATCACTCTGAAGAGAAACTTTTACAAACAGCATGCTGAACTGCATCAAGTGTTCTCAATATTAAAGCATCCATGAATTATTCATCATCATAGTTTGTACCCCTGTGACATTCAGCTCGCCTCATGCTTTGGTTCAATACCCAGCCCAACTCGCCTCTTTCACTGCACGATTTCTCCAATGTACATAATTTTTCCTATCTGTCATCCTCTCATTTATCCCTCTCGTTCAATCTTATCTCCCTGCTTCCCTTCTCCCTTATTATCGTATTAGGGCAAGGGTATTTCAGCCCTTTCAGTGGAAATTTGCACTGTGTGGTTAAATCATTTGTAAGATCATGTAGCAAATGAATGGAAAGCTGCAACCCTGAAGATGTGAAGCCAACACCTTAAAAGGTTTGGTGTCAAAAAACCTAGTTTTTTTTCTCCTTTTTATCCCAACTGTGAGCCTATTTTTACAGATCATTGGAGGATTTATTTTTTTATTAAAATAAGCAGCTTTATCTGCATTTGAATGTGAATACACTATTGTGTCGTGTCCTGATTGTATTGCTTAAAAAAAAAAAAAAAAAAAAAAAAAAAAAAAAAAAAAAGCTACCACAGCTACCCATCTTACTCACAAGTCTTTATTTCTCACAGTCTTCTTTCAATCTTTTTCATTCCGTGCAGAAGCTGGAGGGTCCACTTTCACTATAGGAAAGTCTGTCTGGCTCTTGTGGGCCATTGTCTTTAACAACTCCGTGCCAGTGGAGAACCCGAGAGGAACCACGAGCAAGATCATGGTGCTGATCTGGGCCTTCTTCGCTGTCATTTTTCTGGCCTCTTACACTGCTAACCTGGCTGCTTTCATGATCCAGGAGGAATACATTGACACAGTGTCAGGGCTCTCTGACAAGAAGGTACCACATTGCTTGAATACTGATTAAGTGGAAAACGCAGAAGGAGAATTAAAGTCTTTGTAAGCCAAATCCCATGCATTTGAATGTTAAATTGATTCAAGCGTGGGATTTTAGAGATGAATAGAATATCATTTGACTTGACTCAATTACAGCAGTTCCTGAGTACTTAAAAAGCAGCGCTAAAAAGTACTTTAAAAAAAACGACAACCCTAAATCGTACTTCGTAGAACTTATAAATAACATCTTAATTCCATAGGCTGTTCTCTTTTCTTATTTGACTGTGCATGGACTGATGTAAGTTAGTCTAGAAGGTGGACAGAAATAGGTCAGACAGATTGGTGCACAGCCTGATGTGTCTCATATGCCCCTTCTGTCTCCCTCCCTCGCCTTCCTTTGCTCTGATAGTTTCAGCATCCAGAAGAGCAGTACCCACCTCTGAAGTTTGGCACAGTGCCCAATGGGAGCACAGAAAAAAACATCCGCTCCAACTACCCAGGCATGCACCAGTACATGGGCAAATACAACCAGAAAGGGGTGGAGGATGCCATTCTGAACCTCAAGACCGGGTCTGTTGCTTCAACTCTTCTGTATTTTTCGACATCATGTTGTCTTTCAACATATCCCGTCGTTCAGTTTTCTGTAGCTGATCTTCTATTCAAACATACTCTGCAAGTTATTTTTGTTCAAAATGTGAACATTATGTCAAACTTTAGCTTAAGCCAGTTGTTGTCCACGTTAAACACTGCATTCTGTCCAAAAAAAAAAAAAAAAACGCTGAAGCTTTTCATACTATGAATGTTTCTCTTAAAAAATTTTCAGACCCTTCATTAAATTTGGAGGGGTCCATTTGTGTAAAAATGTATGATAAACAAATTACATCTCATTTTACTTATTTTCAGACCTATTCTAATATCTGCCAGCCAGCCACTGGAATTTTCTCTTTTTTTTTTAAAAAAGCTATTTCCGAATGGTTGCGTATACCTATCTTTTTAAGCCCTCAGACAAGGTGAAGTGAAGGACTCTCCTCTGCCACATTGCGACCAATATTGCCCAGTACCTTTTGTCCCAAGTGTTTTTTTTTTCCTGGAACTGCTATAAAAAGAGCTCTCCTCTGCTGTCTATGTCAGAGCTGCAGCTCTGTATGTCAGACTGTTGGGCCAAACAACAACACATAATTTAACATACAGCAGGAGAGGTTTCGCCACAGAAGAAATAATAAATCTGCTGCATTCACCCAAAATCTGGCACTTTCCTGCAGGATTCTGTAGGGGACGTAGATGTGTCACTTATTTTCTGACTAAAGGTAGTTCAATTCTAAGAGTTAATTCACTGATTTACATCTTTGTTGTCACAAGCATTCAGTCTTTGTAGTCGCTCTTTAGTTCTCTCAAAAAGTGAAACAATATTTAAACAGATGCATATTCAAACAGATGTCTAACCTTTAAACAGATCCAAACTGATGACTTCAAGTGTATTTGCTATTAAAACTGCTAAATTGTTAAAAAGTCTCATGAACAGGTAAAAAACCTTTCAAACCCCAAATGTCAGTGACTTGCTCAGACAGCAGCAGTTCCAGCTTTAGATCCATGCAGTGTTTGAAAAAAAAAAAACTGCTGCATAGATGCTCACAAAGACAGATTCAACCAGCAATCATTGTTTCTCAAAAATTCTTCGAAAAAGAAGATCTCCTCATTAGAAGCCCAACTTAATGCATTGCAGCAAGATGACCAAAACCTATTAAGGGTCTTTTTCTCAAGACAGTGGACTTTTAAGATCATTGCATGCTGGGAAAAGTCAAATTAAAGTGATGAATTTTTACTTACACATAAATGGTTACTTAGCCTGGTCTTTATTGGAATTAATAATTCAAATAATTCAGTCAAACTTTATCCTCAGTAATTTAAGTTGCCATTCTTCAGTTTGATATACAGTATGTCTGCCCAATCAAGTATTATGGTTTTCTCTTCAAATAATCTTTCACAAACTGAGTTTTTTTTTTTTTTTTTAGCTCTGTTAACCAGTTTTTTTTTTTTTTTTTTTTTTTTTTTGCCTCATGGTTGCTCAGGCTTGCAGACTTCACTGTCAAGGTGAAAATTTAAGGCAATCTCTTCAGTTCTTTAGCTGGCTCTTCTTTTGAATTGGTATTGCACTGATGTCACTGGACTATGAATAGGAATGAACTGGATCACATGTGAATTACAGTGACTTGGACTGAATTGGAATATGATTTGGACTTTTTGTCATTACTTGTTACATTAACAATAACATAACATGATTATAACATCAAAGTCTCAGGTAACATCCTCTGTACCCACAAAAAAAAAAAAAAAAAAAACTAACGCAGAGCAGGCTTGGCACGTGGTAATCACCTGTCGTGATAAATCCATATTTTAAAGTAGGACTCCTGGTACTGTCTGTTAAAATATTTCTTTCTTTTCTCTTCACTGTGCATTTTCCCCTTCACAAGGAAACTTTCCAAAGACGTCTTTTTCTTACTCATTTTGCTAACTGGGTTAAATTTTTGCGCTCAAGTGACCGAGATGTAACTGTTACTGAGAGAATCCGGTCATTTTTCAAAATAAAAGCTCGTTCAGACTCATATAATAAATAAAACTTAAATAGCTAATTTTTTCTTGCGCGGCCTGGTATCAATTGATCCACGGCCCGGTACCGGTCCGCGGCCCGGGGGTTGGGGACCACTGCTATACACAATGATATCTCAGCATGTCTTATTCAATAAAATATATTTTTAAAATATTAATTACATTAATGATGCACAAAATATCTTTGGTTAATATTATTACATTGTTTTCATTGGATCATCACAGCAAACAATGTCAGCAGATATATATGATCTGCTGTAGATGTTTTCTTTCTTTCTTCTTTTTTTTTTATTAATGTTCTCACTCTGTCACCATCAGGCCATTCACTGGCCTGATGGTGACAGAGTCAGAGCGGCTTTCTTTTCAAACCAGCCAACAATTCAGATCTTTTGTTGCATTTCATGCTTTGCTCCACAGATTCTCTCACTTTTATTCTTCCCTTCTCCACCTTCGTAGCTCCATCTCCACCCATAAAGCGTGAGCATTACTCTCCTCAGTTTCCAACTGAATAGTTTATCATGTGTTGGATAATCCCAGTTTACTTTATCATAAGCCTCTGCCATCAGCCATATTGCCTTGACACCAAAATTATAACCCAACGTTAACATGAGCAAATAATTCGAATCTCCCATTTTCCTCCCAGTGCTTTTTTTTTCTTAGTACTTATCTGTCCCTTTCGCTCAGTCCCCAGTTTTGCTTTTATTTATTTATTTTCTCCATCTATTTTTTGGTCCATTCTTTCCCCTCCGAGCATGCTTTTTCTGTCTGTCTGAATTTAAACTTTATAATCCTCATCACTCTGCCTCTATCCCATGTCTTTTCTCCCCCATGAAGTTTGTAAATTTCTCCCCCCTCTCTCTGTCTTTTCCTGTCACTGTGCTCTTCGTACCATATAAATCCCCATCCTCCTTGTTCCCTCAGCCTCCTCCACCACCTTCCTCTCATACACAGTTCTTTGGTTGACTTCTGCCTTATTTTATTCTCCTTGTGTTTTCACTCTTGCCGCCAAACCTGCTTTACTATTCCACCCTTCCTCCCTTCCCTTGCTATTATTAAACTTTTTATGCCCTCTCCATCATCCTCTGTGCTGTCTGTTGTATATATCTGCACCCCAGCTCTCTTCCCAGGTACATTACAGAGATATACCTTGATCCATCCTCCCCTGGCTCAGCCAGTCTTTCCATCCCTCTGCTGTCTCTCTCTCATTAAATGATGAATGAATTCTCCCTTGATCCCTTTACAGGAAACTGGATGCTTTTATTTATGATGCTGCGGTATTGAACTATATGGCCAGGAAGGACGAAGGTTGTAAGGTGAGGACTCACACCGGGCAGGCACTTTTTCCACACGTACTCAGTGGATCAGACATATTTCCCATGCGTTAAGATCCGTTTGAGTATCTGCATGTTGGCCTTTCTCCAAGGTGATGACCATAGGCTCGGGGAAGGTTTTTGCCACCACAGGCTACGGTATCGCCCTGCACAAAAACTCACGTTGGAAACGTCCTCTTGACCTGGCTCTACTGCAACTGGTGGGAGATGGTAAGATCTGTGTGTTTGTGTCTGCAACAGTAAGGTCGGGCAATGAGCGACAGAGTAGTGTGACAGCGAGGCATGCTGGCAGAGGATGGAGGACACGGGGGGTAGATGAATGAGAGGGTATTAAGAAGTGGATGTGAGGGAATGGAAAGTGCGAAGGCTATAAGGTGTTTTGATTGTGACGGGGGGATAATGATGTGTAGGAGAGGGCTGATGGGGCTTCCAAAGAGGTATGTGAATCTTTTCATTTGTCAGAAAAAAGGAAGAGAAATAAAAGGGTGATAGGAACAATCCTTTACACAGTGTTGTGAACTTATCTCACGTTTTCTGGTGATCCTTTTTGTTTTTATGCTTAGTCACAGAAACGATTATTTACTTGCATGTGTCAGAGTTGTAAAAAGTCACAACTTGTGTGGTGACAAATTTACACAAAGACAGATTAGCTAAGACTGACGCAAAGACTGAGATTGTTCAGGAAAAAAATGAGTGAATTACACGATGTGAAAAAGAGCAGACTGAAGCAAAAGGAGACATAGAGAACGTCTGTGTTTGGATAGTTAAATAACTGATAGCTTTGAGGGCATTATTAGTATACTGCTCGCCTACTTGTGTCTAGGACTAATCCATGAGAGGATGCATCCTTCTGTTTGACGGAGCAAATCTGTTTTTTAGCAAGAGTTGTCAGAACACTAATGCTTGATTGTCATTTTATGCAGTCAGCCACACGCATTTTTTTTTTTGTCTCAGTCGGATACAGCTTGTTTTTCTTCTCCTTGTGTTTTAAATCAGCTTTGCTTATGGCGTGGCGGACAAAGCCCTTTAGCTGTTTCTGGCATGCCGACTCTTTAGCTGCTTACACACTGATAGCGCCAATTTGGTGCCAAGATCTATTAAATAAGACTGGCATCTGGAGCTGAATTGCTGGACCTTGAAAAGTCTGTGGGTTGGTGTGTCTGTGCAAGAAAAACAGAGCCCAGTATCCCTGACATGCTATGTGTGTTGTCTCTTCTATTGCTTGATACATAACCTTGCCTCTGCTTCAGTGATGTAAACTAAAACTCCTTCACATCAGCTCGATGGATCTTACTAAAGCAATGTGTTGATTCTTGAGGCTTCTAGTTGTAGGCATGATTGGAGTGGATTACTAAAGAAGAGGATTAGTTTGTTTGCATGTGGAGAGAAGTGGGGGGTCTCGCATTTATCGTGCCCTCAAAGGCTGCATCTCAATCGCCCCACAGCTCAACAGCTCGGCATCATACCTTTAGCTGGGGCTGAGTTGTGTCACGGTGTTGCATCATTATTTTTCCATGCTGTGTTGAGTCGTATCATTTTTACAACTGCATCAGGAGATCGCGGAGCACTCCTCAACCTTGGGAGTATATTGTTCTCCGCTGCCTCTGGTGATTCACACCATAGCTTTAAAAGATGGTGCATTGATCTCACTACATCTTTTTTTACTGATAAAAGCAAAAGAGCTGAGTACCAAGATTTCCTTTTCCCTTCATATCAGATTCACTCCCTTTTTCTTTTCTTTTTTTTGCATAGTATCATGACTTTGATTTCTGGAATATATTATTCAGAAAGTAGATATTAAAATGTGAGAAGCTGGCTTTTCAGCTCCCGGCCAGAGGGGAGATTTTTTTTTTTTTTTTCAGAAATCTTGAAATGAATGCAAAGAGGCTTGTCGTGTTGTGATAAAAGCATGGCATTGCGCGGGTCATGGTTTACTGCTCAACAACTGTGAGGCTCAGTGTCTTTGGATGTGTCTGGAATCATGCCACATCTGGCATACAGAAAAATGCAAACACGCTCACTGAGGCTTGCACATTTAAATATGCATGCGCGACCATACACACATATACGGTGCTCCTTATTGTATATATTTGTGGTGCATACTAGATTTGCATCTGCAGTGCTGCCAGCTCTATCTGACCTGGCCTGCCAGGAACAACATAGGTGGATTTGACACACCTGTCAAATTTGGCAGGCCTGAGCTGGCTGTGACTAAGAGGTAGAAACAACTGCCATCACAAAGGTTGAGGGGTTCGCAGTGAAAAGAGTTAGATTCAAAGGAGGGCAATGAAAAAGTACAAGAAAAATCACGGGGAGTCAAACGGCAGCTGACCCCGGAAAATGAAACTTAAAACTCAGGGTATAAAAAAAAAAAAACATAAAAAAAAAACATAAAGATTTGTGGAGTGGAGGACAGACCCGAAAAGTACCAGTTTATCTATGCCTTTCACTAAAATACCCACTGTTTTCACATTAGGGCACACAACCACTACTGAATTTCAATGACACTGATAAATCTTCTTTAGTGGAGCTTTGAATTCAAGTTAAAAACAGACCTTTCTGTCCTGGAATGCATCTTTATACGGGCAAACCTGAGACACAAAGCTGCTACCTGAATATGCCTGTGGGCTGCAGTAGCACTGTGTGCATCTGCAGCTGTTGCTGGAGGCAACGGCTGATTGGCTAATGATGTTCTACAGGAGACGCATTAGCCAGATCACACAGATGACTGAATCAGCTTCAACTAAGCCTCGCAAGCAGAGCTAATGATGGCTCAAATGTAAAGGCAAGACCCTGAGTTTTTACAGTGCGGAGTAGTGTTGCAAGTAGACGTGTGAGCTTGTCAGCTTTTAAACCCTGCTTAAGCCATTTGATGTGAAATATTTCAGAGACTGTAACATGCAGTAAAGGCAGCCTTCAGACTTCATTATTGCGGTGCACCTCACGCTGCCTTTGTTATTAGTGTAACAGAGAGCCCTCATTATGAGTTCAGTTGGAGAATGTGTCTCTTTAATTCCAACATGAATCACATGTTCCATCTTATGGTTTCCCATCAGCGCAGTTGCATCAGCAACGCCTGGAGCTCATCACAGGTTGAACAGGGAAGTTCAGATTCTTTATGCCACTGAGATCATAAAAAAAAAAAAAATGGTCAGAGTTCTACATAAAGAACCCTTACCTTGTTCTTGGCAGCTTAAAAGATGGGAATCTTGAATTCTCAAGAGCCTACCACCTGGATGGAAATTCTGACCATCTCTCCAGCACAATTAAATGATTATGATCTCCTCACTCCTCTGCCTATGTCTCTGTCCCTCACCTATCAGTTTTCTCTCTTTCTTATTGCATTTCTTCCCCATTTTCTCTCCTGTCATCCTTTTCAAGCTTAGAAGTCTTCCACTATTTGTCACAATGACACAATTTTAGCTTCTCGTCCTCCATTTTTGTACCACCGTCTTATTCTCTCCATCCGTCTCACACCTTTGTGGACAGAGGAAGAATGAAGCTTGTTCCCTTTCTTTATAAGGCATTCTTCCCATTTCTCTCATTACCTGTCCCTCTCTTGTCTATGTTTGTTCCAGCTATCCAACCATCTCATTGCAGCTCACGATCTCTCTTTCTCCGCCTCTCCTAATTTAGTCTGGGTTACAATGTTGAGATTAGGTTGTCCATGCCAGTTTACTTCTTGGTGCTACTTCATTGTTTTAGACTCGCTATCCCTGTCTGTCTCAGTGTCCTTTCTTTCTTTCTTTTTTTTTTAACTTCCCAAACAGTGCTTTATATGACTGACCTCTGACCCCGGAGGAGTCACCTTAAATAATGAGCAAACAACAAGCAACATTGTAAAGCTGCTTTTCATTGCTCATTATTATTATTTTCTTCTGTCCAAAAGTGATCCCTGCCCCTTTATCTTCCTTTTCTTGTCTTTTCCTGTCATACTTTATTTACACTTCTTCTTCCTCTTTGCTTTGACCTCTTTTTTTACTCTCTTTTTTACATCAATCTCACCCCCTCATCTGTTTCCTCCTCAGATGAGATTGAGATGCTGGAGCGCCTCTGGCTGTCAGGTATCTGCCATAATGACAAAATTGAGGTGATGAGCAGTAAACTGGACATTGACAACATGGCCGGGGTCTTCTACATGCTGCTGGTGGCTATGGGACTCAGTTTGCTGGTATTTGCTTGGGAGCATTTGGTCTACTGGAAGCTCCGCCACTGCATAGCTACAAGTTCTGGCAAACTGGACTTTCTCTTGGCAATCAGCAGGGTAAGTAGTTTGGTCTGCACATGAAATGTACAAGCATACTAAATTCCCCACCTGTATTCTTTTACTGACGTTCTCAAAAGTATTTTAAGGCCAAATACCTGTTGCTAATGTTTTACCTTTCATCACTTAACACACCATTTCATGTGACAAACTAAACCCAGCAACATAATTGCAAGCACAGTGCTGAGCATGTGGACACCCATGTGTAGGCAGTTGTTTTCCTGCATTTATACGCACTTATCTGTTAATGAGTGTAAGTTTTGGAATGTGTGAGGTCTTGGGTGAGCTCAGTTCCACTCTTCAAATTTATGAGATCAATTGTAATTGGATCCTGCTCACATTATGGATATCCTGTTCCTTTGACAGTGACCTTGACAGAAGCAATCCACACGGCAGTATGCATTTGATTATTGCAGCTCCAGTGATAGTTTGTCTTTTTCTACCGCTGTGGTTGTAATTTTATGTATTTTATGTGCTGCACTAACCACACAATGCACAACTACGCTATAAATAATAATGAATGTTATCTAAAAACAGTCATCTATTTCTTTAAAAAAGTATAAATTAGTTAGGTTTGCTGGTTATCCTTATTTCTATTCTTGTTCATGCACCTCTTTCCTCTCCCATTTTTCCGTCTCTGCATACGCTACAGAACACAATGTTTTATCCATATGTGCTCTGTGACAGATGCAGTCAGTTCATATATACACATGAATGTCCTCACATTTGCTACAATGACACTATATCGTTTCTTTAAAAATATAGCTTGTTTTTTTCCACCTCGTGCTATGCTGAGAAACAATTTCTCTGAATATAATTTTTTCTGTTTATCTCCTTGTCTTAGGGTATGTATAGCTGCTGCAGCTTTGAGGATGAAACAGCGCCAGGTGGAGCTAAATCTTTGCCTTCACACCACACTGCAATGGTTACAGTCCCATCGCAGCCACATGTTGTTTCGACAGCTATGACCAACCCAGCCATTGCCATGGCACAACAGCAGCAACAACCACAACAGCAGCAACCGCAGCCCATCTACAAAACACCTCTGCCAGGCTCTCCTCCCACCGTGGTGCATTCTGGGACAGCACTGGGTTCTTCTAGCACTCCCATTGCTGGTGCACCCCTCCCTTGCTCCACCTTCCTGCCCAGGCCAGACCGCAGACTGGCCGTGGTGGATCGCTGGAGGCTGCCCAAATCCGCTACAGCTACCAATCCAATGGCTGTCAGGGGGGCCATCACTGACATGGGACCCTTTGCTCAGAAAATCCCCCCAAACTGGGCATCAACTGCTGGAGGGGGCGGGGGACTCGATGGCTATAAGAGATACTATGGTCCCATTGACCCTGAGGGACTAGGGCCCTGCATGGAGCAGCAGGCAGGGTCCCAGACCCCCAAGACTATGCCCAGGGGCCACCCCCAGCCCCCTCCAGCTAGTGTGGCCTTCTACTCAGAGAAGGGCATGGACCATGGGGTGGGGAAGAGGGTGGTGGGAGGTGGCAGCGGAGGTCAGGGGAAAGGGGCTGTTAAATCTCTGGGTACTCCCAGACTGCCTCCTAAGAGTCAGGCCCCCCTGCCTCCTACACCCCCACTGCCACACCCCTCTCCCCCTCTCCCTTCATCTTTCTGGAGAAAGCGCAGGCCCAAAAAACCCAAGGAGCCTGGAGGACCACTGTATGAGAACATTCTGCCCCTGGGGCGAAGGGGAGGTCCACGAGATGGTGTGAGGGAGGGGGTAGGGAGGAGGGCACGCCCCCTTTCTCCCCCGCTCTCACTTCCTATACCAGTGCCCCTCAGCCCCTCTTATACCCCTCCTTCTCCTTCAGCATCCTTACATTATACTTCATCGTCCTCTTCGTCAACAACTTCGTCCACATCTACATCCTCATCTGCCTCATCTTCTCGCTCCACCTCTCCCACCTATTCGTACAGCTCCTCCAGGAGCACACAAGACAGGACTGGAGGAATAGACGGAGAGGATGATAATGATGATGAAGAGCTGACAGAAGAGTCAAGTCTTCTCCTTGGGAGGGGAAGAGAGAGGGAACGCTCAATCATCCGGCCTCGCTCCCTCAGTCACGGCCGCCTGCCGCCACCTATACCCCCCAGGAAACCACGCACATCCTGGGGTGACAGAGAAAGGGAACGAGAGAGGGAAAGAGGGGGGAGCCAACTGTCTCAGCTCCAAGAATGGTGGGCAAGCTGGAATGAAAGAGACAGGAGTGGAATATTTGGAGATGCAGAGAGACAAAAAAGGGACAAAAAGAGGAGGAAAGAAAAGGAGAAGGAGAAGAAGAAGAAGAAAAAGAACAAAAAGAGAAAAAAGAGAGAGGAAAGGGAAAGAGAACGCGAGAGAGAAAGGAAACGAAGAAAGATGAAAAAAAAGAAAAAGAAGGCACTGAAGACCAAGAAAAGGAAGAAATCAGCTGGGGGAAAACGGTCAGAGCCAGAGGAGGGAGATGTGGAACCAGAGAGGGAAGGAGAAGCAGAGGGAGAGAGGGAAGGAGGAATACAGGACTACTCCTCTTTTTCTGGCCAGTATAGGAGCATATTTGGAGAGAAGGGAAGAGATTCTTGGGAAGGAGACAGAGAGAGAGGCAGGAGAGAAGGAGAAGAGGGAAATGACAGGGAAGAGGATGACAGCGGAAGAAGCAGGGAGAGGCGCCCCAAATCTTCACATTCTCGTTCCCGACAGCGTATCCCAAGTAAGCGCTACCCCAACTTAAATAAGTTTCCTGCATCTGTTAAATTTTGGGTGAACGGCAGAGGAGATGACTCCAATGCTCCTCCGTCTTCCTTCCACCCACTCCTTCCATCCGCTAAGCGACGGAGAAGTGGAGGGATGGACAGAGAAGACAGTGGCAGGGTTGGAGAGCGTCGTCCTTTGTTAATGCATTATGAAAAAGGGAAAGCACACACAAGAGAAGGGCTGTCTTTTCATGAATGGGACTCTGATGATGATGATGATAATGATGACGAGGAAGAGGAGGCAAGGGATAGAGTGAGGGAGCGGGTGGAGGAGAGGGGAAGGAGGGCAGGAAGGGGAGCAGTCTCTGAGTCAGAGAGGGAAAGGGCTAGGGTAGAGGACAGTTACTCAGATGAAGGCTCATCAGGGGAGTTTGGTCAGTTTGAAAGATACTGGGAGGAAGGTGCAGGAGGCAGCAGCACTGAAATAGGAGGAATAGGTGGAGGAGGGTGGTTCTTTGGTACCTACCCCTCCAGAGAAAAAGGGGGCAGCGTCAATAGCCGAGATGATTCCTTACTAGGAACTCGGGCAGAGGGATGGATTGGTACTGATTTCTGGGGGCCGGGGTCGGGTGTTGGCTGGGGATCTGGGGGAGGAAGTGGAGGGTTGGGCTCGCAGTGGCCACCACCCCCAACAGGATTCCCTCCTCCTAGACGATATTGGTCTATGGACAAGATTCCTGTGAAGGGAGAGAAGAAGTGGAAGAGTGGAGGAGGGAAAAGCAAGGGGCGAAGTAGGGAAAGAGGTGGAGAGGCAGGAAGGGCAACAATGTGTTCCTGTAGTCTTTACCCACAACCACATCCGTATCCACATCACCACGGCCACTCACACACTTCCCATTCCAAGAGAGGATCCTCAACGCTTTCCCATAGCCAAGAAGAGCTTCTCCCTCACTGCCACAGCTTCAGTGGAGGCTCTCGTCCCAAGCCTCTGCCTCCCAAACCTGATTCCAGTCAGGTCAAATCAGGCAGCCAGTCTAACCTCAGCCTCAGCCTCAGCACACAGCCTACAGACCATCCACCACAGCCCTCACCGTCGCCACCACAACAGCCTTCCATGTCTCCCTCCTCCCTCCCAATGCCCATCCCTCCTCCGCCCTCAACGTCCGTCTCGCCACCAGCAGGGGTAGGGATGGCAGGCCAGGCCCAGGCTCAGGCTTCAGCCAGTGCCAAACTTCAGTATCAAAGACTGCGCTCTGTGCCACAACCGCGGAGGTTCTACTCTCCCCACCTGCCACTCAAAGCCAAAAGCCTGTGCTCACGTCGAGGGTCTGCACACTTCTCCAGCCTAGAGAGTGAGGTATGACAGGGGGAGAGGAGAGAGGGAGACGTGGGAGCAAGTACCAGTGCTATTGAAAACCACGGTGTCATGGCGGCTGGAGCCAGGGATAACACCAGAGATATGGCTGCCTTATTGACCATAGGTAATCAATTAGCAACCATCACTATGGGCACTAATATGGATGGTCTTTCTGTTTCTAACACTACTGTTGGTGAGAGCAACACTACCGCCACCAACTCCATTGTGCGTGTTCTTGTGAGGGCGACAGTGAGACGCCACACCAGGGTGAGCTACATCCCTCTGGATGGTTCTCATGATGATGAGAGTGAAAGTGAGGTTGCATCACTGGGGACAGCATCCCCAGAACTTCTCCTGTGCTCAGAAATGAGCTATGTGATGTCATCTTCGGTTCTCCTTCCCTCCCCTGAATCACAACAGTGGATAACAGTAATCTCCAACCTGTGAGTAATGATGTCATGTTTGCATATATACATGCATGAACACACAGACACACAGAGAATATGCTAAAAACGTCTCCCTCCCTCTGGCTTTGAGAACACTCCTCAGTGGGATAAGGAGAGACCCACCTTTTCCCAAAAGATGCCAGTGTTGGTCAATAGAGTCTCTCTCCCTGTCCTCATTGGCTGTTGGCTTTTGAACTGGACTGGTGGATTGCTTCTTGGTGTTGGAGACACTACTCCCTCTTCTTCCCTTTTTTAAATCAGTTGATATGAAAAGCAATGCAGTCGCCTCCGTCATGCACTGTCTGCCTGATCACCTTTCAATGGGCAGTGAGGAGAGTGCTACTTATTTGCCCTTTGACCTCATGATGCCATCAGACCCATCTAGCTCTACCCCAGGACCATCTATTTGATGTCATGTTTTGCTAGAAACCTTTTAACCAGTCAGACTCTACCCTGTTGGACCTTGTCCCACCACCGTTGCCGGAAACGGAAACTCAACGAAGTATCAAAGAATCTGAACAACAAACTAAACATTGAAAGAGAAGTAACAGTAAGAACAAAATAGACATTTAGTAGAATTTCTTTTTATGTCTATCTTTGTTTTTCTTATTCAGACTTCTCTCCTTCTCCCCTCTTTTTATTCTATCAGTATATTTCGCTGACTGTATTAGTGTTTTAATAAAGAGGAAGCTGGATGTGGCTAGTGTTGGAAGTGGGAATTATCCAATAATGGTGCCAAATTTACACTCAAGCTATTTTAAGATAGATTGATGTTCAAATAATTTGTTTTTTTAGATAAAACCTAATCTTTTATCTCCATATATAAATGTATTAATGAATTTATTTATCTTCATTTAAGTACATAAAGGGAATGATTAGTGTAATATCTCTAATTGGCACTAGATGGCTGCATAATATTTAGATAAGTCAGTTGTGCAAAAGGCCTGTGGTCAGTTTAACAATTGTAACTACATGATGCATAGCAGGGGATGGGCAGCTCTGGACTTAATTACTTCTTCAAAAGGTTCTGGTAAGGATTTATTTAGAGGAACGACAACAAATTCAAACCAAGTGCAGGTGCACTGGAAAAGGTTTCCTATGATACTATTCCGTGTGTGAGAGTTTTGTGCCCTGGTAGAGTTTGAGGATGACGGATTATGTGAAGCACAATTACTCATTTTATTTTTTCAGTTATAAATGCACAATCTCAAGGCAACGTATTTTACTAGCAGAGCTACTCACATAATGTTAAATAATGTTGCTCTGTGGACAATGAATTTCACTGTAGCCAAGATTTAAAATATCAAGACACTTGCGCGAAGGACGCCATCGACTTTTGTCATTTTCATTTCGGCCACTGTGACTGAGTGACATGCTGTGGATGTTTTGAGGTTCATATACTGTTTGGTAGCTGAGACTTCACTGAATGGAGTCAGGATTATCAGATGACTTTTCGACTTTGAGCAATATTCTCAACTTCAGCGTTACAGGGATACAGAGGTACATTATTGGAGCTGTTTTTGTTCTGATTTAAAATTAGATCTTTTGTTTCATTTGGGGTTGAATGTTGCATATTTCCGGTTGTTTTCTTGCAGGTATAATATATTTCAGCTAATTTGGATGGATGTCACTGAAATGAATTAATCAAATCTATAACACCTGACTGTGAGGTGACCAGTTTTACTATAAAATGTTACATGCTCAAGACTGAGTTGGGTCATGTCGCATGGCACCTTCTGTGAGCTGTGCCATAAGCCATTTACTGTGTAAGATGGCCCAACATCGCAGCGCACCGCTATTTTCATAATCTCGGCATACCCACCTCATTTCTCACACTAAGACCAGCCACAGCCCAGCTCTTCTTCTATTGTAGTTGAATGTAGCGTTGACATGATGTAGCAAAAGAACACCAACCCACTTTGTAGCTTTTTGGATGCTATTGATACTGGCGGGGGGAGGGGGTTGACCTGATATACGAGGGGTTGTGCGTTGTGTTTGTGCATGTTGTCACAGATTGAAGGGTTAGTCGACCTTCTCACTTCCCCTTTTCCACTCCCTCTTGAGACCAGACTGTACCTTTTATCTGCACATGGATTGCTTTTTTTTTCTAAGTCTGAACGGGGCAGTTTTTAAAACAATAGATTTTTAGAGATATGCTTCAGCTGTCCTTCAGAAAAACCCCAGACTCTTTGCATGCTTAGCTGAATGAAATCACCAAGGATCGTGGTGAGAGGGATTGTGTAGGTAAACTGTAGCATACGTATGCTTGGGAACCAGGACAGCCAACTTTCAGTGAGATATCAAGCTCGCTCTACTCTGCACCGCAGCAGTGGAAACCACGGCAACAGTCCGACTGCTCTCTGTGTAGTAGAACAGAGTTACTTTCAACCAATTAACAGGGCTTAAACCTGGTGTGTCATTGAGCATTATTGATTTCTGTTGAGGCGCTAATACTTAAGTCTGTGACTGCATGAACAGAATTGACTCTTAAAAACTCTCTTGCTTCTTTTTGTTTTATTTATTTCTTTTATGCTGAGGAAAAAAATATATTGAAATATACTATGTTTTTGAGAATGTACCATGTTATACTGTGATTTAACAGATATTTTATTGTATTCAGTCATCATTTGAATTCTATCATTTATCTATAAAGAAATATATATGTACAAATAAATATATACATATATATACATACAGGTATATATATATATTAGTTAAGTTTGGTATATTTGGAGGAAGTGTTAAATATAATAGTTTTAAATGTTTTAGCTTTGTAGCGATTCTAGAGACAGAAATCATTTTTGAATTTTGATTCCTCCTATATGACTGTGAAGACATTAGTGCCTGTGACAAAAAAGACAAGTAAAAGTCAAAACATTCTGTTCATCTGTATCTACTATAGCTATCAGTCTGTCACTCTTCTAGAACTACCTAACATTACATTTTGACATTTGCTGCTTTTACTTATCAGCATGTTTCTCTCACACGCTCCTGTTTCCTTTGCTTTCTGCTGCTCTCCTGTGCGGTTCTTTCTCCCGGTTTTCATCAGCATTTATCGATCACCTGCACCCCTCTTCTTTTAAACTTCTGTTACATGATGCTCACATCATCCACCCACGTCATCCTGTTCATGGTCATCGGGGGCTGGAGCCCACCACGGGTTTCACCGGGCCAGAGGTGGGGTGCACCCTGGACAGGTCGCCAGTCTATCACAGGACTGTACAAATGAGACAAATAATCATGCATGCTCACGCTCACTGCATCAGACAAGAACATGTGAACGCCACACAGAAGGGCCCTGGGAGGCTTCCTGCTGTGAAGCAACAGAGCGAACACACCTCCATGCTGTCGTGGTGCGAACATGTTATGTTCATTAACCTTTACTCTTGTTCTTTTTTACCCTTTGCTCATTTTCTTTTCAAATCAGCTCACCCGTCTGTCTGTCTCTCACCTAGCAAAAAACAGAGACCAGTAGATACTGTGTTCTTGCTCCTTTTGACTGATTGTTGATGATGATGATCAATTAATTGATTGATGAAATAATCAATGAACAATGTTACTCTTACTTATGTGACTGAAGTGTTTATCTGACGACCACGCCACTGTAGCAAGTCTGGGCTGTACCACACCACCAGTGAGCAAGTGGGGTCACAGTTGCTATGGTGTTGCCATGGCATTCTAATGGCGTTGCTATGGTGTCCTCTGCATCGCCACCACCTGGTGCCTGCTGGGTAATATAGTATAATTTCCTTCACTTTCCCCAAAGTGCTGGTCAAATATCTGCCATCAGTCTGGGCCTTAATGAATGGGAAGGGAAACAAAAAAAAAAAAGATCACTTTGGAAAAGTGCTGATGGATAGCATGGTGGCAGCCTGTTTTCTGTTAGTGCTAATCTAGACTGGACTGGCTTGGTTTATAACGGCTCAGATCGTTGATGTATTGTTGATTAATCTGAGTCATCGGTTTCTGCTGCCTGGAATGTTATCCCTAAAACTGATGACCCGATAGCAGATGGACATCTGTTTCTAGTGTCTCTTTTGGATGTTTAATACTGAATATAAGTGTTTCATGTCGAGAGGGAACATAATGTATTGCATGAGCACATATCAACAGCCCACTGCAGCATGACTCTGCAATGCTCTCCTTTCCCTGTTTTTTTTTTTTTTTTTGTCTCGTGCAATTTCTGAAACACCCCATATACACACACACACACACACTCGCTCTCACATTTGCTGTGCATGCATATTTAACGCACAGTGCGCACATAACCCACTCAGTGATCCTCATCTTTCATCAGTCCTCACTCAGATGCGCTTCATATCATTGTGTCAAGAAGTTTGATTATCTCCCACAAGCTCATTTGATAACGACTCTTATTTCTTCATGTCTTTAGTGTTAAATTTAGTCCACCTGAGGGAGCTATGTACATTCACAATGACTGAACTGCTTGCTTTGAGCTGCCTGTCTCTTGTGTTTGCTATGTACACCATCCACTATGCTTTACACTGCCCGGTTTTTTTCTTATACATCCATTCCTGTTAAGGGCAGTCAAGTTCAGTTTGAGTTACTTTGCTGACTTGCTCTTTCTTTGATTTAGCTCTTTGTTGTAATCTGCTTCATCAGATTTTCTCTTTGGTCCAAAGGCATGCATTGAGGAGTCCAGTCCAGTCTAGGGAGTGTGCTGCAGGAAAATCTAATGCCTGAGTTTGCAGGTGATCCAGATGCAGCCTCAAGCTAATTCCCTCTATCTATTGGCCTGTGACCTGAGAACCAATACATGTGGTGCTCCAGAAAACAAACAGGGTCCTCATTGGCTAAAATGGCCATGAATTATATCAAGGAAATACAGGAGTGTCACACGTAGTGCTGATCAGGTCTAGGGCCTGCGTGATGTATCCTCAGAACAGCTTACTTTACCACAGTGACGGGGCACATATACCCACAGAAACCAGTGCGCGTGTTCTCAGTATTGTACAAGGCCCAGTTCTGCTCAAGTAACCTTGCCAACACTACAGGCCTACTTACGGGTTGCTAAGGCGGGTTGCTAGTAGGGTGATGTTGTTCCAAGCCCAGACTGGTCTGGTCTATGCCCTAATTTAAATGTGTTAGTTTATTTGACATTGTCTGTCTGGGGTGGGGCTGGAGGGTCAGTGCTGCACTTATTTCCTGAAAATTGCTTCATAAAATATGATTCTCTTTAATTAATGCCAGTGGTGCTGTGTGTCCTTTTAATTATTTTGTCACAAATGCTTTTATGAATAAGAGGCTTTGGGATTGTGGCTGTGCACCTTGTATTTTACCTTGTGACAGTATTCTCCATACAAGAAATCACTCAGTACTTCCTCAAAAAGAATTTTGGAAAGCTCAGAGAGTAGATTCTTTGGTCTTCTGACAGTGTGTGTGCTTGTGTGTGTTTGTGCATACTCGCTTGCACATCTTGCCACCTCTGAGGATTCTCAGTTCTTGTCAGACTTTTGCTTTGATCTGACCAGAGTGCGTAATCCACTTTTTTTGCCCTCAGAGAGCGCTGTATACCTAATGCTCTGCAAGCATCGAACAAGTCAGAGCCACCTCAACAGTTCTATGTCTACAACTATGTATAGCTGAAGATTTGCTGACCAGAACAGATGTTTAAACAGAACTTACTCTGATATTGCCTCCTGGGAGGTCATCCATGGACCTGTGCAGAAAGACATTTGCACTGATCATCCTATAGTTTGATGACTCACGCATTTAAAATGTATGTATGTGTGTATGTGTGCATATATATGAAAGCGTAGGCCTGCGTGTGTTGTTGTTGCTCTCGGTTTTATTTTATTTTTTTTACTTCATTGACAAAATGTTTTACATCTGAAAGATAAATCAAACTGGATTTTAAATATGTGCAACTTCACAGTCTCATATTTGTTGCTCAAAGTTAAACATTTCTCCACTAATATAGCACAGTTATGTTGGGAAATACATCTAATAAGTACTTGACACATGATATATCTTAAGACTGTTGAGTGGTTCTTAAATATGTTTTGTTTTGCTCCCTTTGCGCCTGCGATCTGCTAATTGGCCATGCTTTGTCAGTGTGATGGGCTAATGGCTAATTGCATTGCGAAGCCTCTGTATGCACATGAAGTAATGACTTAACGCTCTAATAAGATTGAGTTACAGGCAGTTGGATCATGGTCTCCCTTAACACTGATGTGAGGCCAGTATTATGCTTTTTTCTATAATGACTATAAATGGAGAGTGTTAGGAAACAAACTGATCTTGGATCTCCCACAAGGGATTTCTTTCACTTGCACTGTATCCCCTCATCTGCTAGCATTAGATGCCTGCAGTAATGCACTTTTCTTTTTCAAATACTGGATAGTGATCTTTGTATAATTAAATGCACATTAGACATTACATCTGGGGCAGGCTGGTCAACTATGCCTTTATGGTGCACTTATAAATTATATATGTTCTGGACTGATCTGTTCACGAGCACCTTAACTCGTTGCAGCAATTTCTGTTTTCCACCTGATTTGTTTTCCTCCGCGTTCCCTCTCTTCCCTGCTTCAAAATCTCTTAGTTCTCAGTTGCCCTCAGTTCAAACTCCATGGTCGCACACATACAAAGGCAACACATACAATGTCACGACACAAACACTCATGAAAAGTGTGCAGGAATGGAAGGAGTGTTCTGCATCCCTGCTGAGGTGCAGCAGATTGATCCTCTACTGATCTGCCACCAGCTCCCTGAGGATTTGTAACGCATGTCTGCAGCGCAGGGCTTAACACTATCTTACTCTCTTTCTTTGTCGCTCTCTCTCATTCTGACGCGATGCGTTGTCTTTTGCTATGCACTGCAGTGGCCTCATGCTCCTGCACCTCTTCACCCTCCATCTTTCTCAGCAATCTTCCAGTAGCAAGTTCCCTTCATCTTTCTTTCATTTTCTTTCAAGTATTTTCATTCTGGCTCTATCATTTCATTTTTTTGGGGGGTTGCTCTTTCTTTATGGTTGTTCCTTCCTAACAGTCAGTCTATATTCAGAGTTTTTTCTTTCCCCTTCTTCTTAACCCTTTCTAGTGTTCCCTCCACTATTATTTTAGTCATAGTGCTGTCTATTATTCATGAAATGTAAATGTTTGTCATATTAAGTTCATCATGCAGTACTGACATGGCAATAACAAATATATAGATTTAACATCTTATTTCTACACCCTTTAATGTCACACACAAAACATGCAAAATGCGTTTGTCTGTTTCTCTTATATCATGTGTGCAGAGCCACAGGGTGCTACAACTCATCAGTTTGATCTCTGGAGTTAAAAGAAAGAAAAAAAAAACAATCCAAGCACATTTTCTTTTCATTCCTTTTTTTTCCCAGCTCTGCAGCCAAATCTCCTTCTTTCTCCATTTTACACATGAGCCACACTGGCGCTTGACTAAGGGATAAATGAGCTGACGGACCTACAGCTGATACCAAATTTGTTTGTGTGTGAGAAATAGAGAGAGACAGAAACAATTTGTGTACAAATATGTGTCTGTCATAACTGCTGCATGTGTGTCTGTGTGTTTGTATGCTTGCATGCTAACACAATTCCAAACAGTAAAGGCTTGACTCCATGGCTGTATGATTAGCTGTAATGCCTTTGAGCAATGTTTAAATAATAATGCAAATACCATTTAAGGCAAATTTGACTCAGTTTACTTTGATTTTTCATACTCAAGATATTCTTACTGTCCACAGGGAAGTCATTTTTTTGTTTGTTTTGTTTTTTTTCTAGTGAATTGTCCTGATGCTGAAACAGTTCCATAATCCTTATTGCACCGCTAATAATCAAAGGAGGAGATAAAATGGAAATCTCATCACATACAATCAAGTCTGTTTTATTGAACTATTTCTTCTATGAATAGAGACAAAGTGGCCATCACAGCATCCCTGTGCCTAAAGTGATGTTTTTAAAGACTTCTGTTAGTCAAAGATGTTCCATTTATGTACATAAAGATTAAATGTAGTGAGGTAGATTACCACTATTTATTAGCTATAGCATTTAATATTTGGCTTTTTTAAAATTTTAATTTAGTAAATGGATTTTTAATTAAATAGTCATTTTGACTGCACCAAATTTATTTTTTCACTTGATTTTTGGTGGTCTTTTTGTTTATTTGTCTTTAAAGCCCAACAGTCAGAATGTAAAATGGAGAGAATGAAGATCTTTGAATATTGGAGCTAACCATCAACAGAAAATTTGAGTTTTCTCCGTTGTGAAGCAGATATGTTTGACGCAACATTTACCAGCCCATCTAGGACACAATAATTATTCATCCTCCATCCTTGTTTGTCTCGTATGCGTCTCTCTGTGTGTGTGTGACTGTGTGTCTAATACCACCTGCCCAAAGGGAATTCATCCTAGAAAACTGGGATGAAGATTAAGATATTCTCAGACTTTACCTTGTTCCTTCCTCGCCTCATTATTCAATGGCCCCTTGTTATTCTGAATCCCCTGCCCTCCTGCTTTCATCCTTCCCCTTGAGCACATTTTGTTCACAACCTTCTCTTCCTCCCTGCAGCACTAAGAAAGCTTTGGCAGCCCACAGCTGAGGCTTGGAGTTCTTGTTAGTATTTTGCACCTTCAGTGAATAGCAATGCAGTTCAACTCACATAGCTGTTGTACTCATGCTAGTAGATGACCTTCTGGCTTGGCCAAGGTGCTAAACTCAATATCTTCTAAGACCCCAAACTCCCCATTCACCTAGTGGAGAGAGTACCTGACAAACATGCATGTTTTAATCATCGATGCATGGAAAAAAAAAAAAAGCTGTAAACCTGATTAAATCAATTTCTTGTATTAATAATGGATCATTTGCAACTTATTTATGGAGGGACTTGGCTATAGCGATGCACCCACAGAGTTTTCCATCTGACTCCAAAGCTGTTTACTTTCTACCATATCTTATAACCACAGAAAAGCAGACAGTGAGCAACGAGCTAGTGAACAAAAACCATCCCTCTCTCAAGTGTTGTTTAAGGACAGAACTCAGGGACAAATGAATATTGAACTTTTATTAAAATCAATACACGCTACAGGGCACTACACGGTGCGGTCACCATCTTGCAGTGCTGTCCGTTATGTGCAGTGAGAATTGTTTTACCTCACAGGGGACTCATTGTGATCACCGCACGAGCCGGTGGTGATCTGTTACGTTTTATCTGTGCAACATAAATGACACGATAAAAAAACATGAGGATTGTTCAAAAGTTTATTCTGCCTTTGAGCTTAATTCATAGTCTCCTGTATGGAACTCATAGTGACCATGGAGTAGGTACACTACTATGTAGAGAAAAGGGGGTGATTTCAGACACAGCCTTAGTATCTGAATCTAACCGACGACCAGCTGAAAAATGACAGATTGGAAAAAAAAAGAAAAAGATCATCAAAACTGGCGTGACCAGTTGCACTGTGTGTATTTGTTTTCATGTTGGCCCAGGGGTGCGTGGTGCTGCCTCGTAATTAATGACCGACAGAAAAACACTTTTTTTTTAATTCACCAGGATCATGACACAGTGCAGAAACACACACACAAACACACAGAACAGAAATGATTGACAGTGATGGTTTGGCACTGTCAGCTCCATGAGTTCCAACGACAGCGTTAAAGTTTTCAGCAGGACGTCAGGACTAGAGGCTACTGGGAAACCCTTTCATGCCTTGTCAGTGTGTGAAACTTCCAGGGGCTCTTGAAGTGTCAGTACATGCCAATAATAATTTAAGCAATAATTTAAGCAATCCAGACTAAGCACTTGATCAGACGGTTAAAATAAAATCATCACATCAGCTCCCTTACAAATATTTAATGAAGGCAGAACTTAAGTGATGTCTTTTTTTATTTATCACGGCAAGGAAATGTTATTTTTTTGGTGGGTCCGAAATCAACTTCATGCCAGACTTTGCATACAACTGAGTGACTTGAGGAAGTAGAGTAAAGAAGTTCACAAAAGAAACAAACAAACAAAAAGAAACCCTTGGTTGGACAATGGAGCACTGATATGTGGTTGGCACTGTAAAAAGATATATACTACAGTTTTTATATATTTTTCTTTTAGTTTAAATTACTTCCGAGCTGCTACACAAACAAGCCTTGTGCTTTGAATTGGTCAGTTTCATTGACTGGCTCCAGCTGTGAAGCCATAACTTGATTGGCTACACATGTGTTGAAGCAGGAAGGGTTGAAAATTCTCCAACTTGACTACGGTTGACGTCACCCCATTCAAAGTCTTTGGAGACCAATGTGAATGACGCTTGCAACGCATACGTCTGAGGTGTTAGTGTCAAAAAACAACCAATGAGAAGTTAAAAAGGAGACTTAAAAATGATCATATAAGTTTAAAACAACAAAAAGCTATTTCATGTAGGCTCAATAGCATTGATTCGTTAATAACGTTAATTCATGGCACGCTTCCAGCCTTGTGATGCTGCAGTCGTGTTCAACCTCTAGCACAGCTGCAGTTGAGGTATTGTGTCAAAGCAACGCTAAGTTAACCGTATGCTGACTGACTATTAAACTGCAGTTACAGAGTTGCAACTTGTCTTTTCTGTTCAGATGTGTTTTGTGTTTCATTTTGAAGTCAGCCTTGGTCATCTTTTGTTTCTGTTCCTCACACCTGTTTTTCATTTTTCCCTGATTCGTCACACCTGTGTCTTATTGTCTATTGTCTTCCTCTCTTTTGCGTATATCATCTGTGCACTCCCTTCCTCTTGTGCCACTTCTTTTTTGTTCACAGTGACAGCCAGGCCAGGTTTACTCTCTTATAAGCCTCTCAGTATTTCTTCATTCCTCATGTGTGATTTTCATGCCTCTGCCAGTCTGATTGATCTCTAATGTACCTACCTGTTTTGGAATAAACTGCCATTGACTCTACCTGCCATCCCACAGCTATGCTTTAGAGACCTGACTGTCACGTACAGTGTAACCCATCTGAGAACGGCTGACTGCGTTAGCCATGGATCTGGGCCTGTAACACTGTTGTCCCCTTTGGTGTGGCACTACCACTAGTGGCACGTTTGCTGCAAATTGCCAAACCTTTGAAACCCCTCTGCCCAAACCCCATTGGAGAGAGACTGATTTGATCTTTTTTTTTCTTCCATCCACACATCTAGATGGATATGAAGCACTACTATACTATATTTATTAAATCAAAATTGAAAACTTCCAAAAAAACATTCAGCCATGTGTTTGTTTTACTGAACCATCAGCAGTATTTTCCTGAGAATCAAGATCTGCTTAACTCTTGGATGTTGTTAAAAAGTTTAAGAACTACACTAACTAACAGTTGGTGGTTTCCAGGAGAGGCATTTTGGAGAGCATAGAAAATTCGACAGGAGTGACTGGACTGCTGGTGGATTATTTTACAAACATAGAGCTGTGGAAATTCAGTCTAATAGCAGGCTCTTCTATAACTACAGATGCATGTATCTCTTCACTTGCATCAAGAGTTTGGAGGTTTCCCAAATCACACCTCCAAATGCCTTAAGCAGATAGCAAATGTTGTCACTTTTTAAATATGGAAATGTTCTTTTACAGGAGTATAAAATAATTAAAGTTGTATCGGCCATTGTAAATTACTGTAGTTCCAACTGAGGACTTGCTCAGTCCGTCATTGATTTGCTGCTATAATAATAATAAATCAGGACCTTTTCACAGCTTGTCATCTAAACATTTAATCAACAAAAACACTGTCGCTTTAAAGCTTTCAAAAATGTCTATGAATCATATCTCGTAGTTCTCGTCTTGTCTCTCTTCGCTGCAGGACGGAGATTTAGGAGGTCTTTTGTTCCTGCAGCAATTAGACTTTATAATTTTTTTTTTCCATTCTGTTTAAATTATTATTAATTATGTTATTGATGAGCTGATGAGATTTTTGAATTTCCCCCTTAGGGGATGAATAAAGTACATTTAATCTAATCTAATCTAATCTAATCCAATCTCAATCTGTTATGTTACATCCCAGTAATACCTCCCATTTTTATCTGCTTTGTGTAAGTGTTTCTTACTTATTTGAGTGCAGATACCGTTTGAAAACATGTGATGAGGAATATGCCAGGGTAATACACTGGGCCAAAGTTTATCCTCAGTTGAGACAAAACCAAGTCTTGAACTGCTGTATTGAGCTGTAAAGATCTAAAAACCTACGATAAACTGTACTGGACAATTCATCAATAAATACGTTATTATGACACTTTGCTGCAGTTTGGATATTCATGCCTTCACTGCATACATTTAACTTAATATACGCAACTGTCTGTCGTGTCCATCTGTCTTTTCATTCCAGCAATATTTGTTATTGCAATGAGAGACAGGTCAATAGTAAAATAAATATGTAGAGCAGGCTTATTTGCCTCCGCATTGAGTTTGTAAGCCATGTTGACGGACCCTGATTGCCTGCCAAGTGTCTCATCTGACTGGCATGGAGCTTTGTTGCTCACTTCCAAAAACACAACTGACCACTCTTCATTAAAAAAGCAAATAGGAGCGCTCCCCAACAGAAAACCAATACTGCAAAACGGAGCCAATTCAGTTCTGAGCGGGAAAAAAAAAAATGTAATAGGCAGATATTATTACCACAGACAGCACTTCTCCCCTGATTCAACAAACAACACTTAGGCAAGTCAATTTACCTTAATTTCATTGGAGAAGAAAGCCAGGCTGCCAGGCTGAAGTCGCCGCTCGATGTGAATGAGAGCTCGTTAAATGATAATGGATGCGTGTAATTGCTAAAGTGCTGATTACTCCCCCAAAAAAGATTCTGTTTGTAGAGAATTTTCCGTTTCATTAAGCCACGGTCAGAATAATAACCTAACCATCTGTAGAGTAAGGACAATGGAGAAAACAAAAATCATATATATATGGAGACCAAATCTGTGTTTTGTGATGTTGGTGGTTGTTTTTGGTTTACACCCTTAATGCATTATTGCCTGGCTGCTCACTAACACCAACCACTTCTACTTCTGCTATCAAACACTTAGCAAGCATGCTTCAACAAGCATGCAAAAGCACAATGATAGAGAAATGTTATAACCATAAGTGTTTACTCATCATGCCGCATGGGACATTGTGAGCCAATGTGTTTTGTTTTTCAATGAACTGATTACTCTGAGTACATCATCTACTGCTTCTGTCTTTTTCTTTTTTTTCCTTTGTGGTCCCCTCTCTCTCTTGCTCCGTCTCTCTTAAGCTTTTTCTCATTGTGCAAGGGTACCTTCCTCATTTACTTGTGACAATAAAACAAGAACATGACTCATCCAAGATAAGACTGATGAACAGTGAGAGACTCTTATGGGCCAGAAAATGACAACCGTAAAGGCAGCTCTGCAGAGAAATTTCTGGTGGTGGTGTGTGTGAAGGAAAGCCCCCTATCATTTCCAATCAGCTGCTGCTTCTGCATGACTAATGCTGAAATGACATATATCATTGTCAGATAGGGCATGTTCACACAGCTGTTTCTTTCCTTTTTTTTTTAAATTTTTTTCCCAGAAAGATACACAATGATAGCCTCACACACACATGCACACTTCTGCACGCTGGCTCACTCTTATCTCGCTGGCTGACACCATTTTGCTCTCTAACAATCTTGCTAATTATAATTGTTAATTAATTCTCTGCCAGTGTCCTCATCAGGAGACTAATAACCTACATTTCCATTAATTAGACCTTCAACCCTTCGATCCCTCTCTCAGTCTCTCTGTCCCACAACAATCCACCCCTTCATCCCCTGCCTTTCTTCGTCTCAGCTTCCATGCTGCTCATGTCTCCAAAGGATCATCCAAAAACATGGACTGTGATTAATTTTGTGTGTGTAAAAGTGTATGCGTGTTTGTGTTTGTGACATTAAGGCAATGTTTACACTTAGTATTAAAATCCATCCTTAGTGATCCAGTCCCAGACGGACAGCCTTAAGAGGAGGCGTTAACACACCGAGGATGCATTTGAAGCCACATTAACATCAGATCACTCAAACCCAACAGCAGCTTCTTTTTCCTGGTGACTAGGTGGGCCTCAGTGAATTTTTGCGTCCCGCAGGTAAAATTAAGCAACACATTTGGTCTTTGCAGGTGCAAATTATGGAGCTGTTTATTTGCATGCAGGGAAGAAGAGCGAGATTCTGATGAGAAGTTGCCGATGGAAACAAATGCTAATGCCGGTGTGAACAGACTCACTTAGAGCTGTCCACTTGTGATCAGACTGGTCAAGACAGATTTTAATACCAGCTGTAAATAAGGCTTGAGAAACCAAAACATCTGTTCACAGTCTATTTACAGGCTATTGGGTCTTATTTCCAGCATGGGGATAACATTCCTAAGTCAATAAGTTTTATAATTGAAGAATTATTCTGACATATTGGAAAATGTGTATTGCTTACCAGATGTAAATGTTAAATTACTTTCTTTACCTTGTGATCTAAGTTGTGTTCAAGAAAGAGTTTCACAATGTGCTTCTCATTTTCAAAATACAACATCTCACATCCCAGTTGCAGCAAATGTGCAAGGCAAGATGTTCACCTCCTGTCAGGAAAAGCTTGCTCCAGTGCTTGGATCCACTTTGAAATGCAGAATGGAATTGGATTTCCAGCCCTGGTGCGTGAATTTTAAATATTAAACTGGTTTCAGCTACTGAATTGGCTTAGCTTAATATAAATATAAAAAAAGAGAAACTGCTTGCCTGACTTGTAGCAATCCTCTAAAGCAGTGATTCCCAAAGTGTGGGCCGCAGCCCCCTGGTGGGCCGTTGCGATACTGCAGGTGGGCCGTGAGAGGTCATTAAAATCCTCGATCTTTTAAAATATGTTTTTAATTACTGTAAAATATTAACGACATGATTTAGAAACATTAATAAGTAACAAAACAAACCAGTAAAGTGTTATACTATCACCATCTTAACTTAATATGACAAGTGTCACCTTATTTGTTGACCCCTTACATTAATGTCAGAACATAGCTTCTAGTCCTGGATGTTGATCACAGTTGTGATTGAAGGTTTCGGTGGGCCATGGAGATTTTTCACATTTCAAATTGGGCCTTGGTATTCTGAAGTTTGGGAATGGCTGCTCTAAAGTTCTTTAACTGACAGTCTGCATTTCCTGTGGATAAGATACTAACTTTTAAGAATGCTGACAATGCTCCCTTCTGAAAAGTTATTTTTTCCATCTTTCATCATCTTTCAATTACGTCGTAGAATTGTTTTTCTGTTTGTCTTTTTTTTTTCATGGTCATATTTCCAAAGCAGTTTGCATCTGCCAGAGGAAAAGCTTAAGTCAGTGATAAATTTTGAAGAGGAAGGGGGGGGGGTGTCTGTATTTTGTAAGTACTTTGGTGCGTTTTACTCTATTCCATGTTTGCCATGTTTTTGTGTCTTGCACAAAAGAACAATTTCACTGATTATCACATCGAGACTGTTGACAACTATGGAGTCAAAAGTAGTTTGGCAGCAGCATCATTAGCTTTTCCATTTTATTGCTGCAGTCCTTTTCCTCAATTTTGATGGCTTTTTACAACATTTCCCACTTCAACAACTGTTAACACAGCATTTACAGAACAAAAAGTATACATAACACAAAACATATATAGACAATGAGTAACTGAAGGACAACATAATCTATAGTGTTAGTACTATCAGATATATATTCTATTTGTTTTTGAATCTCTAAATGCCCCCCCCCCTCTCTGAGCTTCTGCATTTGCACTCTCCTTCCCAGTCACTCAGATCAGCTGACCAGCTGCTCCTGGACGTACCGAGGACACGGCGGAAGCTCAGGGGGGACAAGACGGTTGTAGCTCCCAAATTATGGAATTCATTGCCATTTCATATCAGGCAGGCTTCTTCTTTGGCCATTTTTAAATAATCTCTTAGGACCCACCTCTTCCACTTGGCTTTCAACCCAGTGTTACATGTTGATTTTAATTCTTTTTTTTAATTTAATTGTTTTCTTAGTTTATGTTTTTAGTTTGTATCTTTTACCTTTTTTTTTAAATATATATTTTACTCTGATCTTATTTTACTCCTGTGTTCAGCACAGTGGTTGCTGTTTTTTTTTCCAAGTGCTTTATAAATAAAGTTGGCTTGGCTACGGTGTTTACCAAACAGAGACACCCAGCTGTCATCTTTGTTGTCACAGTTCATCGTGCGATCCATGTTTAGACATTAGCTCCTGCTCCGAGTATAAGATGCGTGAAAGGATTTGAAGGGTTGAGACCATTTGCAGGAAAACGATAATGTCGACGGCATGTTCATCTGTTTTAAGTTGCTGTTTTCAAAGATTTTTATGCAACAGGAGTGGTGCACATTCATTAGCCATTAATTATGACCATCAACGAGGAATCAGGACCAGCTGAAAAATATTTCAGCCACATCCGATCATTTTTCATGAAGAGCCTGTCCTTGTGGTTCTCTGTCTTTGTCATTCAGGAAAAAAATTATACAGGCTTTTGGAGTAATGCTGGGTGCAAAGCTACTCTAGAGGTATATCACAGATGAAGATTAGGAGACGAGAGGGAGGATAGAAGGAAAATTACATCTGTAATAGCGTTGACTCCATCTCTTTTTGTATAAAAGAATGAAAACCAGGAAGTATTTAGTTCTCTATGTTATTAAAGCAGGTTATGAAGTAAATAACCTTGTGGCAGTGGTTTGTCCAGACTATTTTTGGCATATCAATCTTTATTAGATATTTTAAAAAAATCAATCTTTATTAACTTTATTAATCATGTAACATTTATAGGCAGAAAACTTTCAAGTTAATAAAAGAGGTGACACCTGCGGGTGTGTTCAGGCAGACAACCAAAGTAACATATTCTCACACATAATCCTTTATATTTCAATTCTGCCCACTAAGGTCATTGGTCAAAATGGTACCCACCTTTGCCTTGCCATTAAATGGACATTGGTAAAGCTACGTTGCTACTACTTCAAAAACCCGTGAAAATGTAGTCTTACCTTCTGGATTTTGGTGGTCGCTACCTCTCTGATTTTGATGGCACACTTCCTCAGTTGTTTGGAAGGAAAGCGATTGTATTCTGGAGTCCCTTCATGTGCCATGAGGGATGTTGCCACACCCCCAGGTGTACAGCTTGTGTATTTTTTCAATACTTCAGTCTTAAGTGTTGAAAAGCTTTGCAATGACTTTCTCACCCAGAAAATCCACCAAGGTCTGAAGGCAAAGTGTCAGTGTGACACATCCAGCCTAGGGTTAGGGTTAGGGCATTGCACAGGTTGCCTCCACGCCGAGGTGATGTGACACCACTCTGAACACTGCAAATTCCAGTCCCAGCTGCATCTCCAATAGACATGGAGCTCCCATCAAGCTCCTCTTTCCTCACTCTTTAAGAATTCGCACAACGAATATAGGAGGTGTTCACCTGCTCATCTCCACTGGGAAATCTCTGGGCCATTGGCAACCTTTCTGCGTACCAAAAACTAAATCACACTCCACAGCAGGAAAGTCTTAGCTGCACAAAGCTAATGATAAATAATAAACTGTCTGCACCTATGTAGCATCTTCTTAACATAGCTAATATACTACAAGGTGCTTTACAATGTGTGTTCACTAATTCACCCACTGAGACAAACTTTCCTGTTGGAGGATTATCTACTCCAGCCTCTGATCCATGACCGCTCCACTGTAGGTACTGTGGGGAGTAATGAAGTCGGAACCTAGAGTCAAACTATAAGTATTTGTTATAATAATAACAGTGAAACACATGAATTAATCTTAGTGTAGTGGAGTGGCTGAAATCTTACGATGCCTGTAAATTCATTCAGGCAGGCAACACAAGCAACATACTGTGCTCTCATACAAGCCGATGGAGTTCATTGGAACTGGCAACCGGAAGGAACCACCGCGGTCCGTTTCATTTACACCTACTTAGTTATTTTTTTCTATTTAAAGGAGCAAAGTAGTAATCATCATCTCTGTCTTGCTAACATATGCACAGCTGCCAAGCTTCCCACCACCACCCCAGCATCAACCTGTAGGCTGAGAGTCTTAGGATCAGGACAGGACAGAAAGCTGTTACTCATCACTCCCAGTATCTCAGTGTGGGTATTATTTGTGAAGAAGTGATGAGATAGGAGCTTGGGAGCTTTTTATTTTTCTCTAAATATATAACAATTATAATGGAATATGTATTGATCATTGCATTCATAACTGTATCAGGATGAGGCAGGTAGCGTGTTCATCTTTCAATCAGGCGTTTGATGGTTTTACAATGAAATTTGTGGACCACAGTGAGAGGGGAAAAACTGTTTTCATTTTACAATTATAAAATGGTAACATTACAAGAATAAAGTTGTTAAACGTTGTTGCCATTATCCTTGATTAGGATTTATGTTATAACCTTTGTTAATGATATTTGGCTTCATGATCTGGGTCTCTGTAAAGCGACAAGAGACACTATACAAATTTTCGGAATTGAATTGAATTGAATTGAATTGAATTGAATTGAATTGAACTGAATTGAACTGAACTGAAGTGAATTTAAAACTGACAGATGTGTAGCATGTTGTTAAGTTGTACTGAAGTATCATTTTCACAAATAAGGAAATACTTATTCACATCATCATCAGATTAACAACTTAAACAACTCACACTGGAAGATATTTTAGCAACAACTTGAAACTTATTTGTCGAAATAAAATGTAAGCCTTGTGGTTCACTTAGTATGTTGAATGGCATTGGGCCATGAAAATATAAAACTGTACACACACGCTAAGCTTATCTTAGAAGGTTTTACAAATTTTAAAAGCCAAGTAAGTTTCAAGCTGATGCTGGAACAGCTGTTTGTGCACATGAGTCTTTGTGGAGCCTGGGGGGTGTTGAAGGGAATCAATAGACAGCTATCGTCTCTCTTATGGAAACTACCCTTCCCATCAAGCTGAGCTGACCTGGTTTCAGCTTGGAGTGGAGCGGTGTTATCGTGGCGTCACTTTCCTGATCTCAGATCATTGAAATGCTGTGGACATCGTGCAACTGCACTGTTGCAGAACAGATCAACAGCGCTGTTTATTTTATGGGCCTGTTGATCCCTCAGTGATTCGGATCAGCTGGAAACCCCTGTTTATTTCCAAGCTTAGCTGTGCTTAACGGGCCATTTCTTGGAGTCTCCACCCCTGAAGTTCTTTTTTCTTTCACGCCGAACGATCCCTCTGCTCTCCCCCGTTCTCCTCCTCCCTTCTGGCACGGGAGGAAGTGGGAGACAGTTGGCACTTACTTGTCCATACTGTACTGACTGTGGCAAAATGGCAGCTTCTGTCTCATCCGTCCTCCTTCCTCTACCTCCCTCACCCTCTCCTGAGAGAAGTAACCCAGATTTCAAAATGAATCGCTGCCTATCCCCCTCAATCTTTCTCCTCTCTCTCTCTCTCTCTCTCTCTCTCTCTCTCACTCTCTCTCTCTCAGTCTTTCTCTCCCTCATTCTCTTTCCATCTCTCTCCTTCCTTGCAAAAACAGTATCAATCTTGGAAAGAGAATACCACCTCTCCATCTCGTCCTCCTCCTCACTCTGGCTTTGGGTTAACGGATATATGCTACTTCACTCTTCTGTCTTTGGTTCTTAGAAAGCTTGAAACTCTGAAATTGTGTGTGTTTGAAGTTATAAGTTTGTCCTTTTTTTTTTTTTACATTTTTGGGTTGATTTTTCTCTCCCAGCCAAACCTCTTGGCTTTTCTGCTTTTTTTCCCGTTCTTATTGTTGTCTTCTTTGAGGTGATCAGCTACAGGTGTGATACCTTAGTTTTTCATTTAAACTGAGCCAGACGTAGAGAGGAGCAGAGGAAGTGGGGAAAGCTGTCCTTTGGTCGGGACTTTCCTCCAAAATTACTACGATTTCAGGTACGCAGTCTTTTCTCATAAAGATCTTTGCACACTTTGCAAATATGCTTTTGTTGTTGTGATTTAACTAATTTTTTTTTTAGCACTGAGCAATTTTCCCTCATTCTCTTTTCATTGATTTGCTTCTGCTTAGTAGCTGAGACTCCATCATTTCACCACTTTATTTTTCTGGTATTGCTTTTTCTTTCTCTCTTTTCTCTCTGTTGGCTTATTTATTCAATCGTCAAATCTCTGTTGTGTCTCATTTATCATTTAGTGGTGTGCGGCCCTTGAAAACAAGCTTACTATCTAATATTTGCTGTTTTGCACTTTTCCTAGCAGATCTAATTCCCTGCAGATATATACACGTTATTCTGGTCCAAACTTTTCTGCGGAAATGGGTCTAATTGCTAATAAGGACAAGTAGGAAGATAGGAGAGGATGCGAGCTCTAATACTGGAGCAGCTGGTGTTGTTGACATGGCAACAGGAGGTAGTTGACACAATGACCAGGGGGTGGGTGGGGGGGTAGTCAAGGCTGGCAGAGAGCTGGAGATATAAGGGGTACAGCAGGATGGACGGCCAGAATGTGGGACACACAGTGAGCTGCACTAATTGTTTAGTGTCTCAGAGTCTCTTAGGAGACTTCTGTCTCTGTATGTGAATTAACCTCCCTGTCTCCTTCATTATATCTCTCCTTTCTCTTTCACAATCTACCTGTCGCTTCCCCTGTGCTCTTTCCATCGTTTTCTGCATCTTCAATCCGCTCCTCCGTTCTCGACCTTTCTCTTCATCACATCACCGCATCCCTGCTCTCTACCCGACATCCCATGTGCCTTTCATATAATTCCCGTCTCTACTATGATCTATTACGCTTTTCATCCATCCCCCATCGGTTTCTCCTCCTTGTCATTGCTTCCTTTCTGCCCTCTTCCATGTTCAAGGTCTTTTGCCAGGATAGCTCGAGGCCCTCCTGACTGACTGCTACCATCCACTCCCCTTCTCCCTCCTCTTCTTTCTCTGCTACATCCTCCAGGCAACATGTCCACCCCAGTCTCCCCCCCACCCTCTCTCTCCCCTCTGACACTGGCCTCCCCTACATCTGCAACCTCCCCTGGCGTCTCCCCTCTCCCCTCGCCCCCTCTCCCCTCCGCCCAGGGTGCCCGTGTTTCAGAGGAAGGGAGCGCTCAAACACAAGAGGATCGTTGAGGTGAAAGACCATCAGTTCACGGCCCGGTTCTTCAAACAGCCCACCTTCTGCAGCCACTGCACCGACTTTATATGGTAAAACACACACACGTTCTCACGTTGCAACACAATTACACAGAAACCACCCCCAGCAGTTCATATGCCGCCTCCTCAGGCATCCCACCACTCCATCTAGTGCTGACATTAACAATACTTCTTTTTTTTTTTTCTATTTCACCAATTCCAGCTGCCTGCTGGAGATAGTGCCCACACTGGCCTGATGTGCACACATAACCTCACCTCCACACAGCTGCCCACACTATGAAGAAGTTACTTTAGGAACCTCATGTACTGTATCACACATGCAAACATGCATAGAGAGAATTTCAGAGTATTCCACGCAAGCAAAACTTGGCAAGGAAATTAATTGTATTACTGAATATTTTTACACATGGTTGGAGGGCATAAAAATGCACATACAGCGATAGTGGAATAACTTCTTAGATCTTGAATTCAGTGTGTTACTTCCTTTTATTCTGGGTCCTCACAAAGGACAAGGGATTCAAAGAGAGGACAAAAATGAATTAGAATTGAAACAGTTTTCCAGTCCCATGTAGTCCCCTCACAGAAACACCAGTGTGAGGCCAAAGCAAGATCTATAGTGACACTACTGCACTGTGGGATTTTAAACCTGTCCAGATGCCTCCAAACATGAGAATTAGAGATTTTTATTAAACAAATGGTGGGCCCTTGTGTTTTTCCAGGAGTTGTGAAAATTTATTTTGTCTTGACAAGAAATGTAAAAACCACATACGTTGAGGTTTGTGGAAAGTGAGTAGTTACGAGAGAGTTCCGATTAATTTATGATATGCAGCCAAAGATAGAATTATACACATAATGTCTTGACCTCATAGCACGCTGTGGTCCTGCTCAGTCCAGTGACTGCATGGCAGACATGTGCGAGTCACTATGTGTGGAAGTGGCTGCATGTTTGGACATATGGCAGGCATGTGCCATATGCTGGTTGCAGGGTGCTGTATGTGCCAGCAGCCTCTGGGTATCTATCAGGACTTTTCTCCAGCTGGCTTTTGTCTCAGCAGCAATTGTGGCACTTAATTCAGGGTGAAAACTCTTGTGAAGGAAGCAGGATGGAAGCACTTACATGTATCACCATGAATTATGTCAGATTCATAAAAAATTAAGAGAACATAACAGGTTAGTTTTACTTTGCAAATGTAAATATATCGATTATTTATTTTTAGGTCTAAATGAGCTTGTTTTGTAATATTGTTTTGTGGAACGGGTCTTCCATATCCCTGTAAAAAAGAGAAAAAAAAATATAGTTGTTAATATACATCCTTTTTTGTTTTGTTTTTTTTTTTTTTTAAATCTCAGACCTGCAACATATTCCAAAAAAGGATGGTATGGTGGCAGATCAGATTAGTGCTAGTGAGGAGATGAAAGAAAAAAAACCTCTTATTTCAAACGTGATGTGAACAGGTGACTTGATGAAGATTAGATTGGATTAGAAAATTAAAGCAGTGTTCATGAAAAGTTGAGTCATTGTAAAGCAAATATTGTCATAGGTTTTCCATTTGTGGCAAGAACTTTTTTAAATGTTTAAAAACAAGAGTGCTCAAAGAAAGGTTAGAGAAGATTATTACATTTCTGTTTCTTTAGTGCATAATATTACTATATATAATTAGGGCTGGGCAAGTTAATGCGTTATTGTCGCGTTAACGCATTAATTTATTAACGCCGGACATTTGTTTTATCGCGCGTTAACGCAATGTTGCTCACATGCTTTTATTTTGAAAAGTATGTTACTGGCTGCTGCGGAACCGGAAAACAGGTAAACATAAGGAAAACTAAAACAGACACGGACAGCGGTAAAAATCCGTGTACTTTACAGTTCGGGTAGCAACTCAGGTAGCAATATTGACAATTCTGTCTGAAAGAAAAAAATTCTGGACTGCAACAAAACTTTCGCGTCATTCCTCCATGTTCCATCAGATCTGCTCCATGTGTTCACTGTCCTGCTGTTCTCTAGCTGGTTACTTGCAGTGTGGCTCCATCTAGTGGCACAGATGTGTAATGACAACTGAAAATCCAGTCCTCGATTATAAAATAAATTCAGTTCTGTGGCCCGTTTTTTTAATTTCGTATTTTTGATCGAAGTCTAAAATTGAAATATAAAAAAAACAGTTTTTTTTCTTTTTTTTGTGTTTGATTAAAAAACAAAAAACGTAATAAAATGTCACTTTTTAATTTTTTTAATTTTTGATTGACAATTGAAAATAGAAAGAATGAGTCATACACGGATTGGTAAACTTACAGAACTTTAACATGGACATTTTTCATTTTAAAGTTCTCCCAGATGGAGGATTTGACAGAAACAAGGTTATTTGTAACCAACTGCCAAGTTAGAATTCCCTGTTAAAAGTTTCTGCTGTTACCTCAGAAATTGCCTGTTTTAATGTTCTGATTGTGCTGAGCCACAATCATTTTGTTTATAGACTTTTTTTTTCAATTCTTTATAAAAACAGGATGACATTAATGCCCTGGCAGTGGCAATAAGCTTTATTTTATTTTACATATTTTAAGATGAGATTTACACTAAATATGTGTTACTGACAAGATGATGTTAAAAGTGTTTGAACAACAAATGTTATGGCACTTAAGTTCATATGGCAGCAGAACATTTAAATAAAAGTGCACTTTACACTACTTTTGAATTCATTATTTGATTTTGCATAGACAATGCGATTAATCGTGATTAATCAGGGAAATAATGCAATTAATCGTGATTAAAAATTTTAATATTTGCCCAGCCGTAATATATATTAGGGGTGCAACGGTACTCTGTAAAATACCGAACCGTTCGGTACGACCTGTATGGGGCAATACGCTTTTATGTCCCGCGGTATTTATGTTCCAATAACTTTGCATTGGACTTGCACGTGAGCGTGCGTGACTTTTAGGCAACAGGCCGCCACTGCATGTCAATGTCCACTCGCCTCTGCTCGCTCACAGTGACCAGCCGATCACACTTTGGCCGGTTGGCTGCAGCTCATAGACGCAGAACAAGAAAAAAAAAACAAGCAGGCATGGCCAGCGGTAGCGGAGAAATTGGAAAACTTTTTTTAATCACCGGTGTGGGAGCATTTTGGTTTTGCTGTTGAATACACCGGCGAGGGAGTGAAAACAGTTAACAGTTAACAGAACACAATCTTCTACCTCCCTAAACCCGGATCTTACCTGCGTAAGATCCAGTTGTTAACAGTTGTGCGTCTTGCCGCAGCTTATGTGCTTTTTAAAATACTGCAGAACGAATCGATGGATGCGCATTCATGCCACAGCTGTACAGACTGACGTGTCTGGCTGTGACTATTCCCACATCCACCACAACTGCTGACCAGACATCCTCTGACCTCAAGAGAATAAAAACGTATGCAAGTAATACGGTGATGCGTAATCGAGAGGTAGAGCTGTTTGTCCACATCCACATGTGACCAGGTGGACGCACATTTATTCCATTTGGACGCGCTCTTTTATGCGCCGACATGCGAGTTGCACTTTCCCCAATCTCTGTATCTTGCGATCCTGGGTTTAGGGTAGTGGGTGGTCTGAAACTGTTCTGAATCCGTACTTGGAGACATCAGGTATGGGACATCACGCAGTGGAAACATGTACTCTGGTCAGACAGTTCAGTATTTCAGATACCTTCTTTTGGGAGAAATGAGCACCGTGTGCTCCAGACAAAAGACACACCATCCAGATTGTTCCTGGCAACTGGACCATCCAGACTGACTATCCAGGGTCTGTGATAGCATGTGGTTGCAGCAGTGTCCTTGATAAAGTTCATTTACACTTCTGGGATGGCAGCATTAATGCAGAAAAGTACTTTGAGATTTTAAAGCAACATATACTGCCATCGTTACAACATATTTTCCAGAGGCGATGCAAAGCACATGTTCTGCACACATTACAAAGGCTTGACTGAGGAAGAAGAGGGTACAGGTGCTCGACTGATCTGGCTGTAGTTCTGACCTGTTCACAGTGGAAAATGTGTGGAGAATACTGAAATAAAAATTGCAAGTGTTGCAAAACTTAATCTGATAGCAGAAAGACAAATTATGGACTGAAATGCTTCACAAAGGAACTTCTGTCATTTTTAGAAGGTCTCCCTAAGAGACACCTGGATAAGCTGCTTTTTCTACTTGGTGACTTTGTTATTTTATCTTCCTTAAGACTCTTTTAATCACCTGTGCCATGATGTCGACCGCTGCTCTGTCAGCTAAATTCATCATTGTTCATGTGCGATGTGCTGCTGTAAGCGCAATTTGTTGCAAGAGACAATGAACAACAATCCAAACTTACCAGCGGCGGAACATGTCACTTCCGGGCCGGAGGCGGGACACATGACCGGGCCCTTTAAACCCAATAAAGCTTGTGATTACATCGTTTTATAACATACACATGCCCACAACAGCGGGACTGACAAGCATTACTACATTTTTGACACATAGCTCAAAGCATTTGATAGTAAGAGTTCAACACCACGAAGAGCGACCATGCCATTTTGAAATCAATCAAACCTGTAGTATTATGGAATAATATATTGTCTAAAATGTATTTGGCAGTATTCTCAATATCGGCGTAACGTCACGAACCATGCTATCGGCCTTGGTTACAGCGCGAAGGGGCAAACAACATTGGAGCGATGTATGAAGCCAAATTGGATTCGCTAATTCGCTATTTTTCCGATGTGTATCATCAGTGTTAATATTATACTAGAATAACGCAGTGGTAAAATATTGCTACTGGGGATCTGCAACAGTGACTCGAAGTGTCCAGAACGTTTGGAGGGGACATTTTTATTTTCTTTCCCAAACCAAAACAAACGCTGGAGAATGCAGGCTTTGGTTCAGTTGTGTGTCCGTCCACACAAGCAACTGAACGTGGGAAAAGTTACACCTACAAGTTACACCTACAAGTTACACCTACATTTACTCAAAGGTAAGTTTACTTTGTTTATTAGATGATTGATTTAACCACCGTTTAGTAAAAGTAATTATATGGTTTAGCAGCAGGGAGGGTGATGAGTTCTCTGTTAGCATTAGCTCTGGTCCAACACCAGAGCTATGTTAACATCAGACAGTCGCAGCATTGTATTAATATAATTAATAAAGTGACGTTAACATCACTAGCCTCACATTATACCTAACAAAATAAATATCCAGGGCCATATATATTTGTAGACAACGAGGCAGGCTTATAGGTGGCTAGCGAGCTCTGGTCCATAGTGGAGAAATCATTGACACTGTGGACCAGAGCTAATGCTAACGGAGATATGTTTTCATTCATCACCCTCCCTGCTGCTAAATCATAATACTTTTACTAAATTATTCCCTTTCCCTTGGGAAAGGAAATAAAAAATGCCCCCTCCAAACGTTCTGAACACCTCGAGTCACTGTTGCAGGTCCCTAGTAGATATATTATGGAGTCTCTCGACAGTCACTTGGGTCAGCAGCTCCAGCAGACAGACCTAGCATTTTTTTTTTACCGGACCTCAAAGATCTATAATGGGGCCTCCCCAAACACGTCAAAATATTAGATTTAAACATAGAAATTAAAAACTAAAATATCTTGAAAAAATCCGATTTCTTACCTGTTACAAAGTGTGCTGAACAAACATACGCGTAGTCTGATTTGGGCACCCATAATTTCCCTCGAGTATCTTCGTCTGCTCTGTTAATAGCGTGCAGCTATTTTCTTCTTCTTTCAAGCTCAGTAGCCTCGCTAGGAATCATATAAAATGACAAAAGCGACTGGCGAGCAACATTGTTGGTGCAGTTGAACACACAACAGTTCTTCACCATCTTTCCTTCTATTGTAAACTGCACGAAATCAGACAGAACAGGCACAAAATGCTAAATGCATCGGCTTCGCCAGCAACAGTGAGCAATTGTTTGCCCCTTCGGACTGGGTTCTATGGCCCACAGATGCCAGTGGCCCGGATGTTCGTGATCGAGAATGCGGTTGTGACGTCACGCAGGAGACGCACCACCGTTATTGTTGTAGTTGCTACAGAAGTGCCGATTTCTCCTGATGTGTTTCCATTGCTGTTAATAAATACCAACTCCGAGCACGTGGCTGTACGAGCCTTTTTGCAAGAGTAACCTGACAAAACCGACATGAAATCTAACAAACCATAAGAACAACAAAATCATTAGGCTACTTGGCCCCTAATAATAACGTTAGGTGGTCGGGCTACTCCAATAACAACCACATCAACAGTTTACAACTAACTCATATGTTGTTTTCAGTGACAGTGATTGTGAGAAAAATGTAAATCTGGCTCCCTGACCGTGGTGCCAGTTTTGGTGGGCTTGACTCGCTGCCAACAATGTCAGGTTCATTTCCAGGAGGATATGTATCCAGCTTTTTTAGTTTAGTCTTTTCCTGCGCTCTTTTTTTCCTTTTCTTTGCATTTTTTGCTCCACTTTTATGCTTGTATGAACTGTCACTCAATATTAGATTAATCTGTTATCCATCTAGTCTGCACCACATAGACTCTGTTGACTAGTGACTGATGATGACGCTGATAAACAGCTGTTGATGACATTTTACCCAAAATACATTTGGAGATCTTACCGGTGATCCACTTGTAAATGTGCACACTATAAAGTTAACTGTGAGAGTGAACATGAAGCCAGCCATGCAGCACAACATTTATTTCACTGTGTAGAAACCTACATGACCAAAGTCAGTCTTAAATTTTTTTGACCAACCATGAGTCATTCTGGCTGGGGAAACCTTTATATATAACCTCATAGCGCATATGTTATCCACAGAAGTTGTATGCAGTAGTGCGCAAGGTGTGACTGATGCCTGAGGAGAGGTCTGTTTCTTTGCCTTTCACCGGGCCCTCCTGGGCCCGGTCTGGGGAGTACTGCCCCCCCAGACCCCCCTGAAGCTCCGCCACTGAAACTTACTCTGGTTGGCTTTTGTTTATAGCACAGACAGAAGACAACACTCCCTAAAAGTAAGTAAATATTCCTTTAAATGAAACAAAATGGATACTGTAACATGAAAGAAGAGTTTAATGTGCTGCTTTAGTTAATATGAGGAGAAATGGCAACATTATTAAGCGTTAAAAGAACTTAAGGTCCTCGTTGCACCCCAGGTTTGAGTCTGGGCCGACTTCCCCCGCTGGCATGTCATCCCCTTCCCACGTTCCAGCTTCAACATGTTGCTTCCTGGTCACTTTCAATATTGGCCAGTAGGGCCCAAGAAATCGTTGGTGTTCCAGCTTCTTTTGGAAGGTGTTGCAGGCCTGAAATACAAAAATGGATGTGTATTAACAAGAAAGATGGAAAATAGAGAAATAACTTGGGTTCATACTGGGTGCATTGAAATAAAAATCAAAGTCATTGTAAGAGTCACAAATTCATTTTTAATGTGTTTTTTTTTTTTTTTAATAATTTCCAGCATATTCTGATTTGGAGTTGAGTATTAGTCACTTCCAGCTCTACTTGTGAGAATGTCATGTTGATGATGAAGAACTTAGATGCCAGCAGAAAGGAGGAACAAATACCAGCTGGAGGAAGGAGAGTCTCATTGGTCACATTCATCTGTAGGAACAATTAGTTCGTAAGAAAAAGAAAATTGCAGGTGTAAAATGGTTTACCGCCAACACAGCTGCAGCTGGTGATCCTCATCATTGCAGGAATCAGGCCCTTTACAAAAGGAACCACATGTGGGTGACTCTGATAACTCCAGTTCTATACGCAGGTATACTGCAGCTCCTCAACATCCTCAATATGACTCATGACCTTCAAAAAAGTGATCACTAGTTCTTCTTCATCTCATAGTTTAAGTAAGGACTTCAGGTTGTTCAGCAAATTCTGGCATCCAGGGAAGATGCACCGTGTTTGACAAAGGCAGCAGCATAGACTAGATGTGAATGTTTTTCACTCATTAGTAAACAGTCTGTGGGCAGTGGTCAGCCAGCTCCATGCCAGATGCTCTGATAACATAATTAGCTAATTTGTTGGGAATAGGGAAAGAAACAAACAAACAGAAAAACACAAGAGACAAGCAAAACAGTTTTATCAAAACGCTCCACCTCTACTGCTTGGCCCAACATAATTCCCAGTCTGTGCACACGCAAGCGAAAGTAATATGTTAATATTTAATGTTGTGCTGTACGTCCAGATACACAGTATTTTATACAGGTACAGGCAGACTAGTGAATTAATCTATTAGTTATTTAACACGGAATTGGCTGCTATTATAAATCATGTTCGAATCACTTACAAACCAAATCAATCAGTCGATTGGAAGAGACATCAGTGAGCAGATTAATCAATAATGGGTGTGATTACAATCATATTTTCAGTCCTTCTTTTTCTTGAAAACAATTCCTTTTATAGTGTCCTTTTCACATTCATGGATTCAGATACGTCCTCCACAGGTCCGTCTGTTTTAGCTTTTTATTTGGGGAGCCTGGGAAGTTTTCACGTCCATCATTAAATTCACAGTGCAGCAGAGCGAATCTGTTTCTTTGCAAGCAAAAGAGAAAAAAGAAAAGCCCTTCTGTTCCATATTTGGTTGTCTAATGCTCCCTGCTGGTCAAAAAGGAGAACTGGCCGTTTATACTTCCACCTAATCCTTCGACCGCAGGACTGCAGAATGAGACTTCTGTTGGATGCTGATCAAGGATCAGATCGCCACCTGTAATGCCATCTTTAATGATCGCGTGAACTGTCTGCAGATGGGGCGTTTATGGTCAGTTTCCTGTGAAGCCAGAGTTATTGTAGAGGAGCTGTCTGCGGAGCCTCGTTTGTCTGACTTTCTAAACCCTCTAATCAAACTTTATCCACACCAGGGAAGCTGCTGAATGGACACTTTAGTCAATCAATAGCTTTAATTATTCAATTAAAGCTTTAAGGACACACTGGAAATCTGCCAACATTAATGCCTGGAAACAGCAGAATTGCATCTGTGTGTGCACGTACTTGACCCCATCACTAGTGTCCCTTAGAAAAGGAAGACACTCAGACTTCACAGAAAATGATTTTGCTTGTAAGTTGTTTGTCTGTAATGCTGAAAATTGTAGGTTTTTCTGTCCTTTACGAGACAGAGTTCATTCTTAGCTTATTCCTACATGTGTGCATGAAATGCTGCAACAACTTTAACTACATATTAGATGCAAAATATTCCACTTCTTCAAAGAGGAACTGAGGACTGTTTTTGTGTCCTAATCCATGTGCCTTTCTCATTCAGGGGCATCGGCAAACAGGGCTTCCAGTGTCAAGGTAGAGATAAACCTGCTGTTTTCATTTGCTACAATTTTTAATCTTTCCAGACATGCTGCATTTCGTTGCACAACCGATTGAAGATCCTCTCCTCTGTTTTAACTAGTTTGCAGTTTCGTGGTCCACAAAAGATGTCACGAGTTTGTGACCTTCACTTGTCCTGGCTCTGTGACGGCCCCCAGACCCGATGTGAGCGTGTGTGTCAGTGCATCATCACGGCACTTTCACTTTTGCTTTCTGGTTTTCCGTCTTTGCCCGGATTTACAGTGTCATTGTCATAGTTACCCATCCGCTCATCGTCAGTGACACATGTGCATGACTCATCCTTCAACCCATGCTGCCTGTACACGGCGCAGCCTTGTCTCATCTGTGACGTTTACTCACGTCAAGTACAAGAACTCTGAGATGCAGCGGGTTGGAGATAGAGGGGGGGGGGGGGGGATAAGCAGGTGGAGGGTGGGAGATGCTGATAAGAGTGAGAATGAGAGGAAGGAGAGAGCATCAGACTGCTCAGTCCTCCTCTGAGTGGCATCTTAGGGATTTGAGGGGAAATTTGTGTCATCTTAATGCCATCTTTTTTTCCCGTGAGCATAAAAGAGAGGGGAAAAAAAGCAATCTTCCTTCAACACTGAGGTCAAGGGGAAAATGTGTGTTTGTACATATGTCTGTGCTGACAAAGTGAAGGATGAAATAGTGAACTGAACACACGGAGCAATAGAGTTGAAAACAGTGACTCAGGGTAAAGAGGTAATGAATACAGTTTGTGCATGAAGCGTGTTAATGGGGTGATCAGATGAGCTTGAGAGAGAGATTTGTTTTCTTTAAAAGTGTTTCAGACTCTTTGCAGTATATTAATGAACACATTTGGATCCAATGTATCTCCTCAACCTGGAAGAAATTTAACTGGCTTGTCCATGGCTCCAATGAGGAAAAAGAAGAAGATAATAAGAAAATAAATGAGTTTATACGAAGACAATAAATAAAAGAATGAGTAAATGGGAAAGCATTTTTTTTAATGTAAATCATAAAAGAATATTGAAAGAATCGTGCTCTTTATCTGCTGCACCAAATGAAAAGTCAGAGAACAAAAAAAAAAAAAAGTCAATACAAGCTTTATTAATATCATGCACTTTATTTTTGGCCTAGTGGTACACTCTTTTAATACCACAAGAGTATGAAGAGGTGCACGCCGAATCCTTTGGTCCTTTTTTATAACAAAAATGGAGGGGTTTGTGGTTGTATTCTATAACTTTATCTGATGAAAGCGGATGGTGGGTAAGGTAGCTTAACATGTCACAGTTTTAACTTATCTATGTGTATTAATTGTTTTTGTAAAGGAGGAGGGATCACAACTTAACAAAGACAGGATAGGACCTATCCCAGCAAACACCAAGATGAGGTCCTGCTTTGAGAATAACCAGTTAGAATGTTCACAAAAACATTCAAGCAATTTATCCAAATCCTAACAATATTAAAATAAATAAATAAATAAATAATTTATCTCTTACAGGAAGTGTAGCTGCTGTATGTTCAACTGAAACTCTTAACTTAGTCCTTGATGCAGTAAGAAGTGTGATTTTTGTTTATTAATTTTTTTAATTTAGTTAGTGTTTCTTTCTCACAGAAAAATAAATAGTCAAAAATTGATTTTGGTGGATAAAGAAAATATTAAATAATCATACAACAAATGTGATTCATTAAGAGGAAGAAGAAACTCATTCTCAAACTGGTACAAATTAGAAAGAAAAAGAGAAGAGAATAAGGGGAACTGAATGAAAATATTGAGAATTCAAGTATTGACAGCTCAGTAGCTCAAAGTATTGACAGTATATAAATAGTATATAAGTAATACATACAAAAATAAACACCTCTATAAATATAAAAAATAAAATGTTTTTAATTGTCCTTTCATATTAAGCCATTTGTCATTTTCGTTAATTTTTGCTTAATTGCATGTGTATTTCTTAATTTGGTTTCTTATTCTTTTCCAGATGTGTGTTTGTTTTGTTTTTTTGTGGCGTTTCTGTCCACATCTCTTCACGGCATCACTGCATGAACCGCATGTGTGGAAATGTTGTGGTTCCCGTTTGTGTCACTTCTCAGTGCCGACTGTTTTCTGTTTTATTCCAGGACCTGAAGAGTCAACACACATTCAAGGTCCACACATATTCCAGTCCCACATTTTGTGACCACTGCGGCTCGCTGCTGTACGGCCTCATACATCAAGGCATGAAATGTACCAGTGAGTTTCTCCTCCCACCGTATTAATGGGAAGCGCAGCGGGGTGGTTCTTGGAGTATATTAATCGTCTCACAGGGACAAAGATCAAGTCACACAGAAGAATCCTTTATTCACTAAGCATACCCTTTAAACGTACAGGAACGGATCTCTGCATCTATAAGAAATCCCACCGACTATTCACCGCCCTGGTCCACATTTCTTAACTTACAGTCACAAAACAAGCTGTTAATCTTTTGGTCTCAAGCTGATGCCCCATACGCAACATGATGGAGACTCACATCTCATCAGAAGAAAACAAAGATCCCAGATACAAATTATTTCTGTGTGTGTGTGTGTTGGTTTCATATCCATAAATGGATACGTTTTTACAAATGAGCTCATCACCTTCTTGTAGAGTGTCACATGGGGACACTGACTGTCCCTGGAGACTTGGAGGAAACTGCTGAAATGAGCTCCTGTAAAGCATCTTTTCAATATTTTCATTTTCCTTCCAGACACATTTTGTTGCCAAACAGTGATATTTTAGGTTAAACACCCTAGTTTTTAGTCTTAACGGTTTGAGAAAAAAGTCTAGACGCTGAAAACACAGGGCCATAGTATCACTCTTCTTCACTTCCGCTTCATAAGAAGGTGAACAAGTGCATTTTTCTGGTGTTTTGTAAGAGTTACCATCTTATCTGTCCCCTCGAGCAGATTCACTTTCAGTTATAAACAACTCCACAGTTTTGAGCTTTAAAATTGAACAACCTTGGGCTCTATGGATAAGAGACATTTGGGAAAACTGTGAAATGTCAGCAAGTCTTCTTATCCTTATTATCAGCTTATAGTGAGACTGGAAAAACTGACACTGATATTTTCACCTTATCCAAACTGGGAACAACAGATTCATAATAACGAGTCACTGATACTCATAGCACTGGGTCTGTTTTGGGACAGAAATGAAGCACGGCAAAAACTAAATTCATTTAGTCACAGAACTTCTATGACTATAAAAGACATTGGCTGTGTTTTCATAACAAATTCAGGCAGATTTGGTGCAAGTTCAGGAGCGAAAATTCTGCTTTCTGGCACAAGTGCTTGTGTCCGTTCATAGCTGTTGTTTCATGTATGTTTGTGTGACGAGGCTGTGACATGAACGTCCATCGGCGGTGTGAGACCAGTGTTCCCAGTCTCTGTGGTCAAGATCACACAGAGAAGAGAGGAAGAATCCACCTGACCGTCAGAGGAGACAAAGAGGACGTCTACGTCACAGGTGAGAGGAACCGCCGCACAGTGGCAGGAGGGGTTTCAAATTTGAAAAAACGTGGCTGCCTAAATAATGGATTTCTCTTCTTTTTGTTTACTGTTCTGCTTTCTCTTCAGTGCGGGAGGCTCGCAACCTGATGCCCATGGACCCAAATGGCCTGTCAGACCCGTATGTAAAACTGAAATTGATTCCAGACCCAAAGAGCCACAGTAAACAGAAGACCAAGACCATCCGTTCAACACTCAACCCTGTCTGGAATGAGAGCTTCACCTTGTGAGTGCTTGTGAAAAGTGATCTGTAGGTGAATGTACAAGATTTAAGAAGTTGAGAAAGCTCAGTTTTGTGACATATAGATTTATATAAATTCAATAGATTGAATTCAGTGGAAATAAGCTCATCCATGATTTTGTGCATTCTTGTTTCTCCTTTTGGTTTAAATTTGTGTGCTGGTATTCTCCAGCTCAGTCCGTGGTCACCAGTGGGACCGGCGCTTGTCTGTGGAGGTGTGGGACTGGGACCGGACATCCAGGAATGATTTTATGGGAGCGCTGTCATTCGGCGTCAGTGAGATCTTCAGGCGTCCTATCAGCGGGTGGTTCAAGCTTCTGGCCCAAGATGAGGGAGAGTACTACAACATTCCTGTACCAGACCCAGACCTGCAGGTAGGAGGTGGTCTGCTGCGCTCTCTATATAAGGCCATCAGGTAGATCTAGATCAGCTGTCGTGTTGGGGGGGAGGGGGATATTTTTCCACCAAAAATTAGAAGAGTATTTTACTTTTCAGTACGCTAATGGACATTTCTCTTTAGTCTACATTTGATAAACAACAGGTGCCACTATTTGAGAAAGAAAAAAGACTTGGAAGATTTATGTTGGTGTTGTGGCTAAATAATTGGCTGATGCATTATACTTAGTGCCCCCCCCCCCCCCCCCTCCTCTGTTTCTGTCTGTGTCCAGCAGAGCGCAGAATTGTTCCTGACTGTTTTCTAAAACAGCGGGTAGGAGTGGGGGCCGCTGCTCATGTTTTATGTCTGTGTATATGCTGGACTGCATCCACCCATTCATCTTACAGTCATCCCATTCTGATTCTCCAGGAACCACAGCCAGAACCGTCGACATCCCCTTTGCCTCAGGGGATGCCTGTCTCGGTGCCGGAGCCATTCCCCGTGACCCTGGCCCCCACACCTGTCTCATCCTGTCCACCCATCCACACACCAGGTCCCAGCAAAGTCAAAGTGGGCATTCTCGACTTTAACTTCCTCATGGTGCTGGGAAAAGGCAGCTTTGGCAAGGTAACCATGGTAGTTTCAGAGATAAAATGTCACCCTCTCTACACACAGTCAGCACCTCTGATCCAGTAGCCATAGCTGATGTCGAAGGGGCTGTTCATGCTGAAAACAACGATTTATTCCTGGCTTTCGTCTATAGTCTTGACCTTCAAGTGGCATTTTGTGCTGCTTCTCCTGGAGAGAAGGCTCCACTTTTACTTACGTGCTTGTTGTTTCTCCTTCTACTGCCAAATGATTCACTTAACCCATAGATTGTTTCGTGTTGTCAGCACCGAGTAGCTCAGGCTGGCCAGCCGTCCTACGAGCCACACGGGCAGCCCTGGACGTGTTCATTTCATGGGAGACTGTTCTCCATTTTTCTCTTTAATTCCCCAGTAGATAAGGAAGTAATGAAGGGAAAGGAGTTTTGAGTCTTGCCTCCTCCTCTGAAATCCTCCTGTGTTGTTTCATAACTGTCCACAGAGGAGAGTCCACAGAGGACAGAAGAAATAGACTTGACTTACGTAAGATGTGAGAAAAAAAAAAATGACCTAGGAAAGGAGAGACAGACCCCGGGGCTGCTGAGTGAGGAAACGTGAGACAGAGACTGACAGGCATAGAAAGAGGGGAGGACTGATCTGCAGAAAGTGACAACATGCCCCAGAGGAAATGGGATTACCAGGCCGGAAATGAAGAAAACTACATGCGTGATAAACGAAAGCACAATGAGCCCAACTTTCACGTTTGTAATCACAAGGCAGAGTCACAGAGGACGGCAGGGCTTCTCTCAGGGACTGGCAGTTCATCAATAGCCCTGCATAGTAAATGCACACTCACAGTCTTCCTCAAGAGCCCATTTTTGCAGTCACGCAGATTTTCAGAATATGAAATCTGTGTGTACTATTCACTGCTATTTGAAAGTGAAATGAGATCCTTTATCTCCAGAAGCCTGTGACCCTCCCGGTGTATCCGAACGGGTTGGCAGGACAATTTTACAGTATTGTTGTCAGCATTTTCGAGTGCTCTTGATCAAATCTTTGGCATGAGGTGTCATGTGGATCTCATTGAGGGGAAAACTATAGCATCATTAGCAGCTACCCTCCAGCAGCCTATTTAACAGGAATGTGGAAATATCCTTTGAATGGGTTTTTAATGTCTAATGATAAGATTTCCATTTATGCCATTAATGTTTTGGGAAATATTGAGGCCGATCAGCTTTGATTAAACATTTTATTCTGATATTTAATCATATCAGAGAAAATGAACACCCAGCTAGAAAAAACTTCCTAATTTTTTTTATTTAAGGTTTATGAATTTTTAGTGCCTTAAGCTCCATCTTCATGTACCAGAGAAAACAGCTGCATGGGCTCAAAGGTTTTCCATTACGTTCACCTCTATTTCCAAAAAAACAGTTTTGTTCTTTGTTGCAAAAATGTTGGATTTTTGCTTCATCAATCAATACAGTACAATTTCTAAATTGCAGTTTGCTTGCTTGGACAATATTTTGCAACCCTTTGGCTACATTTGGAAGTGCAGAGACAAGAATGTTTTTGGTTTGTTTTTTTTCCTGATGGCTTTTAAGTAAACATTTTCATCAAAAGACAGTGCACTACCACTTAAGACAAAGTCTTCCTGAAGGCCTTTTACATTCAAAAGGGTTTTTTTCTAATTATTTTCTTTTGTGCTGAATAGTTCTGTGAGCAGTTTGCGTTGAAAACACTCTCGTTCTTTCAGACTTGAACCCCTTAATTCCTCATTCCTCGTATTTTCATAATTGCATTAGGTATTGAGGCAGCAGCTCGATGAAAGCATTTTGATATCTTCTTTGTGCCTTCCCCTGCTTTGTGAGCATCAGTTGCTGGTAGTTTCAGTTTTCACAGGGAGCTGGAGAGGCCCGTGGCCGCTTATTGTTTGGACAAGCTTTGAGCAGTATTTACATAGCTCGCTGTGCCCTTTGCAACTGATGACTGCGAATGAGCCAAAACCCTAACAAAATAACAACTAAAGCCCCGAGGGCTTGATACAAAGCATTGGAAAGCTCAAAAGAGCTGCCCAAACTTGTGCATGTTGTTGATTTTCTTGTTTCCTTTGAGAAAACTCTGAAAACCAAAGATAATGTAGTCCGAGTTAAAGAGAATGCTTCACCTGCTTATTCTCTTTAACGTCTAACTAACAACATCAGTTAATCATTCACACTTCACCATTCACAGAAGAAAAACTATCTCCAGGCCTTTGCATGGATCTGCACTGTAACTGTGCCTTAAAAGCACACTGGTTTACTAAGACTGTAGAACTAATTTCTCCAAACTAGATCACCTTGTCACTCATCACACATTGACCTAAAAAACAGCCAGAACTGACAGCATCACGATACAGTATGTGCCTGGTCCTTCTGTCTGGAGAGACGAATAAAGCTTGAGCGAGAGGCGCATTCACTAATGTTTAAAACTGTTGAGCATGTTTGTGGTCAAGTAATAAAATAATAATAATAAAAAAAGCTGCTGCTGGGTTGATGCAGCCTCCTGTTGAGTTAACTGAACCAGAGTGAATTTTGTATCAGAATCTGCTTTTTTTTTTTTTTTTTTCCCCATGCCACGCAGTCAATAAATGGATCTGTGCATTTCAAAGACACACTTTCTCTCATTTATCATTCATGCTGAGGCAACTTTCTCTTCTCTCGCCGTTGCTGCACAGGTGCTGCTGGCAGAGGAGCGAGGCAGCGAGCGTCTGTTTGCGTTAAGGTCCTGAAGAAAGACGTTCTCTTCCAGGACGAGGACACCGAGAGCGCTCTGGTGGAAAGGAGGGTTCTGGCGCTGGCCTCTCGCCCTCACTTCCTCACATCACTCTACTGCGCCTTCCAGACCGAGGTGAGTGCATGTCTGTGTGTGAGGTAGTTGTACGGCTCCTAAATGAATCCACATCGTTTTCATTAAGCTCCTCATAACAGGTCTGACATTTTGGCTGCATAATTCAGCAGTCCTTCCAGTCCAGATTGGGTGAATTTTGTTTAAAGAAGACATATTATGCCCTTTGTTCAAAAGTTTAGAAAATGCCCTGCGGTATTAATAAGAGGTCTGTGTCATGTTTTTGCCGTTGTAGTGCTCTTTTAAGAGGAAAAAGCACCTCTTTTAAAACAAGTCTTTAAAGCTTTGCTCTCACCAGCCTAGTTTTAAGGCTACTCCCTTTACTCCTATATCCTGATTTTCATCTTGTCTTTGATTCTTTTTTTCAAGCACAGAAAATATGTTCATTTATTTCTTCAAAATGCCTTATGTTAAAGTATAAACAGAGCTCGCCTAATGTGTATTTTGTTTGTGCAGGACCGTCTGTATTATGTGATGGAGTATGTCAATGGAGGAGACCTGATGTTTCACATTCAGCAAGTTGGGAAGTTCAAAGAGGCTCATGCAGCGTACGTAGTCAGACAGCGTATACCTTTAATCACCGCTCTCATCTACAGTAGTCTCATTTCCTGCCTGTCTTTTATCTTCTGTTCTTTTACATGAACCCTCATCTCCCAGCTTTGTTCATAATACCTGGTGTCTCATGAAAGTTATCAACTAGAGAACAAGACCTTTTCTCTCTCTCCCTCCACATTCTCCTCCCACTAATCTAATTCTTTTATCAGACTCTCCTTTCTCCTGGCTGTTCATCCAATCAACAAACTTTGATCACTCATCTAAAACAAATTCTTACCTTGTTGGTTTTTTTTCTTGTTTTTTTTTTTTGGTCTTTCTTTCTTCATTTTGCTTCCTTTCATCTTTTTTGGTTACTCTCCGCTTTCATCATCTTCTTAAGCTCCTTCTCTTCTTGTCACCGTCTTCTTTTGAATCATCTTAAAAACTCCCAAATGTTCTGAAATATAAAGCAACCAACGGAGATCTTCCCTTCTCCTCCTCCTCCTCTCTCTCTCTCTTCAGATTTTATGCAGCAGAGATAGCGGTGGGCCTCTTTTTCCTCCACAGCAAAGGCATCATCTACAGGTAACGATGAGGGCTGCTCATCTAACACAGTCTGACTCGGTGCTGTCATTGCAGAACATAGACGTGACACAGATTTATCATGTCTTTTGTGACTAATGACTGTTATAAAGATGTTATCTATCAAAATGATTCATACCTCTGTGATTTATTCCCCTCTTTCTCAGGGATCTGAAGCTGGATAATGTACTGCTTGACAGCGAGGGCCACATAAAGATAGCTGACTTTGGGATGTGCAGGGAGGGCATGTTTGAGGGTGACACTACACGCACCTTCTGTGGAACTCCTGATTACATTGCCCCTGAGGTACACTGACCCCTGCACTCTCGCTACAGTCCAGAGTCACACACCAAAACATTTGCTCCTCAGAGCAGCTGTATCCCCTCATTTCCACTCGCTTCCTTTGCTTGACCTGTTTTGCGGCACTGTGAGATGGCGAATGGCTCCATAGCAGCTCCTCTCGTCTGTTCTCAATGACCTTGTCAGCATTTTTGAATAATTAACTTCACATGATTCAATTAGCGGTGCTGTGCGTCTGTGCTATGAGATTGTTGCACAGAAATACTATTATCCTTCAGAGACCTTGTGATACTGGATTTGCTGCTCTGTCACAGCTGCTAACAACTTTCAATTCAGTCTGAAAAAGAAAGATACAGAACGTTGCATATAATAGTTAACTGTGCTGTTAACTGTTTCCCCTTTAAGGGATCCATTTCTGAAAGGTTTCCATTATAAATGATAAGGAACAGAATCCAGAGTCCCTCTGCGTGAAAATAGTTTGACTTGCTTTGAAATTAATGCTCTGCAGGCTCAGTTTGTCAAGTTAAATGGATTTCTTTTGAAATTACAACCGTTTAAGTAAAAATAAATAAATAAATAGAATAGAAAATCCCCCTTTGTATTAGTCTTGGCAGTGTTTTCAGCCCCGTCGTAGAGAATACTTCAAGGAAACATGAATGCAAGTATAATTTCAGTGCTTCTCAGCCGAGGGCAGCCTGATCTTGAAGAAACGCGAGAAATAACCACAACGTCTTTCATATTATATTATGTGTTTGAGACATGTGTGGACAATACGTGCCGGGACTGCTGAAATATTGCCAACAGAAGGGTAATTAGAACCGTTGTCTCCCTTGTTTTATTGAGGTAGCATCAGTACTAAAAGGTCCACTTTATGAGGAAGGGGAAGGTTTTACTTTAATTTCTTCTAAATTAGGTTTAGGCAAGCAGTTTTTAGTCTCACTATTTTGCTTTCCAAATAAATATTTAGACAAAGGTTTTGACAGCCCTGTGTTGTCAGGATGAAATTATAGATATGTGGTGCTAAATTATGGATTTCTGCCAGTTTTGGTAATTTTGTGTTATTAACTCATTGCCAGTGAGTGAAAGGACCAAACTGTGTCTATATGCACAGGCCCACTGTAGTTATAGCAGAAACCCAATGTGGCTTATAACATTACATGTATGCCAGTAATAAATAAAACCTTTTCAGGGCTTCTCTCTTGTCCTTCTGTGAATGAGGGTTAAAAAGTCTCATGATTGCTATCCAGTTACAAATGGTCACCACATCTGTTTTCACTTTTTGAATTATGTCAAAACATTTAAAACATGAAATTGTATTTGTGGCAGCAGCCCTTGCAACAAAAAGGTCACATGAAACAGCAGCTCAGTGCCCACCACCAAGCTGGTGTTAGACTGGTGCTCTTCCACCAACTCCCCTTCAGTTGAAGCTGTGTATTGCTTTATAAGACATACACACACATTTTTTTCACTTTAAAATATCAGCTTCAATTTCTCTTGAAGGAATAGCTGCAAACGTTTAGAAAGCATTGTCTCGCTGGCTGAGAAAGATAGGAAAATCAAGAAAGTAACAAAGGAAGAGAAAGCTAGAGCGAGACCAAGCAAAAGACCAAGCAGGCGCAATCTGGGACAGCGTCGTAAAAGTTAACCTCCACCCCTACAGGGAGAGCTAAAGTGATTTTTGTGATGCTTTGTAATGGCGATGCCTTTCACTGGCAGCTGGGTTCTCTGAGTATGATTGTGCTGAGCTTTGGTTGAAGGGTTGTAAAGACGTGAATAAAATCATAATCGTTGACTATTTTCTAACTAGATTTAGCCAGGAAAACATCCAGACATAACCTGTTCAGCTTTGTTGCAAGCAAAGCCTGTTTAAAGCGTCATAAAATCTCTTTTGTCATTTTTAGCTCAATGGGTTCAAGTGTAGGTGCAGAGGTTAAGTTTCCTTTTATGACTCATTTTCTCTTCATTACTTTCTTGAGCCTGTTAACCACCTCTGCGTGACGTTCCCTGTAGCTCTATGAGCTAAATTCATCATTGTTGACATGTGACATAGTGCCGTAAGTGATATGTAGTTGCTGCAATGAGGACAACAGGGACAGGGGTCAAAAATGGCTTTGGCCTGTTTTTGATTGACAGCAGGGATGGAAGAACAACCTGATGAAGTTTAAGTTTGCTGATAAGTCAGCAAATATTGTTTTCAAATGAAATTGAAACAGATATTTTTTACATGAAATTTAGTCTTATGTGCCGCTCTGTGTTGATTTCTGCATTTTAATAAGGGAAAATATTTGAACATATCCTAAAAGGTGATTTACATACCTAAAAGTAAAGAAAGCCCAATGAAATCTATGTAAAGGGTCTTAAATGAAATCACTGCAAATTCAAATATAAATCCGCTCAGAAATTATTTTAAAAAATGCTTTTGCTCAACATCTTTGATATGCAAAATATAGTTGCCTATCCGTATGCTGTTAAGCTTGCAAATTACTTGAAATCTGTGTGTGTGTAATATCTGTGTGAATAAACACAGCAAGCGTGGAGAACTTGTTTGAACTTGTATATGTAAGATAGAGAAGAGAAAGAAGTAAGGAAAGGACGTGACTGTTGTGCTCATCTTTCATAGCTAACCTCACTATGCAACCCCTGGCTATCGACTCTCTTATGTAAACACCCATTGATTCTCCTGCATCTGTCATTTTGGAAGAGATACAGTACGTATCCCCAGGGGGCTGGGAATTGCTCCCTTGTGCCCGTCGTACCTGATCGCGTGCACACACACAAACATGACGCAAGAGAAACACAAATTCACACAGGTGCTGTTTATTCCTGAAGTCATTTCAAGCATTTGCTGTCCATAATGTCATGCTTTCTCTGCTCCTCCGTCTCCCAGCCCTGCTGTCTGTGATAGCTGCATATCATCCAGGCAGCCGACCGTAACAACTCTTCTTTCCCTCGCCCTCCCTGTTCTTCCTTGTTTCCTTATCTCTGCCCTGTCATTGCTCCTCTTTATCTCCCCTCATTTTCTCTCCATCCTTTTCAGATTGTGGCATATCAGCCGTACGACAAAGCAGTGGACTGGTGGTCTTACGGCGTACTGCTGTATGAAATGCTGGCAGGACAGGTAACACTGGTCCAGCAGTTCAGCAGATCTGTGCACACTTGAGTCTCCAGTGCCTTGTAATCACTTCAACGGGACTTTCAAAAGGCTTCATTTCGTTATATTTGGTGTTAGTTTGCCCGCAGGTCTGTGGCTAAACTCTCTTTTATGAAACTTATTTCCTTCAAGCCACCATTTGATGGCATCGATGAGGAGGAGCTGTTTCAGTCCATCATGGAGCAGTGCGTGACATACCCGAAAAGTCTCTCTCGTGAAGCTGTCGCTATCTGCAAAGGAGTAAGTCGCTTTCTGCTCTTCCCATGTAACTTTTCAGGCCCACAGACAATTAAGTTGACCTAGGTACCAGAAAATGAAATGAAATTATATGAGTACACTTACAAAAAAAAGTTTAAATTGTATTAATCCTGAACATTACTAACTTCCTTAAAAGAATAGGTCTGTTTTTTTTTTGTTTTTTTTTGAAGGGGGGGTATTTATCTTTGCTTTTATTAGGGCAAGAGTATCATCTACACTTTCACATTTATGAGCTGATTATTATACTGCAGCCTAAAACTTTTATCTTAGCTAAGCACAAACAGTGAAATTGGGCAAAAAAAAAAAAAAATTCATTTTGAATGGCGTGGTCAAAACTGTCATTCCTGGAAAGGATAATTTCTCGCATATTGGAATATTTCATGCACACATTTTGAAGCTGAAGCTTAAGCTCAGCTTGACTCAACAGATTTTGTCTTTTGGGATAATCCTGCCACTGACCCTGCATTTCAAAGGGCATTTCTCCTCTTTTACTTACTGCATGCTTCCATTTTCAAATTCTTCTTTGCTACAGGATTAAAACAGCCTCTGAGCTGGAGACCCCACTACTGAAAACCTCACCTTTGAACAAAGATTAGCTGTTGTTTTGGTGAATGATTCAAGTTCAGTATCAATACTGCATGTTTGCCCTCCAGTTCCACCAAAACAAGACCCCTTTTGGTTGCTGATGTGTTCTTCCCTGACTCACTCGTTCATCATATGATCAATAATGGAAGATGACAAAAAAAAGACGAGCCTTACCATCAGTGAAAACAACAAATGTGATGGAAACACTGGTGTGGACAGAGATCCATTTTATTTTAAAGCAGCATTGAAACTATACATAACATAACTATACATTTTAATACACCATCAACTATACACCAGCAAGCGTATGACAGCTGATCAATATTTTCAAACTGTTCTCCAGAAATGACAGTCTTCAGTGTCATTAGCTATCATAATTGATGGGGCAGATACTGATGTATGAGTGACCGTCTAGTTCAAAAAAAGTTAAACTATTATTTTCTGCTGAAAGCGCAAACAAGTTACATCCAAGTGTAGAAGAAAGCTAAAATAAAAGTGCAGTGATGGATATTATACTTGTGTGTATTTGAAAAGAAAAAAAGATTGGAATATTTTGAAATCTAATAAAGTTTCCAGTGTTTAATGACATCATTCTCACTTTCATCCCAGCTCCTGCTGAAGCACCCAGGCAAGCGTCTGGGTGGAGCAGAAGATGCAGAGAGGGAGATCAGGGAGCATCCCTTCTTCCGCTGGATTGACTGGGACCGGCTCGAGCGACTGGAGATCCAGCCACCCTTCAAACCCAGAACTGTGAGTGGATACTTTCTTTTCTTTTCTAGCTCCCACATTGTCCCTTGTTTTTTAACTTTCTCTTTCTCTCTTCGACATCACTCCCACCCTCTCCCCCAATCCGCTTCATTTTGGTTACTTGAGCTGGTTCAAAGTGATGGGCTCTCAGCACTGAGAAACAGACAGTCCAGAAATAACAGAGAGGACCTTCTGACCCCGGGGTTTTTTTACTCCTCCGTATGTAAATGTATGCCATTATTAGCGCGCCACTTGCTAGTTTGATGACCCGCTGGCCAATGCTGAGGTGTGCCGAGAGTGAGCTCAGTGTGCTGAGGGTTAGAGGCCAGAACCATTAGCCTAATGAGATTCATGTCATCCAGCAGAATGGCTGTCAGGTGGTGTTAAGCAGGTGGGAAGGGGTGTGACAAGCTTTCTTCTTAGAATAGTGTGGCTCCAAAAGGGATGCGGGTGGGTAAAAGAGATACGTCACTAAATTCTTTTTATGTTTTGAAATCTCTTGTGTTAAGTTTTTGTTTAGGACAATAATGAAAAGCTCATCATGCAGGTGTAAAAATGTTGCCCTAATCTAGATGTGTGTTCATGCCTTCCTCTCCTACAGGGTGGGAGGAAAGGTGAGAACTTTGACAAGTTCTTTACAGCGGCTCCATCAGCGCTCACTCCGTCTGATCCGGAAATACTTGCAGCCATCAATCAGGAAGACTTCGAGGGCTTCTCCTTCCTCAACCCAGACTTTGCCCCCTCACCTCTCACTGCAGTTTGAAAATGACTCCCAAGCCGACTCATCCAAGACTCCCCTTTCATCCTTCAAATAGTAGTTTTATAGCACAGAATTTGAAAACCTCTCAACCAAATCCTGACGTTTACATGAAAATGCCAAGACACCTTGATATTTGAGCACTCTGTTTGATGTAAGTACGTATTAGTTACCTCGTGTGTGTCAACACTGTATAAAACGCCAGTATTATGGCTCGCCACCTTAGAGTTTTTTTAAGAGGTCTCTTAACTTGATACAAGAGTACTATAGTATAAACTTCATAAATGAATCTCTTTGCATGCAGCTAGTTTTTTTAGGAACTAGGTCATCCAAGGAAGATGTTTACCTTGACAGCTTTTTCCATTACTATAAAGTTATCCTCTGTTATGTGAAGATGGAGCTTTCCTGTTCTCAGTTTCCTTGTCAAGTTTTTTTTTTCTCTTACTGCTTATGGACAACATAGTATGCAAAACAATATTCCTTTCATCATTTGCCATTAAAGAGGTTTCTTTAAATGTCTGTTTAAAATGTAAACGTTTCGAAATACTGAAAGAGGTGAAGCACACTCTGGCTCAGTGTCCATTTCAGAGCTGATTATGAGAAAGGCCTGAGAACTCAAACTTTGATGAGATCAGTAAATGAAGTGACTCCAGAAGAATTTCAGGCAGATAAAATTAGCAATATATTTATCTCACATACACCCCTCTACATGCTTCATTCCAGTTACGTCCTCTGGTTTATCCATCTGTTTGAAGGAGTAAATGTTGCCCATCCCTGCACAATTGCCAAGACTGCTGCTGCTCAAAATTTCCACAACCACCTGAGAATCCGGCTGTAGGATCCAAGTCTACGGGTCAGGAAGATACACTAAGTCATCACTCCCAATATCTCAGTGTAGGCATTATCTGTGGGGAGTGATCAAGTATTTAGTGATCAAGTAGTTAAAGATAATTATTGGAGCTTGAGTTGACTGACATTGAAATGTATTGAAATGTATTGAAAAGCATACAGAGTGTGCAACACTTCAGTTTTTGATTAATTATTATTTATCAGCACTACAGTATTGTATGGTGTACTGTAACTTTTTTTTTAACTACCTAAGTTTAAAAATGTACCCATTTAAATAACTAAGCATCCGTTGCCATGAAATGTGTCTAAATACTTATCTCATGCTGTTAGCTCTGTTTAAATGACACTTCGACGATGAGGCAAACTGAGCCTGGTAGCTCTTGTTTTTGGTTTCTTCTTATATGCAGAGATATACAAGATTATATATTCTATAGGCATCATGTGAAAACGCTCAGTTAGACATCTCTGTCCTGACTCAACTTCACTGTTGAAGATCACGACTGTGACCTCAGCTGATTCCCTGAGATGCATGACCAGTGCAGTGGGCACAATGTGACTGTGAATGTAGCCCCCCCCCCTCCCCCCCTCCGGCTTTATCGCCACTGGAAGAAAGTCCTCACATCCTTCAGCTGCATCATTCTTCAATTGTACTATTTCATGTCTCTTCTATCACTCTGCAGAAATAGGCTTATCCAATTCGGGAGCTACTGAAATGCCCTCTTTTTAATGCAAACATTTTACTTGCAGTTTCATTTAAAAAAAAAAAAAAAAAGATTAAAAAAATCTCTTCCTGATGTCTTTAAAAACAAAAGGCTTGTTAGATATACCAGGTACATGTACTTATGTTTTTGTGTGGTGTTTGCCAGAAAGCTTTTTACAGTGGGATGACATGCTCACAGCATTGATTGGTAGTAATTAGAAGTGAGGCTCGATGGAAGCGTTCAATACATGGAAAAAAAATACTACCAGTGCTATAATTTGAACATGTCTGAATGGGACAGGTGGCTGTAACATCCTAGCAGTCTTATCTGATTGCACACGTTTTGTTTCTTTAAAAGACAAAATTCATGTTCACATCATGTGTGGTTAAAAAAAATCATGCTTCCCCTTTAATTGTGGCCGGGATATAGAAGGTTAATTTAGCTCAGCTTGAGTTGAAGTCAAATGTTGCAACACACAATCCTTAAATACAATAGATCCGACATATAATATCAACAAATGATAATATTGATAATATATATAATGTATGTATCTCTTATTTAGTTAAACTTTAGTTGTTAACTTTTTTCTGTTTGTGCTGGAAAAATAAGATCAAAATAAACTTACTGAGAAAAGACATGAAATAAGAACAATGATGTGTCTCATTTTGTGATATTGTGTAAAGCTGCTGAGAAACGTGCACCACCTCCTGCTTCATTTTCTCCACATGCCTCTCCGTCACTCCCTCACTTTCACACATACGCTAAAAAAAAAAAAAAAAAAAAAAAGTGCATCATCCAGCATGAGCACACGCTCTCACCCAGCAGCAGAGAAGATGCTGACCCTTCTGTTTGCTGTGGGACCGTAGCTGTTCACCCAGAAGAACCATTTCTCAGGCATCTCACTTTCACACTCCCTCCTCTTCCTCCTCTCACGTTCCTCTTCTCTATCTCGGCCCACCTCCTCCTTCAGCCCCTCCAGCATCAAGATGGGACTAATATCCCTGCAGAGACCGGAGTTATAACAAGTTGACCTTCACATTAAAATCTCATCAACTTCCCACATCCTTCTCTTCTTCTCACCCGCCCTTCATGTCTCTTTTTTCCCTGCTTGTCTCTTCTGTCAGTTCTGCACTGTCAATGCTTTATGGCTTTGTTTTATGTCACGCTCTTTTAATCTTGCTGTCAGAATTTATTGTTGTTAGCAAGTACCTCTTTGAGATAGCCCCTACTGTTGACTGTTGATATCTTGTTTCATCCTGTCCCGCCTTTGCATCAAGTTTATGATATATTTTATCCTGTTTAACTACTGACACTCAAGCAGTGCAAGTGTGGGATGGATTTAGAGAGTAAACCTAGCTAAACATTCTGGTCTGATATGTAACTTTAACATAAATGTAGTTTAACTGTTAAAAAAAATCCATTGTTATAAGTGTATATTTTTTTGTATTGTTATAATTTTAGTAAGTGGCGTATGGATTCCTGTAAGGACTAAACTGCTTTATATTATAATATATGTTGTAGTGGCAGCAACATATTATTTGTCTGTAATGTAGATCAAGAAAGGGTTTAATAGAAGCGTAGCCCACAGCAAATAAAACTTAGTGATGACAGTTTTTTTTAGATACATCTTCTAAATTTGTCTGATGTTGATTGTTAACCTTTTCTCCAACCTTGGCTGCATGATCTGTCTTTGAAACTGAACCCCCAGAGCTCAGTGGTTGGAGTTGTGCATGCAATCCATCACTTTCTGTCACTCTGACATCGCATCATTCCTCTTTTCCAGCGCTGCCTCCTCTTCCTCTATCTCTATTCTCCTCTGCTTCTATCGTTCCTCAATCTCTCATTCTCACCCACTTCCACTCTAACTCTCTCTTGCTCTTGCCCTGAGGTCAGAGTGTGCTGTAGACTATTGATATCGTTGCTAAAAATATAGGATTCCTTCACTTGTCAGCTAAAAATAGAATAAAGGGACACAGACCACAGGGGACAAAGGAGGAGGGAGCAGGAGGAGAGAGGGATGCTGGCTGTACACAGTTCCTGGCACTCATCTGCACCCCTGTGCTCTTTTGAATTCATTGCAATTAAGGCAAAAAGAAAATAGTGAGGAAATTTGATCTTCTCCATTGATTTCACACTTAATACTGATGTGTTTTAATCTCCTTCCCATCTGCTTCATTTTCATATCGCAAACATACATTGCCATGCTTTTGTCTCTTTCTGCTTCTCAAGACCTTTGGTTTTGGTTTATTGTATATTACTTTATATGTATTAAATTGATTGTATTTTTTTAAATGTCCATTTATTCTTCATTTTTAAAAAGGAAAGTCTTGTTGAGGTTGAAATCATCTTCTACAATGGTATCTTGGCCCAATTTAGCAGATATAGACGTACAGAAATGTAGCAGTTGCACAAAATAGATAAACTTTTATTCAATAGAAAATGTTGAAGATAACTGTTCTATAAATGTATACATAAGGCTTGCTCTTGCATATCTCTAATTTTCAATGTGATAAATCAGGCAAGTTATTCTAAGAAACTGTATTTATATGACATATTTTGCTTTCTAGATGGCTGAAGACTGCTCTTATATGTGAAACTGTGCATTATGTATAATCAAATAGATACATTAAACATAAAAAATCAGTCATATTTCAAAGTAAAATCACAACAATGAAAAATATAAACAGATTCACCCTAAAGAAAGCAAACAATGAATCTAACAATGAGGAGAAACTGTTTAAAAAAAAAAAACAGTAAACGGGATGTGATAATGTGGTTTTGACATGACTTCTCCCACTCCCCCCACCCCCACGTACAAACTGACACTCACTCACGCGCGCACACCCTCTCTTTCCCTCTCCAACACTTCTCCCTGCTGCTCTGCTACAGTGCGCTGTCTCTCTCACTCTGTGGCCAAAGTGGCTCAGTGAACGATCCACCGCAGTGCCTGGGACAGGCTGAGAGCGAGGGGGAGCCAAGAGGGGTTTAAAGGATGGGCAGGGGGGCTTAAGGGTTAATAAACGCAGGGTAGAGAAAAAGGGAGAAAAAGGAAAGAAACAGAGGAGCAGATCAAAATCCGACGAGTCTCCTTGGTGTGGGGTTCCTTGGCTACTAACGTGTGCGCACGACTCTCGTGGCACTGTGAGTATTCCGTCTTCTCAGTATCTCGGCTTTCTTGGCAGTACGGTTGTAGCAATGACTCGGTCATTTTAGATGTAAAGTGTGTGGTGTGTTTGTGTGCGTGCGCGTGTGGTGACATCTGTGGGAAAAAAAAAAAAAGCAGAATTCATAATGCGCCTCGCGTCGTGTCAGCGTGAAGAAAGCCGCTAAATTGAGAGTTGACAGAAAAATAGTTTTGTCCTGACAGCCAAGACATTAAGCTGTTCCGTTTTCTGCGTTTGATTCACATGTTTCAACCTGAGTCGTTCACATGTTCTTTACTCTGTGTTTATCCTCTCAAAACTCCCCGCGTGAGTAGGAGATATTGGAGAGGGGTTCTGCACAAACTAATGCGCAGATCTTTCCCTCGTTCAGCCCAGTTGGCTATTTCGATGTGAAAATGTGGATGCGGAATTCAACTGCATATTTTTCCACCACATGGCACGGATCACGTATACATCCATGTGGGTAGCAGAAATGGAAGAGTGGATTTTCAACTCTCCGCTCTCCTGCGTTAAAATGGGAATCGAGAGTGGCTCCGCATATACTCCCAGAGATCAAAACCACCTATTGAGTCATCAAATCAACGTGTGGTCCTCATGAAGTCATTTATTTCCCTGTGAGTAATTTCATCGATTTCCCAGCCTGATTTGGAGACGCTTAACACTGAAGGCTGGTTAAACACACCTTCTAGTTGGTTGTAGGACCATTCCCGTCGTGCGCGACCATATTTTGTATTCCTTCCATTTTTTTGGGCCAAGGTCTTTTCCTGCATTTCTTCAGCACTCTTCTTCTCTTCCTATCTGTAAAGAAAAAAACTGTTTCCGAGCACAGTTTCTCCTGAGGGTTTTTCTATGCTTGGATGTTTTCACGTCTTTGTGTACTTTCCTGTTATCAATCACCCCCTCTTTCTCTTGGTGTCTCTTTTTCCTGAGAAGCTTGAAGCTAATGTCAGTCTGTAGATTGTGATAGATGAGAGTGAATTAAACCTTTTGTCACCCTTGTGGTTCCTATCTAACCAATTCAATTGGCTCATTGCTTTCTGAATGATGGAGCTGGAGGCAGTTTCAGAGCACTAAAATTGGGTTGTTATCATTCATCTAATAGATAAATGGTTTTCCCTTCTTTTTTGCTCATTCATAAACCTAAATCTAAAATTATTTATTTCTTTAAAAAAAAAACTACAGCAGTTCTTTAAGTGGTCATCAGAGATAATGCAGTGGAGCAAAGTTAGCTAGCTCAGTACTTTTTTATCCAGATCTATTACACGTTGACAGTGATTTTGTAAATTTTGTTGCCCTGTGATGGGACTGGCAACATGTCCAAGTTGTAGTCCAGCTTTTGCCCATTGACAGTATATACTAGTTTCAGCAACTATGACCCTGAACAGGATGGAACAGGTGTAGAAAAGGGTGGAAGGATTACTTTAATTGTGTCCTCTGTGCCTGGTAGTGCTCTCCATGGTGCTGAAAATGTCTTGACCTCTCAGCAAATGAATTCATGTCTGCAGAGTTACAACTCAAACTGATTCACAGTCATTTCTGACCACATCTCCCAACTGCTGGAAGGTGTGACTGTTCATTCCCTAGCCTGTCGACACGCTGTTCATCTTTATATGTCATTCATCTGTGCTTCCAGTCATGGTATGTCATTCCACTGGGTTGTTTTGGTTTCACAGTAACTCTGCTTTGAACCGCCTCTTTGCTTCACTCACAGTCTCAAACTCCTTTCCAAAAGTCCAATGACACTTAAAAAGGTCTGCAGGAAACTGATGTGGAACTTAAGATGTCATACAAATATTCTGGTGTGTCCAAGTGTTGCAGATGAAAGTGACAAATTTGAAAATGTTCGTTTCATTTTCAGTGGTTTTTTGAGCTCTTGCTGCTTGTTTGATTGGACTTTTCGTGGTTAATCATACTTTCTGTCTCACATTTGTTTGCCTCATTAGTAAACAAGTTGTATCTTCTTTTCTCAGAGGCTTTTTCTGATGGGCGCCTTTCACCACCAGTCAGCTCTGTTCTTAACATTATTGCTCCTTGCTCACAAAAGAAACCCTGTTCATCCCTGCTGCAGCATTAAGAAGGAATAACTTTCAGAGTAGTTGTGTCTCCCGCAGTGTCTGTCCAGATAAGCCGAGGCCAAGCTTAATTTTGAAGATTTACCACATAATTATTGTTTCTGATGTGGCTACACTTTAGAAAGGATCAAAAGTTGGTTACACAAAGACAGAACAGAATAATATGTGGTTTTCATGTCTGTGGTAAGTTTCTGTTGTCATCTCCTTTAAAGGTGTCTGATAAAAGTTCTAATTAATTATTGAGGTTTAACATGATATATTGTAGTGTATTTTTAATGTGAGCTTCTCACTGCGAGGCTCAGCATCTGTTATCCTAAGGCTTCAACACTGCAGAGTTTTTTATTAATAACAGCGAAACTAGTGGATTAGTATTTCCAAATAGAAGCCCAGAACAGCATTAAAATGCTTGAGAAAGAATTCAAACACACATCATCCAAAACCTTGAAGCAAATGTTTTCCATCGCATATGCCTGATTTCACTCCTGTCAGCTTCTGTAAGAATAAAACAGTGAGGCATGACTTCTTACATGATCAGCAAAACTGTAGTCCTGATGCAAAAAAAATATAAATTATGCTCTTATTGTAATTTACTCCAATCTCCAAATTCTCCAGTGTTCATTTACTGTACTGCCAATGATGTGCAATTGTTTCTTTGCTAAATATTTCAGTTGTTGTGGGTCAGTCATCTATATCTCCTGCTTCATAGCTGTAACTACGGATCTTTTTTTAAAATTCTTTTCAATGGTTATTGCAGTGCCATATTTAATTTAGAATGTAGCAATGTTGCAATGTCTGTGAGAGACAATATGCCAGCGACGGCATCCATACAGAGGAAAACTGTGCAGCCACTGACAGATGCTTCATTACAGGCAGAAGTCCTGAATCTGTGAGCTAGAGCTGCATATTCATTTTCCACTAATTGCACCCAATTAAATCTCTGCCAAGTGTATGACCCTGGAACAGTCTTTAAAGAGTAATTAAAATATACTGGGGGAACCTACTTTATGTATATTTGGGAAACATGTAAATTAGAATAAAGCAGATGTGCAGTTTTAAATGTCTGCTGTTCCTCAGTGAGTCAATCTCTTTACAGCTTTGACAACCTCTGCTAATAAGGCAAGGCAGCCATTATGTTGCCTGAGAGACTAAACCCAGGGCAGAAAAAGTCTGATAAGCACTCCCTCCTGCTTGTTAGGCTTATTGCTGTGTGGTTAGTGCAGGGTAAAAACTGAAAGCAGCTTGGATGAGCCAAGATCTCTCTTTTCTCCTTTGGACTGTGGTGGGACAATAAGAGGATAAGGTTTAAGGAGATTTTCATGTGAAAATGAACCAGAACTTAAAGTAATGGAAGAAAGCTTGGTTGAAATAAGACTTTACAATGTGAAACACTGCGTCTGAAAATAAATAGACAAAACTGTAAATTTTAGCCATATTATTACAGGATATGAAGGTAAAAAGAAAAAAAAAACAGGTAATCTGAATAATGATAATAATAATCCTCCAAATATTATTTCCATATAACCAAGACAAAGTGATTACAGTAAACAACCCTTCTCCTTCTCCCATGTGCATTTATCCTCCATTACTTGTCAAGCTGATGCTAATGAACAGTGGTCCAAATTAAGTAGAGGCCAGCGGCAGAGCAACTCCATGCATATAAACACACACTGAGACTAATAAATCCATACAGACAGCATGCTGAAAGGATGTGCAGTGAAGCACTTCCTTTGAAACCAGAAGTCACAGAAAGACCGTGCGTGAGTCACACTCTGCTTCCGGCTTCTATCCCTCCATCTCTGGACTAAAAAAAAAAAAATCCTTGTCTAACTTCATTGGTGAAGTCATCATTTGTTACTTTTGCTCCACTTCAACCTTTAACGTGATTGGTTGCCTGTGTATGTGTCACTAAATCATTTCAAGTAATAACAAGTCGAGACAGGCGGATAGCCTGTAGCTGTCTGTCCCCATGAGTGCTTGTCAAAGGGTTTCCCCATCTCCAGTGACCTCCCTTCTGTCACCCTTTCTTTTTGTCCTTTCTTTCGTAGTTATGATGTTTGCTTCCCGTTCTCCTCTAACGCCCATCACTCTGACCTACAGATGAGTTCGTGCAGCAGCCGTGCATTGACCATCCTGTCCACGGTGTTCGGAGCCTGCGGACTGCTCCTGGTAGGGGTGGCGGTGTCCACAGACTACTGGCTTATAATGGTGGAGGGAATCATCCTGCAGCAGAATCATAGCATGGAGGTCAAGATGGCGCTCCATTCAGGACTTTGGAGAGTTTGTTTTGTGGCTGGTAAGAAGGCGGGTCCATTTGTATGTATATTCTAATGCTGACAGACTCATCCAGATAACGTTGTATACACATAATTCACAGAAACAAATTTACAAAAAGAGATGGAAAAGACTAGCAAGTAGTTTGAGAGTGTAAGAAGAGGAGAAAAGGAAGCTAGGGACCTTCGTGGCCTCTTGAATTAAATGCTGTCACAAAACATGATCGTTACCTGGTAGCAGCACTGCAGAGATCAGTGCTTCTTCATGCATCACTGACTGCAAATCCAAACCCAAACCTAACGTTCCTCCTTTCATGGCTTCCCACAGGATCAGAGAACGGAAGATGTGTTGCTTCAGAATACTTCACCGAACCTGATATAGAGATCACCACTGAAAATACTGCAAACATCCTGAGTGAGTGAAACGTTATAATGCATCATAATGCATGTGCGTGCATGCATGTGTGTCCCCCTCCTCCCCCTAATACTGAAACTGGAACCTAATATCAGAACTCCAAGAATAACTGAATAATTGAATTAGTCATTCAACAGAAAATAGTCTGAAATTCATCAATAAGACCTCACCATAATGATATTGAAGTTTTTAGTCATGACTGGATCTGAATGGTAGGGTTGTCACTGAAGAACTGAAGCAGTAGACACACCTATGTAGACAAGCACATGTAACTGAACATGTGAAGCTTGGTTTTTTTTATCTTGAACCTTAATTTGAAAAGCTTACATTGTTTTTACCAAATTGTAAAAATTGTAAAGATTTTAACCTTGAAGCTTTTTATTGGTCCATCAGTGACCAAGCAACTGTGGTTTGTGTTGGATTATCGATATTCAGAGAGTAGTGAATGGAGTATGCCTCCACTATGACTTTGTAATTGTACAGGCTAACAAATGTACTATGGTGGTTTGTTGCGACTTTACAAAAAAGTTCAAGATCATAATTGTTTCTCGTGGTTGAAAAACGGTCAGACATTTTAGCAAATACAGTGAAAGGTTGTAGTTCATATGTCATGGTGCAACGTACAGCCAGTCTTATACAGGTAATGAAACATTCTGACATAGAAACTGTTTGATATTTTCTGAAAAAATTTAAGCTTCATCAACTTGACCATTCACCCAGCAGTTTAAGGACAGATCCTAGAAGCTGTTTTTAAACCTGTCCCCACTCGTCTCCATAGAGATGGTTCGAACAGCTACGCCTTTCCCGATGGTATCGCTGCTCTTCGTCTTCACAGCCTTCGTCATCAGCAACATCGGACACATCCGGCCTCAGCGCACCATCCTGGCCTTTGTGTCAGGCATCTTCTTCATCCTCTCAGGTGGGACCCACTACTCATGTTCTTCTGTCACAACTCCCTCACCAGGTGACTGGTTGCAGTCGGCCAGTATGTCCTGATTCACACATTGAGACAAGGCGCTATGGCTCCAGTTCTGGTTTGTGTAGGCTGTCGTCAGAAAATGTGAAAGGATTAACTTTTAAAATTCTCATGAGGTGACAGTTTCCAACACTTTAGAATTTGACTGGCATAAAAAAGAAGTTCATGATTAGGGCCGGGGTTTTGTCCCTGTAAGGCATAGCTGATCATAAGTAGGGTTTTCCTCATTATTGCAGTTAAGCTTCTTCAGCAGCAGATGGCTGTAATGTTCCCATTTCTTGTGCCGTGTGAAGTTAAACCCATCAGGAACCAAAGTGGTGCTTGTGTTCTCTGAGGCTGTTTCTCAAAACATTTGTGGGGAGTTCAGAAGAGCATCAAATATAGCCTGATATTACAGCTTCAGCTTGCAGAGACTTTGCAATAAAGGGTGCAGCAGAATACAAAGTCTTATGTAACATAGATTATATAATGTTTATAGTCTGTGCTCCTGTCACAGTGTTTTACTTCATTAGGTACGTTAATAACAGGGTGATAATAAGTGACAATAGTATTGAACTGCTCATGGATATATTCTGTTGCACTAGGCCACGCTCTCGAAACACAACCGTCCTCCTGCCTTGGCCAGGCTTTTTCTTTCCTCACATTTCCTTCCTGCTCCTTCATTGAGTATGTTATCTCTGAGTCATAGTGGCTGCAGTGGTGTGTGAGTGTGAATTAGTCAGAATGCTCCACCGGTATCATCGAGGCAGTGATCTGCTGAGTATTTTAGATTGGATGCAGTGACACCACATTCTGGTTAATATTACAGAATTCAGAGCAGGAGATGAAATGGGGGGAAAAAAAAAGAAAACTCAGCATGGAGCCACAAATGTTCAGTCTTGCTTAGAGGCTGATGTTGTTCTCTTCCTCTCTTTATCCCTTCTTACTGTGATTCTTTATCTCTCTCCTCCCAACAAAGACATCTGAGACATCTTGTGTATGCATGTAATTTTAAAATATTTACCTGTTTCTTTTTTTCCTTTCTTTTCCCTCACACACTGTCTCGCCTTTCATCTTCTCTCACTTGACACATGCAAGCAGACTCCCTTGGTGTTTCTTGTGGTGCGAGGCTAAAGATTTACTTCCACTTCAGGACTGACAGCAGTGTGGTTTCTGCATTTTCTATAGGATTTTTAGTCTAAGGTGACAGTATAGCTTCCCTTTGTGTGAAGCACACAACACCTGACAGTTCTGTGGTTTGTTTCAGGGCCGTTTGTTCTGTTTCATGCATTCAACATTTTCAAGACAGTCAAGAGAGCATGTGTGTCCTTTTTAATGCTGAATGACTTGTGAAAAGACTGAACTTTCACTTTCGAAAGGGAGTTTATACAGTGCTAATGGAAAGTTTACAGACTCTGACTTTTTCTGACTCTGACTTTTAAAATGAAGTAATTTAATTTTATTCATCAATCTATATACAATTCTTCACAATAGCAATGCTAAAACAAGGATTTGTAGTGCTTTGTTCATTTATGAGAAGATAGAAGACCTGAAAAAGCAGGCACTTGATTTCACAGTTAAAGCACCTTTGGCAGGAGGGACAGGCTTTACTGATAGTCTTTCCTTTAAGTACTTTTCACATTCTTTATAGCAAAAACTTGAGAACATTGGAAGTTTCAACACAGAGCTTTATTCAGGTCTTTCCAGAGATATTGGGGTTGGGTTTAAGTCCAGACTTTCACTGATTAACGTCAGAATTTAGTTTTACTGAAGTCAGTCTTGTCATGGTGTTTGTTTCATGCTCAAATCTAAACCCAGTTTGTGATCCCCTGCAATCTGGTAAACGATTTTATTGGACTGTTATTTATTTTTCTGCATCCATTTCTTTTCCCTTATCTTGACTAGACCCTCAGCTCTGGTCACAAAAAAATCATCCACCCAGGTGAATGCTGCCATCACCGTGCTTGACTATTGGAATATTGGAGCATTAATGAGGTTTTGGCCATACACCGTTAGAAATTTTGCTCAAATAGTTAACAACACTTTGTTCACAATTATTTATTTTTTTCTCAGATGCCTCCCAGCAGGCTGTCGTGTATTTTTTTTTATTTATTTTTTGTGAGGAATGGCTTCTGTCTGTTCACTCTACCATAAAGGACTGACTGGTGATGCTGCACTGATGGTTTTTCCTCTATAAGGTGGAAGTGTTTCTGTGCAGAGTTGATACATGGCCTCCACCTTTTATAATACAGTTTCAGGTTACATTTCTTGATAAAGTGGAAGACTCAGCTGAGTGACTATGACTTTCCTACTCCCTAGCCCATATGGCGATAATGATGATGGTGGAATGACATTTCTCATGTAGTGTTGCCTGAGGGCTTGAAAGTTGCATCAATCCAGCCAGTTTTCCACATGCTACCTAAATGTTTTCCTGATATTATGCACAGCAGATAATGAAACACGTAGGTTCTTTGCAGTGAAAAGTACAGTATATTTTCTTTGAGCGTATCAATTATTTTCTGGCAGAATTGCACACAAAGTGGTGAGTCATAACCCATCCAAGTTTAGAAAGACTAAAAACAGGATTTTGCTTGATGCATTGGTCATTGTGGAGGCCTGTGTTACTGCCATCACAGCCAATAACCACTAATACAGGATCTTGAGCAGTGCTTCTCTTTCTGCATTTTTTTTCCTTCAGCAGTAGGTGTCACTGCTGAGAAAATAACACTATTTCACCTTAGGAATAGCAATGGAAGTAAAGTTTCTTCTCTCCACCTCATCCATTATTCAAGTATTCCAATCACATGATAGGGAGAAAAAAAAATCATGAGTCGCACAAAAAGTGGTGCACCTTCCATAATAACACCAAAGTGCTTGACAGGCCATTTCATTACACACCCATATATGTAAGATCAAGAACGGCAACAATAAGCCATAAAAACATAAGACTGAGACACTGAGACATAAGCCCTTTTGAAACAGAGATCATGCCATATCAGCCCAAAAAACACAGCATTTCAACATCACAACAGCAACAACAATCAGCTTTCTCTCACTGTCACACACGCACACACATTTATTTGATCTTTTTTTTTTTTTTTTTGGACTAAATTATTCCTATAATTACTTCCAGGTTTGAACATTTACACAAAGGGACAGAACATGAGTGAAAACGACCTTCCCTGAAAGTGTTGTGTGTAGGAGACTTTGGGAAATGGTGTTTACAGAAACATGAGGAGGAAGAAAAGAATGGATGAAGGTGCTAAAAACAGCTCGTAAAACATCTCATGATTTATACATTTGGATTTTGGCACCAAACTGTGTTTTGGTTATGTCGACAAGTTTGCTTTTCCAGAGTAAGATTAGGAGTCGCCTTGATTTTCTGTAAACCTTCCTGTTTTTCTTATTTTGAGGCCAGCATAAAAGTCTCCCCTTTGTTGAAATTTTCTAAATATGCATCTCCTTTTAAAGTCGTGTCCAAAATGAATTTAATGGTGGCTGTAGCTCAGTTGATAGAGCAGGTCCTCCAGTCACTATGAGGTTGGCGGTTTCGATCCTGGCTCCACATGTCAAAGTGTTCCTGGACAAGACACTGGAATCCTAACTTGCCACCAGTGGGCAGAAGCTTCCCACTGGTGGGTGAATGAGAGGCCATTGTAATGTGCTTTGGGTGCACCATGATGGTGTCTAGAAAGTGCTATATAAGTGCAGCCCATTTACCATATATAGATTTTTTTTTTTTTTTAAATCTGGCAGTCGTAAATACACTATTGGTGTTTCCAACTTCCTTTTATTCAAGTACTTTTAAAGCTGCAGGTTTGTGTCCGTAGCTCTATAAATTCAGTTCTTTCCACCTCACGGTTGTTTTCATTCTGATGTACCCCACTAATTGTGACACCTTATACAAGCATGCATGTATCTTTCATAATTATGCTCATAAATTCAGTTTGACATAGATGGACTCCAGTCAAGTTGTTCAGGCTTCTTAGCGACTGTTGACAAAATATGATCTGCCAGGGAATCAGTACCCTGGGTCAAAAGATGTTCTGTTCATGTCTTCATTGTTCTTGATATGGTCTATTTGTTTCAAGCATGCGATTTTTCAAGACAAATGAAATTGTAACTTTACAAGTCAAGGGAATATAAAACACAATGAAATGAATTATCTTGGGGTTAGAAAAGAAAATTGTTTAATTTGAGTCATATCTGTCAGTCTCCAAGACATGATCCCATATATCTGTACTTCTAGTTTTCCAAAGCAGTTGCTTCCAGAGAAGTGTGATGTGCCACCTGAGATATGTTCTTAATTAACATAATGAGAAAATATTGTAAGGATGAGGACGTGACTGGGATTAAGATGCTGCTAACTTCCATAAATACCTCTGTGGCTTAGAGCGATTATTATTATTTAATTTCAAGATGTTCTGAACATCAAGTCATAAAAACTAAAACATTTGCTCCGTCTTTGCTGTTATGTTAACCTATGAAACATTTGGTCACGTCAAGGACAGACCCTGGTTTTAAATCCTAATCTCTACAAAAGATGGATATAGGAAAAGCAGTTAACTGATTTCTGTTGCTGAAATGTTAACCCCTAAATTCATGTGGGTTCCCCTGAAAAGCATTTGCCAACAAAGCAGACAAGAAAGAATTTTTGTGTAGAAACTAATAATTTATTGTGACAAACTTCTCAAGGTTTTTGTTTGTTTGTTTGTTTGTTTGTTTGTTTGTTTGTTTTTGCTTTTTTTTTTTAATCCAAAAATGTTTTGGAGCCATTTGAAGAAAAGATGTTAAAAGGTCACCTCAACTCTTTTATCTCTCTTATTACATTTTTATAGATATATATAATTTTGACAGGAGTCACACTGCCTGTTACTCTCTCTCTCTGGTGTCTCTCCCATATCTTTATCATTGTTAGCATTTTGGAGGCTAATTATCGCTCACGGTCACTCCATATCACTCTCTTTTCTCTGTCCACTCTGGTGCAGCTGCCTGGATCGCTATATTATGACCTGGCTTGTATCTGACTCTCCCTTCCTCTGACTCTCTGTCATCGTTAATGTGCTGTGTGCAGGCCTCAGTCTGGTAGTGGGCCTGGTGCTCTACATCTCCAGTATTAATGACGAGGTGATGAACCGGCCCAGGGAGCCCGAGCAGTTCTTCAATTACTACTACGGCTGGTCATTTGCCTTCGCTGCCTCTTCCTTCTTACTCAAAGAGGTCAGTGTGGACTGCGTCCATGTGTGTGCTAGTGTGAGAAATATCTTAAAGTGAGTGTGACCGTGCACACGTGTGTCTGTTTTCTCAACTATGCATATTAATGTTAGCGGTGCTGGCACTGCTTGCTGCGTGTGCTGTGATTAGCATGCGAGAGGACAGGTAATGTAAGGTACGACTGGTTATGATGCAGAACTGCAGGGTTTTCGAGCATCTGCTCATGCGTGAATCCCTGCTTGGTGCAGTTTTAAGTGAATCCTCTGCTTATCTCCCCTCCTCCCCTCCTTCCCTCCCTCTTTCTGCAACTGCCTCTTTCCCATCAGCATCATCAGCAGCACTGCCGTTTTTGTGCTGCAGTGGGCATTTCACTCTGAACTAACTGTCTCCTCCAATTTCTCAGCATTTTCTTTTTCGCCACACTTTTTTCTTTCTTTCTCTAAAACCCACCTCTTTTTCCTTACCTTGGAATTTTATTTTTTTTGCAGGTTTAGATACACGAGCACACATGTTACAACTTTACAGTCCCTTTATACTTGTCCTTTGTCAATTTAAGTTTTATTTTCTCTACCTCTTACAGCTATTTCTTTTCTCCCCATCACATAGTCTCTTATCAATGCCATTTGCTTTCTTTTCCTGCTTACTCTCTCAGGGGGCTGGTGTGCTCTCAGTCTATCTGTTCATGAAGCGCTACGCAGAGGAAGAGATGTACCGCCCCCACCCAGCAATCTACCGCCCCCGCCTGTCCGACAGCAGCAACTATAGCGGCCAGTACCTCCATCCAGAGTCCTCTTGGCCTCTGCCAAAAAGAGGCCGCAGCACCTCAGAGGCCTCCAGTGACATCTCCATCCAGCTTAACCAGACACCACCAGCACCGCCAAAAAGCAGTCTCCAAGTCAGCGGCCAGGACAGCCCGCCCTCTGTTTCGTCTTCTCCCGGGAGCTACCAGATGCTTAGCCGCCAAGCAGCCGCAGTCTGCTGTACTCCCAAAAACCCACCAAACACCAAATCCAATCAGCTAATAAAAAACTCAAATGTGACATTTTTTGAAAAAGAATGAACCTTGAGTTTATTTTGAATTCATCATGGATAGATTTATTTTTGAGGGTTTTCTGAGTGTAGAAGACTTTCCAGATGCACAAAAAGCTTAACAGTCCAGTTAACTTTCTCATACTTTAGAATATTACACAACTCACATGGAGATCAGGTTCAGCTGTACCTGCTCATCAAAAACAGACACATTTTTTCTCAGAATTTTTATTTCCTCTTTGTTCAAAGGATCACCATTATGTCGATATTATTTGTCGCTGTAATGTGAGTTAAGCCCGTGTGTCACTGAGCACTGGCTGGTTTACGTTATCACTGTGATGCTGAAGGGAGGGAAACACACTCCTGTAGTGGAAATGTTGGACGGAAATCATAGCGACTCACAGGGGAAGAGAACAATCTGGGCTTTCTGCTATATCACTGAATTCATGTATGTATGCCGTCTCATATATCTGCTGATTTTTTTTTTTTTTTTCGTTTATGCAGTAATTCGGGCTGAGTGTAACTGCAGCCCCTTGCAGTTATGGGCTCAAGTGCCTTGCTTACAGGCATTGTGGCAGTAGCTTTTGAAGAAGATCAAAATGATTTCTCCAACCAGTAGCCAAATGAGCTTTCTAATTAATATCTGCTCCATTAACCTTTAGATGACTGTGCAACTTCTTTACAACCTGTAGAAAACAGAGACGCTTTTCTCTCTCTACATAAGCAACTTCTCTCTTTTCATTTCTGGAACCGTCCAATAATATTTCAGCGTGTAAAACTGCACCACTTATTTACTACTTTTATCTCTCTTTTATCCCCTCTGTAACCAACTTTATTTGCCTGTATGTGATTATATAAAAGGGTGTAGCTTTGCTTACTTCTGCATAAAGCTTTGTGCCCTCCTCCCCTCCTTAGGACCTTTTTAGTAATCACAAAAAGATAAAATAAATGCTTTTCAATGCTTCAATAAAACTGCTGCTGTATAATCTGAAATAACATCATTCAGTAGAAATTGTGATAAAATTACTGTTCTGAAAGAGTTGTAATTCACTTTATATTAATAAAATTTTAAACATGAGTTAGTATACCTTGTTTCATCTCTCAGATGTGAGAAACCCTCCTTTATTTTTTACAGTTTTACTAATCAGGACTTAATAAGAAGAAAATAATCATTGGATCCTTAAAATTGCTTTAATATAGCCTCATATGAACAACTACACATGACAAGTTCAGATGTTTAATTTTTTACTTAGCAAATACAGAGATTAAATGCAGAAGTAGTGTTTAAAAAAAAAGGAAATTTCTTCTGATAGAAACTGCAGTAGAGGGTAAGTAGCAGCCACGTGTTAACTGGATGGACTTGATGAACTGATCATCAGTCTGCCATCTCTGGTTCAGCCATAAAGCTCAACATCATGACTGGCAGAGACCAAACACAGGACATCAGCACAAACATCTCATAACTACTGCTAAGCACGGTGGCGGAAGGATTTGAACGTGTTTTAGCTGTGCATAAACAAATACCTAACTTTGTAAAGTGAGCAATAGGTTATTGTTAGTTACTGCTTCTAAAGGTTCTGTCGACAAGCTGTTGAATCATTGGGTTTATGTAGTTTGTCTCACATTTAATCAGAATTTTGATTAAACACCTTTTCGACTTGAAAATTGTGGACATGCGCCCCCTAGTGGCCCCGCCATAACTGGAGTGTGCGGTGCTCCACCAACTAACCCAAACACAGAGGCGTGGAGCATTTGTTACGGATAACGCAGACATGTCTTGGATTGATGATGTTAGGCAGTGGCCTCCAGTTACAGATGAAGGTAGTTTATCGCCAGGGCTTGACGCTAACTTTTTGGCTCACCAGCCACTGTGGCTAGTGTTTTTCCTCAGTCATTAGCCATTTAGTCTTCATGCTAACCACAGTTTTGCTGTCAGTTTTTTTCTTCTTCACAATATTCTTACATTTACATTTTAAATACAAACAATTGGTACAACTATTGTGATGTGTCATATCAAAGAATAAGTTACCAGCCAAAGTTGCTTGTGAGACAGAAATTGTTACTAGCCACAGCCAAATTTTACCAGCATTTGGCCGGTTGGCCGGTGTCAGTGTCAAGCCCTGTTTATCGCTGTTGTTTAATGATTGATTATGGATATAGCATTATCTATTCCCATAACCAAACACTAAAAACTGTGGGAATACGTGAAATATGCAACGCTGGCTATAACTAACGTCAACAAACCATAAAGATTTTGCTACTGTGACGTTAACGCTAGCGGTAAATTAGGCTATGTGTTAATGTTATATTTAATTTATTTTATCATTCTCCTAATTCATTCATTCATTCATTCATTCATTGATTTATAGGCTTGTGCTAGTGCCGAGGGCTACAGTAGCCTCATACTGCTGTTCTTTCAGCCAGAATCGTCCGGGACTCTCAGCGAGGCTATGAATAGTACGAGATTAAATGTTAACGAAAACTCACCCGGCTGTATTCATTTGGAACAAAGTCTTTTCTGTTGATATTTTTCACCCACGTCTTCCTAACTTCTTGTTCTGCAAACAAGGCAGTCTTCGTGCAGTAAAGGCTTGTGTATTTCACATACTTTCTTCTTCCATTGTTGAATTTTCACGCCATTGTTGGCACAGTTTGACGGAACATGTATTCCCACTCGACCGACTCGACATTATAAAAATATATATTTGTAGAAAGAGAAAAACACTGGTTAATCTGCGAGCTGGTGAAAGTGTCGCTCTGTAGCACAACCCCGCAATGGCGGACGGGGTACTTCCGGGGGGCTGGCCCGAAAAGGTCTATACATTTTAAACATATAATGACACACTGTAATATCTCATATGTTGCTAGCCATCTGATGTTGCATTTACCTATACTTAACACCCAATAAGATATTTTCTTATTATGTCCTTATGTGTAAAATCTAGCTTATAAGAAAGAGTGTAGTTCCGTGTTCCATCACTTTTTCTCCTTTTATAACATTAGAATGGAAGATTAATGCCAAACTAGCTACACACATGCACATAATTACTCCAGCTGGTCTCTGTGGTGGAAGGAACCATTGTAAGCGATGAACACTGCACTGCAGAGAACCACTGGGTGTTAACCAGCCTCCCTGTTCAGTCACGGCAAGCCACCACAGCCAGAGGGCATCAATTGATCAGAGAGCTGTATGGCTGCACGCCTTGTGTTTGGCTGCATTTGTTGGTGGATGCATTTGTCTGAGAACTTGCTTCTTTTTATTCTAATAACCCGAGACTAAAATCTGGAATGAAATTGTTGAAAGGAATTTTTCTTTCATTAATTTATATAAATGGCTTTTAACTCAAGGGATGCGGGAAATCTCGTGCAAAACAGGCATAAAGAATGAAACATATCGCTTAGGTACAGTTTGTTTTGCAGTCAGAAAGAAATTCCAGATTTTGATCAGAGACAAGAAAGCAAAAAAGAGAAAGAGGAAAAAAAAAGCAAATTAGATGATGAATTATTACAGCATGCAGGGTCACAGCCAGTCTTTACTGTTTAAAAAAATAAACAAAAACTCCAACAACCACCCATCTATCCATCCTCTACACTCACTCAGGGTCGCTAGGGGGCTGCAGCCTCTCCCAGATGTCATCTGGTAAACACAGACGGACAAACTCCAACAGGAAAGAATATTAGAAAGGAAAAAAAAAACTTTCATTTTGAAATCGCAATGACTAAATGAAAAGCAATATCCTGATGTGCACGTGTGTGTGTGCGTTCGCGTGTGTGTAAAAGGGTGCTACATCCGGGACTCAGACACCAGCGGTCAATAAACAGTGTGTTCTGCTGTCTGACTTCCAGATTTTCTGCGTGTGCGCGCGCGTCTCTCCGGATAAAAGAAGCCCGACTGCCGGTGTCAACGACGCGCATTCAGTTGCGTCCTTGTGCTCGTGAGGACGCATTTCTGCGCCAGTTCGCTTTGTGTGTATTCGCTTCAGCCTCGCTCCTTTTGTTTGTCTGTGTGCGTTTCAGCTCACGTGTGTGCGTGGCCGCGTGCGTTGAGCGGCTCTCTCTTTTCACCATTACTGCATGAAAGACCTGTCACTCTCTATTAGCTCCATTCAGCTCTTCCTCTCCCCCTTTCCGCGCGAGCGTGTGCGTGTGCTTGAGTGAGAGAGGGGGTGAACTGGGCACTAAAGCCTTTTTTAAAGCGATTGAAGGTCATTCCGCTCTCACTTTTTTTTTTTTTTTTTTTTTTTTTTTTGTGCATCCTAACTGCTCTGTGAGACCGCTGGCTCCATTTTCATAGATATGGATGACATAATCCAGACTACATCATAAACAGTGACATCTCCCTTGGGTGATGTTATTTGACTAAACAACTAAAGCGATGATAGTTAATTGGTAAAGATCCTGCATAATTTCTGCCAATACTGACACATTGATATTGACCTTTAGATGTATTATGCCATGATTTAACATCTTTCTGCGGGGCTGCGCTCTTGCTCCATTTCCCAGAATGGCCCTCATCAGCATCATCAGCAGCATCACTAAGCGGGAAAGGGTGGACATACACACACACACACATATAAACATATATATATATATATATATACGTGTGTGTGTGTGTGTGTGCGCGCACGCATGTCTCCACACATTGAACCTGGCCGTGTTTAATAGGTTACTAACGCACAGCACGGCGCGCGCTCCAGTGAGCACATCCAGACAAGTTCTCCTCAGACTGACAGGGAGGAGGAAGCGAGGGGGGGGGGCGATGGGGGGGGGGGGGGGTCAAACCCGCTTCTTCATATTGTGGCAACACATGCTGAAAGATGTCCACGTGTCCATTGGGACATCGCTCACTCCTCATTCACAGCAGTGATGTTTATTGCTGTTGTTGTTATTGTTTTACTTGTTTGATTTTGTTTTTTTTGTTTTGTTTTTTTTTTTAGGGGGAGGGGGTGAGATGCGACAAGTTGCCTGCATCGGGCTCACTGTGGGAGAAATAGATAGTGAAAGAGTCGGGCAGGCTGGAGAGCGCTCGTCCAACCGGAGGGGCGGGGGAGACGCATTCTCCCCGAGTACACACAAGCAGCGGCCACATCCACGGCAGACAAATCCGTGCTCAGTGACGTGTTTTCTGTTAGCCTTTTTATGCATCTTCAGCCCTTTTCCATCACAGATTGGAATTAAACTGAATCAGGGTCTAAGAATCCACTCTCTCGAGTGCCTCTTATCTTTTTTTTATTATTTCTATCCTCTGGTATTTTACTCTTTATTTATCCATTTATTTTGACTTGATAGACCCGTTATTTAGCCTCTCAACCCTCTCTCCCTTTTCCCTCCATCGCCGTCTCTTTGGGAGCGCAACGCGCTTCGAAGCTCTGAAATTTACCAAGCAGGCTACAGGTAAGAGCTCCACAAGCTTCTCCTCATTCTAATTCTACACTGGCACTGTTGTTTTCACTTTCCTGCCTGATGGATCATAGTTTGCTCAGTGTGATTTACATGCCACGTTGATTCGTTTTACGTTGCCTGCAACTTACCTCACTACTGACGGTGTGGAAGATGGAATATGCAGAGAAAAATAATGACGGTGTTTCCCAGACTTCACGCGATCTCTCCAATTAAATGCTGATGATCATTTTTGCCACCTTTTTTTTTTTTTTTTTTTTTTTTTCGCGGGCCTATAATTAAGACTGCAACGTCTATTATGCAAATGAAAGCCTTTTAATAGCTTATTTAAAGCTCCCCTTGCATTCGCACCGCAGGTCAAATATTTGATTTATTTGCACAAGTGTGTGGCCACCGACAGTGGATGAGCGTCTTCGTGTGTGATTTAGTGTCCCGGTCCTCCGAGTTTTCTCTGCACCGGTCGCTTGATGATAGGCGTCCATTTTCCACTCTGTAGCCTCTGCAGGCAGGGCGATGTGTGTAGCTTACTCTATTAATGAATGCACCGCAGTCCGCATCACTATAGCTGCGCCGTGCACGCTGTCGGCTGCCGTAGCTCTGAGGTCTGATGTGTCTCATCCCAGCTTCTCCTGCTTAGACGCCCCTCTGTGCAGTGTTAGAGCCAACATCTTAGCTCCATGTTCAACCTGGGCCACATCGTGTCATTTGATGCTTTTTGAAATTCTTTTTTTTTTTTTCTCAGCAGCTTGCTGCCAGTCTGTGCTCTGACAAATGCAGAGTTAAAGGGCTGCAACGCATCAAGCACCCTATCAATCATTCACTTTTTTATCTCACCTCTGATCACATCTGGACTGAAGAGGGAATAAATACCTTGATGCTAGAAAGAGCTTGCGCTGCAGCATTGTTGAGTTCTGTGCAGTGTCAGCAAACGGCTCAGTGAGTTGTACCTGTCTTTGCCGTGGCTGCCACCAGTGACAGGCAGGGCCCTGGCTGTTTTCTCAGGCGATCTATTTTTGTCGTGAGAAACACTCTGTTGTGGTCACATGCAGCTTTGGTGAGTTTACTGCCACGAAACTCAGATTTTCACAGAAAAGGATGCATCTCTTCGTTTTGGGAAACGGCTTTTCCCTTTCAGAGCAAGCATAACTGTCCATCAGCACCCGCCTCTACGCTTCTAAGATGCACCTTGTTGATCTGGTTTGTTATTCTTCTTATAGCATAGTTTCGCCTATATGTTATAAACTGACAGTTTGAGACATAAGGCCTGTTAAAAAGTATTTCTTGTATATATTTGATAAAATAAGCAAAAGAACACATGAGAAAAATAAGTACACTGTATTGTGAGCACAGTTCAGTAACCTGTTATTCTGTACAGCTGTAGATAAATTGTATGAAGGTCACATAAATTACTTCCATGAATGAATTAAAACTTAAAAATTGTACACATTTAATTCCACCATATTGTTGCATCTTAAGCGTCCTATAAGGTTAATTTATGTTGTATGCATAAATTCTACACTTTCCAGTTCTACACTCACTCACACTCCACACCGACGCTGTACATACACCATACACATTGTTTTTTCTCCTATGATCACCCACTATCAACAAGTGACATCCGTGGCTCTTGTGAGGTTCAGTTTCTTACCCAAGGACACTTCACCATCTAGATCAGAGAAGGCCATTCGCCCGCTGATAAGTGGGAAACCTGCGTGAGCTCCTGAGCCACAGCTACCTGTCTGCGTGAGGATCTATGTGTAACGATAAATCAAAACGCCCTGCGTCATAGTGATGCCATTGACTGCTGACCTGTCCATCAGTGATCACAGCTGCTTTCATTAAGGACTTTTTGAGCTGGACACACCCACCCAGCTCCTTTGCCTGGCACATGCTGCACTCTGTCTGTGCCATGTGTGTGATGTGTGTGCGGCCTTGATGATTGCCTCGGTGGATTTTGGATTACTTTCACAGCCCCTCAGTTGGCTCCAAGATCTCCTGTAAGGTGACTCACTGCAGTCAATAGTGGTATGCAGCCCACGCAAGTTATAGTTGTATTTCAGCTCCAGCCAAATTATAATCATTTAATACTCAAACAGACCACAGGGACCTGAAAAAATCTCTTTCACTTCTGAATGTTTTGGCTTGCTTTGTTGCTCTGTTTCACTCAGATTTTTAGAGCTGGTTGGGTGGTCAGGTCTGTTTCTCACTCTGTTTCTCTCTGAGGAGAAACAATTCTGCAACCATCATCACATCTGTCATGTAGCTGTTGTTCAGAGGATCAATGCCTTTGCTGCAATTTTCTTGATAGTGTGAGGTTTCACAGTGTTTCTGTCTCTCTTTAGTCGGGCAGGGACTCAGGAGGAAACCCATCCATTGCAGTGTGAGAACTACACTTCACTGCAAATATAATCTCGGGATCCAGAACAAATCTTATAATTCAAATCCCACATTTCATTCACCCTGCTGTGTGATCTCCGCACATATAAGGAAACCAGTCTCTTGCATAATTATGTTGATGAAGTGTAACCTCACCAAGATCATAATAACCAAAAACACTAAATTGTTTATAATTCCAGTCTTTTATCCAAAGTCCTCTTCCTGACTACTGTCTCAGTGGTTGTGACCCCGAGCATTAATTACCTCAAAGGTTTGCTGTTTTGAAGTGCTTAGTCCAAGTTAGCACAGTCTCTGAAGACAGAAACTCAGGAACAATGATCAAGCTATATTATCTTAGTGACAGGTACGTTCTGTAGTTTGCTAACTTGTCATCAACTCCTCACTGATGAAAACCACAACATGAAACATCATGTGCCTTAACGGCCTCTAATGGACCTGGATGATAAATAGCTTGTAATTTTCTGGAAAATATATATATATATATTTGCCCATTTTTCTTGACACAAAAAAGTATCTGAAATTGAACAGCATTGTATATGCAGTACATTGCAGCAAGGAGTCCACAAACCTTCTATAAAGAGAAAAGAACCACACCAAACCCATGGCACAACACACCAGCCAGTTTCTCAGGTCAGCTGGCTTTGAAAGAAGCCATCTGTGTTAAATGAAAACACACACACACACAAAACGACAACATTGAAAAGAGGAATTGGCCCCAGGTTTCACATTTTCACCACAAAATAGGCAGGTTTCCATTAGTGGGGTCCAGGATACTTAGACCATTGGCATATGTGTTCTGTTATCAGGAACCATCCTACAATGAACACTTTCAGAAACTTCTATGTGGCCTAGACGAGTCTCTACCTTGGGGTATGTACTTCATCTAGGTGGGGCACGGTGTTGACTTGCGGCTGATTGAATATGCTGTAGGCAGTAGAAAACATTCAGCTCTCCTGATGTCTGCTCTCATTCATCGCCACTATTGCTGTGCACATAAACACAGTAATCATCTCAGCTCCTTCAATGTTGATTTTGTTATTGTAGCAGCTTCTTTGCTATGTCAGGGGATCCTGCACAATAATGTAGACTCAGCTACTGAAAGGACCGAGGATCAGCACTGTTACAGTTCCCACCTCCCAGGTTTTACTCAAGACCCCCATCCATGGAAACCTACTGCAGCCTTGATTCTCTTCCCCAGGCTGTTTTTAAACCTTTCACTCCTTTGTCTATGTGACTAAAACAACAGGTAAACAGCAAATGGTTGACAAAAACTCTAACGACCCACAAGAGTGATGGGTGGATCATTGATCCACACACGGCTTCAATGACTTGCTTTAATAAATAGTTCCACAACTGCTTATAAATCCTAAAACTCTCTGCCACTCAGCACTGAAGAAGTCTTTTAGATGAGAGGTGAAGCTTGTTCAAGAGCCAAGAAAAGATGTCCATTTGCCCTTGATTCAAGTTTTTAAGTATGTACAGGTTTAATCCTGAAATCTCAATATAACTGGACTCTTCATGCAGGTCTGCATTTGTAAGTCACAGCTACAAAGCAGATTTCAGAGCCCTGCAGCATTCTGTCTAAAATGTCTAAATTCTGTCTAAATTCTGTCACATTCTGTCTAAAATGGCCATAAGGGCTGCAGTCTTTATGTTACATATTGGTTTCATGTAAAAGAGTGAACTTGCAAAGCTAAACAGTTTTAAGAAAACTCAAAACAACAAAATCTTTGTACATTAGCATATGCAGTTGGGATTTTTGTCTATTTCTCTTATCTGATATTAAATTAGGATTTTTTTTATTTATTTTTTTTTTTTGGTGGGATGTTTCTTGGACAAAGCGAGACATCTGATTAAATCATGGGATCAAGAAGATTGCCTTGATGGTTCTAGAAATAAAACTTTTTTGTCAAAGAGGTTTTTGTAGCGGTTTTTCTAAAACTTTCTTAGACAAATCAAAGTAAAAAATAGACTAATTCTTTAGCTTTATCATTATGAAGTACAAGTTGATTGCATACTCTAATACAATAATGATACTATCTGTTTTCACTGTGCTCTTTTCTGTATAATTCAAGGTTTACATGGAAAAGTTTTTTACGAGCTATTAAAAAACTTAGATTAAACATTTTTTTTCCACAGTTCAACAGGACTTGCAATAATAGATGGGGACTCAATTATTACTTCTAATCAAGATCTTATATAACTGCTTTTTTAACATATTGAACTACAGAGCCACATTAATATGTCAGGGATCACTACAACTCTTCACTGCTCTGGAAAACTTTCAGAAGTACTATTCCCAACATGATCCTGGCTGATTCCTGTTGGACAGTGCACGACCTGTACATGTACATACATCCACTGATCACTTTTTTAGGCACACCTTGTTAGTACCTGGCTGGACCCCCTTTTTGCCTTCAGAACTGCTTTAATTCTTTGTGACATAAATTCAAAAAGATGTTGGAAACATCCCTCAGAGATTGTGGTCCATATTGACATGATGTTATCACACAGTTGCTGCATATTTGTCAGCTTCACATACATGATGAGAATCTCCCATTTCACCACGTTCTAAAGGTCCTCTGTTGGATTGAGATCTCGTGACTGTGGAAGCCATTGGAGTACAGTGAACTCATTAAGCATGTTCAAGAAACCAGTTAAAGATGATCTGAGCTCTGTGACATTCTGTATTATCCCGTAGGAAGTAACCATCCAAAGATGGGTACACTTTGGTCATAGTGAAATGGATGAGGTCAACAACAATACTCATGAAGGCCGTGATGTTGAAGGATGCTCAACTGGTACTAACGGGGCCCAAGAGTGTGCCAAGAAAATATCCTCTACGCCATTACACCACCACCACCACCAGCCAAAACCGTTAATATAAGACAGGATGGAGCCATGCTTTCATGTTGTTTACACCAAATTCTGACCCTACCATCTGAATGTGACAGGAGTGGCATTTGGTGTGCTCCCATGTAGCCCATATACTTCAAGGTTAGACATATTGTATGTTCAGAGATGGTATTCTGCTGACTTTGTTATACTGACTGGTTTTGAGTTACTGTTGCCTTTCTATCATCTCGAACAAGTCTGCCCATTCCCACTCTGACCTTTGACATGTACAAAGCTTTTTTGTTGACACAACTCCTACTCACTAGATATTTTATTTTTATGTTTGTGCGTGAAAATCCCAGTTAGATCAGCAATTTCTGAAATACTCAGCCCACTCCGTTTGGCACCAACAACCGCATCGCATTCAAAGGTACTTAAACCCCCCTCTTCCCCATTTGGATGCTTGGCTGGAACTTAAGCAAGTCAAGTCGTCTTGACCACATCTACATGCCAAAATGTACTGAGTTGTTTCCGTGTGATTGGCCGTTTGGATATTTGTATTAGGTACACCTGTTCAACTGCTTGAACAGATGTACCTAAAAAAGTGGCCGATGAATGTAAGTCTCCATTGTAGCCTACATGAATTAATAAACGTACATATTTCTCTGAAAGTTTACTTGCTCGTTCTTCTCAGCAGATACACTAACTTCTGTAGATACTTCATTACTTGAAGCAACACCCAAGCTTCAAGCCATTACCACATGTAGCAATTTCACTTGAAATTCTTCAAAGACAATGCTTTCTTTTCTGTTATATCAAATGGTTTAGATCATGGGCAATTTTCCCTTCATAAATCATAGCCCAGCTGAAACTTTATGTGCTGGTGGTTTTTCCTCATATCCCACCCTCTACACACCCACATTCTACCATAAACGGTCAATGCAAAGTACCCTGTGAATGCTTTTGCATGTAAATGAGCCTGCTGCCAGCCGTCACGCGCTGCGCCTGCAGTCTGTTCCTACACTGCTGTGTCAGGACAAATGAGTCATGTGTTGAACCAGGCCAATACAATATACAATGATACAACATACATGTTAGACAATAGCAATTTAACATGGTAATAGGTTGAAAACTTTTGTTCTAAATTTTGGAGTTAGGCTGTTAACTGACTGTTGCACGATGTTTCACAAGATGAAACCTCGTTCAGGATTTTTTGGGTTGATCATGGAAGACTACTTTAACTGTATGTAAGAACATACAGATGTTGGTCAGTCATGTTAGATTGCAGATGAATAATGATATAAAGAAGAAGAAGAACTGGAAATGTGGCCCAGCAGATGTTGGAAGGTCTGCACATCAGCTCAGCACAATCAGATTTATACTCGGTAGATTGAAGGGTAAATTTAATGATCTCATATCCCTATCGTTAGGGCAGTGTGTATGCACGTTTTTAAAATGTTACGCTGTGTAACATTTTAAAAACGTGCATACACACTGCAGCGTAATGATGCGTAACTTACGCATCATTTTGTAAAGAACCAACATTGTACTGCTGAAGTGGAGGGCAATCCACTGACTCGAAGAGTTTAAGGAATATTTGGGCAGTTGTTGATCAATAACTAAGGATCATTGGCAATACGTGCCACATTTTTCACATAGCAATTTTAGAAAGTTCAACCAGAATTAACTGAGATTACTGAGAGACACTGATACTGGAGTTTATTTTAAATGGATCTGAGGATCTTTCATTCCCATAATTACGTTCACATCACGTTGAAAGAACATGCCCAACATGAAAATATACGTTGCAAAATGAAACATTGTTGGTAAGTTAGTGCGCAGCTATAAAGTAACCAAAATAATACCTGTATTTGTGAGTTTACATTTAAACAGTTTAGTTTGGCTTAAACAATCTCAGCTGTGTTTTTACTGTCAGTGCAGTTCATTTAAGCTGATCAAAGATTTGTCATTCAGCAACTACAGAGGATATGACCCCAGCTTTTAGAGCAGAGAACACAGCTTATTTTCTCATGATTTTAAAATCTAATTTTATGTATGAGCAATCATTTTAATAATTTATACTTGGCATGGTGCTTGATAGAAACATCTTTCCGTAACGTGACAAACCTTCATTTCTGCTTTTTTTCTACATTTAACAATATAGGTTTTCCTGTACAAAAGCTACAAATTTGAAGGGCTATCTTGTGTTAAAATAAATTTTCCGAGACAGACTACTTCACTCAGTGAATAGTGAGGGTGTTTCATGTGCATGATTACACATGCCGCATGTGTCTTAAGCACAGGTTCCTGGGTTTGTGAGCATCAGGTCATTCAGAGACACTTTATTCTGAGAGCCTCTTATATCAAGGTGTTACTGCCACTGCTTCCTCAGGCAGTTCTGCTAAGACAGGCAAATGCTTGCTTGCATGCAGTCCAAGAATCTTAGTGGACTCCTCACATTTGCTTAATGGAGGTTCAGCTAGGCTCTGATGCATCTTTTAAAGATGACCTATTTAATCATTTTATTGTCATCATTATTCTGACAGATGTGGGGGTTTGAGGCTGCATAGCAAAGGTTTGTTTGCGTGTACATTTTCCTCTGTACACCTGCATGTGTATATTTGTGTCAACACGCATGCCAGTGTGCATACGTGTGCAGGCCAGATGTGGGATTTCAGCAATGAGCTCAGGTGTGTAGTTTAATGTCATGATTAGGGAGATAAATTATATCTGCCACCAAGACTGACTGCGCTGAATATTAATACATGTTTTCCTAATGTTCACTGCTGCCATCTCAGAATAGAATACGCTGCTTGTATTTTTAGAACAGTGGTCATAAGTAGGCCTGGTGCATTTGTTTCCTATTGGTCAAGTCAACCATTTTATCTTATGTAATTTTCCCCAATTACAGTTTGACTTTTTGTTATTTGGTCATATTTCTTGTCCAGTATATGCCTCAGTCAGTGTGATGACCCATTGACGTATAGATGTCATTATAGAATGAAAATACTCTCACATACCTACAGGAACACTGCATTTACATGTGTGGAATAAACCTATCATAGTTGCCATAATTTATTCATCAAGCAGTTTGGTTGACTTATGCAATGAATAGCTAATGGAGGAGCAGCTTCAAGATTCAGATTTCCAATGTGATTTATGGTTTTATTATTGGAACCACCGCTAATTGGGTGTTGGTATAGTTTATAAAACATATTCTATAAAAGCAAAGGTGGTGCTGAGTTGTAAGGGTAGATTTGATTATATCTGAAGCTATCTGACAAATTAGGGCCTAGTTAGTTTCTGCAGCCACTAGCCCCCACAAGGAATCTTGGCTTGGGCTTTTTTTTGCTGCAGTATGTTCTTCTGCAGCTAATTGGCCTCTAGGAGACCCAATGACTGTCCTCTGACTGCTGCAGATAGACTATAAAAGCATCACTGTTTGGGGCCACTGTTCGCTTTGGGATTTACTCATTTTGCTTCAATGACAAAGCAAAGCCTTATATTTAGATTTAGCATTACACTTTGATCAGATGGAGAGCAGAACTGGTCAGCCTTTAGCTTGGTTTGGAGACCAGTTGACTCGTCAGATCCTGTGGCGTTTGACTCGAGGGGCTACATCCCACTTGTTAGACTGAAGCTAAACCCAAAGAGTGGAAAATTGCTGTTCCTCAACTGACCACTAGGGTCCGGCTTCAAAAGCGAGTCAATCTTCTTTGACCCCCATGTTAAAATGCCCAACATTGCAGCAGAAATAAACATATTTTCAAAAAACTGCTTTGGTCTCCATAGCTAAATTTCACATCATGACAACTGTCGATGGAGTGGGGGGAATTTTTATGTATAACATCAGATAAAATCACATTACAAAATCACAGATGTATGCATAATTAGGGCTTAGTCTTGCCGGCTGGCTTAGCCAGTGGCGAGCTGTTGTCACTTTACTTAGCGCTTAGCACTGTCTTGACTTGACCTCTGAGCTGTGAAAAAAGGCCTAACAGAGCATAGCCATTTTTATTTTCAAGATAATATGACTGCTGAGTATACAAAGAGACCACTGCTGCAAGTTTTGGGTTGGTCTGGAGGGATTCAGGGGGAAAACTTAATAAAGAAGCCTGAAGTAGTCATGAATTTGCCCCTATTTGAAAACTGCTGGCTGGGGCAAACCAGAGGACACCAGCAGTACTGTCCTAGTTCATGGTTTCTTCCTCTTGCAGCTGCTGGGTCTGCTGGTGAAGCAACTATTCACCTCAGATAATTTCAATACCCTTTTAAGTTACTGTATAGGTCTGAATATAGGACAATATTTTATTCTCGAAATCATAATCTCAAAATGGGGGTCATTTTATAATCGAGGTCTAGACTTTTCTCTTGTCATTGCACATCTGCGCCGCTAGATGGAGCTGCACTGAACTAACCAGTAAGAATGGAGCATCACAGTGAACGCATGCGAGCAGGATCTGATGTAAAATGGAGGAATCACGCAACCGTGCTGAACAAAGGGGTTTGAAAGTTTTGTTGCAGTCCAGAATTTGTTTTTTACACACTGAATTGTTAATATTGTTCCCGAAATTGAATACAACTCCACTTTGATGGTTATGCAGTTATTGACATCATTCATGCAGTTATTGAACTACATGGTTGTTGCTTATTCACAGAGTCATAGTCTCAGTTTTTAAGAGAATACAGTTTATGAAATAATACTGCACCTTGAGCTTAAATAACATAGAGAATAGATAATTGTTTTATGAATAACCTTATTGTCTTCATCATATTTTTATTTTCTCAAAATGATATTTGAAAAATAGGGGTCGTCTAATAATCAGAGTCATCCTACATTTGGACCAATATGGTAATTAACCAAATCACTAGACTATGACACTCGAAATTAATGTTACCAGAGCCAAAACAAGAACTATCAGAGGTCTGGTAGGACCCGCAACCATTCTGGCTCTTGGGCCTGCACCAGTAAGCTTCCCAACCTGCATACAAATGCAACTGGCTTAGCCCCACCAACAGCTGGCCGAGTGACTGCAAGTCCCAGTTGAACTTCGCTAGTTCTCGTTTCAGCTCTGGTAGGTCTCAGTTCAGATATTTTTCAGTAGCAACATTGGAAAGTAAGATGTTTGAACAGATTTGACCAGAATGAATATAAGGTAATATTAATTATCATCACTGGTTTGCATAAGCTAAGGTAGCCAAGCTAAAACAGCTAACTTACAGTGACTGGACGAAGGTGGGCATGTTCCAGCCAGCTTCCAGGCCTCTGCTCATTTAAAACATGGTGCCCAGTGTTGAGCCTTCCTGATGGCTTAGTTGTCTACCATGTGAGGGCTTGGTTGCATCAGGAAGGACATCCAGTGAAAAAACTCATGGCAAATCAATCATGCGGATCACTCCGCTCTGACGACCCTGAACATGGAGCAGCTGAAATGGAAGCAAACCCTGCATTAAGAGGAAAAAAGAGGTTTCAAAAGCACTCTTCAGATAACCACATGGGTGACATCACAAGGGATCTGTCCAGTTCTTCTTGTATAGTCTATGGGTTGACCTCCAGTGACTGATCAGTTATGGAGTTTGAACATGAGTGTGCCTTCAAGACTGCCAGATACAAGGCAGGAATTCATGTATCCTGAACAGTAATCTGCAGATGCAGAAAGTAGTATAGTGAAAGTCTACCAATGTCTTTGACGTGGAGGTTTTCTTCTGTGTTCAGAAAATCTGTAAAAGTTGGAAAATAAAATTAACATAAACAATGACCAAATTTGTAAGACAATAAACTTATTTTAACACCTAAAACAGCATCACCCCACTGGACACAATGAATGTTGCAAAGCTTACAAAGGCTAAAATTCAAAAAAAAAAAAAATAATGCTTGTAAGGCACACATCCAGCTTTCAGCAGTCCATTACCAGAGTTTTCCACTCAAAGTTAATAATTTGGTGAGCTCCTGTAGTATACTAATGGATGCCTGAATATATTTGGCAACCCTCTCACATAGTATTTCTCTCTTGAACATTTCCAAATAGTGAAATCCACTACTGTGGTGCAGCCATGGACACACACACAAACAGTACATCAGTCCCTCTCTTCCTAGTGCACACATATTGTGTACATGTCAAATAGATAATTAAGTCTATTTTTCAGGCCCTTTCAGAAACTACCACTTACCACTCCTCCCAAACCCTTTGACATAAGGGACAGGATGCAAATTATTGGGGAAATTTTCGGGTGATGTGCTTGTTAATGTAAAAATGACATGTTGCACTTCTAGAACTCTGTCAGAACTATAGAAAAAAGTAAGAGAGAGATCCAAACAGAAAAAACAGATCTAATTCTTCTTATCCAATGCATTAGTCACCCTTGTCAAAACTGGCTTCTCTTTTATCTACCATGCAAAATGACCACTGACAGCCTGTGATTCAGGTGTGTGATGTCAGCAGCGGTTAATTTGATCGGTGACCCTGAAGCAGAGATGAGCGTGCACTACAGAGGTCTGATAGTATATTCACTTCTCTTCCTATCCACGAAATTCATTTTTTTATTTGTATTTTTCAATTCTAGCTTTCTCTGAAGCCACAAAAAGCATTCATAAAATGTTTATGCCTACTGCTTGTAGTATATGTGTTGAGAGGAATTATGTTCTCAGATTGTACTTCTGTCTGTCAGCCAGAAAATCAAGGCTTTCACTTGAAGTCAAGGATAAGCTCATATCCCTCAGAATGTAATGAGCTTAAGATAGCGTCTGTAACCGTAACGGTACAAAAGTGTGAAAAAAAGAATTACACTTAATGGGCAGTGAAAAAGCAACTAACTGAACTAATGAATATGAGCTCCACAGTGTCTAAAATTTCCCATCAACATAGCCACTTAGACATATTATACATGATTTTTTAAAATTTTGCTGGGTTGCATTGGAAGAAATTATCATGATTTGTCTCCATTTGCTATATCCTTGATTAGGATTGAATATTATAATTTTAGTTAATGATATTTGCTCAGGGGTCATGCTCTGGGTCTCTGTAAAGCACCTAGAGACAATTGGCATTGTAACAGAATCTATAAAAATAAAATTAAATTGAAATGAACTGGATTGAATTGAACAGCATGAGTGAGAGGATTCTTATCTTGTCACAATTTCTCACTTGCAACACCAATCAAATCCAAACATTCAGGGGTCAAGTCTGGAGCCACCTTCATATGCACTGTGATTTGACTGATTTGCAGTGGTAATGTAATATGAAGTACGGACAAAGTCGATGGGGCACTTTACAGAAAAAGTAAACAAGTTGAAATTAGGTTAATTTCATAAACTTAATCCTAAATCAGTATAATTCTTTATAACAGCATTCATATAATGCCAACTGGTAATTAGAAGGCCTAGCAAAGGATACCAACGGTATTGTATTGAATCTTACCTTGAGTCAGTCCCCCCGCCTGAGCATCAATGTGGTGATGGATGGCAGTAGAAAGGAAAAACTCTCCCTTTACAGGAAGACACTTTGAGGGAAATAATGAAAATATAGATATAGTGTTATCATAATCTAAAATAATCCCTTTGGAGTTTTGATGGCCAGCATAGAAATTGTGCGTACAGGACTCAGGTTGCAGGCTCTGGCTGGAGGAGAGATAAGATGTCTCTCTACAGGTCCATGGCCTTTTCATACGTCAGTATGTCCTTTGGGAACTTTCAAGCACCTTCTGTAATCTGTCTGTTTATGCTTAAATTCATTGTGATATCCCTTTTTGGGGTGCTCATTCGCCATCATCTGCAAATTTTCCTCTTGTATTGCAATGGAAGTAAACTTCATGAAAATTCAAGAGAGTCACTAATCTCTACTTACAGTCTTACTTCAGAGATATAGTCACAGAGACATGGATAAATATAAAGAATATATTTTTCCACAACAACACCTCCAGCAGAACCAGGCTCATAAAGGGCTGCATCTAATGACAGCAATAATGACACGTACATTAATGGGGAGGAAAGAGAACAGAATGAGGAAAGTGTCCAGTGCATCAGTAGTGTCCCAATCATCTCATCATATAACAGCATAAATACATAATGAGGTCTTTAAGATATGATGGAGCTCAGTCCTTGGTGGCTTTATAAGTGAAGACAAGAATTTTAAATTCTATCCTGGGTTTAACAGGAGGCCAATGAACAGAAATGAAAATTGGAGAAATATGCGCTCTCCTGTTACTCTCATTAGATTCGTTACTACCGCATAGCTGGGGGGTTTCCAGAGGAATCTTGGGACAGCCTAATAAAAAGGAATTGCAGTAGTAAAATCTTGAAGTAACAAATATATCAACATTTTTTTTCTGCATCATCCTGATACACAATGATCTTATTATTGCATAGATGACAGAATGCAGTCCCAGAGGTTCCAAGGTTCCCAGCAGTGGTATTAAATACAAAGTAAAGTCATACACAGGAACTTCCTGAGGCAGTCTTTTAAAGAGACAACAACTTAGTCTTATCTGAGTTGAGTAGAAGGAAATTAGAAGTCATCTGGGCCTGTAAGACATTTCTGTGGTCCAACTGATTACTGGTTTAATCAGACTTCATGGAAAGGTAGAGCTGAGTATAATTTGTGCAGAAAATTTACGTTTTTCTTCAGTATAACATTAACAGGTGGAAAATTACACACAGTAAACAGTATAAGTCCAAGCACTGAACTGTGTGGAGCTCCATGACTACATCTTTTGTGAGGACTCATTTATGTTTGTCGTCCTCTTTAACAAACTCCATGTAAGTTATGCTACCCCTGCACCACCATCCATCAATAGTTGCTCAGTCTTTAGTCTTCCCATTTACCAAAAAGCTTACTCTTTTGATAATTTTCTCATGCTCTCCTCGGTCACACTCTCTTAGCCTCGTGCCCTTGATTTCCCTTCATTTCTCTCTGTCTTAATTATTGGAGGAAAATAGAAATTACAGATAATTAAATGACAATTATCATCTCCTACACAGGGGAGTTTTTGCTAGGGGTAATAACTTTGTAGGTTATTCTTAAGGTCATTCATTAAATACTGAGTAAAAGACCACACTCTCTCTCTCACACACACACACACACACATAAACCTTAGATACTGCATTTCCAGGCCTTGGAGATTGGCGAATAATCCCCCTTAGATATGTGTTTTCCTCAGGGAGAGCCAGCATGTTGACAGGGTTCAGAAGGTCATACAACACACACACAGACAGCCACTTACGTTAGTTTGCTTGCACATATGCTTTGACAATTTAGGATAAATAGGCTGAACTGTGACAGTGTCATTTGACAGTTTACATAATAAGAAGCCTGAATGGGTAGATGTAATGCTAACTGTCTAATGGAGGGGAGCTGAGGGGAACATTACTAGGATTCAATGAGATTGGACTAGACCCATCCTCAGATGCACTGAAGAGGAAATGTTCACACACACACACACCGACTCTCCTTCTTTCTCTGCAGCTCTGCTTTGGGTCTTACAATGCAAACAGGATGTAACCTATTTTGATCACGGTGCCATATTGCATCATCAAATATTAACAGCCTTGACTGAACTGCATTATGTCTACTGAATACTGTTTGTTGAATACTGTGTGTTGGTTCATCATATCCTCATATTTATCTGTGGATCCAGCATGAAAAGATCCTAATAGATTCTCGTGCACCACTGCCACTGCTGTTTATCCTTTATGTGAGTGTGTTTACGAGTTCACGTTTGTTTAGTAGCATCTGCGCTGCTATGGTCACACACTTATCTGTGGATACAACTTCAGTGCGCTGGCGTCTCAGCGTTTCCGAGTCAACAACTGTTGGTGAAATATTCTCATTTCTGACTTTCTTTCCCATCTCTGTTCTTTCTTCTCTGCCTCTCTCCCTCTATCTCTTGCCTGCCCCTTTCTTTTTCCCCTCCTTGCTCTATGCTGATCCAGACTTCTGAATTCAATGTTGCTATGGTAACAATGTCGGGTTGGTTATCTCTGCCTCCCCCTCTTGCTCCTCTTTTTCTGACTAGATGCAGTGCACATGCTCTGGAGTGGTTCTCTCTTTAGCCTGTAAAGCTGTCCCTGCTATAATTGCTCCCTTTTATTTCAAGTGCAGCACCAGTATGGCTTCATAACATTAAAACATAGAACCTGTCACATGGAATAAGTTGCTGAATTTTGTACTAAAAGCACCTGCTGATTAACACAAAAGAAATCATTTTGTTACCAAATTTATCAGTTAAGCACCTTTCCCTCTGGTGAAAACAATAAAAATGAATAGAAAAATAGTAGCTCCTGTTGATATCTGGCATTTTGAATGTAATAGTAATTATTCAATCAGCTATCAGTCCTGTGTTAGATGACTGCAGTCATCACTGGGAATTAGCTGGCTCTGCTTCTATTTGGCTTTGATGGGAACAAAACACTTAAGTGCATACTAAGGATGCTCCATCCGATTGGGAAGGAGTCCTTATCAGAAAGTATTCAGCCTGATCTGAACAGTGGTCACTGAAAAGGCAGCTTTTTTTTTTTTTTTTTTTTGGAGAAAGCAGAGATGCCTAATCAGAAAAAAAAACTACTATAGGACAACACAGTTTCTCAGAACCTAGAGTCCCGTAGCCATTGTTTATTTTGAGCTTTCTTCTGTTTTCTTCTTCTCACCTGATAATATCTGCACAAGAAGCAGCAAAATACCAGTCAACAACAATGAAATCGCCCTCTTCTTCTTTCAGTTTACAAGACTCAGTCTGTGTGATTTTCACCGTGTGTGCCTACATGCTTTTCCATAGTGTGTGAAGCTCATTGATGATGATGATGATGAGGTTATTTCAGCTGAGTTGGAATTCATTGTGTTACTGTAGGCATGTGCATGTTTATGTATGATATCTATCAAATATATACAGCATGTGCTATAGCATAGTGTATAGTAATATTATGTAATACATTGTAAATTACATAACTACTGCAGCAGCAAGCTCAGCAGTTCTGCATTAGTTGCTAGTGGAGACATGGGCATGGTTTCACTCATTCAATCAGACCAATGACCTTAGTGGGTGTAACTGGAATAAGCCCTATATAGAGGGGTCTAGGTGAGCACAGTGTGTTGTTTATTTGTCAAACTAGTATTTTCTTAACTTTGAATTAAATATGTTTAACACAGTGTTGATACAAATAGTACCTAATGCTACACGACCCCTTCAATAAACTTCAAATGCGATTGTTAAACCAGTGTCGGCAGATCATACATCCAGCAGTTGGTGATCAGCCCACAAATCCTGACAACACTGTGCAACACTGCAGGGAATGGCAGATAAAATTCTGTTCACCAAAATTTATCGCAACCTGTGCTTTTTTCTTCATGTTCGTTCTTTTTTATGTGTACATAATTTCATACATGCATTGTTTTTTTTTTTTGTCCTTTGGGTTTGTTTTCATGACAGGAGGCTTTAAGGGCAGGGCAGGCTTCCCTGTCAAGTGAATGAAATACACTGCAAAGACAGAGAGATGAAATTTGTGCATTGTACCTGTCTGCAAGTCAGCTCATCCTCAGTGGTGGGAAATAGTGGTAGTTATTGAATGTAACTCCAGTTCTGTGAGCCTGATGTAGCCCTCAGAGCAATGAGGGAAACACACTGTGGCTGGCAGTGAGTGAGGATAGTTCCAATCCATATTCTCCTCACTTCCCACGATTTGAGAACATCCAGTTTAATCACATATTAGAACAACACTCCAAATAAACAATACTGATTCATTTGGTCATTTGGTAGAAGGTAAATAAATGCACAAACACAATTAAATGCAATTTAGCATAATAGAGAAAAGTGATGAATTACAGGCAAGGAAGACTTGCTTCTCTCTCTCTCTCTCTCTCTCTCTCTCTCTCTCTCTCTATCTCTATATATATATCTATATATATATATATATATATATATATATATATATATATATATATATATATATATATTATTAGACCACCATTTTTTTCTTCACTTTCTTGTTATTTTAATACCTGGTACCACTAAACGTCATCATGTGACTAAAACAGACAGAAAAGAAAACACTGAATGCATAAAAGCAGTGTTTTTGGCAGTACAAACGCCATAGCTATTGATGTAAAAACTTAAGTGATTTAGGTTATAATCAAGAAAACCATGGAAAATGGTAAGATATCAGCTCTTAAATAAAACTCTTATGAGCAATCTTTGTGGTTATCGTTATGTTTGTCCAACAAATTTGTACCTTTAGTTGTACCAGGCATTAAAATGAACAAGAAACGAAGAAAACAAGGGTGATCTAATAATTTTTTCCATGACTGTATATATATATATATATATATATATATATATATATATATATATATATATATATATATATATATATATATATATATATATATAGTGCCACAGTTCATCTGCAGATATCTGAATTAAATCTACTAACTTTTTTTTTTTCTTACATCAACAGATGTAGAGGACCAGTGACCACGGGTTTTATTGCAAGTTCTCTACTAACAGCAGACAGGAAGAGGGGCATCCCTCCACAAACCCCTGCAGCTCCAACTTTCCAGCGAGACAAAAACAAGAAACAGCGTGCAAAAAGAGACAGAGACCTAAGAGAGAGAACAAGCGCAAGAAGGAGCGGGGGGAGCAGGTGAAAACAGTCGATGGATGCTGTCCGGATCGAGGGGGCAGCACGTTCTTCACTGACAAGGAAAAGAAAGCTATCAAAATTGAGTCGAAGGATCGAAACTCGCCATCAGGTAGGTTTTCAGTTTGTGGCTGTCACATTCAGATTTTCTTTCATCTTGTCAAGTGTCATTTCAATCTGCATGCAAGCATTTAATGTAGTAGGAGATTTCTGCAATGACAAATTTATAATGCTGAACTAACTTTGCAACAAATGTTTGAATGGCTCAATGTGACTCGCTGTAAGTGAATTATGTAATGTTATTTGTGTGAATATATGGGTGCTTACATGTAAAAGGTTCACCCACACAATCTTACAAAAGACAGGTACAAAGCGATTGCATGTGTGATCTGCTGTGAATGTATTTGCGTATTCGCCTCTAGCCCTGCTGTTTCTGAGGTGGAGAACAGTGTCAGGGTCATGAATATGGATATGACTGAGGCTGTGAAGGTGTGTTCTGTTTTGCTTCACATCAATTCTGTCTTGTTAAGCCGAGTCAGCAGAGTCACCAAACTTTCCTCCAAGGACACATCAGAAGGAGCCTCATAGAGCTACTTACACACCTCCCACATCCACCTCTACCTCTTGTCTTCTCTCATCCTTCCCCTCCCACCACTGCCCCTCACCTTGTCCATACACCTCATCTTTTCACCCACATGTTCCTGCCTTAAAAGAAAAGATCAAATGCAGTGTCTGTGCACTTGTAAACTGCTCAGTCATACAACTTTTTTTTCTTTTTTAAATCTGCTTCACAATGAATGCTTGTTTCTCTTCTCTCTGTGTGTTTTGCACTACAAATATCAATTTTTTTTCCATCTTCTCCCTCCCTTTCTCCCTTTCCATTTGGTCTCACTTGAAGGCATGGTGTGTGAGAAGGGGATCCAGATCCTTCTCACCACCGTGGGGGCATTCGCTGCCTTCGGCCTGATGACGGTGGCAATAGGGACGGACTACTGGCTGTATTCCCGTGCCCTCATCTGCAACAGCACAGCTAACATCACACAGGATGATCCCCATAATAAGGACAAGAAGGACCCTGGTGCACTCACCCACTCTGGGCTGTGGAGAATATGCTGCTTGGAAGGTAAAGAAGAAGCTGTTGGAGACTTCTTGGGTATATCGGGGGGACTGTTACTCATGTTGATGCATTTGAGGCATGCCAAGGTTGTGGTCGCTACTTTCAAAAAGGCAAAAATATCAGGTGTCCTTTGTCATTTTAGCTTGTTAGATTAAGAGACAGTAAAGGTATGGTGAAGGTAGGGACTCATATTTGCAGCATTTCCACAACTTCATTGGGTATAGTGAATAAACAAAAGATCTTGTGAGAATTAAACTCCCACTTTAAAACATTCAGGGCAAACAACTGGCAGATATGCTTTATAACCCAATTTTATTCAGTGTGGAATTGTGCGAAAATAAGAATCATTTCCTTGTTATCTTATAATGATGAGTTTTTACCCAAAGACCCAATAGGTCACTCACCTCCGCCCTTCATTGAGTTTACTCTACTATTGAATTACTCTACTTTGTACAACAGCCAAGAAAAGACAAACAAACACCGGCATCAGAGTGAACCGGTCACTTTTGACCAGACTGTGATGGTGTGTGAGTGATATTCAGTTGGATTCTTAAAGTATAAGCTCACAGTGGAGTTAAGACCTGATGCAATGTAAACAGCAGATAATGTTCAATACTGTAAAGGTGTAAACATGAGAAGTTATTGTTACCGTAAACTATCTTACATAGCATAAAAAAGTAACCTTAAAAAAAAAAAAGGAAAATTGCTTTTGTCAATGTTTGGTCAGATTTCCAGTTGATAGAAACACTTTTTTTCTAGCACAGCCGTGAGGTAAATGTGTTGACATTTTACATTTCTATGAATGAAAAACATGTGTAAAATGTACTTTTCATACATAGGTATTTTACATTTAAACATTTTTACACATGCACTCAGTTCCTAGATGGCTTATGAACCTATTTATTCTCAAACAACTTCAGGGTCACACGTAAACGTCCGTGTTATTGGTCAACAGACGGGAGCTTATTTGGAGGTAGGCTGGGGTGGCAGAGGCGTCTGACACATACGCACACACCTGACAGACCCATCTGTGACTCCAGCATAAACTCTTCCTTTGTTCCATTAGATGTTGATAGTTCAACCTGTAATAAATCCTGTCTCCGCATTTTCCCCCATTTTTCTTTTCATTAATCTTCTTTAAAGACACATGATTCAATTTTTTATGAAAAAGTACAATAAACTGGTTGTGGCTATTAAAGAAAAAACCTGGTCAAGGTTAGGACAATGTAGGGAAAGAATGCATTTCTTGGCATTTATTATCAGCCCAGTTGGCAGTTGTAAGAATGATGAACATTGCACACATCTTTGTTATTGAGAAATGTAAAATAGCAATGTATCTTCCTGGGGACTGGACTGCTTTTTGTTGTAAGAATCTTTTAGCTGTTCTTTGAGGTTTTTCTACCATTTTTTATGCAAATATCTTCCAGTTGTGTGAGATTAAAGGACCATTTTACACTCACTGTTCTGATGAGATCTTCTTTACACCTTCCTGTCCTGGGACTGTAAAAGCCTTGGCAAGTTGTTCTCTTGAAATATTATGCTGAACTTCCAAACCTCCACTAAAGCAGTTAAGTTCTAGGAAGTTGCTAAGAGAAGTCCATGAGTGCTGACCACTGGAATAAGGTTTGAGTTGTCAGGAAGATTTTTAAAGGCTTGCATTTCCTAATAGTGACTGAGTTGAAACTTTTTACATGACGCACTTTTAATTATTTTTTTTTCCACCATCAAGTTGCAGGAAACCAAAATGGCACACTAAAGTTAAAACTTACATTCACTGACAGACTTTTTGATTGAACTGATTTTTAAAATCAGTTCATCTTGGAGCAGGGACTCCCAAATGTCTGCATGTCATTGCAAAAGAAACAGACTAACTGCTACAAAAAAAAAAAAAAAAACTTCACATCTCCTTAGAATGTCCAACTTTTAAATCAGTGTGTAACAATGACTTTTCACTTTCACTTTGTAAAACTTCCTTTCGGAGAGTGCAGCATCATTATTAGCATCAACACATAAACATTTCATTTGTGTTCATTAGACCGTGCCACAGAGACAGGAAAATAGTTTTGCATAATTGCATTATAATTACATGACAGTGAAGCGTAACCCCCACCCATAATAATCCATTAATCACTGTCTTTTATTCAAGGTGCTTTTTTTTAAGTCCAGTGTTGAAGCAAAAGCCTGTTTGTTCATTTCAAGTGGCAGAAAATACAAAAATTTAGAAGCAACCAGAGCTCAATCTTTAGCTTGTCACTGCAGCACAAGCTAGAATTTTTCCTGCATTCGACTGCCTGGCTCAGACTGAAACTGAAGCCTGGGATGGAGTTAAAAGTGAACGAGATGCAGCCAAACGGGTGGTACGAGTTAGTGGTCTGTGCCTTTCCTCGCATCCAAACTGAGGTGGAAGTGTTTCTGGAAAACCTCGTGGCTCTCTTTGTAAAACATTCCCAACCCATCCTGGGCTTGGTCATTGGACAAAGCTAATTTGTCCTCATTTCTAAGCCTTCTGATAGCAAAGCAAGCTAATTAGAGATAAGCTCCAGCCCTTGCAGCTCTTCTGCAGTGCACCCCCACCCTCTTCTTCCCTTGCTCCACTCACTCACTCTGTTTTTCCTTTTGTTACCCCAGCTTTGTCTCACTCCCTTGAACATTTCATCTTTCACTGCTTTATCCCTCTCCTTTTCAGTCACCTCTGTCATTTCTTTTTCCTGTTATCATTTTTTTCCCCCTATTGCTGACAGTGTCTTGGCATGGCTTAGAGGTCAAGTAGCCTTAATGTTTGCGGAATATTCAGCAAAGACAGATGCTCAGTGGTCGTCCGGTGATGCAGTGAGGTGTAGCTGGAGTGAAAATGCAGGACATGCTAGCTCTAAAAGATTTATGCCTGCGGGTGGGTGGCACATTATGCTGGGGATGCTAATGTGTCCTGTCCTCTCCCTTCTGCAGGTTCACGGATGTTTGGGTTGCACCAAGTTGTCTGATAATGACTAATTTCCTTGTTTCTTGCAAGGTTTTCATTCATACCACAAACTCGTGCACTGGCCTGACAGCTGACAGCTACTTCTGTTAGTTAAACATGCTGTAGACACATTTAAACGCATTCATTAAGAAATAAAAACATAAGTCACATTTTGCTTCGGATTACAATCACTTACACAGCCACAGTGACCTGTTTAAGACTTTTCTCTGCTCATGTCCACACATTTCACAACCCCAAACCTGCCAAACACAAATCATTCAATGGAAATGTTAGTTTCAGTCCTAAAAACTGATGTAAATAAGTGTTTAAAACCCACTAAATGAATAACAATTATAAGATGAATAATCTGTAACTTCCTCTCTCTAAAATCATTAAACTGAGATTATCTTGTGACTTATTAAAGAGCTCCCAAACTACGGTAATTGTATTATGGTGTATAAGTGCTGTAAACGTAGTTGAACAAAACAGCGAAACCAGTTCCAACACGAAAAGATCCAAGAATTAAATCTAGATTATGCATTAATGTATCAACAGTTTAATTTTGTGCTAAGTAGTAATAAATCATGTCAACTGTTTTCACTTTTGATGCTTTGGGTAGTTATGACTTTGCTGCGTTTGCCTTTTTGAAAGAAAGAAGGAAAGAAAAAGGTCAATTTATTGTTGTTGTTTTTTTTTTGTTTTTTTTTTTTCAAGTTGTAGTATGTCAGATCAGTGTGTGGCTCAACTGATATCCTGCTCCTTTATTCCTCCATCTGTTTCGTTACAGACTAACCTGTGGAAATATAAGGGCTGTGACAAAGAAACGAGCTCACCCCACATCTGTCCACCCTTCCCTCCGTTTGTGTATCTACATTCCATCATTCCATCTTTCTCACAATCCATCCATCAGCAACTGTGGTGCGCTGTCACCATCGTGCGTGCGTCCCTCCATCCGTCTGTCTGTCTACATGCAAGACCCCGGCGGGTAGTTATCTGTCTGCCAGTGTGTCTGCATACTTGTATGTATTCATGTGTTTGTTTCTACTAACATCACCTGCGTCAAGAAGTACTGCCATTAACCTTTGTGGTGCTTTTTTTTTCCTTCTTCTTCTTTATCCAGTTTGTTTAAGTTTTTTTTTTTTCCCACATATGCTTTTTCCTCAAAAGAAATGATTTTCCAAACAATGATATTGCTGTTTTCATGTCACTGGGTCTGTTCCTCAGCGGGACAGCTGCTGTTCTCTTTTCTTTTGTCTGCAGTTATGACTTTGTGCCTTTGGCTGATTCTCGTCACCTTGTTTCTTTATTTATATCTCAGGAGTGAAAAGAGGAGTGTGTTCTCAGATTAACCACTTCCCGGAGGATGCGGACTTTGACCACGATGGGGCAGAATACGTCCTACGTAAGTCGACACCTGGAAGAGCAGACGTGGATGACGAGGCAGATGGTGGAGAGGAAACTTCACAGAAAGCAGAGAAAAAAAGAAAAAGAAATTTTTGAATTAAGAAAAAAGGGAACGCTGTGGTTCACCTGTCCATAAGGTTTTAAACTGAGTATTTAATTTCTTATTCTTCAGTCATAAACTCATTTAGAAACAAACATGTGACATTGTGTAGAAAGTCATGGGAGATAGGGTGCCCTAATTCACAGCGAGTGCCCTGCAGTGAAGTCTTTCTGCTCTGTGATATGCTACATGTGAGCCCGTGCATGCATAAAGCCTGTGCTCTGTTTACAATGTTGCAGAGGCATTTTGCTGACATTTAGGTGGTATTTTCTCTTCAGTGGCCTAGTTGTCCTCAAGGAGAGAAGAGTGTGAACGTGGGCTCGTGTGTGCTCGTGTGTGCTCTTGTGCACGTGTGTTCATGGTTGGCAGACATCATGAAAGCCCTTAAGGCCACATGGGAACGGTTTGATTCAACTGTGCACCAAGAACTGAGCGATTAATTCCCCCAACAAATATTCTGTGTATATTTTTAGTGGAGCAGCTTTCACCATTTTTGTTTTTCTTTGTGACTTTCTTTGTGTTGTCGGTCGCTGCTCTGCTTGGAGCTCAGCAGCACCAGACTGTTCAAATTTTCTCACAGCAGGATTTCCGTCCTGCTGGATTCGGTACCGGCTAGTGCAGTTTAATACATTTAAGGCTCCATGAGCAGCTTCTACGTGTGATGACGCAGTATGCAGATTTCTTTGGCAAAGAAAGCAGAAAGAAATATTTTTAACCATGATCTGAGTTTTTACTGAAAACAGGCTGTTATCTTGTTTTGCAGACATTACTCGGGTATGGTGTTTCCTGTAACTACATCTGAATTTTTTAAAAAAGCACATTATCAAGAATCACATGGCTGATGTCCCAAAAAGATTCCTAAAAATACAGCAAAATGTCCAATATGGTGCAGAACGTTGATGTCATGTAATAGGTCTATATATTTTCAGGCATTTCCTTTTCTAGTTTTTTTGTTGCTGACTGTTATTCTCTGATCTGTTTAGGTGTAGTCAGAGCTTCCAACATCTTCCCAATTCTTAGTGCCATTCTGCTGCTGATGGGAGGGGTTTGCATTGCTGCTAGTCGTTTCTATAAAAGCAAAAGGAACATCATCCTGGGTGCAGGAATCCTCTTTGTGGCTGCAGGTAACTGAGAAAGATGTGTGTTTATATGTTTTGATTTGTGATTGATCTGGATAGTATTATGCGCCATAGCAGCTTTTTCGTTATTTGTTTGGGACTGACTAGTTCAGTTTCTATTATTTCGCCAGGTCAACAGAGGTCTTTGCGTTTTCGTCGCATGTTTTCAGCTGTCTTCATTGAAAACGTCACAGGTGACCATTATAGAGACATTTGCTCATCAGTGCTTGGTTTTCCATCTTCTGTACCCTCGCAGGTCTCAGTAACATAATTGGTGTGATCGTCTACATCTCGGCTGCGCTCGGGGACATTTCTCCCAAAAAGGATGAGGATAAGAAGTGGCAGTACTCCTACGGCTGGTCCTTTTATTTCGGTGGCCTGTCCTTCATCATGGCCGAAATGGTGGGGGTGCTGGCTGTCAACATCTACATCGAGAAAAACAAGGAACTTCGCTGCCGCTCTCGCACCGACATTTTTAAGAGCACCACGCACGCCATGCTCCGCCTGCCCAGCTACCGTTTCCGCCGCCGCTCTCGCTCCTCCTCACGCTCCACCGACCCCTCGCGCTCCCGAGACCCCTCACCTGTAGGGGGAGGCGGGGGGAAGAACTTCGGCCTGCCCCCCTCTGCTCTGCTCTCCCAGGGGCCCATCTCGGTGTCCACTTTACCGAACCCCCACTCTCGCTCCCACACGGCCCTGGCTGGAGGCGACATCTCCCTCTACACGCTGTCCCGCGACCCCAAGCTGGGAGGCTTGCCGCCCATGTACGGAACTGTGGACAGGGCCACGCTCTACCAGCTCCACAACTGCTTCCCCAAGGATGGGGGCGGAGGGGGAGGGGGCGTGCTGATGAGTGGCACGCTGCCCTCCCTCAAGTCCCACAACCCTTCCAACTCCACCAACTCCAACGCTCCCATGGCCAACTCGGTGGGCTCGGGCCCGCCACCTTTCACCTCGTCCACAGTAGACAGGGAACGAGGGATGGGGACTCTGGACAGGCTGAAGGGAGACAGAGAGAGCAACTCTAACACCCTCAATAGGAAGACCACGCCTGTGTAGAGGGAGGTGAGGGGGGTAAGGGGATGAAGCGGAAGGGTTGGAGTTGAAGATGGGAGCATTCCTGTGGCCCAACGGGAAATAGATAGAAACACGGACAGACCGCTGAAACTTGATATGCTCACTGTTAATTAGTCTACTCAATCTCACTGAGAACAAACAAGAAGAGTAATAACAGAGCGATAATAACAACAACAATGAATTTTCACAATGAAACTATTTTGATATTTTAACGTGCTAGAATCGATTTATTTTGTTAACAATCAAATGCATTTAACCTTGGGCTACTACAACAATGTTTCACATCATTTCTCTGCAACATTACTGCTAACTAAACCCAATTATCCTTCATGTAAAATTGTTGTTGTGATTATTCTTGGCGTTATTACAGACAAAGTTGTATTTGCAATCACTAGTTTGGAATGAAATTTTCCTTTTTCATTTCTTTTCACGCTAATTTTAGATCTCAATGACTTTTACTGTGAATTCTTCCATGCAGAGCCACCGGGGCCGTCAATGAGCTGTGTGCAACTGTGTCAAAGTGTCAAGCATGAGTGTGCACAAAATGTGGGAGAATGAGAGCCTCTACTATTTTTTTAACCCCCATATTATAGAGCTTTCATTTATAATATGAACTTAGATGTGAATACTGTAAATTGTCTTCCAACATTGATACTAAAAGAAATGCAACAATAATGTGAGTGACTGAGACAACTGACCAACTTCATTGTAAGTACGAATCTGAGTTTTCTATGGGCCTCTGTTAGTCTTATTTCCATTCTAATCAGTGTTAACGGTAGTACTTGTAGCTTTAGTCGTGTTGACGATGTTTGTTCTTGGGCATTAACAGACGCCTCCGATTGGAGGAATCAGAAAAAAAAAAGTGACACTAAATATTACATTTGTACAGATTCAGGTGAAGGTTGCTGCCTGAGCAGAAAAACAAAGATCCATCTTTTCTTTTTATTCTATGAAAAGTCCCAAAGTGACACATGCAAATCATCATTTTCAGCGGCAAAAAATGTGTGTGTGTGTGCATTAAGAGTGTTTAAAAAAAAATCTTTAGAGACAAATGTTTGGAAACATATGTGTACATTGTAATTTACACATTCATATATTTGTAAAGTCTATAGATACATTTTTTTTGGGGACCACCATTCATGCATTTTGGGTGGGGCAGGTTTTGCTGAAGTGTTGTGACCCCAGTGCCCTTTCCGAGACCCCCTGAGGGTTGGTTTTATCCGCCAACCCTGCCTGGTCATGCTTGGCCCTTCCCCTGCCCCGTACTCTGTCACATGTTCAGTGTTTCCCCCTCCTTCCTCCAGAGCTTCATCACGGAGACAACTGTCCAACCCTCTTTTCACTGTGCTTCCCTCGTAACTGCTGACTCCTCAGTCTGAACTGTTTATGTTCATGAGAATGTAAACACTTGTAACCCCCCCCACCCCCCCCCCCACTGTCTTCTAAACTGTGTGGAGTGACCACTGATCCAGGGTGACACCCCGGATACACCTGCTATGATAAAATGAAGAGACAAAACAATTACCAGATGCTTCCAGATTCTTTACATTTTCATTTCTTTGATTTCATTTCTGAAAAAGAATAATGTGAAAAAAAACTGCACACAGATAGCATTTATGTGGGCAATATGAACAGTATGTAGTTGAGAATAGAATATATCTAGAAAAATGATTATGGTTTATCTAAATGTGTGATAAACTCAAACACTGTATTGCACGAAGTTTATAAAAAAAAAACAACAACAGAGAAATTCACAGACTGCTGTCCTTTGTTTTATTGATTTTTTTCTCATCGAGAAGAGGCTGTCTGTTGCAAACACGACTAAGCGAACATGTATGCCTGAAATTTTAGATTTATCATGTTTCTGGAAGAAAGGAAGCCCGAAGATGCTACATATATCAAATGTAAACGGAAAATACGATGATTTGAAAATTGTGTTACCTCTTACATTTATTTGAAAATAGAACAAAGACAAAATATATAAAATATTATTTTGAAAATAATCTGGAAACACTGCCACTTTTTCTGCTCGTGAGCTCATGTAACATAGAACAGTGTCCTGCGGCTGGACAAATCAAGATTTTACAGTTCCTTTTGAAAACCATCGACTCCAGAGTCCCTGATGGGTTCAGGGGCTTTAGTACATATGGCACTTTAAAATCTGTTAAGATACCAAAAGTAATATATATGCAATCTGGAGCAGCATGTGCCACTATTATTTATTTATGAATGAAATGAAGAATTTTATTTTAAAAAGAAAAAAGAAAAACTCATGGAACACAAGTCATGATTCAAAACAGTATTGGGAATTTTCACAAGATAAAGTGTTGAAAAATGTTCTGGGATTTTGTTTTCTAAACATTTACTAACAATAAATTATAATTTTAACACAGTAACTTTGCCCACTGAAGCTTATATTAACTTCTTGTCCTAAGCAGATTATTATTGTGAATGTTAAATTGTGATCCAAGTGTGTTCAGTAACTTTGCGGGGCAATAGAGAAAATCATGAAAAAGCTGCTCTCAAGCAGAGCTCTACTTACATCCCACCATGAATTTATAAAGCATATAGTTCATTTTTTTATTTGCCAGCACTCTTCCAAGTACGTACACAAGATCAAGGTCCATCAGTTCATCTTTAGTGTGGCAGTGGTCATTAAAATACATTGACCTTCCTTGTCAAACCTGCAGCTCTTTATATTTGCAAATATATGGACAGTGCCAGATGGGCGGTTTTTGCATGAGAGGATGATTAAAAAGTAAAATGAAAGTTAATACTTTTGTTTGACACTTCCCTTAGCACAGCATTTTTATTTTTTTTAATCCTGATGGATCCATCTGGATTTCTTTTAGGTGTTTTTGCATGAACAATGACAAAATGTATCCCAAGGTCTGCTCTGATTTGTTTAACCTCAGAGAGGGACAATTGCTGGCAGGATCCTCTCACAGATATGAGATGGAACAACAGATATATTAAAGAGGGCAGAAGGAGTGTCATATCCTTGACAAGGGGCCTGAGATTCCAGGCAGCTCTCTTGGACTCTGAGGATTAGTTATACTGAGTGCCTTTCTGTGCAATTATCATACCGCAATCTGGTTACATTAACAGTTAAGCTGTGATGAGAGACTCAAGGGGTGGCTCACAAAATTAAACTGATGCTTCTTGTCTTAAATAACTATTAATATATTGGCAATAAATCAGTAGTTAAGGTTTTTATCCTCTTTGATTTCCAGTATTAATCTTAGGTCATCTGTCAGGAATTCTAGAAGCTCTTTTTCCATCTGCAATCATGCAGTGTGTCTGTGCATCACAGCGTCTCAGTAGAACCATTAACAGCTATATATACAACCAGGATAGTGTGTCATGTGGATTCAGTTTCTGCCCACTGAGAGCCAAAAGCATGTGTGTGGGTGCAGGTGAGCATGTAAGTGTCCGGATGTCATGTAGCCCCCGACGCAAGAGGCTGCATTTGGTTATCACTGAGCCGATCAGTCAAGCTGTTTGTGCGTGGCATGAAAAGGTTGATGGGACGGTGGAGGATCAGTGTGGTAGTGACCTGCTGGCCTTCCCTGGAGACAGCAGGGAAAGTGACGCAGTGAGGTCAGGGTTGGAAAGGGGGCAGAGGTATCAGGACAGGCTGGGGGGGTGGGGGGTACATGGTTCAAATTCAGGGATAAGGTTCCCAACCTCTGCTGTAAAATCCATCGCGATGAGCTCTGGCCTAATTATAGAAGGGCTGTTCTGGGGGATGGGGACATTTGGCAGAAGGGTTAGGAGTCACGATGTGAAGCGGGGAAAATGGGTGAATGTCAAATTGTAGGGCAGAGAGGGAGCCATTGCCAGCGCGTGAAGGGAGGCAAAAATGAATAAATAAATGAAATACTGCACACGTGTAACAGAACAAAGCACAATGTGTTCTTGGGTTTTGCAAAAAAGCATTAAGACCAGATACATAGGGAGAGTATCCATGGTACAAATGAATCAAAATGAATTTATTCATACATACATGGGGGAAAATAAAATTACTGTGGACATTACAACAAACAGCGAGTTATAAAACAAAGACAAATTTATTTTATGTACAAAAGCTGAGCTTATTAGGTGAGTTATAAAGTGAGTCCATTCACTTGTGTGATGTAGGTATTTTAATCCGTTCTAACAGGTTAAAATGAATTATCTTTTACACCATGGCAACACTCAAACAACCACCGTAGACGGCATTTAAGACATAAATAAAGACAATAAAAGCATCTTGTCGTGTAAAAACTATTCAAAACTTCACTGAATGTTCTGGTGGAATACAAAGGATACTACAAATAGTTTTATTACTCACTAGAGGTAAGTTTCTCTCAAAGTAATCTCCGTACCGATTGATAGCATTATCAAAAGCAGCATTTGCTGCTATGTTAATACATTCTGACGGTCAGTTTGTTTCTCTCCGCGAAAAAGACAAAAAATGAAGCGTAACGTCTGTGAAATATATCACTGAGAGACTTAACATCTCTCATCTTTCGCACATCAAGTGTATTTTTTTCCCCCCTTTTCCATCTCACAATATTTTTATGTTCTTGCAGGAGGAGCAGCATCAGTCACACCAGAAAGTTATTAAAAAAAAACACACACACACACACACACACACACACATATGGTTATAGTCACACTCGGGTGAAAAAGGCTTCCAGCAGAGAAAGTCAGCAAAGTTTATTGTAGAGCATATGACACCATGTGCAGCAGGTACAGACGTGGACAGATTTGTGCACCTGCTCACAATGATACCAGACTATGCAGTGGTCAATTTTCTCCCTATTAATGGTCTGACAAAAAAAAAAAAAAAAATTAAAGACACCTGTGATATTACTTCAGGTTAGTTAGCTTGAAGCATGACTATAATGCAATGATTTATGATCATTTTTAGAGACAACACCAAATGTATCCAAGCTGTTTCATAGTATCTTTATGAAATATACAATAAATCCTTTCCTTTTTCATACTTCTGCTGGTTTATTCTGTCATGCAGGTATGCATGAGTAAATCAGTTTTTACGAGGAATGAAATGTTGTTTCAACGAGGTTGTAAGGACACCAACTAATTCATCTACGTCTGCAGGCATGAAGGTTTGGGTGGGTAGATGAAACAACAAAAAACTGGAATTGAATCATATTTATCAACGTTACGACGGAAACATTACGATGAAGTTAAAATAATCCTGGCATAGAAGACATATTTTAACCCCAAACACAACGCTTCTTCCACCTTTTTTGAACTTTTCTGTGCTTAGCCAGTATCTTTCTCATCCCAGGCTTTTCAGCGCCAAAACCCAACTGAACTGTAATGATGGGGACATCATCACTGACATCACGGAGCATATTCATTTTTGAAACAGTGATCAGAAGGTACAGACAAAGAGGCTCATATCTTTTCAGGTGGAATAAGAAAACACTTTCATAGTTGCTCTCACATTCAGTGCGGAACAAACAGTTAACAGTTTCAACATGCCTGGTAAACATACCAAAAAAGTATATTTCAGCAAGCTAGAGAGAAGTTGCTTTAGCAGCTAATTTTCATTAAGTTCTAGTGCCTAAAGAGATGCCAAGGGGTCACAATACTGTACATCCTGGGACAGAAACAGGCTGAGGGGGACATAAATGAAACAAGCATGCCGAGGAAACTGCAGTGCTTTGGTTTTCTGTGCAAACCAAAGGTGATGGAAAAGGCAGGAGATTATCTCGAATGAAGACTGTTGTGAGTTAATATTAATACGATTTGTTGATAATAATATGATATGTATTTTTGAAACATCCAAAACATCTACAAGAAAGTAGAAAGCATTATACAGGCTGGCAGAAAAAAGTGCAAAAACACAAATATTAACAGCATGCACACTCATCAGTGTAAATTACCAGCTCTGTTAACAGATGGGCTCAGTCGGACATCACGCAGACTTTTCGGTCTGCACAATGTCCAACTGATTTGGACATTACTCACATAAAGCTCCTCTAGGTAATGACTAGGAAACTAGGAAATGTCAAGACTGCGGTGAATGTGTGAAAAAAGGTTTACATGTTATATTCTGCAGGGTGCGGAACAAATGATTTAGTCATTTAACTGTCATAGCTGTAACTTTTCTTGACAGAAGTGGACTTTCATTGGAAACTGACGACAAAAAGAATCAAATAGAAAAGTGTGCTTGTAAAAATATTGGATAAATATGCAGTTGTAAAGATGTATCCATGCAAACAGCTGTTTAGGTGAACAGCCCCCAGTTCAAAAAAGCCACAGGTAGCTCTTCTGCTCCTTCAATTTTCTTTCACAAACAAGAACAACAAAAAACAAAAACAACAACAATTATTGCAAAATGTACCTCAAGGGGGCCTCACCACAATATGTAGGTGTTGTAGATTCTTTTTCAAAAAGATTTATGAAGAAATATAATGTGGCAAATGAAATGCCAAGAACAAGCACAAAAACACAGTTGCATTTGTTTTTGGTTGTTCTAAAAAAAAAAACTTAAAGAATACTGTTGGCTGCACTCAGGTATTTCTGGACTAGGTGGTGCTATTCTTGTGCGGCCAGCATTTCTGCCAGGGGCTAAAAGGAAGCGAGAGGAGGATGAAGAGGAAACCTCCAAAAATGAGAATGGCTCCTGCTGAGCCCACACAGGCCACGGACCAGGACAGCTCATGGTGCAGAGGTATGGAGTGGTCACTGGACAGCAAGGCCAGCACAGACTGGTGGAAAATCAGGACCGACAGAAGGACCAGTACACCTGCACAAGAAGATAAAAGTAACAGGAGGGGATCAGAAGGTGTTCAAATCTGCAGCCCAGCCCATATGAACTTTTGTGTCAAGTACATTTACATAAGAAAGAAGGAGATACAGAAAGAGATTCCTTGAACTTCTGAAAGCTCTGCTCTCAGAGCCTGACAGTCGTGAAAGACAACACACAAAGATCACACCATGATGTAAATAAGACTAAAGTCAGATCTCACCTGATAGAATGAAGCAGAAGGAGGCTGGTTTGAGAAAGAAGGGCACTCCTTTGCTGAGGGACATGGCTATACAGATGGAGCCCATCACCATCATGGTCAGGCTCAAAAGCGCCAAGACGGCTGCCGCTAGATTCAGATCTGAGAATGAGAGCGGGGAGAAGTTGCTGGCAGGGGGTGCAGGGTGTAAAAGCAGTTCAGAAAATTTGAAACAAGAAATCTGCAGCAAAGATGGCAGAGATGTTATGAAGTGCTGAGTGGAAACTAGTTTATTTGTGTAGTGGTATATTCCAAAACCTCACAATGTTTCAATCTGCTCAGATTCTAATTATTTGTGATTTATGTTGAAATACAAACAGCATATAAATTGTGCCACTTCTCAAACTGGCCTGTTTGAAACAAATTTTATTGGCCTGCTAAGCCAACGCAGTTCTGTTTTTGTTTTTTTTTTTTGCTTGTTTTTTTTTAATTAATTAGTCTTAATTTGAAATAATCAGTCTTTGTTTAACTTATTAATCATCAGAAAAGGTCTTAGTTAAAGATTCTTAGCATGATGGCAAAATAAACTACAAAAAAAAATTATATGTAGACTGTTGGCAGTCTTGTTTATGTCTCTTTTTGTCAGGTGAAAAGTTTAACTGGTAAACTGCTGTTACATTCATAATGATAACCTTTGAGCTGGAGGCTAAAATACATCAATACTTGTGGTCTAAAAGCTGATCCAAAGTTGCCGCCGCAGACAGAGCCTGAGCCGCCGTGCACAGAGGCCAGAATTGATGATCAAACTGTCGACCTCTACAATAATGGATGAGTGGCGTTCCACCTGACCCACAGACTAATGTCAAATTCGTTAGTGGTGGTCATTTAAATGGGATGTATTATCCCCCTCTGTCACAAGCTGACACAACTTCCCAAGGTTTTGATAAAATGTCTGTGATATGCTTTGGTCAAAATACCACGGAGACAAGGAAACTGCTTCCTTTCATTCGTTTCTTCACTTCTGTTTATAAAATTTGATTTTAAGGGGTGAAGAGCGCCATTCGACTCCACTCAACTCTCCAGTTCTGCTCCTTTTGAAATCTGCTCTACAGCTTTATGCTTTCGTGGAAACTATTTACACCCAATAACCCTTGAAGCATGTTGTCACTGTATGAGAGAACATTCGATATCTTTGTTGATTGCTCAGACTGGCACGCAGAGCAAAGTGAGCTCAGACTATAACATACTAAACGGACAGAAAAAACACTTAACTGGCAGTACTGTTCTCAAATACATGAATCAAGTTATGAGCTGAGCTGGTCCAGTTAAATTGTCATATTGGAAAATAGGAACACTGAAGTAATGTAACAGCCACCCAGCTGGTCAAAGTCACGTTGCAGCCTAAATCTACAATGATAAATAGGCTTTGCAAACTCAGGGCCTCACTGTCGGCGCACTGCTGTGTTAGCTCAGGCTTTTAGAGACCAATGTTTTGTGTTGTGTACACCAGTGAAGCTTAATCCATGTTTGTTTTTGAACTGGTAATGGTGGAACCATTACTGGTGCATTTCAAGACAAATGACAACTTCCAAAATGTTCTGCTGGTGGGGAGAAAAAAATTTCAAAAAGACATCAGATAACCTAATTGTGATATAAAGCATTAATCAAAGTAGTTATGGGGCAATTATTAACCAATATCTTTCACAAGCTAAGTAAATGATGCAACTACTGAAGACAACTTGCTCTTAACCGCAAAGAAAAACAGCAAAGGAGTTTGTCTTGCTACTCCTGAGTTACAGTGGAACTTAAAACCGTGATTTCAAGTTGTGAGTGGAGATTATAACTAGAGATGAGGAGGTTGACTAATTCTTCTCTGAGCTGGACCTGTTATGTAACAGTAGACCGCAAATTTGAACGGCTCACTGAACTAACATATTTTTTAGACCAGTTAGTCACTTCTGACACCCAAATCTACGCTCTCGAGCACAAAAAACTGTTTTTCCATATGTCTCCTTCAAGGTTTGAATATATTGATATGGAAGACAAACTGGAGAGAAATAGTATTCTGCAGTCACATTTGGTCAGGATTTATGATGGATAAGTGATTAAAAAGAAAGAAACAAAGCACAAGGTTGACTTACAGAAATTTGTGAGAAAAGAATAAGTTTCTGGCATCTTGTCACATGTTGATAATTACATACTGATACCTCGGAGAGCGACACGTTTCTCCTCCATCAATTATACATTATAAGGAAGTTTGTTCCTTTCATCTATATGAGTGTCACACCAGCAACGTTGCTTCGCAGGGTGATGAGCCTGGATCAGGCAGTGGTGACGACAAAAATGCCTCAGTGAAAAGGTCAAATGGCAGCAGAAATCCTGATCCGTTGTTTTTCAGGTAATTATATATTTTCCCAAGCTTAAGTGTGTATTTTTTCAGCCTAAAGCTAACTTTTTTTTCCTTGTCCTCTTTTGATGATTAGTCATCATTCTGTTTTCCTTTTGAATAGGCCTAATGTTGCCACCATTTAAAGGTTTTCAGAACAGTCTGTTATCACAACTTTAACTTTTGACCAAAAGATAAAGATGATAAAATAAATAAATAAATAAATAAAATTTAAAAAATATATAATAATTCCACTGAAACAAGTGGCATCCTGGGCAGCGCAGCAGACACATTAATCAGTCTGATAGCTTATGGCTTGCTTTGGAAAATGGGTGGCAGTGGAAGTTAATGAGCTAAAACATGCAAAAACCACCAGTACGGTCCTGTGAGCACCACAGAGAGCATCTTTATTGATAGTAGCTGCGGGTGTAACTGTTAGCGTGAGTCTGTGCAGGGGTACGTGTAACGTCTCACTCCTGTTAGTCGTCTTCTTGAATATGACTGCATTCTCCCCAGAGGTGAAGAATTTGAAGTAGGTGCAGTTGGATTCTGTGGGAACAAAAAAGAAATAAGACAAATACACACACACTCGTATAGATGGCTGCTGGTCTTCTCTGATGTGCCTACAATGCCTTCATGCACTCTGTCCTTCCAGGCATCATTTCTATTTTTATCCAAGAGTTGAGCATTAGCTTGAATACCCAAAGACACACACTTCTTCACAAACACACACTCACACACACACACTTCCTCAGCACTGCACATATGGTGCTGCCAGAGAGGGTGAGAGACAGTGAAACAGGCAGAGGGAAGAAAAAAGAGGAAGACAGAGAAAAGGGGCAGATGGATTATAATAGAGAGATATAACCACAGAGGAAGGTAAGGGACGGGGTGAGCAGAGGAAGAAGACGGATGCTAGACTGCTCAAACGATGAGATAACAGGGAATAGGAGGAGTGGGTCACAGGCAGATGGAGGGGTGGTGAGTGAAGGGAAAGAGAGAGCGGGGCCACAGATGGAGAAGGAGGTGAAGGGAGCAGGAGATGTGAGGAGGGGGAGGAAACACAGAGGGGTTGGTTAATACTGCATTAGACATGCACTCTCCCTCAGTCTCTGTCTGTCCCTCTTCCTTGTTTCCCCCTCTCTATATTTAGACAAAAACTGTGAAGTAGTCAGATTCCACTTGGCTTCACAAGCGCATAGTGATGATTTTCACCCACAGAAGACATTATGTGGTCCAAGATGACCACAATCACACACACATTCTCACACGTTTCTTCCACCCACAAATATGCTTCAGCACATTTGCAAACATTCTTAATGAGGCGGATCCCCCGTTTATTAGCCTGCTGATTTTGTGAGACATTGGGCTATCACAGTCAACTGGTTTTTGTCTCGCTACCACTGCTGCAATTATTGAGCCATCACATTCCTCTCCAGCGGGCAGCGATGATGGATCACTGGTCTTGAGGTGACAGGCACAGCATCCGTGTGCTGTACTTTGCTCAGAACGGGAGCCAGAGGCATGTGAACAGGGATACAAAAGAGGGAGCCAGGGATAGCAAAAACAGTTGTTCTCTTATAAACACGATGAAGCCACCCCCATCTGCGACAGTAGGCATGGGCCAACTGTGGTAGGATGTGTGAGAGAGATTCTCAGAAGCATACTGGCATCTCTCACACACCAACAGACCATCTTGCAGTCAAATATGCTCGCCAGAAGCAGCCTGACATGGAGAAAAGGGATGAAAAATGAGTCCTTGAAACTGGATAGTAAAACAATGTCATGACACATCACTTAAGGTGATGGATGCAAATAGGTGCATATGTGATCTGCTTGTATTTCTGATGCATGAGGAGAGTTTTTGTTTCCTCTTGGCAAATTCCCTGAGTTGAGCAATGACTCCAGCAGGTTCTTCTCCCAAAACCTGCTTCCCTCCATCTTTAGACTTCCTTTTCCGGGCAGAAACAGATCACTGTGCAGTTAATCAATGCACTTTGGAGAACCCTGGCAGGGTCAAGTTTGAATGAAATGCTTTAAAAATGGAGCTGTCTACATTCTTAACATGGATGTCCAAGCACATGTGAAACATGTGGTCAGTCCGCTTATAACTTAACTTTTGCGGCTGTACAAAATGGTGCTTATTAGGTGATGAAAAGGCGCATATTCTTCCAGTCCTTTTCGTGTTGTTACAGAAAGATCAACTCTGGAAAAGCTTCACTGCACATGTGCAACTCCAATGGTTGCATTTCCAAGCATCTAGTTTCTTTAATGACGCAATCTGCATATTATCAGTATCTATGTCCTAGATACATATGTTCGCAGGCAGCCTCACATACACAACTGAATTTCCCATTGGGATGAATTAATTATCCATCTATCTATCTATCCATCTATCCATCTATCTACAACTGTCCTGTCTTTATTCCTTTGCCAGTTTATAGAAGATGTGCACATATTCAAAATATAAAAAACAAGATTAAATGTGTTGCTCCAAAAACGTTCCAGTAAAAAAATATTATATACAAGCAGGATAAAAAAGAATTTTATTTAAAAGAAAGTGTTGACTGAGCTTTCCTCAGCCTTTAAAGACTTCAGATATGAAAGAACAACATATGTAAGCATATTCCCAAAAGGCATTAATCATATCAGTTATGATTACTACTTCAGTTCAGTGTACATGCATTCCCTTAATGATGTGAGGAACTTGAACCCCTCAAAAACATATTTTGACCTCACTCTGTTAATCCAGTCTCAGACTTATGTGCATATCAAATGAAGCTGCCTAAAGGCAGACTTGCATGGCCGGGCAATTCAGGCACGAGCATCAGGGAAACAAGACAGATGCACTCCCTCCTGCTCACCTCCCAGACAGTACAGAAGATGAACACAGACTCACACGGACACACCACAGTCAAAGATCTCACCTCCAGGTAGGTCAGCGGGGCCACAGCTTGTCCTCTCTGGGTCTACGTCAGACACCCACAGGGTACGGATGCAGCCCTTCCACAGGCCATAATGGGCCATCTGGCAGGTCTGGTTGCCACTGAAATTCTTTGGTTGGGCCAGCTCCACCCAAAACTCCGTTCCCATGCCCAACACTGTCAGGGTCACGCCGACGATAGACACGAAGAAAGCCAGCTTAATCTTCCCCTCTTGGCTGTCACTCATCTTATGGGTCCGTCTCTGTCCTCTAAAACCTTTCATTGCACCCAAACCCCCACCCTGTGCAGCTCCTGTTGCCCCGACACGACCCTCCTCCTCCTGCTGCACAAAGAAGTTGGACCACATACTGGCCAAAACTTAGGAAGGTCAAGTATTGGGTCTGAAACTGTGCGGAAAAGGGGGGAAAAAATAATGCTATATTAAAAATTGATACACAGCTGTGCTGTGCTGGGTGAGCGAAATGAGCAAAAGAAGTCAGAAGTAAAAATAAGTGGGCTGGACGCTGAAATTAGACAAAAAGAGCTATGAATAGATCTGCAGTGATGTAGGGGGGCGGATAAAATACGACAATAATAAGATGAGATGAGTCGGAGGCAAGGACCAGGAGAGCCAGTCTGTTTTTTGTCCAATTCTCTGGAACAGAGAGATGAAACAGAAAGATGAAAGAGCCGCCAGCATATGCTTCACCAGAGCAAAATCCTTTCATCACCAGCGTAATATTTAATTTCCAACAGCTTTATCTGAATCTACAATATTCCCTCCCTAAAAGCCATATGACATGTTCTCAGCCAACAATAGATAAGCCATATGGCATCTCCCTGAAAGGCAGATTCTGCTTCTGATGAAGAAGCAATTGGTGTAGATGAGCTAGTGGAGAGGGTTGGTGTAGGGTCAAGGTGACAAATAGCACCACGGTGCCAACCTGGACAGCCCGTCTTTTGTTTTCCCAGAAGAGTTGACTACACAGTTTGTCCCTGAGCAAATACACTATCTGCAGCTTAGACACAGATCCCCTTTGATGTGAGTGGATAATGGGTTTCCACCGATAACTCCCATCCTGCAGTTTAAACTGTGTGTTTTACATGTGCACTGAATTTGTACTCCAGCCTAAAAAGCGGTGTCTGTTATTCCAAAATGTGGGTGAAGGGCCTTTGAAGCAGTTTTAACAATGCGAGCAGCGGGGAACAACAGTGTTGCTGCCCCACACGGGGTGCATTAGAAGTGATAATTCAGGCCTGAACCCTCTGACAGAGTGGGGACTGCAGTAATTAACTCTGCTGTGCGATGTAACAGGTCACAGGGTGGAGGCAGGAGGCCAAGGCAGCTCAGAAGGTGGCACCAGCAGGCCACACACAGTTGCTGGATCACTTAATTCAGATCTTTGCAATGACAGCATCCCGATGTTTTAAATAGACATCATAACATGCAGGCCTATTTTGTTGATAAAGGGGGGAAAAAAAAAATCTGAGGGACACCTAAGGACTATTTGGCAGCTGGTCAGTAACATGACTGGATACAAAAGAGATTGAGTCTTTAAATCTTCACAAGTAAATATGACGAGGGGATAACAACTCTGTGAAAGGCTTCATTCTGGACAAACAGTTCAATGATTTGATTTTAATATCTCTCAGCATATAACCATTATCATTTGGAGAGAGCAGAAAATCAATCCACTAATCCATTTAACAGGTGAGATTTTAGACATTCAGACAGTACTGTATTAAAAACAAATATATACATGAGCTCAGGGACACATCTGAAAACCTGGTTAGTGACCATAGATATTTCATTGCCTTCACAAACGCTTGTTTAAAATCTCTATCCTGCAAAGAAAATATGCTGGTACCTTTTCCCAGCATGAACTAATTTAAGATGGATTGAGGGGAAAAGGGAGACAGTTTTATGGTCTGACAAATTCAAATTTATTCATAGATACCCTCTTGGCTAAAGAAAAGACCTGTCAGCCTGTTATGGACACAAAGTTCAAAAGCAGCATCGAAGACAGTATGAGGAGGTCATGAGTGCTACTATCTGTAAAATAACCATTATTACTAAATAACATAGCTGCTGTAGAATTTCTGAGCAGCATATGACATCATCCAGACGTCTCTTTCAAGGAAGGCTTTGCTTACATCTGCAATACAATTGTAAAGCATATTCTTCAAATATAATTAGTTTCACTTACTGTAAATAACTGATGTAAAGTGTGACAAATGAGGCACCATACTATTTAGCTGTCAAAATTCTATATCACATAAGAATAGGAAAATATTTCATTTAAAAAAAGACAACAGTTAGTTCGCCAAGGATTTGAGAACGTTATTAAAGGAAGACATGACGCAATCCAGGAACAAACATGCTCCATTCCCAACTTTTCCTCAATTAGAAGTTAACAGAATGTGTTTTTCAATATCTTTTTTTAATAACACATACAAACTCCCACAATTTGACATTTTTCTTTGCTCCAGAGTCAGTGAGGATTTGAGTGACTATCTTTGTTTACATTTAGCAGAGTGCCCTGACTTTTACTGGAAACAGGACTATACATTAAAAACAGATGGGACCTGAAGGTTTACAGCAGCAATCATGCACTACAGCAGCTACACAGCCAACGACTGTAATAAGGAATATCAAGAATGCAGCTGCTGACAGCTAAATTACTAGTCCTAGAATTACAAACCTTGATCACATTACATTCATATAAGCCTCCAGGTGATAAGAGGAGTAAGAAAAATCCAGGCAACTCAAAGGGCAAATAACACAAACACACTCTTAGCAATAAACAACTGTATCAGCTTAAGCCACATTTATTTGGCTGATAATCCAAAGACAACCTAACTTCTACAGAAGAGCAGAGGACAAGCTTGTGCACAGGGATGCATTATAAGCAGTGAAATCAGTCGTTCTCCCTGCAGTTTTCAGCACCGACAGCAACTGCCACCTGTGCGACATGTTGGGTTTAAGAGAACAACAGCAGGCTAAGGCACCTGAGGGAAAAGAAGAATAAATCTGACCTGTTTGGTGGGTGCTGTTCAGTTCAGAAGAAAAAGACGCTTGAAACTTATTAGAGGGACGGTGCGCTGATGGGAGAGTTAGAGAGAGAGGGGAAAGGGGTGGGAGGAAAATACGTAAGAGTTATGGAAAGTAAGTGTAAAGGGGTGGAGGTAGTTGGTGGAGGGGTGCGCTGCAGTCTGGTTGGTCAGTACTTGTTGCTGATTAAATGTGTGTGCGTATTAGCGCTGTTCGGCCCCCAGACTTTGTCTGCAACCCGTGCCCTGTTCATACTCCATACATGCTTAATATTTTAAATCAATGAAGGGAGGTGCTGCAGGGTGGTCCTCTTCTATGATGACAGCTCTGCCAGCGTCGTTAAAAACATGTCTGTGACAGCTTTCGCTGTTTGTGCGTGCGTGTCTATTTTAGCCAACCACCTGTTAATGACATTAAGTAAGGGTGAAGGAGGCGCCTGTGTTTATAGGAGAGTGGCCAGGATTGCATTTTGCAGCAACACAATACACTGTGAAGAAAGTGAAAATCCAATACAGAGATAAAAGTGTGAAAATTTAATATAGGTCTGGAGAGTAACAACAGAAACACACGTGGAGACAGAAGATGAAAGATGGGTGAAAAGAGGATAAAACACTCAGTGCATTTACATGGGAAGGTTAAATCCGAATAGAATAATTCCGCGGTCATGTATACACTTCATTCCGCTTTAAATTAATTCCGGTCTTTACTGCGCATGCTCGTTCCCTTGCACGTCTGTCGCGATGACGCTTATATTCCTGCGCTGGGCTTGTTTTCAAAAACAAAAATCATCGACATGATGTTGTCGTGCTGCTGCTTCAAAAATAAAATCAAAACAAATCCAAAAAGGATGCTAATAATGTAGTCCTCCATGTTGTTGCTAATCGAGTAACGTTTGTTTTCTTCCGGTAGACGTAAATACGTAAAGATGTCCACCCCCCCCCCAATCCAATCAGAACCCTTCCCAACCCCCCAGACCTTAAGCGGAATTGGATAAAGCCGATCAAACGTGTTTTCCATGTAAACCTCAATTCAGAATTATTATTTCCATGTAAACTCAAAGGAAAGTAGTTTAATTCTGAATTATTTAATTCGGAATAATTAATTTCGAATTAAAAAACATCACGTAACCGTGGCCACTAAGGGACAGTTTGAGGCTGATGCTAACATGGAATCTACAGGATGAAAAGCTTTACAGAGGACAATAAGAACGTGCAGCCCATTTTCAATCCTCTCTGAACAAGTTCCAAGGAGACTTCAGCGATCCAGCCTGATCGTGTGGTCGGGCTTTTCTCGTGGCCCGGGCCTGTTTGGCCATTAGGCAGTTTAGGTTACATATGCAGCACATCCAGAGGGAGGCCAGCACCATCGGGCAGCGGGACCAGAGGAATGGGGGTGGGGTAGGGATGGAGAAGGGGGGATGCAAATTGAGGGTGAGGGAAGGACAGAAACAGGCCACAATTGGAGAAAAGGAACAAAACAGGCTGTAGGCTGCGACAGGGAAATAAACTCCTGTAATGTCCAAAACAAACTCCCTCTATTTATTCCCCCCAGAGATTGCAGCAGGGGAAGGCGACTTGCAGATGGATTTTCTCAGTGAAGGCAACACATGACTGCTGTGATTAATGATTGATGCCCCCCCACCCCTCCATCTCTTCAATATGGCTTTGCTTCTAATTGCAAAGGCTATCACTACTCCTCCATCACACGAGATAGAAAGTGTTCTCAGTCAGTCAGAGGCCATCAATAATCTACAGTATGCTGATGTGAACAATCTTGCATCCATATCACTCCTGCACCCCTGTCAGAAGCACTGATTCACGCTTGAACACTCACTTGTGTGCATATATATATATATATATATTCACCCATGGCACAAACTGTCTACACTTGTGCACATTACTGTACAGGTAAATTTTGAAGGAAGCCTGTTTGAAGGATAAGTCAGTTTTACTCACAACAAATGCTGGAAAACACTAAAATTCAAAACCTTACTATAAATGTATTCAGAGTATGTTCTCTGTGATTATCCCTGCTGTGTGAAAAAGCTCTATTGCAGAGACTGATTTTATTCACTAGAATATAACATGGACAGTTGGATTTTTTTTTTTCTCTTGACCCCCACATCTATCAACCCGGTCCTATTACACACCTGGGTGCACCAAATCCAACAGCTGAAAATTATCCCTCTGTTAGTGAAGTTTTTCCACCTGTCATCCCAGACTCACTCAACATGCACCTAATTTCAAAGTTTCCCATCTATCACTTTAAATCAAATTGCTACTAAAATATAAAACAATATAAAACAAATATAAAATAAAACAAAATAAAATAGGGTCCTGGTTGAAAACTTGCAGAATTTTAAGCTGTATTAATCTTTAACCCCTCTGTGGTTGAACAGCTTCGGTACAGGACACAGTTTGGTTTTGACACTTCTAAATTCAATGGGAATATTTCAAATTAAATCGCTCCATCAATGAACGGAGGGTATCATGAACGTGACGCAGAAACTTGAAGCAGAAAACTGTTTTAAACCTTGATACTACCATCTCCATGTTTCATAAATGGATTTTCAGTTACCGAGATGTAACTGAGAGAATCCAGTCATTTTTCAAAATATATATATTTTTTCAAAATAAAAGCTCGTTCAGACTCATATAATAAATAAAACTTAAATTGCTAATTTTTTCTTGTGCAGCCCGGTACCAATTGATCCGTGGCCCAGAGGTTGGAGACCACTGTTTAGAAAACGTCCTTGGTTCCTTTGTAACCTTGCAGTCAATGACACACCTTTCTATCAGGGGTGATAGAAACCACTTCTGGTGAAGGTAACAATGTTCTTGAACTTCCTCCAATTTTTACACAATATCTGTCTTGACTTTGTACCAATGGAGTTCAAGCTCTTTAGAGATGGCTTTGTAAACTTCCAACCTGATGAACATCAATAAATGCTCTTTTGAAAATGAAAAAAAAAAAGAAAAATACTTTTTTTTTTCTGAGATCCTCACAAATGTTTTGTTTTTTGTTTTTTTTGTCATTTGCTTTTTGGATATGATAGACTTCAACAAGCATGTGAGATGAAGTTTAGACTAATAAATCTATCTTCTTTGCTTTCACATTAAATGATGATCCTCAATGTCCACAAATCTTTGTAAATCACATATATGTACCAGTGGATATTCTTCTCAATAAAAATTGAGGTATAATATTTTGGAAGGCAGTGATTAAAGGATTTGTAGCTTTCTTTATCAGCCTTAAGAAGTTGTGTGAAGATCTGATTAAATCAATTTAGAAATACAAAGAAAAGTTCACAATATCCACAAACGTTTAAGTAATGCAGTACAAGGAAGTAGTTAACAACATGTTAATTGATAAATAGTATAATTATTAAACATTCTTGGTGCTTCTGGCTGTTCTTTCACTATTTCTTATTTATTTTGGGACACATTATATATATATATATATATATATATATATATATATATATATATATGAAATGTATCATTGGATATTTTAATGCTTGCAGGGATTAAAAGTCAATTATGTCCTACAACACGACATGCCTGTGCTGCTGTTTTGGAAACTTGTGCAATATTAAGTCATTTTAGATGGGATGATTACACTGGTTAATAAGAACATTATGTACATACAGATACCGCCTACATCCTGCTCCAGTGTTGCACTCCTACTGCTGCAGTGTTCTATCTTTCTGAATGAAGATCAATGGGGAGGCTCTGCCCTGAATGTCAATGATTGTCACCTCAGCCTCACAATCACCACAAGAGGGAGATACTGCATTTGCAAATCTCACTGCAGCACCAGGCCAGGGAGGGCTGCTCATCACATATAATAGTTCTCATGATGCGGAGCCAGAGTTTCCTGATCTCTAAAAGCGGCTGGGTCAGTATTTCATGTTTCCTCTGGAGAACAGAGTTTCAGCTGCATGAAATAGCTGATGTTTTATCTGTGTCCTCGGGGAACAACAGGGCAGGGAGTGTTGCATCACAGGCCCTGCCATGAGGTTCAGTGCAGCGGAGTGCAGCGATGCAGATAGAGATTGCTGGTATAGAACTGACACAGGCCATTACTGCATGTCAGACTGTTACTGCCTTACTGTAACTGTTTAGCATGAACTCTCTGCTGAATAACAAAAGCAATCTTTATGGCCTCCACTACTGCTGAGAAAGACTGTGCCTGTGTCCTTAAAACCAGAAAAGCGTGCTTGCCAAAGACCACAGAGATGTAATTATATTTTTGCATCCTAAATGTTTGACAATAAAATCCTGCATGGAGTGTGAAGAGAAACTGATTACCTTCAATTCTCACAGTAGATGCATATTTTGGGAATTACAAAACAGATTTGATAAGGACTGCAGCTGTGACCAAATTCAAAGGAAGTTCAGGCCTGTATCTGTTCTGGCTGCTTACTGCTTTTAAGATGTTCAGGAACATGGCGACAGTTGAGCGGAAGACAAATTCATAAATAAGTTTCAAAATGGTACCTAAAACCATCTATTTTTTTTGTCTGAATTTGATTGTCAACAAAAATAGATGTATATTAAAGGCCTTTCATTTGGGTCTGTGATTAATTGGAGTTTTTTAATCAGTTATATAAAAATATATTTAAGTTGAAATATATCATGAGTATGGGTTCAAAATGCAGATTTTAATGTAGAAATCAGAAATGGGGGACTAATTTAGGAATGCAGCTGCTTAAATAGATAAGTGTTCTTTTTTTGTTGTTGTTGTTGTTTTGGTCAAATAAAGAGCAGTCAGTATAAGACTGGTGGGGAAAAACGTTCGAGAAAAGAGAAAGAACGGTTCTTGATCTGAAGCTACATCAGTACCTGTGAAACGCATGGAGGCAGTGGGTTGGTATGTGATCACATGACTCTCAGTGGCACTGGGTCCGTGATGTTCATTGATGAGAAGGATGACAAATGTAGACTCATGAATCTTGAAGTAAGCAAGAGTTAACTGTCAGCAGATATTTGACCAGATGCAGTAAAGCCGATTCGATGGCACGTCTCAGCAAAGGACAATGATTCAAAACATACTGTGAAAGCAACCCTGGCGTTTCTGAAAGTGGCATCCTCTGCACCTGTGGGTGTCAGTCATCTGAATTCATCCCAGTGCAATGGGAGAAATACCACAAACAGCAGCTGCATCATTTTGCCAATGAGCTCCATATTTCAGGTAAGTACTGCCAGCAAACGATGAATTTTATATATATATATATATATATATATATATATATATAATATATATATATATATATATATATATATATATATATATTTTTTTTTTTTTTTTTTTTTTAAAGGTATGTTAATTTGCCAAAGAGGGGTCCACATATGATGAAGCTATAATTCTTACTCTTCCTCCTAATTTGAATAGTGTGCAAAAAGCCAATATTCATTGACCTAGATATGTTAAGATGAAAACATTTATCAGTCTTCTATGACAGTATTCAGATGTGCATGTACCTCAGCGAAGAACGTGTGTAATCATTTTAAAAAATGGCACCAACAGATTTGTCAAGTGCACTCTTGGTTTGAAATATTGTCATCTTCTGCCAAATAGTTAAAATAAAACCAAATATTTTCAGGTCTGATCATGCACTGAAACAAGTTGAATTTCATTTGTCCAATCTGGTTTAACCAGGATTATTATGCATAGTACATATATCCTATATTACATAAATACTATGTTCCTTTGGCGTAGGTGAAACAGCTCCATCACTAGGGCATTACTACTAATTACAGGATTTAAGTGATGTCAACTGAAGTGAGTGCACATATTTGTGTCATATTTATCTTTACTACAGTGTAGACACTGGATGTGGACGTGCACAGAGGATGAAGTTGAAAGAAAGAAAAGTCATCGTGTAAATTCAGTTTTTAATCAACATTTGAAAACAAATTGGACAAATGAAAGACTGCTTCTGCTTTTATAAACTAGATGTAGCTTTTAGGTTTAAATCATTTAAGAAATCACATTTTTCCAGAGGAGAAAAATAAAAGAAATTAAATGACAGACACTGAAAAAGCAGATTTTCAGGAAGTGTAACATCTCAAGTGTTATTACTGACCACTTTCTTCAACAGGTTTTTAAGCAACCCCAGGTATCAAATGAAGGCATAGTTTCAAGCCCATACAGTGTGAACATGTGGTCCTCAGAGTAAAGGGAAGATTAGGGAGATGAGAGAAATGTTGATTTTTTTTTTTTTTTTTTCTTAGCACACAAGGACAAACTGTAACATCCTGAGTGGAGAATAAACCTCAGATTTAGTGAAAATCATTTAACACTAGGAGAAGCATGAAGCAGAACAGTGAAATGCAAAATACCACATGCTGATTCTGGGTAAATGTATCTCTGGTCAGTGACAAGACTAGATTTTTATTTTTAAACTGATCAAGAACCAAATTAAAGTGTGGATGGTTTTGGTTTCATTCTGTTGTAGCCTACAACATGAGCCATGGTAGTTACATTTTTATTTGGTCTTGTCACAATAAGTCAAATGTTGCGAAACAAAAAGAACATGAACATACAGACACTAATGAAAGAGGGCCAGGCCAAATTTGTTGCCCAAGCAAATTTACATGTGGTAAGATTAAGGCTTGTTGGTAAAGAAGAGATATATCCCCAATAAATATGAATCTCTTGTTTTCTCTCCCAATAGTCCTTTATCTCTTCTTGTAGTAGGTCAGGGCCAAACTGCTAAGACTATAACCTTTAAATAGTTGCTCACAAAAGATTGGACGTAAAAAGTTAGACGAAAGAAAAAAGAATGAATAACTGAAAATGCTCTTTCTGCAGTTTATGTTACTTTGCAAACTGAATACAAGATGATATTACAGCTCAAATCAGTGAAGCTACACACAGTATCAGAACAATTACAGCTGACATTCAGACAGAGTCCAATCAGACAACAACTGTGCTGAGGGGGGCAGGAGAATCAGGAAAATTAAGGGATACAAGGAAATGACAGTCCAAAAAGAAAAAAAGAAGGAAGAAAGAAAGGGGTCTCCTCCAGCTTCTCTAATAATGATGTCAAAATCGAGGCGGATGTTACAGCTACTGTGTATCTACATTAGATCGTCAAACAAAAATGCCCTTCATCGTCCCCAAACTCATCTTTTACAAACACACACCTCTGTGTGTTCCAACGTTCTCAATCAGAATCATTCCAGTTCCCGACTCCAGTTCTTTCCTAATGTACTTAAAACAGGCTACCTCCATTTAAATACAAACTTGAAAGTGTGGTACCCCCCTCCCACCCAAAAATGACATCCCTGTCTCACAAAGTATAAAAAAAATTGTTGACCCCTTCCGTGGCCCCATTTTTTTTTCTTTTTTTTACACACATTACTCAAAAATCTTCCCCGCCCACCCAGTTACAGAACTAGTACCCAAATCTAGCCCCCCTCCCACTATATATTTCACATAGACCTAGCCATTCTCCTCCTTTTTATCCAATTGCAAAGATCTTTTAACAGCTGGACATGTCACGTAGATCTCAAACAATAATCTGGATATCATCAAAACTATTTGTCAAAATGATTAATGAACCAAGATCTACCTGAAATGCTGCTCCAACAAATCACTCTGGGGGGCTCATTTGGAAACAGACAGTACACATACCACTCCCTTCCCTCCCTCCCCTCCCCTCTCCCTCCCTCCCCTCCTCTCTTCTTGCCCCCTCTACCAGAAGTCCCGACGGTGATAAGCATCTGGATCGCAGTATTTGGTCACCACCACCCGGTTGGCAAACTTTCTTCCTGTCAGCCCCTGCATGGCCTTCTGGGCATCAAAAACTGAAGTGAATTCCACGAAGATCTGTGAAGTAGTTAAAAAAAACATATTGGTGAAAAAAAAAGAAGGCCACGGATATTGATGGGTTATAAGACTCTTTATCATCAAGTTCACGTTAAAACAAGCCCAAATTTGGGTTACTGCCTACCTTGCCAGTTCCAGGCACTTCCAGGCCGTCCACGGGGCGAGGTATCTCGATGCTCTTCACTTGCCCGTACTTGCTGCACTCATCCCTGACGTCTTCTACAATCTCCTCATATTCTTCATCATCCAAGAGCTCTTCTGGAGCCACCATGTTCATCAGACAGAGCACCTCAGTGGGCAGACCACCCATCTGAGTCACTGAACTGTTCAGACCAGGTACCTGCAGCGTTACTGGAGTCTGGTTTATACTTGTCTAAAAGAATAAATGAGAGATCACAAAAAAAAGCAGATTGATTATTTGAATTTCTTTTAAGCCTATGACAAGTTATGCCACATCTACAATTTCCAGTTTCTAACCATTACTAAAAAGGGTATGGATAAACAGATGCTTGTATGTACAACATATTCTCAAGAGCACTTGGTAGCTTGGCATGGTTTTCTATTTAATACCACTAGAAGTAAGATAGTACCCTTGTAATGTTTTTTTTTTTTTTTAAGAAATTCAAATACTGAAATAATTTTTTATATGTTTTGTCTTACAGAGGCCACTGAACAACAAAGAGAATAAAAACAACAAAGAGAATAAAATATTATGTCAACTTTTATAAGATAAATTGTAGGTTGTTTTGAGTACCACTTTACTTGTGTTAAAAAAAAAAAAAGATAAACATGTGCCCTTGTTAAAATGCAAGCATCAAGAAGAAGCAGAAAACTGCTGCAACAGAACTAATCAGCTATTTGTGTGTCCATTTTTCTAAACTCTTCAACAGCATCCTGCCTCCCACCATTTTGCTGTCATCCTGTCCAGCCGCTGGACACTCACCAAAGTGGCGTTCTTGGATCCCACACTAGCTCTCTGCACCAGGAGCTTCTTGTCTCCCAGCTGCATGCCATTCAGTCCAGCAATAGCCTGTACAGAAATCAAGATTAAAACATCGGCCTCCAAAGGCATGTACAACTGAAGCACATTTTGTTTTTTCCATTTGCTGAGACTTGTTACCTGATCGTTCAAGTTCACATCAACATATTCGCAAAAGGCATATCCTTTAGACAGGCCCGTTGCGCTGTCTTTCACCAGGTTAAAAGCCTTCAGAGGGCCAAATGACGTCAACAACTCCTTAACCTGCAAATGGGAAACAGAGGAGTCACAGAATTCAGTTCCATTACATGATAACATCTCAAACTTTAATATCGATTACATGTCCACATCACCACATCACACATAAAAAACATAATGTAATCCTTAACTCTCTTGCTTCTTTTTCAGTGTTTCAATAATTATGACATGCAAGTACATAATTTAATAAAAAATTATTTTTTCTGAAAAAATAATTCAAGTTTTTACAAATGGTACATGAACTGTACCCCAGCTAGGAGTCAGAAAAAAAAAAAAAAAAAAGAAAAACACTGACCTGGTCATCATTCAGGTAGTTGGGCAAACCACCAATGAAGAGCTTGTGAGCAGAGTCTGGAACCACCGTGGATACCACACCTACAAGACGCGCACAGATGACATCAGGAAATATCAAGTGGCATTAAGATTTACATAAAGCAATTTAGTATTTAGTTTTGAATTTTGCCAGTATTTAGAGTTTAAAAACCATTAATTGTCTGTGTACCAGGCACATAGACACTGGGGTTTTCGCTCATGCCAGGCAGGGGCTGGTAATCGTGGGGACGACGGATTTTAAGACTCTGGCCTTGAAAGATGATGCCATCAAAAGCCATTGCCTGTGTAGTTTCATCAACTGAACGGAACTGAAACAATATTACAGATGATTAAAGTCCAAACTCTTATACACGCACACACATATGACAAATTAAACACTCAAACACACGCATACAGGGGACTGTATTGTGATTTACAAAGGGCTTATCTAACCAACCTCAAGGAAAGCAAAATTCTTATCCTGGTTGATTTGCACTGCCAAGACGGGATTTCCAGGGGCCTGAGTAAGACCACCTAAACGCATCTGAGCATTAAAGAAGTCCATCATTGATTCCTACAGAGAAGGAAGGGGTAGAGATAAGTTATTTATCTTAATTTATCTTCACGTTCAAATGTTTTATACTATACCAAATTGAGTGGCCAAGTTATTCAAAGACGCTAATGAGCTTGAGGCAAATGCTTTCCTGTTCCTCACCTCTGTGATGCCAAAGGGGATGTTGCCCACATAGAGTCGGCGGGCCTGCCTGGTCATCTGGCTGCCCACTACAGGTACAGGGGTGGGAGTAACAGCCAGGCCATCTGGAGTCATGGTTGGCAGGAGAGCTGTGGCTGGGATCTGGCCTGCAGCTGGAATGCAAAGTCAAAGACAACAATTATTAAAAAGAAAAAAAAAGATAGGTACACAATTATCCCACATTACAGAAATGCATTTGTTTCAATAAAAATAGCATTAACAATGTCAGAAACACCAAACTTAGATTTCAACCTGAAACTATTTAACATAAATATTACCTTGCATGGCTTTATACTGCATTGGAGTGATGTGTTCAAAACCAGGTGGAGGAACATCCCAGTACTTTTTAATCTTCTTCTTCTTCTCACGGTGGGGAGAACGGCTGTTGATGAATCAGAAGGAAGATGAAAAACACTAACAAACTACATGTAACAGGCATCTCTCTTTAACTCAGAACTTAACTACTGGAGATGATGATGGATCATATTTTCAGAAATGTACTACAAAAACTTACTTTTTTTTTTTTTTAAGTTGGCTGCCGCATAAACCAAAGCACTTTAAGACTGACCATAAATTAAAAAAAAGGGGGAGAGGGGGGGCTAAAAACCCCATCCAGTCAATTATTTGAACAAAAAGTATATAGCACATAAAATCAGACGCTATTAATCTCCATTTGATGCTGTACTGCACAAACCAGCTTTGTGTTAGTTTGCTGTATTACCTTCCAGCATTGTCCTGGGGGTAGCTGGATGGTGAGCTGAAATGACATTGGAAGGGTTTCACATTTCTCTCAAATAAATCACATTAACCAACATTCCCACCTTACAAGAATTGGAAACTGAATCATGACTACCCTCACCAAATACTAAACAAAGAAAGTAATCAGGAGTCCTGTGTATTTCTGCAGGGCTCCATCACAGAGCTGAGGGTATTGGTCATAATTTTCAGACTCTATAGCTATATCATTTATTATGCTCAGCCAACATAGCCTGCATTGTTGAACAAAGCTGCAGTCTTGTAGCAAGTAGGCTACATTTTAGATTCTATGAGTTCCATGCGGGCGGATCACTTCTCACTATTTAACACATCACTGGTGTGCATATTTTTGTGCATCGCAACAAGAAAGAGGTTATTTCTCAACGTGTGTTCTTGGGAAACATCATTAGTCATCAAAGAACCACTCCAGTTCAAATCCAGCAGCTTGACAAGCATATCTAGACTTCTGGAGAAGTTGAAATTCCCAGTCATTTCTGCCCCACCCATTCTATCAAGGATGCCTCCAGTGGAAGCCCATGAAGAGATTTTTTATTTATATTTATATTTATATTTATATATATATATATATATATATATATATATATAATATATATGTGTGTGTGTGTGTGTGTGACGTGGTATGCATACATATTATGTATCTCAGGTCGCCTGCTGAAAGAGATCTTGTTCTCTTCAGGACTACCTTATTGAATAAACTTTACATGAATTCACAAAACACAGTTGTTTGTCTGTCTGTTCTTTTTCTTCTTGTTAACTGTAATCATCCGGAGAAGATGTGAATGGTGAATGTTTACTTTCGGGGTTTTCACCATAATAATCATTTCTGATTGTAAATATGCAACATGTTTAATGTTAACAATTTTAGATCATGTGGTATATCTGATATGATGATCTGTAGAATGATCAAGGCAATCAGGACTTCATTTAGGATTAGGAAAGGGGAGAAACTGGAAGCAAAATTGGTTTAATTATTCTATACTGTGTGGCCAACTTAAGGTAAGGCTGGAACAACATAGTTGTAATTGAGGTCAAAAGTGATTACCCATTTCTTGTGTATAAATGTGAAACACTTTGAAAGATAATTACCGGCCATATTCTGAAAGTAAGTCATTCAGTAAGCCTCACAGCAGACATGCAACACTAATAGAGCCTACCCGATTACCACTAAAACAGGATGTGGCAGCCCTTACACTTTACAGATTTGTGCCTTTCTGGTCTTCACCCCAAGTTATTTCAGGCAAAGTAGATAAGATCACCACTCGTGTAGCCACCAGTGCTGATCTTTACCTTGTTGAAATTATGGGACCCTAACGTGGACTTTGTCATGAGTTTACCACGTTGTCGTTTGCTCCTGTTATGTCCTTTCCTTCACGGTGAATCAGTGTGTTCCATCTTCTCTGTGCAGAGAGATCTTTCGGCCACTTTACCCACGTCACATCAGCCATGAAGGGATCTATGTGTAGCTTCTTTGCTTTGGAGCTATGTGATGCACACTCCACAGCATTGCAGCAGTACACAATGGTTGTTTGAAGTTAAAAATTACATAAAACTAATCATATGTATCACTTGTTTTGGTTTGTTGCTTTAATTGCCAGAAGTGATCATGATTCTGCCATCCAGTGGATAGAAATAGCATCATTAACGCAGTACTCTGGTAGGCTCTATTGTGAATTAATGGTAATGCAATGGAGATTAGATACTTAAAAACACATAGGAACTGCAAAAGGGAGGGGACAGATTTACATATTTTTATACAGAAGCTTCAACAGCCTAACCTCAAGTAACATGTTTTAAATGGGCACTGAAAGACAAAGAGCAACAGTCAGTCATCCCAGATGATCATTGTCTCCAACAATGATCAAAATGTCCGGTGATTATGTGAGCAAGGTTCCCTAACAAAAGACAAGTCTGTCGCCTTGGTGTCAAAAGTGTTGTTCTGATAAAAACTTATACATGTATAGAAAACATTCCCTACAGAAAAAAACGCAAGACTTCTGGTCACACACTGTCGTTCAGGCTCAATGTGTGACAATCACAGTCCAGTGCTAAATTATTTTGAAGATGTCTGATATTATTCTATGCTAAAGTACACATGGAATCAGTGGGGGGCATGGGGGTTATACATTGGACTAACATTTGACATGTGCAGAACTGAACAAAAAACTGCTTTAAAAAAAAAAAAAAAAAACAATGGGGAGCTGATCAAAGCCATTATTATTACTTTTATATCTGTTACAGATATGGTTCATATTTGACCAGTGTGGTAATTAATACAAGTTTAATTTCAGTATTAACCTGCCTCCTACCCGACACCTGGGACAGATTCCAGCCTACTCCAATGACCCCAAACAGGATCAGGCCGGTTATTTAAAAGAAAAAAAAAAAAAAAGGTAATGTGGCAAACCAAAAGATGTTTAGCAGCTTGTGTATCCAGGTAATGTTTTAAACAAGAACTAACCTGCGCCTGTGTCTGCGGTCCTTACTGTCTCCACGTCGATCCCTGCTGCGTCTATCCCTGTCTCTGCTCCTCCTCTTCCTCTCTCTGCTACGGCTGCGAGATGAGGACCGACGGTGGTGACGGTTCTCTTTATCTCGTTCTGTTGAAGAAATAAGGTGCTTGTTAAAGTATGCAATTACTATATATGTGAGTGCGAGTATGTGTATATATATATATATATATATATATATATATATATATATATATATATATATATAGCTAAGTGAATGGTTTCAAAGTCTAGTAAAAAAAAAACAAAAGATGTAAATTTAGCAGGGCTAAACAACTTTATATATTAATTTGTCCAACATACCTGACCACAATTTCTATAGTAAATATTGCCATTCAAAGAAATACATTGTAATTTTAAACTTAAGGTCTAGTCAAAAAAACAGCAAGATATTAGTTATTAGTTTCTTTTTTTTTTTTTTAAATGAACACTTAGGCCAGCATATGTAGATTAATAATAAAGATTATTTCCTTAAAACATATCGAAGGCAAATGTAACTTGACCAAGGTTATGTGGGATAAGAGGACTTATTGTTTTGGCCTGAGTGTCTGAATTGGAGGAAATTATGGCACAGTTACCAAGCCACGTACACTTAACAGAAGTGACTATGAGCTTTTCTTTCAGTATATTTGCAAAAAAGCAGTAATTAATGGTTGAGTTTTTTAATAAATTGCAAGAATTCGTATTTTATATTTGTATTTGTTTTTACACTAGCTGTGACCAAGTCTCCGTTTTTTTTCTGCATCTATGTGTACTCAACTGCAGTGATGTGAACTACATCCTCCCTCTTCCATCTGACAAACAAAATGACAGAATTACAAGACTACTACGTCGTTTCTAATAAACCTCCAACTCTGTGTAGCACTTGTTTCTTAATGTTTTTTTTTTGTTTGTTTTTTTGTTTTCCTTTGCGTTGGGATTATTTTCATGGGCGTGGTTGACTGTTTTTCCAATGAAAGTCGCTTAAACTGTAATGGTACATGACATTAGATTTATTTACTGTGGGATACAGATACTAGAAATAAATGCTGGGCGCTTTGGGGCACTACCACATCACTAACCTAAACAGTTGACTTTTTTTTTTTTAATTGATGTGAAAAATATATGATAATTATATTAACTTAATTAAACACATAATCAGTCTTTCTGGGTATATGATCGAAAACAGTACAGCTACATTTCATCTCGGACGCTTTCGGACTGTAGGCTAACAAGTGTGTCCCAGTAAATAGACATGGCCCAGATACGTTAAGCACGTAGCAGTAATCAAACTAAACAGTACCACAAGTGTTTCTAATTACTGATGTGCAACCGATTCATTTACCTTGGTGGTTTTCAGACAGCTGTCTTTCGAATTCGTCGAAATCCGACATCTCCGGGTTGTGGTCTACTGCGCTTTTAGGGACTGCGTTGTTCAGTTAGCGGTGGCTAGCTTAAGCTAGCAAAGAAGTGAACAACACTTAAATACGAGTGCTTCGCAGACGTAGCCCCCGCGAGTTAGCCTCAATCAGCAGCTTACTTGACGAGAGATTTACCAAACCTTAGTAAGAAGAGCGCACATTAGCAGCGTGGTATGTATTTACAGCGTAACAAGTAAAATCATTGAGAAAGAACAACGTGTTCGTAGAGGTTAGCCTGCTACTGTTAGCTGACTAGCTTGTAGCAAAGTCCAGGAGAAAAGGCCGCAGTGCACACACCGCTGATCTACCAGCGACCAATGAATGAACTATTTTACAAGACAGATAAAAATCCCCAGTGGGGTCACTGATCCGCAGTGTGAAGTTGTTCGGCTTTATAAACCAAATGTTTGCGCTTTGAAGTGTTTCGAAGCTACAGAAAACAATAAAGATTCGGTATGCCCGCTTTTTCTGCTCCGTCTCCCAGGTACCCCGTGACACCGGAAGTTGATGAATGTCAAGCTTCCGGAGAATGAACAAGCAAGTGACGTTTACCCCCTTTTCCTCCGTTGTTGAGTCTTTTTCCTCATATATATATATATTTCTTTTCAAATGTTAAATAAACAGTTTTTTCCAAGGACGCAGTCCTGCCTGCATTACAAAAATGACAAGTCAGTCAGCACTTATTTTCTATACACTCAGCACATTCCTGAGGAATGGAGGATTAATGTGCTGGTGCCGATATTTAATTCCAAGGGACACGTGCGGAGTTGTGGCAGTTACAGAGGAATAATGTCAATGAGCCATAAAATGAAGTTATGGGAATGAGTAGTGGGAGATAGACTAAGGGCAGTGAGCATTTATGAGCAGCAGAATGGTTAAATACTACAGGTGCAATGTTTGCTTTGAGGATGTTGATAGAGAAGTACAGAGAAGGTCAGAGGGAGCTGCATTGTGTCTTTGTAAACCTTAAGAAAACATGACAAGCTATCAGAGAGGGGAGCCATGGTATTGTATGAATAAGTCTGGATTAGCAGAGAAGTATGCTAGAGTAGTGCAGGGCATGTATGAGAGCTGAAGGACAGTGGTGAGGTTTGCTGTCGGTGTGAGAGGAGGTGAAGGTGGAGGTGAGACATCAAGGATCAGCTCTGAGCTCTGATCAGCTCTGAGCCCATTCTTGTTTGCTGTTCAAATGGACAGGCTGACAAATGAGGTTTAGACAGGAATCTCCATGGGCTTTGATGTTTGCAGAAGGCATTGTGATCTGAAGTAAGAGCAAGTAGTAGGTGGAGAAAAATCATCTAGAGAGGTGGAGGTATGAATGAGGACTGATAGAGGAATGAAGCTTCACCACAGTAAGGCAGAATATATGTGTGTGAATATAAGAGACCCAAGTGGAACAGTGAGGCTACAGGGAGCAGTGATAAAGAAGGTTGAGCATTAAAAGTGCTTAGGGTGAACAGTCCAGATTCTACATGGAGAGTGTCGAAAAGAGGTGAAGAGGTTTGTATGAGAAGGTTGGAACGAGTGGACTGTAGTGTCAAGTGTAATAAAAGAGTATCAGCAAGAATGAAAGAAAAGTACAAGATGGTGGTGAGACCCTCAGTGTTGTATGGTTCAGAGACCTTGGCACTGAGGAAAAGGCAGGAGACAGAGTTGGAGGTATAGCAGAGGTTAAAATTTTCAGAGACCAAAGGGGAGATTTGTGGATGTTGTGAAAGAGGACATAAAATGAGTTGGTGTGAGAAGAGGATGCAGAGAATAGAGTTATATGGAGGCAGAAGATTTGTTGCGGCAAACTCTGAAGGGAGCAGTTGAAAGGAAATGAAGAAGACCTCATACCAGCTGTCAAGTATGGTGGTGGAGAGGTGATGATTTGGGCTAGTTATACAGCCACAGGACCTGGTCATCTGGTCATCTTGTAGTCATCAAGTGGACTATGAGCCCTTTTGTGTACTAGAGAGTCAAGCCACCTGTCAGGTGGTGAAGCTGGTTGAAATGGAGTCATGCACCAGGACAATGATTCAACACAAGCAAATCTACAACAGAATGATTGAATGAGGAAAACAATCAGTGTGTTACAACACTTTGATCTGACTGAAATGATGTGTTTGCTAAGTAGCCTTTCTAAACTGCTAAACCTGCTTTCTGATCCTGCACTAACCCAGTAATGTAGGACAAAACTGTCAGCCTGACCAACCCCTGTAAAACTGCTGTAACTTACACTTCCTCTTTAGCTCTAATTCAGTAATTTCTCCGTCTTATATGTAAAATCCTTTTACACAAACAGATAATTAAACAAATTAATAAATAAAAATGGAATCCCCTGCTTCAATTTACAATGTCTGTCCCAAGTTTCAAATGCAAGTTCAATTTAATTTCTAAGATGCTGTAAATTAAGATCATAAAATGTCTGACATTAATTAAAGGTGGCGTGGGTGTTCTTTTTTGCAGCACTTTTTACAATATTGCCTGAAAACCTTTTAACATTCCCATTGTACCCACTGAAATAAAAATGTTTGCAATAAAAATGAAAAGTTTTGGTCCGGTCTAGAGGGTATAATCAGAGAATAACTCTGAACAATCAATGTACTGATCATCATTACTTTCATTGGCTGCCTAATACGTCCATCAAATATCAATGCACTCCCACCCCTCCCTCCTTCCCCCCCTGCGGTTCATGTAGTCATGAATCGTGTGAAGGCGTGGTTTCGAGGGGTGGGCTGAAGAGGAGGAGGCAGAGCCTTTGGGAGGAGGGAGGAAGTGTATATTTTCAAAATCTCACTTGAGTTGGATTGATGGAACCGTTTTTTCAAAGAACACCCACCCCAGCTTTAAGTAGCTTGAATTTCATCAGAGACTCTAAAGAAAATTATATTCCTGATATTTATTTGAAAGGCTCAGTTTAAAAAAAGGAGGGAGGGAGGGGTGGGAGGGCATTGATATTTGATGGACGTATTAGGCAGCCAATGAAAGTAATGATGATTACTATTTTGATTGGTCAGAGTTTTTCTCTGATTATACCCTCTAGACCGGACCAAAATGTTTTTTGTTTTTTTTTTGCAAACATTTTATTTCAGTGGGTGCAATGGGAATGTGAAAAGGTTTTCAGGCAATATTGTAAAAAGTGCTGCAAAAAAGAACACCTACCCCACCTTTAAATGTCTTATCCACTGTTTAAAACAGCAGCATTGTGCTGTTACAGGTTCCTCAACTAGTAGAGATACAAGCAGTGGGAGGAGCCTCACTGCATCAGCCACAGCTAACCCTTCTCCACTCGGACCCATCCAGCACCAGTCACCCCATTCTGCCTCTCTCTCCTCCCCCATGCAAGGTAGACTTGCTCTCCCTCTTCTCATATTACATCCATGCATGTCAGGCGTTATATAATGCCTCGTCTTTATCTTCACAGCAATCATCACCTTACATGCCAGCCCAAATACAAACACCTTCTGTAGTCTGTGAGACATGCTGAAGGATCTCATCTTTCAGCCACCACAGCAAACAGACCAAAACCATGCAGTCAACAATGTAAATATCTTGTCTCATATTAAAAACAAAAACAGAAATAAATGTTGACACATTAATGAGGTAACAATATTGAGACAGAACAGAACAACACCTCAGCAAATCTGTAGTAAATCATGTTTTATTGCACTTATATTAACAGTACTCCACGAGAATAATAAGCAACAAAGTTGTTGGATTTTACAGATAAACAAGTCTTAATTTAGTATGAAATGAAAAGCTTTCATGACACTGGCCTCTGCTTTTTCAGCCTGGATTTTCAGTTTTATCAGTAATTGACAGCTTTTTAGCAATATATTCAGACAATGTTTCAAGATTCACAGTTATGTGAAATCCTCTATAAAGCCTAGTTTGTTTTATCAAAAGAAAACTTAAAAATTTCCCTCAAATTTATATGGATCACTCATATCATCACTCCAATATAGTCTTCTCCCAAATGCCAAATCACGTGTGTGTAGTGGAGTACTGGCAAGATAAATTAGATCCTCTGTAAGCACAATTTGTTTTTGCTGATGTTCTAGTTGTAAAAATGTTTGCATCCACAAAATTTTGCAATTAACCAAAATTTACACAATTTTACAAACAGTCAGTAGAGTAGTAAGTAATGTAAATGCTCAGGGCCATATTTTACAAAACGATCACATTGGATTACAAGATTCTCAATATCAGAAGCATTAATTGTGATATTTACTGTAATATAGGAAGGTAATGCACATAATTTGGGCAACTTTTTGTGGGGCAACAAAGTAATACTGCAATATTGTTAAAATTAGGCAGAATAATAACTGTTTGTCATAATGTTAAAAAGAATATATTAAATATCATTAACATATGTTTAAAATTCCTTTTAAGTGTAAAATTGTGGCTCCTGTTGCATAAAATGTGGTGCATCCGCACATTATGCCAGACTTGTCTTTACAATAATTAGTTCGTACTTGGATCCATTTCTTCTTTCCCTTTCTAAACTTTGAGAAATGGGATAGAAAATTTACCTTGATTGCTTTTCTTATGCAAATAACGTACAAAAACAGCTTCAAAGAAAATAAAAATGATAACAAATGAATAAACAGAAACAGAACATATGAAGTAATATAATGAAAAATTCCTTAAAAGCATACCACAATTCAGTTACAGCATAACATAAATAGACTGATTGAAAGCCTACAGTCTTATGGGATTGGGAACTCCATACAAATGAAGTAATATAAAATAGCTGGACTGAAAGACAAAGTACAAGAAGCTAGTTTGAGTTGGTTTGGACCCATAAAAAGGAGGGATAGTAGAAGGATGGTGGAAACGGAGCTGCCGAGAAGAAAATAAAAAGTGGAAGACTGAAAGATGACATTCCTGGGTGAAAGAGGCTGGTTAGTGTGATAGAGGGACATGCAGAAGACAGGGCAAGATGAAAACAAATGAAAAAAATGAATAACTGCCATGACCCTAAAGGGAAAAGCAGAAAAAGACATTCTGAAATAATCTTAACTAGTGACCTCCTGGCTATAACTAGATCCAAAAGTTGATGATTTTTAAAAAAAAAAAATCATAAATCATAGATGAAAGTTAGACTAATTTAAATTATGGTAAAAGCAGTGTCCTCCATTACCTTTGTGGTCATTCTAAAGTACAAATGTGCTATTACGCTCTCAGCAATGGAAACCAACATTGTTTCTATTTCCATATACAGTAGACACCCCTCATCCTCACTTTGGTGAAGATTTCTCAAATAAACCAACATGTCAGAAAGGTGTTGAAAATATAAGTGAGATGTGAAAAGTTTGTCTGAAAAGAATGGTATGTCAGGTCACCTGTGTGTGTTGGTAATGAACTGGTCTGCTGTGACGGAACCCAACTGTCTTTCCTCTTTCTTTAGCTCCTCTTCACTGTTTACTACAGACACTGTTAATCTGTCTTTTTTCCTCAGTGTCTGAACCTATAGGAGATAGGCAGGAGCAGGTTATTCTTCTTTAAGGCCTGCACTCTGCTGAGTGTCTCTTCATCCAGGGCAGTGTAGCAGCGCCGGGCGTAGTCCAGCAGCTTTTCCTTGGATGGGTCAAACTCTCCAACCTCAGCCACTTTCTCTGGAGCCACCAGAAGCAGCTCGGCAATGGGGGTGGTAGAAGCCACCGTGTTGCGATCGACACCATGGATTTGAAAGGCTTTGGACATATTTTTAAGACGCTGGTATGTAAGCAGAATCTTCTTGTACCGAAATAGCACTCCAGCAGCATCTTTAACTGAAGAAGAAATACACGGGAGAGTTAGCTACAGCAGTCTCAAGAGCAATGACTCCAGCAATAAAACTAAAATTTTGATTTCCTTCTCCTCCCCCCCTTCCTTCACCTCTCTGGCGTTCCCGTGGCGCTCGGAAGACCCGCCTTCTTTTCAACTGGTGCCTATTGGTGTTAATTGTATCTGACATTACATCTTCTCCTGATATCATTTCCTCCTCCTCGATGAAGTCATCCTGATCCAAATACTCATCAGATTCTCCCAGAAGTGAAAGGGAATCTGACAGTATAAAAAAAATATCTATTTAGTACAGTCTGCAAAGATATATGCATAAAACACATATTTCAGAAAGTGAATTATGATGATGCAAAGCTCTACACTATTTGATCTGCATTACCTGGGCCATTATGGCCACTTATCCCATTTATGGATGATCTTGTAGCATTGCCACTGTTGCCACTGCTGCCACTTGATGTGGTACTGGGAGTACTATGGCCTTGCAAAAGGGACTGAGGTTGTGTGGAATTGAATAGAGCATTCATAGAGGCAAGCTGAGTGGTTAATGGACTGGAGACATGGTTTTTGGAAGACATCATTGTTGGAGGACCAGGCCTTCGTTGGATAAACTGACGTGGAGAGAAATGCTGTGAGTCTGTCTTTTGTTGTTCTAGACAAGAGAAAAAAAAACCTTATTAATAGAGAATCTGCAAACTAAGATGCAACATATGCAAGCTATGAACAAGATGCATCAGTATAACTGACCATGATATTTATTTGTTTACTTTTAGCTCAAAACAGTTGTGTTTAAGTGCTTGTTTTTACCAGAAGGATGATCTTCCTCTCTTCTTGCTCTCCAGCTGAATCGTCTAGGTTCATAGCCTAGTGAGAGGAAAATACTCATTTATTTTCCACCCTGGAAGATTTACTGAACAGAAGTTTTCAGTGAAATCACTACACATTTGTTGGACAGATTATCAACTGGCACCTGTCCCCTGTGCTCACCATTGCTATACTGGCTCTGATTCTGCTCCTGTGCTTGGCTCTTTGTGGAAAAGATGAAGCGGTCCAGCTGGCATCGAAGGAAGTCCCTCTCTTCTTCCAAATCTTCAATTCTTTTTTGCAGCCAAGAGTTTTTCTCCAGAGAGATCTGAAGCTGGGTCCTGAGGTTGGTGATCACCATGTATGAGTTGTTAACAGGAGATGGTCCTGCAGTTGAGGGTGGCTCTGAGGAGGGCAAGTGGGATTGTGTTTTAAATAAGTCAAAGGATTTAACTATACCGTTTGGATTGACATAAAGTGTTGATCTGACTTTCACCTTCAAAATTTTGATCACTCTGATTGAAAAATCCTTGCTGCTCAAAGCTGCTCTCCTCATATGGGATGGCAATTTCATAGGCATCCTCATTTTTTGGGGCTGATAAAAATAAAACATTAAATATATATATATATATATATATATATGTATAACCATTTGTGATTTAACAATAATAATTTTCGCTGGGAACAATAAAATCTTACTTTGCAGGTGTAGCGAGCCTCCGTGGCTCTTAGATGTGGAAGCTGCATCGCTCCTGTTACCGTCCTCCATCTAATACATCACGGACACAGCGTTTAATCAATCTCAAATACATGTCATCTGGCTATGTATGACACAGATGCGCTGCGGAGGCTTTGTTGTATAGATTGGAGATACATTCATAAATTTACAAAAGATACAGTCCAGAGAGAGCTTTCACAACTAGAGCAGCGAACACCAATCTGAGTACTGACATGCAAATATACAGTGAAATCGTGAATCTGGTTGTTACTTAATTATAAGTTTGTAGCGGCCCGACATTGAGCTCTCATGATGAGATTAGCTCAGCACGTTAGCTTTAAGCAGTGTAGCCACTTTATATATAAACACAGTCCCTTTTTTTTCTAAACACTATATTTAATTCCTTCATTCTGAAATCGGTAGAATCTCCGTACGACAATTATATTCTGCATAAATGTGTACATACCACTTAACGTTAGTAATAACTTAGTGGTGCACATGTAATAAGACGTTATTACTCTGTCATATCTCCATTTCCCCAGTTCGTCTGCGAGCTAACAAGCTAACAATAACAATTACCCTTGTTTTATTTTTTCCAACACTTTCTGACGTCATTTCCGGATGATAATGTAAACTGAGTATTAGAAGCGTAATTCATTTTTTTTTTCATTTTGTCGTATATAAGCTTTTAATGAGGTTAAGTATTTATTTAAAAAAAATAAAAGTATTTAAATTTTCTTTTGTGCTATGAACTTAACACACATAAGTGTATATCATGATCATTTCATACTCAAGATTTTATTTTACTCAGTTGTATTTATTCGTTCATTTTACTTTAAGATTTATTTTTGCAAATTAACATTTTATTAAATAAAGATATTTACCGTTCTAAAATAAATAAATAAAAGAGCTGGCTGTTATTTAAGTTAATGAACTTAAATACATGTGCATGACAGCACTGCAGGACCGGTAAAACAGGTGTAGAGGGGTGTCAGGTTTCAGCACGATTGACCTTTTCTACTGTGGATCCGGAAGAGCTCAAAACGCATCATTTTCGTCCTAAATAGGTTTCGGCTCACTGAAACTTGCCATTTTTTTGCGGAGAGGTAAGTGTTTTATTTATCTTAATAATAGTCGCAAGATTCAAACGTGATTACTTTGTAACTTTGCCTATCAAATCAATTTCATGAGGCGCAGGACAGGTGTGGCACCTGCATTCACTGTGCCAGTGCTAAAGGAAAGCATGTTAGAAAAATACAACAGAAGTATTGAAATAAACAAAGTATTTCTAGAAATGCTTTTGGGGTCAGTGGTTTTCATCTTTGCTTCTATTTTTGATTAGTTCATTACAGTTACACAATAAAGTAACAAAAAAAAAATTTTATTATGGAATCAAGAAATTAGATTTGAGTAAGCAGATCAGGAATTGAGACGCTCTTGAAACAAGGAAAAATGTATTTTTCCTTTCCTACCAGATCTTATCTCAAGAGAAAAAGGCATGTCACTTTGTGTTCAACACACCCTGTTTGTGCCTAAGTGTTTTCAGCTTTTCTCTCAATTTAGTGTTGTTATAGTGCATACAGGTTATAATGCCTCACAGGTTATAATGAGACACCTTGGGGTGTCATTCTTTATCTCTTAATGGCTATTTTGTGTTGCACATTGTAAATTTAGTTTCTATTTATGTTTTTTTTTTCCACACATCATCTTATCTCAGTTTGTTTCCCATCATTTTTATAAGATACAAAACAATTGTGTGTCTAAAAATAGATGCAAATTTATTTTAATACAAATTCTGTTTGTGACTGATTGTGGTAGTTTTGTATCTCTCAGTGGATGCCACGCATTTTTCATAGCAGTTTGTTTACACCTTTTTTCCCAACTTGCCCATCCAGTTTGCCTCATGTCTTTCTGAATTATTTACTGTTTCTGAAATAAGAGCAACAGGGCATGACCAAATAAGTGTCATGTTGTATAAACAAGCATTTTCCACGTGACGAGCTCCCCTCTTTCTTTTTCAGCACAACCATGGCACCCAAGTATGACGGCTTGTCCCACTGTAAGCTGGCCCTGGTGTTTGCGGTGCTGATGGACCTGTTGGGTGCAACGTGCTTGCTACTGGGTGTCTTCGCTCCTCTAGAGATCCAAGACCGTGACTTTGGGGACTTGTTAGTGTACTCTGGAGCTCTTGTTTGTACTATTTTCCATGGCAGGCTGGGTGATTTGGTACAGTGGCAACATTGAGGGTCTGACATCAAAGAAGGAGCTTGGTGGGACTGTGGGTGGGGCTGTGGAACGACTGGCCCGCAGCTTGAGCCGGAGGATAAGGATCCCCAGGACTCATAGCAGCCCAACATAAGGTGTGAAGCTCCAAGACACCAAAGACCAAATGGCATGCTTTGAGTGGTGTCATATGAAGGGTTTGCATGTACCAAGCAGCTAAAAGGAATGTTATTCAGGTTATCATCCTCTATAGTTTTTTGTTAAGAAGCAAGAGAAAAATGATGTAGTCTGCGTAGCACCATATGAGTACTAGCAGACAATTTTGGAAGTTTAAAACCATTATAGCTGCTGTTTTTGCTAAACTGTGTTGTCCTGATGTTGATATTATGTTAGTACTACTCAGAATGAGAACTATTGAATGGAAATAATTGCATTTTCACAAGGTTTATTAAGAATCCATGTTCAATTCTTTCTGAGAAGAATACATAATTATTGTGACATTAAAATGTGCACCCAAATACTGCACAACATACTTGAAAGAATTGTACTCTCCCTTATGTTACAGACATACTACATATTAACATAAACACATTAAATCACTCAAGCATCTCATAAAAGCCAGACATCAAGCAAATCAACACATGGGAAAAAATACATTTTAAAGACAAATACATATTTTCTTTAAATTTAGGAGATGATACAGTAATGTACAGCTATTTCCACATGCAATGAAGAGTGAAAAACATTGAGTGAATACTCATGGCAGAAATTTCCATAGTACACATCACAAAAAAAGAGAGCTACGATCAGTTTCAATGCATTAATGCATTAGAAGATAAATTGCCTGTCCTTATCCTGAAAGAATAACTAAACCCATTCCAGTTCACAGTTAACAAAAATGTCCATAGCAACTTCAAGAGCAGCTACACCGAGTTCAGCTATTATATTTATGTCTGTTCTCTGTGTGTTGTTGTACAATATATAAAAATCTGCTGGAGAATCTGCTGTAAATCTGGAAGACCAAATTCATTATTAGTGCAAGGGTTCGTCAGGCAGGTAATACTGACCAAAGACAGCATTCATATAAAATTCTGATTAAGACTCACAGGAAATCATCATTTTCCATTTTGATAATCCAGTCCAAAGAGAGATGGTAGAGGTAAACAAGTATGAAACGGTAAAGATCTTTACATGATCCTTTTATTGCCGCCACATTGAGATGATGGTGTGAGTGTGTGTCTGACTTATTGGACAAGCACAGAATCAAGAGATGAACATTTTTAGAGTGCAGGGCTGGGCACAGACGGTGTGGGATTCTGCCAAATGATCATGTGACTGCGTTCAGACCGCTGCGGTGTAGCTTGGGACACCTCAATCGATTCATCGCTTCCATCATCTCCTGGAAAAGTTCAGTTCGGCATTTAACAGAGTACCGATTATACCGTTTAACAGTTGAAACTCATAGTTATGAACAAATTTAATACATGAGAATGGTTTAAATAGTTTGACACTCAAGGGGTGTTTATTTTGAACTCACCAATTCGGAAATTGATGTAGCCCTCGCCTCCACTGAGGATAAGCTGAGCCGAAGTGACGTGGCTGCTGCCGGGAGTAGTGATCAAACACTCTGAGAGGCAAAGACATCGTATCAGAGCAGATTCACTATCCCAGGCGAATTGAGCACGAGGGTACAAATCATGAACATCTCTGCAGGTGAGGTCCTAAAACTGTGCTCATCCACGTACAAGGGTGCGACCAGCTCATTTTAACAATGACCAAAGTAGTCTCGCAGAAGAAATGCAAATTAATGGTGAGTCGCAAACAAACAGCCAAAACTGTTAATAATTGGGAGACTATAACTGACAGTGAAACAAGTGAAGCTTATTTGTTGCTACAACTCAAAACCATATAAACATGAGCCTGATTATTCTGATTGTTCAGTTAAAATAATTCAAATGTTCTCTTTTGGTCAGTGAGGAAAAACTTTTAGTTGGTTCCATTTTCAGAAAATACACTCCTCCATGAGCAGCATAAGCCTAGTCACATGACATTAGATTAATTTTTCTTTTCAAATTCGAGCTTCTGAATCATCTTATATTTCTTCAGTGACTTACAATTAATGTGCTTCCCAATCAAAAATTTCTAATAACTACTTCTTCCAACTTAATTTGATGGAGAAACTCTTCCTTTATTCACTCTTCTCTCCATCTGTGCTGCACAACTGATTCTCCTCAGCACAGCAACCATCAGAGCCACATCAAGTACAAAATTTGAAAAAACGTGCTTCAGTGGTAACTAATGGCACATTCATTATTAAACTGCGAGTGCAAAACATAGAAAATAAGCCTGCAGGAATAATAAAAAAAAAATATCCTTCTTGTAATTTGCAATTTAGAAAGGAAACTTCCACGGACACATATACAACGAGGCAGGATGCAAAGATCAGTGTCCACACCTTTAAGGTAATAAATTTTCCCGCTACAGTAACTTTTGAATGCCAAAACAGAGTTTGAGCCCAGAACAAAGCCACATTATATCTGGGCTACATCCACTAAAAGACAAATAAATGATACAAGTATCACTCTAACGCTCTCCATAAATTTTTACAAAAGTGAAAATGCTAAATGCTTTAGACTAACAGCCATCAGATTCTTACCAGGCGCAGCAATGATGAATCTGACTGCTTGTCTGTGTCCGTGGTATGACAGCTGCGCTGATGCAGTTGAGCAATACGGGATGGAAACGGCCTCTGAAGCTGTAGGCAAGTTATTATTTTTAATACCAGACAGAATACATTTCTAAAAACTTCAAATTTAGTAAATAAAACATACTTATTGACAAGGGAATGGAGAATATGGCACCACCACCTGTGCCCACCCACAGACGGCCAGAGATGATCGTGAGAGAGGAGATCTGGAGAGGTGAGAGTGTCAGGAAGGGCTGGCCTGTAAGCAAAAAAAAAAAAAAAAAAAAAAAAAAATCACAACTGAGCAATGAGTTTAAACTGGAAAGCAAAATTACATAAAACATTAATTCAGATTGGGCACAAAACTTGTACATGAAAATGATAACTATCAGTATAACTTATTTTACAGTATATACTATGTTTTATAGTTAGCCTGAACAAGATAAACATAGTTTTATGTGAAACTGATTTGCAATAAAGATAAAAAAGGAAGGATCTTGAGTACCTAATGTTTTTGTAACCAACGCAGTAAAATCGACTTCTTGTAGCGGCCGTCCAGTGGACCAGTCAAATAGCCTGAGGACTGGGTCGAGTCGGCAGGATGTCCAAACACCGCTTCCACCGGCACACAGGAAACGAACCTGCTGCTCGCTGCGCTCTGAGACTGTGAATATTTGCTGCACAGCAAGATAGATGACATTGACTTCAAAGACTGCATGCTGAAAAAAAAAAAAAAACATGAATAGACATTTCTGCTGCTTCTTACCTCCACCTTCTTGTTGTCAATGTCAACCACGTGAACTTTGTTCCAGTATCCCACCCACAGACGGCCACTTTTTTCAAGGCAACAGCGAATCGGCTGCAAAGGGTTTGATCCAAGAGGCATCACAGAATGAGACTGCAGGTTCCAGCCATCTGTATACAGATACCACAGTTCAGCACTCTCAGTCATGTCAGTAAGCTTGACTTACAGTATGTGTAACATGCTAAGTTAAGTAATTGTTTAGTTTTTACTGTATGAAGAAACAGAACATCTTTACCTGCAGCGTGTGTGAAAAATGCCAAAGTCCCATCAGCTAAACCAGCAATGACCTGACTGCTGGAATACCTGTAATATCCAGTCAACACCAAGTACATCATTCTCAATACTGGGACAAAGTTGAAGATAACATGATATCTTTTGTAAGCTAATATTTGAATTCCTGAACTCACATGAGTGAATGAACACCTTCTGAGAGACAGACAGACTGCAGACAGCACCTCCTGGCAGCAGAGGCACGGTGTATTAGAATACTGAGAGAGACACCAGGAGAAATCAAAAAAGGGGAAATTTAGTGTTCGTGATCAACTTAATTCTTTAAATATTTTTTACTGATGCCAGCAGCTTTTTCAGCTGACGCTACCTTCCTTCCTGAGTTCCGATCCACACAGTCCCTGGAGACTTACCTGACATAACAAAACCAATAAAATCATGTCAGAGGAAATACCGAATACCTGAATACTCACGGATGACTGTTAATATTTTCTAGTAAAACGCTGAGCAATAACAACACAAGTACAGAATTCATGAGACATTGAGTTGCATTTCGGTGGCTTCTGAAGCCCGCTGTACCAGCACTGACCTATAGGAGGAACAGCACAGATGCAGAGGGCGGGGGCTGTGGGAGGGAGGCTGAACTGATCCAGTACTGTGTTGGACCGTGCTGGATCAATCACTGTAATATCACTGCAGGAGGCAGGCCCAGAAACTACCCACACAGAACACTGGCAGAGAAGGATGGATATGTAGTTTGGAAAGATGAGTGGCATGAAACAACTTGTGCCTAGGCGGTGTTAGTCATGGCTGGGTGGTCTTAGAGTATGACTGGAGTAGCACTAAACCAGGATAATGACAAACTCACCGTGGCCTCTGCAGAGACCTCAGGTGTGACTGCAACAGCACAGTTTAGCTGAAAAGAAAAAAATAAAAGTTAGGAGTCATCTTTAACTGCACAACAGGCGTAATGTGAGGTTACATGGGTTTTTAAGGATTTACTACAACCATGACTATACTGGTGCAAATCCACCGTGACAATACAAGCTTCTGTTTTTATTGGATGAATATACTCTGCTGAATATCTTTTGTCCCAGGCTGTAAAACAAACAGCTAATAAGTGTCGTGAAAAGATAAAATAAAAATAAAATTCTGTGGCACATTTATATTGTCACTGATTAACAATTAAACCTTGATTGCTCTAACAGACCGTGGCTGTTTTACTGTGACAGCTCCTCCTGTTCGTAAAACTTTTTTTCTCACCATTTAAATTGTTGATGCTTTTAAAGGGAAGCTCAAGACCTACCTTTTTAATTTGGCTTATAGTTAAAATCTATTTACACCTTTTATTTTTTAATTTATTTAACTCTAATTTTACTTCTATTTATTTCTTGCTTATTTACTTATTTATTTATTTCAAGTTATTAATTTAATTGTATAGTCATTCATATATGTATTAGCTGTTCTTATTGGGTTTAAGTCTGTTAAATTTTATTTTCTTTAACTCCAGTCTTCTCCTCATGGGGGTCCTCCACGTCGGGAGCTACACCTGCCTGGTTCACGGGGTCGTTGCCATGGGGACTGTCTGTGTTCTGGGTGGGCGGGGCCCTAGCCTGTGGCTTGATGGCTGCAGTGTGGATCCTGGTCAGCCTGGGTCTGGACGGTTCCTGTGGCAGCAACCTCTGTGTTTATGTTTGTAGGTGGGGGTGCTCTCGACGTGGATTGATCCCCAAGATATCACTTTTCCTCACCTGGTTCATTGGTGCCAAGATGGATGTCTTAGAGTCTTTTTAGAGTGGGGTCAAAGGGGGTGTGGGGGGTCATGTCTACTGAGTGTGTGTACATGTGCGTGACGTGAGAGAGAGAGAGAGAGAGAGAGAGAGAGAGAGAGAGAGAGAGAGAGAGAGAGAGAGAGAAGAGAGAGAGGATGACTGGGTGATTTTTACTACTGTAATCCTGGGTGTGATGGCTTTTAAGTTATTTTTGTTCCTTCTTCTTCTTCTTGTTTAATTATTGTTTTTTATTCTGTAAAGCACTTTGTGTATGAAAAGGGCTTTATAAATAAATTTGATTTAAAAAATATATACAGTGGTACCTCTATTTACGAACGTGTCTACATACGGAATTTTCAGGTTACGACACGTCTCAACAGGAAAATATAGCCACATGTTACGAAAGAAATTTCAGGATACGAAAGGCAAAAATACAGTACGCACTGCTACTAGCAACTCCCAGAGCTTACCGAACGTAAACATACTTGTAGCTGCTCTGCCATTGGCTATCGGCTAGCATCTTCCTGGCATCCCATTGACATTTTAGGAAAATTCCATGAAGTTTTGGAAGTTGAAAAGAATCACCCAGAAAATGTGTTCACTAGTTGGGCTATCGCTCACTATGTTGATGTTTGCCTTGGACATTTTTGAAGGATTGTTAAAAGCCGACAAAAGCAAACGTCCTTGGATTGGTTCTTTAGAAAACGTCAGGAAAAAACCACAGCTGAGAGAGAAAAGGTGACGATGATAGCAGTTAAAAGGTAAATGAACATAATTTTTATTCTTTACTTTATTCTTCGTTTTTTTATTATGTACAACTCTCATTTTATGTTCATTATGCAGTAATCTAATGGTAACATGTATTTGTTACCTGTTTTGATGCATTTTTATGATTTATAAAAAAATATGTCCAGATTTTGGGGGGCTTGGAACAGATTAGAGCATTTACATGGAAAAACACGTCTCTACTTATGAAATTTTCAGGTTAAGAAACTACTTCCAGAACCAAACAATTTCGTAAATAGAGGTGCCACTGTATATCTCCCCTGATAGTCATAATTTCTAGCCATCTCAAGTGTCAAAATCAGAAAAAAGGAAGAACAGTGTGACCAGATTTACCTTGGCAGTGGAGTCCCTTTGATCCAACAGCCTGAGCTGAACTAGAATGGGCACATCTTTTGGCTCTGCTGCAGGTTCATGGGACTCCTACAATAATGACATTTCATCAGTTGTCTACTGCTTTTGGATTCCATGGCAATATTACCATTAGGATCAAAAGCAGACTGCATGCATGCACATGTACAGCAATAAGAAGCTTTTAGTCAGCTATTCTCAGTTTTATCATTTGCACGCTTCCTCTCCCATGCATTACCACTGACAGTGATGTTACTACCTGTGTGTTTGCCACTGGCAAACTCCAGCCACGTATCTGCTGCTTTCCCAGACTTCCCCAAATCTGGGAGCGGATTGCCCTGTAGAGTTCCCTCCTCCTGACACGTGGTGAAATAACAGCAGGAGAAGCAGGTCTAGAGAAAATGCTGCTGGTGTTTATCAACTTGACACTGAATGCATCCTTTTTGATTTTTAAGAAAATGGAACACAGAACACTAGAAGTAAATGCACCCCTTCGAGCAAATCAAGTGCAAAAAATAAAACCCAGTTTTAAAGTGGGATTTTTATTACATTGCAGACTGTATGAACTTCAAGTTTTGTGATGTCAGCTTCATTTTATTTGTGAACATATTGTGCATGTGTTGCTGCATGTCAGTGTTCCCCAAAGACAAATCAGAAGGGATTTGCATATTTCTCCTTGTACAATACATAATGTAACCTAACAATTCAGGGAATAAAGTGGAGTTTCAGCATATGAAACGGAGTACAAGCTAAAACTGGATACCTGTGACAACACTGCATGAAGAACTGTGAGCCATGAGCAAGCTATTACTTTAGGACACCTTTGTCTAACACTACAATACATACCGTAATTACATTTACAGATGCCACTTAAAACCACACTGTGCAAAAAAAAAAGCATGATGTTAACCTTTTCCAGAGGCAGCATCGACTTCTTTGGGTTCAGAGGCATCTAGAATGGACCAGCACACAGTAGAAATATCTAGATCTATCTACTTTTATTTGGAAGAAATAGGATGCATGTTCTCTAGATCAAAGACAATAAGGCCCATTAAGAATGGAGTTGTATCAATGCCCTTGGTAAAGGCAATTTACATTTCAGTGATCGCTGCAGAAAAGTACGTTGAGATTGCAGGGCAACATAAGTTGACAAGATCTTTTCCAGAATGTCCCTGCACGTGTCTTCAAGACAATGCAAAACCACATTCTCTGCATATTACGGAAGCTTGAGTGCATAAGAAGAGATTACAGGTACTGGTCTGCCTGTAGGTTTGTGTATTTTACAATATCCATATTTCCAATATAAGCACAAACATAAGTATTTAACATTTCCTTTGGAAAACATTGTTGTTGCAGCTGTGTTTTGATTTCAACCCACTCCTGCTTGAGATTTTTTTTCCCCAACTCTGCCATCTTGTACAGCATGTTTTACTTAGGATTTCAGAAGATTCAGTTTCAACATTTGCTCTCTGAAGGGGATGGATTTACTTCATTTAACTTAAAAAAAAAGATCTGCAATCTGCAGAAAGCTTTGCTTTTAACTTTAGAGAAGCATTTGCAAGAGTGAAAAAATGAAATAAAATAAAATAAAAAGAGAGAAAGAAACATTTCTTACTCAGTCTGAGTTCGGCTGACAGATAGTAGTTGTGGAGACCCCACAGAGGAACGGTTGAGTGATGGGGAAGGTGGTAGGAGCAGCGCAGAAGTAGGAGGTGGTACCAGTGGCTCCTTGGAGAGGCCAAAAAACCGGTTGAATCTTAAATTTAGAAAAATATAGGATTTGGTTCAGTTATTCTGTTTATAGCTTTTTACCAAACATGCAATATCATCACACATGTTTTTATTCTAGTTTTATCTTGCTTATTAACTGAGTGTATGATTATAAAATAAAACCTTAAAAAAAAAAGGTTCTGCACCTCAGCCTAATTTCTTTATAGATACATCTATGAACATGTAAATTAGTCAACCTTCTCTTCGTTGCTCACACCCTGAGTTGTACTTAAACTTTACTCTGTTGTCAAACAAGTAAAGGTGCACACTTGATGTCAGATAAACATCTTTTGGCTCTAAAATGTCGCAATCCTCAAGTTGACAGGATTGGTTCCTCAGGTTTGTTACATATGAAACCCTCACTGTCTGGATTCATGTTTTTGAGATTGCAAATGCTCAGCCACGATGCTATCTGTCTTTTTGCAAATTGTATGTATAAGCAGCTCTGTGCATATACTTTAATAAGGTAAAAACTTGATCTTATCAGAGCATGCTTTTTACGCTTATGTAAGCCTGTTAAGCTCCTGTTTAGTCTTTCCACACAAATAAAACAAGAAAGGTACATTTTTCTTATGATGAGGGGAGGTGCAATTTCTTTACTGGTCAACAAGACCATTTACAAGTTTGAAATGACAACAACATGGGTGTGTTGTCTTATGATGCGCTTTTTTAAGGTTGTGAAATAAAAGATGAAAAACTTACTTTCTCCAAACACTTGACCGTCTTTCCTCTGTAAACTTATCCACTTTTGTTGCTCTAAAACAACAAAAGTATTAAATGAGGGATGGGGCAAAAATGCAGGATTGTGATGATCTTGAGGAAATCATACTAAATTGGAGAAAAAATAAGGTTGAAAATCTTTGTTTTGGAGAAAAGTTACCTGAGTGTCTGACTATGTCTAAGGGCCTCCTGCAGCTCAAACAGACGCTGCTTATACTGGTTCTTCTCCATGACCACACGAGCCATTTCAGAACGAGAGAAGTGACGCATGGATGTCGGCAGACAGGCCTGGGTGGGAAAATTGATTTCATATTTCATTTAACAGGGTACGTTTCATGCATCCTGATTTACAATGAGCTTCACAGCAGTGGTGGAATCTAATGTGATGGCTTACATCAGGATCTTCAGATTGGCATGCTTCCAGCTCCCGCCGCAGTCTATAAAAGACGGTGGACACGGAGGGAGGAAGAAAGTGCAATAATTAAAACAATTTGAAGAATTAACCACAAACAAAAGAAACATGTACAGCAATGCAGCATACCTCTTAAGCTCCTCTTCCTTCTCCTTCATCCGCCCCTCTAATCGCGTCACTGTTTCCCGGAGAGTTGTCACTTCCAGGCTAAGAGCTGAACGGTCATCGGTCAACTCAGTTACCCGAGATATTAAAGCTTTACGGGCAGCCTCAGCCAGTTCACTGAAGAAAAGAAATACCAAAACAGATATGTAATCAAAGCATCAGTAGATGAGAGGGTTGAAACGTCAAGAGCTGCAATAGCCGCTAAATTAGGAATTATAATACAGGCATTTATTTGTGTCTACTGAAACAAGAAAACCCAAGTATCAGAAAAATCCCCCACACAGTTAAGAGATCCCTTTATACATAAGTCAGAAATATATTATGACTCACTGAACGCCTTTCAGTTCCTCAAACTGAGTAAGAATCTCCTCCAACTGGTCTGCACTACCTAAACAGACAAAAGTACAAAAACTTTTTGAACAGGTAGAGATCACAAAAAAACCTGAATGTTTTGACCCGACACATCTATGATTGGTGGATTCATGTCCAAACACAAAACGACTAAATAAAATTTGCAAAACAACAGAAAGAAAGCTTCACGTAGATAAACTTTTCACATGTGTTTACACTTCATGTTAGCAAAGCATAAATAGTTCCTCATCATTGCTATATTTTTAGCACCAATCTCTCGTCACCTTCAATGTCCGTCTTACTTATGACAGTCTCTTATTACAGAACACAAATGTTATGTTTCCAGTATTTGAGTATTTGCACCTGCTGTCAGATAAACATACTGCTACCCGATCAAATAGGAAATACGCAGCGTTAATCAAACCGTGAGTGACATGAAGTCTGCCAAGTGGATCAACAGACTGATATTCACCTCTTACACTGGCACCACGGTCCACACTCTCCACATAATCTCGACTCAGCTCTGACAGTTCAGAGAACAAAGAGTCAGTGTTGCGGAGCTCCCACTCCATGCTATCCTCTTCGTCCACTTCCTCCTCTTCTTCCTGGTCCTTTTTCTGCATCTCTTTCCCCTTTTCCACCTTGAGCTCATCCACGTCCCTCATCTCGTCCTCCAAGCTCGTCTCTGACTTATCTTTCAGAGCCTCTTCACTGTTTTGCCTGAGTGGAGTGCTGAAGATGAAGGTACATTTTGGGAAGCAAGTTAAACTTCGGTTTGGTTAATAGTTAGTTAGGTTCTTACACAGTTTCCATCTAAAAATTCCATGCTTTTCCCAGATGGAAATGTTTCAGCTGATTTTTATAACAAATTGGTTCTATCATTTTATTTGTCAACTTAATGAGAACTACACGTGAAGAAAATATTACCTTGAGGCTTCCAGATCAGTTCCAGAAAGTTAAATAGTTTAATGTATCCAGCCTGTTTAACCTAAGTGTTTTTCAGAAGTGTGTAGGAACCCTCCCTATAATCAAAGATATTCAATTTTAATCTCCAAATGACACAAATTGATGGTTTTAGGTGGTTACCTTGCTTTCCCAGAGTCATGAAACTGTGTCAGCTCAGGGGTGGAGCTTATGATGTCAGCGACAAACGGATCCTCGGCTGGCTTTGCAGCAATGTCAATCACCTTTTCTTCCTTGGCTTCAAGATCTTCCAAATACAGAGGACAGGAATTTGAATGTGGTCTTTGAGTTATCTGGGGAGGGGAGAGAGCAGGAAAGCAAAGCTGAATCTTTGTTAAAATCTTGGATTGAACTTTCGACAAATGTAGTTTGATTGGATGCAATTCAATTTACCTTTTCATGAACATTAGACTCTGATGACGCATGGTGTGAAACAGGGTCAGTATTCTTGGGACGCACGTGATTCCTAAATATAACATGTAGTGATGACGTTAAAGAAAAAAAAAAACATAGTAATAAAGGTTTTGAAAGGTTTTGTCAAACAACATGAATTTAGCAAATATTTCACACAAAGATCTCTAAATGTTTCTATTTTTTTTTTACAAAAACAGCTTCAAAGTTAATCTTATGTACACCTATTTGTGCAGTGTATTAAAAAAAAAAAGCTTTAAAGATAAAGGGAGACAATGTTTTACTTGACAGAAATAGAAACAGGTATTCTTTAAAAGTGACAAAATTTAGTTGTTGATTTAATGTGTATGATTCACAATAAAGTTGCTTTTTTTTTTCTTTAAGTTTCCATCTTAAATGAGACACTACATGCAGAAATTACTTTTAAACAAAAAAGTGCTGAAAACAACCTTAATGGAGAATCCCTTTCAGAATCCTTCCTCTTTTCCAGAAGTTCCCGGTGTGTGTGAGTCAACTAAAGGAGAAAACATTGATAACACATGAAAAAAAAAAAACAAGAAGCAAAACTGTATAATAAGATACCTCAACTCACTATGGACATGAATATCATCACAAAAGTTAACTTTCACTTATTGCTTTGGACTATTCTGTTTCTGAAGCAAAATGACAGGTCAACATCCATCTTAAATTAAAAAAAAAAATTGTTCAACAAGCTTCATTTGTTTTAGAATAAAGACATTTTATATATAATGTTATTTTAACAATCTCATTATTTATGTTGACAGGCAGTGCTTTTTTTAACACACACCAATGTACACATCGGAGGCCATGTAAAGTTCAGTGTCTTGCCCACTGACCTTTAGACATAAGGACTGTGAGGCCAGAAATCAAACTGCCAGCTTTCAGGTTGCCAACCTGAAAGGTATGGGCCAACATGCGGTGAAGCAAATCAACCTTTGACCCATCTCAACAGCACTTTTCTGTCATCAACAGAAAACTTTAGCTGAGCTTTAAAATTCTGGACCAAGACAGCAGTCTCTCTGTAAACGGTGACATAAAATTTGCCCGACAGTACATGTAAAATCTAACTGTTACTGACTGCAGTTCATGATAGGTCTGTGGTTTGTTGGTTTCTGGGATGTCCCCGACCATCCAAATCAATATAATCTTTTCTGCGGGTTAAAATGTTGGTCTTCTTCTGGACCTTGACAGTGATGCTACAGTTTGCAGTAAACTGCCCTAGCTAACAAATTAACTGAATCTGATCAAAAATGGCTCCAAGGGGCACTCCTGACTGGTGTTGATCTAAAATCCTCTTTCTCAGATCTGTTCTGCGTTTCCTTAAATTCCTTCCTACTGTACAATGTGTTGGTCAATCTATTAAAAGTGCTTTCAAACAAACCCTTTTACTGCACCACAGACTCAGTTTAGAAAGTCTACAATAAAATAAAAGTTCAGCACCAAGTTTTACTTTCAGGATCCAAAATTAAAAAAAAAAAAAAAAAGTGATATTCTGTAATGTTGCCAAGTATTTCCAGTGGAGTGTAGCCATCGCCTGCTAAAAATGAATCCAAATTTGTATACAGTGATCCCTTATTTTTCGCAGTTAATGGGGACCAACGCCCCTATAAAATCAAAAATCCGCAAACGGGAGTCGGAGCCCCCAAGTCTAAATAATGTGTTTAAAATATGTTTAAAAACCGCAAAAAAGTAGAGAGATACTGCAGCGAAACAAGACAAAGGCTCAACTGTGGTCTTTCTTCGCTGTGAGAGAACATGCACAACATCCTGTGATGCTTGGGTGATGCGTCTCGGCCAATCAGTGCACAGATTCTAGAGTGCTGGGCCGTCTGCGTTTCTCCTGTTGCTTACTGGAGGCTGCGAGTCATCGTTTGACGTTTCGCTGGCAGCTGCAGCCTCTCGTCTGCTGTGGGGTGGATTTTTGTTGCAATTTCAGCAATTTTTTCATTATATTATATATTTCTGAAAAATCCGCGAATAAACTAAAACCGGGGAACTTAAAATGCAAATTGGCAAGGGATCATTGTATTCTCAACATCATCACGTTACATTTGTATTCTCTTTGCCATCATTTACATCAATTTGCTTCTGTCCTATTGTGCTAACTACACCATATATCAACATTACCAAAATTCTAAAAAAAGCTGCATATTTTCCTGTTTCTTGTGAAAAATGCAAAAACAAATCTGAACACGATCACCATCTAAATCCGTAATGTTGATGGCGATTCTTTCTAATATTTTTTTTTAAATAAGCTGTGATTTCTTTTAACTTTAAATGTATGATGATAACTCATAGAGAAAGTTTAAAAGCAAGTAAAAGTCTTGAATGCTTTCTCACACGGTCCACAGCCTGCAGCTCACAGTTGCCACTGATGGCTGAGAGAGGTGTTCCTGCGGTGGGACACAGGTGTTCCGGCAGTGGGACACAGGTGTTCCGGCAGTGGGACACAGGTGTTCCTGCAGTGGGACACAGGTGTTCCTGCAGTGGGACACAGGTGTTCCTGCGGTGGGACACAGGTGTTCCTGCGGTGGGACACAGGTGTTCCTGCATTCCTGCAGTAGGACACAGGTGTTCCTGCAGTGGGACACAGGTCCCGCAGTGGGACACAGGTGTTCCTGCAGTGGGACACAGGTGTTCCTGCAGTGGGACACAGGTGTTCCGGCAGTGGGACACAGGTGTTCCGGCAGTGGGACACAGGTGTTCGGCAGTGGGACAGAGGCCTTGCTGTTGCAGGAAAGTACTCGAGATGTTTGTCCAAAAGGTGCTAGATTAATAACTTGTGGCTTTTTTGGGGAAAATAAATTTAGAAATAGCTAAATCTGGCCACAGAAAAAGCCAGATAAGCCACTTTGATATTCTGTCTCAGAAAATGGACAGTTCAGATAAATAACTTCCAGTATTGCCATAACTTTCACTTTTTTGATAATCGTATGTAAATTTCCTACAGGAAGTATGAGTGTTTGGGTTCAAAGAAGCATCTGACCTTGTTGTGAGTGTGTCTCAGTGTACTCAGCTCTCTAGTCAGATTTGCTTTCTGCTCCTCCAAGGCCACCACTGCAACAAAAGATAATGCATGCAGGTTAAGAAAAAAAAAGAAGTATAGACATGTGATAGACATCTGACTTCATACCACTTAATAAGACAGCAGCAGTTACGATTTGTATGTTTTCAACAAGAATAAAGACGAAATCATTATACAGTAGGAAAAAAATGAAATGAAAATAAATTCCACTTGCTAATTAATATTCAAATACTTACACTGATCGGCTTGTTGTCTTGCTTTTTTCTCTAAATCTCTCTCTCGTCGTTCTCGCTCCTTTTCCCTGCCCCTCATTGCCCTCCTCTCGTGCTCAATTTGATCATCCAACTCCAAATACCTCTATCAAAAAAAAAAAAAAAAAAGTCCCATGCACAGGCTTTTAAATCCCACAACCAAATCCTGCATTAGCTACCACTGTTGGATTGCTTCTCACCTCTTGACTTTCCTTCCTCTGAGCTTTTTCCGCCTGGTATCTCTCCAGCAGCTCCTCTCGCTCAGCTTTCTCCCTCTCTGCCTCCTCCTCCCTCTCTCTCAACTGAGCTTTACAGTTGGCCAGCCCCTCCAGGACCCAAACGAATATGGGTACCAGGGATTCCACCACACCTTCACCATGCGTCTCCATAACCGTCTATGGAAAAGCAGAAAAGAAAGGAAAGAAAAAAAAAAGAATCCACTTCTGTGTCCACATACAAATATCAAATTATGTTCACATTCGTGTTAGCACATTGTTTGCTTGGAAACAGAAATGACCAAAAAGAAAAAAAAAAAGGACGGTGCCTTACTTGTAGTTCTGAATACAGTTTTCCTGCCTCTTCACTCACAATGTTGGGGTCCAGCTCCACCTCCCCTGTCCCACATAACACTTTCTCGCTGTACTCCATCAGGAGATTATTTTGATTTCCTATGTCAACTGTCAAAAGTCCAAACTCAAGACCAGAAGTAACTATTTAATATTCTGAGCCAATCATTTACTTCCTCGCCATCTAACATAACAAGTTTATCTAGCTTTCTAACATTTTTTCCAAAACCAGCAGCAACCATGCTAAACACCCTTATCTTCCTTTTCAACTTAACAAGTGTGGCATTGTCTTAGACTGCCCTCTGATTTTTCTGCACCGTCAAGTTGATTTGATGCCTGGAGGTCTTTTAGAGTTCATCCTGAAAAAGAAACACAACAGTGCATAATGATTAATCACTCTACTCTATCTTGCATCCAAGTTTAACAGAAAAAGAGCAATTATCTGTGATTTTCCACAACTGTAACCTGAAAATAACAGGGTTATGCCGCAAGCAAAAACATCAATAGGGATGAAATTGAAATTCAAACAGTTGGTTATGTGGTGACGAGACATTAAATGAAATTAATGTCTTCTCAAATGCAAACGGATGATTTAGATAATTTGTTTCATGTCAGACTTTCAGAGGATTGAAAACACGCTGGACAGTAATGGACCTTTCATTCTCTGAACAGAAAATGATACTGTATGTATTTTGACACAAGTAACTGTTTCAGTTAGTTTTGGCATCCTTCTTGTTTTACATGGACAATATCTTTAGCTTAGCAGTCAAACACACAACAGTGAAAATGTACCCTTTTTTTGGCTTTTGTTCCCTGTCACCAGAGTTGATCATTGTATTCTGCGTATTGATTTGACATAGACTTTATACTTGATGTCCGTCCGGACACAACCCTCCCCAATTATCCAGGCTTGGGAACCCCTCTATGGCCAACTATGGGGGGATGTGGGGTTCAGTTCCTGCCCATAGGACACATTGAGGACTGATCCTCAAACTTTCCAGTTGGAGGGAAACCCCCTCTACCGCTACCACTACCCCACAGTCACAATTATGAAAACCTGAGTTACCACAATCACATTACTAGTTTTCCCTAATATGAACTGTATTCTGTATTCTAACAAATCCCACAAAGAAAATTCTAATATTAGGGGTCGGTAATGTTTTCCTCTGAAAATGAAACAAACAATATATCTAGCATTATGATTAGTCAAACATACTTTATTACTGCCTGACATTTTTTGTTGGAACCTTGTAAACAAACAAAACAAAACAAAAATTTAAGAAATCCTAATAAACCCTAATAACTCTCTGTTTTGATGTTATATAAAGTACATCAAACAGCCATGCCATTTCAGCTATTCAAGACATAGTGGATCTCTGTTTTAAGTATATGTTTATGGCTAAATGTGATGGAGACAGACCCATGATTACGTGTGTTAAAGATCTCCACAAACAGCTCACTGACTTTCAAGACACAATTTTAAAAACAAACATTACAGCTCGTCAGCGACAGGATGGAGGATCATTTGCGTTACTAACCCTTTTTAGTAATAAAAAATAAATAAACATAAAAAAAGTAAGCCCCGAAAAAGGCCACTGAAAATGTCACACGTGAACCGTGATACTGTATAAATAAGTAACGTGACTGACAGTGGACACCTTGAGAGACGATTGGCACATAGTTCACAAAGTTGAGACTTTGCCAGATAAACAGGACGTGTCTCCAAACGGTTCGGTGACTTGTAACAGACTCACCTTCATGGCGAACTCTTTGGTAGTTTTCATTTTTCTGCCCGATAACTGCCGAAGGCCAGCCGTCTTTCCTTCGCAGACCATATCAATTATAGAGAAACTAGTTTAAAGAAGGGGGTTGTTGTTTAATTTTGACGTGGAAAGACATGGCCACAGCTTGTCCAATCAGAGCGCGAAGATCCCTGGCTGTAACCAATAGATACAAGGAGGAGGCGGGACATGAGTAGTTTCTTTTCAGAGGGAAAAAAAAAGGTTTCCTGAAACTTGAACGGTGACACGTGACTAAGGAGGTTAACAGAAGGCTGTCAGGTGATCTGGGTAAAGCCCTTGCAAGCCCAAGTACCTGTTGAAACACCTCGCATGACGACTGGCAAGTCAGTTTTCCTTGCTAGTTGATCAGAGCAGTATCTTAAAGCTGCAAGGTGATCAGAGCAGCACCTTAAAGCTGATCGTGCGCATTGTAAAAAAGTGAAGTAATTCAGGTGTGAAGTTGAATCTCTGACAAAAGTGACGACAGAATCAAATGCTTTGAAGAGAGATCATGCTTTGCAAAAAAAAAAAAAATCTTTGGAAAAATCTTTATGAAACAGATTAAAGATAATGTCACTCAGAAAGACAAATGACTTTTACTGTAAGTCAGTGCAAGGAGCGCCATAGGATGAAGTTTGTTTTTCCTCCAGCAGGTGGCGATAGTAGTAAATATTTGACCACCTTCTTCCCCGCACACCATCAGTTTCTGCTTCAATGACCAGTATAATAGCCTTTTACTTTTTTAGTCCTAATATTTTTTCTTTTTTATGCATTGCCATGACACAGCATAAGAGGACACTTTATATTATACACAAAATTAAAAACTACCTCAGACTCCAGGGAGTCCAGACACTTTTGTTCACAGTAAAGTTTTTTGGGGGGCCTTTTGTGCATGCAACTCCAAATTAAAGTGCCTGATAGTAGTTTTTTAAAGTAACCCCTTTACCTCTTTGGTTCATAACAGCTATCTATGAATGATAATTCTTGATGCAGTGCCACCCGAGGAGCAGAGACCACTGGTGTCCAGTTAAGGTTTATTCTCTTATTGATTACAGAACAACATTCTTCTATTCAGTGAACTCTTTATGCATTGTTTGGGGACAATGATGTTAAAACCTTCAAATCTTTCTTTGAAGAATTACAGTATTTCTAAAACACACATTTGTTAACAAACTGGAACTCTTCTGTCCATCTTTACTTCTCAGACTCCACCTGCAGTAGAAGCTGCTTCTGTATCAAATCATAATTACAATCATCTGTTTCAAATAACTTCTTTGTGTTTTGTTTTTTCTTTAATCCAGATTTTTTGCAACATTTTATGTAAAATGGAGGTGGTGCATGTCGCTAAAATATTGTTCTTTATATGTATGTGTTGAGACATTTGTTTCATTGTTCATCGTAATTTCTATGTAAGATTAATTTACAAGTCACAACATGTAAATAAGAACATTTGTTAACAACACAGAAGTTTATTTTGTCCCTTTTGCTTGGTGTAGCAATCCACTTCCAGAGATTATGCTGAGCTAGACTTCTGGGGGCTTTGTCAGGCTGAATTATTGGATTGCACAGACAACACCACACTATTTACCCTCTTAGAAAACTCTGAGGTTGGTAAATAAATGAATTCAGCAAATGCTGGCATATCCCTTTAAAACTCTTTTCAAGTCCTACATTTTCTTTGTCCTTTTTTTTTCATTTGTGTCTGTGTGTGTTACAGTCCTTAAAGGAGAAGAGGATGAAACGAAGCTGACAAGAAAAAAACATGAAATAGAAATAAAATATAGATGAAGTTGTGGATTGGCTTTTTAAGCATCGTCCTTTTAGCCGTAGCATAATGGAAGAGAAAATAAACAGTTTTATCAAACCTGTCACAAAAAAAGTGATCACACAAGTGATAGCTGAAGGTCACTCAGGTTGCTCATTAATGTAAAAACCATTGTAGATTTAAGTTTATGCACTGTAAACCCAGATAAGTTCATTGTACTTAAGCCATTTGTGTCAATTGATTGCCTCAAATGGTTTAAGTATTTGATTTTTCCTATTATAATCAACTCAAATGTACAATAGCAAGAATTTATAATTTTTAAGTTGTATACAGTTAAATTGTTTAAATACTAACAATAGAAAAAAGTGGAATCTACTTTAAAATCTTACAGAAATAACTTAATATTATAAGTCTAACACATTTAAAATTCTACTTATATAAAATACTAAATTTAAAAGTATTAAATTTGGTATAAGAAAATTCCAATTAAATTCTTCTTTTATTAATGACCACATGATGCAGTACATTTTATTTATTTTATTTAGACACACAACAAAACAACAACAACAAATATATTTTCCTACCAAATACACAGCAGTCATGGCTCTGTGAACAATTTTCAAGTATGGAAAAAAAAAAAAAACAACAACATTTACCACGTAGCAACAAACTGTGAATGCAAAAGGGCAAACTGTATGATTTGTGTGCCACACAACAAAGGAGGTATTAAGAACAACTTTGCAACAAGGACCAGAGTGGTTTAAAAAACTGCAACTTCCTAACACGTATCCTCTGTAGAATTATTTTAGTAAAACAAACAACACTGGACACATCTAGTGCAAGAAGAAACATCAAAAATGACTAACTGCAAACTCAATGCAATGTATTTGTGCAACAATCCAGCCAGGACATGGAAAATTGTGCCATGAGCATAAATGTGTTTTACACTGCAAGTTTGAAAATACAAAATAACATTCAAAAAAACCAATAACTTTGATTATGTAGCAGCAGACTACTAATGCAAAAAGCAAAACTGTATGCTTTGTTTGCCACACAATGAAGCAGGAATTAAGAATAGTAGCATTAAGCACAACTATGCAGTAAGAACCAGAGTTGGTTAATAAACAACAAACAAAAAAAAAAAACCTGCAACTTTCTAAAATGTGTTCTTTGTAGAATAATTTCATGGACATGGAGAATTGTGTCATGAGCTTAATGTGTCTTACACTGCAAGATCCTTCTTCAGCTTTTGAACCTTGGGAGGTAGCTCACTTCGACCTACATTTAGCATTACCTGCTGATGATCCCCACTCTTGAGGGGTTTAGTTGTGGTGATGCTGGACTTGGTGGGATTGCAGCACTGGTGTCCTCATAGCAGAGGATTCCCACTGGAACATCCACGGAGTCTCCCTCATTCAGATTCTATAGTGCGAGAAACAAGACAAAAAGAGGATATTCAGGCTAACAGCAATTTGTCTAGCTGTGTGTTATTCACAAATATTATGATTTTCATAATTCACAGTGGTTTTATTTTAGATATTGTGTGAACAAGTGGTTTTAGGCATTTTTTGTGTGTTCATGTTTAGGTGTCTGTTGTGGTGTAGGCCCCTTGTTTTTTTTTTTGTATTTTTTTTGTTTGTTTTTTTGGTGTATTGGGCAATATGACATGTGATAGACAAATAGAGAAAGGGTGAATTACTCTTTAGGTGTGCTGCTGAACAGGGATGAGTACAGTTTTGACCGTGTTAGTATTAGTGGCCTAATTTGTAGAAGTGGGCTGACTGATCCAAATATTGATAATATCGATACAAACGCTGATATTGATATCGAATGATACTCGTGTAAAAAGATCGATACTCAAGCATTTTTCTCTCTCACAAGCACTGACTGAGTGTGAATTCATTGAAGTCTGTGTGACATGATGTTGCTGTGTCCCCCCCCTCCCCTCATCTCATGACGTTGCCTTTCAGACGCCTTTCACTCCAACAGAGAGTAACCAGGTAGATAAGAGGGTCATCTTCAGCATCAAGGCAAGACAAGGCAAGGCAAGTTTATTTGTATAGCACATTTCGTGTACAAGACAATTCAAGGTGCTGTACATAAGCATTACAAAGCATTACATTAAAACAGGAGGAAATAAAAAGATAAAATAATAATAAAAATGCAAAAAGTTAATCAACAGTTATTTTTGAATTAGGAATTAAAAATGTAGATAAAATGCAAGAAATAAAAGTTAATTATTATGATAAAATGTGGCAAATAAAAAAGTTTTTAACCTTGATTTAAAACTGCTGAGAGTGTCAGCAGACCTGCAGGTTTCTGGGAGTTTGTTCCACATTTGAGGAGCATAAAAACTGAACGCTGCCTCTCCGTGTTTAGTTCTGACTCTGGGAACAGAAAGTAGACTTGACCCTGATGACCTGAGGGATCTGGTGGGTTCATAACGAACCAGAAGATCCTGAATGTATTTTGGCCCTAAACCATTCAGTGCTTTGTAAACTAACAGCAGGATTTTGAAGTCAATTCTTTGACAAACAGGAAGCCAGTGTAAAGATCTGAGGACTGGAGTTATATGATCCACTTTCTTGGTGTTAGTGAGGACTCGAGCAGCAGCGTTCTGGACTAACTGCAGCTGTCTGATGGTCTTTTTAGGGAGACCTGTCAGGACAGCGTTACAGTAGTCTAGTCTACTGAAGATAAATGCATGGACAAGTTTTTCTAAATCCTGCAGAGACATCAGTCCTTTAATCCTAGATATGTTCTTTAAGTGATAATAAGCTAACTTCACAACTGTCTTGATGTGACTACTGAAGTTTAGGTCTGAGTCCATAACAACACCCAGATTTCTGGCTTTGTTTTTGGTTTCTAACTTCGCTCTTTGAAGCTGAGTGGTGACTTTTAATCTTTCTTCCTTGGCTCCAAAAACTATTATTTCAGTTTTGTCTTCATTTAACTGAAGGAAGTTCTTACACATCCAGTCTCTAATTTGATCAATGCATCTGATCAGTGTTTGGATTGGACTGTAGTCTCCTGGTGAGATGGTTATGTAGATTTGTGTGTCATCAGCATAGTTGTGGTAACATATTTTGTTGTTTTTTCATAATTTGAGCGAGTGGGAGCATGTAGATGTTGAACAGCAGTGGCCCCAAGATGGAGCCTTGAGGAACTCCACAAGTTATTTTAGTTTGCTCAGATTTATAGTTACCTATAGACACAAAGTAGTCCCTATCTTTTAGATAGGACATAAACCAATTCAATGCAGTGCCAGAAAGTCCTACCCAGTTTTTCAGCAGGTCTAGTAAGATGTTATGGTCGACCGTGTCAAATGCAGCACTGAGATCCAGTAGTACCAGGACTGAAATGTTTCCACTATTTATGTTCAAGTGAATGTCATTAAGGACCTTAACTAGAGCAGTCTCAGTGCTGTGATGTGGCCGAAAACCTGACTGGTAGATATCAAAACAGTTATTTAGCATCAAGAAGTTGTGGAGTTGTTGAAAAACAGCTTTTTCTATAATCTTGCTCAGAAAGGGGAGGTTTGATATTGGTCTGTAGCTGCTCATGAGTGATGAATCTAAGCTGGTCTTTTTCAGGAGTGGCTTGATGACGGCTGTTTTCAGGGTCTGAGGGAAGACTCCTGAGATCAGGGAGGTGTTTACAATCAGTAAAATATCTGGGGCCATGCATCCTGAAACAGTCTTGAAAAACCCTGTTGGCAGGATATCAAGACAGAAAGTGGTGGTTTTCAGATGGCAAATTATCTCATCCAGGGTTTTTGGGCTGATTGGAGAAAAGTGTGTCATGGTGTTGATATTTTTAGGTGGCCACAGTGGTGACATATGTGCTGCCCAATTCACATTGACTTTCAAAATATATGTTACTTAAGTCATATGTTACTGGAGCCAACTCAAAAAAATCTAATCAAGACCTTGAAATAACCCAGTACATGTCATGTATCCCATTGAAAGGTGTTATCTAAGATAGAGTAATGTCTTTTTTTTCTGAACAGAACTATGCAGTTTTAATTTATTTATTTTATGACTCTTTTCAGTTTTGTTTTGTCTTGAGTTTTTTTTTTTCCATTTTATGAGTTGCTCATTTTAAAATGATGTGGTCTAAGAGTTTTCTTATAAAAACATACATGTCTGTAAAACCCAAGAACAGCATTCCTTTTCTGGTTCTATTAAGCTGTTGACAGTTGAGACATGCTGCTACTGCTGCTGATGATATTTTCTTTTGTCATTTTTGGTAAAAGTAAAAAAAAAAAAAAAAGAGAGAGAGAGATTTGCTTCCACTCGGGCTGACAGCTGGATGAAACCACAGGCACAAATAATAAATGACATTGAGAAATGTTTTGGGTGCGTCATTTTATTGGAAAACATTTAAGCAAACTTCTGCATTCTGTTATAACCTTCTTGTTCATATTGGTTTCCTTCTGGAATCCATCTCCTTCTTATTTTCCATCACATCAAGACAAACATGCACATAATACACTGGTTCATTAACTATATACTCCATAAGCTCTGTCTACACTTTAAAAAGGAAAACTATAATAATGACAGACCACTGACATTAAAAATAAAAAAAGTAGTGAAAGTAAAGGCTTTGTTAGTCTTCCCTCCACAATTCTACTTGAACAGAAGTACAGGCATATTGCCGGCATGCTGTAGACCCTCTTGAAGTGTGAAAAGTGAAAGTACTTGTAAACTAATAGTTTCATACTGGAATATGCATCAGTCATTTAGAAACCCCATTATGTTGAAACTGGATGAAAACAAAACCCTTTAACTGGAATCCAGCAAATGGGCTTTATCATGCAAAATAAGTAACCTATGTTTTATATGTTACATATTGATCATTAAACTAAGTTAAACTATAGTGGAGTGAAAATGTGAAACATTTCTCTTTAAAATTCAAAGGATGGAGTGTTAAGATATATCAGGAAATACATTGCAAAAATGCCATGTTCATTGTAAAACACTAACATTGTAAACATTTCATTTCTATGTATATATAGGTGGGCATGTGTTGTGTTTCCCTGAAACAACAGGGGCTGCATTTCTATATAGTTCAGGTTGACAAATGAAGGAAGAAACAGGAGGTCTGGAGGGCTGCTGATATGGAGTGAAAACGTTTTGAAACAATCGGCTGTCAACAGGAATGAGATGCCCTTCTCACAAGTGTTACGTGCAGACCACCTACATGTAATTCTGTGCAGATTTTTAGTTAACCTTAAATCCTGCTATTACTGTTTTGTTTTTTTCATACAGTGACTTTTTTAATCACTTGCCCACCCTCTACAAGAACTTGTTTTCCATCCTCTCTCTCCTCTCGTGTAATCTGTCTCCTCTTTCTTGTCAGGAGGTAAAATGCCGCCACACTTGCCACCACCACAAAACTGACCGCCAAAATCACAAGTCCAAGTCCCAGCAGGTGAGAGGTCCCCACCCTGGGCTGGGCCAGCTGGTCCCACAGCCCCACGGATACACAGCTGAAGCCGATGAGGGTTCCCCAGAAGCCAAAGGCCAGCATGCACGACCCACAGGACAGCTCCACGCCCCCGGTCACCACGGTGATGCCCGCAACTGAGACAACTCCAGTCGGCAGGGTCACTGTCTCAGGTTTACAGTCAAAGGTGACGGTGGAGCTGAAATCTGTTAAAGCTGCAGGATCAAGAGTCTCCATCTTGGATGCCATGGTTGCTTTTTATCTCTTGCTTGAGAGCTGAGACGGATCGTGTTTCCTCTTCTTCTTCTTCTTCCTTATCCCTACAACAGAACACAACCCATTTTTATTTGTTTTTACCTGTATCCATTGTTATTTATTCTTGTATTTCTCCAATATCCAATAACAGATGTATCATTTTGAGTGTGATATTTATTCAAGTGGTACAAGCCTCCTTTAAAGCCACTGTAGGTCCTTAACTTGATGAGCAAGTGTTTAAAATTGAGTAAAATAGTCACAGCTTGAATGTTGTAGTTGTTGTTTTGTTTTTTTAATCTCTCAAAGAAGTACAATATTGTTCAAGAAGCATCCCAACCACAGTCTATGATAAGAGTTTGCAGGAGAAAATAACATCTGGCTGCACTTCTAAGATTTATAATGACTAGAATCCAAGTAAGCAACGGTACAAGGGTGTATAAGGCTGGAAGATTCAACGGACAAGAGACAGAAACAATTTAAACAATTCAAAAAAAAAAAAAAGAGAAAAATCATCATGCCTTAATTTCAGAAATCAAATGCGTTCCTAATCATTTTTCTTTTCCTGCAGCTTGTCTATTTTTGATTTATCTGGATATTACAGAAAATAAAAGAAACACTTGTTCTAGAATTCATGCAAATTGGTAAATTACCGTAAAATCAAGACTCTATTAGTATTTTTAGTTTTAGTCCAACAAATAAGCTGTGTTACACAACGCTACTTACCTCAGAGTTGAACCGAGAGCTTAGATGTCAGCGGAGACTGTCAACTGGATGACCTATGAAATCATATGAAATCATCAGCACAATTATTTAGAATATAATCTTCTCATGAAGAAAAAAAAAACAAACCCTAAAATTGCTGCTGGCCGTCCTGCGGTGCAGTGGGGCCAGTAATGCGAGCAGCTGCTCAGCCCTTTCCTTACATACCTCACCTACTCGAGGCCTCACTAAATGGTGAATGCAATTATCAACATTGTTGCCGTAGTTTGTTTGTTCCTCTCTTTCCTTGTGTTTAGTGGGAAGCTCCAGTCTGTCATTATGCGTCATTATGAGCCATTAACAAATGTTTGTCTGGAAACAACTCCCTTCCTCTTTTCCTCTTGCTTTCAGTCTTAAGATTTTTAGATATGCCCCCACCAAGGCAATGTTTTGGTTGAGAGCAGATTTTTCCTCTTTAAAAGCATTGTCCATTGGAGCAGTCACATTCCAGTGTCTCGTGTCACTTGCCACTGAGAGGCAAATCAGCAACTCACAGCGTTCCTCAGCACTTCTAACATTTAAATCTTTGAGCTGCAGCGGTCAAATTTGTGACTATTAGATATGCCCCTGGATCGTTTTGACATGATTCTTTTTTCTTTCAGTTCTTAATATTAGATGCACACATCAAGATTGAAGAAATAGAAGCTGCACAGATTTCCCTTGTTTTCACCAAATCAATGGGCTTGACTCCCGGACCGGTGCTTTAACACGCGGAGCAGAGAAGACAGTTGAGCTCAGGAGCAGGCTGTCCATTAAGAGGGTATAATCCTGCACAGCCAACAGGGTTTCTGAAACGAGACTAATTGCAGATATTTTTAGGTGTGCTTAGTCTGACGTTAACTGTTTAAAACAGTGGTTCTCAACTTTTAATGCTGCGTACCACCTGAGAAACTATTGAGCTCTCTGAGTACCACCATGATGACCAATTTTAAAAATATAGCCATATATGCCTTCTCAATTAGCTTTAAATACACAGGAGAGATGTTTATTCCTTATTGTGGTTATTTATTGTTACCTGAATTTCATTTGAAACGTTGTATTTATAATGCATTGTCATGCATTGACAAGTCATGACGTTCCCCCGTGTACTACCAGAGAGCGCTCGCGTACCACCAGTGGTACGCGTACCACAGTTTGCGCACCACTGGTTTAAAAACTTTCACCTACGCAGTTTGTGAGAGTAAAATGAGTAAAATCCCTCTTTAGTGCTGTTCTGCAAATGTTACGAATAAATAACTGTTCTCAGTTTGTTGAGCAGGCTCGTAGTGGTCATTGTTCTGAAACGCCAGAGGCGCTATACATTTCACATGAGACTTCACAGGCAGGAAAACGTTTCAAAAGTAGCCGCAAATCCCGACTCATTTTGGGACAGGCAATTAATCCAGCCTGCAGGTCACATGTTGGGGATTGTTTTGCGAAGAGGAGGCGGTAATTCTTTTGGCCGTCGCGCTTGGAGGATGAAGGTGATGGTAATTGGCTAAGCGGTGGAGGGTGGAGCAAGAGTAATCCAATAGGTAGACTCAGCGAGTGTATTTATCGAGCAAAACAATCTGCAAAGACAAATGTACCTATCATTTTAATGTGTACTCCTGTGGCCGTGATCTTTACTGTTTCTACTTCTTTTCTTGTAGAAATGGACGCCTCCATTATAAATTAGTCTGAAAAGGTCAAAGAAGATAATGCTGTCAGTCTCATCAAAGCAGAAGCAAAAAAAACAGAGTAAATGTATCAAACAGAGTCTCATGAAGACTGTTGAACCTGCTGGTTTTGATCCAGATCCCCACATGTGAGGTGACTGCAGTTAAATGTAAAGGCAGTAAAACAAACACAAACAAATGAGAACGTTAGTCTGGACAAAGTGGAAGAGTGGAAAAAAGTGTGCCATTGGAAATATTGTTGAAGTCATCTGGTGTGCTGGATACAAGTTTGCGTAGATCCAGCAAAAAACATAATTCAAAAAGAAAAAAGTAGTAACACGTGGGAGCACATTTTAATGTTTAGCTCAGCACAATCAATCTGAATCTGACTCGGAGATGGATGCTCATGTAGGGCAGGAAGGAGGTCAAGCACAGAGAGGTGCTGGCAGTGATGAAGATGTGAGGGGTTTTGGAGGCATCGGAGGCACAGGTAGAGTGTCTGGACAGATGGCAAACTGGAATTAGAAGTCAGCTGTCAGAACTTAAAGCTATCTTTGAAATCTTACCCAGGGTGTGTTCACAAATGTTCCTCGAGAACACAAGATCTGCCATTAGCCTGTTGACAAGCCATTGCTTATGTTTGTGATTTTGTGGCTACTTCTCCATTTCCTAAATGGGATGTAGTGTAACTTAAGTCCAAAACAACCTTAGATGTGATTTAACTATCTTCATTTTTAAAAATGAAGATAGTTAAATCACATCTAAGGTTGTTTTGGACTTTAGATGTGATTTAACTATCTTCATTATTAAAAATGAATTGGATTTAAGCTCTAAGATTCCAGACCTCCTTTCCGTATTTGGATGCTGACACGTCTGGACTGCAGGCAGACCAGTGCAGCACATGGAGTTTTATTCAATAGTGATGTTGTTGTGATATGTGCAGCTTGTGTTCTGGTATTATGTTACTGATGTAAAGAAGGCCTTCCCTGTGTTTCAGTCATCAGTAACTGTGTCTTGACAGATGTACAAGTTGTGCCTTGTTATGTGAATCAGGCTTGGACTCGGTGTCCATGTTTACCAAAAAAAGAAAAAAAAAAAAAAGAACTTGTCTTCTTATGTGCAGTGACAGTCTGACCTGACTGAACGGTTTCTAGAGATTACGTTGAGCCCAGTAATTCAGCTTGTCCTTGGTTACCGGCCTCGTGGATACAATACCATATGGCATGACTCTGAATTCTTCCGGACTATAAATAATATAAGACAATCACACGTAGATCATTCTAGACTTCCACACTTGACAGAGAAAATTAGGATCCCGAGTTCATTTTAGTCAAACACTCATCCACCTTAAGTCCCGCATTAACTGAATTAACCTAGTCACCTCTGGTAAGGGATGGTTCCCACTGCCCTCTTTATCTCTCACTGTCTGAAAGTCGACGCAGCCACTCAGATCTCTGCCAGCACAACGTGCAGGTAAGATTTCCTCAGCATCTGTTATTGTTTTTTTTCTCTGTAGTTGGGAATAATTTCAAACATTCTCAAGTGTGTATATGACATATTTAATTAAAGTGTTTTTGTTTTCCTCTCACACACAGTCCTGCAGCGTTCTGTAGAAGAAACCAAGCCGGTGAGAAAAACCCTATATTTTGTACAGAGACAGAAAAGGAAACCATCTGAAGGACTCAGGTGGGCACATACTCTCCGGGGAGTTTGACAGAACTAACAGGTTACTGAGACGCTGAGAGCTACTGCCATGGGAAATACCACCAGCAGCGCAATATCAAAGGAGATCCTTGAGGACCTGAAGCTTAGCACCAAATTTACGGAGACTGAAATCAGTCAGTGGTATGAGAACTTCCAGAAGCAGTGTCCCACAGGACGCATCACGCCAGAAGAGTTTGAGGAGATCTACACCCGCTTCTTCCCTGAAGCTGACGCCAAAAGCTATGCGCGGCACGTGTTCCGCTCCTTTGACACCAACGACGATGGCACTTTGGACTTCAAGGAGTACATCATTGCACTCCACATGACCTCCAGTGGGAAGACGACCCGGAAGCTGGAGTGGGCCTTCTCGCTGTTCGACGTAGATAAGAACGGATACATTAACAAGACAGAAGTGAAAGAGATCTGCCAGGTGAGGGTGAGGGCGACTCACGAGCTGCTATAGAAAACAGCAAAACAGGTGAAAAGATGAGTGGTTTTTAACTAGTCATGGTCAGATAAAAGCCGGTGAAGGTCAACTACTGTGTGACAGTAAATCAGGCTGTGAATGGCATCTACCAGAAAAAAGAAACACATTCCTTCAAATCTGGCTTTTTGTTGTTCTCTCACTGTTCTAGCTTTAAATAGTTGCAGAGTGCCACATCATCATGTTTTTATCGGAAAATGCTTGAGATTACATGTTTTATTTTATCAACTACTTTTATCGTCTTTGTTAATTAAAGATATTAGAAAGAAAAAGAAAATTATAAAACAAATTAACTGACTTCATCTAATCCAACACAATAGCTTTGCATCTGTACCAGATATTGACACTTGTGAGGTTCAGTTTGGCTGGATCTGTTTAGGTTTATAGGACCTCTGAGGGTATAGTTTGTTGTTACGGCATTATATATGTGTGTTATTTTGCTTGTTCCTATATGGAAAATGGCAATCCCTTTCATGGTGTATAGGTCCCAATGGTGATTGCCAGTCCAATTAGCCAGTCTATTTGACATCCTGATAATCTCTGTGATTATAGGTTTAGAGCTCAGACAATATAACAGTCCTGTTCTTTAACAAGGCTACTCTTGAACTCCACCACAAATAGAGAGTCTGTCCATCATCCTGAGTCTCAACCAGGTGCCTTTCACTTAGGACGTTTTAGGTTGCATAATGTTCTAATCATACATATCATCCATTGTTTTCACACAATCAGTCTGATGAGGCTTGCAAAGGTTTCTATATTCTGTTTTCAAGACAAATGATAAAGATTTGTAAGAGGTTTAGGAGAGATCAGCCGAGAATCCAGCTTGAATTGTAATGGGATTTATTCCTTAGCCAACTGGTCTGAGTCCAAAAGTGTTATGCTTAAAATCGCTACATGAAATTCAGTTCAATTCAGTTCAGTTCAATTAATTTCAATCCAATTCAGTTCAAAAACTAAACCACAATACAGTTTCCTCTGGTCTGCCAAAGACTGATTTGCGGTATGAGCAGAATCTATCCTACACTCTTTTGAACCGTGTTGAAAATTTGAACAGAAGCAGAAGGGAGGAAGACATGACGGGGGCAGACTAACAAGGGGGGGAAACAAGCCAGAAAATAAAGTATGTTTTATCTGAGAGTGACTGCAACCTTTCAATGTTGTTATCAAGATGTCGATGACAAGGTCACCGAAAGGTCTACAAGCTCATAATTTGAACTGTACAGAGCAGAAGATCACAGGGGCAAGATTGAAGGAAAGCCCGGGGACAGAAGAGATGACATCTTGGTGTTTGGCCTGTGGCCTGAGTCTTGGCACTAATCCATGTTAATCTAGGTTTCTTAAATGTGGGAGAAGAAGGTCTTCTCTCTAAGTGGGACACACACTTAAAGGCATGAAGAGCACAGTCATTTAGACATTTATAACCCAGTGCAGATTAACTATCTCTAAGAAAAAAAAAAAAGGCACTTGGGCTGCAGAATGATGTTCAGGTTTTCCCAGTCATTAATTTTGAGGTTGAGGCTTATTGTCCATTTATATACTTGTAAGCTACTTGATTGTGTCCAGTCAGGTTGCACCCATTAAAGTGACTAATGACGGTAGCCAGGATGGAAGAAATCTCAGAAGAAAACCTCTTGACTTACAGCTTTTCTCTTATTGCCAAGCAGTTCTTCACCAGAACCAACACATTTACAAAGACACAAACAACTTTAGAGGACAGTGAGTTTTTCTCACGGTTGCTCCACAGTTTACGTACCCTTTTGTCTTGTGCACATTTCTTCCTGAGGCTGCGTGGATGTTCAGCATCGCTGAGTGAGAGAAATGATGCAGCATTTTGATCTCTATTCCACCCAACCCCAACCCTCCCCCAGGCCATATTTAAGCTAATCCCTGCGGAGGAGCAGAAGAAGCTACCAGAGGATGAGAACACACCCGAGAAGAGAGCCAACAAGCTCTGGGCGTACTTCGATAAGAAAGACAATGGTAAGAGGTGTCACGTGCATGTAAGCAGTATTCTGTGCTTGTGTAGTACATTGTAAAGAGACACTACAAGGGAAAATGTTTTTTTTTTTAAATAAAGATTATTAGGAATCACAAAATTATATCCCTATAGTTTTTATTTACACTGAGACAGTTTCTCATCACAAGTTCTGTAAAATACTGTTTAAACATCCAAATAAGCCTCTGTCTATGTATATATGTGCTTAAATTTCTTGAACTTGTGTCTGAATTCAGAATTAAACCAGTTAGTTGAAATATTTGAATGAACGAATCTTCCTCTAAATTTGAGATATCTTTCTTTATCATTGGAAAAAACTGAGAAACAGCCATTTTTTTTCTCTCTAGTAGTTGAATGTTATGCAAGTCCAGCATTTCAAAATGTAAAAATCATTCTTTTCCCTGTAGTGTCTGTCTGAAGAGGGACGTAAAATCAGTGGGAGTGCTTGCTGCCATTATTCAGCAGATGTTGTAGCATCCTGTAGGGATGATTACACTTAACAGTCAGCTGTTTGGCTCAATGAGACTAAAAGATATAAAGATATAAACCCACCTAGGACGCATCTCATACCAAAGCTTGTGTGATGCAATCTATTATGTGCTTACCATCCAACTGCCATGAAACCTGAAGTGACACTATGGGTACATGCTGCCATCACACACACACACAAGAGATAATACCGGATTTATAGAGTCCTCATTCAACTTAGTTTTCTTGACTGCTTTCTCTCTTTTTCCTCCCGTAGAACGGCTGGCTGAAGGAGAGTTCATCAAAGGTGTGATTGAAAATGAGAATGCGATGCGTCTCATCCACTACGAACCGTTGAAACAATGAAGTTATTCTTATTCACTCTTATTCCCCCCCCCAGACACCCGCTCTCCTCTGTGTAAATATTCTTTCTTGCAGTGGCTTGGTTGTTACTAACCTTTTAGTAAGTTTTTAATTTTGTTTCATTGATGGTCAACAACTCCATATCAAGTAGAAAGCAAGAAAGGCAAATTAAGGCATAGTCGTTTAAGACATGTTCAGCCAAAAACAAGCTCTATAGTGAGTACATGTATGCATATGGGGGAAAAAATAAAACTCAAAATGTTATCAGAAATATTGTTCTGTTGTCAATGTTTAAATGCATCAGAAAATGCGGCTCCGGAGAAATTTATTGCTAAAGACATTTATAAAAGTATCAGACTTACTTGTTAGTTTGTTATAGCAGTTTTTTTTTTTCTACAGACTTTTACATTTCTCGATTGAGGTTGTAGCTCTCAAGCACTGTACTTATTCACTGTACAATAAATTAAAGTTTTTCTCATACATCTGTTGTTTGGAAATCAATTCATTTGTCTTCTCCAAAAATTCCCCTTTGACCCAGAAACATACTACAAACTATAATGCTTGTAGCTGACAAAAATGGTGCTTTAGGCTTTAAGTTTTCAATTGTATTAATCCCCCGACAGTAAATCCAGGATTATCTCAAAAGTGTAACCTACAGATAGTAAAGGTAGATTTTGGTTTGTTAATCAGTGGTTAAAATGAGGTGCTGGATAGTCATTGTGTTAAACACTGCAAGCATTTGAAATACATTCATAAAGCTTTTCCCCTGATAGTGGGATGTTTTCATGATGCAGATGTTGAACAGTGTGTGTGTGTGTGTGTGTGTGTGTATGCGTGCCAGTATTTCTTTCCAACTTTCATTCTGACCTCCCACAACCCACTCCTCTCCGTCCCTTCACATCTCTCCTCTCTGTTCCTCCTTCTTTCCATCCAACTCGGGATTACTGGTTTGCACATAATCTTCTGTTCAACATGAGAGAGCAGACTTTTCAAAATCTCTGTAATCTTTTTATCTCTATGGGTTTGTCTGAGCTTATCCACAGAAGCACTGTGTTTGCTGGAACCTCTGGTGTATATATATGCATTGCATCAGCATTATGCATCGATCACTAGAGTATTATGACAAAAGAAAGAAGTTGAGAAAGGAAGCGTGTTAGATGTAGAACCAGCTAAATCAGAGCTTGTGCGATGTTGAATTGAAAGAACTATGACATGAACTGACCACCGAGATGATGGTGGTTCTGCAGGTTACACCAATAAATAAAACACATACTTATGATTCACATATAGAGTTATACATTTACTTACCCACAATGAGGCACAAAGAAATACCCAGAAAACATGCACATTTGCATGTGACTGTGACTTATGCATACATCATAGTGAAAACAGTTTGATATGTGTTGATTTGATTGGCCTTTAACCACCATGAGCACATCCCAAGTTCACAGGAAGTCAAAGCGGGTCTGTTTTCAGCTCAGAAATGTGGTCTTTTCGTTTCAGTTTTTCAGGCCTTGTCAGCGACACAAGTAAGCAATCCTCTAACAAGGGGAGTCAACTCGCTCCATGGCCTCCTCCATCTCATCCCTCTCTCTCTCACAGTCCTCACACCCCTCTGGTCCGCAGCCTCCCACTAAAACCAGCGTTGGTACGTCGCCGTTTCCCACTCCAACCATGCTGCCGTTCGGGGCCCATGCCACGTCTATCATGCCGCCTGGACAATGCAATAGACCGCTGACAGAGTAGAGGCCGCCCCCAGGAACCACCTCCTCATAGGACGGAGCGTGAGTGGAAGCCCTCGCCTCCTCCAAGCGGAGTCTCTGTCTGCGACGAAGCTCGATGATGGTCTTTGTGTAGGAGTTGAGCGTGACCACAGCTGCTCCCATGCAGCAACTGAATGACACCCAGGCAAGACTGAGAAAAGAGAATTTAGATTTGTCAGGGATCAAGTGAAACTCTTTCATGTGTAAATAACTGGCATGTTTATGCGCATGACTGTATAATACAGGCTTGAAGTCTGTCTTGAATAGCAGTGACGTACGCAAATGACCAGCCGTAATCCCAGGACTGGGGCCTCCAGTCCTTGGGGCCCACAATAACTGTCATCTGAAATACCGTGGTGTACATCATATGCGCTACCATCCCAAGAAGACCTGCACAGGAGGTGAAACAAAGAACACAATCCTCAAAACTCAGATGACTGCACACAAAGAGAATGATTTTGGCCAATATGCTGAGAGGGAGGTGAAACAAAACATCTATGTAAATAAGGGACGCCCTCACCTGATAGCACAGTACAAATAGCTGCATAGGCGTTGATTTTTAGTGCGTGCATCTCTTTATGGGAACACAGCACTTCTAGCCACATCAGTAAGAATCCCATCCCAAGCAAGCCAATATATGTAAACTCAGAAACAACTGACAGCCAGAGCACACCTGCAACACGTGCAAACAATTATAAACAACCCTTGATGTAATTTAAAAGAAAAAAAAAAACTCGGATACAACAGGCAAAGACTGCTAACTGATGCACAGCTTACCTTGTGTTTCCCCCGGAGTTAAGTCGATGAAGCTGCGACACACCTCCCCTGCTAAAAGCATGTAAAGATTTAGCCAAATTACTGAAGCCAAAGATGTGATGCGTACGGATTTGTGAAGGCAAGACTGTGTTATTATTGCGCACATTTCCTCTGTGCTTTGTTGTCTCACCATCATTCTGTGCCTCACAGCTTTCCCAGAAGCCAGTGTGGAAGTATCTAAAGGCAAACTTGTCTTCCCCCGTCTCCCAGATATACTGGACCGCATTGGCGAGCTGCCTTTGTCTGATTTTGGCCAGCTCCTCTCTCCTGGCTGGAGACAGCGTGTGGTTGAATGGGTTCTGAGTGGGACTCTCTGCATGAGAAGTCACAAGAGGATGACAGTGAGAGACTTGTTTCTGGACAGATATTCACACTCAGATTTATGTGAATACTATTTTCTCCTTACTCTTCCGATAATGTAATGACTCATCAATTCTGAGAGAAAAGAACAGTATGGGCACAAAAACACATGTATTTTCCTTTTTTAACAGTCAAAACAAGCATGCAGCCATGTGAAAAATAAAGTACACTCTCTTTCAATTTTAAGGTGAGACATTCCAGGACAAAGAAGCTACGCATGTATCCCCATATGGCTGACGTTGACGTTGGTAAAATAACCAAAAGATCCCTGTGCAGACAAAACAGACGGCACTGATTCAGTGTGAAGGAAAAAAATGGGGAAGAGCAGCGATGTGGTGAACATCACAAGAAATTCCAGGCTATGTTCCCGACATTTTGACAAGGAAAAAGATCAGCACTGATGGCTGTATGAGCAGAGATCCTGTCTGCTTTGCCTGGAACAACCAGAGGAAGTCACCAGCACAGTTGAGGTCAGAGAAGCACCGGTCTGCACCAGCACAGTTGAGGTCAGAGAAGCACCGGTCTGCAAAGCCCCAGATGAGTGCGACTGCTGCCCCTCTGCATGCATTCCCCTCAGTACTGGGGTAACTTCTATTAACGGATACCAACTATTGCTTCTCTAGGATCATAATGCATCGTATTATGTTAAAAGACACCTGAGTAGGACCGCCCGGGGGTGCAGTGGCTAGAGCAGGTGGCCCATGTACAGAGGCTATAGTCCTTGACACACCAGTCGCGGGTTCAACTCCCAGCCCGCATGACTCTTCGCTGCATGTTTTCCCTGTTCCCTCTTCCCCCTTTCCATCTATCTACCTCTCTCTCTCCAAATAAAGGCCACTAGTGCCAAATAAATAAATAAAAGACACCTGAGCGCTCCTGAAACGCATAACCTTAAAACTGAAAAAGGGTGTGCCTTTTTCATTTAATTAAACATGAATACAGAGGCACATGTCTTCAACTGAACGCTGTAAATCAGTGGTGTCTGGGAGTAAAACATTAAGTACATATTCATTTCACCTTTCGGATTTTGTAGTCACACGTCACGTGTCAGCGGTGCCATTGTTATGACACGTGTGTCTCATGTTTTCACCACTGTGCAACACTGGAGGTAAATCTTTCTGTACCAGCACATAAAGTAGTGACCAAAGTAATCCCATTGTGGATTAAGCATAATACAAAAACGCAAAAGCAAGCAGTGTCAATCTATCCTCAATAAACCTTTGGGAGGCATTATCACGCTTCACAGATTAATACTATACCATAATTAAGTCTACCCCGGCATTGAGGTTCTGACAAAAAGAGATTACACACAAGAACAATGTATTTCTCGGGGGTTAGAAGCCTGTCAATTTATCCTGTCGGATTAGTTTCAGGTATTAATTCACATACAGAGTGTAAAAATGAAGGACTTCATCAATTGGATAAACTAGTTCAGACAGTTGAGTTGGATTTTTTTCTCATTACAGAAATCAGCATCAGAGACCAAAAGGAACTGACCGTACATGAACACTCAAGCACATCCATGACATAATGGTGTACGTAATACTCCTGTCATCCATTTTATCATGCACACCTGTTTTTACTTTGTCTCAGGAAACAGAAACGTTGTTGTCTATGATGTCCCAGTAGCATCAGGGTTATTGAGACAGGACAAGCCTTTTCCCAGAGCTTTCCTTTGAACTACAGGTACAGATATCTGCTCCGGAGAAAGACTGAGTTAAGATCGTTTGGCCAGATCATTGTTGCTAACTGCAGCATGAGGTCACCATTTCACAAGTGCTGGGATTAAGTTCAGTCATGTTTCTTGAAGGAGAGACTGACGTCGGTCTTGAATGGTTGATGTTCTCTTGTGAAGGACTGCCAAAAATGCCCCGTGCCAAAAACAACGTTACAACTGTTGAGATAATGCTGAGATAACCAGACGCTCAAATCAATTAAAGCAAATCATCACATGCCCAAAAACATGTTGTAACAGTCACTCTGAAACATTTTTTAGCTTTGATTTTCCTCTTTCTCCTTTGCATAGATAAAGTTACCAAAATAACCATGGAGCCCAAATTTAAGTGAAATCTTGCATGTGGTGTTTTAACTCCCAAAGGAGGATTTGCACACTAGATTATTTCAAGATTTTTGTCATTAAATGTTTGATGTAAAAAAAAAAAAACACTTTTCAGAAGGGCCTTCCCAAGCTTGTGGGCTTAGAGAAGTGCACCTGAAAAAGAAGATTTTTTTTGCACACAAATCTGTATCAAACACCCTGTAACAACGATAGAGCCATTAATGTACTTAAGAAATGACATGAAGGCAACAACAATGCAACAGCAGAACAAGAATAAAGAATAAGGCGGTGCCCTGCGGTGTGCAGCATTTGCGTACCTGTGGTGTAAGGCTCACTGTTGTTCTGGCCACAGTTCTTCATTTTGACTGGTGACAGGCACAGAGGCTTGACCACCTTGTGTGTGCCCTCGCACCAGTAGGAGGTGCAGAGAGCCAGGATGGAGAGGGCCAGAGCCAGCGTGGTTAAGGTCAGGGAGAGCAAGGAGCGAGAGCGGCGGGACATACCCTCCAGCATGGCCACAGGCAGGAGGAGGGAGGCTGGGTGAGGGGGGTGCAAGACAGAGACAGAGGAGGGGGCAAAAATCACAATAAGTGGACAGAGAGGAGACAAAACAGGACAGTGGGGATGTGGCGGGATAGGAAAGATGCTTTGGTTTGGTTTCGAGAGCTGATGAGCTTCCAGCTTTAAACGGGAAGCAAAGATAAATCTAGAAACAGAAGACAACAAAGCAAAGCTGGCAAAGTCACGCTGTGATATAAGTGAGACTAAGAGAGAAAGAACAAGAGGGGAGGAAGCAGGATAAGATGCTCTAAAGCTGAAAGGACAGATGGAGGGAAAAAAATGGACAACAGGGGATTTAGGTGGATGAAGTAGGCACAACAGGAGAGATCACTGGAAGCATGCAAAACTTCAATTCGTTGTTCTATTCATCCTCGCAGGAACTCATGTGTCCATAAATCCCCTGGCCTAAACACTTCTGGCCCTTTTGTGTGACAGAATTAGATCAATGACAAAATAGCAGCGAAAGCGCAAGAGGCCATTTAGTGAAATAAAATAAACGTTGTATTGTTAAACAGGAGATAAAGAACATCTTCAATTGTGGTTCATTACCTGGAAAATAAAGGAAATAGGCCAGACATGGCAACATCTCACTGTGTTGAATGTTTCAGACAGTGAGGTCACAGAAGTCCTCCAGTTTCTGAAAGTATAAGTAATGTGAACCAGGCTAATATCTTCCCAGTTATCTCACTGCCGTATGAATACAACGCTCACCATGAACTCTCCTGCTGGACACTGAATGGTACACAAAGGGGAGCAAAACAAAAGATTTTTCCTTTTTTTATGACATGGGTGGGACACAGTTTTTTTTTTTTACGGATAATCTCAGGAATTCTGATTTAATCTGTGTGTTAGTTGTATTTTAGTGCGAAGTGCAATCCGACCATGCTATCTCTCTGTCTCTCATCCAATGTTTCCCCGCCAGCCCGCAGCCCCTGAAAGACAACAGCACAGAGGTTAAACCAGTTCAATTCACCACAGTTACTCAACAATGAGTCCATGGTACTACTTTTTGTTGTCCTACAACAGAAAGCATGTCATGTAATAATAATCCTGAACCCCACTGAGTTAGGTTAAGTGTATGAAAGCATCATTTAGGAGGTTCTAGCTCAACCATATTCAGTTAAGGTGAAATATGCCTGATAGGGGTTTTTCTGATATGTAGATTAGATGTTTTACTAAGTCTATAAACATTGTGCAACACTTTTAGACACTTCTTGTTTAAATTATCCTAAAGTAGCTCTCCAGTGAAACGAATCTCAACTGTTAACAATTATGATTTGATTCTGGTCATTAGTTCACAGATTTAAAAAAGTTCATTTATTCCTCTCTTTCCACCCCATCTAATTTAAAATCAAAAACACAACTTTTTAAAAATAAAGATATGGGTTAGGGACAGCTTGGTTTACCCTGAGCCATCACTTTAGTTATGCAGCTGTAGACCTTGATTGCTTGGAGGTCTCCCATGATGCACTGAGCACTTCTGCTCATCTTGTTCTCTTTACTCCTCATGGGGATACAAGCTCTTGTTTGTATCATTAACTTTGTGTTTTTTTGTTTTTTGTTTGTCATAGCAGGAATCTGTGGTGTTTACTTGTTTTTTGTTTTCCACACTCCTCAAAAAGGCAGACGGCCACCCTCAATGAGGTTTGCTCTGCAGGCGCTGCTTTAAATGAGGAATTGTGAACAATAATGTAAAAGTTCAACATGATCACTTGGTTTCTCAGCTAGACAACTTTTTTATTTACAAATTTAAATTTGTAGAAACACCTGTTGAAATTGTCTATATTTAATTGGACTTGAATTTAACTAAATGTGCTGAGATGACTTATGTTGAGTTCACACTGCACAAATGAAGCGAACTGAACAAGTTACTTCTTGGTTCAAGTGGAAACAGAAACCTTCATCTTGGTACACATTATCAACAGTTTTCTCTGATTTAAACAGACTTTTTCTGAAGAGAAAATTACTCTTCAGTCTTTTATATCTGAGGTTTGCTCACACTACAAACATCTAATCTTGCATTAAAGGTAAAAATTCGTTCTTAAGTAGCAACTGAACTCTTGTTAATTGCACTGACATGCTTATCAAAAGCATTCATCAATGAGTTTGTCATTTTTTTCCCTCCATCTAGTCTACGTGGCAGAGGATAGTCTCATTTAAATCAAATACTTAGTTTTTGTACCTTATCAAGACATTCAGTGAAAACAAACTCTTCAGTCCATTTAAATAACAGAAAAAAAGGAATCCCCACATCGAAGAAGCTCAAGTGGTCCTATTTACAAAAACTGTTTAAAAAATGCGGATAATGTGCCAGTTAAACAAGGACAAGTGACACGTACCTTCCAAACACCTTTTCCTTGCCTTTTGCAGTACTTCATGTAAAATATGACGCAACTACTTTGGAAAGACATTTTCACTTCTTGCATTCTTCTGAAGCATCAATCCTCTGCTTTGCTCAGCAGTCCTTAATCAAAAAGCTCATCAAGTACTTAAATGTTGGTAATCCATCTTTAAGACTATTTCACTACATTTTGTGTCTATATCCTCCGCGTGTCACCGGTTTTCCTACTCCAGGATGAGCATCAGTGGTCCTTACCTCTCCAGCTGCACTCTCCTGGCCAGTAGCCGAAAGGAAATGTGAAATGATGGAGCGACTGAGCGTCTGCCCCCACACCAATGTTCTCTCTTTTTGGTCTTTCTTGGGAATTTATGTCACATACCCATCCTGAATCGTGTAATCCCTCTAAGTCCATCTGTTACTGTCGTGCCCCCTCTCTTCCTCTCTGTCCTCTCTCAGGGGTGGTTCCCTCTCAACAAGCTATATCACTCTAATTTGAGGAAAAAGCTTGTCGACTGACTCGTTAGAGGGCTGCCTTTTGCTTGTACTGTTAATACATTAATAATGCCATTTATCAGCCAAATCCTGAGACCACAGAGTTCGTTTTTTTATTTTGGAAGCAAGATGTCGTGCCGAACTGACAGAGTAGACACAGCTCTAATTGGGTACAATAATTTATTTACAGTGTATGTACATTAAAAAAAAAAACTCAAAGGCAGCAAATAACAAAAAAGAAGGAAAAAAAGAATGCGTGTTTTAAGAGAGAGGACATCCAACATAGAGCTGTGGATAGCAGTCAACCCCAGGCTTGAGATTTACAGTAATGCAGAACCAGCTTTCCATCACTGCCAAAACACTAAAAAAGACAAAGAGAGAAAACAGAAAACAGTCATATGTGATTATTGACTCTGCGTTGTACAAAACTGGAATACAAACTAAGAGTGATGGATGAGGATGAAAAAATAAAACTTAAAGGAAGAACACATTTGGCTACACCTAGTAGATTAATGAGAGTACAGGGATGATCAACTGATTCTTTGACTTTGACGTCTCCACTGGTTGACTGTCAAGGTACTGACCGGTGGTCAAGGCTTTTAACTTTTGTTAAAAGAAGCTTCCTTCCTATTGCTCCCTCTAGTGGTCAACTCATGCAGGCTTACCTTAAGGGTGGATGCCTGCCTGTCATAGTACTGACTTCTAGTTTCATGGATAAATCATTCCAGTGTGGCAAATATGGCAAAACTGTGACTATTCAGATGGTCAACTTTTTTACTTGTATCTGTTTTGTCTGTAATTCTTTAATTAAAAACTGCATGTAAGTTTTTGGAGGTTTAGTTTTTAAAAATTCTGCTGTGGCAGCCTGACTGCTGCTAATAATTGGGGGGGACAAAAAATACTGTATTTTTGTTTTGTAAATCACCTAAAATGCTCTCACAGATGGCAAAAAGCTCAGATCCAAATAAGCTTCTGCTGATATACTGGATACTAGTAACATTTTTTAGAAACAAAGACTGAAGATATTAAGTGTTCTCCATTCAGTTTTTTATAAAAGAGTAATTTTGATTGACAATAAACTAAAAAGTTTAAACTTATTAGTCAACATAAAAAAAAAAATAAGTCACAATTATGGCGCTTTAAACTCACATCAAAGAGGACTCCTACTTCTTGATCTGGCGATGGGGCAAAAGACTGGTTAACGTAGATAAACTGAGGGAAAAAGACAAACACAAAATACAGACACAGACAGACTCAGTAAGGCTTTCACAGGTAAAAAGGATCTGTTTTTGTTTTTTTCTTTTCAAATCATATCACTGACATATTTTGAGATACCATCGAGTCAGTAGAGGAGCTTCATTCTTACCAGTTGTTCACTAACATCAAGCTTGAGGAAACGGGAAATGAACTGAGAAAGGGACTGTACAGTCCTCCCCCTGTCCACTGCCCACTTCTTTGTTTTCATGATAGGAGTGTCTCCCACTGCCTTCAACAGCACATCAACTTTGAAAACAGAAAAAAAAAGAGAAAGTAGCTGTCACTCCAACATGTACTTTCACTAGAGAAATAGAGAGAATACTGCAGAAATATACATTCTTATAGCTGAGAATGGACTTGTAGTGTTAGATTCCTTCAGCAGTTATTGAATCAACATAACTTACAGGCTGCTTTCTGCATTTATTATTTTCTTTCAGTCTTATTTTCTGTCAAAAACCATAATAAAAGTCATCTGAACATTGCCTTAGTATGAGGCAAATCCAAATTCAGATCAACAACAATGCACAACTTTTTCCACTGTCCCATTATTTATTTCAAAGAAATGAACCCAATAATTAACTACAAAATCATGATAGAAATACTTAGTACCCCCTAAGTGACTCCATAAGATTTAAGAGCGCAAGATGCAGTCAGGTGCTTCTGCTCATCAGCTCTTGATGGACTGATCAACAGCAGATTTATATATAAAAGCAGACCTTTTGGCAGTGTGCTGGTCTGGAGCATTTAGGTGGGTATTAACCCAATGCTACAAGGGAAAGACATAAGCAACGGTCTCAGAGAAGCAACTGATATGGCACATCAACATAAAAAGGGTTATAAAAGCATTTCCAAACACTCTGGAGTTCAACATTCTAAATGTAGAAAGATTATCCACAAGTGGAATTCATTCAAGACAGCTACCAGTTTTCCCAGGACTCCACTGGGGCAGATTTGGTGGCGCTTCACAGTAAATTTGTTATTTACACCATCATTATGGTGTGTCTGTGTGCTCTTTTCTGGTGATGGTCACATGGAAAGTCAGAAAATGTTAAGTATGAACCAAAAGAGCAAATCATGAAGAGAATCTGTGGAACTATGGTATTGTTTTCCTCATGTTTATGTATATGTCCATCCGTATTAGACTGAAACACTTGTGTTTAAAAACTTTAACAGCGTCTGCAGAAGATCAAAAATATTCTGTGTTTGAGGGGTGAATTTGCCAGAGTTATCTAGAGTCCAGTTGTAATCGAAGCAAAAGTTTTCAATTTTAGAAAGAAAACAAATCGATTTGTAAATCAAACTCCAGACCTCAGCCCAACTGAATTGGCGGGCCCTTAAGAGAGCGCTGCACAAGTGAATCCCCAAAATCCTCTATGAAACGAAACAATGTTGTAAAGAAGAATCAGCCAAAATTCCTCCACAATGATCTCATAGTCTGGTAGTCATACAGGAAATGACTACTTCAAAAAAAAAAAAAAAAAAAAAAAAACATGCTAAAGTTGGTTCTGCAAGCTACTCTCCCATGGAGACACTGAGTAATGCCAACATTTTTTTTGTTTGTTTCATTTTTGTTAAATATTGAGATGGAAAATAGTTTGTTGGCTTTAGACTGCATTTGTGAAATACTAAGATCCCCTTCTATCACATGATTTTTATTATATTTTTACACAAAAAGCTGAACAGCGTCGTATACAGCATACTGACGCGATTATAAACTGCTATGTGCATGAAAGCTCTCTAATTCTAATAATTCTCTACCCCAAGATCTTTTTAAAACTCTGGCTTGATGAGGATCTAATAAATGAGATCCAGACTATACCATTAACCATGGCACCTTGTTTCCAAATGCTTTTGTGCATTCATGTGTTACAATATCATTTCTCTGTTGCACACCATCACAATGGCTTTAAAATAAAACAATCATCATATGAGCAAAGTGTACTTTCAAACTTTCGGCTTTAATTTATTAGGCCTCAGAAATGTAAGTCATTTAACATTTAGGAATTACAGCCATTTTAGACAGAACACCTCCATCAGCTCAAAAGCATCTGGCCAAAGTGACATTTTTCCTCCCAAAAGACTCTTTTCAAGGCCTTCCCTGCAGCCACCTAAAGTTGCTGCTTGTTTGTTTCTGCCTTCAGCTTTGTCTTCAGCAAGTGAAAAGCTGCTCTACTGGGCTGAGCTTTGAAGACCTACTTGGCCACTGAAGATTATTCCATTTTTCTTTGCCTAAACATAGGGTTGAGTTACATTCGAAGAGCGAAGTTAACCCATCAAATTTAAAGACAGGCATACAGCTGTTTAAAGATTATGTGGTATTGTCAAATATAACTTGAACCTTGCGTGTCAGAGGGCTTTATGAAACCAACTTTCAGTATGTACAGCCCCACTTCCAAAAACACTGGGATGCTGTGTAAAACATAAATAAAAGCAGCATATTGAGTTGAAAATCTCATAAACCCGTGTTTTATTCTCAGCAGAACAGAGAGAACTTATCAGATGTTGAAACTCATGAAATTTCATTTCATGGAAAATATTAGCTCATCTTGACTTTTTAAAGGCAGCTACACATCTCGAAAAAGTTAAAACAGGGACAGAAAAAGGCTGGAAAAGTAACTGGCAGAAATAAAAAACAAGTGGAGAAGCATTTGACAACTAATTAAGTTAACGGGAAACAGGTTTATAACATGACCGGGTATAAACGGAGCAGTTCAGAGAGGCAGAGACTCTCAGATGTTAAGATGGGCAGAGGTCCACCAATCTGCAACAAAGTGCACCTAAATATTGTGGAACAATTTCAGAAAAATGGTCCTTAATGTAAAATTGCAAAGACTATGAAGATCCCATCATCTGCAGTACATAATGTCATCAAAAGATTCAGAGAATCAGGAGAAGTGTCTGTGCACAAGGGACAAGGCTAAAGGTAAAAACTGGATGCACGTGATCTTCAAGCCCTCAGGTGGTACTGCATTAAAAACGGGCATGATTCTCTACTTCAGTGGTCCTCAACCTTTTTGTAACTGCGGACCGGTCAATACTTCACAATTTTACCACGGACTGGGGGGGGGGGGGTGTGGCTTCCTCGTTACATTATGCCAAAAACATAACATGAGTTTAACATCAAAGTCTCTGGTAACATCTTCTGTAACCATAAAATAAAAACAAACAAACAAAAAAAAAACTCACGCAGAGCGGGCTTGGTACGTGGGAATCACCTGTCGTGATGAATCCATATTTCAAATAGGACTCTGAGTATTGTCTGTTAAAAGCTTTCTTTTTCTTGGAAGTCGTGGGCTGTTCTTCTTTCTCGTCACTGTGCATTTTCCCCTTCACAAGAAAACTTTCGAAACTTACTTTCCGTTCTTACTCATTGTGCTAGCTGGGTTAAAGTTTGGTGCTCAAGTGACTGAGATGTAAGCGAGAGAACCTGGTGATTTTTCAAAATAAAATATTTTTCAAAAATAAAAGCTTGTTCAGACTCATATAATAAATAAAACTAAATAGCTAATTTCTTCTGGCGCGGCCTGGTACCAATTGATCTATGGCCCGGTACCGGTCCGCGGCCCAGGGGTTGGGGACCACCGCACTACTGGACATCACTGCATGGGCTCAGGAACACTTCAGAGATTACTGTGTGTGAACACGGTTCACCAAGAAATTCACAAATGTAAGTTAAAGATGAATCATACAAGTCATATGTGAACATGATCCAGAAACACTACAGTCTTCTCTGGGCCATAGTATGTCTAAAACTGAAAACTGTTCTGTGGTCAGATAACTCAAAATTTTAAATCCTTTTTGGAAACCATGGATAGTGTGTCCTATGGACTAATGAGGAGAGGGACCATCCAGCTTGTTATTAGCAGACAGTTCTAAAGCCTGCATCTCTGATGGTATGGGGATGCTTCGGTGCCTATGGTGTGGGCATCTTCCAGATGAGTAACATATTAGAGTAACATTATGCTCCCATCCAGACAACACCTCTTTCGGGGAAGGCCTTGCATATTTCAGCAAGACAATACTAGAACCAACACACTGCATCCATCACAACAGCATAGCTTTGCAGGGTTAGAGTCCAGGTACTGAATTGGCCTGCCTGCAGTCCAGACTTTTCACCAGCAGGAAACATTTGCCACATAACAAAACAAGAAATCCACTGACGAAGCCCCAAGACTGGTGAGCAGCTAGAATCCTAGTGATCAAATCCCTGAATGACATTCCTCTCATAAAGGGGGATGCTACACAATGTTCAACTTTTTTCAGATGTGCTGCTGCCATTCAAATCAAAATGAGCTAATATTTTCCATGAAATGGCAAAATGTCTCACTTCCATCATCAGATATGGTCTTTATATTCTACTGGGAGTAAAATATGGCTTTATGAGATTAGCAAATAATTGCATTCTTTTTTATTTACGACTCAATTTTTTTTTTTTTTTTTAAAGAAATGGGGTTGTTTATAATGGCATTATTTGAACATATTTTGCGATATAACCAATTAAAATAACATAGAACCAGTCCTTAATTAAGATTGCCAAAGCTAATGGAAATACCAAAAACAGAAGAAAAATGCTAGAATGTATGAAAAGTCAAATATTATAGAAAATCCTTATAGTTTTAAGAATATAACAGCCTGAAGTATACTATAGCTTAGTTGCCTGTTATGACAGCTTTACATGGAACGATGCTTGACACCCTAACCCTTAAAACATATTTTATTGACTATGCTTGTATACATTCTGAAAAGTAAAATAGAACACTGATTATAAAGTATGTTGATTTATGGTTACTAGCATTAGCTTTAGCCGTTTCCTGAGCTATGGTTACCACGTGTTCAATAGCGTCGCGTTTATTGGCTTGAACAGAAAAACGTAACCATCCCATTGGCCAATATTGCCATCAATTACCTTGTACGAACTGCACCCGGAAATACTTGTGTTAATATTAACAAGAGTTCTCAAAAGACTAATGAATATTAGTCTATAGTCGCATATAAACATATGTTTAATGCGCCCTCTTACTTTTTTTCTTCTCTTCATTAGTCGCGGAGTCTTCTGGCGGCGGCTGTGGCTCTTCTGCGCCGTCAGACATCTTCTACCGCTCCGCCTTGTGTTTCTTTACCAGCTTGAACTAGCTGCGACAGTCACAACAAACACAACCTCCTATTGGCGCAAAGAAGTCTCGTTTCCAAAACCCGTAATTCTATTGGCTAAAATGCTAGTAGGGAGGCGGTGCTTATCAAGAGGCGACCCCTGAGTGGAACTTCTTCGTTTTCACGACATGAAAGGTTGGTGTTTAGTCTGTCGTTGCTGATAATGTGATTGTTTTATAACAAATTAGACGATGGTTAAATACTTGGATAATCTTGTTACATGCTGATTTCATCCAGTATTGAATTAGTTCTTCATTTTTACTCGCTAAACTCTGTGTGAAAGGTAACTAATATTCTGTTGGTTTCCAGTCACACAGGCGTCCTGACAAAGAAAATAATTATTTAACCTGGCAATTACACATTCAGCCCCCTTGAAGCTGTCGCCCATTATTCCTGTTCACATTTGGAAACTTCAAGCAACAACAGTAAGTCGCTTTTTTTCTTGCCGCTCCAGTAGCTGCTTGTGTTTTGCAGTGATACCTTTTTGATATCAGTGTGATCAAATCCCTGTAACTCCGAGGAAGAAGACTTACTTTATCAAATTTAAAAACGGATAGATATATAAAGCTTGAAATGTATTTTCCTTGACAAATCTATAACTTTTTCACTTGCACAAGCATAACTTGACCTTGTGTTTCTGGAATAACAGTGCAACAAAGTTTCAAGTACTGTATCTAAATGAATTAGTCACCTTGTGTTACCTTGCTGTTGCAGTGGCAGGCATTGGCAGGCTCTCCACCAAAGATGCTGTACTCTTCCTGTGTGACATGCAGGAGAAGTTCAGACCCAACATCTTCCAGTTCAGCAACATTGTCAACAATTCTGCCAGACTTCTACAGGTTGGTCATATTCACTGTCTCAGTAGCCAAGAGTGCATTATTTAGGCTGCATAGTAACGTAAAGTCTGCCTGACCTCCCCTCCTCTCTCAGGCCAGTCGTATTCTGGGCATCCCCCCTATTTTGACAGAGCAGTACCCTAAAGGCTTGGGACCGACTGTGCCAGAACTTGGAGCTGCAGACCTGACAGCTCATGCTAAAACCTCCTTTACCATGATGATAGAGCAGGTGGAGAAAGAGCTGGAAGCCCTGGGGAATCGTAAACAAGTTATTCTGTGTGGAATAGAAACACACGCCTGTATCGCGGTAAGTACATTCAGTTGTAGCATTACATTTAATCTGAATACAGTATGCCATCTTGTGAAGTTAAATATGACAAAAAATGTATCTTGTGATTATATTGCTGTTATTTAGTTTTGCTGTTTTTTAAATAATGCATGAAAAAGTCTCCCTCTAATACTCTGCCCCTCGTCTAAAACTTAGTGTACAGCGTTTGATCTGCTTGAGAAGGGAATAGAGGTCCATATTGTGGCTGATGCTGTTTCATCTAGAAGGTATCTGTGTATTTAACCATTGACTTTGTGTCTACTTTTTACTTTATGCCTGCCCCTCGGGGAGATTATATGCTTTTCTACAAAATGCTTGTGCTTCTCTCCTCAGCCAAACGGACCGCTTGTTTGCCCTGTCCAGACTGAAGCAGAGCGGTGCTTTTCTCACCACAACAGAAGCTGTCCTCCTGCAGCTGGTTCAAGATGCCAAACATCCCAACTTCAAGGAGGTGATTGCTACAGCTGGTCCCTGTTTCTCCGCTCCTTTGTGTTTGTTTAGATTTCTCATACACTCAAGGAAAAAAGAAACGCACCATTGCTTTTTTACCACATTTTCTTTTGGTTACTTATTTTTAATGGAAATATTACATGTGCACATCAACCATATACCTGTCCCTGATATTCAGACCCAATTAATCAATGCTTGTGACAGTTTCAATAGCAATAACATGACCAAACAATAAAGCATCACAGTAAACAAAAACACAGTTATTTGATTCGATTGTCAGTAATTAACATGACCACCATTCGCCTCAAGGACACTGATAATTGATGGGTCCCAATGGTCTCAGCAGCAGTTCTTGTTGCTGGTCGAAACCTGTCACGGAGATGTGACAGCCGATTTGCTCGGTCCTGTGCGGCCGTTGTGACACGTGGTCGACCAGATCTTGGACGGTCATTGGAGGATCCAGTGGTCTGGAAACGCTCAGCAAGGCGTACAACAGTAGAGTGATGGACTCCAAACACCATGGCTACAGCCCGTGTGCTCCTTCCAGCTTGAAGCATGCCAATGGCACGATCTCTCTCTGGTTGCTGTAGTCGTGGCATCGTGAACAAATGTGCTTTTTATCCATTTTGGTGTCTTTTTATAGGGAATGGTTGTGCACAATTGAGGACAGGTCCAATTCATCTCTGAGTTTTACTCATGACCCAGACATAGGTGATTATACAAAACTACAATTGTTATTGCTGATCAAAATCAATCAACCGGAACCAGGAAACAGTGATTTCATTTTGACTCAAAATTGTACTTAACTCATTGTAGTTTGTAATTTTTCACTGTCTATAATATTTTTGGAAAAATTGAGAAAACGAAAATAGTGCGTTTCTTTTTTCCTTCAGTGTACATACAAGTTTGAGTGTTTTCCAAAAGAACACAAATTACAGACTGCAGATTACCAAAATTACACTGCTAGGTTAATACAAGTAACAGTTTTAAAGGGCTGCAAAACCAGTTGTGGCTCTTGTTTACATATAACCCCCCCCCCCCCCCCCCCCCCCCCCCCCCCCAATTTCCTGTGTGAAAATGTCAACACTGATTTTGTGAGCAACTAACAAATGTTGTTGACTTCGTTGACAGATCCAGAAGATCTTGGCCCACCCATCCCCTGACACTGGTCTCCTTGCCTTCTTCAGCGCTCTGTAGAGAAATCTTCTCTTGTCATTGCTTTCCACTGTAAAAAAATAAAAATAAAATTCACGGCATCCAACACACTGATAAAGTGTACAAAAATAATAAAGCTTTTCTGAATCAAACGCATGAGCCACAGTTTCTGTGCCAGTGCTCGGATCCCCACGCTGGACATTTCACATGTGTTTCTCTGCAAATGAGAACCTGACTTTCTGACAGACAGAGGGGGTGGGACCGGCTCCTGGAGGCGGGTGCAAAAAGTGTTGTCTCACAGGAGGAGGAGTGAATGACGTCTTTCTGGTGAAGTCAAAAAGGGAGGGGAGGCCTGAGAGAGAGAGAGGGAGAGAAAAAGGAAGCTTTCGATAAGTTTTCTTGTGCATATTTCTCTAAAGATATACAACCTTTCACAAGTTGAAGGTGTGATTGGAGGGCTTGCAGAGATCAGCACGCTAAGGAGTGAGCTCTAAGGGGAAGAGAGGATACTACTTTGACAGCAATTGTGGACAGCTGATGACAACATAAAATATTAACAGTTTTCAAGGCCTTGGGCCTCGATTGACCACAGAGAGGTAAGAAAGTAACACTTTTCCTCTAAAATAGTAAGGGTTAGTGAACCTGGTTATGTGTAGGCACATTCATGCACCGTTTGCTTGTGATTGGAAAATTTCCAGAGCAGCTAAAATGTGTTTGAACTTACTGTTCAGTAAATGACGCTGGTTGGAAGAACAGAAACAAAACAGTTGGCTCTGTTGCATGACAAGCAGAGGAGAGTCTCCTGCGGGAGTGCTCACAGTTTGTGTCTGTACTGTCTCCTAAATGAACAAAAAGTAAAAGTACGCATGACCCAGTGCTTCCTCTTCTCACCCTTCAGATCCTGGAGAGAGAAAAAGGAAAACAATGTCCTCTGACTTGGACTCCAGTCTCACTAGCATTGACTGGCTTCCCAAACTGGGAATTAACAGCCTGCGTTCAGGGAAGGAGAGAGGAGGAGGAGGAGGAGCAGATAGGGATAAAAAGAGAGACAGAGGGAGGGAGAGAGGAGACCTCATACCCTCTGTGCCGAGCCCCTCTGCCTCTAACTCTAAAGGAAAACCCCCTCACAGCTATGCCACTCTCATTGCCATGGCAATAGCGGCTGCACCTGAGAGAAAGCTGAGTTTGAATGACATCTACACCTGGATCAGCAGCACATTCCCGTACTACAGCCGAGCAGGTCGTGGGTGGAAGGCAAGCTTCACAGTCCACATTTTATCAGTGTTGGAGAGAGTGTAATAATATGTTACCAATGTATAATGTTTAAAGGAGTTATTGCACCTATACATTCTCTGACTGCAAAATAACTGACTCAATTCATTCTTAACAGAACTCCATCCGTCATAATCTATCCCTAAATAAATGCTTCAGGAAAGTTCCTCGACCACAGAATGACCCCGGCAAGGTGAGTTATTTTTATAATTTGATGTTCAAATTATATGCATGCTTTTGTTTGATTTTGCAGATGATGTGGAGAAATGTTTCTGAGTGTGTAAAGCTGGAAACTTATCCTGTATTTCAAGGGCTCCTATTGGACGATGGATGGACCTTCAGATGTGACTCAAGTGAGGGCACCTAAACGTCCCTACACAGAGGAAGAGGAGGAAGATGAAGGAGAAGATGTAAGTTTTTGTTAATTACGCTGTCACTAATTTGTTAAATAAAAGTTGTCACATGGTGGTAACCATTTCCCCCCATAGTTTTTAGATTTTGCTCCTTTTTTCTCGTGAGAGGTGAATATATTTTTAATACAATTCCAAATTTTGGAGCCAGTGGGGATAACATACATCTTTTTTCTATTGTTTTTACATAATGCAATTCAAATATATTCATTAAGTAAAACTGATACTTTTGCAAGACAAGCTGGATGCACAAGTGAAGCATAAATGGCCTAAATTCCACTACATGGCAACTAGTTCCTTGTGTTGTTTTCTAAATTAATGTTAATTATACCTATAACAAAATTTTATGATTTTTAACCATCTTAAACATCTAAACACATTCAGTCATAGCCTACTATCACTAACTGTGAAAAATCTGCATTGCCTGGCCTAACTAAGCTATGAGTGACCCTTGGTGGCAGCCAGATGAATGATCACCTGATATGTGTCAGGATAGCCAACAGGACCGGCCTGCCTACTTTATCAGTTTGCCTGAGACGTGTGGTTTTGTATCGAAAAGGTCGATCGTCTTTATAATCCAAAATATCTTGTAGTTCTCTTTCCTTGCTCCTCCAGAGAGACATCTGTTTGTTTTATAAAAAATGGGCTAATGATACACATGCATGGCGGTAATAAACAAGCAGAAAGCAACAGCAAAACTCATAACAGGCTACTAGCGCAGCTTTAGCTGCCATTCATTGGAGAGAAAGTTATGAATAGCATTATTAGACCTAGCCTATCAAAATCCTTGATTCTATTCTTGGGTTCTATTCAAGACCCCAAGATACTTAAACTACTCCACTTGGGGCAGCACCTCACTCTTAACCTGGAGAGGACATTCCACCCTTTTACAACTGAGGACCATGGTCTCAGATTTGGAGGTTCTGACTCTCATCCCTGCCGCTTCACATTTGACTGCAAACTGCTCCAGCGAGAGCTGAAGGTGCCCACCCGATGATAACAACAGAACTGCATCATCAACAAAAAGCAGAGATGAATATGGACACCACCAAACTGGACATCCTCAGGCCCCCTTGACTGAACTTAGACATTTTAAATTAAATTTTGAAATTTGAAATTTTGTCCATAAAAGTTAGAAACTGAATTGGTGACAAAGAGCAGCTCTGATGGAGTCCAGCTCCTACACAGAACGAATCAGACTTACTACCGGCAATGCAGACCAATGTCTCACTCTGTTTGTATAGGGACTGGATAGCTTACCGCAACAGACTCAGGACTGTCATTATCCTGGAAGTCCTGGAAGACGCCCCTATGGGATACCCACAGGGAACAGCCAAATGCCTTTTCCATGTTCACATACCACATGTGGACTGGTTGGGCAAACTCCCATGACCTCTCCGTGACTCTTACAATCATATAGAGCTGGTCCAGTGTCCCATGGCCAGGACAGAACCTACATTGTTCCTCTTGAATATGAGATTTGATTGATTGGACTCTTCTCTAGTACCGCAGCATAGACCTTACCAGGGAGGTTGAGGAGTGTGACTCCTTGGGAATTTAATTGGAACACACCCTCTGTCTTTGCCGATCCAGGGCCACTGCTCCCGAATACTGTGTTGCAGAGATGTGAAAGCCAACGCAGCCCCACAACATCAAGAGCCTTGAGAAACTCAGGGCAGACCTTATACACCTCCAGAGCCCGGCCTAGCTTTCCAGCTATCTCAGGGACTTCAGCTCTGACTGTCATCACTTTACACCCCTCTTGAGCCTCCCAACGGTTTGCCAGAATCTTCTCGAAGCCATCCCAAAATCGCTTTTCATGGCCTCTCCAAACTCCTCCCACACCAAGGTTTGAGTCTCAGTAAGTACCAAGGCTGCAATCCAATTGGTCTGCCAGTATCTGTCAGGTGCTTCCAGGGTCCCACAAGCTAATCAGGCTTGATAGAACTTCTTCAACTTGACGGCCTCCCTCTCCTGTGGTATCCACCACCGGGTTTGAGGTTTGCGGCCATGGCAAGCATACACAACTTTTTGCTATGCTGATGGACGGGCTGACAGACGAGGTTAGACATGAATGTTCATGAACTATGATGTCTGCAGATGACATTGTGATCTGTAGTGAGAGCAGGGAGCAGGTGGAAGTATGGAAGTATGCCCTGGAAAGGAGAGGAATGAAGGTTAGCCAAAGCAAGACGAGGGACCAAAGTGGAATGGTGAGACTACAGGGAGCTGAGGTAGGGAAGGTGGAGGATTTTAAGTACCGGGATAGAGTCAACAGTCCAGAGCAACGGTGTGGAAAAGAGGTGAAGAAGTGTGTGCAAGCAGGTTGAAACAGGTGGAGAAAAGTGTCAGGTGTGATAAAAGAGTATCAGCAAAAGTGAAAGGAAAGGTGTACAAGATGGTCGTCTGTATGGTTTAGAGACCTTGGCACTGAGTAAAAGACAGGAGGCAGAGTTGGAGGAAGCAGAGGTTAAAATGTTGAGGTTCTCTTTGGGAGTGACGAGGATGGACAGGATCAGGAATGAGTACATCAGAGGGACAGCGCATGTTTTGGAGAGGAAGGTAGAGAGGCCAGACTGAGATGGTTTGGACATGTACAGTGGAGAGATAGTGATAGTATATCGGTAGAATTATGATGATAAGATTGGAACAGCAAGGCCGGAGGCCTAGAGGAAGACCAAAGAGGAGTTTATAGATGTAGTGAAAGAGGACATGAAGTTAGCTGGTGTGAGGGAAAAGGATGCAGAGGATAGAGTTAAATGGAGGCAAATGATTTACTGCAGCAAACTCTGAAGGGAGCAGTTTAAAGGAAACGAAGAAGACCTCATACCAGCTGTCAAGCATGGTGGTGGAGAGGTGATGATTTGGGCTAGTTATACAGCCACAGGACTTGGTCATCTGGTCATCTTGTAGTCATCAAGTGGACTATGAGCCCTTTTGTGTACTAGAGATTAAAGCCACCTGTCAGGTGGTGAAGCTGGCTGAAATGGAGTCATGCACCAGCACAATGATTCAACACAAGCAAATCTACAACAGAATGATTGAATGAGGAAAAGAATCAGTGTGTTACAACACTTTGATCTGACTGAAATGATGTGTTTGCTAAGTAGCCTTTTTAAACTGCTAAATCTGTTTGCTAGTTCTGATCCTGCACTAACCCAGTAATGTAGGACAAAACTGTCAGCCTGACCAACCCCTCTAAAACTGCTGTAACTTACACTTCCTCTTTAGCTCCAATTCATAGGTAAAACCTTTTTACACACACAAACAAACAAATAAATAAAAGAAGGAATCCCCTGCTTCAATTTACAATGACTGTCCCAAGTTTCAAATGCAAGTTCAGCTTAATTTCTAGGACACTGTGAATTAAGATCATAAAATGTCTGACATTCATTAAGTAGCTTGATATTTCATCAGAGACTCTTAAGAAAAAATAATATTCCTGATATTTATTTGAAAGGCTCAGTTAAAAAAAAAAATTTTTTTTTTTTGGTGGCTTGGGAAAATTAATTCCTGGGGCTTTCTAAAGCAGAAATTGTCACTACAAAAACAGGTTTTGTGGATTAGTCACCACTCACTTATTTCGTATTCAGAGAAGCAAAGGGTGTAGCTAAACCTAAGTGCATACTGAAATTTCTCTTGTTCCTTTACTTTAGTTTTTATATTATGGTTGAAACATCCCTTTGGCTTAAAAGGTAAAGCTCCTTGTGAACTCTTTTAAATGTCTTATCCACTGTTTAAAAGAGCAGCATTGTGCTGTTACAGGTTCCTCAACTAGCAGAGACACAAGCAGTGGGAGGAGCCTCACCGCATCAGCCACAGCCAACTTCCCACGCTGACATCCGTCTTCTTAACTCTTCCCCACTCGGACCCATCCAGCACCAGTCGCCCCATCCTGCCTCTCTCTCTCCTCCCCCATGCAAGGTAGACTTGCTCTCCCTCTTCTCATATTACAGCCATGCATGTCAGGCGTTATATAATGCCTCGTCTTTATCTTCACAGCAATCATCACCTTACATGCCAGCCCAAGTTTCGAGTCTCCCTGTATCTCATCTATCCTCTGTCTCCCACTCAGCTGGAATCCCACCTGCTGCACCCATTTCTTCCATCAACTGTTTTCCTCCTCCCCACCCACCTGGCTCTACTTTTTCTATCCGCCCTGCTTCTGCTACACCTCTGTCAGCTGCCAACATGTCTACGGCTTCTCCCGCTGGTCCATCTTTCTCTGACGCAGCACTGTCCTTCCCTGCCATTTCAGATGCAATCCCTGTTTCTACTTTCTCCTGCGCCCCCAGCTCGACGCCCATGCCTGTTCACTCAATGTCAGGGCCCAGTCCCTCATCTATATCAGCTGTGCCTACACCTGTCAATGCCACTCCTGTTGTTTCGGTAAACTCCTCCACTGACCCACTACTGCGTTTCTCCTTCGATGAGCTGAATATACCAGACTTGTATGCGTCTTTCAAGTCTCTCTTCAAGACAATGCGGGAAAGGGGTGCCTCGCTGTGTAAGTATCATCTATGTAGGTGTGTTTTGTCTGCATTAACATATTACACATCAAACTCTTGGGGAATTTACTTGTCTCTTTCCTTTGAAGCGGATGCTGCTCCACTTGCTATCCCAAATAATGACACTACCCCACTCCACACACCAACTCTGCCACCGATGTTGCTTCAACCTGTACCTGCAGCAGTTGCACTACCAGCACAAGATAGTCTTCATACAGCAGCTGCTCAACCTGCACCAGGTGTTCCACCTTCAACAGCTGCAGTACCTGCACCAGGTGTTCCACTTTCAACAGCTGCAGTACCTGCACAAGGTGTTCCACCTTCAACAGCTGCAGTACCTGCACCATGTGTTCCACCTTCAACAGCTGCTCCACCTGCACCAGCTGCTCCACCTGCACCAACTGCACAAGGTTCACACCCTCCCGAAACAGAGCGCATTTCACAATATAGTGAGTCTCATATGACTCTATCAAACCAGGAAAGCTTCATCTGTGTGAAAACCAGTAACATAACCTAGAAACGTTAATTGATTTCTAAAGTTGCCCTCCTCCCTTTTGCTGTAGCGGTGCCCCCTGACTGGTTCAGTTCTCCAGATTCTCTGAAGGAGAGCTTTCGCATTGCCAGCAGTCTGGACTGGGCCAACATAGACCTCTCTGGTCACCCAGGTCTGTGCTGTTTGACATAGTTTTCTTTAAAGGTTTGCTTCATCCTAATTACAAAACAGCACCTGCTATTACTTATTCTGGGAGTGCTTCAGATTTTATCTATGAGTCGGGATACCTGCCAGCCAGTACTTTGCGCAATCTATGGAATACGTAAACAGTTTGTGAAGTGTCAGCATTTTTGAGTTAAATTAGTTAGGGGATTAAGTGACAGTTTTTCCAAACAAAATGTTTTCTGGTTTCAAATTACTAATTGTAAGGATTTGTTTAATTTTGCCATATGTTTAAGTAGACTGATATCTTGGTGCCATCCTTGGAAACTGGACTGGTGTCTAAATAAGTTAGGCAAGTTAAAGATCTCACCATGTATATTTTATTTCCGTGAAATCAGTGGGTTTTTTTTTTTGGTAATTTTCAGTTGTAGCAAAAAAAAGATTTCAAATTATGTCAGAGATCATCTTTAGAGCTGGGAGTGCCACACTGGCATTTGACAAACTTGCATCATAAGTTGTGAGAGACGGGTAACTCCAGACCTTTATTATTTAGGTGAGCCATCCCTTTAAACAGCTCAACTATTTCACGACAGGCCACTGGTTGGGCTCATTCACATCTTGAACCACCTGCTCTGTAACCATTTCCTTATTTTCTGTTCCCAGACCTGCTGGAGAGCATGCGGCAGGCAGAGCTCTGTGACTGGGCCCTGGATCCAGCACTCTTCACTTCCCTCTGTGACTCCCTGAACCGCTTCTTTTCTCAGAAAGGCATGATCACCTCTGGCAGCAACTCCCCGCTTGCTATCGGTTCACCTCACTCCTTACAAATACTGCCATTCCCCTCCAACCCACCTCCCACCCTTGCCAATCTCACTCACCCTTCACCTCTTCCCTACTCTCCCACGGTTCCTCCCACCAACGGGCCACAGCCACCCCGGAGGCCCCTGCACCTGCCGGGACCAGCGCCTGCTAACACAGCTGGTGAGAAATTTGCTTCTTTTTTTTTTTTCAAGAAAATATTATTCTAAAAAATTACAACCTGAATTCAAAAAAAGTTAGGATGTTTTTTTTTTTTTATAAAATGAAAACTAAAAGACTTTCACACCACCATAAACCATTATTTTATTCACAACAGAACACAGATAACATAACAAATGTTTAAACTGAGAAATTTAACACCTTTATCCACTAAATGAGCTCATTTCAAATTTGATGCCTGCTATAGTTCTCTAAATAGTTGGGACAGGGACATGTTTACCATGGTACAGCATCTCCTCTTTTCAAAACAGTTTGAAAATATCTGGGCATCGAGGTTCTGAGTTTCTGGAGTTTTGTTGTTGGAATTTGGTTCCATTTTTACCTGATACAGGTTTCCAGCTGCTGAAGAGTTCTTGGTCACCTTTGACGTATTTTTCATCTAATGATGCTATAGGTGAGAGATCTGGACTGCAGCCAGGCCAGTTCAGCACCTGGACTCTTCTCTGATGAAGCCATGCTGTTGTAATAGCTGCAGTATGTGGTTTTACATTGTCCTGCTGAAATACACAAGACCTTCCCTGAACGTCGTCTGGAGGGGAGCACATGTTGCTCTGAAACTTTAAGATGCCTTTCAGCATTCATAGTTCCTTCCAAAACATGGAAGCTGCCCGTACTGTGTGCACTTGCGCACCCCCATACCATTAGGGATGCTGGGTTTTGAACTGAACACTGATAATCAGTGTTGGACAGGTTCACTTTCTACACTAACTAGTTAAGTTCATAGTTCATATTCAAAATTTGGAACAAGAGTTCACCATTTCAAAAAATTGAACTAAAGTAGTTCATTTTAAATATACTGTATAGAGAAGCTGAGAGAGAAGCTGAAAGGGAAATTAGAGTTTTACATGGGCTGTCCCTTCAAAGCTTGTGTGACACTAATGTGAACTAAATAATTAGTTTTTGTAGTATTTTTTAAAATTCCTTTTTAATGTTGCTGCGAGCAATTATTTGTCAAAATGATTGCCACTGCCCATATACTACACCACCACAAACAGCAATTATTTTATCCATTTTATCTGTCGAAAACTATGTGTCCAATTCAGAATCCTTAACCAACCAGGGTTCTCATTAGCATTGAAGGGACAGCCCATGTAAAACTGTAATTTCCCTTTCAGCTTCTCTCTACAGTGTAATTACACTGTAAAATTACAATGTAATCTTTGGAGTCGGTGCGCTCCTCCAGCTCTAGGCAACTGCAGCTTTTATCTTCCTCCATGCTTTTTTAAAAACATTTGATGACGCAATTGTTAGCGTTTGATTGCTTTCCGGAGATATGTATTAGTCTTGTTTGTGGCGTATTTTAAATTGGGTTTGCTGTAAACCTGGCACGGTTTTGACCGTGCGTGAACTTTGAAAAGAGCGTCGTTCACAATTGCCCAAATGAACTTCATTCACACCTGATGGTCGTCAAGGGGAAAGAGAGCGCGTTCAGTTCACATTGGCACAAAATACGAACTAGTTCGTGAACTTTTGTTCAATGAACGCATACAACACTGCTGACAACATGCTGGAAGGTCTCCCTCTTTAGCTCAGAGGATACAGCATCTGTGGTTACCAACAAGAATGTCAAATTTGGACTCATCTGACCATAGAACACTTTCCACAGGTCCACAGGACACATGGCTTCTGCACCATGTTTAAACATGGCTTCCTTTTTGCATGATAGAGCTTTAGTTTATGCTGATCCTCTGACCACCTCAGTGTTGCTGCCCACATCTGTTTATATAGTCATCTCTGTCGTTCGTGTACTAACAATGTATCAGTCAGAATATAAGTTCATTAAATTCTTAGTTCTTCAGTTAATGGAGAATTATTATTTATACATTTTGTTTGATATAGTATTGCCAGGATGTATGTGCTCTCCACTCTGTCCTTTCTCCCTTCTCTTTTTCTTTCTTTACCCGGCTGGCATTCGGCAGGGAGGTCTCCCTTATGAGCCAGCCCCTGCTCCAAGGTTTCTTCCTCTTAAAATGGAGTTTTTCCTTGCCACTGTTTGGCTTAAAGGTTTTTTCTGCCGTTTTTTTTACTTGCCCCTGCCCTTTTTTTTTCTTTTGGATTAGTTTTTAATACAATAATTTTAGTCAATGATATTTGCTCGGGGGTCATGCTCTGGATCTCTGTAAAGCACCAGGAGACAATTTGCACCGAAATAGGCGCCTATACAAATTAAATTGAACTCAATAGTTGTCATCTCCAGATGGTGGACTGTGTTTAATGACAGTGGTTTCTGGAAGTATTGCTGGGTCCATGTAGTAATGTCATTGACACAATCATGCTGATGAGTGATGCAGTGACATCTGAGGGCCCAAAGACCACCGGCATCCAATAAAGGTTTTCAGCCTTGTCTTTTACGCTCAGATTTCTCCAGTTTCTCTGAATCTGTAGATGATGAAATTTGCAAAGAGATTTGATGTTGAGGAACATTGTTTTTTAAGTACATACTCCTTTACAGAGTCAAGCTCCTGGAGAGCCTCTGCCTCTCTAAGACATCCATTTTATAGCTAATCATGTTAGTCCTGATATCAATTAACAGCATTAGTTGTTAGATGTTCTCCCAGCTCTAATCTTTTTCAAATTTCTTGCTTTTTCAGCCATTTGTTGCCCCATGCCAACTTTTTTTCTTAGACCTGTAGCAGGCATCAAATTTTAAATTAGCTCATTTAGTGGTTAAAAGTGTAAAATTTCCCCTTTTGTGTTATCTATGCTCTGTTGTGAATAAAATAGGGGTGCATCTGATTTGAAAGTCTTTGTTTTCATTTTATTCAAATTTTAAAAAAAAAAAGGTCTCAACTTTTCCAGAATTCGGGTTGTAATTCAGCAAAGGACAGGTTTACATTTTTTGTCCAAATAGGTTTTGACGTCATACTCAAGTGTCTCCCCAGTCACATGCTGTTACAGCTACACTAGAGAGGGACAATATCCACCAAATTGGAGTAAAAATGCTTAAGAAAATACCTAAGCTGGTAGCAGGCCTTAGGACTGTCCCCCAAGAAACACTGTGTAGGGGATCTGAATCAAATTAATTTTATGGATATTCATCTTAGTTGTGCCAGAAAGGTATCTCATCACATACTTATGTATTTTACAGAGCATAAAGCTGAAGTTGTTTTCTCAGATGTCAGCAGCAGCAGTATTGTTTTAAAAGGAGTTGTTGAAATAAGACAAAAATATTCTTGTCCGTTTGAGACTTTAACTTATTTCAATTATCCCTTTGACGTCTCAGCTGGGATCCAGCCTCAGTCAGTGACAACACGTCAGCGTCCTCCACTCAAGAATCTCCACAGCAACAGTGAGGAGTTCCAGGATGACTTTGACTGGGATTCTCTCGTTTAGATCTTTATTTCCTATGGAGAAAAACCACAAAACATATTCCACGAAATGTTGTCAGCCATTTAAAGACTGCTTCTCATTGTACCCCTTAATTCTGTGAGCAAGTTGGGATCGATCTCTTCATGACTGAACATTGGATTTTAATGTGTTAAATCCCCCTCTTCCCATAATATCCAATGTGAAATGCATCCATATGCTGTACTAGTTAGTGTCTCTTGTGTAGGTAATTGGCAGGATGTAATTTGTCTGTTGGGACTGTAAAATTTATAAAGATTGTCTTGAAGAAAAAAAAGTGTCCATTAATTTTTTTTCATGAGAAAATAAGATGCACTATTTATCCCCTAAGTGGAAAATTCAGGAAATTCATGCTGGTGTCACTTAAAAAAAAAAAAAAAAAAAAAGCCAAATACACATCTTGTGTTCTTTTATTTCATAAATTTCTTTAATTTTTTTTTTCTTAATTTTACTTTCCAAATGTGAATGTTCACAGTTGACACCACACAAAATTCAACCTTACCCAATAAGATATTTTTTTTCTTGATATAAAATAACAAATTAATTGAACTAAATTAAAAGGACAGCATGGAGCAAGTTTTATCTCCTTCCATTGATTTAAATAACTGTCTTTTTTTTTAAAAAGAAGCATCAGCAGCAGCGCGCCCTCTCCAAAAAAAAAAAAAAAAACGGGGGGTGAAACATGAGGACAGTGTTGCTCCAGGATACCTGCACACCAGGGATCCCAAACGAAATGTATAATTAAGAATAAAAATTGCTTCTGAAAAACAAAAAGTGTGAAAGTGTCAGAACCCTTTATAATACCTCATTAGAAATCCCACCATTGCATGTTAATCCAAGTGACTAAAAACAAAATGAATGTAATTTCTTCCTTTCAGTCACTGAAATGAAATTGGACACATAAACATACATATACACAAACTGGCATTTTCACCCTCACAAATAAGCATTTATATTGTGTTTCATACATCCCTATTAACCCACACATTCAACAAATATATTTCCCCCTTTAGACCACAAATGCCAGGGCTCTAAGATTTCTACAATAACCAGGAAATGAAAAAGTGTCTGGTTGAAATGGCATTGTTGTATGAAATTTTTTTTTTGTTTGTTTGTTTATTTGTTCCCAGGCATTGGAAAAAATAAATTACATATCTTATTAAATTAAATTAAAAGTGAAATAGTTGAAGCAATTTGATCACATTGTGCCTGAAATGTTAATGCAGGCTTTTCAGTAAGCATCTCACTCTGAAGTCCATTAAAAAAAAAAAAAAAATCCATTTATGCACTCAATTCATTTCAGTGATCCAGTGCTTGTCTTCATCTACAGGGAGAAAAGAAGAAGAGGCAGGTACAAGAGTTTCTCTGTTCAGTTTGTTAGAGGCTATGTGACCTCTTTCTCCAGCTCTCTTGTGTGCAGTAGTATTAGAGTAGAGACACTACTGAAAATGCTACCTGTTATCTTACCAGACTTACCTTCATCTCATGATAAAACTGGAGGGGGATAAAAAAAAAAAAAAAAAAAAAATACACAAACACACGGGCGCACACATACTTGCACACATCATGAAGTACGATCCAGAACAAAGGTGGATTAAAACAAAATAAATAGATCTCTATTTCCCATCACAAAATATCCCATTTTGAAATGAAAGAAACTAAATATGGATAATTATTCTGAAATGAAATAATGCTCTTGAAGGAAAACAAACATAATTCTGGATTTTTTTTCTTTAAATATAAAAATGTAGATGTTTTTCTTTGTGGACACGACCTTCGTTGAGGGGGAAATGAATGAAAGGGGGCAGCAGGTGTGACAGAAGAGGCAGAAAGGTGAGAAAATTAGTGGTGACACTTCCTCAAAGAAGAAATGGATTGGTGCTCGCTCCAGTCGTTCCTCCACCCCCCATTGACCCCCCTGCCCCCATCACTCCTCCTGCTCCCGTGGGCCCACCCAAAATCAACTGAGGAGGTGGTGCACCCCCAGGCCCCAACAGAGCAGAGCCTGGGGGTGCCATGGGAGAAAGCCCTCCAAAGGGCATTCCCATGGGACTGGCCTGCATCATGCCCTGTCCCATTCCTGGAGCCCCCATTCCGACACTCATTGGGCCCATGCCCATCCCTGGTTGCATCATGCTCAGCATGGGATTGGGAGGCACGGGACTGGTGCGCAAGCCACTCAGGCCCAGTGATGAGGGCTGGGGTGAGATGGAAGTCATGGCAGGCGCCACACCGAAAGGGTTGGAGGAGACAGGTGTTGGTGAAACTCCCCTACTGGAAATGGTACTCCCTGGAGTCACAGCCATGCCTGGGACAGGAGAAGAGCCTGCAGCACAGAAAGAAAAGCATACATCAGTTTAAAAAGTATATTGTTTTTGAAAATGGGTGAGCATTTGATGTGATGTTTAATTATTTCTTCCACTGTAAGAAGATATAATTATCTCCATGAAATTTCATTTTCTCACTTGAATTAGTCTGCAGGAGCCAAACTATGAAATATGTGTAGGATATCAAATACAATGCAGTAATTTTTTACGAATTTATTGAACTTTTAAAGCAATCTACTCGTTTGTAGTTATTGTTGGATCCATGTCAACAATCCCCAGAGAAGAACAACTAAAAGTGTACACCTCTTGAAATCAATGTGTTTAAAACGTTCTCAAAAGATCCAATTAATCTATTTTTGTTTTAAACAAGCAGCACAAATAAGAATCAAAGCAGTTTTTAAAAGTTGTATATTTCTGTGGAACTAAATATTCTTTTCAGGAATCCAGTAAGAATTCCAAGAACCAGTAACAATGAATGCCCCTCTGCTGTTTCATCATGTAGCCAGCATCTGGGCAAAATGAAATGGCACTTGAACTTACTGAACAAAAAAACATCCAAGTGCCAACATACTGAACTGGCTATAAGGGGGGTCTGACAGAGTTGCTGGTACTTTACAGACCAAAAAGACAAGAGAAAGACAGTGCTGACAGCTCACTGTTGCCTTACTGTATAAGTCTTTAAACAGACGGGATCCTCTTATTTTTCTACAGAAATGGTGAATTTACAACATCAAGCTATACCTCACCTGTGTTTTGAAGGAAGGGGTTGTGTGCTGAAGATGACGAGATTGAGGGAGGTGGTGGCTGTTTGGGTTTGGGTTTCGATGACACAAGGGAATCAAGATCAACAAGCGCTGCGTTGGGGCCAAGGAAGGACTCTGGAGTCTTACGAACAGGAAGTGAAGAACCAAGTGAGGACAAATCGAACGGCACCGGTGAGCCTGTACTGTTGCAGCCTGTTGTTGAAGACCCTCGCTGCTCTGGATCTCCTATGAGGGCGCAAAAACAACAGTAAACAAGACACATAATAAACAAAGAAGTAGAAAGATATAGAACTACTTACACATAGTACAGGAGGATGAAATGTAAGACAGGACAACTGCTGTGTTCAGGCAACTCAAAAAATCTTTGTGTGTAATATATGTGACTCCCGTTACAAGTGTGTGCAGTACCTTAGTATCTGTTGTAAATCTATGTAGCTTTAAGTGTGAAGTGTACCTGTGCCGTTAGTGTGTTTGGCGGTGCCACTCCAGATGTCAGAGGTGACAAGATCAGAGGCAGGGACTGGCTCGTCCCTTGCCCAGGGGTCTATCGGGCCCCCCGAGGAGGACGTACTGGGTGGCACTGGGGAGCCCCAGGGGTCAGCACTGGGGGGGGTCACAGCTAAAGGGGAGGGGAGGAGATGCAGGGGAGGGGAGGGTTAACACAACACCTTACAAGTACAACCCACAATAAGGAGGGAGCAGGAAGCTGGGCTGGGCTCCAACAGAGGCATTTCTCTCTCCTTAACCTCTCCAATGCTACGAACTTAACAAAAATGAGGAAAGAACCTTTCCAGTAGCTGTCCACCTTGACACTTAAATATCTGAGCTCAGCGGAGGTAAAGGAGAGAAAATAAGAAGCAACCTCAAATATAAATATAAAAAAATAAATAAAATAAATAAATAAACAAAAGACATAAAAGGGTAAGAGAAGAGACAGCTCTGGTTGAGACACAGCCAGTCCTGAGTAGAAACAAGAGGATAAAAATCCCTGGTTTAGACACAAAGGGAGAATGGATTTAGCATGCTTGCTTTCCTCATTACATACTGAAAGCACATAGGTTGATGAGAAGATCAAATATGACTGTATGATGATATGGCTGTAAATGGTAAAAGACTAATTGAAGACGGGAAATGAAACCACTACATTTGAGGTATTCACATCCTCTTTCATCCAGAGAGAAAGTTCCTCTTTGATACTCTGTGATGAATAGTTTCACCCACCTGATTCTCTATAATGTACATAAATGATCACATTTTGCATCAGCTTACCTGAGCTGCCCCAGGGGTCAGCGTTATTAACTTTGTTGGATGTTTCTCCCCAGGGATCTGGAGGAGCAGCTATGGTGGGTGGGGCCCCCCCACCCCAGGGATCAGAGCTTGTAGGGGAGGTTGGTGATGCTACTCCCCATGGATCTGTGGAGGCTGCACCCCATGGGCCAGAGGCAGCAGGGCCAGAAACTGTTGGTGGAGGTGAAGGGCCGGCAGAGCCCACGGTGGCGCCCACAGTGGCGACAGCAGTGGTGGCAGCGGGGGCCGCCCAGGGGTCCACAGCACTCAGCTCCATCAAAGCACCCTGTACAAGATAATATGTCATGGATTAATATTCCAACAGTTGTAAGAAACTAAAATTAGACAAAGTCGCAGAAAAGAATTCCCAAAACCTCCAGCGTAGTTTATGTTCAAATGCTGTGACATACAGTCTGTTACATACACGGTGGTTTACAGTCACAGGGATAACCGCAGTCTGCATTTCAACCAAAAGTTCAGTGCATTGCCTAGAAAACTGGTTCCACAGCAGCAAAAACTGTATGATGATCTGGAAATGAGAATTGCTTTCATCAAGGGCTGGGGTAACAGGAACAAGTCAATCTTTATGATCACTGTTTTTAAAAACTGAGTGACCTACTCTAAAGCAGCAATGTTAAGTTACATAGATAGTTATTCATCTTTTTTCTCAGTGTCCATAAATGCCAAATGGAAATATTAAATATTAAAACCTTGCAAAACCTGCTTATAATCATTGTAAATACAGGTACATATAGTGTGTTCAGCTCTTTGCAGTAGAAAGTTAACATTCAGAAACAGGGGCCATGGTTTTCAGCTGTGTTAAAAACAGACAACATCAAAACATCAATAAAAGCAGAAGACTGGATGAAAATGCAGTGCAGGGAGCAAACAAACTATTGCCTCTTACTGTGGCTCTCAAGAAGTAGTTCAGAACAAACAAAAAAGAGTCATAATTTCTTTTTTTTACCCCATAAAGATATGGCCCTACAGCAGAGCAAAGTGTTTTTTAAAAACTGAATCAGCTCTGAACTTCCATCAGGTTTTTGTTGATTGAACAGGGACAAATATTTTCCAAATTTTCTGGCCTCACACTAATACTGAAAACTTGAAAGACCCTAAACATCAGATAATTGTCTAAGAAAATATGTTTGGACCTCAAAGACAATCAGACAGATGAAACTATGTATTGCCTAGATTGACTATAAAAAAAAAACCTATGACTTGATAGTGCACACATGGATACTGGAATGCTTGGATTTCTGCAAAATCAACTGAATGCTAAGAGCTTTTATCAAGTATCCAGTGGAACTACAGACAAAGCCAATTCAAAGCATTTACTTCAAAAAATACCATCTGTGCAGCCTGTACTTTCCTGGTGTTCTGCAGAGACCTAAATCCCCTCCGTCAGATAAGCAACCATCAGCCATTTCCTCAATATGGACGACAAAAGGTGTAAGCAAGATTATGTTTGTAGATGATATTGTGATCTACGGTGAGAGCAGGGAACAGACAGAGGAAAACCTAGAGGTGGAGGTATGCCCTGAAAAGGAGGGGAATGAAGGTTCACCAAAGCAAGACAGAATACATGTGTGTGAATGAGAGGGACCCAAGTGGAAGGGTGAGACTACAGGGAGCAGAGATAAAGAAGGTAGAGAATTGTAAGCACTTAGGGTCAACGGTTCAGTGCAACGGAGAGTGTGGAGAAGAGGTGAAGAAAGGTGTGCAAGCAGGTTAGAATGGCTGGAGAAATGTATCAAGATTGATGTGAGTATCAGCAAAAATGAAAGGAAATGGTGTAGAAAACGGTCATGAGACCCCATGATGTTGTATGGTTTAGAGAGGCAGAGCTGGAGGAATGAGTATATCAGAGGCATGGAACATGTTAAATGTTTTGGAGAGAAAGTCAGAGAGTCCAGCCTGAAATGGTTTGGACATCCACAGAGGAGGGATAGGGTAGATATTGGTAGGTTGAAACTGCCAAGTAGGAGCCATCGAGGAAGACCAAAGAGGAGATTTATAGATGCAGTGAAAGAGGACATGAAGTTAGTTTGTGTGAGAGGAGAGAATACAGAGGATAGGATTAGATGGAGTAGAATGATTTGCTGTGGTGACCCCTGAAAGGGAACAACCAAAAGGAAAAGAAGAAGACCTCACCAGGACATACAGTAGTGATACTGAAATGTCATTTGAACGACATCATTAATTAATTTCCCTTTGGGGATTAATAATCTTTTTGAATTTAAGTGAGTCAAATCTATTCAGTCAAATAATATCAAAATATGTAAAATAATCACATTTGAAGGGCTTAAGCTACCTGAACCAGACATTGAGGACTGTTACAAAAAAAAGTCCTAGAAGAGTCAGCTGATTGCAAAGAAAAATGTAAGATATCAACACCCAAGTCCTTCTAGTTATCAGACACACCACTGATATAATAAAAGAAAAGGAGATGGAAGTGACTGTTGCCAAAACAAACAAACAAAAAAATCTTCTCACAACGCATTTAGGGTTTCACCGCAAGTTTAATACCCTGAGACAGTACACTGCACAAAATGAGGGAGGCTGGAGCCGGGCAAGCATGAAAGCCACTATCTAGAACAAAACAACAAAGATCCAGAAGTACATCAAGCAGATGGTCCCCTGTGATTAACTATTAAGCAACAGAGACTGGGGTCTATTAAACAAGACAGTAATCCAAGTTAGGGCTATGTAACCGCAACATCAAGAAGGAACAAGGGGGTAGAAAAATAAGGGCTGAAAGAAAGAAGTAGAAAGGATGTGGAAAAAGAAGGCAGTGATGCCTCTAGTAACTAGAGGCCTTTAGGGATGTTATCCTGAAAACTAAGAGCATATCCGGCAGCTGCTTGAAAAGATCTTATTTTATGTTCATAAGAAAAGAGAACAACTAGTTTTCTCCTTAGGCATTTGGCATGAAGTCCAAGCTTTGAAGGGCTGTACTAATTCACTCATTTAAACTGAAAAAAGCAAGAAACAGAAATAAACATTTCGTACACACCTCCTCTGCTTTAGGTTTCTCTTTTTTGCTCTCCTCGATGGCCATCTGCAGTCTCAGGTCATCGCCTCGGCGCAACCGCTCCTCCTGCCAATCACAGACACACATGGCTGTCACGATCCTGAGACTTACAACCTCAGAAAAAACACACAACAGGCACAGATAAGTTTTACAACTTTACAAAAAGTTTGAAATTGTGAGAATTAAAGTGAAAATTTCTTTAAATTAACCCTAATTAAATAATGTGACTTCCTACAATCAAGAAGTCACTACAATGCAAAATACTTGGGGAAAGCAGAGGCAAGATCCTAATAAGTTTCCATATTTCAATGAAGATTTACACAGAAACCAAGTAAAATAAGAACTGCTGTTACATAGCTACTGAAAATAACCTTGAGAAGTATAGATTGTTGTTCAGACCAGGTACTAATGTGCATCCTGGTTGGCCGGATCAGTAATGGATAGTGTTAAGTACATCAGTGAGCGAAACTGGGATGGCCACATTTTTTTGGCTGCGTGAATCTAAATGTGTACTGGACCACCTGCTGACCCAAGATGACAACACACAGGTTACATCCATACTAGTGCATATTTGTTCTGAAATGCCATTTCAAAACACCTCTTCACGTTCACACTACCATATCACCTCAGCGTAGGAAAGGTTCTCCATCTATTTTATATTATGGGCATGAGTAAAAACAGGATGAAAACTCAACTGAAAATTAATCTTTGCTACATACAGCCACTTGTAATGTCACAAACACAAACTATGCCTGCCTAACAGTTGATACCAAAGACAACAAAGTCAGCAGCATTCACTGTTCCGCTTTCACGTTATTTACGGCATGTCTGTGTGTTAACTTCTGGTAATGATCACATGATATACGGTTGGCCATTCAGGCGAGAATGCGTCGTGACCCAAAAATAATAATTCCTGAAGTGAATCTGTGCAATAGCGTCATTGTTTCAGTTTCATCCATGTGGACGACACCACAAAAGCTGCATTTCCAAACTGAAAGTGTCTACAGTGAGGACCTTTTTTTGGAGGACTGAAATTACCAGAATAGTGTAAATGTCAGGTGTATCCGTAATAAAAGCTTGACAATTTGACGTGAAAACATACTAGTGTGCAATGATAACGGCACTACTTACAAGCAGCAGCGCTATCATTAGCAAGTTTTCAGGCTCTTCCGATTTCCAGATAAATTTATTTTGTAAAAAGCAGCCTTCAAACTCACAAACCGTGGAAATCTCGGAAAACCTCATGCTCTTCTTTTATGTAACACTGAAGAAAGCAACTTTTGGCAGCATGCTCCTCAGAACGTGTGTCTTAATGTAACACAGCAGAGCATTAGGTAAAGTGTCAGACTGATGAGGGAATGTTATGTTGGCCTTTTCAAGATTCATCCTGATGTGTAGCCTGTAAAGTAATCATTTACTGTGAGCATACACTTTGTATTTTTGTTGCGAAACTGGTTCAGAAAGAAAATTTTAGGTTAAAAGCTTAAGTTTGTGTGCCTTTACTCACCAGTGTCTGCCAACACTGCACAATTTGCATATTTTTGGCCACATCTGTTACATAAATTAGGTTATTAAAATGACTATAAAAAATCTGCACTAAATGGTACTCAAAAGTATTTAAAACAAAAAAAGAAAAAAGATACTGCTTGGCCACTGGATGCATTTGTGATTTTATAGAAACAGTAGAACTTCTGGTGTCCTGTTTGTTTTGCTGACAACTGACTTTATGAAGAAGGTTATGTGTTTATTTGCATGTAGAGCTGGTAACTGAGATCTGGTCACAAGTGACCAGTCAAGGGGCAAGTGGATATGCATTTTAATTTCAGGTGTGAACACACACTTGGAGCAGATAATACCAGGTCTGAACAGCCTTTACAGATGTGTACAGAAGAAGCGCTCAGGAGAGAAGATGTACTGTAGATGAAAAAGCAGCTGTGTTGTCATGAATATTCTAAATTGGGGCTGAGAGCAAAGGAGTATCTTTATCAATTTTACCACTTGCTGTCAGGCATTAAAATGAACAAGAAACTGAAGAAAACAAGGGTGGTCTAATATTTTTTTCCATGACTGTATTTTATCGTTTAAGAAAATCAGTCCTGGTGGTAAATCTTGCTAACCAACTTTGGTCTCTCAAAACTTAGTATGTCTTTCAGGTGAAGTTTTTTACTAAAACTAAAACTAAAACTACTAAAACTTCACCTGAAAGAGTGACCATCAAAAACGGAACACTGATTAATCCAGGAGGATGGGAACACTACCTGATGCCTCCAAAATAAAATACTGTTTTAATCTCTTGAAGATTCATAGGTCTATAGACTGAACCAGTCAAGCAACAGCAGAACAGTAACCACTTGAAACATAAACAAAAATACGACCATTGAAAATATATAATTAATAATAATAATCATAATAACAACAAAAGAGAGAATAAAGAGAGAATATTTTTCAAATCAACACTGCAGTTAAATGCATGCAATCAGAAAGTGTGAGAGGTAAGAAAAAAAAAATACTTGGAGGGCATCCATTGCTCCAATTTAGTTACGGTAAACATTTGCCAATAACATGCAAATTTAACAATTAGATTACAGTTGATCGATTCTTTAGGAGCTTACGTTTAAGAAATCTTTCCACAATTTGGAGTACAACCTCTGTAAAAATGTCACATTGTGCACCCAAGTAAATTATCTGAACAAAATTACTGCCAACTAAGGCAAATGCATATTTTTAGGAAGATTAGAATAATTAATTTCTTCATTGATCAATTCTTGGTACATGCTCGAGAAATTCCAACTGATAGAAAATCAAATAGATGATGACTGGCTTTCAAGTCCGCTGAACACACTCTGTGCCCCTGACCTTTTGGTGCATCTCTTTGCTGAGTGTGAGTGCATAGCGAAGCTCTGCATCGTCCAGATGGTCCGTGCTAGTCTGGGGGAGGCCAGCGGTTAAACAGTGAGAGCAAAGCTAGGTGTACTGCAATGGCAAATGATATCTGTAACACACCTTTGTGTACAACTTAGCTTAAGTAAAGTGGGAGGTAATCCAGCTCATTTAGCCTTGATAAGCCACTTCGTTTTACCTGCTCTGCCTCTTCTTTACTCATGGCTAAAGCCAGTTGAAGCTGCAGGTCTTCTTCTCCAGAGCTCTGTGGCCATGCTTGCTCTGGGTCTGCTCCTCCAGATTGTGAACCCAATGACAAGCTGCCTCCCAGGCTGGGTGCTGAGGGAGCTGAGGAGGCTGGAGTGAAGACAAATACTGCTTTCAGACAGATTCTCCTGGTTTTCTAGTTTGCAACACAGCAGTAGAAAGTAAATATTACCATTAAGACAGACCTTTAAATTCCCTTGAAAAGAAACTAGGCACCATTCAGGCTCATTTGTACTAAACTTTTAGCCTCTTCTTCATTCGCAGTTGAAGCTGACTGCTCTCGTCACCTGTCTCATTTCCAATAGACGCTACCCAAGTACTGCAAAAATGCTGCCGTTTTTATTTGCGGGGTGGCAGCACCAGTTGTAACGCAATGCACTAGCAGCTTTTTGCAAACACAACCACTTCCAATAAAGAAAGCAATAAGCCCAAGCGAGGAATAAAGATCATTTATTTTACGTCATATTTGCCTTCAAACAGCCATGGTGTATTACTGAAATGGTGCCCTTTAGCATGAAGGGAACAACAAGACAGGGAAAAATGTTGGCACGCTGAACGTCACAAGTAATTCCAGGCCTGTCTTCCCATCATTTCAACAAGGAAAAGATTTGCACTGGCAGCTTCATGAGCGGTGATCCTGTCTTTGTCTGGAATAATAAGCAGGAAAAATGGAAAGGAGGTGGTGCCCGTGTAAATCTGTGGACTCCCATCGTGCCTGGAAAGATAGTTTAATAGTCTACAAGAGAGCACTACGCAGAGCTAGAACATCTTATTATTCATTGTTATTAGAAGAGAACAAATATAATCCACGTTTTCTGTTCAGCACTGTAGCCAGGCTAACAAAGAGTCACAACTCTGTCGGGACATGTATTCCTGCTACTTTCAGTAGTGACTTCATGAGCTTTTTTAGCAGGTAAAGCTGGGGGAAGCTGGGGAAAGTTGCTAGCACAAGGAAAGGCACAGGTCTGCAAAGCCCCAGATGAATGAGTGCTGCCCCCTTACGCATCATATTTCACAGTGCTCAGGTTGATTCTATAACTCCATATCAGACTTGCTCACAATAGCTGCAGGACTTGATAACCGGCTCTTACCCCATTTAGAAATGCACATTTCAAAATATGTCCAGCACTCTTCCGCTTGTGCTTTACTTTAGGGGACGAATCTTTTATTAAGTGATTCAAAAAGGTTATGGTTATGACTGCATCCCATACAGTGTAATGAATTTGCAGAGGAATTTTGTCCTCAGTACAAACAGCAGTTCCCTGATTTCATTGACGTTCCAGTCCCCTACAATCTATTTTTCCAGAAACGGTAGGAATTTTGGTGCATTCCTGACTGAGTGCTCTGACGAATCGTGGTGCTCTTATGCGACAATGATACCTTGCAAAGCAACTGCCATAGTTTACATAACTGCACCATCTGGTCATAACACAGTAAACCATTTCCTGTGTTTTAGAATCAAAATGTTCTAAAGGATTATAACATACCATAGTAGGGGCCTCTTGGGTTGTGACCCTTGTACGCAATAACATTTTGCATGCATTAAAATAGACCACCTTAGCACTAAACTAGCTGCTTCTGCCATCTGTCTGAAAGAAGTAAAAAATGAATGGATGACCCACTGGTATTTCTACGTTTAAAGTAGACATCTTACCACTGGTGGTCTGTGCCATTTTCTCTTTGGTTTTGAGGGCATGAATCCTCTCCTCTCTTAGTTTCTCTTCATCTTTCAACAGTGTCACCAGCTGTTTAGCCTTTTCTCGCACGTTCAGACCCTGGAAAAATGTTTAAAGGTACAGAAAATTTGCTCTTTGATTGACCAGTTTCTATGATTAGCAGAATTAATTACACTACATGCTATATCGTTAGTGTAATCACTTGTTAACTTAGCATAGATTACTTATTGACAGAACAACCTTATAAACAGCTTGTTGGGCTGTGCAAGAGGGTGGCCAGAAACACTTTGTAAAACATATTTGCATGAACAGAAAGCATTATGTTTGACAAAGTGTGCCTGCATTCCACATTGACAAAACATTTGAACTTTCTATTCAGCTTTGTGTGCATGGGTGTGTTTGTGTACCTGGTCTTTGCCATCCCTGTCTATATACTGAAAATCCTTCAAAGTCTGAACAGCGTATATGTTTTCTCGACACTGTTGAGCAACACGTTCCGAACCCGTCTTAATCAGGTATTCCATAAGAGTCATAGCCTGAAGAAAATAAAAGAGCAAAACAAAATACCTACTGTCAGAATGTTCTGGATGATAAGTGTATGTGTGTGTGTGTATGTATGCATATGTGTATGTACGTATACACAGATACACAGGCATATATACCTTGTACACATGCCTCCAGTTCTTTCCGTGGTCATTGAGCCGCTTCCACACCATGCTCATGATTTCAGAGAAGGCCACAACATTGTAGGTCAGATCTGCAATTTCTGACATAAGAGAGCTGCTGGGACCCCATGGGTCATTGGATGTTGCCTCTCTAACCTGGACAACGCAGCAGGGGAAAAACTTTTATTACCCTCCAATCAAAACCTTAAAGGTGTCAGTAATTTTTCACCAGACTTTAAGTAAAAACACAAACTCATTGCACAAGCTAGACAGGCAAAAGAATGAATATGTATATGACTGCATCAGAAAATGACCATGACAAGTAGAGAAAAATTGATTCCAAGTGATTAAAGAATTTAAAGCTGCATGATTTTAGATGTGCTCTACCAAAGCTGAGTGTATATAGAGAATGGAGGGAGACAAAAAAGAGAGAAGAAAAAAGCAGGCAAAAAAAGTGATATAAGATGTGCAGCGTACAACCTTGATTTCAGCCTCAGAATAGTTGTGCACAATGTTCTTTACTTGTCGCCGTAGCGATGAGGTCGACATGGCAACGGTCTGGCCGCCAAGTTATGTTGCAGTCTGAACAGATGGACAGGGTCATAAAGTATGATTAACACAGAGTCATATTATACATAATAATGTACAAACTTCCAAAAAGTACAAATATTAAGAAACAACATCAATAAAAATGAGAATAAATAATTAAGCACCTTAACAATTTAAGAAGAAGTTTGCTGCTAAAAACTGGAAGAGATATTTACAGTACAAGAAATTGAAAGAGTCGGAGATCTTGGGAAGAAAAATCAGAGTAAAATATAACATTAAAAATCTGTCCTAAATTATGTAACTGCTCTATTAAAACATAATAAAAACAGGTTCACACACACCTGTTACTCAATAATGTACAGTAAAGGTCTTTCTCTTCTTGGTATGCTTTCGTTTCTCTATCTTGTCTGCCACTCATTCACGGAGTGCTGTGTCTCAGTTTGTTCATTTCTTCTCGTGGCAACATTGGGTCTGAAAACCACAGGCACCTGAAGAGGGAAACTGTGGAAGAAAATTGAAAATAATATTGAGGACAAATAACTGGATATTACTGAATAGCATGGCAAACAGGCAAAAAATATATCTAGTTTAAAATAGATCTGATTTCAATGTCTCAATTACAGAGCACAAAGAAGACATTCAGCATCAAAAGCAAAAAAACAACCACATGATCTGTTGCTGATCCACACATGGTTAACAGAAACAGAAAATGTATTTATCTGCATCAGATTACTTATTGAAGCATTTTGATTCAAAACAGAGAATGCATTTTCCAACACCCAGCAGGTAATAGAAAAAGACACTTTTCATGAACCTACAAATAGCTGGAGGTGGACATGTATAAACAAAATAGCTAAGTAGGACTTCATCTGATATACCTAAGTTTGACTAAATCAAATGTGTTGCCACTTGTGCATGATTTTACCTTTCGAGGACCATGTGACAATCATTTTCAATTCACTCAAATAATCATATGGAAAAAGTCAATTATTTAAAATGCTGAATGTTTACCTAAAACTGTTGTTTTTTCATGTTTATTCGTCTTTGGAGAACACCTTAAAGTTTTCCAGAAAAGCTTGAGGTTTCAGAGGGCTTATTTAAACAAATATTTACATCATATTCTGTTAAATTAGGCTAAGCATGTAAGGAAAAAGAAAAATTCCCATTCAAGTATACACTGAAGACTAAAAGATCTGAAGGATTCATGAACCAAGTAAAAAAAAAAAAAAACACAAACAAACAAAAAAAAACTGTTAGAGAACAGTCCCTGTGAATGTCAACTAATATTGCTGCCAAGGACATGCAATTATTTTACTTTAGATCATATTCCTTATCATTGAATGGTCTACAAATTACAAGAGATTCATATAAAAACACTTTAATGCACCACAAATCTGAAAATAAGCAGGGGTAAAGAGGTCATAAGATTAAGACAACTTTTTTTTTAGTTATAGATGAAAGTAAAGTAAAGTAAGCCCTAATATTTACTGTTTCTGTTGGTGACAGGCTTTGAAACAGATGCAAACATCATGGACTTATCCTATCTGCTGATGGTTTGATGACATGCAATGAATGTTTTTGTGGTATAATACAAAATACTCCATGATGTTGCATCGAATGCTGTTTGTACTTGATTGCTTACTCAGGCTAACCACAGTTGATGACGACATGCATCCCATCACCATCACAATCTGCATTTTCTCACCAAACAGATGCTACCTCAGCTCACAGCACAAAACAAAGAAATGAAACAGCAACTCAAAAACTTTCTAAAGACTCACCTAGAGACTCAATTTTCCTAGTGTTGTGTTTTATTTAGTAAATGATAAGGAATGTGATGTAAAAATGTAAGCCAAAACATTAACATAAGCTGACATTATTCTATGTAATTGTAAAGCTTTTTTTCAGATGGACTTGAAACTCTTCTACCAACTGGGGGGGGGGGACGACTCAATTTCTTCAGATTCCAAGAATACTTTCATTGCATGGCAATCAGAAAAGAATTGTGCCAAAATAGTACACAGACTAAACTCTACAACATATGTTCCATTTAAAAATGAATTGAACTGAAACTTTAGAAATAAATTCTTTCTCAAAATCAATGACAAGATCATTTATGTTTTAATCAGAGTAAAAAAAATAAATAAATAAAAAAATTAAAAAACAAATAATTACCCTAATTTGAGGCTTTTAAATCAGTCTGGCACATACCTCTATAAGCATTTAGATTGACAAGTGTAGCAAATATAAATATATATTGCATAGATGAGCATAAGGTTAAAAACTTCAAAACTCAGTTCAGATACTTCTGAAGCTTAACCCAAAAGTTCAAATGCAAATTAATCTCTGATAAGGGACATTACATGTCTGTTGGGTCTTATGCATGACTAGTTTGACATCTTGACAAAAATCATCAGGTTTTATTAGCTATGTTTGAAGTCAAACTCAAACACCAACAGGGCACAAAAAAATCACTCAACAAACATAAATGACATAAAGATGTCCTACTAAGATAACAGACAGCAAGCTAATCAACCAATGAACGAAAAGGTAAATGACCTGTTGTGATATATATCAGTAACTCACAAGCAACACAACAGATAGCTACTCTATACACTGTATAATAATTAATAGACCAGTTCAATTGCTCAAGTACATTTTACTGTTCAGTAAATACAATTCTCTTATTTCCCCCCTAATATTAGTGAACATCAGAGCTCAGTTCTGAAAAAACTCTTGTGAGCCCTTTGTCTATTGAGTCTGTCAATTTCTTAATTTCATCAAGGTCAGATCTCAGAGAAAACAGCAGCAACAACTGAGCAGAAATGCTCGGTACAACTTATGTTAGGTGAGCAAGGCAGACAGGTTTTTGTTCATTCATTCATATGCTGAGGTTAATGCTGGAGTACTGAATCAATGTGACACAGTATTACTGTCCTGGATAAAGATCATTTCCAAATACTCCACCTTCAATGATAGCAGTCAATGGCAGTGCCACTCCTTTACCATGCTGGCACCAGATTTAACAGGTGATGGTCTCTGGCCAGAAGTGGCCTGTACCAAACTCTTCTATCTGGCTCAAGAAGTTTGACCCTTCATCTCATTTTTCCTATAACCTTTGAAAAGTCAGTTATTTCTTGACTAAACTTTAATATTTTAACTAGTGAATCTTATTCAGTCCTGACTGTGTTTCAGCGGACTTTACCTCTGAGCAAAGTACAAGCACTCCTTGGACTTCAGAGAGGTTGAGGTTCTGATATATCATGGCGCTGAAGAATAATAGCTGTATAGTGGCTGCTTCTTCAGTTTTTGGTCTCAATATGCAGCCTTTCTCCTTTCACAAAATTTTGAGACACTGTTAACAATTTTGCATTACAATGTTTTGGTGATCAAAAGTTAAAAAATGTCAAACTTTACTTTAAACACCTGTCTTAAAAGGTTTATTCCATCTTAATTATTTTTGTGAGTGAAATCTCTTTTAAAAAAAAACAAAAAAAAAACACATTTTGATTTGAGTAATAACAACCACTGTACAAATAAAGCTGATAAATGTTGAGATATTTAGATAACGCTTTCTCGAAATATAGCAATACATATCAAATGAGAAAAAGATTAAACTTCGTAAGGGTTTACTTTAAATGATATAGGTATGGATAAGGAGATTCAAGGCTCTGTACGGACATAAGAATAACAATAGAAGCATACCAAAAACTACTGTCCGAAAAGGTGGCAGTTGAAGCAATAGCTTATTTAACCTGCCCTTTATACAAAACAAAAGACAGCTAAAATTTTAGAAAATTAAAGAGTAAATGTACAAATTCTAAGGTTTCCAAACCTACATTAATCGAGGTGCTCATAAATGAGTCTTATATTCAATTAACATAATATATGTTTAAGCATTTAAAAAATAATAATATTAGTGAATTACACATTCTTAATTCATTCTTAAACTTGTTCCACAAATGTACATGTTTTCTTTTTGGAGCAATCAAAAAAGCAAATTATGATGTACTTTATACGTTGTTTGAACAGTTTTAGAAACAACCAGGATCATAAAGTTAGTATGCAAGTTAATGAAAAGTGGTTTGGTTGGTTCATCATAATCTGATCAGTTTATAATTCTTATAGATTTCTTTTTGCAATATGTAAACTGATTGAGTGTTAGGTTTTGTACGTGTTTCCCCATATGTCCAAACACTACTTGATGTAGGAAATGACAAGGGAACAGTACAGTACAGAGTGACTTTGGGCTTAAAATATACTTAATTTTATGTAATAGTGCAACAGTTTTAGACATTGGTAAAACGAAAGTACTCTATACTATTCATGAACTGTATAATAAGGGTAACCATAAGTCAAAGAGTTGACAGTAAACTTTAGATATGTTAATATTCTTACTGTATCACGCCAGTGCAGTTGATGTTATACAGTTCCGTGATGTAAGCTCTCCCACCGAAGTAACCTACCCAGAGATAAGGTTAACAACCGCCACCCGGTCAGACAAATGCTGTTTTCCATGTCACACCTATCTAAGTTAGCTAGCTAACGACATGTTATCAACTTAACCGTCATTAAACGTCATGCAACCCTTAATGTATGCTCAACTTTACTGGCAGCACCGAGTACGAAGTCATACAACAGCTATAAACGAGGACTACGGTGTCACCGAGCTGGAAACCAAACTAACGGTGACTGTTATCTGCTGGCTAACACTAGCCACTTAGCATGCAACTCTCAGCACAGCTAAAGGAAACTGTTGACTAGCAGTTTGACACCAAGGTCCGACTTCAGTAAACTGTACACAGAGAGGACAAGTTTGACCCCAACAAGGTGGCCACCTACTACGGAACAAAAAGAGCTGTCCCCATCAGTCCAAACGACTGCTGTGGTTACCTGCCAGTTTGCCAGATAAAGAAATCATTTACTGCTATCAATGTAGCTGCTTAGCTAATCAGCTGCTATGGCTGGACATGACTGCTGGAGTTTGAACAGACAAGGACGAGTCCCGCTAGAGGAAGGAGCTGAATACACAAGCCACAATCACAAAATGTCAAACAAAAAAGAAAATGCTGGGAATACATGAGAATAAATATCCAAATGACGTGTGTACTGACCCTGTTGTAGCTTGAATGTACGAGGAGATGGCCGAATTTCCGCTTCCGTGCTTGCCTACAGGAAAGACCGCACCCCCCGTAGCCGTGTTTTCCTGCGACGCTGGGACAGTTCATGAATAATTAATAAAGTCATTGACGCCACCAGTAAAGTCCCAAATTAAAAACTGCACCAAAAAAGAAACACGGGCTTTTAACAATGACGTGCGTGTATTGAGAATACATAGAGACGGGTTTATAGTTGTTTGGTCACATTCTTTTATTTTGGTGCTGTATGAGGGAAAACACCTCCTCTTTCCTGCTCTTCTATTTTTTTTTTCCCATTATTTTGTATGTTTTGCACTTTTGTTTTATAGGCCCGTCAAATATGAATGACAGTCTTGATTATGCAACATACTAACGTGTGCTATGTAATCAGCCTGTGTGGAGGGCAGATTATCATATACATAATATTGGATCAGAAGACAGGACATTCTGTGACCAAGTAGATAGTTGGACAGACACACATGTAGATTTACATACACTGTATAAAAAAACACATAACCTCTTCTTGATGCTGCCATCCCCTTACTTCAGATTTTGGATGGTGTTCTCAGGCTTGCCTGCTTCTTCACCCTTTTTCCTCCAAATGTAATGACAGTCATTATGGTGAGTTAGGGATATTTGACTTTGGGGTCAAATTTATGGATTAATGAAAAATGTAAAACGTTCATGCTACAGTGATTTTAGATTATGAAAGTAGGGCATTTAAGTAAAAGCATACCATGGTAATTTCTTAATTTCAAAACAATTTGTTGAAATAAAAGCTAACAATAGTGCTGGGTATACAGTACAACACACAAAAGATGTCAGCAGGGCACTGTTCACAAGTGGTCATCAGCAAAACCATCATCATTGTTGCCATCTTCATGAGCATGTCAATGTGAGGATGTGTGTTTTTAAAGTTTGAGGTGGAACTGACAGTTGTATATACTTCAGTAAAAACACATTTTAGTGATCCTGAAATGCAACTACAGATGAAACAACTAATTGGCTGGTGATAGGAACTGGCTAATTTTCTGATCGGGCAATACCAACTTTGATTCCGGGGATTTAGAGTACTGAGAAAAACAAGTTTTCCTGTCAGTTAGCGCATCAGTCACTGGTATGCATGCTCATCAGAGTCATTGGTCTCCATGTTGTCAAAGGTCTTCAGGGCGATTACAGAATAACAAAGCTATTTGTACAGCCTGTAAAATGAAAGTAACTTGTGGAGGAACAACAATCAAAATTTGGGACAAAAGAAAAATCAAAAAACTCAACCCTAATACTTAACAAAGCACTACCTTGCTGAGCATGGTCAATGCAAGTGTGAAATTGCTAAGAAGGTAAGAATAAAGCTGACAGCCTACAGCCTCTGTTATACTTTATTATACTGGCTGACTTAATCTCAGACCAAATGGCCATGACCTGTGGGGTTCCCCAGGAGTCAATCCTGGGACCCCTATTGTTCAATCTGTACATGCTTCCATTAGGCCAGCTAATACGCAGCTATAATGTGTCATACCACAACTATGCAGATGATACTCAGATCTATGTGTCATTGACAGCAGGAGAACATGGGCCTGTAGATTCATTGTGTCACTGCATCGAACAGATCAATGTATGGATGCAAAACAACTTTCTCCAGCTAAACTCAAACAAAACTGAAATCATTGTCTGTGGCCCACAGAAACAAAGAGAAAGTGTTATCAGTCACCTTGAGACTCTCTAGAACCTAAAAATCAGGTCAGACATCTAGGGGTAATATTAGATCCAGACTTGAACTTTAACAGGCACATTAAAGCAATAACATCAGCAGCTTTTTACCATATGAAGAACATTGCCAGAATCAAATTAGTTGTACATACACTTGTTTTTTATTGCTCTTGTGTATTTTTATGTGTCTTATAATTATATTGTAAATAGGAATACCTTCTGTTTTTATATTGCCATGTAATTGCTGCTGCTACAGTGCAATTTCCCAGTTTGGGATTAATAAAGTACATCTATCTATCTATCTATCTATCTATCTATCTATCTATCTATCTATCTATCTATCTATCTATCTATCTATCTATCTATCTATCTATCTATCTATCTATCTATCTATCTATCTATCTATCTATCTATCTATCTATCTATTCCTAAGCAAGGAAAATTGTAACATGTCCTTCTCTGTTTTTTACTTGACATAATCTTTGCCCATAAAGATTTTTATTGATTTATTTTTTTTTTTTTTGTCATTTTCGTAGTGGAGAAGCACATATACATACATACACATATGTGCACGTAAGCACATATACACTTTTTGCATAAAAAGTAAGATATTTTCTTTCACAATAATGTTAAAAATGACGATAAAAGCTGAGCACTCTGCTGACTGATCATCCATAGTGGTTTGAAACTGCAACCTGCAAGAGATCACATCAAATTAAAGACATTTGGAACCATTATTTCATATAACAAAGTTCTGAAATCCCACCCATAATTCTTTATTGATAAATCATGGTACACCACATTTATTTGCGTCTCCTCTTCAGAAATGCAATAATTAACACCAACCACAGAGAGGCACCCTTTCACTACGTTTACCTTCAAATGAAACCAGAAATGGCCTGATTCAGTCTCCTGACAGCAGCAGTATAAATAAAACATGGTAAACCCCTTAGATCAGAACAGCACAGGAACAGCTGGCATGCATCTGTGTTACAAGTTCTACTTTTATCCTGCAAATCTCTATCTTTTTGTCTTTCTTCAGGGAGGAGATAGTTGAAGAAAAAAAAAACAGCTTTAGTTTATGAAAAAAAAAAAGATAAAACAAAATTTGTGCTGTTTTAGAAATACTAATCACATGAAGGCACGATGAAAATGCTGACTTATAAAGCGAAAGAGTCATTTGAGAAATGTAATTTTATTTATTTTTTTAAGCAAGAAAAGCTCTCCAGTCAACCTGAGAATCTGCTTGATTCTGACCTACTGAAACTTTCACATCTGATAACTAAGACAGTTTCTCTTGATAATCTTTGTCATCACTGTGGGTGTAAATAAAATCAACATTTCTGTACCCACAGCTGCACAAATGATTTATTTCACATACTTGGCCACTTCACCATGTTCATTTATTGTCAGTGACAATCAGATTACATAAATCATACTTAAAGTGGTTTAGACTTTGTGAACATTGTGTTCATACTTTTAAGTTTGGTTAAAAGTTGTATTTATGTTCCTTTTTTCCCTCCAGTTCAGTTTACTTCAATTTGTTTATATTAGGCCAATTCACAATAAAAGTTATGTCAGGATACTTTACAGAGAAAGTTAACATGTTCAGTATACAAGAGCAATAAAATACAGCCCAAATCAAATATACTCTAGTAAAATCTAATTAATCATTGCTGTGCCCATATAAAGTTAACGAGAAACAGCTTAAGCAAGAGAACCAACAGATTCTACTTTGGTTCAATCCTCCAACCTGATCATGCACAGGCATCAACGGAGAAGAAGAACTCCCTTTTAACTGCAAGAGACCTCCTGCAGAGCCAGGCTCAAGAAGGGTGGTACAGAGATACTAACAAAGATAAGGGCATTGGTCCAGAGATACCCACTAAGAAACAAAGAAAATGGCATATACATTCATGAAGGCAAGGCAAGTTTATTTGTATAGCACATTTCAGCAACAAGGCAATTCAAAGTGCTTTACATAGCTTCAGGACATTCAAATACAATGAAAAAAGTCAGCTGATGAAAACAGGAAAGTTAAAAACAAAGATAAAGAATTGAAGACAAAGCTTTTAAAGTAAAAGCTACAGTGAAGATATGTAAAATGAAACACAACGAAGACATTTTAAAAGGAAACTATAAAAAGTGATAAAAACAGAACCAGACCTCTACAGAGCTCAAAGAGGTTCCTGGGACTCTGACCCCTGTTCAAATCAGAGCACCAAGATCAAAGGCAGCAGTGAACAGGTGAGTCTTGAACCTTGATTTAAAAGAACTTAGACTGTGAGCAGACCTGATGTTTTCTGGCAGTTTGTTCCAGATCTGCGAAGCATAGAAGCTAAAAGCTGACTCTCCATGTTTAGTTCTGATTCTGGGGCCCCAGAGCAGACCTGCACCAGAAGACCTGAGTGGTCTGGAGGGTTCATACTGGACTAAAAGGTCTCTGATGTACTTTGGGCCTAAACCAGCCATTCCCAAACTTCAGGATACCAAGGCCCAATTTGAAATGTGAAAAATCTGTGCGGCCCACCGAAACCTTTAATCACAACTGTGATCAACATACAGGACTAGAAGCTATGTTCCGATGTTAATGTAAGGGGTCAACAAATATAGGTAAAACTTGTCATATTAAGTGAAGATGACAGTAGAATTACACTTAACTGGTTTGTTTTATTACTTCTAAATGTTTTTTTTAATTGTGTCATGAAAAATGATCAATTTTGATTGTCTGTAATTATGCAGTCGTGAAAAAATATTTAAAAAAAATCAAGGATTTAAAACACGTTTGTTTCATTTTAATGAGCTCTCAGGGCCAACCTGCAGTACTACAACGGCCCACCAGGGGGCCGCGGCTCACACTTTGGGAATCACTGGCCTAAACCATTCAGTGCTTTATAGGCTAACAGGACTATCTTAACCCTCCTTTTATGTTGTGGGTCAAATTGACCCGTTTTGAAAATTAAAAATCTAAAAAAAAAAAAAATTGTTAAAAGTTTTTTTTCAGGATAAAACTTATTCTGCTTGGCTTAATTAGCATAATCAACATATAAAATGAAAATTGTTCATGTAACATATTTGTAACCCCCCTCTCCATGTTTATGTTACATCGATGCTGTTCGGGTCAATTTGACCCGGCAGCCAAAATGGAGAATAAAAGGGGTTATAAGTGTCTAAAACTATAGGTTTTTTTTTTTTGTGACTGTGACTCCCATTTCTCCCCAGTTTCACACCCACACACACCCTCTCCTTTGGGTCATGTTTGACATGACACGTGGTCTCAGAAGGCAGAATACAACCTGTGACAATTTTTTCACAAGCTACAACTTGGGTCAGGGACTTCTGCAGAGAAAACTCACGATGGTTGGAGCGGTCCAAAAGAACCAGTGTGAACTCTGCTGAGTTGCTGGTAACCAAGAACAGGACCCCTGAGTCCTCCATGTCTGCCTTCACAGACACCACAGCCCAAGAGTCTTACTGCCCCAAAAAGGGGGGAAATGTTGTCAAAATGTAATGAGCGCTTTTCATAAAAATTCTGAAATCAGCTGAAGAGAAGATCAGAAACCAAGTATGATCCCTACAATGCCACCAAACTGGGGAGGTGGATCATTTAGACAAGGTCATGGGGTCTAAAAGCACCAAACGAATGACTGCAAGCTGACTGCTGGTCATCTTTTATAACATGACTAATAGATCAGCCTACAACGCATTTGTCATTTGGAAGGAGATCTTTCCAGGGTGGAACACATCAAAGCTCTGCAAGCAGCAAATCTTCTGTCTAAGCTGGGATAGTCTCCAGCAGACCCCCATGACCCTGCACAGGAATAAGTGGGTCAGATAATGGATGGATGGATTTCTGTTTAACACACTGTGTTGTATTTATTGTCACAATGTGATGACGTGTCACTTGTGTTGCTGTGGAGACTCACAGACACATATAAACACACCATGTTCATATTGTTAATCTGTTATTTTGATTTTTCTTATTTTTTATTAATTTCTGGTTCAAAAACAATTCTTAAGTTTTCTTTCACTGTAAATCCAGTAGATTTTGATTTTAATTCAGCTGGTCGCTTTGACCATGAAGATGAGGTTTTCTTGTGTTAATTTATCAACATCACCCCAAAAAAGAAAAGTTCAAAATATAGAATAATTACAAAAAAAAGTTATTGTCAGATTGAACTATTGTATTTCATAGATAGGTCTTTCCAATGCACATTTAAAAATGTTTTAACATTCTTAAAAAAAAAGAAGAGTGAATTATTTTAATTGAACCATGATCGGTGAGAGGTAAAGAGTAATAATGCACTAAATGTTGATTGAAATAGTGAGTGATGGAGTTTATAATGAGATATAAACAGTGTTTATTGGGACTGTTTAGTTTTTAGACACTTTTGGATGATCAAACATGCCCCGAGTCAAATTGACCCGGGAACATAATTGCTGTTCCTGGGAAACAAACATAACAGGAGGGTTAAAGTCTATTCTTTGAGAGACAGGGAGTCAATGCAAAGACCTCAGAACAGGACTGATGTGGTCCACCCTCCTAGTCTTAGTGAGGACTCGGGCAGCAGCGTTCTGGATCAGCTGCAGCTGTCTGATGAACTTTTTAGGCAGGCCAGTCAGGATACTGTTACAGTAGTCAACTCTACTAAAGTTAAATTCACAAACAAGTTTTTCAAGGTCTTGTTGTGACATTAGTCCTTTAATCCTAGAAACATTCTTGAGATGGTAATAAGCTGACTTTGCAACTGTTTGAATGTGGTTTTGGAAATTCAGTTCAGAATCTAGCACTTTGTGCATCATGGGAGGTCCCCCAGCAGTCCAGGGCTATAGCAACATAACTAGAGCCATCATCAACTATTAGCTTTATTAAAAGGGAAAGCTTTAATCTTAGCCTGAAAGGTAGAGAGAGTGTTTGCATCTGGAACCCAAACTTGGAGCTGGTTCTACAAGAGAGGAACCTGATCACTGAAGGCTCTGCCTCCAGTTCTACTTTTGGAAACTCTAGAAACCACATGCAAGCCTGCAGTCTGAGAACTAAGTGCTCTGATAGTATAGATAGTATAGTATGGAACATTTAGGTAGTATGGAACATTTAGGTCTTATAGACACAATAGAGCTTCAGTCTGAATCGCTTTATGTGTATGGAGAATAAATTTAAATTTGGTCTATAGATTCATCAGGAAAACAATAAAGATAAGTCAAAATCCGAAAAATATGATCTCTCCTTATACACAGTTCCCATCAGGACTCTTACTGCAACTTTTCAGAGAAACTCTGGGACAGCAAGTAGTCTGATCTTGAAGTAACAAAGTAAACATTTTTACTGTATTACCCTGAGAAAGAATGTCCCCAATGGTGGCAATATTACAATGGTGAAAGATCCTAAAAACTTATTCTTATCTATGAATTAAAGGACAAATCCTGGTCAAAAATAATTCCAAAGTTTCTCACAGTTGTTCTAGATCCCAAAATGCCACCCGGAGCACTACAGAGCCAGATAGTGAACTCCTGAAACACTTGTTTGCAACAGAAAAATATTTTACTTTTATTCTTGTTAAATTGTACTTTTTGATCTCTTTTTGTCCATGGTTGGTTATAACTTATTTGATTTATTTACAACAAGACAACTATATATAATCGAAGTAATAGGATGCACCACTAAACCACGAGATGAGTGAGACCATACTTGAGCCCTAAAAATATCATTGCATGATGTGTTCCATATTTATTGGTTTTATTTTATACTGAAATGGTCTTTCATCCAAATTCATAAATTAAATGAGCAAAATTATGATATAATATGATATGAATATAAGATCCAAATTACATCAGTTACATCACATATGAAATTTTGCTCATTTCTGTGAACCACAATCAAAAGTTTTGAAGTGCTTTATGCCAGTGGTGTGCAAACTGTGGTACGCGTACCACTGGTGGTACGCGAGCGCTCTCTGGTGGTACGCAGGGGAACCTCGTGACTTGTCAATGCATGACCATGCATTATAAATACAACGTTTCAAATGAAATTCAGGTTACAATAAATAACCACAATAAGGAATAAACATCTCCCCTGTGTGTTTAAAGCTAATTGAGAAGGCATATATGGCTCTATTTTAAAATTGGTCATCATGGTGGTACTCGGAGAGCTCAATAGTTTCTCAGGTGGTACGTAGCATTAAAAGTTTGAGAACCACTGCTTTATGCTGTTTAGAACCACTCTCACCCAAGATAGGCCAGGAAATGGAAAGTAAATATGCCTTCACAACTATGGTACTACCAAATAAATTAGTTAATCCTAAACATTCATGACCCTCTCATATTAAGTTTCTTTTTAAGACAAGAGTTTGAAAAGTACACTACATTTGGTTTGAGCAGGAATAACCCCTTTAAAGAAGCATAAAGCTGATTTAAAAGTAAAAGTGTTACATAAGGTGTATCTTATATAACATACTAGCAACTATCAAGCTTCCCTGAGTGGCATTTATGAAAGCTCCCCTGTGCATCATCATCCATCTGTGCATATATGCTTCTATATTTTCCCTGTGTGTATGTGTGTGTGTGTGTGTGTGTGTGCGTGTCTGTCGCTCAGTACTTGTAAATGACAGCAGCTCACTCTCGGCATCAGGTTTACAGAGGAGATAGGAGCTGTTTTTTGATTTGCAGAGGAGAGAAGCTGGTTGTCACAACAGGGGCCACAGACCCCCGTGGTGCAAGCACAAACACAGATGTATATACTAGTAACCGGCACAGCAGAGGTGGAAACCCGAGCAGAGGCAGGCCTTTGTGAAAGCAGCCAGTGTTTGTGTTATGAAATGCGCAGCCGTCATTCCGGTGGCAATAATAGTCCTGTAGTATGTACTAATTGAAACCAATGGAGTGGATGGAAAGAGGAGGAGGGTGTCGAAGCCATGGGAGCCAGAGGAGAGGCTTGGCCTGCTGTTTGTGTTAAGTAGGACACAGAGCTGGAACGCAGATAGCGTACAGTATGAATCTGATTTTAACAGTTTCAGCTGTTAGGTATGTCATTCTGCGATGATAGGCAATGAAACTTACATGAAAAGTAATAAAGGGGGGGGGGGCATATTTTATGACAAGGAAGTGGAAAATAAAAGTGAAAGATGGATGAACACCTTGAAGAAGCATGGCATGTGAGAATTCAGAGAACTTGACCTGTTGTTCTTCCAGCTGAGACAGATGGAGATAAGGGATACAGGAAAAAGGGCAGTGACATAGAACAATAAAACTGCTTGTATTTTGCACCCTGTAATCCTAGTTAGAGTCTTGGATCAGGGATGCAGCTTGTTGGCCTATTCCAACCATTGCAGCATGCCCTTTGATTAAAATAGGAATCCTACACTGTGGGTGGGTGGGGGGATTCATTCACGCAGACTTACTGAGATGGCGAGAAAAAGAGATGGAAAGATAAGGGTGTGGGGTTGCAATGGGGGGTACAGTGTGTGACAAATGAGGATCAGGGAGGAAGTGTAGCGTTGGGTTCATGTGGTCGGGATGATTGGCAGCTTGGAAACTTCACACGATTAACAGTAATGTATGGAAGAGGCGTGCGCAGAGACTGAGGGAGAGAGGTTCGAAGTACAGTGCAACTGGTTCCTGCAAGTTTGCCAGCATAACAGAGGGGAGGCGGAGAGAAGGGGCGTTGGCACAAGAGTAGGAAAAGAGAGGGAGGGAGTTTAGTATGAGTCTCATGGGAAGATGCACATAGCCAGTATCTAGGTCTCCAGTAAACATTTATGAGGGTCTTCTATAAAGCTGCTGTGCTGCTGCATGAAGTCACGGAGCAAAAACCAAAATATTTGCCTCAATTGCACTTAAATTGTCAGTCGAGCAACGGACAAACATCCCACAGTATCCCCAGATTTGAAAAGCAGAGTTTAGAGTTTAGAGATTAGATGCTGAACAGAGACGAGACGAACTGAACAGAGAACATCCAACTGAACTGAAAATGGCAGTAAGTATTGTACATTATTCCTAAAGTTTGAACTGGGAACATCATTTTACATGTGCTGTTAAATATTATATGTTAAGTTAAACTCACAATATTAACTTGTATGCAGTGCTTCAAAAAAAAAAAAGTTGTCTCACTACTCTTCCGTACAAGCTGACAGCTATTTTATCAACTGTTTTTGTAACTGCATGATAAGATTACATGCATTCATTGCATAAAACACTGATTGCTATTTAAAGAAAAGCTACAAGGGTGCAGAGATTTAATTAATTCTTTGAAGAGAGGATTTGCAGCTTGTGAACTTAATGCTTGAAGCAGACTTCAAATTTGCTAATGATGTTAGCTCCATCAGAGACTGTGTTACAGTCTCACAGCACTTCTTGTTTTATGCCAGGGGCTATAAACTAATAAAAGTTTGATCAAAAAATAACCTCAGCCTGTGCACTTTTGCTGCAAGTGATAGATGATTCTGGACAGATGACTGTAACAGAGTAACTGAATCACTTAAACTGTGACCTGGCTAAAACAAGGCATTCACAGTGCATAATAGGTTATATTGATTTAACTGGAACACATGGAGAATGAAGAGCAGAAGGAGAATGAAAGAATATGACAATTACAATGTATGCTAACAACCGCTGAAATATAATTAGCTATATCAAAATTTTGCTTTCCTGTGACACAATATCCATATTATAGGCATCTAAGATGCTTTAGTTTCCTTTCATGTGCATATATTTTCACAAATGCAGTGTTATGAGGTAGTGAGTTTTTCAGATCCTAGAAGTTAATAAGGAGATCCACACTGGTGCAAGAGTGCAAGCATAAGGCTTTCCACCATTTACCATGTCTTGCTCTCTCAAAGTGGCTGAAATCTTCAGTCTTGCCTTGAGTTATACATCAGATCTTTTTATTTCTCAAGTAGTAACTGAGAATTAACCCTTAGCAGCTTTCTAAACATCTTCAGAGTGACTGAGAAGATGTCTTTCTAAACTTCTTCTGCCTAAGCATTCCTTTGATAATCTGCAGCTGTAAACCATGACTCTCATGTTGGAACATTGGATCTCTTGATCTTATATTATCAGTGAACATTATAAATCCAAAACCAATGCCACTTTTAGCAACATAATATAAGTGACTGTCTGAAAAGGAGTCATAATAGAAGACAAAATAGGAGTAAAATGATCTTACCCTCTAGTGATTGCTTCACCTTCTCTCTTAAGCTTGCCTAATGTACATTTTACAGGCTTATGTTGTGAGAGATCTCCTTCCAAGGAAATCTCCAAGGATGTGCATTCTTAAATCAGGGAAGGGATGATGGATGCAGGAACTGAATGACAGCACCAAATGTTCAGACCGTGATGATAATATGTCTGGAATTGATCCCACCTTCTCTTAAAAATCAAATCAAATCAGTACAAAGCAATAATATGAACATGTTCTGCAATTCAGCGTCTTCCACCAAATGCCTGTTGGGATTAGCATGAGTGTTTTCGACTCTTCGGTAGGTGCACGAAAACAGAGATGTAAATGAGCTTTTAACATGGCAACTAATGAGATAAATGACATTCACGGCCTCCAGTTCTTGACATGTTGCAGGCTCAGGTAACGCGCCAGAATGTGCAGCCTCAGATGAACACTTCATTCTTTGCTGTTATCTATCATCACAAGCTGTTCGAGCTGTGGATCTTATTTCTCTAAATGTCACATGACCAATCCTCAGGCATCATGCAGTGACACAGAATACAGATTTGTGTGTCTGTTTGTGTGTTCTTAGGCTGAAGCAGCTCAAGAACTCGATGAGCTATGTTTCCTGTCTGCGCAGTCCATGCCCAACCTGAAAGTATCCAAACACTTCCAGGTGGTAAAACTTCTGGGACAAGGATCATATGGAAAGGTCATGCTTGCTGTGCACAAGAAGAGAGGTTAGTGCAATGTGCAAAATTAATAGTCGGTGGAGTAAGGAGCTGAAAGGTTTAATCCAAACTCAGTCTGTCAAAGTCAGAGTTTTGATTTTGGTATTTAAAAAAGGGCCTTATCTGAACTGTCGTTAACCATTCACATCTCTGTTGCTGGAATGGAGTGCTTTGGTACGTTCTCATCTACGGAGTTGCTACAGCTGTAGTAGATCTGTGAAACATGATTTTCCCAAATGGGAAGTTAAATTTGTTCCGTGCGTCACTAACCGACAACAGTTTTTGAATAGCGTATTCAGTACATTTAATCTTGCCCTCCTTCCCATCAGGAACTCCAATGGCTCTGAAGTTCTTCCCTCGGAAGTCGACCTCACTCATCTTCTTTCTGCGTGAATACAACCTCTCCCTCTCTTACTGCACCCATCCTTCACTGACACGGGCCCTTGGCATCTTCTTCTCCACTCCATCCTACTATGTCTTTGCCCAGCAGGCTGGTCTCTATGGCGATCTCTACAGTGTTATTGTGTCAGAGGTCAGTTTGGCTGATGTGTGGCATGAATCACGCTATTTATGTCCGGCTGGACTGAAATTACATTTATATCCCCCTTATCTGCCACAGACAACATTTAAAGAAGAACTCACTAAGTTCATCTCTCAGCAATTTTCAATCAAAGTTCTTTTGTTGCAAAAACAACATGAAATTTCCTTCACAAATACCCCTAAGGCCACTTGACAGCAGTCCAGGCAGTCAGTGTTGACTGACATGTGCATAATAAATATATTGCTGCAGCTGTCTGAAAAGCTTATTGTGCAGTTCTACAGTTCAGCTTACTCTGGAGGAATTGAACTGTTGATCCAGATATTTTGAGCTCCGTTTTATGCCAGCAAAAACTTGAGACGTGGTTGATAGCAGCTTCCAGCTCACCTACTTGAGCCCCTGCCAGTCACATAACAGTATACAGGTCAGAATAAGGGACTGCCCGCTTGAACTGAGTGGAAAGAGAACATGGTGTAAAGCAGTGATTTCCAGGAGTGTCATTAACCACTCCAGTGACGCAGGTTCTGTTGTTTTTATGCCAGTTGTAAAGTGCTCCAACTAGAAAACGCATCGCTCTCATTTACCGCACTGTTCTTAGTCAATGTAAGCAGTTTCTCAAAATTCCCCACCTTCCTTTTTTTTTTTTCCCATTTGTTCTTTTTCTTTCTCTGCAGTAGAGAGAATTTTTACAAATGACTGACAACACTGACTGAAGCAAACAGGTCAGACTTAGTACTGGGTATGCAGACCACAGGTGCACAGGACCGTGTTCAGATCATTATTTATTAATTTTAAATATATGTTGTTTAAAAATCTTATAGATACCCAACTAATAACCGCTATCTTAATTTTCAAGGAAAATTTAGTCAGTTTAGCTGCCACTGAAATTGTACAAATGCCCCCCCGAAAACTGTTACAAAATAAAAAAATGTCTTTATTTTTCTACATTTTGAGTGGTGGATTATTTAAGGTTGGGGGAGGGTCTCAGATTTTAACATTAGTTTTTACATCCCAGTTTGAAAACAGGCCTTATAAATTTTTCAAAACTGTACAGAGCAAAATAACAGAAACTAAGTCGCTTTCCTGAACTCATTTTGAGCTCAAGATTGATCTGAAACTGTTCATCTCACTCAGCTTCTGGAAAGTAGCTTCATTTTGATAAATAATATCCCATGACTGTGATGGTTGGAATTTCTTTAAACTAAAGATTCACCGCCTGCGAAAAATCCAAGTTGAGGTGGGAACCTGTGGCTGATTTGATGTGAAATAAATGTCTTATTGATCAGGACTTCCTGTCCCTTCTAGGTCGGAGTGGATGAAGACTGTGTGCAGAGGGTGATGTCCCAGCTGAGTGGGGCCGTCACACATCTCCACTCCCTGGGCTTCGTCCATCGAGACATCAAACCTGAGAATATCTTCCTGTGCGACAAGTCCTGCCGCTGGGTCAAACTTGGAGACTTTGGCCTCACCCGGGCCATCGGCTCCACTGTTCGCGCCGTGTGGTATGAGTCACCTTTCTGCACTCCTGAGGTGGAAGTCGCCAAGGAAGCCGAAAAGGAGTTCGTGAGGAGGCAGAGTGACGGGATTGAAACAGAGTTGGAGGACATTTGGATAACAGTGGAGCCCTATATTGACAGCTGGTGCCTTGGTGTACTCATCTACTGCCTTTTAACTGGCTGCTTCCCTTGGGAGGAGAGCACTCACGATGACCCCCGCTACCGTAAATTCAAGCAGTGGTTTGACCGTGAGACTGACAAGGAGGACAAACTAAAAGACGCCGAGTGGAAGGGTGATGAAGACACTGATAGTTACACAATCATGGAACAAAACCAAAAAGACAACCCTCCTCCCTCACAGTTTGGGGGCCTCAGCCCATTAGTGATGACTCTTTTCAAGGAGCTGCTCCACCCTGTGCCTGTGCACAGAGGAAGCCCGGAGGAGATCCTGAGCTACCTGGGAGAGCCGTGGCTCATGGAGACAGCTCGAGAAGAGAAACGCAAAGCAGAGGAGGCTGAGATGGAGGCCAGAAAAATGAGAGAAAGAGGAGGAGTAGGCGAGCAGCTGCTCAGGGAAGGAAAAGAGGAGAGATAAGCTTTGTCTTTGTGAAACAGTCTCAAAGCAGTTTTCTATTAATGTGACATTTTATTTTTTGTTTACAATACATAGCAATATGATTGTAGATGTTACTCCAGTCCAAAAGCATCTGGTGCTGCATTCTTCATGTTTGTAAATATTTTTAAACAAGTTAGTACTTTTATAGTTGTACATATTTCTGCGTGCATGGGTGTGTTCAAGCTGCTATTTGTAAAAACTGCACTTTGAAATATTCAAAAGCCAACCAAAAGAATGTAAAAAAAAAAAAATAAATAAAATAAAACAACCATATTGAAGCAATGTCAAACATATAAATCTGCTGTGTTGATGAAAAAATGGGGACGGGCTGTCAAGCCTTGTAATAGCACCTTCAGCCAATAGAGTTGATATAAATCATTTATGATTCGTACATTTAAATGATGAGGATGTTGCACTGGCTGAGAGCGTATTCTACAGACATGGCAAGTGAGTTGAGCAGTGGTGGTCCATCAGTGGCTGTCCACCAGCAGTCGCCCATCAGCACTCAATCGTTATGTGTGAGCAACAAAAAGATGCATCAAACAACATGCCGTCGCATTGCTGGGCCATCTCCATCTCCATCTGGATATCTTAGCGTGCCAGATACCTTGAACCATCTGAGGAATCCCCATTTGCACTTCAGTCAGGAGGGCTGTGAAGGAGGGAATATTGCTGCGCAAAGGGCATGTTGTAAACATGCAATGAAACAAAACATGCTTTGCCATCGTTCAAGCTGGTAATTTATTTTTCATTGCAAATTATTTTTGAACTCACCCTTTGCTCTCTGCAGCACAGGCAGTCTGCTTCCTTTATGTGTTCATTCTTTTACTCATGTTCATTATCGTTCAAGCTTGCACTGCTGTTTCTTCCCTCAGTTCATTTTCAAATAAACAACTCATGTTTGCTCATGGTTACGACTCTTTTTGCACATGTGCTTTATTGACAAAAAAAATGGCTTGGAGACTGAATCTCTGTTAGATTGTGTCGTGTTTCATTCAGTCAGGCTGCAACACAGATAAATCACAAGTGGAATCGCTGAAACTGTGGGCCAACAAACTACAATACTACCAAGAATTACTGCAAATTAAAAAGAACAACAAAATAAGATATCAAATCCATTATAAAATGACAAAAAAATAGAGTGAGACAAAAAGGAAATGAAACAAAAAAGAAAAAAACCGAGCATTATTGGGCGCAGCATAAAATTAGATTCAAAAAAAAAACAGGAAAAAAGAAGAGTTTTCAGTTTAACTTTAAAAATGGCCAGAGTTGTGGAACATCTGCAGATGAATTCCCCTGGTCGTGTGCTTTTCCTTAACATATATAGGCCACCTAAACATTCTACAAGCTTGTTTGAAGACTTTGTCAATAATCTGTGTTGATTTTGATTGTGTAGCTATTGCTGGAGATTTCAACATTCATTCTGATAATGCCCAGGACAGAATGACCAAAGAGTTGTGTTGCGTTCTTGATAATAGAGGTTATCAAAAAAAAACAAGACATAGGTTAAAATGCCAGTGAAATGTTTACACAAGCTTTCTCTCCCTCACCCGCCCTCTCCTGGCCCTCAGTTGATGAGCTTGTGGATAATTTCCATGGTAAAATTAGAAGCATTATTGATGCCATTGCTCCCATCAAGGTGAACGTGATCACTGCCAAAAAGAGAGCTCCATGGAAAAATGCCACGCTGGTAAGAGCTGAAAAACGAGAAGCCTGAACGCAGGTGGCGGTAAACAAAGTTGTTGGTTCACTGTGAGATCTATAAAGAAAGACTGAGGATTTATAGTCTGGAGCTGAAAAATGCAAGACAATCATTCTTTTCTGACATCAGAACAGCAATAATGCTCGTTCCCTGTTCGTTACTGTTGACAGGTTAACTAATCCTCCTGAGTCACTGAACCCAGAACTCCTATCCAACCAGGCCTGTAAAGAGTTTGCTTTCTTCTTTACTGATTAAATTCCGAAAATCAGGCAGTCGGTGCGTGCTTCCACGACAGGGCCAGGACATATGTCACCACTGTGCCCACCTAAAAATATAAACACCATGACACACTTTTCTACAATCAGTCCAAAAACCCTGGATGAGATCATTTGCCATTTGAAAACCACAACTTGCTGTCTTGATACCCTGCCAACAAGGTTTTTCAAGACTATTTCAGGATGCATGGCTCCATATATTTTACTGATTGTAAACACCTCCGTGCTCTCAGGAGTCTTCCCTTAGACCCTAAAAAATGCCGTCATCAAGCCAGTCCTGAAAAAGAACAGTTTAGACTCGTCACTCATGAACAGCTAGAGACCAACATCAAACCTCCCCTTTCTTAGTGAGATTATAGAAAAAGCTGTTTTTCAACAACTCCACAACTTCTGGATGCTGAATAACTGTTTTGATATCTACCAGTCAGGTTTTCGGCCACAACACAGCACCGAGACTACTCTAGATAAGGTCTTTAATGACATCTACTTGAACACAGATAGTGGAAACATTTCAATCCTGATGTTACGGGATCTCAGTGCTGCATTTGACACGGTTGACCATAACATCCTTACTAGACCTGCTGAAAAACTGGGTGGGACTTTCTGGACACTGCAATAAATTGGTTTAAGTCTATTTAAAAGACAGGGACTACTTTGTGTCTATAGGTAAGTATAAATCTGAGCAAACTAAAATAACTAGTGGAGTTCCTCAAGGCTCCATCTTGGGGCCACTGCTGTTCAACATCTACATGCTCCCACTTGCTCAAATTATGAAAAACAACAAAATATATTACCACAACTATGCTGATGACACAAATCTACATAACCATTTTATAGGAGACTACAGGCCAATCCAAACATTGACCAGATGGATTGATCAAATTAGAGATTGGATGTGTCAGGACTTCCTTTAGTTAAATGAAGAAGTTGTAAACCCTTTGGGGGTGTTTCTCTTCTAAGGGGACAGGTCGACTTCACTGCATCGATGGGAAGATGAACGGGGCCATGTACCAAAATCTTGGGCGACAACCTCCTTGCCTCCACAAGGACATTGAAAATGGGTCGTGGATGGGTCTTCCAGCATGACAACGACCCAAAACATACAGCCAAAGAAACAAAGGAGTGGCTCCATAAGAAGCACATCAAGGTCATGGAATGGCCTAGCCAGTCTCCTGACCTTAATCCTATTGAACATCTATGGAGAGAGCTGAAGCTTTGCTAGTTTCCAAGCGCAAGCCTCAAAACCTTCAGGATTTGGAGATGATCTGCAGAGAGGAGTGGACGAAAATTACTCCTGATGTGTTTAAACCTAGTAAGCAACTACAAGAAACATCTGACAGCTGTGCTTGCCAAGTATTAGATCATGTTTTGCTAGGGGATCAAATACTTATTTCCCTCAATGACTTGCAAATTAATTTTTATTTTTCATTTCATGTAATTTTCTCAAATGTTTTCAATATTCTTTCTATAACTGTTAAAATAAAGCTGCCATAGAAGTCTGAGACTGTTCATTTATTTTTTAGTATGACAACTGCCAAAATCAGCGGGGGATCAAATACTTATTTCCTCCACTGTAACTCCAGTCCTCAGATCTTTACACTGGCTTCCTGTTTGTCAAAGAATCGACTTCAAAATCCTGCTGTTAGCTTTCAAAGCACTGAATGGTTAAGGGCCAAAATACATCCAGGATCTTCTGGTTTGTTATGAACCCACCAGATCCCTCAGGTCATCAGGGTCAACTCTACTTTCTGGGGGCATCAGTGTTCAGTTTTGTGGAACAAACTCCCAGAAAACTGCAGGTCTGCTGACACTCTCAGCAGTTTTAAATCAGGGTTAAAAACTTTTCTATTTACCACCTTTTATCGAAAAATTTTTTTACTTTTAGTTCTTGCATTTTATCTACATTTTTAATTAATCTTAAATCAAAAATAACTGTTGATTAACTTTTTGCTTTTTAATATTTTGCATTTTAATATTTCTGCTTTTTAATATTTTATTTTATTTTATTTTTATTTCCTTCCTGTGGTAATGTACTCTTTAATGCTCTGTAATGCTTCTAATGTTTTATGTAAAGCACCTTGAATTGTCTTCTACACGAAATGTGCTATACAAATAAACTTGCCTGCCTTGCCTCACCTTGCCTTATTATTAACAGAAACTTTATTCTACAGTCACCAAACACATTTCTAACTACAGATTCTACCAGCTGACTGCCCCTAAAGACCTCAGAGGCCCTGCTTGGTTTACATCCTTCAATGAGATCAGAAATGGATGTTGGCCACATCAAACTTATTCATTTGTAAGCCAACCACAACACTTTAAAGTCTATTCTGCAGATAACTGGTAGCCAGTGTAAGGAACTCATTCAGAACAGGAGTAATCAGTCCAGTTTTCTCAGTTCTTGTTAGAACTCTGACAGCAGTGCTCTGAATGAGCTTGAGCTGGAGTGAAAACAGTCTGCCTGTTACGTTACACATGTGCAGGTGTTGAAACTCTTCATACATACATACATACATACATACATATATATATATATATATATATATATATATATATATATATATATATATATATATATATATATATGTATATATATATATATATATATTTGATATTATGAAAGAGGCATCAATTTCTTATCACATCAACACACAGTTCAAAAGGAAGCATCTGTGACGGTAAGGTGGTGTATTAGTGCATATGGCATAACTGTGAAGACCCTATTAATGTGAACCGTGCTGTGGTTCAGGCAGCGCTCTTCAGTCCAGCTGTTAGGTGTGGTGGAGCACAAATTGTTGGACCATTAACAAACTTTTGCAGATCCTGGTGGCAAGCTGATAGTGATCCATTCATGTGGTCCTTTTTTTCAAAGCCTCTGTTCTGTGTTTTGTCATTTAAGGTTGTTTGTGTTTGGTCTGACATAGGATTAAGCAAGCATAGATAATGTTTGGATAGATGGATGGATGTTTGGTCTGACCTTCCCTCCCTGCCTACCTCCAAATCCTGTTAACTCCCATCATTACGACCACCTGTGTCTCATTTAGCCATGTCTTTTCTGATTGTCTCAGCTGTTTGTCATCAGCCCTGTGTGTGTGTGTGTGTGTGCGCGCATGTGTGTCTATATATACAGTGCCTTGCGAAAGTATTTGGCCCCCTTGAACTTTTCAACCTTTTGCCACATTTCAGGCTTTAAACATAAAGATATAAAATTTTATTTTCTGTCAAGAATCAACAAGTGAGACACAATTGTGAAGTGGAATGAAATTTATTGGAACTTTTTTAACAAATAAAAAACTGAAAAGTGGGGCGTGCAATATTATTCGGGCCCTTTACTTTCAGTGCAGCAAACTGACTCCAGAAGTTCAGTGAGGATCTCTGAATGATCCACTGTTGTCCTAAATAAGTGATGATGATCAATAGAATCCACCTGTGTGTAATCAAGTCTTCGTATAAATGCACCTGCTCTGTGATAGTCTCAGGGTTCTGGTTAAAGCTCAGAGAGCATCATGAAGATCAAGGAACAGACCAGGTTGGTCTGAGATACTGTTGTGGAGAAGTTTAAAGCTGGATGTGGATACAAAAAGATTTCCCAAGCTTTAAACATCTTAAGGAGCACTGTGCAAGCAATCATATTGAAATGGAAGGAGTATCGGACCACTGCAAATCTACCAAGACCCGGCCGTCCCTCTAAACTTTCATCTGGAACAAGGAGAAGACTGATCAGAGATGCAGCCAAGAGGCCCAGGATCACTCTGGATGAACTGATCTACAGCTGCGGTGGGAGAGTCGCCCCACTTCTCAGTTTTTTTTTTTTTTTTGTTAAAAAAGTTTAATAATTAATCAATAATTTAATAATCTAAAATGGTCAAATTATCAAATTATTATATTTGGCCTTTTTTTGGATTATTGATCTTACATCGTACAGAGGACTAAATTATTGTACAAATACGATAATTATTGTACACCTGGCAACGCTGATCTAGTGGCACAGATGTGAAACGACAACAGAAAGTCAAGTCCTAAATTATAAAACAAAACGCAATTTCTGGGTCACGTAAACCAGACAATAAAATATTAAAAACAAATTCAGTCCCGTAAGCCCATTTGGTAAAATTCAAACATAAAAAAAACAGGCTTTTTTTTTTTTTTTTTGGGTTGTTAAAAATGGGAAAAAAAAAAAAGGAGGAAAAAGTCCCTTTTTTAATTTCTTAAATTTTTGATTGACAATTGAAAATGGAAAAAAAAAATGTTACACAGATAATTACGGATTGATAAAGTTAACACAACTTCAACATGGACTATTTTTATTTTAAAGTTCTACCAGACGGAGGATTCAACAGAAACAAGGTTATTTGTAACCACTGCCAAGTTGAACTCCCCATTAAAAGTTTCTGCTGTTACCTCAGAAATTAGCTGTTTTAATGTTATGATTGTGGACTTTAAATTGTTAGGATTTTGTTGGTAGAGTTTTTTTTTTTTTTTTTTTTTCATAAAAAAAAACTGGGTGACATTAATGACCTGGCAGTGGCAATAAGCTTTATTTTATTTTACCTTTTTTTAAGATGAGATTTACACAAAATATGTTACTGGCAAGTGCTGATGTTAAAAGTTGTTATGGCAGCAGAACTTTTAAATAAAAGTGACCTTTTACACTACATTTGAATTCATTATTTGATTTTCTGTATAAATGCGATTAATCAGGGAAATTATGCGATTTTATATATATATATATATAGATATATATATCTATATATATATAGATATATATATAGATAGATAGATAGATGTTGTACATTTTGTGCCCCCAGCCTGCGGCCTGTCCCCTCATGCTCAGCTTTTCTTTCCTTGCCAGTTTCTTGTTTGGGTTTGCAGCGTGACTGATTACCCAGCCATGAGAGAATTTTTAATTTTAATGAAAGAACATTGTTTACTACTCCTGCATTGGGGTCTCTCATCACCACCACCTTGACAGGACAAAAAATAAAGGTTATAGAGCAGCACATGCTGCCATCCATCCCTTTTGGAACACGTTTCTGGCAACAAATTCAGAATGTGCACATCCCTTCCACCCCATTTGTCATTTATACGTCCATATGTGCACAGTAACTGTAAGTTCACATCCTGGCATTGGTGAGCAACACTTTTACTTATTCTAAGAATAAATTAAATGTTGGCAAATTTTTGCGCATAAAATTTTTGCGCATAAATGAATGCTTTTTAAGAGACCCAGAGGAGTTCCTCTAAGTGACATCTTGAATGTAATGAAGCAACAGGTGCTGCAGAACAGCAAAGGACACATCTAAAATTGGACTGAACAATACAACCTGATAGTATTGCCATGATCTTCTTCCAAGGCTGGTTATTGCAAAGCCCAGACATATTACCTGCAAATGAGAGATATGATATTCATATAACTAATTTTAGAGATGCAATGACCCTGTTGCATGGTTGTTAGCACTGTTAGCACTGTCCACTGCACATGGCTGATTGACATCCTGATAGTAAAACAAACCTCTACAAATCTGGCAGGTAGACACTTGTCCTGCATCTGTCACAGAGAAGAATTACTGATGGAAAGAGAAATCCCCTGCAGCTTTGCTACCTCCACAAGGCCACTTTGTCTCCATTTGTTTGCAGCCCTCCAAGTCACGCTTTTGGAGTTAACTGCCACTGCAGATGCCATTTTGGCCAAATAAAGACATTAAAATCTAATGTATCACATTAGATGGAACTTAAGATTGAGATAAATCCACTTTGGTCTGTACTTCCACGTTGCGATGTGCACAATATCACTGTTTCAGTTTGGAGTGGGTCCCTGTTGGTAGCAACTGCTAATGTGTAGTGTGAGAGCATGTGTCTCTGCCAGCAGGACTTGTGCTGACCCCTGCTGAGGGGTCACTCAAGAGGGATTTATAAATAGTGCCTACACCCATCTATTTACACATCATGCACATCATCACCTCCCTCTGACTATCTGCACATTACAGGCCTTCAAACATAAAAGAGGTTGCCTTGGTGCTCAAAAGGCTCCAACATCACAATCCTATGGAAAGCTCTTACTCAGTTTGCCTCCTCTACTCCCTCCAGTGTCTGCTCTTTTTAAATCCCACCCTTGTGCTCATTACGTTCTCCTTTTTCCCATCATGCCTCTAAGGCTTTATCTTTTATCTTTTCTTCTTATCTTTTCCTCTGTGTCCAGATCTACTTTATGAACATTCTCTTAAAGGACTTGTTTCTTCTCAGCCGATCATTTTCATCCACATAAAGCATATTTGGGCCTAATCTGGCCAACCTTCAGGTCTTGTGACTCAGTTGCAGTACTGGCAAGTGTTATGTAGGTCAAACTTGTCCCAAAGTTAATGAACTGTGCCAAACCAGGGTTTTGGCATTTGTTGATTTGAGCCAGATATGGGCCAGGTTTAATAAAATACTTTTGACATAGGATATACAAGTCTTGTGAGGGACAGACATGGCCCAAAGATTTGGGCCAGTGGTGGATATCTGGCTGAGTTCAGGCAGCCACACTTACCTTGAGTCAATTCTGTCAGTCAAATCTAAATGTGCGAAAAGAAAACGGCAGATGTGTGCTGAGTGTGGGTCAAACACTCTTGGGTGCCAGGGCCGAGCTGTTTCACAGTACAGTATGTTTACATCAAAACCGTTCATCTCGTCTTTGCTAGGGCTGTTCGGGATGCGGTGTTTTCTGAGAAAGAGAAGAAAGGAGCTCATGTGACACTCTGGGGAGAATTATGGGACCACAGCCTGACAAATGGAAACACATGGTGCAGACCACAGAGACAGCAGTGTGCCAACACAAAGATGCTGATCGAGGTGCAAATCTGCTGGAGCTTCAGAAGGACAGACAGCAGGGCTGATGAAAACAGGAGAAACAAGGACAGCTAGACATGTTGACTACCGGCCCTCAGTAATGACTCATACTGGGTACGTGCAGCTCAGTTTACTTGTGAATGTGCTTCCAAGTCAGGACAGCGTTTGTCAAGATGCACCACACACTATCCAATCTTGACCCCAAAGAAGCTTGAATTTCTACGCGTAATGTCTCCATGACCGCACAAACGGCTAAAATTAAATTTTAAACTTTTGTACACCTTAGCACAAACTTTTACACTTTGTGTGGGTCTACATGGTGTCACTGACTATATAGTACTTCCTTACGTTAGATCATGCATGTTATCATAGAGTATTCAGTTTTTCCAGACTCACAAAGTTGTCACTTGTCTTGCCTCATAAAAGCTTGTGAATTTTTCACACAGTAAAAGAAATAATACAGAAAAATCGGGCTGGAAAAATCTTGTAGAATGAAACTGACATTTGGAGACATGTATAATAAGCATGTCACCTGCTTTGAGAATGATATGCCAAAGCAGATATTTATATCAGAGTAAGATGGATGGCCAACAATTCATAATGTGTACGAAATGTATCCCCTTAAAGCAGCCAAACCCATGAGACATCATGGACTAATATTTCCTCCAGACCTGCGACTTTCTGTGCCACTTCATTTCTCTTTGAATTTGAACTTTAGCAGGTTAGAACAGGACTGAGGGTTAAGAAACAGCGTGGCTGCGTGAACACCGAATCATTACTTTTGCAATGCCAATAGACACCGACATGCAATGCTCAAAATAAATTATATATATTTCATACACTGCTGCCGATGGGAGAGCTTCTTTTTTGCTTGCTTTGTGCACAGGAAACATGGCAGTGTAAGAAAATTCTGAAATATATGGACAATAGGAGAAAAGAGAAGCCAACGAGGAGAGTGGCGAGGTGAAAACTTAGTCAGGGGGGATGCATGCAGAAATGCTTCATGTAATGGCATCCAAATAATAAACAAGTGGAGAGATTACTATGTGTTTATTATCTGGCATGTCCGCTTTAGCCATTCAATCTCCCTGGCTATCACACCACCTGACTCATTTGCTCCACTCTTGTGTCTTTACTCTTTATTCGTCCCTGCCCATCTCAGCTCTTCTTTTATCTCACGAGGGAGCAGCATGAGCAGAAGGGCACGTTGATGTGTACACAGGATTGACTGTCCCTCTTGGCTCCTCTTCTCTTCTGCTTACGTTGCCCCCCATCTGTCAAGCTGTCATCAGCCTTACCCTGTCGACCTTGTTAGAAGCACCCCACTGGCTTTCTCCCTGGAGTCCATGTAGCCCCGATATGTCAAGAGGATGATGAGTGTGTCCTCTTGAGCTGACCAGCCCTACAATGAGAGCCAGCGAGAGTAAAGATGTCCCAAACTTCATGGGTATGTGTGGCAGAATTTATATGAGTCAAGTCCAAAGAAGCCAATGAAGAGTCAGGTTTCCTTTCCAACTGAGCTATGATGACCCCAATGAAAAGCATCTTTTAAACAAAAAGAAACAGAAACTGTGGCCTTGACTGTCACTTTTATCTTTGCATGGACTGCCAGTTCAGGCATTTGAAGGTCAACTAGTATTAAAAAGATAATGTAGAATAATAGATGATGTACCGTATGTTTAACATAGGAACGCATATCTTTTTATATGCCAATGAATTAGCTTTTCTTTTTTTCTGCTACCACTGCTCATTAGAGGTGTCTCTCTTTTGTTTTTTGTATGTAACTCAATCTGCTCTCAGATTCAAAAGTATCGAGTTGATATCAGAGACCCTTGTTATGGCTTATCATGGATTAGAAACTCTCCTGGTATCCACATGGTGCAATTTTTATTAGAACATTTTCACCCACAAACAGGATGAATAAACATATTAAAGATTACACGTCTATCATTTCTGAGGTAGAGCATATGCAGAATAATGTGTATGTATGGTATATATATATATACAGTCATGGAAAAAATTATTAGACCACCATTTTTTCTTCACTTTCTTGTTCATTTTAATACTTGGTACCACTAAATGTCATCATGTGACTAAAACAGACAGAAAAGAAAACACTGAATGTATAAAAGCAGTGTTTTTGGCAGTACAACGCCATAGCTATTGATGTAAAAACTTAAGTGATTTAGGTTATAATCAAGAAAACCATGGAAAATGGTAAGATATCAGCTCTTAAATAAAACTCTTATGAGCAATCTTTGTGGTTATTGTTATGTTTGTCCAAACAAATGTACCTTTAGTTGTACCAGGCATTAAAATGAACAAGAAACTGAAGAAAACAAGGGTGGTCTAATAATTTTTTCCATGACTGTGTATACAGTGGGGAAAAATAAGTATTTGATCCCCCGCTGATTTTGGGAGTTGTCATACTAAGAAATAAATGAACAGTCTCAGACTTGTATGGCGGCTTTATTTTAACAGTTATAGAAAGAATATTTTTTTAAAAATTAAGAAAATTACATGAAATGAAAAATAAAAATGAATTTGCAAGTCATTGAGGGAAATAAGTATTTGATCCCCTAGTAAAACATGATCTAATACTTGGTGGCAAAACCCTTGTTGGCAAGCACAGCTGTCAGACGTTTCTTGTAGTTGCCTACTAGGTTTAAACACATCAGGAGTAATCTTCGTCCACTCCTCTCTGCAGATCATCTCCAAATCCTGAAGGTTTTGAGGCTTGCGCTTGGAAACTTAAGGCTTCAGCTCTCTCGTAGATTTTCAATAGGATCAAGGTCAGGAGACTGGCTAGGCCATTCCATGACCTTGATGTGCTTCTTATGGAGCCACTCCTTTGTTTCCTTGGTTGTATGTTTTGGGTCGTTGTCATGCTGGAAGACCCATCCACGACCCATTTTCAATGTCCTTGTGGAGGCAAGGAGGTTGTCACCCAAGATTTTGCGGTACATGGCCCCGTTCATCTTCCCATCGATGCGGTGAAGTCGACCTGTCCCCTTAGAAGAGAAACACCCCCAAAGCATAAGGCTTCCACCGCCATGCTTCACAGTAGGGATGGTGTTTTTGGGGTCATATTCAGCATTTCTCTTCCTCCAAACACGTCGAGTTGAGTTGAGGCCAAAGAGCTCAATTTTGGTCTCATCTGACCACAGCACCTTCTCCCAGTCTCTTTCTGAGTCATTAATATGTTCGTTGGCAAACCCGAGTCAGGCCTGGACGTGAGCCTTCTTGAGCAGAGGGACCTTGTGCCACTGCAGGATTTTAAACCATTGCGTCTCAGTGTATTACCAATAGTTTTCTTGGTGACTGTGGTCCCAGCTGCCTTGACATCATTAACCAGCTCCTCCCGTGTAGTTTTCAGCTGATCTCTAACCTTTCTCATGATCATTGAGACCCCACGAGGTGATATCTTCCATGGAGCCCCCAGCCTAGGTTGATTAACAGTCATGTTGTACTTCTTCCACTTCAGAATAATTGCACCATCAGTTGTCACCTTCTCATTCAGCTTCTTACTTATGGTTTTGTAGCCCATTCCAGCCTTGTGGAGTTCAACAACTTTGTCCCTGACATCTTTTGACAGCTCTTTAGAACATTTTAAAACAACTGATTACATCATGCTAGAATCATTACTTATTCATGTCTGTCCTAGATTCACTTTTTTCTTTTTTTTTTTACCTGAATCACTTCTTCCTGACTAACGTTAAAGACTAGATTTACGCGTGCACTCGTATCCTGATTATGGCTGCATTAATGTTGTATCTTAATCATGAACTAAGAGTCAATCACTTGAACAGACAAATCCTTCTGGATGGAAGTTGAAATGTCTTCAAGAACAAAGAAAAAGAAGTCCACTTTCCTTGATTCAAACCTTTGAGAGTTACCATGGACTGGATGACTCAGAGACTACACCAGCAAACATAACAAACAAATATACACGCCATGGAACATTTTTGCGCTGTGTAAACCACAACTGATTAAAACCATAATGAAACTGGAAATCAGGACACTCTAACTGTTCCCTGTAAACAACAGGATTATTTAAATACTGCTCAGGAATCCTTTCTGGTGTATAAGTCCATTGCTCCACCTGCTGTTTATACCAACTATTACAAGAGGCCCACTCCTTGGTGTTTGGATTCCTAAAGTAAATTTGTGTCCTTTAATTGCTTGTTTATGGCTGAAGCAAATGTATGCCATTATTTAGCATCTTTATTTGTATAAAATAAGGTGATATGACTAAATGTCAAACCTCCTCAGCTGTATTTGCACTTAAAAAACAAAATTATGCTGATGTGTGTGCCCTGATGTGCTTGCAACATTTATTTATTCATCGGGTCAACACGGAATGTCACAACTGCATGTCTAACACTGAAGAGTGAACAGACTTGAGCGTTTAACATATGAACTTCCTGGAGCCATTCTGCAGCAGTGTCCTGCTGCAGAAAACATAGAGTTAGAATTAGAAAAATAAACTCTTCAGTAGCCAGAATACACAGCAGCAAACATAAGATGTAAAGAATGTGGTCTCATTAAATATGAATTGTTTTTATTTTGATTCTACTACACCTTCTGAGTAGTAAAATAGAAATTATTAATGGATTCTGATCATCCAAAGAACATCGAAAAAAAATTTCAAAAACTGTGAAAAATAAAAGACTCCTCTGTTGCTGAGTTGTAAAGCTTACGCAGATTAGAGTATGAAAATGCTGCAAATTTTGAAAGCTGTGATGGGAAAGAGGCGAGGAGGAGGAGGAGGAGGGGGAGGAGGAAGAGGAGGAGGAAGGTGCAGGAGATGGAAGGAGGGGAATGAAGAGAAGACAAAAGATTCATAAAACTAAAGCAGTTGTGGACGACCGCAAAAGTTGTGAGTATGAGTTGATTATTTTTCACCTGATTTTTTTTTAGCCATTCTGCAGGGAAGACACACAGAAACATTTGCAGAAGGATTGCAACTCACGTCCAGAGACATTCAAGGATAAGTCCTACTGATCAGATGTGAAGGCGAGTTATTGGAGACTGCTTAGCTGGTTATCTGATCCATTTTGAACCGACATGTAAGTTATGAAACGTGTGGTTGGTTGTGGGGTTGATCAAGGAACAAGTAGAGGAAAACATGGCACTATTACAAACACATCCAAAGAGACATGAACCATCTAAACTAGGACAACGCTTTGTTTTTAACTCAGTTACTGCAAATAAGGACTCTGGGATTATCACTGCTGAAAACTTGAGGAAAAAAAAAACAACATGCTCAGACTGGCAAGTGATGATTGTACAGTTGGAAAGCAGTGGCATGTTCTCATAGAAGGAAAACTGGGAAAAGAATGTGTGATTCTAAGCAATGGAGGGGTGGAGGGGGCGCTCTAACGGGGCACAAAAAACACATTCTTTTCAGAGGACTCACATTTTGGACTCCAAAGTCGCTCCGACACATCACAAGAGGAATGATGCAGGGCGGGAGAGGAGGGAGGGAAGGGGAAAGAGGAAGAGGGGATTGAAGGAGTTAGACGGAGAAGAAAAACACATATGCAGAGGTGAGGTGTTTTCTTTCCTTGCTCCACTGCTACTTTATCAAGCTGTTTATAAGCTGTCCAATAAATACTAGATTAAATAAATGTCGGAAAATTACATCAGGCACACTTTTATAGCGATGATAACTTCCTAAAACATCGCACTCTGCTGCACATCTGTGTTTTCAGCTGAAGCAAAACTTTTAGGAAAACATTACAGTGGCCTGGAATGTTGGGAGCATTTATATGCAGGGGGATTAAAGGAAACATAAACAGCATACTGAGGATATTGAGCAGTTCCACTCCGTGAAATCATCCGGACTCCTTTCCTCTTCCTCCAGCTCGTAAAGTTCACCTCTTACAAGTCGAAGGAATGGGCAGCCTCCCAGTGGTCCTGCTCCTCTGCGGTTTCCACGGTAACGCTGCCAAACAGAACACACAAATCATCCTGTTTAATTATGGTTGAGTCGCTGCGTGTTTGTTTTCATGCTGCGAAACACTCCCCTCATGTGGTTTCTGTTCCACAGTGCTCATAGCTGTAACCCAAGCTCAGCAGACCGGTAACGCTCATTTCCTCACAAGTCACACTTTTGATCAGGACAAGTGACATCTGTCAGTCTGTGAGTCACTGGGTCAGCGGTGGGATGTTTTTCCACTCTCATCCTGTTTTCTTTCCTTGTTTCTAGAGAGCACATCGGCACCTGGAGATAGTCAATTACCATCTGGTGAGTAGATGTGTGTTGAGAGGGTGGCCCCTGAGCCCCCTCTCAGAAGTCTTAGTGCATCCCTGTTGTGATACAGTTTTAATACTGATCTCCTGTCTCTGCAGACTGCAGGGAGGAGATGTATCCATGCACCAGGATGTATTCAGTTCACAAGCCCATCAAGAGGTGTATTGGCTATCTTTGTCTCTACAGGTGATCAAAACATTTTCAAATAAAAACAGTTTTATTTGGACACTTACGTCCCCATTCTACTTAAAATGCAGTGTCTTTGTTTTAGTGAGTCAATATCATTAGTGCATAAAGGTCTACAGTATGTTAAAGATCATCTCGATAAATTAACCAGTACAGATTTTCACCCAAGTACCAAAAGCAGAACAAGAACAATAAAAAGAAACAAATGAAACAAACTAATTATTGCTAGTAAGTTTATTCAGTAATAATGATAAAAAAAAAAAAAAAAAGGACAAATACTGCAATTTTTGAGTTGCAAAAGCAAGTCAACTTTTGCTTTTGTCATTTTTGGTCCCTATTCTGCAACAATAACTGAAGCTAAACATTCCTACTCGCTGATCATTTCTGCTCATCCACTTGGAGGAATTTTATCCCAATACTACGTACAGAACTTCAGGTCTTTCTACAACATTTATGCTGGACAAAAGTCAAATGATGTTGAAATGATGTTGACTGTTCAAAAATCCCTTGTGGCACTGCTGTATGAACTTCATTCCGTCGAGGATCACATCTGTTTGGTTTCCATGAGATTTTAATGTTATAATTGAGAACTCGCTCGTAGCTGAGATAGGTTTTGTATGGTAGAACATAACACATGTTGTATAGACTAAAAACTATTATTTTGTGCCCCCCTACACACACACACACACGAAAAAAAAAAAAAATCCATCCCAATTAAACCACAGCTGTGCTCTTGTGGTAATTCACACAGACCAAACGGAGGTGACACACCAGTGTATGATTACAAACAACACACTGGTGTTGCAGAATCACTAGAGACTGGAGAGCTGTTGGTAAGAGTGGCGTCTCCGTGATTCTCGCTTGGCCTTACAAACAGTGCTCATCTCCTCTGTTTTTGCATGCCACTGTTACAACCTTCCACGATGAAACAGAGATGCAAGGAAATGTTGCATCATTCTACGTCCATTGTGTTTCACACAGCAGGTGAAAATCAGCATCGCTGTTCCGCTTAGAAAGTGCTTGAAAGCGTAAGAGTCCTGCTTTGTGTGCAGTGTGAGGGCCTTTTGGTTGGCTGAAAGTTTACCCCGAGTTTCTGTGTGACCTCACATACTAGTACACCTTCCCTTGGAGTTTTCTTTCCCTGGTAGAACACTCATCTGTCTGACTGCAGTTTGTTGGAGTCCAAACTATAATTTGGAGATGGCATTGTAGCCTTTTGTCACATGAAGAGCATTAACAATTCTTTTTCTGACATCCTCAGAAATCTCCTTTGTTCATACTTTCTCTAACGAATGTTGTGAAGTTCAGACTTAAACATAATCCTTGTTCTGCAAATAAAACAAGGACCCCAGTCATATGCATCTGCACTATTCTCTGTTCACTTACAGGACTTGTGTGAAAATCAGGCAGTTTTGTAGATTATACACCTTAATTCTAAGGGTTCTTTCAGGGCACTAATGTACATTTACTCCATCTAAGCTACCACTACATTAACTATGTACAGTATTTTTCTCACGCCTATCAGACTGAATCCCTTCTGCTTTAAAGCCACTTCTATGTTTTATCTTGCTGCTGTATCAGCCTCCCTCGCGTCTATGTGATCAACAACGAGATCTGTATGAGGACAGTGTGCCAACAGGATGAGTATCTGAAAGGTGAGATGGTTTTCATGTTAATACAAGCGCTGTACTGTAGAGTACTGTCACACCTTTGAAGAAATCTGTCATCTTTTGTATCCAACAGCCGAACTGTGCAGAGAGCTGTCTGGGTGGCCAAGACGCATCGAGAGATCAGCCACAAGGAAACGCTGTCGCAGTCGCCGTGGCAACCCCCAAACCTGGGCAAACAAGGTCTGATGGAGTGTACAAAGGTGAACATGACCGCCAGCGAGGATGGTACTGAGGGGCATCGCAACACCAGAAATCCAGCGCGCTGCACGTGGGGGTCTCTTTCTTTCTGTCAGACACATATCGATGTTTATGTATCAGTCTTTCCATTATTTGTGGATACTGAAGTTGTGCTCATTTCATCTGTGTATTGTCAGACACAGATCATGTCTTCCATGATTTACGATCCATATAAGGTACTGTAACAATGGGCCTATAGCAGCACTGAGTCATTTCATTGTAGAGGAAAAAAGAAATACCTACTCTGAAGTGGGTTGTAATGTACTTATTGATACTTCAATATATATTGTGCACTATTTTAGCCAGTTTAAAAGAAAAAAATTGTAATTCACTTTTCTTTTTCACTCTGCTCATGTAAGACAAAAAGCAGTTATGCACACATCTTTCTTTATATGTTTCTTTGCATGTTCATTTCCAGACACATTTACACTTTCAGTAACAAATAAAATTTGGGTGAAATACATATCATTTGGACAATAAACAAAGAAACACTGACCGACACTCCCACAATCTTTGTGTGGTCCAGTCAACGTCCATCATCACACCACTGAACAACACATATCAGTCACAACACATATGCATGTCATATCAGCAAACTGTAAATGCACCACTTGGAATGTAATATTACAACAGAACAAAAGTAATTTGTGTTGCATTTGTCTGTATCAGAGGTCCAGAAATAATAATACATCTCAACATGGAATTGAAGTTCACAGGTAAACTCAGTACAACATACTGTGGTTGAAGTCTCCAAACCTGATCACCTGACCAGTAAAGAACAACGGGGATAAAGCTTTCCCTACAGTGACGGAACACTGATGAAACACAGACTTGTTCTTGCGGGAAGCGAGAGGTTGTGACCCAAGTGACTCACCAGTCACGGCTTTAACAGCTGCGCTGAGTGGAGATGACATAAAATGGCCTCAATCATCTCCATTTCCTCTAGTGGCAAAGATAAAAGCACTTGATGCCTATATTTCTTTTGCTCACACCCTCTCACATCCAAAATTCCTCTTTCCATGTGTCTAGGTTTACAGTGAAAACAATGCGCATAACTCCCGCGACCCATCACCACTGGAATCTGTGTTGAACAGCTGCACAGCCACAAGTGCCGACTAGAGAGTGCTAAAGAGCACAACTAGTCTGTAAATCAACTTAGGACTGACAGGATTCTTTTCAAGTAAAGTCATTTTGTGGTAGATTTCACAATAATCTCGATCTAATATTAGACACAATCTGCATTAAATGTAGCTTTTATGAATAAGTAACTACATAGACAGACTGAACTGTCCGTCAGTGCATAAAATCAGTCCCACTGCTGGAGACTTGGATGAAAATAAGTTACAGTACATGAAGTGATAACACCAATGACAATAATTACAAACCACTAACACAATATATGTATATATATATACAATTAAAATAATTACTCTCTGTACATAAATTAATTCATTGATATATGTCTTTAGATTCCATCATTTGATGTTGATGAGGTGATTATGTCTCCCTTGGTATCTCTGTTATGTATATTCTACAGCAGTAATTAACAAATAAACCATTGTTACGCAGGAAGAGGAGAGAAAAAACAACAACAAATGGCCTGTAGCTGTAAATGAGGTCTGATTAAGACTGTGCTGTCAAGGGCTCAAGCCCGAACAAAACAAGACGGGGGTTACCCTGCTCGGCAGGGAGAGATACGGGACCCCGAGAAGGGGGAAAATGAATTTGCAAAAAGTGCTGCAATTTTTACTGAGAGAAGAGGGAGAAAAACGGAATGAATCTCTCTTCAATTCTGAGACACAGAGTCAAAGTCTCCCCACAGATCAGAACTGGCCGTGGACGTGGGGTTGGATGGAGCCACTGAGTTGGAATTGCTGGTGTCCAGGTCAAGCAAACATCCTGATGGTTAGAAAGACAAGAGAAAGAGCCATTCAGCCCTCGGGACAACAACGAAAGAATACTTCACAGGCAGATGTTCCCAATTAGTTAAAAACAAAACAAAACGAAAAAAGCATTGCATATTAAATACATAACAGGGGAGGTTCTGTCTCTGAACCATTTCACTAAGTGCAATCTGAAACTGGCATTTAGTTAAAAAAGCTGGTTCTGAAATGTGCTGAAAATTTTAAATGACAAACTACAGTTTTTTTCAACCCCTCTAAACGCAACAAAGATAAGTGGGAAAAAAAAGCATGAAAATGTTTCATTTTAAAGCCAGGAATAGTGAGAATTGCACATAGTTTCCTCTTTAACCGCACACCACATTATCAATAGCTTTTTCTTTTTTTTTTATTTCTGAAAGACTGCTTGAAAACAGTTCAAATGACTTCTGGCTAGGTTTTTCAAATATCTGAGCACCAAAACCAAAATTCCATTCACCCTAATTGTGTTCAGATGGCTGCAGGAATATCAGATTGAGGCATCTTTGTGTCTCTATACAGCTATGTGGTTTGCTTTGTTAAAGCAACTATGCGTTAGAAATGCCAGACAGGACAACTGTAATAATACTTGTTTCAAGAAAATTCCAGTATTTTACAGTCAATTTATTACCGTCCTCACAGTGTGAAACTGATGTGAAGCCAACTGTAGCCAGGTCTCATCTATTTCTCACTGTATTTCAGCTGGATGCTATAGAACATCCCGCCAAGATCCAGCCTTTATCAATTTTTTTATGTGGATGTAAAGCTGCAAGCTATGGATTGTTAAAATGGATTGATTACAATTAACATAAACCTTTTTACCATTTAGTATTATAGTGTAGAAGAAAAAATCTTTCCGCAGTCTTTCCCAAATGTGAGGGTGTTCATTTTATTCACTTTGTGAACATAAAACACTTCAGCAGTTTTGAAATAACAATTTATCAAACCACTTTCTTTCTGATCATGGCCAAGTAATTTTGTTAATAAAGTAATCCTGGATTATATTGAATTTATGACTGTAAAAAAAAAAAAAAAAGCATAGTACATCTGTAAATACAATGCATGACCTCTCAAGCTTTCTGTACCATCCAGCCATTTTTGAAGCTGCACTTTTTGTTACTGCCCAATCTCAAGTACGCATGAAATATGAAGATGGTGTGCTGCTTCCAGAGCAATTTCCAGTGATCCTATAACGCAGTGGGCAGTTATAGTGGAGACTGGTCATGGCGGTCATATGGCTGGCTTTCAGTTATGCTGTAGCACAAGTGCTTTTACAATGGCACCCTACATACCAACGAAAAACCACCGCACCACTTTGCAGAACATAATGTGTACTGCATTGTATGCAGTGTACACTGTGTAGGACTACAGCTACCTACCAGTGTCACTCCCCCCAGCTGAAGGCTGTGTGTTATGATTGGTAGATCTTGATGAAGGGGGTGGCGCTAGCTTGCCCCCCGGGGGAGGAGGAAGGAGCCCGAGGCCTCCTGAACTCTGTGGACGAGACCTGTCCTTTTTTTTGGATTGCTAGATCAGAACAGATAAGAGAAGAAAAAAAACTGTGCTTGAGAGAGAGATGCTATGTGTTCATGCACACATGCAGTACACTATTTTTGATATTTAGTTTGGATATTTGATTTAGAAATGCACCCTTATGTATAACTAAAATAGCGATATGGCTTCCAAAAGCATAAAAAAAGACAATTAATACAATTTTCAATTCACCTGAAATCAAAATGGGCATATTGCTTTGAAAAACTAACACAGCAGTTTTTACATTACAATCTTATTGTCATTAAATTCAGGAAAAGCAAAGATACCCCGATATTTATAGTAATGGTCTGTCCTTCTTTGAAACCCAGGTCCAGTTTGGGAGTGGAGTCAGGAGCCTGTGCCTGCTTGGTAAATTCATTTTCTTGTTTTACCCACCTGGGAAAAACAGGAGAGGTCAAGACAGAAACACAAAAAATATCAGCGATAATTGAAGAAATACCAAAAGAAATGATTCACTACTGAAACAGTTCCAATTCATTACACATTGTGGTGCAGCTGCATACTTAAAGTGGTCCTGAAGAGCAACATTGAAGTCAAAGGCGTCACCTCGGTCTCCAAACCCAATGCCAATGAATGCTTTGCGGCCTTCGAGATGAATAAACACAAGTAAACAGGTTAGAGTAGTACGGATGAAATCATATTAAACCTGTCCATTACAATGCAAACTAGACTCAATTGTCTTCAATCAACATTTTTCAGGCTCAAACTTCCAGACCTCCTAACAGTCTGCTAATTTTTCAAACCATATCTAGCATTTAAGCACAAATTGCTAGATGCTCTATGACAATTTGACTATATATATGGTATTATGCCTCATCAAATCAATTTATTTGTAGGAATTCAGAAGTTTGTATTTCAGAAAACAGAAAAGGGGTAACATTCTGGCCATGCATGTATTTATCCCTCTACTCCTTTGCTTCTTTTTTTTTCCCCTCCCCATACGTGGACATCACAGAGAAGGTGTGCAGAAATGTTGGAAAATACCATTCTGGGACAATTTATATACATCTGGTTCAAACATGTCATCTTCTAAAATTATGAGGAAAGTTCAAATATATTTATAGCATTGCAATAAACAGTTTACTCACCAGTGTCATCCTGAATGCGGAGCACAAAGTAACGGCTTGAGTCACTGACTGTCTCAACAGCAATGCCAGGGTACTCCTCCACTGGTGCTTGAGCAAAGAGCTCCCCTGTGGATCAGAACAAGACAGGTGACGCTGAGGTCTGGACCACGAAGGTGTCGAAGCCATAAGTCTGCAAAGAAACCTCCAAAATGAGGCGACGTGTTTTTGTGTTAACAAAAAAAAAAAAAAAAGAAAGGTGGATTAAATTGCCTTTATACATATCATCCTATAAAGAACCAATGAAAGGTCGAAGAAAACAAATTGATGCGACCTCTGCAGTTCAACATAAACTGCTTGCTTGGACACAGGCTGGGTCACCTTGGAACAGATGAGTAACAGAGAGCGGGTGACGAACAGAAGACTACACAGAAATGATTTACAGCATTGACAGTAAACAACTATGCTGTCTGTCTGGTTTTCTCTCACCAGAGATTTTGTCCTCCAATTTCACATAGGCTACTTTGCCCCGAGCCGTCACGCGCATGCGTCCGGTCCAGTCGGGAGCATCCAGCTTCCAATCGGCAGCCCTGCGTCACACACACACAAGCAGTCAGTGTGATGTGGCTAGAAATTTGTTGAGACTGATGTTGACAGTGGAAGATTACAGGTAAGAGACAGGGAAATTATTGTGTCCCACTCAGTCTCCGTCCACTCATTTTCGGAGTGAGTAAGGCATCAGACAGACATTTCACTGAGACATTCGGCTGAAATATCACATCAACACCCTTACTCACCGTGGTTAGTGGTCAACCGACCGTTTGTCTCTTGGGACTTAGGCTTTTGCTACGGTTTGGTGCATTAGGCCAGGATAAGAGACGAAGCACAAATGAACTGGGTAATAAAATAAATAAATCACTGTCTGCCTTTTTATATACTTACTGGCGAAGGTATAATAATGGCTGCTTTCAAGACACTTCCTTTTCTTCATATGGAACATCTAAACTCTATCCCTGTGACATCCTGCAGTATTGCTGAAGCGTCTAAGATGCCATATTCTGGCACAACCAACTCCTTAAAAAGGCCTAAAAGGCACAAAATACAGTAGATAACTGACCCGTATTAGCAGTAATTAACGTCTACGCGTCGTTTTCCTCCGTTGCGCAGATGCTAACAAGGATGCATTAAAAACCACCTAATCCTTGCTCAACGTGTTTACCAACCACAGTGGAACTCATGTGTATATATCGTTTTTTTTCCCCCTCTTCTTACGTAATGACCTTGCAAACACACACCAAAACAAACGCAACCCGCACGCAAACTACGACCGCCGTTATGTTTGGCTGCGTAACTATGAGCTCTGCGGGCAACCGCTCCTCACGGCTGCTGCACCTCACGGATGCTGGGTCAGAGAGTCTACCCCCTCCCCTCACCTGACGGCCCGGTTGGAAGCCCTCGGTGGGATTCGGTAAACGTTGACTTCAGGTTTAACACAGAGAACCGACTCGTACTCGAGCTGACCGTCAGCCGCCATCTTGACTTTTAATAAGTACGCCGGTGGTGATGGTGAGGTGGTGAGTCCGTTCAGCGTTAACGGCTGCGTGACCGTAATAGAAGGTGTATTAGCGCACAACCGGGCGACCCTGCTGTTGTGCTGTTGTGGTGACACATTCAAAAGCGTGCTCTACCGCTTTTTATACAGTAAAGGTAAAGTTATTAGTGGCACGGGCGGTTGCGTTGCTTAGGGTCAGGGGCCCAATAGGACGTCGACCGATGGTCTTCCTGAAACGTACAGCCATCTCCCAAAATAAGACTGAGTAAAACTAAAATAAAGACAACATAAATAGAAAGATATGGGGCAATATTATCCATAAAACACCTGCTGTGGCACAAAAAATTAATTTAAAATGAGCAGTGTAAATAGTGAAACAAAATAATGCAAATCTAAAAGGTTCACTGTTGGAAACATAAATAACCTCCAAATAAATTCTGTCTGCATGGTTTTTGGTTGTTTTGTGTCTCTTTTTGTCTGGATGCCTGTCTTTGGAACAATTGGAGGGCCTCATACACATCTGTGTCCAGGGGCCTGTAGTTGCATACTGTGGTCTTCATAAATGGGAGTGCAGAATAAACTGTTAGCACCTGAAAAATGTTCTGCATTCAAGTGCCAGCATTCCCACTTTCTTGTTAAAGTCTAACTGGTAGTAACAAAAACTTCAATTTCTCAACTGACCTCTAGGGCCTGGCTTCAAAAATCTAGATCACATGTGTCAAACACAAGGCCCGCGGGCCAAATGTGGCCCACCACATCATTTAATGTGGCCCTCGAGAGCTTAGGCATTATTGGCTTAAATTTTAAACCAATATTTTAAGACTTAAAATAATCTTACACCACATATTAAAGTGCATATTGACAATAAACTACATCTCCTGTCATGCATTTGGTCGTTACCCACAATGATAACGGTAGCTATGAGCAAGACAATTTTTTTAGAACTGATGGACTTCAGGTGAAATAAGGTGAAACAACAGTATATCTTTTGTGTTATGAGGCGGGTGTCAGTCGTAAAAGAGTTTAATCTACGTGGGCATTTTGACAGCAAACACGGAGCTAAGTATGCTAAATTTAGCCTACAAGAAAAACAAAGAATCGCTTCCGCTTCTGAAACCGAGGTGATGGATACTCTCACAAACACAAACCCTGAGTTTAATGAAATAATGAGTTAAATATTTGAAACTTGACTACATAATAAATACAGAAACCGTTATTTAACAATATCATAAGGTGTAGTTTAATTTATTTTGATTTTCATTGCATTTTGTTACATTCATGCTGTCAATCTGGCCCTTCGAGGGCAACCATGATGCTGATGTGGCCCTCAGTGAAAATGAGTCTGACACCCCTGATCTAGATTGACTAACTGCTGTATATCTCAGTGGTTTAAGCAGGTGGTTCATGTACAGAAGCTGCATCCCTCCTGCAGTGGTTGCAGGTTTGACTCTCGGCCTGAAGCGCTTTGCTATGTGCTTTCCCCCACTCTCTCTGTTCACTGTAAATAAAAGACTACAAGTACCATTAAAAAAAAAAAAAAAAAGTCCAACATTGCAGCAGAAGTAAACATACTTACACTCTGGGACAAAAAAAAAAGGTTTTGCTTTTTCTTGTTGGATTCATGATCCATGACACCTGTTAGAGGGGTTGATATTTTTTTTTCTGTGTCAGATCGGGTAAAACTATATGAGTCATATGACCATGTGATTGACAGCTAGCCATTGCCAGCTGTCATCATTTTAGCCATTTAGCACTGAGCATTTTATTGATTTATGAGCTGTGGAGGGAGTATGTTTCATTGTCCTCATGTGTTGTTCTCATTGTAGACTGTTGTAACTGGCTGCGGTTGCCCTGAATGGTCTGAGGAAGAAGTTTAGCTCATCAGCCTTGCTAACCAAGCATTAGCTACAGGCAGCGACCTCTTCTGAAGTTCGCTCCAAAAATTACATCCACAAAGGAATGTCTGCGGATGTCCACCGGTCCGCAGCTTGGCTTCAAAGAGCTGGGAGCCACGGTGAATAATTTCAGGTCATTCTAAGTGGAAGTATGGTGGAACCTGCAGTCAGCCATCCATTGACTCACAGGCTGACGGTGGTAGGCTTGCCTGATTACGTGTGTATACGGGCATAGATGACCAGTCACTGGCAGGTCCCAGCAGAGCTCTGCTAGTCCTTGATTCAGATGTCGTCTTAGGTAGGACGCTCAAAATTTGATGTTTAGAAAGATTTCATCACGATTAATTCAAAGTTATATTATTTATCATCTGGGGTTAGCTGAACTATTTATTTGATATCCTTTTGGGAGATCAATATAGTATTTTTAATTGAATTTGAACTATTATGGACACAAGCTAAGATGGCCAAAGTAAAACAGCTAGCTGTAATTGAACTAGGCGGGCATATTCCATGTGACTTCTCGGTGCAACATGGCGCTGCGGAGTACAAGGAAAAAGAATCAGAGTGATTCTGTGTAAAATGTGTGAGTGGCATCATCAGAGAGTTTGTCCTCTATAGAATCTATGACTAGCATTATTGTAAGTGTCGTGTACAACAGCTTTGCAGTTTGATGTTTCTCAGAGTCTGATGCTGCAATTTGGAGCATTCAGTTTCCAATGCTTAATAACTGTAACTGCCATTGGTTATCTGAATCATCTTACCAGAAATAAATGGTACAAGGGTGACATTAGCAGTGCTAAATGTGCAAGCAAGTAAGTAAGCAACTTGTGCTAAGTTGATGACAATAACACAGAACAAAATAATAATCTCAGTGGTTTTATTTCACATTATCATGTTTTGTACAGACTAAGCAAGCAGCTGCTTCCTAACATTGTAAGCCTTGCCACTACTTGAAAGCGATTTTTCTCAGTTTTTGTATTTCTCAGTTTAACTAGCTTGTAGTGATGGACCAGCACCGACATGTCTTCTTCTCTTTAGACCTAAGGAAGTAACAGTAAGGGAGATGGGAGGTATATTTCACAGTCCAAGAAGCTTGAAGGCATCTCTTAAATCTTCTGTCTCACAGGGCTGAGAGAGAAAGACGAAAAGGACATTATCAGTAGGGTAGCTAGAGAATTAGCTTGCTTCCACGAGAAGGACACGTTTTGAGATAAATGTTATACCTGCAGGATTCGGTTGAGTTTCCGTGCCAGGCGAACTGAATTTTGTTGCAGTCCATCCCAGGGTTTGAATTTACTTAGTTTCCGATCCACAAAGGTTTGATAGCAATAGAAGTAGTCTACAGAAAATTGACAAAGAATTATAATAAGGAAGGGTATTTAATAATAATTTTTATTTAATAAAATGAATGTGAATATATGTTGTTTTCATCCTAGACACAGATTTATGCTCCCACCTTTGTAACTCATGACTGTGATATGCACACCGGCTTTTTTCAGCAGTCTCAAACCCTCTCTTTCACGGCTGTCTTCCATGTCACAGAAATAAAGGCGAGCGACAAAGATCCTGAGGCGAAGATTGGGCGTCTGATAGAGGAATTGGGCCAGTCTGTAAGAGCAGTTGGCACAGGGAGACCAGGAGCAAAACCAGGTGATAGAGTAGCTGACCTTGCTCGCACCAGTAACGCCATACCCCCACAGGCCAGGGCACAAGGCTCCCAGGTAACGCAGGAACAACAGCTTTAGAGAAATGGAAGGACAGAAAAAAATAAAAGAGATATAATGATCATTCCTCTCCAGTGTTTCTGTCTTGTACACGAACAGACCGTCTCATCCCACCTTACTTACTTCTACATGGCAGCCATTCCGATTGCGTAGATGTCCAAAGTCAAAGGATAAGGAGTCTGGGCCCACTCGCCTTTTCACCACAAAGCAGAGGTATGTCTCATGCCGGCCCCTTGCCCAGCGCATGTTCTTATAATGATAGATGAACTTTTTTTTTGGCAGAAGTACACTAGGACAGATCAGAAAAGGTTTTCTTTTCATTAGCAAATGACATCTTACAGATTGGACAGTAAGCATAGCACGTACAGTTGTGACCACAGGTTTTGGCAGTGACACAAATTTAGCTTTTTTTTTTTTTCTCAAACTTTACTGCTTCAGTAATCTTAGATCTTGTTTTACACATGTTTACATACTATACTGGAGAACATTTATAAGCATTTCATACGTTTCAAAAGCTTTTACAGGCATCTGAGTGGCTTAAAGAGTTATTATTTACAGTGTTGACCCTTCTTCAAAGTTTCACAGATTTGCTCTGAATGCTGGATATCAGTTTGCCAAATCCTGTCTCACAGGCATCCATTCTTGCTGGTTTAGTGTCCTAAATTGATCACAATTTATAAATTTATGCTTGTACTTGTACAACTAATTTTTAAGGACTGGCCAAAGGTTGTTGATGAGTTTCCTTGCCACGGAAGCTTCAGTGCCATCAATGTCATCTCCAAGCAACTTTGTTACCACTTTTATGCATGGATTATCACTTAACTCCCCCTGCATCGCTGGGAGAATTTAGTCTTGGACAACATTTTAATACTCTTCTTTATTCATGGCAGTGTTTTTGAACAGAATTCTAAGTGAACTCACTCCCGTAGATAAGAAGGAACCCCAAACATGGATGGTCTTGGCATTTTTCACTGTTAGTGTGATACAGCATTCATGGTAGCAGTCACCTTTTATTCTGTGGAATTGATTTTTTTTTTTTTTTTATTTCCCAAAACACAAGAAAGGAGCGTCATGTGAGAAAATATCTTTCCACAGAACTTGCCCACTCTTTCTGTTTCCTGTAGGTTTCAGTCTCTCTTGGATATTTTTCTTGGATTGAAAGGGTTTCTTCCTGCCCTTCTTGGCACCAGGCCATTCAAAAGTCTTTGCCTAACAAGGAAATGGTCCTCTTACTAGTTGGACACTGTTTGACAGCCTGAAGCTTTCTCCAGCGCATTTGAGGCTCTTTCTTTTAGGTTCTTGATCTTGTAAATGGTTGTTTCAGGTATAATATTTCTAGTAGCAATCTTCTTGCATGTGAGGCACAGCAATGATGGCTGTACGCCTTTCTTTGGAGGTAATCTTTTCCAACGTCGGGATGTAAAATTCTTGACTGTCTTAATTTTGTATCAGTTTGCACTTATAGTGATTTGTAATAGTTAATAATTCACCCTGTGCTGATCCTTGGCTAACTGGAATTTTGTTAGTTGGACATGTTTGGGCAAGGGCAAAAAAACATTTAAAATTGTGTTTTAGTGAAATAAACTTTTATGCAAGTGATGCAATATATGTGAGTATATCTGCTGACTTTTCATCACAACCCCAGAAACACTTAACCATCCCACATAGTCTTAGCGGAATCTCTCAAGTGTGCAAATAAGGGATATAAATATCAAGTCCTACACAAGAGACCACAGACTGAAGCAACAAAAAATATTAAACACAAGATGTATCACTGCTAAAACCTTTGACCATGACTGTATACTTTAAAAATAGATTTTTTGCACTGGATTTATTTCCAAAAAACACTCCCAGAGAATAACAAATTATTGCCTTTAAACCAGCATCTTCTGTGTCAGACAATCGAGCAATTGTGTATTTAGTTATTTTTCTAACTGTAAAGTCCGTAAAACACTCACATTAAATATTCATTCTAACATTTTCCTGTTGAGACGAGTTACTGATTGATTCAACTTTTTATTCAAGAAGTTAGCACAAGAAATGCATGTAAAACTTGTGGTTTACCAAACGTGAAAGATGGACATTGAGACAGCAGCTAACATTCACTAAGAAACTTTTTCTCACTCTCAGTTTCACAACTTTTAGTGAAACCAAGACACTTTTCTTCAATTATTGATAATGAAACTTTGATTTTGCCCCACTGAATGAACTGATAATAGTAACGAAGTATTGTAATGAAGCAGAAGCATTTAAAATAACTTCCTGATTTTATTTTTTCCATTCGATAGTTTGCACGTGCTGAATGTACAAGTATTGAACATACATTAAAAAAAAAAAAAAAAAGTGCGACTTATAAATAGAAAGCATATTTTTTGCTCACCTGTCTAGCTTAGTAATCATTTCAAAAGACCCGCTTTGCTTTGTCACTCTTCAGGCGTGGGTATTAAATGGAGGTAAATGAGAAAGAGTGAAAGTGTGTGTGCGCATGTGTGTGTGTGAGTGTGTGTGTGTGTGTGTGTGTGTTGGGGGGTTAATTGGAGGGAACCGAGAACCTATACCTCTAAACATAAACATCCTGCATATAGCAAAGACAGTCGCTGGTTGGACAGAAAGATTTTTCAAAATACGTGGGGGGGGCATGATGGTTGGACAGCATTGCTTTGCTGCAAAACAAAGCTATAATTTGATTACTCAGTGGCCACTTGTTTTCTTTTTAAATGCTTCATGGTTTTTACTTGGTTTTGAAGAATGTGACGTTTGTTCATGTAATGATTTAAGTGAATTCATTCTTTTGGTAGTGTGTAATAGAGGAATTTTACTGGAGTGGCAGGTTACACAAAACAGATTTTTACTGAATAATCCGGATGACCACACTTGAGAGGAGTGCTTGACGTGATTTGTAGCCTTTGGAGTTTTTCAAAGACGTCAGTGAATGAAGCCAACTGGAGGGAATTTTCCATTCACTTCCTGGTCACTGGGCTCCTTCAGTTTTCCCATATCATTAACTAAAAACTTGCAGACACCTTCTCACCTTGATCCACACAGCGAGACTGCCACATACACCTCCTGCCATTCAACGTTTCCACCTAGCAGTTCCCTCACCTTCTGTTGCCCTCTGACACTGACATTCCCAGACTTTGGAAGCCCTGTCACTTACTCTGTCCTCTGATTTGGGTTTTCCCAAGTTGTGTCAGGCCAGGAGCAGACCTATAATCGTCCTCCCTCACCCTACGTGTCTGCTATTGACCGGCCGGCCAGCTGACCGACCACAATGTGTGTGTGTGAATCTCACTCGTTAGCCTTTGAGCCGTCAGATGGTGTCATCCGCCTGTGCCAGATCAGGATGTGTATTATTTTGCTCTCATCTTTCCTTTGCTCTGTCTGTTTTAGCTTTGGCCCAGTCGGCTCACTCAGTGGCACTGCATGCAGCCGTCCTGCTTTCCCATGACTCCCCTCACCCGCTCATGCACTCTGTGGTTTGGGGAATTCACCGTTTCCCAGGGTGACTGTTTTTGGAGCTCATTTATATGTGTGTGTGTGCATGTGTGTGTTGCTGTGTATGAGCGTGTCATTAACACAGTCTATATGTTATACATCATCTGGAACAAATGTATCTAATTTATCCCCCAATTGTGTGGTGCCCCAAAATTTAGAGTGATTCATATGTGTGTGTGAGTGTGTGTGTGTGAATGGTCTAAGCAACCTCACATCATGTTGCATTACTCTGACAGTGCACCAGGCTTCATGTCACTGCACATTTGATCTTCGTGTGCATGGATCTTTTCTCAACTTCAAGGAGCTGATCAAATGCCAAGCTATATGTAACCACTTCCCACTCAGCTCTCTGGGCTTGACCGCAGCTGGCCAAGGTCAAGTCTCAGTCACACATGAATGCTCACGTGCACTACAACCCTTCTCTTGCACTGTCTTTGTTTGTGTGTACAGTAGTCCGGGACGGCCAGACATGTGCATTTAACCCGTAGTCGGGGGGGGAGAAAGGGTTTAAGAAATGCCAAGTCATACTTTCCGAAACCCACCCGCCCACACCCTGCATGCGCGCACACACACACAACCATAACGTGCAGACGCATATGACCACAGTCACAAACAGACTTTCTTTCCAGTGTGTGAACTCACATCTGTTTCCTGACAACAATAATAGCTACAGATCGGGCGGGTAGAAGCTCTGCTTACAGGTGTCTGCAGTTTGGCGGTGATGAGGAAACAACCTGATGATGATTGAAAAGTGTCACAAGTAAAAAAATAGAACTTTTACAAGGTGAAAATGCTGTGACCACAAACGTACTTGCACATATTGCAACACTGTTGGGTTTCTAGGTGACTCAGCTTTTTTTTTAATTTGACTTAATTAAAGGATTTGAACTTATTTTCCGGCATGGCAGGCATGATCTTGCAGTTAACGAAGGAGGCTGTAGAGTATTTGTCCTCACGTCAGGTCTGATGTGCTTCCTTCTTACACACGTATACTTCGTACAAGCATCCTGTGGTGTTTATCTGTGGCGGATTGACGCTACACTGACATTGTCTGAGGTTTGGAGGAGGGTAACTTCACACTGGGGGAAGCATGAGGGCTGCTAACCATATTAAGGTTAGCCTCAGCCTGCGTGCATTTCCACACTTGAGTCACATAAACTGACAGTCACCTGCAGACCACACACATGCTTCAGTCAGAAACCCTACATGTTTTATGTTCTTTGCTACAATGTCAATGCAAGTCAAAATAAAAAAAACAACTTGATTTTAATCTATAGGATTTTGCTTAAAACTTTATAACAATGCAGTATTTTTTCTTTTGGATATTTTAAACATTAATTTTCATCATAAATCATTTATCCATGAACCTCAAATCTGCTTATTGGCTATACAAGTTACAAATCATGCCCTGAATTTACTATAGAAAGTAGTTAAAATAATAAAATAATTACCGACATTGGATAAGTCATTGCAAGAAACTCTCTTTTACCCTTAACTCCTGTGTTTTTAATCTCTTTGTTAATTATATCTCAACTACCTTCTAAAATATCACAAAGAAAACTACAAGGAGTGAGAAAACAGACAGGAACATCTGCTACTTTTTGCAGACTCATTGACCCACAAACTATCTGTGAAGGTGAAGTGCAATAGGCAAGGAGTGCAGAGATAAAAGCAGATAAATTCTGCATATTCACATTAACCACAGAGAACTTCCTATACAGTAACTGAACACCTACACATCTGTATGGTTTCACACACAAACGAATGGATTCATCACACACACACACACCAGTTCCTGTGTTTAAATGTTTGAGAAAAGAGCCACACAAATACAGTTTGAGAAACAAACTTTACAGAAATATTTTAATTCATCACACATGGTCAGAGGACTGCACATTTGAGGGATGATAATGTCATTTTTGCACTTTAAAAAGACAGAGCTGTAATTTCAAATGAAAGAGTGATAATAAATTGTAAAGGAACAGTCACCTAAAGAACAATAACTATAATGATATCAATGTGAGCACATTGCTGAGTGAAAGTGATTAACCTGGAGGACTCTAGAGGAGTTACCGATGCGTTACAGGAGAGCTGTTTGTTTTAGGATCAGTATTATTAATGCCTTTAAACTTTGACGTTTAAAGGCACTTAACTTTCAGCCATATATTGTATTAACTTAACATTTCATAAGTAACCTATAGCTTTGCATGATTTCAGACTCAAAGTGTTTCCTACATAAGCCATTAGTTCGCTCACAAATAAGAAGTAAAGAGAAACTGAAAACACAATTTTACTAAAATATGTGATTTTGATTTTCTCTATTTTTAATAAAAGAATCTTAATGAAAATAAGACAACAGTGTAAACCACAGAACTGGACGTATCTATCTTTCAGCACCACAGAGAGAATGTGATCCAGTCTGTTGACTGGATGTCAGTGTTTCTGTCTTTAACAGGTTGCATCAAGTTTGATCCCATTAAATATAGTTTGCTGCTGTGCTTGTCCAGTAGTTGGCGTGTAGACTCGGGAATTACATTGGAGCTGAACTGGAATATTTTCAGTCATTATTTTGTAGCTATCGATATAGTTATTGTTCTTGGAGAGCTCTTTGAACTTGCAGGCATAAGATACCATACACAGCAAATAAATACTTTAATAAATAACACAACATTCCATAAGTTATTAAATTAAACAAATATGACACTGAGTCAGTGGTGATGCAATGTTTGCACTCACTGTATGCCACCTTCACCTTTTTCAACTGCAACAAGTCCAATCATCACATACTCACAAATTCTTGTAAAAAACCTTAGTGAGAGGGTACCCCATAAAACCTCTCTCTGGAGTTTCTCTCTTCATCTCATCATCTTCTTCTTCATCATCAGTCCCCTCCCCCAGCTGCCGATAGCCCACTTTTTTGAAAAAGGCTTCCCCAACTTTGGATGGGTAGGGGATGTGTGCATACACTCTGTGTGCGCCGATCTGCCTCTCTCTCTTTTCCAGACTTTGGACCAGCAGTCGGCCCAGGCCCTCCCTGCGGTACCAGCAGCCTGTCACCAGCCTGCAGATCTTCCTGATGCCTGCTCGTGTCTCACTCTCTCGAAAGATGCAGCCCACGATCTCCCCCTCGCGGTCTGCCACCCACACCTGACCTGCTGCCTGCTGCCTCTCTGGGGTGATCGTCTCTGATGACTTCTCCTTGTCTTTGTCTTTGAATCCAATTCTGCGTCTTGGCTGAAGAAGAAACAATAAATTAATGGGCTGTAATATTAAGTCACTATTCTTAGAAAAACGATACATACATAGACTAACCTTTTTTGTCCCTGGTGTCTTTCCACTGATACTGGAATAAGGATTCTCCAGTGTCTCATCTTCCATCCCTCTGTAGCTGCTGCCCACATAGTCCCAATAGGGGCGGCTGCTGCCCAGCACCCCCACTGACCGTGGCATGGTGATCTTCAGAAACACAATAAGCAGGAAGACAGGAATAGCTAAAGCGAGGATAAAAGAGTGGACAAGGCAGCGAAGAAGTGACGAGAGAACAGCCAGTATGAAAAGGCAAAGCGGACGAGTCAGGATGTGGAGGATGAGACGGTTCTCTGTGCCCTCACAGCCCTCCTGAAAAGAAAGTGACACAAGTTATAAAAAAAAAAAAAAAAAAACATCTGTCTGAGTATTTCATGAACTTTACACTTAACATGACTAAAACTGCCAAACAAACCTTGATGAGTGCTTTCACCACCTCAATGTCGTCCTCCTTCATCCTCCGCATCACCACCTGGTCCACCTCCAGCCTCACCATGTTTGGTGTGTGTGCTCTAACAGCGGGCCTTCTTCGCCACCGTTTCCACAAACTTTAAGTCTTCAAATGCCAACATCCACTCCGTGTGAACAAGGAGCCTAAAATGTATTTTAGATAGAGAGCATGATAGGAGGAGGATGGGTGTGCTATGGAGTAGGATCAGTGAAATCACTGATTTACTTGATACTAATTTGGACATTTAACTCACAGTTTCACACTGGCATGCTGTAAGCATTTTATTTTATTTTTTTTTTTATCTTTACCCTTAAAAATATTTTGTAGCTGAAATGGGTTAATGTGATTCAAATGTTATTGCACAATATGCACACTGCAACATCACAACCACGTTGACCCCAAACAAAGACAGGAGGGGATAAGACGGGTTAGTACGTCACACCATTACTCTGCGTGTGCAACACACACACACACGCACGCACACACACACACACATACAGTCTCGTCTTCGCGTTTCATAGCTGTCATCAAAGGTGTAATCGAACAGAGAAAAGACCTGGTTCCAATCCATATATGGTTATTAAAAAGTGTAGTGGGCTGCCGCCTCGTATAAACCCTCTGTCCAGCCCTGAAGCCCAGATCCGCTTACCTTCTACACAGAGCAACTCAGATCAAGTTCAGAGACGGCAAATAATCGCTGTATGTGTTTCTGTTCATTCTGCAGTCCGTGTGGGTTATAATACTGTATGGCCACAATGTTGCTCCTTGCGGAAAGAGCGGCATTCTGAATAGAGTTCCTCTGTTTCGTGCTCCGTTACACGTTGTTATAGTGTCGCTGTACGTCATTTACGTACGTACAATCCGCACCGTGTAAATTCCACAGGAATACCCAACAGCGTCGACAGCGCATGAGCAAAAGTGGGGGAAGGGGGCGACTTAGATCTGACACCAAACTACAGGTATTAAAATAAACGTACTCATTATGCAGAATTTTTAAAGCTACATTAATTGGTTAATAATTACTAGTTAATGCGTCTGCCATTTTAATTTTGAGGTTTGTACATGTGTGAAGCAATATTATACCATTATTTATTAGTTTATTGTATGTCATGTGCTGGTTTTGATGCTGTTCTGCCTGGAGTTTTTTTTTTTTTTTTTACTGGTAATTCTGGCACTTTTAAACATTTGCTATGATGAGTACCCATAACGACAGAACGTTACATAGACGTTTACATATAGAAGCAGCAGACTGAGCTGTCTGAAGACTGACTAATGATGAGAAGGCGGCCTCAAATGCAGATGAGATGAAGAGCAGAGGTCAATGATGTAGGGCAGGAAAAAAAACAGAGCAAAAAGGAAGAGGTTTTTGACTAATTCTTCCTCCTTCAGGAATCATGGTGCACGTGATAACCTTGTAACACTGATGGGAGACAGTGGGCAGTGCTGTTTTATGAAGCATGGCTGCAGGAGCTTGCTCCAGAATCCTGCATTTCTCTTTTTCTGTCTTCTGAGTGTTCACCTGTGTTACCTGCTGATGCTGCATGTGATGTCATGAGCACAGGTGATGCGAGGTGACAAACACAACACTCCAATACTTTCCTGGAGATCTCTGGAGGTTTTAAACCTTATTTATATATTTGCCTACATAATGTGCACTGCAACAAAATAATTTCCCTAGTAGTATCTATAAACTATTATTGAATATTATTAGGAATAGCGTTACTAGACCAAATTTGCAACAGAACTACAGTTGTAACTAGTTGTTAAATATTTGGTAAAATATCAGAATTCGTAGGATAAGGTAAACTCAAGAGACTGTCACAAGAACTTAGGTTTCCTATTTTATAACTCACAAACATTTCTCATCTGTCTTCAACAATAAACACAAATTCAAAGGATGAAAGGTAATTAACAGATTTATTAATAATTAGTCGCTATTTATTATTACCATTGCCAGGAAAGTGGGTCATGTACAACATTTATTCACAAAATCATATATACTTAATAAACAAACTGCCAGTGACAGTATAATTTAATATATTTAGGAATATTCTGAGGTCCATGTACAGCCCATTTGAATGTATAACATTTCTAGAAAGTGGCACCATGGCATTACAAACACAAAACTCATCTAACTGCATGTTCTTTCTAAGTTCCAGGGGAACTCGCTGTCTAAAGTGCTAACAAACAGCCAACAAAGTGAGGCATTCAGTTCCTTACTAATGCAGTTCTCAGTTAGAGAACTATATCTCTTTGGAGTTAGATATAGTGCCATTACTGGTTTCTTCAGCTGATATTTGTACCTCTGTGCTTCCTGTGGCGTTGCATTCCTTCACAGACTTTTCCTTAGCTTCTGCTGTCAAACCTTCATATTTACCTTGACTGCTTTTCAAGATCTCCCCCTCCTCTTCCCTCTCCAGTCTGCCTTCTCTTAAGTTACTGGTGCTAACCTCAATTATTACAATTTCATCGCCATTTTCCAGCTGAAATATACCTTCCATGGCTCCTTCATCCTCATTAACTGTGCCACTTGCACTATTGCAACCTGCCCCCTCTTCTCCCATCATTCCCTCCTTCTCCTTCGATCAGTGCTATCATCTGCATACCCTCATCAGCTTCCTGCTCCAACTTGGCTTCACCTCCAAGTTCAAACACCACCTCCTGCCCATCAAGGGGTACCAAACTTTGGGTACTCGTGCAGGAAAGTTGCAAGCTGTCATCTTGCCCCTGGCTGAAGGTAGCACTGGATGAGCCACTGTCTTGTGCCTCAGTGTGAAAATGAAGGACATACGACTCTTCCTGGCTGCCCTCCCCCCCTGCTTGTCTCCCACTCAGTTTTTCTCCACCCCATTCATGCAAAAGTGACATCATCCCTCCTTTATCTCCCCTCTTTTGTCCTGCACCTTGTCCATCTGTATTGAACTGTAGCACAAGAGATTTTCCCTCTCCACCCATTTCTTCATCAACCGCCTCACCGGATGCATTCCTCTCAAATTGTAACACGTATGACTCCCCGGCCTGCTCCACATTCACCCCCTCCTTTCCTTGTTCTTCATTATCAAAACATAATACCAACTGTTTCCCCATCACAGTTTCCTCTCTCCTTATATGTTCCACAGAGGAATGAGGATTTTTCTCTGGAGTAGAAGATACTGGAGTAGTAACTGATATTGTGGTTATTGCGGTTGTTGGTGTAACCATGGAAACAGCTGGCACGAGTCCTGAAGTGTCCATTGTGGGGGCTACAGTGGATGACAGCGTTGGGACAACAGAGGAAGATGTTGACAGAGGACAGTGGGAGGCAGTGGTCAGAGAAGAAGGTGATGACACTACAGCAGTGTTAGCAGCAGTGACAGTCTGGGGGCCACCGGTCACATTACAGTTTGTAACTGGAACAGTTCCATCTGCAGTCTGACTAACAGCATCTGTTGCAGATTTCTGAAGAGCAGCTTTCGGTTTGCGTCCCCGTCGGCCCCGTGCTGTCCGCGTGCTTCTCCCTAATATGGGCTTGGTCAGCAGGGAGCTGGCTGAGATGCTGTGAGTTGGCGTGGCAACAGTGGTGTGCGCATTGTTATTATTGCTCGTAAATATGATCCTGGTTTGTTGTTGTTGCTGAGATACTGTTTGAAACTGGGGTATCTGAGCTTGCGTTTGGTTGAGGACAGGCTGGAATGCTTGGAGAGTCTGAAGTACAGGGAGGGACTGAGGCTCTGGAGCTGGTGGAGGGTTGTTTGCTGCAGGGAGGAGAATCAGGCTGGACTGGCTGCCATTACTGGAGGGACACTGCAGGAGGAGAAAATTTTGCGACTGGGACGGAGGTGGGGGTGGAGGTGGGGGAACTGGTGTAGGGGAGGACAGAGGAATAAGCTGCAGGCCGTTGGCGGTCTGAATCATAAAGTAGTTCTGAGAGGTGTTGGGGGGAATATTAAGTGCTGGCTGGGACACAATCAGACTGCCGTTGTTTCCTGAGGCTTTCAGGGTGATTGGGTTGAGTAGGGTTGTAGTGGTTGTAACTCCTCCCACACTTGCCTTTACAGGCACACCTTCTTTGCCTCCACCACCAGAGCAAGGAAGGGAAACACCACTGCCATGCGTACGGATGTGTCTCTGCAAATAGGAATGCATGACAAACTCCTTGGAGCAGTACGGGCATTTGTAGTCTTTGCTTGAAGAGTGGGTGCGAAGGTGGAGCTGAAGGTTGGAGGAGTGTGTAAAACTTTTATCGCAGTGTGAGCACTTAAAAGGTCTCTCACCAGAATGAGTACGTTCGTGCTGCTCTCAGAAAAAAAAAAAAAAAGAGAGAATAAGAAAGAGAAATTAATAAAACAAGTTATAAATTCCAAGAGTTCAGTGCGAAGAGGTATTACTGACCTGTTTAAGATTAGATGTCTGGGAGAAAGACTTGGAGCAGATGGAGCATGTATGCGGCCGCAGCCCAGAATGCATCTGACTGTGTCGACGCAGGCAACTGGTGTTTTTGAAAGACTTGCCACACTCTTTGCACACATACGGCCTCTCACCCGTGTGCTGTCGCAAGTGATACTGGTAGTGAGAACTCCATTTGAAAGTCAAAGGGCAGTGAGGGCACTGGAATGCCCGTACTCCTGTATGCACCTGATTACGGTATAAATGGAAAATTTCAATCACTTTAAAGCACATAAATACACCTATTGCAACACGTATCACCAACGCAGATGCAAGAAAACGGGATGTGCTACATTTAGTTGATAGTATTTTGTTTTTTAATACATTTGTCAATAGAATATATTTTGTTTCTGTTATATTATTTTATTTAATCTCACTGTGAATTAAATACAGTGCAACAGTAGCAGTCAGGATAGTCATTAATATCAGGCAAGAATTGCTTAGTATAGGTGTTGTTACAAATGTAGTCTAGGGCCTGCTTCACAAGAGCCCTAAATACAGTTTGTTTTTGCGTTTAACAACAAACTGTTGTTGTGACTCAGCCTGTGTAACGGAAAAGTGGGCCATACCCGCTGATGAATAGAAAGGAGTGATGATCTCTTGAAGCTCTTTCCACACTCAGTGCAACGATAAGGCCTTTCCCCAGTGTGATCCCTCATGTGATACTTCAGTCCTGATGAGCCTTTGAAGGCTTTTCCACACTCTGAACAGCGGTACGGCCTCTCTGAACATGGGCATAAATTGTAAATTGTGAAAAATACATAAAATCACAACAAATCCATATAAAATAGCTGGAAGATAGATAAAAAAAAACAACAACATCAAGATCATTGGCTGAATTACGCTGCATTTTGACACAGGAACTATGGTCTTCTTTACCCTTTGGAGAGGATATACTAATCATGTATTAAAACAAAAAAAATTAAAAAGGCAGTAAATTAAAGAGATAGAACTTCCATCTCTAATCGTTTCTTATACGGCAGAAATAATAATACCCAAAACCCATTAGAATGTGAAGCATTAACAACTTTTTTTTCAGTAAACACAGCTGACGTATACTTCCTTTTTGCTGTAACTGACCTGTGTGTAGCAGTGAGGACACAGTACAACAGTCAGGAGAGGAAAGGAATGAATCTGATAAAATCTCAGATTGTTTCACAGTATCTATGTTCTAAAGCACAAAGAAAAGCACTCACAACCCACATAAATATGCAACATTCAAAGATTTTGTCCTAATATAGCTCAAGTGCATTTTCTGCTATGATTGCTTTGTGGGCTCCGGTGTGACCGTCATGGTACTCCAGCAAAGGGACAGGAAAGAACGATTCATTTCAACTGACTTTCTTTGATGTGTCTTAGCCTCCAAGCATTGGACGTCAGTGGAAATGTAAATAACCAGTCTTTTGTAACTGAAACCATCTTTTAGAACCTTGAAAATAAGCCCTGGGTCATTTAAGTTCCAGGTGTTGTTGGCAAAAGTGCACAAAGAAATAAATTGTGATAACCACTCTGATACTGAATACAGCATTGCTCTATTAGCAGGAGAAAGGATTATTACTCTAAATGTAGTTCCTACTGCACCCCTGTAAATATGCAGCTGTGTCCTCTGTTGTCTTTGGAACTGTCTTTACCTCCAGCTGGAGTGCTCTTGCTGGATCCTGACTTTTTATGGGATTTGGTTGGTTTGATCGTTTGTTCCTCTTGCTCTTCACTAACAGCAATGATGTCGACATGGAGCTCCCTCTGGCCCTCCTGCTGCTTGTCGGCCTGGCTGGGAGAGGAAGGCAGGGGTAGGGACAGCGAAAGGGACGGAGGACATACGATCTCAGCCTCTGCCTCGGCCAGAAGGCGCTGCTCTGGGGTGTGGGAGTGTTGGTGGGTGAGGAGTGAGGAGAGAAGAGGGAAAGAGCGGTCACAGGCGGAGCAGCTGAACTGTGAGCGGGACTGCGATGAAAGAGAGTGCATCTGGAGAAAAAGAGTAGGAAAACAGAAGACCAAGTTTATTTCAAGATGGACACATGTTTGTCTTGATTTGCACTTAACAATGCTTGAACCATTTTAACAGTGTAAATAGAATATTAGCTATAAATGCCCTTCTCACCAGTGACATATGTCTATTGAGGCCTCCACTAGTCTTGAAGGTCTTATTGCAGTAGCCACATGACAGCCCTGCCCATGTGGTTCTGGCCTCTGGCTGAGTGGCCTCAGAGCTCTGAGTCACCTCTGTGAAGCTCTGCAGCAGGTCAAACTGGGCCTGGGTGGTGCCCACATTCTGAGGACAAACCGAAGGAAGTCAAGGAATGCAATATACATCAAAAACATAGGTCTTCAACCCAAACTCACTGACTTCACTGGATGTTTGAAAATCAGTTCAAATAATATCGGACAGGAGTAAAACATGATATACAGATCCTAAAATAACCAATTTAATGTATACAGTTTACCTTTTGTTTTTGTTAATTTCATTAATACTAATAACAATTGTGTGTTACTGCATTGCATGCTTTGACTGGGAGAAAGCAAGGAAGCGTGATAAAGTCTCCTTTCTTGATCATGTCTCCACAGCTCTAATTGGTTAGATATTTTTCTACCTTGAGTAAACACCATCAACACACACACTGCAAGACTTATCTGAACTGATTTGTGGTTGCTCTTTTTCTCTTCTCTGTTACTGTAGCATGTGAATGGTTCAGTTCTCACTTACTGTAGTACTGCCATCTGCTCCCTCCGCCAAACCAAGGAGCACCTCGGTTGAGTGTCCACCTTCAGCCACAGTGGTAGTCTCCACCACCTCCTCAAAGTCAGCCAGGAGGTGTCCCAGCTCCTACAAGTCCACCGCCAACCTCCATGCCTGTCCCGTGTCCTGCCTCCCCACTGGCAACGTGTTCCTCTGGAGCCATGTGGATGGCCTGGTGCTCCTCAAGATCTGTTCGTGTACTAAAGGTATTGCTGCAGCTGCCGCAGCTGTACAGCAGCACGCTGGCCCCAGTGCCAGTGCTCAGGTGAACCTCTGTCCCAATGGCCCTGGATGCGCACATGTCCTCCCCAGAAGGAGCGAGGGTGAGCTGGGGGAGAAGGCTTGGGTTCTGACCGGAGGAGGTGGTTGACAGAAACACTTCTTCCATCCCCACCCCGACTCCATCAGCTCCTTCTTGGCTCACAAATCCCACCATGTCTGTCAACATTGATGACGTTACTTCCTCTGTCCCAGCTACCACCTCCACTACCTCATTTCCTTTCCTTCCACCCTCTCCTCTCTTTCCCTCTTTCACTCCTGCATTGTTGGAGTGAGAGTTCTTGTGGAGGGCCAGGTTCGATGAATGCGTGAAGCTCCGACCACACTCACTGCAGATGTACGGCCTTTCACCTGTATGTATCCTCATGTGCTGCCTCAAGTTCGTAGACTGAGTGAAGGATTTGTTACACACTGAGCATGTGTAAGGCTTGAGACCAAGATGGACGTTCTTGTGTCGTCGCAGGCTGCTTGAGTTCTTGAAAGCCTTGGGGCAAATGTCACACGGGTATGGGCACTCTCCAGTGTGCTGGCGCAGATGATACTGGTAGTGAGAACTCCACTTGAAAGTCAGGGGACAATAGGGGCACAAGAAGGTTCGGACTCCAGTGTGGACACTCTGATGGACCTAAGGACAGACAGAGATGGTGAAATCTCTTCCTGTAAGCATTTGATTTTCTTTCACAAAATCTCTGTTTATTAAATGACTTGGCCTGATAACTCACCTGGAGGAGAGATGAGCGTTTAAAGGCTTTGCCACAGTCTTGGCATTTATAAGGCTTCTCTCCTGAGTGAGACCTGCAAAATAGAAAGTAGCTATTCAGGACAGCACAGTTAATTAAGGACAGTACTTTTACATGCAAAGTACAACCCATAAAGGCCCCTTTTCCCCCCCATTTTTTACACTAGTACCAAGCAAGAACGAAAAGAATCACTAATGAATTTCACCCTGTTAGTATGAATTTCAACTAAAATGCTCAACTAGAAAGTAATCTTTTTATTTTCTGTTAATGTATCTCTATATTAAATGAGATAATGTTGATTTTAGAATTCTTACCTTTTAAGGATTTAAACTGAAATACTGGGCTGATTAATAATAAAACAATAATAATAATCAGAAATAAAAACAAGTGATATATATTATCATGGCAATGCTCAGAAGTTTGTTTTTTTATGGTAATGTCATGATTTTTGGTTATGAATTTAAATAAATTGTGATCACTGATCTATTTTTTTTAACCATTTTTATTTCTAAAATACTATAAAGTTTTGTAGGAAGAGGTTTTATGGATCTGGCAATTTCATTTTCCAAAGATTAGAGGGTATAGTCATCTTTTCTGGTCATTTTTAGACATTTCTAAGTGGTTTTCTTAGTATTCATAACAATAACAGAATTATATTGTATCAAACAAAATTAAGAAATATATTTTGAAATAAATTTTGGCCATATTGTCCAGCCCTAATGCAGCCTTATAGATTAACTCTAGCTGGTTGCAGCTTCAGTAATGGCAAAATCTGTGGAAGATGACGATTTCAGAAGAAGCGAGCTTTGAGTTTATAAGTGCAACAGAGTTATTAGATTTTGAAGAAGAGGTTTAACATGGGTACCGTTGGTGGTAGAGCAAAGCAGAGGAGCCCTTGAAGGCCTTTGGGCAGAGGTTGCAGCGGTAGGGTCGCTCATTATTGTGGCTCCGCTGATGGTGGGTCAGCCTGGATGACCACCTGAAGCTCTTGCCACAATCTAGACACTGGAAGGGGTGATCTGTTTGCTCGGGCTGCTGAGCGCCACCTGACGCAGATGATGTCACCATGTCCAAGACCACCTCCTCTCCACCTTCCACTATCCCCTTGTCTCCCTCCCTGTCATCCTCGCCATCTTCTCCTGAGCCAAGAAGTGACGGGAAAGGAGAGAGGGCAGCAGTGGACTGAGGCGGCAGGAGTTCTGCTTGGACCACTAGGGCCACAGAGTTGGCCATTACCAGATCAGTCTGGTAACAAGTGAAGAACTTCCTTGGAAACAGGTGGGGATTAGTTTTGCTTCAGTATCATGGTTTGTCTTTCACCTTTCCTTTGGTCATATTTTCTTCTCCGTTTCTTAAAAAATCATTTCCTGTCAGCAGCTGGAAAAGTCAGCTGCCTTCCCGGGTAATGAGATGGAGGCAGATCTGACATCAAATGAAATGGAAAAAACACGGTGTTATAACTTGGCAACTCCTGGTAAGAATACCCTCTTTAAATTCCTCCCCCTCAGCCCCTCCCGCCCTCCTGTGTCTGGAGCTGGTCCTCCCTCCTGGGTCTTTCCTCAGGCCGTCAGACCGTGTACAGTACAGGGTCTCGGTCCGTCCCCGCAGTGCGGTGCTTCATTCCAATCCTCAGACAATGGACACAACCAAGTTACGCATTGTGTTACTGTTAAAAGAGTGTCCAAATGTGGCCGGCCAGCGCTGCAAGTGAGCAGATAACACAACATCATTTTTACAGTATCAACAAAAGCATTCAGTGGCCTACTTTGAAAGCTCACGAAACCGTCTTTAAGGCAGAATAACGTCGTTAAACTTGCTCGTCTAGAATATGTATGTAAGCTGGAGCATTACTCACCGCGAATCTTTAGCTCATCTTAAAGCTAAATTGTGGATGTTGTGATAAGAAACTTGGTACCGCAGTGCCAATCCACACAACCTTAACAATAAACACAGCGCAAACTAACAGCAGTCCTCCACCCGATGCCGCCTACTAAGAACGGACACGATGATTGGTTCTTTCGTTGTAAAGATGAGCTTCTGCTATTGGCCAGGGGCTTCGACAGGCAGCTCGAAGATTTTACTTTAAACCTTACAGAAATTATTGATACCACCAAAATTTCAAAGAAATACCCTGTTAGTGACTTATACGCGGAATGCACACGAGTTTGAAAACTAGTTAAAAAAAAAAAAGTTTTACTCCCAGTCACTATCTGTTTTGCTCTGGGCCGTTCGCTCAGACTTCTGGGTAATGTAGTCCACGTTTGTGCCCCAACTACTAGCTGTCACAATTTACATTGGGTGTTAGGCCACCAAAACGTAACATTTAAGCCAAAAAAAAAACAAAACAAAACTGCAATATTGTAAAAAAACAACGCCATTTCATGAATCATTATATTATTTTTAGAAAACACGTAATTAGAAATCACAAAAGCATTTTAAAAAACACGTTTTTAGGATATGTGTATAGGGTTGGTGCAATGTGAATTTTTCAGGTTGAAATGCCAATGTTTTATGGAGACGTCCAGAGCCAATTTTGAATATAAGTGTTATGTATGATGAGAAATGCGTAGTGAATAGTGAGTGAAGTGTATATTATAGTGTCTTTTTGTATATATTTTGATTTTGTATATATAATACATTTTTAATTAACATGTTTAATTGACATTTTAACTTTTTTCTATTTTGTTGAGAGAATGCAGGTGAAAATTAGCTACACAACTATAATCTGGTGCAGTACATCTCTGCCTCTTTTGAGCTTATTGTTGTCCTTGCACAGTCATATCAAATAAAACCTGAAATGTATGGAAGTACAACAAACGTTTTTTTTTCTTTTTCTGTTGATTAACCGTTTTTGTTTTTTTTTCTTTAACTTTTTCCAGGTTTACTTATCTGGTATATTGTGTTGTGAATTCTGTAGTTTTGTTTTGCCTAACATTTTTGTGTTTGTATCTCAATGCCATTGCAGCCCGTGGAGATAAAAGATATATTCAAACCTCATCGTGCACATTCTTTAGCATTTATTTCACCAAGGCACATATTTCACATTGAGGCCAATCAGTGTGTGTAGAGGAGGCATCTTGATGTTACAGAAATAATTTAAACGTGACGGTACAATAATAGCGAATAAGAATAAAAATTGTATAAAAGTACAAAAGGAAAGGAGACTTGCTCCACTGCAGCACAAAATAAATAGTTCCACCAAGTTACTTAAATAAATAGTCAATACTGTAACAAATACTAGAATAGGAATGAATAAAAATTATAGTGATACAGCTAGTAAGGTAATCTACACTATATTGTAGAAAACAGCATAATACACAAAAGGACAGTATACAACAATTTACATTCTTGTACATTTATGTACACCTGTACAGAAGATAGTGTCACAATACATAGTATTTTAAGGCTTTGGGTGTTTAACTAAAAATAACAAACTTTTCTAGCCCAAAGCGCATGTTCAAAATCAGCCATCTCACTCTTCCAAGAGGCTAATCCTAACAAGTTTGTGCAAAGAATCTAATCAGGACCATCAGTGCTCAGCAACAGGGCACATTCATATAACATTACCACAATGTTAAGTATGTCTCCTCATGCAGAACATGAGGAATCAGGATTGAAAACAGAAACTATAACTGTGGTACAAAAGAAGGCATTCACCTCTTTTTTGGTTACATTTATAAGCAGATGCAAAATATTAATAAGGCTTTGGTTGATAATTAATTATGTTGTTTTTTTTTTAATTTTGCATGGTTAGAGATAACATAAGAATCCTCTAAAATGTTTACTTTAAGGGCACTCTAAAAGAGAGATAGTAAAAACCTTGACTGTCCCAGATGCTACATCTACTGGAAGAATTATTGGCTGAATAAATATGCAAATGTGAAGTAAATTAAGTTAGTTAAAAAAGCAATAATCAGAGCTGCAGGATGAAGAAGTGCTACTGTTGTTTATCATTTTGTTTTTTTTTTTTTTTAGAATCAGTGAAACGAAAAAAAAAAAGACAGATTTCAAAGATTTTGGCATGTAAATTCACGTTAGTAAGGAAATTAAGGCAAGTTTGACTCATTACAACTTCAAATAAATAAAATTAAATAAATTACTAACCGTCAATAAATAAATAAATACATAAATAACAAGGTCATGAACAAGGCCGTTAGAAGAAAGACTGGGGAATCATGAGTGGCAGTTTGCCTTAACGGTATCTTAATGATTGTAACTTGCTGCAGCGTGCCACATCCTATCCTCATTGGCTCTCACGGACAGACACATTCTTCAACACACATATCATAGATGTTGACATTTGGGCCTCTTTAGGGATGCTATTGACTACAGTGCACACTGACATGGTCCTGTTGCCACTTTGACTGAGACAGAGCTCCATGCATCCCTGCTGGTTCTGCAGCCATTCATTTTATGGATCATCATTGCACAGCAGAAGCCTTAGGCTTGAGGCTGATGAATGCTCTATATGCCCAGTCACAGAACAGCTTGAAGTGTTGGAGAAGCTCATGGCTGGACTGCAGGACATCAAAATGATGCGGGAGGTGAGGGGGGAGGGAGGGAGTCGCTGGTGTCAGCCTTGGTGCTTCAACTCTCTGCATCTGTGAAAGAGAAAACCAACGGATTAGGAAAAAAAAAACTCAATTATTTATTTTATTTTAAAATGAGTAGCCTTAAAATAACATGGACCAGTTTAAGATTTAAGAATAAAAGCATTTGAGAATCAAGGGAGGAATCTCATTCCTTTACCTGACGGTGGAGCAGACTGATGAGAGATTTAATTTCTCGGATCATCTCCATGAGCTTGGGTACTGGGTTGTGCTTCTTCGAAACCTTATTCAGCCACTCAAAATGATGCTCATACAGCTTCAGGTCAGAGTGAAGCTTAGAGAGTGTGGGCTTCAGCTGAAAACAACACAGACATTTAGACTTAGCGTGGGTGTGGCAATAAGATGTAACCGGCACACAAACGGGCCACCCCCTCCTCTCCCTCCACACACACACACACATGCGTAGACAATCACACACCCAAATAGATTATCAGAGCATTACCTCAAGATTGTTAAGATCATTGGCCGATCTGTTGCTCATTTCCGGCAGAGACCCGAACCTGTGCGACTCCACCTCGGAGACAAGCGCATGCTCTTTCTGAAAGAGAAAATAAGATGCAGAGCAGCCTGTTAGCAGTTGGCATACATGCAATTTTACTCATCCTGAGAGAGGTCATGGCAACATGAGGAACGTATTAGTCTGGCACCTCCATGGCATCCCTGTTTTCTATGCTTAGGAACAGTAGCTCTTGCTGAAGGGAGTGTGGCTGATCAGGTCAGTGTGAGTTCACTCTCATTCAGGCTCCCCAAATGTCAACAATAAGAGCAAATGACCTGAACCCACAGGATGTTTTCTGCTGGGAGTGAGGATAACAACATATGCAGTGACTAAGAAAGCTCCAAGTGGGACAGACAACACAAGACTGTAGGGAAACTCCAGGGTCATAGCTATAAAAAGAGAGAATGACGCAGTGCTGCTATCCAATTTGAGCTGTGTTGTAAACTACATCTACATGTAGTCGTCCCTGTGACCAGCAGAGGGGGGTAAACTATCTGACTGCAAATTTATGGTGTTTTACTTTATTAAAGGGCAGCTGTGCTCATCAGTAAAAGAATTTAGCATTAAAGATGCAGCACTGATTCAGGGGGACAAATGGAGATGACTGATGTGCCATGCGTCATTTCCAATCAGTAGAGGAACATAACAACATTAAGGTGATGAGTGCTGAGAAATGTTTTGTATAAATGGTTAGAGTGTACTTAGTGCTTCCTTAACCTGCTGTGATGTGTTTTCCTTTCTTGACTGTTTTCAGTGAGTTGTTTTTGTGTTGATGTAGTGATGAATGTGCTGCATTGTCTCTCATGTCTCTCCATCGGTCTTTCGTAAGAGATGGCTTGTGTTTGGCGTCCAATGTTTTGTCTCAGCTTCTTTTGTCCCCCTCCATCCAGTTCTTCCCTCCCCTGTCCTCCTCTCCTCTCACTCCCTCTGCCTCACACCAGGTGCACAGGCACATGCTGCATCACATGCACATGTGCATGCATGCACACGCATGCACCACTGGCTTGTCATTCAGTTGGCCCTCTGATCTCTTCATCTCTTGTGGTTTTTGCTCAGTTTTCTCAGCCTTTAATTCTCCCTCTTGTCCTCTTTTTACTCCCTCTCTCCATCGCAGACCATGACCTCAGCCGACAGAACGTAGCATCCAGCCTTTTTCTTCCTGAATGCAAATACTGGAATGTGATAAATCTTTCTGATTTTTATCATGTCACTTTGCTGTGGCGACCGAAAGCAAAACACTAAACACCGCACCTATAGTACCACATCTATTTACAGAACCTTCAACGCACACAACCGCAGCCACAAAAATGCACACACGCATACTATATTTATTATGTGCATCGAGCCCACACTGCATGCATGTAAGCATACGACATGGGCACGTACATGTATGCCTACATGCATACACAGACGCACGCTTGCCCACGTGTGTCGTCTCACTGGAAATCTGGTCTGTTCACACAGACACACATTTCTTTCTCTTTAAAGCATCAGCTTCATTGCTTCTTTGCAGGGACTTTCCATGGATTCTCATTCTATTTATTTTTCCCAACTGTGTCCTCTCTTTAGTGGAATTCCACACAAAAAGGGAGAAAGATTTAAATAAATCTGCCGTGTTTCTGAATGCTTTGTAATGCTGGTCCCAAAACGCTTTGATGATACAGGCTTTTTCACATCTGGATTCTATGTTATACTGCTATCAGAGGGAATAACACTGTTTTAAAGCAAGATGGTCTGGCACACACACACACACACTTTTGAATAGTATCTACTGGGCAAGACTAGAGAGAGTATGTGGCTATTTTTGATTTTATCGTCTGAACAAAAGAGTTGAAAGATTTGCATAATGCAAAAATAGAATCTAGATCAGTGGTGTGTAACCAAAAGATCCAAAGATATGATCCCTCTTTATTTTCACCTGTTGAAACATAGTGTTGATAGGCAATCACCAGCTGGATCCAAAGCTTGGCAATGTCCTCAAATCTGATTTCCCTACCCACTTAACTGTTTCAAGCCAGAGAGAATAATTGATAAAAAAAAAAAAAACCCCAGCTAAACTCTGTTGACACTTACACAGCAGACAGGAGCATGATGGACTTTACAGTTTTCACAGGTGGGATGCTTAACAGTTTGCAGTTGCATGCACGTGTACATCGTTTACATCACACCTTCAGTGACTTCAGTGACTAGTCTTCCTGCAGTGCCTCAGGTAAGGTGATCAGGCACAGCAGGAGGTTGCTGAGTCAGACCTCCGTTCCTTGTGGATTTCAGTTTGGATTAAGAGTGAGATCACTCTACCAAATCTGCACAGAGGCGTTTGCTGTCCCGATCTAAGCGTACAGCCAGTTTGTGATTAATAAAAGCAGCTTAAGGCCCACGGAAGCCTTTTGCAAATAACCTGCTGTAGCCTAGTTCAGCCAAAACAGTGTGTTTGTGGCTCAGCCTGATGCAAAGCTGTGAATTACCTAAACTGAAAACTAACATTAGCATCCTAATCTGTTTAGTGAAAGATCAATCTGTGGCGCAGTGACCGGTGTCCTTTCCCCACACCGGGACCTCATTGACGTCTCCCCCAGTCGACAGGTTGTTTGGAAGGGTCGAGGCGACTTGTTCACTCACCAACAGTTCTTGGGCCAGCCTCAACAGGTTCCTGGTCTGATTGGTCAGTTTGTCCAAGTCACCGGCGCGCCGCTGCGGAACCGGAGACGCAGACGCGAACACGGGGAGCTGAGCCAATAGCAGCGAGAACAGGAGGGACGAGGAGGAGTCCAGCAGCACTGTAAGGGTAGAACAAAACGGAAGCAATTAGAGGAGAGGCGCTGTCACCCTGCCATAATGATAATGACCTCAGGCCACGGCTGTCAGCGCTGGGGGAAGATGTTGCACCATAACATAAACAATGGCTCCATACTTGGCAGATAAATCCAGAAGAGCTTCAAAGTCATGTTTTCACAGGCTGAACGCAAATCATTAAATCATTAAAAGGCGGGCTATGACACAGAATGCCTCCATCACTTCTTACCCATAAGCAAGGCAATGAATGCTGCTGATTGTCACACCTGCAACTCGATAGGTATGTGAGCTGCTGGGATAAATTATATAGAGCAAGCCAAGTCTAACAGTAAGCTCATTCATTCTTTTCTTTTCAAGTTCAAATACAAGGTAGACTAAAGTATTAAAAAGGAACCACAGTGGTGCTGAAATGCTGAAATGAAATGATAATTACAGGTGAACCGCATGAACCGTAGCCAAAATAATACCGCCGGAGCATCTGAACTCCGTGTTCCAGCGATACTGTTACAGCAAAGAATAAAGTTGTCCAAATCATGAGCCAGGTACCGAAGTCATATGAGAGCTGTCAGGATTTCACTTAATGAAGAAACCATTTAAATTGTCCTACATGAGCGCCCCCCCTCCAAAAAAAAAAAAAAAAAAAAAAAAAAAAAAAAATCAAATCAAACTTTTAATGACCACAAATGTAAAACACCACAGTTTAGAGATGAAGCTCACAAGATCATATCACTTCAAACAGATCTGCAATCACTTACATTTCATATTGGCTCGGGTCCAAGAGACAGGTAAACCAGCAGACTAGCGGAGAAAAATTAAATAAATAAATAGGGGGGGGAAAAAAAATTAATAAATAAATTGAACTCCGGAAATTGTCACGTGCTCCGGTTTCTTCTTCGCACTCTTCAGTCAGAGCGAGGAGGAAAGTTGTCAGGACAGAATGAATGGGTGCGCACGGTGATGAGAGACGCACGCAGAGAGACAGCACGAAAACAGAGGGAGTAAATAAAGTCAAAGTCTCAGTCTTTGGTAAAAGTTGGAGAGGAGCCCCTGTCGTCTTTATAGAGTGCAGAGAGGCACTTGGACAGTTTGGAGAAAGAGAGGCTACAGCAGTGCAGAGAGAGGGATGCGAGTGTGTAAGTCCAATTTTTGCGCGCAGTGAAGTGTTTAGGCTTGTTTAAAACTTCCTTTATAAAGAGTCGGGCCTATGACACATCGGCAGTGACTCACTTCATTCATAAAAAACACACAGACACACGCTCTCTCTCCCTCCTCTCTTTGGCTCGCTTTCCTCCTCCCCTCCCTGCTGCCTGTCTCCCTTTGCGAAACTTAAAAAAAAAAAATGTTCCGTTGTTTTTTTTTTTTTTTTTGTTTTTTTTTTCCCTCTCTCTCTTTCCTCTATCACTTTCTCCTGTCCTGTCCTGGTTCCTATCTCCAGCACTTCCTCCGTCGCATCCCGCTACCTGCGCCAATCAGTTCCATCTACCTCCTTTTATCTTTCCATCTCCAAATCTCTTCCCCCCTTCACTCTATCACAGCAGAAAAAAGCCCATTGTTTTCGTGTGTATCAGTATATCTCATGTGTCTTTTAGAGTCTATACACTCCAGTGTTACCTGTCCTTTGTACTTCTTCTGCTTGTATTGAAGTGAAAAAAGGTGTTCCTGCTTGTGTTTGAACATGTCACATTCCCTGTATTAAAGCTAATATGCTCGGCTAACACCTTTCCTCACCCTCCTTTTCTCACCCCTTGCTCCTTTTTTTTTAGAGCCCCTCCTGAGACAGCAGCCTGTTATTTCCACTGCCCCCCCCACCCACATCCTTCTTTTTTTCTTCTTCTTCTTCTCTCCCTCCTTAGGGTGAAGGAAAGAGTGAGAGACGGATAGGAGCAAGAGAGAGGTGTTGTCCAGGCCAGAAGGGGCCTCTGAAAGTGTTGCGTAGAAACGGTGAGCGGACACACACGCGTACACAGAACTTTAAAGTGGAGGGGTCCGAAAGTTTGATGGGGTCATAATACGGAGCCACACACACACATTACGTGCACGTTGGCGCACCTACATGCTGTGTGCCATAAAAACACGCTGCTACGTTACATCAAAACATGGCAAAGAAGCCTTCCTGATACATGCAGAGACATCACATGCTTGAAGTGCGGTGCCACTTGAAAATACTCCGTCAGGTGCAATACAGTTTGGCCAACCGGTGCAAGAGGTACGTGTCGTACTGCACAACAAATTGTACAGTATATCACAAAGGAGGCACACACACACACACATGCAGAAAAGGGAATGAGCAGGGTTAAGGGGGTGGGGCATTTCTGAGTCTGGGTGCGAGATTAGGAGACCCTCATTCACAGACATACACTCACGGTGTGGTTAGAAAATAATTAGTGGTGGGCTTTGAATGTGCGCACGCTCGCACCCTCACGCACATATACGGCGTTGTTGGTCCAGCGGTGGGCCTGCTCAGGCAAACAAACACCCTCCAGAAGACGAGGGCCTGGTGGCACTGAGTGGGTGGCGGGGTTGTTGCGGTGGAAAAGGGTCATGCTCTGTTTTCTTGGGTCAGCGGCAGAGAAGAAACGCTGGGAAAAGAGGAGAGCAGGAGAAGAAGGGGAGGAAGTAGATGAGTGTGGTTGGACGTAGGGAGATATTGACACACTCGCTCTTTTTAATTTCCCACATCAAAGGGACGTTTGAAGACACAGCTGGGGAGAGAAGAAAAGAAAGAGTGAAGTTAGTCACTCTCCCTCATTCCCTTATGATGGGGGTCTCCTGGGTGGTTCTGAAACACACGGTCTGATGTTAGGCCATCAACCAACACTGATCACTCACACACTCCAACAGAGGGTGGCTACCCTGTACGAGGGGGAGAGCGTGCACACGTGCCTGGATGTCAGCGTGCAAAATAAAAAGAGTTATGTGTCTTTGTTTAGACTTTTTTTGTGTGTGTGTGTGTGTGTGTGTGAGAACGAGCATACAGGGGCACATGTCTGTTGGAAAAGGGGGAATCCAGGGTTTGTGTAAATGGGTGTGCATTCAGTATATGTGTGTAATTATGGGTATGTGGTGTGGTGTCTGCTTAACGTGCATGAGCATCAGTGTTTGCGTGTGCGTCTGTGTGTGAGAGTGTGTTTGTGTGTGGCCTTCATATGCTACCCATTACATCACCAATCTGTGTAAACCACCATAGGAGGAGAAACAGAGTGAGACACTCAGACTACGACCTCAAAGACATCAGAGAGGAAGGGGAACCTGTGACAGGGCCTGCCAGCCTGCCTCCCTGCCAGACAAACTTTACTCACACAAGCTTCACTCAATTCGTTCAGGCTTTACACTAGGTTTCCTGTGCGCCATGGCGTATATTCACACTTTATTAAGCATGCTTCAAATCACTTGAAAGCCCTAACTCTCTTCACTCATCTTTTGCTGGCTTATTAATTCACAGAGTTGCTGAATTCACTGCCAGACTGGCTTGAAAAGCTGTGATTTAAGCAAAATCAGTTGTAATGTTGGTCGTTAGTTGTTAAACAGTTATGAGTTATGAGTTATGAGTGTTGTTCTACAGTTTCGGAAATCAGTTAGTTACTTGCTCTAAAAAAAAAAAAAACACCAGTCACTCTTAATTATTTACCCTGTTTCTTTTTCCTCCACCAAACCAGAGGAGAAAAGATTATTTCCTTCTTGTGTAACTCTAGCGAGATGGCAGAGCTTTTCCATTGTGGAAGGATTGATTTTAATTTGTTGGTGAAAGGATGAGAACAACATCAGAGTAAAAATGAGACTGGGGTCAATGGTATTATAAATGTCCGGGAGCTGAGACGAGTCCCCTTCAGCTGCACCTGCTGGTTAACGCTGTCGCACCGAGGGAAGATAGCATCCAAAATTGTCACAACACTACTTTTTTTTACTAAGTTACTTTTCTGTGTAGGTAACCGTGGACTCCGTGACCTAATAATGGCTTATTAACAGCTGTGATCTTGCACGTAACAAATGACTAATGTTCTATATTATCTGTGGGGTTTTTTTTTTTCTAACCATGAAATGTTGGAGAAGACAGACGTTGACCAAAAATATATTTTGTTTTGTTGGGAATTTTCGTTCACTGTTTGCTTTGGTGTGATCATGCTCGTAATGAGATTAGGAGAACAAATACCAAATCAGCTCATTTCAGTGTTTATTTTCCCATAAATGTTTATTGCTGCGGCTTAATTTCCACGTCCAGATGGATAATAGTCTTGTAGATTTTCAGGTTAAGTCCCTTGTTCTGCTTACCTCAGAGAGTCATATGCAAACAGGGAAAATGTTGGATGTGACGCAACGTTGCTCTAATGGTAAAAGGGATTATTGGAACGGCAGTAGTAATAAATTCATCATTTTTATGTTGCACCCTCATTTCCTTTAGGGAATTCCAGCAGGGCCTGAGTAAACAAACCTGGAGATTACGTTCAAAGGGAAAACCAAAAGGTCCGACCTATTACAGTTAATATTTGCTCTGCTATAACAGTACACTTCAAGTTTGCTCAGGGCCTTCTCAACATCCTCTCTTCTTTCTCTCTTTTCTGTCATTGCATCCCTCATTCATTTTCCCCAGCTCCCTCCCATGTGGCAGCGTATCTCATCTGGGGAACCATGACACCATGGTATCATGGTAACATTATCCTAACTCACTGCCCACCACTATTTCAGACACATACCCCTCCACCCCTCCGCCTGGGTCCCTCATACTTCAACCTACGTCAGAGAGCAAGTGAGTGTGTTAACATTTTCAGAGGGGTGGGGGTGGGGGGGGAACAGGAGAAATAAAGACTCACAGCAGGGGGTTGTAGTCATTGGGCAATAAAGTGACGTCTCTGACTCTCTCTTTCTCACAGTTAGAGATCAGAGTACTGCTGTCCTCTTTCAAATTAATATGTAAAGAAAAAAAAGAACCCTCTGTTTAAGCTTCTGCTCATCTGTCTTCCTCTTAAGAGTCTGTAATTCAGAAAACTCCCCGTGGAAGTGATTTGCAAATCATCTGTGCCAATTGCTCTCATTCTTTTCTTTTCAAGCAGCTCTCTCAAGACAGATATGGCTGTTGTGCATCTGTTGCCTTGCCTTTTTATTAGACCATTAAAGGAGGACATTAACCAGAATCATTATTGCAGGTTTTCTCCACTGGCACAGCTCCGTGCAAAGGGCAGGATGCAGGGATGAAAGGGAGTGCATGAGGCAAACGTCTCTCCTGGCAGAAACTGGGGGAGCAAAATGTTTAAATTAGCTCTCTATTAAGCACACATTTACAAGGCTCATTTTGTTTGGAAACCAAACTCTATGGTATGTGACAAAAAACAGTGTACAGTCATGTGAAAAGGAAAGCACACACTCTTTTAATTCGAAAGTTTTATGTATCGGGACTTAGTTAAAAAAAAAAAAATCATCTGGATCTCACCAGGTTTCAGAATTAGGTAAATACAACCTCAATGAAGAACAGCATATGGCATATTACACCCTGTCATTATTTGATGAACATAAACTAAGCCAAAATGCAGAAGCAGGAAGTGAAAAAAACAAAACAAAACAATGATTTTACAGCTTGTAGAACCACATTTGGCAGCAGTAACTTCACATAGTCATTTTCTGCATGCCATTATCACTCTCTCATATCATTGTGGAGGAACCTTTGCCCAGCTTTTTCAGTTAAAGTGCTTTACGTCATTAGAATTTGTAGGCATTTATTCATACGCGGCTCTCTTAAGGCGCCACCATATCATTTCAGTCAGGTTGAAGTCTGAGCTTCGACTGGACCATGGCAACACCTTGACTCTTTTCTTTTCTCGTCAGCCTGTTGTAGATTTGCCAGTGTACTTGGGATTAAGTACAGCAGTGTCCTGTTGGCGAAGCTTTAGCTATCAGACGACCCGACATTTGATTCTAGGATACGTTGGTGTGTAGAGGAGTATACCACTGGTGGACTCAATAACTGCAAGGAGTTCGAGTTCTGTGGCACCAAATGAATTGGAAATCATCATCGCTCTGCTTGACAGTTGTGATGAGGTGTTTGTGTGGACATCCTGTGTTTGGTTTTTACCAAAACATCTCCACTTTGGTCTTGTTTTTCCAAAGAGCATTGTTTCAAAAGCCTTGTGGTTTGCTCAGATGCAACTTTGCAAACCTAGGCCACGTTACCATATCCTTTTTAGAGGAAAGAGTTTCTCTCCTGGCAACCCTTTTAAATGAGTTATACTTGTTTGCCCTTGTTTTAAATCGCACTGTCATCAACTTTAACATTTAACATTCGAGCTGAGGTCTGTAAAGTCTGGGATGAATCTCTTGGGTTTTTGCAATTTATATGAGCATTGTGCTTGTGTTGTGTTACGTCTTGTTTCTTTGAGCAAAAAATACCTCAATCTGGGAAAACAAAAGTATATCCTGTGCTTAAAAGTAATTTGCTCTCCCACAACTGTCTGCTCATGCTCAACACCGCACACTTGCTCACCATGGTTCAGTGTCACAAGTGTCCCATGAAACCGATCGCTCGTCATCTATCGCTTTCCTGCTCAGTCAACCTAATAACAGTGCTATGTCTCACACTGTCCAACGGTCTGTCACTCCAAGTTCACTACAGGACAATTGGAAAACAAAATCTCTCGCTCTGCTGAGGACAGTGTTTTTGGAAACCAATTGATGACTCTAGTAGCGACTGGCTTTGGTTGACTGAGTGGGTTGAGCGTGAGGAGACATTTGTGAGCAAGTAAATTACAATGTTTCACACAGTATAGACTTTTGTTGCTCAGACTGAGGTATTCTTTGCTTGGAAAAAATCTTTTCATATTGTCTTGCGTGTTGACAGCCTTTCTTAATGTAGAATGATGAACTCTGCTTGGCCTTATGGCCTTATAACCTTTCCCTGAGTGATGGACAGTAACTGCTTCTATACACTGCATGATTTCTGCAGTCATATAAGATTATAACAAATCAGACATTGATTTGCATTTGCTTACTCTCGGGTACGATGTCAAGAATGGTATCCGCAGACTGTTGATGAGCCCTCCTTAGGCTACGACTGATTCGGAGAACCAGGTGGGTGTACAGTAGAAGTGCTTCATCAGGATACTGTAACAGTAAATGAACAACAGGTAGAAACAAACCGCTCTGTTGTAGTGTTTATGTGTGCCAAAAATGCTTTAAAAAGACATGGCAAAAGAGAGTAATGTGGAAGAGGCCAGCTTGGTATTCCTTATTTGTCTTTGGAATGGTGCTCTGTTCGCAGTAATATGTTATTTCAAGTTGACTTTTAGTCGACCTAAGTAGATGGATTTCTGACACTGTCAGAAAATTATATCAGGTAGTTTTTGGTCACAAGTCCAGTGTGGCAGCCGTTGTCCAACCGCTCATATTGTAGGACGTAGGACAGCTGATTTGGATGAAAGACCGAAAGATATTCCTACCATTCTTTCACAGCCGTGATCTTTCTTCTGCAGCATCCCAAAATCATGCAGTAGATAGGGACCCTAAGAAGAAAGTGATGTCTTTCCTACTTGGCATTGTGTTAACTCATACCTGAAAGCTCCAAGCAACAAACTGCTAAAACACGTTTGCTTTCATGGAGGTGGTCACACCTACTCAAGATCAATAATCGAGTACATTTGATCAGCTGCACCTGACTGTTACTTTCCCTCTTAATTCCTATGGAGGCAGTCAGGATGTTCTTGGTTATTCCACTTTATAAATACACTATATGTGTTTATCTGGGGCTGTATACAAAACAAATTGTAAGATCTGGTAAGATGTTCTTTTGATGTCCTGATATATCAAACTTTAGAAATGAAAAGAGGGTGTTCTTTCTTTTTCACAGGTTTGTACACTTGCAGTTGCAACTGTTTAGAGTCAGCTGAAACTGTCTCCCTCCCTCTGTGCTGCTCACCTGCTCAAGTTTCCCTCTCACCCTCACTGCTTCCAATCAGTTTTGCCAGTGAGGAAATCTCTAAACGTTGAAGCAACAGGTCACAGACAGAGTGCGAGAAGAAGGGTGGGGGGTAAGAAACCCACGTAAAAGGAACTTTTTACTGTGCAAACACACTTTCCATATACCCTGTATCCTCCTCCATCTCAGACTGGTGTTAATACACTGGAGAGCCCAGGACTGTCTCAGAGCTCAGGTTCTCCCTCCCGCTCCTTTCACCGTCGTTCTCAGTCGCCCTAAACATTCTTTCCTTCCCTGTCATTGCGTGTCCTGTCTGCATCCCCCCCTTCGGCTCATCTCTCCCTCCTCTCAAACAGCTTCCCCTCTTGCTTTCTATGTCATACATTCACTTTCTTACGTCCCAATCTCCCCTTCATTTCTCTGATGGTGAGCAGGAAGATCAAAGAAAACAGAACATGTTCAAGCAAAGCACGTGCATGCAAAAAGGGATTTATTTTTGTCACCTGTCTGCAAAATCTCTGTCCTAGTTATCTTGTGCATTAAAAAAAAACAGAAGTAAAATCAGGAGAGTGAAAGTGACTGTCCTATTTTTGGTGCATTCCTAGGCATGCACAGTAGTCACTCCAGAGACGTGTACGTTCTCCTGCTCTTTGTCAGTCTTGCACCATTTCTGCAGTGAGTTACTACATCTGTGTGTGTCTGTGAGTGATGTGCACTCTATCAGAGCTGACCACTACTTGCCGGCGCGCCGTATGTCTGCGTCAACCACATACTGAACTCGTTGTCGTGTTATTCTACGGAAGCAGTGAGCTGCTGACAAACACACGGGAAATAGGGAGGGGTATTAGTGAACGTGCAAGAGGGGCAGTCAGAAGGGGAAAGTGCGGGAAGACAAAAGGAAGACGGCTCGTGTGACGCCACAGGTTACCCAATGGAGTGACTTTTTCAGCGTGGCTTTCGGTTACATGAGGGGATGAGAGGATGGCCTTTTCCCTGCAGACTGACATGTAGACACCAGCACACAAATAAACACACAAAAGTACACAAATGCTTACGTCTGTTCGACAGCTCACCGTAGCATCTAAAGCCATTTATAACCCATTCATAACCCCTTTAACTTTACATGCTCTGGCTGGTTTAGCTGAATGCTGACGCACTTCAGGCCCCTTCATCACAGGCCATTCATTAAATTAACACTCATTACACGCTTCCAATCATAAATCAACCTCCCACAACAATGATAACAGATAACACAACCTATAACAGAGCACATGGGCAGCTCGTTCCACTGACCACTTCCTGTGCGTCAGCCATACAGTGTGTAAATTTTATCATAACTTAGAGCAAACACAGGAAAGGAAATTTCATATCCGTATGTCTCCGCTGTTTATGTTTTGAAATAGCACATGGACGGGCTATGGAACTGAGCACAGTGATTTGGAAGTAGAGGACTTTTGGAGATGTTTGGAAATTAAAAAGACTTCTCTTCACACATTTTGACTCCACGGGGAGGGAAGGTGGACCTCAAGTTCACTGAAATGTCAAATTTGGTTTGAAGTGACTCTGAGCTGAAGTGGTGCAAACAAGGGAAAGAAAACATTTCCTCCTTTTTGGAACTGACATCTTAACAGTTCCTCTGTATTTGTATGCCCCCTCTCACTCCCCCCCTTTTGTATCCTCTCGGGAAACAGAGAAAAAAAAACTAAATGTTTATGTAAACTGTGAACCATCTATCTCTCATACTTTTTGGGTAATCTTATATCTGGGACAGATAGAGAGGAAAATATGGAAGTAATGTTTTTGCATGCATTCTTCCGAACCACGATTATCATTATCTTCAGCTCACAAGTCTGATGACCATCTTTTCTTGTATATCTGTATGCCCTGTTGCCACCCAAATGTCTCTTGTTTTTTTTTTTTTTCTTGACCTGTGTTCATTGTGAAAACACACAAACGCTCTGTTTAGTATGCAACTTGAAAACTGTTAACGTTTGCGGCTTGTGACTAAAAGGAAAGATATGAAAGTTATTCTAATCTCTATTCTTGTTCCCAATGCTTAGATGCACTTCGACCCTCCACCGTTCTCAATTAGCTATAAACCAGTCTATCCGGAGACGTTTTAAATGCCTTACATGTCTGCTTGTATCAATAACATTCTGTGAGTTAAGGACTCAGAAATGAAAGCTATCCAGGATGCTCTATTTTTGGCACATAGTTCACACACATGACCCAAACACCCACGCCAGCTCTCTTTTTATGTCTCGCCTTTCTTATGTCTTCATGGCTCTTTATCCTCTCTTGGTTCATCAATCACACTGGATTACTGGAGGATGCACAAATGATTTCGTCTGGCCACAGCGCCTGCCTTCTATTAGAGACACCCCTGCATCTGGCTGGACCCCCAGCAGTGCCAGGAAACACGCCAGGAATGTAAGGAATTGGTCAGTTAGCGATAAGAAGGAAATTCCCTGCAAGAGACTGCGCTAAAAGCTTGGAAATAACAGAAGCCGAGACATTCACAGGGGAGAAATGAAAGGGATGACGACAAAGAGTGGGAAGGGATGGGATGGGACAGGAAGCCTGAACAGACGGAGGTCTAGGTTTGACTCTAAGATAATAACCAAAGTGACAGCAGCTATCCCAGGGAGCTGATGATGAGGATGGAGTCATGACACGTGAGAAAAGAAAGGGGAATAGGTTGGGTTGGGATGTGAGGATAGAGGTAGGTGTAATGGTCATGGGTAAAAGAGCTGGTGAATACCAGTAAAAGGTGGATTTAAGAAAACAAAGTGATGACCAGAAGAGAATGACTGAGCAAGGAGATAGCAAGTGAAAAGATGTACAGCAGACGATCACCCGGGTGTTGGGAAAGAGCGAGCAACAGCTGTGGGACAGGAAGAAGCTGAAGAGATACATTTAAAGGGAAACATTTTAAGGGAAAGATTAACCTCTTTAATCAGGCTCTGGCTGCCTGACAAAGGGTGGGAAGAGGAGGACGCACCTCTCGTAAGCAGTTTTCTGGCTGGTGATTCCTTAAAATTTGATTGACAGCACCTCTTTATGACTCACTAACTTGTTTTTTTTTCCCCCCCTGCGGTCTCCCTCAGTGTGCCATCTGCAGAACTTTTCAAGATCAGTTTAAACAGTGGGCACATCGTTGCCAAGCACTGATACAGATTAGCTTCCTCCTGTGACCAAATCTGAGTTTACATCACTGTCTACCAACAAGCATGGGCCCTTTTCATCTGGCTGCTGGCACTGACATTGGAATCAGGCAACTGGTAATTGTTTTGAGTTGCCAGATTGCAACAGGACGAATTGGATTACATGTCACCACAGTTCACCCTCCCCTCCCCCCACCCTCCGCGCACACACATAACTTTTTGTTTGCTCCAGATTACATCAGAGAAGAGGCTCCTTCGTATGTGAGTAAGCACATGCCTCACAGTCACAGTAGAGGCCTGATATGTTGGAGCTGAAAGGAGATAATGGGATACATAGAGGAGGGTAGGAGGCACAACAGTTCTTCCTATGCATGCTTTTCTATTCATCTCCAATGGAGAGATAAGAGAAGAACAGTTGATGGTGATCTAGTTTCTGTTTATGCAATCTGATGTGAGTGTGTGTAAGTGATTCTGCCTGCTCACCCCTTGTTCACGTCTGGCCTCAGCCCAGTCTTTTCTATTTTCAGATCATAAATAATGGACAACCAAGAAGGAAATGAAACATTATCCATATAAAACTCCCCAGGGTGTCTTATCTTGAATGACAGTGATTCATTCCTGTAATTTCATGACTACAGTGTAAACCTCAGCCAATTATAACAACAAAGTTGAGACAGATAAATAATAATTCCAGCTATAGTCTGTATTTCTTCTCCCAAAAGCTCGTTACAGATTAATCTTCAAAGTGAAAGGCATTCACGCATGTCAAAGTGAGACGTTTCCTGGGTCAGGTCAGCACGGGGAAGCTTGATGAATAAACAGTTCAGAACTATGAGATGAGGGCCAAGGCATTAGGGCTATTTTGCACTTAACAGCACGCTTCTTCAGAAGAGTTTGGGGTCAGTACTCGATCAAGTGAATGTGGAGAGTTCTGCCTCTTTCTTGCATATTTTGGTCAAAACCTCATATAACGACCCGGTGCGGTTCCTTGGCTTTTTAACCCATCTGAAACAGCTGACAGAAGGCACATAGGTGGGTGTGTGAGCTTTGAGTTGAGTTCCTGAAAGGCAGGCGGACAAGTAGGAGTTTTTTTGGTAACTCCATTAAAAAGGACCCCTGGGAAGTTTGGACAACAGACAGCTGAGGTGGAGCCTGGGGCAGCCAAGCAGGAGGGAGAGTGTTTTCCTTCACTGCTGGGGCTTATATATATGGCTGCGGGGCTGTCTCTCAGACCCTCAGCTGAGTGTGACGGGGGTTCACTCAGGGGTGTCGGGACAGAGCACAGATGACCTGTGGAACCCTCCTGTCATGCTCCAGGTAGTGATGCTTTTGAGGTGCGGTCCCCTGCTACCCTTCACCTCTAATGTGCCAAATTAGTGAAAGGCAGAAACCCAGAGAGTATCCCTGACACTAATATGGAAAAAAGCATGTTTGGAGTGAATATAAGGGCAAATATTATTCTTCCTGAGCGTAACCACGGCGAGCACCTCTGACCTGGCAGTGAAAGTGCTGAAACAAAAAGCCCAAAGACTTTTTCTGCTCCATCAAAGGAGAGCTACATAAAATAAACATAGCCATCAGATTACCACGCTGAACACGGGGCCACGTTAGCCCGTGCCGGCCGCCCTGCTGCACAACCCCATAGCTCTATGGGAGTTAAGTGTGGGGTCCGCTCAGTCAACACCATGACGCAAAATGGAACAAGCCTCTGACAGAAGCCCCAGCCTGATGGAATAAGGCCCCTGCCCACAGGCCCACAGGCCCCCCGGCCCGAGAGAAACATACTGAGCGAGAACAGAGGGGAAGACGAGGAAAAGAGGGAAAAGGTAAATGAGGAAAAGAGGAAAAGACCACCCGTTCCAAATTGGTACCACAGGTCCTGTCCAAAAATTGAACAGCACACACAAATATGCGCTGCTGCCTCAGAGAACCAGAAGCAGCAGGTCAGGACAGACAGCCGCCAGTGGACAGAAGGCCGGGGCAGGGCAGGGCAGGGTAACGTACGGTGGTTGGTGGTGGTGGTTGCTGCAGCCAGTGAGACTGTGAGGCTCAGCTGGCTGGCCCTACTAAAAGTGGACAGCCTCAGCTTGGTGGATCTCACCTCACAGGGCTTCTTTTATATTTCTGTGTGTGCTTCAGTGCAATTGTGTGTTAGTGCAAGCACGAGTGCACCAAAATAAAGGAAAAAAAAAAGGCAGTAAAAGTTAAGTGTTTGTGTGTACGTTTCATGTTTGTGTGACGTAACCACAGGAAAAACAGATCTGACCCTTGAGGGATATCGTGACTTTTCTCCCGGCCTTTTAGTCACCTTATTTAGGCTCCACTGTCCATTTCATCCACAAGCCTCCTCATTTCCACCCTCTGCTACCGTCTGTCTGTGTGACGGATTTCCCTCCCAGCACCTCTGACCTTCTCTTCAGTCATCTCGAACCTCACGCAGAGTGCTACACCCCCAGTCTGCCTTTTTGTCTGTCTGTGACCTAAGAGAGATTTCCCTGCTTCCTCGTTTCCTTTCTGGCCCTTAACACGAGACTCAGCCTGGAGCTGTGCAAAATATTCCACCCTCACTTTGTTTAAGTCCAGTGCTGACTCTTTGGTGAATGTGTCTCATGCAGTCAGGTTCCTAAATGTTTTCAGTCTGAGACCCAAATGAGAAACCACATTCCACACGTATTAATTTGGACTTGACTTGCTCACACTTTCTCCTCTGATTCGGGTCTCATCACACGCTGCCCCTTTTTCACCTGACGTATGACTCAGAAAAACCTCCTTATACTGCGGGCGTTAAGATGACGCAGTGCTCAGGTAAAGTGTTACCAGACACCAAAAGATACCAAGACCCAGCCAGGTTGTAGCAGTTAGTACTTAAGTGGTTCCTGAAAATGACTCCTGTGTGTACAATACGAACACAATCACTGTGGTCCACTGGGCCTCACACCAGCAGCATTGCATTACCGTGCTTGCCTCCCTACTGTTCTCCTTTTCTTTTCATCCTTCCCTCTTTTCTCTTCTGACTCAGCTGTTTTGAAGGAAACTCCGTCTCTTTGAAGAAGGGAAGAATCTTTCATTACTCGACAGCAGGGAGAAAGAAGGAGATGATAGGGGCTGAATAACTGCACCATTGTCTTTCCTCCCTCCCTCCCTCCACCAATGATAATTGTGTTGAGCTAATTACAGAGAGCTGCTACAACAGGTGTGGAACTCTGCACCTGGGCGAAAAAGTCTGCTCAGTGCATTTGTGTGTTTGTGTAAGAGAGAGAGCGAGACTATACAAATCTGGGTGAAAGTGTGTATGTCATTTTGTCTGTGTCAGTGATTTAGATCACAGAAAACTGACTGTGTCACATGCTTACTAATCCTTCCATGTAACTTAGTAGTACTCAGACAGTGGTCACCGCATTGTATCACAGACTACTGTAATATCACACAATCATGGCATGGTATACCCATCTGAGTCCAATCTGTGTTTAATTATAAAGCTACAGACTACATCTGTATGGCATTACTGGAAAGATGAAATTAGCACACAAACACGGTCTCACTCTCACTCATACACCACATTGAATTTTAAATGAGAGTGATTACAATCACCTAATTGATAAATGTAACCGCAGAGAGCCTATTCTCATGATTCATAATCTATAACCAGTCTTTCTTAGTAGCATGTTTTTTGATGTCAGCACTCTAAAAAAAATTGGAGAGACAGAACTGGAGGCAACAGGGATGATGTAAGCAGGGGTCTCTCACGGGATTGTTTTTTTTTTTTTTTTTTTTTTTTGTGAGCTCTTTACCGTAAAGGAACTCAACTGAGAAGGCTGACCGGAAGAAAGGAAACCATTTGGCTGCACACCAAGGAGGTGCATGATAACTTCGGTTTTCTGAGACGTCATAGAGCTTCTCTATCAAAACAAATAAAGTGATGAATTGTTTTTTGAAGACATCTGGCAGACTAGACAGTAAAATTGAGTAAATCTGACAAACTCTGACAAATATGTTCAGGTTATTCACTCCTTATGACGACATCACCAGTCGTCTGCTCATGACAAATGCATGGCACATTACACTAAATGAAGTGGAACTTTTATTGGTTTAAAGTATTTTGCCACGTAAATGAAAGTGGAAACCCCACTAATCAGTGTGTCATATCAAACAGAGGGAAATTAAACACCCCCCTCCCTCCCCCTTGCTTTTATGTGACCAGATTTGGCCTTTACAACAGCTTACTTGAGTAAAAGTAAGCTTTGTGTGTGAACATCACAGTTCTTTTATTTGCCTGAGTCATGAATCTGAGTAAAATACCCCTATAATTATGGGAAATAGGAGTGTCTTTTGGGGGTAAATGATAATGCAGTTGTATCAACCCCTTAGTCAAGTGTTCTACCTGCAGACTCATCATTTAACGTCAGAGGTGAATGAGTCCTGCATCGCCACCTTGTGGAATGTTTGTTTGGTGTGGTAGCTGAGGAGCGTGCCAAGCCCCAGGGGCCCTGCTGTGGGAAACAAGCCTGTCAAAGACCATACGGAAACTCTTAGTCTTTTAGACTCAAATTCAGCATTTTATTAAAAACAAGTAGTTTGAAAGCATACATGGAATCCAAGTAAAAGAGTCATGTAAAGTATAACACTACGTGGCCCAACAGAAATGGGATTTTTACTCCTTTGCTTTAAAAGAAAGTCCTATAAAAATGAAACAAAGTCAGCACAAGTGTATAACTTGAAAATATCTAAATGAGTAAGTGAAATGATATGAAGATGTCATTAAAAAAAAAAAAAAAAAAAAAAAAACAGCCACGCAATCAAATGCAGAAAACACGTCCAGTTTGCTTTTCTCTGGTGTGCAGTTTCTTGTTCCTGGAGATATGTTTTTTCTTTTTTCTTTTTTTTTTCTTTTTTTTTTTTAACTTCTCTGAGACATCCACAGAGACAAATATGGGCTTCTTTAAAGCCGAGTTCTCTGATTGGCAGGGAGCTCATCCTGGTCAAGTCCCCACAAGAAGGTGCGGAGACGTGTAACTTCCTTTTGGAGCTCAGGGCTGGGGATTGGCTGGGAGAGGTCAAGGCGTGGAGTCTCATTTGGCAGGATAAGAGGAGGGTGATCCAGAAAGCTCTCAAATATGTCTGAAGATGAAAAAAGAATTAGAAACGACAGGCTTGGCATTGAGTCTTTTAATTATGACCTTTGTTAGTTTCATTTATTTATTACCTCCACTCAGCTCTGTGCCAGGTGGAGGGGCCCAGGACGCGGGTGGAGCTCTGGTTGGTCCCAGCTTGTAACGCGTAAGCAAATGGTGCAACTGGGAAGCACTTAACAAGGCATGGTCCTCCAGTAAACTGCTCCAGGATGACTAAAATAAGAGAAATTATGCTTATTTGCATGTTAGTGATTTTATTGTGGTTGTCTACTTGAAGAAGTTTAAATGCTTCAGCGTTCAAAACACACACACACACACATCAGATTGCATAAACAGTTCCTCATACTGTAAACTGAGCTAACACCCGTTGACACCCTTTGTCTGAAATGTTCAATTTTAGCTACTTTCTCCTTTCCGAAAGCCCCAGTCTGCTCAATTTGGTCAAAAATAGATGAGTTCAAAACAGTTGTTCATTCTGTCCGAGGTGTGCCAAACACCAAATTTATTTTGCTGTGTTGTCATCACGCAAAGGAGAAAAAGTCTGGACTATAAGCAAAGCATTGAGGCAATGCAGGAGCAATGACTTTAGAGATAGAAAATAACTACCCCCTCCCTCTCTGCTGTGCTTCAGCCATGCCTCCTAAAGTCCCCCTCTGCAGAGGAAACCGTCATATACACACAGGCTGCTGAGCAGCTGTTGGAGAGGCTACAGTCTCCTCCTGGCTCTTACTGATGCCTTCTTCTGAGGCATGGTGGATTTTTGTAAACCATATTGAAGTGCACTCTTCATTCAGCTTTCCAAGTTCTGCTTAAATAGAGACAATGCTGGCTAATATTCTTGCAGGGTGGAAGGGAAATGCTGCACATGACGCTTTGCTTACCTGGATTAGTCGCGTTTTGGGAATACACAAGAAGTTGACTGTGACTGACAGTTTCTTCATAAACTCAGAGGCTATGTCTCCTAACCCTGCCCCCTGAAGCCAGTCCAGAACCAGGTCCAGGTTCGTACGGATCTGGACTGCTCTGGACCATGAAAACAGTTCATCTGGAAAAAGAGGAAGTGGAACAGAAAGATGCAGATAGCTTATTTACAGAAGGGAGGACCTTTATCATCTGACAACCTCATTCTTTTATATTAAAAAAAATTAAATCTACACACTTTACAGATATGTTTGTCAATTATTACCATTATATGAACTTATGAACTCAAATCAAAAAGGAACACAGGACTGCTTTTTCCCATGCCATCTGACCTCTCTCTAGTAAAGTATTGAGCAGGGAAGTGTTGGTGAAGAAAAAGAGGTAGCCGAAAGTTTGGGAGGTGAGTGGTGGAGATAGGCAGGCCTCTCGGGACAGCATCAGGGAGCAGCGATACACTTCCACCAGTCCTGCAACTTTGGGAGGCAGCGCAGACACATCATCCACTTCTCCTTCTCCTCCTCTTTTCTCTTCTCCCTCTGCACCCCGAGCTCCATCCTTTTCTTTCTCCTTCTCCTCACTGGAAAATGGGTTGGTGTCCAGCAGAGCTGGAAGAAGGGAGTACAGGGTCTTTGTGGACAGACAAGATGGGAACTTTAGTTAATTTGTCTATTAAATGAATTCAATGCAGAATGAGGGAAATTAAAAGGGCAGTTTAGACTATGATAAATCTGAAGGCTTTTCCATCATTACGAAGTTTTTCAGGCATTAGTGCTCTGGAGAAGATGAATCTACTGACTTTGTCAGTGTGATGGCTTTTCTCCATCATCATGTATCACATTGAAGTGAACTAATTTCAGTACTGGAGACCTTTTAGTTGTACTTTAATTACTTTAATGCTGGAATGCAAGTATAAGAAAGCTTACATGCTGAGTTTATGAGGAAGCCAAACCCAAGTCACACACTGTACAGTATGCTGATTGCATCAGTTTGATAGCATTATCAGAGGGAATTTTTTGAGCTTTTAGCGCTGCCAAAGCCCAAGACAAACCTACGGTGGATGCCAACACTGATGCGCTATAAAACCAGAAACTACTGCTGACAAATAAATAGTACAATATAGGTAATTAAAAAAAAAAAAAAAGTGAAACCCATTTCTAAGATACATTAATGATCTTTTTTTTTTTTTTTTAAAAGAACATTAAATGATTTACAGTTAGGGTTAGATCTAAATTTACACAGAGTTCACCCTGCACAGGTCAACAGGCCAACACAGCTACGTGACACGGACAGCCATGCTTTCACACACTCACACCAGCAGACACCCTTCAAGCTGACATGCATGCTTTTGGCCTGTGTAAGGAAGAAATGGTGGTTTGTCGCACCGCCAAGCAAAGCTCACATGTAGCGCAAGTATTTGAAGTGAATGTTTTTCAGATTGCAGTAGTGTGGTCGTTCAGTTCAGTTAGAAAGTACTTTGAACGGGTCATTTAGGTAAATGAGAATTCTGACATTCATTGCCTCATGGCACATTCTCCAACCACAAATCATAATACTGACTGCTTGAAGTGAGTAATTTCCACAGGATATGCATAAATGTATTTTGCCCGAAGAGATCTGGGATAGGTTCCAGAGGTTCCCCTGTGACCTTGAATAGGAAGAAGGCAGTATCGCTAATGGAGGGATCGATGCATATGTGTTATGAGGGAGGATGTGTTCTAAAGTGATTAAAAACATAGTTTTAGTTTGTTCATTGTACAGCGTCACTGCTTCAGATAGAAAATACAGGAGAAAAACAGTATAGAGATTAACGGGCACTTAGAAGTCACAACACTTGGAAGTCAGAATCTGTAAAATTTATTTCAAATAGATTCAACATTCTTTAAAAGTCAGGCCCCCGCGAGATGGAAGAGGGGGAAATGATCTTGGTTGCTGTCTGGAGTCTATTGTATTTGAGAAGGTGAAGGACGTTTAAGCAGGACAGTGCTCCATCACATGCATCCAAGTACTCCACTGCTTGGCTACCAACAAAGCCTGCAGGATGAGAAATACTGACCCGGCCTCCTTCCTCACCTGACTTTATTCCCAACTAGACCTTGTGGGCCCTTCTTAAGTTTGAGGTTTGCAGCGAGGGATGGCAAGTCAAAACATCTGTTTGAACTCATTTGGGAGGCTTTGGGTGCTTTTTTTTTTTTTCCAGAAAAGTAGTGATCATACCAAAAAACTGACTCATGACAATGATTGAAAAGAAGAACGGCGCTGAAAGTTTTTGGATAATCAATGATGATACCTGTCATTTTGGATTTCTTGTTTGACTAAGCATTGATAAGTGAGTTGGCAAACCCTCATTCAATTAAATGTGACTTGGCACATGAAAAAGTAAAGAGCGCTGTTAAAGCAGGGTTTACTGTTTGCTCACCTTGGTGAGGTGATACACACACTGCTGGAAGGTGTGCATTATGACATCATCCAGCTGCGCCAGAGCTTCTGAACAGGTGTCCATGTCAGCCGTCAAAACTGGATCCCCGGGTGCTTCCAAGAAACAAGCAGTGAGATCAAAGATTCAGCTGAGATGGCTCAAGTCCTGTAAATATTTATAGCTGTCAAACTCTTTGAGCCAGGAATTTCTGCTCTTTTCGAATTTCTCTAACCTTCAAATTCCCACTCTTTTTCCATGGTTTCAACTTTAACTTGGAAAAAGTTCAGGAGCTCTGTGGCATTTGACATCCAGAACATGAGGGGTCGCAGGTCCGATGACAGCTTCTGGACATTCGGCGGGCTTATCTCCCCTTCTTGCTCTGTCGAACTGCACCAAACATTTATGTAATTCCAATAGTTATGTTATTGTGAACATTTTTCTGTGAGTGTATTTTTGTGCTTCAAAGAAAAACACTATACTGGGGCTAAAAATAGATGAAGTTGTTATTATCAACTCCATTTGAATTTTTTTTTTTTAAACATAACTTTCTTACAATGCTTTCATCATACCACAAAAATTTCCCAAAGACATAATAACAGCAGAAGCACAAATGTATCATGAATAACTCAACAGGAGATCTCTCAACAAGCGTAACATTAACAGAGGAAACATTACATCGAACAAAAAATGTCTTACTTTTGCGTGGGATGCTTATCCCCAAATTCCTTAATGTTATCCTGTGAAAAGAATTGGAGACAGAAGAGAGGAGACACATCTCAGTGTGGGGGCGGAGGAGGGGGAAGCAGAGTCTCGCCCTACAGCCAGAACAATTACCGCACATTTTCCAGCTGGAGGGAAGTGACATCAGCTCATCCTCGCTCCTGTTCACAACCCAGCAGGCCACAACGAAGGGCATATGTCTGTCTGCTGGTTTTTCTGTCTGACTGAATGTGGTAATCTCTCTCTGCCTACCTGATGTTTTTCTGCCAAATTTGTTTAACTGTGGTCAGGGCCATAGTGCCCTGAAATACTATCCTAAAACAGTTCATTTGTTCCACAAGCTGAGACATGTTTTAGAAGTGCTATAGATATAGATATAATATATCTTATTTGATACCCTTATCTGTTGTTTTTCCAAGCTCTGCAGCAGCATGTTTTTTTGTTTTTTTTTTGATGGGCTGTCTGTCCATCACTTTTATTCAAAATTGTATTAACATCATTCACATGCATTGAGTTGACATTTGGTTCAGATGTGCAATATTTGGTACCCTGAGGATTAATCCTAGTGGTCCCCTGATTTTTCCTACAGCACCACCACCAGGGCAAAGTTCAAAGTTATCCCAATACTTTACAGAATAAATCCGATTTTTAATCAGCATCAATAGTACTTAAGCAAAAGTAAAACTATGACTTTCAAAGTAAAAAAAAAAAAAAAAAATCATGACACCGTTTTCTGATAAAAACCATGGTCTTGATGAATCAGGCTCAGGTTGATTTGTTGCAGTTTCATACATCACAGTCAACTTCATTATCAGCTCTGCTTTGCAGGACATACGTCAGATCAAAACTGCATTCTTCTCTGACTCATTGTGATGCAATGCAAGTAGACAAATAGGAGTAGGGATGAAAATATAGCATTAAGAACTACAACGACAAGGACAAGATCAAGTCATTCATTTAAAATGTTTGACTTACCCAAACAATTTCTTTAATTAGATTGGCTGATTTGAGTAATATCTGTGGTGTGAGAGCAGGGTCCAGGTACTTTGGAGGCGTGATCGATCATGACTGACAGGAGATAGGCAGGAGCTAAAGGTCCTCCACCAGAAGTCTGGAGAGGAATTTTTGGAGATGATCTCCTGAGAGAGAGAGAAACATGATGAAAGTCAACATTTTGCAGTTATATAGCTAGAACCTGAGTTGAGAGTTTATTCACATCCACTGTCTGTCGATTTCACCTGTAACAAAGTATCCGCATGACGAGGGTGGAACTTCAAAATTGCCTCAGTGGACCCCAGGTACTGCCTCAGTGCCTCCTGTCTGTCCACCAGGCCTGAAGGGCAGCAGGTGGTGGAGGCATCAGCCTGCCATGGCAGCGTAAGTGCAAGCGGTGGAGCTGGAGTCACACGAGGGTCACGGTACAAGAAGAGGAAGTGGTTCCCCAGACCAATCACATCCCCGGGCTTTAGGACCGTCTCCCTGTACAGGGCCACTCCATTGTGAGTGACTGCACCTCCTCTGAAGGGCCGTATCAGAGCTGGGATGGAAAAAAAAAAAAAAGCATTTGGAGCAGATTTAATTAATTTAGTAATGCTTTTCAGTTTTAAAGCTTGATTTCATCCAGGGTTTTTTTGGCACCTTGTCCAGTAGGCGTCTCTGGAACAGCAGAGTCTCTCCTGACCAGCAAGTGCCTGGCCAAAAGGTCTGGAGCAGACAGGAATGTGTCCACCTTGAGAGGCCTCTTCCCCTTCCTCTCTCGTTCTCTGTCCTTCTCTCTCTCCCTCACTGTTGGTTTTCTCCCAAACACATGCATATGTCCCACCATGATGTACAAAACAAAATCCTACACAAAACACGCAGTCGAAAATCAGGGAGGTCTGTTATCTCTCAAGTGCAGTGGTTTATATCAATCTTCTATCAGGAACTGAAGATAAGGGTTGAAGTGTGTCACAGTTTGCTACAATAGAGACCTGTGTGAGGTCATTGTGTAGGATGGAGTGATGTGTACACAGGGGTTTTGTGTACTGCATGGATATGTTGCGGAGGCATTGTGTTGCTTAGAAGCTGTTTTGTGTTGGAAGGTGAATGAGAGAAGCTTTTAGAGGGATGGAAATCCTGATGGCATGCACTGATTACAGGCATGCAGGTATGATGTCATGTACAGGGAGTGTGTATGCGTGTTCCTCTGCACAGCTCTGCTAAACGTCGTTTTGCATATGTGCACATCACAGCACGTTGCAATAAGAGAATATGTGCCTGTCAGAGTGTGTTCATGTGTTTGGGTGTTTGGGTGTTTTTTTTTTGTCAGTATTTGTGTGTTTGATATCATCTGTTGGCATGCCGCACCTTGCTCTGATCATATCCCTGCAACAACAGGAAGTAGGGCCGGTCCGTGGGTGGAAGGATCAGGCTTTGTGACATCACTTCCAGGTCACAACTAGAATAATCCTTGTCATCCCCTGCTGGTTGATTTGTCCATCCAACCTTGGCTTCAGCTTTTGATACTCTGACCTGATAAAAGTATTGAAGACTTTAAGGTATATCAGTTGGATATATGAGTCCTCAGGTGGGAAACTTAACATTTTTAGACAAAACAGAAGAACAACAGTATAGATGAAGTATATTCTAAGCAAAAAGATTTATGCATAAATGTAAAAATATTTCAGAAAATACAACATTAAAAAAAATCATATTTTACAGCACAACATAAAACTTTGTAAGGGAAAACAAATCACACAACACTTCACAAAACATAATAAACACACAAATGCAGAGTTTTTCCAGAGTTCTGTTCTTTTGAAACACTGTAGTGTTTTATTTTTAATGTATTCCATGAATGACGTGTTTCTGTTTTTTTGTGATCATGAAAGTTTGTCATATTTTTTCCTCCTTTGCTGTTTTTTTTGCATACTGTTATGTTTTTACCGTAATGTCTTGTTTGCCTTGTGTTTCCTGTTATGATGTTGTGCTTCCTGAAATACTGTGTTTTTTGTTTTGTTGTGACGTTATCTGAAATGTCATCTTGTTTTGTGAAATGCTGTCATGTTTTTGCCATTGTCCTGTTTTGTCTAATTCTGCAAGATGAAGTCAGTCAGTCCTAACCGTATCAGTCTCTTTACCTCTCCTGGTTGTGGGCTGATCATGCTCACAATGCTCTTCCTGTCCTGCGTCCCTCCACTGTTGTTGGCGTGTTTGCCTGAACCTCTGGGGTCATTGCTGACATGGTTGCCTTGGCGACGCCGCAGACTTAGGTTCATGTCACTGATGCTCCTCCGGAGCTCTGTGTTCCTTCCACGGTGGCCGCGCTCACTCTCCTCCGGTCCACCGCCAGATGACATCCTACCCCGCCTCCAGCGCACACCTGTTGCCCAGACAACTGCATCACTCGCTTTCACCCTGGGTCAAAGCGTGATTTTTTTTTCCCTCTGCATGCTACCATACTTTAATGTGAGTCTTACACATACCTTGGTAGTTCTCCCCTTCCCTCTCACGCTCCCTCTCCCTTTCTCTTTCCTCTCTCTCATAGTCTTCCTTCCGTTGGATTTCAAAGCGGCGCTCAAATCCATCTTTAGGCCGCCACATGTCCACTAACAACAAAGGACATTCCCATGGGGCCACACTTCTCCTGCACTCTGTCTCCCATTTGATGGCTCCATCTGGCTGCTGGATGGGCTTTCCAATGACATCACACAACAGGAAGTCCTCGGGGCTGTGTTTCTGGAGAACTAGAAGGTAATGGAGAAAGGGAAGACAAGGACAAAGAAAGGGAGGGTAATTATTTTACCATCATGCTGTTGTTTATGTATATATAAAGTCATTCCTATTTGGTTACAATTTTTTTTTTGCCAGGAATGTATGACAACACAAGTCCAAACAAGCAAAAAAATGTCCTTTTCTTGTACCTGCATCTTCTGTCTCCTCCCTCTCTCTTTCAGTGTAGCGAGTGATGACCTGAGCGATGAGCTGCCTGGCTGTGGAGTGAATGTTGGCCAGCAGGGAGCGATAGTTGGCTCCACTGGAGAGAGCATCCCCATAGATCTTGATCAGGCCTGGGGCAGAGGAAGAGGCCGGTGGCAAGTAGTGGTGGGAGGAGGGAGCAGCTGAATGAGCCCAAACCTCTCTCTCCCTTTCCCCCACTGCCCGGTCCCTGTCACTATAGAGCGCCCCCGAAGGAAGAGATGGGAAAGGCGCTTTGTCCGAGACTGGGAGCCAGCAGGCTTCGGCCTGAGGAAGGCCGGGGAAGGAGACGGGGATGGGGAAGGGGAAGCCAGCGAGGGGGTGGAATTAGAAAGAGAAGAGGAAGGAGCAGAGGGGGCCTCGTGAAGTGAGGCTGCGTCAGAACTGGTGGTAGATCTGGGAAGAGCAGAGGGGGGAGGCAGTCGGGGGACAGATAGAGGGGAGAGGAAGGAGAGAGGAAGGGACAAGTCAGCTGTGAATTATGAATGACAAACAACAATGACTAAAATAAAACAAGGGAAGCCAACAGGGTTGAGAGGAAACTAATGACAGTGGAAGTAAGATAAGATGGCATCAGTACAACAACTCAGAATTCAACAACACTTCTTTAGGACCTGAATACCTCCCTGATTAAACATACCAGTAATATCCCATACAAATGCATACATATTTAAGAAACTGGAGATGGAAATGAATGAGTGAAACTGACTTGACAGAGATGGCACTGGGCCAGCGACCTCCGAGTTTGGCAAAGTGTTTCCTGGGGGAGTTGATCCACAAACCAACAGGGAAATGAAGCTTTCTAAAGCGAGGACTGCCAGACCCCTCCATCTGATCAGGAAGAATGCAGATATTAATCAAAAATTCGTTTTCAGAAATGTCACAATGTGCCATATTTCAAAATGCATAAATGTTGGATTTTTCCCAATCCACGTCAAAGCTGTATGTGTGTCATCAGTGCCAGGATTTAAACAATATAACAATGGGATGATCTCACCATTATAAAATATCAACAGGATACCTACAGCAGGTTGTCAACATGGAGATCCCCCCCCCCCCCCCTCCCCCCTAAAAAAAGGCCCTGAAAGTCTTTTCAAACAGGAAGCGTGTTTTGCTGCACTTCGGTCCAGCTGTCGCAGCCACAGGGAAAATCCAGCTCCAAAGGTCATCCATCGCCTGTCCATGTCACACTGTTACTCTCATTTGCAAATTCTGGTTCTGCTTTATCCAGCTGATAAAACAGGCCAATCATAACTTGAGGAGTAAAGATGATTACGGCTTCTTGGTGGAAAACTACCGCCTTTTTAAAGCGTAATCTCTGACAGGTCACATCTTGACACAACTTTATTCTCATCATTCAAGGCAGATTATACGAATGTTTTTAATTAGCCTCCTTTTCTGGATTGTGCATTTGACAGCTCAGAAAAATGGCACAGGAAAGAAATTCACATGCTGTTCAGGTGTTCACAAGTTCACATGATTGTTCAGTTTCAAACAAACTTACCCACTGTTACTTATGGCCTTTGTAAAGCGTGCTTTGGATTCTTCTTCTCCACCTAAATGGAAATATCCAGGTCAAAGTAACCTGCTAACGGTGCCTGTTTCCTGCTCCTCGTGATGAAAATCCATTTCTAAAGGCTTCAAGTTCGCACTCACCCAAACGCATTTCTAGTTCAAAGTATCCATTACTTTTATCGCCTCTTTACAAAAAAAGAACTTATTTAAAGTTTTTCTTCTTAAGAGGAAAATATCTCGTGCTTCCCTCTCGCTGGCTCCTAGTCGCTCTGCGTCTATAGATAGAGTAACAGGCCCATTGTTCCAAGTGACAGAATTTCCTTCCTTTGCTTTGGACAACACCTATATCCTGACCAAGTGAGAAAGAGAGGGAGAGATTGGTAGAAAGTGGGGATAGTGTAAATTTACACACACTTATGGGTATTTGCCACATTTTGGGGTATATTATTTAAATTACAGACTGATCTCCAATATCTCTCCTTTGGTGTGTTTGGATCAAACAGAAATTTGTTTTGATTTGTTTTTTCCCTTAAGGAAATTCAGTTACATTAAACAGGGACTAAAGGTCTGAAGATTTTCTAAAGGCTGTTACAGTTTAAATCCATCGCTGAATTATGAATTGTGATGAGAAAATTTTTAAAAGGATGCATCACAAAACTCACTGAAAAGGACCCAAAGTGAAGTTTTTTGCTGGAAAGAGGATGAAGGAAACCACACAGTGAGACAGGAAGCTTGGCGTAGACACCTGCGATCTTTGACCTGGTCTTCAACAGGAAGATGCTGATGAAAAGAGAAAGGACACTGTTGCTGTGCCCCAATTTATGGCTTCTTGCAGCTGAATAACATTGTATCATTTTGAAATACAAATGCTGATTAGATTTGCTGCATGTTCCTCCCTGTGCTTGCGTGGGATTCCTCCAGGTACTCCAGCTTCCTCCCACAGTGCAAAGACATGCGTGTCAGGTTATTTGGTGGTTCTACATTGCCCGTAGGAGTGATTGTGATGTGCATGGTCGTTCGTCTATATGTGGCCCTGCGATGGACTGGCGTCCTGTCCAGGGTGGACCCCTGCCTTTCGCTCGAAGTGAGCTGGTATAGGCTCCAGCAGATCCCCGTGACCCTGCAGAGGATTAAGTGTGCATAGATGATGGATGGATGGATGGATGGATGGATTAGATTTGTTTACTGTGTACTTTAGATTTGAAAAAAAAAGAAGCAAAGTTTAAGCAAAAGGCTTCAAAAAGAGAATCAGGAAGGATTAGACCTCAAGAGCTTACAGTGAGACACATTTGCTTGTGGCTTCAGCAGACACAAAATCAGACTTGTGTCATGAATTTAATAACTGTAGACTGCATATAATAAAAACGGGATCTACGGTTTCTTTCAGAAATGGTTTGAATCTTTATTTTGAAATACATAAATTAATACCAAAGAGGGTGCAAGTATTCTGTTATTGGGTAAAAGGTGTAGACCAGTGGTTCTCAAACTTTTAATACTGCGTACCACCTGAGAAACTATTCAGGTCTCTTGAGTACCACCACGATGACCAACTTTAAAATATAGCCATATGCCTTCTCAATTAGCTTTAAATTCACAAGAGATATGTTTATTCCTTATTGTGGTTATTTATTGTTACCTGAATTTTGTTTGAAACATTGTATTTATAATAAATTTTATGTTTCTGATTTAAAAAAATAAATAAAAGTGAAAATGTGGAAAAAATGTGGAAAGTCCTGACATTTCCCGCGTACCACCAGAGACCGCTCGCATAACACTGGTGGTACGTGTACCACAGTTTGTGCACCACTGGTGTAGACCATATCATGTTTAATAAGGAGGTAGTGAGGATGCAGGTGGACAGTAGAGAATGGGTTATGTTGCAGAAAGCCATCGCATCATTAGCAACCCTAAAGGAATGCTATTTGATATTGCATCTGTGTCATGGAGTTAAAGAGCTGAGGCAATGATGGTGGGCAGAGTAAACACTGAATATGTCCATGTCCCAATACTTTCTGATGTGCATCATGTTAAAGGAGGCAAGTTTTTATAGAATAGTGGAGGTGAATTTGCCGGCAACCTAAATGTAAAAAAATAAAAATGCTGCTCTTATTTGGTGCCTCATGTTATTTCAATTCAAATTCATAAAACTTTATTGTCATTTACAAGTTTGCATATGGACGAAATTTCAATGCAAGTAGATAAGAGGATAAGAAACAATGTGTGAATAATATAGACCCATTTGTGTATAAACTAGACATGACTGCGTAGTCAGGTCACTCTATAAAACTTACAGAGTTTATACAATGCTTAATAGGCAACTAAAAAAAGGAAAGAAAGAAAAGAATAGAAATTAAGAAGTATGCTCACTTTTTATGTTTCTTTCCAGCATCAGTAGCTATCAACTATGGAGCGATAGGAGTGCCACATTAATAAATAAATAAATAAATAAATAAATGTGGAAATAAAAAGAATAATAAATAAATAAATAAATGTGGAAATATAAAGAGAAATAAATAAATAAATGGAAATATAAAGAGAAATAAATATATAAATAAATATGTGGAAATATAAAGAGAAATAAACTATATGGAAATATAAAGGAAATAAATAAACAATGTGGAAATAAAGGGAAATAAATAAATAAATAAATGTGGAAATATAAGAGAAAATATGAAAAGGAAATCATCTTTAATTTTCGTATTGCATTTGCTTATCCTTTTTTGCACTCCTGTGACACAAGGATAAAGCAATGACAAAACACTTGGTGGACTGAGCTGTCAATCAAATGGCTCTGGGCGGGGCTTCCTGTCCAGGATGGATAGTCGTTCCCTGATCACTGGATTTCTGCCTGGCGGTATGGGCGCTAACTCTAGATATGTATGCTAGCGTTTAGCCTGACGTCACCAGTGCTGAGGAGGACTGAACGTGACGCTTTTCGCGGGTCAAAAGCCGCGTGCTATGATGAAGTCGGTATCTGAGTTGCTCAAGAAGCAGCTGACAGGCTGGAATCACTTCCAAACAGACTAATCCTGGACAGGAAGCCCCGCCCATAGCCATTTGATTGACAGCTCAGTCCACCAAGCGTTTTTGTCATTGCTTTATCTTGTGTCACAGGAGTGCCAAAAAGGAAAAGCAAATGCAATACGAAAATTAAAGAGATTTTCCTTTTCATTTATTTATTTCTCTTTATATTTCCACATTTATTTATTTATTTATTTATTTCCCTTTTAATTTCCACATATATTTATTTATTTCTTTATATTTCCACATATATTTATTTATATATTTATTTCTCTTATTTCCACATATATTTATTTATTTTTTTTCTTTATATTTCCACATTTACTTATTCATTTATTTTTCTCTTTTTATTTCCACATTTATTTGTTTATTTATTTATTTATTTATTTATTTATTTATTAATGTGGCACTCCTATCGCTCCATAATCAACAAGCTTTTTTAAAAATATATTTTAGCATGAATTAGTTCATTTTATACATATAAATAAAACAATTATATATTACACTTTTAGCCTGCTCCAACTGTTTGCAAGCAAAACCCGACAACCAAAACTGGTAACCAATGTTGGAGCTACCATCAAATTTACCTGTAATATTTTACTAGCTTGAGTCTGAGGAACACAGGATCAAATTTCACCTTTAAAAAAGAATCCATCTTTTGTGATCAATAATATTGCATCTTTCGTCATCTTTCGTCCAACTGCAAATGAATGACAGAAATAAAATAGAATAAATAATTTAACAAATGTTAAATGTTTAATTCCGGGAGAGAAAACGACCATTCATTACAGGTTATTATTATTATTATTATTATTATTATTATTATTATTATTATTATTATTATTATTATTATTATTATTATTATAATAATAATAATAATTCTTATTTTCTGGTTTAAAAAAAAGATTTAAAAAAAACGAGAGGCTGTTTCACCCACAATGCTTTGCGCGGAGGAGGAGAATAGGTCATTTTTCCGGTGAGGACGCAGCTAGCAGCGTTTCAAGGTTGACGGTAATTCATAACTGAATGTACTTTTAAACAACCCGTTTTCGTCTAATTTGTGTAGTTAAGCCCTAGAAACATCAATATATACCAGGTTTCAGCGTATTTTGTAGTGTATCGGACAGTCTTGAGTTGTGTGAGCTAACTATGAACCACAGCTGAAGCTAATGCTAACTAGCAGTCTAGAAGTCCCATCTTTATTTCTTCAAGTATTTAACGTTCCAACTTCTTTAAAGTCCATACAGATATCTTATAAATACGAGCACGACAAACTGGAGTTTGACTGGAGTTTAGAAGGATACTGTTTAATAACTCAGCTGGACAGCCTTGTCAGTCGTGTATCTTTGTTGATGTCGCGGTTTCTTTCACACCTACATTTCAGTTCAAAATGAAATATGACTGCTCTGTCTTCCAGCATCCTTTAGACGTCTTACTGAAGGACAAATATGTCTGACACCATCGAAGAGAAGATCAAAAACTACAGGACGGCTCCCTTTGACGCCCGATTCCCAAATACAAACCAGACCCGCAACTGTTTCCAGAACTACCTGGGTGAGGACACGGATCAATAAATCTGGATCACACCTGTCCTATTGTCCAAAGATGGACAGTAAAAGTGCTCTTGTCATACCAGTTGGATGTTTGGACGCACCTGCTGAATCAAAAATACATGCTTGGTTTTTGACTGCAGCTGTTTGAGGCACAGATGAGATTAACTCATAACATCTGACATTCAACTGTACTGTATGACCTTTAACACTGACAAGTGGATAAATTAACATTTTGATCAGCAATGCACTGGTACAAACTGTAGTTGTACAAGTTTAGCATTTGTGGACATATTGGACATCTAATGTGTAGATAAATACATACTTGGCCTGAATAACCAAACATTTGAGTACTTCCACAATGAAGAGGTATTTTAATGTGACAGGTCATCTTAAAACATTAACATTAATTTAGATGTTTTTTCTTTCTGAGAGCATTTCCTATAATGTGTGAAAAACACAATTATATATATATATATATATATATATATATATTTGTGCTCCTTAACCAGTGATCAATTTAGATCTAGTTAAGAAATGGCCAATAACACTGGGGCACCAGATGTCATGTGATCATGTCCTAAAACAGCAGCAGCTTTGCTTAACATCTACCCAATTTATGGTTTTAAAGAGACCTCTGTGTCTTTATTCTACTTACGAAACCTTGCTGGACACTAAAAAGTTACGTTGGTACAGATACACGCATGAGGCGTTGGAATGGTAGATGTAATAATATTTGGAATTTCAATAAACCTATTTCTGGGTATCTACTTTGATTCAGATCATGAACACACAAATGTCTAGTTCTTAAAGGAAAGACCACTTGAAATGTATATCAGAAGTTACCTGGGAGGAAAAAAGGACACAATGACTTTATCCTCCTCTAATGCAACAAAACAGATGAGTAAGGTTCCTTCACTCCTGGAAGAAATAACACAATACCAACTTCAATAACCATTAAATTATAAACTACACTCTTTCTAAAGCATTTATCTCTTTCCCTATTAAGTCACAAAGATGGTGGTAGGACAATAAAAACCTATTGGACCCCGTATTTATGGACATACAAATGTTACTCTGCTGGTACAGGCCTGATGTCTTCTACATTAATTTTGTGAACATTGTGTCAAAATGTAACCTTGAAACTTATCTTCTGTTTCAGACTTCCACAGGTGCAACAAGGCTCTGTCAGCCAAAGACCAGGATGTAACACCCTGTGAGTGGTACCAGAGGGTTTACAAGAGCCTCTGTCCCATGAGCTGGGTACGTTTTTGTGTTCATGAATTTTCCTAAAAAATTGTAGTTTATTAACTGTAGGGAATTTGAGATTCTTTGAAATATAGGGTACACATTGCTTGGCTGTTTGTCATGTTTATTGTAATGCTCATAAACTCTCAACTGTAACATTTCATAGAAAAAAAAATATGAACGTAGCCTTTTTTTTAGTTATTTCAAAGCTGTTTGCTTGATGACAGAACATGTGAGACTGTTTTGCCCTCACATTGTTTCCAAAGTCGAGAATAAATGTCCACGCTCAAAATGTTGTAGCTGTTAATGTGAAACTGCAGTGACTGTAAAACAGTGTTTGCTCACCATGTTGATTTTAAAGTTGTTTGTATCTCTCCTGCAGGTGGCTAAATGGGACGAGCAGATAGAGAACGGGAGCTTCCCAGGAAAGATCTAAAATCACTTGCTGTTGACCCAATCAGGATGTTGTAGTTTCCATTCAGTTGCGTGCGCAAGGACCCTTCCAAAACTATCACTTGGTCTTTATTACTGTTACATACTTAAACTATAAATACGCACAACTTAAACAATGATAAAGTCATGAAGTTACTCCTTCCTCTTCTAAACTTTCTTTGACATTGTTGATTTCATCAATACAGTGCAGATTTGAGCAAAAAAGGCTTGATCATAATGTTTAAGTACTTTGATGTGTTTGTTACATTTTGCTAACAGTTAAAATCATCTTACATCACACAACCAACTTCAGTGGCTTTAGCTCAAGTCAGTGTTATCAGTTTGCAACATACTTTGCCTGTTTAGGTCAGATGTTACAAAGTTTCTCAGTGGCTGACACTCCTGTGTTTTAATGGAAGACATGAGAATGACAAAGATGATACAACAACCAGAAGTCCTATAATGACCTTGCATCTGAAACTTTGTAATTATATGCATTGTGTCATATTGCAGTCATCTGAAAAACATTTGTAAATGAAACGTATTAAAAAACCTAAATCTTCAAAGGACTGATTCCTCATCAGTTGTATCAGTTGTACTGGTTTTCTAAAATCATTTTAGTCAATGTTGCTGATGTTGTAGTGTAACTTTAGAGTAAATTTAGTCCTTCTGGATAATCTATTGCTGGCATCATTCCACACTTGACAATTTTAATGAAAAAAAAAGCAACCGACCTCCTAGAACCTTTTGATAGGTAGGTTTCTCAGCTTGACTGACATGGCCCTGGTTTTAGTGTAATTAAATTTTTAGCCACAGTGGGGCAGCATGGGACTTTTTATAGGAAAGTAGCACCCTATAAAAATGGTTGATAAGCACATGGGCAAACTCAAGGTCCGCCGGCCAGATTTGGCCTGCCAACTCATTTTATCTCATCCGTGAGAGAAATGTATATACTAATGATAAGGCTATTCATAGTCTTACAGAGATGCAGTGGCCATAAGATACATGTAGATTCTGTTTCCCGCGTAATGACGGTGTGTCACCACCAGATGGCAGTATGAGCACCAGTTCCCATCCGTCCTTTTTCTGTACTCAAGTGCCATTCAGGGTCACGAGGGTCTGCTGGAACCTAGCCAAAGGGCTGAATCAAGAGAACTAAGGAATATATATATCACCACAATACACACAAGTAATTTAGTGATTTTTTAATTGAGAGATGAAAGCAGATCCAAGTGTCACTGAGGAGCTCCTCTGCGGTTGGTAACAGTAAGGGTCTTCAATGTGGTGAGGTCTGAGTAAAATGAAAGTATCCTGGGAAGAAGCTGGTGGGGACTGCTTGCTACTGGTGGAGCACCTGCAATGTGTGGTGAGGAGACATGGCACAGTTGGACTGATGAAAGAGAAAATTCAAATATGTAACTGCCACATGTCCTGATAACTTATCACTCTATTATTAATCAAGAGGCTCTGTGTGCCAGATGAGAACTGGGAAACATAATGAGCTCATTCACAAAAACTGCACATTTCTTTCAGATGTGAATCACAGTTTGTTCAAATAAACTTTCATGTTGTTCAAGGTGGGTAGAGAACACACACATGGTATATCATAGATAAAAGATAAAGGAAACACTTGCCTACACTTTCAGATCCACACTGTGTTCTTGTGGCATGTTGTTGGCATCGTCTACGTCTACAAATCTACCAGTTAAGAACCATGTTTTGATTGATTTTTTTTTTTTTGTAAGTAAGTTGTACACATTTGTCTTTTTTCCTACTAATATTTCAGGTCTAAAGAATATACAGTGGAGGAAATAAGTTTTTAATCCCCTGCTGATTTTGGCAGTTGTCATACTAAAAAATAAATGAACAGTCTCAGACTTCTATGGCAGCTTTATTTTAACAGTTATAGAAAGGATATTGAAAAAAAATTTGAGAAAATAACATGAAATGAAAAATAAAAATGAATTTGCAAGTCATTGAAGAAAATAAGTATTTGATCCTCCTAGTAAAACATGATCTAATACTTGGTGGCAAAACCCTTGTTGGCAAGCACAGCTGTCAGACGTTTCTTGTAGTTGCTTACTAGGTTTGCACACACATCAGGAGTAATTTTCATCCACTCCTCTCTGCAGATCATCTCCAAATCCTGAAGGTTTTGAGGCTTGCGCTTGGAAACTTGAAGCTTCAGCTCTCTCCATAGATTTTCAATAGGATTAAGGTCAGGAGACTGGCTAGACCATTCCAGGACCTTGATGTGCTTCTTATGGAGCCACTCCTTTGTTTCCTTGGCTGTATGTTTTGGGTCGTTGTCATGCTGGAAGACCCATCCACGACCCATTTACAATGTCCTTGTGTAGGCAAGGAGGTTGTCACCCAAGATTCTGTGGTACATGGCCCCGTTCATCTTCCCATCGATGCGGTGAAGTCGACCTGTCCCCTTAGAAAAGAAACACCCCCAAAGCATAAGGCTTCCACCACCGTGCTTGACAGTAGGGATGATGTTTTTGGGGTCATATTCAGCATTTCTCTTCCTCCAAACACGTTGAGTTGAGTTGAGGCCAATGAGCTCAATTTTGGTCTCATCTGACCACAGCACCTTCTCCCAGTCTCTTTCTGAGTCATTAATATATTCGTTGGCAAACCTGAGTCGGGCCTGGACGTGAGCCTTCTTGAGCAGAGGGACCTTGGACCACTGCAGGATTTTAAACCATTGTGTCTCAGCGTATTACCAATAGTTTTCTTGGTGACTGTGGTCCCAGCTGCCTTGAGATCATTAACCAGCTCCTGTGTAGTTCTCGGCTGATCTCTAACCTTTCTCATGATCATTGAGACCCCACCAGGTGATATCTTCCATGGAGCCCCCAGCTTAGGTTGATTAACAGTCACGTTGTACTTCTTCCACTTCAGAATAATTGCACCAACATTTGTCACCTTCTCATTCAGCTTCTTACTTATGGTTTTGTAGCCCATTCCAGCCTTGTGGAGTTCAACAACTTTGTCGCTGACATCTTTTGTAGCTCTTTAGTCTTGCCCATGGTGGAGATGGTGGAGTATTACTGAGTCTGTGGACAGATGACTTTTTAAGCTTGGTCGGGGATCAAATACTTATTCCCCTCAATGACTTGCAAATTAATTTTTATTTTTCATTTCGTTTAATTTTCTCATTTTTTTTCAACATCCTTTCTATAACTGTTAAAATAAAGCTGCCACAAAAATCTGAGACTGTTCATTTATTTCTTAGTATGACAACTGCCAATTCCTCCACTGTATATCTCAAATTAATAATCTATTTTCTTGAGATTTACTCAAGTACTCAGTACTCTACAGACACATTCCAAGTATGCAGAACAGTACATTTAGTACAGTACAGTATGAAATTACTGGTGTTCTCATCATCAAAGGTTGTGAACATTTCAGCACTTCTTTTTGGGCTTTTTCTGTTGTTTTATCATAAAAACGTTTTTAAAGATAGAGCCAGAAACACTGGCAGTCAGTTGACTTAAGATCAAATATTTAGTGTGGTATGGAGATAAACTGAAGATGCACAAGTTTTAGGTCTTTTCAGAAGCAGAGATTTTTGCCAAGAAGAAAGACCGCAATGTACTGGATGTCCTCTAATGTTTTTTTTTTTTTTTTTTTAAACAGTGATTTGAATTTTTTTTCTGGCCTTTTTTTTCTTGACTGAACACACTGTGACACATGTATGATGCTGCACTGTTATGTAGCAGAGGTAGCTGCTGTCATCCAGCCAACGCACCTCACAGGGGAAATGCAAGTTAGGTCAGGGCTTACCATTCCAAACTGTTCCAAGCTATTTCAAACACAACAGAAAAGATGTCACAGGCTGCTCACCTGCACTGCTCACACTGACCCTCGTGTCCTCATATTTATGAAATTAGTCACAGTCAGTATTGACTGCATTAAAGTAAACAAGCATTGCTGTGGGGCAATCAAATACTATTGAAGACTATCGAACACACTGTTGCTAAATCCAAGTTGTTGAAACGTTGATGTGGACTTTTTGGCACACCCAAATTTGTGACGTTTCGCTGAACTGGTTAATGTCTGAAAACCGCAGTGATGCGTTGCATCAGACCTGGACATGTGGAAATGCATATGGTTCAGTTAGATCCTCTGTTATAAATGAACAGGCTTAGGGTTAGATGGATATTAGAAATAAATCAAAATAAAACAATAAATCTTTAAAATGTATTGAGATAATCTATTTTGAAATATATTGAAACAATTAAGGCCTGTGAGGAACGTATCCCTGGCTTTTGCCTAAAGAGAGCTGGGATGTTCTCACAGCAGATCTCTGTGACCTTAATATGGAAAAATGGGTATCAATAATGGATGGAAGGATAGAAAAAAAAAACAGGTATCACATAATAAATTATCTAGAACCACTCATTTCCTCCATTAAAATAAACTGTGACAGTGACAGGATACACAGCAGTCAGAATGAAACAGCAACTTTGCTTGTGACCTTCTTTGTTTCACAGTGGCCCTGAAGTACGAAAGATACAATTCACCTCAAACCAAAAAACACACACGCACAAAAATAAATAAATAAAAATAAAGAGACATTTCTGGGTTCTGTTTTGATTTAGCATCTTCTGAAGTCCTTGTTGATTTTCTGAATTCTGTTTTATTGTTATGTCCTGTTAAACGCATTTGGTGAAATATTTTTTGGAGTTTCTTTTTTTATTTATGTGTGTGTGTTTTCTGTTTTGCCACAATGAGGCAGATGGGTTAGGGCAGATAGAAAGGTGGCATTTGTCATGGAAGTTCAGTGGTTCATTAGTGTTGAAGTGTGGACCTTAAAAAAAAGTTTTTTTGGAAGTTGTATTTTTCATTTAGGTTGTGTAATTTGAGAAATGCAGTGATATATATTTCCTTGCAAAGTAACATAAAAGCAATACTGCTGACCCTGGTTCAATGAAGTGTTGAAATATTCAAAATAACTCCAGAGAAGTGCCATTTACTTTGTTTTAGAAGCAAACATCCGCTGAGATGACTGGTAGAAAATTATCTTAAGAATCAGAGTCAAAATAGGTAAAATAAGAAAAGTAAAAAGTACCCATAGTAAAAACAATGAAGATTTAATATGGCCCTTAAGATTTTAACAGTAAAAAATGGAAAGACGTGGCAATGGTAAGTTCTCAGAAAATGAAAATAAGTCATGAAATCTCCTAGAAGTGATGTGTGTCAGAGCACAGCTATGACCACTTCCTTTATCCTCTCACTTCCTGTATTTCTGAGTCTGCTTTTATCTTTAGGTTTCAAATAATGTGCAATAAATTCCTCTCAAGATCCAGTTGAAAGAATTAATTGCATTTGTACAAAGTTCCCGTCCTGCACATCAGTATGTTGCTCTTACTTCCTTTCTTTTATTTATTTATTCACTTATTCATTTTGTTCTATGTTGGCTTTTCTTGTTTTTCTTCTATTTTCTTCTTCTTTTCTTCTTCTTTTTTAAAAATATTCATTCATTTACTTGATTCCCAAAATCAAAAAGACCATGTTGAGTTCCCTGAGGTCCAGTGAGCATGGAGGCTGCTGGCCAACCTCCACTTCCACCATAATCCAAACCAGATCCTGATCTTTCACCATCCTCTGGAAAGTCTAGCAGAGAGACGCATGACTCACAAATGCATCATTTCTCACCGCGGACTAGCTCTTCCACATAATATAGGTTCCCACGCCCCTTTTTTTTTTAAATTCATACGTGTTTTAGGTTTCAGTGGTCTTGCTTATTTTGTTGCTGAATTTCATTTGAGATGATGTCGAGACTGAAAGATGTAGCAGCTCCAAACACTTCCAGCATCAAGCTTTGAAGGTGTGCAATGGTCCAGATTTTACAAAGCACCTTCAAACGTGTTTCTCAAACACACAAACACAGTCACACTACAACACCTCTATAACACACGCCTACTATATATACCAGCAGAGCTTTGACACATGGCAGGGTTAGGCTTCCAGCCACCTTCTAGTTGGAGGACCATTCTACCCACTGGTCCATGACCACCCACCCCTACTGATATTTGTTGTCTTCTTGGTCCCAGTGAAGGCTCCACAATCGCCTTCCACATCTGCAGCTTGGAGGTTGGTGGACCCCGTCTCGGTCTCTGAAATTGTTCACGCTCAGTACAGCCTGTTCTTCCTCTATAGGATTATGAAAGGATTGCTTCAGAGATTGTTTCTGACTCAGGTCTAATTTCCAAACCTCCAGTGTTTGCTGGAGACAGTCTGTGTGATGGAGTTTCTTGGTGCCTTGCTGGCTCTTGATGATACTTTACTGACTCCTTTCCAGCATCAGATCCAGAATCCACACATACTTCACCAGTCTTTTTTTTTCTTGCCTGCTCTTGAGTCTGCCACATCCATAAAGGACCTGCTGGTTCAGTGCTCAAGAGTTCTGGTTCCTATCTCTTAGGTCTGGCAGTTATTTGTCAGTTACCTCCAGAGAGTCTTCACTACTCTCCTGCCAAGCCTTCAGTGTGGTTTCCCCTTCATCACCAGTTCTGTCTGCTTTACTGCCCGGCCTCTAGGTCGTCTTCCTGAGGGACCTCACCTCAGTTTTATGACTCAATTATAATCTATTTTTGTGTTTTCCTTTTTTCTCCCATAAGAGTCCCTGACTGTTTGTTTTTTCGTGCCCTAGCTTGCCACTGGCCTGTTATTTTGTTGCATTTTAGCACGCTTGCATTCACCCTTCCAAACCTCTGTCAGATGTATCTAAACCTACAGGAAGCAGTTTAAGAAAGTAAAGCATTAAAAAAAAAAAGGAAAGTGAAAAATCTTAGGACCCCCTAGATGTTTTATAAAAAAATTTTAATGAGTCTTGTTTAGTCTTTTCAGTCTTGTTAAAAATACAGACAGGAAATACAGGAATACAGGAAACTGGCTCTCTTGAAGGACAGAATCTGGTTAATATCTTTTGCAAACATCTCAATGAGTCTCCTTAAAAAGAGTCAAATCTGTGTTTGGTTCTGAGGGATGTCACTAGGCTAACTAAATACTCATTTTATTTTAAGTGTCTTACATACATGCTGTATCATTGCTTTATAAGGCAATATGAGCTTGTCAGGAGAGATGACCGGGATAAAGACGACCGGGATGGGAGCTCAGTGTTCACATTGGGTGTTTTTTACTGATAGTAGGGACAGGAGACTGTCTATAACTATAACTATAATTATAACTCAGGGGTGTGGACTCATTTTCACTGAGGGCCACATCAGCATCATGGTGGCCCTCGAAGGGCCAGGTTGACAGCATGAGTGTAACAAAATGCAATGTGAATCAAAAGAAAATAAACTACACCTTATTATTTTTTGTTAAATAACGGATTCTGTGTTTATTATGTATTCAAGTTTCAAATATTTAACTCATTATTATATTAAACTCAGGGTTTGTGGTTGCAAACCTGCTCTCGCACAGGTGATGTTCACTCAGAGTATCCATTACCTTGGTTTCAGAAGCAGAAGCGATTCTTTGTTTTTCTTGTAAGCTACATTTAGCATACTTAGCTCCGCGTTTGCTGTCAAAATGCCGAAGTAGATTATACTCTTTCACGACTGACACCGCCTCATTACACACTTTTTTTTTCACCTTGAGATACAAACTTGTATTTGTTTTCCCGTCGTTCATGAAAGCTGCCTTCCCTGTGTATTAATTTTTCTTTTCTTGGACGTGTTGGGGCTAGTTTGTAGAGGTTTTTACTGTAAGTCCATCAGTTCTGAAAATCGTCTTGATGTCTTGCTCATGGTGAAATACTGTTATTGTTGGTAATGCGACAAAATGCATTGTGGGAGATGTCGTTTATTGCCATTGGCGCTTTAAAGCAGCGTGAGCTTATTTCTAAGTCTCAAAATAACAGTTTAAAATTTAAGCCAATAATGCACAAGCTCTTGAAGGCCACATAAAATGACATGTGGCGGGCCACATTTGGCCCGCGGGCCTTGTATTGGACACATGTGCTATAACTCCTAAAAGTAACTGAATACTTCTTCAAATGAAATTGTTTATATATATATATATATATATATATATATATATATATATATATATATATATATATATATATATATATATATATATATATAATTGAAAATAACTAATTAAAAACCTTTCGCCCAAAGAGAACTGGGATAGGCTCCAGCAGAGCCTTGTGACGCTGAATAGGAGGATAGATAATAGATAGAAGGATGGATGGGTTAAAAAAAAAAAAAATCCTGTAAGCTGCTTTTATAAATTTCAACTGACGGATCATTCTACCTCTAATATTATCACTTTACACTGTTTGTATCTTAATCAACAGAATTAAAAATGAAAACAAACGGCCAATTAAACTGATTTTTTTTTTTTTTTTGAAGCACTAGGGTGCCTGTATTTTTGCACAGTCCTGTACCTACTGTTTGTCCCCTCTCTGTTCCTAGAGAACTTGTTAAACTCTATAATGAGCTTTAGGTGGCTGTGAAGATTATAACAGGGTAAGAATTAAAGGGGCAACCCCTTTGTTTACCACCCACTGAGCCGATCTTATGATTTCTGCGTGACCAGGCTTTGTATCTGACCTCTGGGCTCGCAGCCTTTGTTGTGGGCGGCCCGCGGCCCCCAGCGGCCGCACAGAGGCTCCTTTCACGGGCACCGTTTATTCAAACCAGCTGCTGGTACGCTCTCCGGGGCACGTCCCCCTTCCTTCCTAGGAACGGAAATGCCTCTGCGCTGCTACCACGCACATTACGACATATGAAGACGCTGCTTGACGGGAACTTTTACTCACTGTGATGCTCTCATTTAAATATGAGTAAGAGACATCAACGTGCCAGCGAGCGTGTCCCATCCTCTATAAAACACCCAGGCAGGAGGGAGGTGTAAGTTTTCTCAGAGCAAACCGATCTTCACAAGACCATTTGACTGGATTTAAAGGCTGAATTTCCCCAATAAAGGTAAATAAATGTTCATTCTTCTAACTACGCAGACTCATTCAGGTGGCTGAGCGCTGTCAAGGAATATTAATGAAGAGTCTTTGTTACAGCCATGTGGTCAGTGTTAAAGATACCTGTGATTCAAACTTCTAAAAAGTAAATTCCAGTGTCATCAGCTTGAAGCATCACCTGCAACTTTATGTCACACTATATAGATTAGCCCATTGAGATGGTATTTTATTCATTAAAGCAGAAGTAGAAGAAGAAGGAAAAAGGGAAGTAATAGGTAGTAACCTAGTCTACAGAGCTGAAGGTCTGTCATGTTTCACAATGTGATAATTTAGGAGGGGAGAAGAGGAGGCTGAACACAGAAGAAAAGGGAGGGGTTTCATCACATTTGGTTATGACTGAAAGCTCTTGAACTCAGAGCTGAGAAGGGCCTGAGCTGTCTGTGCCTCCAACAGCTCTGCAGCATCCTGTCCACGAGGTCTGACATTTAGACATGATGAGATAGCTTCCTTTGCAACCCACAGACAGCATTTAAATGTTTAAATATGCTTTGAACCTTTGCTCGAGAGAGAAAACTGTGGTGAATGTTGTCAACGTGTTGCCAATGTTGTGCTTGTCTCATTTCAGGTTTACCTGCCGATTGTTTGCACAGAAGCCTGTTCTTGAGAAATTAAGAGACATCAGAGTGCGAGCAGCTTCAGGCTGATTTTGAGTATCTCAGTACTGTTCAAGCAGCAAAGATCAAGATGCAACAGCTGGAGGACGACAAGGTAATTAAAAACAGCTCTTTGCTCCAGCAGCACCGATTGTATCATTTTAAAAACAAGTTTTCTTTTCCTTAAACTGAAGAGATTTCCACCTTTCAACAATAGGTCACATCATAACGACCTCCACGCTAAAGTTCAAAGCAATTTTAAAGCGATCTGAAGTCCGTGCATTCTGTATTTTTCCACTCTGGCAAGATCAGGAGCTCCGGATGAGAGCTGGGCACTTCAGGACATGACTAAAAGAGTGAGATTGCGAGACAGGACCGTTGAGTAGCAAGTTTGTACTTGTGTGGGTTTTAGCTTCCTGGATTTAATGGCATGCGCCATAGAAAGGTGGGTCTGGGGATGCTCTGCAGTGAATGGCATGCTCGTAAAAATAAGAAAAACAGGGCAGTTGGTGTTTTGTTTCAAATTTGATTGTTATCTCAAAATGTACCTGTCATGAAACTCACTCTGTGTTTGCCTGGTCTGGTATGAATGAACCTGCTTATTATGTAAAAACCTTGGTGTGGTTTTTCTTTTGCAAGACGTTGATACCAGTTGCTTCAGTCACGAGGATGTTACTTAAGACGGTTACTTCATTTCAAAGAGGGAGAATTATTGCAGGAGGACATAAATGTGGAAGTGTAGTGTTAAAAAAGTCAATGTAAGTGGCACGAGGTTTGAATAATTTATCTGTTTTTTCGATTTCATTCTTCGGTGAGAGGAAACACGAGCCAAGAATAAGCAGAAGAATGTTAGCACCCAAGTTTTGAATCTAAGTTTTGAAGTCCTGTCATTCAGTTTATTTTATTACTCTTGAGGAGCTTTCAGTCATTTATATGCTCTTCATGCACACAGAAGATGCTCAGTTTGCATGTCCTCATGCTTTGACCTCTTCTTTTGTGAAGTGTGCAAGCCTGCATCTTGTTTTTATGTCTCTAATCAGGTTATTAATGATGGCTGCATAATGATCACCACTTCTTGTTGCATGCTTTACGGCATCTTCAACTGCACAAACGCGAGCCACTATGTGCATTTTACTGTAAAGTCGCTCACTGTGGAATGCAGCTATGGTGTTGAGCAACATCACGGGCTTGGCTGCTCGCTGCCTTTACATGACACATGCATAAACAGATAAAAGCAGCACCATGACTACATGTCTGTGCAATCGAACGCCTCACAACATGTTGCTACACAGCCAGTCATGGTATGACTGTATAATACTGTGCTATTCTGAATGCTTCCTTACTCAGCTGGTCCCTCCCTTTTTTTTTTGGAGACTCTGATATGGAAAGAAGGTAATTTTAATGCACAATAACTCATAACTAAATCTGCAAATGCAGAAGCAATGATTCATTTTACTTCATAAATAAACAGACATAACCTCACCTCATCAACGTGCATCTCCGTTCCTCAGCTGGTTTCCTTTATGGTGCAGTATCAAAAGAGATATCAGATGTGCCTGGAGTTGTTTTTTGATATTCTAATCCTCAAATGTAAAATCACTTGCTGCATTTGAGCAAAAAAAAAGAAAAACATTCAACATATTGCCCAGTATACCACTGTAGCAACAGTTTGTTCATAGTTTCAGAGTTTATGCCATGATGTTCCACTCTGAAATACAATGTAGCTTGATTGTCAGTAGCAGCTGTGCTGCAGTTATCAGTCCAGTGTCATCATTTCAAGTCGTTCACGACTTCCTCCTGCATGCTGCTTCTTTCTGAGCCATGTGGTGCTTTATGATAAGTTAAGAGGCTCTTGATATTAACAGCAGCAAACATTCTGCACTAAAAGCCTATTACTGTCGCTCTTAGTGAAGAACACCGGGTTCTTTGTTGAAATAAAACAAGGTGATGGGCGAACAGAAAGATCAGTGAGTTTGTTCCAGGGGAGTCTCTGAGCTGTTCGCTGAGACGCTTTGATAGTAGCAACGCTGCTTCGTGATAATTGAGGACTGATTTAATTAATCGGTGCTGATAGTGATAACGTGTACTCTGAAACAGGAGGGAGCAGGAGGACCAGGACTATCTGTGCTTGAACAAAACAGTGTACCAAGTTTCAACGTGAACATTTCACTGATTATGATCTGTTTTGTGCTGAATCAGCAGCGATGATAACAGACGGATTCAACGTCCATCAGTGTGTCTCTTAGAGCTCCAGCAGTAGGTTTTGTGTCCATCACTCAGTGATCCTTAGATCTGCTTTGTCATGCGGTTGGTAGTTTAGTTTTTAAGTCAAAGTGAAACTTCAGTTTGGGATTTCTGTGATTGGCTTGACACATAGCCCATTAGGAGCCACAACTTCATAAAAACCAGTATTCAGTTCTTCTTTGCTGGAGAATTCAAGTTTCTCTCCCCAGCGAACACCCTCCATATAATCCGTCATTGTTAGGTGTATTAACTTGTTATTATGAGCTAAGCCTCCTTTAATTCTTACACCAGCAGGAAAAAACATTCACAATGGAACTTATTTTTTTACCTGCTTATCTGAAAAAAAAAAAAAAAAAACCCTCAGCGCTACAAATTACGGAGCTTTTGCAGTTTGGCAACAGGTGCTTTCACAGCGGCGCTGCGAGTCTGCAGCTGGTAATGCAGCGATCTGAAGACAAGGGGCGAGAGCAGTTGTAGAAAGGCTCATTGTGTGTAATTGCCAGTGTCAGTGTAAACAACAACAGCTTTGTAACGCCAGGAACAGCCCACGTCCAGCATTCAAACAGAGAGCGATTGTACATGAGCTCTGTCTGCTCGTAGCTGTAATCTGTCATAACTCTGTCCTTTCCTCCTCAACAGCCAAAGAAGAAGGTGACTCCTTACCTCCTCTACTGTGTTTCAACAGCTGTCATCGGCTCACTGCAGTTTGGCTACAACACCGGGGTCATCAATGCACCTGAGGAGGTGCGTGTTGTTGAACGTGTTTTATCACAAATCTGTATAGTTTCCATGTTTTACAATAGCAGCTTGAGCCTTCGAAGGACTGGAAGTACCTCCCAGTAGTAGTAGCAGCAGAAGAATACATCTTATTTTCTGACATTAATCTTGCATCGATCTCTGTTAATGACACACAGACTCTTATTATGGATGAAACGTGAGATTTTATGCTTCTGTTCTTTATCATCTGCAGTTTTTCATGGTGTCTCCAGTTCCTCAACTGTGACCTAAATTGGAATTATGTTGCCAGACATAAGCTTCTTTATGTGTCTGCTCTCATTTTTCAGTACATTAAAGCAATGCTGAGAGCTATAGCACCCCCATGTGGAACTATCTCAAACTCCCCACAAAAATTCCTGAAACTTTTTATCTTTCGTGTCTGATTCCAAGCGGCATCATCTAACCGGCGTCACCTCTTCCTATTTTTCAGAAACTGCGTACATTTTTCCACAATGTGTCCATGGAGCGGAACGGGGAGCCTTTCTCCCGTGAAGCCAATACCATGGTGTGGAGCTTTGCTGTTGCCATCTTTAGTGTGGGGGGCATGGTGGGGTCTTTCTCTGTCGGAACCATGGTCAACACATTTGGCAGGTGAGAACATCAGGAACAGACACCGCAGTGGAATAATCATGACAAAATGTGACTGACATTGCTAGAAAAATACTTTTTCGGTGTCAAAAATGTTTCATTCAGCGTGAACGTTGTTAAAAAACATGACTCCAAATTAACACTGGAGTCAGTAGTTTACAACTTGAAATAATCAACAGGTTGTTGTGGGCTTGACTTCCATATAAAAACCAGATGTTTTTGTCTTTTACCACCAGGCGAAAGTCCATGCTGATAACTAACGTCCTGGCTCTGGTGGGCGGCGGCCTGATGGGACTGTCGTCTCTGAGTCGATCTTTCGAGATGGTCATTGTCGGCCGGTTGTTCATCGGTGTGTTCTGTGGCCTGTGCACGGGTCTGACGCCCATGTATGTGGGTGAGATCTCTCCCACCGCTGTCCGGGGAGCGTTTGGTACACTGCACCAGTTGGGTGTAGTTATTGGCATCCTGGTGGCGCAGGTACATGCAGCTTTTTACGCTGAGTTCTGAAAAAAAAAACTGTTGATTTCTGCAAACATTTTGGGATAAATTGACCTAATCAGGATGCTTCTTTCCCTGTAATCATATCAATATCAATTACGCAGAACATGGTTACAATATTTTACACCATTTTTACTCTTTGGTAATTTTGCAAAAAAAGTTTCTTTGTCTCTGTTGTTTCAACCTCAAAAAAACAATAGTCAAATCTCACATTTTGCCTGTATGGATGAATTGATTCTCTCTTTAAAAGTAGTTTCTACTTTTCAAAAGGTCAGATACTACTCAGGCAAAAATGAGTGTTTTATATTCTTCATTCCTTCTTTTCTCCCTGTGTCTAGATCTTTGGCCTGGAGTCTCTGCTGGGCTCAGACGAGCTGTGGCCGCTGCTTCTTGCCTCTGACCATCCTACCTGCTGTACTGCAGACCATCATGCTGCCCTTCTGCCCTGAAAGCCCCCGCTACCTCCTCATTGTCCTCAAAGAGGAGGAAGAGGCCAGAAAAGGTCCGTGTTAAGTCACTTTGCATACAGCCAACACAAGATGGCAACATCACCCTTTTAATGAAACCTTCAACTAGAAATTACTGATATTTATTTTTGCTGTGATGGACTTTGACCTATTAAATCATATTTTCTCAATCATGTACTGACCATGTCTGCATTCTTCCACCCTTTCCTCCTCGTCCTGCAGCTCTGGTGCGTCTGCGTGGCTGTGAAGATGTGGACGATGATATTCAGGAGATGAAGGAGGAAGGGATGAAGATGGCCATGGAAAAGAAAGTGACAGTTCCTTGAACTCTTCCGCTCTCCAAACTATCGCCAGCCGATTGTTATCGCCATCATCCTGCAGCTCTCTCAGCAGCTGTCTGGTATTAACGCCGTGAGTAAACGTCATATCTCATAATACACCTGTATGATAGAGATATTATTATCACATGTCGTTCTTTAGGGACTGAAGCAGCAACATTAAACATCAAACGGGAGTGTTTGCTAAGCTGATATAAATGTTTTTGACAAGCACATGAGAAGAGATGCCTCTTGGCTTCAGGCACAGTTAGACTGAGTGCAAAAGACCCAAGAGACGGAGACAAACACAGCGGTGCCGATAAATGTTTTGTTAATAAGGTCACGCAGCCAGGCTGACAAAATAGATTAGCAGTTGTTGCATCTGACCTCGCAATCCATAGTAATGCAGCCGCAGCCTCCAGCTAAAGGCTGCAACATCAATTGAACTTCAGCGAGCACATTAACCTCTCTGACTTGTATCATCTACCAGCCAGAATCTAATGTTCCTAATCATAATGCACCTTCAGTGGAGTTCTCCTGTGTAACTGCTCCATTGTTTCTCCTGGAAACAATGGATAATATGAAATGATCCCACAGAGAATTATCGCTCATATCAGCTTTTTGGCTGTATTTAAAATTTTCACACTTCACTAATAAAAAAAAAAAACACTCAGAGAAAATCCCACCGTGAGATGAGCTGGTGAACATAATGGATGGTTGCTTACTTCCAGCAGTCTCTGAAGCTGTTGAACCCTTCAGTAGATTACTGGACACATGGATGATGTATATGTATATGCATATGTATATAAGCATCGTCAGATTTTAACAAAATTCAAATGATTCGCTAATAAATAACAAAATAACAAAAATCAAATTAAAATATACTTAGCTGCTTATTCTGTAAATATATTCTAAATACTATTTTGGCCCAGATATAAAATGTGACCACATCATAATACTACCATCACCATGTTTCAATACTTGGTTTAAGTTCTTATATCAGAACAAATTGTTTTATTTATCTTTAGCTATCTCTCTTGACACTCACATATAGAAAGTGTTATAATTTTTCATTAAATATATACATGAATAAGTATATGTCGTATTTGTTGAACTGTGTGAAAATATGGTGACATGCCATAAATCTGCAGAAATATCTAAAATTCTAATGGGTGTGAAAACTACAAGGCTGGATTTTTGCACATTGCTGGATGAACAGATCAATAATTGTTGTTCAAGTTATAAAAATTGGCTTAAACATCAATTTTTAAATCTGTCACCTTGGTCAAGTAAAGCAGATTCACTTTAATATACTGTTGTAGAGGCGGACTACTTTTTTTTTCAACGAAATCAACAGTAACAAATAATACGTCAACTTTGTCTCTTCTTTCAGGTGTTCTACTATTCCACAGGCATATTTAAAACTGCTGGCGTGACTCAACCCATCTACGCCACCATCGGAGCTGGAGTGGTCAACACTGTGTTCACTGTCGTCTCTGTAAGTGTCTGCACAGGTGTCGTCCTCATCCACAACAAATCTTCTGCTTGTTGGTTGTAATTAAGTGTTATTCTCTGGACGCCAGCTGTTCCTGGTGGAACGAGCAGGACGAAGGACGCTGCACCTGATTGGACTGGCTGGAATGGCCATCAGTGCTCTCATCATGACCATCTCTCTGTCTTTAGTGGTGAGGGGACATTTCTGTGGCCTTCGTATCCAGCGATCTTAAGCTCTCCTGTTTGATCTCTGACATCTTTTCCCTCGTTGTCTTCGTTTGTTCTCCGAGCAGAAGTCCAACAAGTCTCTAAGTTATCTGGCAATTGTGGGTGTGTTCAGCTTTGTTGCCAGTTTTGAGATGGGCCCAGGTCCCATCCCCTGGTTCATTGTGGCTGAGCTCTTCTCCCAGGGACCTCGACCCGCTGCCATGGCCGTCTCCGGTTGCTCCAACTGGACCGCCAACTTCCTCGTGGGGCTGGGCTTCCCTAAACTGGAGGTATTCATTACACCCGCCGCAATTACGAGATGTGTGTGTATTAAATAAGCCGCAGTTTTTCTTATGACATCTCTCTCCTTCTTTCAGGAACTTTGTGGTCCGTATGTCTTCCTGATCTTTATGGTATTTCTCATCGCGTTCTTCATCTTCACCTACCTGCGGGTTCCCGAGACAAAGGGAAGAACCTTTGACGATATTGCGCAAGGATTCTCAGCCAAACCGGCCCACTCTCCGGTGCCTGAGGCGGTGGTCGCCGGCCCGCCAGACAGCAAAGAACCGACACCCTTGTCCCCGACAGAAAAGGTTCCCATGGTGAATCTTCCAACAGAGGCTCCATAGATGGCTTTAGAGAAGAAGCCATCTATATGTACCAATGCAGAAATAAGATCTCAGCTATTTTTTTAAATATAAATTTAAGCTTCACTTTTTTTTTTTAAAGTGCAGCAGTTTTTTTTTTTTTTAAGATTCCCCAGTTAGAAAGTGATTTAATAACTGATCAAATTTCCTGTAATTCTGTCCAAAATTAACTGTACTACCAGTCCTTGATAATCTGAGGACATTCGCACTGACTCCATGCTTTGTGCCACATAAGAGGACCGACATATGTTTTCATGCGTTTTCAGATGCCCTCAGAGTTAAAAGGTCACAGGCTTTAAGGGTTTTATGTATTCAGGTCAAGCTCGGAAAGCTGGTTTTGGAGCATGGTAGTTTGACCTAAAAAAAAAAGAAACCCATAACTGATATGTAACGCTGGCAGCTTTTAGAAAATCACATTGTCTTGTTAGGATAAATATGGAGGAGGTGCTGTTGCAGTCCATTTCACCTTCAGGTGCATACATAAACTGAGATCACAGACTGAAAATAAGTATTTTTAAGCTCACGGAAAAAAAAAAAAAATCTCCTGACAATAGATGACATCTGTATTTGTTGTTTGGGCTCAGCTGGGTTCGTGCTGATAAAGAGGTAGAACAAGGATAGCTCTGTAAAAGGTGCTGTCAAAATACACCATTTGTGGGAGGATGAGAAAGACGTCATCAGGCACTGCCAAGTCTGAACGAAGCCTCTTCAAAGCAGCGCTTCCTCTTTAAAAAGAAGAAACAAGCTTAAGCTTGACTGCTTCAGTTTCAAGATTTCACTGCAGGGAACGACCACAATGACAGAAAACAACAACAACAACAACAACAACAAAGCTGTTATAATGCAGTTGTTTACAGCATCCATCCACAGTTAGATGAAAAAAACTCAGGTGGCTAAAAGTGTACATTTTTTATTAATCGTAGTTATATTTTCAATGAATTTACGACTGTAAAATGTTGTCATCATCTGTTGCACATTTGAGGAGAGAAAGTTACAGCATTACAGGTCATTTTCAATCTCTGAAACAGCATTTTAAAGTGTTTGTGTGAAACGGTTTGTTCTCGTTTGGGGCATTGTTTTAGAAACACGTTAACTGAATGCACATCTCACTGAAAGCAAGACATTAGCATCAAAATATGGTGCGCTAAATAAAAACACTAAATGTCTTGTATTTATTTAAGAGCTTAAGGCACAAAGAGGTGCCTTGTAAGTTTCTATCTTAAATTATGTGTAAATATTGTAGAATATCAACTTACATCATAATCATCTATTTTCCTGCACTATAACAGACTTTTTAAACATTGTGTCAATGTTTTTACCATTCTGTTGCTTATATATGTGCACACACTGATAAACAAAAAAAAAAAATGCACTTTTCTTGTTTGAGCTGAGCAGTTTGAATTTTCCTGAGGTGTCTGACTACTTTTTAATGATTGTCTGTATTCAGCGTGTGGCTTTCTTAATTTGTAAATATACTGGAGGTGTATGGTTTGTCTGGTTTGCTCTTCATGATTAATGATGTTATTTACACTCCACACTGTTGCCATGGTGATCACAGTGATGTTGCTCAGCAGTTCTCCACAGTATTCACTGTTATGAGATGTATATTTTGCTCTTTTCATTATTTTTGTGTGTGTGTGTAAATAAACATAAATTTAGAAGGCATGCTGAGTGTGTATGTGACGGCCAGATGAGAGTCAACGGTGAGAAAGTTTGTATCGTGAACCGTCTTGTGCTCTGTGGTGAGAACTTTTTGGCCCCGTGGCGAAGCCTCAGTTGGCTGTGCAGCAGGACACAGTCCCTGACACGCTGAAATATAACCACGTATTTAAAACCAGAGATTTCCTGCTGCCAGTGCTCCCGCTAAGCTGCTGGGTTTAAATAATATATTCACGGTTGTATTTTTTTTTTTTGAGGTTGCACAACTTCAAAAGGCAAGTCAGAACACATGCAGGGAAATTTCTCTGAAGTGTCATTCAACATTGCTGTTTTATGAGGACTCTCTCTCTCTCTCTCTCTCTCTCTCTCTCTCTCTCTCTCTCTCTCTCTCTCTATCTATATATACACACACACACACACACACACACACACACACACATATATATATATATATATATATATATATATATATATATATATATATATATATATATACACACACGTGGACAAAATTGTTGGTACCCCTCAGTTAAAGAAGGAAAAACCCACAATTCTCACTGAAATCACTTGAAACTTACAAAAGTAACAATAAATAAAAATTTATTGAAAATCAAATAATCAAAATCAGCCATCACTTTTGAATTGTTGATTAACATAATTATTTAAAAAAAACAAACTAATGAAATAGGGCTGGACAAAAATGATGGTACCTCTTTAAAAGATTGAAAACTATTTGACCAGAGTGACATGATTAACTCAGGTGTGTCCTTTAATTGACATCACAGGTGTTTCCAAACTCATAATCAGTCAGTCTGCCTATTTAAAGGCAGACAAGTAGTCACTCTGCTGTTTGGTGAAAAGGTGTGTACCACACTGAACATGGACAACAGAAAGCGAAGGAGAGAATTGTCCCAGGACATCCGAAAAAAAATTATAGACAAACATCTTAAAGGTAAAGGCTATAAGACCATCTCTAAACAGCTTGAAGTTCCTGTGACAACAGTGGCTCATATTATTCAGAAGTTCAAGACCCACGGGACAGTAGCCAACCTCCCTGGACGTGGCCGCAAGAGGAAAATTGATGACAAATTGAAGAGACGGATCGTTCGAATTGTATCCAAAGAGCCCAGAACAACCTCCAAAGAAATTAAAGGTGAACTCCAAGGCCAAGGTACATCAGTGTCAGATCGCACCATTCGTCGTTGTTTGAGCCAAAGTGGACCTCATGGGAGACGACACCACTGCTGAAAAAAATCATAAAAAAGCGAGACTGGAATTTGCAAAAATGTATGTTGACAAGCCACAAAGCATCTGGGAGAATGTCCTTTGGATAGATGAGACCAAACTGGAGCTTTTTGGTAAGGCACATCAACTCTATGTTCATAGACTCAAAAACCAAGCATACGAAGAAAAGAACACTGTCCCTACGGTGAAACATGGAGGAGGCTCAGTAATGTTTTGGGGCTGCTTTGCTGCATCTGGCACAGTGTGTCTTGAATGTGTGCAAGGTAAAATGAAATCTGAAGACTATCAAGGCATTCTGGAGAGAAATGTGCTGCCTAGTGTCAGAAAGCTTGGTCTCAGTCGCAGGTCATGGGTCTTCCAACAGGACAACGATCCAAAACACACAGCCAAAAACATCCAAGAATGGCTGAGAGAAAAGCGTTGGACTATTCTAAAGTGGCCTTCCATGAGCCCAGATCTGAATCCCATTGAACATCTGTGGAAGGAGCTGAAACATGCCATTTGGAGAAGACACCCATCAAACCTGAGACAACTGGAGCAGTTTGCTCATGAAGAGTGGGCCAAAATACCTGTTGACAGCTGCAGAACGCTCATTGACAAATACAGAAATCGTTTAATTGCAGTGATTGCCTCAAAAGGTTGTGCAACAAAATATTAAGTTATGGGTACCATCATTTTTGTCCAGCCCTATTTCATTAGTTTGTTTTTTTTAAATAATTATGTTAATCAACAATTCAAAAGTGATGGCTGATTTTGATTATTTGATTTTCAATAAATTTTTATTTATTGTTACTTTTGTAAGTTTCAAGTGATTTCAGTGAGAATTGTGGGTTTTTCCTTCTTTAACTGAGGGGTACCAACAATTTTGTCCACGTGTGTATATATATATATATATATATATATATATATATAAATCTCATATTAGACTAATTTATTTTTGCTGAGGCCACACACCAGATTCCTGAAAGTATACTCTCACAAATGCACAAGCGAGCAATAAAACAAACAGATGAATAAATCACATTTAAATGTGTGGTGCACTTTACAATTTCAGTGATTAACAGAATTAAAAAAACAATCAATTTCTTTCATTTTTTTAAACAGTGTTAATTCAAATTGAACAGCTGCCTGATACCATGTAAAAGAAACAAAATACAAAAACGATAAATACAAGTTTGAAATATGAACAAATAAAATAATAAACATGTATAAGATACACATACGGTTAAAGGACTAGGTGCCATTTTTTTTCTTTTCTAATTAGAACTATAAATTATATTATAGATATAGAAATATAATTGATAATTAGATAAAATCTGAATTAAAAATGCTGAAATATTAAATTAATAAAATAAACAGAAATTAACAGAAAATTAAATGAAAAATTTTAAAACGTGGGGAAATAGTAACTGGTCAAAATGATTAAAAAAAAAAAGATTTTTATATACAGTACTTTCATTAATTTCTTCTGTCGCTTCAATATAATTTATCTTTGTTTTTATATATATTTGTTGCATATTATTTTTTTTAATTCTTTTTAAAATTATTTTGATATGATTCATTTATATACCTTTTATTGTTTTATTTTTTTCTATTCTTTCCAGCTTTACTTCAGCTTTTTTAGTTTCCTCCTCATTGTGTAATTTCTAAACTCCAGGTGAACAGCAGATGCATCAAACCACCTCACTTTAGACTTCGAGACCCCTTCCTTATTGTCTGATATGTAAAAAAAAGGTGAGCAATAATAGAAATGGTGAAAAATAACTAAAGAACCAGTGAAAGAAAAGAAAAAACACATAGAATAAACACTAAGGAAAAGTAAAGAATATAGAATATTATTGTCATTCATTACTTCATTTACACCTTTTAATATGCACATGATTAAAAAAAAAATCATTTTACAGATTGATTTTGTTTTAGCGTACTCCTCTAACTGTTTCGAAAACAACTTCTAGCTGGGAAAAAAAAAGTTCTAATTTTTCATTTCGTGCGTCTCTTTACCTTCAGTCCATCACCCCCTCGGAGGCCGCAGCGTTGGTTAAAGGGCCCCCCGGATGGCTGGGAATGAGGCCATCTAACTGTGTCAAACCAACACACCACATCTCCCTGGACGGGGCTGCAGCCGTCTTACCCATCACAGTGAACTGGAGCATGAACGCACATCAACACTCTGCAGTACTGCAGGCTGACCAGCGAGTGGCGTGCATGGATCAGGGGGGGGGGTTTGTCAGCTCTGTGCGTGTGTGTATGTGTGTTTTATAAGCGCATGTCTACATACTGTCTGGATGAGCTGTCCTGAGAAGCAAAGAGTGGTGTGTCTGAGAGACAGCAGGGATAAAGAAGGAGGTTGTTAGGAAGAGGGAAGCCACATGAAGGATGCAGGGCGTCAGAAAATCTATCTGAACTGCCTTCATTTTTCCATGACAGCAGAGCTGGGAGAGAGCAAGACGAACAAGAGAGAGAAGTTGGACACTCTCACATGCCACAGCTTGAAAAAAATGCAAGTGAGCACAGTGTCCAGATATGTGAGGGACGCCACAGATTGAGGGTAGATCTGCAAGGCGGCATTTGAGCTCTGGAACAGTCGTTGTTAGACATGTCTAGACAGTTTTTTTTTTTTTTTTAACACCAGCCAAACTTGTATGAATATTTCCACTTCATTATTTTTCTGAAATCCTCTCCTTCCTGTCTTGCTTTGTCTCTCAAATAAAACTCTGCTCCTCTCACTCTCTTGTCTTCGTTGTTGTCATCGTCTTCTGTTTCTGTGACAACAGTGTTTTGTTCACTTCTTTGCTTGGCAGCGCACTTATTGTACGTGCAGCTCTGTAAATATTTTTTCTCCTTCCCTCATCCATTCATCACTCCTCCAACCACCCACCACCCACCCCCCCCCATCAGCTCTTTCTCCCTCCTTTCCTCGGAGAAAGGGACCAAACAGACTCCTCCCCCATCACCCCCTCCACCCCCCCCCCTCGCTCCGACACACACTCACACTCCATCTCCCTCTTTCTCTCTTTTTCATGCTCTCTCCCTTCCTCCCTGTCTGTCAGTGTCATTCTGTCGTGGAGATGTGGAGTGTCTTTCTGTCTCTCTGTCTGTTTTTCCAGCCTAATTCAGCAGAGGAAGGTAAGAGCTAAACTTTTGGCTTGAAGATTTTCACATTAAAGCTGTGTGTGTGTGCGTTTGTGCATGTGTGTGTGTGTGTGTTAATGGTTATGGCATGATGGAGAGTTTGGAGCGCAGCGGGTTGAATTATGTGCTCGTAATGAACCTACAAGTAAATTAAAGCCTTCTGTGAAGACAGGAATTCAGGAATTAATTATACTTCAACAACGTGTGAAACTATGAGAAATAAGGCCCCACATGGTGCAACAGTGGTGCTTCACCTGCGGCTTGGGACCCCCTGAATAATTACGACCTTTACCTCGGGCTCACACAGCTCATTTTGTGTGTTAGTGCTGTGCATCTGAGAGCATCCATGTCTGTGAATATACATCCAGATACTTTTAAGTAGCAGCACATCAGACAGGACTTTGTTGGCATGGAAGTACGAGGCGCGCGCTCGGTCCTCTCAAGCTCCTGCAACAAAAGAATATGAAAATAAAGCAGAGGACAAATGAATAATAAGTTGCATAAGCCATTTCTCTTTGCACCCCCTGCCCCCTTGTGTCACTTATGATCTCATGGATGGGAAAGCCAAGGACCCCTGCCCCCTCCTGGACTGTTTACCACTGCCAGGGCCCACAACGGATGTCTCTGCTCTTTGTTGCGGTTAACTCGTAGCACTGTGCTTATCACACTGATGGACAGTGTGATAATGATGGATTGCTATGTGAGACCCCATCCACGAACAGAGTAGGGTAACATAAAAAAGCTGCGACCATTCTGTGACTCAAACTGCCTTTATATGGGTTATTCTGTGTGTGTGTGTGTGCGTGTATGAGTGTGTAAATGTAGTGATGAGCGCTTTAGAATCTGCCTATACATAGCTACTACATATTATTACTGACACTAGAGAGTGTGTCAGCAGTCAGAGTGCAATTTACTTTCATAGGATATGGCTGTATGTTGGAAAGAGCTGCACCTGTTCGCACTCATCTCCCTTTGGCTTTACTGCGAGGAGTGTATCACTGTGTGTCAGTATTAGTCTTTAACAGTGCCAACATATATGACAGTCTCACGCCACAGATTTGAGCCGTGTTTGTAACAGATGGCTTGGACTTAGATGAGACAGAATGAGAGAGAGTGGAGAGAGACTGCACAGCGTTACTGGCCTACTGACTCTGTTTATTTAATTGAAATAGAGCTCTCCTTAATACAGTATTAACCCAAGATGGATGTCATTATTAATCCTCATCAATAGAAACATCAAGTTACATCATGAAGGGAGGATCTGGTGCCACCATAGACGACGATTGAAGTCAGTGCATCTGGACTGACTGTTATCATTATTGTCTGCCTTTCTGTTGGCATTTGTCTGCAGGCTGTAGTATTTGTCAGTTTTGCCTTAAGTCCTTGTGGCGATAGTTAGAAAACCCATCTCTCTGCTCATTTGCATGCAGAAAAACTGCAAAGGGCCTCAATGGCATTTGATGTGTCGCTCTCGCACGCCGCATGCATAAAGGTTGCTGCATTGTTGATGTGAAGTCACACGGCTGGCCTCTGAATTGTTGGATGAGTGCAGGAGATTGTGAGTTCACCCTGGCTCAACGAAGCTCCCTGAAACGGAGGCCTGTGTGGGAGGCACACCTGATACCCTTGCAGCGTTTTTCATCATGGAAGAGTGGAGATACAGTTATGCTCGCTGAGCTGTACATTTATACAAATGAACTTTGGTCTTCAGTGAGGATGTGACTTAACGAGATAACTTCTTCTTCTGATTTGAATCAAATAACATCAGGCTGCTCAATCTGTAGAAAAACACATTACCTGGGGAAAAAAGTCATCTTGAGCTCTACAGCACATATTCACCATGACATTGCTTCAATAAATGTATGCAATTTCACAATATTTCCATGCAGCGTTGTCTTAATTTTTCATCAAGCTGGTGCGCTGATGATGAAATAGCTGGACCGCTGTGTAAAGTCTTCTTCAGCACATCCCAGTTTAAGCCTATTTCAGTAATCTCTGCAGTTGTTTTGTTTGCTTAATGTCCTTCTGCAACAGAGGAACATCTTTTCCACGACCGCGGGATGTGGTTTTTGACTCAAGATTGTTTAAGAAATGAAAATCTTCTCATCGCATTAGCTAAGGTTAAATTACTTGTTGCCAGATGAAACATATTCATCAAAGCAATATTTTTGCAGTGGGAGGCTCCGTTAAATCCAGGTGTTTGTTTGTTTTTGGCAAGGCAGTGTGTCTGTATCTGAAATTATCTTGATTAAAATGCAAATACAAAGACTCATGAACGTGAAAGTGGTGGAACCCAACATTTCCTGAGTAGTATAATTAAATACGGTTTGGAGGAACATCACTGGAGTGTTTGCTTTCTCGTATATTTATTTAATAGATATAGTTTTATACATCAAAGGATGTATTATGGCTTTTATAAGCAGTGTAGATCAGTGGTTCTCAACAGGTCTGGCTTCAGGACCCACTATCACCCTGAATGACAAGCCGTGACCCAAATCAAAGAAAATGTCCAACTTCTCAAATTTATTGAATGAAAAGATTGTGCAGTTTGAATCGGAGATAGTAAAAAAGAATATCGCAGAATGCCAACACACACCAAAAAAAATAAGTTTATTGGTGAACCAAAATGGCAAAAACCAAAATGGCATAACCAAAATGACTTTAAGTGAGAAATATTCCCTTTGATGCTCAATTAGCTGCATTTTAATTAAATCCAAAACACTTCACTTCAGTAACTTCAGCCTTTTTTAACAGACTCAACATGCACAAACATGAAATAAAACAGTGCAACCACTAAGTAGTAGTTTCAAAAAGAACTCAAATATGTAGCATTTGCTGAGTACCCACTTCCTGAATAAATAACAATTTCCTATTAAAACTATCTAGTCACTTATTTAAGCATTAATAATAAGGCTGACATAACAATCAGAACATTTCAGTAACAGCCATTTTTAAGACTCAACAGTGCTTTTATGCACAAACATGAAATAAAACAGTGCAACTACTGAGCAGTAGTTTCAAAAAGAACTCAAAATATATACCACTCACTGACCTTTGTCTTCAAGATAAGAAAATCCATATCTCATATATTCTTCGTTGTATCTGTGTTTCACCTGCTCAACATATGTAAACAAACTTTGCAGGTCTTTTTCTATGGTGTGAACTGGCGGGTGTCAACTTGCATTACAGAGCATTATCGCCATCTACTGTTAAGGAGTATGAATGACATGCATTTTTATTTTATTTTATTTTTTTTTAGCATTTCCTTTCCCAGGCAAAGGCCCACGACCCACTGAAAACGGGTCTGCGACCCACTTTTGGGTCGCGACCCACCACTTGAGAACCACTGGTTGTAGAGTATAGGTTAGATCATCTGTTCATCTTTGGTTGTGAATTTTTGCAGATATCCAAGCTGGTGCCTCTTGTCATCCATCAGAAAGAACAAGAAAGGATCGCATTCCCTCCAAATCTTTCAGATGGTTTCATTTAGTTTGTGGGTGAAAGATGTAAAAGGAGAAGAGTCCAAAAAATGTTTCTTTGAAGCCTCTGAATAGCCTCTGAATAGGTTAGAATTTTTATTTATTTCATTTTTTTTTCATGTAAGCCATCCACCTCACTGTCATGCAACAGAAAATTTTTAATCACATGACTAGGCTGAAGCAGCAGGATGAGAATCAACAGCTGGTGGGCCAACCCTTTGAGATAGTGTCATTCAGTAATCTGACGTTGTTCAGAGTAGAGCCACTGGTCCACTGGATTTATTTGGTGAGTGTACCTGACACATGCCTTCCAGGAGAAGGTGTTTCGGACACAAATAGCTTTGGAAGTAGGGGGACCATTTGGAGAGATTGCATCTCTTAGTTGGCTTGGGAACACCTCGGTGTGCCCCTGGGAGAGCCACGGCGATGGGGCGGGACAGAGAGGGATGGGGATCTCTGCTCAAGCTGCTGCCCCAGAGACCAGGGCCTCGTCTACTAACCTGGCATACTCAGTTGGCCAAACGCCATTTTCCACTTTCAGCTTCGGCTGCACTGAAGAAGAAGTGAACGTGAGAACGTGTGGTGCTCCACGCGCTCTTCACGGCTTGCGTACACAGATTTCTAAGGTTTCATCTGTTGGCAACACTTGGAGGCAAAGTTCCAAACATTGGGACTAGCTTTCCCAATTTGTGTCCAACCACACGTGAATTAATTTCAGTGCCATATACTGTAGATGGTGAATCAAAATCCAAAAACTGAAAACTGAGCCCCGAATCAGAGAAGGAACACTCAGAATCTGTAACCAAGAAATAACATTCTCTAAACAAGAGCACAATCATCATTGACACTCTTTTCTGAACTGAAAGCAAGAAAGAGAAAAAGCTCAACAGAGAAAGACAGTTGGAAAACGGAGATGCTTTTAGTAAGGAAAGAAAAGTGAAAGATGATTGCACCCTCGTTCACAGAATTTGATTTCTTGGTTAGAGATTCTGAGTTTTCCTTCTCTGATTCAGGACTTTGGTTCTCAGATTTTGGATTTTGATTCATTATTTAGGCTATTTGGTGGTGAATTGGCACCATATAGAGGGCATTGCTAATTTTACAGTCATTAAATATTTACTTAATATAGACACATGAGCTTTATGGTACCAATTTCTCCAAAAAACAGTTTGTCAGAACATATAAATTCATGTGCAAAATGATGCAACCCATTTCCTTGACAAAAGCAGCAGGACTGGCTTTATAGGCACCACAATGATTTTTCTTTGGTCCATGATGATGACAGCAGTTGTAGATCTCAAAAAGCCACCCTCTTGGAGCTCTTGGACAAAATTGTGGTTGAGTGACTTCACACAACACTGAAGGCGCCAACACGAATTTGCGTATGTTAATTGGAATATTTTCTATTCCATAAACAAGCAAGTAATGGGTGATGTGCAAATGTGCCTGCTGAGTGGTAAGGTGGCCTGGATCAACCCACGTCTCATATGTCCTTACAAACGGTATGGAGTTGAGGCTCCTAGCTGGTATTGGATCAGGACGGGCGTCTTCTGGTGAATGATGCTTTTAAAGCTGAAATCATTGTAGAGTCCACTTTTAAAAGTCTGTTAGGTGTTTAATCATTCAACTGCCCATCAGGTGACGGCGGTGATCCACTGAAGACTTGGCTGTTCAAGACATTAACCCATAAACTGAATTAGCACAAAGAAGGTTGATGCAGCAAAACTCAGAACTTGTGCCCTAAACTCACAAGTTGTGCTTGCAGAGAAGAGTTAAGAGAGGTATAAGAGCTAATGCTTTAGAATGAATCTGATGGAATTGAAATGAGAGACCTGATTTGCACCATTCATCGAAGAAATCCCACCAAAGTACCTGAGATAAAGTTGTCCTATAACAGAGAAGTGTGCTAAAATGAAAGTTTAAAGAGTGCAGCATCTGCTTATGCAACACATTAATCCCAGAGAGCATTTTCTATCCATAAAAGGTTTTAAAAAATTAGCATACTGCACTGCTAAAACATGTGCATTTCCTCGTAAAGAATTTTAATGTTAGCGGTTGTCATTATGATAGAGTAGGTGTACATTGTAGCAGTGCTACTTAAAATGACCGTGCCTTACTTTATAAATCAGCTGCCCATTTAAATACTGAACACTCAGCATAAACTAAATATTCATGCATCCTGCAGCATTTACTCTAATTACCTTAAATTTCTGTTGTGAAATGCAACTTTGCAACTGATATTGTGATTTTAAAATGAATTAAAATGAACAAAAAACAAAATCTTATGAATTTTAAGCCTGGGTTTTCTTCACAGAGGTCTCAGCATGCAGCCAGGGAAGCAGCGGGCGCCTACTTAGACGCTGTGCTGAACAAACTTGGTGGTTTGTTGACACTCTCACTTTGAGGTCAGCTGGAGCATCCTTGCCACCATTTGTTTCTAGCTTTAATTGACTATCAATTAGACGGATTAACCTTCCTAGCATAGTAAGCTGCTCTTCCAGGATTGATAAATGAGCAAAACTGTGACAGGAAAATAAATGGCACACTTGTCACAGCAGGAAAGCGGCAGAACTGATCCCACAAACACCCTTCGAAAGCGTCCTCCTCCCTTCCCTCCCTGCATGTGCACTGAGCTGCAGAAATCACACGCTGGTGGGAAGCGGAGGATGAACCGTCCCCATCACTGACACTACAACACTTATCTGTGGCCAGGCCTTATTTTTAGATCACACATGTAATTTTTAAAAGCAACATGCTTTTCTGTGGCTGTTGAGAGAACTATAATGACATCAGGTCACATTTCCCTAAAATGAATCACATAGCTGCCACTGGCAGCTCGAGAGGATGAAGCCTTCAGGCAGCTGCGAGCCACAGTGTTCTGTTTTGAGTCAGTCATTGTCGTGGCAGATAGAGTCACCAATAATACACCCGGTGCAGACAGGCACAGCGTTGTCGCCAAGATGTAAAGGAAATATGAACTCGTGGAACGGACTGATGCGACTTTGGAATGTAGTTTTAAGTTTTGAATTTCATATTAAAAGCTGCTACTTAACAGTTTGTGTGTCGGCATCGGCCAAACATACTTAAGGAAAATTTAACAGTTGAAAGCTTCACTACTGAGAAATGGCTCAGTGAGATTAGTTTAAACTGATCTCCTCTCAGATTTACATTCCTGCGTCACACTGGCTTTTGGAGTTGCAGATGGTGATGAAAATATGTTTGCAGCAGGTTTTGTCTTTAGCAGTAACTCTTTATGACTTCTGATAGAAAACTTGCCACCATTTAGAGGCAACTATTGCTTTTTTAAAATTTTTTTTAATAGGTTTTATTCTACATTACGCCCCTCTAATGAACATGTAAGCATGAGGACGAACTCCTCTTTGACAGATCCTGTTTTGCCAAAATCCAACAAAAAGGTTTCTAATCTGGTGCTAACTTTTAAAATCAAGTTCTTTGATCACAGGCAGGATGGTGAGATGTAAGAGTACGGGGATAGGTGGAATTAATTGCTTCAGACTCGAGGAAAATCTCTTTTTTCCAGAGAGTTAGATGAGAAAAGTGATATGACTCTCTGTACAGTACACATGAAACTACAGCTTTCCTAGTCTTTCCGCTTGAGCTTAATTCAAAGGGGATAATGCAAGCCTGGCCTGAGTAACAAAATCTGCTTACCAGCACCTCAAAAGCTTGACAATGAATATATCATTTGTATTTGGAGACATTCAAGCCAACTTATTCTGACTTCCATGTTGCCATATTCAAATACTTAGTCAGGAGCGTTGTGTTTCTTTTTAATGCTTGTTGGACTCCATTCGCGTCAAATTTCAGCGTAACAGGGAGTCTGGATTTAAAAAATATGCTGTGAGAGCATAACCAATTGTTTGTTGGTAATATCACTGTTTCTGATCACATCACTCTGGTAATCAAGAAATAAAGGGAGAAGCTTGTTTCTGACTGAGGCTGTAAGGTGTAATGTTGTCAGATTGTTGCCTTTTCACAAAGGTTGCATAAAAAATTGGCAAAGAAAGAGATTGGATCCCTGGCTCAGCATAAAATGTCTTATGGGGGAGTTTGTTGTACATCTCTGAAATCTATTAGAGTCACAATCCATCGTTAGAAGTTGTGAGATGGCGCATATTTGTGGCAGTGCAACCACGACTAATAAAACATGGAAGCACTACTTGTGTGTATTTTTCTAGCCTCAACCATATATTTCATAAGCTTTCTTAAATTCATTTCAGCACCATTACTGACCGATTTTAACTCAAACCTCAAGGATTTCCTAAACACAAGTGAGGAGTTTGGGCACCCAAATCTAACCAGACTAGGACTGAAAAATCAAACAAAAATGTAACGGAAACAGTCTCACTCAAGATTCAAATTTCAGTCACTCGCCTCCAGCTCAAGTCTCCATGTGTTGTTTATCAATGCTGATCTCTGGTCTGAAAGCTGAAGAAGTCTCGGAAAGTGAACTTCAAGGGCTCTTGGGTGAGGAAGAGTGTTTGCTTAGACAGTTGTATGTTGTATATCACAGTAATCTTGAAGCTACAGAAGTGTTGGTCGGTGGATTTTGTTACCTTTTGAAAAAGCCGGAATTGCTTTCCCTTCAGTCGTCATGCTAATCTAAAATAATAGCAGTGGTTTCTTATTTAGGTACCACACAGTCATCTGAGGGATCCAGTTCATTTGATGCTGCTATGGATTTGACTGGAGGGGCTTGGGGGGGGGGGTCACACCATTTCAGTGACTTTGTAAGTCTCATAATGTAAAATTCACATCCACTTAAGGTTGTTTGGTAAGATAAATAGTAATTAAACTTTGCTCAGTTATTATCTTAAGATGAAATAAGCCCGTCTCCAAACAGGTAAACCCAACCAATCTCAGTCTGGAGAGTGTGTTGTAATCTGGGCGTAGTCTGTTTTTGTAAAATGCCCTCCTACCTGCGCCTGTTGCTGCCTGCTCAGCGACTCATATCAGACATCGCTCTGTCATCTCGCCATGGCTTAAACACTGTTTGTTGCAGCTGCACTTTCATTCATCTCAACTGCCCCAGAGTTTTTCGATAACTCCTTTTGACATGTGCATACTTATTTCTGGGATCACAGTCGTCCACCCCCCCCCCCCCCCCCCTCACTCACTCCTCCTGGTGTATGATTCTCACCGTGGTTGTTTGTAATGAAGGTTTAGAGTAAGCCCTGTCCTTGAATGACTGTCTGTGGGTGGGAGCATCCGGAGCACATAAAGCATGGCTGAGGATGGGTGGATAAATGGACAATAGAGAAAACACAATCTCACTGCGGTTGAAAATGCTTGCAGGCACTGTGGGAACTTTTTGTGAAAGTGTGTGTGTGTGCATGTCTCCTGTTACCTGTGAGTTCTTTGACTTTGTACTCTCCGTTTACTTTGGTGTTTAAGGCATAATTCACGCTCACACCCCTCTAGTCTTCGTCAATATTAACACTAAAATTCTTCGCCGAGCGTAGGGGGGAACTCTGGAAAGTGTGCTGTAAGAGGTGCGACATGAATGATAGCACTTAGCGCCTGAGAGTGTTGGCGCATGCATAGCAACACAGTGAGGATAAGTGTTGGGCACAGAGAAATGGGTGGAAAGAGCAGGAGATAGAGAGTCATTCAGCTGAAGAGAGCCCTCCAGTAGCACAGGGGACAGTAATGCAGGTCACCTCTGCAACAAGAGAAAAGAGCATTTACACCTACACTTACAGCTTTAACACAAAGGGGGGGTAGTGAAGGGAACAGATTCATATGCACAAGCACAATCATATCATCCTTTCCTTTCATAAGCATCTCTTTTCTGCTCTATTGTGCTCCATTTTTCTTGCTTTAGATATCAAAGCACCTTCCCAAAACAAACAGCAGGTCTGGCATCAATAATGGACCAGAGCGTATCTCCTCATTTAATGTACAGGGTTGTCATACTCCGTCACTTTTTAGATGAATAATACACACAGTGTGAAGGGGGGGGGGGGGGGGCTGGTGACAGGGGAGCAGATGGAAAAGGTATCGAGTGGAGCGGGTAACAAACAGCGGGGAGAGGCCACCGTGCATTACCGCAGCACTCAGGTTCAGATTGCAGACTCAGCACTTCTTCAAACTGTCAGGGACAAACTTTGAGTGTTTCAGCTCTCAGATGGACCTCTAACAGAGATGCTGTGGCACTTTGCAAGGAAGGAGAGACTGTCTGAGAGTTAAATAAAGGGGCTTTTACTGACAAGTGGACCTGCCAGTAAATGTCCCCTTCTGTTGTTCACGGGCGACTCGTGAACACATCACAGCTATGATTTCCCAGCTTCAGCTAATCCTTTAAAGGTGTGCAGCAGTCGATGCTTATCTAAGGACGTCTTAGTGAATTATTCAGCTTGTTTAAGTCACACAGTGAGACATGCATGAAGCCCTTTGAATGCTGCCCCGTGTCATCCTGATGTGCAGGCTTGTAACTGAAAAAGAGAAGCAATCGCGTGAGGACTTGGGTCCCCGCAAAAAGAAACTAAATGACATGAGCATAAATATTCATCTCAACATTGTTTGCTTTGCATTATTTATGCATGACTGTTCACTGAAAAGGAGGGTTAAATAAATGTGGAATGACACGCATGAGACATTTGTGTGCGTATTTTATCAGCTATAAATAGAGTGGTATTTAATAAGGTCACAGTGCATGATATATGAATGTATCTGGTTCATGCATGACAGGCTTATAAGTAATCATAACTTATCAGTTTCATGTAATGCGTTATCCACTAAGGACCTGCATCACCACTCACAGCTTGTGTCCTGCTAGTGTTGCCTCCTTGAAACATTACAGAAAAGGTGTGTCGCTGATGGAATCTGGTTTAGCCTTCTCCCTAGAGCTGATTTTATCCTCGTCGCCTTGCCAGTTCTGCTCTCCAAGCTGTCCAGACACACGCTGCACGCAAAACTATTTGTTCTGATGCCCAAGGCTGACTAACCCTAAGCTGTCACAGTCCATTTATATTCTTCTCTTCATGCAGTTCTTATCACCCCAAATCCTCGTGGACTTCACTGAAAATGAGTGACTTTAGTAATACAGACAGACTGGGAAATGAAGGCTTGGGGGACAAATTTGTGGGGGTTTCCATCTGTTGGTATAAACCTATATATATATATAGAATAATAGAATAATCAGAGAAAAGAGAGGTTTTGGTGATTTATGTTTCATGCCAAAAATGGTATTGCTTTTTTGTTGTGTATCATATTAAGACAAGCAGCGGGATTCTGTCTTTGAGGAAATTAGAAATATATATTTTCTCTGCAGATCGCTGTTGTTCTGTTGGACCCGGGTATCTTTTTCAATCCCTGTGTGCATGTGGATTATGAAGATAGTATTATTCTGTTGCTCTTTGTGTAGATGTCAGAAAGAGAAAAAAAAAAAAACCTTTGCTCTCGTGAGAGAGCGCGTGACATTAAATGAAAAAGAAAGCATAAAAATATAATGACAGTGGGAAGAATTATTCGTTTGTAAAGAGACAATAACTGGAGCCTCCCACGGTGCCCTGTCTGTGGATGTATGTCTGCAGCTCTTTAGGTGATTAGAGCTGAAGTGTGTGTGTGTTTCTCCATTAATTCCATCTGTGCAAGCATCTAGACCTGAAGTCTGAAGTGTTTCCCACCTCCGTGAGCACGACAAACTTTGGCTTGCATTCAGTCGGCGGTGCAGGCTGTGCCAGACTGAAGGAACAGCAGCAGCCACAGTTTTGGAATACTAATGGAAAATTCAATGGCTTCAGTTCTGTGTGGGAAGCTGCCATGTGTCAGCAGGCAGCACTTAATATTAAAGTCCCTTCGTTGTGTGTGTATGTGTGTGTGAGTGTGTATTTTTTTTTTTTTTTTTTTTTTTTTTGCCAGTGAGCTTTTTAAAGCACTTAAACCCAAAAGCAAATTATAGGAAAATACACTCCAACATAGAAGTGATATGCCATTCTCCTCAGAGATGAGAGGAAAAGAGCAAATATCTATTAAGAGTTGCAGCAAAAGTGGAACAGTGAGTGTATCTTTGTAACAAAATGAAGAGGGTTCCCTTTGGGCCAAATTAAGAAGCATTAGCTTGCTAAGTTGGAAGAAAAGAAGAAAAAAAAGTAACAGTAGCTGTTAATGGCCTTTTTAAGTTGACCTTTAATCAGTTAGCTCCATCAGGTCAATCAGTTTAATTTTTAAAGCCCATAACACTGTTCCAGCATACATCACCAGTCAGAATCAGCTATCGGGTTTGACAGATGCGCACAGCTGGAGCTTGGCCTGATTTTATCACATGAGCAACGAAAATGAAAAAGAAATGTGGAGAAAAACGGGCCCAGTGCTTCTGACAGAAGACTGGCTTCTGATATCTGGGGAGATTTGACAAAAAGGAGAAAAGTCTGTTTGATTTAAAAAAACTTGAAAAAAGTGATTCCAAACCAGAAATCCATGTTTTAAATCTTCATGGCATCACAGAGTCACGCAGTCTCAGTCCTTCAGGGTAAATCTCATGATTACAGATTCTGTTTCACGGGCTCTCTGCTATTTCAGCACTCACGCTGTTTCTCTCTCAAGCAGCAATCGATAACGTGAGACCGAAAGCAACTTATCCTGTTTTCTAATACCTTGTTTCTGTCTCTCTGCTCTTTCATCACCCAGTGATGCTGCTGGACACAACAGAGACTACCTCCGAGCTGGGCTGGACCACCTATCCAGACACAGGGGTAAGCAGGGAGCTGGTTTGTCAAAGTGTTTTCCAGCTGTTGGGGGGGTGAGGGGTGCGGTGTGGGCAGTCAAATGTGCTGCACACATGTGCAGTAACATGTGGCTGAGTTTTAAGAGCTGGGTTATAATCACTTTGTTCAAGGGACTTTGTGGTGTGGAGGGACTAAGCACTTTTTCGACAGAAAGGATTTTTGCGAGGTAGCCAGGAGGGTTGAAACAATAAGAAAAGCATTGGCTGCAGACATTTCTCTGTTAACTCCTATTAGTCAGTCACTGGTGGATTATGTTTTGGATGAATCATAGATCAGATCATGGTGAAATATCTAAGACACTCCTTTAACTAATACTGCAAGATTAAGGAAAGCAGCAGAGCGTAACAGATAAGTGTCTGGGGCTGTAGCCTCCAAATGTTTCATGAATAGTACACGGACTAAAAAAAACAAAAAAAAACAAGCCTATTTGTCATTCTGATCATGCATTAAAGTCCTGAAAAATTATGTGATAATGTTACTTAAACAAGCAGGTTTTCCAATGTCTCTGTTTGCCACGCACGCAGAGGGTCTACTCCAAACTACCTGGCAGGTGGACATTTTCTGTTTCTGACCACAGGTGACGTGGATTTGAAAGATCTAAAAGTCTTTTTGAGGCAAATGCTTCTTAAAAGGACAGACTAGTCTGTTGCTCTAACAGCAGATGAGTCTGTCAAATGAAACACAGCAGTTCCTGCGCTTCATAATTGTATAAATTAAATAATAACATGTAGATAACACGTGGAGTCTTTAATATTTTAAATTATGCTGGATGCCTCCAAATAAATAAGTACACCTTCTTATTGACTTGCAGTGTCTAGATTCTGCCCTGTGGATATGATGGTCACTTTGTCAGCTCACACGAGTCCAGGTTATTGCTCCATTTAAAACTGGTTAATGTTATTAATGTGATGCATTTCACACGTTCACACATGAAAATAGAGCAGAGGCCCTGTAGTGGAGCATAAATTTTGCCTTCCAGCTCATTTTCCACAATTACTGTGATTAGAATAATTTAAATATACAGCAGGTTTGCACAACAGCGTTTGTGTTTTCACTGTACTCTTCTCATCGCTGCAGTGGGTGGCAGCGCACAGCGGGACACATATGAAAGGGCAGCGTGTGCTTCCATCAAAAACATTTGTTCAGAACAAAACCATTTCAGACTCTTGTGCAGGGCTGCTTTTCATGTTACACCACATGTGTTCGAGAACTGAACAAGAGCCTGAAAATCCTGACCAATAATTTCTGAGACAGCCTTCACAGCATTATATATTTCTGAAGGAGTTAAACCCCTGCCTCCTCCCTCCCTCCCCTCTCCCACTGACTGGTTCTTGGTCTCTACCCACCCCACTACCGCCTCATTGATTTTTTTTTTTTTTTTATTGAATAGCATATGGGAACTACATTACCACCTACAGATTCTGGTGAAGCTTATGATAGCTCAGTGTTTCATTTTTGAAGTTAGGTTGTTATCTTCTGTCAAAGGTGACTTTGTGAGTGGCAAATTGCGTCAAAGTCTTACTTTACCTCGAAGGCAGCCTTGAGGGCTTCAACGCATCTCAATATTGTCTTTTTTTTTGTTTGTTTGTTTTTTTTCTCAACTGTGTGACTTCATCCATGATGATTTTGTTCAGACTGAACAATCGATTCCCCAATTTTGACTACCTCTGACTGTTGCATGACAATGAATGGCACAAATATGTGAATGTGTGGATGCGGGGGCCGTGGTTGGTGGTTACCGCTTGCCATGTGTGTACTTGCGTGACTGTGCAAGGGTCAACTTCTGGGTCACTTAAATTCATTCATCTGTGAGTGATTATGGCTCACTTCTAATATGTCTCATAATTACACTCATGCATCGTCCTAATCGTCTTCACTGTTGAGAACATCCGTCAAACTGCATTTGAGGAACTGCTGAAGTCTTCCAGTGCAGAACAATGCTATGAGACTGTGTGAACAAATCTTTGCTTTAAGACTTCAGAACAATATTCTGCACAAAAAGTCTTGATCGATATGTTATATATATATACAGTATATTTATAATATACTGTATATATATATATACAGTCATGGAAAAAATTATTAGACCACCCTTGTTTTCTTCAGTTTCTTGTTCATTTTAATGCCTGGTACACCTAAAGGTACATTTGTTTGGACAAACATAACGATAACCACAAAGATTGCTCATAAGAGTTTTAATTAAGAGCTGATATCTTACCATTTTCCATGGTTTTCTTGATTATAACCTAAATCACTTAAGTTTTTACATCAATAGCTATGGCGTTGTACTGCCAAAAACACTGCTTTTATGCATTCAGTGTTTTCTTTTCTGTCTGTTTTAGTCACATGATGACGTTTAGTGGTACCAGGTATATATATATATATATATATATATATATATATATATATATATTAGAGCTGGGCAACGATTAAAGTATTAATCACATGATTTCCCTGATTAATGACGATTAATCACATTGTATACACAAAATCAAATAATGAATTCAAAAGTAGTGTAAAGTGCACTTTTATTTAAATCTTCTGCTGCCATATGAACTAAAGTGCCATAACATTTGTTGTTCAAACACTTTTATCATCAGCACTTGTCAGTCACACAAAAATAGTGTAAATCTCATCTTAAAAAATGTTAAATAAAATAAGGCTGCCATTTTAAATAATGCCACTGCCAGGGCATTAATGTCATCCTGTTTTTATGAAAAATAAAAAAAAGTCTACCAACAAAATCCTGAGCCACAATCATAACATTAAAACAGGCAATTTCTGAGGTAACAGCAGAAACTTTTAACGGGGAGTTCAACTTGGCAGTTGTTACAAATAACCTTGTTTCTGTTGAATCCGGTCTCTTTCAAATGAAAATGTCCATGTTAAAGTTCTGTAACTTTATCGATTCATGTATCATTTGTTCTTTCCATTTTCAATTGTCAATCAAAAATTTAAAAAAAATTTAAAAGTGACATTTAATTTTGTTTTTCATTTTTTAATCTAACACAAAAAAACAAAAAAATGCCTGGTATTTTATATTTCAATTTTAGACTTGGATCAAAAATACAAAATGAAAAAATGAATTTGTTTTTAATATTTAATTGTCTGATTTACGTGACCCTGAAATGGCTTTGTGCGGCAGTTCAAGTACCATGGCCGCACTAGAATCACATACTATAATATTTGCAATATTGTGGAAATCTGAAAGAAAACTCTGCTCATATATAGATCCAACCAAAGTGCTCTCCAGCTCTGCGTCTGACATAAGTCTTTTTCTCCTCAGATCATGACGAGCACAGAATCTTCTGACGCTCATTTCCGAGCATTGTAGGACACCCATCTGCTGTTGAATAAGTCCTTGATCAAACTACTGTATTGGCCCGAATATAGGATGATATTTTATTCTAGAAGTCATATTCTCAAAAATGGGGGTTGTTTTATAATCGAGGACTAGACTTTCTGTTGTCGTTACACACCTGTGCCACTAGATGGAGCCGCACTGAAGTAACTAGTAAAGGGCCGTGTATACTCTCGCGTCAATGTGTCGCCATCAGCTTGTCGCAGAGATGCTGCAGACACTTTTGATTTATACTCGCGCGGTCTCCGCTATGTTTATTAGCCAATTTCCAATATGTATATATAAATATATAATTATATATATTAAATAAATATATATAATATATATATATATATATATATATATATATATATATATATATATATATATATATATATATATATATATATATATAACTTGACAACTTCTGTCAGAATACAGAACAGAACAGTAGACTCTATTCAGCCTCTAACTGACATACACAATCACATCAGCCCTTAATCTTCCTCTACACTACACCTTCTGCCATCATCATCCCAGCCTGGCCTACAGCGTCAGAGCATAATTGTACACGATGTTTGATTAAATAGGCCTAGCGCGTGTTTGAAACTTGTGAACCATGATGGCAGCTGTTAATAGGAAGCCATGTATCTGTGTTTGTGTGAGGGAATAGCGTGTGCCTGAGCAGGCATTTGCAAGAGTTTTTTTTTTTTTCTTGACATCATAGTCTCTGGATGAGAAGTGCTTCTGAGATGGAGATCTGGTCATTTGACCCGGGGCATCAAGCTGAGAGAAGTAGGAGGGTAGACCAATGAGAAGGGGGGGAAATAAATGATGTTACATGTGTGTTTCTGTCTTTTTTTTCCTTACTCTTTCATTCCTTTTTTCTCTTGTTTTTAGGGTCGTTGAATATCCTTTACTGCATCGTTTCTGCCTCTTCTTCATGTCTTACTGGTTCCCATTCTTCTAAATTACATCCTTCTTCCTGCTTCCATATCTCCCTTTAAAAGTCTTTCTTCCCTTTGCTCTTCAAAGCTTCACTTGATCTCCTCATATTCTTCTTGATCCCCCCCAACCCCCCACCCCAACTCAACGTCCACTCTGCCCATTATTACATTTCAGTGGCAGACAAGAAGAAACTGCTCATTTCTAACTTTAGACTTTGCTCTCTCTTTTTTTTTTTGCTCCCATTATAGTCATTCACTGCTCTTACTTAGTCTGTTTGCTCTGCATCTCATCTTGTTGTATATGTCTTGTTGTATATGTACATGGCTTCACTTGCTTCTATAGTACAGTGTTTGTGTGTCATGTCAGAGGCCCTGTCCCTCCCCATCCTCTGTCATAGGAGAGCCTGCGTGGCTGTCCAGCATTTCAGATTAAATCAAATCACAAAGATGACTCGTCCCTCTTTTTTTTTCCTTTCTCTTTTTCCACTATTCATCCACCCCTCCTACCCAATCTGGTCCATTGTTGTTGTTTTTGTATCTTTGAGACAAGATGAAAGCAGGGACAGGGGAAGGATGGGTGAGAGGGCATGTGTGTAGTGGAAGTTTAAGGTCAAAAAAGCAAATTAAAAAATGGGGCTTGGCATGCAGTGCTGCACAGGAATACTGCTGGCAATGTTCCCTTGTTAGGCTTTCAGTGCAGCTACCTCACCTTGCCCCACACGACTGCACTACTCTTTTTCTATGTATTAATTCCTCGTGCTCTTTTCTATCTCCATCCTCTCCATCTGCATCCCTACCCCCTGCCATGTGCTCTCTGTTGCCCCTTGCATCTGATTTAATTCATTCAAACAGTGAATTACAGCCTGGGAGAAAGCAAACTGTCCTTTTACACCATTAGACTAACAATGTCTCTATCTGCTCACCGATTTTGTCATTATTCCAACTGGCCAAATATGAAATCATTCTCTGATGTGTGATGCTACAAGTTTTTGTTCATACTGGATCTTATAACCACACAGAGGTGGATACTCAAGCATGTGAAGATACAGTAGCATGTACAAGCACTGAATCAAACACGCTGAATGCACCCCAATAGAGTCGGGACCTTTTGTTCTCTTTCCATTGTTGTAACTAGAATAATGATGTCGAAGCCTAATACATAATTCGTCTATATTACAACCAGAAAGACCCTGCTTGTCACCCAAGGCTATGCAAGTACAAAGCAGAGCCTTTTCATCTCTGGAAGCACCATGGTGTATAATTGGTGAAGCCAAACTTGTGCCTGCTTCTCTTCTGCATTTTATCTCCCCTGACATTTGGTCTCATCGGACAGTCTTCCTTCCATGTCAGCCTGCTCATTTTTCTTCCCTTGATTCATATCTTTTCCACAAATGCATTTGTGCATCCAGAAGTATTCAGTTCCCTTCAAAATACAACACAACCTGATAATTTTATGACACAACAGCTGCCGTAAGTCAGACACACGAGGGTCCACCACCTGTCACAAGTAAAGAATGGTGCACATTCAATTCTCTGAAAAGCAGGCACATGTCAACACAGATAACCATTATCACCATTTTAACTTATTACATCCTTTTCCATTAAAGTTTCTAATGAGAGTTTAGTCTTAATACGGTGCTGTGACTACAATTTTGCTCACAGCTTTCAAGACTACATTTAACAAATTCAGCATCAGTGTTTTGTGTATGATTTGTAAAGAGTCACTTTACAAACTGCTTGCATTATCTCCAATGGATTTTCTAGTGTAATTTTATCAGGTAATGGACTGGCACAGGATTTGTTATTTCTTAAGACCACACATAACAGACAAACATGACCTTTTGGGCTGAAAATTTTAATTCTTGGTAAGGTGTAGTATTTAAAGTGTTAATTTACTTATTTTATATAGTAGAGTATTGTAGTAGAGTTTTTATAGGATGGAGCACTGCAACGAAAGAATTTCCCGCAATGGATTAATAAAGTATTTTCAATTCAATTCAATTCAGTTCAAAAGTATACCCCAAAAAAACGTGTCTTAAGAAGTTCTGATTGCACCAGAAATTTAAAGCCCCATTCCCTCTGTCCATTCAATAAACAGTAAACAGCAGGCCACTGTTGTGGACTCAGCAGAGGGACAAGAAGCTCATAGGAAAGAGCGGTGCACTGTACGCCCTCAGACAAACAAGCCAATGTGGCGCACCTCCAGCGTGAAAAAGGCTCGTATATGTGAGAGCCAAAAAGCCACAGCGCTGGTGTCACTCAGCTGGTCGAGCTGTGCCAGATGATATTTGAAAGCATTGATATGGGACGAGGCTGCCTCTGTTCAATCTGTGTAAATGTGAATAACTATGGCTTGAAAAGGTTTTTTTTTTCTCCTGCTTCTGTAATGCAACCACATTTAATTTATCAACTCAGAAAAAAAATCCCCTGTAAAATTTAACAGTAGTAAATCATCCTCATCCAACCGAGGATGATGTTCATTTTGTAAAACAATGGTCATATTTACAGGAAAATCAGCAATGACGCAGGGTAGATGTTGTTACGGCCTTAGTTTGGTGTTGTGTTACTTGAGCTGTGTTTGGGATTTTTCTTTGTTCCTCTTCTTTCTTGTCTCACTTTGAAGCTCTGTTACTTTGTGGGTTGAGTTTTGTTTACTTCCTTTGTCCTATCTGTCCTGATCGTTTTCACCTGTGTCACCTGTGCCTTCATATTGTCTTCTCTTGCCTTTCCTTCTTGCCGGTCTGTCCTGTTCGTAGCTTGTGTTGCTACCCTGCTTTTTCTCTGTTCCTTGGACACCTTAGCTCAGTTTAGTTTTTGCACTTTTGGAAGCAATCACCTCCTTCCACCCACTCTCCTGCATTTAGTTCCTAATCCTAAAAACCCTAAAAACCTGACAAATGTGTTCTTGACTGGCCGCACTAATATCCAGTTTAAAACGGGACCCAAGTCATTCTGAGCTCTTCCAAGTTGTGGAAGAAATGGACTTTAAGAGCACTACAACCGCCTGGCTCACAGTTTTGTTACCTGACACATTATGGCATGTGCTCTGGATGCCAAATAAAATCATTTATTACAACAGTAGTAAATGCTGAGAAGTAAAATCATGTTTCTGCCTAACAGGGACAAGTAAGTCTTTTGTGTTTAACTACAGTGGGAGTGCCCAAATAGTTTATACATTAGCACTTTGACACATACGCTACACTATATAAGCTAATCCTTGCCAACCAGAAAGGCAACAAAAGACCCAAAACTTAAACCTGACTGAAAACCCAACATTTTATGAAACAGAATGTGCGACTACATTTCATAAAATCCAACAAAACAGACCACATAATACAATTTCTCAAAGGTGTACGAAATGGATTCTTAAAATCCCCAAACTTTCAGAACAGAAAAGCAACAAAAGCTCCAAGAACTGCTTTCAAAGATGCTGTTGGGTTTTCTACCGTCTTTGTACTTTTCATTTTGGTCAGATGTTATTTTTGCTTTCCAATGCCACCTTACATGAATACCTATATACAACACCAAGAAACATAAAAAAAAAAGTTAATAATAATACACTGCTGCCTAGTTTGGGAGTTTAGAAGCCTGGAAAAAACATTTTAACAAAAGGTTTGGGGGCTGTTTGGGTCTGAAGTTGGTAATCATGCCATCATGCAAAATAATGCCGTGATCTTACTGGACATCAGAAAATGTTATCTGAGGAGATAGCTCAAAGCTCTTCTGTGCTCTAGTACAGCTTGCTCTGCTTTGCTAAATGTCATCTGTCTGTGCTTTTAGCACCACGAGCAAACTATATCCACCTGACTTCAGTGGAACAGAGGCAGGAAATTGTAAAACCAACTCAAGGCTTCACCACAGGGAGAAACACGCAGTAATTAATGAGCCTCTCTTGGTCATCACAGCTTTATCCGCAACACTTGATATGTGCTTTGTGCTCTAATTCAAAGGCCCAATGTGGTTTAATTAATGATTTTGTAATCATAAAGACCTGCTTTGGTAGATAAATGCCTGTTGTGGAGAACAAGAACACAGACTTGGTCTACAACAAGGATGACTGTTGACTAATAGCTAAAACGATTCTGTACCAATATCTTATAGTGTGTCAACGAATAACAGGAGCTTTGTGAAATTTAGCTAAAGTACAATTATGTCAAGTGACAATGTGTAAATAAAGAAACGTAACGTCTTTCAGACAATGTAAACTTTTGTAATGTAGGGAATTTTTTCTCTGTCTGGTTAAACTATAAACATACCAAGGTTTAATCAATTTACTGGATAATTCTGGAGTTCCCCGATACATCCCTTGCTTTTCTTTGGCTGAGTTTATCTAACTTCAATGTCTTCTCTCTTTTCAGTGGGATGAGGTCAGCGTCTTGGATGACCGGGGGAAGCTCATACGGACCTTTGAGGTCTGCAATGTCAACCAAAATCCCCGTCTGCAGGACAACTGGCTGGCAACGCCTTTCCTGTACCGCCACTCAGCTCCACGAGTGTTTGTGACGTTGCGTTTCTCAGTGCGTGACTGTGCCAGCCTGCGCACGCCGTCACCCACCTGTCGAGAAACACTGACCTTGTACTACAAGCAGGCTGACTCCCAAAGAGAGCTGATGAGGACCTGGGTGGCAGAGGTGAGCCTTGACATTTACAGAGTAGAATGAGAAATATACAATATATGTATATATATATATATATAAGGCCCGCCACTGCATGTCAATGTCCACTCGCCTCTGCTCACTCACAGTGACCAGCCTATCACACTTTGGCCGGTTGGCTGCAGCTCATCGACGCAGAAAAATAAAAATAAAAAACAAGCAGGCATGGCCAGCGGTAGCGGAGAAATTGGGAAAAACTTTTTTTAATCACTGGTGTGGGAGCATTTTGGTTTTGCTGTTGAATACACCGGCGAGGGAATGAAAACAGTTAACAGTTAACAGAACGCAATCTTCCACCTCCCTAAACCCGGATCTCACCTGCGTAAGATCCAGTTGTTACCAGTTGTGTGTCTTGGCGCAGCTGATGTGCTCCAGGAGACAAAGATCTCCTTGGTTTCCTCCACAGCAAACATCTGAATGAGATCATGCCACAGCTGTACAGACTGACGTGTCTGGCTGTGACTATTCCCACATCCACCACAACTGCCTACCAGACATCCTCTGACTTCAAGAGAATAAAAACGTATGCAAGTAATAGGGTGATGCGTAATCAAGAGGTAGAGCAGTTTGTGCACGTACATTTATTCCATCTGGACGCGCTCTTTTACACGCCAACATGCGAGTTGCGCTTTCCGCAAACTCTGCAAACTTTTGCATCATTCCTCCATGTTACATCAGATCTGCTCCATGTGTTCACTGTCCTGCTATTCTTTACTGGTTACTTCAGTGCGGCTCCATCTAGTGGCACAGATGTGTAACGACAACAGAAAGTCCAGTCCCCGATTATAAAACATATTCAGTTCTGTGGCCCGTTTTTTCATTTCGTATTTTTGATCCAAGTCTAAAATTGAAATTTATAAAAAAACAGGCATTTTTTTCGTTTTTTTGTGTTTGATTAAAAAACAAAAAACTGAATAAAATGTCACTTTTTTTTTAAATTTTTGATTGACAATTGAAAATGGAAAGAATGAATGATACACGGATTGATAAATTTACAGAACTTTAACATGGACATTTTAATTTTAAAGTTCTCCCAGACAGAGGATTTGACAGAAACAAGGTTATTTGTAACAACTGCCAAGTTAAACTCCCCGTTAAAAGTTTCTGCTGTTACCTCAGAAATGACTTGTTTTAATGTTCTGATTGTGCTGAGCCACAATCATTTTGTTGGATTTTGTTTGTAGACTTTTTTTCATCTTTTTCAACAGAATGACATTAATGTCCTGGCAGTGGAAATAAGTTTTATTTTATTTTACATTTTTTAAGATAAGATTTACACTAAATATGTAATTATGATTGTGGCTCAGGTTTTTTTTGGTAGACTTTTTTTTATTTTTCATAAAAACAGGATGACATTTATGCCCTGGCAGTGGCAATAACCTTTATTAAGATGAGATTTACACTAAATATGTGTTACTGACAAGTGCTGATGTTAAAAGTGTTTGAACAACAAATGTTATGGCACTTTAGTTCACATGGCAGCAGAACATTTCAATAAAAGTGCATTTTGCACTACTTTTGAATTCATTATTTGATTTTGCGTATACAATGCGATTAATCGTAATTAATCAGAGAAATAATGCAATTTATATATATATATTAGGGCTGTCAATTTCTCAAAAATAATTAATCAGATTAATCGCATGACTGTCAATAGTTAATCATGATTAATCGCAAATTAATCGCATATTTTTATCTGTTCTAAATCTACCTTATACAGATCTTTTTCAAGTTGTATTACTCTTATTAATACGAGTCCTGACTAGAACCAGGAAATATGACCATATTAGTCCAGTCCTGAGGTCTCTGGCTTCCTGTCACTCAGAGAATAGACTTTAAAACAGCTCTACTTGTGTTCAAGTCTCTTCATGGCCCCAAAGTCCATCTCTGACATGTTAGAGTCATATGAACCAACCTGGACTCTGAGAACCTCAGGTAGTGGTCTCCTGCTGGTGTCCAGAGTCAGGACTAAACAAGGTGAAGCTGCATTTCAGTTTTATGCTCCTAAAATCTGGACCAGTCTTCTAGAAGATGTGACACAGACCTGAACTCTGACAATATTAAGATCCAGGCTGTAAACAGTTCTGTTTAGATGTGAAGATGACGACTGGAAGGATTTTATCTGCACTCTTCAGTTTAAATTTAATTAATTAATTTTTTTATTAATTAATTGTATTTATTATTGATTATTTTTATGCTAGTATGGAATGATTCTATTTGCCTTCTTGTGATTTTATGCATCTGTAAAGCACTTTGAATTGCCTTGTGTACGAATTGTGTTCTACAAATAAATTTGCCTTGCCTTGAGAGTACACAAATGCTTGCCTTATGCAAAACAAATGCATGTTTATTTATTGCTACAATCCAAAATCCATTATATATTATATATATATATACAAAATATTTTCATGGTTTGCTTCAAACGGGGGGGGGGCAGGACTCTCTGCATCAGCCTCTGATTAGCCGACAAGTGATATTTCAGTAGTCGGACTCCGGTGGTAACTAAATTCACATCGACAGCAAACACAAACAACATTTATCTTGTGGAGTTAGCCATCAGGCAAGGTTTTGAAGCTAAACTTACCATTCAAAATAGTATCTTTTGTATCCATTTTTATCCCAATTACTGCTAACGGAGGTATGTTTACGTCTGTCTGTCTGCGGCATGGCCGTCGACGTCAGTGCATGGCTTCCTGTTTTGACAGGACTACAGAGGACTACAGGACTACAACTACGGCGGGGCCCGAGGCTCAATAAACCTACTCTCCTCTCTACTATTGTACATCAACGGCCAGGCTAAGGCTCGCGTTAATCCGCGTTAAAATTATTTTACGTTAATCACGCGTTAACGCGTTAACTTTGACAGCCCTAATATATATATATATATATATATATATATATATAGATATATATATATATATATATATATATATATATATATATATATATATATATATATATATATATATATATATATATATATATATATATGAGAGAGAGATAGAGAGAGAGAGAGATGATATATAGACAAGACATGACCCTTTCCCTGCATTAGGAACTTCTGTTTTACTGTCAAAAACTAACATACAGTCAATTTTGAGCCTCAATACAAAATTGCAATGCAACGAAAAGACCATAATGAAAACAGCCAAAGCCAACCCAATGCTTGGTTACTAAACAAACCAGAACTTCTCCTTTTCCTTTCGTGTGTTCCCTTCTGGGGTTGCCACAGCTAATCATCATTTTAATCATCTGCCTCTATCTAACCCCGTCTAATCTCATCTGTCAGTCTGTCCATCACCAGAGCAAACAAGAATGTGCTCAGAGCTGATCCTTGATGCAGCCTCACCTCCACCTTGAATTTCTCTGTCACACCCACAACAAACCTCACTACTGCCTTACAGCTCTCATACATGTCCTGCACCACTCTAACTTCTCTGCTACTTCCAGACTTCCCCATGCAATACCATAGTTGCTCTCTCAGCCCCCTGTCATATGCTTTCTCAAGATCTACAAAGACACTGGCCTTCTCTGTACTTCCACCTATAGTACTCCTTTGTTGCATGAAACCATACAGCCTTTCATAAATGCTCACTTCTGTCCTTAGTCTAGCCTCCAGTACTCAGTCCCATAACTTCATTGTATGGCTCATTAACTTTGTTCCTCCTTAGTTTCCACAACTCTGCATGTCTCCCTTATTCTTTGGCACCACCACCTCTTCTCCATTCCTCAGGAATCCTCTCACTCTCTAAGATCCTGTTGAATGTCCAAGTCAAAACTTCTCCTGCCGACTCTCCTAGATACTTTCATACCTCCACAGGTATATCACATCCTCTTCAGTGTCCTCCTCACTTCACTTACTAATCTTTGCCCTCTCCTTGTCCACGATGCTCACGATCTTCTCCTCTTGACGACTTTCATTTTCCTAGTTCATCAACTCTTCAAAGTCTTTTTTGCATCTTCCCATCACGCTACCGGAAACTGCCAATACTTTTTCTCCTCTATCCTTGATCCTTGCTGTATGTCCTTCTCATCGCGATCTTTCTGCCTCATCAACCTGAATAAGTCAGTCTCTGCCTCCTTACTGTCCAATCTAGCATACAAATCATCATCTGCCCTTTGTTTGGCCTGTCTGCCACCTCTAACTTCACTTTACACTGCATCTCTCTGTACACTTGTCTACTCTCTTCAGTCCCCTCAATGTCCCACTTCGTCTTAGCAAACCTCTTTCTCTGAACAAACCAGAATTAGCAATTAATAATCCAATTCTAAACTGCCACATACAGTATTTACAACTTGCATTTGATAGAGTACAAGAACAACTTTGTCATCTGCAACTTGTTTTAAATGCAGACAAAACAAAATATATATTCCTTACCACTTCAAAAACTGCTAGGTCAGCACTGTCTGTGAAAATTTTAACAAGAAATGGTCAACATATTGAATTGGTATCTACTTTTAAATATTTAGGATTTTTAATTGATGACCAACTTGTCTTTTAAGGAGCACATTCAGTATGTTGTAAAAAAACTGAAACTTTTATTAGGAATTTACTATAGGAACAAGTCTTGCTTCTCTTTTCATGTGAAACAGAAATTGGTGGAAACAACCTTTTTGCCTGTTATTGATTATGGAGATGTTTTGTATATGAATGCTTCTGCTCATTGTTTCCGTATGCTAGATAGCGTGTACCATGGGGCACTGAGATTCATTACGAACTGCAGTCCCCTTACTCACCATTGTACTCTATTCTGAGGTTAACTGGACATCTTTACATGCTCAACGCCTTAGTCATTGGTATGTGTTCATTTACAAAACCATTCTGGGTATCACTCCGTCCTATTTGTCTTGTCTTTTAGCAAGGAAAGAAGGAAGTCACGATCTCCGATCTATGGATACTCTGCTATTTGTTGTCCCCAAAGTACGAACCGAACTGAACAAGAAATCATTTAGGTTTTCAACACCTACTGCTTGGAATAAAATACAATCTGAACTTCAACTTAAAGCCCTTGTTACACTGAATGAGTTTAAAGCTCTGGTGAGATCATTGCTTATCTGTGTGCACATGTTTTATGTGAGCAAGTTTTAATGTTGTAGATTTTATGTGTTGTTTGTTGTTTTAATGTAACTATGCTGCTGCCCTCTTGGCCAGGTCTCCCTTGGAAAAGAGATCTTTGATCTCAATGGGACTAACCTGGTTAAATAAAGGCTAATAAATAAATAAATATACGCACATCCGTATACTGTATGTATGTGTCCATCTGGATTTGGAGTGAGAGGGCAACCGTTTTCATTAGTTTTTCGGGCAGCAGAAATTCTCTTTCATTTTTTTTCCTTCTTTTTTTCATAAATAAAAGTTAAAAACAAAAAAGTGTTGGGCTGGACCTTACCCCACCAATCACTGAAATGATCAGGACTAATGAGTGTCCACTCCAAACGTACTCTTTAAGTTGAGTTGTCACTTCCCTGAGAGCTACTCATGTGAGCAGCCTCAGTGTCCACACAACAACTTATTTGGTTCTGAGCAGTACATCTGCCACGGTGTAGTTTTCTCCCAGTCTGGCAACTGTCAGACTTCATTTTGTGCTCCTGATGAGGATGACAACCGGTGGCAGAAGCTTACTTTTCAGTCTGCAGCCTGTCTTTATCTTGCCTCTGGTGCCTACAGCTGCTACTCCAGATTTCACACACTGACGAAAGCATTAATCAGCAGTAGCCAGCCCAGTGAGACAACTCAAACGGTATATTTGATGAAATTATTCACAGGAAGCTATAACAACTGAGTCCAACAGTGCACATTTTTAAGAGTATTTGCAGGCAGATGAAATGATGTTAAATTCCATCAACATTCATGATGAGGACAATAGCACCAACTGGGCTCCTGGTGCACAAATAATAACTACGTCTATCCAATAATGTCATCACATTTTACGTGACTCAGGAGAAGAAGAAGAGAAAAGATGTGAAGAGAACTACCAATAGTATTTAAACTAAAGTGTTTAGTTTGATAATAGCCATTTCATCAATCATAAGTTAAAAAGAAAAAGATGAGAGGAATCAGTTTTGTTCATGTTATGCCCTCTCACTCATCCTGAGCGCTGTGAAGGGAACAACCAGGCGATGCTTTCCTCAGCTGGTCACCACCACACATTTACTTGACCTTTGTACAGCGCATGTGAAAAAGTAGGGTGTTTATCCGTGAGGACATTACTGCTCACACAGCAGTAATGTCCTCACGGATAAACCCACTGAATCTGAGCCAGAGGAAGGATCACTTGACTTCTGTATCCAGAAGAGAGAGCAGGCCTGCAGGCTGGAACAGTGTTGCTTTCAAAGAAGAATTTCCTTCATATGCTGTTTAGGAATCATAAACCTGTATATTTTTCACAAAAATAATTGAATGCTTGGTCTGTGTAGTTCAATGGTTTGAGTTGGTGGCCCATGAACGGAGGTGGTCGTGGGTTCAACTCCTGACCTGCAACCCTTTGCTGTGTGACTTCCTCACTCTCTCTGCCCTGGTTTTCTGCCTCTTCACTGGAAATAAAGACCACTAATACTCAGCTCTAAGAAATACCTATAAAAAAATATATTTAGTTAAGGTTGTTTTTCATCCACCGAAGTCTTAACTTTCCAAGTTGGCGAACAAGGACTTTTTTAAAAGCATGCTGGCTATGTGACCTAAATGTTTTAAAGTCAGGGGCACGTGTCCGGGCTAGACACTACTAGTCGTGCATCTGTGGCATATATAATAGAAGCTGGGATATTTCACCACTCATCCAAAAAAGTTAGTTTTACACCTTATTTCGTGTGACTAAAACACCTCACATGTTGGCCATTTTGGCAAAACTCCCTTACAGCCCACGGGGGGGGGATTATGTTTCGCATGTGACTTCATCAGCTCACAAGAATGATTTTTCCAACATCACAAAAGCCCAAATCTCCCCAGCAGTCAGTTAGAACTGAAAAAGTCTTTTAGAGGGAAGATGAAAAGAGTCTAAGAACCGAGATAGATAGATAGATAGATAGATAGATAGATAGATAGATAGATAGATAGATAGATAGATAGATAGATAGATAGATAGATAGATAGATAGATAGATAGATAGATAGATAGATAGATAGATATAATATATATATTCGCTAGTCTGATTAGATGTTTCTAGATGGATGATTATGACCAACTTTATTGTATTTCTCGATGTCGCAGTAAATTCAAAAGTTTGCAAAGAAGTCTAAGTATATTTGTTCCTATAAAATATTTTTACTGGGGCCAATTGTGTTGTATAAATTTGACTTATAACGGCTGAAACACATTTCCAAATGATTTCCAAAGCAAATCATTCTAAAGGTCTGTCAGAGTGCTAATTTATGACTTTGAAACTTGTTGATGCTTAATAAATTAAACATAAACTTAATATTGGACTCACAGAGAGCCGGCTAGACCCAGTCCATGTGCAGTGCTGTTTCTGGAGAGCAGATTCAGTGAAGCAACAACTTTTACATTAAGCTTCATTACTGTATTTGGCCTCATCTGTATTAAATAACCATTATTTTCTCCCTTTTTTCTTCTCCACTTCATTAGGCAAAATGCCATCACTCACAATCATTAAACTCATCATTTGTGATTCATTGCTGTTTGCATCCAAAGAGAAAAGCCTTTTTTTTAATCCTGAAATGGACTAATTGTATAATCCCCCGATTACTAAAGAAAAGCTGCAGAGACTGATGGCCTCCTCAGACCATGCTGGTGAGACACAAAGGCCGTACTTGTCCAAAACACAAAAATGTGTCAATGTGGTCTCCAGAAATGTCACTTCAGGTCCACTAATTAGCATGTTTAAGGCTCAAAATAGAAATGCTGCACATGCTGCAATTCAAAAGGAAAAATCTCTGAACTTGATGTGTTATCAGTGGAGTCAGACTGTCTCTGTATGATTTATTTATCTTAAGCATTTAGTTGTTCATGTTTTAAATCTTTTTCTTCTGGGGCTTTTGGAACCACTGAGTCTGAACTGCCAGCTACAGGAGCTCGAGCAGTCAGAGTCGTGGTGGGGGGGGTGCAGCATTTGTATACATGAATGTGTTTCTCCTCAGGGAAGTGAAATACTTTTCAAAATTGCAAATTGAATCCTGATGAGGAATCAGAGGAGTGTCATAAAGGACCAGGCAAGAGCAGTGCACTGAAACTGCTGGGAAGAACGTGAGCACAGTTCCCCTCTGGACTCTACGTATATCTAAGTCCTTGTTTACAGTCAATTCCGCCCTGGTAAACCTCTCAATAGTAGGAATATGCCAAGAAAATTACAGCACAAATTCGATTTTGTCCTTCATCTTTTTATTTTTCTTCTTTTTTTGTAGATTTACATAATGGAGTATTTCCAACCCTTGTCTGTCAACCACACTCATTTAATTTCCATAATGTTCTCATTGTTTACTTCTTTCCTTCCTGTTGACCACACTGTTGTCTGTGAACTCTTTTATTTTCCCTTCATTTCTAACAATCTTTTCTTCCTCTTTTCCTGCGCCCTTTCCACTTTGCATTTTTGTCCTTTTAGCCATCTAGTGGGGATAAAGAGACGAGGGAAGGCTGGGTGAAGATCGACACCATTGCAGCTGATAAGAGTTTTTCCAAGGTGGAGCCCAGTTCACCTCACCAGTATCAACCCAACAGATACAGCCGCATCAACGTTAAGACTCGCAGCTTTGCCCCGCTCACTCGCAAAGGGTAACTGTCTCTACGATACATTTGTTTTTTCATGCTTTCCAGCATCACTGGTCTCCCAGGAGTCTGGCCGTTCCGTAACTTCACATCTGACCTTTGTTCCAGATTTGTCTTGGCCATCGTTGACAGTGGAGCTTGCGTTTCCCTCATGGGTGTGTCTATATTCTATCGGCGTTGTCCAGCCTCCAGCCTCTACTTGGCCTCGTACCCGGCTACTCCCTCGGGTGCTGAGCCAACTGCCCTGGTGCCTGTGACTGGAACATGCGTCCCCCACAGTAAAGCGCAGGGAGGCACGCCACCTCGCATGCACTGCAATCCTGAAGGAGAGTGGCTGGTGCCCGTCGGAGGATGCGTCTGTGACGGCGGATATGAGCCGAACATCAACGGCTCTGCCTGCTTGGGTAAGTTCAAGGAATTTTGATGTTAGTGGTGATGTTTCTTCCCCTAGTGAAAAAAATCACTGTTTATTTAAAATGTATTCTTAAACGACACTTATTAGCTGCATGATTCATTAAGGAATAAAAGTTTTCAAAGAGCAGTCACACCAGGGACTTCCAGAGACATTTTTTTTTCAAAATGACTTTCTGTTTATGGAAGCGATAATTGCATCTGCAGACTGAGCCTCTAAACTTCAAGGGCAAATAAACCCAGTAACAACTAATAACAGCAGAGTGAGTGGGGAGCAGTTGGAGGAGGCTGCTCACTGGAGTACACAGAAAACAGAGGATATAAGCTTTGTTTATGCCCCAACACAGAAACAACGATACGGTATAACAACGCTGTAGCAGGTAACCCTTCGCTCTAAACTATGCTCTAAGCCGATGTGCATCTCTCAGAAATATACTTACTATGCATACGTTACTACGCGTCAGGTGGGAGCACAGGCGGACCATAACTTTTATGATTGGTCTGGTTGGTAGCAATGCTGTTCTTCATTTTCGGATTTCCCGCCCTACTTCCTTGTCATTTTCAAGCTAAATAGAAAGACAGATTGCTGCAATGTCAGTAAAAATTACTTGTGCTCAACAACATTAGCTCCGACTCACTAAAGATAAGCTTTCAGTTCCTCCATTGTTGTGTCTGGGCTACATATAAGAAGAAAGCAAAAGGAAGCTTTGAGGAGCTAAGATGGGCACTGGGTCTTCAGGTTGTCAGTAAATGTGAATGAAATGTTTAAAACAATGCTCCTCAAAGAAAAATTGGAACAGAGTTGCTTGCTTTTCCCGTCCTCGGTGCATAATGTCATTAAAAGATTTGAGGAATCAAGAGGAATTGAATGATTGAAGCTCAAGTCTAAGCTGGACACCCATGATCTCCAATCCCTTGGACAGCACTGCATCAAGATCCACTTATTTACAGAGTTTACAGAATAAAAAATACATTTTGTGTTAAGCTTGTTCTGGCTCTGAGGCTTCTTGTATGGGCCTCACAGTGAGAATGTGTATTCTGCTCAAAGTAATCACAGCTTTTCGGATGGAAAAAAAAAATGAAAATGGACATAATTTGCTGCAGAGCAAAGATGAAACAGACCATTCAGATTGTTATCAAGTCCAAAAGGGTCTGGTAATGGGATGGAGTGAATCATGTACTGCCTTTATGATTATCCTGATATGACTATCAAGCATTTCTCAACAAGACAATTCACAACCGCATTTTGCACACGTTCTAAACATCTTGTTGAAAGAGAGGATACAGGCACTGACTGGTCTGTCTGCAGCCCCGACTTGTTCCAAGTGTGTTGAGAATTTGGAAACAAAAAAATGAGACAACTACAACCCCATACTGTTGCTCACTGTCAGACACATTTGCAGGAAGAATGGGACAAAATAAAAGCCAAAAATGTTTCACTCCTGGCATCCTTACTGCTCGAGGATCTTTGAGGTTTTGAAAGAAGAAAAGGCAACATTAAAAAATAGTAAAGGTTTTACCGTCAATGTAGCCAATCTGCAGAAATAAATGTACTAAAAGAAAAAAGCAGAAAGAAAATGATGTTTCAGAGACATAACATGAAAAATCTTGGGTTAATAATGTCTGCGTTACAATCTTGTTGTGAACCTCACCTGATCATATTTGGTGTTCAAAAAACAGAAAGCAGTAATGAAACAAAACAAATGTGGTAACAGACTTGCAAGAGACTCAAAGCTCAGTGTTGGAGTTGAAATTCAGCCAAAAAAAAAGCAACAGAGGTCTCCAGGTAGGAAAAAAGGCCCTGCAGCTCATTCTACCAGTTTTACCTCCTCATACAGACTTTTGCACTGATGTCTCCTGAGTCTTAATGGCGCACTTGCCCTCCATGAAATATTTCTAGTGGCAGTGTGCCACATCACCACTCACAAAGCACCCTACATTGAACTGGTTACATTCCAGTATGTAAGTTTAATTTTCAACCTATTCTGATGGTTCAGACCTGAAATAAATTGATCTGGAACATGAGAAGTTGATGCTGGAACTGAAGAATATCAGGCTTTACATGTGACCCCTTATCAGCTTTAGCAGACATGTGATGCTATACATGATGGAAAGACAAGATGATGGCAATCCTTGATTATATAATGAAGCATGAAAAACCTGGATGACACCAGTTTAAGAACCAGAGATAATTTAATTTACAGGGAGAATCAGAGGTTCAGTGGCATCAAGATTACATATGGTTTCCCAACTAAAACTGTGTGTACACACGAAGGTACTAATGTTCATATGCATTTCTTTTGTCAGACTGATAAAGCCTTGCATGTGTGGTACACTTTTGTAAATTAGTCATCACTGAACCGTGTGTGTGTGGTGTGTGTGCACAAGTTTGATTCCCACTTTTTAACTGTGGTTAGATGCAGACTCTCCCCTTCTTAGCAGATTTGCAGATAAAACTGTAGTTTCCATCAAAACTAAACAAACTTAAGAATAAAAAGCACCATCAAAGAAGAATGTGAGACTGAGACACGCATCAGTGAAGTAGAGAAGAATGAATATTATTATCCTCTACGGCCTCAGCTCTGGAATCATGCATGGAGCAAAAATGTTCAATGGAAAACTGTAACAGAAGAGATAAACTCCCTCAGTTGAGAACAAAGAGGTATTAAAACCACACACACGCATCAGTAGAAAGCATTAGGAGCACAGGAGGAGGACAGACACTTTTGATCCGTCCACACTAATGAAGGGAGAACCTTCATAATGGATCACACGGTTCTGGTGATCAGAGGAAGGACACAGATGTACCGAGAGAATAGAACAGTATGTTGTTTTCTTTTTTTCTTTTTTTTAAGAGGACCTTGGAAGCCTGAAGTGGTGAGTGAGCCAACTATCATTTAGTGCCAGTAAATCAGAACAATCTCTAAACCCTCATTATCTTCTTAAAGTCACTCAACCAAGGTTTCCAGTGATGGCAGAGCAGAGCAGAGCTTTTCTGAGTGTCAGGAAGCTCCTGACGTTCAGTATATATAGAAAAACTAATAAAATAAAACAAAAATAGACAAATTACTATCATACATTGCGAGTTAAATCAGTTTGTTTTATTTATCCTGTTGTATTTTTGTCCACCATTTCTTCAGATTATCAAACTTCAGGCGCTCCAGGAAATTATGTGTTCACGATCTGAAGGACTCCTCCTCACAGCAGATACCAGCTTGTGTATAGTAAAAAAGTGTGCATGTGGTTTTTGTGTGGATGTATCACTTATGCATCTGGCCATTGTTGTTTCTAGAGATTGGCAAAATCTATTATCTCTGCAAAATATGGATTGTTCAAAATAGGTCTGCTCGACATTTTTTTTTCATATTCATTTGATTTTGGTGATTAAATTCTGGCAGTAAAAAAGTACTACAGTATTTTACACAAACTAAAACACTGACTACAGCTGTTCAAACGCCACCTTCATACAGCATCTGCATCGTGTCATTTTATTCCTGCTCTATAGGTTTAACTCTCTCCTTTCAAACTGCATCCGCTTTTTTTTTGTTGTTGTTGTTTAAACTGTCTGTTGTCCAGATAATATACATAATATTGTCCTTATCGACTGGATGAACTCAGAGTGGCAAAAGACATTCTCTTCTTTACCAGTAAGAGAACATTGTAGTGTTGTGACGTTCCCATTTATGTGCCTCTGAAACTCAGGAGTCCATTTGAACTGAGATGTCCAAAGATATCCACCAGTGGTCAGTCAAATGTCTGGGTCAGTCTCAACCTTCTGTCCGTTTTGTTCTTGGTCTTTTTTGAGATATGGAGCGTCTGGATCAATACTGAAAGGAGCTGCTGTCACTCTGATGCACTTCTGTGTTTGATGTCGAGTCCAGAAGGAATTGAGGGCAGGCAGGTCATAGCAGGAGGAAATGAGGAGACAGAGTATCTGATCCACATCTCTAATAACAAAAGTTTTGCCAATCTTTGGAAAAAATAAAATAAAATAAAAACTTGGAGTGGTTTAACTGTGGTACTAATGGCATAAAGGGAAAGGAGATGCATATGACAGAGTACTGAGCGAAGAGCTGAGGAGACATCACTGAGGTCAGCAGTCGCAAAACTGGCCAAAGAGGACTTTGCTCTTCTGAAACTGGTTGTAAGTAGGGCCAGAAAAGATGATGAAGAGACATCCAGAAGGACAGGAAGAGTTATATGGATAGAGCAGGAGGAAGAAAAGAAGAAGAGAGGGAGAGAAGCATAGTGAGAGAGACGTGACACATTTAGGTCATGGCGATGTAATGGCCACTCGTCTGTGAACAAGTGACAGAAACCGCAGGGGGAGGGAGGGGGGGAGCTGAGGGAAAATGGAGAGATGGGGGAGAACGAAAGATAGGGGGATGCAAGTTAACGACTTAAAGAACCAAGCAGGCTAAAATTTCGAGGGTACGAAGGAAGAAGAGTGAACAGTTGCTCGGCTCTCTTTGTGTAAATGTTGGAGTGCTGCACTGCTGATATTCACTGTCCACATGCATGTGAGGGCTCAGAATGCTGGAATTACAGTCAAAAGCTGCAATCTCACAGGAATTTCAGAAGGCATAATTGCTGAAGTCCAACTAATGGCAGCAGAGTTAATCCTCAATCCTGCCAAGTCAACTGTGAAATGCATTCATTCTCTTTTGCTTTACATCTGCACTCAGCCTGCCTCTTGTGTTTCCCTGCGTTTGATTGATATCTACTGACAAATCACCCTTCAGAGCTGCTCAACAGCCGGAGCAAAGACTTCCAATGACTGTCTATGAGCGATGCAACACGTTGCTGCCCACGCTGCTCTGGCTTTTTGTTCCAACTCTCATTTGATTAGGTTCTGTTTATCACTTCACTGACTAATGATGAGGATTGGCTTTGCCACATTGTTGTCCTCTTTGGCTCCCTGGGAATGTGGAGAAGAGAGGCAGATGGTTAACTGGTAACGCAGTCATCAAGGATTATTAACAGCAGCTGATCCTTGTTCCCAACGAAATGCCGAGGCCCAAACTTTCTCAACTTGTGCATTTTGTTTTTGTTTAAACTGAGCACCAAAGACGTTTTGGTAAAATATTCACTCTCTTTCTTTGTGCCAGAACCTTCGGCGCAGTAAAAAGGCATGGTGAAATTCTGTTTGGACTCTCAGGACTCTGATGATTAATCAATTTTTTTTTTAAAAAAAAAATCCCAAACAAATAAAAAAATAAATCACAGTCCTCACTCATTTTAACTGGTATACTGGATGGTTTTGTCCAGAATTATGTGCAGATTTTATTGCAGAAGCATAAATAAATAAGAACAATGAATGCTGGATGGTAGACGGTGAGGGGAGGGCATAAATGTGATTCACAGATGGAGGCACGATTATAGGAATCCAAAATGTGTTCTTTGCTCTTAAACTTAAAAGTAGCAGTTCACGACAATGGGTGGTGATCAACAGACTCACTCAAACTTTTACTTACTTTTACTTTTTATTTAAGATAGTGCACCACGGCTTCAGTAGAGTAAGATGTCCTGTAAAGAGGGCTACGATGTGTTTTGACTGAAAACTAAATGCATGAAATGACCTTTAGAAATATTAGAAATCTATCACATATGCAATTTCTGCTGTCAAACTCACAAAAACAACAGTTGGATTGATGAGGCATTGAGAATCCAAGTGAAACGTTTAATCTTACAAAACAGAGCCAGGATCCTGGCTAACAGACATTAAAAGATGAATCCTAAAATATTCATAAAACACCCGGCTCCTGTGTGATCAGTTTGACATTCAGGATGAAGTCCTGGACGTAAACCTGTCTTCTGTGTTTTGAGAAATGATAAGAAACAGAGACGGATGATTGCAACTGTCTGCTGCTTTTTTTTCTTTTTCTTTTTGAGCTTTTGCCATGCAGCATGAGGATGAATTTCGCTTTTGACATTTGCGTCTCACAAGGGAGGACAGAGAGCAGGCGGAAACATGACTGAACATATGACACGATTGCACCTGTTCAGGCGAACATGAAACGGTCCTTTAATATTTGGGCTTCCTAAGCTGGTCTCGCAGGCTTCTGCAGTTTGATTCCCTTTAAGCTGCTGTCGAAGATTTGGGACGAAGATTAGTGTCAAGTGCTCAAATGAGCCACAAGTTCATTTGGTGCCGTGGTAATTTTTTTTTTTTTTTTTTTTTTGGTGGAGTAGCGTGCAACTTTGCCCTGACAGAGAAGTATTACACATGTCAGATTGTTCTGGTTTTGTCGAGCAGAGCTCTCACCTAGTACAAACACCACGACTATGTCCCCTGAGATGAATTGTTTTTGGACGCATGAACAATAAGTCAAAGGTGAAGGTACAACTGTGGCATTATTTCAAGATTGATAACGTGTACCTTTTTCTGTCTGAAACAGATACTTTTGATCTATACAGTTGTCCCCTGGGAGTAAATATTTGCAGATGTTCTTCTTCTTAATCAGTATGATTACATACCAAACTTATTAGCAATGTTAATATTCCAACGGGTCGAAACAGGACAAAAAGGTCAAAACAGGACAAAGCAGATCAGTGAAAAAATCAGTGACGTAAATGATCAATTGTAACTGTTGTCTGGACCGCTGCAGGATGCTGCCAGGCAGAAATGAACACGCACACCCACACCAAATCAATTGCTTCTGGAGAGTTTTATTGAGCCTGTTGGAAACTCGCAGTTAACCCCGTGATGATGAATCCTTTCTGTCATGAGTCCAAATTCTTACTTTTTTTTTTTTTTTTGCCAAGTACAACCATCAATGCTGCTTCATAGAAAATCCCACAGAATCAGGGAAATACTTCCTGTGACAGAGTGGCACTGCAGCGCAGAGTGAGAGTGCATGTTTAAAACCAAAATAAAAATCTTGTCTTTATTTGAATTTTTGAGCCTGAGTGTCACCAAGCAGCAACCAAGAAAACACAGAGTCTCTGTGGATGCTTTTTGCTCAATCCAACATTTGTTGGTAAAACATTTCTACCCAGACGCTTTTCTTTTTTTGTTTCTTCTGCCACTGAAGGAGCAGTATGAAGGCAGCATGTAATTATGGAGGAACTGAGGATAAACGCAGCCATCAATTAACCCGCATAAACTTCGTCAGTGAATAACTTTTGGCATTTGGCAGTTTTTTTTTTTGCTTTACTACGTTTCACAAGATCTGTGAAGACTTGAGCAAATAATCTTATTGAAAGAGTTTACATTTAGTTTAATCCAAGCAAAGGTCTACATGTGCAGCATTGTGTTTTAAAGTTTTGCTTTGCTGTATTTGTCATTTATCTGCTCAGAAAATATTGTTTTGTGTTGGGAGCTTCTTTCGTGTTGATACAGTTTTTTAACTTGAAGGCATTTGACTATGACGGCTTCATCAGTCCCACAAAGAACAATTGTGCTCGATCTCATCCTTAATTCTCAAACCACAGATTTACATGAACTGTCTGAGATTTTGATATTCAATAGGGAAGGCATTTCATGGCATGATCATGAGCCATGTTAAATCCCATGGAGGGCCGACAGAATCAGTTTTTAACACTGTGGTAAAATCCCCCCAACATTGTGCTACTGTGAACCAATGTTTGGGCTGAATATTCAACACATCCTGCTGGGTTAAATGAGCCACCCACTTAGCTGTGTTAGATTAGCTCAGCACGCACACAAAACTGAAAAACAAATCATGTCACAAGGGACTGAAATGGCAGCTGCCATCTTAAAACTGTTAAAAAATAAATAAAAAATACAACTTGCTTCTACAAGATAAATTCTCATGAATTAATTTTTCATCATCTCTTAATTAGGAACACTGTATTTAACATTTATAAATGTCTTCAGAGTGTTTGCTCTCAAGAGCTTTGCAACAGTGATACAACGCATCATATGAGCATATTTCTAACCGATATCACACATGAATACTAGAGGATTTTGGAAACAGTCAATTTGCTCTGTACTTTTCCTACAACTGCTGTTTTCCCTGCGTATAACAGCTGGAGTCCTGGTGCACAGAGAGTGCAGGAAAGGCTCTGTCCGGAGCTTTTGAAGCCACAGTTTTGGGGCCCCTGTCATTTTAACATTCATTTCAACATGTTAATTATCAGTTATTGCAGTTTTATTACAGTTTTTACCTGCATGTGCAGTTGCAGTAAATTCCCAGCAAGATGACCTGCTCCTTTCAGACGCCGTCTCACTCTGCAGTCTTTTGAGAGATAGGACCTGGCTGGGAAAAAAAAAAAAAAAAAATCAACAAGTCCCAACAACATGCTACTGATATTTGCGTTCTCACTTGCCACCCTCCAAGAACATCTAGAGAAAGTTTCTGGACTGGGGTGCATGTGTGAAATCAGCTAAATAGGAACGAACTGAGAAAACAGTGTTTGAGGTCCTGAGAAAGAGGGCAGGTTGATCTGTTCATCCTCTGGCTTCACAAAGGTTTACATCTCCAGCTCCGTCTTACTGCTCAGCTGCTCAGTTTGCACCTTCACTCTCGCTGCTATCACAACTGCCATCTTTCTGCTCGCGCTTGTGATCTCTGTGAAGCACCTGAACTCTATAAATCAGAAGCATAAAAATGGCTCTGCCAACTGCTCAGATTTTTCCTTTTTAAATTGGTGTCTGAAATGGTGATCATGGTGGCATGAACTGGCATGTCGCAGCATAATTATCCATGAACTTTAATGACAGAATAACAGAAAGCCCCCGCAGTGTTGTGGTATATGGGTTCATATTTTACATTTTGCCTCTTTGTGAATTTTATTAGTCAAGCTCCTGTTTTTTTTAATCATGGCTACAGTTTATTGTTCTGCAGTCTGCTTGATTTATGCTCTATTATTGTGTTTTTCTTCCCCCTTTTGCCCGTTGGTTTCTGTTACATACCAGCTCACTTTGTAGAAGTCACTTCCTCTGTGCATTCTGTTGTTTAGTTTTGTTTCTGTGTTTGACACCTGCGCTCCACTACTGATGGCCACACCTTCATCATGTCATTCATTACCTCACTCAGTGTTTGTGTAGTTTTAGCTTTCTTTTGTTCAGGGCCAGGTTCTCCGGTGTCAGTTTGGTTTTTCAGCCTATTTGCCCCAGTTTGGTGTCTTATTGTCTCTGCTCGTCTTTCGGACTGCGTTGGATGTCTCTGAGCTGCGCTGGAGTAGCAGCTTCATCTGTGCTTTTTGTTTTGTGTCATTAAATGTAAGAAACTGTCTCTCACCAGTGAGCCTGCATGTGGGTGCTCTCTACTCGACATCGTTCTTGAATCAGTGGACTCTCAAACTGTCCAGCATTAAAGAGGCCAAAAAAGGTGGCGGACCAGCAGGCGAACATGGTGGTGCAGATAAAAATCCCGCTCATCACCGCAGACGAATATTTCTTCAGCTACATAAACATGTAACAGTTCAGTAGATAAATGACCCGTAAAGGTGGGGGAAAAATAATAATAATAATAATCAGTCACTGTACAAATATCTGAGTCAGCTCTGTTTATTCTGGACATGTGCCTGAATCAGTCACATGACTTTATCATCTCCTGCTTCAGAGATGATTCTGACCACGTGACACAAGTGATTGCATCACGCATTATCATAATGATATAGGACTTACTGAATTAAAAAGGTTTATCTAACCAGGCCAAGGGCAGCATACAAAAGAAAAAAGAGGACATAATGTGCACGCTGAAAAGTGTAGATTCTGAAAAGTTTAATGAGCCAAGATCTTCACTGAGTATCCCTGAAAAAGAGCAGATCTTGAACAATTAGGGTAATTTGCTTTGGGATTGTTATTATTCTGTCTGTTGGCAACGATAAGCCTTTCAACCCTTAAGGGACATGTAAGATTTATGTAAAACATTAATTAGACTAATTCCAATCATTTATCAAAAATGCAGTTTCCACAAGGGAGCTGAAATTATTTTTTTTTTTTTTGTCCGTCTGAATAAACGGCAGCATCTAATGTAAACTACCTACTTTCATGAGGTAATTCAGCAAGGGAGATCATGCAGCTCTCACAGAAATGTACATATTGGAGTACGTATTATTTGTTTTGTATCCGTGTGCGCTGAGTGACAGAAAACAGAGAGCACGAAGGCGGCGACAGACAAAGTCAAAGGCCTCGTCTGCAGCCATCTCTCCTGCTGCGTGGCCGCATCTGTGACTGAGCTTATGTGTTTTTTGTGTGTTTGTGTTTTTGCGTGTCAGGGAGCGAAAAAGAAAGAGAGATTATGCTGGAAGCCAAAAGAGGGAATGAGTGCATGAGAGAGAGAGAGAGAGAGAGAGAGAGAGAGAGAAATTGGGTCAGCAATGTACATGGCGATGTATTATGTTGAGATCAAATTACTCACCTCACCGCTATCTTTTGTTTATCTGTGGAAAATCATTTTAGTTTTTAAAATCCCTGTCAAGCAAATCCTTTCCACTTGTCTATCTATCAATATCAAACTACTTCTATTCTTCCTTCTATTAATGCATTTCCCTTAAATCATTGTTTCACTGCTTTACGCCAAAGTGATGATAATTATCAAAGCAAAATGGAAACAACTATCAAATTGCATTTCTTTCATTTTTAAGCAGTTATTTCTCCTCTTCATAAAGACTTTATAAAACTGATATTTTTACCCTGATGTGCAGCATTTCCTGTTTGTTTGTGAGATTTTGTGCTCACTGTTGCTCCTCTGAAGTAAAGGTATTTGTCTCTATGGTCGTAATGGCAATGAACTGTCTGCCTCTCAGTTTGTGAAACAGGGGCGGACAGATAGAGCCGGGGGGGAGGTGGGGGTTGCAGATCAAGCAAGAGGGCAGAGGGCTTGCACTCTCATTGGCTGATGTAATCAGGTGGATATGAGGAGGAGGAGGAGGAGGAGGAGGAGGAGGAGGAGGGTTGAGTCATTGCCGGAGCTCGATGGGAGGCTTTGGAAGTCGTGTTTCATGTCAGAACCACACAAGAACACATCTAATAATGTACAGCTGGCACATAAATGATGGAGGAAGCTTCATTCCCGTCTCCCTCTGTGTTGCTGTTCTTCATCTCTTTTTTTTTGTTCTCTTTATTTTTCATTTTCCTTATTCTGACCCAGAAGCTCATAGACAAACTCCTCACCAGTTCATCCACCATCTGTCTAAGGTCACCCATCTCCACGTCCACCTTTTCCTTTCAGCAATCACTCAACACCCATTCACTTTCTCCGTCTCCTTCTTCCCCTCTTCACACCTGTTTGATAGCGGAGTGCCCTCTCAGACACGAGTGAGAACACTGAAAGCCTTTTAACTGTTTATTCCTCCCTTCTTTCGCATCTTGACTTCTTATTTTCTCGTCCCACGCTGCTCTCCCCAGCATCAGGCACACGTACAAACACACACTCGTTCAGCACGTCAAGCTGAGGAACACAGCGCATTGTTCTTAGAAAGGTTACATAAATGAGGTCGGGGGTTCACTCCCACTGACCACCAGGCCCTGACGTCCTCTCACGTCCTCCATCTCAAAGAGCACTTAAGGCTGTTTAAAAACCTGTGAGAGGGTGCTTCTTGTATCAGGTGTGCAATTTACACATCCCAAACATGTGGGAGACCTTCTCCATGTGAGAATACGGAGTGAGCCGGCTCTGCATTTAGCTTACAGACAAAGTGACCCCATTTTGAACGGTGCAACCTTTAGCGGACTCTGCTTTGAGCGCTGACACACGCCCACATGCAGAGTGTGAAAATGGCAGCCGACCAGCCTGGAGGCTGTACATTCAGGATACTCGTAATCCTGCTCGGAACGAGCACTCGGGGCTTCTGGCAGGCCGCGGCGGGAGGTCACGTGTCAGTCACCTCGACCTCAGCGGTCCTGCAGTTGACAGTAACAATTGGCACCTTACACAGATTTTTCACCCTAAAACACATCAGGTCCGGACAGCAGCCAGCCGCCTCCAACACGGTCTTAATGCTTCAGAGAAATACTGTAGAAAAGATTAGTTTTGATTTTTCCATCAAATTTATTCAGTCGTGTTACTACTTATATACTGTAAGTAATTTGTTACGAAGGAAGTCATTTTGATTGTTATTACATACTTACAACACTTCATTTGTTTTTTAATGTATCTATTGATTGTAATTCATCCTGTCAGCACACTTTTTTTTAACCAGAAGTCAATATCCAATAACACGATTTAGTAAGACTTTATATTTTGATCATATTAAATAAAAGAACCATAAAATGTTGTTGTCAAGGTCAAGTGCTGCTGACTATTTAATCAAAGGAATAAGCAAATTCTTCAACATAAATAAGGTAAAGCATTTAAATCAGCTTGTCTGAAAAGCCAATGTCACAAACTAAGATAAATTATCAATCAAAAAATACAAAAATAATTTATTTAATTAAATACATTTAAAATAATGTATTTAATTAATAAATGGAATTCTTTTTTTCTATTAATTAAAGAATTAAAAAAAAAAAAACTTTTTTAAAAAAAAATCAATATCTTGAAAAGTGACAGTCTTCTTAGTTTTCAGGTTATTTTTATTTTTGACTAAATTTTCAGAATTCTGTCATTAGTTTGTTTTCATAACATTTTATTAAAAAAAGAAAGAAAACATAATTTTAAAAAAAAGCTTTGGAACAACTTTGGAAGTTTCCATATCTACTATTCCAACTTTAAAATCCATTTCCAAAAAAATAATTTCTGTGCACATCTTTCAAGGTCGTCTTTTCAAAATGAGTTTGCTTCACTCTGATACAGAAATCTGTTCAGTCACTTTCTTCCACCCAGCTTTCATTTTTTTCATTTTTATTTTTTTTCTGCAATCTGCTTGTCTTGTTCAGTCATTTTACATTTCATGATTTGAACAATATTTTATTCATAAAACTAATTTATTCATAAAAACTTAATAGCTGTAGTTGTTCACTAGAGTTTCTTTTTTATGGGTCGGCAAAAGGAATCTAAAATCTCTAATTTGTCATTAAGGTTAAACAACAGGCATTTTCTTGTAAAAACAAAACATGATTTTGGTCATTTATGAAATCAGCAGGGGAGGTTTGACAAGGACAGTATTTTTATTTTTGAATTCAATTAATCAACAGTGTATTGTCATTGTAGTTGTTGTAGTTGATTTAGTTTATATAGTTTCTTACCCAGGTTTTTGTTCATTTCTTCTGCTTTTGTTGAATTTCCTCTGGATTTTCTTGCTCCTCTATTATTCTGTTTTATGTTAAATAATAAATTACTGTATATTGCTGCTGTTTTATTCCATCAGAGCTGAAGTCCCTGTTCATTCAGTTTTTTTTTCTTTTTCTTTGTGTTTCTGTATCACAGCAGGGTTTCAGCTGATTGCCTCACACTTGTGTTACATTTGTCATCACCTTCCCCACATATACACCAGCAGGTTTCTTTTGTTTGTGGCTAAATTATCATCCTCTCGAGCGCTTGTTCCCACCCATTTTCTTGGTGTAAACCTGTTTGTTTTACGGACTGTTCTCCTTCCCAGCCCTGCAGCGTTTCATCTTAAATGCCTTTGTTTATTAAAGCCTTTGTTTACTTAATCCTGACATCCGTGCGTCTGCATTATGTCCTCTCCTACCACACACGGTGACAGTCTGGTTGTTCTGGAATTTTCAGCGAGGTCTAACGTATGAACTGACTTCCTGACGAAGACAATGAGGTGCAGATTGAAACTTGCAGAAGAATGGTCATGAATAAACCTCAGTGTTTAACTCATCATAATTCAGATGAGATTTACAAGAGCTTTAGGAGTCGTCTGACACTTTGGAAAGTATATCAGCTCTCCATCTGCCCCTCAATATAAAAAAGAAACATCTTCCACAAGCACACTGTTTAATTTTGCATGAAGGACATAATGGGACCGTCAGCTCACCTGAATTTGTGTACAAAATCATAAACTCGCAAATTAACTCTTTTGACCTCCCTGTTATTATGTTACTATGTTCCCAATCTATTCTAATGGGATTCTGGCTGTAAAGTCACATTTATTGTTTAAACATTAAAGCATTATCAGTAAAGAAGATCGCTTGAACTACTTTACCAGAAAGCACATGCTGTGCTCGACTGCTCTTTCTTAATGTGTGGCTGCTCCCTGCTGACATGGGAAACATCCTCTGAAAACACAGTAGATGTAAATGATAGTGGAGTAAATCATAGTGCTGGACAAAGTCAACAACAGACTACTGAGCTGAACTTTTGAACCAAAAGGGACCACAAACCAAGCCGAAATTGACTCTTAACTGCAAACCAGTACTCCAGACTGGTTCCTGCTGGTTTTTTATTCTGAACGGAACCCACCAAGGCAGTAAAAAGAGATGACATTAAAGTTTACAATAGCCTCTGAGTTGAGCGTGACACAGATCATTTCTAGGCTGTTCCTGCAAAGAAATAGTTTGATGTGGATTTGAACATCTGGTAAAAGAAAAAAAAAAAGAAAGAAAGAAATCCACAAACCAAAAATTACACTTGGAGTTGACAAAAAAATCTTATTTTATCTGAAGGCCCTCTTAACTCTGTGTTTTTCACTTTCAACTACCAATGTTATGGAATGATGATGTTGAGCATTTTTTTATTCCCATTGTTCCACATTAATAGTTCAGTAATCACCCAGCAGGGACGAAGCCGGTGTGATACGATGAAAAAGGTCTGGAAAAACTGAGAAAGAGACTGAAAAGAAAGATTGTTTCATCTGACACTATCACATTTCTTCTGGCAGCAAATTGAACCGGCTCTTATATTTTACCTGCAAAGATACTTTAATGACACACGACAACTCAGAGCTTTGAAATGACTTTGCAGTGATCGCTTTCACATTCACAGTATGTCGTTGTGCGTAGTGGATACACTCAGGCATCCTTGTGTCTTTTTATTTTATCTGTCTCTCTGCAGCCTGTCCTGTGGGCTACTTCAAGCCTGTTTCTGGCTCTGTTCCCTGCACTGTGTGTCCACCCAACAGCAGAACCAGCCAGGAGGGATCAAGTGTGTGTGAATGTCGCAGCGGCTTTTATCGTGCGGCCAACGATGCCAACTCTTCTGCCTGCACAAGTGAGCTCTGTGTATTAATTTGTTTATGCTCGGCTCTCTGGGACGTATGCAGGGGGCCTCAGTGGAGTCATTCATCATTGACTCAGACTCTGAGGACTGAGATACAGTCCATTTTCTGAGATGGAAAATGTAATCTTTAAATTGCACCAACAGGAAAAAAAAAAAAGTTAAGTATTAAGTTTCTGCGCTCACTTAACTTAAACTGCTTCACTGCCAAACAATTTTATAAAGTTCTTTTCAATCACTTACTTGGATAAATTACTTTGCCAGCAAACAGCTTCTCCTATATATTTTAAACTTTTCAGCAGATGTTTCCATCTAAATGTCCACAGCTTACATTATACAATTCAATTCAATTCAATGATTTTATTAATCCCCAAAGACAAGTTGTGACGTTAAACCCCACCCCTTCACTCCGCCTCTCTGTTTCTCCTCAGCTCCTCCATCTGCTCCTGTATCCGTGACCTGGGAGTACGAGAGCGGCGATGGCGGGGTGTCATTAAGGTGGCGCCCCCCAGTAGACATGGGAGGTCGCAGTGAGGTGTGGTATGGGGTGGTGTGTCGCATCTGCCCCTCGCCCACCTTCACCAACCCGGCAGCGTGCTCCTGGTGCGGAGAGGGCGTCACCTTCAGCCCCTCCAAGACCAACCTGAAACAAACCAAAGTCACCCTCAACAACCTGTTGACCAGGGTCACTTATCTCATACAGGTGCTGTGGAAAAAAAAAGAAAATTCACCCCTAGTTCAGGACTGTGCAGAGAAACATGTTGAGATTGTCTTTTTGAGAGCAGGATTTGCAGCAAGACTTTTTTTTTTCCCTAAGACTTTTACCACAAATGAAATAAAAGGTTTGCAAGACACATAAAAGGTTTGTGAGACCTGTGATGTTGTACGGTTTGGAGGCCGTGGCGCTGAGGAAAAGACAGGAGGCAGAGTCGGAGGCAGCAGAGATTAAAATGTTGAGGTTCTCTTTGGGAGTGACGAGGATGGATAGGATCAGGAATGAGAACATCAGAGGGACAGGGCAAGTTTTGAAGAGAAAGTCAGAGAGGCCAGACTGAGATGGTTTGGACGTGTACAGAGGAGGGATAGTGAATATATCAGTAGAAGGATGATGACGTTGGAACTGCCATCAGGAGGCCTACAGGAAGACCAGAGGAGATTTATGGATGTAGTGAAAGAGGACATGAAGATAGTTGGTGTGAGAGAAGAGGTTGCAGAGGAGAGAGATAAATGGAGGCAGATGATTCGCTGTGGCGACCCCTGAAGCCAACAGCCGACAGAAAAAGAAGATTTGCAGCAAGACTAATATGAAATTCATGTGTTGCTGTTCTGGCTTCCTGCTTTCAAGAAAGTTGCTTTTAAGCCTTGTCTGTGCATGGTGAAACATCTTTATCAAAAAGAAGAGGTGGAACCTCTGTGCTGTATTATTTCATAAGCTCCAGATTAGAAAATATGCGCATTTATTATTTAGCTCGGCATAGCTCAACTAACTCACAGCTAATTTCTTATTCATAATGGTAATATTCCCATTTACTAGTATGGGTTGGCCTGACATGAGGAATGCTCTGTGCCTGTTTTTGTTTTTCATGCAGTCTGTGAATGTTGGTTTAGAAAGATTCTTAATGCTACTTTCTTTTATTTTCTTCATATTGACAGGTACAAGCCATGAATGAGGTGTCAGCTCTGAGTCCTTTTCCAGTTCGATACACAAGTATAAATTTTACCACCAGTCAGTCAGGTGAGAACAGGCACACAGCGCTCAGGATGTATGTGTGGATGCTGTGTGTGAGTCTGTGCCAGGATGTTTTTTTTTATTTTTTTTCTGTCCCCCTTTCTTTCGGTCTCTCTGCTCCATCTTTTCTGTTCCCGCTCTCTGGACAGGAGGTTGCTCGAGGTTACAGTATCCTGTCAGATCTCATTATCTTCACTGTAGAGGAAGAAAGGGACAAATGAGAGATGGGAAGACAAAGACACAGACAGATGAGAGGAAAATTAGGAGAGGAGAGGAAAGGAGAATGGGGCATTGTGCAGACCAAGTGCACCATTAGACAGCTTTCCAGAAAGAGAAAAGATTATTAAATAGAATTTAATATATTCTAAATAAGCTAGAATCTTATTGTATATGCTCTCAGAGTTTATCGATTAAATAAACAGAATCTTCTCTTTAACTGGACTGGCCGACCAGCTCAGGACTGTAACTAGATCCTGCCTGGCTCTCCATTTACAAACTCCACTTTCAGACTATAAACATCACCCCCCCACACAAGTTCAGTAACACTGCCCTCATGTGGTTGCTGTCCCTTCAATACACCTCCGTTAAATAGTTGTGGAAGATTAACCGTCTCCTCTCTTCCACAGTTCCAAGCACCGTTCCCATGATGCACCAGCTGAGCCGTGCTCCAGACTCCATCACTCTCTCATGGCCTCAGCCGGACAGGCCCAATGGAGACATCTTGGAGTATCAAATCAGATACTATGACAAGGTGTGTGCACACACATACATTTTATCTCGCACGTTTGTCATGTTTTTAATCAGTAAACAGATATGTACAGTAACGAGAGTCTGTTTGCTTCCTGCAGGGTTCAGACGTGGACAGTGCATTGACTGTGTACAGCGAGACCAACACAGTGACCATCAGCGTTCTCATCCCCGGTTCCATCTACGCCTTCCAGATCAGAGCTCGAAACGAACGAGGCTACGGTCCCTACAGCAACACCATCTATTTCACAACGCTGCCTCTGGGTACAAGACTCATTTATTACAATACTAGTGAAATCCCTGTTAGGCTAAGTGTGTTTTTATGCAGCTGAATGGTAGCCTGGCCAGCCGTCCTCATTAGTTTTGCCTTCAATAAAAAATAAATTTTAAAAAAATGTGTGATTCCCTGGATTCAAGTTTGATTTCCAGAAGGCATTAACAACGGATGCAGATGAAAACTGCCTTCTGGACGCCACTAAATAGATATCCATCCAATCAGAGCGATAGGTGACTAGGTCAATGAAAAGGCATTGAAAATAGTGGAATAGGAATGTTCGGTGAATCACTGTTGATCCAAAGTGTTATTAGCAGTTGCTGCAGGCATCTTGGTTGTTTTGAATAGTGGCTCTTGGATTCACCTGTATGGCTCATGGTATGAAGCCCACTCCCCACCTGTTGGGATTGGTTTGGTATGTTCTGTACCTGGTGGAAATGGCTGTAAATGGGAGAGGTACCTGACCCATTTCACATGGAAATGTTTTTGCAATAGGAAAGGCTGGCCAGGCTCACGGCATAACCTGTATATCCTGCAAGAGGCTTTGGTAATATAAGAGGGAAAAAATATGAGCATAAATAGACGAGTAAATATCAGGACAGTGTGACCAGTTTTTGAATTAAAAACTACACCTTATAGAATGAAGTGTATAAAGTTTGTTTCCTTACTTCTCTTGCTTAAATTGACATGTATGTTACCGTATGTAAGTTAATTACTGACAAGCGTATGTTCCTCAGTTGCTACCTCTCACAAGTCTGACTGAGCTGACATGAAGCAGACAATTCTGCCATTGACTGAGGAGCATCTTCATTTCCTAAACTGCCCTGAACCTATTCTATTCATTTTCCAGCCATGGGTTTGCTCACCAAGTACATTATTTTCTTATTCACTAAGCTTGTTTTAAAACATTTTTTAAAATACATTTTCTTGTCTGGATACCTTAGGGACTAAACTATCCTAACAGAAGAACCACTTCATTCTTCTTTTTATTTAACTGAGCTCTCTTTAAATTTAGCATGCACCCAAAACACTTAACCGCCACTGTTACTTTAAAGGCACAAGCTCCTAGTGATCATTGTTGCCTAAAAGGTTGAAGAGAATACGCCGATGCTTTGGTGTGCTGAATTATACAAGCACATATTCAGCGCAGACACAACTCAAAATACTCTTAAATGTGTGAACTCGTATGCTTCAGCTCACACAGTCTCAAGAAACCATCAACTTCCATGAAAGTGCATGAAACTAAAGCTTGATTCAGGGCGCCAGATGCAGCTTGGCTATGTATAATGCACAAGGACACAAGTATGATTTGCAGAGAACTGTGGTGTTACAGTATTTTGTTAAGCACAAACTGTATTTGGCAAATGTAACAGCCGGAAAAAAGACTGTGTTGGGAGTTTTAAAGTTTAGGAGATGCACACATTGCAATCTGAGTTTGTATCCTCATCAATCTGTTCTTTATGAACTAAATTTTGAAACTTTCTTTCAGCTTCCACTAACTGGCTGTTTGGATTTGGCTGTTAAAAACTACCTTGTTAGATTTTGTTATTATAAACTGTTTTGTTGCTGTTGAGAAAACAACATTGCACTCCAAACATACCAAATACTAATTGTATTTTTTACTGAATAAAACAACAGAGAATTAGGGCAATAAAGAAGACAGTAATCTGAAAACCAAAGTATTGATAAGAAGATGAGTATAAATAATGCTGAATTTTCTGTGTAAATTGCTTCACAGGGTTGTAAATTAAAAGTTTAAAAAAAATCACTAAAAATATAAAAATTGCACTCAGGTGCAATTGTGTTTTATTCCATAATTGTTCTCTGGAAACAACTGAAGACTTTGAGATGTTGATATGTTTGGTGATGAGGGTCTTGATATGTTTCCCACAGAAGAGCATTCACAGCAGATCCAGAATCGACTTCCTCTGCTGGTGGGCTCGGTGATGGGGGGCGCAGCGTTTCTCCTGGTGGTGGCAGCAATTGTCGTTGTGGTTGTATTTCGCAGGTAACCACGCAACACGCGTGTAATCCTTTATTCACTGTATTATTTCAATCAATAAATTCACACACTTTTCTTTCACATGGCAGCAAGAGGAGAGAGAGTCCGTACAGCGACAGGCTTCAGAGGTACATCACTAACCGAGGTGAGAAAATAGATGATGTTTGTGCAAAAACGCAAAAATGCACAATTTAATTCAATTTTTTTTTTTATCCTTTTTTGTTGTTGTTTTTGTTGCAGTAGGTGTTTGATTGATATAGAATATTAAATTAGCAGTTTAAAGCACACCCTTGAAAGAATGGAAATTAGATTGACCAATTGCAGATCAATCTCAGGGAGCCTCTGGCTCTGGTTACGTTTAATCTAGAAAGGTTTGAAAAACAAACTAAGAGAGAAAGAAAACAAAACATGACAGGAAATGATCAGATGTGAAAAACATCCAAAACTGAGTGGCAGAACATTCACGATAAGGAAAATTATCATAATGAGACCAAACAACCATGAAGGGATGAAAATTACTACTGTGAGCCTTAATAGCATATCCAAAATTCAGACAAGATGCCAAATGAAAAAAGAAATCAGAAACTAAATGAGCAAAATGATACATCAAACAACTATAGCCATAGGCAAAGAGGCACAGAATGGCTAAAAAGAGATGCAAAACACCCAAAATGAACCAAAGTGAGATGCAGAATGAGTAGAGAGAGAAAGAACGGACAACAAAACAAAGAGAAATAGACATGAAATTACCAGAATTGAACAAAAGAAGAAGAAGCCTCAATAAAGGAGACTAAATTGTGATACAACACTGAAAATGCAAAACAACCACAAATTGTATTAGCGTGATGTTTTATCTCTATCAATAGTGGCATCTTACTCCTCTCTGGTATGAATAAAAGGGTCCTTTAAATGTCCTTTGTTTTTATTATCCATACATGCCTCAATAGGTTTCTGAAAGAATAAAAGTAATAGTTCTTGTTTGACATACAGTACATCAGTTAATCTTTTATCTCTTAGATTTAGGTCTCTGTGGTGTGCAGGGAAACATGATCCCAACCTGCTGGCAAAATAAAATGAATCTGCATTAAAAGTGAACGCCAAAGGGCTGCAAAACCCAGCTTTTGATCTGAACAAATGCTTTCTGATTTAAGGGGGTGTAAAGTATTATGTGGACCCATCTACATATGAAGACCCCAGTGAGGCAGTTAAAGAGTTTGCCCGAGAGATCGATCCCACTCACCTCAAGATTGAAGAGGTGATTGGTGCCGGTATGCCTGATGATCTCCTTCCTCTCAAATCTGTGTCATGTGATCACTGCCAACTTCAGGGAATGTAACTGCATCCTCTTCCTCTCCACTCCAGCCCAGTTTGGTGAGGTTTCTCGAGGCCGTTACCGTCCCGTGGGCCGCAGGGAGGTGTTGGTGGCCGTGAAGACTCTACGCTGGGGGGCGTCGGACAGAGAAAAAGGGATGTTCCTCAGTGAAGCGGGGGTCCTTGGGCAGTTTGACCATCCCAATGTGCTCAAGTTAGAGGGCGTTGTCACCCGGATCCCCCCAGAGAGGATCATCACCGAGTTCATGGAGAACGGGCCCCTTGATGGCTTCCTCAGGGTGAGGAAACATTTCTTGACTGGCGTGTTGTTAGTGCCTGCACCTTGTGATGACACATTAGAACACGGAAATTCTGTTCTTCTCCCTTCATGCTCACATCTACAGGAAAACGAAGGCCAGTTCAGTGTCCTCCAGCTTGTCGGGATGCTCAGGGGAGTTGGAGCAGGGATGCGATACCTCTCGGAGAGAAATTTTGTCCACCGAGATCTGGCAGCCAGAAACGTGTTGGTGAACTCCAACCTGGTCTGCAAAGTGTCTGACTTTGGCCTCTCCAGACTCATGAGGGGCCTGGATCACAACATTCCCACATACACTGCCTCTTTGGTAAGTTCTCGGACGTGGAGTTCATCTGATGTGGAATCTTCGTCTGCCAGAGATAAATGTGTCAATGCTCTCTCCTGTCCTCCATCAGGGCAGTAAGATTCCTGTCAGGTGGACGGCACCAGAAGCTTTTCAGCACCGCAAGTTCAGCTCAGGCAGTGATGTCTGGAGCTTTGGCATACTGATGTGGGAAGTGATGTCCTACGGTGAACGCCCGTACTGGGACATGAGCAATCAAGAGGTATGGAAAAGAGTGATATCTGAGCAGGGGACCTGTCTCTGTCAATGTATATAAAGCATGATAGTTTATCACTGAGGGTGCTTTCACACCTGTACAGACTTCACTGCCTGAAACAAACCCGAGTGCTTTTATTCCACTTGGAGCTGTTCATTTCAGTGTGAAAACACGAATCACACTCAGGTGCAGACTGAAAACAAATGAAGTGGTCTCAATCCTGAATCACAGGCACAGTCTGGCTGCAGTCCTTCCTGCTGAGAGAGCGTGCTGGTCCAAAACAGGACCAAAAGCCAAAAAATGTCATTATTTGGGGTTACTGAACTAAACACCCACTTTTGTTTCTTTATCATTAACACCGGATAAAATCAAGTACCAGTATTTTACAATTATATACGATTAATGCACAGAACCTCCTGTACCATGTTGTTATTTTCTTCATTTTCAAACTGAATTACACGGCAAGAGTGATTAAATATGAAATATCAAATGATGAATATGAGAAACCACTAAAGCAAAAACTAATCTGCATATGTTTGCAATTTCTAAAAAACAAGTGGTGCAAAAGAATATTTCACACCATGATACTCTTGTTGTGTATGTTTTTTGTTCCCAAACACAACTGACTAATAAGCTGTGAGGGTTCTTTCATGGTTTGAAGGTAATGCGTTTATACACTCCTTGGATTTTTGTCTGTGTTAAAGAATCCAAACAAAGCAGGAAATGCTACAAGTTTACAGATTTATCCAGAGATTCAGACCAGAGCAAATGAACTAAGGCGTAAAAGCGTTCTAAAAATGAAATCCCTGAAGCACCCTGGTGACCTTAAGATTAACACATCCATCAGTCAAGGAGCCTTTGTTGCATCTGTCAGTCTTCTTAACAGTTCATAGTCTCCATGTCAGTTACAGAGGCCATTAAAACTTCCATCCTGCTACAGCATTTGAAAATTTTTAATAATACATTTATGAATCTTCTTCTCCTCTTTCGTGTACATCTTAATGCCAAGAAATGCCAAAGACCCCAGATTTTCCCTGAGTCACTGTTCAAAGCTCTCTGTGATCAGTGACCTTTCACGGAGGTTGAACAAGACTTCTCACGCGACCCACCCTCCTCATGTCTAATGCTTCCCTCTCTGTGTCTGTAGGTGATGAAGGCAGTAGCAGATCAGTATCGCCTCCCTGCCCCCCACAGCTGCCCCCCTGCGCTCCACTCTCTGATGCTTCAGTGCTGGCAGGCCGAGCGAGGAGACCGACCAGGCTTCGACTCCGTCCTGTCCTCTTTGGATCGGCTCATCAGACACCCTGCCTCCCTCAAGGCCGAGCCAACTCGGTGAGCAGGCAGCTTCTGGCAGCGGCGGGTCGCAGACAATCTGCTTCTTGGAGTTATAGATTGTCATTCTGTCGTTTCTGACATTTACAGAAGCAGCTCGCAGCCACTGCTCAGCCCCACCCCCACAGACCTATCAGGAGTGACGACGGTCAGCGACTGGTTGAAGGCGCTGAAGATGGAGAGATATCAGGATGAGTTTGATCGAGCGCACCTGGACACATTAGACAGAGTCAGTGGACTCACTATGGAGTGAGTATAAATGCTTTTGCTTAAGATCCCAGATCTGCTTAAGAAAATCCCCAAAATGCATGCTGTTGTCTGAACTCTCCCTCAGGGATGTACAGAACCTTGGCGTGAATCTGCTGGGACACCAGAGGAAGATCGTCTGTGCAGCCCAGCAGCTCAGAGCCCATCTGACACAGGAGCACGTGGAGGTCTGAAATCTACCTCCTGCACAACCTGTCCCACAGAGTTCTTAAGTTTTCATGTTCCTCTTCCTGTTGCACCTGGTTTCTGCGACACTTATAATTTGACGGAGCACCTTTAAGCTGCACCTGTAACCAAAAGTGGAATCAGTGAGAAGTGCCACTCTGTACTGTATATCCTGATAAAGCCAACACTACAGCCAGGAGTGTGTGTGAAATGAGGCTCCCAGCCAATCACTCGACACTATTGCCAGGGGAGAAAGATGCACCATGGGAGCTGCAGTCCAGGTCAAAGTGAGGACAGGAAGTTGCTGAGAAGGAGGACTAAAGGATTTCTGTTTCACTTCACAATACGTCACTTCAATTTTAATTGCCTTCCTCTCTCCAAAACTTTCAGCTGTGCTTTTCCTCACACTCTCTTCCGTTCCTGAAATCGTTCAATATTCCCCATGCTCACTGAGTTTGTTAAAAGTTTAAACGCTGCATTGTTAAAATACTCAAGGAGATCTTTCCTCACAAAGAATTGCGTGAAGACAATCAAAGCCTTTCTTGTAACATTTTGTGTGATATTTGTTATAAGTTATATCACTTCCTCTCTGTTTCAATTGCCAAATTATGTATGGTGGTCTCACGAAGTCCGACCATTTTGTTTTCTGAAAAATGTGTAGTTTGTTTAATGTTCCAGCGAAATTGCCAGAAAATCACCAGTCCAAAGTCAGCGATGCAAACCCTAAGGTTGGACATCAATAACTGCCATAAAACTGGGAATTTCAAACTAAAACATTTTCTTTTTAAAGACTTAAACCTTGAAGCCATGTGTTGTGTCTCTTTAAAAGACATATCCAGACTCTGCAAACAGCCATGTTTGTATGACACACTCTCACTGCAGAGCTCCTCAGCGACAGCAGAGCTCCTACTGTAAAACTTCACCTCAGCTGCAAAACACAAGCAGCCATCTGCGATGAAAACAGAAGCCAGCAGCGCCCACTTCTACATGTGCATTTCACACTTCACCTCTTTTTGTTTGACTGCCTGAGTAAAGACACTGAGTCATTGAAGCATTGTGAATGTGCGAAATGGAAAAGACGGTTAAATTTGATCTGATTTATGCTTGTGAGGAGAAAGCGAAATACCTTGTAAGTATGTACCCATGAGTCTAACGTCTGTGTGTGAGCGTGCGTGTGTGTGTGGGTGTGCACATGCGTGTGTGTGTGGCACGTGATGCTAGGTATGAGCGTGTGTTTTAAATGAGTGTGTCAGGCTACACACAATACTAGTTGTTTACTTGTGTGGGTGTTCACCGCTATTCTGTAATTGTTCAAATTTGTAAAATAAATATGATTTTATTTAAGGAAAATATATTATTATTGTTGTTTCTCTAACTGCTATTTTCTCGGGTAATTAGTGTTTGTTACTGTTTCCAGGACGCTTGGGACTCCTTCGCACAAAAAAATTGTGCTGCTTTTAACAAGATATTTATTTGACAGTGGTACAAGGACAACGTAGCAGATGAGTCAGCAGAGACGTTGTACTGTTATTTATTTATTTATTTATTTTAATCTGGGGCAAAGGCATACTTTATATTGTGTATCATCACCTTTTGTGACTTCAGTGCCAATTTTTTGAACATGTTGCTGTTCAAAAGGCACATTTTTTTCACTGTTTAAAAGTGAAGTAGGTTATGTCTGGAAAGTTTGCAAGAAAAAGATGGATTTTGAAAACTATACAACCAAAATGCTCAGCCTGTTACTCCCATCTTTCTTCCAGAGTCAACCCTGCTAAACCCATGAACCGGCCAGATAAGTCCTGTAGGTTACGGGTATGATTCATTAGTCTACATTAGCACACAGCAGATGGGCTAACTGCAGGCCAGGGATGAAAAGATGGGTTACATCTGAGTGCAGCCATCATGGGATCACTCTCCAGTTCCATCAAGGAAAATGCCACATGGTCATTTAATGTTTTACAGCTTCCACTTTTGTCTTTTTTTTTTCTTTTTCGTGCTGTAGCTGCCTCAAATATAGACTTAATTTTTTGACCCACAGCAGTTTTTGCGTCAGCCAATCGAGTTGCGGCTACACAGCTGGAGCTAGCCAATGAAATCGCACACGGAGGCTGAATTAATTCAAAGCACAAAGGTTATTTATGTCGTAAGCAGAAAGAAATGTAATTGTGTGTTTTTGGTATAAGGAAGAAATGTCAACAACGCCACCATCCATAAACTGCTGCAACACACCTGTGTGAATCCAGGGTAAGGGTGTAGACTACCGCGTGATCTTAAAACCTACAGGTAAGCTCGTGATCTCACGAATCCAGCCGAGGGGGCAGCGCGAGCAAGTGCTTCGCTTTTGAAAGGCTCCCAGTAAGACCTGAGGTCGTAGGAACAACTCCCTGTGAGAGCAGGACTTCATGCAGATATTTTATGCTGTGTCTTCTTTTAACAAATCGTTGAACAGATGAAGTGAAAAGGCTTGATATAATTTTGGATGAAAAAACAACAACAACAAAGCAATACATTTCTCTAAATTCTCTATCAGGAGTTAACCTAAACTTTATGGTACGGACCGTAATGCCCAAGTTGCCGTGTGGGTGTCTGTCAGCATGTAAAGTCCATTTAAACAAACCACTCACACTTTAAGAAGCACAATCTGAAGCTTAAATATGCAAAATGCCAATCAATTAAACTAAATATTGAATAAATATTTCAAATTTATTCTCATTTTCACAATTGCTGAAACACGTCAATTTCACTCTGTACACAGTTTAAGCAAAAATATGTTCTGCACGTGTTTCATGAATGAGAGCAAACGTGAGACAAATGCAGGTCTTCTTTTTACTTTACTTTACAGTTCCACAGACAAATGTTATTCATATATATATATATATATATATATATATATATATATATATATATATATATATATATATATATATATATATATATATATATATATGCAGTGGTAGCAGTGGTACCTCTACTTACGAATGTCTCTACATATGTCATTTTCAATACAGCACACGCTGCTACTCTCAACTCCCAGAGTTTACCGAACGTAAACATACTTGTAGCTGGCTCTGCCATTGGCTTCTTAATTCATTGAAAAGAATCACCCAGAAAAAGGTGTTCGCTAGTCAGGCTATCGCTCATTATGATGATGACTGCCTTGCACATTTTTGAAGGATTGTTAAAAGCCGACAAAAGCAAACATCCTTGGATCGGTTCTTTACAATACGTCAGGCAAAAAAACCTGGTTCATGTGCTGAAAGAACATGAACCAAAGAAGGCAAAAGGTGACGACGATAGCAGTTAAAAGGTAAATGAACATAATTTTTATTCTTTACTTTATTCTTTGTTTTTTATTATGTACAACTCTCATTTTATGTTTATTCTGCAGTAATTTAATGGTAACATGTATTTGTTACATGTTTTGATGCATTTTTATGATTTATTAAAAAAATGTATGTCCAAATTTTGGGGGACTTGGAACAGATTTACATGAAAAACGCATCTCTACTTACAGAATTTTCAGGTTATGAAACTACTTCCCCCCTGCCTTTCGCCCATAGACGGCTGGGATAGGCTCCCCGTGACCCTTCAAGGATAAAACGGGTATAGAAAATGGATGGATGGATGGAAACTACTTCCAGAACCAATTATATATATATATTAGGGCTGGGCAAGATAACACGTCATTATCACATTAACTCATTAATTTATTAACCCCAACATTTATTTTATCGTGCATTAACGCATGTTGCTCACGTGCTTTTGTTTTGAAAAGTCTGTTACTGGCTGCTGAGGAACAGGAAGAGAACTGACGGAAAAACATGATGAAAAGCTAAAATAGACATGGAGAGCGGTGAAGTTACAGAACTTTCACATGGACATTTTCATTTTAAAGTTCTCTCAGATGATGGATTCGACAGAAACAAGGTTATTTGTAACCACTGCCAAATTGAACTCCCCATTAAAGGTTTCAGCTGATACCTCAGAAATTGCCTGTTTTAATATTATGATTGTGGTTCAGGATTTTGTTGGTAGACTTTTTTTATTTTTCATTAAAAAAAAAAAAAAATCAGGATGGCATTTATGCCCTGGCAGCGGCAATAAGCTTTATTTTATTTTACATTTTTTAAGATAGGCAGCACAGTGCCTTGGTGGTTTGCACTGTTGCCTCACAGCAAGAATGTCCCTGGTTCGAACCTTCGGCAGGGGCCTTTCTATGTGGAGTTTGCATGTTCTCCCTGTGCTTGTGCGGGTTCCTCCGGGTACTCCGGCTTCCTCCCACAGTCCAAAAACATGCATGTTCGGTTAATTTGTGGTTATAAAATGCCTGTAGGAGTGATTGTGAGTGTGCAGGATTGTTTGTCTGCATGTGGCCCTGCGATGGACTGACGACCTGTCCAGGGTGTACACTTGCCTTTCTCCCAAAGAGAGCTGGGATAGACTCTAGCAGATCCTCTGTGACCCTGCATAGGATTCAGAGGCTATAGGTAATAGATGGATGGATTTTTTAAGATGAGATTTACACTAAATATGTGTTACCGACAAGTGCTGATGTTAAAAGTGTTTGAACAACAAATGTTATGGCACTTTAGTTCATATGCCAGCAGAACATTTAAATAAAAGTGCAGTTTACACTACTTTTGAATTCATTATTTGAGTTTGCGTATACAATAAATCATGTGATTAATCGCGATTAAAAATTTTAAATTGTTGCCCAGCTCTCTCTCTCTCTCTCTCTCTCTCTCTCTCTCTATATATATATATATATATATATATATATATATATATATATATATAGAGAGAGAGAGAGAGAGAGAGAGAGAGAGAGAGAGAGAGAGAGACTATATAAGAATATAATAAGAATATATATAGGTATATATATGTTTCTTGAAATGATTACCTACTCGTCCTTTAATATATTTTTATATAAGTTTAACTAATTTATATAAGTTTAACTAATTTGCCTATCTTTGCATTTTGCTTTGTATTAGCATCCTAAATATGTTGGAAATGAATTTCTCACTGCATATTCACCTTGATGGACTAAAATCACCTTCACAGTGTGAAGAAGAGTGAACGTGGTGTACCTTTCATTCCACAGATCAGCAGGTTTTTTTGCAGTCACATTGCGAGATGTGCTTAAATCAGCAGCAGTCCGAAAACAGACGCTGGTATCCCACATCACCCCCAGCTGCTGATATCAGAGGAGATCTGGACTGATAGCAAGACCGCTGACACAAACCCTCTCACTGCTTTGCTCTACCTGGCTTGACTTTTTTTGCTGTATGTCCACCTGTGGTGTGGTGGCTGATCTGTTCAAAATATCAGAATCTTATATCAAAATTATATACTTTATCAAGCTAAGAAATTTGTAGACTTTTTTTTTCACTTGATACTATTTTAACAACAAATATTTTCTAGACCATGATTTAACAAGTACTAATTTAACACTATCATTTAATACAATTTCAAGTACCGTAAGAGTTTTGGCCACCCAACATTTAAATAAACTTTTATCACCATTATTAAAATGTTATCATATTCAGAATAATGATCCAGTGATAATATATATCTTTTTCAAAACACTCTGCGCAAACATTTTTGATACTTTGAGGCGCCAATATTGCAAAATAAAATGTGTAATTCTTAACTTTCATTGAATCATTTTAGAGTGCAGTTGGGAGTATTGTGAGGACAAAGTTGCAGTAAACTACAAACGACTGTAAACTACAGTGCAGTGATATGTGATTGGAACCGACCCTTTGATGCTGGGAAGTAAACATGGAAGGAAAGAACAATCCACCGCTGCCCTTCCTCACAGCTGGGAAGTCCTGGAAGTCCTGAAATCCCAGGTGGAGTTTGTATGCTCTCCTTGTGCTTTCATGGGTTTTCTCTAGATAATCTGATTTCCTCCCACAATCCAAAAACCAAAAACATGCAGGTTAGGGTAACTGATTATTCTAAATCGACTCCAGGAGTGAGTGTGTCTGGATGTTTGTCTCTGTGTGGCCATGAAATGAAGTGGCAACCTGTCCAGAGCCGTTTGCTCCTGGACAGCTGGGGATTAGCTCCAGCAGACCCCGTTGACCCTGAAAAGGATTTAAGCAGGTATAGATAATGAATTGATTGATTTTTCATTGTGTTTTGAGTAAAATAACTTTATCATCATAAAACAGGAACTATTATAGGGCTCCTAGATCCATCCGGGTCTGCAGAAACCAGCAAAGCAACTTCTGAATCCCGGGTCAGCGTGCCGCCTCAACTGCTGGATATAACTTTATGCCACTTCATAGACATATCGATGATAAATTGAGGCTAACTCACAGACCTAATTCAGTTTTGCACAGTAAACATCAGGGTTGAGGTGACTAAGAAACCAAAGAAAGTAATGACAGAGGACGAGTGAAAGAGACAAACCTCGGACAGACTTTCACTCAGTCGAGACCTAAAGGAGAAGACAGTATGAAGCTGGATGCAGATATCTCCTTGTTGTTGTTGGACAAATAAGTTTGACTACAAACAAATAAACTGATCTTCGATTTTGTATTTTATGGTTGCCTCAGGCATTATTGACAAATCACAGTGGGTGATCAGACATTTATCCACTAGTAACTTACAGTCCATCATCTGTAACTATCAAAAGAACAGTTATTCGCCTCTGAAACCAGTCACCTTTTTTAGGATGCCAGATTTTCTTAATACCTGTGTGGGCTGTGTGTAAAGCAGCTAAAAATAAAAAATAAAAAGAAGCACACTGAAATGCCTGTAAATAAATATTTTTTTTGTAACATCTTCACAGAACGTTGTTGGAAAGTCTAAATGCAGTCTGCAAGAAAAATCGAAGGATGTTTCACTGACTGCCAACACAAGAACATCTCTATTTATACTTGTCACGCTGTCATGAAATTATCCATTGATTTTTGTGCAAAAGTCTTATCATTTTACCTGCTCAGTCAACATCTTAAGTTTTCCTCAGGTTGTATTTCTCCCTGGTTCTATTTACCAGCTTGTATAAACACATTCATGTGATGAATGGTGACTGGCGTGAAAACTACTTCACTCAGCACGACAGTAGAGGACTATCAAAAGTGAAAAGTTGCTCTGGATTGCCTTAATTCACATAATCCTCTCTAAAAATGTGAAGAACCAAAAGGGATGTATGACGTATTAGGCAGAAAACTTTTTTGATGGAGTCAGACTGACCAAAATGTTTAGTTTTTTTTGATTCAGTGGGTGCAATGGAAATTGAAAATTTCAGGCTGAATTATATATTTATTTTATATTTTAGTCCTGGGACCCCTATTGTTCAATCTGTACGTGCTTCCATTAGGTCAGCTAATACGCAGCTTTAATGTGTCCTACCACAACTATGCAGATGATACTCAGATCTATTTGTCATTGACAGCAGGAGAACATGGGCCTGTAGATTCATTGTGTCACTGCATCAAACAGATCAGTGTGTGGATGCAAAACAACTTTCTCCAGCTAAACTCAGATAAAACTGAAATCATTGTCTGTGGCCCACAGAAACAATGAGAAAGTGTTATCAGTCACCTTGAGACTCTCTCTCTAGAACCTAAAAATCAGGTCAGAAATCTAGGGGTAATATTGGATTCAGACTTGAACTTTAACAGCCACATTAAAGCAATAACATTAGCTTTTTGCCATCTAAAAAACATGGCCAGAATCAAAGGAATAGTGTCTACACCAGATTTAGAAAAAATAATCCATGCGTTCGTCTCCACCAGGTTAGACTACTGTAACGGCCTGCTCACTGGGCTCTAAACCAGCTGTAAGACAGCTGCAGTACATCCAGAACTCTGCTGCACGAGTCCTGACTAGAACCAGAAAATACAACCATATTAGTCCAGTTCTGAGGTCTCTGCGCTGGCTTCCTGTCACTCAGAGAATCGTCTTTAAAACAGCTCTACTTGTGTACAAGTCTCTTCATGGTCTAGCCCCAAAGTACATCTCTGACATGTTAGAGCCAAATAGTGGTCTCCTGCTGGTGCCCAGAGTCAGGACTAAACAAGGTGAAGCTGCATTTCAGTTTTATGCTCCTAAAACCTGGAACAGTCTCCAGAAGATGTGAGACAGGCCTCAAGTCTGACAAGGTACAGATCCAGACTGAAAACAGTTGAATTGTTGAACAGTTGTGAACCCTTTCAGTTCACAACTGAAAGGGTTTTATCTGCACTCTTCATTTTTATTCAATTTATTTTTCTTTTAAATTAACTTTCTAATTTAATTTATTGATGGTTTTTTTTATGCTTGTATAGAATGATTCTATTTGCCTTTTGGGATTTGATGCATCTATAAAGCGCTTTGAATTGTTTTGTGTACGAATTGTGCTCTACAAATAAACTTGACTTGCCTAGTTGACCCCCAAAAGGAATTTATACTGTTGCAGTAGAAATGGAGAACAAATTGAAAGAAAACTAATAACTAAAATTTGAAAAAAAAAATTGTGGAATACTGGAAATGGAGCAGAGAGAGAGAGAGAGAGAGAATGGTCATTGATGCATTGGGGTGTTTGTAGCTTATGAACAACTGAGGAGCATTGGCATGAAATTAAAGCTTTTTTTTTTTATTCATCTTTATTTAACCGGGGAGCAAAAAAACTCTTGAGTTATAAAATCTCTGGTTCTAAAGGATGTCCTGGTATGAAACAGTGACTAAGAGCAACAGTTATAAAACAGAGACAACAGCAACATAAAATATATGTATAAAATACTCACTGAAGATTAACTCTGTAGAAAATATCAACAGAAACTCTCAGCTCAATGGTTCAATAGAATATTGAACTGGCAGTTCAATAATCAAAGTGCAGAGATGCTCCCTCATGGTAGTATGTCCAGGGTTACAACATTGATGTTAAATAGGACTGAAATCCACCTTTTTTTTTTTTAGTCTTTCTGTTCTGTTAGCAATCTCTGTGAAAATATGAAAACACAATATGTTCCCACAGTTATGTTGATGGAGCCCATAATATTAGTTCTCTTAAGTCCTGCTTTGTCCTCATCAGTCCTCGAAGCTCTTTCATATTAGGTTCTAATGATCCCACAATCCCTCATAACTTTTCATAGAAAAAAGTCTTTTCCAGCTCTGTTCGAGGTTTTCTCTCCAACTCATCCGGATTTTTTTTTTTTTTTTTTTTTTTTACGGTGTTACTTGGGCTTTGAGAAGGCTTAGTGAGCTGCTTCCTTATATAAACCTTCTGTTGTCATGGTTTCTCACCATGCATCATCAAAATATGAATAATGATAAATAATGGTTATCATCAAAATAAGCATCTGATATCTCTTAAGCAGCAGAGGATTGAAGCAGGTGTTGAAAAATGTTGTTTTGTTTTGATTTAATTTTCTTAGTTGAAAAAAGCTCAGTAGGAGATCCTCCCTTCAGTCCAGGGTAGATGCAGATGAAGTTGGCTTTAAATTGTCAAAAATTTGTTCTTCATTTTTTGTCTTTTACTTACTGATAAGTCCCAGAAATACTCATGAAAATATATTGTATAGTATAAGTTATTATCTTTTCATTACTTTCCATCACTGACAGTGGTCTGTAAGTACCTCTGCATGACCGATTATATGTCTTGTTGAACTTACAGACAAATATGAGAATGACTCAAGTATTTTTCTTCTGTCCTCCTGAATGTCATGAATGAACGATGTGCTTCATTAATTACCAGGTTTTGATTAAAAGAGCTGAAGAGACTGAAATGCGGTTCAGGTGAGTTGCTGTTGATGTATCTGACGTCAGTGATCATTTTCCAGAGCATTAAGTAGGCGTGTCCCCGTCGTCACAACTGCAGCAGATGTGCGTGTAATAATTGTTTTCTGTGGTGTCGCGACTGAAATTAAAACGGTCCTCAGAAACAGTGAGCACAAAAACCACAAAAATCATGTTTTCATGCTGTTATTGTTTCCTTACAAAGATATTAAAGGTGTAGAAACCACTGGTCTTTATGACACTGCTTAAAAACTGTGCTCCCCGTCTGGTAAACAGCTATTATCTTCACAATACAAAATGACGGCCACATCTGCAGCCATTAGCAGGGCCTCCTATAGGATCTCCCTAAATCTTGTTTATCCTGTGGCCAACCGCTCTCTTAGTCATGACCTATAAATGGAGCAGAAACTGTGGTGCTCAGAAATGTTGCATAAGTCAACTGAATCAGCAGTTTACAACTAATCCAGCTGTGTCAAAATGAAATCTTTCCTTCTTTATCAGTTGGCCACCACAATTCATGAAAAACGCAAACTCTTTATAACAAAATGTACCATCAGCTTTGTTTTCTGCCTTCAAAGGAAAGTGGCATGTCCTCATTGGCCACCTTATAAATGCTCATTATGGTCTTTGTACTCCAGCAATTACCGTCCTTGTGATCACCCCTGTTGACACATGGATGGTGCTTCAACGTGTTAAATCACCGTGAATGGAGTTGTGTGGTGTTTGTGTGGGCATGAGGCAACTCACTGAACAAAATCACAAGACATTATCGTACATCCACATTTTCTCCAGCAAAAGATCCCAAATTGGAGAAAATCTTCATCTGGAATCAGCAAACCAGCAAAAATAATACAGGCTAGATGGTCATCATGAGGTTTAGGTTACAAACCTGTGCTCAGGCAATTTTCAAACAGGTTTTCTCTGCGGTTCACTAGAAACAATGACCGCTATGTGTGAACTGTCATGTAGTTGCAGAATTTTCATAGTGGCCATGCAGGTTTTGGTGGTGGTTGGAGGAATGCTGATGGGCCTGGTGAAGACAGTAAGATACACTGGGATCAAGGACTGGACCATTAACACTTCACTCCTGAGGTGACTGGTTTGTGCCCTATAATTTCAAATCAGCATAATAAAGGAGCTCCTGGCCAACAGCGAGCTGCAGTTTAAAGCGCAGCTTTCTCTGGAGGATTTCTGAGCAGTGAGTGAAAGTCCATTTGCTCCTTACAGCCACACTGTCTCTGCCTTACCTGTCTGCTGTCCACTCATCCTCCCTCTCCACCCATTCATTTTCAATCCTACCTCATGTCTCCTCCCCTCATGGCCAGGTCATATATAATGAAGATGCCAGAGGGATTTCACTTCTCCTCAAGGATTTTATGTAGTTTTCCAATTTTGAGGGTTATGACTGAGAAGTTGAAGACGTTGAGGAGCAGCATTTCTGTTGTTTGAGGGTAAGACGGACAAACCTTCTCTTCTTGATCCCTTCCTCCGCCCAGATGTTATATTACTTACCTTCTGGATACTAATTTGATCAAATACATATAAAACAGACAAATATGTAAATTCAAATACAGACTTTTTCTCCCTGCTGGAATAAATTTATGTCATTGTCACTTTTTTTTTTTTTTTTTGGGCAGGGGTTGTGGGTAATGAAGTTTATACTGATCCTCCCTGCCATGTCTTCCAGTTGTACATCAACTGGTGATGTCTCCGTCTCTGGCCAGATCTGCTCCAAGCGAGCTCAACCATTGGTGGAGCCAGCTTAGGTTTCGCCTTCAAAACAAAAAAGGATGGAACGAGATGCTGGATGAGACTTTTCTTAACTACACAAAAAAGTAATCAAAATTGCATCTTCTAACCGTTTTAGCTGCTTTTCACTGAATAACTGGGCTTTCAGTTGTGTAATAAATAAATGTATTATCTTAATTACAGTATAGCTGGTGTTTGATCTTTGTCTTTGTGTTCTCCAGCATAAACGACATTCCTCTCTTCTTTGCGGCTAAAAACAACAGCGTTGGATGCATCAAGAAACTGCTAAGCTGTGCGTCCACGAACATCTTTGAGAGAGGTAAGACAGAACTGTGACTGCAAGCCTCGCTATGTTTGCCATCATGGTGCTGTTATCAATGAAACTGTGATCCTTGTTGTTCAGGAGCCCTTGGGGAAACAGCTCTTCACATCGCTGTGATGAACGACAACCTGGATGCAGCCATCGCTCTGATGGACGGAGCTCCTGAACTCATCAATGAGCCCATGACCTCTGAGCTTTTTCAAGGTACGCAAGGCATGAACGCACATTAGATCCAGACATTAATGCACATCCTGAAGTCTGAATCTTATTATATGTGTGATTATGTATGGTCAAAGTAGTAATTTATTGATATGTGGACTGTTGGACAGATTTTGCTGATCAGAAAAAATATTGTCAGTTTTTTATATATAAGTGACAATCAAACACAACTTTGTAATCATTTGATTACAAATTTGATCAAATGACTAAATGATTTAATCTTTAACAGAAAGCAGCTTTCGCTGAGTCATGCCGGTCAAAACAAACTAACAGTAGACAGAAAAGTCCAACACTGACCTTTGCATAAACTTCCTTCACTAACAGAGAACAGGGAACAACGAAACTTGATGCAAACTTGTGATTTCAACAGCCAGGGTCACAGGGTGGGATGCATCTAAGCATGACTATTGATATGCTGATCGGTAGTGAGGCTCAGAGTAGCTCCAAGCACCACTTTCACCGAAGGTAAAACTGGTGAAAACGACTGGAACCCCGAACTAGTTCATGCTGGAACACAGTCACCGGTCCAAAGCTTACTCGCATTATAATCAAGACACCGCTGTCTCTTATTACCCAAATACAGTCTGAGCACTACCTCCTTCTCAGCCTCCTCCGGCACAAAAAAAAGAAGTACATTAAAGCTACTTTAAATTAAGACTTAAGGTAGAAAAAAAAGAGAGAATGTCAGCTGCTCAGAGGGGTTTGTGATCAGAGAGACTGTCTAAATCATGCTTGCTCAGATATTTTTCAGAATATTTTTTAAGTTCCAAATACAAATTTTAAACCTAAGCGCAGAGTCCCGACTGTAAGACTGCTACTGTAAAGAGGACTGATGTACTCTGTCTGCCACCGCCTCAGGTATTACTCCTCTCCATATTGCTGTGGTGAATCAGAACATCAATCTGGTTCAGCATCTGATCAGTGGTGGTGGTGACGTTGCGACACCTCAAGTCACCGGTCTGTATTTCAGGAAGAGGATAGGAGGACTTCTGTACTGTGGTGAGTCAGCTTAATCTTTCAATTAAATATATACAAATGAAATATAGATATACAGATATACAGTCAGGTATTATAATTGCAGCTTAAGAACGTATATGATAGAAAAATGACTTTGTTTTTGCCAAATAAAATGGTACGCTGTGTTTCTGAAAGAGATAACGCAAATGAAGGTTTTTTTAAAAAAAATGCATTTGGTCCACAGGTGAGCACATCCTGTCTTTTGCTGCATGCGCTGGAAATGAGGACATTATCAACATGATCATCGACGCGGGAGCCAGCACCAGGGTCCAGGATTACAGAGGTGCGAAATGCAAGTGCATGAGTTAAAGAGAAAATGATTTGATAAAACGAGGCCCCGGGAGGAAACAGAACAAGAACCCCAGACTTGAATGGGTCCCATGTACGTCAAGGTCTGCCAATCATTTGGGTTTATTTAGTTTTATTTGTTGCACGGATTGTCTAGCGTGTAAAATCATCTATTACTGATTTACTTTGTGCTTTTTCTGTTGAAATGAAATGCTTTGACCAGCAACTATCACAAACATAACCTGGTCTCAAACATCTACAGTGTCATCAAACAGTGAAAAAAAGACATGATTTCCTATTAAAGCTGTGTTCAAGCTTTAAAAATGAAAATATAAAAATAAAAGCTTTTGTGAGTGAATTTGGAGCATTTTAGTTCAAAAGGAACAAAACATTTATTAACGAACTCAATCCTAGTTGATATCCTGCCAATCAATGAATTATTTAATAAAGCAATCAGCTGCAGAGTACAGCTGATTTGTTGGTGTCCAGTAATGAAAGTGCCCTGAGGTGCGGACAACAAGCAGGAAAACGACATTTAGAAAACGCAGCGACACAACCGGAAGCACAGCATTTCAGAAAACACAACAACAAAACAGAAAACATGACATTTCAGAACACTCAACCAGAAGAAAAGAAAACAAAAAAAAAAGATCAGAAGCCATGACTAAAACTTTGAAACAACATTTCATAAAAGATTACAAGACGAAAACCTCGACAAGTCATGACCAAACTCGCGTCAACATCTTAGAAAATGCAACAAATGTGGAAATGCTCCGGGTTTTTGTTTTGTTGTCGTGTTTTGCACCAAACAAATCTGTTGACAACCGAGCCCTACCTGTCTGTGTACCTGTCACTTACACACAGCTGATCTTTTCTGCACATTCCCCGTCTTCTAGGCAACACACTGCTTCACGTTTTGGTTCTGCAGCCCAACAAGACAATTTCCTGCCAGGCCATTGACCTGATTATGGCACGTGATGCGGAGCTGGACCAGTCGCTGCCGCTCGACATGGTGCCCAACTACAGAGGCCTCACACCTTTCAAACTGGCAGCCAAAGAGGGAAACATCGTGGTGAGTGTGGCGCGCAGAAGGGGCCACGTGGTGGAAGTGAAAGGTGGGGCAGATTAAGCCACTAATCCTATCATCCGTGCCGTGATTTCCCGTGGCTCTCTCAGGTATTTCAGCACCTGGTGAATAAAAGGCGTGTAGTTCAGTGGAGTCTGGGCCCTCTGAGCTCTCATCTGTACGACCTGACAGAGATCGACTCCTGGGCCGACAATATGTCAGTGCTGGAGCTCATCGTGGCCAGCCCGCGGAGAGAGGTAGACACACGTCATAATTCGAGGAAACCACACGCCGATTTACCAGGAATAAATATTTTGGTCTGAAGTACTAAAAATAGATTTTGTTGTTCAGGCAAGAGGGATTCTCGAGGTGACTCCAGTGAGGCAACTGGTCAGTCTGAAGTGGAACCTTTATGGAAAACACTACTTCAGGTAGATTTTTTTTTTTCTATGTCAGAGGTGAAATATCTTACCTGACCACAGTGCCTCACTCTGTGTTTTTCCTTCTTATTTTTTTTTCTTCCTGTCAGGCTGCTGCTGCTGCTGTACCTGTTGTACATCGGGACCTTCACACTGTGTTGTGCGTTTCGCCCTCTAAAGGACGCACCGGAGAACTACACAAACTCAGACATGGACAAAACCATCAAGGTCCAAAAGACCCTCAATGTAGGTTACGTTCATGAATTAAATAATGTTATAGACTAGGAAGAGTTTTGCTTTGTCCTTTTTTATTTTTTGTGTTTTTCCACTCTTTGCTTAAAACTGAGCATAAGACTTTAACTGTTATATATACCTCTTTTCTCATAGTCAAACGTTTCCCCCATTGCTGAAGCACAAAATGCTTTTTGCCTAAACTTAGCACAGTGACCGGGAAACTTTATTTATGTATGGCTCTGCTTTTAAATAGATCAGAAGATCTATTTAAATCAAAGCTTCGAAGATGTAGCTCTTCCTTGTGCCTTATTTATTTAGAGAAAACTGTCCAGAGTTATGCAAGAGCTTGGATATTATGTGGAGCTAATTTCTCATAAGACAAAAACAGCTTCTTTTACTTCTCATCTGAGTGATTTTCTTTTCAGTGTTGATTAAAACGTTTTTCCTCTTATCTTTCTCAGGAGAGTTATGTGGCTTATGGAGACAGCCTGCGGCTGGCAGGAGAGGTCATCAGCGTTCTAGGAGCTGTTGTCATCCTGGTTCTGGAGGTCCGTACATGACACATGCTTAATCCTCACACCCGGTGCATTCCAGAGTGCATTTCAGTTACAAATCTGTTTCCACTTTTCCAACAGATTCCTGATATATTGAGAGTGGGAGCAAAGCGATACTTTGGCCAGACAGCCCTGGGAGGACCCTTCCATGTCATCCTGTAAACATAGACACTTATTGGAATTAAAATCACACCATGATGTTTGGCTGAATGTGTAACCTTGCTGCTGCTGCTGCTGCTGTTTGTGTTGTTTCCACCAGGATCAGCTATGCCTCCTTGGTGGTGCTACTGTGTGTGTTCAGAGCCAGTGGGGTCCAGGCGGAGGCTGAGGTGATGGCAGTGTGTTTAGTCCTCGGCTGGTGCAACGTCATGTTCTTCGCCCGTGGCTTTGAAATGCTTGGTCCTTATGTCATCATGATACAGAAGGTAAGAATAAGGTTACTGAAACTCACATAGTGCTTTGTTTCCTTCCCCCATCTGTGGCCATATTTTTCTAATTTGTTGTTTTGGTTTTTGAGTTTCACGTATTTGAGTTTCAATCTGAATACTTTTGTGTTTCATTTCCTCCTAGATAATATTTGGAGACCTCACAAAGTTTATGTGGCTGAGTTTCATTGTGCTCATTGGGTTTTCCACCTGTGAGTATATTCTGGGTCATGACAGACCATGTGAGACTGACAAGAACAATGTCACGCCGTGAAGCTTAGATAAGAAATTAAATAAAGATGATGTATACTGTAAACCTCCCTAACACACTTTACCGCTTCATTCATTCTTAGCCCTGTGGATGGTGTATATGACCCAGGATCCAGATTCCCTCCCAGCATATCGCTCCTTTCCCATCACCCTCTTCTCCCAGTTTGAGCTCAGTGTGGGGCTCATTGACCTGCCGGTGGATCACACCTTCCATACACCCCCCATCGTCCATGTGCTGCATGTCACCTTCTCTGTGGTCTCCTACATCCTGCTGCTCAATCTGCTGATTGCCATGATGAGCGACACACACTGGAGGGTAGCTCAGGAGAGAGATGAGCTCTGGAGAACTCAGGTAACATAAACATACAGTTATACAGACATAATCACCCTGTAAGAATGAATTAAGGGCTGCCACAACATGGTTATAGTTGTGATGTCCTTGTGCAGGTGGTGGCCACAACTCTGATGCTAGAGAGGAGGCTCCCCCGCTGTTTATGGCCTCGTCTTGGAGTTTGTGGACTTAGCTATGGCCTGAAAGAGCGCTGGTATCTTAGGTAAGAGAACAACATCACATGGCAAAAACATTCATTAAAAAAAACTGGAATTATATCTATGGTAGCGTTGCTATTTTTAATCAAATAATAAGGTAAGACATTTGGCTGCCAACCACAGTCAAAGTAGCCATAAATAAACTGCAGCTACAAGTCGTGCTGTGGTGTAAGAAAGAAGCGCAGCTCTTTATTTCTGTGATTCTGTGCTGCAACCACTTTATTCAAGAAAATGAAGACACTGTGGAAAAGATAATAAATTCATTTAAGCCATATGTCTAGTTAATAATAGTACCAAAACAGCATTTCAAATGTTGACGAAGCTATTGTATTGGTTTGTCAAAAATATATTGTAAATGCTTATGTAGAATTTAACCATATGTTTCCAAAAAGCTGAGAAAACTTCCTGCGGAAAACAAAGTGTGCAACTATTTCAACAAGCCGAGTCAGAAGGATATTTTTAAAAAATCCTGCATCGAGATTTTGGTCTTTTGGCTCAACATGAGAAATTAAATGCTTTGTAAAATGGGCCATGGCCCAAACATGTGAAAACATCATGGCCTTTTTAGAAATCTTGCTAATAAACACAAGCAAACACTAACCAGATAACCTTCTTGATAGACATAAGCAGTTTAAGATTTTGTTTAACTGCAAAAAAATGTGGAGAGATTTCATATAGGATCTACAATGTCTTTAAATGGAAATCAGTAAGCAGGTGCAGTGGCTGCATTAGAGATAACGGGGATTCATCCTGGAGCTAGGCTGGGGCGTGAGGCTTATATGTGAGTTTCTTTGCACCTGCAGTCTGCCCGAGAGCAGCACGGTGGCTTGATGGTCAGCACTGTTGCTTCCTGGTTCGACCTCGGCGGGGGCCTTCCCCCAAAGAGAGATGGGGTAGGCTCCAGCAGATCCCCGTGACCCTGCGGGCATTAAGTGGGCAAAGATGATGGATGGATGGATGGATGGATGGATGGATGGGGTCTACCCAGGACACAGCCTGAAAGAACTGCATAGCATCACCCTTCTGTGGACCACCTGCTGAAGACATCAGGATCTAGAACTAGCCAGTGTAGAATGGGCGTCATTCTAAGACAGAGCGCTTGGTGGTCCAGTTCCCAGCTGCTGAAACTATAGAGACTATAGAGGCTATAGAGACATCAAATCAAAAGCAGGAAAGGAGACACACCTCTTGCAGGAGTTCAAGATGCATTGCCAGTGGTTGGGCTGAGTTTCAATGAACAATGTCTGAAAAGAGGAGCTGAGCTGACATGCTCGTGGACCCATGCATCTTGATAGGATGTGCAGGGAACATTACCCAAAACCACCAGATTAGACCTTCAGCTCTCATCTCCTCTTGAGCTTCTCCTACAGTCCAAGTGATGCTGGGGTCATTGTCTCCAAATACTCCCTGTTCCAGGACTCTACTGCTGATGCAGTTCAAGAGTATTCTGCTAGTTTTCAACATTTTTGAACTGTTATTTTTAAATTGAAGTAGTTCAGGTAGTTGAGGTAGGTGGTGGGGTAGTGCTCATAGCAGCATAGAATCACTCAGACCAACTACTGTATGACCAGTGGGTGACGGAATAAGAGCACTTATGTTGTGTTAAAGAGCAAAGTTTAATATGTGTGTTACAGTAAGTGTGCACGGGCCTTTTCATTCATGTGTTCATCATTTTTCTATACTTGATTTAATCTGTTCAAGGTTTGAGGGTGGGGGTGAGGTGGACTGCTTTAAGGAAACCAGAGCTGCTACAAGTCTACAGCTATGTAGACTCCTACAAAGGCCCTTGCTGGAATTTGAATTGGTAACTCACAGCTGTGAGGCAACAGAGCTAACCACTGTGTGGTGATGACCATGCCAGCATTTTCCTAAATGACAAGTTATTTATTTCAGCCTCTGTTAAGAGTATAGCTGAAAATGGCATATTGCCTCGTCACTATATGACTCATAAAGATGTTTTGTGCACCAAGATTTACCATCAGTGCTACTTACTATATTTTTTTACTATGAGCTGTTAACCAGCGCTGAGAGGCCCATTCTAATTGTATTTATGTTATAAGGGTTCTTTTGCTTTATATTACATTTTTACAGTCTTTTAATGGAAAACGTAATCAAACAAGTTCCAGACGTTGCAGGTGAAGGTGTTATTTACTGAACATCTAAATATCCACTTTCGCTGCATGCTCTCTTGCAATCTGGAACAACCTGGACTTAAATGTTAAGTCTAATTATTCTTCATAGCTTTAATTATTTCCATAATCAATTCGTCCAAATGTCACAGTTGTGTGCCTCCAGACAAATAATACTCTTGGGAAAAGACACTTTATTTGGCTAAGATGGAAATGAGGCCTCCTCATTTCAGTGTATTCTGAGTTTTATTAAAGGCTATTAAGGAGCAAAACGTGACGGTGTTTTCATAAAAAAATCCTTCCGTTTACCAATCTTCTTTGCAGGGTTGAGGACAGAAATGACCCCATGATGCAAAAGATGCGACGTTACGTCAAAGTCTTCTCTAAGGAGGATGAAAAGGAAAAAGAGGGACTGGAGAAGTCAGACATAGTGAAGGACACGTCGATTCTCAGACCGAAACACAGAGGATGTAACAGGAGGGCGCTGGCCGGCTGGGAGATGATCCGTCACAGTGCTTTAGGTTTGGAAATGGAGCAGGAGGAGCCAGAGGAGGACCAGGACATCAGATATGTTTAGAATGATCCTGAAGAGGCCTTCCTTCAGCTTCACACCTTTCTGAGCACATGGACAAGACTTGAAGTCTTGATGTGTGTCATGAACTTGAAAAAGATGAATTATCTTTCTATCCCTGCGTGTGTGGCTGTGTGTGTGTGTGTGTATATAGCATGTGTGTGTGTGTGTGTGCGCATGCGTGCATGTAGATAGTAAACAGTGCAATTATTCCTGCAGTATTATGCAATAGAGAAGAGCTTGTTATTTTTATAGCGATGTTTTAAAAAAAAAGGAGAAGCAATAATATAAACTGAAGTAGAATAAAGTGGAAGATCCAGCTGATATTGTAGTTACATGACTACTTTATTAAGATAATAAAACCTTCTTATGGCAAACTCACTGGCCTTCATTCACGAGTAAGCAGAAAATAGAATGATACAGTAAAAAAGAGTAATCTTCCCCGATTAAAGCATAACAAGGAAATATTTAAGTGCAAATTATGCTACACATGTTTGTAAGAAAATAGTGCAATGAAAATTGAGCTACGTAGTCTATCAAAAGTCAGATACAAAACTATTATCTAAGAAGCTTCATTATCTTTCTTTGATTGGATGTGAAATGGAAACTTAAATGATTTGATTTGTTCTTGAAAAATTGATGATCACTGATGCAGCATTTTTCTGTTCGAAACCACTGATGCCATCACATCTCCAGCTGACAGATGAAGTAGGTGGAGGCCTGACAGTTCCCTCTGATCCAGTTCTTCTCAGATGGCTTTTCACTGTTCAGGATGGCACAGTCCCCGCCTCTCTGATCCTCTGCCCAGTAACTGCAAACATTAGAAAACAATGCTGCGTATTGGACTTGTATCATAAGATTATTATTTTTAGTAAAGCTGACAGAGAATAAATCTCTGGGTTATGACTTCCTTTAAGATGACATCAATACAGACAAAAAAAAAGTGAAAGAAATGAAAACTGAGCTCAGAAAGCTGAGTCTAAGAGGGACATTTCAGCATTTACGGGAAAAAGAAGAAGATGATGATGATGCACACTGATGTTCCTAAAAACTATTTAGACACAGTTTAAGTGTTACATTGAAGCGTTGCATCAGTGTTTCTTTACCAGCAAATGGAAATGAAAGATTTTGAAATAATATTTCAAACAGGAGGAACAGGGTTCCTCCTGTTGGCCCTTGGACAACATGTGGTCCAGTGGAAAGTGGCAATATCTTACTGTGACAACAGAGCTAACATGAAACACTAATTCAAAACAAAGCACTGGGGGGAAAAAGACAAACATCACAAGATTTAAAAGTTGAATAAATGCAGGATTAGAGAACAGAAGCTGACTGGGTACATAAACACAGGTCACTTGACACGAGAAAATGAAAAAATGGGCAACAAATCAAGAGGACATAAAGAAGAAGAGGATGAGGGAACGTTGAAAATTAAATTTAAAAAAAAAAGATGACCAAAAAAACATGAGAACGAATAAGTACAAACCTATTGGTCACTTGATCAGCTCCACCCGTACATCTAAAGGAATCCAGCTCAGCAGATTTGTTGTATTTGTATTTAACCTCTTGCACTCCACCCCCCACCCTTTTTTTTTTTTAAAAAAAAGCTTGCTGACTTGACTGGAAGTCATACTTACAGTTGACAGAACCTCATTATGTTCAGTGTTTTCGAATGTTTGTTGTGCTTTTCATTTACCTATACAGAGGAGGGGTCATCAGGGTCCACGACGTGAAATAAGCAGGGAGGAAAAAACAAACAAAATTGTTAAAGTCATTCACCCCAAATATGTCCCAAAATTACTCACAAAATCTCAGAAACTGCAGACATTTTTCAAATAGACAAATCTATTAATCAACCGTTCATTTAAGTTTTTCACCTCGTTTGGCAGATCTTTGTTGTCGGCCCAGTTCCACTTATCGTCACTTTGTCTCAGTCCAATCCAGTACTTCAAGTTCCCTTTCGCTGTCAGGAAATCCTAAAAGGGAGGACATCAATCATAGCCATATCAATGCACCGTGCAAATTATTAATCCTGCTAGGTGATACAACACTGCCATATAAGGAAGGAGATAAGTGCCATCTCATCCTACCTGAATGTTCTTGTCGGTGATAATGGCCAGAGATCCGCCACTGGAGGTGCAGTTCAGCTGACTCTTGGGCCAAGTCAGCCTGACCGTGGACAGAAAGAAACAGGAACGGCCATAAGTCAGCCACCCTTGAGCACACTGCTGGCAGCCAAGACCTAGAGGCAGAGAGACGTGTTACAGTACAGGCTCCAAGAGGAGACTTAAAAACAGCCTGCAAACACGGACTAGATTAGATGAGTTAATAAAAATTATATTAAAAACATCTGATTTTCTTGAATCCATTCAGTTTGTTTCATGCTTCTTTGCTTAAGCGAAGGTATTCCTGTCCACATTTTTTTCATGCACTTCTAATATAGTCTTAACATAACCAGAATCTTAGATTTCCCCAAATACATCAGCACAAAGTTACTTCTTCAGAATGTCTGTTGAAAATGATATGAGTCACTGTGAAAGCAGAGCTATACAGTCACTTAGAAAGTCTTAGATGTCTTCCTGCTTTGTACAAATCTTTCTGTGCAGCTTTTTTTGCGCTTTCACACTCACGCTTGGGAGGAATGTCAGGGAACTGACGCTGGCATTCATTCAAGTTGCATGTTGAAGAAGAAATCCTCGTGTCTGTCTCTAAAGCCTCCTTTCTCTCGGGGCAGACTGCAGATCCAGTTTGGACTAGAAATCAGAGCACAGTGGGAGGAGATATGAGGAAAACAACAATGCCCAGAGGCTGTTGCTCTGCAGCTGCCATGATTTCCTGCATGATCTCTTATTGTTCTGGAGAAAAGAAGGATCAGTGACACGTAACTGCAGAATAAATCTGCATTTCCCAGTCCAGTTCTTTTGATCCTGGTCAGCTGGAAAAACACTTTCCTGATCAGCTTTATAGTTACAAGCACGATCCGGCCAGGTGTGGTTTGTTGTTGCTCCATGGCTCTGGATACTCACGTTTCACACTCAGGACAATGATCACCACCAGAAAGACGAGGCAGAGCGTTGAGAGGAATACGCACGCAGCACGGTACAGACGCACTTTTCCTTTTGAGTCATCTGAGGAGAAAGACACCAGCCAGATGTTAGTGAACACAGCACAGACCACCATCTTAGCCCAAACCCGCTGGGTCCTACCTTTCTCTCCCTCCAGTTCAACCGACAACTTGGGTGACAAGTTTTCACTGGCTTCATCTTTTTTATCCTCAACAAAACTGCGACAGAATTTGATGTACATTGTGAAAAAGGTCCTGGTGTTTGTGAGCGGGCACCGTTTTACGTCCCTTCTTCTGCTGACTCACAACTGTCTGCAACACTGCAACAAGGCAGTTTTAAGACCCCCCCCCCCCCCCCCCCCCCACCACCACTCTTTTTTTGTCTTATCACCATAGCAACACCACAGCCTTCAGTGTTTCCTAAATTATTCGTGGAGCACAGTGGATGGTTTGTCCTTGAATGCTCCGAACTTTAATATCTTTTCATCTCAATCTTCAGGAATAAAGGCGCCATTGTGTGAGAGAATGTAAAAGTGATAAGCAGCACTCGTCACAGACTGAGACTGTTTTCCAAAACAACAGATAGAATTTCATCCGAGGTCATTTCAGACCAGCGCTTGCAGAAAGACAACATGCAGGCACCACTGATATAGATTATACAGCAGTTCTCGTAAATATGAAAGATTTTGAACTGAACGAAGACCAAATAAGGCCTGAGAGAAAAAAAAAATACTTTTGAAAAAAATATGCTCCTTCCACTTTAGTAATGGGGGAGGGGGATGCTTTAGTGTCTTTATTTATTCATGTTATTAATTTATTTATTAATTTTTTCTTTACAGTATTTTATATTGTTTATATTTATATTATTTATTTTTATGATTATTTATATTTTTAACATTTTTGTAATCTTTTGTAATTGTTTACAATTTTTTTCTTTCTTTCTTACTTTTCCCCCCCCCCCCCCCCCCAGGGGGGGGGGGGGGGGGGGTTACATAAACACTGTGGTGAAATTCTGCCATATAAGTATTAGCTTCTTTTTTTTTCCCATTTGTAAATTGACGCAAAACTGCACAAACGAGGTGGTTTAGACAACAGACAAGTTAGTAACAACTGAACACACCGTCACAGGAACAAAACCACGAAAGCTGACAGAAAGAAAAATGCATTTTAGAATTACGACAACAGGCAGCAAAGTTTAACAAACACTACAGAAAAAGTGATGAATATTCGCTTCACCATCAGTGAGATGCAGGTCCAGTTTGAAGTCTAACAAAACGTCTTCCTCATCACACAGCATATTCACGTCAACACAATCCCAAAACAAAAAAAAAAAAAACTTAAGAGAGGTGTACTTACCATTTTGGATGACAATATATGTTTTATAGTGCAAATTGTTAAAGTTGCGCAAAAGGAATCTGTGCTTTTATGTGTTTATATGTTAAGTTTTCCGACAAACTGTCTTGTCATTAAAAAATTACAACCTGTCCACATTGTACAAAGGCGGCTGATTATAAAGCATGGCCTTTAGCACAATAAAGCCACTGATAGGACCTTTATTAATCTTTTGTGCAACTTTATGTTGCTTTTATGATACGATAAGACAGTGTGTTTGTCTGTTGTCAGTTTCCTTGTTGTTGTGCTATATTGTGCATTTCTTACAAAATCCTAATATTAGTATTTATTTATCAGGCAGTCAGTCAACAATAACAGTATACTGTTTCACACACACTGGTACACTTGTCTATGACCCAGTTGTAGTACAGACTGCACATTCAAGAGGACTGCAAATGAGGATGTTCAACACAAGAGAGGCTGCCAGGACTGATTGTTTTTTTGGTTTTTTTTTTTTTTTTTTTGTCCCAGTTCAGCCGTCTGTAGAGCGAATATTTTTTTCTGCTGAGGCATGTGTCACAAACGAGAACTATAGTAACTTGCTAACTAAGCTTAAACCAGATAGAAAGTCTGCAATAATTAACAATGACACCCAAACTTTCAGCAAAGTCTTTGTGTCTTCAATGCATGAGCCTTCTGCATCTGAATTATTGAGTAAAGTGGTGACTGTCAGTGGAAGTAGCAGCAGGTAGCTGTCAGCCTGCAGTAGTGGGACCAGAGCTGCTGCTGGTGCTGCTGCTGCTACAATCATGAACAAAAACACAACTTTAATATTCCCCCTATTCATTTTAATACATGTGGCCTTACATCCTAATACAGCAAAGCAAACGGTCTGGTGATGGAAAACGCAAAAAAAAAAAAAAAAATCAAATTCGAATATTTTTAAAATGTTTGTTACACAGCAAAAGAATTTTGAATTCAGAAATATAATTTCCAAAAAAGGCCGTGGATAACAGACCATTTGATTCACATCTGAAACCTATGATGGACCGGTGACCTGTCCAAAAACACCCCTGACCTTCACCCAAAGAGAGCTGGAGCAGGCTCCAGAACATCCCCGTGACTCAGGTTTTTTTATGAAAGCAGCCACTCTGCCTGAGAGGCGTGCTCCAACATGCCATCTTTGTGCTTTACAGTCATGCACAAGACAAAAACATATATACATCAGACGGAGGAACGTGTAACATTTAACATAAAAATACCTTTTCTTGTTTTTTGTGAGGGCTCATTATAAAATGTTTCACTGTAGACATCTTCAGATGGACTTCGTAGTTCAGAGTAATGTTCTGTTTCTACTTCCTCTAAAGATATAAATACAGACACATTTGAGCAAGAACACAACTGGAGCCTACTTCCAAACTTTCAACAAAATTTTACACACAAATCAAAGATCTGACATAGAACATTCTTTTTTTTTTTTTTTTTTGAGTCCCCAATTATGTTTCGTAGTATATACCAAGTAGCATTTCAGACATTCAAACAGCACTCTTTTGCTAGATGCAAACCCAATTTTCACTTTCACATTCCTCCAATCCCATTAATTTATTTCTCACCTCGATTATCATCTTCCAGAATGGGTTCACTTGCACTCTTATCCTCACTGCACCTCTTGTTTTCCGGGGAGATATCCTGCATCTCCATGGCTCTTTCCTGCTGTTTCCTCTAAGTTTCGACTTACCCAGTATCTAGTCACCAGACAATGAAGTTATGCAACCTTTTGTGCATGCAGACAGAAACCCAAATGACACCCAGTTTTAAGAAGTGTTCAAATGACCAAACTCTTCAAGTGTCCAGTTAATAAGTAGCTCATCCGACTGGTACTTCCCTATAAATACTTGTTTCCGCCTTCCCACTAAACCACGTCAATATTGACGATAAATAGCTTTAGGGGTTGGCACTTGTCTGTTAAAATGCATTTCCTCATGAATAAACTCCCATCAAAGTAATATGTGTGATGATTGAAACTTTGTTTCAAACGAGGAAGTGTATTATATTAAAAACAATAACTGGATATGTTCAAATAAATAGAGGAAATATATCATATGTGAAAAAAAAGTTGTTTTTTTTTCCCAGTGGCATCCAATACCACAGGTTTACAGACACAAACAGACTATTTGGAATTTAGCATTTTCTTTATTTTTCACAAAACGTTTATGATAATTTACAAAAACAAAACAAAAAAATACTATTTGCATTAAATACAGATGACTGAGAAAGATAATGAGAGTTTTCTCAAATAATTGCAATACCTTCCTTTTACAATGCGTTCATGCCTTTAAGCAGTCCTCTTTATCCAAGTAAGTAATCAAAATAACTTGAAGTGTACTAAAATGCATCATGCTCACCTTGAAATACTGTCAAAAGGTAAAACACTACCAGCAATCCCTTCTGCCTACATATATTTCTTCCACCATGTACTGTAGTTATTTATCAAAACTAATTAAAAAAAAAAAAAAGATATTTAAAGTGGTGCGAAGCATTACAAGCAGCTTTAACTCTTCAGACTTTCTTTGTCTTCTCTCATTCTCTCTCTGAGTCTTTTGCGAGTCTTTTGTTCTCCCTCAGGCACCGTACACGCTCTCATTACTGTAGGTCATGTAGAGAAACAGGTCCTCTTCGTGGTGCTCCTGCAACACAAAAAAATCCGCCAATTACGTCAAATTTTGAATGAAACTTAAAACACAACCACACCAATCACTAAAACTTGATATTTAATCAATCAAGTCAGCAATTAAATAAATTACTACCTCATGTGATTAAAAGGATAAAATAACATTTGATATTTGAAGCAGTTTAATACTAGTATATACTAATACTATATACGTACTTGTTTGATGACAATTAAATGTCATATACTTTAAAATCCACACAAACTGCTCTTTTTTTTATTCTTGAAAAATGGCAGTTGGTTTTAAGGATTGGTTTTATGAATGCGATAAAAGTGAAACCAAGTGTGATAAAAGGGAAATTCTACTGCTTTATAAGAAAGTCTATGTAATGAGTAACTGTGACAACATCTTAGTATGTTGTGTTGAAGGGAAAAGTTTGTGTTCAAGCACAAACTTTCCATTTATTATGTTCTAAACACACAAAGTCAGTAAAGTCAGGAATCTTTACATCGATTCTCCTGCTGGTGGCGTGCGTTTCATAGGAAAGCTCTACATGTGATCATGTGTGTGAACAGAAGCGGCTACCTCATATACAGCAGACAGAGGAAAGCTGGATGGAGGAAGGGAGTTGTTGACGAAGAAGAAGAGCGCCTCCTCCGGTCTCAGGGACATACGCTGACGGATCAGGAAGCATAACTGGCCCACTGAAAAGCAGAAGAAGAGAAACAGGGCAAGATGGTCAACGTGGGTCGTGTTTCATGAGAGAGGAAGGAAACTAAGGACGGTTGGCAATGAGCAAGTTTCTGGTGAATCTGTCGATACAGTTTCTGCATGCGTAAAAAACAAACAAACAAAAAAAAAAGCTCTAAACTACAAGCGATTCAGACAGGTATGTGGAGGTCTATTGTTTGTTGTGTGTATTTTGGTCCACAGGCAGAAAAGCTGCAGTGCAGAAATTGGCTTGAAGTAATTTAGAAGCTGTCTCCCCATTAAACATTAAAGTTCGAACCATTAGAAACCACTGACAAGTCAAATGTCCAGCTAAGCATTTAAGTAGATATTATTAAAGGATGTCACACTGATCTGACATCTAATAAGCAAATCATGTTTTCGTGAATCTCACCTGTTAAATCTGATGGCACTAGATATTTCTTTTTGTCCAGTTCAGGAGCTCGTGACCTTGGGGCCCTCTCCACAATGATCTGGAATGTAAATGCATCACTGCACATAAACCATTGACGAAACACGTTCTGTTTATATGCCAAGCAACGGAGAGCAAATCTATGCCACTTATAAATAAAATCTGGAGGTCCTTGAGGAGGCCTTCTATTGAAAAGCTATTTTTAAATAAAGATATGAACAAGCATAATTATTAGGGGTGTGAATCTTTCACTCACAAAACGATCCGATTCAAATCTCAATTCACAGGCAAATCTCAATTCAGGGACGATTCATGAAAAATAGTAAATGATTCGATTTGGTACGATTCGATACAGTTTGGTTCAGTTCGATTCAATAAAAATTGACAATTTAACCCAAACTACTTATTTTGCTTTATTACTGAGAAGAAAAAGAGAAACACAAATTTTGATTTCCAGAATAGTATTCTTTTGTTTATTTAATGTCCAAGAGACAGTACACTAAGCCTACTGAACATAAATTCAGACAACATAAACTTAAGCCTTAACAATATACCTGGGGGGATAACTGACATTACATAGTGAAACGCAAAACTCGCAATCTGGTGTGCCTCATTTCACAGGTTTACAAAACTCTGCTCATACTTAAAATCCAATTCTTACTTTCCCTCAAGGAACACAAAATAAAAAGATAAAAATGGCACAAAGTTTAATTATTCCTGCTAATGTGAGAATACACTGAGCATAAGGCTGGGGTTAGATATTAAAAATAAAAGTAGTCGTTATGAAACAAATAAGTTGCCTATTAAAGGCAAAAATTCAGAATGACTAGTGATTCAGTCACTTGTGAACTTCAACAGTAAAACATAACTGACAACAAGATACATGGATCCAAAACTTTAGTGAGCAGTTATAGAAAATAGCATGTTAAATTCAATATGTCTTTTTGATGCTTGTAACTCTGAACATTAGCTTTTCTTTAAAAAAAAAAAAAAAAAAAAAAAAATTTTAATCACAAAAAGCTCTAAACACTGAATAACTAATACTTCAGGCATGAAAATCCCTCAGCTTTCAGTGAAATTCGCCGTTTTGAAGTCAAAAAGGGTGACCTACGTGAATCGTGTAGATCCGGAGTTTTCTTTATTTTTTATTTATTTTATTTTTTGCTTTTATTTTATTTTTTTTTTTTTTTTTTTTTTTTTTTTTTTTTTTTTTTGGGGGGGGGGGGGGGGTCGGGAGTCAGCCAGATTTTTTTTTTTTTTTAATTATCATATAATTGCCCTATAAAGCAAACTGAGCACTTCAGAAATCGGCCCTTTAAATGACACTTGGTCAGTAAATCCTGTCCAGAACCAATCAGGTCAGATTGTTCCATTATTCCAGTCATACCAACGTTCTTCATTCCTGTGTACTTGGAGTGTTTGGTGGTTCCATTGCTAAGTGAGAGGATAAGCAGGACCTAGTGATATCTATGCCGGGGACGAGGCAGACAAGCGTACATACGTAAATGCATTTTACATTTCCTACCTACTTCTACCAGTGGTGAGAAGCGCTGTATATTTCATCCGCGTTGTCTGACGTGTTGCTACCCGCTCTCTCCAGCTACATAGCTGACGTCACGACTCTTACAGGTAAAACGTCAACACTGGAGTCTCGTGAGAGTTCACGCGCCCGTTAGCACAACAATGGCAGGTCTGGGTCGCTGGACCTCAGGAAAACCGATTCGTGGCCGTAAATATGGGACATCGGACCGTTCGTTGTGAATTTTTACCAATCCAGTTCTCCATTGACCGATGCACTCGGATCTTATACATCACAGACGATAACCGATTCAAATCGGTTTATCTTTACACCCCTAATAATTATCATAATCCTTCCTCAGATCAATTCCATACTCAACTATTAACTTTGTCTTTTAAATCCAACTAAGTATCTGACTGTAAATATAGCTGTATGAAGAAACAATGAAGCAGCTGTCACACTTACCGGTATCTTGTCAGGATGCTTGGCTCGGACTCGCTCTCCCTCTGCTCTCCTCACCTCTATTGGTACTGAGCGCTGGTACTGACTGCCCATCTGAAAACACAAGAAGACATGACATCCCTCACAATGGCTTGATTTAATGGACAGAAAAAGAGAAAGAGCCTTGTCTGACTTCACCAATTACGTCTGACAGATTGAAGAGCATGTCATTGTTTTGCAGAGGTCATATTAGATCTTTTTAGGACAATATGGTGTAAATTATATCATTCTGTGTATAAAACACACTAATAAATATCAAAATATTTTGGATTGTAGACACCCCTGTCTGTGCTAGCATTAAGACGAAGTAAAAAAGAGATGCAAATGAATAAGAAGACAGCTTTGTGCCATAGCTTAACTTTGAGAGAAAAGCTACTTTATTGTCGTTCTAAAATTCACACAAGTTAGTGCAACAACAAAACTTTGGTGGAATGATTTGCCATTGGTTTCACACAAAATCTTAAGTATGAAAATATCTAAAATTAATACAATTTGTATAAAAATACATTAAAAAAAATACATACATCTATGAAACTGTACAGTTAGAATACCTATGGTGACAATAAAAATTGAATAAATAGTTTTGAAACAGTTATTCATTGCATTAGCTTTTTGTAGACTAATGCAATGAAAAAAATACATTTCTGACTACTGTTGATTTATTATTGCATCAGGATTTAGGCTGTGTTATTTCTAACATTAATGTGACGTCACTTCAGTGAGAATTAGTTTACGTGACTCGTCATGGACATCAGTAATACCTTTGTTTTGATCATGGGACATTGACTTATCATTTTCAGTTTTGTTTTGTTTTGTTGTAAATTTCAAAAGCAAACTTTGTAAACTGCACCACATTATTCTACGTTTAATATAAAAGTAACAGGCGGATATAAACGTCTCTTGTATTTTCTCTGACATGACACGAGATTAACCCTAAGCAAATATCAAATGTTCAAATATTATTACAATAAATAAATTGGCCTTGTCGAATTAAAATATGATGGAAATAATACATTTTGCCACTAGGCTTATTTCCAAGGCCAGAAAATAATAAATGGAAACGCAAACCCCAAATTTCTCTTATCGGGAAACTCAAAATGCAGTTTTCATCGATCTATGGGTGGAGTTCACTGCAACAAAGTGAATGATTAAAAAAATAATGATAAAAAAAAAATCACCACTAACGAGTAGATATATTCTATGTCTCCTCCTTGCCGGAGTAAAATAATAATAGAATTAATTACATTAGGAAAGAATAGAATAAAAACCTGTATTCAGAATAAGGCTAGTTTCTGGGTTCAAGCGATCCGTGGTCAAGGCCACGTCACTCCTCACAGTACTAGCATAAGATCACTCCCTTTTCCACCAAGACTAACGTCAAAGTAACCAAGCTATCTAAAGAAATCCCCCCGTATTAATCTAATGACTCATTCCTCGCAGCTTTACAAGGACATGATACTTTAAAAACGTGAAATCGGATGTTGACGGTCCCTGCAAACAACGGCAACGCCAACAGCTGTAGCTACATCTATAAGACGTTACTGATCACAAACCTTTAAAAAGACGAAAAAATGCGTTTCACACAAAACAAGTCACTATCCAGATAATCTCCAATGGTCCCGTGTATCTCGGTATGTTTTAAAAATATTCGTGATGAGCTTTTTAAGCTCAAAAAAATCATCACATTGAGTAACAAGCTCGCTTTTCAAAGATGTCGACTGTTCTACTTATTCTGCCGAAGGAAAACAACAACAAACGGGGAGACGCCCACCCAACACAGACCTAGCCACTCACAGAAGAGTACGGTGATTGACAGGAGAAACTATCCAATAAAAAAACATCAAGGGCATGGTCCGTTATATTCATTGGATGAGTCTTGCTGTCCATCTACAGTTATGGCATTCCCTTTTCCCAGACTGGCGGCGGATACACCCAACAGCAGGCGTTGAATCTGAGCCCGAACCTCAGTGGACTCTCGCGGCTCAAGGCAACGCCTTCGGCCGGGCTACGTGCGTTCGTGGCGTGTGTGGTATGCCTCGTTTTTTCTGAACTGTTCGTTTTGTACTGTATACAGCTCCAGCAGACACGTGCGAGAAATTTCATGCAACTTTATAAAACCTCATTGTGAATGTGCAAATTGTTCCCGACTTGCATTTTAGTTTTTGATGAAAAAAGAAAAAAAAAAACTGAGATGAATCCTGCCACAGATAGATGTCAGAACTCACCATATGATCAAATACATTTTATTGAAATGTCTTCTTTCTACCATGGAGGCGCTGTACATCTTTTACACACTTTAATGCATAATTTGGACCCACTTTTAGAGAAAAACATCATACATTCAACCATTAAATTCTGGTCATTAACAACAGTTAATTTAAAACATATTTCTTTGGGAAAGGCAAGTTCCCTTTGGATTTTTTTTTTCAAACATTGATCCATTGATGTACTTAAGTACAACAGTCTTTGCCATGCACTTTACATAGCAGTCAAAACAATGTTGTTTACTCCTCTCTCAGACCGATTCCAGCAATCCAAGCATTGCTCTGCGTAAATATACCACAGAGTGAAACCGGTTAGAACCACCTACACTCATTCTTCTTGCTTTTCTTTGCTGCTTTACACTTGTGACCAGCCCTTTCACAGAAATGTCACTGATAATCCATTATCAGTTTCCAGCAGCGGAAAGCACAGATCTGAGTTTTCTTAGTTGTGTTTTCAGGACATCCCTCTTCTGGATCCCATTCTGAGCGTTCGTCTCAAACAGCAGCTGTGGCCGTTGTCAGTTTGAGGGCATCTGACAAGTTGCGTTTTCTGACTCTGGAGCTGCTTATGGTTTCTAAATGTGACTTGGGTATCCATCCACGATGTCGGTCGGACAGTCTGGTCCCCTCAACCCAATCTAGGAAAAAGAGAGAATCCAATATAGTCGAACTGCATACACCGTGCATTGTGTACTTTTACAGAAATAAACTTTTACAGTAATATATTTCAGAAGTGAACATTTCCTAAAAGGGAATTATGGAAAAATTTGTGCAATTTTCTTACTGTCACTGCTTTCCTGGTGCACAAGAATAATATCAGCTTTTTCTAAGGAAAGCTCATCTGGCTGCTGGCCGAAAAAAGCTCGCATACACTGCATTTGTGCAAAATCTGGACAGAAAAGACAAAAGGCAATTTTAGATATATACAGATACAGAATCACCTTTTTTTTAATCTTTAAATGTTCACATGATGAAAGTGTGTAGTCCATCTACATGTGCAATTCACTTTATACTGGCTTTTTGGACATTTTCTCTTCATAAACTAGGGCTTATTTAGTGTTCCTCCATCTTTCCTCAGTACATCTTATGCTTTCAATGTTTTTTCAGCATATTAATAAAAGGAGGGAAGTGAAACCATGCAATTCACACCCTACAGTATACGAGCACAGCCATATCAGAGTATTGAAAAACATTTATATGTGGGTGTATTTATGTGGGTGTACAGCTTAAACCCCATTTATTAATGAAACAACCCTTCTAGTTCACTACGTCAAACCTCATACTGACTCATCAACACTAAGTAATGGTGTGAACACTAAGATCATTGCTCATTGTTGACAAATCACCATACAAGAACATAGAATTAAAAAAAAAAACACAGCACAGCAGTGGTATTTTTGCTGTAACAAAAAACACTGATGGCTCTCCTTTACGAAGGTTAATGTAGATATTTCCAGTGAGTTTCATGGAACAATATCTTACAAGAACTGCTTTGTTAAAATGCAATGCAGAAATGAGATAAAATAACTGCACAGGACAAAAGCCACTACTCAAGTGCAAACCTCTGCTGTGTTGAAAAAAAAAAAAAAACTTCAATGTCACTGCAACATGCTACAGGTGTCGCTCACTCCCATTTTCCAACTGGTTTCAGGGAACTAGTATAAAGTCTGACCACCCGCTGAATCCCACCCACAGGTTCAGTAACAGACTACTGAGAAGCTGCAATAGTCTTATTCAAGTGCAATAAATGTATGCTTTGTGCATCTAATCAAACACGACAGAAATGTCATGCTAACGACCTGAAAATAAAGTTACCAGCAATTTCTAACAATCTAACAATACAATGCTTCTCTTTTGCCAGATGTTTAATTGATGGGGTCATATAATTATTAATGATACAGAAAAAGGTTGAGAGATCTTGAACTTCAGTTTCTGAACACTTATCTATCTGTTCAATAGCAGTGGTGTAGTGAGTTTAACATAACTGACAACTAGGAAAAAAAAAAAAATAATGTTGCAACATCTAAACCACAAAAAATTTTACCTTCTGCAGCAGAAAAATCTATTTCAGGATGGGGCCTGGAGAGGGCTGATATCCATCGAAGCTTATCACTCCTGTTGGGAAAAGACAAAACAGTCATGTGTCTGATGCACCTTTTGTGATGTAACAACCAGTGCAGGCGTCAATCCACCATTTCTGATCCTTACTGTGCGTCAGTCCTTAGCAGCAGGTCTTTACTTGATATGTGCAACAGGAACAGGTTCTTTTGTAGGGAGTGAAGTTTGACACGGCAATTCTCTACACGTAGTTCTGATACAGGAGAGTGGTCGATTACTGTGAACCGTCCCCCTCTGGAAATAGGCAGCGAAAGCACAAATGACAAGTGAGGCAGCGGAAGGAAAGACCGTGATAAGACAGCAGATCAGAGGAAAACAGGATGCAGCCAACGGTACTGAGAGACATTCCAGGTAGCTGGTGATGGATTATAATGGCATCACATAATGGCGTGTTTGTTTGACTCACTCTTTTTGTTGTGACAGCAGCAAGTAATCGTTGAAGAGATGTAAATAAATATTTCGCTCCGTGTCCTTTAGAGAGAAATCCATAAGTTCAGTGACAGGACCTTCGCGCACCAACCTCCGAGACTGACTGATCAGAGGAAGAGTCTGAAACAGAAACACAACCAGAAAACAGAGGATGATAATTATTTCTGAGTGTGAAAGTTAGTGTTTCTCCACTAAAGCAGTAGCTTGATGAAGTAGTCTTTACTCAAGGTTAATTAATTATTAAGGAGCTGTCAATCACACCTGATACTGCTGAAAGCTCACGTAACCCTTCCTTTTCCTTTTCTTTTTCATATAAACACGTCAGTACTCACCCTGCACCCGAAGTCCACTTTAGCACTGAGAGAAACAAGGGACTCTATGCTTCTCATCTGAGAGATGCTGTCGTTACTCTCTTGAATCAGCTAAAGGAGAGACAAACGAAACAGACCGTTTGTAACCAAGGAGTCCAAGAGATCAATGGCATTTATCAGCAATGTTAAATTTAACTGTCCCATTTTAAATATGCTGCAAAAATAGACAGTTGCTGTACCTTCTCCAAAAGTTTTAAAGCTCTGATTGCCTGATTTGCCTCCGGAGTGCCAGGAGTTGTTCTTTTCACAATATTCTGGAAGCAAAGAGTTTGTGCATTAATTAAGGATAAAGATCACAATTTTATAAACATCACTTTTGCATTTTTAAATAGACTTTATACATACTTGGACCAGCAGCTTAATTCTTGTGATCCTTTGGAAGGGAAGCACAAGGAAAGAACGAAGAGGAAGTCTCTGACAAACGGGACTCCGCTCCAACTTCTCCACAATCCGCTTGAACCCTGGGTTCTCATCCCTGAAGGAAACAGGAAATTGTATCTTTTAAAAAGGAATACGGACGAGACTTGAAGTTTTATGAAGTGAAAATAGTTCTCATGCGAGGAACATTTGATCATTTATTTTAGTTTAGCTAAAGCTCCTACGGGATGTAATATCATCAAAAATATCTTTCTAAAGGAGAAAACTCAAACGTGATTTCTTACATGAGTCTTTGGTAGGTGGCATCCTGGTACGACTGGTTGGTGAGGTAGGGTACATAGACCATTCTGAAGCGCTGACATTGCCGAGCGATGATGTCACACACAGTAAAGTGTATGATGTCTGATTCCACACGCTCCTCCAGCTTTGTTAAAAAACTGAAACCATATAGGACAACCTTTAACTTACCACTCCCACAGCTTTGTAATGGATTAGCAGTAAAGCAAAAACAGGTCTCACAAGTACTTGATCAGGGTATCATGCAGCTGTTAACTGCAGCTAAATGTATCTGTAGAGTTAGCTCAAAAAACATCAAAAAAAAAAAAAAAACATTGTAAAATAAAATGTTTCAGACCTGTGGCTGATGGCACGAACGTCAGCCAACCGGGAGAACAGCCAGTTCCTGTCCTGAGTGGTCAACAGTGCCCCCAACTGTTTAGACTTCACAAATTGTTCAACAACAATATCCAAACTCCGGCAGTAGGAGGCCTCTGAGGTCAGCACTTCAAATCTCACCTTAAGAGCAGAAGAGAAAGAGAGAGAGAAAAAAGTAAATTACAGCAGACGAGCACAAATCGGACAGTTCTGTGGAAGCTCGGACATTTCTGAGGACTGTCATTTCACAATTCATGGAAGGGTCCTCGCTCTGACTCACATTTCTTTAAAAGCTTACAGACAGGGGGGGAGATCAGTAGGAAGATCTTACTGCCATGTGGCAAGTCAGAACATTTTACATGATTTTAGTCGTTTGACGTGTGAGGCAATAACTGTAAAAAGTTGAATCATGCAAGTTGTGCCATTTCCCATTAATCACAGTTCAAAAAAAAAAAAAAATCACTTATAGGAATCAGTCCAAAACAGTCAAGACAGGTTTTAGGGGAAAAGTAAGCACAAGGAGGTGAATCAGAAAAACAACCATTTCTGCAAGAGCACCAAAAATAAACACGACTGCAGTAAGCAGTAAGATTGTCCTGAACTTTTGTGGTGCAGGAATGTTTCTCCAGTAATTTTCCAGAGATTAAAGTGCAGATTTTCACATTGAGTCTTATGATTACAAATCAAATCAAGATTAAATTCCTTCACACTTAAAGAAGGCAAAAAAAAACAAAACAAAGAGAGACAATTACTATCATGCATGTATTTTTAGAAAATTTTTCACTGAGGCTTGAATGTTGTCCTGGATACATCACAGATATGTGAAGATTGTATTTACGTCAAAACCAGTTTGACACTCCTGCCTCATCAAACATTTTTGAAGGGAATCAACAATGGTGATGTCAAATAATGACAATGCATTTTTGTGTGTAGTAAGACAGATACCTCCTGTAGACGCCTCTGGTCTTCTGTGAGCTCCTCCAGCTCAAAGCTGTTCCTGACGCCCGGCAGGTCTCGCCACAGCGTGGCTGAATTTGAGAGCGAGATGGACAGACGTGGAGAGGGGGGTCTGTCTCCGATCTTGGGGGGCTCTGGCAGAGGCAGGTTTTTGGCGCTAGTGGTGGACAAGGAGTGGGGGTGTGGGACGGCAGGTAGGGGAGGGAGAGGTCTGCGGGACGGAGGAGGCGAGGGAACGGGAAACGAAGTGTTGTCCTCACAGATAGAGAGCGTATCGGAGCGAGCCTGGCTCAGGATTTCAGAGTTCTGTGCCGCCTCACTGTACTGCTGGTAGAGCTGTGCAGCTTCTGGGGGAATGAAAAGAGGTGGAAAAAAAGAACAAAAACAAAAAGGGGACAGCATAAAGGAAGAGGGAGAACGTGGGGGGGGGGGGTTGAAATGTACAGTGTTAGCTTTCAGGAGTTGTTTGAGTTTAAACTTTCTTTTTACACATACTTATCAAAATGCAAAGTCACAGCAGCAGCTGACTGCTTGCAGAAACCTGCCTGCGACTTGCACAGGCACACAAACATGCACTTCAAGCACAAACGCTGTCCTTTCCCACTTTTTGCAATAACCGTCTGAATAATTGGTGAACAAACTGTTGCCATCTTAGACTGTACATTACATAGTTTTCAAATGGCAGGATCCAACAGTAAACACACTGATTCACTTTCATTTGTGTAATTCTCTTGGATTTTCGAGCCAACGTGAAATGAGTAACAGATACACGGTTGCTGAAGTAGTGTTTACACAGAAATGAATCACTCACACAGAAGGGAAATGCTCAACTCTGTCATGCTTTTCCCGTCTGCAGTGAGGAAAGATATGATCTGAAAACACGTCACGTCGCCTATAAAGTCTTTCTGATCCTTATTCTGAGCAATGCCTGTGGTACAAAACTAAACTGATGAAAGAAATCATGTAGAACAACTCACCATGAAAAAAACAGACATTAATGAAGCTGATGAGCTTGATTTATACCAATACATACCAAATACCGCCTATAAACATCACGACATAAATAACCAAAATTAAAATTAAAAAAAGGTGGTGGAACAGACCAGAAAATTGTACTCACTGAAAAATCTGGAATTTCTTCTCCGCCTTGCAATCGAGTCCAAAACATTCCTGCAGTGGCAAGAAAAGAAAATACCTGTATCTATGATGCTGTAATACATTAAAAATACTTGCTTGAACATGTTTCAAGCTGTTTTTAAATGAGAAACTTTTATATTAAAATGCCATTGATTTCAATTTAAAGTAATACAAAAAAAAATAATAATAAAAATAAAGCCTTCCAAGAGATAAATAGAGATGTTTTTGATATTAAAAAAACAAAACATGTGAATTTACAAGATCCTGAACTAAAATTTAGTTTGAGTAATTTATAATTGTTTTACTCACTTTAAGTCCACTTCTCCCCAGCTTTTACTGTGGTCCTCGTCATCGTCTGAAAGAAAAAAGTATTCATTCGAGGAAACTCTATATAACAGCATCTTCCTTTTCAATAATAATAGTAATTGATAAATAAAAATAACACAAAAAACGCAACGATTAAATGTTTGTTTAGTTAAATTAGTAAGATGCAACAGTAGGAATTATAGAAGAGATGATGCGTTTCCAGAACCTATACTTGTCTTGTGTCTCAAAAGAGGAGGAACCCAGCCTTTTAACTCACACCTCGCCTTTTCCCTCACCACCCCCACCTCTGCTAATTTCCACCTACTACCTGATACAATGACACCATGACGCAGTTTCCATGTAGCTGATGCGATGTTTTCAGATTAACCCGGTGATAAAGTTAAGTAGCTGATGGCTAGTTTCAGATTTTGAGCTCAGTGTCAAAGTGGGAAAAAAAAAAAATCACCAAGTGTTATTTAGTGTTAAAAGCTGATTTCATGAAAAGCGTGCACCTTGTGTCAAATTTGAAATATGTCAGTCTGATTTGATCATGAAAATAATCTATGATTAAAAATTAAAAGGAGAGAAGAGAGGTAATTATGCAGCTTTCTAAAGAGGACTGACTGATTGGTGCAGACAACCGGTGTTTCCACATCCGGCCTTCTGCTTTTACCTGTTGTGGAGAATACTCTGGCTCTGCGATCTCTTCCAACACCTTCCTCTTCTTCCACTTCTACAAGTTCTCCATTTCTTCTCTCAGTTGTTTTACGGATTCCCCTTCTTCGTAAGCGAGCTTCAGGACCCAAATCCCGAAAACTGAAGGAGCTCGCCAGAGTCACTACTTTCCTTTCAGCTGCCACCTCTGCCTCACTTACATCTACCTCAACTTCATCTGTGACCTCCACTGCATTAGTCCTCTCTTCAGGCTCCTCTCCCTGCATTTCTTCTTCACTCTGACCCATTTCATCTTCCACCTCTTGGCTCTCACCCCCTCTAGAAGGGGTGAGGAGGTCAGACTCAGAGTCATAATTAAGAATGGGGCAGCTGTTAGGTTTGTAAAGTGTCTTGCTCACACTTAAAAACATTTCCATTTCCTTTTCTCTGCTTACTTCTTGTTTTGTTTCTGGTACATTAATCATATCTGTCTTTTCTAGCTCAACTTGACCAGAGGGCTCAGTCTTTTGTTCCACCACGTGATCCTCTTTCCCTCCTGACTTTATCAGTGTGTCAGCATGAGTGTATGTAAGTGTTACAACATGCATAGCTTTAACCTGGTCAGCATGCATGTCAGCTTGGTTTGGCCCCATACCTCTAAATTCATCCAACGGGTATTCTCCCTCCCGCTCTGGCACTGAGGACTGCTTGTATTTTGTGAATGTATCAACAGGCAAATCTGAAGTCCATTGTTCAGCCTCCTCTTGTTGCTTGTTGCTCTCAGACTGGTTGACTCCTTGACCTTCTTGTTCATCTACTGGCTGTTCATCCGAGTGTCCCAGGATCTCTCGCACCACACTTTTAGCCCATTTGAGGTGAGGGGCTTGGGAACGCCGCTTGGGCTCCTCGGACGCGCTCCATGCCTCATTCATTCGGACTTCAATGGCCTCCTCTTCCTCTGGAGTCATCGCTGCGGGGTTTGTGTGATCAAAAAAAGGTTCCGTTTGCTCAAAATTGTCCTGAGAACAAACATCAGCATAAGGATTACTTGGGACATGAAATGTTTGCCCACTCTGGTATCCAGTTTCTTCTTTATTTTGTTCTCTCCATTCTTTGAGGAGTCTCTCAGTCTGTGAGTCTCTTTTCATTGTTCCCATTTCTGTAAGCGGAGGTGCCACTTTGCTCTTCATTCCCTCTCCAGGTTCTGGTGGCTTGAAGCTCTGAAGATGCGGTGTATCGGATATCCCCCTCAGCAGTATCTCCTAAGGTCAGCTCATCCTCCTGTGGCGCGTTGTAGTCCCTCTCCATGTCCCTGATGTTGATAGCCGACCGATCATCATTTCTGTTCAAAGTCAGATGCACGTCATCCTGAGATCTGCGTGTGTCATCATCACTATGGTTATGATGAGCCTGTGAATTTGAGTTATCTCTTTCAGCTCCTCCCATCTGATCATCTTGCGACAGTGACATTTCACTGCTTTTCGACTGGGAATGAGTTTGCCCAATCACACAGAACATGTACTTTGACTTCTTTTCCCTCCTTTGTTCCTCCTCATCAACCGCTTCCTCCTTCTCCATTGTCCATTCATCCTCTCTCCCCTTATCTCCTACAGACCCCTTGAACCCAACAGGTGTGGGGTCTTCATATGTAACTCCGCCTTCCCAGGATTCCCGGCAGTCCTTAAATTCCTCTTCTTCATCTCTCTCATCCTCTTCGTCTCCAAAACTGGACACTGTCACAAAGCTGTCTCTGTCTCGCTTCCCCTCGGCCTCACTTCCTCCTTCACTTTCAGAACGTGCCCAGTTTTGGTTCCCACCCTCTTCCTCTCTGTCACTCTCCTCAGTGTTGTACGATACGTTCTCTCCATCCATATCCCTGGGCTGCCTTTCCTCTATCCCTCTATCACTGTCAAACAAATGTTCCTTACCTCCCTTGTCTGTGTCTCGCCAGATTTCACTCTCCTCATCTCCATCTACACTTACTCCTTCTGGATCTCCCCTATACTCCCTCCTCCCTCCATGCCTTCCTTTATAACTTCTTGGGTCCAAGTACCTCTCATCTGGTTCCTCTTTTACTCGCCGCCCCTCTCTTCCACACGCTGCCTGGGACTCCATGGTCCCCTCTTCTTCACTCCTCCCTTCTTTCCGCCTTGTATGTGTTTCTCTGTGTACAAATTCGTCTTTACTATTCTTGCCCCTCTGTGGCTCTAACCACATCCTTCTCTGCTCTGGCACGCTGCCAGTCATTATTCCTCTTTCTCTCTCTTGTCTCTCACTTATCATCAACTGCCTTTGTTTTCTCTCAGGAGTTCTCTCTGGATCCCTCCATCCTTCTTTTCCTCTGTCCCTTTCACCAGTCCTCTCTCTCCTTGTTTCCCTCTCTTCATAACGGTCTCTGTCCCTTCGATATGTTGTTTCACTGTCCACATCTCTGCTGCTCTGAACATGCGTTGGCATCCGAGAAGCTGAGTCAGATGGGGATCTACTACTTCTGTCTGCCTGCATCTTCACGCCTTTCCTTTCTTTCCCCGTTTCTCTTCTCTTCTCTGTATCGATCGTTCTCTCTCCTATCACCCTTTAAGCCCCTTTCTCTCCATCTTTCCCCATCTCTGTCTGTCTGTCTTGCTGCTCTGTCTTTTCTCTGCTTCCCGCCTCCTTGATCTGTCCATTTCTTTTTCTCTCACCATCTCTCTGTAATACTGTCTATCTCGATCCCTCTCTCTTTCTGTTCTACTCCAGTTTTCACCTTCACTTCTGCTGAGTTGATATGCCGTCTCCTCCCTCTCTTTGTCCTTCATTCTGTCTCTCATCTGTTCTTTCTCATCAACGTCTCCTTCACTCCTGGCATCCCTTCTTCTCTCTCTTTTATTTTCTCTTTCCCTCCTATCACTGTAGATCTCTCTGTCTGCTCTCCCATGCGCCGAATATATTCTGGTCTCCCTCTCGTCTATGTCAGGTCTCGTTTTTTCTCTTTTTCTGGTCCACATTTCTTTCTCTCATGTCCTGCAAATCAACCTCTTCTCTTGTCCTGTCTTGAAACTCAACATCAGGAACGTTATGTCTTTCCCTCTGTCGTGATCGTTCATCTTCTGTACGTCTTCCTCCAAGGTTTTTTCCCTCTTCTCTCGCTCTGCTCCGGACCTCAAAACCGTCTTTATCCCTGTACCTCTGTCTGTCTCTCTCCCATTCATACATCTCTTCTCTTTGGGTTCGATCTCTCTGCCTCTTTTCCTCTCTTTCTTCATCCCCCTTCATTCTCCTGTTAGCTTTTGTGTCTTCTTTTCTCATTCTGGGAAATGTGTCGCCTTTCTTCCTCCCCGTTTTTTCTTCTTGCTCATTCTCCCTCTCAACGTTAGACAGCGGCCTCCCAACTTTATCTCTGTCACCTTCTTGCCTCAGATCTCTCTCCCTCCATTCTCTTTCTCTCTCTCCGAGCCGAGGAGAAAGAGTTCTGTTTCTTATATAGTGTCGCTCCAGAGTGTCCATTTCTCTGTATCTTGCATTGTCTCTCACTTTCTCACTTTCAGTCTCTCTCCTCCAGTTTTCCTCCCGTGTGGTGTTTCTTTCTCGCTCTGATGAGCCAGTCATTTTTGGCCTGGGACAGGAATCTTGGGAGATTTTTCCACCTGACTGAAGCTTATAGTCAGCTGTGCTCAGGTTAGCATCAAAGCGGGTACAGTTGGGCCTTTTGGTCCCCATAGTACCATTATCTGAAGAACCTGGAAAAGAGTAACAACACTTGTCAGTTTAGGCACACATTCAAGTCATTGTGAGGAGTATATCATTTTCTTTCATGTCATATTGACTATTAGTTAGTTATCCTTCTGACTATAAACAAACAAAACTAAATGGTTATCAGCAACGGAGGAATTTTGTTTGTGAAACTTGTAACACATTCAGCTGTTTTTACCCCTACCCCTCAAACCACAACAATTCATAACGATTTTTATATCATTTTGCTGCATTTTTATATCATTTTGCTGCATTTTACTGCTTAAAAAGCTGTGTCAGAAACCTTTATAGTTGAAGAGGAGAAAAAAAAAACAGAAAAAGGTTACACCCTCCTGCATTTCTTTAAGAATGCAGCACAGACCTGAAAAATGTAGCACGCCGAAAGAAGTCTTTTAGAAAGCAGAGGCCTGTGACACATAGGCAAGGTATGTAACATGTAAACGACAGTTCGAGCGCGATCTGTGTTCAAATCAGAGGCAACTCAAAAACAGAAAAATAACAAGGCAGCTCACCTGAAGTTGTATCCCAGGGAGATCTGGTCTCCCCCCACTGCTCCAGTTCAGGCTCAAAGGCATGGAGATTGCACAATGCTGAGAAATTCAGTCCTTGTGTGGACATTGTCAAGAATGACAAAGCAAATACCCTGCTTTTTCCCAAATAAATTTAAACTATCTTTTTCTCTCAGCTCTCAAACTGTAATGAAAAGCTCATGTTTACGAACAAGTTCTCCTCACTGTTCCCTCTTGCTGCCTCCTTCTGGCTCTCCAAAGCCTCCCCTCCTTCCTCAAATTCCCAAACAAGTCTCAACAGATTGACACTTATCTTTCTCCTCCTCTTTCTCTCAGTCTTGTCCTGAAAGTCACTGGGGCTGAAGAGGGAGCTCTCTTAAAAAACAAAGTCAAACGCGTGTCCACTACTTTTCTGCCCCCCTGTACTGCTCACGTGACTGCTATGTGGACCCCCTCAGGCAAAAACAAGTAGAGAAATCTGTCTTCTCTCCTGCCCCATTCTTCTCTCACGAAACACAGGAAGTGCACCTCCTTGGTGTGTCTCAGTGATTGGTTGATACAGAGTGGCCGGGTGTGTCTGAACAACACACACAGCCAAGGTAAGGGTTGTGATAACACAAGGAGGGTAGGGGGAGGGGAAATAGAAAGTGAAGACTGTGAGAGAACACACACAGAAGGAAAGCAACAAAGGTCTAAAAAACTTCCTTCCATTCCTGGAGTAGTGCAGAAGGGAAAGAAATAGAAACACAAACTGTTTCTGGGGACTGAAAAACCAAAATGAAGCACTCACAGAGGACGAAACGAAAGGAGGATAGTGTGTATGGGCGATACTGGATAAATTGTTTAACAATGACCACTTAAGTATGCTGATTAAGTATCTTGAATGCCAGAGTTGAAAGAGCTAAAGTCCAACAGCTAAACTGCATTTGCATTGTTGAATAAAAACAAGACCCATAAGATCACTGTTATAGTCTCCTGTTTCCCCCTATTTTGTTCCTCTCCATTAATCCAGATATTACTTCATCTATTTTACTACATTTCAACACAATTTTGATGAAGGCTTCAAATGAACAAATTTCTCAGACATGATGTGATCAGGCACATCCTAACTTATCAGAAATAAATTAGATCTTTATGAGAGTTGTGCACACCTCTTTATTCAGCTTTACAGCCATGAGAAATGCAAGTTTATGGTGCTATTAAATTCCACTGTATTTGAACTTTTGTCTGCTGCGTTTATACCTATAAGGAAGTTACATTTAGCTCAGCTGAAGGTAATTATACCCACCTGTTATTCCACCTGTATTTTAATGATGGTACATTGATGGATTCGTGACAGAATTATGAGAGCAATTTCTCCAAAGATGATGAGTGATTACTTACTGACATCAATTAACCTTTTTTTTTTTTTTTTTTAATTTTACTTCTGTTTTATTGTTCTTTTTATTCTGTACAGCGACCTTGGGTGTCCTGAAAGGCACTTTTAAATAAAATGTATTATTATTATTATATCTTGCTTGCCAGGAAAAAGACCTACATTTATGTTGCCAGTTTGATGTAGCTGTAATTAAGAATGTCAGTACTTAAGAGGAAAATATGCCATGAGCCAAAAGAATATAAGAATTTAGTTTAAAGTTACACTTTTCTCATGATCTTAATATTCCATCGACACTACAATTAGTGTTATACTTGATAGTCCAAAAGGTGACTGTAGTCTGAGTATTAATCATCATTTCACTTTCAACGTGTTGGAATTTCGACTGTATTTTTACTATTAGTGATTCACAAGGTGCACACTTGCCGTGCATTCTTTCAACAACGTTGAATGATTGCTCTCTCTCTAGCTACGTAGCTTCCTGTCCTCACACCAAACATGTTTTTACAAACAGTGGAACCCAGAAGGCATGTGTATCACCCCTTAATCTTGTCATTTCAAAAGAGTAGTAGTCATAGAAGATTGCAAACTCGGGTCATGGGTGGAAGAATAGGGCATTGTTTTAGGCATATCAAGCTGATTGAAATCCAAAGAGGCTCAAGACTTAATGCTGATCAGTGCTGATAAACTTGATAAACGCAAGGTAGAGACACTCATCCAGAAAATAAGCTTTGTCTTCAGCCTTGCTGATGCAGTTGGAAACAGCACACAGAACACATGGGAAGTACTGTATATAATTAGTTCAGTTTATTTATACCTATACATTATTAGAAAAGTCCTCTTATACTTTTAAATGTAGTTAAGAGCTTGTTATATAAAACATTAAAGACAGCTGTCTGTCTTCCCATGTGGGGATCCCTCAGCAAAGTAATCTCTTTACTTATAGAAATAGATAAAAAAAAAAAAAAAAAAGCTGCACAATCACTACGGGTTGTATTTATTTAGGGTCTTAAAGTAGACATCATAGATGTGGGGGGGTGTGTGACATAATGGGAAAATCAAAAGAAATCAGCCAAGATATCAGAAAACTGTGGACCTCCATAACTCTGATTTAATTGGTAAAATTTCCACGTGCCTGAAGGTGCCACGTTCATCTATTCAAACAAGTATACGCAAGTATAAACACCATTAGCATGTCCAGCCATCCTAGTGCTCAGGAAGGAGACATATTCTCTGTCCCAGAAATTAATGTGCTTTGGTGCTAAATGTGCATATCAACCCCAGAACAAAAGCAAAACAACTGATGCTGGCTGAAGCTGTTAAGAGAGCATCATCCACAGGGAAACTAGTCTTTTTCTAACAGTGGATGTAAACTTCTGTCTTTTGTATGTGAAGTAAACAATGTTTTAACCAATTAATGTTAAATGTCGTTTTAATCCACCGCATCTTGCTCATGTAGCAATTGTAGTTTCCCAGGTCTTGACTGTAGATCTGTCAGAACCAAAATAACAAGCCCAATGATGCGCTATAGTTTTAGTTTTAAATTTAATAATCACTCTTGTGTTAAATAGCGAGCGAAGCTGACCATTCGGCCTATCATGCTCGTTGTTCTGAGACAAACATTCGCGTCTCACGCTCTGCAAAGCACGATTGGCTGGAAACATGTCACATGGGAACTGATGCCTTCAGGGTTCACAAAAAAAAAACAACTTTCCGGCAGACAGTTGCGGAAGGCAATAATTTGAAATAGTCAGATTATCGTACATTTGGCCTTTTTAAAATTATTGATCGTACAGAGGGGCAACTTAACGTACAAATACGATAATTGTCGTACGCCTGGCAGCGCTGCCTGTAGCTGTCCCTGGTCAGCTGACACGGGTGTGTAAGGACTCAGCAGCTCATTGGTCACGCTCCACTTCTACAGTCACATGCGCGTGTGTCCCTCTGTTTGGTTTCACTTCCGCACTCCGCTGCTGCGTAGCCTGTTAGCTTCTTTTATGGTACTTCATACATGCTCAGAGAAAGCCCGTTTATTGTCAGGAACGAAGCAGCAACGTTTATTTATATTTCCGGACTCCATGCAGATAAACTCTCTTTTGTATGCGTGATAAAATAATAGTTTTATTGGTTATTAAGCCTACCAGGAAGTGATGTTAGCGTGAGGAGGCTCATTACAACCTTAACTGTCATCCTTTCATAAACCATTACGAAGAACGTCGCTTTGGTCTCTAATTTAGTTTTTTAAAAGCCATGAAGGTAAGTGCACTGTACTGGCAAAAGTTTAAACCTTTCAGGGGGTTACTTCATAACTGTCTCCAGAGGGAAGACCTGTTTGCTCGTTTGGAGCGAAGCAGACATTATACATGTGCGCTTCATACATAGTTCAGCCTGAAGGGCGTCTGGTTTCTCAACTTCATTTCTACTCACGTGATGAGCTCGTAGAAACATTTTTTGTGTCTGCATCTTTAAAGACAGTTCCACACATGAAAGATTACTCTTTTATTTTCTTCATAAAAGCTATCTCCCGGTTGTTCGTTTTTCGGTTTACTTTTCTGTCCAAAAGCCACTTTAAAGTAATGTGCTGATTTGAAAAGTCGGCAGATAAACAGCATATATATGTAATAATGTATGCAGTTAAAATTAATGAAGCAGGACTCGGGTCACAGTTGAGATAAAGTACTGGAGACTGAAGCGTCAACCAATTCATATTCTTATAACACAATAATTTATCAGTTGTATTACCACCTTACTAACTTGTTTACTTTGAACAAGAACAAGGCAATTGTAGCAAGTAAGTGTAGCAAAAATCGTTTCAATATCTGAACAATAGGAACAACTACCAATTCAACTTAATGTCATAAATAAGGTTAGATGCTGAAATGAATTATTTGTTTTACTAACAATGATTGAAATTCTTCATCTATTGACAAACAGTCATCTACTAATATTATGTCACCTGACTCATTTATTACATCATATGAATTTCAACTGTAAAAGGGATAGTTTTAACATATGACCAACATACATTTGGGGTAATGCAAGTCCACAAGCAGAAGACTCTGGGCAAATATTAAAGTTCTTTTACATGTTAGAAGTGTTGCTGGAGTCTTGACCTCTTATTTAAGACTTACTTTTTACTTGTACTTTGGTAGTAGGCGAAGTTGTGCTAGAACCCTTTAGACATTTGTCAAAGGGATATTTAACATATCCATACACTTTCATAGTGTTAACATTCATGAACAATATTAAAAGTTATTTGACTCAAAATAACATATTGTTGTATGAACAGATCTTGATTTTTGTTTGTTTGTTTTAATTTGTTCTAGGTGTTCTGTGTTCCCAGACGAGGGTCCATCTTAATGTGTACCTTGGCGATTCAGCTGGTCCTGTGTAGAAGTGGTGTGTTTGCCAGTAATTTCACCGGGGCCTGTAAACTAATCTCAGAGTCTCTGTCAGAAAGACAAATCCTCAGTAAACTAGAACCACTAGCCCACCAGAAGTAAGAAATTACTCAATTTTGTAGTCTGAGATATTCTGCTCGTGTTTTTTTTTGTTTTTTTGGATTACCTCCTATTGAACAAAAATCAGAGCTCAACGAACATTCAATTGAAACTTGACAAACACATTTAGAAAATTGATCTCTGCCCTTCAGTGTTGTCTGTTTTTACTGCTTCAGTTTTGTATATTAATTTTTTTTTATTTGAATTTGTTCTCATGTTGACAGCTTTTCAATAGACTTCAAAGAAAAAGAGGAGAGTTACACATATGTGTTCCATTTGTGTGGGGATGCAGGCGGCGTTCCATCAGCTGGGGTTGTTCAAATTGACAAGCAAACACAGAACAAGCCAACAGTGATTGGCCGGTACAATTCAACACGGGCCATTGGAGGAAGTAAGACTCCATGTTGCAGAATTGCATTTTTTTAAGAGAACATTATAGTCTCGAGCTTAAAATGCATTAAATGAATATTGTATTTTGACATTTTTCTGCCCTTCCAGATGACTGGGTGATGTTGATCTATGAAAGCGGTGAGGCATATGATGGCCACTGCTCCAAGGAAATGAGGAGAGCTATAAGCATGATCTCTTGCAACAGGAATGCACATGTGGTAAAATATATTTTAGGTCACCAGTTATCTCTATCTCTCACATATATATATATATATATATATATATATATATATATATATATATATATATATATATATATATATATATATATATATATATATATATATATATATATATATATGTGAATAGAATGAAATTCAGCATCTCAAACTTTAGATTCATTAGTAACAGGTTAAATCTGGAGTTACCCAAGATATATTTTGATGGAATGAATATGTTGCACATAACTTACTGCATAGCAATGTGGCCAACAGCCCGTAAGACAACGTTGCAGCCTGATTGAAACTGTATATAAACAAGCCTTAAAAGTATAAGATTCAAAATTGAGAAAGCTCCATCACTGTCGGGTCTTAAAGACAAATGAATGGCTAGATTAGGGGAAATACTGTGAAATATATTGATTCTGTACCGGTCTATTAAATCTTTCACGACCAGGCTCCACCTCCTCGACAAGAATTTGCCACAAAGATATCACATAGGCCAACAAGAGTGGGTTCTAGAGGGGATTGTGCAGAACCTTTTAGGAAAACCCCCTGTGGTCAATCCACATTTTATTTTTGAGCATCTCAAACCTGGAACTCAATACCAAGTGCTTTATGTGAACAACAAACTTTTACTTTAATTACTTATCATCTTAAAGCATGGCTATTGGAATACCAGCTTTCTGATCACAACTTTGCTTAATGTTATCTTTGTCTAGTTTTATTGTTAATTGTACAGCCGTTCGTACATAAATCATTTTATGTATGCTAACTTGATACAATACTCCATACATACATACACCTATATATGTAAACTTGGTTCAGGGCAAAATACACCTGCATTTGCAACTGTGTGCTCAGGGCAATGTATAAGACATAATATAGTATTTGATATTTTTTTGTTTTTATTGTTTCCTTTGCTCATATTTGATTGACATCAGCCTGTCAATAGGACTAGAGATGGACATTAGCCACCTGGCTATAATCTCATATATTTACATGTAAATGTTTATTAATATACTGCACGTCATCCCAATTAAAAAAATAATAATAATTCAATCATTCATCTAATGCATTTCCTGTTTGGCAAAAATATGATTTTTACACAAACTTATCTTGTGACCTTTCATCTAACTTTTTATTTACCTTCTGTCTCTGTCTTGTTCCAAGGGTCAGCTAAAATCTGTGCGTGAGTACAGGGATAAGCAGCTGAACTGTTTTTACCTACTTGAGCTGGACTCCAGTTCAGTGTGTCCAGTCATCCAGTCCCATCTGAGCACCGGCTCCATATTACTCATCATGTGTGTAACACCAGCCTATAAAGACATGAGCTGTTCATCCCAGACAATAAGATATGATAACTAAACGGTCATCCTAAACTTTTATCTTTTTTTTTTTCCTTTTTTTTTTCCACAGTGGCTTCTGTCTTCTGGCTGTTTACCTCATTGGAGGTTTCCTCTACCAGCGGCTAATTGTTGGAGCCAAGGGGATGGAGCAATTCCCCAATTATGCCTTTTGGGTGGAAGTTGGGAACTTGACAGCGGTAAGCATGTAAATAATAAATACCTTAAGTGAAAAGTCACTCTTTATTTTTAACTCAAGATAATATCAACTTTGTCTTTACAGGATGGTTGTGACTTTGTGTGCCGGTCCAAAAATCGAGATGAAGCTCCCGCTTACAGGGGAGTGGCCACTGACGCATTAGAGGAAGAGCCAGAAGAGAGGGATGACCACTTATTACCTATGTGACTTCAGTATGTCAGAAAGATAGCAGACATTTTTCCTTAGTTACATAGATTACTCTGTCACAGTTTGAGATACTGTTGCTCATGTCAATTTTATTTACCAGGCTCAAGTCATTTCCTGTTGGCACTTGTAATCGAGACCTAAGCCTGGGGCAAAAAGTGTTTGATAAGAGGTGTTGTTACTTGTTGGCTAGAAAGTCTTGTCTTCTCCTTTTTTACATCTCATTCACGCAAACAAATGAGCGATCTGCCTAAGACGACTGTTCCATGGAAGTCTGGCACAAAAGAGAGAAATGAAAATCTGACGAAAGCTCTCTGGAATATTATTCAATTTTTTCCTGCTTACCTGCTTAGTTAATAATTGGGTGCAGCCAGTTATTTTTTTTTTTTGTTTTATAATCTTGAGGTAATGCTTGCTGTTGGTTACATAATATACATGTACTTTTTCTTTTGAAATTTAGCTTTAATTGGTTTGTTTTGACAGATAATATGTGAATGTAAATGTTTATTTCTAAGTACAGTAACGGGACTTACAGCCTTGCTGCACAAGTTGAAATTGATGCAAAAACCAAAGCTAAAGTTAAATACGTTTTTCGCTAGATTTTAGTCTGTCTCCCAAAGTGTCAAGAAAATTCTCTACATCAATTCTAAAAAGTCACTGAGCTTGAGAGTTGTAACTATCTCCCCTCTTTAAACTTTTATAAAACAATGAAGCAATGCCATCAAAGTCAAACAGTCGATACATTTAGTTTCAGAAGCAAAGCATCCACCTTAAAATTCAGAACTGAACTCTTTATTTTCTTTTTCATAATAAAGTTACCAGTGATTGGCAGTTGTAATAAATATATGAATTATTCTATTCATAATTTATTAACCAAATTACAATACACCAATGTTCTTTTTTTTTTTTTTAAACAATGGCAAAGAATAGCTGAGTGTAGAACCACTGGCTGCCTGCCCACAGTGTAAAATTGACCCAAACACTAGAAACAGTGCTGTACATAACAACTTTATATACTGTGGACTCCTGTTCAACCAAATATTCTGGCTGCTTTATTGCTCTATAGTAAAGCACATGGAGTGGCAATAAAAGCATCTCCTCCTCTTGTATTGGTGTGTTATTGTTGTAAAAATGTCACAGTTTGGGTGATAACGATAGGGTTTGTAGTATTTTTACATTAATATAAATACTAATGCTGCTATGAACTAAATTTAGCTTTTTGAATTTGATAGAAAAGTTCAATTTCATTTAACTCAATAGCTCTATATGGTTATTTATAACAGTTCACTTTTTCTCTGTTTTGTCTTGAGCCATGTTGACATTGCTTTGTTTAGTTTGGTGAATTTTCTCTTTTAGTAGAAATTTTTCATGACGGAGATGTTTGCACCTGTGGTTAAAGTTGGTTTGCTGTTGCAGTGCTTTTGGTTTACAATTGATTACAAGTTATGGACCCATTTCTTTTCTGATTCTATTAAAGAAAACTATGAAATGAATGAGGATCTTTCCATTGTAGCAGTTAACCTAAAATACAAACCCAAGTGTATTATACTAACATATTAATCTAAGGTCATTGTCATCATTATCCTCTACAATTCCTTGTACCTACTGTTTTTTACTGCCACTTGCAAAGGCACAGTATGTACTACTCATCCTCTCTTTAGAAAACAAATGTCATTATTACCATTTAACACTTGTAGTTAAGGGTTGAAATGACAACAGAAATCCAAATATCATCTAGAATACCCGCATTTACAAGCATAATGGGTACTACACAATTCAGTAAAATACATTCAAAGTTCCATAAGTAATTTCATTCACAGACTGATTAGTGCATACAGATGTTGATACCCCTGGAGTAGTCATGCCCCCCTCGAGATCTGTGGTTAAGTTACTCTAGATTTATGCATGTATTTGTGTGTTGACTGTTTCCCTTTAAATTCCTCTTGCCCCTTGAAACTGTTACTGGGGATCAAGACACAGTTAGTACATTATCATTTATCACTGATAATTTTTATGTAAATAGGTGATGTTGTAACCATTCACCTATCATTTTTTATACCAAAGTTAAATTAGCATGAAGGTACATGTTTTTTGGGAGGGTTTTTGTTTGTTTGTTGTTTTTTTAATGCAGATGCAGGTTCCAATACAAACCTATTAAATTCTTTCCCACTGAACTTAAATTACATCCACGAACTACTTAATACGACAGGAAAGGATGATTACTGGATTGTGCTGTGTTTTATAACTTTTTAGGCTATGGGGATCTTTGTTTCAGTGGTCTGCATATTAGAGAAATGCAGCACAACTTAAACATCTTCAGTACCTGGAAATGCTGCTGGTTCAGTTTGTGGAATAAACTTAAGATGCGTTTTGTTGCAGTTAGCGTATATACAGTGCCTTGCGAAAGTATTCGGCCCCCTTGAACTTTTCAACCTTTTGCCACATTTCAGGCTTCAAACATAAAGATATAAAATTTTAATTTTTTGTCAAGAATCAACAAGTGGGACACAATAATGAAGTGGAACAAAATTTATTGGACATTTTAAACTTTTTTAACAAATAAAAAACTGAAAAGGGGGGCGTGCAATATTATTCAGCCCCTTTACTTTCAGTGCAGCAAACTGACTCCAGAAGTTCAGTGAGGATCTCTGAATGATCCACTGTTGTCCTAAATGACTGACGATGATCAATAGAATCCACCTGATATTGATGATGATCAATAGAATCCACCTGTGTGTAATCAAGTCTCCGTATAAATGCACCTGCTCTGTGATAGTCTCAGGGTTCTGTTTAAAGCTCAGAGAGCATCATGGAGACCAAGGAACACACCAGGCAGGTCCCAGATACTGTTGTGGAGATGTTTAAAGCTGGATTTGGATACAAAAAGATTTCCCAAGCTTTAAACATCTCAAGGAGCACTGTGCAAGCAATCATATTGAAATGGAAGGAGTATCAGACCACTGAAAAGCTACCAAGACCCGGCCGTCCCTCTAAACTTTCATCTGGAACAAGAAGAAGACTGATCAGAGATGCAGCCAAGAGGCCCATGATCACTCTGGATGAACTGATCTACAGCTGAGGTGGGAGAGTCTGTCCAGAGGACAACAATCAGTCATACACTGCAAATCTGGCCTTTATGGAAGAGTGGCAAGAAGAAAGCCATTTCTCAAAGAAATCCATAAAAAGTCTCATTTAAAGTTTGCCACAAGCCACCTGGGAGACACACCAAACATGTGGAAGAAGGTGCTCTGGTCAGGTGAAACCAAAATTTAACGTTTTGGCCACAATGCAAAACGATATGTTTGGCGTAAAAGCAACACAGCTCATCACCCTGAACACACCATCCCCACTGTCAAACATGGTGGTGGCAGCATCATGGTTTGGGCCTGCTTTTCTTCAGCAAGGACAGGAAAGATTCTGGTTTCTACCATTCTGGAAGAAAACCTGTTGGAGTCTGCAAAAGCCCTGAGACTGGGACGGAGATTTATCTTCCAACAGGACAATGATACAAAACATAAAGACAAATCTACAATGGAATGATTCACAAATAAACGTATCCAGGTGTTAGAACGGCCAAGTCAAAGTCCAGACCTGAATCCAATGAAGAATCTGTGGAAAGAGCTGAAGACTGCTGTTCACAAATGCTCTCCATCCAACTTCACTGAGCTTGTGCTGTTCTGCAAGGAATAATGGGCAAGAATTTCAGTGTCTCAGTATGCAAAACTGATAGACCTACCCCAAGAGACTTGCAGCTGTAATTGCAGCAAAAAGTGGCAAAGTATTAACGCAAGGGGGGCAAATAATATTGCACGCCCCACTTTTCAGTTTTTTATTTATTAAAAAAGTTTAAAATATCCAATAAATTTCATTTCACTTCACGATTGTGTCCCACTTGTTGATTCTTGACAAAAAATTAGAATTTTATATCTTTGTGTTTGAAGCCTGAAATGTGGCAAAAGGTTGAAAAGTTCAAGGGGGCCGAATAATTTCGCAAGGCGCTGTAGTTAACCAATTTTTGTAGCCATATGCTCGTATGCGTGTGGCCACAAATACTGCACAAACATACACAAAATACACACAAATAACATGAGCACGTTATTGAACTGTGAAGCACGTGTATTATAACTATCATAACACTTTGTTTGAACATTACTTTTGAAAACTTTCAGTTTGAAGGCCCTGATGTCTTTGCCCTACCCCTCTGTCAAAGTATTTATACAACTACTGGACCATCCACCCATTATCAATACCTGTTTAGTCCTGTTTAGAGGCACAGGGATCGGTTGGAGCTGGATCACAGCTCTTTTGGGGCAAAAGGCACACTCGACAATATTTAGGCCTAATTTTTAAATCTATGCGGTTCAATTGCATATAAAATTTCCATCCGTTTGGATTATAGATTTATTATAAACAGGCTTATAAACTTAATGTGGTGCATTTTATGTCAGTTAAATCTACATGAAACAATTAATGAGATTTAGGTAATAATGTCAGTAAACCCAGTATAAGCACGGACACACACACACCTTGATGATAAAGTTCTGTTTTACACATTCTTATATGAATATGGCATTACCTCCATGAGACTGCATTAGAGGAAATATCAAAAACACTTTTTGTTTTCTAAACATCTGTAGCTTCATTACTTCAGATCTGCATCACAGATTGTAATTGCGGTCGGGTCCCCAGTACTCTTTGAAATTTTTCTCCTGCTCTCTTTATCCTTATTACATGTTTCAACGGTGTAAATAAAATAAAATAAAACAATGTTCAGGGAAAAGGCCCTGGGAGGTCAGATTTTTGTTCCCTGGGTTTGTTGTCCAGTTTGCACAAAGAAGAAGAAAGAGACCCGAGAGGGGCGGGGCTTCATTGGAGGCAAAAACCCTCAAAGGGGTTTGTCGTGTTTGGCAGTTAAAATCACGGTCAGAATTGCATTTTGATCGCATCTAACTGTGAAAGGGAAAGGGAAATCCCAAGAAGAGGTAAGCGCAGAAGCAACAGAAATGTGGTAAACGCTGACGTGCAGCGAGAGTGGTGGATAGCTCTGTGTCTGCAGCAGGCAGCTAACGTTGCTAAGTTAGTGAGCAGTTAACACTGCACCCCTCTCTTACTTCGTGAAAGCATCTCAGTCCGTGGCCCAAAACACGGCCAATATGTCTTAATTATTCAGTCGCACTGTCAGTCTTTTTTCTGTCTTGGGTTAAACATTTTGCGTTTCATATGTCAGACTGTCGCAGAGAAACAAACGGGCTTAGCCACAGATGGGAAGCTAGCTGCTCTTGATGTTTTGAACTTTCCTCCATGTTGGTCTTTCTCTCACATCCACAAATCACGTTGACAGCTGGTATGTTAATGCAAACATCACGGTGGTGTCGTCTGTCTTTATATATTTAATTTTTTTTTTAACCACAAAATGCTAAAAAAAAAAAAAGTTGTGGCAACTTTGGAAGAATAATTCACTTCTGTTTTTACACTGTGAAACTCTTGGGGTGCATTTCAGCGACCCCCGGGGGTTTCACCGCAGCCTTTCTCTGATTACGACATTATTTAGTTAAGTTATCTTATATACATTGGTATAATTAGTTAATATAGCGATTGTGCAAGATGTTCAACAAGGCCCTATTTTATAGTTAACATCTCTGTCGTGGACAAACTGGAACTGTGGACAGCTCTTTATTGTAACCTCCTGGTTTGTTTCAGCCAACATGGATGCAAGTGAAGACCAAAACACAAACAACGCCGCCAGTGGGAATCCTCAGACAAGTGGGAACCCCCGAGCACCCCAAATAGCCCACATGTCTTTGTATGAGAGGCAAGCTGTACAGGTCAGGGTTTGTGATCATATGCCATTGTCTCAAAGTGTCCATAGTGTACAAATAAGGAGGCTTTTGGATTACTTTGCAAGAATTGTATGAATCTTGTGTTTATTTATTTATTTTTTCAGGCTCTCCAAGCTCTGCAAAGACAGCCTAATGCAGCACAGTACTTCCAGCAGCTCATGCTGCAGCAGCAAATCAACAATGCCCAGCAACTCCACAACTTAGCTGCCGTGCAACAGGTAACTAAACCTCAAGCAAAACATTAAACAGTGCAGTGATACTCCAAGCGAAAGGCATAACATCCAGTGTTTTAATTCGCTCTTAAAACCAGGCCACGCTTGCAGCTAGTCGCCAGTCCAATACTGCGAGTAACAGCATGTCCCAGGTGCCCACCAGTGTAAGTTTGTATCTGAAACAACTGTGTTTTTGTGGGGTTTTATTAGGAATAAATCATCTTTTGTTCCCGACAGGCCAACCCAAGCACCACATCTGCAGGAGGTACTATGACCAGCCCTCGTCCACATGGCCCAGCCACCTCTGCCACGACAACAGCCCTCAACCAGTCAGTGCTGCTGGGTGGAAACTCTGCAGGGCAAGGACAGATGTATCTTAGGGTGAGTTAAAGTCGCCATCCGCTGTGTCCATTTTTAGCTTTTCAATCAAGTGCACACACATTTAATTGGAAAGTGCTGTATCACAGGTTTTATCCCATATAATGAGTTCAATACATTCTGAGCCGTGAGAGCAACATTTGAGTTGTTTTTTTTTTTTTTTAATGAAGAAACTCTGTTGTTGGCTGAAGCAATGATAGAAGCAATGTGTTTATGTCACTTAAATTGTGGTTACAAGAGAAAAACCACAAGTGATCTTCCGCAAAGCCCCATCCATGCTTTCTAATCAGTTTTTCAAAAATGCATTTATGTCATGATCCAGAATTAGTCCAAGATTACAAGATTGACCACCTCTGCTACTTCTTACAAAGGTCAACCGCTCTCTTCGGGCTCCACTTGCTTCTCAGCTCATCTTCATGCCTGGTGGTACAACAGCTACAGTAGCAACTGTGGCCCAGACACAACCACAGCCACAACAGCAGCAACAGCACGAAGCTGCCTCCACCACTGCAAGTGTCCAGTCTGACAACGATCAGGTTTGCGTTGTATTTAAAGTCGTGCAGTAAGAGACATAGTTGCTCATCCCTGAAAGTTAATTTCAGGGTATTTTGCCACTAACTAGTCCTTTCTTTTTCTCCTAGGTGCAGAACCTAGCTCTACACTGTGCATCCACCGCCAAAGCAGTTGCTGTCAAGTCTGAGCTTCCAGAGAGAAAGGATGGTGCCGGTTTTACTCTCACTCAACAGCAGCAACATACTTTCCCACAGACGGCTCAACAGCAGCAAGTGCAGCCCCAACAGCAGCAACAGATGGCCAAACCCAGCTTTAATCAGCAGTCCACCAATAACCAAATGACCATAAAGACTGGAAACCCTGCTACCATGACTGTCGCTCCCGCTGCCTCTGTCGCCCCCTCCTCTTCCTCTTCCTCCTCTCCTGCACTTCCTCTCTCCCAGCTTCTCCTGTCTCCCTCCGCCGCCCCTGTAATCCTGGTGCCTACTTCAAATGTTGCTACCTCCACCCAGGGCTACCCAATCGGTTCAGTGACACCAAAGACCAACATTAATGCGCAGACTCTGGTGGTACAGCCCCTTCAACAGGCCAGCTCCAACATCGAGAGGGGTCCTGTACCAATCCAGCCCAAAACTGCTCAGGGACACCGATTGCCTATGCAGCTGCCCCCTCGACACCCGCCTCCTATACTTCCAGCCCCACCTAGCAACACAGGAGGTCACAACCACCCCCACATCCCTGTCCAGCTGGTGGGAGCCAGGCAGGGCTTAGCAGGAACTGCACAGGCCGTGGCGCTGGCCCCGGCACGAAGCAGCACAGCCCTGGAAGCTCAGTCTGGTGGGGGTGTTGGCACGATGTCGAGCAATGCTGCAATGGTAAGACCTCCCACCATAAGGATATACTGCTTTGGTTAAAAATTTTTGACATATATGACTGTGTCTGTATTGTGTAACAATTACATCAGTTTTTCCTTTTTTAAATACTTTTTTAGACAAAGCCTGTTGTTGGCTCTCTGAAGAGAAAATCTGACTGTAGTGCACCAAATGAGATGGCAGAATCGTCAGACTCCGAACCCATGAAAGATTCAGCTCCTCCTCTATCACCTGCCCCCCCAAAGGACTCCAGTAACTCAATTTGTCAGCTTCAAATAAAGCACAACTTTGCTCAAATAAGACAGCTATGAGACTCAAACTATCAATACTCATCATGTTCTGTTTCTTGCGTTCCTCTTCAGTTCCTCCTGCAGATGCCACGTTCTCATCTCCTCCCACCCTTTCTTTGCCTCTGCCCTTGTCCAGAGTTGGGCATGGGGACAAAGACAAAGCTCCTGTTCCTCAGGCAGTGGTCAAACCTCAAGTTCTTACTCACCTTATCGAGGGCTTTGTGATTCAGGAGGGAGCCGAGCCCTTTCCTGTAAGTGTAACCTGCTATGATAATTTACAATAAGTGAAATATTAAACTGAAGGACAAGGGGGCCAGTCTTATGCAAAAAGACTGTATTTATTGTGGCAGGTTGCTGGACTCCTCAAGGATAGAGAGTTCGCCCTGGTTGGCCGAACAGAGAATGGCCCCCCATGTAAGTGTTTTTTTATTTCATTTGTTTAGTTAGTATGGTGTTACAGTACTGTCTGTCCAGTATTCTGACTGTGAAGTTTTTCATCACATCCACAGTGTTGAAGTGTGAGTACTGTGGATGCCTCGCTCCAGCCAGTCAGTTCAGGGGATCAAAGAGGTTCTGTTCGAATACTTGTGCCAAAAGGTACGGTTTCTTTTATCAAGGAACATTACACTTCCAGTAGTTATCACATTGGGTCTTGTTTTGTATGATCTCACTCACCTCTAAAAGCTCTGCGTGTTATTACCCATGTTTTGACGTTAATATGAATAATGACAGAAATCTGTAGCTGAAAGCTGGACAAGTAGGCACCACTGACAAATACATCTTAGAAAGGGTTTTGAATTTAGTAGAAGTTCTTGTACTTTTTTCTGGTCTTATTGAAGATTTTGTTTGTTTTTTTTTTGTTTTTTTTTGGACTATATTTAATTGTACTGAAGACAAAAAAATATATCATCCGATCCCTGTTTGGTTGCCTCTACGTACTTTAAAGAAAAAGGGAGCCTGTATGAGGATTTAAGACCTTAAAATTCTTTTATTCATAATAAAACTGGAGACTTATGCATGGGACATGATTGGGAGATTAAGGCTGGAGACGGTGTGTTGGTTGAGTGATCCGGTGAGGATGAACGGGCTCAGATTGTGCTTTTGAACTCGTAGGTATAATGTCAGCTGCAGCCAAGCACTTCAAGAGCAGCAGAGGGAGAAGTGCTGCAGGACAAGCACCACCTCCAGCACCCACAGAGACTTCTGCAAAGCGCAGGGGTCCGCCTCGCAGGAGCAGCTCTAATATCAGCTACAACAAAATGTCAAATAAGCATCTTTCTGTCAAGGTGGGATTGATATACATATAATATATATAATTTTTTTTTGGTTGGTGTTTTTAAGTCGGCCCATGAAGGTGAAATCTCTCCACTGGTTGTTGTTTTCTCTTCAGTACATTGAGAAACAGGAAATGTAGTTTATAGTCATCCCGCGTACAACATTCCTGATGCTGTAAACACTACAGTGCCACGTGTGTGTTGTTCCTCTTCTTAGAAGAGTCGTCAACAAATTCAGCACTATTTCTGTCTTCAAGCTGCTTCCAGGCATCAGGGTTTTCCACACAATATGAATACTTGGCTGGCAGCCCAGGTATATTAACGGCTAACCAAATGCATCTGGCAGCACACTCACATTTTTTTTATACTTTTATATACAGAATTGTGAAATCTACAGAGCTCTGTGTACCGCTTCCCTTCAGGCCCCTATTTTTCCTCACCTACATCTCACTTCACCCACACCCACCCTCCCCTCTCAGACAGTACTTCTCATGATTAGAGATAAAAATCAGACTCGATCATGAGCGGATTTAAATGAATGAGGCCACAAAGGCAAGCAGAGGCAAAACACACCTGTGGTTGCCAGAACAAAAAAGTAGTTAGCCTCGCACACAAATAGTTTGGGGTTTTCTTCTGACACTGATCTTGTGAATTTTTTAATAACATCCAGTTGCCTTACATCATAAACATTTTTACTGATAAGTAATAGAGAAGTGACAAAATATGTTGCTCTGTTTGAGCTCTTAGATGGAGTTTATCAAAGCGAAAATGCTGAAGGACAGAAACATGTTTCATCTTTGCCGTGTGCCTGTACCATCAGCAAATACATCTTGTTACGATGTGGTTTTTTTTTTCTTTTTGGTCTCTGCTATGTTTCGTGTAGTGTCACTCTGAGTCCAGTCGCTCAGAAGAGGTTTCCAGTGATGGGGAAGAGGAGGATGAGTCTCCATCACTGTCCCCAAGCTCTTCCCACTCCTGCTCCAGAGCGGGCCACAGCGCTCCTCAGTCCGACAGCTCAGCTCCTGGAAACCTGCCACTAGAGGGTGCTAGCTTTCTATCTGCAACTCCTTCTCAGTGGAGCGTGGAAGAAGTCTGCAGGTTCATCTCCTCACTTCAAGGTAAGTGTGCAGGACATCGCGTCACGCTTCATTTTGAAATTGTAGATATCTTCTCTTTTTTCCATGCTGATTGTGCCTCCTTTTGTTTCTGTTGTGTTCAGGTTGTGAGGAGCTCGCTGCCCAGTTTCTGTCACAGGAAATAGACGGGCAGGCTCTGCTGCTTTTGCGTGAGGACCATCTAATCTCCACCATGAATATTAAGCTGGGTCCGGCTCTAAAGATCTGTGCCTCCATCAACAGCCTTCGTGAGTGAGGGTTGTTTTCTCATTTCTGACCTCGCTGGAACCAACAGTCGGACTCGTAGACTAAGATTCTCGGAGAGACTGCAGATGCCTTGTGCTTTTGCTTGCCTTGTTTTTTGTTTTGTTTGTTTTCTCCAGTGAACGACGGTGTCTCATTTATTGTGTGGATGCATCGGGGATGGACGGTTTACTCTTTGGACATTGAACATGCAAAAACACGTACTCTTATGTGAGGCAGTTGATGCCACAGACTGAAGTATCCATGTCAGTATTGTTCCCACCCCCACCCCCCATTGTTACTGTGATTTTATTTTGTTTTGTTCTATGTAGGCTGTACTCATGAGAAAATCTACCAGCTTGCTGGCTCTTCTGGCTCAAACACTTCATGGACACAAAAGGAATGTTGCCTTCTAGCTGTACTTTTAAAAGGTGCTTTAACTTTAGTGATGTGACTTCAACAATAGTGAATTACATTTATATTTTTAGACTTTTTTTTTTACTGTGCTCGTTTTTCTAATTGTTGTTCAACGCAGGTTTCAATCACATCAAGAAAATGACACTCAAAAGGCCTGATATTTTTTTATTAGTTTGTTTTTGTAGTTAATAAAAGTTTAGTTTTGTATCTGCTCTATTTTATAGTACAGAATTATTTTTTCATGGAACAGTTTTAGTAGCTTTAATCAACTGAACTACCTGAGAATACGTATTGCTCATGGTTCACTCTGAAAGGCTGGAAGGGAATGCTCAGTATATGTACGACTGTCAGTGGAGAGTTGTGTGTGCTTTCATTCCTCATGATGACATCAAGTTGAAAGTAAAAATGGTCTTCAGCCTCATGGTAATTTCATCTTTTTATTCACATTCAAGTTTATGTAAACAGTTGCATCCACTTGAGCTGACCTTTCAGAGTAAACGTGTATTTGATAGTAATGGAACAGCCTTGATTACATTGAAAGGTCCTTGACTTCAAGAACTGCCTGACTGGCAATATTTAAAAGATGTGTTCACAACACACACATGTGCATATCACATCTGTTAACGTACTTTGGCCTCTTAAAACAAGATTTGCAAAGCATCATATGTGGACAGCAGTCAGTCACAAGTTCAGGATGTGGCAGCTGTAGTCTGGTCAGGTTTGCAAGATCTCAGTCTGTTGTGGAAAGATCACATCTTCTGTTTACCCAAAACGTAGGCAGACCTGCCTGAATGTAATTGTTATTGCTTCTCAGGGTTTAACAGTACCCCCCCCCCCCCCCCCCCCCCCCCATAAACTGTGTAAATGTAAAGGAGAATAATTTACTCAAGGAAACATTTCAATCCCGAAAGTGCTTTGGATCACTTCTACTGCATCTGAAAGCAGTTTGTAAAATCGAACCCCTGGGGTTCCAGAGGCTAGTGCAACATGATTTATTTTTTCTTCATTGCCTGGCACATGGAATGATCAGAAAACGGTGTAGCTGTTGGTTTCACCATATCCTGCCTCCTGCAGGTAGTGCTCAATGTCAATTCTTCCAGACGCCTTAAGAACTTTATCAGAGGCACTCTTTTCTCCCGACGCGAGCTTTCGACTCACTTCAGCCAGGGAAGGTCGGTCTTGATCCTTCCACTGACAGCAAGCTTTAATGAGAGCGTATCTAAGAGAAGGAAAGAAAATGAGTTTTTGATGAAGGAATAAAGTTGGTAATCAGTTGTGTTATCTGCAGCATGCAGTGCACACATACAGTGCGTTGGAGCAGTTGGAGGGTTTTTTCAGGCTTTTTCCTCTTTGATGAAACTGCAGGAGCTCATTAACTGGAATCTCTGCAAACGGGGCATCACCTGCAGAGACAAAAGGAGGAATTATTGGATATCACCATGTGGAGAGAAGTAGGAGTAGGTGGCACAGACAAAGTCCTCATTATATTTCATCTTGTTATTTTACTATCCATAATGCCTTTAGGAGAACTCCAATGTCAGCTCAGCTTGTTCATGTCCAAGGTAAGATTTTAAGGAACTTTAAAGTAATAATACTTGGGAAGTAAAAGGTCAAAATACACTTCTAAGCTATATTTGTCAAGATTTGAGGCAATTCATGCACACACAAAAACCACTACTCAGATTCATGACTTGATTACTTGGACCTGAATAATTATTTTTATGTTAAGATGTAGATTTTTATAAATCAGATCATTGAAACATTCAGCAACAAGCGTTAAATTGTAGATGATTCTTATAGCTTTGTGGGCAATATTCAACTTAATTCAGGGGGAAAAGTTAGCTATCTGTGAGGTTTTGAGTGAATTGAATGTCAAGCTTTCGCAAACAGACGTTCAGGCAGATGTAGGGCATAAGAACTTCACTACAACAAATCTAATTTACACAGTGAAGCAAAGAAAAAAATAAACCTTTGAGACTGATATATATTGCATGCATTCAACAAGTACATTTTGAAAGATCTATGCTCTCAAAAGTTAGTTCAACTTACCCAAAGTTGCCATTTCATACAGTAAGATTCCAAATGACCAACTGAAAAGGAACAGAGAGACGAGACTAGTCAGTGTTTGAGTTACTTGATGCTTTTTGAAATAAACTTACAGATATGCAAGCTGCAAAACTGAAGACACTGTCGTTGTTTTTTTTTTTTAATCCTGCAGCACCCATGTCAGAGGCTGTTAGTCAAATACCGGCTCACTTAGTGACACACACATGGCGTTTTGAGCATCAGTGCAGGAATAAGAAGCTCACATGTCGCTGCTCTGACTGGCAGGCTTCCGGACTAACAGCTCTGGTGCCTGCCATTTCTTCATGCTGGGGTCGTCCTTCTGAGTGGCTCCCTTATTCTTCCGAGTGTAAACTCCATGCAGGCCCCAGAGCTTGGCTGTGCCCTCCTTACTGACCAGCACGCTGTGGGCCCGGATGTTTCCGTGGAGGAGATCTTTGCTGTGGAGGAACTCCTGATGGTACATGAGGACAAGGATTTCAGGATTAAACAGACGGGGTCCAGTTAAGTCCGGTATGTATGAAAATATGTCCATAAACGACTTGAAAAGTGAGAGCCAGTAGGCACAAGACAGTTTATGAAAATATATATTCTTAATATATATTTTGGATTTTCTTTTATATAAATACGTAAATCAGAAATTCTTCATATTAAGGAAGATTGTGATGTATAGTAGGTGGCATGATAAAATGATGGAGTTTAGGAAGTCAAGCAAGTCAGTTTTGACTTGAGTTCTGTCACTGATCAGGAAGTCAACCATGTGCTCTAAAAGATAAAGATGGTAGGATACAAACCAGTGCAGAAGCCACTTGTTTGGCCATGGTAAATATTCGTCTCTCAGTCATTTCACATGGAGGATCTGCATGGTCCTGGGAAAACAGAAGTCTTCCTGAGGCTACACATTTGGATCTTTTTCTGTCTTTCTTTCCAGCTTTATATAACATCCTCTACCTGTCTGCATCGCCACAAGTAGCTGAGCAGGTCTCTGTTTTCCAGCTCTTCCACTACTGTGACCAGAGGAGCTCTCAGTGAGACGACACCTAGGAGTTCTGGCAGGAAGGGATGTGGTCCCAGCTGGGCCAGGAAGGATGCAAAGCCCAGGAAGCTGTGTCTCTCTGTCGCATCAGCTGAGTCTGAGGAGGGTGAGGACGGAGCACAGGTGAGTCCTGTTCAACAACTCTAACTGTAAAGATCCGCAAAAACATTTTTTTCTGCTAGATTCTCACCGTTTAGCACCCGGAGCACCACGTTTCTGTTTTCCATGCGTGCCCTGTAGAGGGACACGGAGGAATCGGAGCGCAGGGAGAAGGCAGCAGGCAGAGGGGTGACCAGGTTGAAGGACTCCGGCAGCCTCTGGCGGGGCAGCTCTCTGGGCTGGACAATGGGAGTGAAACTGGGCACGAACGGCTGTGGTGCGGGGCTGGGTGGGAGCACAGCGGTGCTCACGGTGGTGGAGATGGTTTTGGTGAGGTAATTCTTCGGGGGGTGGAAGGTGGAGTAGGTATTGGGCACATCCAAGGCAATGCTTTCATGCTCAAGGACATTGATACCTGGTGGAGCTAAAGACAGCAGAAGGAGAGTAATTATCAAGATGGAAAACAGCTAATTTTAACAAAACTATATACACCAAAATTATTATAAACCATAATTTGTTGATTTGTACAAATTCTAAGTAAAATAATTCAAGACAATTTGTAGATGGAAGAAGGACCTTTTTCTCACAAAACTGAAACACTTTCATTCATAAAAACACAGCAGTTTTCCACTTCACCTCAGCTGATTTTATCTGAAACGCTTGAATGCTGCTTTTCTTAGTCATGTTTCTGGTATCAAATTTAAAGTAGAGGAAATAAAATGTGTGTCGATATGTTGTCTTTGTGGTATTTTCCAGTGATTTGAACATTTTTCCGCTGGATTCCTTTACATTTTATACAGCGTGAAAAATAACAGATCAGTGAACTTTAACCCCAGGTCTCTTGATTCCCTATTTATCTAAAAAGGAGAAGACATAATTACAAACACAGAAAGACTGTGTCGACTACTGACTTCTGTTAAGGTTACAACTGTAATTTATCTTGTAATTATCCTGTGGTTGCTCATGGCGTGAGTTAAAAAAAAAACCTGCTCAGCTCAAGATTAGAGTGTTTTATAAACTGCTCATGATAAAACATTATCCAGTAAGCATAGATGTTAAATCGGGTGACTTCAATAAAGATCATTCTAACCAGTTAAAGTTAGAATGATCCAGAACTGTTGTAACAAAGGAAAAGATTTAGATGTTACTTTTATGAAGAAAATGTGGAATTTAATATCAAGTAAGTTCATGTATATGGTTGTATGGTTTTTGTGAATGAAGTTGACGAGCCTGTTTTGAATCCAACCACATATGTTTCAGGAACTCACCGTCGATGCCATGCAACATTCTCCTGGAAGTCGACTTTGAGGCCTGTGGGCGGATTCGATCAACCCTCTCTGGGCAAAAGTGCAGCAGCAAAATGAAGACCAGTGTGACCAAGAAGCTGGCCAGCAGGAGGATGGGCACAACGATCACCTCCTGCTCATAGACACGGATCTCTGCAAACAGGAGCGAACATGAGGACACTCCAGTCTCGCAGCAAGTCAGAGATACAGAGATCTTGGAGACCTGTTTGTACAGTATGTGCTAGAATGTTTGCTTAAATGACACACTGCTCAGGTTTTTTTTTTTTTCTTCTTCAGAGAACCGAATGAAGCTTATCCATCAGTATTGTTTGCATTCTGGAAAAGATATGAAGAAGATAAAACTAGCTGCTAAGACTTACCACAGATGGTGTCTCCATGGTCGCAGCGGGAGTCTGCGCCTGATAATGAAGACATCCTGTCAAATGTGAAGAAGGAGGAAGAGATTAAAAGAAATGTCACGACTGTCCATTACTTATGCACCTCTGGCACATCCAGTCTCTATAAAAACAACTGTTTGTTGTGGATCAGCTCAAACAGAGGTAGATTATTATAAAGCGACAAGTGTCAGTTCTGAAAGAAAGCCATGTTGTATCTAGAGCAGAGTCTGTAATAGTACCATGACTCATACTGGTAACCAGTAAAAGAGGGCGTCTGCGCAAACGTGTAAGTGAGACGAGGAACTTTAGATGTCTTTGTCGTTGTCTCTGAGGTATGTTGTTGTTTTCAGGGATTATTTTATTTTCTGTCTGTAACAGTTTATAAGAACGTTTGATTTGACAGTTGTTGACTGGTCAGAACAACATGAGCTGGTTCAAACTGAAAGATCTAAATGAGAATCCTATATGCTCCGATATTCACCGCTGCTGTAGATTATGTTGAACAAGACAAAGAAAAGACACTCGAGCCACACAGGGAAGCTTCACAACCATTATCATCCTTTCGCGTCACATCCAAGATCTCTAAACCTGTTTGCCTGCATTGTTTACAAAAAACATTAATGCTTACGTTACACTATACAGCCACTGGAGGAACTTGTATGGCACCAGTTTGCTCAGAATATCACTAAGGCACAAAGCTTTTAGAAAATTAATATAGTGTCACCTCACCCTACTCTCCTGTTGTTTTCATGCCATAAAAGAGAGGCAGTGTAACAGAAGACAGATGAAGAGTAGAAAGTCTCACCTGAAGTCCTTCAATAAATTCTTGTAATTTAAATAAAATAAATGAGAAGTTAAATCCTGTTATTGCAGGCTCATGTTTCCATCCTTCACAGAGTCAGGCACCTTCCACTCATGACCGCAGCTGAGTACTGCTCCAGCTTTTCCTGATCCTCAGTGTCTTGTTTTTCACAGGTGATCTGTTCAGCTCAGGGGATCAATTTGCTGCTCTGTTTGTCTACTTCCCACCTTCTGTGCTTTCGTGACTCCGCCCTCTTCACCTGCACCACATCCTTCTTCCTCCTTAATGTCTCTCCTCTGCGGTTGGAATGGTGAGTCCTCACTGATATGAGATACCTGGTGTCCACGGTGCTCCTGATGTTGCTCGACCACATTCTCTCATTTGCGTTTCCATTGAAGCTCGTGTGTGTCGGGAACTGCTTGCCCTGCCTCTCCTCTTTGTTGAGGGAAACTGGTCCTGCCGCCCCGTGTCATTTTTACAGCTTCCAGGCCTTTGTTAAGGGTGGCTGGTACCTTGTGACGTGGAACTTGTATGACAGGCTTCACCATCTCACTAGTATTTAAAGGTTAATAATAAACTACACTTCTTTCTGGACACACATGGCAAACACAGATAATAACTTCATAGTCTGAGAAATGAAAGCATGTCTCAGCATCTGAATTTGATTCAAAATAAAAAAATTCTGCATCTCACCCTGTGACAAAAATATTAATAATAATTCTAGCATCCCCATTTCCCCTGCAACAACCTCCAAAAAGAATGGACACAATCCCCTCTAAGTCTTTACACATGGCCCAGAAGTCCTGGTGGTGCCCCTGGATACTAAAGCTCAACACCTCTAGGATTATCTTGTAGCTAATTAGGCAACATGTCAGTGACATAACTGGATATAAAATAATAATCTTAGAAAGGCAGAGTCACTCAAAAGCAAACATCGGCAGAGGTTCATCATTCTGTCAATACAACCTGTGAAACAGCTTCAGAATAATTTTCCTCAGAAGGCTTTGAATATGTCATCATCTGTGGTACATAATATGATCCAATATTTCTGACAATCTGGAGAAATCTCCGTGTCCATAGGACAAGGCCTCAAATCAATATTGGATGCAGGTCATCTTCGAGTCCTCAGGCAGAATTCCATCAAAAGCAGACATGGTCCTGTAATGGAAATCACTGCATGGGCTCAGGAACACGGAAGCCACCGTGAACAGAGTGTGCCATCCACAGATGCACATTAAAACTGTATATAACGCAAAAAAAAAGAAACTATGTGAATTTGATCCAGAAATGCCAACGTCTTCCTTGAGCTGTCAAAGAGGAACTGAGGCAAAATGGAAAAAGGTCTTGTGGCCAAACAAATCAAATTTAAAAAATATTTTTGGCAGCCATCGATGTCATGCCCTCTGGGCTAAAAGGAGGCCCCATCTGGCTTGTTATCATTGCTCACTTCAAAAGCCTGCACCTTTGATGGGATGGGGGTGCAACAGCAGGCTTCCTATGTAATGGGGCAGCTGGTATATCTGGTAAGGAAACATCAAAGCTGGAAAGTACACACAGATTTTAGAGCAACATGTTGTTGCATCGAGAAAGGCTTTGCATCTTTCAGCAAGACAATGCTTAGTCACATCCTGCATCCACTGGAAAGAAATGGCTTCATGATTGAAGAGTCCGAGTGCTGAACGAGCCGGCAATCCACACCTTTCACCAAGTCAAAGTATTTGTGTATCGTGACATGAAAATACAACAAACTGCAACAAGAAGGACATTTCTCCCACAAACCTCCAAAACTGGTCTCCTCAGATTCCAAGATGTACTATACTTTTTTCCCAGTTTCAACAAATTATTTATTTTCTTTAATTATATTATAAATAAACTCATGGGTTTATGAGATTTGCACATTTTTTTGTATTCTTGTTTTATTTAAATTTTACACTGTTTCAACTTTTTTGGAATTGGGGGTGTACAAATTTCCATCTTAAGTTGTGACACTGGAATTTGAATGAAGCCATCATTATTTATTGACACATCCTTTGTTTTGTTGCAAGAAGATCCATCCCACATTGGGAAAAAAAAGAGATTTACAATCTCAACAGGCTTTCAAATTACCATACACATAAAATAAAACAGCCTAATACTCCCTAATTATTCCTTTATTATAGTTTTTAATATAGCTTTATTACTTGAGTGAAATCTCTGTTCCTCTAATACAGTGATAATAGGAAACCAGAATGTTTTTTTTTTCCCCAAACTGACCAGTGCTCACATCTCAGCTGAGCTGGTAAATCCTGACCACTTCTTTCCAGTTTTGATGAAGCAGGACTATAATTAGCGCAAAATGAAATCTCTTTCATGTTTGCACAATCGTGTGGCTGACTGAGCCGTAGAGGTGCAGAGCCACTGCTCATGCCTGAAACTGTCTCAAGCAGAAGAAACTCAGCCTGGTGTAGCTCAGTTACTGCGTTTGCAGCAATGATACATTAGTGAGACCATTGAAGGTCAGCCATGCGTGACTATTCCTCATTAGGTTCAACAAATCTGCCCTGCCCACTTATTAAACAGATTTAAGGCAGAACCTGTCACTGACATGAGAAGTGATGTATATGTGTGTGCGTTTGTGTGTGGAAGGGGTGGACTCCACATTAATCTCTGTTATCCTGAAATTATCACAAGTTTTTTTTTTTTTTTTTGTCTTTTGTAATCAGAAGCAGCATATTTTAAAGCTACAAATGAAAATCACCCAAACAGTGGACAGAGCGGCATGGCAGTGGGGTGGTTTTAAATTCCCACTGATATATTTTTAATCCATATAACCTGTATGCTAATAGACTGTGTCAGGAGACATATTTATGTTGGATTTGAGTGGATTTGTCGAGGTTATTCATTATAATCTAACCTAATCTCATATCATTCTTTGAAAGTCTTGTGTCCTTTGGGTCATGATCCACTTCCTCTTGAGAGTTGGTTGATGGACACCATTCCCAACATCTCCACAGACAGCTCATTGGCATAATTCAAAAGTGACTGTTCCAAAAATGAGGAGAAAAGGCTAGATTTTTGAAGCTCGAGCAGATAGACCTGATTAAAAACACTTTACTTGGCTCTCAATAGCAGCTGCTAATACTAAATAGCTTTTGTCACTTACATGTGTAATACTGGAATAATTTTTTCCACAATAGATGACTGACAGGTTGTAATGCTCTTATGTGATTTGTTTTATTGGGATCTCTGATTTTAGGATTTGTGTGAAAATATGGTGCTTCACATCCAACTTAGGCAAGATTTAGTTATTAGACATAGAAACATCTTAAAGGCTACCAAGCTTGCAGGCACCACATCCATTTCAAAAGCAATGACAGGATTATTGCCTATTAAAAAAAAAAAAAAAAAAAAAAGTTGAACAGAATTCATTAGTGTATTAGCTGTAAAACAGACACATCTTGCGTCCCGAGAGGAACGTCAACATCTTCACTTAATGTCTGAATGATTTTCTACCAGTATTCAAAGAAAGTTTTTGAAGAGACAATCACAAACCATGTGCAAGGCCTTGACACACAGACACACAAAAAATCCTGATAAATTGCAAATGACAAATTTCACTAACGGCTAAAATTAATAGATGATATTTCTGTATACCAAATTCAGTCAAAGTAACACAAACAAAATGGAAATATGACTTTGTTTTTCTGTACCGTCTACATGACAGGAGAAACTTTACCTGCTGTTATGTCTGAATTTACAGCAATTAAAGAACACTACAATATTGTAACTTCTGACAGCATTAGCTGCTGCGGTTTACTAGAGATGAACAATTTGTTTTTAAAAGGCACAGCTGAGAAAGTATGAATTTTGAAGTGTTACGGAAAAAAAATAGTAAATTCAGTCTGGGAGCAAATCAACAGTGCACGAAGACCGTCCTCATCTCACAGCTTGGCAGCAGCTTTATCAGGTTTAGGTCCGAGCCATTTCTCTCCTGAAACAGAGGCGGGGTAAATGAGGTTAAATTATCTGTGCTGATGAGATCATGAAGTTTGCCAAGGTCACAGAATCAAGAGAGGAATGCTGAGTCACTACCTCATCTGTTTAAACTGTTAAACCTTTTCTACAGAGTGCAAAGTATTTTACTTCATCCAAAACCAAATGGATGGGCATCTCCAAACCTTTGACTGGTCCTCCGTTTAATGTTTATTCTTATAGTGGGTACTAAAGCACTTCCTTTTTTATTTTTAACTACGTAAAATACTTTTCACAGACATACACTGGTATGTCTTAGTTAAAAGGTCAGTGCCCTCATATCCAGAAAATATTATTTATTAAGAGAAAGATTTAAAAAGATGACAGTGAAGTAAAAGCATTTACAAACTAGAAAAGCACTCGGAGAACGCAGACCTCCGCCAAGCACAACAGTTCCTCCATATAGTGATTTACAGATTGCGATAAAATCCGCATACTGGATCAGATCCAGATAAGCCTTTGAAATTTGATAGAGGTTTACATTGTCAATCCCTGAGTCAAATGTCATGAGTTTTGGGCAATAATTAACTGAGATATTGAGAAACAAAATTTTCGGCCCCATTGACCGGAATGTTATTGAAAACTTGAAAGTGATCCAGAATCCAGGATTTCTTCCGGATCACACCCAAAATGAAATCAGTTCTTCCTTTTCATATTTCTGACAACTCCTGAAAATTTCATCAAAATCCATCCATAACTTTTTGAGATATCTTGTACACAGACAGACAGACAGACAAATAAACGCCGGCAAAACATAACCTCCTTGGCAGAGGTAAAAACAAATCAGCTTTATTAGGCAATAAATATTTCTTACCAAGACTGTAGGCCATGAGCTCAAATCTATCTGATCCAAAAAACATCTGTGGCTTTCCATGAATATGACACACCATCATGGGGAAGCCAAAAGCCTGAGAGAGAGTCGGGGGAAAGGTGGAGGGGGGGTGTTTTGTTCATGACAATCTTTTCAATCTTCTCTTAAACTTCCAGGCAGAGCTGAAGAACAACTGACCCCATAATTGAGTGCTTCCTGTGTTGCGCTTTTAAGCTTGTCTTTAATCTCCTGCGAGGTGTACAGCTTCATCGCTTCCTCAATGTCACCGTCAGACAATCCTGCTTTCGCTGCGGCCTGCATCAAAGAGATGTGGCAAGAATAAAAAAGCAACTCTTTTTTTCTTTTCTTTTTTTTTTAAAGTGCCATCACATGTGTTACAAAAACGTTGCTACCTCAGACAGTGACGCAGGTTGAGTGATGTCTTTATCCTCGCTCCAGATCCGTCTCCAAAGCTCGCGGGAAACCTGCTCCACCTGTTTGTCACTACTTGTGTTCCTCAGTTGCACTGCTGTCACAAATCGCATCGCAGACAAGGAGCCTGAGAAAAGAAACGGAGGATGACTTTTAAGAATCTGTGCCCTGATCCAGGGCCTGATCCAGTCTTGTCCAAGACTGGATCAGGTTTTATCGGAACAGTCAAAACTAAGTCAGCAATCTAATAATGGCCTTTAACCTGCCCTGAGAGGCACAGCTCAGAGAGGAAGAGTTATACTGTCATGCCTGAGTGAATTTCCTTTCCACTCAACTCACTGTGAAACCTCATTCAGCATTTCTTTCATTGGCATTTTATGTAACGTGCAGTGTGTCAAGATAAAATGGCATCTACTACAACTACAGCTGAAACCTTTGCGCTTTCAATAAGTTAAATAATAAACTATGGTTAAGAAACACTGGCTTTTTGGAAAACTGTAAGTGTTTCTTTTACTGTATCTCATACATTAGAAGTTGGACCGCGACGCTCTTTACTACCTTTCTGTTATGAGATTTATGACAGCCTTAAGGATCATTTAACTTAACATATACCTATATATGTATATGAACATATATATATATATATATATATATATTTGTTACTGTCAATATTGTCTGTGCTAACTAAATAAAGAATGATACAATAATGTGGAAATTGAGATCACCTCAAATTTTTTTGATGAAAATTTACCAGTCAATAAATATTGAATATCTGATTTCTATGTGGGGACAGCACGGTGGATTGGTTGTTAACATTGTTACCTTTCTGTGTGGAGTTTGCATATTCTCCCCATGCTCTCACGGTCCAAAAACATGCATGTTAGGCAGTTTTTACACTGCACCTATTTAGTTCTGGAGTTCTGATCACGAGTGGGTTCAACTGGGTCGGTGTCAGAGTGCGAATTATATAATCACAATTGGGGGGGGTCATCATTTTCTAGAGATGACAAAAATGACCATTTGTCTCTTCTTTAGGGGGGGTCGAAGTTGTAATTGGGGGGGTCAAACCCCCCCGTAATTCGCACTATGGTCGGTGTGAACACAACAACAGCACTATAATCTGCACCAAAACGGCCATGCCGAGACTGGCCTGAAGAGAGCTGGGATTGACCTCCCCTGAATAGGAAAAAGCAGAAGAACCTGAATAGAAAGATAAGTATAGATGATGGATGGATGACTTCAAGAGATTTTCTCTTATAAATCCTGAAACATTACATCAACTTGGGTTCATCCATGCATGAAATCCATAAAATACTATCTTAATTATTTGCTTCTTAAAATCTGTATTATAATCTTAATATCTTTTCCAGCATTCACAACTCTCTGCCCATTTCTGTTCTAATAGCCGCCCACCACAGAACCTTCAGCACTCCCAGCCCAGAGTGTATATATGAGGTTTTGTTACCTCATTGGACTTGTTGAGGCCAACGCTCAGTCCTAATGAGGCAGAATGTCATTCCTGGGGTCGTGCTTTAGGTTACAGCTGAGGTGTGAATTGAAATAATGTTAGGGTTAGGGTTAGACATAAACTAGTAATGGTTCACATTAGGAATTAATAACCCATTTAGATGACTCCTCACGTCAGTCCAATGACTGAAAACAGTTTGGAGCAGACAGTCAAAGGTCAGACACAGACTGCCGCATGTCACTATAGGCTCCAATTACTCTGTGTTGTTTCCAGGAGAGGTGAAACTGAACTGCTAATGAACCTGACTAAAGTTTCAGGTGATGTCTTCTTGAAAATTTGATGATTCAAGTAACCCACGAGAGCCACCAGTAGGTTGAGTGGAAAGGTCCTGATTGAAAGCAGAAATTGTAACCATTTGAAGAAGAGGCATCAAATAATGAAATACTGCATAATAGAACGGGTCTGAAAATTATAAATGTTATTTTTTAACTTCTTTTTAAAAGGCGTGAACACCAAATCTACTTTTTCCTGGTGCAGTAACAAAGTAATCTGATTACAGCACTGACTTTGCTTGTATGTACCTTTTTGGAACATGGCCTCAAACGGGTCTGACGGCGGCTGCAAAGGGACATCGAAGTAGTCTGCCAGGCGGTTCAGATCATTACTCATGTACCTCATTTTGTTAGGAACCAAACCAGGAGGCTTATTTTCTGTCATGAAAGATACACATTATACAAGGCAAGATAAGCAAAATATATTTATACAACACAATTCAAAAACAAGACAATTTAAAACACTTTACAAAAAGCATAACAAACTAAAACAATAAAAAATATGAACAGTAAAAGATACATCTATATACAATTTAAAAAAAAAGTTCTGAAAAAATATAGCAAAACAGTAATAGTCGTAGTTCTGCAGGAGTTATTAAAGTCAATTAAATGCAGTGGCAAACACAAAGGTCTGCAACCTGATGAGTTTATGCCACACAGCTTCTGCAAGTTTAGTTTTAACTCCGCGGACACAAAGCAAATCTGTCTAGGATGACTTTTGATGTCCCTGAGGTTTGAAACATGCATATAATAATTTAAAGATTTATAAAACAACAGCACTATTTTAAAAGCCCTTTGACAGAGAGAATGGTAGCGTGCAGATGTCAGAAGTGGATATGATCCACTTTTCTGGCTTCAAGGAGGACTCCAGCAGCAGCAGCATCCTGAATCAGATGCAGCTGTCACATAAACCTTTAAGGTAGACCAGTAAATACACTGTTACAGAGGTCTATTATTAATAAATGCACGTACAAGGTGCCATAAATTTGCAGGAAACATTGGTCCCTGAATACCAAAATAACTCACAGTCTGAGTCCATTGTGTCATAAGGACTGGTGACAGATTTCTGACATATGTTTCATGATTTTAAACTGTGAAGCTCCAAAGCTCCACAGACAGTTGTCTCTGGACAGACCTGCTAAACTCAGCAGTGAGGCATGCTCGCTGCAAACAGTCCACAGGTGCCTCACGTTTATTTACTGACCTGATCCTTGCATAACACCACCCAGAAACGCAGGGCGCAGTTTCAGGTCTATGTTCCACACGTTTCTGTAGCGGCACATCACCTGCGAAAAGAAACACGAGAGTCGGTTGTAAAGCTGCTCAACAATGTTTAAAATCTACCGAAGCCGTAAAGGGGAATAAACAAACCTCAAAGCCGAGCCAGGAGTACGGCGAAACTACGTCGTAGAACAACTCCACCACTTTTTTTGAGGTCATCTTGAGGTCCGACTTTTTACTCCTGTGTGCTTAAATGAACTTCAGTGAAGTGAAGGGCAGTTCACAGAGAGTCTGCCCCTCCTGCCACTCGGCGCTGTTCAGTGTGTCAAAGTTCAAAGAAAGTGATGCAGAGCAAAAAAAAAAAAACGTTTATTTTTTTTTTACATGCATGCATGCATTTGACACCAGAAATCAGTGCAGAATTATTTATAGCCACTGAAGCTACTTGTTGGCGCTGACTTGACAGCTAGCCTAAAATAAATGCATTTAAGTTGCAAAAATAACCCAAACACATGAATGCCTGTAAAAAAAAAAAAAAAACACGACAAGTCGTCCACCAACTTTGTTTTGTTCTTATACTTCCTTGTTTGTCCGCTGGTTAGTAGTTCACCATCGCCACCTAGTGGATGGGAGTGTGCGGCAGTGGCGTTCACCCAGTACAGTGGCTCTCAATCTTTATCGGTGAAATATTCTCTTTGATTTTTTTTTGTTTTTTCAGCGATGTATCCCCTAACCATAGCAAAGCAGATTCTTTTTTTTTAACTTCTTTTTATTTCCTTTTATCAGGTGCAGTCATATACATTCACACATTCAGAGGTACATCACAGGTAGAGGTAGTCCATGGGTTTTGGCATCCCAACAATGTCCAGATAGAATCCATATTTGAAGGTGGGCTATTTGAATGGCATGGGGGGGGGGGAATAAATAAATCAAACAAAAACACATGCATATAGAACACAGCAGTCACATCAAAGGTCATATCAATTGTGTGATATCATATCAATAAAGTGAGAAATAATTGGAGACCATTTAGTCAGGAATACATCAGTTTTCAAGTGCAACTTGCAGTTATATTTTCCATATAATAAACATCTTTAACCTTCTCTCTCCATTGTGCTACTGTGGGGGGTTGTGGTCTCAGCCAGGAGATTGTAATCATCTTCTTAGCAATTAGAAGAATTCTCAACAGTATTCTCTGATTATTGTTTTCTAGATCTTCTGGCAATATTCCTAATACAAAACACAATGGATCTAATGGAAGATCTACAGCAAAGCACATTCGGTTGAAAAAAAAAAAAAAGACGTGGAACACAGCCCTGTGCCATCAGTGTCTAATTTATTAAACTTTGTGGCTGTGCAAAACATTTGCTAATTTGTAGAGGTCTCTCGAACTATTTGAAAATGTAAAAAAGAAAAAAAGAAAAATAACTAAAGACTTGTTGAGAAAAGGAAATAATTAACTTAATTAGAAATAAAGATAGAAAAAAAATCAATTTAAGTGCCCTCTTTTCAGATCATAATAAATTCCGAAAAGAGGGCACTCTTCCCATCTCCCAATATTCAATACAATTCAAATCAGTTTTATTTATATAGCACCTTTCAAACACAAGTTCAACTCAAAGTGCTTTACAGAATAAAACAACATAAAACAACAACAGATGAAAAACAGAAGTAAACACAAGTTAAAAAAAAAATGATAGAATACATACATGCATACAAGTATAGTACAAACAAACAAGTGTAAGAAAAAACTAGTATAAACGAGTAAAGAAAAAAAAATAAAATCAACCATAGGCTCATTCAAAAAGGAAGGCCTTAAGTTTAGACTTGAAAGACATGACAGAATCAGAGTTGCATGTCCAGACTGGCAGCTGGTTCCACAGGAAAGGCTTGAAAACTGCAGTAAAAGCTCTGCCTCCCACTCTGGACTTGGACACTCTGTTAACTGTAAACCAGCAGACTGAGATCAAAGTGCTCTGGGAGGTTGTGATGAAAAAAAAAAAAAAAAAAGGTCTTTAAAATAAGATGAGGCCCTGGCTGTTTAGGGCTTTATATGTCATAAGAAGAATTTTGAACTGAATTTTAAACTGAACAGGTAACCAGTGAAGTGAAACTAAAACAGGGGAGACGTGATCTCTCTTGGCAGGACCAGTCAAAACTCTGGTGGCAGCATTTTGGATCAACTGAAGCATTTTAATAAAATTATTTTGACATCCAGCTGAAATGACATTGCAGTAGTCCAGTCTTGATGACAAATCCATGTATTAGTTTTTCTGCATCAGAAAGGGAAAGGATGCTCCTGATTTTTTGAAATATTACAGAGATGGAAGAAAGCCAGTCTAGCAACCTGTTTGATATGCGGTTTAAATGACAAATCATGGTCAGAGATGAGTCCAAGGGTTTCTCACTGTGGTGTTGGAAGTAAAACTGATGCTGTCAAGACAAATTAAATGACTGGGTATTGAATTTTGAATTGTTCGGGGCCAAAAATTATTATTTCAGTTTTCTAGAATTTAGGAGCAGAAAATTACACATCATCCACTTTTATATCCTGGTATGGGAAGACTCTGGGTTTTTTAGGGTCATGAACTTGAATAGCTAACTGAATATAAAGTTCAATATATGAACTTACACTTATATTTTATTGAAATATTTACTGAATAACTATTTTAAAGAATTTTTGAATTAATGCTATTTTTTAAAATCCATCCATCCATCTATTAGCTATGTCCGCTTAAACCTATGCAGGGTCACGGGATCTGCTGGAGACCAATCCCAGCTCTCTTTGGGCGAAAGCAGTGGTCCACCCTGGACAGGTCGCCAGTCCATCTGAGATTTTTTTTTAAATAAATATGTTTAAAAAATCTCACATACCCCTGAAGTACCTTCAAGTGCCCTTCAGGGGTATTCCTCCAATTAGGAACCACTAGCCATGTAGCTGTGTTTCATAATTTTGCTTCATAATGATTACCTTCCATTGTCAGTGTAAATAGAAAGCATCATGAGTGATTTAAAATAAAATATTTATCAAGTTGCCTTTAAGAAACCAGTCAAACCAAGAGGACTGTCATATATGGAAAAACATATTCACACTATTTAAGTCTGTATCCAAGACTGTCCAGGATGACCTTTGATGTCCCTGAGGTTCAAAACATACATATAATAATTTAGATATTTTAGAACAACAACATTAATTTAGTAAGAAACTGATGCCGTACTGGTATGTCCTAGGAATGATTCCGTACTGGTATGTCCTGGGAATGATTCCGTACTGGTATGTCCTGGGAATGATGCCATACTGGTATGTCCTGGGAATGATGCCTTACTGGTAGGTCCAGGCTTTGAATTTTCCCGGTAAACTAGATTTGTCCGTGGTCAAACTAAATTACCTGTATTGGCCCGAATATCTGATTATAAAACAACCCGTTTTTCAAACATCACTTTGGGAAAATAAAAATATGATGAAGACAATAAGGTTATTCATAAAACAACTTTTTAATGTACAATTATTATGGAAAAAACTCACACAGAGATAACATTCTGCTGTATTGTTAAACATTTTTACAATTTTTTTTTTTTTTAGGAAGTATGGTACCATACCTGAGGCAAGGTACATGGTCAGGTTTCCATGTTATGTAAGATCAATGTATATAACTATTTAATAAACTTTATTCTCTTCAAATCTGAGACTATGACTCAGTGAATAAGCAACAACCATGTAGTTCAACAACTGCATTAATGATGTCAATAACTGCATAACCATCAAAGTCGAGTTATAATTCAATTTCAAGAACAACATTAACAATTCAGTCTGTAAAAACACAAAACTCTGGACTGCAACAAAACTTTCGAGTTCCTTTGCTCCTTCACGTGGTTCCTCTATTATACATCAGATCCGCTCACGTGCGTACACTGTGATGCTCCATTCTTACTGGTTAGTTGGTGCGGCTCCATCTAGCGGCGTAGATGTGTAACGACAATAGAAAAGTCGAGACCTCGATTATAAAACGACTCCCATTTTTGAGAATATGGATTTCTAGAATAAAATATCATCCTATATTCAGGCCAATACGGTATCAAATAACAATGGCACAAATGTTTGAGTTGTTTTGTGATGTTTTTTTTTTTTACTTTTTTCCATATTTAAAGATTAAATTATATTGTATATATTCCTTGATAAATGAACCATATTATAATTTCAAATGTAATCTTGAGCATTTATACTTATGTATTTTTGTAATTTGTACTGTCATAATTGTAATTTCAATTCATTTGTTTTTTAACTACAGGTAATGGTTCTTTGACAATATAAATAAAAAGAAGACTGGTGATCATGTCCAACCTATTGTGGTTCATTACTCGGCTTCAGGATGGTGATGTTTTTTTTTTTCTTTAGTGATTTTGGTATATTTTCTTTCCACCATGAACTGCTGCATAGAGAATACAAACAGACTTGTGTAATTCAGCCATTACAATATAAAGTTTTAAAATGTTCTGTCCTGCTTACAGTGAGATTTTTTAGTGGTTTGTAGAGCATCATATGTTATTGGATATAATGTTCATTACAGTGCGGAGGTTTTATGAAGTATGATGTGGACATCTTAAAAAAAACTGATGCAACACCTGCTTTTCCAAATGACTTAAGTTTTTATTGCTATCATGAGAGCTCGTATCTAAAACAATGAACATTTTCTAATTTTCTTCACAATGTGCTAATGTGAATTTTATTCACTGGTTATTTAGTCACTTTGTCTCAACCTATTTGCATCATAGAAACAAAACTGAGAGAAAAGCAGCAAAACATTCAAGTCCTCACTTGTCAGTTATTAGTCATACTTCAAATATAATTTAAAGTTAATGCTATTATTAGAAAATAATTATATTTTCTGAAAAACAATTTACTTTTTCACTCTATTTACACATGTCATCCACTGGAATAGAACAGATATAACTTTAAAAGCTAGTAGTGCAGTATGTACATCTGTAATCTAAAACATGTTTTTTTATGTCTCTTCTTGAGGACTTGATTGATCTTTGAGTTCAGCTGCCCCCATGCTGTCAGGTCCAAGTCCCAAAGATTTGTCACTGGAAGAAAAATAAACTATTATCTGTTACTTCTTAGCTCGTACAAAAGACATTTCTTTGAGCTGTTTTTATTTGACTCACCTCTCTCCATCCTTTTCCATCTGTCAGGGAAGAAAAACATCATCTGTTATTCTTATGCAGGCTAGTGTTTATTGCACAATTTTTGTTTTGGATTTTTTTTTTTTACCTTAGGTTTCTGTGATGTATTGCCAGCAGTCTTCCTGGGTACTCCCAGAGTCTCAAATGAATGGCTCCTCACTCTGATGGCCCTCTAATGGCAGATTTAGGAGAGAAAATGTCAAGCAAAACCATTCAAGTCAGCCATGAGGTGAGTTACCGGGGGATGCAAGCGCTCACCTTAAAATTTTCTATAAAGCCTCCACTCCCCTCAGAGGTGCCTCGCACACCCTCGGAAGTGGGGACAGTAGCCGGTGATGGATCTCCCATCATGTACTGGGAACGGGTGAAAAGTTCAGTCTGCAAGCTCTCAAGGAGCGATGAACGAGTACGCAGCTTCATGAGAAAATACATAATGCAGAAGGGGATTAACAAGAGAAGAATGAGATGTGTGTGAGTACATATATATATATATATATATATATTTATACTGTATGTGGTGCTTCCCCAACTACCTCCAGTCTGCTGAATTGTTCAGCCTTATAGCAGGAAACCTCTGCGTTGATGAGCTTGGTCAGGAGGAATTCTCTCAGCTGTGAGTGCTAAAAGACGCCACAGGAAAATCATTTATATGCCAGCACACATTAGACAAACAGCGTGGGAACTTAAATGTAAATGGCTTGCATGGAGAACTGGTGGAGTGAAAAGGTTTACTGTGTGATTGATCAAGGCAAAGTGATGTAGCTGAACAGGGCGTCCGAACATGGATGACAGATGGGACAAAAAGAAAAAGGCTTGACTGCAAGGTACTTTAGATTAAAAGAAAGTTTTTCATTGCCAATATTCTGAGTTGTCATTGCTGGAAAAGCACAGGGGCTATTAGCAAGATGTCACAGCAGAGGTTTTACTGTGGTGGATTACAATGACACATTCTCAGAGGAAAAAGTCTGATACAGAAGAATGCTGATTGAAAGAGGAAAAGCTGCTGGAAAAGTAGAGTGAAACTCAGTTCAAATGGCATACACTGACTAAAAGACTCTGGAGAAACAACAAGTAACATAATAATAACAATATCAAGAGGAATTAATCTCTTATTACTTACATCTGTGAAGATGGAAGGATTTGGGATGACTGGACCAAATGGAGGGACATCTTCTCTGGCTGTGACAGACACCTGGGAGGTGAAAAGAAATTGAACCTGAGCAAATAAAAAACGAGGCCGCCTACAGAAAGGTAAAAAATAATTTGCAGAAATGCCCGAAGTCAGTCATTTTTGCCATGGTTTAAGCTTTTTATTATTTTGAATTTTTTTGTTTTTTCTCATCACATTAGTCAGCTTTTCATACACTTCCTCTTTTATTGTGAAATATATTCTGTCTGTTCTCATTTCTGTTACTTCCGGTTTCATGCATTTGCTCCATCGATTTTGTTGATTATAGTTCAGGAGACCTGCATGCACGTCCCATCAAAACCACTGGCTTAGTTTAGTTTGAAGCGTCGCTGTTTGGTTAGGTTTAAGCATTCAAAACAACATGGATTTAGATATTTAAAAAAAAAAAACTTTGGGGGGGTTAGAAATCATATAATCTTGCATTAAAATGCATTTTATATAGTGTCATTTATTTACTCATTTTTTATGTCCTGCCGCTCTTCCAGCTACACAACATGGGGTGTTAACATAAAGGGGCATCCCACTGAAAATGCATTACTTAGGAATGAATTCACATCCATTCATTTGGTTTTGATCTTGTCCTTTTTTCAGTTTACTGTTAGACTGATTTAAATCACCACAGCAGACAAGTCTTTTGCCTCATAACCATCCTCCTGCATGCTCCACTCAATGAGACATGAGATCCCCCCCAAAAAATTGATTTTGTGAATTTTTGAAGAGACATCAACATGTGCAAACAAATGATATCTCGTGTGATACATAGACAGCCCTGACTTTTTTTTTCCACAATCCAAGTATTCTTTAGATTAATTTGAAAGTCTCTGTGAAACATCACACATAAAACACTGACGTGTTTTATGTGTGATGTTTCTATGCATCACATATACACTGATATCTGACTCATCAGTGGTTAAAAACAATATATGTTTTTTTGGAGGATTTGTTGATGAATTATTCTTTTCCTGGGAAACTGTTCAAATACTGATGATTTATCCATCGCTTATGGACATATGATGATTTTATGTACAATGTCACGCTCAGTGACGAATTTGAATTTGGACAGAGCTGAAGCAGCTTCGTTGGCGGTGTTTGATCAGGCTGCTGACCAATGAGAGCAGACTGAACTTTTCTGATGCCCCACACTTAAACCTCCAGCTTCTATTTCACAGGAAATATATTTTTATGTGAAAGCACATAGCTCTCAGTTTTCCAAACATTTGAGAAAAAAAACAAACAAACAAAAAAGTGACTGAAAACTTCTTCTTTTCCTTTTGGCTTTAAAGTAGTTGAACAGGAATTGTATCTTCTCAGCATGCTCTAATTAAAATAGCACATGAGCATGACACTAAATCATGTCATGGATCATTCATCATGCTTGTTTTTGTCTGCTGGGTAATTACTGTATTAAACCATATGTAAAAATCTTAAAAAGCAAGGAAATTGACATTTAAGAAATACTTCACATGGCATGCTATTTTTACATATTGCTCTGAGGTCATCCAGTGGATTGTATGTGTTACTTCATCACTGCTAATGCAGTCTCAGTGTCACACACACACACACACACCACAAATATATCTTTCTTAGTAACAAAAACATCAAATCCTCTCAACATACTTCTGTGAGGCACATTAGTACCAAGCACAAAAATGCTGTCATAAAGCTTTAAAAGTACTGCATGCTTTTAAACACAAGTTAATCAGTAAACTGTTTCATGCAATGTGTTTTATTGATAGCCATAAAAAAACGGAAGTTAGGCAGCTTTTCACTCACTTCATAGGCTGCTCCACCTGGCTCTCCCTCCCTCTGAATCCTCCGCACCACCACAAAACAGTGCAGGAAGTGAGACTTGATGACATCACACAGAAATGGGGTTTGGCCGTCCTGATAGACCAGAGCTACAATGTCATTACCAATGTGTCTTTTTCTCTGTAACTGGGTAATAAGGAGGAAGAGAAATTACTGTCAGCCGCCAGTTGAGAAATCTTTGCTTTACTGAAACATGACGGGAAGCTAATTTTGGAAACGCTGTCCAGCGAACCATCATGAGTCCAGGACAGACTGAGGGCGATACAGCTCACTGACCTGCTGTGGGTCACCGTCTGTATAAGGCAATTTAGTTGCGACATGGAACATGATTTCTCTCCCATGAAAGGAAGTAAAGACTGCTTCACTTCCCGTTTGGCCATGACACACGTCCAGCCCTCCTCTGAAGCTGAAAGATTCAAATGCGTAAACAAAAATTCAAACAACTGATTGCTTCTTTTCTCTCTGAAATGCTCACTTTGATTACAAACAACATTTTGTAAGTCAGCACAAATAATTTCAGGCAACTTTATAAAATGTTCATTCACCACTTTCTTCTTTCTGTAACCTTTTATACAAACTCACACAAAGTATGCATCAGCAGTTTGGCTCTGTCATCTAACTGCATTTGACAGTAATAAATAATGTCTCAAATTGTAGCATGCCTTCAGATGAAACAAAGCCATAATGACTACATACATTTAAACATGATCATCACTCTTGCTCACACTGAAGTGTCAAAGAGACATTCCCGGATGCCCTGGTAGACATCTTCAGCGATGTTCCAGAGGTCATCAGGTGTTTAGTGTTATATCACCATTATATTCTGTCTCTCATGTGACCCAGTCAGGGTCACTGCTGTCTAAGGCCCGTAGCAACTCGCTCTCATTTGTGATAGAAACCAAATGAAACAAACACATTCAGTGTGTCTGATCATACAAAAATAATTTAGTGAACATTGACAGGTTTATCAAAAATGGATTCCGTGAACAACCCCAACATGCATATACTGAAAAAATTAACAAAGTCAAAACATCTCTGGCTCTAACATACTTGTTCAAAGAAACATCCTATTTACGCCATGAGTTGCTCAAATTCATGTGAAATTTCCCTTCAGTCATTATAGCGTCATGAGTTTCATACCCTCTGATCAGTGAGCCAGTAGACCCTGAAACATAATCTCTATCTTACATAATAATATGTAAGAAATTCTCTGCAGATGCATTAAAAGACGAAGATGGCGATGATCAAATGGACGCAGAATTTACACAGCTATCCTGATTAGAACATTACACTGACTACCATTCATTGTGTACAGCCTATCCCAACCCTTACCCTGACCTTAACGTAATCCTAAACCTTAACAAGGATCCCAGAAAATTGATATTCTTCCCACATTAGGACCGTGTTTGGGACGATGGGGCCAAACAAGGTTTGTGATTAAACTGAAAAACAGTCCCAGTGAGGTAAAAACAACAACACACGCACACTGATTAAATCATAATATATGTGTTGTCTAATTTTATAAAACGATTTAGTTCTAACTAAGTCAAAAGATAAAGAAAACATTTCTGAAAAACTTGAGTTAATCACTTCTAAATCTATCTATTCACTTCTGTCATTGGGGTTCAGAGTCATCTTGCCACTCATCAAGCACACTTTACCCTGTGAATCCCTGCAGCTGAATAGTGTCTCCAAGAATGGACAGGAACTCTTTAAACTCCTCACTTTCCTCGTTGTTGCTCAGTATGTCCTCCTCTGTGAACTACACAGAGACAGATGTTGTCTGGAACAGAGTGGTGCAATATGTTGCCATGCTTTAGTTCTTTTTTTCCTTTTAAAAGTCTCACCTGCCTTTCTTTTTGATACAACACACCAAACTTGAAGTTAGGAGACACTCTGTGTTCGTCGAATGCGGTTATGAGTCCTGGAGCCTGATGAGTGAAGGAGACAGTGTTTAAGGGGACCAGATCTCTTCCACTGGAAGCATTTTGATATGGAAAAGCAGAAAGGTGTAAAATAAACGATGGCTGTGTTCCACTTTGCTGCGTGAAGTTCGTTATCTTTAGTGCTGGGAATGCTGGCTCACTGTCACGCTTGTGGGATACTGGATTAGAGCCATTGTCATTATCACTTGTGGCACCGGCCGATATTCCTGTGGGACAAAAAATGTGAACCAGCTCAAAGTTGTTTTAGAGTGTTACCTTCAGGTAGCTGACCACGTCAAACTTTGAGACAGCCACTTTGTCACAGAGCATCTAGAAAGGATATAAGGGTGTTTATAAATGATAATACTTATGATTACTGAGTGATTATTTTTTCTCATCTTGGAGCTTCTACTCCACTACCTTAATATTGAACTTTGTACTTTTTTTTTCACTCCTATAGAGACTAATTACTTTGGGAAATTGCCATTTTACCTGAAACTGAGATGCAAAAACAAAACAAGTAACTAAAACGAATCAGTTCTTCTAGAATATGATACTCTGCTTCAATTTCAGCAAGCTAAAATGAATCAATAAAAATGACAGAAAATGACAAAAAATTTGACTAATAGGTATGATGAGTGCTTTTATGTGTGATGCATGCTGATGATATTTGAATATTGATACACTGAATAATACTTCTGTTACTTTAGTAATGGAAGAAAGACACTTGTGTTTGAAAATGTAGCTTGACACCTTTGCTAATTCCACAGCAGAAGGGATACTTGGGAAAAGTGACACAGAGAAAACTCCATGCAGAGAACATTCCTTCATCCTGTGAGACAAAAAAAAATGTCATCATTTTGTATGTTTTTGTTTTTTTTTTGTGATTCAGTTACCTTTAATTATCAGTCATTAACAGAAAATTAATAGTCAAAATCTCCTACAGACATGCTTGAACACAAGAAGAACTCTGAACACTATATGGTGTGAATTAATCTGGTTTTCTGTTTGTTTGTTTTTTTTTAAGAAAAAAAAGTATTAACTTCCTGAGATATTTTTCTACCACTGAATAATCTGGAGTCCATGAATGCATAATAACTCCTCATTTCAAGTACTAAGTACACATTTTCTGCTGCGTCATTTAAAAGTGTATTCTCAGCAAAGGGTGTGATGTGATGATGGTTTCAGATAATCTCTTGACACTTGCAAAAGCAACATTTCTAATCAGCACTGACTCCCATCTAAGTCCACATCTTGATCGCAGATTTCAAGAAAGAATAAACTTTATGCCCTGAGCAGACAAATGCGAGGACAATTTACATGTACATCCATGTTTTAAGCAAAAGCCCCTGAGAAGTGTTTTTGGTTGTTTAAAACTCTATCATAGTAGACTAAAATGGCCCACATCTCAACCTTAGTATCACCCGTAGCTTATTCTCTTCTTCCTCCAAACACACGGAGAGAACCAGTGGTCCCATAGATGGATCCACTGCTGTGAATGAGTGGTGATACTGAGAGGAAAACAGGACAAAATGTGATTATCATTCCATGAAGGCACAATACACATTCATTCAGTCTTTAGGCGAGGCCTACTTACTCGTGAGCGGAAAAACTGGCGGTAGATTTTGGCCTCACCATCTCTCTCCATGATGTCGTAGCTCTCCGGATCAAAGCCATGCTGGGAAGAGGTGGGACTCGCGTCTACAAGCCTCTCCAGAGGGGGGTCAATCCAGTAGCCTCCCGACTTAGAAAGGAGAATGAGAGGCAGGTCTGCACCTACAGTCAAAAGCTGAGACTAAAGTAGACACACAAGATAGGGCAGATGCACTTGATAAGACAGATGACTGGTGTTTGGGGATACACATATTATGCTGATTATGTGAAGGTCAGGTTTTCAATACACACAAATGCATATATGTGGGACCTGCATGTTGAGTAGATCCTGTCTCTTTCTTCTGTGCTTTTTTCTATCATTTACTAACCTTCAGAGGTAGTGGGAATTCACACCGCTGCTCATCGATCCTGCTGCCCTGATGGACAAGAATACTGATGACAACAAAGCTCTGCTGTTCAGTCATCGGCGGATGTACACATTGAATAAGATCAATCAAACTGAAACTCACCTGCAGCTTCTCAATGATTTCAAACAGCTCTGTGTCCTGATGAAAAAAAAAGAAAGCAAAAAAGCAAAAAAAAAAAATCAGGTGTCAGATAGATATGCAGGAAATAGAAAGGGAAGGACAAACACAAGAAGGAAGAGGAACATGACAAATGCTTCAGAAAAAAAAAAACACAATTTATCATGAATGCATAATATCAAAACTCATGGGGTATATTTGTTCAGAATTAAAGGTGAGAAGCTATTTGCTGAATATGGTAATATCACCCTATGACTGCAGCTGGATGAAAAGAAAGGCTTGCTGTCACTGGTAGGAGAGTCCAGAATATCCAGTATGCTGTCCTTTGCAGATTCAGGTCTGCAGCAACAGGTTGATTTTACACAAAAGAAAGAGTATAATTTGTCAGCCCTTTTTCAGTTCTTGCGAAACCTAAATCGTGGTTGAAATAGCTACAGGGAAAAGAAAACATGAAACCTCACCTCATCTCATCCCCACATGTGAATCTATCCACACTGTAAACAAGGAAGTGAGAACTACTCAGAGACACCGTTCTTAAACAGACAGGATTACTTTAACCTATAAAAAAATAAATAAATAGATAAAGCTGTGTTAAAATCTACAGCTACTCAGTTGACTTTTGTTGAGAAAGTCAAGTTTGAGACAACAGTGTATTTACTCACCCGCCATATGCCCCAAAAGTGAAACTTCTCTTTCTAGAGAAAGACATGTCATTCCTCTTCTCTCTCTGGCTGGGGGTGTTACTGTCAGTGTTTGTACATGCCAGTTTTGTACTGAGTCAATCAGGGCTGGCTAAGGTTGAATTAATTCACTCTATCATTCTGTCACTCCTCCTCCTTCCCCTCCTTTCTGCCCCCTGCCACTCACTCATTTAAGCTTCCCATTCCTCCCTCTGTCTTGATGTCAGCCAGGGAGGCAGCATTAACCCACTAATGGTTGCAGGTGCTGCTTCTGCATACTATGAAAACTGATACAGTTTGGCTGCCTCATGCTGCTTCATGCCATCTATCCCAAATAAGTACTAGGGTGTTACTGCAGGCTGGCTGAACTTATAGACTTGTATTTAAAAAAAAAAAGAATTTGAGTGAGACATTTTCTCCTATACCTGTTACCCTTTGAGTTAGTGAGAATCATCAATTATTGACAGCGCACACAGTGAGGGTGAGGAGGTAGGCAGCAGGGGAGGGTGAGGTGGAGAGAGCACGAGAATGCTGGGAAGGGAAGTAAGAAAGGGAGAAACTGAAAGGGAGACAGAGAGAGAGCAGGGATGTGCATGTTTTAATAGTCTCACATGATGCAAATTCTATCAACCACTTAGTCATGCCAACTAAATAATGTTATAATGAAGGTTGGATCAGTTTTGATCAAATGATTAAATTTGAAAAAAAAAATGTTTATAAAAAGAAAAAGAATTAAGGCATAGTTGATGAGATTGTATTTCTATTTCCTAAAGCCTACATGTTTTATATGTGTTTACATAACAGCGCCACAATTCAAGCCTATGCTAAATGTTGATAGAATAATGATAAAGTTAACAAGTCTTTCATAGTGGAGTCTGAAGTAAGAAAACACTTAACATATTACTACAGTGAACTGAATACCGTCTTTTAAATATATATTTTGTATTATTTTGGAGGATTGATTCAGCCTAAATTCATGAATTGTAAAAATGTAAATTTTAATTTAAAAAAATGATCTTATTTTGAATTTTTACCAGAGTCAATAACAGTCCATCCTCTTTTCATTAAACGGCTTTCTATTAGAGAGTTCTTTGTGTCAGTCTTTAAAGATCTTCTTATCAATTGGCCTCTTGTCTAAGATTCAAATTCAAAATGCTCTTATCACCATCTCCTCCATGCAGTTTACTGAGGGGCCGATGGCGTTTTCAGAGCACGTGGCGGTTGGCTACTGGAAACGCCACTCAAAAATTGTTGTTCATTCATTGGTCGGAGTCCAAACAATAACTTTCATGGCCCCGCCCCCCCGCAGCATTGGGGGACCCCGCGGAAGTTTATCTTTGGAGTGGAGAGGGAATTTGCGTGGATAATTTGTGTGGAATAGTGTGAAAACTGCAATCACTGTGCAGTGGTCTTTCCTTACTGGTTTGTATTCTGTCACAGAAGCAGAGGAACGGTAAGTTTATATATGACAGTTATTTACATGTAAGAAAAAAAGTCGAAAGTCGCTAGCTAGCTAGCTAGCATCAAAAACGTTGAGGTAACCGTGGACTGTCAACAGTCTTTACATTTATGGTATTTTGATTCATAGTTAGTGTTGTAGATTAATTAATTTCCTCGTGAGCCTAATTGGTTTTTGTTTTGTGTGACCCTCAACTGAATTGTTCGCTCTCGCGTTGTACGTGGTTTCATACTTGATGGGCTAGAAGGTAGATGTATATCACAACAGCGATAATGTCTGTGGTATGTCATAGTTATATCCTGATATATCGTTTAAACGAAAAACGTATTTTTACCTTGTGTAACCATTGAAACTCCATGTCCAAATGATAGAGCTTCACAAACGTGTGCATGATTTGTTTTCCAGCCTAGGCAAAGTGAACGCACAGTGCATGCAGAGGTTTGCTTGCAGTGTTATGGTTTTATTTTCATTCTCTCTTATCTGGTTCTGTGTCCTGCATGCAGCTCGTTTAGCAGAATGTTGGAGTGTGGCATGGTGGAGCGGGACAGGAAGGCTCTTCGGAGACACTCCACGATTCTGTGCAAACAGCTGGTTGTGGACGAGCTGCTCATTCAGTCACTGCAGGCAGATGACATCCTGACGGAGAGTATGGCCGAGAGGATCATGGTATGTGAGCACAGACTTCATTAACCTTATAAACATAGGTCAGCTGACTGTAAACTTAGCAGGCTTTAGCAGACTACCCTGTTTCTTTTTATCAACTATGGAGTAGACCTGCTTTAAAATAAAACATTAATTTGATTTATTTAGGCTACCTGTTTCTCTTGATGCAGTTAAATACTAATATTGATTTTTTTTTCCCCCACTCCAGTTCAAACGAACTACTCACATCATGTTGTTTCTGAATCAGATTTATTTGATCCACATTTTTTTAAGTGATTTATCCCCTGAATGTAGTAAATGGAAACTCTTCCTACACAGCATGGTTCAATGAATTGGTGCTACAGTCTCTTCTGCAGAACAGTTAGTTTATCCTTTCTTTAAAGAAATGATGAACCCACTACAGGTCTTCAGTGCATCTGTTCATGCACAGTTAATGCATCACATTGATTTTTAGATTTGAATGATTTCACCTTAAATCACTATCACAATTCATTAGACCTTTTTTTCCCATTTAGGATGGGGGATTATTTTAGTTTTGTTTTATTTTTTCCTTGTTATGCCTCTGCCTAGCAGTAATAGGAAAAAACACTAGGGAAAAAAACCAGAAAACATATATCTCATCCTCCCAGTTCCCCAAACCCGTACAAAAATCTGTGAGCAAGTAAATTAAAGTGATTAGGTTATTTGCAGATTTTACAAAGTGATGAAAAAGTGAAGCAAGAAATCCTCAAGAGTGAACTAATGTCAAGATTTCAAAAGCATCTTGCCTTTAAAGCCGGTTCTATAATGACAAACACTCTAAAATAAACCAGGAAAAAAAATCAGTTTACAAAAAAAATAGGCAGTTCACCCCTACTGCTTCACTACATTTGTTTATAGAAAACACACTATCAGCAAGGGTTTGGTCACAGAGAGTGGAGATGCTGCTGCTGTCAGGGAGGGGGTCAGACGCCATGAATTTAAATCTGTGGCTGATTGAGCTGGAGCAATCTGCACTAGACGTCAGAGTCATGGGAAAAACCAATTAGGGAACAACCTTCAAGAAAAGAAAAGGAAAACAACAGCAGAGATCCTACAAATCAAACATTCACTCCACATCCATCTCAAAATTTAGCCAGGGTTGCATAACGGCCGATGAAAACTGCTCTGTTGACACTGTTGCCAGTTGACATTGTCATGTGAACAGATACCTACAGAAACGCAAGTGGCAGAACATAGAAAGTGTCCTAATATAATTGAGGTGAAACCATAATTCAAAAGTATTACTAGAATCTTTTTCATTGTTCTTTGGTGTTCTTCTCTTACTCGACTTTTGTAGGCAGGGAAAACTTCACAGAAGCGCAGCTGGGATTTGTTACTTCTCTTACCAAAGCGGGGACCCAGAGCCTTCAGCAGCTTTTGCTCAGCACTCCAAGAAACGGAGCAGCAGCACCTGTGCGACCTGCTCACACAGTCACCTGAGATAGATGGCAGAGAGACATATTTAGATGTGAGTGTGTACTTGCAGCGTATGAGCATACATCAACGCTGAACATAGAGGCTGATTTCTTTCATCACTTGCTGCATCACTTTTACTTTTTTCTGCTTGCAGGGTATTCAGCCTGAGAAAGAGTCAGAGGGAAGGAAGGAAGTACCAGAAAAGAAAAGAGAGGTGAGAGGAGCACAAAATCGTCAAACATCATGACCTGCTGGCAGTGTCATTGTTCTCATTCTTAATAAATTCAAGACTTAAGGGAACTCATCTTATTATAACTTTGTGTTAGATGGTTAGATTCAAATGTACGTCAGTTCCAATTACAGAGGTTTACGTTTTTAAGAAAAAGTAAAATAATGCTAAGTTTTAGTTACATGGTCTTTCACAGATGTCTCTATTAGACAAAGAGGAAAAGAGTGAGGTCAGCATCATGTCATTCCCAGTCCAAGCCTCAGATAATTACCACTGCTCAGAGTCATCATTCAAAGAGTTGGTTCCAGGCAGCGAGGAGGACGGGAACAAAGAAAGACAAAGGACAAATATGAGAGGAAGGGATAAGCAGACAGATGTGAGGATTACAAAATACACCAATCTCCTATTAGTCATGAAGAGGACCTGCTGAGTTAGTGAAACAGCTGGCAGATTCCTGAACTAGTTGATAGGATTGCACATGTCATACTCCCACACAAAATAACTCCTGCTGCCACATCAAATGTCTAAATACTTCTTTTTTTGTCTTGTTTGGCCTTTCCTCCTATCTGATTCTTGTTCTTTTTTTTTTTTTTTTTTAAATATGTAACTTTAAATTTAGAGAACGTTGCGGTCTTCTCTTCCACTACCAACTCAGGAGGAATTTGCTGCAAAGAGAGCAAGAACACATGGTAAGTGTTAACGCGGTGTGGCTCGTCTGCATTCAAGTTAAAATAGATTTCTGTGTCCACTGTTATTGTTGTTATTTGTTTCCTATGGAGACTCAAGGAGGTATCTAGACAAAAGGTCTTATCTATTGTTTGTTTTTGCTTTGTTTTGTTTTTGAGATACAAGATATAAATTATAAACATAACCCAATTAATCAATGTAGTCTTCATTGCTTGATCTGTTTTGTTTTTATTTTTACATTCATCAAATTATTGAACTTTATCACAGAGAGGAGTGTAAGAAGCTTGGCTGCTTTAGCCTGCTGCTACTATTTGTACCTCCATGCACCACACCCTAAGAGTGACTCATTGACAGGAACTTTGTTGTTATACCACCACAGGAGCATTCATTGATCTGAGAACTCTGGATAAACAATTAAACTTGTAAGCTGAAATTTCGGGGATTTTTATTGCGTGCTTGTCTGTGTTTGCAGCAGAGTCCATGGAGTTCAGGCTTGATGCAGACAGTCCCATCAACACTCCTGTTCTCCCGTGCACACCTGACTTTTACCTCTCTCACTGCCAGCAGGTACATTGCTTCCCTTAAACAGGTCACCTCAGCAGATCTGCACCAGTGAGGATCTCTGTTATAATTATAAGCAGTCTTTGAGGAAAAAACTATATGGATAACAGCCTATTCTGAACGCAGGATGAAAAGATGTATGAATGAAGCATTTGAAACCTAAGTGAAAACAAAGTGTCATAGTTTCGATGCCTTCATGTCTCTTCTCCCTCACTCAAGTCTTACAGAATGAATTCATCTCCACGTGGCTTTGCTCTGGTGATCAGTAATGTGAACTTTGACCCTTGTGCCGCTCCTGACCTTGACCCAAGGAAGGGAGGTGAGGTGGATGATGAGGTCCTCAGGAAAGTTTTTACAGAGCTGGACTATCTTGTCAGTGTCCACCGAGACCTTACTGCTCAGGTAAGACAAACATACTCACCGCCTGTACGTATATATATACATACATACATACATAGTGGTAACTATCTGAGGCTTGGAGTACTCGCAAAAGGTTAGGGATATTTGGCTTTCAGATTAATTTCAGAATGGACCAAAAATGTACAACAACCTTTACAGGTGAACTTAATTTTAACTTCTCTAATCTTTTGAATGCACATTTCCAACAGTTCAATGCTTCAGTACTAGTTGAATAACATGATTTTTTTGTAATAAGGTAATTAACCAACAAAATCACATGTCAGATCCAAGAGTTGACCTCAAAATGTTCTGGTTCAATGACAATTTGTATTTAAACATTTTGACATAATGAGACCAAGATGGAGCCTAACAATCAATCAAAAGTACCTGGACACTGCAAGACTTCAAACAAGATGTTTTCAGAGGGAAGTTGCCCCTGAGCTTAGTGTCACAGGGTGTCATCAGCAGCTTGCAAAAGAGACACAGAGAGACTAGATGAGTCACAAAAACACATAAAAGTGGACATTCGTTGGCTACATCCCATGATAATGACCTCTTCATTATAAACAGTGCAGGGCACTGAATATAATGAATTTGATCGTAAACCTTTTGACTCCAGATGGTTTTATGAACGTAACTTTTATTTTTCTCAGTTCAGTAACTGTTTAAGCAGGGCTGGTGAACTGATAAAGAATAGTTAAGTTAAAGAAAGATGTATTTGTTTATCCCAGTTATTTTATTATTACTTTGATGGATTCTGACTAGATTCTCTTGATCAGTCTCTAAAAGGGGTAATCAAAAAAAAAGAACCTTAATTTATAGGCAAGACTTATACCTTTTTATTTTATTAGCTGTCTGTTTATTTTATCTTTGTGTAGGGCATGAGGACGTGCATTGAGAATTTCTGCAGGCAGCCAGAACATCGGTCAGTGGACAGCTGTGTGGTGTGTCTGCTGTCCCACGGTGTGGAAGGAGCAATTTATGGCACAGACGGAGGACTCCTGCCGGTGAGTTTGTCACCAACTTCGCTGTGTTGATGTATTTTATGCCATTTGAAATGTATTGTTTAAACATATATGATTTGGACCCCTTTCAGTTGGACTGGGTGTTTGAGGCCTTTGACAATGCACACTGCCCCCTGCTTCAAAACAAACCAAAGATGTTTTTCATTCAGGCCTGCAGAGGAGGTAAGATGTGGTGATGATCATGAAGCAATAAACATTTATTGTGCAAATCTTGGGATGTTATTTTTGTGTGTGTGTGTGTGTTAAATCTATTGGATGTCTGCTAATTATTGTACCTGATTGAGGTGATGGCCCGACTACACACCTAATAATACTCCTGACATATCCACAGATCCATCTGGAGTAAATCTAATTACTTTACACACTAGCTCACTCCATCAAAGCTCACCACAGCTGTGCTGCTGGAAGCCCATTAGATTTGCTTTGCTGCTGCCTCTCAAAGTTACTTAAATGACAACCAACGACATATTCTGGGAACATAGAGTTTTGTGGAGGCCTCATCTATTGTGTAGCTCTTGCAAAATATGAACCGTTATGCTTCCTCTATGGACACCTGTTTTGATTAAAGTAAAACCTGTGTAGTCAGACCCATGTTGATAACTGAAAAACAATGCTCAAAGGCTCACTGGGTAACCATGCCACACAGACTGAGACAAGTCTGACAGAAGAGTTGTGTAATGATAAGATTGACCTTAATTCCTTCAGGCTTTGTATTGCATCAAATATTAAAAGCACTATTTGATGTCTGAGACATTTTTGTCTGCCAGACGAGATGGACTGTGGAGTGGAGCAGATAGATGGACCAGCGAGGACTTTATCGCCAAGCTGCGAAGCAGCGGGACGCTGGGAGGGAAGGACTGGGGGATGCAGACCCCAGGCAGAGAGCAGACATTGGGAGACCCAGGATTAAACTGCCCCAGCGGTCGGACATGATCTGTGGCTTTGCATCACTCAAAGGTCAGAGAATTTGTAAGTTTATCCTATTTGCTATTCTGGGGTTTATTTATTCATTAAATGTGGAACCATATTTCTTAACTGTCATGAAAACATTTTTTAAGGTTATATGAATAGGGCAGAAGAGGTGCACAGTAATGTTCTTGTAGATTTATTTATTTATTTTTGGTAAAAGCTAACGTAATTTCCAAACTTGACATTAAGGCACAAAGATGTTGCCGTTCCAGGTACACAGTTTGACACAAGAAAGGTCACAGTAAAGGCTTTTAAAGTGAACTACCTCCCCAAATTGATCTAGGCTCAGCTGAAACAGTTAGAAGTGCCTCAGTGGAGGTAAACATTGAGCTTTAAAAGTCTCTCTGCTCATGAATATAGATTTTGCTGTTAAATACTAAAAAGAAAGCTTTGTCAACAGATGTGGAATGTTCTTACTAATAAATGTTAAATAGATTAGTCGTATGGCTTAAATTCAGATTTTCTATGAAGATTTGAAAAAAGTTTATTTTGATGACAGATTTTTGTGCAAAAAGGTATAGATATGTAAGAAATCTTTGCTACTCAAAATTTGGAGGTTAATGTGAATGTTATTTGTAGTGTTGATTTTAGCTGATAGCATCCAGCACTATGAGACCAGATCCTCCAGATCCCTGTGTCTCATTTTGCTGTATTAAGCTGTTGTTTGATCTGTTCCTCCTTAAGGCACAGCAGCGATGAGAAACACCAAGAGAGGCTCCTGGTTCATCCAGGAACTGAACACAGCACTCCGCCTTCATGCCAGAGACACACACCTTGCAGATATCCTCGTGCAGGTGATGGACATCTCTTTTCTTTTATATACTAGAGTGATTTAAAAGACTGATTTTCCTGTCTTATTTCTCTGCTTTCAGGTCAACGGACGTATAAAGGACAGGGAGGGTTATGCCCCAGGCACTGCCCACCACCGCTGTAAAGAGATGTCGGAGTTCACCAGCTCACTCTGCAAAGACCTCTATCTTTTCCCCAAGTACCAGCCCCAGTATTGACATGTAAAAGTGCACTTTAGATTGACACACAGATCATTCCTTGCGTTGAAGCCTCTCAGTAAGGGCAACCAAATTGCTAATTTACTGCCACACACACAAAAATTCCTTTATCACACCTTACATTCAAATAGATGTTTTATTCCCCCCATTCAAACCATAGACATGCACAGGAGCACACAAGTCTTGGAAAGGAAAGAGTTGCATTTGTTAATATGTCCATGGAAATGAGTAACAGTATAAAACATACTCATGTGTCTGTGTGTCTGTGTTTATGCCAGTTAGAGGGTTTATATGTTAATCCTTTTCAGTCAAACTGCACAGCTACTCTGGAGTCTCATGATTCCCTATTTTTGAAATGTATTTTTTACACAGATCTATTTTTGTGGCTTAGTTTTGTATGAAATTGTTTTTATAGGGATTTTTTTTAGCCCAAGCTTTTATTTGTACATGTTTGCTATAAATCGTCCATTCCTTGTTTTCTGTGAAGTCGCAGGCAGGTGGCAGCACAGCAGAGACAAATGCATGGCATCATCTCCTGATCATCACTTTTGTTCACGTTCTGCAGCTCATAATAGTCCATGTTGCCATGATTACAGACAGCTAGAGAAATATTTACATTAATTCATGTAATCAAGGTTGAAACAGTAGTGGTTTTCTAAAGAAATTAAAGAGAATATGTTATTTACTTCAGTTTGCCTTAAGAAGAGGAAAAACAATTATGAGGCTGCTCAAAGAACAAGTTTTGAAATCTGTCTATTTTTTTTTTTTTTTTTTTTGCTGGTGGTTGTTTAATCGGGTGAAGGCAGAATTTTAAATGTAAATTTCATGGCCACACCCACCGATGAACAAGTTTCCCCGTCCATGTCAGGGTGGTGGGCTGGAATGTGGTGCTACATGTGGGGTCATTCACGTGTATTATAAACGCTGACCTTTTTTCTTGTGTTTCTCCTTGTGTGGGAGGTCTGTATTTAATTTTAATGTTTTCCACTGTACGTGTTACAACACGGATAAAAGATGTCTTCCATAAACAAAATGCAGTTTCTTAAGGCAGCCTGTGCCGTGTGAGGATGATCTGTTAGATAAACTTATGACCATGGTGCTGCTTTCATAGTGTATTGTTTTGGCACCTGTACAAAAGAAATATATTTCTGAAGACTTGCATTCATAGCCCCCCCCCTGAAAATCCCTCAGTGAGCAGAATGTGTTCAGTTACAACAGTGTTGTATTGAGAACAATACGTGGTCAAAGCAGTAGTGGTTGTTAACCGTTTGTTGGCAAAGATGCTGTGTCTGTGGACTCGGTCTGAAGCACACTCACTCCTTTAGTGATTTGTTTTCATGATTAAGAGAAAATTATTGGAATGGTGTAGATGGTGTACCTGCAGGATGAAAAAACTGCTGAGCTAAAGAGATTTTATTTCTGTCATCACCACTGCCAAATGTGTTCAATAAATAAGCCATGGCTTTTAAATGAGATGAATTTAAAGTTTTCTTTTCTTTTCTGATTCGTGAAGCTCCATGTGTACGTTTTCCTGCGAAGATGTGTTTAAATGGGCCTTAAATGGGAGTCCTGCTCAGCTCTTCCTGTGCATGCTCCCCTGTATTTGATCCTCCTTGTTGCTGTGTTTGTGTGTTGTTGTCGGCGTACAGCCTGTCCTCTCTGTTCTCAGGTATAGTATAACTGGCTCCCCACTATTTCGCTGTGCTCAGGTCTCTCCGCGCTGCAGCTGGGATGTATGTATCTCACACTGCCTGCCGAAACCCACTGATAATGTTCTTAGTGTATCAGATAGAGGCCTAGCCAGCTGTCCACAGTCATTCTCCCTTGACATACACACATATACACACACCGGCGGTCAAGAGTAACACATTTCTCTCTGGCCTCAGATGTAGCTGTGAGATTAGGATGTTATGTGCTGGTATGTGGACCATAAAGAACGCTTTGGGGGGGTATCCATGTTTGTGGTTATTATAATGGGGCTGCTTGCTTTATCAAGCTGAGAGGAGAGGAACCCACCGATAAACTAGAGACACTTAGATTAAGTTGTCAGAAGGGGATTGGGAGAAGAGGACACCAGAAACCTGTGAGCCTCTCAGTCTTTACAGTGCCAATTCACTCAAGTCTCTTCCTGCTTTAGCTCCTCTGGATATCTGAACCTGCTGTAGAGTTTAAGCAATATGGAGATCACTTTCTTTTCTGTGGGAGGCCACATTTATGGATGAGAGAAACTGCCACAGCATGTGAGCGCTGGGGGGGGGGATTGCCTTGCTGCATTGGCTGATAAGGTGTGAGCTGTCACAGGGGTGTCGTGTGCACCTTCCCGCTCACGTTGCAGGGGCAGCCCTATGAGGGGTGCCCTTCCAACTCCCACCCCCACCACTGCTGTCCAAACAACATGCCATGCAAACACACACACACACACACAAATGCACACTTCTAATGGCTGGCTGGCAGGGAGGGTGCTGCGAGAGCCGCAAGTTCTGTTTGTGTGTGTGTGCGTTATTAGGTGTCTGCAGTTCTAATAAAGGAAAGCGCTGTGTCCTTTGCCTCATCAGAAGGCTTTGCTCTGCTTTGTCTGCCTGTCTGATTTTTGTCTGTGTCCGTCAGTCCTGCAGTGGAGGTGGATGGCTCGCAGTCTCTGGACCATCTGGAGAAGAGCACGTTTAGGAAAGATCTCCTCTGCTCCTCTTTTCAAACACTGTTTGAGATTAAGTCCCTAGGAGACTGAGAAACATTAGAAGATGTTTGTGTGTTTATTTGACCTGGTGTAAAGAGTATACCAGTGTATATATAAGACAGAGCGTGTGTGTATGTGCTTGTGTATGGTGTAGCCAACGCCATTGGAAATGCTGGGGTGTCCAGCAAGGTTATTTTTGGATCAGTGACATTGTGTCAATGGCTGCAGATGCATCGCAAAGGAAGGCTCTGAGATACCAACAGACCCTGGTAGGTGTTTTCAAATATACCTTTACCTGCCTGTCTGTTTGCGATCCTACGTGTCTCTTACAACGTGTTTGCTTTCACGTCCCGCTGAGCTACTACACCTGCTGCCGCTTCTTCATCTCTCCCGCTGACCTCGTCACTATACCTTCTCCAGCCATTCTTCACCGCTCTTATTCTCTTGCTCTTGCTTTTATTTATGTTCCTCGACAGTTAGCTCCTGCATAGTTTGCTTGTGTCTGCCGCCTCCTTTCTTCTTAGTTTTCATGTTTCTCTGTTACATCACACCAGCTCTCTTTATGCCCTCTTGTCAAATCAATACGCTTCATCTCAATTCCTCCTTCTTCTCCTCTTCTTGTGCAACATTTTGCAACTTAAAGTCAAATTCAGGCCTCAGTTACTCTTTGAGTCGCCACAGTTTTACATCACCGACATGACAAAATACTTAGTGCAGGCATTACATGGAAAGTTTTCCACTGTAATAAACAGGAATTTATTTATTTGGATTTCCAACACCAGGCTGACATTTGACTGTTCTGGCCAGATGATGTTTGTGTGTACATTTCTTCTTTGCGGTACCTATTCGCCTACTCAAGCTGCAGCTGCCTTGTAAAGTCATTTCTTTTTTTTTCATGTGTTGGTGGTTATAAATACCTATATACAGGAAACCTGAGCAGACAGGTTGGATGTACATGCTGAGATGAAGTCATGTCACGATGTCATCTGTTAAAATGCTCAACCAGAGTGATTTTCTCAGAAGCATCTTAGGATGTTTATTGCATTTCCACCCACTATGACCTGATCATGTGTGCTTTTACCTTTATAAAGTTTAAAGTTGATGATTTTGTTGCATCAAATCGTTATATATTTTTCTAAATATTGGTACACATAAAGGCAAAGACAGCGACTTACAATAAAAGATCAAAGTTTCATATCTCAAACAGTTTTATTTAATTTTGCTTCAGAGGCTGAGAAAGCTTTAGGGAATAACTTGAACAAGTTTTAATGAGGCATTAGAAATGAATGAGTAAATCAGTGTGTATTTTTAAGAATTTTAATCCAAAGACTTTTTTGGTGCATGCATAAGCAACTCACCACTGCCACCCCCTCCAAAAAAAAAAACAAATTTACTTTTTGCAGAGTTGACTGTGAATTATAAAATGGGATAATAAGCAATCAAGCTGGAGCAGCTTTGCGTAGCGTATACATCAAAGTGAGGAACTGCATTGACAAGCGTGTCAGTACGTTCTCCTGTTTTTTGCCCCTCTCCTTCAGAGACAGTTGCCCAAAGAAATTCCCAAATCCCTGACCCCCCGTGTCAGATATACTGTAAATAGGAAATCTCATTTAATCACCCTGTTTACAAGCTTAATGTCTCTGCAAAGTGTCTCAGGTGTGAAAACTGGTGGGGTGGGACAGGAAATAAGAGACTTGGAGGATTTGAGGAGTTTATGTGTTGAGCTGTTAATAGATTATCCTAATGAAATTTATTTATTGATCAGGAGCGAGAGTATTTTTAGGTGTGCTCAATAGATTCAAACCGGTGCTGCAGGAATGGTAGACATCTGTTTTTATTGCTTCCAGTATGGGATGAAAACCTGGTTGAAATTCATTCTTAGCAACAGTTAAAGTGCTGCAGATGTTTGGTTTCTAAAAAAAGGTTTAAATAGCAATCAAATGTAAAGAAATAAAAATAAGTAGAACAAATTAAGGTGAGAAAAATAGTTTTTTTTTTCTTTTTTAAATGGTGTGCTGGAAAGAGCCATAATTGATTTGTATAACGGAAATTTCCCAAGCCAAGTTTAAATGATTTTTATAAGTGGATCTTCTATATATGCTGAATCTTTAATTTCCACAATTTGAATTTCTGAATTCTAAAGCAGATCTTCTGTGCACAGACTGCATAGGTTACAGTTGAAGTTCATTATAATCAATTCATTGAGGGTCACCAGTTGAATTGTCTACCAGCTGCTCTCTGGACCCAAACCAACGAGCATCGCTCTGCAACCTGTCCCACATATCATTCAGTCATATGGTTCATGATTTAATGTCTCATGACCTGCAAATCATCAAGCGCTCGTGTGCTGAGCTTGTACAGGTCCATTAATTACCTCCAAGTGACACAACTGTTGTCGACCCTTGACCTTAACAAAGAGGAAGCTCCCTCTGTGGACTCGTGTGACGCTGACAGACACACTCCAGCAGGGTGGCTGGAACAGAGACCTGCTTGTGCGTCTGCAATCCAAACACACACACACACACACATGGTATGTTTGTATCTGCTTTGATACAGCTGGTTGCGTATTACAGTTTATATGGGGGATGTGGTTAAAAACGAGGATGAGTGGGGAGACGAACAGGGAAATAGATCTCCTAAGTCTCAAATGTTAGAGGCTACTAAAAGGGATAACGTTCACCTGCCAAATGTCTCGAGCTGGAATGACAGGGATGTAGACGATTAAGCCATTAAATTTCCTACTATATCGCTGTCATTGGATGTGGTTTTTCAATTATAGATGTAGTCGTACTGTAATCATGAACCCAACAGCCGTTACATCAGGAGCATCACGATGAAACGCCGTGTCGTGAAATGGTGTCAATAACTTGTCATTGTTTTACGTAAAGGGTAATGCGCTCCATCTGTCTGTGCAACAAGCCTCCTGGGAGAGATGGGCCAAAAACGAGACAAACAGCGTGAGAGAGAGGGAGGAGCGTGGCGAAGTGTGTCAGTGAACATTGGGTCACGCTGATGCTAAAATTATCAACGAGTAAGGTTTCACCTCGAGGTTGGGGGGGTTGGATGGACGAAGACGAGGGGTGTTGAGAGGGAAAGTTTAAGGGGGAAGAGAGAGGCAGAAAATGAACGCCTGCCAGGAGGGTTCAGACCCAGGTGAGACGGCTTGGAAAAAGAGATGAAGCAACTATCTGTGGTATTGGAAAAATCAGGTTTCAAATGTACGGAACCTTTATACGAGAGTGTGGGCAGAAAAACAAATGAAACACTTATCCCGTGAGCTCAGATTACCATTGATTGATGTAGCAGGGCCTAAATGACAGGAAAATACATTCATTGTGTCCGTCATGGCCAATCCTATGTAACTAATGTGGAATTCTGGTACTGTGATAACAAGTACTGTCCAAAAATAACAATACAGACTAATATATCAAATTATGGGGAAAAAAAAAACATTTTTATTTTTGAAATTTGTGGCTGTTCCTATAAGATTTAGTTTGAAAATGTAAGATTTAACAAAACTAGTCGTTATAATCAATACAATGAGAAGCAAGTGACACTATAAACATTAAAACTATAAATATTAGGAGCAGGCCTGTGGAAGTTGGGCCTGTTTAAGCCAGACTCGGGACCTTTTGTGCATGTCACTCCATCCTTTGGCCTAATTCCCTCTCTTATGAGATTTAAAATGCAGAATGAATAACATTTGATATTCAAATAAACACACTATACTGCAAAAAAACCCTAGCTAAAATACAAGAAATATGCATTAAATTCTGGTCCAAAATGACTCAGTGGTAGTGAAATAATCTGTCTATTCAGCATTATATTTTTATTTGTCAAGAAATCTGGTTCTCCAGTTTAGATCTGATAGGCAGTAAAGGGTTTAAACAAGTGGAAAAGAGCTGAATTTTACATCACACGATGCTGAAAATGAGCCAATAAATCATAATTCTAGGTTGGCTAATTAAAACATAAAAACCCATTCATTATACATTTAAAAGTGCACCATGGGCCCAATAAGTAAATTATATTTACAACAAGATAAAGAATCCCATATTTCAGATTTCCAATCTTGGCAAGAAGAGAACAATTTGTAGTGTGGTCGGCTGAAAAACGGTCACACAAGGAGGGATTCTGAAGCTTTTCTGAGTTAGTTTGAGAAAATAAAAGTGCTTCCATCCATTCACCCATTTCATTTCATTTTGAACCTGTTCATTCACAAAAAATGATCTTGATCTTTTCCCTGCTTGCATCAAGTGTAAGGGACCAAAACACTTCTCACAAATACTGACGCTTCTTAATTCAGGCCAAGTTGTAGTCTCTGGAGATAAAGTGTCAAATAACAACACATCCAAAGTTAGATCAGAAAGTCAGCGTCTCTCAATTTCCAGATGACCGACAATCTATAAACCACTGGGTATACAGCCCAGATATTAGCCCGAATAATCTAGAGTTGATGTGCTATGTTGGCTGGAGTAAAATGCTATCCTACAGACTGTTTTACCATGTAGTAGTGCTGGGCGATATGGAAAAAATCATATATCACGATATGGACTATTTTATATCACGATAACGATATATATCACGATATACCATAATAAAGTATGTTTTCAGTTATTCTCTGAAAAGTTTGACAAAAATTTCATTGCTTACTTTTCAACTTTATTTTGAAAGGACATTTAGCTGAACTGTCACAAACATACATTTTAGTGCAGCAAAAACAGGTAGGTACAGAGGTACAGTAGCTTTCACATTTTTTTTAAAGTGCACAACAGTTTCTGAGAGGAAAAACACATTTTTGCACTGAAGTTCAGCTATAAAAAAATAAACACAAATTATTTTTCAACTTTCTGAAATCTGCAACCTTGTAGTGCAAAGTTTGCAAAACAATATAAAGTGTCTAAAGTAAACATCAGGGTTGAAGAGAACTCTGTTTAAGGCATTAACCATGAATAAAAGTGCAAACATAAAAGGCTACTTTGTAGAAGTAGATATGATTCTATCAAATTTATCATTGCAGGTTATTTAATTACATATTTGCTGTAATAATTGATAAAATTAGGTTATAAACGATAGAAACGATATAAACGATATAAGAGAAATGGCCCGATATACACTTTTATATTGTCCCCAAGATATATATCGTCATATTGCCCAGCACTACCATGTAGTAATCTGACATGTACAGGACAGTGTCATGTTGTATATGTCTTTTGTAATTGTAGCTCAAATGATAGAATAAAAGCATTTTTAAAAAGTATATGTTTGCAAAAACAATCAGCAAACACCAAAAGTGTGTTGTTTGCTGCACCAGAATCCAGTCAGGCCTGAGCAAAAGCTCGTCATCAAGCACAGAGTAATGCCCTCTGCCTCGTCCCACTAAGTGTTAATATGATTGTGATCCCCTCTCAGTCAGCAGGTATCATTTTCATACCTGAAGCCTGTGTACTGCCTGCCTGGTACCGTTTGGGATCCTGCTGCAGGATCGGTCGTCTGCCCCTCTGAATTAAGAGCTGCTGACAATTCACTGTCAAACTGCAAGTGCTTGCATTAACCTCTGTTGAGTTCTCGCGTGCGTGTTTGAGTGTGTGTTTGTGTGTGTGTGCGCGCACAGCTCTGACCATAATTGCCGGTCGCTGGAGTCTATACAGTATGGAAGCAGGTAGAGCCCGTGTCCGGCAAAGACAGGAGAGGACAGATGTAAGGCGCAGATATCCAGAGGGGGTGTTACTGTACGTGGCGGTCAGGCAGCAGAGTGAGCAGCGACCTGCAGGAGGAACGGCTGAGAAGATGAGAGAGCGCATCAACACCTTTGAGACGGTTCTGAATGTAGACCAGTTTCTGGTAAGGCTCACAAGGTGCTAGGCTGAAAAGTCTTCTTCTTCTCATCCTTGGAGATGTTTTGACAAGAAGTGATGATTTTAATGAAAGAAACTTTCAAATCCACATTGTGGTATACTCTGTTTATATCTTGGTATGAAGTTAACTGTAAACTTCTCTGTAAGACTTGGTTTGGTTTGGTTTGGTTTGGTTTAGCTTGTCTTGCCTGCATCCACTTGCGTTAATTAGAACATAACAGCTTGAATCATGTTTGGATGAGGCATGGAGATGTTGTGATACCGGTTAATTAGCGTATTCATGTGGAGACACTCTTGTGGAATGTGTGTGTGGGTGAACGCGTGTGTGTACGCGCGTGTGTACGCGTGGGTAGCTAATCTGATCTGTCCATCAGCGAGCGGGTCAGATTTTATCATTAACCTTGTGCAACAATACAGGGTTATATTGTTGTAAGGCCTCACTACACACACGTTATGCATTTAGTGCAAATACAAACCACATGAGCACCACATCCCCTGAACAACACACGCAGACATTTATGAATATGCATCTGTCTCTTATGAGGGATTCAGGAATGTGGGTTTTTTTTCTTCTTTTTAATTAACATTCAATGTCATACTGCCCTTAAACCTTTGCATTGACAAGCAGCGCTCGCTGTAGCCAAAGCTCTCCCTCTCTTTCACTCTGCAAACCTGCCTCTGTGTTTGTTTATTTTCCAGCTTGAGTTTTCTTGTTTTACAGTAGGAATCGCCTTGTTAAATATGGGTCAGGTCCAGGAATCTGTTCACAGCTCTGGCCTGCTCACCAGCATAATCTAACCACAGGTTTTGCTTCATAGCAAAGCCAGGGTCGATTGCTTTTACTTTTTTTTCTTCTTTCCTCATCCTGTGAGACCTGCTATAAGCGCAAGTGAAGAAGCTCGAAGTCCATGCAAGAGTTCCTGTTACAATTAGTAAGAGGTGCAAATGTCTCTGATGTGCAGTAACGGCTGACTACTTTCACATATCCATAGAGAGATTAGAGGAAAAAGTACAGGGAAGTAATAAGAGCTACAAGGAGAGGAAGGGGGATTCAGGCTAGAAGTAAGTGTTATTAGAGGAGGAATAGGAGGGAGGAGAGTGGGTTTTATATCCTTATGTTATTGACCAACTGTGGGAAGGTTGTTCCACATGCACAAACCCAATCGGCAACAGCAGCAGTGTTCAAAAGCGTGAGAACATTTAGGAAATGCTCGTCACTAGTGTGAGTTTATGGCCTTGTGTGTAACTGATGTACAATGTTAAATGGTGACACAATGTAAACACAAGTTCTTTGAGATAAAAACTGCAAAACCACCTGAAACATGAATAAATCACAGCATCCAGTGGTCTTCTCACGCTGTCAGTCTCACTACTGCAGTTTCAGTTCTCCTATTCTTTTTCTGTATTTTTATCAATCAGTGGCCTTTTAGCAATAAGCAGTTACAGCCTAAGCTTTCACATAATATCGATTTTCACCTGAAGCTCTCATTTCAACTGAGTCTGAAATGTCTAAGCATACAAACATTTCATAATAGCTGAAATAGCCAAAATTAAATATAGTGTTTTTTTTTATTATTATTGTTATTTAAATAGACAGTATAAAGGGAAAAAATTATATTTGAATGTATGAAAACTGGTCTTTTGTAGATTTTTGTGCTCTGCAGCTTGTTTTATTTTCTTGACTTTTGCAAGTTGCAAAGTAGTAAATGAATATGTGTACATGTTTGAATCAATGAAAACAAAACACAGAGAATATAGTTCAAATGCAAGAAAAGATTTCAAGTCTGTTTTATGGGTTTTTGGGAGAATTAGACGCTACATATGTGGGAAAAGCAATAAAGTTGTACGGTGCCAGCAGTGAAATCCACTTCCTGAGCTGATGAGGATCTTGGTTTGTGTTTGTATGTTCTGTGAGCCAGATTTGAAAAAGGAAGGAAAAGAAACGTGAAGAAATAGAAGTGATTTCATCAGACCTCCGATGACTCTGCTTCAAGCTTCGTTAGCAACTGCCACCACAAAGCTGTGGGTGGTCAGGCTGCATTGTGGGTAATATAGGCACCAGGTCCTGACAAAGCGTAGTACCTTTTTAGGACAAAATGCTAAAATGGAGAAGTAATCTACAGCAGTGCAATAGAGCGTTTGCAAATTTTAGCTCAGTGGGTCCCTCTACAGGCATGGAGGTTAGGTTGCTTTTACAACACTGTCCAACAATTACTCGTTATGTGTCTAGTTCAACGCTCTCGTTTTCCTTTCTGTTATTACCTTCTTGTGTGCCTCAGTCACTTCTGTAGCTCTGAGAACTGAATCCATCATTACGGTGCCACATAGTGCTGTAATGTGATATGCAGTTGTTGGAAGAATCGACTGGAGCAGAAACCTAAAGTTACTTTGGGTGGTTTATGACGTTATCAGGGGTAGGAGACCACAAGACTTAGACAACACGTCCTCACAGTAATCAAGTATTACTTTAAACGGAAACTGATATTTTTAACTGAAAAAACTCCTCTGTGCGGCTTTAATGTAACACGTTCATATTGCTGTTTTGTAATCGGGTTTTTTTCTCAGCAGAGTTTATGCAAACTAGTGGGATCATCTGTGTTAAACTCCAGATAAGACCCTCTATCCCAGGGGTGATAGACTAATTTTCACTGAGGGCCACATCGTGGTTGCCGTCGAAGGGCCAGATTGACAGCATGAATGTAACAAAATGCAATGTGAATGTAAATAAATTAAACTGCACCTTATTATATTGTTAAATAACTGTTTCTGTATTTATTATGTATTAAAGTTTCAGATATTTAACTCATTATTATATTAAACTCAGTGTTTGTGGTTGTAAACCTACTCTCGCAAAGGTGATATTAACGGAGGCTGTTGCTATGCTAACGGATTCTGTAAACATCACTCAGAGTATCGCATTACCTTGGTTTCAGAAGTGGAAGCGATTCTTTGTTGTTGTTGTTTTTTGGAGGCTAAATTTAGCATACTTAGCTCCGTGTTTGTTGTCAAAATGCCGACATAGATTCTACTCTTTCATGACCGATGCCGCCTCATAATACAAAAGACATACTGTTTTTTCACCTTGAGGTACAAACTTGTATTTGTTTTCCCGTCGTTCATGAAACTGCCTTCCTTGTGCATTTCTCTTTTCTTGGGAATATTGGGATTAGTTTGTAGAGGTTTTTCTTAAGTCCATCAGTTCTCAAAATCGTCTTGATGTCTTGCTCATGGTGAGATACTGTTATTGTTGTGGGTGACGACGAAATGCATTGTGGGAGATGTAGTTTATTGTCAATATTCGCTTTAGAGCGGTGTAAGCTTATTTTAAGTCTTAAAATATTGGTTTAAAATTTAAGCCAATAATGCACAAGCTCTTGAGGGCCATATAAAATGACGTGGCGGGCCACATTTGGCCCTTTGGGCCTTGTGTTTGACACATGTGCTCTATCCTGTTGAGGGCTGTTGAGGGCCACGAGGGGCCTGTGGGAATTAAATCCCCGCTTACACTGAGCAAAACATGGTGAACACCTTGGTCATTTCACTAGTGCATCACAACTATTGCTCTTTTTCATGAAGACAGTTGCTGAGTCAGTTCTGCCATGTCATCTTTATAAAAACTTCAAAGATTTCCATAGGACCAAAAGCATTCATGACAGATCATATCATTGTGTTTTCTGGGTTTGGCACCCGTCTTTTAAACGTGTGACTGACACCTACTTGACCGCTGATGTTTATTAAAATGACAAAAGATCTTTTTTTTTCCCCAGTATCTCCTCCTATTTCCATTCAATAGTTCCAACTCTGGAACAGGGAGTTTTCTAGATCCTGCTTTTTGGCACTGGCACCAGCTTCTTGTAAAAAAAAGTAAAAAAAAAAAATAGGTTCTGTGTAAAGAACAGGCATTGCGGCATTGCGTTGGTGGATAAGATGCACAAGGGCTGGAAACAATGCTCATGCAGTTTAGAAACATCAGTTCATTGTACCATGCACGACTGTGGGAGGACAAGTAGAACATAAAAACTCCAATCAAAGAGGCCCATGTTCTTAAACAGGGCTGTGAGATGCCACCAATTCAATTCAATTCTATTCAATTTTATTTGTATACAACTGTTACAATGTCAATTGTCTCTAGGCGCTTTACAGAGACCCAGAGCACGACCCCCAAGCAGATATCATTAACTAAAATATAATATTGAATCCTAAACAAGAATAATGGCAGGTAAGCCACCAAGTGTTATGTATGTAAAAAAAAAAAAAAAAAAGTACAAGAGTGTGTCATCCGTTTAAAACAAACACACAGATGATGCTGTTGCTTAAGAGAAAACAGCATGAAGAAGTAACTACGATGCTAATATCTGACTATCCACTATGGAAGAGGGGACGGGAGGTAAAGAGTTTCAGCACTATTTCTTTCCCACAGCCTGGGAACAGTCCTCAGGTTTCTGTTGTCACTGCCCCTGGTTTTGATGGTGCCTGGTGCCAGCGGCTGTTTGATGATGTTGATGGATTAGTGCTCTGGTGTTAATGTGGAGTGCAGCGGTTGCCTGCAGAGCAGGACAGGAGATGGAGCAGAGACAAAGCTTTAGCCACTTCATGCCAAAGAGATCTGATGAAGAACAGGTAAAAGACATGAGGAACAAAGGCTCCATCTGGTCAAAGGGGGATTTTAGTTATTCTTTGAGGGACTTAATGTTATCTCACTTTAACTTTGTTCTCTAATCTTTGGATGTTATTCTAGTTTATCTGCTTTATTTTTCATAGATATTTCTTTTCTCCGTAAATGGCTTTACTCGTTTGTGTTCATTCACAGTAATATTTGGAAAATAAATTATTACGTGTATTTTTCTCCTTTTCTTTGCAGTTTAGATTAAAGATCAAGGATTACATAGGGTAATCTTATCAAGGATCACATAGGGTAATCTTCCTTTACATAATGCCTTTAAAAAAGCTGTACGTGACAACTAGTTTGAACACAGTAAATACTTTTTTCATATTTTTTTTTTCTTGAATGACAGCAAACAGCAGATTCCTTCCTCAGTGTAGAGGATTAAAATCAGACAATAGTAAGATTATTGATCCATGTTGTGAGCTCAGGCCATCTTTAATCGAAGAGTCAAATTTCCATCAGCCCAAAAGAAAGCTGCCTTATTTTTTTTCTAATGTTGATAAAAAGAGCTTTCTTATTTATTTATTTTTATTTCAATTTTTGATTTATTTTTGATTCACCTTATGCTTTCTTATATGATCTTTGCACCATTGCAAGCCCTAAGGCTTTTAATGACTTAGTCACAGCTCAGATGTAAATCACATGTTTGGAAGTTTATGTAGAACTGACTCGAACGGAAAGTTTTCATAAGAAAAGACCACAATTTCGATTGATTTGACTGTAAGCTGCACACTTTATCCTATCCTGCACAAAAAAATAACTATGGAAATAATTTGACTGACTTGCAAGAAATAATGCAAGGACGTTATCTGAAATTTGAGGAACTCAAAATGATATTTTTTTATTTAAAAAAAGCAAATTCGTCCCTGTGATCTGCATTGCTTCAACTTACAGCCTAATTATTCTGGCAGTAAAATACAAAAAAAAAATTATTCAAGAATAATACAAAGTCAATAGGATTTGCTTAGAGGTTTGCATTTCTCTGCTCAACTCATTGCTGTGTTTTTAGTTGGAGTCTTTTCAGTGAGCACAAGTGGGCAAGTCTCAGAAAGCTGTTGGCAGAGCTGCTTTATTGTGAATAACAATTTGGGGTTTGTGGTGTAAAATAACCTGCTAGATGACTTGGATGCATCAAAGGTTTTCAAAAGCTTCCAGCAGTAACTGCACGGCCACCTGTTATGTGGAGCATTCATGTATTAATTATACACTTCTATAATAATCACTTTGTCATGCGGTTCTGTTAAGTCATGCAATTCAGTGCAGTGGACTGAAGAGAGTCTCTCTAAAAAAAACAAGTTGCACTGACTCCTCCTGCGAATATTTCAGCGTTTTCACAGGGGATGAGGTTGCAGATTGTTGCTGCACCTTTATTTCATGACTTTAGAGGTTAATTATGTGCTGGTAGCTGAGCTTCCATCCTGCTGCGCCTCATGGTTGGAGGCATCAGCTCACCTTTCCTGTGTGAACATGAGACAGAAATGCATGGTAGTCAGCTCTCGTTATGATTTAGGTCGTGTGGTGGATGCATGTAGGTTTCGGTTGCACTTGGTCGCTGCACCAGGATCTGCAGGGTTTTACGGCTTCTATGGTTTTAACGACAGCGGTGCAAACTGATGACGAGCTGTCATGTTTTCTCACAGAGAGCGTACGTGCGTTTGGCAGCGTGAGTGCGTGTTTCTGTGGTTGTAGCTGTAAAGTGCACACATAGTGGGAAGGGGAAGATGTGGAATGTCCTCTCCTCCAGGATCTCCTCCTGGGGCTCCTCGCCAGCCTCCTCCTCCACTCAGGGAGGGGTTTTTTTCCGTTCTCTATGCCCGTTTTGTCTATTTATGTCTGTCAGGGTATTCAGGTTGGTGTGTATCTCTTACACACACGCCACACATTCCCATCTCTTTCTTGTTATCTCAAGACTCTCTGTACTGGATCTAGTTTTATCCTTCCTCCAAGTCTCGGTTGTCAAAGTAATTTTTCCTCCTCTTCCCTCTCTGTCATCCCTCCTCTCCCTCTTCTTGAGTGTGGCATCTGTTTTTGCTTCACTAAAATCCAAGAAAAATGTGATTTCTTAACTGTGCTTATCATCTGTGAATGATTTCTCTCCGTTTCTCCTGGGCTACAGCTGTACGGTGAGTACAGGGAGCAGCTAGGAAACTTTGCCCGACGGGAGGCCGCCCGTCTGCTCACAGAGAGACAATGGAGAAGACAAGCAGAGGACAACACCACAGCCTCGGGCCGCCGAGGCCTCAGCCGACGGCATCATCATCACCCTGTGGCCTTGGAGTCACATCTAAGTCATTGTTCCTCTACCATGAAACCTCGTCCCTACTCCAAATGCCAAGGTAAACAAAAGAGAGATAGTCATTCAAGTTTGCTCCCTCATTTAGAGGCATTCAGGCGCTACACATAAAATCTTCTTAATGAAAATGGTGATGTGTGCTACTTTCTGAACAACATGCATTTTTCTTTTTTCTTTTTTTTTTTCCTTGCAAAATATTGTTTTATTACACAGCTCTGAAGAAACGGATCATTTATCTGACAGCTTCAGTTTCTGGATACTTTGCACATTATGACATCAATATGATACAGTGCATAATGCGTTAATCCACCAGGACTTTTTGAGATCATGAGATATTCCAAGCATATAAAGACATAACAGGTAATTTTGCTTTTTTCAATTTTTCAATGCATTTTAAACGTATGTTCATTTTGCAAATTGTAATTTCAACATATCTCTCGCAAAAAAAATGCCATTTTTGTGAAAAATTTTTGTGAAAAAAAATTTTTTATTTTTTGACAGCAACACATCTTACAAAAGTTGGGACACAACGAAAGGGTGGAAAACTAAATGGTACTAAAAATAAACACCTGGAGAAACACCTTGCAGCTATTTAGGCTCATTTATAACAGGTCAGTGACATATTAGGTACAAAGAGAGCATCTTAGAGAGGCAGCGCAAGATATTCAGAGGTTCACCAATCTGCAAAAAAACTGTATCATGAAGCTCTATCATGAAAAGATTGATCGTTTGAAAGCCGTACATAAGTGTGATCTAGAAATGCTCCTGTTTTTACGAGGCCAAGGCTCATTTAATATGGACTAAAGCAAAGAAGAAAACTGTCCTGCAGTCCTATAGATTAAACAAAACATGGACTTTATTTTGAAAACTAAGGATGCTGCACCTTCTTGCTAAAAAGAAGAGGGACCATCCAGCTTGTTATCAGCGCTCAGCTCAAAAGGCTGCTTGTGTGATGGTATAAAGGGACGTTGATGGCTTTGGAAATGAACAGCCTGCACATCTGGAACAAAAACCTAAATGCTGAAAAGGCACCATCAGGTTTTAGCGCAACATATGCTCCCATCCAGATAACATCTTTTCAGGGAAGATTTTGCATCTTTCAGTAAGACAATGCTAACCATCATACTGCATCCATCACAAAAGCAGCTTTGTAGCTGACGAGTCCAGGTCCAGGCAGGTGAACAGGCCTGCCCGCAGTCAAGACTGATCAGCAGCTGAAAACATTTGACACAGAATGAGATGACAAATAAGGTCCCGTAAACCAGGGCAGTTAAGCAGCACTAACCCTAAATCAAGCATGGATGGGACAACGTTCCTCTCCCAAAACTCCAGCAAATGGTCTCCTCAGTTACCAGACGTTATTAGAGAAGAGGGGATGCTATACAGCAGTAAACATCGTGCCGCTGCCATCAAATTAAAATTTATGTTTGTTTGTTTTTTTAAATTAGTACATTTTCATATATTTCCAGCATTTTTATGGTAAATAATTCTATTTTTTGGGGGAATTGAAAATTATATTATAATAATAATTAAAAAAAAAAAGCTTGAAATTTGTGAATAAAATCTTCAACAGTTGGCTTACATGAATCATCAAATGCACTTACACAAAAAATTGAGAAGTGTTTTATTTTCCCTTTGTAGGATACAGAAACAACATCCAAACAGACGAAGAACAAATTTAAAATAAAATATTGTGTTTAGAGACCAATAATACTTTTTATGCTTTTAATACTTTTCAGTAAATTTAAAGTGAAGTTAATATAAAGTTGATGATACTTTTAGGTGTAAAATCATGCCTTAATTATATTCACAATGGGAAATTAGTATAGATATAGATAGATATATGTTTATTGTCCCCGTGGGGAAATTTGTTTGCAGCAAAAGGTACACATGGCAATTAACCTAGTATGTAATTTAAAAGCTGTCACTTTTCACTTCAGTTTGGATTTTCTTCTGAGACTCTGCTGCAGCCATGATCACAGTAAATGAATCCCTCTTGAAGACTGTTCCAACGACCAACTGTTAGAAATTAAATCAGGTGATAAATGGATTTTGAACTGAATCATTATGTTTCTTTGACCTAGATTGTTTGGCCCGTGTCCGACGGTACATAGTGACAAAGATGGGGGAGGACTGGATTTTTTTGGTTCTTCTGGGGCTGACGATGGCTCTGGTCAGCTGGAGCATGGACTACGCCAGCGCCAAAAGCCTCCAAGGTACCACAGGCCAAAGCCACAGAGATGCCTGTGGTCAAATCTGCAGTTTGATAACACAGGATTTTACTTTGTGCTGCAGCAAATGGCTAATACTTCTCTGTGTTGCTGCACCCTGTTTTCTTCTGTTTCTGCTTTTCGTTCTGTATTTCAGCATACAAATGGATACACGGAGAGCTTAAGGGCAACGTGCCGCTCCAGTACCTTGCCTGGATTACATATCCCATAATCCTTGTTGTGTTCGCTTCCCTCTTCTGTCACCTGGTTTCCCCACAGGCCATCGGTTAGCTCTCCATCACTTCTCAGAATATATTTTGTCAGTCTTCTGCTAAACCTTCTTTTGTTTTTCCTCTTTAAACTTGTAAAACAGCACTATGTGCACTTTTCTCTCACTTTTTAATTTTTTTTTTTTTTTTATTGAAACCACCGTGCTTTTTCCAAAATTTTCCAAGGTATTCTCCTGTGTTTTTCCTCTGTTTTGTTGACAGGTTCTGGTATCCCAGAGCTGAAAACCATTCTGAGAGGTGTAGTACTAAAGGAGTATCTTACCCTCAAAGCCTTCATAGCTAAAGTTATTGGCCTGACTGCTGGCCTGGGCAGTGGGATGCCAGTGGGCAAAGAGGTAAACAGAACCATATTTTTGTCTGGCATCATACATTCATCCTGCATCAACACCATCGTCTCATTAATTTCGTTCTTCATCCATAAATCTGCTTTTTTATTCAAGTCCGGGGTGTAATATATCTTCTTCTGTCATGCTCTCCTTCTCTCCCTCATCTCGTGGGAGTGTGGCAAATTATTCGTCTTCGCAAAGGAATACATTTATTTTTTCCATTATGGCAGCAGGGCAGCTGTCACATCCAGCAATTACTTGGTGATTCATCTGTTCTGATACAGCGTGTCCCAGTTCAAACTGTTTTAAGATGATGCCCAGTGTGGATAACTTTACATGGTGCTCATCAGTGTAAGTAATATCCTCCCATCACCTCCAGGGTCCATTTGTCCACATTGCCAGCATCTGTGCCGCTGTGCTGAGTCGATTCATGTCCATTTTCTCTGGAGTCTATGAGGTAAGCCGAAGCCCTGACCAAAACAGACTGCCGCACTCATAATTCTTGTCTCAAGGTTGTGAATGTATGTGGGGAATGCAGTTTTCTACTGATGTATCTAGCCTTGATGTTGTCTCTTATTTTTATCGGTTCGGGGTTCCCACTGAGCTTAAAAGTCTTTATTTTCTTTTTTTAATTTGTGAAAAATCTGCTGCTTTGTTTGAGGTTCCCCCACTTTTTCCAGACAGAAATGTATTAACAACTATATGGGGGTACTGACTTCAAATTTTACACAAGATTGATTTATATCCCACCTTTATCAGATAAAAGTGCTTCACAAAAAGGAATGTAAGAATCAAAAACTAAACATAAAAAAATAATAGACATAAGAGACAGTAAAGAAGAAGTGCAAACAAAAGAATAGGAAAAATACTTTTTAAAGGCATCAACATAATTGATGCAGTGGAAGAACAAGCACAGTCGAGGTGAAAGAGCCTCTGGTTAAATGGTCCTGAGGGTTTGAAATGAAGAGTCCAGCTCTAACAAGAGACTTGACTGTGCAAGTCCTTGAAAGTTAACACCCAAACTTTAAAATATATTCTAAAATTAACCAGTAACCAGTGGAGAGACAATAAAACAGGAGCCATGGGAGCTCTTTTGTTGTTCCAGTTAAAAGCCTGGCTGTAACACGATGTACTGAATCTAAAGATGATTGACAGCCTAGCAAAATGTCCGCTGAAGTCGTCTAAACAAGAAGAAATTAAAGAATGAATGATAATAAAGCAATCAGCTTTGACACCGTCCCTCTGCAAGTTGCTCAAGTAGAAATATCATTTTCAAACTGTTAACCAGAAGGCTTATATGCTAAAGTTTCATATTAGTTGTAGAGGAAAAGAGGAAAGAACATGATACCTTTGCAGTAGTCAAAACTGCTCCATGTTTATGAAATAAGCTATGAACATCACATTGATGATTTTACATCTTCAGAGCCTTTCACTTATATGACTTTGGATGAATATGTTTCACATAAATGTGTATTCTTTCTCTCTCTCTTTTAACCCAGTGCTGAAGAATTTATAAATCTAATCAACTAAATTAGTACTGCAACACATAGATGCTGAAAGTGCCTTGACTGACTAGAAGAAAAAGAGTTGAAAGATGTCTTGGAAGTGCAGACCTCAACTGTAACATTCCCATAAGCCTTACTGTGGCCTGTTTTGTGCCAATTAACAAATTAGCATCAGTGTTTCAGATGGTTTCTAGTCAAAAAACTGCAAAAAACCCGACAAAATGCACATAAGATCGTCTGAATTATAAGATGAGCATTTTTTTTTTAGTATTCTGAGTACCTCAGTTGGCTCACAATAGCATATTATGAAAAATAATGCAGTTGAAGGACTTGTAGACGTCCTTACAAAAACAAACCACAAAGGTTGAACAGGCTACTTACATCTACCAGAAAGTTCTTTGATGATGTCACATATGGGGCGCATCTTTTCTCTCCCGCCGTCCTCCCGTATTAGTATTTTCACGTAAATCTCCCGAATTTTAACCTGCGTTATTAAAAAAATAATAATACCGCATCGGGCGGAGTAAAAAAAAACAAAAAAAACAAAAAAGACATTCCAAATTTGAGATCTGTCACTTGTCTCGCGATAATTGCGACAGCAGTAGCTATTACAGGTACTGTAGGTGGTAGATGTCGCGAGATTAGTGTGTGACATCCGATGAGTGACAGCACGCGAAGAAAAAAAAGATTGTTACAGAGAATAGGATGTTATTAGACAACAGAACTATTTTGTGCTCTTCTCTCATGTAAAATAAACTACTCTGGACCAGTCCATAAATACACTCCTTCCAAAAACAATAATAAAGATTTCAAAGTCTACAACAAATGAGTACAACAAGTCATTAAAAGAGTAAAGACAAGTCACGTGAAATGAGATGAAAAACTGTAAAATAAGAGCAATGTGAAATGAAAACAATGTGTGGAATGAAAATCAAATGTAAATGTAAATACAAGCAATGTTAAATGAACAAAAAAAATATGCAAATCCCTTCAAATAAATACTCTTCATATATACCCCTTTTGTGTTTTCATTTAAGCTATAATTAATGTTCACATTATGTCAACGTGGCTTTATGCACAGCTGCACTACTTCCTGAACTTCAGCCAGCTGCTGTGTTTCCTGTGTGCCATTAATTGACAAACTGATTAATCCAGGTGTGTCTGACCTCACAGCAATGGTCAGACACACCTGGATTGATCAGTTTGTCCAATAATGGCTTATAGGAAGCTGTGATTTTAGCTTTGCTGTACACCAAAAATGTAAGAGATACTGCTCGTGGCGGGCCCAAGAAATTTTCCCTTATTTTCAAATCCAAAACTTGACAGGTATGCAGTGTACCAAACCATGGACAAGCGCTGGCCACTTACACTAAGACGGTTAACCTTTTCAACAGATATATGAACATATTAGCATTGCAAAGTGGGGGAGGTTTCACGAGCTTCTTGTTTCAAAAATGATTAAAAATCACACAGTCAAGCTGAGCCTTTAACGTCTTTGATCATATTGGCATTTTGCTGCTACTGAGGCTTCTTGGTGAAGGTATTTGTTAGCAGGTCAGCATTTCTGCTGACTCCACTGTAAAAACGACAACATCAACACAATAAATGCATCAGAATTGTTAGTCTTAGCTCAAAGCATCACTGTTCCTACGAAATGTATCACAGAGCACCTAGCATGACTGCAGACTTCCAGCAGGATGGGCTGACTTTTAAATGACATATCACATCTTGTCCTTTTTTTTCCACTCCTATCATTTGACCAGCTCTCTACTTGACAAGATCTTGAGTAAAATACAAGGCTTCTACAAATTTGAGGCCTTTTTTCCAGTTCCAGTAATTCACTGAAACATCTCTAATTCTTAAAAGAAACAAAGGTGGGAACCCTGTAACCGTTTCCTCGTGTCTGTCTTTGTCCTGCCCAGCTTACGCTCTCCCCCTCCCTCTCTGGTGTCTTTGTTTTTATTGCTCCCTCAGCCCTCATCTGTGGTGGTGTCTCACTGTATTAATAGTGTGACCATTATGTCTGGCATGTGTATTAACAGTGACCTCCCATGTCCCTGTCTCTATCCTTTCCTGCTCTGCCTCTCCATGTCCACCCTCCTCCTCTCGGTTTTCTCACTCCTGCCTGCTTGTCTGTGCCCCCCTGTCCATCCCACCTCTCTACCTTTATAACCTCAGAATGGCATCCATAACCAGGACCTGTTGGTGTGTGCGTGTGCAGTGGGAGTGGCCACCTGTTTCGCTGCCCCTATAGGAGGCAAGTCCCAGCCAGACAGTCAGACGCAGGTCTCCAGTCAGCTTTGGCCTCCACATTGACCGATGACAGCATCGCAATTGTGGAGGTCGTTCTGACCTTAGATCATTATTCTGCATCAAAATTGATTGATAACACTGAACAAGTAGATTATTATAACAGATCAATAAATAAAAACACTGCACCTTGGATTATAAGATTCTGATGACATTTTCCCATAAGAAAAAAAAATGACTTGATTTTTAATTTTTTTTTTGCTTTTCTCAGATACAGATAAATTACTACAAATATGTCAGGGCTAATTCATGGTTTCCACATCCAAGTCCTCAGAAAGTTACAGACTTGAACCCAAAACAGTACACCTGAAACTGGGGTAGTGTTTGCTCAGACCCAGTTCGAACATGTGCACCTGAAAATGCTGATCTCCTGACAGGAAGGAAGCAGAGCTGCTTTGTTTATTTTCCTTGACCTGATTTTGAAGTGAAAAAAAAAGGGGGGGGGAAAAAAAGCAGACAGGTCAAGGATGTAGAATACATGACACAACATCCTGAAATGTATGCGAAGCTCAACAACATCTTTCCAGGCTGCTTGATCAGTCCACATTGGTCCAGAGCTTTTGACTGAATATGCATTGCTGTAGGAGGATAGAAACAAATGGTAGAATTTAAATGAAGCATATCCTTAAGGACATTCAGCTGTGGAAACCATGATGTGCCCCCCAAACAGCACTGATTTATTGCGAGATGTCACAGGGCAAACATTTATCTTGTAACCATTTTGGAATCTGAGCTTGTCAGCTTGTAGCATCTCAATTCCTTTAAGGCAAAGATTTAAAAGGACATCTTTGTTTTAGCTGCAGTGTAGAGAAACTCAGCTCAAAAGGTTACACTGAAGTACATAATTCAAGGTCAGTAATTATCAGTTGAAGCATTTCATCGCTGCTACTGTCAGTTTTTGGTCTGCTATCAGTTGCAGGGATCAGTCTATGAGCACTGTGACTACTTTTTTTTCTTCTGAATCTGAATACTTGTTTGCCTGTGCATCCCCGCTTTATGTCCTCTTGTAGTGTTATGTCCTCCTCCTTATCACCTTTTTTTAAAATCACACTCCAGTGAGCCTTATTTATTCACTTTATTCCATTCTGCTCCCTCACTGTCAATTCTCCTCCTGTCGCTCCCCATCCTGTCTTCTCCGCCTTGATCTTTTATTCTCTCTCTCAACAACTCACTCTCCTGTCTTACTGTCAACACTCTTGTCACCTTCATTTTGCCCTCTCATCATCTCCTCCCTTTCATCCCTCATTCTCTGTCTCACTCTTTCACCTCCCTCCTGTTTTTCCCCCCCTCCCCCCCTCTGTTTTCTGTGTCAGTAGAATCCTTATGGTTACACAGATATACTGACTGTTGGCTGTGCCGTGGGAGTGGGATGCTGTTTCGGCACTCCACTAGGAGGTACTGTACAACTTGCATACTGCCTCTCTCCTAAAACTATTGCACCAAACATCCTCCTGCAATGAAGCTGGACCTTTTGAGTTCCACCTGAAAAGTGTTGGTTGCGCAGCAATATGAAAAAGTAACCCCACCGTCCCTCCATCTATCTTTCCATCTATTATCTATAGGTGCTTAATCCTGTTCAGGGTCACGGGGGTCTGCTGGAGCCTATATCTCAGCTGTCATGTGGCAAATAATGGGGTCAAAAAGTAACCATCCATCCATTATCCTCTTCTTCCTCTTCAGTGTCACGGGGGTCTGCCGGAGCATATCTCTGCTGTCTAAGGGTGAAAAATGGGGGGCTGTAGGAAAAACTGGAATACAGTATTATTACACTTATTTGCTCACTTTTTATTAAGAAAATTAAGCAAATACACCAAATTTAGCAAATTTAGGCATGTGAAAGGCATCCAAATAAAGAAATAAATGCCTATTGATCATTCACATTAAGACCATTATTTTTTGAATTAAAGTAACTTCTGGCTGATTGGGCCTTAAATGTCCCACTGGTTTTGGATTTGTTATTTAAACCTATTCACCATATAAGCACCAGAAAGATAAAATTCAGAAGATTTCTGATCCTTCTCCCTCTCCAGTCTCAATGGATTTAGACATCACATCTTCATTAGGAACTGTTGGGAAATCACACGTGGAGACAGGAAAAACACATTAATGTTAAACTGACTAAACTGAGAATCACTGCTCTTTAGAAAGTTAATATTACAGTATATATGACGCCAGCTTCTTCAGGTTTAGTCTCCCACAGAGACGGGGAGCTTTTGTCGAGCAGCCAGCTGACATCACTCAGAACATCTGTGTTCTTCTGCTTCATCTGCTGCAATGATGGATTCGATGAAAAAGACACCCCAACACTGTTACAACATCAAGGGTGACTGTTGCAGCAGGAAGCAATCACCCTCTGAAGTGAAATCATTTTATCAGATTAATTTATTCTGTGGTTTCAGTTTCCTGGATGTGAACATTTGTTATGATTGTCTGATTTTCTGACTTTCAAATCATTTTATTTGAAAAATAGCCATCAAAAGGTCAACTTCCATCGATTTTCCCACAATGTTTTTTAAAAGCTCACACAGCAATCTTCCAGTTAATCAAATTAAAAGTCTGAACATTAATCTTTAATGCAGAATATCACTAGCTGCAGCCCTTTTTTACCGTTAGTTAATGTGGAAAAATAGGACACAAACACCTGCATTATGCAGTGCTGTGCAAGAGTCTGCTGACTCCTTGAAGACTTTTCTTTGTGACCCTGGCTGCATGTCCAGCTTGTGTTCAAGCAGCATAGAGAAGTTTGGACTGATCACACACGTCCTCAGTGGCTGACAGTTGGAAAGAATCTCTGTATCTGAAAAAACTGAGACTTTTGCACAGTCCGTAACTCACAACGGGCACTCTTAAAGTGCTGATATATTGTTAGTCTATTTTTTTTATTTAGCTCAGAATCTTTTCTTTCTGACAAGGCTGATGTTTATTTTATTCCTCCACAGTCTCATTATGCCCCTGTTCGTGTGTGTTTGAGTGATAGACTACTTGTGTGTATTTACTTGTGTTTGAATGTGTGTTCACTCCCTGTGGTTCTCCTGTTGTGTTTAATTACACCCTCAGCTTCAAGGCTTTCTGGACTCTTTTTTGCTGTTTTAACTAATCCTTGCCCTCTCTTGCCTTCCTCTCATTTCTTGCCTCTTGTCCTCCATCCCTCTCTATCCATCCTCATTTTTCCTCCTCTCTTTAATCCCTCTTCTCCCTCTGTCTTTCCTCTCCTCTCTCTTTCCACCATCACCAGGGGTGCTGTTCAGTATTGAGGTCACGTCTACCTACTTTGCTGTGAGGAATTACTGGCGGGGATACTTTGCTGCCACGTTCAGCGCCTTCATATTCAGAGTGCTCTCTGTTTGGAACAAGGATGCTGGTGAGAAACACATCCACCACACACACGCACAAACACACACACACACACACCAGCTGTCGAAGAAAGACAGCTGAGCTTGCATTTTGCTGAAAATTGCTGAATATCACAGCTGAGTAATTTATGCTACTTTAGTAAAATCACAAATATTTCAAGGCATCACCTAGAGTGAAAGCATTTCAGCAGGACCATGCTCTGCAGTAAAGGCCTCACAGCCTGCAAATCACCTTGTGTCTTCCTATCATGAAAAGAATAAGAAAATTTTATTTACAAAATTAGAAAATTCTATTTACATTAGAAAATACCAGATATGCACATTTGTTTACCATATAAAAGTCAAGCACAATGATCACACGCATCCTTTTATGCCTCGAAGGCTTGAACCAGGGTAACTGGACTTCCTTTTTCTTTGTTCTTGAACACGTTTCACCTCCCATCCAGAAGGCATCATCAGTTCAAACTTACTGTTCAGTTGATCAGTTCAAATCATAAACTGTTGGAGTTGTAAGCAAACCACTGACCCTCCCATCTCTCCTGAGGATGTGAATAGTTGTAAAACATGTCTGGGCAGGAGACTCAAAGCTGCATTGTAGGTGTTTCATAGGTGAATGCTGAGTCCACCCCCACTGTGCAATGTTAGTTTTTCCCATTTGACATTGAGGGCTTTTGTTATGTTTTTTTTTTTTTTTTTTTGAAAGACTGTGGCCTTTTCATTTACAGTGAGAAAAACAAGAAATTAGCACAGAGAGAGAATCGGGAAGACACGTAGGAAAGGGTCACAGGCCAGGAGTAAAACCTGCGACCTCTGCAGGAGGACCGTAGCCTCTGTACATGAGCCGTCTGCTCAAACCACTGAGCCACCCGCTGGCCTCTATTACTCATCTTTCAACCCATCTGTCTTCTTCTAAAATGTGAAAATGATTGTTCTCAAAAGAGCGACACTTATCACTGAGATGCAGGTGGACCGCTGAATCTTGACCTGATGAGCTGGATGTCATGTGTTGTGCCCACTGACTGCACATATTACTGGACGAATTATCCATGACATCATCATCATCGGTTTTCTACAGAGAGATTTTGAAGCCTCTTTTTCCTCGTACATGTTAAATAAGGGCAGGACAGGCAGCACTGGAGCTGGAACACACCCACCTGTTAGTTAGCTGTTTTAGCTTGCTTGACTGAGCTTAACCCAGGATGATGTCACCCTGAGTTAGTGGCAGCCACAGTCAGTCACAGCAGCCTGTCTACAATGAACTCAATGCACCAGCACAAAAAAAAAAAAAAACAAACATGTTCTCTTTAAAATATGACTATTCTCTGTGAGGCTTTATTCACAGCTCAGAAGTCAATATAATGCTAAGTGCAGAGAAGCTAAAATGATGAGAGCTGGTATAGCTGATGACACAATCAACAGCTAGGTGTCAATCAAATGGCATCTGGCCATTTGATTGGTTGGATGCCATACATTTTATTGCTTTATATAATTTTACCTTATGCAGTAGAAAAAAGAAATCACCCCCATACAGCTGTCACAGATCTCAAATCTTGCTATAGAGACCAAAACTATTTTGTGTTCTAGGCTGTAAGTGTGTTTATTTCTGCTGTAAAGTTGGGCATTTTAACATGGGGGTCAATGGGGTGGAGCCAGCACCTGGTGGTCAGTCGAAGAATTACAATTTCTGTTACTACCGAGTTGGTTAATGTCTCCTACGTGTTTGTCCTTTTGTCTGGGTGTTTTTGCATCCACGTTTTCATCATTTGATTCAACTTTTCATCATTACATCCTTACTAGAGATTCATTATTACATAATAAATAAAGCCACTATAATCAACATAAACCCTGGTTAAAATGGCAGTGTCTTTGTCAAGCAGTTGGAGTGAGTATCTTGAGCATCGTTTTTTTTGTTTTGCAGTTTTTTTTTCAGTTAACTGTTTAGGTTTTCCTCACACTGCTCTCATGATGCTGATGTCAGGGACATCATGCTGTTGTCTCAACAGTAACACTTCAAGGAACCTGCTGTGAAGTTTATGCTTGGACCATTAAAACAGACATTTCCCTTTAAAGGGAGAGTTTAAAGCAGGGTGAATGTTGGGTTTTATCTGGTGGACATGAACGAGACTCCAGTTGAAGACTGATGTTGCTCTGAGTCTGACACGTGTAAATAAAGCCTTTTAACAAAAAACATATTAGGTGGAGGTTTACAGCTTTTTTTCCTGCAAACAAATTAAGCCAAAAAAGTGGCCTTGATTCAGTTCAGCTTAATGCAATTTTCAGCCTTGTGCAGTCACAGAGTAAGTTTAAAAGCATTTGAACTCATGCTTTGACAGAATAACGTGTAAATAGTGTTTCATGTGACTGGACTTAATTTCTTCTACCTCCAAGACTATGATAAACTGAGATACATTCTATGATGTTTTCCCCTTTGGCAAAAATATTACATTACCAAAGTGATGATATTTAGCAGAGAAAAAAGGGACTGAAGTCTTAAGATATGCTGCTAATGTGATTATTTGCAATTGTATTTTTTTCTCTTCCCTTTTCAGTCACAATCACAGCTTTATTCAAAACTAACTTCCGGATGGATTTTCCCTTTGACCTGCAGGAGCTACCAGCATTTGCAATAATAGGGTGAGGGGTGTTTGTGAGTACCTGTGTGTGTGTTTGACTCATTTTCCATCTTTAGATAAATCATAATGGATCAGTGTATGTCCCCTTGGTCAGTTGCCTACAGTCTTGAGATGGACCGATTCTTTTGTTTTAGGATTTCATGCGGCTTCCTGGGAGCATTCTTCGTCTACCTGAACAGACAGGTGGTTCTGTTCATGAGAAGGCCGACAGCTCTGACGCGCTTTTTAACCAAACAGTAAGATCCAAACACACACACACACACACACACAAATAGACAGGCCGTGGTGTCCTCTGTGCTGTGCCCTGTTTCTGGCTGCAGACACGCTCCGGAACTAAAACCATTTGTGCATTTAAATCCAATTCCTCTTAATGTATCTCATCTCCACTCTCCAAACTCATCAGTCTCACAACACTGGTCAGAACAGCAGCAAAGCAAAGTCTTAACAACCTTTCAGCCAGTTATTCACTCAATGTGGAGATTCACTTATCCTCTGAGACCCAACAGTCAGGGAACATTAGTCTTTGCCATTAGAAGGAAGTGAGCGGCAGCACCAGGAGACCCATGCAATCAGCGCCAGTACACACTCAAACACGTATTTATATGGCGAGCAATGTTGTAAGTTTCTGCGAGCACGCAGTTCCCTTCAATGATAGTGTGCATGTCTGTGTGTGTGTGTGCTCCCAGTCGTTTGATCTATCCAGGTGCCGTGACACTGATTATCGCCACCATCACATTTCCTCCTGGGTTCGGACAGTTTATGGCTGGAGAGGTCAGTTCGGTACCAACTCGCACTCTCTGATTACTTTCTCATGTGTGTTCATTACCATTTAAGCTGTTTAGTTTTTTTAAAGGTCAGAGTGGTATTGATTGTGTGGGTTTGTATTTGAATGAAGTAGAACCATAATAATTTGGATTTTATAGGCAGCTTAAAGAGCTACCTCACCAATTTTACACAGAAAAGTCTGTTTCTGGGTGTTGGGTAATGTTGAAGGGAAAAAAAAGCGTAAAGTGTTCCTCTGGCTCCTTGAAATTTATAAATGTAGCATGAGTTTAACAGAGCAGCAACCATCGCCATTTGTGTTTCTACGAGGTGGTGTTTAAAGAAACAGAATTAAAACAACCCCAGATCTATTATTAGATGGGTAGAAGTGTAAATGTTCATTTCATTTCATGAATACAATGTGAACTGAAGCAGTTTTGAGGTAGAACATAATATGTGTTTGCACCAAAATGGCAGTTAATGTTTCCACAGGAGGCGATGGAGCTTTGTCAAAAATAAATAAGACTCAAAACAAGACTCAAAAATGTCATTCCAGCTAAGTCAGAATTTGACTAAGGTTCCTACAGACAAACTGAAGTCATTTTAACAATGTATGTATGCAAAATGTGTATAAAAAGGACTATTTGTACAGGCTTCTCAATCTGTTCTGAGCTATTTTGTCATAAGTCTGAACAAGTTAACTACCGATATTCTGCAAACTACTGTCAATAGATGCAGAAGGAGAGTCTGTGGCCTCTGCTTTGAATACTTGCCTATTTTGCCATATATGTAGGTACCGATCCAGTTCCACTGAAGCAACATCACTGTTGTCTGGTTGTGCTGCACCAGATTAGATTCCTCCCATAAACTGAACATTATGAGTCCATGAATATAATCGCATTACATTTTTATATTGCATTACTCTGAAGACTTCCTGACCAAAATGATGTTGTGTGAATTCTCTACCTGCTCTTAATGTGCAGCTCACACACAAGCTCACAAGCTCACATGATTTCCTGATATCTCAAGGAAATATTTGTGACTTGCTTCTGTCAAAAACACCATGTCTTCACATCTTTCCTCTGTGTCATCCCCGTGTCATGTATTAATAATGTGTGTCGTGCACATAAGCCTTATTTACTGTGTGTCTGTTCCCTCTGTTCTCTCTGGCAGTTGATGCCCAGAGAGTGCATCAATTCCCTCTTCGACAATTTCACCTGGACCAAAATCTCAGGGTCCCCTGCTCCCCCCGGCCTCGGCCGCTCCGCCGCATGGCTGCATCCTCACGTCAGCGTCTTTGTCATCCTCCTCCTCTTCTTCATCATGAAGGTATCTCCCCTTCTGTCCTGCGTCCTCCTACTAACACGAAAAGCCTGCTGGGACCGGGCTCAGTTCTTCCTTGATCCTGTTTTTGTGTTGCAGTTCTGGATGTCAGCAGTTTCCACGACGATGCCCATCCCCTCGGGAGCCTTTATGCCAGTGTTCATATTAGGTAAGAGGATTTAGTAGATGTGAGTGCAGTGTCTCCTGCTGAGATCCATTCCAATTTGTCTTCACTCGTGTGCCTTATCTTTCTCCTCAAGGAGCTGCTTTCGGTCGCCTCGTCGGGGAGATCATGGCCACTCTTTTCCCAAACGGAATACTGTTTGATGGGATAGTCTACCGCATACTGCCGGGAGGTTACGCCGTCATCGGTCAGTCTCCTGATCCTCACATTTGTTCAGACAGGCCTCCAGAGTTCCACAGATGTTGTCGGCCTGAGAAAAGGATAACACATTCAGCAACATTTTCTTAAGCATGCAGACATGATAACAAATTTGTACGTTTTAATTTTTTGACAATTTTTAAACGTATATTCTCTTCGACTGTGCTGATTTAGCAACTGTTTAGGAACAGTTTCATTATTTTTTACTTCAGTCTTACGCCAACATGTGTCAGTTTCTTTTCTGAAACTTGTGAATGCCCCTAAATTCATTATCGACGTATAGGAATTTATCAGCATTAAAAAATAAAAGAATGGATTTTGTGGATCTTTTAATCGGCAAATCTGGGTGATTTTATCATTGTTGGAGTAATGTAATTATTTTAGCACACTTTTATACATTACAGGCTCTCTTTCTACCCGCCTACACGCTCGTTTGCAAAGTAGTTCATTTACTAAAAAGGAGAACAAACACACAGTAAACATAAATATCCTCTCCATTTAACAATATATTTAATTATGTTTGCATCCCATAGAAAGTCTGACCTTGACCATATTTGCCTCTGTTGAAAGCTCCGCGCTAGAAAGCTTTTTTCACATTCCTCTTCAACAAGAGTAGCTGTCTGTTTACTTCCCTAAAATGTCAGATTTTAGGGAAGTAAACAGGCATAAAAGGAGAACATATAACCATCACCAGTGCTTTACCATCTTCGGCACATGTCTGACATATTTGAGTCTCACTGGAGTAAAACAAGCTGAATCTCTCTCGATGCATCCTCTGAAACTGAATATGTGGTTTCCGTTGACCCAATCAGGCTTTGGAACAGGAGCAGCTGGCACGTGCTATGTACCATCCGGATGGCGTTTTTACATATTTTAAAAGATGTCCGGAGGGGAACTTTAAGGATTATTTATAGTTATAGATTTTCCAGACCAAAATAAACTCCTTTTAAGAAATACAGAGGAGCCATACTTCACCCTCACCTCATATTCTACCTGCTCTCCCTGCTTTCTGCCAGGTGCGGCGGCGATGACAGGTGCCGTCACACACACGGTTTCCACGGCAGTAATCTGCTTCGAGCTTACCGGTCAAATCTCCCACATCTTGCCCATGATGGTTGCGGTCATCCTAGCGAACATGGTGGCCCAGGGTCTGCAGCCGTCTCTGTATGACTCCATCATCCAGGTGAAGAAGCTGCCCTACCTGCCTGAGCTGGCCCTCGGGCACATCAGGTAAAACTAAAACTACTCCTTTGCATTTTAATGCAGCTGTCATAAACGGTAGTCAATGTTGGGTCCCTTCATCCTCAGCAAGTATAACATCTTTGTGGAGGACATCATGGTGCGCAAAGTGAAATTCTTGTCCTCTCAATCCACCTTTCGGGAATTAAACCACCTGTTGGAGACCTCAACCCTGAAAACCATCCCGCTGGTCGACTCTAAAGGTAGGATGACTTGATCGCAGTGGTTCCTAATGCCTCTATCTTGTCTTTTTTGGGCTTAGTGTTAAAGGATTAGACGAGGTTAATGAAAGGCCTTAATGGGTGATTTACAGCTCAGCCTAATTCATTTTTAGTCACTTTCCAGGATATATGCTAAGTCGAACTTACCTCTGTCTGACCTTTTTGAGAATAACTTCAGCTGTTTAATGTAAAAATGTAGCCACATTGGAAAATTATATTTCTGTTTTCCCGCAGAATCAATGATTCTTCTGGGCTCAATTGAGAGGACAGAGCTTCAAGCGGTTTTGGACTGGTGGCTCTCACCAGAAAGGACGAATCTTTGAAAGAGGTCTGACTTCTCCAGACCTGGCCTCCAAAGTCAGCTGGGAATCCTTCGCCTTTGTTGACGAGGAGGGGGAGGAGAGCACGGACAAGGTGGAAGAAATAATATTTTATCTAATTTCGCCTCTAAAGTGTACGATCTTATCACATATCTTGTTGTACTCCTCAGCCTGCTTCTGCCATGCAGGAGGAATGTAATGGACCCACCCCATCCCCCAAAACCCATGAGCCCTCCACTAACCACGACAGTTCAGGTAGCTCAGCCTTTCAGCTGCGCATCACTGCAGGTCCACCCGGCAGATGTCTGCCTCTACCCTCTGACATGTGCTGCTGTAATATGTTTTCAGACAAACGCAAGCTGCCATCTGTCCGGAAGACTCTTCAGAGACTCTTCTCATCCACGTCTTCATCAGGCCAGACTGAAATTCAGGTAAAAGATCAGGCTCGCACACTCTCATCACTCTGAGGCCGGGACCTCAAAGGAGCGGTGCATCAGCGATCTGATGTCCAGTTGGCAGCGACAGCTCAGTCAGGGCATCAGTGTAGCATGGTGGAATGAGCCAACATGACCGATGTGATCGGAGGAAAATATCATGATGCATGCAAAATTGTGTTAAAATCCTTGGGCTGAGTTATATAGACACTAAAGCTGACAATCTCCTCACCAGTTTGCCCACCATCCCCTTGTCTTTTCTTTTTTTCCCCAGGAAGACACGCCCCCTCCCGTGACTGACACCATGTCCCCAGAAGAGGTAGTGTACAACATCACTTCCCCATCCGCACCGCCAATGATGAGCCAACAAACCCACCTTGTAATCAGTCATCAGAAACGCTGTCTAATCTGAGTTCATCTCTCTGGCCTGTGATTGGCTGATGCAGATCAAAGCCTGGGACGAGGCCGAGCTGGACAAGCCAATCGATATGGAGCAGATTCGCATAGATCCCTCCCCTTTTCAGCTGGTGGAAAAAACATCTCTGCACAAGGTGACCTCAGCATCACCTGGGTGACATGTCATCGCATCCAAAGATCCCAATGTGACCCAAATATGACATTTTAGATTTTCAAGGAGCTGATTTTCACACTTTGTTGCCAGCAGTTATTAACACGGTCAACAACGTCTTTATTAGGTGTCATCTTAACATAAAACAACACATCAAGCTTTGTTGAGTAAAGAGACTTGAAACACTTGAAAAAAAGGTTTTCTGAAGAAAATAAACTCGATCAACCCTTAAAGTACCTCAGATAGCAAGCTATACAGTACACTGCAAAATGTTTATTTCTTATGAATAGAAATAGTGCTGATAGAAAGATTATGCAGCATTTTTCCAGTCTTTATATTAAACCTAATATGATGCCAGTGGAGCAAATAAATCAATTTTCCTTGATGTTAAATTATTTCTTTAAAGGTCCTGCGTTATGAACACCTTGTAACATGTTAGTGTAGGTTTCACAGAGCGTGTATTAAAGATCCAAATATTACATTGATTCTTCAATCTACCTTCCCTGTTGAGGAACATGTAGATAATGTGCTGCAATATTTTAAACTTGGCTGTTTGAAAAGAGAGCGTATGTGGGAGAGAAGCAAACACACAGCAGCACAGGCCACATTAACCATGCACTATGCTAAACCTGTACATTTAGGGACTCTAATACTGTTATAAGAACAGTTAATTCAAAATGAAAGTCATCCACTGACTTCAGGCCCTCAGATGCTGAGAATGCATGATTAATCTTGAATATGGAAATTTTATCGTCTTTAAATGTACTTTTTCCATTTTGGATTTCATCCACGATTCTTCGTTCTGCAAGTTTTGTACTACTCTCCATTAGAAATCTTGCCTCAGTGCTCAGCAATCATCTGGAAGCCAGACTGTGAAGTAAAACGAGCACGCCCACAAGGATTCAGTCATATTTTGTGCTCTATTAGATGGGGCTATTTAGGTACGATTATTTAACAGCAATCCAGGAGATTTGACGGGGAAAATTTGAGTAGGTGAGTTCTGTGACAGCACAGAAGTAGCCTGAATGCAAAAGGAAGCATGACATTTACACAGCAGCAGTTTATCTGGATGCAAAAACTCAATGTTGTGGTGGAGTAGAGCATGATGCAAGTGAAGATGGGGGTTTTGAGTTTCATTACCTCTCTCAATGATAAATTATGTTCTTGAATATATGAAGTGATTTCTTTTGCTCAAAGCACAGAAATTTAACTCAGACTTGACTCAGCAGAAGCAGCAATGAATTATCAATGCTGGAGTGAGAGGCAGCTGCTCGCTCTGAACCTGAAACAAATCTGTTTTAGCGGCTGTGTTCACCAGCCAGGAGCTTCGGCCTGAATGACTCATTTAGAAACAGTGTGTTTCAGTAATAGAAAAAAGAAAATGGCCCGGGAATCCACTTTTGTCATATTTTGTGAGCATCTAGATATATTTGGGGCCCGCCATTAGGTTAACAACTGTGAAAAATACATTTGGTTCAATATGCTTCCTATAACACATTTCTTTTTCACTGTGCCACTTTTTAAATTGTATTCTTCACCTTTCACCTTGGTGATTTTTTTTTTTTTTATTGTACCAGTTACTGCCGTTTGACTTGAATCCTACATTTTATGTCCCAGCTCTGTAGCACAGTAATAGAGTGTATGTATGTCCTCCTTTACTTGTAAATTGCTTACCAGTGCAGCCATGCAAGCAGAATACTGTCACAGTGCATCATGTTTAACACTGACTGGATCATGTCCTCTCTGTCATTATTCAGACCCACACTCTGTTCTCCCTGCTGGGTCTCAGTCATGCCTATGTCACCAGCATCGGAAAGCTGGTGGGTGTTGTGGCTCTGAAGGAGGTAAAGTCGCTCTTTATGTTTTCTGTTATCTTCATGATTTTTGCCACCTCTGTTGGTTTGATCCGGTAATGTGGCATGACAGAGAACTGTGATGATCTCACTCTGTGAGCAATTGCGGTGCCTCATCCTTAGCACTCTGATTCATGCAGATATTCCATCAAGAAACCCCTCTTTCCAGATCACATATAGTCACTCTGGTCCCCCTGTAGATTTCTCAGCCTCTCTTTCTTATTAACAGCTCCAAAAGGCCATAGAGGGCTCAACTCGCAGTGGGGTGAGGCTTCGTCCTCCTCTGGCCAGCTTCAGAGACGCCAGCAGGAAAGCTAAGAAGCACCAGCCTCCCTCATCCACCGCTTCCTCACCCACGCGCGACAGAGACCTGTGGGGGGAGGGGAGCAGACGGGAGGGGGAGCTGATGAGGAGGGAGTCCAGAGACGATTCCCGAGGGAAGACGCCGTCTTACAGAGGAGCGGCCGGGTCTTGCACAGCTCCGTCCTCCCCCAGCAGCATGGGGAGCACCAGTTGTGGCTCCGTCACTTCAGGAGGAGCTGAGGGCGCTGCTCAGGAGGCAGCGTCCCCCTCCACCTCCTCCCCTACCTCACATTCACCTCCTGTCTCTCCCGTGTCACATACCAGCCCTGTCCTCACTCTGTCCTCCCTGCAGGAGGAGAGGGAGAGCGAGGAGTCAGATGAGCCCATATGAGGACCGGGTTTCATGGAGAAAGACTTCTACCTGGTTTGGTTACACTCCTCTTTCCCAGAGACAGAGCGGTGGTCTGGGTGCAGGAGTCGGGCCTTCTGCAGCCTTCACAGACATTCACCTCTCAGCGAGCAGGACGAGCTGCTGCACACAAAGCTCTTGAACGTTCTAGTACAGGATAGTTTTTTTTCTACTTTCACAACCGTGTCTTTTTCCACTCTTTAAAATCACATCAGCCTTCCTGTGTCTCCTGAACTGCACACAGCCATGATCGGCCTCATGTGTCAATATCTGTATCAATATCTGTTGATTTCTTTATAAACTTGTGAAGCCACTGACAACTGATAGCTACGAGCGCTATGATGATGAATAATACATTGATAAAGACTTAATGAATTTGTCCTAAAGGACAAAGAGATCACATATTTGAAGTTGATTGAAGTAAATTTGATTTATGAAACGTAACCCTTGTGGCAATTAATCATAGTTATTCATTTGTAAATTTAAAAATTAAGTATAAAAATTGTTCACTAATTTATCTGGATTATTTACAGCAGTAAAAAAAGATAATGCTAGCAACTCTGTGACTGAACCCAGACCATTTTTGTTTTCTTTTTTTTTGTTTTTTTTATTGAACCATGTTCACATCTTGTTCTGTAAAGGATCAGTGCTGGAAGGTTAATCTTATCAACTTAAAGACTGTATGTCAGCAGAGCTCCAAACTTACTTGTATTTACATTTTATGCTTCTTTATATTTCTGCTGACTATATTTTTGAAGGAAAATATTGTACTTTATGCTCATTATTGTTTTTATTTTTCAACTAAAGTTTCCATAAAGCAAACTATGGTCTTAAAAAATATACTGTATCAAGCTCTGGTGCAGATTGAAGCACTCAAAAGTATATTAAAATATTCAAACCTGTCATCTTGACGACTCTAAATACAGCTTTAAAGACCAGAAAACTATTTTTAAAAAAAACGTCTGTTATGACAGGTGCTCTGATGATCATTTAATCAGGTAGATTTAATACCTGGCTGCTCTCTTACCTTCTTAACTCCTACAGAAGCAGTGAGGTTGTACTTAGTGTTTCACACAATACTTCTAACGTTTGACTTGGTTTTTGTTAGATAAATTATGAAATGGTGTAATTTGGAAATCTGGGGTTGCAGTTACCTCATTTTAGGACCTGGGAAGGACTTTTTTTTTCCCTCATCATATGACTGTAATGTGTATATGTGTACCTTTGGATGATTAACCCTTGATATGAGACTATGACCTCGTTTTGTTGATGACACTGGTCATTTGTAGTTGAGTGTTTTTCATACTGTGCTATAGCTTTTACTATTTTTTTCCACTGCTGCTAATTGACCATTAAAATTATATTAAAATGAAGACCTCTTATATTTAAAAGTAACGCTGCAACAATGAGGCACATTTTTTTCCCCGTTCTTCTATATGTGTAAAATGTCAGATTTTCAACTGTATTTTGTGTACATAAACACACCTTAAACAAATGTGTCAAAATTAGTATATTTGATCATTTATTTATTTCAGATAATGATCCAGTATCACATGTATGTGAGAGGCGACAGTGTGTGTGACCCTCAAAGATGTTTAAGTGTAAGGCTTAAAACAGCCTTGCCGTTTACAACACGCACGTGTGTGCATCATGGCTACCACGCATGTCATGCTTTCGTTTGATGCGCGAGTCGTGCGCATCCTCCAAAAGAAATATGTGATGTGTACATGAGTTGCAACATACGCAAATGCTTGGTCGAGCTGCAAGAAATCCCTAGATCACCTGTGTTCCCACCACCAGGTGAGGTGACCTTTATCTGATGTTTTTCCACTCATGTGACTAAAATCAGATTATCAATTCTGATTTTCAGTTTGCAAATGCAAAAGTTAAGTATGTGTCTCCAGATTGGATATGTATCCAATACATGGCCGTATGGCATGAATGAAAATGGACCAGTCAGAATTAATTCAGCTTTTTGCCCATATGCATGCGATGAGCGCTGTGTGACAGGAGATGCATTTCTCAGCAGGAGTGTAAAACTCAGCATAGCCTCTCTCTTTATGCAGTCTGTGGGCATAACACCAACAGCTGGACAAGAATCAATCTGCAACAATGGTGTGATGTCACCAATGACAGCTGCATTTGCCTCCCTTCTAAACTATCCGTGTCCTATCTTAATCAGATCTTCCACTTCATTATGGTCTAGCAAATGTGATGCTTTCTGTTGTTGTTGATACAAATAACATGATGAAGATATCTCATGCCATTTGTGGAGGGCTGTTATGCTTTCATAAACACCTGATGCAAGACACTAGTAGTTATGAATGTGAGTCGCATCAAATCAGACCTTTACCAAATTCGGTATGGCAATTTACAGAAGTTGGTACCGTGGAAGTTTTGGTGGTGGTAGTACTATGGTTTAAGGCTGCAATGGTGTTTCTGTTCCAGGATGGAGCCACAGACCTGAAGCAAGCAGTTTATGTGGGGAAACCCACCACCATTGCAGAGCTGAAGCTTCTCTGTACGGTGGAATTCACAAAACGTCCTCTGAGCTGATGCATGAGACTGATCACCAGTTCGTTACCTTACATTAACAAGTGGGTGCGCAACTGTGGCAAAACATGGGCGGTTTATTTGAAAATGGACCTCAGGGAAGAAACCACAGCACGAGCTTGTTTGCGTAAGCAGATGAAATGATGAGCCCATCAATGCCATCCAAGCCAGTGGAGGCAATGTTGTGAATTCAGTAACATTGTACGTGCGCAAACAATCAGAAGGTCAGAAGACTACCTGAATATACCTGAATGACAACGTTTTTCCATCTACACTATTTTATTTTTCTTCCTTAATGGCAGAGGCATATTCCAAGAGAGAAATCCCAAGATTAATCGGGCTCAAATTATAAAAGAGTTGTTCAGGACCTTAATCCCATTGAAAATATTTGAGATTTGCTGGAGAAGCCTTTATAAAGGGGTCTGACTCCCCTGTGTACATCTGGATATGGGATTGGGATCTAGCCCTGTTCAATACCATAGGTGTTTGAGACTAAAATCAATAGTATTTATCAGACATAGGCTACTAGACTAAAGTGGTAGAGAACCAAAAGATAAACTGCGAGCAGAGCTGAGGGAATACCACCATGCCAGGTACATGGCTGACGCTTGACAACAGAATACCTTTGAGCTTACAAACATTTTTGTGCTGTGAAGGTCAGCGGTGTGTTTCAGACTCTGATTCCTCTGGGAGCTTGAACAAATAAGCAGTTAGTCCCACTGGAGGCATGTCTGCGTACTTATGTCATTAATATTCTCCTGTCATAAAATCCCTGTTAAGGACCAGAGAGGATTTAGGAAACGTGCAAATGGCTGGATTACAGTGCTGCCAGTTCCTTAGTGTAACTGCTGTTTAGTTAGAGAAACTAAAATGAACTGACCAGAACCACGAGCTGCCACCAAATAAATAAATATATCTAAGTACATGATACTCAACAAGGGGAAAACGTGAGAATCTTATTAATACACGCTTTGAAGAGAGATCCACACACATGCACACGAAAGGCCATTTGTTTCTTTGTTTATTTGCTCTTTCTCCACCAGAGGAAAAGAAGAGGATAAAGGTAAAGGGTCTGGAGAGAGTGAGGGAGTCTATGGAGTGCAGAAAAAGAGGGAAACCAAGGAGAAAGAAACAAGGAGCTGAGAGAGAGCGAGAGGGGAAACCATGTGGAAGAGCCAACCTGTGACAATCGTCCAACAAGCATGCATAGGTGCAAGTGTTATCAGTCACACTGCCTCATTTAGAACAAATCCAATTTTATGCAGACTTTTACAGCAGCCATCTGATTTTTACAGCGTTTTATACAGCAGTTACTTTTTTTTTTTTTGTTTTTTTTTTTTGTTGCCACACATGTCCAAAACCTATTGATGTTACATGTTTGATTGCTTCAACTGGTGAGAAAAGTTAGTTTTCTTTTTATATATATATATATATATATATATATATATATATATATATATATATATATATATATATATATATATATATATATATATATATATCCTTTTTTTTCTCCCGGCAGTGATTCTTCCAAAAAAAAACAGCAGACAACTCACTGTACACAGACAGACATACAGACAGACACGAGTATACAGAACGGACAGAGAAGGTGGAAGGCAGAGGACCGCAGGCAGATTTTGAGCATCATGCCTGCAGACAAGTTTCTGAAAGTCTGAGAAGATGGCAGTAGAACTTCACAAAATAAAAGGATCTCATCCACAAATTAGTTGATTAACAAAGACAGTAAACCTTAACATCCACAGAAATATATTTGGCTTCATGTTATTTGTTTATTCATTCACTGAAATTTTGTTAAATAAAAAAAAACAAACATCAAAATAACCCCACCTGAAGTGGTGCCTTCTCTGCACATTTTTCAATGAAATGATACCTCTTATTAGCAAACGGCGAGAAATAGCTTTCTCCATCAACAAATATAAAGCAATAATCTTTTCACAATGTTACATTTTCAACTCATAGAGAACAAGGTACCCCACCCAGAGGGGTTGGTACCTGCATGAAATTATAGACTCTGTACAAGCTTTTTCCTCCCCACCAAGTAATTGTTCAATAAATAAATTAATATGTGCCATTGCGTAAAGACATTCTGTTCGCAGTTTTGAGCCCTGTTGTTGTTTCTATGACCTACCAAAGTCACTATGCAAAGTAAAATAAAAGGATGATGGATTATTTTAAATTCAAAGCTATGAAACCACCAGTGTCTTATCTCGTGCTGAGGTGTTTCTCCTTGTATAAAGCGCTCAAAACTGGACTGAAACAAGACAGCTTTACAACCATGACACATATTCTAACTTATACTTGAAGGGAATTTAACAAGTTAGTAGAAAAATAAACATTGTTCCCAACATTGCATAAAGAAGCAATCAATAAATAAATTCATTCAAGTCAATAAATCAGATTTTTTTGACTTCAAGGTTTCTCACACAATCATCAAAGTGAGAAAAGATGCTCCCCAACAGAGGGAGGATACAAACAGTGCTTGTATACTTTTGTAAAGTTGGTCAGTGAGTCGTGCACAGAAAGTCCAACGCCGCTGTTTAACTCTTCTTCTCGCTGGAAAACGCACGCTCTTTCTTGGATGAAACGAAAAACAGATGAGAAACAGGTGCATCTCAAACATCATTACGATCACTAACACTCCAGACAGCTGCTTCACAGTAATAACGATGAGCAGGAAGACACAGATCTGTCGCTATCCATCCGCCATTCGGTCCAAGCATTCAGTTCTTCTCCCTGATTGGCTGATCGCGCGGCACACAAGCTCTGATTCTCCTCCCTAACCTCAACCCCTGCTGCTGCTGTGCGTCTTGTTCCCTCACTGATGGGCTCACGGGGTTAAAACACCTTCAAGATTGAGCGATAGCTCTATTTCCTGACACAAATGTTCCCCTATGTCACGTGTCTTTGTGTGGTGGTACACAAACGAAACAAAAGGTTAAACTACAAGCTTGAGTGCAATCCCAAAATAAAGTGGGACCCAAGAGGCGTACAAAAATAAAGAACTCATACTGCAATAGAACAGTTGTGACTGTGAGCGAGAGGCAATTTCTATATACTCTATTTACATCTATAAGACAGAACTGACACTGGTCTGTTGGGAGGCCAGTGTTGTCGCCTGCATATTGCTGGTTACAATTTAGATATTTCTGGATGTGTATGCGTGTGCGCGTGTTAGTGGTAGTCTAGGTGAGCCAGCAGTGAATCCATTTTCTACACATATCAAAGACTGTCTTCATCATCTTTGATTCTTGAGAGGGCTCAGTTCTCTCCTCGATGTGGACCACATCAAAACCAGCACTTTGCACTGCCCTCCATCTCCCAGTACATTCAAAATAGTAGCTATCATCCTCAACACATCGCAGCATACGTCTGTGGAAAGAGAGCAGCTGAGGGTTCAATTTTGGAGAGTGACTCGGTTTTGGTTGTCAGTGGAGCTGAAAGCTTTCAGAGTGGGAACTGGGGGAACATCAAGCGTCCAAAGGCAACCTCTGATCTGTTGGATTGCATCAGTGCAAAAAAAAAAAAAAAAAAGATCCGCACATGAAGGTCTGTCTTATTTCTCCTTCACGAAAATCACCACTCAAGCTCACCACAGGCCCACTGCGGCCCCACCTGGGATACTATGGTTCAGTGCAAAGTCTATACAGTGCTGTATAGTACAGGTACTCCATAGTACTCTGAAAGACATGCATACAGAGAGACAGAGTAGGAAGCACACTATCTTACAGTACAATCCTTATCTGTGCAGTGTTCAGAGTGTGCAGCTAGCAGAGCAGGCCTGCCCCTGGGTTGTGCCTCGGGCTTCCTGGTGCCACAGCATCAAAGAAGAACTGATTTTAGAGGAGACAAACTGCATTTCACTGAAATGCTGAGTGTTTTCTGTGTGTGTGTGTGTGTAATTTAATAATCTGTGAAATTGCTCGGGTTGTTTTCATTAGAGGAAACTGTACATGTTTGAAAATTAATTTGATTAAACACTGATGTGTTGAGTAACAGCTGTAAAAAGAGCAGCTCTCCCAACTGTTTGATCTTATCATACACTTATACATAGATTTTGTTTTGTTTTTTTTGTTGGGTTTTTTTTTTTCGCATTATTACAAAAGGGTTCTTATTATCACGTCAGGTTTTAGTTATTTTAATGGGACGATGGCGGGGTTGCTTGTCTTAAAAAAAAAAAAGAAAAGCATGCATGTTTCCACTCTCCTCCTCCTCATCTCAGTGTGGTTTCATTTCCTCCTGTGGAACTGCTTCAGTCAGTTGGTGCTCTTTCTCCTCCTCTTCCTTCTCCTTTTTCTCCATTGTGACTCTTGTTTTTCTACCTTTGGGATGTAAGGCTTACAAAGAAATAGGTGTCCTTTGTGGCTTGAGCTTTCATCTCATTGTGAGTCTGCTTCCAATCTCTTGCACAGTATTTTGAAAAATTCATGTCGCAACCAAAAAGTTCTCGATACCTGAAAAAGGAAGATATTAACCGATATATATTGTTGTATTATGCTCACTGGTGTCTGACTCCATCAGTTGGTCAGTCAGTTTAGTTGTCAGGAGTCTCTTGATAGCCAAGAACTCAATTGGTTGCAGCGGGGGCGGTTGGCCCTTCCTCCTCCTCCTCCTCCTTCTTCTTCTTTTTCCTCTAGAGTCTGAATGAGGCCAGAGGTGACATCGGTGGCCTTCCGCTCTGTGATTGGCTCTGCCGGCGGTTGCCCTGGACTACTGCCCCCAGAGGTATCCCCTTGTTGCCTTGGGGGAGTCAACGTGGCTGACTCTGCCTCCACGCACAGAGTAACATCCTCTTCCTGATCAGGACAGAAACAAACAGAAGAATCAGATGACTTAGTTCACAAATAAAAGCTATCTGGCAAAATCTTTGCACCATAAACTTTTTATTTTAATATTTGTATAATGAGTATTTTATTGTTTCTCTCTTGCTTTTTTTTATTTTAGGATTTTAAACCAACTTCACGTGGTGAATGACATGCTAATCAGTGCTAGTCAATCTTTATTGATCAGCTTTGTACAGGACATTTCTATATACAGTATTTAGAATGTATAGTGTGTACTGTACAGTGTAAGAAAAGTTCACACTAGATTGATTATTGACTTTTGCTTGTCATGTTTTTTTTTTGGTTTGTTTTGGAACATAAAAATCTTCAACATACATAAACATGTTATTGTTCTGAACATTTTGTGGTTTTGGTGTACAAATTACAGGAGTTTTTCTTTGGCCAAAGCTGGTTATTAAAAATCAGTCAATAACTGGCTAACTAATACATCTTTGCTTCCCCTAATTTCTTGTTTTTTTTTTTAAATTAGAGTTTAAATGACCGTCTATATTCATTTTTCAATCTCCGGTCCAGTGCTTCTCTACTTGGATTATAGACAGTATGACTTCAAGCAGCCCAGCAGAAGTTCATCCTGGACATACTTCTGTAAAGGAGCACCTCTGACACCAAGATGCTGAGCTACTGGCTTTAAGTTTCCATCCATGCTGTCTACTGAGAGGGTTCACCTGTGTTACCTGCCGATGCTGCACGTGATGTCATCAGCCCAGTTGTTGCCAGGTAAATACAATACTCCATTACATTCATGACCATCTCTGGAGATTTGAACCAAGCCTCTCTCCCTGTTACACTTCCTACTTATTCAAAAGTTTGTAAGTAGATGTTTATTTCAATTTTTGCTTTCTTATATGTTTTCCTCAGTAAAAACACAATTTCCTTTTGGGGATGAATAAAGTTATTTTCTATTCTATTCTGTTCTGTTCTATTCTATGAGACAAATTATCAAATGTGTTCTCAGGGAGACTATGGCCCCAGCTACCCACTAACCGCAAACCACAAATTGGGTTTAGGAACCTCCGCTAACCACTAATGCAGTCTTCCTCTTCCCTAAAGCTGCTACCCGCGTTGCCAACTCCCCAAGGAGGTTATGTTTTTGCCAGCGTTTGTCTGTCTGTCTGTCTGTTTTTCTGTCTGTGTACAACATAACTCAAAAAGTTATGGATGGAATTTTCAGGAAATTTTCAGGAGTTGTCAGAAAGGTGAAAAGGAAGAACTGATTTCATTTTGGGCTGTGATCCGGAAGAAATCCTGGATTCTGGATCATTTTCAATTTTTTGATAACATTGCAGTCAATGGGGCCGGAAATTTTATTTCTCAATATCTCTGTTAATTATTAGCCCAAAACTCATGAAATTTCACTCAGGGGTTGACAATGGGAACCTCTATCAAATTTCGAAAGCTGATCCGGATCTGATCCAGAAGATGGATTTTATCGCAATCTGTAAATCACTATATGGGAGAACTGTTGTGCTTGGAGGAGGTCTGCGCTCTACGAGTGCTTTTCTAGTTAAGAAATGCTTTCCTGGAAGTTCACTGGCTCTTTTTTTTCTGAGCAGTTTGTTGAAACTTCTTGGAGTACAAAAAAATAATAATAATTTGCTCTACATGAGTTAGAGCTAATTATGTATATATCAGTGCAGAGGAGGAGGAAGGAAGAGGAGGAAGCTCTACAGCAGAGTCCCAGACAAGATGCGCACGCGAGCTGCTCCGATCTGGATGAAAAGATGCTCCATAGCGGTTTGCGGGTTGCAGGTTGCGGGTAGCAGGTACCGCAACCTGCTCTTAAAGGCAATGGCTACTGACGCACTGATTGGTTAAACAGGTGGAACACCCTAACCACTCCTACGCATAATATATGCATAATATAGCGGTTAGCGCAGGTAAGATTCGCGGGTTTAGGGAGGTGGAAGATTGCGTTTTTTTGTGGGGGAATGCCCCTCCCACTAGCCGCTATCCCTTAATAGCGGCTTTAGGAGGTTTGGCGGAAGATCTGGCCCTGTGACTTTAAGATGGAGAAAATAACATTTCTCAAAGTAAAAATTACAAAAAAAAAGGGTGAAAACCAGTATTGAATTGCCATCATTTTTAGGGACCATTCATATTGTACATCATGAATAATCATCCTTTAATCAATTTTTGCAAAAACAATTAATCAAAATAACAAACACATGGGAGGGTTTTTTTGTAAATCCCCAGTATGGTCTTTCACAGTGGTTGGTCAGAAAGAAAGTCAAGTGTAACTGCTTGTTCACCTCACCTTGACCTGTTCCTCTTCATGCTGCTCCAGTAACGGGGAGTGTTCATTTCCCACCATCTCATCGGCAGGGGGAACACACAGGCTCGGCTCCACCGCCGCCACCACACCCATGTAGCCCCCGGCTTCCGCCTGATAGGCCTCCATCTGCCCCGAGTTCCACAGATCAACCAGCGGAGGGTGAACAGAATGAACCAGACTGTGGATGGTGCTGTTGGGCGTTGCTTGCAAAGAATGGTTGGCGCTGTGCAGCCTGTGTTCCAGAGCCTAGAAATACAAGGATGAGTGATGAGCAGACAGCAAAAGATAACTGACTTCTGAGAGCAAAACCTGTCTTTAGCCTGTTTGCCAAATTGAATCTTTCTTTTCATTACATAGAGCCATGTTACAAACCACGAGACAGTCAGGAATACTCCACTGTCAGTATCATGCTTTCCCTTCGTGCACTCGAGGTGACGAGATGTTCTTTTTGACCTACACGAATGATCAACAGCTAGAAAAGAAAACGTCTTCCTTTATATGATACAAATAATGAATTTTTCTTTCAGGATCCGCCGAGCATTAAAAGACTCTTGACAAGAGTGTTCAACTAAAACAGTCATCCATTTTTCTTTTGAAATAATGACAGAGGAAGAAAGCTCAAAGGGGAGAATAAATCTTTGTGAAACTACTTCTTCCACTTGCAGGCTCATACTGTATGTTCCAGCGTAAACCTATAAAAAAAAAAAGTTGCTTGACTATGTACTTTAGTTGAGCTCCCTCTTTTAGGGGCTCCTCTGCTCCTGCAGGTTCATGTGACATAATGATGACTTGGACAAAATCCAAGCCATTTATAGTATCTCACTCCTTAAACTGCCGCTCTCCTAGCGGAGGCACGCACACACACCACCTGCTCTGCATCAGTCACCTGTTGTTGCTGATATTGCAGAAGCTGCTGTTGCTGGTAGTGATGGATCTGTTGGATCTGCTGCAGCTGTTGTAGTTGGCTCTGCTGTTGGAGAGTGAACTGCTGCTGCTGTTGCTGAGACAGGAAGTGAGTGGCCGCCTGGCCGTCGTAGCCGTCGGTCCCCATGATGTAGGAGCCAGCTTGGGGGGAGGCCACGCCGGAGGTATCGTTGTTGATCGGCTCCCAGGCGTCAGAGGATGATAGGCAGTAGTGGCCCTGGGAGACGTAGGTGTGAGGCCACACTTCTGCTGAGGAGTGGTGCAATATCTGATCTGGAACGAGTTAACAATCCAAAAGTTGTTGGTCGTGCTGTTCAGAAGTAGGAGAACAGATAGACGCAGGAATGCTGCAATGTTTGGTTTCAATTCAGAAGCAAAGTGGACTGAATCTTCACGGCAGGGAACTTTTCATGTCATACTGCAGGTGTTTTAGTCCAAATTCTCAGTCCAATAATTTTTTTAAAAGTTTTTTTGGTACATCTGCTTCTTATTCAGGCTGAACTATTCTATAGGTTGTTAGAGATTCAGCGTCTCAAGACCATCAGTTTTAGGTAGCTGCTAGTAGTTAAGGTAGAGGGTGGTTTGTCTAGGATTCATAACAAAAAGTGATAAAAATGATGACAGAAGCTCTTTACAAAGAACTGGATGCAGTCTGAAGACCAGCATGCCTCACACTGCTGCGTCATCACTCTTGTCACACTTTGGCACGCAGACACAGCCTTGATTTTCTCTCATTCTCTCAGTTGAACAGTATAAATTGGGCAGTCCCTTGACCCCTAAACTCTTTTTTCCAGCCACTTGCTGATCCGCAACTGTGAGACCAAGCTGAAAACAACTAGATAAAAGACATTTGGGAGAATGAGGAAGAACAGAGAGGGGTTCTTAATGTTATCACCAAGCCATTTTCCAAAGTCACTTTGCAAAGTTAAAACTGTAAGTTACTTTGAAATTAGCTTTGTAACAGCAAGTTACCGTTAGTGATTTTTACTGAAATTGTTAACTACAGTTTAATGAAATTTGTTACAAGTGCTAATGAGGGTTCATTTTAGCCATTTTAGTTTAAGGCTCCGTCTTCAGTGATCCTGCCATGCATGGAAATGTTTGAAAATGGCTTTATTTCCCTTTCTGTTGAAAAAAAAAAAAAAAGTCCCAGCCCAGGGGGCTCCAGGGAGGATGAGGCTAATTAAGCACTTAATAAGGTTTATCCTCGCTGGTGACAAAAAAAAAAAAAAAAGTCTAAAATCACTGTTCAGACAGCTGTAGTACCTGAGCTAGTCAAAAGAGGATAGGCAAACATTTCATCTAACAAACCCAGATACTGTTTCTGGGTTTACTGGCTTTTCTTCTTGGTCTCCCTGATATCAGCGCTTCTTGAACACCTGCTTTCTGTCAGGCCTGAGGTCCTTTACCTCGACTGGTGATGCTCTCCTGGTTGACCTCACTCAGGTGAGCCACACTGCCCTGATTTGATCCCGACCGTGGACTCTCACCGTCCATCGATGACCATGCCAAGAGTGTTGCCTCTGAGATTGCAAATTGCTGCAGGACACCTGGGGTCAGAGTTCAACAGACAAACCTGCTCAGTGTGGAGAGCCGTATCATGTCGACATTTTCTTTGGCATAAATCCCAACAACTGAGCTGACGAGTGCAGAATTTGCCTGACTACTGCTAACAGGCTCTGTGGTGCACCCGCCCTTGGCTATGTGTTTATTTCCAACCTGCAGCAAAACGAGCCTCTTTCTCTCCGTCACTGAGGTCGCTGTAGGCGTCATTCTCCAGCCGTCGCTCTTTTTCCCGCTCCTGGTTGGTGATGCGGGACTGGGGGATGCCGCCTGCACCGACTGTCTGCATGCCCCAGTTTTGCCACTCGATCATGTGAGCAACGCGTCCCTGAGCCATGGCCGTGGGTTTGGTCACTCTTTCCTTCATAGTGCGGGTGACGCCTGTACAGGAGGCGGAGATGTGACAGAGGGAGAGGGAGACAAAGGGGATATGGTCAAGTTAAACAAGATGGGAGAATATAGAGCACGGCACAGGGAGGAGGAGGTGAAAGAGTGATGGATGATGAAACATGAAGAGAGAGAAAGAGGAGATGTCGAAAGGTGGGTGGACAAGGCATATGGTGGATATGTCATATGACAAATGTATATTGCTGTTGAGTTGTGGAAGTCGCAATGGCTGGTGATAATATGGATATCCAGTAGGGTTAGACTGATAAGCTGGTTTGACTGCTGGGAAGCTACTGTATGTCAAAACTGTCAACTACTGCTGTAATAGATTGGATTCAATTTTGGAATCTGTTGGACAAGAGAAATGCTTCTTCTTGTTTTGTTTGTTTGTTTGTTTTTTTCTTTTTTCCTCCAATGCTATCAAAGTAAATAATCACTTCTGGCAGCCTCAGCACAGATGCAGCAGTGTACAAAAACCTTATCAGTGTAATCCTACAAATCAAGCTCTTGTAGTTAAATGAGTGCAGCCATGTGCGTGGATTATAAGAATAGCCATATGATGGGGGATGTGTAGCTGACATTCTTGTGTTTAATGAGACTTCTCCTAGCCACAGTTCATGGAGGAGAGGAGGCAGTGGATGTGTCTTGTCTGACACAGGTGCATCATGGGAGGAAGCAGGTTAATTGGGGTGAGGCGGCTACGTGGCGTGAGTAATGAGAGGTTGGCTTGTTGACATGATAGCTTTTTCACACCTCTTCTACGCTGTGCTGGGTAAGCAGGAAGACTGCTTTCTTTGTCCTTGCTGCTAAACTTACATTTGTACCAGAAGAAATTAATTTCCTGCCACCACACTAAGACGAGCTTATGTCTGTTTTGCTCCATATTTCACGTGACCAACATATGATGACACATACTGTAAATCCCTTGTTTGATATCTCTCGCATGGTGGCATACAGGGAGGAGACTTATGAATAAATTATTGGACACATTTACACAGCACCACACAGCAAAGCGGCTTCACTTCACTACACTGTACTGCAAGGGCCAAATAAACTGCACTGCAATGGCACAAAACAGCTGGCGAAAAAGAAAAGAAGAAACACTGTATTAAAGAAAAGCACTTGACTACACGTATCTTAACTGTCGTAACACGGACACTTTACACAGCTAAAGCATCTATACTTGATTAGAACGGCACAATTTCACAACCACTTAACATAAAGAAACTACCCTTCCCACTCACTTTTCCTTTATTGTAACAAGCTGTATGATGACGTGCGGTGTCTTCGTGTGTTGCAAGTTTTTTAGCATCAATGACTCGTGGGGAGACATTGACGACTCAGAGTGGGGAGGAAGTGATGAAGGGGAACCCATTTAGGGTACCATGCTGACTCCAGCGCCCGCTGAGGACTGAGCCAACATGGGGTCTTTTACCAGAAGCAGCACAGACACACACCTGACACACCTGACAGAGAAGACTTAGCCAAAGCCCCGATGCCATAGGCGTTCGAGTTCCTCTTGAGTCGAGGCAGGATTGATGTGGTGTCTTCCATAGAAAGCTGGAGGGAGAGAAGCGAGAGGAATGGAGGAGGGGGAGAAAAGGACAGTATGGATGATGTGACAGGTGTGACACAAAGACATTGACAAAGTGTGTGTTAAAGAAAGAGGTGAGTGGAGAGGAGAAGTGATGGAAGTGTCGGGTTAATACAAAAGAAAAAAATCTTGCGTCCAAGTAACCATGAGCTTTTAAAGATCTGATTTCGCTCGCTACTACTACGATAAAACACAAGTTCAATTGGAGGTGGGGGTGTTGTGAGGGAGAAAAAAAGCCGATAGCTACAGGGTGATTTAAATCAGAGCAGGCAGAAGAAGCAAACAGAAAGGTAGTAGATGGAGGAATGATGCCACAACACTTACATTGATTCCTTCCCATGAAAATTCTGAACGTCCATGCTGAGGAAGAGAAATAGGAGGATGGGGGAAGAAGGAGCGGGAAAGAGTAAGAGAGTGACAGGATAGGCAGAACGTTGACATGCATCGATGGGGGGGGGGGGGGGGGGGGGGGGTTCCACATAGAAACATGCAGTTGAAGAAATTAAGAGAAGAGAGCGGAAAAAAAGAGAAACACAGGAATTTCCAAGAATGAAGAGTAAAGAACTGGAGTGGCAGAGAGAAAGGATTAAACAAGGATCAGTTTATATTTGCTTAGTTATGTTTAGCAGAGGGAATACGCTGCGCTTGAATGAGCATCCTCTTCGGTTGCATGTGCTGCCAAAAACACTGAAAACCAAGAGAAAATTTTGTGTACACTCAGGAGAGACATCAATGCTCTGTGTTAGTGTATCTGATGCTGGGGACCGAGGGTAAGAGGAGGAAGGGTGGTGTGTGTGTGTGTGTGTGTGTGTGCAGGATTGTGGGTGAAGTTGGGCAATGAGGACAAAGCTGATAAGCAGCAGCTTCTGCTCCACCGTCTCCCTCTGTCAGCTGGACAGACACTAACTTTCTGGCACTCCTGGGTTACTGCCTGTGTTTTTTTCACCTTCTTGTAGATCTACACCAGCAGACAGTGCAGGCTGAGTAGAAATGATAAAATTACAAAACAAATATTTCTTCTTAAATAGATATGTTATGGTTAAATTATTTTTTTCCTTGCCTGTTACATGCATAAATCTACATTTTTTTTTTTTAATATTCCACATCTGAAACTTCTCAGATCAGTGGTGATATGCAAAGTTTTCTGATGTTGCTGATGCCACTCTCACCGTTGAACAGTTGAAGCTACAGTCAGCAGCCAGTATTCTAGTCAGTCTGACATCAACAACTATTATGTAGTTTAGTGCTTTAAAGCAACATGTTTGGCATTTGACCATCACCATTTTTAGCTTTTAAAACAGGACGTGACAAAAAAGTGGACCTAGCTAAGGTCTAAAAGACACTTTCCCATTTCTTTATGGTGGTTATGTGCAAGTCCAACCTAAAAAAAAAAAACAGCTTTATTGTATATTTTACACGAAATGGGACTATAGTCTCATCATACAACATGAATAACATGCAATGATGAAAAAGACTTGAAATCAACAAATGGAACTATGAATTTGATAGAAAATTTTTTCTGACTTTATAAATTGAGACGTAATTTACAGCTGCAATAAAATGTGTCTTGAACAGTCGGACGGGTGTGAATGCACCCCAGACTTGATCACTCGGAACCAGATTTAGAGGTGGTCTGGGCCACAAATGGCCTGATTCTTTCACAGTATGAATGCAAATGAGTTTTAGGACAATAGAAAAGGCCCATCTACTCAACTCACGTGTTTGCCACTAATGAGAAAGAACACATTTTAAGGAGTCTTATACAAGGCGGGGTACTTATTGGCATTAAGAACCATTTGTTTTTAACAGGGCTGTTGCACCAGTAAAAATGATGCATGATTATCTGATTAGCTTTTGTTCTTAACCATGTGATGTGTCACAAGACTAATATTAATGTGTTAAGACAGACATGAATAGATTCAATTTGAAGACCAGTTGTGGGTAAAAGGTCACTGTAAAGCTACGCAGATGGATCCAATTTTGAAAAACTGCACTTTTACAACTGGCCTTTGGAAACTGGTCTTTGCCTGTGACATATGTCTTTGCATATAAAATGGGAAGGATCATAAATGGCCTCTTGTGATGCGTGCTACAGCGGTAAGAAAAATAAAAAAAAAAATCTGAATCCTTCCAGAATTTGGATCTGTGTTTCATCTAAGGTACATTCATAGACAAATACAATGTGCTTTTAGCTGACAACACACATTCCCTCCTTACAGAAAACACCACATTCCTGCTTACAGAACTGCTTTAGCTCAGACACATTTGTAGCATTAGTCTGTGAACAGCTTCGGTGAGGTCATTCTGCTGCTATTCTATGGGGTTAAGGCTGTAGATGCTGAATAGGTCACTCTAAAAGGACAGACTTTCCTTTTCTGAAGCCACTCAGTGGTGGATTTACTCATGTTCATTGTCCTACTGCATAGCCCCACTTCTTTTAAGCTTCAGACAGTGACACTCACATTATCCTGCAGGATATTTTGGTAAACTTGGTCATTTATTTTCCTCATCAATGATAGCAATTGATCCAGGCCCTAATATACTGAACAAAGCCTGATACTCCCTCCACCATAATTCACAGCTGTGGGAGTCTCATGATCAGACATGTTTTGCCAGTTCCATTGATGTCTTCAAGCCTTTAGCTGTTACCTGTAGGTTTTTATTTTATCTCTGAGGTGATAGAGTGATAGATAGGTGAGATTCTGCATTTTGCTTCTGGAGTCATCTTTGCAGCACGCCCACTTCTAGGAGCCACAGTACTTAAACGGTCTCCATTGATAGACAGTTCATCTAACAGCGGCCTGATGGATGCTGAAATGCTGCGATCACCTTTTGTCCCTTTCCAGTCATATACAGATCAACTACTTTAACTATTTGTCTTCAGAGATCTTTTTTTGGTTCACATCAGCAAATCCTTCTTATAAACTTAAAAAAAAAAAAGAAAATCAGTGTCTCCTCAGTCAAGCTCTAAAGACAGCTGCAAACTCATTTCATTAAATGGACCTCAGATGTTAAGACTACTGACTCCGAATAGCTTTCGCAACTAAATAGTTACTCTGTGTCCAGTGGCTCCAGCACTAAATTTTTAATAGGTTTATCCAATGAAGACATGATTTATTGTACCGGTAATTATTTGTGTGTTATCAGCTTAAGTACATCCTTTTGTCTGTTATTGTGATTTAAATGGAGATTAGATCACATTGTGACAAATTAATGCACAAAATCAGTAAATCCTGAGGGGTTCACATACTTTTTTCATGCCGCTGTATGTAACAATCATAATCAGGCACATTTAAAATCAGGTATCAAAAAGGCGAAACATTTTTGAACAAAAAACATTTTCTTGAGCAGTGTTTAAGCTGCATGACCTTGGTCTGTTTCCTAACTCCCTTTTATTTCCACCACAGGAACCAGAAGCCAAACAAAATAACAAAGGAAATACTTTACCCGAGAAAAAAGACACTCAAGGAAACTTATGCACAAGTCAAGAACCAAGGTGGCGGTTGAATCAAACCTGACTCATTCCATTGTTCCCAGGGTCCTTTGCTTCCTACATGTAAAGTGTACAATGGGAATCTGTAAAAACTGTCCAGCAGCTACACACAACAAAGATCCAAAGAGCTCCTGTTGATCAATATCAGCCTTTTTCCACCCCCCTTTTTCAAGTCTTTGTTTTAAGTGTATTATTTGCTTCCACTTCCTCCCTCTTTAGCACTTTGACTTTCTGTCAAAGACTTTCTGCTTTAGCGGGAGAGGATACAATGACAGATTTAACACACTTGAATGGTGGAGCCGGGCTCCTCGCAACAGCTTCATAAATGTCCTTTTTCAATAATACTGACAACTTTAATATATACAGTTTATGTGCGGCTGCTATTTCTCTCCGAAGGGCATGCCGGGACACGATGCATAAATAAATGATGCAATCGGTCCACAGTGCATTTGGAAGAAAAGCAGAGTTCTCTGCATTTTAGTCCGAAATGGTTTTCTCTTCTGTGTCCTGTCTCACAGGGATCAGAGGAGAGGAGAGGAGAGGAGAGGAGAGGAGAGGAGAGGAGAGGAGAGGAGAGGAGAGGAGAGGAGAGGAGAGGTAATAATGACGCGTAAGAAGAGAGAGAGTGATGCCTCTGCTGTTCTATTTTGAAAACGTTTTGCACAGTGTCTTAGCCAGATGGATAACGAGCAACAGATGTCCTGACAACAGCAATAAGCCATCCAAACCAGCACTTGTTTAGTCTTCCATCTATGCCACCCTATCATGGACAGGGGTGCATAGTGGAAGTTGAGCAACTGACACTGACATGACGCGGGTCACTTTACTAATCTATTAGCATAAGCACCGACAGTGTGAGTTACTGAGAGCTAGTGGGACAAGCTGCTGCGCCTCATCATGTAGCTGCCCGTGAAACTGCCTTTTACGTCAGCAGCCCTGTCGGTTCCTCAGGTGGAGCAGCAACAGCCCACTGTCAGAGAAACACAACAAGGCGGGTGAGCCAAAGGGATAGCTGAAGACTTACTTGCTCCCCATCCTTCTGGACTGGCACGCCATCTGCCGCTGGAGGCACATGAAAGGAGACAGAAAATAAGAGAGAGAAAGGAGAGAATGGTGAATTCATTTTCAATGATAAAACAGCTTCACCACAAAAATATATATATATATCCTTCAGTTGTACTGATTAAACTCTATTTTTTTTCTACCTCATTTTCTAATTCTAATATTTTCTGTCATTATCAAAATCCCTGCAAACACAATCATTTTCACTCATTCGTTTTTACACCCACTTCAAGGGTCACGTGGAGGAGAGGGGTTGCACATACACCCACACACTCACCCCAACATTCATTTTAGAGTTACCAGTCAAACTCACATGCATCTTTTTGTTTGGGAGAAAAACAGAGTATCCAGAGGAAACCCCTGCAATCACACAGAACATGCAAATTCCAAACAGAAAGGCCAGGATTTCAACCGGGAAACTTCTAGCTGCCAAGCAATGGCACTAACCACCACCCCGCAACAGATTCCCTTTATTTTGAACATTTCAACAAGAAATCCCAAAGAGATGCAAAAAAATATGCAAATGTATGTGCATGAAGTAAAAGATACACCCCCCCCCCCCCACCCCCCCCCCCCCCCCAACTATAACACAGAGCAAATTCAAAAGAATTCTGGATCAGAACAATTATAATTTAGAAATAAAAAACAATAAAGAAAAAAGTATGAAGTAATTTTAATCATGGCTCAAAAAGATTCCCTCTCAGAAACTGGATTAGTCCTGAGATTTAGCCTAAAAAAATAAGTTTTGTCATATGAAACACCTTTTAGTATGCAAAACAATTTACTGCCTGAATAAACCACAAACTTACAAGCACGTATACACACATCCAAAAAAACGGGGAACTATAGTTTCTGCAGCTTTTTCCTCAAGGAAAACAAATGAATAAAAATTTAATGAACCAAACTGAACTGTAGCAGCTCATATTTATATTTGACTAAAACACATTTTTTTTCCCAGCAGTCATCACTTTATTAATCAGGGTTTGACTCCCATTTTCTCTGTTCTGTTAAACGTCGAGGCAAATTATTCATTAAGAAACCTGACTGGTATGAATAGAAAAAATAATTTTCCTTTCATTTCTTCTGCTCAGGTTCCATTTGGCTCTTTTAAATTCCATTATTATGTGTTTCAGAGCCGCTACTGTGAAATCCACCCTGCTCAACATCTTCACTTGCTTTTCTGGATTATGATTTTGCATCAACATATACATGAACATGCATGAAGCCACAAAACCAACCTTATTGTGTGATCTTATGTATATTCAGTACATTTCAATGTTAACATTTTGCCAAAAAATCCACCCAGTTTAAGAGAGAGTTGTAAATGTTGGCGTCCTTGCAAAAGACGCCAGCAGTTTACATGACCCTTATGGCTAAACAGCAGATCATAGACAAAGCTGTCCATCCAGCACAGTTGGGACTCAACTGAAATCCATGTTCTCTGTTGGATAAATGAACATTATTATCCCTCCTCATTCCTTGCTGTCAAAATCCTAATTAAAACATTGCTTTAATTATAGAGTCTGTGCTCCTAATGGAGTTCAAACACGGTCTTAGTCTCTAGGTGCTCCTCTGTATCAGAGGGTCTGTGCAACTCTCAGAGGGGCTCACTCCCCGCATCGTCTCTCTGTGCGTGTCTGTTTGCGTGTGTGCTGCTGAGCCAGTCATGTCTCACATAGATGAATTTTTGGCAATCACAAGCAACTGCTTGGGAGCTCTGAGAAGCACAAAGAGTCATTGGTTCTCTAGATGTCCAGTGATGTCGGTGACCCACTGACCCAGTGATTCAGAAACATCAGCTCCACTCTGTCTCTATTGGGCTCTCAGATATTAGGCTTCCCTCTGAACTCCACTCAGTCACCTCGGATCTCTGCAAGGGCAGGAGGCAAGGGACAGTTTTCAATCCAGAAACTGTCTGCCTTCCTTTCTGCAAGCAGAGACTTTCAGACTACATCTCAATGGTCTTTTTGTGTACAGATGGCATGAGTATTAAATAACATCAGCCTGATCTTTAATAGATGTCAAATGTGATCTCCAGGAGAGAATGTTTGATTTTCCCGTTTTGTTTGATCTAGTTTTTCTTAGGGATGCACGATAACTGTTTTTTTAAACCAATACCGATAACCGATAAATTTCAGCTCCTAAAGGCCGATACAGATACCGATAACTGAAAACACATACATATATACCTAAGATCATTTCATCAATACTATGAACAAAACCAAAAACAGTTTTGACTCTTTAAATGAACAGATATTTATTTTTTCCAATGAAAAACTAGTGGCAAGCCTCTCAAATATTTTCATAACGTTATCAAACAAACCTATTTGATATCTCACATCAACTTAAATAAGGTGCATTACTGACTGATATTAAAAAAAAAATAAAGGCTCCTTGAACTGATGGAAATACATGCATCAGAATTACAAACTGAAAAAATGCATTCCTTAATGACAATAAAAAAATAATTCACAGGTCATAATGTACTGACACAAGTTAGACTTGTCTCTGTAAATACACTGAAAAAGTGCACTCTATGGTAACAAAGAAATTACGTTTAAAGGATTTTGGCTTGTAGTTCCATTCAAATGAGTGCCTTTAATTAAAGTAAATGAGGTTTTGTAGTTTTTGTTTTTCAATCTCATGGAAGCTTTAGATGAGAGAGATGATGGCAAGGAGAGGAGAGGAGAGGGGAGGGGAGCACAGCAGAGGGGTTGACTTGCTGCTGGCTTGCTGACGTTAGCTCACGTTAGCTCACGTTAGCGCACGTTAGCTCACGTTAGCTCACGTTAGCGCGATTTCAAAACTCCATGGAAGCGATGGTTATATTTCAGGTGGCTGATCAGGTTTGACGTATTAAAGCTTGTGCTATTTTTCCCTCCTTCGTTTGGAGCATTTGTCACAAATAACCAGCGAACTATTTTCCTCTGAAACTTTAATGAAGTTCTATACCATCGCCACCATGTGTTTTTTTTTTTCAGTGCACTGTTCCGCAATGCTGCATTCAAGGTGTAACATAAATTCCTCCGTTCCCTTGTTTGCTTGTCGTTCTTTCAGCTTTATCTATTTTTTCTATTTTTTATGTGTAACGTGTGGGAAAATACTCTGAATATCAATTAAAGTTAGCAACTACCAAAATTATGACCGAGTTAACAAGTTGTTTTCTGGCATGAGGGGGTATTCTTGATTTTCCTTACTGAGAAATCGTTTTTTTCTGATTACGCCGACGTCACTTGAACATAACATTCACTGCCGGTCATTCAAGGCTCCGAGCGAGGCACTGCCGTGTTAAAATAAAAAAATATATATATGTTATCGGGGCTATTCGTCATGATAGCGGACTTCTCGGGATGGCGTCATAATTTCCTGTTATTGGCTCAATAGTTATCGTGCATCCCTAGTTTTTCTCATCCCACCTTGTGTGATTCTTTAAGAATCAGTGCTCTGTTTGTTTCTCCTCCAACCTCTGGACATCTTCACAGAAGGTACATGGAATTGTTGCGTGTGAATAGCGGTTTGGTTGCACTTTACCAGGGTAAATATGATCTTGCGAGTCAAAGTAAATTTGCATGGAGTGCTGCACAGCTCACAGGCTTAAACCGCTATTCCTTTAAGATCAAATATTTAATGGAAATATTTCAGTGTTAATAAAAGCTGATAAAGACTAAATCAAACCTCACTTCACACATAAGAGGGCACTTATACAAAATGCAATTATTCCTCTCTCTATGTATTACATCCACTGAGGCCATGCTGGAGAAACTGTTATGGATTACAGGTTTTCAATGTTGAGATGATGTGAAATTGTGAGCCAAAGCCTCCTTAGTCAAGATGCTGAGCCCAGCATTGCACCACATAGTGTTCCTCACTTGAAAGTCACTTTCAAAAAGAGCATCTGATAAATGTTTGTAATGCAATTTTGAAATACTTTTCTACGTATGCCTTTTAAAATGATATCACAGGTTGCTAACAAAATATGGAAATGCACCTTCTTTTAACAAACAGAAAAAGAAAACAGTATTCCTGAAAATATAAGTATGAAACTGTGGATCAGCCTCAAATTGTCGAAACAAAGACACACCTTGGCTTCTATTTTGTTTTTAGGAATGGATAGACACATTCATATTCAAGTGGTACTTTCATAAATACATTTAAACTTTGCATGACCTTGGAAGGATTAGTCAGGCATGTTTGATTGGTGGCTTGTGGGCTGCAGATTTCAGGTGCTTTCTTATTGACTGATATTGGTTAGACAGAGAGATATAGCATATTCTTTCTGGGTGGGAGGGAGTGTCCCAGATTTCTTCCCCATGTGGGTTAAAAACCTGCCCTGCAAACACAAACTATACATGAGCATGCACACACGCACGTACGCAGTTAGCTGCCAGCAACGCATAAATTAAGGCACAGACTCACACCAATCCATTTCTTCCCCTGTCCCTCTCTCGAGCCTTTACAGTCTCTCTTCTCTCCATCCCTCGGCCTCATTCGGCCAATTAACAGATTAGCAGTCACTCTCCTCACATGAATCACAACATGACTCAAGAGTTCTCTGGACTTCAGCTGCACAAACCCTCAAGCCCTCCAGCCGTTTTACAGCAGCGGAGCTGAAACATTAAGCTCAGTGAGTTTACCTCTGTAGTTGTATTTACAATGTATTATCTGATGCTCTTCATATGAAATTACATGAAAGAACATTAGTGAAGTGAGCCACAAGGGTTTGCATGTCTACAAAAAGCTGTAGTTAGTCAGAGTTGTTTGAACTTCTCAAATTATTTGAAAGGTGATGGGTCAGTAGCCATTATCCAGCATCTCAGTGGTTGCTTTAGGCGTGGCATCCTCAGTATTTCTGCCCCTGGATAGCAGATGCTCTTGGGCTCTCACCAACACACTAAGCGAACGTGTTATTTTGCTCTTGAGTAGACAGACAGGATCCCTCCTTGAGGAAACAACAACAGAACACATGACCACAGCTCCGAGCCAGCTTTTCTTCCCCTGGCGCTCACACACAAACGCACAGACACACAGTGCTGCAGCGCTGGATGGCCTCCCCACCCTCCCACCCCAACGGTCATAGGGGAGCCGGGCTTAGCTCAGGCGAGAAGTATTGAGAGAGGGAGAGCTGCGAGACTGAGGACAAAAATGAGAGAGCAATGCAACTGTGCGTAAAGAACAACCAAAGATCTGCAGCGGCTGCACTGCCAACTCCAGTTCTGGCTGCAGTGGCTTGACGGCTCCCGCTGAAGTGAGAACGGCTTGAGCTCCGTCAGTCTTTTTTACTTCAAGTGCCCAAGAGCAATAACAGCAGTGAACCAGGGGGTCTTGGTGCTTGTTTACCACGACAGCTGTGGTAAGGCTTGTTGCCACGATGGGGTACCAGCAGCCTCTCACAGCGCCAGATGCAGATGCTAGCTTAGTGAGCCACAGAGTTCAGCGACAACACAGCTGAGGTACAGCTGAGGTACGGAGCCCAGATGGTTGGGAGAATTTGGGAGAGAAAGCTGAGCTAAAAGGGTCTGCAGACACAGTCCACTCACATGCATACTGACATGCACTTAGTGAAATATTCAACTCAACATGAGACCACCATTATCTTGGTGAAACGACTTCCCAAATTTACATGCCCCTTACTGACAGGCCACATTTACTTGTGTAAGCATTAAAAAGGCTGTGATCCTGATACGGGATAAATTTGGTAGAGCTGTTAGCTGTGCACTGCATGTGGTAATGGAAAACAAACAGCATGCTGTATATTGGCAGAGGGAGCTGCTGCCCTGCATCATGATTCCAATAAACATCTTTCAGACCCGCTAAATATATAATGAACAGAGCAGAGATGGGCAAAGACGTTGTTTTTTCCGAGTCTGTTCCAATGAACGAATCAAGCTATTAAGTACAATGGAGATGGCACTTTGATGCTGAAAACGTTTTTTTTTTTTTGCTCATTGATATTCCTGAGAACATGTCCTTTTTCCATCAGTGTTAAAGTGGTTAGTTGTGACAGATAACACTGAGTCAATCAGAGCCAGTTGCACACTGAAGCAACATCCACAAATGCATATAAAACCACACACACACACACCCGACACGCAGATGAAATAGCAGAGACGAAATTTATTTTTCACAGCATTGTGTTTCAATTTGATTACTCACTCTGTGGCCGAGTCAGGCTGTTTACAGAGAGCCTGTCATCGTGTGCCCACACACACGCCTCTAATATCTGATCTGCCACATACGCACACATAGAAAATGATATGTGCAAGGGTGTGCACATAGAGCCACGAGCACATATTGATCAATCCTCTACAAACAGTGATCTAGGCCTGATACCTGATATCAAAGTGAACCATAACGTGCAGAACACATGTCTGAAATGGCAAAGACATGCACAAATCTGTATACACTGAGGTCCTTGAATGTATAAGCACTCTGTTTGAGCACACATACGCAAATGCTCAGGTGAGGGTCATCAGGTCCAAACATGTCTCCTAGATACTGCATCACCGAAGTCATTCACCTTGAATGTGCTCTCATGCACAAGGTTTTTCCCAGCTGGAAATGAGCCAATCTATCATGCTCTATCTCTGCCAGATTTGCCAGTTTACTAGCAGACTGCGAAATGGAAAAAGTGAGACACTGTGTCAGGTGTTGACAGAGTGCGTGTAAAGGCACGGTGTGGTGGGGGTGCTTCCTTTTTAATTTAATGACAGGGAATCCCTCTCTGTGATGCAGTAGCAAAAACAAAAGGATGGCAGAAACTGTTCAGGTAACAGTGGTGCTTTTGCCACATTCACACCCACGTACAATATAAATATATCAGCAAGTGGGCTGTCCCACGAGACATGTAAACTAGAGGTCTTTTACCAGTCCATGCATGAATACACATGAGCAGAAAAAAGAAAAGAAAGAAACTCAAGCTGAGAACTGTTTGGCATATGACCTGAATGTTAGTATTATCAAAATGCACGTCTTATTTATTTCTTTCAAATCTAACATGTTGTACAAGCAGCAGTGTCAGAACTGCAGCTGAAATAAATAATAAAAAATGTCTTTATAGGTGATAAAAGAACATGAATGCAACAATCCTGTTAATCCAGCTTTCAGTATACTCCATAAACACTAACACATACTTTACAGAATAAGCTTGGGGGGGCCTGTTAAATCAGTATCTGCGGTGACATTGTGTGATAGAAAGTGAAAACGAAAAGATTCTGCTTAAAAGGCCCCATGCACAGGTGCCAGTTATCACATTGTCCCACATTCACATCTATAATTTCACAGTTACAGTCACACTGCACACAATGCCCTAAATTAAATAGTGATCAATGCTTCAAGCAGTCACTGGTGTAGCGCAGTCTTCTAAGTGGGTACAGGAAAGTGCTTCTGATGTGCTATTAGCACACTGATAACTAAAAGAATGAACAGTGCTACATCCAGAAATGTGATCATAAAAGTGCCATAACAGTATTACACTGGCACCGTGTTTGCCTGGAAAATATAACTAACGGATGAAAGTGTCGCTTACATATCACACACTTGCTGATTCTTAAAGGGAAAAAAATTCTTCTTTTGCTGATCTGTGTGAAGTAGAATATGCTCTGCTAAACTGTTGCATCTCATGGCCTTCAACTTATGTAGAGATGATAAATGGATGCAGGTGCTTCAAACACCTTACCTCACTGACTTCACATGACCCAGCCACACTCGTGATGAATGCTTAAGGCACACATTTTCTACTGCCTTTTACACCACACAAAACAACAGTTAATACGTACCACTGAAATACCACATTAGCAGACGGGCAGCTGGAGACAACAACCTTTGGCAAAGCCAACAAATTTACCAAGTAACACTGACCTGCACCAAACTTACATTCTTCATTTTGCCCTATGTTTTGTGTTTTTCTGCCAGCTGTTATGTGATCTAGATTGTGCTATCATGTTGAATGACTATTAAACTTCAGCTATCTCTAGACTCAACCTTTTTTTTTTAGGAATAAAAGAAGTGTTTCTCAAAAAAGAAGGCATAACTCTAAATCTTGAGATGTCTGATTGACTGCTTTCTGGTTGTCATGTCTTTTTGTTGAGGACTTTCCATTTAAAAACATGCAAACTGCTGAATATTAGAGACTTAATGGTAGATTCAGTATTTCTACCACCTATTATATGACTATATAAAACAACTCGCTGCAGCATACTATGCAGTGTCCTGTGTCAACCTGCTGGAACACAAACATATCTGGACATCCAGAAAGAGGCAGTATGTGATATCAGAGCCTGACGGTGAAGTACACTCCACGATATGAAGGAGCTGGAGGAGCTTGTGTTACCAGAGAACAGACAGAGCCAGTCCTGCTATCTGCTGCTCCTCCTGTTGATCTCTGCTTGGCAGCGTAGACTGCAGTTGAGAAGGCAATCAATAGCGAATACACTGAAGCCATTCTCACTCAGGATAAACACAGCCACGCCTCTAGACTGGCAGCACTACTGCCGATTCTGCTATGTATAACAGAATCTCACACTCAAGCTGCTCCACAATGGATGGTTGCCCTTTTTTTAAGCACTGTTTGTTAACATATTTATGGATTGAATTATGATTATGTACTGAATTTTTAAGCTCCCATGATCACTTGTTTGACGGCGACCATCAGTATTCAGGTGGCACACAAATCAGATAACTGTGGCACCTCTCCAGAGCCTTCCGTCTCCTTCAATCACATTATTTTAAGCAGCGGGAGACACTGGGCTCGTGGGCTCTTCCATCTTGACTTGAGTGTTGACAGAGGATCCCCACCTCCTCCCCTGCTGTGCAATGCGTCACATAAAGTCATCTGGATTGCATGAGCCACTGTAACGCTATTTCTGCTGCATCTGGTTCACACCTGGCTTCCTAAATGTGTCATGTAGTGCTCTGTTTTTTTGGGGGGGGGGGGATTTTTTTCTTGAACCTTCACATTTTGGTTATTTTTACAATCTTTTTTATCAACAATTCACATGATGAGGTGAGAGGTAGGTTGCACAAGCCCACCTGGTTCTGACATTCCTGTAAATGTTCAGATGAAAGCTGATTGTGTGTTTGCATTGCCATAAATCTGTTTTAGAGCCTGGTGTGCTGAGTGGCCTTTTAATAATTAACACCCCAAAGAGGCCTGTGTTTATTTTTACCTTTGAGTATGATCCAGTCTGTGCAATAAAATGTGTGAAGGACCTGGAAGTGCATAGTGCGTTGCATCATATGTGAACTGTATTTCACACACACAACTGTCATTTTATCTCAGTCATGATTTCATACAACCTCTACCAATCTATCCCCTTTCAGCATTAGTTTGATGCTGCCTTATTGTTCTAAACATGACAGCTAAGGGTTTGTTCAGGACTGTCCCCACCTGAAAACTCCCATCAATATCACACACCCTTTCCTGCATCTATTTGCCCCTCCCTCTCCTCCTCTGTCCATCGCCATCCTGCCTGTCTCCCCTCCTCCCCACCCGCCTGCCTGCACTGAAATTCTTCCCCTCCTGCTCCTTTCTTTAGCCCTCTCACTATCCCTATTATTCATGCAAATAATAACAAACTGTGTGAACACCCCTGACAATGGCATTATCCCGCTTCTCTTTTTACTCTCCTCCTCCAAGCCATGCCTCTCTATAAATAAGCACCATCACAGCATTTCAATCTTGTGCCTCTTTCTGCTCTCCATCCCTCCTACTCACACACATATACGTACTGCCATACAGCATCATAAATCAGGGGATGGGTGGATGGAGAGAGGGAGGGAGGGAGGGAAGGAGGAACGACGAGTGGTGGTGGTGGTGGTGGTGGGGGGAGTATGGGATGCAACCACACTAACAGTGGCACATTTCAACACATATCATCCCTGACATCTTGCCCATATACTGTGTGTGAGACCATACATGCAGAGCTTCCCAGCACACGGTGCTGGAAGAGAGGGAAGCAGCGCTCACAAACCAGTGTGTAAAAAGACTGCTCCCAGTCTGTACACAGACCTTTTGTTGCTCCTGCAGGACCACCCCCCTCCTCACACACACACACACACACACACACACACCCCTCTACCCCAACCACCCACTATCCCACAGCAAGAGAGGGAAGAGAATCTGTGCTTACTCAGTCTCCTGGAGCCGATGCATCCCATGGTGTATTCACAAAGGCTCTGGACACAAGTGTGGAAGTGTAACCCAGACGCCGCGCATTCTCCTTCTTCCTCCAGCGACTCTCTCTTTCTCTGGGCTTCTTTCTCTTGCTCTGCTGTGCTCTCTCTTTTTTTTTCTCTCCCTCTTGCGCTTGCTCGATCACTCTCTCCCTCACCCTCCCTCGCTCCCACTCTCCCCCTTCAGTGCAGTGTCTTAGAAGAGATCCGGTTAGTAAGTCAGTATGCCTGAGGGGAATAGATTAGGACTAAATAAAAATGCAAGGCATTATCAGAATTACTTAAAACACACATGTCATATGGCATTTTTCTGAATTAATGGCATCAATTATGAATAATATCAACACCAGTTTGGTACTTGGAACATTAAATATTTTTGGTCAGTTTCTATTCCTGCAATTTCTGTGGAGTTGTAGAGTCTGATAATGATAATATAATTATATAATATTTAAACCAAAAAGGTCAAAAAAAAACATAAGGAAAAATGTGAAGTGAGATTAAACAATTAGACTGACTAATGTATGTATCAGGTTTCCACTACGAAGATCAATAGCACAGTGCAGAGTGCCAGACTGCCATTGTTGCAGCTATCTCTGCACTGCCGTAATATTGTTGAGCTAAAATGGGGGATTCTCTCTCTGTCTCCCTCTCCTGTGTGCGTTCAGCCTGACAATGCACTGCAGCGGTTTTCTCTCCCCACTCCATCCCCCTCTCAATCACCCTCCACCTCCTCCCTCCTTCCAGCCCTCCCACCTCCCCCTGCTTTGATTGCTCTAAAAAATAATAATTAAAAAAAAAAAAACTTGCATGCATATAAACTAGTGATGAACAGTCCTGAGGAGGAAAAAAAAACGGAGGGTTTTCCCTCATAGTTACGCTGCTGTTGAGTCTCCACCTCCTTCACAGTCATCTATCTCCCTGAACTGATCTGCCCCTAGTCATCTCTGCACCCATTTCTCACTTACTGCTCTCTCTGAATCTATTTTCTCTTTCTGTTGCTCGTTCTCCCCTTGCCTCCTTTGCTGTCACTCTCCTTTCTTTTCCTGTGAAAACCAAAAAATAGCTTTTTTGCATCTCAAACCCAACCACACCTAGACTCTTCAATTCACCCGTCTTCCTTCCGTTTCACATCAAAACTTCTCTTATTTTCCCCCCTCCGTCTTTCTCATTCCTCTCATTCACTCTCCGGGTGGCCAAACTCCTTCCATGTTTGCAGATTACAAATTCGTGTGAGCTGTTTCTAAATCTTTGTCTCAGAGAAGCGGGCGCAATTTGGAGCAAGAAGAGGCTGTGTGTGTGAAGATGAGGGGTGCATGTGGTGTTAGTCATGTTTTGGGAACAGATAAAAGAAAGGAAAAAGGGAAGGACAGACGGGAGGAAGGATAGAGAGAGAGAAAAAGACATGGGCAGATGGGGGGGCTAATGGGAAGGACTGAAGTGGAGTTGCTTGTAGGAGAGATGAAGAGATGATCCTGTGTGACATAAATTAGTACTTCAGAATGAATAGAAGCAATAACTGATAAACAGAAGTCACTTAGGATGAGATAGATATGATGTTTTAAAAATGTTTTAATGTCACAATAAAAAGATTAAAGCAGAATTTGACTTTCCAGACATAGCAAATCATACATAATCCAGTTTCTCCATACAACACACTCTGGGTTGATATTTATAGATGTGTTACAGCTCATTCTGTTAGTTTTCCACTGGGCCAAAGGAGATGGCTGATGTAAGGGCCAGCTTTACTCACATATCCTGGTTAAAAGAAATACAATTATACGTGTGATTGCTGCAGACAAACTGACCATTGCTTTCAACTCCTGTCTGCCTCTCTGGCACACTATTCCCCTTGCATCTGCCCATCTTCTCTTGAGTCAGTCAGTCAGTGTCTGAAAGTCTGTTGGACGCTCTTGTCAGTCGCACTCTTTTCACAGACTGGTGGCAAAAGAATCCTTGATGATGATCTTGTGTTATTCTTGGTGTATTAGTCATGATAAAGCTGTCCTCTCGAGGGAAGGGCAGTGAAAGTTTCTTTATGTTTAGTTATGCTTCTCTTTAATATCAAATGTAGGATGTTGTTAATTTAATTCCAAACCTCAACGCAAACACAGTAGAATGAAATACTGCAAAAGGTTTTGCATTCAAAAGTGCTAAACATTTGAATTGGTTTAGTTTCTGAAGAGCCTCTCTTACACAATGATTTTTTTATTTTTTACTCTTGGACATTGGTTAACAGAACAAAAAACAACATTTTTATAACACTGCTACTGGAATTTCACAATGAGGAATTGTTTTTACATGAATTCACTTGAACTGCACACATACTTTGATTTCAGCCAAAAGAGAATTGCAGGTTTTCATTCTTGTACCAGTTATCTTTGGGAACTGTAGCAACATTTCAGCTGCAGCTCCGGATCATTTCTCCAGTCTTGAACTTGTAGCTATGCACCTGTATGCTGGCTGCAGCACATTTATTTCCAAAGCCAGGGTAAGTGATTCTTTGTGATTTCTAACCCTGAACACTTTTTGTCACATTCTCTTTCATCACCTCTTCTCCTCATGAGTACCCTTTAAAAATACCTGCTCTTTTTCACACAGCCCAGGCTGGTAAACTGGAAACAAGCAGAGTAACAAACATTGCTTCAGCCACCGATGAGCACGGGGAGAGTTTGTGCTTGTTCATGATGAGGCATGTTTTCTTGGGGAGCAGTGGAGGGAAGTGGCGGGAGGAGCGAGCTGTATGTGTTTTGTTTCCAATGTCAACCGATGTGATGTCATCCAGAAATCCCTTACCCTACCTTTACTGCTACTTTTGTTGTATATTCATACTGTGCAAACGTGCTCACAGCAGCATTGTGATTCCTTTTTATGTCAAACAACTACTTGGTTCTTGCTGGTACAGATTCTTTTTTTCTAAAAAAAAATTCCTGATTCAAAATGTCCAAAGAATAGAGGCTACCCGAGTACCATGAAGTGGTGCTATTTTTCTTTTTGCTAGGCGGCAGTAACGAGTTGCATTTGGGGCTTTTTTTCAGACACGGCCACTTCTGATAAAGAAAGCAACCAGCTAAAACAAGCCATACAGATCATTCATTTCACATCATTTTCTACCTTCAAACAACTATGGAGTACTACTACCGATGCTGCGGAGTGTAAATCACACAGATCCAAAGCAAAGAAGCTACACATCTATTCCTTCATGGCTGACATGAAGTGGATAAAGTGGCCTAAGAATCTCTCTGCACAGAGAAGATGGAAGGAACTGATACAGCACGAGAGGAAGGACAAAACTGGAAAGAATGTTGGTGTGCTGAACCTCACAAGAAATTCCAGGTTATGTTCCCATCATTTCTACAAGGAAAAGATCAGCAATGACGGCTACATGAGTGGTGATCCTGTTTACTTTGCCTGGAACAACCGGAGGAAACCACTAGCAGAGGGAAAACAAAAAAAAAGCACATATCTACACAGCCCCGGATGAGTGTGAGCATTCCCCCCTTACACATCATGGTTCGTGGTACTCAGGTAGCCTGTGTGGGGCTGCCAGATAGCTCAGTCAGTAGAGCAGTGGCCCATATACAGAGACTATCATACTCCCCTACTCTCTGACCCACTTTCCTGTCTCTTGACTGTCAATAATGAAGGCCACCAGAGTCACAAAAAAAGTCCAAAGAATTTATGTTTATTGTTAAACAGACTGACTAAAAGACAACAACTGCCTTTCCCCTTCTCACACTAATCTGGAATCTGGTTTTAGATGCGCCACCTCTCTTGTGTATGGACATTGAGCCTGGTCATTTCTACCTGTGACCAGAGCACAGTGACAAACCAAACACACTGAAAACTTACCTCCACTGACACAGAAAGCCTGAGAGTGGAATAACGAAAATAAGTATCAGCTGGACCTTGTCACACACACACTCTTATCCACAGTCCATGGATGACACTGTGGTGATCTATGATATATACTGTCAATGTGAGACAAGGTCAACTACAGAGGAGAGATTTTTTTTTTGACACTAATCTCATTCATGATACATCGACGACTTACAAAGTTGACTGATTCTCACCATCTTCGCCACCTCCTTCCTAGCGCACACGCTCACACACATGCTAACAAAGCAAGTTCAGTGACATAAAACTGCTTTGCAACACACCATACACTCGACTTCTATCATGTACCTGTCAGCATGTTTCTTGTTTTCTTATCTGGGGTGATGCTGCTGCCCCGAATTAAAATGCAGCAGCTTCTGTTTTTTTTATTATCTTTGGGACTCACACAAACACACACAAACGTACACATAATTCCTGTAATCAGTGACTTTCATGTACCTGTCATTATCTGTGTATCTGCTCCTGTCTGCAATGTAGGTTGCACCTCAAGGATAATGAATAACAGCTTTAATAGTATCTCACTGAGGCGTTCTGGGTGATGAATGAATTTTAAAGTCTTCCACAGGGATAATCTTTAGGAAAAGAAAAAAAGCATGATCTCATACTGGTTAAACTGCTTTAAATGAGATGATTTTTCCATTCTCTGTTGCTGACTGCTGGAATGTGTTTAATTGTAATAATATGTGCAAGCTGGAATCACATGTTATACATTATACATCAATCTCTAAGGAGCCAGTGCATTTGTTTCAATGTCTTGAACAACAGGTTTTTGTTGTTTTGTGTTTTTTTTTTTTGGTTGGGTGGGTGGGGATATTTGTATTTCTGCATTTGTGATGTCTCTGTGTACATTCATAAACTACAGTTACACAACGCAGAACGTTGCATACAAGGAGTTCCCAACTGTCGTCTATTATTTACAATTCTCTCTCCTCCACTCCTGCAGTTACCCGACATACACTCGTGTAGTCGCCACCAATGCTGCGTTATCTACACAAATACCCTTGTGCACAGACTGTTTCACGTGTGTCCGGTCTCCTAAATGGGCCTTTCAGTCTTACTTAGAGTCACGTCAGAGTCAATGGCAATCAATTAGTGAAGCCAGGAGCATTCACTTTAAAGCCCCCCCACCCCCACCCCCCGTGTTTTTCAATCACATTTTTTGCTGATGCTGATTTGCCTCCTGCCAGAGAATGTGGGGAATCTTGTGCCCTCATGGCATCACAGTCTGTCTGCAGGACTGTAATGTGTATCAGGCTGACCCCTGCTGTGTGAAGCAGGGCACTGCAGCCTAAGGCTGGTTTGGAGAGGATTTTGAACTTATGAGAGTGCAGTTTCTTGACCTGCTTGAAGCTTACCTGAAATGCTATATTTTCATATTCTTTGTGTTCATATATGTGAAAAACCCCTTCAAGGTTTATTGTAAGACTGTTGTAGACTACATTACTACAGCTCAGTGTAATTAGGTTTGTCACAGTAATCAAGTAAGTGCCTCATCACAATAATTTGAATCATCTGTGATCATTTTTGATTAATTGACATAATTGTTTTCTGTCACTTACATAAAAAATAGTTATATAAAAAAAGAGAAATGATGTATGTGTATCATATCAATGCGGTTTGCACAGTTCACACCTCCCCAACCCCAGTCTTCTTCTGCAATACTTTAATGGTATCAAATGTGTAACTCAGTGTGCATGACTAATAATTCTTATCTTTATTGAGCATCTGCTGATACAAGGGCAGTTGTCACTGGTTGGCACTGTTGTCTAACCGCTAGAACGTTCCAGGCTTAAATCCTGCTTTGGGTTTTTCCAGGTGGAGACCATGCATGGGTTTTCTCCAGGCACTCCAGTTTTCTCCTCCAGTCTAAAATTACACTTGTTAGACTAACTGGCCATTTTAAATTAAAAAAAAAAAATAGTGGTTTGTATGTTTTTTTTTGTTTTTTTTCCGTGTGGCCCTCTGATAAACTGACAGCCTGTCCCAGGATCTACCCTGCCTTTCACCCCAACACAGGTGGGATAGTCTCCTGTGAGCCTTAATAAGATGAAGCGGGTATAGATGATGGGTGGATCTACTGACATCAAGGTCACAGATTTAGTTGCCAGACGAGGCGACGTTGGCGTTAGTGCTTTTTTTTTTTTTAAAGCTAAATGAAAAAGAAAACTCATTAACGTGAAGGGTTTTGCAGCAAAAAGCTGATGGTCAGTGGTACTATTACCATATAGCTAAAACTAACAGTTGCATAAGATAAAAACAATAACTAAATTGTTGAATACAGTTATTTGTAAACCATCTAGCCCTTTAGGTGTGTTTCTGGAACTGCCATTTGTCTGTAAAATATATCATTAGATCATAATTGTTAAAGCCTTAATAAGCACCTTAGTTTCATGTTACAGATTTATATACAGCTGCATAACTTCTCCTTAAATTGTTCACTGCAATGTATCTGAAACTTATAATTCCACTCTGCAACATAACGCATAAATATTGTTGAGAAGTAGCTGAAAACAGTGTTGGTTACAGCTAAAGGATCAGAATTACTCTAGAAATTTGATTCAGCATTCATTATTGTGTGACCAAAAATATTTGCCTTGCACTCAAACAGCTGCCTGTTCATCCCTGGAGAAAAAAAAAAAAAAAGAGTAGATCCAGAAAGTGACATGAAGATGGAGAAACTGTGCCTCTGCATGGAATGGAAATCTTTAAGATTTCAACGATAAAGACTGACGTACTTATAAGTAGATATTGATTCATGCAAAGAGGAAGGTGTTGGAGAGGAAATGGAAAAAAGATAGGACTGGGAAGAAAACTGCAGCATAAGGAGGACAGAGACGGAAAGAAACTGAGGGATAGAATTAGTGAAAAAATGCAGTATTACAGAGAAAGAGGGAGAGAGAAATTTTGCACATTACAGAAGGAGGGGGGAAGAAACTGTTCATTCCAAGGTCTGGCTGCATTCCAGGCTGTCTGGCTCTGATTCTGACAGCCTCCTGTTTTTCTTTTCCTTTTTTTTTTTTTTTTTTTTTTACCTTTGCTGAAACCAAGTGGTGCCTCCCCCCTGCCTGATTTAAACTTGAGTCAAATGACTTAATGTGATATTTGCAGCTGGAAAAATGAGGGGAAGAAGAGTGTTACACATATATGCTTGCCCTTACCTGCCAAACAGAAAACAACCTTGAGCAGTGGAAGGAATCGAGTGAAACTAATGAGCATATACCTGTTTTTCAGTGTCTATGTCACTGGACTGAGAGACTGCAGCCAAGATAGGGGTGGCCTTTCTTTTCCCAGCGACTCACCAGAGTTGCTGTGGAAAGCTGAGTGGAAATTCAACACATTTTTGACCCAATGGAAAAGGGGAGAGACTGGAAACATTCCTTTGTGGGACAATGGGCTATCAAAGACCCTAATGGCCACTCCCTGCAGTTCACAGACATGACATGGGCAGCGACAGGTTACACAACATCTGCTGAAGAGGTCTGCGTGTGTCAGAGCTCAGGAGAGACCATGCCTACGGTTTCACAACCCGAGCGCAGCTGTGTCATGCCTCATCCTGGACGTCACGATGATCTGTGTGTTGGACACGATATTGTGAAAGGATACATACACCAAATATATACTCCACAGAGTTTTAGCTAAGTTATCTAGTCTTGCATTCAGCCTTCAACAAAGACAAAACAGAAAAAAGAACATGAGTTGAGATAACTGCAAATGTTTCCGCAGCTGTTTCCTTGCTGATTTGCCGAAACAACACAGGCAAAGGTCCAAATTAGGATTCTTTCAATTGATGGTTTGTCTTGACACGATTAAATCAAGTATTAAAGTAGGTTAGATCTATAAAATATGATAAATAAAAGACTGCATCCTGAGATGGCTTGCTTTTTCCGACCAACACTTTTAACATTTACTTTAACATCTAAAGAAAAGAATAAAATACTTAGAAATTGATAAATCCATCCTGAAGCACATAACTAAATTAACAAAATAAGGGGTTGATTGATTAACTAGTTAATTTTGTTAACAAAATACTAATCATTTTATCCCTAAAAGCAAATCAAAGTATCAGTGAAAGTGCCAATTCTATTAAATACTTGGGCTCTTGAGTTGAATTCCTACTCTATAAATGTCTATAACTGTCTTTATAGTACTCATGTTTCAGATATGAAAATTCTCAATGCATTAAAAATAAAGAAAAACAGAGTATCTGCACAGAACAAGTTGTAACCATATCTGAAAATGTGATAAAAACACAGTTAAGTAACTATAAGACAAGTATTTTTTTGTGTGTCAACTTCCTGGTGAAAAGCAAATAATGATGTGGCAGCCCACTTGGCAACAGGAAGATATAATCATACAAACTTTATAAAAGCAAAAAAAAAAAAAAAAAATGCAAAACATTTTCCACAGTGCAGCCTTGGTGGAACATACTTTCTTCAGCCACTGTACCTCCTTTTGTTTAAACCTCTAACCGCTCTCTGAGTCTGCATCTAATCAAGCCTCAAGCCCCTATTATCTCTCCCTCCCTCTGGCTCCCTTAGTCCCCTAGTCTGACCTTACATGGAGAGGCAACAGGGTTGATGTCATTGAATGAAGAATGCCGCAAGAATCCAGAGAGAAAAGAGAGGAGGAGGAGGAGGAGAGGAGGAGGAGGGGTCTGACTGCACAGTTTATGAACACATTTACAGATACAGGGAAAGAGAGAGAGAGAGAGGTAGTAATACTCAAGTCCTGAGCCAAAGTCAAACGAGAAGGAACTTGTTTGGAAGGATGGTGTCATTCCTTTTCCAGACAGAAAGGCACAAGGGGAGGGTCTAGTTGCTGGAGAGAGGAAGAGAGAAAGAGAAGTTGGTAGGCTGTTACAGACACCTCTTACTCATTTTGGACCAAGAAGAGAAAAAGAAGAACAAAGGGAAGAGGGGGAAGTAAAAGGGAGATCCAGCTGTATAAGGCAAGTGAATTTTTCTGTTTTTAGTCACATCACTGATGCAGGAACTGGGGCAGACTTCTACAGGTTACCTAATAAGGTAAAGCCTTTTGTGTGGTATGATGGTGCAGATCCTCTCATTACCTCCAGGAACGTTATCTTTGTGATGACAGCCAGTGTGGGTCTAGTAAGAAGTCGTAGTTTTACTTAACTTTTTTTTTTTTTTTAATGTCTTAGAAGGTCGTGCTCCCTGTAATGTCCTTTCAGTGGATACTACCAGATATCCCCGAGTTTACTCTGTTTTGCTACATCAGCTGAGGGATACGGAGATAAGGCATGGCAATGCGGAAGCTCCGACAGGAAGTCGAGCCGAAAAGTTAAGTGAAGCTAGAAGCTAGCGATGCAGCTGGTACGCGTAGAGGGAAGATTACTAGAACTAACGGCAGCACAGTTGAGAAAAACCGTCGACTTGTCCATGTGAGGTAAGAAGAAAAGGAAAAGGGGGGGAAAGAGGCTGGGCGGTGTTAGTATTGACCAGAGCCTTAAACGTTGGGCACCGTAGGGGCGTGTGAGTGAGTGGTCTGACCGAGACTAACGTTTGTATTGGTGTGAACGGGAACTGCCGTTTACCGGTTCTGTGTGCAGGTGAGTGTCAGCACTCTCTTTTTTTTTTTTTTTAATCCTCGAAACAGACGAAGCTGTCTTAGCAACATCACTAGTAAACGCTGCTTAATCGTACACCGAATACCACTCGATATACTTTGAAGGTTAAGGGTTAATATTAACCGTTAACATCATTTGATACGCAACGTTAGCTTTGCTAGCCAGCTTCAGCTTAAAAGCTTCCTTTCATATTTTTGCTGAATAATAGTGGAGGGTCGCGTTTAATTAACCAAGCAGAGAGTCGTCCTCTGCAGTATTTGTGATGTCTACCCTAACTATTTTCTGTCAGCAGTCATGTAATGGTCAGTGTTGGCTAAACCTGCTCGTGCCACAGTGGGTGGAGCACCTTTAGATGTCAGATACATCCGTTTTCAGGTGACACGTTTTACGCTTCGGTTGTGTCCACATTGAGGAGGCCTAGTATGCCCTTTCTAAACGTTTTATTTGTAACATCTTACCTCGCATGTACGCTAAAGTATGTTACTGGAATGCACAAATCAGTAGGGGCTGAGTAATATCCGTATTTTAGATTGTGATCATTTTAACAGTGCCATTAAATGTGTCTTAACAGAAAAGTGAAGCTATCATTGTATATTTGGAGCAGATGAGATTCCTTTTAGCTGTAGTATACCGACACTGTATAATACCTGGGGGGAAAAAAAATCATATTTGGCTATGGCTTTTTAGATTTCTAACAACATTTAAATAGATGCACGGCACTGTGATGGACTATCGACATGCTCAGAGTGTACTTTCCTTTTCTGGCAATAAAGGCAAGGTACATCCTGCGCAGGAGTTAACTAGTACAAATGTGCAGTATTTACAGAGAAATAAATGTGAGTCTGTATTGTGCTAATTGTAACAGTGCACTTATGTACTGACTAGGGGTGTAAATCACAAGTTTCAGAAAAAAAGCTTGTTCTTTTAGAAAATATACAAGAGGCCTCTTGATAACATATATTGTTGAGGATTATATGCATTGATATCTGATATATTTTAATTTGAATGGCTACTGTTGGATCGTTCATCATTAAATTGATGTGTCAATGTAGATCAATGGGTCTGTTCTTGGAATGAACGATGTTGGATATTTGCCGATATCCAATATGTCATCATGCGTCATGGTCGTACATTTTGCCTCCGTGTTACGATATCACAATATGAATAGTGATGATGATAGTTTAATAGTGGTAGCAGCAGGACCCACTGGCTGAACCTCTGACTGCCAGTGCAGTAACATATAGCATATAACCAGCTCACAATGAGCAGCCCATCTGCAGTGCAGGCAGCCCTGTTGATATGGCTGCTATGGAAAAATCATTTTTGATTACCCATGGACATTTATTTCCTTGATGTTATATAGGTTGATATAGACTGAGTACAAAATATATATATTTACAATCCTAATAGTGTAAAATACATGCTAATTTACGATTGGTGGTTTTGTGATATGTATATCAGTATTAAATGTCATCCTCAAGAATTGACTTTAGTTCTTAAAAAGCCCATACTGATTAGACAGTATAGATGTACTCAATAAAGTGCTCAGTAAGTGTATATAGAAGTAGAATGATTCAAAATTAATGCATAAGTGCCTTAAGCCTGCATTCTATCAAAGACTATGTTCAGACTGCAGCCTAAATCAGATTTCTGGGTATTTTTGATTGGTCAGTCCTAAAGTTCATATTTCTATTCATGTTGTGTATTGCAAGTGATCAGATCTGGTGTATGTGTCCGTGGCATCCCCTTATCTGCACAGTTGCTATGGTAGCCTAAATGCATATAGCTGATGTAAACAAACCAAAATAGAGGATTGTCAACTAGTGTTGCTACTGTCACATATGGTTAATGGGAAGCCACGGTGCAAATTCATTACAAGTTTTTAAATAGCATCAGAGGAGGAGCAGGCTGCTGTGTACTGATTTATTTCACCATCCATCCATGGACTGTTGTCGTTGTTGTCAGGACAACTGTTTTGCCATGTCAAAATAGAGCAAATGCCTTTGTTTTCCTGCTATGGAAGTCACTTCTGTCATTCTGGTAGATCTTAGTCATTGTTAGTGTTAGATATGAATGACACAAAAGACTAGGACTTTTTGAGCAAATGGACTGTTTGGATTGAGATGCATCTGTGAAAATCTGATTGAAATTGCATTTGGAACCGTTTTAATAACATTTCATTGGGGTTTTGGCTGGTCAGACTGTTAACAAATCTGTCTAGATATCTATCTGGATATGCTAAAAATCAGATTTGCGCTGGGAGTCTGAACATAACCTCATGGCCTACCAGTGGTGAGTCCTGTGGTAAATAGATGGAGATGGCTGCATTTCTACACTTAAGAGTGCAAAACCAATCAATTTCACTGTGGCTACTTCATATTTTGTACACAGTTTATGCTAGTGACTGATTTTGTGTTTAGACTATGAAGATTGGTAATTAGAGGTACTTCAGGCTTCTAGAGATATTTTTATTGCAGAATTTGTTAGACTTTGAGAGTATGAGAAAAACTACATGAAGAACATTTCGGATCTAGAAGCCTAAAATCTGAGGTACTGGTGCTTGTATCTGATACCTCAGTAAACTGGTTTGTCAAATGAAAGTCCTTAAATGAAGAATGAGTGGCTCTGTGTATGACTACAGAGATGGGGAATCGTCCTTAATTGTAGTCCCAATAAGTCCAAAAATACAGGTTATTTCAGAGCTTTGGCTCAAATCTCTTCTTGTCTAGAGCTTTGATTTAGTCTCTCCCTGTGACTCTACTTGAGCCTACATTACACCATATGTCAGTGCAGGCATACAATGTTGGGGGAAAGAGGGTAGGGGGTAGTCCGATACTAGATTGATGAGCTACAAGTTTTTTATTGTTTTATAGTCAGTTATTCCTTTAGCTGCAGTCTAAGGGTGAGAACAACCCTGGCACACAATAAATATCCAGTGACCTGTAAGAATGGACTCAAAAGGGTTGTTTTGTCCCTGCTTTAGTAACCCCTGGCCTAGACACGCTTTTTCTGAATCTGGGTGTGCTATTAACATCAGAACAATGGAGTGTTTCATCAACAGTGAGCTAGTCACTGTTACGCTGATTTTGAAAAGAATTACTTGGAAATTTGTCAGATATGCAAGTTTTCTGTATGTGAACAGAAATGTGTAATTAACTTTTATGTATTGCAAAGTAAATATATTTAGTTTTTGATAGGAAAACTGTGGGTATTTAATTTTACTGAACATGTACAAGCTTAGTTAAACTGTATTACTAAAATGTCATGCAAAAATATAGCAAGTAGACTAGATTCATGGTTAATGAGGCTTGATGTCATAATGTCATCTTTAGAGGGGGCAAGTTGCTCATGTTGAATAATTAACCAAGAGCCAAAACACCAAGATAATGGAAGGATCAGCCCTGGTATACTTTTGTGTACTTTTGCAAATTTTTTCAGCTAGACTAAGCTGAGCCTCTGTACTCTCCTTTTGAGCTTTAAAGAAGTCTTCTAGTCCTCCTTGACAAGTGATTCTGCAGCCACTCGTATGAGTGCAACTGGAGTTTGTCCTTCAAGGTAGTTAAACTACCTACACCTACTTTTGTCTTCTGTTTAAGTTAGTTTGATTCATGAAACAAATAAAACTGACCGGGCTGTGATACTCAAAACTTGTTGAGAACCAATATTTTAAGGTGTAAAGGCTGCCCAGTTTGTATGAAGTTCAAAAGTTACAGAGTACAGTGTGTGATTTATGCTGGGGCCCGTACAAAATGCTACATGTCGCCCTCCCCCCCTTGCACAGCTGTAAAGTTGAAATGATTGAATGCAGCCTCCAATGATGTCATTCTGTCCAAGCGGTGGGTGAGACCTGAATGTGAGGCTGAGGGAGGAGATTTAGAAAAATAAAATCAAATGGTTGTGCCCTGCCGCAGAACTATAATCTTAACCTCCAGTTGTGAGGAGTGAATGAAATCCACTCTTCAGGGATTACAAATAACAGAGAAGCTGCAAAGATGTATAGACTGAGTTGATTGGAAGGGAGCGCAAAAGGCAAAAAGATGATGTCATTGAGTTGTTCTGCCAAAAATGTTCCCCAGCAGAGAGTTGCGCTCTTCTAAAAGATCAGGTTTCAAGAGAGATTTGCTGTAGATTATCTGGGGTTGAGTTCATAGATGATCTCATCGAAATGAATCCCGTAGGACTTTATCAAGGTACATGTGAAACTTGACCACAACTAATCGTCTTTGTTGAATAATTAACAAGACTCTTTTAGACCAAAAGGCTTCTGTGTTCAATTTACAATACATACAACAGGGAGTGCTTGATAGTATCCTTGTCGAGCACTGCCTTACAAAAGATTTTTTTGTGTTTTTTGGAGAGTACTCTTTTGATTTCCTTTTTAGCATGAAGCAGATTCTGATACAATGGCCACGGTTACGTGATGTTTTTCAATTCGGAATTAATTATTCAGAATTAAATAATTCCGCATTAAACTAGTTTCCTTCGAGTTTACATGGAAATAGTAATTCCGAATTGAGGTTTACATGGAAAACACGTTTGTTCGGCTTTATCCAATTCCGCTTAAGGTCTGGGGGTTGGGAAGGGTTCTGATTGGATAGGGGGTGGATGTCTTTACTTTCTACCTTTACGGAAGAAAACAAACTTAGCAACAACTCGATTAGCAACAACATTCCACTTATTTTTGACCTAGGTGGCATCTCTATCTGCGAAACCTCCTTCATTTAACCTGATTGCTACAACTTTGAAAAGCTCACAATTTTCATGTTTCCTGCCATCTGTTCTTTTAATTATTTCCAGTTCCTCCAAGCTATTTATTAAATAAATCGTCTCTGCTCTTGACCGCCGTTTACTGCGTGCTGCCATCTTGAAACTTTGTTTTGAAAACAAGCCCAGCGCGGAATATAAGTGTCATCGTGACAGACGGGCAAGGGAACGAGCATGCGCAGAAAGACCGGAATTAATTTAAAGCGGAATGAGTGTATACATGACCGCGAATTATTCTATTCAGAATTAAAATCAGAATAAACCAGCCACTCACTTTGGAATTAAGTTTAATTCGGAATGGACATTTTCATTCGGAATGAGACGTTTACATGGTAACTTTTATTCGGATTTAACTTTAATTCTGAATTAAAGAGGAATTAAACTTCCCATGTAAACGCAAGGAATGTTATCAAATAGTAAACTACATTCTGAATTACTGAGCAACATATCTCCTTTTTTTTTTTTCTTATATTGAATACTTTCTGCTACATGTATCAGCCTGGTAGAATTTGAGTGTCTGCAGCAGCTCCTGTTCAAGCTTCATCATTTGCCCTTACTGATTCACAGAACCAGTTTCCAAATATTTTATGTAATGCTTAAGTCTGGGGGGGGGGGAAAACAAGCAGGAAAGGCATTTTTTGAGTGTGGTGGTTTGTCTTCTGGTTGATGCTGCCTCTATGACGAGACACCTGTTGTAAGTAACTGGACCGTTTATAGCTTGATTGGCCATAACCAGTCATTGATCAATCACTCAGAAAAATGTATATACATATTTACCCACTATGTTAGCTAGGACCTTATTTGCTATGAGTCAAGATAACACAGAGCTCGTATTTTGCCCCAATGTTTTAACAAGAGCAGGAGGTAAATGTATACAGATCAACAGAGCAGCTGGTCTCCTCATAGCATGTTATGCACTACATCTGTTTCACAGTTAGAAAGTTCCCAGATAAAATCATAAACTAAATTTTGCTAGAAATTAATGATTGGCTCTTTCAATAGTAGGAAGGTTAAAAAGCTGCAATAAGCCATCAGTTGAACTGGACATACAGTATAACTGGTAAACTGGTATCCTGAGGCAGGTAATTTTAAATTGTTTAAGGGAGATGATGTCGGTCTACACATATATTTACATTTAAAAAAAATCTTTATCATTATATTTCTTCTTGTTAACAACCTTTTAGAGAAGATCATCTTATAATTTTGGGGAGTTGCTGTTTTAGCTTTCAATTTAAAATTAATTACCTGTGTTGGTTGTGTTGCTTTTATATTGCTTAATTCACACTACTAACCTTTCTCAAATTTTTCTTACTGTGCTATTGCATGCACAATATTTTATGCAATATGGACTACAGTAGAAATGTATGCAGTACATGGTTAATGTGCTTTGAAAATTGAAGACAGTATAGTTTATTTGATGCAACCAAATAGTCACGGGACTTTTTAGCTCATTCAAGGCTGGAGGGAGAAGCTTTGAAACTGACATTTAATTCTGCCATCATACCAACAAAATTAGGTCCTTGATTACTGCGTTTTTGAAATAACTATTGTAGGCCTACTTGTACAGCCATAAAACCCCCTGTTTAGAACATACATTCATTCATAACATACTTTCTCCAAAATTAAATAAGAATTTTCATCATCATATTACATAAGATTCATTTATTGTTGGCATATTGCCCACACACTTGAATGACAGTGAAAGGTGTACTGTTGCTGGTTTTAGGTTAACAGCAAATAAATTGGCTGATGCAACATGTGCTGGGTTGCAGCTGGACTTTAAAACTTGTTCAACTTTTTCCACCTCTGGGTGATCGTTGATGATGTGAACCCTGGTATCTGCAGATGCTAAATGAGTCATGTCCTGCTTTTACTTCTCCAAAACATTAGAGAATCCAAACTCTTACCGTCAGCTTCTTTTTACCGAAAATGAGCTGGCCGTATTTTTTGCTAAATTTCTTGTTGCTGTTTATTTATTAGGCTTTTTCCTAACAAAGTTACTTTAGTGGTGACTAAATGGCACCCCAGTGCTTCCTCAAAAATGACCACATCATCTCCACATATGCTGGAAGAGATACATGGTAGGGCAGCTTTTCAAAAGAGAAAAACTTAGTCAAAAATTATTTTTCTAACTTGCGAATTCATACTGAATCTTTAAATCTCAGAATCAATATTCATGAGTGAATTTAGGTCAATTTTTTTCACTACTTGTCAAATTGCTGTATGATATGGTTGTGCAAAACATGTCTTTATATGAGGATGAAGGCAGTTAAAAATAAAGCTATTTCTCTTTGTTTATGCAAAAAGAAGAGTCAGTGTTGTAATCTGACAGCTATTTGATGTGTATGAGCTTTCATCTTAAATTGCCCTTAAAGAATTTATCATAATTGTTATCAACAGCTTGTGCAAAATGCTTCTTTTTGCTTTACTTGGGGACACAGTCTTGATCGTCATTATTTATGTACTGTTTACTCTGAGTTTGTTTGTGTATAAAGCTACTGTACAGACTAAAAGGCTGTATAGATCATTCAATTTATTCCTGATCATGTGGCTCAGGAACTGAGAAAAAAGTGCATCATTATTGCACCAAAAAAATTGTACAGAAAACTCTATGGATGCTTTTTATTTAAAACCGTGATCTGTTGTGTTCCTTTTTAAAAGCTGATCATACGCTTGGTAACGACCCATAGCTACTGTGTGTCTATCCATTAATGTCACTGCCACATAGGGTTATACTTTGTTGTAAATTGTAAATGTTACTGGATCCCATTTAGTAAAATTGAGGTCACACACAACTAAATTATGAGTCACTACATATAATTTTTCAATTTTTCTGTAAAGTACATGACATTTATGAAGGCCTCAGTGTTGAGTAACTTCCATTAGAATGTAGAGAATAAAGGTCACACAGCAAAGATAATCTGGACCAAAATTAAAGGGCTCTGTGGGGTTATGGGGACTGAGGGTTCCCTAAATCATAATATGCATTTTCTTTTTAAGCTCTTACTTTAAATAAGGGGCTAAAAAACCCATAAAAGTACTTTTGTGAGCTAGTCAGCTGTGTTTCCTGCAGTCCAGACACAAAAAAGGGGAATGTCCTCCAATAGTAATACATCATATAAGACCCATGAAAATGTTGCTGCGGGCTGAAAACACCAAAATGATTACATGGTGCTTGGTGACTTCACTCTGCTTAATTGTTACCATGTGCACCTCAGTTTGTAACAGATTATGACTACATGGCATCCATCTGGTAATACCAGTTAAAGGCTTTATAGATAGTCAAAAACATAAGTGGTTTAATCTTTCCCACAGTTTTAATTTCCATTATTATTGAGTATGCTTTAAGATACTTGGAGGACAATTGTTTGTTCATTTGCGGTTGTGTGTGAGTAAAGGCAATCAGTGCACATTTGTTTGGATGTGCTCAAAGATGAAGGCTGATTTGAGGCTGTAAGAAAAATCCTGCTTTTGACTAGTGGTCATGTTTGGAGCTGGTTGTCCTCTGGGGAATGTTTTCTGACAATTCAAGGAGTTGCAGTATAGACACCAAATTGTTTATTTAACATGAATGGAAAATAATATTTTAAGCTTATTATTTGAGCTAACTTATGATAATTTCTTACTATTATCCCAGCTGACTTTGCTGACTTTTTTATCGCTGTACTTTGACGCTGTAAAAGTCCAGGTGTCATGTATTGTAAATTGTCTCTAATCTGTTCTGTCAGCTCTGTATACACGGGTAAAGGACAATTTTGCTCACTCCTCATTGCATTGTAGACTATTATCCATAGGTTTTTGTTTAAAGAGTAACATAGCATTTTTAGACTAACATTTTCTTTAATTTTGCTGCTTTAGTAGAATAAAAGCATAAATAGTAAAAGATAACAGAAGACACGAAAAACAAACATTTCATTTTAATTGGCATTACTAAAACTTGTCAACAAAAGAAGAACTCTACAGAGACTACTGAATTGATAATTTTGACTCTATTTGTGTGGTAAACTTCTTTTCATTTTGTAATGCAACAATTAAGGATATAACCCTTTTATATGTGGCCAATGCAAACTCTAAAGATGGTTCTTATTAGTGTGCAGTTTGCAACTGTGTCAGGCCAAATGTTTTGGTGATGCGTCATCACCACTAATTCCTCAGCAAAAGGCCCAATGTTCAAATGGTGGAAAAGAATGCAAACCCTTTGACGTTTGACAGCCGATTTAAATCTTGGTTTTGTCATTGGTGAGTAAGAATAGGATTCCTGACAGTGGAGTAGCTTGAGCTGAACTGCAAACTGGCTTATACTTACCATATAAATCAGACCCTTTATGTATAAATCTGTATGATCCTGTATGTTGACTGACTGTCCATTGTACTGTATTTCATATGTTCATCCTTAGATAATTTCACAAAATGGAGGACTCCAGCAGCAATAAGCCATTTATGGTGACATCGTCTCTGAACTTCAAAGTCACCACTCCATCATTCTATAATCAGCCAAAGAAGTTTGCCTCTGTGGCGCCGCCACGGCCCAAAAGTCAGACTCCTCCCACAGCTCCATCACCAACACCACTAGGCACAGCTGTTATTGGTCGAGTGGGAGACCTGCCTCCACCGCCCTCTTCACTCTGTGATGGTATTTGCAATTTTTACATTATTTTTATACAATTTTTTTTTTCCTTCCTTCCATATTCCTTCTCCTGCTGCCTGTTGTGCCAGAACATGCAGAGCATTGTGGTTTGATATAGAATAGATTACATATTGTTGTTCCAATTTTATTGTCTTTCATCCTTTACATGACTGTCATCTAATTCCTGCATTTCTTAAGAATCAGAAAAATGTTTTATGTTGATACTTCTTTTTACTTTTAAATTGTCATTTCATGTGCACTAACTATTCTTGTTTGAGTGATTTCCATGATGCAGCTGGTGCACAAAAGCATATAACTAAGCCAAATTTAAGATGGTCTAAGGACCTTTTGATAGCTGTGGTGTGGGTGTCAAAAAGCCATTGAATATTTTTGTACTTTCAGGGTGGTTTCACATTATTCACATTTATGGTGGTTATGTATAGCTGTTCAGCTGCAAATGCAGTGGGGAAGACGGCTTTCAGATAGTCATGGATGTAGATCCTTGGTAAATGCACTTTTACATAGTTTTTATGAAGTAAGGAAACTAATTCAATAATTTTATCAGATCCATGTGAGACATATAGTTTTGGTATGAAAAGCTGAATTTCTCTGTCCCCTGAGATTACTTTTGATGTGAATATATGCTATACAAATAAATTGAACTGAATGCAAACATAACTATTCTATAGCTTAACAAGAAAATTTCAAAGGCCACTTTAAATGCAGGAACATAAACATCCAGGAACTTAAATTCCTGGATGTACTTACTGACCTCACACCAATTTTATGTGGTACACTGCGCTCAAAAATCTGTCAAATGTTTAAGTACGATTCTGGTAAGATACGAAGCCGCTTGACGGATTATCGGAGCATTACGGCTACCGTAGTCGGAGCCTTGCGGAGTAATACGCACTGACTGTTTTGTTTAGCTTCATACGCCTTATAATCCGGTGCGCCTTTACGTATGAAAATAGATCCGCTCATTGATATTGCATCTTATAATCCGGTACGCTTTAGAGTCCGAAAAATACGGTAAATAGAATTTTCCTTTAGCCTTGTTCGTGGGCTTTTTCCTGGTTGGCGTTGGCACTGCAGATAGAAAGTGAACAGCTGGCTTGCAGTTGTTTGACAAGTCAAAATGACCAGGAAACTCTAGTGTTGCATATCAGCTCAGCAAATCAGTAAGCTTGTTTCATCTTTGTAGGTGAATGTCAAGAACTTTTGTTTAAATGGGCAACAATTCCCAGTGGTTTATTTTCTATATGAATGGTTCCAGTTCTATGCCCATGTGTTCAATCACATGCTCTGTCTCTGTAAAGCGCCTAGAGACAGCTTGCATTGTTATAGACGCTACACAAATAAAATTGAATTGAATTGAGCATAGCACACTTGTGTCATTTTGGAGGAGACATTATGAAAAAAAATCCCCCTCTTTTTGGTTGAGTGTCTGAAGTGACTGCCAATCCTAAATCAACATACTCCAACCCTGTTAATTTGGTTGGGGCTGCCTTAGTCATTCAGTGAACTGCTCAGTTTTGTGTGGTACCATGACATCACATACCAATTATGCTGTATTTGCTGTATCTTGCAAAGCTGTAATGCTAATTTCAAATGGTGCTATGAAAAGATGTAAAATGATGGGGTTGAAAGGGGGTGATTTTGTACTATATCCTTTTTGCGATTTTTCTAATAAAGCTTACTATAGATATTTCAATAAGTCTTCAGGAAACTGTGCCAACTCTTGAAAAACAGGGCATAATATGTCTCCTTAAATCATTCATCATACACTTTGACTGTTTGGACCAATCACTATATAGTTATGTTACAGAAGATTCCCTTAGGGCTCCTATGCACTGCACAATCTCTGGAATTATATATCATAACATCTCACACTGACATCGTACCCAAGATGAGGCAAATGCAACTTGTACAAACATGGTATGCACAGACTTTATGATGATCAGCCCTCTTGAATCGTAGGTTACTGCTGATGTGGAGATGGGGCGGATGTAGAATTCAGTAATCCATATGTGCTGACAGTAACACATGGAAATAAACCACTCTGTTGTAGCATTTACGTGTCCTAAAATGCTTTTTTTTTTTTTTTTTAATGCTGCAAAGGAGAAGAGTGTGTTCCCATTCATAGGTTAAAGAGAAGAAGACAACCTTGGATTCTTATTTTTCTTTGGAATGGGCAAAATCCTGCAGTGTGTAGAATCCTTATATTGGGAAAGCCCCGACTCTGGTGCAGAAGTAAAAAAGGGTCCTGCAACAAATATGTGTGATTTGTGATAATACAGTTGATCCGGTGCAGACAAAAATAGAGGGCATATTTCCTGTGACAGTTTAAAGTACTATGAAAGGGTTCCTGTGCTCCGAAAACACCAGCTAACATATTTGAAAAGCTACAAGTGGAATAGCTAAAGGACTTGAAATACATCTCATGTAGTCGTCTCTTAATCTTTATGTGGCTCATTTTGCTTCTTTTATTTAAACATGTTAAAGCACTCTCTTATGTTGAACTTGATTCTCAAAAAAGAAGAAAAAACAACATTGTTCTGAGACAGATTTTAACCTATCAACCGTCCTCCTTTTTGTCAGACTTCCCACCTCCTCCTCCTCCTCCTCCACTGGATGATGATTTGCCAGCCCCTCCCCCTGAATGCCAAACAACACCCTCTGCGTCTGATGCCCCTCCTCCCGCCTTCCCTGCTCCACCTCCAGTGGCAGATGACCTGCCCCTCCCAGCTCCCCCTGAGGAGACTAGCTGTCCCCCCACCTGTCCTTCTCCTCCTCCTCCACCTCCCCCTCCCCCTCTCCCTGCACCAGGTACCAGTGTTCCTTTTGCTGCTGGGAACCCACAGGTGAGTCATAGCCCATCACTATTTAAGCTGCTTTGATTGTCTGCATGATTATTCCTTTCACTGCTTGTAACTGCATTTACCTATAATCTAATGACCAGTTTTGACACTGGATGACATTGTTGTATGACTATATTGAGTCTATGTCGTACTGGCAGGAAATTCTGCCTTGTGAGATTTTTCCTACAAATTCTATTAGCAAAAGTCTGGAATGAATCAGCCAGTTTCATGCTCCTAACAGGATTATTGCATATTTTTGACCCTGAAATAGTTTCTAGACATGGAGTGAATGATTCACTGTGGAGATGTTTGTTAGTGGACTAGATTAGTTCTTGTTGGTTTGTTATGCAACAAAGGGATCAGTGTAAAGCACTGGATAGTGGTGAGGATTTAAAGGGTAGATCATTTTTAATAAATGCCATAGTAGACAAATCATTCTTGGCAAACAACTAGAAAATGATAAAGGTGAACATGCAGTATTGTATCTAACCAGGGAGGGAAAAAGTATTCATTTATTACAGCAACCTTGTTGTAAGTCATGTTTTAATGCGTCTACAGTCTGTAACAATTTCTCCTCTCCTCTTCCTCTTTTCTTTTCTTGACTCATTCATGGATTCTTAGCTCTATTATGATTAGTTTGTTTGTGTGAATAAATTTACTTTTTGTGATTCCTTATTTTGTTTTCCTCTGACAGAGGCTGACTGAGAAGCAGACAAGCTTTGATAAACAGATCGATTCTCTAACTGACTTATTGTCTGAGATGGAAACCAAGGGACCTTTCAACCCCAAGGTACATGGCACATAGACTTGGACAGTGCATTACAACAAACATCAGGCCTATAGGGTCCAAGCTGTCTACAGAGCTAAAGAACAGATGAGAGGAAAATGACAGCAGGCTTTGAATTGCAGGAATCTGGCTGTAAAAAGAGAATGAGTCATGCAGTGAAATAGGAGAAAAAGCAAGCTTGGTCGGTGGAAATAGTTTGGAAAAATGCCAAGTTAGTTTCATAGGTTGTTCATCAGTTTTAGTTGAAAGCTCGGTTCAAACTGAAGTACAGAAACAACACATCAAACTGGAATAGAAAACAAGGAAAGTGACGTGGCTAATGCTTCATGCTGGGAAAGGAGACACTTGCAAGGAGGAAATATGAAGCACACTGAAGTGAGTGGTGAGCATGAAAGTGTGATGAAGTCAGTGTGTTCTGCCAGAGATCCAGTGAAAAGGCCATAAATGGAAAGTGTTTTTATCTGACTGGGAGGTTCTGAATCAGAGTAGAATAACATCGGCTCAAAACTGCAAAAAAAGGTCAAAAAGATGAAGCACTTTTGATGAGCTCAATCTGTGAAGCGCTTTCAGTGTTGTAATCAGTGTTGTGTACAACTTGTAATATAATAGAAGTGTGTGAATGCAGCACTTCTGTAAACGAGGATGTAGACTTGATGTTGACTTCCCTCTGTTCAATTATGACCGTTGGCTAATTACACTTGTGAGAATTCTTGTTGATAATTCTTGTATAAATTGTTTTTTTTTTTTTTAATCAGTGGTTAGTTTTTACTTTCAAAAATTTTTCGATTGATTTTTTTTTTTTTTGTTGATGATGATTTTCATCCACAGTTACCAAGCCAATATTCATCAGCACCAGCACCGAAATCTTCAGCCCCTCCCCCAACTGCTCCAAAACCAGCACTCTCCTTCCTCCCACCTCCTGAGATGGGGGATCGCCCTCCTCCTGCACCCTGGGCAGAAGAACTCAAAGCCAGAACAAACCGACAAGCCAATCACAACTTTACTCCAAACTCTCAAGCTCAGTCATTCGACAAGGCCCCGAGTCCGGGTTCCAAGTCCAGTTTTGGAGGGAGATTGGGCACATCATCTGCCTCACTGGCACAAAAACTCAACCAGAACCTGAACCAGAACCAGAACCTGAACCAGACAGCCGGCCCAGTAAGCAGTGCACCAAAACCTTCCCCTCCCACAGCCAGTAGTTCATTTCCTCCACCTCCTGCAGCTCCGCCTGCACCTCCTACTCCACCAAACAAAATGGCTGCTGCTCCAGCTCCAAATCACATAAAAAGTTCTCCCTTTGGGAGTCAGGTGAATGCAAACCAAAATCAACCAGCTGCTATGCCTCCACCTCAACCCAAGACTATTTCATCTCCATCCTCCTCTGTTAGCCAACCAATGAAAACCAGCCCTGCATCAACGGTATGTTTCATCTTTTCTTAATGTGTACATTAAAAAGACACAGAGCATGCTTTATACACAATAGAAAGTAGTTCTGGACATGCCAGTTCTATCAAAGTGACAGGAATAAATTCTTCTCTATTATATGTAAGACAGAGCCAGTATTTTGCAAAGTTCTCACAACCTAGGGTTCATGAATTTCACAAATCCTGTTTCTTGTACAATCCATAAACATGTTCTGCTATAATGTACAGATCTTTTTTTTTTTTTTTGAGGACTCTGTGACATGATGATAATTCATCATTAGTAGACCAGTCAGAAAGCATGAATAACATGGACCTCTTTAAGCAATAAACTGTTACATCATAACTAACAAAAGCTCTATTAGGCATGCTGGATGAAACTGTTAATAATGCAAAATGTGCATTTATGTGTGTTTTTGTGTGTGTGTGTGGGTGCATGCAGCCCTCACCTCCTGGCCCAATTGCCATCCCAGGTGGAGGTGCGCCTCTTAATATGAGGGAAGTGGAGGAGCTGGAAAGAATGACCAAGGACTTCATTAAAAACATGGACGCACACGCGCCCGTCATTGCCTCCCCTCTGACAGGTACAAATATTCATATTCAGTGGTATGCACGAATTCATTTTATAATTCACCACTCATGCAGTCATACTCGTACATATGCTACTTATAAAGTCATTAAGCATAATTTCACATCATGATTGTTTTGTACTAACTTAGATTAATGGCGGATGTCATTGTTGCTAATTAGTCATTATGTAGGTGCAGGTTTGTGCATCTTGACTAAATGTTTCAAAACGACATCAAGAGCATTAGCTTATTTTGTTGGCTGTTGAGTTCTTGGTGAAATTAATGGAGGATAAAAGTATTTCCTGTAACATTTTATCACTGGTCATTAGATGTGTTGAATACATACTGTAAAATACATTTTCTTTCAGTTTAGTGACTGCAATAGGCAGATGACTTGGGATGTTTTGATGTATTGATAATTAACAATATTTTCCATACAATTATGAGTGCAGATTTTATCTTTGCAGTAATTCTTTTGCCTTTTTTAAAAAAAAAAATCCTTATTCACCATTTGCCTAGAAATCTATGAACTCTTGTAAGAGTTTTTTTTTTTTCATATCATCATCATTACTTTAGGAGGGTAATAAAGTCAAGCATAAGTAAGTAAAACATTTGAGTTATTTGTAATGAATGTTCTATCTCACTTGTTTTGTGCGCCTCACTCTTTTCTTCAGAGGTTTGTGGGAAGTGTGGTGAGGCTCTCTCCCGAACTCAGCCAGCTGTGAAAGCCATGGATAAACTCTTTCATTCCACTTGCTTCTGTTGTATGAGCTGCCATCGCCCCCTGCAGGGCATGCAGTTCTATGACAGGGATGGCTCACCGCAGTGTGAGGACTGTTACATGGTGAGGAGACTTCTGAATTATTTACAAGGATTATGAAATTCACTCAATAAAAATTGAGTTTTTCAGTTTAAAGCCTATAATATCCTTTTTTTTTTTTTTTAGCTGTATTGCATGAATCATCTTTCAGTTACAAGTTTCTCAATTGTAGCTAGTTGTGGCTCTCTACATAGCTAAAAACATGAAAAGAAAAAAAACAGTAAATATTTATAGCATTTTTCATTTGTGGAATTCACAACAAATTCAGTGTTGTTTCAAAGTGTGTTTGTTAAATACTGTGTTAAACTAGTTAATATTTCTCATTTTTCAGAATTCCCTGGCCGTGTGTTTCCGATGTGGGGAGAGAATCACAGACCGTGTGCTGAAGGCAGTCGGACAGTGTTTCCATGCTCATTGTTTCCGCTGCAGCACCTGCTCCTGCACACTTGAAGGAGCACCCTTTATCACCGATGACAACAACAACCCCTACTGTGTCCAGGACTACCACAGGTGCTGTTGGATAAAACGAAATAAATGCAACAAATCATTAAATCTCTGTCAGATTTTTATGAGGTGAGATTGTGGAGTGCAATTTATCAAATCAACCAATGCAGCACGGAGAGAAGCTTCAGCAATACACTTTTTTTCCCCTTGATTTGAAACCTTGTTATCCATCTTTTGCTAATAAAATCTTGTCGGTTTGCTTGACAGGCCCATATTATCAAATTCTATCAGGTTTAATTAGAACGCTTTGCTTTGATTTTTCTGTGAATGTGGTAAAATGTGACAAATGTATGTAAATATCAGTTTCTCCGTTTCTCCCTCTTGCAGGCGTTTCTCCCCCTCTGTGTGTGAGCTGTAATGAACCTATTATTCCAGCTCCAGGCAGCGAGGAAACGGTCAGAGTGGTGGCCCTCGACAAGAACTTCCACCTCAAGTGTTACCGCTGTGAAGTAAGACATTTAAACTATGACATTTTATCTGAATATAAATACACTAGAAAGTGATTTTTTTTTTTTTTTTTAAAAACAACTTAATTTACTCTGCAGGACTGTGGACGTCCTCTCTCCATTGAAGCGGATGAAAATGGCTGTTATCCTCTGGATGGGAAGATCCTGTGTATGAAATGCCACACCCAGCGAGTCAAGCAGTCTGCACAGTGATTGGCTATTGCATCATCACTCAGTTTAACTATGAAAAAAATCCAAAAGCACAGGATTTGTTCAGCTGCCGATTTGCCTTTGCAATAGGGCTTTTTTTCAGTAAATGTGTGGAGGTGTGAGTGTGAGTGAGAGAGAATGTGCTTTGTGAAAAGGTATGTTTGCATGCAGATATGGTGTTGTATTTCTCTTATCTCTGTTCTTTTAATCTGGTGCAGAGGTAATGTACTGCACTGAACTAACTTCCTTCTTGCCTATTTTTCCAGATTTCTAAAGCTCCCATCTCCCCAAGTAGCTTTCGTTGTTCACAGCAGCTTAGGTTTTGTGCCAGCTCAATGTTTACACCATGATTCCCTGCATAACTTGCACAAGAACAGTTGGATGAAAAGAGCCGTTTCATAAATATAAAGTTGCCTTTCTCTGTCCTTTTCCTAAGTATTGTGATTAGCACGAAGAACTGAGATATTTACATTGGAAGACCTTCACTGTCTCCTGTCTTCCCCTGCGAGCGTTCCAACTATGTTGTTGTTGTTGTTGTTCTTGTGACAGATTGGTACCACAGAGTGAAAAAGTATCAGCAACCAGATCTTTGCACATGTTATACCACTTGGGTTGGTGGGTGACTGAACATATCTTTAAGATTTTGGCAACTGTTGTCCCTGCAAGGTTAAATATGCTTTTGCGCATAGACAGTGCTTTATACCCACCAATCTATTCTGATAGCATTTTGAAATGATCTAGGGCTATAACGCAAGTGCAAAAAAAAATTTAAACAAAACAATGAATGTTGCACGTAGGTTTTGTGATGCTCATGATTTACAGGCATGTGTTGAATTACGTCTTGTTGCTCTCTTACTCTGATAATACTGTATAAGGGCATAAGTAAGAACAAGAAATTCCCCGCAGGAATTTTCTCCTCTGAAGATGAAAGCTTATTTAATTGTAGTGTTTCTAGGTGCATGCTTTATGGATGCAGAACTTGTGAACAAAAAGACAAGCACAGATTTCTATTCCAGGATCTCTTTAAAAAAAAGAAAAAAAAACAGTATATTGTCAGCAGCATGGCTGAACACAGGACCTATTATTAATCGTGCACAGTGCCATACTGAAGTGAAATAGACTTGGAAAGAAAAAAAATCTCTGCACATAATGAATTTTGCTTAAATAAAGACAGATTCAAAACATAGTAGTTTTAATAATATATATTTCTTAGAATCCCCAGTGTTAATATAATTTATAGACCTCGTAAGTATTGAAGTCATCTGTGTACCAGCGCTAGGATATCCTGTCTTGCCAGTAGAATAATAAAATGTCAAAGGCAGACTTGCTTTCAGTAGATGTTAAAACACAGTGACCAAACATGTCTAAAGATCACAAGATTAAGATCAAACAATTAAATGGGATGAAATGTTTTATAAATTTTTTTTAAACTAGTTTGCTCTTAAGTCTATTCTAATATTGCCATGAATACCACTATTCTCTCCATTATTCAACATTTGTACTTAGTTGTGTTCATGTCAGTTATACAGTTTTATTATCTTCTTGTACTATATTTTACTGATTAAATGCTTACATTTATTTGATTTAATTTTCAACCTGTTGTTGTGCCTTCTTCAATATTATACCATTGTTCCATGTCATTTGAGCCTGGTTTGCAGGAACAGAAAATAATTCCTCTGTCAGAAAATCATTGTTTCCAGTGCTTGAATTGAGTCGGTGCTCAATGACCAACAAAATGTGGCAAGTGTTTCTGTGTTGCATGCTAGCCTTGTAATCTGTTGTGGAATTTTCTCGAGTATTGTCTTTTGTTTGCACCAATGAACAACCTTGTTCCCATGTCTTTGCCATCACCATGTGCTTTAGATATGACGATGCCTTCACGGTTGCATTTACCTGGCATTCCATTGTATATCATTGAATTACATGTGGAGACTTTGCCTTTTCTTATAATTTTTTTTTATACGTATTTGTGTGAATGTGTCTGTTTAAAGCATAATTTAGCCAAACCCTTTCTCTTCTTTTCTTTTGGCTGTATGAAAACAAAAATAAAGATAAATGCTAAGTATATAAAACGTTTTGAATGCTTTCTCTCTGTGTGCGTCTGTCTCCAGATGGATACAAGCACACATACAGTACAAAGAAATATACACACAAAACATACACAACCTGATTTCTGGAACAGTTGGGACATGGATAACAGAACATAGATAGCATATGTCAAATCTGAGAAATTTTACATTTTATCCACTAAATGAGTTCATTTAAAATTTGATGCCTGCTACAGGTCTCAAAATAGTTGGGATTCGGGCTACAAATGGCTGAAAAGCAAGAAAAAAAAAAAAATTAAATTGGGGAGAACATCTAGCATCAAGTAACATCAGGTTTGTAACATGATTAATAAGAGTTTCTCAGAAGTAAAGATGGGCAGAGGCTCTCCAATCTGTAAAAGAGTGCATAAAAAGATTGTGATACTTCAAAAGAAATGTTCCTCAGTGCCAAATTGCAAAGGCTTTGCCAATCTCATCATCTACAGTGCACAACATCATCAAAAGATTCAAAGAAACTGGAGACATCTCTGCGTAAAGAAGCACTCCTGAAGACCTTTATTGGATGCCGGTGGTTTTTGGGCCCTCTGATGTCACTGCATCACTCGTCAGCATGATTGTGTCAATGACATTACTACATGGACCCAGGAATACTTCCAGAAACCACTGACGGTAAACACTTTCCACCATTTGCAGATGCCAAACCACATACTGCAGCTATTAGAACAGCAGGGTTTCAGAGAGGAGTCCAGGTGCTGAATTGTGCCTGACTGCAGGCCAGATCTCTCACCTACAGAGAACATTTGGGCATCATTAAACGAAAAATACCAAGAACTCTTCAGCAGCTGGAAACCTGTATCAGCCAAGAATGGGACCAAATTCCAACAACAAAACTCATAACTTTGATGCCCAGATGTTTTCAAACTCTTTTGAAAAGATGGTAAACATGCCCCTGTCCAACTGTTTAGAGACCTGTAGCAGGCATCAAATTTGAAATGAGCTTATTTTGTGCATAAAATTGTGTCATTTCTCAGTTCATATATACGAACACGCATTAGTCTCTGCCTTCATGTGACAACTGTTTTCTCAGACTCTCAGCGATGTCCTACACTGTCACACTGGGACCTCCAGGACGCTCTATCAGTTGTTGACAGCCATGTGTTGCACTGATAATGATGATAGCTGATGTGTGTGTGCGCGCATCTAAGTGCAGATACTTTCCAGGAAGAAAAGGGCTTACCCCCATGTAATATAATGTATAGGCAAAAAATAAGGTCTTACCACTCCCATTCTCCTGTCCTGAACCTTTTCACACTGCAAACAGGAGGGATACTGAAATAGGGATACATGGTGAGTATCTTCAGTGTTACAAATCATCTCTGTCTGTGGAGAGAAGACCCCATAGTCTTTGCTTCATCTGGATTTTGGAAGGGAGAGTAAGAGGAAGCTTACAGAGTTGTTTTTATCAGTGTCAGATGAGAGAGAAGTGAGCGAAAAGAGATACAGAGCTGAGATGACAACTGTTTGACGCAGGGACAGCAGGAGGAGTTACGCATGTAAAACGTAAAAAAAAAAAAAAAAAAAAAAAAAAAACAGGAGACAACTTAGTGGAAAAACAAAGGGCAAGAATGAGTGAAACTCCAATAGAGCTTGAGGTAAGATCTCAAAAAACATGTCTGATGTGTTATGAACTTGTGTGTATACGGCAAGTAAACATGCAATTATCCACGTTGTGTTGTTTTTAAATGATTTGAGGTCTGCAGTCTTTTTCGAATTATATTATTTATTTGTTTAATGTAAAAAAAAAAGTGAAAGTGTTTTCAAGTCAGCTTTTTTCCCAACTAATCTTTGAAAAAGTCAGAGGGATAGGATTTATGGTGCACTTTCAAACCACTGAGTAGTACTGCAAGTATGTCATTACCATTAAAAATTGGGACCTTGTGTGAAATTATGAGAAGGTAATACTGAGGCAAAGTTTCCTGTGATTTGGGAAAAACTACATTTGAAATTCAATTTGTTCATCATGGATATCCATGATGAACGTCCTCTGGGCGAAAGAGGACTGGGGGGAAAAAAAAATCAAACTGTATGTTCCTATCCATTTACATCACCTTGTATGACAAGATGATGCAAAGCTGTATTTTCGATGGATTATAGCAAATGTGTGCCGCAGAAAGATAGACCAGGTGCTAAATTTGCCCGACTGCAGGGTAAAGCTGCAGACAGGCCAATGACAGCTCGTGACTGACCCCTGAAAAGAAAAATGCAACACAGCTGAAATCCTGTATCATGCAAGAAAGGGAAATGATTTCACTTTCACAAGACAGGAGTTAAGTTCCTCATTTCCCAAACATTTATAAGAAAAGGTCAAAAAAGAATCTAATTTCTCAATTTCAACTCTGCATATACTGTCCTTTGCACATTGAAGTGAAGTTACAGAAAAGCACTGAGAAAAACAAGGCACTTTTGTGAATAAAAGTTGCCACACACACTTGCCTTAAACCGTTTCAGTGGTGACAACTCAGTTAAAAGTCAAAGTGTTCAATCAGAGGGATGACGGCTTTGTTGCCTCTAACATGACTGCACACCCTGAAACTGAAGCAGATTTTGAAAAATGAGAACTTCTGCAACTAAGTAGACTCATGCTTTTTTGATATTGTGGAAATGGTGAAATGAAAACACTACATAACTTAAATACCCATTCATAAAGAAAAAAGAAAAAGAAGAGAAACTCTTGCTCAGTTAAACTATCTATGGAGTTCTAGTTGTGACCAGAAAAAAAAAAAAACTTTCCAGGAAGCGGTCAACAGTTAGGTCAACTACATTTTTGTACACTGTATCTTTGGACTTGTCACCAAAAAGCTCTGGTTTGATGAGGAGGAGACAAGTTGCAGCAAAGAAGACGAAGGTCCATGATGGCTCAGACACAGAGAGGAGAACTTAAAGCTGAGTCAGGTTCAGTTTAACAGCCTGTGAGAAGCCTGCAAGGAGAGAAGCACAGAGATGCACAGAACTGTGCACAGTCTGGAGTCATCAACTGCTCCAGCACAATGGAACATTTTACTGTGAAAGAAAAAGTTAAAGAAAAAAAACAACAATTATATGGACCTGTTTTTAAATAAGGTCTACATCACCCCTCACTAATACACTACTAGTATATATTTACCTGACTGTTTTGTGAGAGCACATAGAGGACCTGTGAAAATAAACAACACCATCCTCAAAATAATTTCATTTTCCAGTGTTTCGGTTGAACAATCCTACTTCCTTGTTTTCTTGCCACTATTCCAGCCTCAGCTATCAGTCCAGTCACTGTCACAGCCAGAACCCGAGAGTGGTCTTCAGCCTCTGGATCTGTTTCAACTGCCACTGCCCAGCCAAGATTCCCATCAGCTCCAGCATCAAAACCACTCACAATCTGGGCAACAGGAACTGGAACCATCAGGGCCAAACGTTGAGCACCAAGAAGAATCAGTGTGGACAAAGCATCAAAGGTTGCTCCTCCTCCTTTTCGCATTCTCTTTATGTACTGCCATTTTGGGACTGATCTACCACTTGCACCACAATACCCACACTGACAGCCGTAACGATGGTAGGCCCTCCGAAAGGTGCAATACATTTTAAATATGAATTTAACGATCTTGGCTGACTCTTCTCTCACTTTTCCCTGTAGTGACTCCGTGTCTCACCCCAGCCTGTCAATGGGCTGCGGCCCGTCTGTCCACATCCACTGATCCTTTCACGCGGCCCTGTGATCACTTCTTGTTCAAATGTGGGTCACACAGATTTTCACCAGAGGCTGGAGGAAGACAAAGAGGTCAAGGCATCCCTGGACATCCACAAAACCACAGGGAAAAGTCAGTTTGGCCAGAGAGACAAGATAAAGACAATGAGCTCAGAAGACTGAGAGAGGATAAAATACTGAGCCGAAAAGCAGTGTTGCTGCAGTACTTCAGGGAGATTTTAGGTAGGAGCCTCTGCAGCCTTTTTTAAAATGTCTTCTTGTGTGTGCCACTGTGTTTTATTGCTCTCATTAACCGCTTACACTCTCAGAAATAGGGGTACAGTACGGGTCCTTTTTTGTCCCCTGAGGTACAATCTACACAAATGTACCCCCTAGGGTTAATTATTGGACTTTAAGGTACCTATATGTACCTTTTTGATGGTCCAAAAGGTACATATATGTACTCAAGTGGGTACAAAAGGTACAAAAGGGTACAAAACTGTACCTTCTGAGGGTACTGCCCCAGTGACAAGCCATTGTACCTCTAAAGGTACAATTCTGTACTTTCTTTTCTGAGAGTGTACTTTAATATTCAGTGCTAAAAGTTTTCAAGTTTTCAAATTGCTGCTGTGAAAGTAATCAGGCACTGAACGCCATTAGATCATTACCATCCCAACAGTTAAACGTGTTTTTCTGCCACTGGAGCTGGAAAGCTTGTCAGGTTAGAGGGAGCGCTGGTTTAGTTAGTTGAAGGGTTTGGGTTTATACTTTAGTAATAACTCAAAATACACAATCAAAAAAGTAAAAATGGATCTAGACTGTGTTTCTGTTTTTGCCAGAGACCAACAACAGTTCAGATCGTGAAGCTGTTCAGAAGACTAAAGAATTCTACCTTTCCTGCTTGGACACAAGATCTGTAGAAACCGCAGGTGCACAGCCCTTCCTCACACTCATTCAGAAGGTATGATGAGCATAAACCCTTTATAAGAAAGTGCAAGGCTAACATTACCCAAAACAGGCCCTGTTCCACTGCTGCGAAGTTTTAGGTGGTGGTCGTCACTCCTTTGTTTCTATAGCTACTTATTTAAATAACCAGAACAGAAATGGCAAAATAATCAGTGAAAAGAATTACACTTTACTTTCAAATGTAGGCACAAAATGTTTTTCTTTCATTTTCATTTGTCAGACTTGGGGTCCATTTCTTTTGAATGGACTCCGAGTCTGACAAATTAAGGTGATGATGATTGATTGATTGATTGTGCTTTTTTTTTTTTAAATTGTTGCTCGTTCCCATTTCGTAATTCACACAACCACACAAGCATCCAAACACACCGAAGAGGGGACACCCAAAACACCAGCGTGGAGTGTCAGAGAGGAATGGCCCAGTTCAACAGAACACATTTGTACCTCAGACCTCAGTGGAAACACAAAAGACCAAGGGATGAAGTTATCTGTAAGCTCCTTAAAAAAAAAAAAAGCCCTGGGTCATCTCAGGTCGGGGTGCTGTTGGTTGAAAAGCGCCTAATAACAGCACGTTTACTTGCTAGCTGATGCACATACTTGAATAAAACATAGTCAGCAGATTCACAAAATTTTATCCTTCAATTAAGATGACGTTGTTGTTTCTTGCCATCTTGACAATCTTGAGTTTGCATCAACCATATGGTCACGCTGCTGGAGCTGAGCAGGACAAGTGACGTATCCGCTGACGGATACACAATTTTAATTGTGTGCACACCCCACCGACTCAGCACTCTGGTGACGTGCACTGAGTGGTAAAGGTGTGTCTTTCAATCAAAGTTGTGCTACCAGGTGTTCATGTTATTATTATATGTCTAGTGGAAGCTAATAAAGATTTCAGCTTCTGGTTTTCAAATAGCTTTTTTTTAATGAATCACTGGTTTTGACTTTGCACTTTGTTGGACGCCTGGGGAAAATTCCTTGGTCATTTATTAGTGGGTGACAATCATTCAACCTTATTTCCTGTGAAAAACAGAAGTTGGAGTTCATTATAAGCCATTAAATTTACACCTGGATAGTACCTGCAAAGCAGTTTTATTATAATCTTTTTGGCTTTTCATGTAATCCACTCTGAAGCCAAAACCACATGCTACAGTATAGCTATTTTTTTTTTAATCTTCTGTTATTCATTTGCTGTCTCCTCACTCTGTGCAGCTGGGAGGCTGGGCGGTATCAGGGCAGTGGAGTAGGACCGATTTCAACACCACCCTGAGTTTGTTAATGAGAGACTATGCCACCTTTCCGTTCTTCAATCTTCTATGTGGGCAAAGACCCAAATGAAATCTGCCCATGGGACGACCAAACGATACATACAGGCCAGTATTGACTAGAATATGTGTTAAGCCCTGTATATGTTGACAGGAACCAAGTGAGCTATAGTTATCACTTAAATGTGCTTCTAACAACAGATTGATCAACCAGATCTGATGATCCCAATCCAATGGAACAACAAGACACAGAAGTCTCAAGCTAAAGCTCAGGTTGATGATCCCTGTTGATTTCAGAAACACCTTACACCAGCATTCATGCATCAAACTAACGGTGTGTGTGTCTTTGCATCTAGACTTTACGCTCCTTCTTGGCTTTGTGTCAGGGGTACCTGTCCCTCCTAGGATCCCCGGAGAGCAGAAGCATGATCCATGTCGGCACGTTTATCTCTTTGTCCTCTGAGCTTGCTGTAGCAGCTTCACCTCTGCACTATCGCCTGTCGAAAGGACAGCTCCATCAGCGCATGACCATTAGAGAACTACAGGTAGGTACAGCTGAAATCTAATTACTCTTAACTGTATAATATTATTGAGCTATATTACTCTGCTCTTCCAACAAATTCGTTCTGCATTGTAAAGGCCCATGAGGCACAGATTGGGTTACTTGACATTTGCTTCAAATGTGTCAACATTTACACAATAGCATCTGAGTTCCTTCTAACATGATTTTTGTTATGTAAATTCTCCCACAGAGACAAGCCCCTGCCATCGATTGGTTGGGGTCCCTTCAGGCTGCTTTCCATCACCTGTCTCTCAGCGAAGACGATCATGTCCTTCTGCATAACTTCCCCTACCTTGTTCAAATGTCTCGCATTGTTTAATAAGTGGCTTAATAAGCCTGAGTACAGGGCTAGGTACTGTGATTCATTAAAACATTAAGATCAAATATCCTAGCATCCTTTCTTTTTAATTTTCAGCCTTTTCCTCTCATTTGTTTGCTCTTAGTGGTCCTCTACATACATATATGGTCCTCAATCTGCTGCACACCCTGATGCCTGCCATGGATTCAAGATTTTCTGAAATGGCAAAGAATTTTTCCATCGCGCTGGGATATGCTGAAGAAGTTGGTCAATATAATGCCGTTTGAAATGCTTTTGAACTTATTTGGAGTCACACTTTCACTACATGGGCTTTTTTTCTTTAAATCAGGAAACTCCACGCTGGAAACACTGTGTGCTGGAGACCGAGAGGGGATTTGACTCAGTTCTCACGCATCTTCTCAGCAGTAGAACCACATACAGAGAGGTGAGGAGGCAGCATGGCACACAATTCATTAAGAAATTTGTGTTGATGTCAATTAAAGTTTTTCTTTCTTCAATAGGCAGAGGAGATTATTGAAAATGTCTTTTTCTCCTTCAAGTCCAAACTACAAGAACTCAAGTGGACAGATTTGAAGACTTTTCAGCTTGTCAAGGAAAAGGTAGCACATGAAGAAAATCCAGATTTCTATTTATGCACCACTTAGCAGTCTATCAGCAGTTTGGTATCTTATATGGCTTGTCTCGCTCCAGGTTTACTCTTTCATTCCAAGATTATGGACAACAAGAAGGATCTCTGACGAAAATGATCTTGATCTGCTGTTTTCCACGGTACATAACAGACTACACTCTCCAGTCTTTGCAACCTTTCTGGTTAAACTTATCTTTCCCCTGAGAATCAAATGCACCTCCTGATCTCTTTGGACCCATCTTTTTGTAACATGTGTAACCAATATAATGCATTAATCTTCTCATTTAGTGAAATTAAAATAAATAACCACCTCTAAGCCAACCACCTTTTTTGATTTCAGGTGACAGTCAGCAACAAAAGCTTCTTCTCCAACTATGTCCAGCTACTGTCCCTGTGGCAAAAGAGACGCAGTCACCTCCTGACTGCGCAGACCGAGACTACTGATATGCAAGTATCTGCTTCACAACTCAAAGCCGATAAATACTGGAGTGTTGTCTTAAGCTTATAAAAAACCTTTTTACATTTCTTTCAGTCTCTCAGTCACACCCTCTGTTCTGGGTAATGAGCTCCTTATTCCAATGGGAATTTTCATCCCTGCTCTTTTCCATCCCACCTACCCAAAGTAAGATGTGTTGAGAAAAAAAACAGTATTAAATATTTCTAATATTAGTCATACAATTTAAAAGTGGTTTTTTAATGTTCAATGTTTTTTCTTTTATTTGGTAAACAGAGCTATGAATTATGGTTCAGTGGGCTTCCTTATTGCTAAGGATATCTTCCATCTTCTGCTGCCTGAGAGTAAGCATGGTTCACATTTGTTCAGTGTTCTAAAATTGTGTGTTTGAAATCTTGTTCACACTTATGTCAGGAAATGTAAATATTGACACTGAAACTCATTCAAATTAAAATTATATAACAAGTTTAGGCTTATTGTGCAGAATTTCAACCTTTAATTTGAGGTTACTCACATTCAGGGGCTCTTTCAAAGAGCTTAAATGTAATCAAAGAAGCTTACATAACCATTAAGAAAAATTCTAATCTTCAATGCTTTACTGAAAATCAGTTGCAACCAAAGACAGCGACAGTCTACAACCCATGGCCATCATCGGAAAACTTAATGCCTCCATTTTTGTTTCTCTTATTTCAGACATCTTCAGTTGCTAGTTGTTTGTGGGTCTTTCTGCCTTTAATTCTGTCGTCAGCAGGTGAAATGTAGACTACGTAGACATGCTTTTGGATCAGTGTTCAAAGTATGTATATGGTGTATTCCAGTACATCCATCCAACCTTTTTCTGCATTCTGTCAAATCTTAAATTAACACTTGGAACCTGGAAGTCATATTAGCTATGCAATCCACTGTGTATTTTACCACTGTTTAATGTTTCAGATCAAGAGAAGTTCCACATTTTCTTCAGACTTCCCATTCCTTTATTCAGGCGCAGACTGGCCTTTACTCGATTTACTTATCTATATATTTTTCACATATAGACATACCATTTCAATAATGGTATGTCAATGAAAATAGTTCTACAGAAAACGATGGCATTTTTTTTCCTAGAATGTACCAAACTATTGATTTGCAGAGTCCAAATGTTAAAAAATGAACTGTAATTCTTAAATCTGTATTTAATCGATGTGAGTACGCTTGAATTAAAGCAGAGTATGCACTTTAGACCCATATCAATTATTTAACTACAGCTTAAATATATTTTGATAATTAATGAAAAAAAAGTGTCATAGCCCAAATATTTCCCTTGATATGTGAAACAGGAAGCACATTTTCTTAATTAATTCATCCTTTAAGTGTCTGTTTTGCTGTAGTTTACTCTTACAGTGAGACAGTGCAAAGCGTGGGGGAATGTCTGTGGGCTCATTACCTCAATATGACTGAAAAATCAGGCACAGGTGGAGCGTTTTCACTCTCAACAAAAGCAGCAGCAGGAGATGTGGGTGCAGTACTCTGCTCTGCAGGTGGCACTACAGGTGAGGAAACACCTCTGACTTTAACGTCTGACTGTGACCTCATAAAGCCTCATGTATCCACTTCTTTCCTCAGGCTTATCATCAAAGTCTCAATCACCACCAGAGTGACACCTCCCTTTCAGGGATGTCCCACACTCGTCTGTTTCTTGCATCTTTTTCCCAGGTAATTCTATTATGAACTCTTAATGTTTGAATCTTTTGTCCCCTGATCAACTGATCTTATGATTTCATATGTTGTTCTCCAGGTCAGCTGTGATGCTGATCCATTCTGGGAATCCATGCCCATCGAGCCTTCCTTTTTGATTGCAGTCATCTGTGCCAAATCTAACCTGTGTCCTACAGGCCTGCAGTGCTCCATTAAAACCAAGCAGAGTTCATCACCAACATGCTGAAGAATGTTCTCTAATAACCAAAATGATGATGCAATAATTTGTGGAGACATATATATTGCATACAGTCATTGCATACAGTCATTGCATACATTGCTACATTGCATACAGACCTTTTATCATCCAATTTTTTTTTAATTAAACATTGTTACGCATCTGCAAACTGCATTTCTTGCACAGGTTGTTTAGTATTTGTTTAAATGGAAAATGTTTTTTTTTTCTTTTTTTTATATCCTTGTCTGTGGTGGAGGAAGACATCAATATGAGCAAAAATGATTAACTACTTGTCTTGTTGTAAAATCGTGAAGTGTGTCATTTCAAGTCTTTGGGTTAAACTTAAATGTAAAAATAATAATGTATTCTTGTCGGAACTGCTTAACATCTCAACTGCACAGTATTTACTTATGTGGGGTCAAGAGTCCAGTTGTTGGAAATCACTGGTTCAGTTCATTTCAGCCCAATAATACTGATCAATCCTCACTGGGAAATGATATAATTTATCTTAATATGTTCCCATCTATGACTTCATTGTTTATTACTATTTTTTTCTATTATCATGTGAATTTTTTATCTCTAGAGAAGAGTGACCAACAGATGTGAATCCTTGACGCTCACAGTGAAGAGGTGTAATTTTTTTTCTTCTTCTTTGTTCTGAGGGGGAAATTTGTTCACTAAAGGTTCCCTCAAATCAATACGATTCTGTGGATGATCATATTTAATCTATAATAAAACATTTTTATTTTGACTGGCAAAGTCTCCTCCAGTGTGACAATGTAAAAAATAATTCAATTAAAAATAGCATAATCTGGTAACCCCTCATTCATCACTGTCAATAATCTGTCAAATGAATCTACATAAAGTGAATAGTCTCAATTGAATTATATAATTTCGAGTAAATCATAATATGCGTATATGCATTTACCACTGGTTACTGTATAAGCTGTTTTCAAAATTGTTTTAATATGTTCTAGACCAGCATTTACATAGCGACCAAAGAACCGTAATTTTTCCAAAATATCACTAAGTAATACTTGAAAAAACGTTTAGAATTTTCTAGAGAGTTTTCCATATGTCGCTTTGCTTTTTTGAAATAGTTTGTGACCAAAAATGAGGAGGGGAGCTACTGCTAAAACAGCCTCGCAGAGAAACGCAGCGGGAAATGCAACCATCAGGGAAAACAAATATTTAACAAATATTTATCCCAACTTTAAAACCTATAATTTATTATTTATTGTTCTGTGTTATGTTTAAGTCGACATTTAAACTAAGTTGCGGGTAGTTCCTGCAGATATTTTGGCTGCATATCCATAACGAGTCTACCGTTTCATTTATCTACAGTGGTTCCACCGCATCCCAATGGTGCTCTGTTGGATTGGGATCTGCTGACTGTGGAAGCCATTGGAGAGTACAGTGAACTCAGTGTCATGTTCAAGAAACCAGTTTGAGATTATTTGAATTTTGGGACATGGTGTCAGTCATAAAAGGATGGACTTGGGCAGCAACAATAGGCTGTGGATTTTAAACGATACTCAACTGGTGCTATGGGACAAAATATGACAGGTAAAATATCCCCCACAGCAGCCATTCCCAAACTTCAGAATACCAAGGCCCAATTTGAAATGTGAAAAATCTCTGTGGCCCATGCAAATCTCTAAACACCACTTTGTTCAACATACAAGACTAAAAGCTGCGTTCCAATATTAAGGGGTCAACAGATGACACTTGTCATATTAAGTTGACAGTAGAATAACACTCAATTGGTTTGTTTTATTATTTCTTAATATTCTAAATAATTCAATAAATATTTAACAGTAATTAAAAATATATTTAAAAAAATTCTAGGAATTAAAAACATTTATTTTTAATGACCTCTCACGGCCCACCTTGCAGTAACATGATGGCCCACAAGGGGGCCGTGGCCCACACTTTGGGAATCACTGCATTACACCCCCAGCAACAGCCTGAACTCATTATACCAGGCAGGATGGATCCACGCTTTAATGTTGTTTATGCCAAATTCTGACCCTACCATCTAAATATGGTTGCAAATGGTTATTTGAGTTATCGTTTCCTTACTATCATCTCAAACCAGTCAGTCTATTCTCCTCTGACACCAACAAGGCCATACAGCCGCTGCTGTCTCTTTCACATCATTCCTTATAAATACTAGAGCTAAAGTGCATTAGATGAGCAGTTTCCTTCTCTTAAGCTATGGATGTTTTTTTTTGTTGTGTGTGTGAATAACATAGAGGGCCTGCATATGTAACCTTCTTGCCTTTCAGAAACTCCCGTTCGTCTCCTCAAGCATCAGATTCAGTCAGAGGCCAACAAAGCTCCCATAAAAAACTCCAGAAAACTGGGCTCACCACGGGTCTCCAAGCTCATCCTCAGCGTGGTCTCCCAGTGCAAACAAAGAAATGGCATCTCCATGGCAGAGCTCAAGCAGACACTTGCTGCTGAAGGTTATAATGTCACAAAGAACAACAGGCAGGTGGTGGTGGTGACCAAAAGGCTGATAAACAATGAGACACTTGTGCGAACTACAAGAAATGCTTCCATTAGGCTCAAAGAAAAGGTAAAAAAAAAAGGAAAAAAAACTTCCCATTTAAATTTCCAACACACAACTTTGATTTCTTCTTTGCAGGTTTCAGTGTTTATTGGAAATGTAAATGTATAATTTGGAGAGCAAAGTGTTTTGAAAGCAATCCAATATTCCTTTTAATTTTTATCCTTTTATATTTTTCAAAACCAGACACTGTCAGAAACAGGGCAAGTAAAGATGAATCCTGTGAAATCTGCAAAACCAAACGGGGATTTGAACCAGAGCGCCACAACTCACAAATTACCCCAAGGAGCCGAGTGGTCGAAGAGACGAACCAGAAAGACTCCCAAGTCAAGAGGCAAATCACACACACCAAAAGGCAAGACCCAGACAGCAGCCAAATCACACAAACAGCCAGGCAAGTCTCGTAAACCAGCAGCCAAATCACACAATCGAAGAACACGAACAACCAAATCGAGAAGAAGATGGCAAAAACCAAAGGGGAAGAAGCGCAGAACTACAAAGAAAAAAGTCGCAAAAGCTCGGAAGCCACAGAGTAAAGCTAAAAGGTTTTAGAGATGTCACCCACCAAACAAGATCAAGAATAAAGTTGCAGCAACCTCTGGGAGTTCAAAAAAAAAGACTTATTTCAAGGATTTGTGGTCAGTAATAAACTGAAGCCTTTTCAGCAACCTAAAACTGTCTTGTTTTTGATGCATCCATTAATTCTTCACCCTATAGGAATTTTAAGAAATAAAAAAAAGGGAAAATATTTAGTAAAATATTTTAATGTAATTATTCCAATTCATAACACAAATCTCTAGAATTGGTGCAATTGATGATGGTTGGAGGAAAAAAAACAAAAGAACACCCATGTTTTTACATGGAAAGACAACAATAGGTATAAAAGCCAAACTTCTATGAATATCCAAACGCCATCATATTAGGATTTATAAACAGCACGTTGTACAGCAGGATACATGTCTGCAGTCCACGCGTCATCACTGGATGTTTGATCCAGTGTTTATAGTCCACTGAAATAAGATCCATGTATGCTACTGAAATAACGTCCACGTCGGCCTACTGGACACATGGTGTGGTCGGCATCTCCAGTTTATTACAAACTATTAGTCACAGGACACCCCACACTTCCTCGAAGGCAGAGCACATCTTGGCACAGGTCAGTGCTGCAGAGAGGGGGTAGTTACTTATGGACACAGTCTTCTCTGTGTAGTCCACGTTCACCTAGAAAAGACGCAACAGTTGTCACACTGATACAGTATTCGACACCCAAGACACATGAAAGAGCCACCGTTTGTAGCCGCTTCTCACCGCTCCATGTGCAAATGCTCCGATTACCAGTGCAGCAGGTCCCTCTGGTACTAAAGTTCGAGAACAAACAGCTTCACCCGCAGAGAAGGAAGTGCCAATGCGAGGGCAGCCAGGGGGCAGGTGGTCAGACACTGGATTTTTAATCACCCTCAACAGCTTTTGAGGACCATCAGCAGCCCTGACACTCAGCTTGTGCAGCAGCTGAACTAAAGTAGAGACAGAGGGGAAAAAATTTAAAATTAGGATAGCAGCCAATGAATGAAGAAGGATGTTGTTATACACACAAGGAACAAAAAAAAAAAAAAAAAAAAAAAAAAAAGATAAGTTACCCATCAGGCCACAGAAGCGAGGAAAGGTTCTTGGGATGCGGGTCTGTGGATTGATCTCTATTAATACATTTTTCTCTGTGTGGATGTAAACCTGCAACAGGCCTGCCCTGTTCAGTGGACTGTCCATCAGCATTAGGAGACACTGGAATGAAATGATTTCAGTTATTATTATTTCCATGGCACTTTATCACAGATGAGCTTGAATCTAAGAAGTACTCTTCTTACAAAAAGACAATGCATATGCAAAGAGAATAAACAAACAAATGCACAAACATGAGGTTTTGAAGCTACAACTAATATTTATATTTAAAAGATAAAAGCCAGGCTTTGCCATCTAAATATTAAGAAGCCATCTTATACTAATTTCCAGGAAACTTAATTTACATGCAACATTATTAGTGTGTATTGATTTTTGCATGTAGTACATACTATGCAGTATGCAAAGAACTGCATGACCTGTGCTATATGAGAAGTACCCAGATGGTTTGCTGCTTTAAGAAAGGTTTCTAGAATGCAACCGACTACTCTGGATAATACTATATTCCTTAATGCAATGCCTTGCAAATCTACAGCAGGAGCCAAGTGGAGTCATCATGCTTTCATTTGACCTCTGGCTGTTGTTTTTTTTTTTTTTTACAGTGGACATACTATGTACTAACAACTACCGCCGGACCATTGTGCAGTACATACTATAAACCACTTTGTAGTGCACAGTATGCAGTCTCAAAAAACAGCTTCAGTTAATGTTAGCTCAGTTAAATGTCTTCAAGTGGGTTCTGCTTGAACTCCTGTAGTAACAAAGGTGTCTGGAGATCATGATCTTATTAGGAAATTATGCTCCATTTCAATAGGGGAAACTCAAGTACAGCAAAAATGGTATTGATTTGGCAGCACTGGTGGAAACCGGTCGCTGCCGCTGCATGTGGGGCTTTTCCGTGTCATGTAAATTTCCAGTTTTGAAGCAACTGTGCAAACTCCCAGTGACTATGAAGGTGGCGATTTAGCGTGAGGGTAAGGAGAAAATGGGGAAGAATACCGACACGCTGAACCTCACAAGACATTCCAGGTCATGTTCCCGTCAATGGACCACTTTTGTTGGTATAACTTGAGAATGCCATAGCAGAGAGAAAGATGCATGTCTGTAAAGCCCCGGACGAATGCGAGTTCTGCCCTATTACACATCATATTCCTTGGTGGTCGGGTTGCCCCTATTGAGCAGAGGTTAGTAAGCTTGCAAAGTTCTTGCAACTTGGGGTCTGCGAGACTTGCAAGGTTTGCAGGATGATATGACCAACGGCTCCCTGCTCAGACAAATCAGAACAGACTGCATGGATCCAATCTCCGGTCTCATAGGTGTACCATGACTGCCCTTCATCATCGGGCCCATTTGCAAGGGTGTCAGCAACACATGCGCTGGACTCTCAACATGTGGAGCAATGTTATGTTCAGGGATGAGTCCAGATTCTGCCCACGGTACTAGGATCATAGGGTCTCCAAAGTTTCTCCAAGTGTTCTCCAAGTGTGGAGAAGATGTGAAGAATGCTTTGGTGATTGCTGCACTGACAGAGTAACATCTTTTGGTGGAGGCAGTGTGATGATGGTTTTGGGCGGCATCTCCGTCACTGGAAGAACAAAGCTTGTCATCTTTGGTTCAATCTCAATGGAGAGAAACCAGTGGCAATCCCATATCTGCACAGTCTGGGACCAGCTTCTATTCTCCAAGATGACAAAGCTCAGAGACTACTTCCAGATTTCTGGAGTTGAGAGAAATGGAATAACCTTCCAGCAGTCTTGACCTCAACCCCATTTAACACTTGTGGGTTCAGCATGGGATGTGCTACTCATGGCAGAATGACCAGACCAACACAACCACGTTAGCTGACTTGCAACAAATGCTGGTTGAAGAATCCCAAGCAGTGTGCAACCAGACTGGTAACCAGCATCTAGCATGAGAAAGAGGTGCCAGGCTGTGTATGGTTCTTCCGCACGCTACTGGGGCTCCTCAAAAAAAGAAAAAGAAAACACTGTTTGGCATTGGCAGAGGAGATTTGGCATATATTTCATTTTTTTATATTATTATTTTTTTCTTTTTACATATTTTTCATTTTTCATTTCATTTCAAGGCTATAACCACATACTCAGCTCTGGTGCTCATCCGACAAATGCATGCTCCTTAAAAATAAGACACAGTTTGAAAGAGAAATAATCATGCTTTCCAACAGTCTAAGATTTAATACCAAGAAGCATTGTTACAAAAAAGAAATAATTTACCAAACATAAATTGTCTTACTTTTTGTGATTAGATTATTTGGGTATCTCAAGTAACTATTAAATCAAAAAACTTAATCCAAACCTATTACTTTTTTGTGATTTTGCACTGTACTGCAGTTTAATTTGTAACCAAATCATGTCGTGTCATATCATTACATGTAGTTATTACAAATATTTATATAAAAACAGAAGCACACTGAAGGCTTCCTCTGATGATGGACCGTGACAAACATAGGTGGAGGGGGGGAAAAAAACAGTCCCAGACACGAGACAGAAGGTAACGTCACCTGATGGGTGATATCTGGTCTTATATGCCCTGGGTCCCTCCCGGTTTTGATGATCATATTTTTGTGTTGGTCGCAGTTTAGGAGCTCAAATGTTTTTCCAACCTGGAGGACAACAAACAAAATAACACGCATGTGTTGGCTTTGAGGTATGATGCAGTTGTGATCAGATGAGGGTCGCAACACTTCACCTTCACTGTTTCTAGCGACGCTCCTTCCAGAATAACAACCAGCCTCCTTTCTGCCATTCGGTCATGAAGGCTGCGGAGATGCTTGGCTGCTTTTGGTTCATATTCGTCCAAATGTTCCAGACCACGCTTCTTTGCCACAGGAACCTCCATGATACTTTCTCCACTTTTTTTTTTAGTCGCAGAATGAATACGTCACGGCAAGACAACGTGCTCAAGTGTTTAAACTGGTTACTACTTCAAATGAACAGCTGTGCAAATGGCATTCTAATTGTAGCAGAATACATTTTGGACCAGTAATTATTTCTTAAAGTTTTATTATTTGTAAGATAAATCCAATCGGACTGCATTAACAATCTTCCGGGTCGCCATCACTACGATGTCACATTTGTGCGCCGGATGGAGTTCTGCAACGTGTTGAAGTAAATTTCACGTGTGTGAATTTTTTCATCCTCCAGTATCTCACAATCTGAAGTTGCGTTGAAAAAGGTGTTGATTTACCCGTGAGTATTTTTTAAAGGTATTGACCATCTTATTTGCAGCTAATGACTCGTTTCGATGATAAACATTCGCCTTTGCTTCTTCAACCGCGTGCGTTGTACAAATACCGTTGTTTATCTGTCAGCATTGAAGTTTGAACGCAGTCGTTTTGTACTTGAATATTTGCGATGTCTCCAGCACTTTCTCATTTCAAACCAGCGAATGATACTATTAACAAATACAGTGTCTGGTTTAACAGTAGTCGGGCCTTAGACTGAACTAAGTTTACAGGTGAGAACCTCCCTGTTGATAAATATGTTCTGACAACATGCCAGTAAAGCATCCAGTGGTCTAGGAAAATATGTTCCTCTGTTCCATAAAAGTCACATTATTGATCTACACCCAAGAAAGCAAAACAACAACCCTGTTCCAGAGTAATGATTCAGTTTTCCCAGATCAAGAGTGTTGGATGAAAAGATGCAGCCACCATGCCCAATTCATAATATCATAATACTATCTGTGGGGGCAGTATTATGATATGGGGTTGCTTTAGTTGGTCAGGTCTAGGCACATAACGTTTTGCATTGTTATGTGCCCAAAAATGACATATTGAACGGTCAGGTTTTTCACTGATGATGTGCATATTTGAAGAGGACAGTGGCAGAATCACCAGGTTCAAATGGTGAAGGAGTGGTTCAAGCCACATGAGACATGATTTTCACACATGGATTGGCCACCACAGAACTTTAACCCCACTGAAAATCTTCGGGAAATGCTGGAGAAGACTTTAAGCAGTGCTCCAACTATCTCTTTGTCAGTATGAAAATTTGTTGAAAAAGTGATTACACTCTGGGTGGAAATAAATGTTCTGATGTTGTATAAGCTTTTTTGAAATTATGCCATATCAAGTGCATACTGTAATCCTAGTTAAAGCCAGTCTAACAAAATATTTGAACATTCCTTTTTTTTGGTCAAACATTGCATATATGTATAAAAACAGTAATATATATTTTCTGTATTAAAGAGACATGTAATTACCAAGTAATGTGAACCCTCTACAGAAAATAAATAAATGTCCTCACAGGGCACTTGTCCTTAAAGTTTATTTCAAAAGGTTTTTCCCTTCTCCACACTATTTTAATCATCAGATAAATGTATGTTGTTTTTCATAAGCCGAATTCCCAAACTACCACCTTACTTGTCTGAAACCAAAGACCTCAATATTGGTATTTGAGATCCTCTCTGATCCAGATAGGAGTCCAATCCCTGCTAGAGTTGGAAAATCCATTAACTATGTCATGCTAAGATATCGGTATGTTCACTTGTAATTTGTAAATGCAGAGTAGCAACAGAACAATATTTAAAATGTATTATTGCTGGACACATCCTTCTAGCTTCCTGTTTTTCAGGCTGCCTGCGTAGATCACAGTTATGGGTCGGAAATTGGATCCCACCAATAAGGTGAAGAGAGGGCCTGGTAAGAAGAGCAGAAAGCAGCAGAGTGCAGAGGTTGAGCTGTCCAAGTTTTTGCCAGATGGTAAGTATTGTTTTGCTGCCTTTTTTTCCCCTCACAATCTGAATATTATTTATTACATTTATCAACCTTCCACTTCATGCTAGCTTACGCATGTTTCATGTTGTCACTTACATTCAATATTTTCTATATATTTGCAGAGGAAACAGGTCTAAGCGACTGTCAAGTAGAGGCAGGAAAAGGTAATAGGTGGACTGATCATGTAACATTAAATACCAATGTGATGTCTTCCATTCTGTTAATTTATTTCTGTGATTTTTCAGAGCTGCGAAGAGAATCCAGAATCTGAAAAAACCTAAAGCTGTCTCTGAGAAAAAGCCTAATAAAGGTAACTCCAGCAGGTTCAGTGTGGATGATGCATTTTAATATATAATCAAATGTAGTCATTTACCGCTTTGCACCTGTGTTACACACCACTGGAGAGTTGTCTTCTGTACATGCATTGCATTCCTTCACGACATACAACTTGTAATAAACCATTATTCCACAAAACGAAGTTTTAACAAATCAGACTGCACAGTGTGATCAGAGCTTTGATTTTTGTGAATTTTCAGCATTAGGGAAAATGCAATTGAATACCCCACATTCAAGCTTAATGAGTAAATGTTTTAGCAAAAATGAATTGAGGCATTATTTTCACTGTGATGAACGTTTGTTTATGAAAGCTGCCGATAAATAAAACGTTTCTTAATGTGTTGCTAGGTCACAATTTAAAATTGTATGTATATATATATATATATATATATATATATATATATATATATATATGTATGTGTGTGTGTGTGTGTGTAATTAATTATTTTCTTCTGTAAAGGTTTCAGTGATGAAAACAGCAAATGGTTGACACCAGCAAAGAGGAAGCGCAAAGCTGATGAACCAGAAAGTGGGAGGACAGTGAGGAGCACTGGGAAGAGGAAAGTGATGAGGAAGAAGAACAAGAGGAGAAGCAGCAGCTCCAGAAGAAGGGAAAGAAATGACCAGGGAAAAAAGGGGGCAAAAATAGGAGTGAAAAAACTGAAAGAGGAGGAGGAGGAGGAGGAGGAGGAGGAGGAGGAGGAGGATGATGGCGATGTGATGATGATGACGGCGACGACGATGATGATGATGACGACGACGATGATGATGAAGAAATGGTTGATGACTATGGTACACTTGATGATGGGAGTGGAGACGCAGAAGGGCAAGAGGACAGTGAAGGAGAGGATGTATGTCAATTTTTGCACTATAACTTTTTGTCTCTGAAAACTCTTCTTGCTGAGTTGTTGTTGCTATCTGTTGTTTATAGAGCCCAAATCTATGCATCTAAGAGAAGATAAGATTTGACGAAGCTTTATTTGTCTCACAATGTGGAAGTTGGATTTTGTTGCAACAGCAAAGTACAGACGAGAGACACTTGAAGAAGTTTACGTACCTAAATTTTAACACAACCCTTTTTTCCCTTATACCACATACACATTTCTATAGCATGTCCTTGACATTCTAACTAAGATGATCAATTTTAGTGTTTGTCTTGTAACAGTAGTCCTTCTTTCCTAGCAGTTAACTAGCTGAATATATTCGTCAGGGAATAAATGTTACATGATGATGTAGAAAACTGAAGGAAAGAAGAGCATGGTCCACAAAGAATGCGTTTCAGGCAGTTCTGGAGCAGCATCCCTTCCTTTGGAGGGAAAAGCTCACTTTGATGTGGACTTATGACATGCAAACCTGCAGTCCTTTGATAAAGAACAAAAATTGCAATGTGACATGAAGAAAAAAACAAAACGTAGGCCATGTTTCTACTGATGTGAGGCAAAATGGGCAGGTTGTAGATAAAACCCTTTATTTGTTTGAAAAGCTTTTCCAATATCACTTGAAAGTTAAGGCAACAGAATCAGGATGCTGCAACAGAATCAGAAATATATCTGTTAAAAAAGCGTAAGTTTAAGAAAAACAACTTATTTTAACTTAATGACCATTTTCCTTGACTTCCACGTTTAGCTTCTTCCCATTGAACGCGCAGCCAAGAAGGATAAAAAACTGAAAGAATCCATGGTCCTTGGAAGTGAAGAGGAGGAAGAAGAGGATGACGATGAAGATGATGAAGAAGATGATGAAGAGGATCAGAAATCAGACGGTGACGTGGATGAGGATGACACACTACAAACCAACATGGATGAGGCAGATAAATTCAGGCTGCCCGGTGCAGAAGAGGGTGAGTGATGTCATTGCTGTCTATAGCAGAAGTAGCTGGTGGCAAATGAACAGTAATTGTTTTGCAAACACTCCATTTTATCTTATCTGTGTTTTAGGTGTCCTGTCTCTTGACCTGAAGACAGTCTATCAAAGAATAAAGGACAACATCGATGTCCTTTGTAATTTCTCAACAAAAAGAGAGGAGGGGAAAGACAGAATAGAGTACATCTCACTTCTGAAGAAAGATCTTTGTACTTATTACAGCTACAATAACTTCCTCATTGAGAAACTAATGGACATCTTCCCTCTTTCAGAGGTGTGTTTCATTTTAATCAATGAACTTTCTAATTCTCTTAACGTATTTGTTATAATAGATTAACAGTTGAGTTCAGAACGGTAAAATTCAGAATGGTTTAAAAATACTTTGTTACAATCTCGTCCACAGCTGGTTGATTTCCTTGAAGCCAATGAAATTCAGAGACCTGTCACAATTCGGACCAACACACTAAAAACAAGGAGGCGGGACCTTGCACAGGTAACTATTCTGGCAGCGAGATGCAGACTAGAGACACTAGAGTCCCAACTGGACTGTTTTCATACATTATTGTACAACATGTCAGACAGTTCAAATTGTAAGTTAAAAGATAAGAAAAAAAAAACAAACAATAAATACATTTATACTGATATTACCCAAATCAAATGCCACTCATACAGGAAATGGTTTGTATAAGTGTAACAGGACTTGGCTAAAATTCTCAGATTTTTTCCTAAAATACCGATATGCAGGCGTAGTTGTGAGACCTAACATGAGTAACTTTTTGCAAAAATATAAGAAACCCTTATCTAATTGAATTCTATGACTCTGCAGTCCAAATTCCCAGGTCCCCAGCAGTACCTCTGTTTGAAGGAGATTAGATGAATGGATGTTCTTCTTTTGACTTTTAGATCATCCTTTTCCATCTTACCCTGTTTTGTGCATCTTTCTCTGCAGCTCTATTTTCTTTTTCAACACCCCAAAAAAATCTCTTATTTTTTTCCTTTTCTCTCCTCTGAGAGCCCCAAATCTCAGCATCTTTCTACCAATGTATCCGTGCTCCCTCCTCTTTATGTGTCTTAATCTAACTTCTCTTAATGTGTTTCCAAGATAGCTAACACTGACCACTCATCTCATGTGCTCAGTCTTAATCCTACCTATCCTCATCACTCCTAAAGAATGTCTTGGCATCGTCAACGGTGCCACCTCCATTTGTTTCCTGTCTCAGTCAGTGCTGCCATATTTGAGACATAGAGAAGATCTGGTCTCACTGTCATCTTGTAAACCTCTCTTGAATCAATGTTTATATTTTGACCTCATGAGTTGATGCTTCTTGTCATTTAGGCTTTAATTAACAGAGGAGTGAACCTGGATCCACTAGGAAAATGGTCTAAAGTGGGTTTGGTTATCTATGACTCCTCTGTACCAATAGGTAAGTTTTATGTCAATGCTTCTCAGCTATCGAGGAGAAAATGTGAGACTACCTGCAGCCACAAGAGCTTTATATGGAATTGTTCATTTCTTGCAAAACAGGTGCAACCCCAGAGTATCTTGCTGGTCATTACATGCTGCAGGGAGCCTCCAGCTTTCTGCCAGTCATGGCACTCTCTCCACAGGAGGGAGAGTTAGTGTTGGATATGAGCTCTGCTCCAGGAGGCAAGACCTCCTATGTCGGTAAGATGCATGACTTTGACTCTTTGTCTAATATGCAAACTTGATATGCTCCAAACTGTAATCTCAATGGCTGTTTCATACTTGAAAATTGTTTGTAAATTAAAGCCTACGTTCATGTTCCCACCTTTAGCTCAGTTGATGAGAAACACAGGGGTGATTGTTGCTAATGATGCCAGTGCTGAAAGATTGAAGAGCGTAGTGGGAAACCTTCACCGTCTGGGGGTCACCAACGCTGTTGTCAGCAACTATGATGGCAGGCAGTTCCCTAAGGTAATGCACTTTCATCATTAAACCTCAACACGCGTTTGGTTTAGATTTAGTAGAGTTGTGTATTGCGGTCCACTCTGTAATGTGGTTAGCATTACTGACACGTATTGGTTGCATATTGATCAGATGCATATTGGGTTGAAGTGATGATTTTGATTTGATCATAGGTGTGGATGAGAACTTAAGTTTTGTTTTGTTGTTTTTGTCTTGTTTCACAAAACTATGTACAGCGTCCTAAGCTGTTGATATTTTTCTTAAAGGTTATGGGTGGGTTTGATCGAGTACTGCTTGATGCACCGTGTTCAGGCACAGGAGTCATCGCTAAAGATCCAGCTGTGAAGACCAGTAAGGTAAAATACCACTGACTGTCCTTTTGTATACCCATAAATATACTTAAAGTTTAATGTTGTTTTTAACTATTTTTTCTGTCTAATCTCTGACCTGGTAGGATGAGGCAGATATCCATCGCTCTGCTCACTTACAGAAAGAACTGATTCTGTCTGCCATTGACTCTGTCAATGCTGAGTCCCCTTCTGGAGGATATCTGGTCTACTGCACCTGTTCAATCATGGTATGTGTTCATTTAAACCAGATTCTTTTTTCTTCCTGTGCCTGCAATTTTGTTTGAAAAAGATAACACTTTATACTCTTTGAGAAATGGTCTACTACTAAGAGTAATATACATATTATAGCAGCACAAAGAATCGCTTTTTTAGTTGTCATAAATTTAGATATTGTGACATGGAAGAAATAAGTAAGCCCTTACAGCCCTCAGAATCCATAAAAATAAGCAAAATCTCTGGGAAATGATGGGGTACCTCTCCTTTCTTCTGTGGAAGTGTCATGAAAAGAATGGGGGGAAAAAGAGAGAAAAAAAAGTTCTTGGATTTAAGAGTCTAAGAAATCCACAAAGTATTCAATGTAACTCCCATCTATCATCTGCAAATGGGGTGGATTCCAAACAACAGAGAGTTCATCCTGATTTGGTGACCTCAACTAATTCAGCCTGAGAGCTGGCTGTTCCATGTGGGGGTAAAAGTGTAAATTACAACTCAGGATCTACAGGTAACACGTGCACCTGTCGATGTCAGAGGGCATGCGTCTACAGTCAGAGACGGATTGTACAAAAGCTTTATAGTTTACCAGTGACTGTCCGGGTAAAAACATAGTCAGTTTAGGAACAAGAGCGGTGCAAAACAACATCCCTCCGCAAAGATTTAAAAGTAATCTTGAATCCAGATTCAGAGCACTAATAATTGTAATATTAGTATAATTGTTGGTGGGATTGGCTGGTGGTTGTGAAGTCATGAAAAGGACCTTCCAAAAGGTCCCTCGTGTGTGTAAAATGTTACTGCAATCGCAGAGCAGCGAAGGGATCTTTGAAGAACGACGTAAAGCCAAATGCACACAAAAATCCTTAAAAGGACACAAAAATGATGCTCAGATTTGAATCTACTTCAATCATCCTGCAGATGAAATAACTTTGCATTTTGAAAACAGCACAGCAATGACCCAGTGACAGTTAAGCTACATAGAGAGATGTAAGATGTAAACATAAAGTCTTCAAAGTAATAAATTAATCTGCAAGAAGAAATGCCTCAGATTTTTAACTGGCTCTGAATGTTAGATCTGCAGTGTACAATGTTCCGCCATGAAGCACTTTAGTAACTAATCGGAAAGTCTCCACTGGCCACAGCCTCCAAGGCTCAGTGAGGTACTTAGGTTTTCCACCAGAACATGGACAGAAAATGCAGATTTTACATGTGGCGTTAAAGTATACCATAGATGTTTGTCTAATGGGTGTGTTGTGCTTTTCACACAACTGCAATACTTTTATTTATAAGTTGGTCCTTATTGATTTAACTTGGATTGTAACTAAATTATAATTCACTAGGTGGAGGAGAACGAGTGGGTGGTGGACTATGCTTTGAAGAAAAGGAATGTCAAGTTAGTTCCTACCGGACTTGACTTTGGCAAGGAAGGCTTCACCAGGTAAATAAAGCAACAAGTGTTCTCGCTAAGCACTGGAGTTGCTGAACAGCAAACCTTAATATGTTTTCTTTCCTTTTAGTTTCAAAGAGTTTAGATTCCATCCTTCCCTACGACTCACACGGCGATTTTATCCGCATTCCCACAACATGGACGGTTTTTTTGTGGCCAAAGTTGAAAAAGTTCTCCAATGTGATTCCAACTGCACCTGCAGGGAAAGGTAACACTTTTCCTTATAGCATCAGCAACTGTGATGACCATATATGCTGTTTATCATGAACTCAACCTTTGTGTTTGTTACAACTGTAGAAGAGAAAACGGAGACTTCTGAGGCCGTGGTAGCAACAGACCCCCCCAAAGACAAACCGTCCAAAAGCAACAAGACCAGCGAGACCGCCCCGGAGACGACAGGGGATTAAAGCAAAAGAGCAAAGCTAATGGAACTGCAGTCAAGAAAACTGCAAACATGAAATCAAAAGGAAAGAAGGACTTGCACACTGGGCCGAAGAGGGCAAAGGTTGCCAAGTTGGATGGAGAGACTTTGAAGCGGGCAGAGGCATCAAAAGCTGACAAAAAGGATGGAAACAGATTAGAGAAAAAGCAGGAAAAAAAGAGAACAAAGCACATGAAGGCCAAGAACAGATTAGGAAAGAATAAATTCAACAAGTTGAAGCACATGTTGCAAAAACAAGATAAAGTGTAAAATGTGGATGGTGAGTTTAAAAATGTCCTAAATGAAAGAAGAACTTTGTGGAGCTTTATCAGAGCTTCATCTCATCTTCTCTCCATCTTAAAGAGGGTTTAATCCCACCTAAACCTCAGTTGTCTTTTTAGAGCAGTATACGTTTAATGTGACTGTAATATGGCTGTGTGCTTTGGAATTTTAGTTTTCTCTCTCTCTCCATCTCCTTCATTTTTTCTTTTTTAATTTGTATTTCAGAATATTTGTTAACTTTGTTGGATAATTGCGGATGAGGGTGTCCTCCATATGTGATTGAAAATAAATCTTTTAAGAGATCTTGTCCATTTTTTTGTTCATCATTCACCAGAAACTAGATTTCTTTGTCAACAATTATCACAATTGAATGTCGAAATGGGAACCTTTAATTTTAAACCGTGACCTCTTTTAAATCAGGAATAGCTCATTTACATTTAACCGTCAAAAATGCATAGTTAACCGAGATGTTACAATATAAATGGTAAATGATACTGACAGTTAACGTCAGAGTGCAGTTATGTTGAATTTAAATTTTAACTTTCGCGAATACCAATATCCTGTCGGTGTTTAATGTTTAGATGTTTCTATTCCACTCCCGTTGGTATATATGACATGTATGACTCTTGAAAAACGACCACATCGAACACACGAACGTCCCTGGTTCTGGACTGGAGTTTGTGCTGGAGAAGACGTCCTTCAAGTAACCAATCAGGTCAGTCAACTTCGGAACGGAAGCTGTGTTGTTTACGTTTTGCAAGATGGCGGCGGGGATGTATTTGGAGCATTATTTGGACAGTAAGTTCCCTACCGTGCTTCAAACGTGCTGAAATATATTCAGCCGTACTCATTAGTCGTGAACATTACCTCCTCTCGCGTACTGTTGCTCCTGTCAGGTTCTGGGGCTGAACGGTGTACTCTTACCGGCATCTAACGGTCGACGGGTTTCGGCTCAGTCTATTTACTGGAATAGCTTATTCTCACCGAAGCTAAAACAGGATGCTGTTTGAGATCCAAAGATACATTTGGTGTTATTCACGCTAACACATTTCATATTTGGTTAACTAACTAATTCTGTCGTATTTATATGATTTATTTAATAAATTCTAAAGATAATAATGGCTATTTTGAGCATAAATTTGCATAAAACAGCGCTAGCTGCCGCGCTTGCACTATTGCATTGTTTCATGTTGATCCTTGTGATGAAGCCATTGAACCGTTCGTTGTTTATTCCTCCACCACAACAGGCATAGAAAACCTCCCCTTCGAGTTGCAGAGGAACTTCAATTTAATGAGGGATCTGGATCAACGCACAGAAGGTGAGTGTAAATTAAATGTGACATCTGTATAAAATTTAGTGTGAAAATACAGAGCAAAGTTTATCTTGCTAGGAAGATCTCATTAAAATGTTCTTATTTTGCAGGAATATCCTGGCCAGTGGAGTAATAGCATAGCTAGATAGATAGAGTTGCTTATAATGACATGAGTGCATCACAAAAACACAGAATTGCAGGATATTTGTCTCAAGTTTTCGCCAGTATTGTATTACTTTAGTGCGAAAAATCAAAACTTTTATATCATCCTGTTGACATTAATATACAAAATAGTTGAAGCACCATTACTTTTATATTTAAATGTCAATGCAGGGGGATTTATCCAGACTGGGTTACATCTATTAATGGATCTCAAGAAACATTTGAAATATCCAATAACATTTGTCATACCAAAAAAAAAGGGATGTTAAATTTTTCTGTTTGTCGTTGTCATTTGAACAGTTTTTTTTTTTTCAAAACTGCTGTAGACGATTCAAAGTAAATAAATAGTATTGATAATGTTTGTTAAATGACAAATTTGGTAAAATCTCTACAGTGCAGCCACACCTGTCATTAACACTCACAACTAGACTGCTTGCACATCACTCTTTGGATAATTTAAAATTATAAATTGTGATGTTGATACAAGGTAAAAACATCTTTCACTGCAATGAATGTCTTCACATTTTAAAGCTAATATTTGAAAATAATGAAGTATTATTAAAACCGATTGTATTAGCAACACATCTGTAACAATATTCTTCTTTTTTTTTTGTAGATCTAAAAGGACAGATAGACTCTCTGGCCAAAGAATACACAGCCAACGCCCGGACCCTTTCCTCTGAGCAGAAGCTGTCCATACTGAGGCAGATTCAACAGTCCTACAGTAAATGCAAAGAATTTGGAGATGATAAGGTGCAGCTGGCTATGCAGACCTATGAAATGGTAGGTATTTTAGAAATATTTTACAGACATCTCTTTTCCGTGTGATTGCAAAAACTTGGGCAGTGAGCAGTTGTTGAATTAATGGGGAGTTTTACACTGTAAATCAGCCTCCTTAATTAAAAAAATAAATAAATAAATGCAGGTCGACAAACACATCAGACGTTTGGACACAGACCTGGCTCGGTTTGAGGCGGACTTGAAGGAAAAGCAGATCGAGAGCACCGACTATGATTCCACTTCTAGTAAGGGAAAGAAAGGTCAGTGTATATTGTATAAACTCTTAAACTACTTGCTTTTTTGCTGAAGACTTGGTCAATTCAGAAATCAGAATTTAGTTGAATATATATTTGTTTTTGTAATTCCAGTAGACTCCAGACAAAAAGAAAAGAAGTCTGCTAAAACAAGGTCTAAAGTGAAGAGTTCAGATGAAGACGGCAGTCCTAAGAGTGCACAGAAGAAAGTCAAGCTCCTTCAGCCGTATGTTATGCATTTCTAGATTATCTTATGTTCCCTTTTCATGTTTGACAATAATGTGTTACAGTATTTTATTTATTTATATATGTATGTATTTTCAATCATCAGTGGAGAATTTAACAGCCCTTCCTCCAATTTTGGGAATGTGCACCCATCTGATGTGCTGGACATGCCTGTGGACCCCAACGAGCCCACCTACTGTCTGTGTCATCAGGTGTCTTATGGCGAAATGATCGGCTGTGACAACACCGATGTGAGTTGCTTTATGACCGTCTTTCAGCTTTAGTCAAAGATCATATTCATTAGGCATTAACATTAGTCTTCACTTGCATGTTGAGAGTCATTTGTGTCTGTCATCAAGTGAAAATATAGTATCTATCTATCTATACATTAGGCCTGGGCCAAAAAATCGATTTTTATATTAATCGCGATTTTTTTTCCTGGGAATTTTTAAAAATCGATTCTTATACAATAATTGATTTTTATTTATTTAATGGTGGGGTAAAGGGTTCGGGTGGCTTCGTGGAAATACTCCGCTCACTGGGCTCCGCCAGTTCTCTTTTGTCATCTACACTTCCGGAAATAGAAGCACGTGTGTCACCATAGTAACCCGAATGCGGCAAATTTACGCGACAAAATGGCGGAGTGCAGCGAGCTGAGTACTTTCACAGAGCCTGAACTCTTTCCCCCACTTCAAATCATATGTATGGACTTTATTTGGTTTTTAATAAAAAAGCATGGGGCAAGAGAGCTCGATATGAGGAAAGCCGTAAGCTTTGTCGCAGTTAAATCTCTTACTGTGGTAACACCACGAACATGACGGCGCACATCCTTCGCCACCACCCGGAGAGGGCGGTGCTCTCTGACAGGCTGGGTCCGCGTTTACTCGAAAGTTAAAGATATTGGCAGTGGCAGTCAATGTCAGGACTCTGGGCAGTTAAATGATTATTCATTAACGTAGCGTATTTGTCATGAAACAATCTTGTTGCTGTAGCGTGTTGTTACTAGTATGCCAGGCAGCTGTAAAGCACAACGGATCGCCAACATGACAATGCTGGATGAGAGAACATATTCACGACACGTCCTGACCGGTGTAGGCTGTGGTAATCTCAACTCCTTAAGAAGAAACCACACTAAGACTTACGGTCGGGAACAAACTCAGTTTCAACTCATACAGGCTGAGACCGGTACATTCACATAGCAGAGCAGCAGTACTGTGAAACAGTGGGAGAGAAATACCGAGGGGCGTTCAAGTGCTGTACAACAAAATAGGAAGTCCCACTTCCTGTCTTTATACTGCTCACTCTATAACATAGGTTATAAGTGTTAGCAGTTGCTACCAATAGCATCTGTATCCACAAAGAAAATAACGACGTGGATTTATTGTTGTTTACATCACGTAGCCTATGCAGCATCTGAACTGGGTTGAAGAAGACAACTTTAGGTAAGAAAATCAAGTTTTATTAAAAGCTAGACAACTTTTAAAATTAGCAACTGTAGGCTGTATTGTCTCGGTTCTATTTGGGTAACTTGATTCGGTTCGTGGTCGGAAACTAAAGACTGGGGTCGGGTCGGTTCCGGGTCCAAATATTGCAGGTCCATTCGGGCTCAGACTCTTATTATCTTATTATCATAAGTTCGGGATAATATGATCGGGTCTGGTCCGTTTCAGGTCGAATTTTCACGGGTTCATTCGGGTTCGGGTCCATGAAAGTGGACCCGTGAAGACCTCTAATTTACAGCAATTGTGCATTTTTTTAAAAATATTAAAACGTATTTAATTTTTATATTTTATATTTATTATAATTATTATTTAATAATTAAAATGATATATTAATATTATAATGTTATATATAATAATCAATTCTGTATAATAAATATAATAATATTTAATATTATTATTTGTTATTATATGATATTTATATTTCAATAATTGAAATATAAAAATCGCAATACTTGGTAAAATCGAAATGCAATACTTGTTTAATCAGAATCGCAATATAAATCGAATCGGGACCCAAAAATCGTAGTAGAATCGAATCGGCACAAAAGCGTATCGGCCCACCCCTACTATACATACATAGATACACACATACATAGATACACACATACATACATTCATTGTTGGAGTTCACTGTTATTTCGTTATGACCTCTTTCATCACGTGAACATGCCTGCTCACTTGTGATGAGGAGACTTTAATCCTGGGTCCCACTGGGCACAAAGCATTTTGTTAAACCTTTTCTTGATTTTTTTTTTTTTTTTTATTTTATTTACATAGAGGATAATACCTTCTTCATCAAATTGCATTGCCCTCATATCCTTTTATTTTACTGAATGATTTTCATAAATGTCAAATGTTGCATACAGAAAAATATTAACATGTTAGAAATGGTGACAGGTTATACTTTTTTATGTTGAAAAAATGCAATTGACATTCGAAAAGATCACAACTATAATTTTATGAGGGAGACATGACATTTACAGGATTAAATAAGATTAATCATAAAGATTAAACTGAAATATATTTAAATAACCTGTCATTGCACATAAGGTGAACATGTGATTTATTAACAGATACTCATAAAAATTATGCAAACAATCTTAATGGCTGTTGTCGAACAGATGGTTCTTCATTGTTTGTTTTGAAAAACAAGGTTTTGTCTGGACTAAATTGGCCTCTTGCATAACACTTATCAGTCTATATTGTGTTTTGTGTTTTTCTTCAGTGCTCCATTGAGTGGTTCCACTTTGCATGTGTGGGCCTAACGACCAAACCACGAGGCAAATGGTGAGAAAGTCTGAACAGAGACAGTAATTAACTATCATCAGTGTGGACAATAGACAAAACAGTCTGCACAAACTTGTTATTCATTGCCATTAACTACCTGATGTTTTATTCATGCTATGCAGGTACTGCCCACGGTGCTCACAGGACAGAAAGAGAAAGTAAAAGGTTTACTCTGGAACAAAACATGGACACCAATCTGATGGAAAATGAGAAGAATCTTTCCTCAGTAGTTACTAGAACTTTTTGTCTCTCATCTTTCTCAACATTTGGTGCTTTACTTTTCAGTTTACGTCCTTAGTTTGATCTGATGCAGTGTGTGTGTGTGAAAGAGCCAAGTGGTTATACATTTATTTAAGTTTTTCTACATTGATAACATTAATTTTTTAGTTGCATTTGGTGCTCTTATTACAACTTATTTTTTACATTTTGTTGTCCAAGTGAATAATAAACACTACAACTGCCCCTTATGATTTAATATATATAAGTTTCCATGATGATCTTTACTGTATTTACATGCACAACTGCAAAATTGTATTTTCTTTAAAAATGGGCCATGGATCATTTTATTCTCCATTGTACGGTTAGATTTCCATGTTCAGCCTTGGAACACTAGTTTTATTTCTAATTAAATCAAGAAGACAAATGCTGCATCCTGACAGTATTCGACACGTGAGGATGAAGACAACATTTCATTGTAACATTTGACCGAGTGCTGCGTAGAAAGTAAAACATTTCTTGAGAAGTATTGTAATTTCTGTAGCTGAAATATTGGTACTGGGGAGCGGGGATGATTGTTGTCAATCATTTGAATACAGCTACTACCTCAAAAAAACAAGCTTATGTGTGGTCTTTACTCTCTATTCTCAATTACTTTATACATTTTTTTTTTTTTTGGCACTGGTGGCCTTTGTTGGTGGTGGGGGGGCGGGTCGGGAGTCAAGCTCGCGACCAGCCGCACGAGGACTGTGGCCTCTGTATGTGGGGCGCCTGCCCTAGCCACTGCGTTACCGAGGCGGCCCTACTTTATACATTTTTAATCAGAATTTATCACACATGGGCAAAAGTAGGGTAGCGCTCACGTGGTGCCGTCGGGTCCAAATTCTTGGCCAGCAGGTGGCGCTGTTGGGTCAAACTTGGCATTCTCGAATGTGACGTCACAGTTGCGTTGCATTGGCGCGATCCAAACACAAATTTGAAAACCAGAGGACTCAAACCGTTTACAGACGGAGGAAGCAAGGCAGCACACTTTAGTTTCTACAAGAGTTTTAATATTCTGTCCGACGGTGCTGCAGTCACTACAGGTAACTATTATGTTTCAGAGTTGCTAAATCGCTTTAAGATATCGTATTATAACTGTTTGTGCTAAACAGTAATTTAGCATCTTAGATTACTGTTTAATTTTGTCAGCTAGCCTGCTAACTTTATTAGCATACGATGTTTTTTGGCCTAGGAGACTGCGGTTGGAGTCAGTGGGTTACTGTTTTGTCTAGTTCACTTCTAATATGTTAGCTATGTGTACAAGGAAGCTTTGAAAGATTAAACTTCATGGACTTGTTGACTCGTGGCACACTTAAGACTGAGGTAAACAATGACGATGAGATTATAGTCGAGTAGAACAGCAGTACCCCGCAAATATGTAGGTAGCACTGATCTATCTGTTGAAGTAACGAACAAACTTACACTTATATTTATTTTGTGCCGCAGGGATGTCGTGGGACTTTTTTGTGCCTGTGTGCGTAGGGGACTTGGTAAAGACCGGGGGCATAAACCAGTATGTCGTTCAGGACGTGGTATCCCCAAAACAGCTGCCATCTCAGCTGAGCAGTGAGTAGAGAAATTGCATGTGTTGTGGAGCTCCTCTTTATTTTCATGTTTATGACATGATGCTTTTCTTTCACATCAGGATTCAAGGCAGCGTTGAGAAGTCAGGGACCTGTGTGTGTATTGGAACATTTTGATACAGGCTACAGCGTGTTACAGTAAGTGCTGGTCGTGTGTTGAACTTGTTTTCCACTGTGCTAAATTTACAGTTGTGTATTTACTTTTTTTTTTTTTTAGACACTTCAACTCTGTGGAACCAGGAGTGAAAGAGGACACTCTGGAATTACTTGTGCAAGGTTAGACATTTATTAAACAAGTGTGTATATTTATATTTCTGATGGGGCCGGGTGATTTTACATCTAATCCATATTAATTTAACATTTTACTACGACTGACCCTCCCCAATAACAAATCAGCAAATGTTCTCCATTATTAAGATTATAGATATAACCTTTTGATTTTAAAGTGAGTGAAGGGAAATGCACATATTAAACAACAGAAATGACTGACATGGACAAAATTAAGTCAGTTATAGGCTCTGAATATCAGTTTCCATTAATTGCCCAGCACTGATATTTATCTAAATAGACATTCTTGATATATCACTGTGATAATCTGCTACTTTATCTGGTTTCTTTCTCTTGCAGTGGTCAGTGGCCTATCCATTTCCTTGCCGACACTCCTCATCTCCACCACCATCTCATCTTCTGAGCGCAAAGAGAAACTAAATGCAGTTAAAATGAGTGTCTTCTTGCTCTGCAAACTCACAGAGAATCTTGAAAGTGTCTCCTATCGACAGAGTATTATCACAGCACCTGGAAAGGTATGATTATCAATAGCTTATCTGAGAGATGCTTTGCCCTTCTTTGTTATATGTAAAATATTCTGTATTTAGCCATTAAAATGTCTAATGATGAGACCATGGCAAGATTAAGAGACTAAGTCTTTAGATTGCTGTTAGGTGGGTAGTCTTGGTAGAGTGGTGCAGTTTTATTACACTGCTGTAAGGGCTCACCAGTGGTCAAATTGACACTTTCTGTAACCTCTTCCCTCTAAAAGAAATTGGTGGGTTTGGCAGGAGATGTCAAACACTGTGAATGCTTGTCTGGATGCATTATCTATGAATGTATGGTGTGCACATTAGCTGGCAAAAGGTTTTAGTCTATGCATTGTTGATTTGGCATTCATGAGTAACTTTCTTTGGTAATCTGAGGGCGCCTTTGAATAATATTGAATATTTTTTTATAGGAAATTTAAGAATTTTCACAGTCGAAGCAAAAAATGTTAAATTGAGCTGCTGTATTTAAATTTGGGCAGGGTGGTAAAAAAGGCAAATCTGCTGGTGAAGGACTGCTACACTGGGACTCGGAGAGAGAGAAGGTGCTGCAGGCCCTCGTCCAGCTCCTCCAGCTGGATATCCGGTCCCTCTGGAATCTCTCCCTGGTAGAGGAGGAGTTCATCAGGTACTGCTCTGAGTCATAGCGCATTCATGTCATAGCACAACTACTAAAGTTGAATGATCTTGGAACTGTGTTAAATTGTTTGAATTAATATGTCTATAGGAACAGTAGGACAGTACACAAGTAGGAGCAGTACACAAGTGAAACTTGTCGAGCTGCACCAATTGCAATTTTCTTGGACAATTCTTATTTTCTTGCCAGTACTACAATCAATTCAGTCAAATCAGTTCACACTTAAAAACTATCACCCATGTACCCAGTACCACCAAACTGACTCTGTATATATTCATTTTTTCATAGCTGTGTGACCTGCTGCTGTTACAAGCTTTTGGAGAACCCGACCATCAGTCATGTCAAGAGTAAACCAACCAGGGATTGTATCATACATCTGCTAGGGTTGCTGATCAAGAAGTACAATCACCTTCTAGGTTAGTGACTCAACCCAAATGCTGTTTTGTTAGGAAAAATGAGACTTTCTGGTCTTTGGTGTACCTGATGGCTGATTTGTACAGTTCTAATGCATGCGCTCTAAATTTGCAGGTGCTAGCGTGAAAGTGATCCAGTTGTTGCAGCACTTTGAGCAGTTGTCATCCGTATTTGCCCAAGCTGTGTCTGTGTGGAGCACAGAATACGGAGTCAGAGCAATCATAGGAGAAGTCATAAGGTCAGCATAAAATCTTTCTATATTAAGCTGATAACTGTTTTTGTGGAAATCTAAATGTGATACTAGATGTCACTTTTGTTGGAAGGTTCATTTTCTTTTCTTTCTTCAGGGAAATTGGTCAGAAGTCAAGTGAAGAGCTTGCTAGAGAGGGTTCTGGTGTCAAAGCCTTTGCCTCTTTCATCTCAGAACTTGGTTCCCTGGTACCTGAATTAATACTCCCCAACATCAGTGTCCTCATCACACACCTGGAAGGAGAGGTATGATTAATAAACATTTGTTTTTCTTTTTTTTCTTTTTTTTTTTTTTCTAATAAATGAATAAATACACATTTGTACAAGAAGTTTTACTGGGGCAGCACCACTCCTGAAAAGAAGAATTTGCTCTTGATTCATCAGTGATGCTTTCTTTGCAACTTTGTTCTGCTTAAATGTAAAATAATATTAATGATAATTGGGCAGGAAAGTGTTATACACCACAAAGTTCAGAAGGAGTCAGAATTGTTCAAATCTTCCCAGGGAATGATAAACGATAATCAAAGCTTTTTGTTTTTCTGGGAGCAACGTGTATGACGTTCTTCTATGCCCTCGCAAAGTGCCACAATGATTTCTAGTTCAAACCTTTGACGAAAATAGACTATGAGACATTTTTCTCACAAGTTGGACTTCATATCAGACTGGGGGGAGAACATGCGCTTGCTTTAGTCAAAATGTAACATTTCACTTACTCACTATTAAAAAATATAGTGAATCTGACATGTTCTACTTTTGTTTCCTCGAGGGTTTGTTTTCTTTTTCCTTTCTGAGGTCCAGTTTATCACTTATGAGCACAACTGTCTTAGCAATTTGTGTAAGCAAGAGGCACAGCAAAAAGCATGATTACGTGCTGTTCCACCCAAATTACCTTTCTACCACAAGAAAATAATAGAGAAGGGTCTCGTGTACAGATTGTTTTTTTTTTGTGTGTGTGTGTCATACATTGATGTTTTGCCCAGTGATGAGACCAAGGCGAATATGAACTCACTGAATGAGAGTTGGGTTCTTCTTGCCGTGACTGGCAGGTAATCTTGGCAGTGCAGAGGAGGATTCCTGCTCTGCTGTAAGGGCCTGCCGACAGTGACTTGGCTTAACCCAAATTATTCCTTTAAAGTCATAGCGGAATAGTTACTTGGGGAAATGCTGACAGCATGTGTGTTGTCTGTGTGTTTACAGTGTTTGTGAGTTGTATACATGAATGCAAAAGGCAAAAAGTTCACCCTTCTCTCCTTGGTGTTCAGTGAGTCATGAGTGTTGTCTTTGGTAATCTGAGGGCAAAGTTCAATTTTGTTGTTTGATTTCCTCAAGCAGGTTTAATAAAGCAATAATAATAATAGTGACTTTCTGAACCTTGTTTTCCAGAGCAACACAATGCGTGTTGCAGTCTGCGAGGTGCTGGGAGAAATCCTTGTGAGGGTCCTGTGTGGTGATGGACTAGATGATTCTGGCAAAGCTGACCGTGACCGCTTCTTTGACATATTACAGGAACATCTGCACGACACTCATTCCCACGTCAGAGCACGTGTGCTGCAGGTCTACACACGGATCGTCAACAGTAAAGTATGTTTCTGGTGCCTGATGTAATTTTATTGAAACAGAGCAGTAAAGTCCATCCTTGTAATAAAGGTGGTTTGTGTGTTCAGGCGCTGCCCTTGTTTAAGTACAGCGAGGTGATGGAGCTTGCCGTAGGGCGGCTGATGGATAAGTCCATAAATGCAGTAAAGAGTGCCATCCAGCTCTTGGCAGCCTTTATTGCACATAATCCATATAGCTGCAAGGTAATTCTAACAAATATGATTTAGATTCTAAATAGCAACTATGGTTTGGATTTGTAATGAGATGGGACTTTGTTCTTGTGTTTTTCAGCTGAGCAGTGCAGATCTGAAGAAACCTCTGGAGAAAGAGACTGCTAAACTCAGAGAAATGAAAGAGACATTACAGGGAAAAGCACCTGGTAAATACTAAAAACATTTAATCAGACCAGTTCTGCAACGGCTTAGAAAAAAAAAAAGGGGGAGGTTTAGAATTGCCACTCAACTATGAGCACTATAAACTGAAAATGAGCTCAGTTTGTGAGGTTTCCACCTGGATACCACAGTAGTCAAGTGGAGCAAATCACTTGACTACTGTGGACTGAAGTCAGGTGACTTGCTCTACCCCCTAAACCTGACTGATAAGGTGAGCAGTATAAATGGTTAAAAAGGGGGCTGCTCTTACTGTATTTCTGATATTTTAATCAAAGCATTCAACAGACATTAAATTTAGACCATAAGAAATTGTTTCAAAATATGTCCCTTGGTAAATTGCTTCCCTTCCATTTAAAATTATTCATGGGACGTTTTGCCCAGTGATGAGACCAAGGCGAATGCGAGCTCACTGAATGAGAGTTGGGTTCTTCTTGCCGTGACTGGCAGGTAATCTTGGCAGTGCAGAGGAGGATTCCTGCTCTGCTGTAAGGGCTTGCCGACAGTGACTTGGCTCAACCCAAATTGTTCCTTTAAAGTCACAGAGGACTAATCACGGGGACGAAGCCAACAATGTGTGTGTGTGTGCGTGCGTGTGTGTGTGTGTGTAAGGTGGGAAGGTTCACTCTACTCTCGTTTTTGTTCAGTGAGCTATGAGCTGCTTCTTTGGTAATCTGAGGGCCAGTTTCAGACACCCATTATGACATGTGTCACTTGAAAAAATTGTCTGTAAACCTTTAATCACATTTATTGAAATAAAAAAAAAGAGCTTCCAAATCAAAAATAATTACAGAAAAAATATCTTTTCATGTAAAATCAAAACATTTATTTAAATCGGTTATTTACATCACAACGGTAATTTTTGGAAACCGAAAGTGCCTTTTTTTGGGGTGGGGGTGGGGTAATAGAATAAAATCTGCTTTGCTGGCTAAGCACTACTGTCTAGATTCTTAGACTGTTAATCATAAATTAAGTATTGATCTCGCTGCTATTTTAATCTCATGGTGTTACACTCCCCCCCTTTCCTACAGTTGCAGTGATCAAGGCATCTGAGCTGTGGGCTGCCATGGAGCCTGAGCTCCTTGCAACTGTCAGGACGGTGCTGGAGCCCACAAATGAAGCAGAAGGAGAACAGCAGGAGGATGAGGAACATCGGGATGTGGAGGAGGAAAAGGCAGAAGACAACGACATGGGAACTGCAGTGAAGATAGCTCAGTACCTTCGTGTCAACAAATACAGGTGATGCTAATCACCAGCGGAGGCCTGGGTAAAAGTTGAGCAGTAGTGTCAGAACTGAAGGGATTATTTATTTATTTTTCCCGACACTGCCAATTAGCCAAAAATAATCTGACATGTGAAATGTCTTTTGTGACCTCCCCCCTCTGCAGGAATGCCATTCAGCTTTGTATAAGAGCTCACAGCTGTTTTCCAGAATCTGAGTTATTTGCCTCTCTGTCCACTCTCACCCCTGGGAATCTCATGGACACCCTGGCTTTGATTTTTAAAGGTAAAAGCAGTACTCATTTCCCCCTAATGCACTACTATCAGGATATGAATTTCAAATGCTCCTTGTTGTGTTCTTAATAGAAACAAAATGGAGCACTTGAGAGTTTCCGTTTGATCCTGACATATTTGATTCTACATTTGCTGTTTATCAAAGAGTGAAAAAAACAACGTTTTAGTCCACTAAAACACTTCTTTGTTCTGTTAATTTGTAATATGTTAAATAACCATTGGTGGCAGAGCATGACACAAACTCCCACAAGCACTGTTTCACCTCGTACTGTTCAGTCATTTCAAGAAACAAAGTAATTTAGTTGAATTCAATAAACATCGTGTTCATTCACTCTACCTTAAATGCAACACCAAGATGCACATCTGTGTGCATCTTGTGAATCTTAATTTAAATTGCAATTATGTCAGCTTCAGTTGGTGATTTTCATACATATTACATCTTGAACCAAAGGAAATTTATTCCTTTTTCAACAGCAGTCTCCACCTTTTTATTTAAGTATGATTATGACCTTTTATTTTATTTTTCTATTTTACTGAATCAAAACTTTTATTGTTCTTGTTACCAGTTAACTTGAGCGCTCCCATTTGTCTGCAGATTAGTACACGTTGGCCCTGTGAGACCTTTTTTCAGGAATATAGAATTCAGTAGCTTATTAGTCAGTTTTTCTTTTGTTCAAAATAATACATATACAGGACAGCTGCCTTTCAGACATTAATAGCTTAAAGGTTACTTAATTACTGAGGACCAGCTACAATAATTGTAATTAAGCACAAGTGGTGTGTGTTCTTATGTTTCGTTCGTGTGTGTTTGAAGTTGTACAAAGAGTCAGTAGAGTAAATCTTTTATTCTCTGGTGTTTTTCTCAGGCTCTGAAGATGCCTCGGAGCCCAGCCAGAACAAGCCACCAACCCCACAGAAAGAGGGAGATAAAGAGGGAGAAAGAGGGAGATAAAGAGGGGGATAAAGAGGGGGATAAAGAGGGGGAGGATGGTGAGCTGAAGAAGCAGGAGATGTTGGTGCAGTACTTGAGAGATACAGAAATCTTTGCCTTGCAAGTAGAGAGCGCCATCTCTGTCATCAACACAATGCTCTACTGGAAAACAGCTTCAGGTAGATGGCCATATTCCATCTGCTAGACTGCCAGCCAGTTCATTTAACTTTCAGTATAGCTTTTGGATTTAAGCATTAAGTAAATGATGAAGATTTGAGCTTGCTTCTACAGAAATGTTTTTGCTGTTTTCAGTTGTCCAGGAGGCAGTGCAGTTTTGCGTGACTGTATGTGAGTTTGGAGTTGCTAACTCTGTCAGTGGAGTAAGGAAGATGTTACCATTAGTGTGGTCAACTGATGCTGCCATTAAAGATGCTGTGGTTCAAGCCTACAGGCGCCTGTATCTGAACCCTCAAGGAGACACCGTCAGGTCTGTAAAAGCACTTGACATATAACTGACAATTTAGAGATTATAAAAGGCTTATGCAACAAGTATATTTTCTATATTAGCACACAAATATATGAATGTGAATTTGCAGAGGTGTGCTTTTTATTTTAAAATAACATCTTGAGTGTTGGCATTCTGATTCTTGATTTGCTGGAATATTTTTAATGAGGATTAGATTAACATGATTCACTGGAAATGCTTCATGGATAACGTTAATACCCTGCACTAGATGTAAAAAGCAACACGAAATTGCTTGGCGAAATTGCTTGCTTGCTACATTTATTTTTGAAAAATGGGTCAGAATGTTACATACCATGTTTTTCTTAAACCAAAGCCTTATTTAAAAAAAAAAAAAAAGTACACAGAAAAATTGCAATGTGCGTTTGGTCTTTTTTTTTTTTTTTTTTTTGTCAGGATGAAAGCCACAGAGTCTTGTCGATAATCTCTCCGAGCTGATGTTGGATGCATCTCTGGGAACTATCCAGTGTCTTAGAGGAAATTGTGAGTAATTATTACTGCTATTCATTTCATGGTTTGATGGTAAAATATAGACACATATTGTTCTCAGCATAATGCTGAGGGATATCCATAGATAATTATGAAATGTGTGTGTATCTTTATGTACATACACACACATACATTTTTAGTGCATATATACATATATTAGGGCTGGGCAAGTTAACGCGTTTATTATCGCGTTAACGGATTAATTTATTAACACCGACATTTATTTTATCGCACAATAACGCATGTTGCTCATATGCTTTTGTTTTGAAAAGTCTGTTACTGGCTGCTGCGGAACCAGAAGACAACTGGCAGGTAAATAAGGAAAAGCTAAAACAGACATGGAGAACGGTAAAAATCCGTGTACTTTACAGTTCGGGTAGCAACTCAAGGTAGCTATATTAACAATTTTGTTAAAAAAAATAAATAAAATTCTGCACTGCAACAAAACTTTTGGCGTCATTCCTCCCTGTTACATCAGATCTGCTCCATGTGTTCACTGTCCTGCTATTCTCTTACTGGTTACTTCAGTGCGGCTCCATCTAGTGGCACAGATGTGTAATGACAACAGAAAGTCCAGTCCTGGATTAAAAACAAATTTTGTTCAGTTCTGTGGCCCTTTTTTTTTTTCATTTCCTATTTTTGATCCAAGTCTAAAATTGAAATATAAAAAAACAGACTTTTTTGTGTTAGATTGAAAAACAAAAAATGTAATAAAATGTCACTTTTTAATTTTTTTTAATTTTTGATTGATAATTTGAAAATGGAAAGAATGTATGATACACGGATTGATAAAGTTACTGAACTTTAATATGGACATTTTCATTTTAAAGTTCTCCCAGACGGAGGATTTGACAGAAACAAGGTTATTTGTAACTACCTCTTAAAAGTTTCTGCTGTTACCTGAGAAATTGCATGTTTTAATGTTATGATTGTGCTGAGCCACAATCATTTTGTTGGATTTTGTTTGTAGACTTTTTTTAATTTTCATAAAAACAGGATTACTTTAATGCCCTGGCAGTGGCAATAAGCTTTATTTTATTTTACAATTTTTAATATTAAATTTACACTAAATATGTGTTACTGACAAGTGGTGATGTTTTATTCAACAAATGTTATGACACTTTAGTTCATATGGCAGCAGAACATTTCAATAAAAGTGCATTTTACACTACTTTTAAATTCATTACTTAATGATGAACTATGTGATCAATCAGAAAAATAATGCGATTAATTGCGAATTGAATATTTAATCGTTTCCCAGCCCTAATAAATGTGTGTGTATATATTATATATATATATATATATATATATATAGATATATATATATATATATATATATATATATGTATATATATATATATATATGTATATATATATATATATATATATATATGTGTGTGTATATATGTATGCGGTTTTATATATGTTGTGTGGTGTATATATTATATATATATATATATATATATATATATATATCTATATATATATATATATATATATATATATATATATATATATATATAGTATATATATATATATATATATATATATATATATATATATATATATATATAAATTAAATAAATGAGAGTCTTACCTTTTATGAGAGCAGGTGAGTAATTATTTAAGCATGTCTCTGTAGGTGCAGGAGTTCTTTGGCAGCGGCAGCAGTCTTCAGTCTGCTGTAGTTCAAGTTCTATGGGAAAGATTTACTGGCAAACGAGAAACCACTGTCTTACACAAGCGAGCTGCAGTGTTATTGCTGGGCATGGCTGCAAGGTAAGAGAGCACTTTCAGCACGTTTCAATGCACCAACAGTTGAGCGTGCTAATTGCAAGAGTTGTTTTTGTTTTTTGTTTTTGTTTAATAAATTGCTACACAATTACAAAGGAGCATCTCAAGCGGGCTCACCCATTCTGACCAGGGTATCACGAGATGTAGATAATGGAGTTGTCCAAAAAATGGAAACTCCTGCAACAGCCAATATTTGATTAGATACTAATTTGGAACAGAATTGATACCAACTCTGTTGTCCTGCTTTCTCTAATTGGCACGCAGCCTCAGGACACTGCAACACAGTCTCTTCCCTCACTTTCAGCTGAACACATGCACACCTGCTGACACTGCTGGTCACAACATTGAGCTGCCTGACAATGGCAAGTTGTGCCTTTGTGGCCACTTTTGGTAAATAATGTTTGTATTATTCTGATCTTTCTTTCTGTGTGTGTGTTCGTTTGTTTGGCTTATTTTTTTGTATTAAGCATTTTCCCAGGTATCGAGGATTTGGTATCCTGACAACACAGCATTCAATAATCTATGGAAGAGTGAACTAAGAACTGCTTTTGTTTAATTGTCTTGGGAGCACAAGATTTATATCTGTTCATTTTATTTGTGTCTTGACCTGTCCCATTACAATTCAGTGTTTACTCTCAGTAGAGTAGCTAAAGATATGATCAAAACCAATATTTCAAACTGATGAATGAGACAAAAGGTAGCTCGCTCTGATAGAGTTATGATTATGGTTGCAAATGTTGTGTGTGGGTGTTTTTCTTTTTTCTTCTTAACGAGTAAAATCATGATCATTAGGAGCTGTCCTGAGGCGTATGGCAAATTTCTTTCCAAAGGTCATAATGCTTCTGAGGAGCCTGTCTTCACTGTTGCTAACTTTATTCAGTAACGTAGGCTAAATATGGCTGCAGTCTCATTGGCTTTATAATTTGTACTGTGTCCTACAGGTCAAGGTATAAGTAATATGTAAAAGTAACAGAATTACCTACTTAACATGTTTAATCAGGTGTAAGGGGACAGAAAACCCAGATAAATGAACTAGTATGCAAGCCCTTAGTATTTTCTATAAACTATCTTGATTTTATTGTTTATGCAAACGTGTTACTTCAGTTACGATTAATGAGGGACTAGATTTTTTTTCCTTTTGCTTTCATAGATCACTGACAGTGCTGCGAATATGCTGAACTGTGTTTTCAAATGAAAACATCCAAATCGTAATTTTAAAAGTGAAAGGAATAACAAGGATTAACTATATATGGTAATTTATTGAACATCTCAAAAAAATGAACGGTGGAATTGACAATTGAAAGATTATGGTGGTTATTGGTTAATTTGTCAATAATTGCACGGCCCTAATATCTATAGTGGGTGAGACGATACCACCTCAGCTTTTCTTAATTCTAACTGAAGTTATAACCATATGACTATGCCCCTTACCAAGTGTATGTATGCATTCTGATTTACCATGCAGTGTGATCTGATCTTCATCTAAGTTACTATTATAGACAAACACAATGTGCTTAAGCTGATAATACCAACTGTTTTCCTTTTGTCCTTAATCTACTTCAAACCCTGCCTCTGCTTTAGGGAGGACTAAGTGAACAAGCAAATGAGAGAGTAAAGAGTATCTGCAGTCCACCCACACTGCTGCTTCTCCTCATCCAGCACCGGCAGCATTCATAACCTATTAAACCTTCTGTGCTTCTTCCTAACCTATCCTCCTACATGCATTATCTGGGCGGCAGCCTAGCACTGACAAGGCCAGCACAGAGCAGTTGGGGTGATTTGGAGCACAGTTGTTGAAACCTCCCTTTGCATAAAAATATAGTCATTTGGGATTATAGAATATACACTATATGTGCGTGTATAATATGTATGCGTGTATATGTGTGTGGACATGTATGTATGTATGTGTATGTGTGTGTATGTATGTATGTATGTATGTATATGTATATATATATATATATATATATATATATATATATATATTATATATTATTATTATTTTTTTTTATTATTTATATATATATATATATATATATATTTATTTATTCTTATTTATATCTATATATATCTATATCTATGTATATCTATCTATATCTATCTCTCTATCTCTAATTCTATATCTCTTCTCTCTATTTATCTCTCTTCTATATTTTTTTTTTTTTCTTATTATTTTTAAATGCATCTCTTTTCTGTGTTACAGAGCAGAGAGAGAAGTGGTCCTCAGTAATCTTGACACTCTTTGTTCAGTGGCCCTGGGAGAAAAGGTGACTGAGGACTTCCTTCTTGCAAGAGACACAGTTATCACCATCTGCAGCATCACTGACCACGTCAGGGTAAGAAGATGTAAACCACAGTTCCCAAGTATTTCTTCATGATAACCTTCCATGGAATCTCGATTAGAGAGTAAAAAGCATGACAGGGTCTTGCTTATTTAATGAAGATCCTTGAAACTTAATAATACCTATATCCATAATTTTTATGTTTGAAAAATAACATTTTAAATAGGGGTGCACGATACTTATCGACCCAATTTACCTTATCGACTATCAGACCGATAACAAAAAATTATGACTTTAAGTCCGATATCATGACGAATAGACCCAATAACGTATATATTTTTGTCAACACGGCAGTGCCTCGCTCCCTCTGAGCCCTAAATGACTGGAAGTGAATGTTATGTTCCAGTGACGTCGGCATAATCAGAAAAGCGATTTGTCAGTAAGGAAAATCAAGAATACCCCCTCATGCCAGAAAACAACTCGTTAACTCGGTCATAACTTCGGTTGTTGCTGACTTTAATTGATATTCACAGTATTTTGCCACAAATGTTACACATACAAAATAGAAAAGGCCGAAAGAACGACTAGCAAACGAGGTAACGGAGGAATTTACGTTACACCGTTGAATGCAGCATTGCAGCACAGTGCGCTGATTTAAAAAAAAAAAAAAACAACAACATGGCGGCGATTGTATATTAAAGTTTCAGAATGAGATAGTTGGCTGGTTATTTGTGACAAATGCTTCAAGCAAAGGAGGGAAAAATAATACAAGCTTTAATTCGTCAAACCCAATCAGCCACCTGAAGCATAACTATCACTTCCATGGAGTTTTGAAATCTTGCTAACGTGAGCAAGCCAACAGCAATCCTCTTCTCTCCTCTCCATCATCTCATCTAAAGCTTCCATGAGATAAATGAAAAAAAAAAACAACACTATTGAACTTGTTTACTTTAATTAAAGGTATTCATTTGAATGGGACCACAAGACAAAATCCTTTAAACGTCATTTTTTGTTACCATAGAGTGCACTTTTTCAGTTTATTTACACAGACAAGTATAACTTGTGTCAGTGCATTATGCACTGTGCATTATTTTTTACTGTCATTGAGGAATGCATTTTTTAAGTTTGTAATTCTGATGCATCTATTTCCATCAGTTCAAGGAGCCTTTATTTTTTCATTGGAAAAAATAAATATCTGTTCATTTAAAGAGTCAAAACTGTTTTTAGTTTTGTTCATAGTATTGATGTAATGATCTTAGGTATATGTAGGTGTTATCGGAATCGGCCTTTAGGAACTGAACATTATCGGTTATCTGTATTCGGTTTAAAAAAAAAAAAACAGTTATCATGCATCCCTAATTTAACATACTTTAACATTTTCTAAAGAATTTCTTGAATGTTGTCCAGCCGATGATGTCGCGAGCCTGTTTGGTGTGCTGTTATTGGTCTTGAAGGGTACATCTGCAAATCTCAAAGACCGTTTTATAAGTTATATGTTGACACACTTTTATGTGGCATTACACTGCAGCCTTGGAGTATTTTGATCATAACAGTCTGATCTAGAAATAGTTTGATTTATGTCACTAAATTTGTTTATTTTGTAACTTGTAACATCTGGAGTTTGGTCATTTTAGAGTCATCTATATTTAATGTAAAATGTTGTAAAGCCATCACAGCCTTTTGGGGTTTAACTCAATGTTATTGTGCCCTGGACTATTTTCACCAGCAAACAAAAGGAGCTCCATTCAGACTACCTCAGGACCATCAGCTATTCACCTGCCTCACACAGGCCATTGCTGAAGGTAAATGGATGCATGTGCTTCTTTTCTTTTCTTTATTTTCCACTTTAGTTTGCACCTCTTGGAGTTTCTAACTCTGACTGTATTTCTCTATATTGTATGTGCCCCAGGTGTTGTAATGGAAGACCATTACTGGCAGAGCTTTATGGAACAGTCCCTACGTCTTATCTACTTCCTGGCCGAATCCCCAGACCAGCTGTGCTCCAGGCTGCTCCAGCGAAGTGCTCGACTTTTACTAGATCAAATTGCAGAAGAGACCGAAGTCAATAAAGACATTGGCCAAATACAAGATGGATCTCAAGAATCCGATGAGCCAGGTCAACAAGGTGAGTGCTCTTGCGTCTTTGTAAAGTAGGTCATTTTGATAAATGTTTGAAGGCATATTGTTGCTGACATTGACACCATGTCTTGTCCCTGTATTTTGTCAACACTCTTTATCACACACCCATGTATCTTCCTCCTGCAGTGAAGTCCGTGTGTCTGGCCCAGCTGTTGGCTCTGTGTGGCTGCGTGGCTTTCTGGCAGGTGTCTCACCTTGAGCGCAGTGTGAGTGCTGAGCTGCGAAGGAGGAGAAGGGAGACTGAAGAAAGGGAGGAAAAGGAAAAAGGACCTGCCAGTAAAGCTAAGGTAATGAGCTGCCGTGCAGGTTGTGCGTACTATACAACAATGTCTTTAAAATTAGGTTGTTAGAAAAACCTATAAAAAAAAACCTTTTCTTTCTCGAAACCACCTATTGATATTCACTCACTGGCCACTTTATTAGGTACACCTGTTCAACTGCTCGTTAATGCAAATTTCTAATCAGCCAATCACATGACAGCAACTCAATGCATTTAGGCATGTAGACGTGGTCAAGATGATCTGCTGCAGTTCAAACCAGCATCAGAATGGGGAAAAAGGTGATTTAATGACTTTGGATGTGGCATATGTGCTGGTGCCAGACAGGCTGGTCTGAGTATTTTAGAAACTGCTGTTCTATTGGGATTTTCACACACAACCATCTCTAGGGTTTACAGAGAATGGTCCGGAAAAGGGAGAATATCCAGTGTGCGGCAGTTCTGCGGGCGCAAATGCCTTGTTGAGGTCAGAGGAGAATGGCCAGACTGGTTCGAGCTGATAGAAAGGCAACTGTAACTCAAATAACTACTCGTTACAACCGAGTTATGCAGAAGAGCATCTCTGAACGCACAACACGTCCAACCTTGAGGAGGATGGGCTGCAGCTGCAGAAGAGCACACCGGGTGCCACTCCTGTCAGCTATAATCAGAAAACTGAGGCTACAATTCACACAGGCTCAATTTAACAATAGAAGGTTGGAAAAACGTTGCCTGATCATGAGTCTCGATTTTTGCTACATTCAAATGGTAGGGTCAGAATTTGTTGTCAACAACATGAAAGCATGGATGCATCCTGCCTTGTATCAATGGTTCAGGCTGGTGGTGTAATGGTGTGGGGGATAATTTCCTGGCACGCTTTGGGCCCATTAGTACCAATTGGGTATCCTGTCAACGCCACAGTCTACCTAAGTATTGTTGCTGACCATGTCCATCCCTTTATGACCACAGTGTACCATCTTCTGATGGCTATTTTCCAGCAAGATAACACGCCCTGTCACAAAGGGTGAATCATCTCAGACTGGTGTCTTGAACATAACAATGAGTTCACTGTACTCAAATGGCCTCTGCAGTCATCAGATCTCAATCCGGTACAGCACCTTTGGGATGTGGAGGAACGGGAGATTCATGGATATGCAGTCGACAAATCGGCAGCAACTGCATGATGCTACTATGTCAATATGGACAAACTCTCTGAGGAATTTTTCCAGTACCTTGTTAAATCTATGCCCCGAAGGATTAAGGCAGTTCTGAAGGCAAACCGGGCTCCAACCCAGTACTAGTAAGGTGTAACCTAATAAAGTGGCCGGTGAGTGTATACCTTTTACCTGTTCTCTGTGATGATGCAAACGATCAAGTGCATGTGCCATACTGTATGGAATTAAACTATCACTTGAAAAATGCCATTTACAAAAAATCTGAAACGAGTGGTAGTAGCAGTTTAGAAATTTTTGATTAGTTACAACTGTCTGTCATAAAAACTGGAGCCAAAACCACCTGCTCTCTAATAAGGCAATTTTTGCAATCAGACACTCAGCAGGATGGTTTTATGATGAGATTTTAGTGGCATGGTTAGATGAGAAATGGTTCGTAATTATTCAGCCCATCAGGGAACAGGAATATGAATGTTTTTTTTTTATTGCCATCAGAAGTTACTTGTTCATTGATTTTTATTTATTTATCTTTTTCACATTTATTCCTGAGACATAATAAAACCTATGTCAGTTCACTGTCACACAGTGAACTGTGCCAGGGATTTGCAATTAATTTTTTTTTTTAAATTTCATCTTGTGTATAAATTTGACTCTTTGATTTTTGCATTTAGCTGCTGCTTTTGAACACTTTAAAAGCAGTTAATCATATATTCAAGGCAGCAAATACACATCTGCCATAGTGGGCACTGGGCGCCCAGGAACCAGTTGTTAGGGCGGGGTCCTGTGAAATGTTGAGTAGGACAGTGCTGGATATTCACTTCTCTAGTTGAGTAGTATTAAGGCATTAGTAGGGGATGCACGATAACTATCGGGCCAATAACAGGAAATTATGACGTCATCCCGATAGGTCCAATATAATGACTAATAGCCCCAATAACATATATATTTTTGTCAACACGGCAGTGCCTCGCTCCCTCTGAGCTTTGAATGATCACCAGTGAATGTTATGTTCAAGTGACGTCGGCATGATCAGAAAAACGATTTCTCAGTAAGGAGAATCAAGAATACCCCTAATGTCAGAAAACAACTTGTTAACTCAGTCATAATTTTGGTAGTTGCTGACTTTAATTGATATTCGCAATATTTTCCCACATGTTACACATACAAAATAGAAAAAATAGATAAGGCAGAAAGAAGGACGAGCAAACGAGGGAACGGATGAATTTACGTTACACCTTGAATGCAGCATTGTGGAACAGTGCGCTGATAAAAACAAACAAACATGACAGCGATGGTGTAGAACTTCGTTAAAGTTTTAGAGGAAGATAGTTCGCTGGTTATTTGTGACAAATGCTCCAAGCGAAGGAGGGAAAAATAGCACAAGCTTTAATACGTCAAACCCGATCAGGCACCTGAAACATAACCATTGCTTCCATGGAGTTTTGAAATCGCGCCAACAGGAGCTAACATGAGCTAACGTGAGCAAGCCAGCAGCAAGTCAACCCCTCTGATCCCAGCCCCCCCCCTTCCCTCTTCCCTCTCCCCTCTCCATCATCTCTGTCATCTAAAGGTTCCTTGAGATTACCAAAAAACCCCAAAACTACTAAACCTCATTTATTTTAATTAAAGGCATTCATTTGAATGGAACCACAAGCCAAAATCCTTTAATTGTAATTTCTTTGTTACTATAGAGTGCACTTTTTTAGTTTATTTACACAGACAAGTCTAATTTATGTCAGTACATTATGACCTGTGCATTATTTTTTATTGTCATTGAAGAATGCATTTTTTCAGTTTGTAATTCTGATGCATGTATTTCCATCAGTTCAAGGAGCCTTTATTTTGTTTTTTATATATCAGTAAGTAATGCAGCTTATTTATGTTGATGTGAGATATCAAATAGGTTTGTTTGATAGCGTTATAAAAATGTTTGAGAGGCTTACCAATAGTTTTTCATTGTAAAAAACAAATATCTGTTATTTAAAGATTCAAAACTGTTTTTGGTTTTGTTCATAGTATTGATGTAATGATCTTAGGTATATGTTTGTGTTATCGATATCGGCCTTTAGGAGCTGAAAGTTATCGGTTATCGGTATCTGTTTAAAAAAACAGTTCTCGTGCATCCCTAGGCATTAGTATTCTTAACATGACAATAGATGGGGTGGAAAGAGATTGGATTGATGTGCAGCAATGGCTCCATGTTGGAATCAAGCTCAGTCTGATAAACCGCTGAGCTACAGAGGTACCCCTGGTTGTCAGTCCAGTATCCCATACTTTCTCTAGACTGGCAAACCATTCCAGTTATTTCCCTTTTCGATACAAAGAACTGGTTTCAACTTTGTTTTCAGGGTCAGTATCGACAGACAAAACAAGAAATTCCCTCTGGGTGATGTTGCATAGGTATACAGCCATTCAGAGAAGGGACGCATGTTGCTTTGGCACAGTGATGACCAGACTAGTATTGACATGCAGTGGAGTAGGAATGCCAGTGAGTTTTACAGTAAAAACTCCCATTCATGGTGTTATTGGCAATTCTGCAGCAATCTTGGTTGTTTTGAATAGTGCTTATTTGATTGAACAAAGCAACTGGTTCCATATGTTATATACCAGTGAAAATCACTGTGATTGAGAGGAAGAGCAGACCCCTTCTGTTAGATTTTTTGCAAAGTGGCTGGCCAGGTTGCACTTCAACCAAAATACAAGGCAAGTCTGCCTGAAATTATTAAAGAGCACGCCAAGTCTTTTAAATATTTTAATGGCCAATGACTTTTCTAGCAGCAAGCGGCCAATGAAAGTGCTATGGAAGAGGAGCTTGGATTGATTGGTGCCTCTGCTGATGATACGGAAGCTGAACTCATCAGAAAGATCTGTGAAACGGAGTTACTGGCTGGTAAATAAGTTCTTTTCATTTCTTCTTCCGGGCCATATTAAGCTGTTTTAAAACGCCTTCCTCATTATGCATCGCTTTTGTAGAATATCCAAAAAACACCACCTTCTCTCAATCTGTTTAGAGGAGAACCTGCTGTGTGCATTCCTTCCTTTGCTGGTGAGAATCTGCAGCTCCCCAGGACGCTATTCCCACCCCCAGCTCACCACTGCTGCGTGTCTGGCACTCTCTCAGTACATGATGATAAGGTACATGATAATCACTTGAGTTAACTAAAATGCCAAAGAAGTTACTGATTCAAATTTCTCAAACTGATACTCTGTCCTTTTTTTAAGAAGCTCTTTTTTTTCTTTGTACTGTACTGTTGGTTGGACAAATGTATCAATTTGGAATTTTTCACTTGGATTTTTTGGGGGTTTTTTTTGCCAAAGCATTTTGTTTTCTGACATTTATTGGGCAATGTGCTACTAAAGTGACAAACTAGCCATTTGTATAATTAATGCTATGATTTATTTTTTCTTCTCGTCAGCCCGTCAGTGTGTGAAGAAAACATCCGTCTCATGTTTACAGTGCTCGAACGCTCTACTCTCCCTGTAGTAAGGGCCAACGCAATTATAGCTCTCGGAGACCTAACAGTACGCTTCCCAAATATTTTGGAGCCCTGGACGCAAAATCTCTATGCAAGGTAACACAATAATGTTTTCAGTCTGACCTATCTCAGAATATTAAGCAAATTTGTTAAGGTGACAATTCACTGTCGTCACCCTGTACACATGCACACATTTACACTCTACATGCAAACATAATATCTGTGGATTTGTTTTCAGTCCAAGATTATGAGAGAGAGCTTACACGTGATCGCTCAATTGAGTGGGTGTAATGTAAATGGCATTTCATTGCAGAAAACATCCACCACCCCCCCATGCTTGTACACTTGAGCCATCTTCATCTGAAACCTATCACCACGACTCGGTGTGTTGTTCCTCTCAGCCAGTGGAGTGTTGCCACTGTCAAAATGCTTCACTGAACCACATGATGGGAAAAGTTTACTCTGTCACGACTTGTTAATGGGAGGAAGCAAACTTTTAGATGACCTTATGTTGGCCAACTATGATAACGTGCTTTGTGTTTGGACCCGTGTGGTTGCCACGGGAGCTGGCCATCACTTGTATGGCTTTGATTTATTACAAGAAGAGAGACGGGGGGAGAAGGAAAAAAAAAAAGTTGGAGGAAAGAAATTAGCACGCCTAAAATTGAGTGGAGCCACAGGCCACAACAGGCAAAGGCATTGAGAGACAACAAATGGCTTCATTAGCGGTCTGTTTTAGATTGTGTCTGATATGTTGTAATTATACTGTAAGGCTAAAGGAGAAGAGAGATAATTTTGTGCAAAGCCAGAGGTTTTGTAAAGGTTTATGCTGTAGGTATGCTTTCATTTTTAAAGCATTTAACCATCTCTCTGTTTCTCCTTCGCAAAGTTACTCTAGTCTCCTGTAACCAGCTCAGAAGCTGAAGTTTCTTTCTTTGATGAAGTCCAGTTTTAATTATAATAAAAGATAATGCTCATATTGAGGTGTTTTGTACATGGATTTTTTTTTCTTTTTTTCCCCCACTTTAGTAATGCGTCATTACTCTTACCGAGTGTTCTTGCTCGTACTGTTCTCTACCTGATAAGCGTTTCATAGTATTTCCTAATTGTCTCCCACATACCAACACCTCCGCTGTTCTCAAGGCTGCTGCCCTGGAACCTCCTGATAAGCGCATTAAGAATTAATTACCCCGTTCATTGCAGTTGTAAGCGTCTGCCTTGGCATGTGGAAGTAGCATATACAAGTGTCTGATCCTCTCCCAGGAGGCTCGTGCCCTGGCACAAATTTAAAAAATGTAAAAATTAGTTTCTTTTGTTCTATGGCTTTGGGTGAGGGTAAATCTAAATTGGCCTGTTCAGCCAAAGCTGTGGCAATTGTTTGGTTTCAGTTATGTTTTGGATGGTGTGTTTGTCCTCATTTAGCCATGCTAATAATGTGCTTCTTGATCAGGTCATATAGATTTGTATATTAGACTACTATCTTTATCCAGAATTAAATTGCTAATTTGTAAAAGATGGAAATGACAAATGAGTACTTTCACCTTATATTTCAGAATATTTCTATGATACTGTAATTTTGTTTTCTTAAAAATCAGGCATTCCAGGAAATTACATAATGTCCTGCACAAATTAAGCAAGATCTGTTGTTTAATAAATGCCAGACATCAGTGATGAAGATGAGGAAAAAAAAAATCAATACAATAATGATTGTATTGTAAAGAGGTTGCACCATTTTGTTGCAAAATATATAAACTACCGCTGTTCCTCTTTGGGTAATTCACACAGAGCAGAGGTGACGCAGCACTGCATCACTGTGGGATTATACACAGCATGAGCATCATTAGTAAGAGCAGCATGTTCCTCCAGACAGGCTCACCTTACACAAAGCTCATCGCCCCAGTTTTCAACCTCTGATACTCCAGAGGTGATGATAAGCAATGAAGATGCCTCGTCCTTCTTCTTCTGGGTTGTTCACCTACAAAATGGGACGCCACCCACCTTGAAAGTACTTTGTGTAAGGGGTTGGTAAAAAGCCTTGGCCACAATGTCAAACCAAATCATCTTGTGCTACATTAAAGGCAACAGCTTTACAGGATTAGTTTCCCACATGAAAGACAAAGGTGGCAAACAAAGACTGACTCCAGCATTCAGAAGCATGTAGGCTTACAAATCAATTAACTCTGGACACAGCTTTAAATGCATCTTTGACAAAAGGCTGCGGCTTTTCAAGTCACAAGAAAGATTTTTGAATTTTCTGTGTCAAAGCTTTGTCTTCTTAAAGTTGATCTTACAAACATGACTTGAGCACTTTTTAAAATTTTGCTTGGGTAAAATAATTCAGGAGCACTAATAACTCATCTGATGCGCCCAGTCTTTCTGACCTTCCTAATGCACTGTTTTTACGCAAGTGCCGCTGGCAGGTCATGTTTTCCTTACTTTTCTTCCAGCTCCATTATGAGATTAGCATAAAAACTGAATGATATTCACAGTGACCTCAGAGTGAATTGTAATAATTAAGACTCATCATTTGGTTTCAGCTCTTCGGGATTTGACTGTAGCATTAAATTTTCATGATTGCATCCACAAACAGTCTGAATAATCTTCATGAATAAAAACACTTTTCTGTAAGAGTTTAAAAGTGTAATTAGGTTTTTACCGTTTTATTTTTTTATTTATTGGTGGAGACGTGTGAAGTCGGTTTTTAACAATAATCACCGAGTCACATTTTACTTGACGCATTACTTTGGTTTTAGAACCAAATGCCTGCAAATCTTGCATTCCCCTCAGCACCAACCGTATTGTGTTAAGTAAGTTGTTTGCATTTAACTGAAGCACAGCTTCTCTTCACAGAGCAGTTAGGACAGCTGAGGACTGTTTAAGACTGTCAAAGAGGAAGAGCCAGGTGGTAATTTCATGATTTTATTTTTTATTTTCTTTTGCAGGTTGAGTGATGAGGTTCCTTCAGTCAGGCAGACAGCTGTGACAGTTCTCACTCAGTTGGTGCTTAAGGATGTGCTCAAGGTCAAAGGTCAAGTCAGTGAGGTAGCTGTGCTGCTGATTGACCCGGAGCCACACATTACTAGCTTGGCTTTGAACTTCTTCAATGAGCTGGCCTCAAAGGTACACACACACACACACATCCATCCAGTGGTCATAAAGGAAGTGGAGTTCTTTTGAAAGATTTTTAACTGTTCTTTGTATTACCCATCAGGACAATGCCATCTATAACCTGCTCCCAGACATCATCAGCCGTCTGTCTGATCCAGAGAGAGGCATGAGCTCAGAGGACTTTAACACCATTATGAAGTGAGCTGCACAGAATGGCTTTTTCCATTTACAGTCTTTGTCCACAGAGGACATATCTTAAGTGTGCAACAAAATGAGGAGTTTATTTAGAAGGTGTGTATGTGTATTTTCAGGCAGCTGTTCTCCTACATCACTAAAGAAAGGCAGACCGAGTCTCTGGTAGAGAAACTGTGTCAACGCTTTAGAACGGCCAAGTGAGTAAATCCTTTCCATCATTCTACCTCTAACCTGGCTTTTTCTTTCCTCACAATGGTTTTTATTGCTAATTTCTGAGTCTGCTCTGCAGTAGTTCATTGTGTGAAATGTGTGGGTGGGTAATTATACATATTATCACTGTGATAAGTGAATGTGACAATCAAAGCAACATCAGTTTGATTCACCCATCACGTAGATTGTTTCTGTGACCAAAAAAAAAAAAGTATATAAAAGATTCCGTCTACCTGTGTAGTTTCTGAAAGTAGACACAAGGACTGTCCTGGCCAGGCTTTAGTTTCTCAATTATTCTACATCCATACCACTCGGCATTCAAAGGAAGGGCATTTCATATTATACAACGGCAAAGTGAATTTGAGTATAAAAGGTTCCTGGTTAATGAGATTTGGTCCAAATGTCAGGGCAACGCTGTGCTCATGAGTAATGAGCTTTTTTTGTGTGTGTAGAATTTCTTTGCATGTTGATGTTATTAATCAGGTTTATCTTAAATTCCCTCAACTCTCATTTTATGCCCTCTTCAGGACAGAGCGTCAGTGGTGTGACTTGGCCATGTCCCTGTCTCTGTTATCCATGTGTGAGCGTGGTTTTAAGAGGCTGCAGGAATGCTGGGAGTGCTACAGTGACAAGCTGACTGAACCTGGAGTCTACCAGCCTCTGGTCTCCATCACCTCCAAGCTCCGTCGTGGGGCCAAACCACAGTTAAAGGTGTCGTATGCTCCCACTGTGGTTCATTCCCCACAATCCTGTTAAAGATTTGAACATTTGCATTTTTTTTTTGCAATTAGTAATGAGAGATTTGTTTATTAGACTCAAATAGATGAGTTTGAGAAGCGCCTGACTGCGGTTCACACACGTGGCCTAGAGAACGTAGAGAGTCCTGAGATGGCTGAAGATGGTGAAAAAGGAGGGTCGAGTGAAAAGACTGTTACGCGTACACCCCTGCCCACCAGAGGACGTCAAAAGACAAAGCGAGGTCAGACCTCCAAGCTTGTATTCTCCGTTTGCTAAATATATTTAGAGATGGTGTATTACTTTGTTGAAAAAGGAAACATTTGATTTTCTTTTTTTTCTTTCCTCTTTTTATTTTTCAGGTCAACTAAAGTCTTCGGTTTCCAGCCATGGTGATGACAGTTTTGTGACTCCTCAAAAATCTCGCAGGTCTAAAAAACCTGCAATCACCTTCAGCAGTGATGAAGAGGAGGATGAGGAAGGTGTGAAGTCATTTCATTAATTCAGTATTTCCTCAACTGCTCATTTATTCATTTTTTTTTTAATAATTAGATTTATTTTCCCTACATTTGTTCTTTGTTGAACGTGAAATGTTTATGAAGCAGTTTTCAGGGTGTGTGTGTGTGTGTGTGTCGATAGATGTTGATGTATTTGAGATTAATAAAGGTGTCGGTCAGTTAGATAACCTTCAGTATTTACTCTAGTATACATTTACTGAACTGAAATGTAATGCAACATAGTTCAGTATTTGGAGCAGAGGAGTTGGCCTCACCAGATAGCTCTGTGAAAGATTTAACTGTTGTGTTAGAGTTGCTTTAAAACGGGGAGCTGTGCATGGCTGCAGCACTATCCAGGGGTGATTTGCTGATGTCTATAATGGATCTGATGGGAAACACCTTGACTGAAGGCGTCAAATACAAATTCAGGATAACCAAATTCAATTTGAGCATAAAATTAAATGAGGTGGGGAGTTACATGGCTTTTTCAATAGTTTTAATACAGGGTAAAATGCCATTGAAGCTCTTGATTAGATTGTGATTCACTGAAATGCTCTAATATTTTAAAATGATTAGACTTTCATATGTCCGACAGTCGTGGGATGCAGCTCACTGGCATTTTCAGTTTGTCTGTTTTTCTGAATAGATGAATGCAAATTAGTCTGGAAATGGTTCTTTTTTTTCTGTGGTGCATTTCCAAGTAATCCTGACCAAGATGTCTTGTATTTTCCCCTCACTAACGCAATGTCTGGTTTAAAAGGATGTTTCTCCCCCCCCTAAGCAAGATGAGACACTTTCTGCCAGAGCATATTAAGTCTGAGCTTAAAGAATTGTCTGGTTTCCAGGTTAACAGTTGGTGGTTGGTTCCAGATAGGGGCATGATTTGTCCTACTTCAAGTTTTCTTTTCTTTTTTTCTTTTCTTCCATAGATGCTGTATTGGCCGAGAGTGAGACCCCCAAAGTAACAACACCCATTGCACGCACATCTCGACGAGCTCGCCTGAGAAACTAATTTCCTCTTTCTTGTTTTATATTTTTTAATATCTCCTTTTTAGTATTTTATCTTTAAAGAATTGTTGCATTTTTGCCTTTTATCTTTTGTGTATATTATGTTTTTATTCCACCAAAACTCATGTTTAGCACCAAGTAGTCTGATGATGCATCTGGTGACACAATCAAAATGTCTTAATAAACCTTTCTCTGTTTTTCCATCGGAACTGTTTTGCTGTATGTTTCAACCTTAGACGCATCACTCGCCACTCTGCACACTACAGAGAGCTCCTGGCACTAACAAATGTTTGAAGGGTTGTGTTTCTGTTTGGTTATGTCAAGTAAATTTATACTATCATTACAAGCAGCTTTGAATGTCTGCTTGTATTATGTGTTAGACATTTGTTTGGATAGCAGTGTTTAATAGGTTGCCACAGCTTGCCCAGACAGTATTACTATCCTAACTCCATTCCAATTCCAATTTCTTTTTTTTTACCCCCCTTTTTTTGCATTAATTTATTTTTATTTTTTTGTCGTGTCCAATATGTGTTTCAGAGGAGAAATACTTTCCCTATAATCTTCACTGGTGTTGCATGTTGTTTATTTACAGTCCTTTTTTTTCTCTAGTATTGTGTCTGACACATTTTCTGTTGCCTAGCTGTCTGTTTCTGTCCTCCTGTAATCAATCTCTTTTGTAGATCTCCCTCAGCTCTCCGCTTGGCGTTTTTCTACCTCCTATGTTCCTCCTACTCGCTGCTGCCTACTTTTCCTCCAGCGTGCCACTGACATCACATGCATGGTAGTTTAACAACCCCCCCTCCCCTCATCACTAATCTCTCCCTTTCGCCTACGCCCTCACCCACATGTTGTCCTCTCCAAAAAGATGAGGGGTGTATATTTTATATGTGATTTATGTGTTATGTAAAGACACTTGCCAGTAGCAGGCTAGCAACGTATTTATCTAAGAACAGAATGAGTTTATATATATATTTATTTCAGTGGGTGTTGAGTGCAAATATAAGAAAACTTGCAATTTATAACTTTACTCAGAGCTGTGCGAAGATGAATTCAGCAGCTGGAGAGGAAAATATCAGATGGAGAGGGCATAGACTACATTTCCAGTATCTAGCATTTCTAATGGCAGGGGTTTATTAACTTGAGATAATCAGAGGCTGCTGAACTTTAAGGTCAGTGCTGGATCACGCAGCTCCTTCTAGTGTTGTAATTTGGCGGCGGGGGGTATGGGGAGCAGATGGTACTGACAGACTGTAACTTACCCAGCAGAGAGGGGAGGCCAGTGCATACTGGGAAAGACCGCAGAGACAAAGGGAGAGAGAGAGGCTAATATGCTCCATGAGCATTGTTACCTCATGGGAAATGTATAATTCAGGTTAAGTCGTGACTGAAACGCGTGACCTTTTCCGGCAAGTTACCTGCTAATCATCAGGTTGCTTTTGACAAGGCACCCGTTGACCGTTGCCCTCTGACCTTGGCATGTGCAGCACGGTGGCTTCACTTTGGTTTACAGAGTCCTCGCAACACAAAGTCACCTTGGCAATGACACTCAGGCTTTCCAACGCTATGACGTCACTCCAAAGAAAAGGAGGTGAGGAGGAGGAAGATGATGTGGAAGGGGATGGGGGGGGGGGGTGGCATGTCTGGCTCTACAAAACCTCTGCAGCATCCCAGCTGATGCCCCAGCATTCAGCCTCTGCCAAGGGGACAGACGCACGAGGAGGAAAAACCATCCGACCAATTCCATCACAGAGTGAGAACGAGGAGGAGGAGGAGCAAGCCGATCGAGAAACTGATGCTCCCAGCAGGTGCCAACAAGTGAGAGGAAGCTGAGAGACTGAGAAGGTAGGAGATGGAGAAGAGTCTGTGAGAGCAAAAGACTCTGAGAACTTTGAAAAAGAACAAACAGGTGAGCTCCTTTGAACGTTACTAATTGTTTTAACTTTCACTGTAATTCCTTTTTTTTTTTTTTTTCTTAAATACATCACAATCGTGATGAAACCTGTTAATTTAAGATTGGTCACAGCTGCATGTAACGGTTATCTGACATGGCTTAGTCAGGTAATTTTTACTGCCAGACTGGAACTTTATTAAGTAATTTCTTTACATTGAGATGTATTTATTGCAGTGACCTTGATCTAATCACTGACAGGGCTAACAATTAGTTTCACCTGGATACTGTACATGTATAACATCTGTTACACTGATTTTTTTTTTTGTGCCAGGATTTGTTTTTTAAATTGGGGGGAGTTAGAATTTAAATTCCTACAGTATAATTTGGGGATTGGTTCATCACACTGTCTGTACTACTTTTGTAAACCAGCATCTTTTAAAATTGCTTGATTGATTTTGATAGTCAATCTGTAATTTCTCTACACGATTTCATAAGTGTGTGGATCTTTTCAGCCAGTGTCTCTCCAGATTTCCTGCTCTTGGTCCTCGTCTCTGCTGCCATGCTGTGTCCTGTGCTGCTCTGTGCCACTCTGCTCCTCCTGACTCCGTTTGAGATCACAGAGGCTCGCGCTCTGCATCCTTCTGCCGATGCTGTGCAGGTACAGGGGGATTGGAGGGGACAGATGGGAAAACGAAGTGGCTTGGAGGGAATACAGAGTGGGTGAATAAGGGAACAAAATAATAATCCAGGAGGGGAGACTGAGCTGGAACAAGAGGAGAATGAAATGTATCTCTGATTGAATTATTTTCCCTTGTACACGCTGACAATTAAATTTCTCCTTTCTCTCTTCTTTTTTTTTTTTTCTCCTCTCTTTCATCCCAGTTCATGGAGCAGTTTCTGGAGCGCTACAATGACCTTCTGACTCTGGACGATCTGGAGAACCTGTTAAACAGCCAGCCGGAGGACCAGTCCACCGTTTCATCTGGGGCCAAGGTGGCCGAGTTCCCGAAGTGGGCTGACGTTCAGACCCAGCCTGAGACCCCCTGGCTCCGGCTGCTGAAGGGGGCCCTGGCCAACCAGAAACGGGCAGAACCAGATCGGTCACGGAGGGGATGGAACCGAGGATGCTTTGGCTTGAAGCTCGATCGGATTGGGTCCATGAGTGGACTGGGATGTTAGAGGAGGCAAGTAAAGACTGGAGGCATCCTTCTTAGGGTATTAGGGAAAAATATGCAGAATCGTTGACCTGCAGAAAAGGATGTGAACATGTAGACTATGTGTAGTATGGTGTAAACTTCTAGTGTTGCTAATGTTTCAACCAGCATAGATCAGATGCTTCACCTTTTATTTAATGTTAAACTGAACATTAGAACATGTGAAATTTATTTCTGTCAAATAATTGTCCTAAATTGTTGAGCATGTTTCAAGTATTTTTTTTTTTTTAATGTAGAGATGTTTTGACATTTTGTGGTCAGGGGCTTGTCTAAAAGCATTTGTAACAGACGTGGATATCCAAAGATGACAGCACCTGTATTCCCTGCAGTTTTTTATGTTCACTTATGATTTGCATGAATAAATGGATTTGACATTTGTGGTTTGATGGTTCTTACACAGAGAAAGTCAGTTCTTCCCCACGCATAAATCCCACATGGTTCACTCCCTATTGGCACCTGTCATCTCAATTTTTTCCCTTCAAAATGTCGTTTTGCATCCTCATGACAGATTTATCTGTCCTTTTTGTAATAATCTTGACAAAGAAGTTTAAATCCTTCATACATCTTTCTGGATTTGCTGCTACGTCCAAAACATTTTATTTGACACCACAGCAATCTGATGATGACAACGTAAAAAGGAAGTGGTGCATTTCATGTTTGTAAGATGTATTTGTGTTATACTACTTACCATTTAAAGGACATTTCATACACCTGGCTGGTTTTGGTTTGTCATACAGAAGTGTAGGAATCCAGTCATGTCAGCTTTAAGATCACTTCAGCAAGTCTCGAACCAAGCCTGGGTAGGTCTACGGTTTGTTTACAGCTGCTGTTGTTCCTCATATGTCCCTACAGCGATGTAAAGATGAAAAAAAAAAGCTATCTACAAAATAGGAAGGGCTATAAACAAAATGTTTTCATCTGTAGTATAGTTAAGAAATGTAAATTAACAGGAGCAACTGAGGAGATGAAGAAAACACTTATTGGTAAGACTTCTGAGATGTGGCGTCACGTGATTAAGATGTTAATTTGCTAACTAAGCTCATGCTTGTTGGAAGTGACACCTGTATCTGATGAAGTTCTAACAGAACTCTTTGTTGATGAAGTACAGACTGGAGGAAGGTAGGCTGCACATCCTTACTGGGGTAACACTGACTGAAGCACAATCATGCCTTTGGCTTGCCAGTGAAGCAGGCAGCAGTTACCAAGATGGATGAAGTAAGTCCATTAAAGCTTCAGATACAACGGGGATTTGCTTCGACTACATAATTATTATGGTCTGCCTCAAATAGTGCAAGCTTAAGTTATTGTCATTGCCTTCATACCAAGTGACCAAAACTTGTTGAATATCTTTGGTTTTTAAAAAAAGTATTTAATGCAGCCTATAATCTCCCAGTTATTGACACCTTTTCCATTTTTTGCTGTTCTTCAACTGCAAAGTCATATAAAGTCATATTGCTTAAAATGGTAAATCTATTGGCTTTAAATGTTTGCAGAACTCAAGTCAACGTATCTATTAGCAGTTATATCTTTTCAGCAGGGGTAAACAAAGCTTTGTAATTGACTGTTTATAGTGCACTTTTGGTAATTTAGGTCTCACATATCAAATGACACAAACTTATGATTTACAGGTCCAAAATTTCAGTTTAGCCTCATCACTTAATTAAAAGCAGACTTGATGAATTGTAATGGTCTATCCACAGTTCACTGTATATTGAAATCAATCTCTTACTTGAGATGTGTCAGCATCTGTGGACTGAGTCTGGGCTTTCTCTACATTCTTCTAATAACCTACACTTATCATTTCCCCCTGTGCTCATGATCTGATCCTGCAGGTCTTTGACAGTAATAGGACAAAGGGTTTTCCAAGATAATTTCAGAATATTTGAGATTAAATATGATTGAATTACAACCTGAGGTCCTGGAGAAAGCTAACAATTTATCTCTAATCTGATGCTTTTTTTTTTTTTACCCTTAACCAATAAGCCTTTGAGGCAGCCTGTCTATCTTTGTATCTTTGTTAGTGCCTCAGTTTGCACACCTTTATTGCCAGGACCTATAGCTGTATCCAGCTAAATTGTATAGTTTAAAAAAAAAAGGGATTCTGCAAGAATTTGGAAGTCTGATTACTGTCTATGGAAGGCATACTGCTGACATTTTCAAAAGGCAAGGCAAGTTTATTTGTATAGCACATTTCGTGTGCAAGACAATTCAAGGTGCTTTATATAAAACATTAGAAGCATAACAGAGCATTAAAGAGTACATTAAAATAGGAAGGAAATTAAAATACAATTAAATAATAAAACGCAAAAATATTAAAATGCAAAAAGTTAACAGTTGTTTTTGATTAAGAAAAAAATGAATTAAAAATGTAGATAAAATGCAAGAAATAAAAGTTAATTGTTTTGATAAAAGATGGTAAATAAAAACAGTTTTTAACCCTGGTTTAAAACTGCTGAGAGTGTCAGCAGACCTGCAGGTTTCTGGGAGTTTGTTCCACATGTGAGGAGCATAAAAACTTAACGCTGCCTCTCCTTGTTTTGTTCTGACTCGGGGAACAGAAAGTAGACGTGACCCTGATGACCTGAGGGATCTGGTAGGTTTAAAACAAACCAGAAGATCCTGAATGTATTTTGGCCCTAAACCATTTACTGCTTTGTAAACTAACAGCAGGATTTTGAAGTGAATTATTTGACAAACAGGAAGCCAGTGTAAAGATCTGAGGACTGGAGTTATATGATCCACTTTCCTGGTGTTAGTGAGGACTCGAGCAGTAGTATTCTGGACTAACTGTAGCTGTCTGATGGTCTTTTTAAGGAGACCTGTCAGGACAGCATTACAGTAGTCTAGTCTACTGAAGATAAATGCATGGACAAGTTTTTCTAGATCCTGCAGAGACATCAGTCCTTTAATCCTGGATATGTTCTTTAAGTGATAATAGGCTGACTTCACAACTGTCTTGATGTGACTACTGAAGTTGACTACACTCAGATTTCTGGCTTTTTTTGGGGGGTTTCTAACTTCGCTCTTTGAAGCTGAGTGCTTCCTTGGTTCCAAAAACTATTATTTCAGTTTTGTCTTCATTTAACTGAAGGAAGTTCTGACACATCCAGTCTCTAATTTGATCAATCCATCTGGTCAATGTTTGGATTGGACTGTAGTCTCCTGTAAGATGGTTATGTAGATTTGTGTGTCATCAGCATAGTTGTGGTAACATATTTTGTTGTTTTTCATAATTTGAGCAAGTGGGAGCATGTAGATGTTGAACAGCAGTGGCCCCAAGATGGAGCCTTGGGAAACTCCACAAGTTATTTTAGTTTGCTCAGATTTATAGTTACCTATAGACAGGAAGTAGTCCCTGTCTTTGAGATAGACTTAAACCAATTTATTGCAGTGTCAGAAAGTCCCACCCAGTTTATCAGCAGGTCTAGTAAGATGTTATGGTCGACCGTGTCAAATGCAGCACTGAGATCCCGTAACATCAGGACTGAAATGTTTCCACTATCTCTGTTTAAGTGAATGTCATTAAAGACCTTATCTAGAGTAGTCTCGGTGCTGTGTTGTGGCCGAAATCCTGACTGGTAGATATCAAAACAGTTATTCAGCATCAAGAAGTTGTGGAGTTGTTGAAAAACAGCTTTTTCTATAATCTCACTAAGAAAGGGGAGGTTTGATGTTGGCCTGTAGCTGCTCATGAGTGACGAGTCTAAACTGTTCTTTTTCAGGAGTGGCTTGATGACGAGTGTTTTTAGGGTCTGAGGGAAGACTCCTGAAAGCAGGGAGGTGTTTACAATCAGTAAAATATCTGGAAACATGCATCCTGAAACTGTCTTGAAAAACCCTGGGGTTTTTCAGGGTATCAAGACAGAAAGTGATGGTTTTCAGATGGCAAATGATCTCATCCAGGGTTTTTGGACTGATTGTAGAAAAGAGTGTCATGGTGATTATGTTTTTAGTGGGCACAGTGGTGACATATGTCCTGCCCCTGGCGTGGAAGCACGCACTGACTGCCTGATTTTCTGAAGAGTAAATTAGATGAGTTTTATTCCACAACACAAGATGGCAGTGCAAGACAATTTGTGCACAACTTTTTCCTTGTCACACACATTTGCACTTTGGACTTCACACTGTGATTCTACCACAGGATACAAGTTGTAAAAATATAGCAGAAGGCCCTTTTTAGATCACTACATGTCTGTGTAAAAATAACCAATGTCCACTCTTATTTGGAAAATTAAATTTTTTTCAACTGACAAATAAGTTACCTTTTTCCATGAATGCCGCTGAATCAAATACATTTTTTTTTCTCTGGAATTTTCGCAGTGGCCTTGAAAGAAGCAAAGTTTATGATTTCCTTTGTGTTTGATTCTACGAAGGATCGCTCAGCTCTCTACAACGGGTAGTGTTGCTGTCGTGAAATGGAACAAAACATGTGATCCTTATGAGGCACCACTTACAGTACTGAGAGTATAACATGGCCCAAGAGTTGACTCGCCAGCCAGAGTCTAATCTTAGCCTGACCTTTACTTCCCCTCTTTGACCTTAAGCTGCAAAGCAATGTCCAATACTGGCACGCATGCACTCGGGGTTGTGGTAGTTCAACTATGCCAGATCCACTGGACCCCTGCCATAAAACACACCATTGCTGTTTCGTTTTAGAGCACACTAGTGTATCTGCAGCCTCGTGCAGAATATGGTGGAAAATACAAGTTATCATTCATTTAATTACGTAACTACTTGTAACTCCAAGATATGTAGTACTGACAAAATACTGTGCCATTGCACGGCTTTCACCTCACTTTTAACAAATTAGGATCAACTATCCTTCCCCACTGGTTTAAAATGACATCTTCATTATTTGTCTCTAAAATTCTGTTATATCCTTATGAGTGGCTCTTTTCAGATTGTGAGTCAAAAATAGACTTGGAAATAGCACCTGACATGGCTTAGCCTTTGTAATGTTTTGTGTGCAGAGCAGAAAAGTGAAGACAATGAATCTCAGAGAGGCAGCACAGGACCATGCAGACACCAAAACAGCAGCGGCACATATTTTTGGATGAAATTTTTTTTCAATCAACCCTTCTTTTTATTTACAATTCAGCTGTGCAGATTGAGTCAAAGAAGCTCCTCTCTACATGTTCGACTCACGCCGAGCAACTGAATCTCAACTTTTAATGACCGCTGAGGGATACAGCGGCAGAAAAAGAGGAGCTGCAGCGGAGGCAGTCAAGTAAAGGGTCATGGTCTTTGAACATTAAATGTCAGAGTCAGTAAGACAGAGATTTGATCCCCCTTTTGGTCCCTCCATGTGTCTGCATTCACTGAGAAGGTCAGCTTGGGACCCCAGTCTTTTTTCGGTCCACTGTGTGAGGCCTGAGTGTCTAAATCAGGGACCCTTAAAGGTGGAAACAGGCTTGATGGCACAGGGTGCAAGTTAAAGATTCACAAAATAAGGCCTATAATTGCCTATACATGATCAGATGAGAGGAGAGAGGACTGATGCAAAGTGAGGCTTCCTAAGCTAGTCTCTGCATGTCTGCACAGCTGATGACCTTGACATTCATAGGGGGCGGGGCGAGGATTGGGGGCCACTGGGGGGGCGTGGCCTCTGGACGGGACAATCATAAAAGCACACAGCTAAACTTTGTTCTTCCCCACTCACACCCGGAGTCGCAAGACAGACTGAGGCTTCTCACAAACGGTAAATACTCTAAACCATTCAATGGTTCTCCTCAGGCAGCTGCAGGGCTCTCAGCACCTCCAGACTCATTACTTGGGAACAACATGCACGCTGGATTGAAACTTGTTTAAAGAGCATAAGGACATAAGATCAGAAGAAATTTACTTTGCTTTGTTTTATTACTTATTCAACTTGCAAAGATGTGAAGTTGACATTTTTCTGCTAATTTCTGCACTTGCATGGACAGTTGTGATCCTGTAACTTTGAGGGGAACTTGCAGATTTGTACTGAAATTTTCATTTTCTGTGATCAGATATCAGGAAAACACAATTGCATGACTTGTTTAAAGTCTTTGCTTTAAAATCTCCCCTCACAATCATAGAGTCTGACACCTAGTGAATGACACCTTGTGAATGCTAGTATGGCATCATAAATGTTTACCAGTTTCTCTCTTGTTTCACCTCCCAGAGGACTAAACCAACCCAGGCAAAATGGTGAAAGTCGGTATCAATGGGTAAGAACATTTTCACACCATGATTTTATGAAATCTAAACCAAGCAAATGGCACACTCTTGAGCTACCCACCTGTTAGGGTCCTTCTGTGCTCTCTATCACACTAAAATGCCACACCCCTTAGCTCTAACCACCCAGTGGGGATTTTAAGCTGGTTTCGTTTTTCGGGTGCTCTCTCCATGCCCCCTCTTTGAAAAGAGAAAAAAAGAGACAAACACACCACACAAAAGAAAAACAAAAACGGTATTATCTAAGTGTGCAGTTATGCAAGATGTGTGCACAGCGATATAGATATTCTCAGAAAGTTTCACAAAAGATTGTGCAAGGTAAGAAGCTGAAAGATAACTCTTTGTGAAACCTTGGGTTGAAGGTCTCCATTTTGAAATCTAAAGTTTGTGTTTAGTGTTATAAATCCAGTGTTTATATCTCCCAGTACTTAGGAACAACCCTACATAAGATGAGGCCCAGACTGGTCTCAACCAGTTATATAGAGTAGAATTCATCTATAAATTAGGCTACAATGTTGATTGTTTCATCTTTGTGCCCTGATAGGTCCAGCTACACACTGCAGATTGTTGCTTTTTTTTTTTTTAATTTTGCAGACTGTTTGAAAAGACAAAAGTTTTATAAAGCACGTGCACAAACTTCTGAACCGTTATCCGTTTGTCTCATGTTTTTCTTGATCTTTGAACTTTGGCCCTCGGTAGATAACGCTGTGGGCAGTAACTTCAAAACAGGAGTCATACATTCGGAGACTGTCAGAAACGTTTGCTGTTTGACGCAAACACGAATCCAAAGAACACACAATCTGATGTTAAAGTCGATGTGCTGTTGTTCGAGAAACCCGGTCTTTGTCTACTCTGCTCACCTCCTGCCCCCACCTTCTCCAGAGCTTGTGGACTGTGTGTACTTGTGGCTGTTTTTTTGGACCTGTGGTTAAAAAGTAACTCAGCCACTAATCAAATAGCATACTGGCGTCACCGGGATTACCACATTCGAGGCGCATTTTGACTTTGGCCCCCAGAAGGCCCTGGAGCTCACAGTCCCTCCTCCTGAACTCTGCCCTTTATCTCCCTGCAGTTTTCATGTCTCCTGTTGGAGTTGTGTAAATTCCCACATGGCGAGACTCTTGTAGTGAACTGGACTCTTCCGAGGTTCAACTGAATGTCAAACCAAATTTCTCTTTGAGACTTATTTCCCACCTTTCCCCTGTAACATGAGGATCTTCATTATACCAGATGCTCTGAGCTGTAACCAGGCAGATTTAATTGGTCTTAGGTTTCCATCTAGAGGCCAGACTCAGAAACAACTCTTCTTTAACCTTCCAGATTTGGCCGCATCGGTCGTCTGGTGACCCGTGCTGCTTTCACCTCCAAGAAGGTGGAAATTGTGGCCATCAATGATCCATTCATTGACCTGGAATACATGGTGAGTCCAGAGCATGTTGTTATTGTTATATTTTCCAAGACATTTTTTTTTTTTTTTTTAGAATTTTATTTGAAATGTTCTCAGAAATTTCCTTTTGTCTCTCTAGGTCTACATGTTCAAGTATGACTCCACCCATGGCCGCTTCCACGGTGAGGTCAAGGTTGAGGGAGACAAGCTTGTCATTGATGGACACAAGATCACTGTCTTCCATGAGTGAGGAAACCTTCCTTTTAACTAAACAGGATCATAATTATTTAAAAATAAATAAATAAATAAATCATTGAAATTAGTTTTACAATTGTGCATACTCTCAACACCATCTGGCTTTTTTGTTCTTTTACAGGAGGGACCCTACTCACATCAAATGGGGTGACGCTGGTGCCCAGTATGTTGTGGAGTCCACTGGTGTGTTCACCACCATTGAGAAGGCCTCTGTAAGTACTCGCCCTGACCCGGACTATATTACATTTGAAGAAAAAAAAAAAGACCTCTTGATGTGCAAAAGACATGGAATTTTAATCTGACTTTTATTGCAATACTGCAGGCTCACTTGAAGGGTGGCGCCAAGAGAGTCATCATCTCTGCACCCAGCGCTGACGCTCCCATGTTTGTCATGGGTGTCAACCACGAGAAGTATGAGAAGTCCCTCCAGGTTGTCAGGTGGGAGTCAAACCTTTTCAGACTAATTAGTTTTTGTATAACTGGAAGTTCATAATTAAACATAAGAACTTTTCACCACCAAAATCCTTATTGAAGGATGTCATAATCCTGATGCTATTATTTCTGCTACCCTTCACAGCAATGCCTCCTGCACAACCAACTGTCTGGCACCCCTGGCCAAAGTTGTCAATGACAACTTCGGCATCATTGAGGGCCTGATGGTGAGAACCGAAACTCCACCTGAAAGCGATTTGGCACGGAGAACGTTAAAGCACACTTAATTCACCTATTTCTTCCTGGTTGCCCAATAGAGCACAGTTCACGCCATCACTGCCACCCAGAAGACCGTGGACGGCCCTCCGGTAAGCTGTGGAGGGACGGCCGTGGTGCCAGCCAGAACATCATCCCCGCCTCTACTGGTGCAGCCAAGGCTGTGGGCAAGGTTATCCCCGAGCTCAACGGGTCAGTACCTAAAGTGCTGTACTTTATTGTGCAGTAATAGTGTTTACAGTGATCAACTGACTTTCATGGTTAAAACTTTACAGCAAGCTGACTGGTATGGCTTTCCGTGTCCCCACCCCCAACGTGTCAGTGGTTGATCTGACTGTCCGTCTGGAGAAGCCAGTGAGTGACCTCAATTTTTGTTTTTTTTGTGTTTTTTTTTCTTCCCCTGAAAATAGCAATGGATATATCATATGATTAACATCTCAGACTGATTCCAGTAAAATCGAAATGGCTCATTCTTCTTTATCTGAACTTCAGTAGTTGTGGTCATGAAGCTGTACCCAGCCTCTTGAAAATGAAATATTCCATTCTACCAAACCTTATTTGTTTTCCAAAGTTTCTTTATTTTACTTTTAGTCACTCCTTTTATGTAACAAAGTATTTTATGTACCATTTCAACTGGCAACTTGTGCTTGATGCTTAGAGTTGCAGATAGAGCTGTTAAAGTAAACATGTGTTAGTTGTAGATTTGAGAAAGGAAGAAAAAAAAGCAGACTAGATTGCATGTGATTCATCACCTGGTTGATTACTGCTTTAATTATTTAGCTTTTTGATTAAAAAAATTTTTTTTTGGTCTTTTTTCTTTTTTTCCCTCAAAGGCCAAATACGATGACATCAAGAAGGTTGTTAAGGCTGCAGCTGAAGGACCCATGAAGGGTATCCTGGGATACACAGAGCACCAGGTACGTGCTCAGACGTCTCCTGCAGTGTCTTCCTGAATCTGCTCAGTGGGCTTCCTTGTCTTCATGGTGTTCTCTTCACACTCCTGCAGGTCGTCTCCACAGACTTCAACGGTGACACTCACTCCTCCATCTTTGATGCTGGCGCTGGCATCGCTCTCAACGACCACTTTGTCAAGCTGGTCTCATGGTGCGCCTTCAAGCATGGATCACTTTTTGATCATATCAGTTCCCAGTGATTCCTACTGACGTTCTCTCTCTTCTTTACCAGGTACGACAACGAGTTCGGATACAGCAACCGTGTCTGCGACCTCATGGCCCACATGGCATCCAAGGAGTAAATAGCTGACAGATGGTCGCTGAGTTATAAATGCACATTAGAGCATATGATCTCTGACTCTGCCTGGTTCCATCAGATAGTCGACCCCCACTATACGCCTGAGGAAATGTCCTTCAAAACAAATGAGAAATTCAGTTTTCTGACCAATTATCTTTTTTTTTTTTTTTTTTTTTTTTTTATTCATAAGATTCTCTGTTCTGGTCTTGTGTTGGTTGGAGTAAAGGTGTGAAAGTCATTTCCTGTCTGCAGTACTCAGGTGCTGCAGTCAGTGGTGGAATAAAGTCCTTTGTTTGTGAGAGTCAAGTCTCCCTTTTTCCTCTTTTGTCACTGTACACGATGACCCTGTGGTGGCGACACCTTTTGTGACATTTATTTAGTTATAAACGAGGGTTCCTGGTGCTCTCAGACATTACAAGGTTTCCTTTAAAAAAAAAAAAAAAACACCATATGGAGCCTTGAACAGAATTGTTGACTTTTCTTTAATGTAATCACAAAACCCTGAAAAATGAAAGCAAACAGGTCAAAATGAAAGTTAGGAGAAAATTTAAAGACGCCTCCAAACAGGAAATGATATACAATACCTTGTGAAAGTATTCAGCTCCCTTGAACTTTTCAACCTTTTTCCACATTTCAGGCTTGAAACATAAAGATATAAAATTTTAATTTTTTGTCAAGAATCAACAATAAGTGGGACACAATCGTGAAGTGGAACAAAATTTATTGGATATTTTAAAGTTTTTTAACAAATAAAAAAATGAAAAGAAGGGCGCGCAGTCATTCGGCCCCTTTATTTTCAGAGCAGCAAACTCACTCCAGAAGTTCAGTGAGGATCTCTGAACGATCCAATGTTGTCCTGAATGACTGATGATGATCAATAGAATCCACCTGTGTGTAATCAAGTCTCCGTATAAATGCACCTGCTCTGTGATAGTCTCAGGGTTCTGGTTAAAGCGCAGAGAGCATCATGAAGAATGGGCAAGAATTTTAGTGTCTCGATGTGCAAAACTGATAGAGACAAACCCCAAGAGTCTTGCAGCTGTAATTGCAGCAAAAGGTGGCGCTACAAAGTACTAACGCAAGGTGGCGAAATAATACTGCACGCCCCACTTTTCAGTTTTTATTTGTTAAAGTTTAAAATATCCAATACATTTCGTTCCACTTCACGATTGTGTCCCACTTGTTGATTCTTGACAAAAAATTAAGATTTTATATCTTTATGTTTCAAGCCTGAAATGTGGCAAAAGGTTGAAAAGTTCAAGGGGGCTGAATACTTTCACAAGGCACTGTATAGTGTGCATTTTTCATTGTCACTGTTCACATATTTTGTATGAACCAGTAAATTATGATTCAAAAGGATTGACAGTTTAAAAGAATTATTTTTCATGTAAATGTGAGAGCTGTCTGAGATCTGAAATCCTTGTTTTAACAGTTAGTAATATCATTGAGTCTCATGGTCACACATTGTTAAGATGCTTCCAGGATGTAGTTCTGAGGAAAAGAAGAAAAACTTAAAAGAAGTCTGAATATGGGGGGAAAAAACACCATGCAGGACATTTGAAGAGCGTCAGGCTAACCTACAGCAACATGGGAAGGCTGTTTCAGCGTACATGTTAATTTTAGCCTCATGTGGATGAAGTTCACAAGAGGGTAAAACTGATGTCAGCAAAAAACTTTCTAGATAGACCACAGTCTTTCTGAGTTAAAAGAGGAAACCAGTGGATAACCTTTTGGGAATGTGGAGTGTCAGTTTGCTTTATGTGTCGAAGTTAAAAGAATGTCCAACATGCAGAGAAACATGGTGGGGGTTTGAATAACGCTGTGCAGCTCCTCTGCTGCCTCTGGAATGAGACACACTGAATGAGTCAAAGCAAGAATTAAATCATTACAAACACATGTTAGTGTGCAGATATATGTTACTCTTTGTTGGAGCAAGAAGCTTCTAGATGGCGACAAGAAATGTTCAGAGGTCGTCATTGTGCCTCTTTCTACAGAAAATTATTATTATGAAGCGTGCCAACAAGCATATCCAGGGTATGTTTGCATCTGTTTTTTCTGTTCAGTAATTTGATTATTTTATCAAATCAGTCTGATTGGTAGAAGGATGAGGTTTGAACTGCCAGGCAGGAGGTCTAGGAGAAGACCAAAGAGGAGATTTATGGATGTAGTGAAAGAGGACGTGGAGTTAGTTGGTGTGAGGGAAGTAGATGCAGAGGAGAGTTGGATGGAGGCGGATGATTCACCTCTGAAGGGAAAAGGAAAAGGAAAAGAAGATTCAGATTTTACTAGGGATGGGCAAAATAACGCGTTATTATCGCATTAACTCATTAACCCCGACATTTATTTAATCGCACATTAACACATGTTGCTCACGTGCTTTTGTTTTGAAAAGTCTGCTGCAGACCAGGATTTGAATTGGCGGTAAAAATGTGCGGAAAAGCTAAAACAGACATGGAGAGTGGTAAAGTTACAGAACTTTAACATGGACATTTTCATTTTAAACTTCTCCCAGACACCGGATTTGACAGAATCAAGGTTATTTGTAACCACTGCCAAGTTGAACTCCCCGTTAAAGGTTTTTGCTGTTATCTTAAAAATTGCCTGTTTTATTGTTATGATTTTGTTGGTAGACTTTTTTTTTTTATTTTTTCATTAAAAAAAAAAAAAAAAAGGGACAACAATGCCCTGGCAGTGGCAATTAGCTTTATTTTATTTTACTTTTTTAAAAAAATGATATTTACACTAAATATGTGTTACTGACAAGTGCTGATGTTAAAAGTGTTTGAACAACAAATGTTATGGTACTTTCGTTCATATGGCAGCAGAACATTTAAATAAAAGTGCACTTTACACTACTTTTGAATCCATTATTTGATTTTGCGTATACAATGTGATTAATCGTAATTAATTAAGGAAATCATACAATTAATCGCAATTAGAAATTTTAATCATTGCCCAGCCCTGGATTTTACATAACTGAACTGAATATCTGCGCTCGTGCATCTACAGTTCAAGGGTGACTGTAAGTCTGACCACAAGAGAATTTATTCTGTTTCCTTGGTGGTTTGTGTTCGTTCACAATGACAGTCAATACTCTGATAGACAGGAATTCACAGGCAAAGTGAATCACTGGATAAACAGATAAGAGGGGGTTTCGTTCGTTGTCTCTTTCTCTCTCTGGCTCACTTTCTCGTTGTGCACTCTTCCCACTCGTTTCTCTCAGCCAAAATGTTGGCAGCAAAATTCCTTGTTAGCTCTCTGGGAATATCACCTCGGTTTACAGATGACAGTTCAGATTAATACAAGACAACACAGGAGTGCATAAGAGTGGATCTTCACTCTGAAGAAGGGCTGAGAGATGATTAGAGGGGAGTCACAAAGGAAGGTCAAAGGAGGGAAAGAGTAGAATTATGTACTTATACAACTTGGAACTTTTGTGAAAAAACACACAAAGAAACAAAAAACAGAAATGATGATCATCTCTGTCCTTCCAATCTCTGTCTCTCTGCCTCACCAACCTGTATAAGTCAGTCTCTCCCTCCTTACTCTCCAATGTAGTAGGCCATGGCATGGCAAGTTTATTTGTAGAGCTCAATTTGTACACAAGGCAATTCAAAGAGCTTTACAGATGCATAAAATCACAGTATACAAATCATAATTTTGTTTGTTTGGCCCTTTGCCACCTGCATCTTCAACCTACACTGCATCTCACTGACACTGAACCCCACAGGCCACTGACAGCATTTATGATCGAAAAAGCACAGCACTCCATGGACCACACAGATGGTATAAAGTGCTGTATGGATGGGTGAATATGGCTTGTAGAGTGAAGTGCTATATAAATGCACTCCATTTACCATTATGTGGTGGACCAGAGGCGCCTGTCTCCCTCTGCTCTGCCAGCAGGTGGCCCACTTGAGTTTCAGGTAAGAAGGGTGTTTCTGGTAAAGTAATGATCTGCACTGACTTTCTGCTCACCGCCTACCTCATCTTCCTGAGCTGTTACCTGAGGAGCTGCTGCTTTATATCTGTCAGTCTGACGGATACAGAATATATATAAATGTCAGTCTGACATCTTATTTGAACACAAATCTCAAATGTACAAATATGGATGAGCCCCAAATCCATCTGAATTACAATGAAAAAATGTCAAAACAAAATTCACATTTTATTATTAACATTTTATAAGAATCTGAATCCATTTAAGTCTGTAATAACCTTTTTTTTCTTGCACAAATTAAATCTGAGTGTGTAAAAATTTCCATTTCCATGTATTCATTTTCCTTGTCCATGCACATGCTGCTTAAGCAGTCACGTGTAAGTTCATTAAGTGGTTTTCAAGCTTCCTGCTTATATAGTTCAGTGGATCAAGAAAACTGGGTCTCCGTCCTGCTGTGCTGTGTTGCTACACGCATCATTTTAGACCTCCCTGCCTGCTTTTAGCCGCGAAAGTTTCCCACCAGAACTGGATGAGATCAGCTGCATCATCAATCTGGTAACACAGGGGTTGTTTTCATGTTGACAAGTCCAGAAATCTGCAGTCATCTATACTGACATCTGATTTGTAATCCTGGTGCATTTGCAGACTAACATGTGAGTGATTGTCAATTTCTTTAAAGATGGAGGATGTGACAGGAACTACTGTTTCCCCTGCTGGCGGGGGTTCCAGGCAGATTTTCAGGGGCCAGATTGTGTCTCCATTGTCAGGAATGGCTCTGCAAAAGAGGCCTTCAGTAACCTTTGTGGGGCGAAAAATGTTCCTGTAGTAGGAGAGGTTCTCAACATCAGCGAGGATCTTAAATGGTCTGTGAACTCAGCTGCTGCTGTAAAAAAAAAAAAAAAAAAACAAAAGGGTCAGACTTTAATCCCTCAGAACAGTGAGTAAAACCCATCTGTCTGCAAAACTGCTGGAGTCTTTCTACCACTGCTCAGTAGAAAGCACATTAACGTACTGTATAACTGTCTGGTTTGGGAACGGTACAGCAGCTGGCAAAGCTGCTCTCTAGAGGGTGATAAAAGCTGCTCAGGGCATCCTTGGTCTCCCACCTCCCCCTCTAGCGGACAGGGTTGAAGTCAACATGGTGAAGAGCAGGACTCATCCGTTTCAACGTTTGTTCACTCTGCTGCCGTCTGGAAAACAATACAGGTCACTAAAAGCTCGTGCTACCAGATTCAGGAAAGGTTTTTATCCAGAAGCCATTACTGACCTGAATTCTGTCTCCCCCAGTGCAATTAAAACAACATAACGTTGCTGGAGATGTTAAAGTGTGACGTTTAGAGCTTAAATTTGCAGGAGAGTGGGAGGCAGGAACGTCCAACAAAGGTCCTTTGATATAACGTATATATAAATCCAAGAGTGCAAACAAGCAGATAAACAGCAGGGCAGCAACATACAGGAGCCAAGAGAAACCAGAACAGAACAAATGGAGCAACGGAGGCAGGGAAAGACAAGGACAACACATACTGACAGGGACTGACAAGATGCAGTTGAAAATGATCAGGGAAGTAAAACAGGACTCAGACTTTCAGAGTAAAACAGGACAAACAAAAACAATAACAAAATGGGAGACAAGAAACAAGGAGAACCCAGAAAACCCCCCAAAACACAAAAACCAAACCACCAGACCCTGACAATAGACTCTAAGCCATAGCCACTTTATATTGTATTTTACCATATGATACTGGTCACAAGCCACTTTATACTGGTCCAAATCTATTTTATGCCTGTTCTTACTTTAATTGCTTATTTTATTAGCTTATTTAAATGAGGGTGGCTGCGTGCATGTGAGCGGACTTGGGAGAGAGGGAGGGAAAATTAATACATTTTAATTTAAATTTATGCCAGCTATATGCAGGTCTGGACTGGTGGGAGTGTAAATTGATGGTAAATGTTTTAAATGTGAAATCCATCAGGTAGACGTTACAAAGTCCCACTGGCCCAAAAATATATCTACAAAAAATCCTTTATTCCCCCTGCAATAACCACCCTGAACAGATTGAAGTAAGTGTGTATGTGTGATATGTGTGTATTATTTTTTATTGTTGGAGCCTTGTCAAAGAAAAATTTCTGCCACCATTTGGGGCAGACAATAAAGTTTTTTTTTCCTATTCTATTTCTATTTCTATCTCTGGGCAGACTAGGGAGGAAGGGAGAGCTCATGCATGTTTCTGTTGCAGTTTCTTTCACGGAGAGACATGTACTTTTGTTGTTGTGTCACATTCAATGACAGTAAAAGTGTCCTGATTCTTCTGATTCTGATCTGATTTAAAGCTAACATGTCTTGAAGACTAAAATTGCAACCTTCTTTGTGTTTTGATTATTGATTTCACTTTTTTGGATGACATATTAAAGAACTTGCATCCTCAACTCTCCAGAACTGATGCATTGTGATTCTTGGTGTTTTTGTGTGTTGTTGTTGTTTTTTTGCTTATTATATAAAAAAAAACCACCAAGGATGTATTGTTTTTTTTTTTTTTTTAAAGAATTTATTGCATTTTTCTTTATGTATTGGTCAGTGTTCAGACTTATTTGGATGCAGAGTTCCAGTCACATGCTAGTAACGGGCTTTAAAGATGCCGAATGGCCCCTCCTGACTAAACTGGGCACCTGTATACATGTATTACAGTCCTGATGAAGAGAAGGGAGAATATGATGCAGACAAGAATAGCAACGTATACCTGATTCTGGCCACATTCATGCCCACCTTGGTCCCCAAACTCTTATCAAGTTCAGCACCTCTGGCCACATTGATCTCTGCTATATTTACCCAGATTTCCACCCTCTCATCTACCAGATCATGAACAGGGAATTCAGAGTTGACATCTTTGTGATGGTGTTTGGTTCAGAGAATGATGGTTCTTAGGAAAAGTATGGAAAGCAAGTGGTGTCTTGACTTAAATGGGAAAAACAGTACAAGTTTAGGTTTCTGCCAGGAAATATTACAGACCCATCTCTAGGATTTTATTCTTTCGTTCTTCTTCTTTTTTTTTAAGGGAACATCTCATAGTGCACCAAAAGTTGAAAGACAAGAAGCTATCTTATTTCTTTATCTGTAGGAGGAAGATACAACCTGATGAATGTTAAGAGCACAGGGGGGAGAAGTGAAGCAACAACAGTCTTCTAGGCTGGAATTCAGATGAACTGGACTTGGCCAACCTGAGCAGCCAAGGCAACATAAAAAAACACTGCAGTTTGGATGGAAGAAGACAAGCAGACTGAAGAGGATCAGCATACATATAACATAATACAAATGTGTGGGTTAAAATTTATTTTACTATGAAAGGCAGTGAGTTATAGATAAAACATTTCTATTGTATCTCAAACATAATTACCCTCTTTATTCTTTTACTACTCCGGAAAAGTAAAAGGAGAGACGGGCCAAAAGCAAAGGAAGTCCTACCAGTACATAATATTAAGCACTCTGGAAGTGGACACTTTCATCAGAAGCTATGACCCAAACCAGCAGATTAATGTCTGATACTCTGGCTGAACTCATCTGAAGTCGTTTGCATGGCACCTCTTTTCTTTCCTTTTTACCTTTAAATGTTTTAAGATAAAATAAATACACTGACCTTATTTATATTGATATTGTTAGAGATTATACATAGATATATAACACCATAAAATACTTTATTTTGAGACTGCTGTTAAAACAGAATTGATCTTTTGATCAAAGGATGTTATTTATGGTTCAATGATGGAGTGGTTCTTTTTTAGACTCCGTAATAAATTCAGTTGCGCACACAGTAAATTTTGATTTATTCCTCCAGTAAATAAAAGATCAATTCAATTTACTGAATTCCTCTTGAAGCTGGACTTTTTGACACTGTGGAGACCCGTTTGACCAAAACAAAATCAGTGCTGCAACAGAAACATTGCGGATAAGAGTCCAGTGAGAGCAGCCGGGTGAGGTCCGTGTGCGCCTCTCTTCCGGTATTTACGGTAGGAGGATCCTCCAATCCCGCAGCGCTCGCGCCTGCCTGCGGTCACATCTTGCTGGCCGAACTTCAGTGACGCGGTGACGCTGGATTTCTTTGTTATTCATTCACGCTCTGCGTCTTTTTATTCATTTCATTACGTTTATTTTGCAGAACATTATACCAGTGTTTTGTATCTTCCCCGTAGTGCGTCTGCGCGTGGGTAGGTTGTTTTTATCCTTTTTTATTTTTACTCATCGCCTTTTATTTGTGGACAGTCAAGAGGGCAGCGATCCGCCGGCGACGTTAAGACCTCTGGGCTTTAAGGATAAGATTCTTGCATTTAATCCGTTACATAATCAGGTAAACTCTGGCGGTTTAGCGCGCGCCTCTTTGCTGTACGTTTTGCAGGAGACAAGTTGATTTTATTCAGACATTTTATTCTGCTGTAGCCAAGACAATTCCCCCCTTCGTGTTCATGCCAGATCTGCAGCGCTTTAGTTTTAAATACCATAGTATGAATCCTTTGTTGGGGGCCAACACGCCTCTCCAACAGCACCCACAGATCCAGTCCTCCGGACACCCGGACTCCCCCTCAGCCCTCCTTCCCGACGCCGTCTTCGGTGGGGCGGACCCGGCGTCTCTCCTGCTGGCCGAGCAGCCCGGCTCAGGGCCTGATCAGCTGGGGCCTGACTTCACCGCACCCTCCCAGACCTCATCCTACCTCCACCAGAACCACAGCGGCCCATACCAGCCCCGCGCAGTGCCGCACCCCCCTGCAGCGATGGCCCTCAGAAACGACCTGGGATCCAACATCAGCGTCCTCAAAACCCTCAACCTCAGGTTCAGATGCTTCTTGGCCAAAGTGCATGAGCTAGGAGCGCAGAAATAAGATTCTAGAGAAGCAGCTGCAACAGGCACTGGACGCTAACACGGGCTGTAAAGGTGGGTGCCGTGAAAACAAGGGGCACACCCAGGAGACAGGTGTGCAGACCGGCTTTGTGGGAACTATACAGCTCAGGCCCGGCTCCCTCCCCTTCCACAACACCAACAACTCAGCCCGGAGGCCCACAACCCTGTTCCCACCCTCGCTCGCAACGACCCTTCCACCAGCAGCCTCCGAAAACTCCAGTTCAGCCCAAACAAATACCAGTTGCAATCCAGCCATCACCCTCAGCCAGCCCTCTCCCTGCGTGGACTCTCCAGGATCTGGCTCTAATAAAACAGTCCAGAACAACTCCACCAATCCTCCCCCGCGCTTCCTCCCAGGTACCATCTGGTCCTACAACCACACCCGTAAGTTTGGCCCCGGAGCAGAGCGCCTGACCAGCCCCGGGGTGTCCTGGGTGCATCCGGACGGAGTTGGAGTCCAGATCGACACCATCACCCCAGAGATAAGAGCCCTGTACAACGTCCTGGCCAAAGTGAAGAGGGAGAGAGATGAGTATAAACGCAGGTAAATGGAATCAAACACATTTATCACGCTCGTATAATTCTTTCAGGGGCATTTCTGTGAAGCACTGGGTTGCAGTGTCGTTAGCTTGCGTGCGTTATTTTTCCTCTACTTTAGAGGCCCGAGCCGAGCCGTGGAGCAGCTGCAGATCAGCTGCAGATCAGCTGCAGGTCAGCTGTCTCCAGCAGGAGCAGAGTCAGCACTAAGTCTCTCCGTTCTGCGCCTCCAGCTCGGCCTGCGTTCATTTCACGCCCGACCACAGAGGCAGGTGCTGCTGCCACAAATAAATAGAGAAATGACAATGACATGCCAGGAGCTAAATATAAAGTAGAATGAAAGTCAAAGCTTAGAGGAAGTTTGTGGAAACCAGGCAGCGGCATGAATGCTAAGCTCAGAATAGTTTGACTCTACCAATAGTTTGATTTTCCCGTTTCAAAAACGAATCAGTCATGAACTGGAGCTCAGGGTTTTAGACACCGTACAGATACATGTGTTGGGTTTAAGGTAGATCTGTCACAGAATAAACATGAACGGAGCCACATATTGGGGACATTTGTGTTTTTGTTCTTCATTTTCCTTGTAGTTTAATGCTGGTTAAAATCAGCAGTTGTATGGTTTTCATGTGGCCCAGAAGCGGATTGTTTCACCCGACCTGGTATGTGGGCTGGACCTGGGCCAGGGAAGTTTTTATGACCTGGGATGATGTCATTCAGAAATCGAGTCCTCAAAATAATCATGAGCTGCTACCACTGGCCCATGTGACATTCACCACTCTAAATCTGGTTGATTTCCAGTTTAGGTGCACAGCTGCCTATAAACAATGAAAATGACATGATGCAAACGCTTGTTTAATAGCTTTAAATTCTTGGCCAGAGCACCCAACAGTGGTGAATCTGAAAGGTAACCAGCTGTCAGACATGATCTGTCCTGAATGACCTTCAGCAGGGCTTGAATTCCAGCACATTCATCTCTGAATTCCTTCGTGTTATGTCCAGACGAGCGGCCCTGCATTCTTCAGAGGAGATTCTGACCACAGTATAGACGGCTCATTGTGGGAGAGACAGACGGATGAGTCCAGCAGCTCAAGAGCATGAGACAACCCAGACTCATGCTTTCTATGTGTGCAGTGACTTGAGAGAGTCTGGGATACTGGTCCAGAATAATTTTTTTTTTTTATATTTTTGTCACCTGTGAGCCAAGGTGTGCAGCATTGTTTCTAAATTAAATTCCTGTTTGTTTTGAGAGTAGTTTCTGGGGTCAGTTTAATCATAGTGCAGTAAAACCAGCTCCTCCACGTTCATTACCAGGGTAATCACACATCTGTATAGTTTAAGAAGGTAATATTTTGCTGCCTTTCAATACATTTTATTCTATTTTAAAGCAATTACATTAGATGGGGGAAAAAAAGCCAAACAGCTTTTGGTGCAGGATTGCAATATTGCTAACTTTAAAAAAAAAAAAAAAAAAATCATATCATCTTCTTCATCTGCTTTTACCCATCCCTCTTTTATTCACCCAATGCCCTCTACACTTTCCATCTCAGGTTCTCTTTCTCATGCAAAACCGAGACAATCCCCCACTTCCTCTTCGTCTCTCCCCTTCTCTTCCACTGCGCAACATCTCCCTCTCTACACTCTACACACTGTATCTGCAATGCAGCAGCGCTCTGCAAGCTTCAGCTGCTTGGCAGGGGGCTCGGCTTGCTGGAGGAAGCATTTCTCCGCCTGTCGTACCTCCCCGCTCAAACAAGCTTCCCCTACGAAAAACAACAGCGCTTGTTTCATGACTCAGTTTCTTTCAGGCTTGGTATCTCCCGGAGGGCTCAGTGTGCCGCAGCATTCTGCATTTTCAAGCAGCATTTCTGTAAGACACTGCAAACTGCAGTGCCTGCCCCCCCCCCCCAATAAAAAAGGTGTGAAGTCACAATCTGAGATCACTTGCATGATCTGCACGCAGCCTTTTACACATATTCAATTTCAGAGTGATGAGCTACTCGTGTGAGCAGCAGTGTCATAACAGCATGGAAATCATCAGTCAGGAAGGCAACAAATCAGTCACGCATACAATCACGTTTTAGCTGTTTAGACTCGGCTGTTTCATGCAACTTGAATCCAGCAACTGCTGACCAACCTTTAGTGTTATTCCTCCTGGTTTAAATAATAGCGACTTTGAGCAGTGGTTGGAGCAGCTGTATACAAGATTTACATTCCTGCAGCGGTTATGGGTTTGACTCCTGGCCCACAAGCCTTTGCTGCATGTCCCCCCCCCCCCCCCGCCCCCCCCAATTCCTGTCTCCCTCACTCTGTGAATAAAGACCACTGGTGCCAGAAATTAACTTAAAAGAAAAATCAGCTAAGCAGGTATGAGTTGTTTTGGCAACTCATAATTAGTTCTCATAAAAAGTTCTCATAATTATCCGTGGTTGTTCCCCTTTTTTATGTTTAGCAACACCACAGGAACTCCAGCTGAGTACAGTTTATAGAGGTGCTTTTTTAGCTCTGTTAGGGGAACCAACTGTGACACAGCTGAATGTTGACTGATAAAGACTACATTCGTGTGGTAGTAAAATGCAATACTTGAATTCATCACTACAAAAAAACCCTGTTAACGCAGCACAAAGGTAATTTTTTTTAATGTTGGAATATCAGTTTTAACTTCTTTGAAGGAATATTTGATTATTTTTGTCATCTCACTCTTGTAGTCTCCCATTTCTACTATTGTGGGGAAAAAAAAACTATGGTGACTGCTTATGGCTTTTCTCCATAATGTCACACATTAGCAATGATGAAAGGGACTTACAGTGCTACAGTCGACATCATGGTAGAGGTGACAAACACACTCAAGAGAGTAATGGCATAAGAGAAAATGAGAGGGATGAAGGAAGAGACGGGATAGAGTAAAACCTGAAGAGTCATAAAAGTGACTAAAGCAACAAATTGAAAATGGAGCAAATATGAAATCTAGGATTTATTAAGCCAATATACAATGGAGAAATTGTGGGGGGATGTTCACTTATCTTCCTCCACCCACATTTATGCTGATCGTCTTCCTATCTGTGGTGCAGATGCACAGACAGAAATAGCCTATAAAGTAATGTTGCCCTTCTGGGAGATCCCCAGTCCCCATAACTCTCACAGAGCTCTATTTGTAGTAAAAACCATTATATCATAAGCGTTTGTTTAAACATCAGCTGTCGGTGAGCTTTAGAAAAGGCTGCTGCTTGTTGCTCTGGAGACAAACCAGGAGCGTGAGAGTCACATGATGTTGCGTGTAATGATGCATTTGACTTCTCTTGGACAACAGAGATGCTCTTAAAAATGTGGACTGTAAGGCTTTGACCTTTTAATCACTTGCAGTCACTATCTGGAGGGGAAGTGTTGTCAGTTATTTGTATCAGACCTCCACACGCATTAAGATTCAAAAACAAACTGACTTGAACATTTACTTACAGTTATTTGTGTATTTTAGATGGGAAGAAGAATACACGATGAGGATGGATCTGCAGCAGAAGATTGCAGACCTACAAGAGGTAACTGTTAAGTGTTTGTGTGTGCACTGGTATTATTATTTTTCTTCTTCTTATGCTACTACTACTACTAACTAATAATAATAATGATAATAATAAATTTCATTCATTTTATTGATTAATTCCAGAAATGTCAAAACAATTGTATAAAGCATGACAACGTAGCATGAATCTATGTATCTGAAAATAAATAAATAAGAACATAAATCAATATACGTACATACACACATGTGCACCCACATACTTTTGGAACATATAGAACCTCTTGTAAATACATCTAACTAGTAAATGGACACACACACACACACACACATAACATAAATATCTGGTTTGACATGTCTGGAAATAGGTAGGAAGAAGTCAAACTTATTTAATCCTACCCCTTCTTCAATCTTTTATAATACCCTAAAAGTTTATCCGGTGTTGTGAAGCTTAATGCTAAGTTTTAGAGTTGTAATTTTATATCCAGATAGACACTGACATTTAACTACACACTGATACTGATACACACACATTCACACTACAGTACATACTACATATACTTCTCCCTGCACATTCACGCCCACACACACAGTGCACCCCGAGACCACCCAGATACCCCCCCATCCCACCAAGCTGCACCCTGACACCAAACCCACCTGAGCCCAGTCCCCCCCACCAGTCCCCACCAGCCCGCCACAATGATGCGCAAGAGCAGAACCGAGGGCCCCAGCTTAGTTGCCCACACAAGACACCACATCAACACAAGCACCCAGACCCCCGACAGCACCCAGACCACCCACCCATCAGCCGGCCCAGGCCCCACCCACCCGCCCCATCAGCCAGCCCAGGCCCCACCCACCCAACCTGCCTCATGGACCATTCTGATGGCTTTTCTGGATTGTGCACAATGGTCGGAGTGAGGATTTGTAGGTGTCGCCACAGACTCCCACGCAATAATAATAATAACAATTACAATAATAATAATAATAATAATAATAATACAACCATAAATAGCAGTAGAGTAAACCCTCACACTTTGCGGTTATAGGGGGGCTCGGCTTTGTCTTCACAAGAGCAAGAGATGGGAGATGCAGGGACGCGTGTCAGCGTACAGACCACCGATGCCACAGTAATACCCGTCGTAGCAGCCAATCACAGGCCTCGATTTTCGTTCATGGGGCATCCCGTGTAGGCCCTTGTTGCTTCCTGAGACTCGCTCTTGACGTGTTTCACTTCAGCTTGGGCGATTCGTTTGAATGTTTTTCAATTATTTAAAAAAAATTTTCCAAATTTTTTTTTCGATGAACATTTTTCGAAACCTCCTGCGATTGCTGAGACCGCGAACTGTGAGGGTTCACTGTATTCTAGGTTTTGAGTTAGTATTCGGGATGAGTCTCCAGAAATTAGTGAAATCCACATGCCAACACGATCACTGGTTGAGGTAGTTCTGTTAAGATGATGTTAAAAAGCAGCAAAAATTAATTTTGTTTAATATAAATTATGTCAGCACCACTGTTTGAATGGAGAGTTTTTTTTAATTATTATTTTCTCTTCACTGGGACTGATTGTTTCTTTTATGCTCCCTGTAGCCTTGCTGCATTACTTGAAGCCCAGAGTCTTGAACTGTCATGCTCCCTTCGTCTCTGCCAACCCCCTGCTAAATTAAATTATTTGTTCCATTCTCATAAAAGTATGAAAAACTACAAAAAGAAATGATAGTTCTGTTTCATGCGTGGCTTTTCACAGAGCATCTGTTCTCACGTTTGTGCTTCTTGCAGGTATCTTTTCTTTAGCTCAATAGTTCTCTGGTTTCCTGTCTGGGGTGTGTGTTTGTGCTTTTTCTTTTTTCTTTCTTTTCACATGCACCATTGCCAGGAATCTTTACCTGACCCAATTTAGGTGGCAGAACCACATCAACTGGAGACGACAGGCAGCAAAATACCACTTGAAACTTAAAAAAAAAAAAAGCACCTGGCCAATCCTGTAGCGTGTATGAATAAGTCTGCAGGAGGGGCAGTACAGCTCCTCACAACACATGATACATTTAAGATTCACAATGTTTCTATGTGCTCTGAATATAAAGCCTTTTTCTGCCGTCTGCTTGCATGTTATTATGGCCTGGGAGAGAATATGTGTTGTATCTGGCTGTTCTTATTTGTGCAGGACCTGCAGGAGAGTGAAGGCTGTCAGGATGAGCTGGCTCTCAGGTGCAGCATCTGAAGGCAGAGCTGGTTCTTTTCAAAGGCCTCATGAGCAATGTGAGCAGAGCACAACTCATACACACTTCACACACTGCTCAGACATGCGTGTAGCTGCTAGTTGTAACAGAGTCTCCATCAATTTATAGGCTGTTGCATGTATTTTTAAAAATAAACATCGTACTGTGGTTTTATAATCTATTTGATACCACTGTATGCTAAGACACTTATTCTTATAACATTACACATAAGTGGTGGTCTCAGTTTATCATCTACTAATGCTTCACAGATAAGTAATGAGCCATGTTTTTTTGTTCAGAATGATACTTCTCAGCCACTTAGTTTAGATGGATAACGCATTTTCTTCCTTAATTTTGTATTGATAATCAGAAAGTGGTGCCATTATCTTACATTGCGCTGCCTCCTCTGTAGATTTCCATGTTTCTGCTTATGTCCTGTGTAGAATTTATCTGAGTTGGACAGCAAAATCCAGGAGAAAGCCATGAAGGTGGACATGGACATCTGCCGCAGGATTGACATCACAGCTCGCCTGTGTGATGTAGCCCAGCAGAGGAACTGCGAGGATGTGATCCAGATGTACCAGGTACAGGTTTGACAGTAACTAATATTGATTGTGCATGTGTGATCTCTTAAACTCAGTCCCAAAAATGTCACTGCAGGTCCCCAACAACCAATCACCGCTGAACTGCCGGCGTAAACAAACCCCTCTGTCTTTTAACGGGAGCGAGTGCGACGAGCCCGTCAGCACGTCAGAAAGTGACGGGGGCGTGATTAAGGAGGAGGAGCACTTTGGCTCTTCAGCCAATCAGATCAACGAGGAGATGCAGAGGATGCTGAATCAACTGTGAGTGATTTCAAATGTGACGACTGTAATCCAGGTGTGATTCAGGCTGGTGTCAGTCATCTTTCAGTGTGCATGTGGGCCTGTGCATGTGTGTGAATTTCTATTCTTCTTTCAGGCGTGAATGTGAATTTGAGGATGACTGCGACAGTTTGGCCTGGGAGGAGACTGAAGAGACGCTGCTTCTTTGGGAGGATTTCCCAGGATGCACTTTGCCCCCAGATCCCACCCACCCACCTGGAGAGGTATCCACAGAAGTTACTTCCAAAGAGCAGTTCGGTTACAGCAGCCCTGCGATATGTACTAACTTGCATGTTTGCTTTCTCATACTCAATTATCATTTAGTTAAAAGACCACCTTTGACAGTCAAAGAGGAGCTTATTGAGTATATTTAAAAAAAAAAAACATTTGTGTGTTCTACTTGTTGAAGCCTTGGCTTTAGCTTTTTGGCTGCTGTTGCTTTTCCAAAATCAGCATATGTGACCCAGAAACTACATGTCCATTGGGTAGCACTTTATTCACCACATGGCCCCCCACCTCATGCATGTGACTTTATTAGCTGTTCACAAAATGATCATCATTCTCAGCATATGAGGCAAGCAATTAAAATGATAAAATTCATCAAAGGGTAAGGGTTAGGGTTAGTGAGAACCTTTTCTTGCAACCACAAAACTCACGGCTTTCTGTCAGTTAGACAGAGCGCTTTTCTTCATGGCTTCAAAGATTTTGGAGTGGGCGATGTGTGTTCAGTATCTCATCTAAGGACGCCTGAGCAGACGGACCGGGGAAGCTGGGAATAACTGCAGACTTTCTGAGCAACAGCTGTCTCATTCTGGAAGCTCAAATGACTCCCACTGATCTGTGTGCTAGTGATCTTTAAGAAGAAATCCATAACGAAATAATCAGGCCTTCAGAGAAGTCTTTTGTTCTGAGTAGTGTTCGTCTCAAAGCTCCTAAAGCCCTGATGCTAGGTAATGCAGAGTAGGAGGTTTGTGTGTCAATTGATAGTCTCACTGTGGTTTGACTACCTCAGCCTGTATTTGTGTACAGGACGTTTGTTTCTAAGAAAAGCCTTTTGGTTTAGATGTTGTTTTCATACACTGGCTGCTTGGTATTCGAACTGTCTGTTGTCCCGTTGAAGGGGGAGCTGCATCATTAAGTGAAATTTGAGCATAAGGCATGGCTTCTGATTGATTTTTACTTATCTTGCATCCCCGTTAGCTGTAATGTACAAGGCTTTGCTTTGCCTTACGTATAAGTTGAAGCTTTCCTTTGATGTTGTCTGAGTTGGTGTCTGATTGCCTAATGCCAGGGGAACATTATGCCTGTATCTACCAACTGTTATTGCATTTCATTACATGTCTGTCGTTACATGGAGCCGCCACACAGTCTGTCTTCTCTGTCTCTGCCAGGAGGACTGTCTGGAAAAAGTAATTAATGACACAGAATGTCTGTTCAAGTCCAGAGAGAAGGAATACCAAGAGACAATTGACCAGATTGAGGTCAGACACCTGCTCTGTATTTTAAAATTTCAAATATGTAGAATGAGATTCCTGTTCACGACCGCTGCCAGTTGTTTTTTTCTTTCATTTTTGCTTTGAAATGTGTTTATTCTTATGTCTTGCGAACACATCTTAGCCATATCTTGCGTGCAGCTTGGGTATAAACAAAAATCTCTTATGAAAATTCACAAAAGATATAACTTGTATTATGACTGTTTTAAGCGAAACACAGTTTCGGATTTTGATGTATGCATTTCTTTAATAAAGCATTGTGCAGCTTTAGCTAATTTTATTAATTGAATGCATTAAATTGCATTGAGCAATCTATTGTATTCATCATTGACATATGTAAACAGTTTTTGTTACTTGACATAGATGAGTTTTAATAAATGAGATTTCCTAGCGAAACATCAGAACTTGTTTGACTGCATGTGATTCTGTGGTTTTGAACTTTGAAAACATGTTCTCTGACGACAGCTGGAGCTGGCCACAGCCAAGAGCGACATGAACCGGCACCTGCACGAGTACATGGAGATGTGCTCCATGAAGAGGGGCCTAGATGTTCAGATGGAGACCTGCAGGAGGCTTATCACACAGACCGGAGACAAGTAAGCTCACAGAGGCTTACACAGTGGCTGAGAGTAGATAGAATTTATCTGCCATTTATTTCCCTGTTAGTCTCTTCTTTTGTAAAACACGATTTAACACTGAGACATTAACTCTCCGTGAACTGTATACTGATCAAACCGAACACTTAAAGACAATCCAATTAAGGTCTTTGGAGGCCAAGTCACTGCTTTCTGCCCTTTGCCACGCCAGTCAAAGCACTTTCTAGCATTTGTTCAGTGTGTCTGGGCTTGTTATCATGTTCAAAGAAGACATTTCTGGGCCTTCCTTGAAGTACTTTTGCTTATTGAATCTCTGGATACAAGAAGCAATGTTTTGCTCTTTAGCTCACATTCTTATGGTCGCCCTTTGTTCGTGACCACTCTGTTAAATTACTTGGACAGACACCAAACTACTGGATTTCTACTATTCCTATACTGTTTCCTATATACTATTTCTACTGAGGCAGTCGGTGATATTTACTCCATTTACCATTTAAAAGAAAAAACATGTCTTTGTTTGAGGACACCTTTTTGCATTGTTGCACATTCAACTGACTTAAATTGTGTTTCATAAAAGGCTATTTTATCACAGAAGTAACTGAACATAAACCACAATAACAATTTCTTTTACCCTTTCTTGACAAAGAAGTGCCAAAATACAGTATACAGTATATATACAGTATATTATTCTAGAATGAAACATGTAAATTAGCATGTTATTTTATTTTATATTTTTTACATGATCACATTGGGAAAAATAAGAAAAAAAAAAAAGAAGAATCTGTCACATTTTCATCACGTTTTTCTCATTCCTGCCTCTCATAGTAACCCTCCGGCACCTGCATCAGCAGAGGAGAACGGCCAGAGAGAAAACGGGAAGTCTTCCGCCCCTCCTCCTTCTTCCTCGACCGCTGGGACTTCTTGACACATCCTCAATCAGCCGTCAACAGAGGCTGTGGTCACATGATTTCTGCTGCTTCCAGCTACACTATCATACCAATGCAATACACTCACGTAACTATGGCAACACCACATTTACATGTTAACGTAGTTATTCACTGAATCATATTGTCCATTGTTGAGTTGCCCGTGCAAGTCAGTCCGGGAGAACTTAGAGCTGAAAACGTGAATCTTGCGATGGATTTTGAGTTGAGGATTCCTAAACTGGTTGCTGACAAACAGCTTATCTCTGTAGTGAGTCACCAGGACAGCATAGCATGACTTATGTACAATGCACCGCATCAGAAATGTTAATAATGATAATAATAATATGAGCATCTCAGCCGTAGGGTCACTGGAAAGTTCCACTTGTCCAAATATTTCCAGTCTTTCTACCTGTAAACACACAAGCAGCATTGCAGTGCTGCATCACTGGGCTTCCTGGAGTTAATGTCTCCTTTATGAGGTTAATTGGGATTGCTTGGATTTGAAAATTAAGTGTCACGTTTAACATCTCATAAGATGTCATGATACAACATTTTACAGCACTGCTTCTGCGTTCTCACTTTGCTTTGTATCCATATGATGCAGACCTCGACCATCCAGGTAAAACATCTCATTACTCATAAATCAATCATACTGTATGCACTCTGTCTGACAACTGTAAAAAAAAAAAAAAAAAAACAAAAAAAAAAAAATGGAGAAATACGCCAAACCTCACTTGTGTTTGTTCCAGAAAGTCTGCAAAGATTACTCTCCTCCTTTTTTCCAGTTTAGTTTGGTATGATGCTGAAAAGGGAGCAGGACAACTCACCTTCATCACTGACTCACTTTGACAGAAGTTTGGGCTTAAAGCTGTGCAGAAATGGCAAATAAATAAAAGTAAGATGTCAGTTAACCCGTACTGTGAAGTTATGAAGAATCTACTAGGAACACTGTGCATCATCACTGTCGCCTCCATCAGGGTGTCTGGAGGAGCAAACCGCACTATGATATCAGAGAAATCCAGGCACCTGCATCCATTTAACTCAAGACAACTTGAAAAAGTTTTATTTTTTTCTGCAAAGTTGAAGCATCAACATTTCACATTTTTAAAAAAACAAAAAAATCAAACAAAAAAAAAAAAACAACTTGTCTAGGAACATTAAAGCTAAGAAAGTTGGAAGTTGTATTTTTTGGGGTGGTAATTATTAAAACTCAGCATGTGAACCACATAGTACGCCAGAGTAAACAAGAATAAGAGTTTTATTCAATAAAGTATCTTTCAGAGATTAATTGCAACAGATTATGCAGCTTTAGCAGTGAGAGTGTGGTGACCAACAGACATGCCTTTCTTTACCAGGCGTGCACCTGTAGGCTGCCACTACAAAGTTAGTGGGGGCCAGAGAGTGTTTGATTTTAAATTTAGCTGCAACATCTCTTGTCTGTTGCGGTGATAATACCCACTGTACCCTCTTGAGGCTTGTCTGAAGTTAACGTTGAAAACTGTACTGTATGTTAAAGATCACCGACGCGGGGGATGTTGTGCAGGAGCTGATAACAGTTCATCTTATTGCAGCAGTCGTGCTTACTGTAGATTAGAGTGAACAGGTTGTTTCAGCAGAGTTGCATGGTTGAGCAGAATCACTTTGAAGGGGGAAAAAACCCCATAAAGGTCATAACATAATGTAAACTAGCCACTGAGTGCCAAAACAAAATGGTCAGACTCTGACTCAATGGGACGTTGCTGAAGAAATGACTAATTAAAGCTGCGGGAGCTTTTTCACCAAGGTGCTTGATGTATATAACTGAAGCTGTTTTTGAGCTTGTAAGCTTTTGCAGACAGGAAGCAAAACTATATGAATCATATGAAGGAGTCAGCACCATTATTTGTAAAGCAAAAAGTGTTGACACACTGGAAATAGAAAACTCTCTTACATGTTGCAGGTGAACATATATCACATAGCTCACTTTTTCTTTTCTCTCTTTTTTTTTCCGATTGAATCACTCCTCCAGAGCACTGCTACATGAGAACATTTATCAGTCAAGGCTGCTGGTTATCACCACTGTCAGGGAAACATCCCTCACATCACTGCTGTACTATCAGATGCTGTTTTTAAATGTACTCCTGGCTGTAGTTTATTCTGTGTAGTTAGCCTGGCAAACTTTTTGCCTTTTACTTCATTGCTTGGTTCAGTGCAAACTTCCGCTCATGCTGTCGAGGCTGTCGATCTCAGCTACTGTGCTGTTAGAAAACAGAAGGCAAATGTCAGAGTATTTATTGTGCGAGGCATAAAATGACATTTACTTTTTTTTTGTGTAGCTTCATTTCCTGCACTGAGTGAGTTGCTGTGTATGCATGTGTCAGTGTGTCTGTTTGTTGATTGCTATATCTGTACAATGAGTGTTTTTAAAAAAAAGACTTTTACTGGGGCAGATGTATAAAACTAAGAAGGATGAAACAAGACAGTGTGATATTTGTTTCCAGCCGTTACAAGGTGGCATTTCAGATGGAGTTGCCTTGATTGTGGTCAGCTCAACCGAGTGCAGTGGAGCTTTTTTTTTTTTTCCTATTGGTACTCTTTCTTTATGAGTGTGTAATAAACCAGTAAAGTCAATTTAAAAATATCTCAAGTACAGAAAAAAAGAAACCAGTCAAATACCAATGCTTCAACAAAATGACTGTACGATGGCTTTGACGACTTAATGGAAATATAGCTTTTGAAAATATAAATGTGTTTAAAGGCCGCAAATGAAGACAGTCCAGGCACGCATCTGAAAAGAAACTTACAGAAGCTTTGAATTAAGGCACAATGATCTGAATAATCTGTATGGCTTTTTCAGTGATAATCATAGCAGATGAAGACAAAAAAATGCTTTTTTCCCCCCTCTTGTGTTTTTACCGAAAGAAAAAAAAAAAATCAAACCTCAAAGCTTTTAATGACGATTTGTGTCATGCAACAATTTAACAATAACCCTGAGGTACCCATGTGGTGCTCCAAGTGTTTGACTTTGCACCAAGACAAAGTCATTTTGGCTTAAAGGCTTCACTGTAGAGCTACAGTATGTAATGTGAAAAGAGAGACTGAATGAATAAAAGATGCAGCTGATCAACAATGTGTGGATTTCTTTGGCCCAACTCAACACTCAGACTCAACAGTCACGTTCATGTAAATGGGGCTGCACACGTGAATGTCAAGAATGCTTTGCACACATAGATATAAATGGGGCAAAAGCAGGAAACGGCAGCGGCAATACCTGCAGGTGAGACAGAATTGCCATTTATAGTTGAGTGAATGACATCCTGGAAAATAACATGTCAACCTTAAAGCCTGTGACTGATACAGAGGAAACGTGCAACTGTTGTTGTAACGCTGTTCACAACAAAACTCGTGCATACTAAAGTGAACGTGGGCAGGACTATGGTTGGATATTATCAGGTCTTTTTTTTTCTTTTTTTTTTTGTCCTTCTATACAGTTTCTGTAGAACAAGCTGCCCTTTCATCAGGCTGTTGACACCCAAACTGTACAGAGAAGGGCTTTTCTTCATCTTAAATGGAAAGTGATGAGGCTTTTGAGGCAGAAATGTGTCAGAAGACACAGCGAACATATAAACAGGACAGCATCACAGTGGTACAGAGATCAGTAGGCGGGGTAGACAGGAAGGGAGGGAGATATTATCTTGTAAGGAAACAATGACACAAAATAGGTAGAGCCAGTGAGAATCAAGAAGGAAAGAAGAAGAGAGGTACACCTTGAGGAAATTGACAAAACAGCAGAAGCAGAACGAGAGAAACATCACACGGAAGGTAAAAACTCTTAATTAAAAATGATAAAAACTTTTTACATTTTGTTTTTTATTTATTTACTTATAAAGATTATATGAATTCATATTTGAAAGCATCATCATTTCCAGAGGGTGTGTTTGTAGACGATGCCTTAAAATCAATCATATGTGTGAATATTTCTACATTTTTGCCCCCAGAATGGGATTTGTGCAATACTTGGTGGGTGTCCTGCTGTTGTCTGCAGCACTGGTGCTCACCTCTCCCACGGTAAAATGAAGCCCTCACTTTTCTCCGCCTTATAACTCCAAACATAGTCATACGGATCATACAGTATATGAAGTAAAGACTTCATGTTTGCCATGAAAACACAGTTTTAATCTCATCTGTGCTAACTTGACAGCGGACACAGAGGGGTAGAAGGGAGTGCTCGCTTTGCCCTGCAGGTAAGAAAGAAAGTCATGAAATCAGATGTAACTTTTTACATTTTTGACAATTTTTTTTTTCTGTCCATTGCTCATTGTTATTAATACTGTAGTAAACTCGTAACTGAATCAGCAGTGATTAAGCTCAGAAAATCCCTGTAAGGTGTCTGCCCTTCTCTCGATGTGTCAGTGTTGTTCTGCTACCTTCTTGAAAAACTGCTGTGCGCTGCACCCAGACTCTCTGCTCCACAACCACATCCCTCATTTATATTCACTCTGGGCCTGCAGGTTCTTCTGCCTTACAGTTGTCCTCATTTGTCTCTTGCTGTTCTGTCAGGGACATATCAAAAGACGTGTACACATTGCGAGCCATGTCCTGATGGAAGCTACACACCCGAAAGCAACAGTGAGGACAGCTGCCATAACTGCTTCAGAGACTGCTTACCAAGTAAAGCAATTTTTCATCATTCTGTCTTTCTGTCATCCCTGGCTTTGCTTGTAGCTCGTTGTGCAGTCATCTTCTGTCTTTGAACTCCCTAAAATCGTTTCTGTTTTTCTCTCTCAGAATATCACCTGAGAGCAGTCCAGAACTGCACAAGTACGTCTAACGTGAGGTGCATCTGTGAGCCCGGCTTCAAATGCACTGACAGAGTCTCATTCTCGGATAACTGCAGGGCATGCGAAAGAGTCACGACTGGTAAATACTGACAAAATGAGATTTTTCAACTCTGGTTAGACAGACTCAAACCAGCAGGAGGCCTTTTGATGAACCTGATGTCCTTTTGAGGCTTTCACTGACTGTTGGACAGCCAGCTGTAATAAGGTCAGCAGCTGTACAGCTGTTACTCACAGGTGTGTCACGCTCTATGCAACTCTAGAAGCCAGCTGTATAGGCTTATTTTTCACCACCAGACAGCAGATAGACTGTGATGATTCCACGTTATCTCAGGGGCTTTAAAGAATAGTTTATCTGTGTGTGTGGGAGGGATTTATTTCACGCCTCCATCAACAGAAGAACAATGAGAGGAAATAAGGGGGAAAGTCCAGTCGGATCCAAGATTCCAGGAACTCTGCAGTTTAGGATAACGTGTAAAACCCTGGCTCCATTCCAGCTCCAGCATATGACTTCTATTCAGCAATGGAGATAGTCCTTTTAAATTCAAGGAGAAGAATGCAAATTTTGAGAAGAAAAGGCAAGTTAGTGGGATTTATCTTGACGTTTTTGTTCTCTGAAATCAAATGTGTGATGTTTCTGGTCTGCAGAAGCAGGTGCACCGTTGACCAAAGAAGACAGACAGACGCCGTCCCCTACTTCCTTTGGTCACACCCCACCCTTTCTGTCCCCCAAGTGAGTTTCCATGAATGCAGTAAACTTTCCTGGAGTTTGAAATCATGAAAATATCCGGGAGGAATTTAAAGGCCCCATATTATGCTCTTCCTGACTTTAAACAGTTCCAAATGTATTTTCTTCATCATCCATACATCTTTTATGTCATCTAGTTACATTTCAAGTCATACATGACTGACAAAATAAACAAGAGTGTTTGACAACACTCAAAAATCAAGACTGAAGACCATTTTTTTTCAAAACGTCATTGTCATGACGTCAGTCAAAGCTGACTGACTGGACCACAGACCCTACTTCTATGGACTCGACCAGAAGCAGCCCACCTGCTGAAGGAAGTGAGAGGCCAGTGTGTTGCAGAGGAAGCGTTGTGAAGGCGGTTTAATTTTGTTCTAATTTCCGTTTAGATTCACAAATAATAAAAATAAATATGACAGCAAAAGGTAAAAAGCATTCAGCTGCAGCTACAGAGCATGAATGGCTTGGCTGGACGGTGTGAGGCTGTGCTGAGCAGTTACCTTATTTAGCATTGTTGGCACATTCACCGCATGCCCACTTCCTAACGTGAATATATCATAAAGTAAGCATGAGCGCATGAGAATCAAAGATGAACTCATTCAGTTTCTTACTTACTCATTTGTCTATAACTCATTAATTACCATTCAGAGGTGTCACTGTTACCCACCAGATTAGATTTGTCGGCAGACATAAGACTCTATAAGAGACGTAGCCGTCCATAAGAAACTCCCTCTGGATGCCACTGGACACATGTTCGACCAGTCACACAGACAGACTGACAAGTGGACTACTATCAACAAAAGACTAAAAAAAAAAAATAGTGTTCAGTGGAGAAGGAATGCTGGTGAATGACAGTTTTCAGTTGTTTTTTTTCTTTTTGATTGTTTTTTTTTTTGGTTTGGGTTGGCTCTACTGGCCTTATTTGCGGCAGAGAGAGGGAGAATGGTGAAGGGTCACAGGTCAAAAGTCGAACCTGTGACTGTAGCCTCTGGACATGGGCCGCCTGCCCAAACCAAGCTATCAAGCTATCCAGCGGCCCGATACTTAGCAGTTTTGCAATAAACACTGTTAATCAGAGGTGTTAGTAGCGGTTCTACAGTCTTGGTTATTTTGAACAATGGCTCTTGGACAGTCTCGTATAAGCTGCTGCATAAATCCTGCCCCCCACCCGTGAACACACTGAATTTGATCAGCATGTTCTGTGCCAGGGCAGCACGGTGGCTTGGTGAGCAGCACAGTTGCTCCTGGTTCGAACCTTTGCGGGGGGTCTTTCTGTGTGGAGTTTGAGCTGTGTTGAGTTCTCCCTGTGCTTGCGTGGGTTTCCTCCAGGTACTCTGACTTCCTCCCACAGTCCAAAGACATGCATGTCAGGTTAATTGGTGGTTCTAAACTGCCTGTAGGAGAGATTGTGAGTGTGTGTGGTTGTTTGTCTACGCGGGGCCCTGCAATGGACTGGCAGGGTCCAGGGTGGACCCCTGCGTTTTACCCAAAGGAAGCTAGAGTCCAGCAGATCCCCCCGACCCTGCATTGGACTGAACATGGATGGATAATGGATGGATGGATGGAATAGATTTGGATGGCTAGGCTAACACTTTTTTTTTTTTTGAGTCGCGATCCAGGTCAAAGTTGCGGTACTTTGTCAAATACATCTCAAAAGAGCATAATATGAGCCCTTTAAGAAACCACTCCCAGAGTCCCAGTGTTTTACAAGTGACATGAGCTCGCAGACTGGGGCCAGATGTTTGACATTGTTCACTGTCATTTCACACAGATCTGACCTTCAGACGGTCTCAACAGTAAATTCTCTCACTAATACTGGTGAGTATGTTTGAATGTGGAAAAAAGTGTGTGTCGGAATAATCATTGTTCTCAAGTGGTAGGAAATTAATAACCCAGTCAAGGAAACATGTAACAGCTTTATTTGCTGGCACAATTAATCTATGATTGCTGAAGCTGATTTTAGATTATATATTTATATATATATATATATATATATATATATATATATATATATATATATATATATATATATATATATATATATATATATATATATATATATATATGTGTGTGTGTGTGTGTGTGTGTGTGTGTGTGTGCGTGGGTGTGGGTGTGGGTGTGTGTGTGTGGTGTGTGTATGTATACGTAACTTGCCTCTGTTTTCATTAAATATGCTAAATAAAAAGCAGTCTGTGTTTTGAACACAACTTGATTCAAACAGTTCAAATATACGTCATCAGGGAAACTGAGGCATACAGCATAGAGGCAGCACCTTCTATCCATTTGCATTTTCTCCCTAATGATTACTTCAAGGATGATTTATTTCTATTTCCTTTTTTTTTCAGTTCATTATGCAAAATAGGGACTGTCTTATAAGTGTCATTATGTCATCTTCTCCTCTTCTAATTGATCGACACTGAGTGCAGATAGTGTCGATACAAAACTTGCTCCAGTAATGTGTGTGAGCGTTCTGAGGGGTTAAATACTTACAGAAGTAAAATACATCAGAAATACCAATACACATCACATTATATGAATCTAGTAAAGGTTAGATTTATTTGCTTTGTGCATTTTTTGGTATATGTGCTGAGTTGTGAGCCATTTATTTATTTCTTATTTATCTTAATTGCTTTTGGATTTGTCATTCTCAGTCCTCTACAGAGAGAAGACACTCATTGAAGCTATCTGAACTAGACTGTTCAATAAAACCACCACTCTACCAGATGAGAAGTAGAGAAACCTCATTAAGAGAGTTAAAAAAAAGGTCAATAAAGCGTTGGTGTTGGGGGATGGGCCAGACGGGCAATTTCAGGCTCCTGGAGACTAGAAAGCAAGGATCCGCCTGTTTCCAGGCTTCCATCCTGGAGTCAGGACTGAGGACCTGGACTTTATGCATTTGGTCTGAACAAGTTACTTGGTGTTACTGTGTCATAAAAGTGTTTTAAGCAACCACATTCATGTTAGTGATATTTTCATTCGCTTATTTTGATCCGTTTCACTTTCCTTCAGAGAACATTACAGTTTTGTTTTTCAAATGGAGCGTCACACCAACATGTCTTGGGAAATTCATAGATTTCAGAGGCAGCCCTGACCTTTTTCTTTTTCTCCCTCTCTTCTCTCGCAGACAAGGCAAGCACCCGGCTGGCAACCATCTTGAGTCTGCTAGTTTTCTTGGGGTTGTCTGGCCCTTGTGATCCTGGTCTCTGTCAGTCGCCCACGTGATGAAACATGCTTCAGGCAAAGTAAGATGGTCTTCACGTCCGGGATGGTTACTGGTGATTCTGTTGAACTTTATGATTGAATCACTTCTGAGAAACTATCGACATTTATCATGAGAAATGAGTAAATTAGAGTGATTTATCGTATGATTGACTGTTTTTGCGACTCAGATGTACAGTACGTGTTGAGTCATCTGAATGTGCGTGAGCAAACCAATTTTGTCTTACTCATGATCTAATCCTCTGTTTTTCAGCCATTAAAAAGCTATGTAATCAGGTATGTTTCATAAGGAGTCCAATCTGTTTACTTGCACTACAATAAAATGTTTCCACTGTCTGCTGCAAACTGATGGTCCTGCTTTTCTATAGGAAGGGCAAGACACCCCTCAGAGGTTTAAGGAGCCAAGTCATCAGTTCCCCAGAAACTCATTTCGTGCAAAGCAGCAGCTGTCATCACCTTCAGCAGCCAATCTGGGTACTGCTGAGTAAAATAAAGACTTTTCAAATGAAGTTATTGACTCATATTGTTGGCTCATAAAGAAAACAGAGAGTGTTAAAGCCAGCTGTGGTGCTACTATGAGTTATAGCTTTCCTGCTCTGTGGAAATATGCCAGTACAGCTCACTAAAAACATCCATTTATGTTTGCCTTGGTTGTTCTGCTCCCTGCAGGTCCAGTTCACGTCCACAATCCTGGAACAGTCATCTTCAGCCTGCTCAGTCAGTTCACCGGCCAAGTTGAGCCAAATGTCCCGGACGTGAGGGCAACAGAGGCGGCGGACAACGAAGAGGATGACAGAGACTGTCCCGTGTTTCATCCTACATCCTCTCCCAGCATTCACTTCTCTGAGGAGGAGAAAAGTGGGGGAATTGAAAACATTTTCTTCCCCTTGCAGGAGCAGGGGAAGGACAGCCATGTGTCCAAGGAGGAAGTGCTGTGAAAAAGATCTGGATTTTTTTGGAAGTTATGAGTGCTGGCTTCCAGACTTGCCCCAAAACAGTTCTCCAACAAACTATAAAGGGATCACAGATGACATTTTATATTTTTATATATTTTTTTAGAGAGAAACTCACCGTGACTTGCTGCACATTCATGGATGAAGAGCTGGAATATGAAGCTTATTTGTAAAATATAATTTAATAATCTTGTAAATAGCCTTTAATAAGTTCTTTTACCTCCAGATTTGTACATGAATCTTTGACATTTTGAGTAAAAATAAAGCTGAAAGAAAAACTGAACAGAAGAAATGGATATAATTTATTACAAAACATTTACATTTGATAATTGTAATCTGCAGAATTACAGCAGCAGTTCTTGTTCATACGGACACTTTTTTTGGTAACACCTGCTCAAGTCTCCAAAAGGTGGCCGGACAGCCGACTACAAGCACGTACACACGTAGATATACCTCTAAAGATATCAAAATTTAAATATCTTCAATGCTGTGTACCACAGTACATTGACGTCCAGTGATGGATGTTACAGTGTCTCTGTGCTTTCAAGCTCCTCACTGACACGTTTATCACCTTAATATCACAGATATCAAACAGTCATCGTTCCTTCCAGGAAACATTAGTCTTGAATGATCCCTACGGTCTTCTTAATCAAAATGGTTAGCGGCGTTTACCTCCATTCGTCATGAGTGTCCAAAAGAGCAGAAACTTTAAAAGGAATTACAGACGCCTTGATTCTGTTTTGGTGCCACTAAATGTCCTGTCAAACTCTTGGTCATCCCGGTACCGGCTCTAGTCTTTCACACATATCTCAATGGGGTTTTCACATTTCCCACACACCTCCTGCACAGGCCTGGACACATCTTCATCCTCTGTATGCGGTTGAGGGTTTTCAGCCAAAATGTAGCCTGAGCAAGACGAGAAGAAGAGGATGCTTTTTGAATGAACTCAACTTATATACAAGCTAACAATGTATACACAGGTTTTATTTTAATTTTGAATCAATTTTAGTAAAAGACTATCTGAAACATTATCATAAGTATTCTAACTCTTTTGTTTAGGACTTGGTAAAGGCATCTTTTTTTTATCTGTAGCAGCCTCAGGTGTTGGAAATAAATCCTATACGTAAAGCACATAGATGTGTGTCTACTGTCTTCGATAAATCATATTAATGTAATTACAGAATTAAAGTGGGCTTGAGTAGACTGAGTGAAACTCAAGCTGACGGAGGCAGAAACACTCCACCAGTGCACCAGGACTTGGTTACAAATTCACAAAGTCCTAGACATTTCATTTTTTTTTTTTTTTTGAGACATGAACAAAGGATGCTGAAAACCTGTTATTGCCTCATGGTTGTGTTTGAAAACTAAAACACTGAAACATCTGCACAAGTCTGACGCATAATGAACATAATGAAGAGTCTGAAAATTGTATGTTACTGCACGGTTATTTTCTTCATAATGAAAATCCACAAACCGTATTTGGACTTGATCCACCGCAGAAATGGTTTGATTTTTGCTATTACAAACAGTGTAATTCCAATGCACAGGAGGCCAATTATCACCAGGAACCATGCTGTATCTGTAAAAACACGCAAGTGATGCTTGATGTGTCACCATTGCCTGAAGGAAGGCTGAAATCATCCTGGTGGCTCATAAACCGAAGAATATCTTACCTCTGATTGGTTTAAAGGGAGAGGGAGTTGTAGTAGAGGGTCCAGGCCTGGCGGCTGTAAGGAAGAGACGAAAGAAACGATTCAGTTCACTGCAGACAAGTAATAGTTCTGCAGAAATCTCAGATTTCTCATCTTTCTCCAGAGCAGACAAACTGTCTCCTACTGATGTCAGAACATTTGAAGAGCTGGTCAGAATAAGAACAGGCTCATATGTAAATATATTCCTGCATCTGTGTGGAACTGTTTCGATGTTTAAAAGTTTTCTGTCATACTAAAACAAGTTTCCATCTTTGTCATTCTGACTTTCTTGATTCCCCCCACAAAACAAGCTCTGCTTGGTTGAGTCATTTACAAGCGCAAAGAAGGACCGAAATATTAAGTTGTTAAAAAATATGATATATATCTAACTCTGCATGGTACATCTGGCTGATGCTGTATCCTAAAAGGAGTGTAGCAGTATGGATTTCATGTTATTGATAAAGTTATAATTCCAGAGTTAAAGTGTACCAGAGTTGCCGAATTATTATGGATTTCTTGCACAGCTGTTAGACCAAAATATCAGCATCTTAATCCCACCAAACCTCTCTGTTGACTGATCCTAAATGATTCAGGAAACAGGGAGGTTTGGAAAAGCTCAGCTCAGTTTGGGTTTGGTTCATTTAAAAGTGTCTGTGACAATATCTATATTAAATCAAACCATGATCCTTTTGTAATCTTAATGAAATGCTGTCTGAATACAATGATAATGAAGTTTGAACATCTTAAGCATGTAAAAAAAACATTATGCATACATTATGCTGATGTCTGAATTAAATATTCACTCATGTTCCATTGATGATGAACAGTTTTGTGTTGAAAATGACTCGTGCTCAAAAAAAATCTTGTAGATGGAGTTACTATGTTATCTGTCCTTTACACGTTTATTTTGGGGCTTATTAAAACATTTGATTTAGAGAACCTCCATAGTTAATGACATAGAACTTGTTTTTCAAAGATATCCTTTCTTACATCTTGTCCACATCTTGGTCTCACCACCTCTGAGTATCGGCACCTTTGAATGAATTTTTTCTTGACCTTCTGTGATTCAGTCTTTGCACTTTTCTTAAACTGAGTTCACAGTACCAACAGTACCATATGTGGACCTGGTTTTAGCTTAGACCTTGGTTCCATTCTAAGACATAGCTTGGAGCAAGATGCTGCATTCATGCGCAGTTGTGGAAAAGGAAAAAAAAAACGGTCTTAACCGCCCGGTGAACGCAGGCTACGGCTTTTGTTTTATCCAGCTGTGTGTCAACTGTGGTGAGACATGAGTGGACCAGGTGCTTCTTACCTGCTGTGGATGCAGAGAGGGTGGCTTTTTTTGTGGTTGGCACCAGCACACACCCTGAGCAGGACGGGTCATTGCACCTGTAGCCGGCTTTGCACTTGCACACAGCGTTATGGGTGGCACTGCAGTTGGACTTGTACTCCTGGTTGGCTGGAGGAGGGGATTTAAGAGAAAACATTGAACGACAAAGTGTTTTTGTTCTCTGACCTACACAAGTGTACATACAGAAAGTGATTTTAAGAAATGACACACATAAGAAAATGTGAAATGACTCACAAATTGAGCAAGACAAGTAAAGATTCTGGCTTTAAGTCACAAGACAGTTATAATATAACTTCTTTGTAGACAGACACTGTTGTTCTGTTCTCTGTGAACAAACAGCTTTTCACTTTGATGAAAGAACATCTTTCTTATCCGCTGCTGTATTTGCGTTTGGATTCCGATCTGATGTCGCAAATGAGCCAACGGAGGACTACCTGGATGACTTCCACAATGCCTTAGTCATCACGAAACAACAGATGTGATGCTATTTCAAGGATGACGATAAATAATAAAGGGTTATATTTTAGAGGGACAATACATATGAATATAAATGTATTAACAAAATAAAGAGCTTTTGCACATGTGAGGATTCAGAGGGAGGTGGTACAACCACTCACCACCTCACCCAGCTGTCCCATTATAATGCAACAGCATTAACAGATTATATACAGTTACTGACGTCATTTAAAAGACATCTAAGACTTGAACATCTGAGACATACTCCTTGCTGGTGCCTTTTATAACTGAAGCTATCGCACAGTGATCAAAACCAAAGCCCTAATGAAATGTTTTTTCTGAAAGATCAATGTCTGAAATCTTTGCGTGGGTTTAATTATTTCCACCTGAATTTGTTTCCGTACATTTTAATTGGCATAAAGCCCATGTGTTTGTCGCTTTTGACATTTTGAACACCCACCTTACTCTTTCATAATTCTGAAGTAAATATATCTGATCTTTTAGGAGGGTTTTATAAAACAACATATTTCAACCGGTTCTGTGCATTGCAGGATGAAAAATGTGTGCGAGATAAAACGAGATAGAAAGCCCCTGGTTTTTAACCTGTACAGAAAAGGTCTTGGTCCAAATTCTGCTGAAAGACTATCTTGTCTAACGTTCAGACTGAGAATTGGAGATTTGCTGTCACTTCTGTGTTTTCCACCGTGACATTTAGAAATAAGTTTAGCAAACAGTTTTTGCTCACCTGTAGCAGTACAGAAACCTCGGTGAGAATATATGAAAAGACATTTTCTTTCCAATGTTTTTCTCTCTTTTGTGTTTTTCATTTCTTTCCACTGACGATGGTCTACTTTTTCATCCTCCTCCTCACTTGGTGGGCTGCCGACAGATGCTGCTGTCATCATGGCGTAAACATGAGCCCCTGCTGCAGAGTCCCAGTCTACAAACCTTTCACAGACATCCCCCCCCCCATCTCTCCTGTTTTTCTGACTGTCTCCCCCTTGATAAAAAGAGGAAATCCCCTCAAGTATGTGAGTTCTTTAGTGTTTGCAAACTCATGCACACAAGTCTGAGTAACATCTATGTGTCTTCTGAGCCCTGTTCAAGACCACTCATGACTCACACTTCACCTCAAAAGGCAACGCTAGAATTTGCACACAGAGTGAACAGTGAACCACAAGGTCTCACGGGTGTGGTGAGGATGAGTTGAGACTGGTAGTATTTTTACAGTAATGTGTGATCAATCACATCATACGTAAACTCACATTTGTGTAAAAACAGGATTTGCAAACCACTCAGCTAACGACTTATTTGTCTTTAGCAGTGTGACTTGTGTCGACCGTTAGATGTACATCTAAATTCCACTTCGATAAACGATGGTTGTCTAATGACAGGTTCCACATTTAAAAAATGTTCACACATCAGCTTTTGGATGTTCTTGGCATCCCAACAAGAACACGGCAACATGTGTCAAGTTACTCACGTTTATCACAAAGTTCACAAACACTGCAGCTCATAACCACATTGTATGAATCGCTGAACCTTTCTCCTTCGCAGGGGATGCACTCAATTTCACAAGCTGTCTTTTGAGCGGCGAACCATGCGCTCACCTGAAGCACACACAGGAATTTATGATCAAACACTGATGGTATCAAAGCTTTGGAATCTCGTCAGGAAGAATTGGAGGAGACTGTACCTGGTGGGCACTTGTTACAGCAAAGTCCAAAGCTGTCCACAGGCCAAGCATATTGCTTGTCATTACACTGGCTAGAGACCCCATAGGAGATCAAATGAAGACTGCACAGTAAGGAAAACACAGAACAACAGAACAGCTGCATCTAGAAAGCAGTGAAAGAGAGGAAGGGACAAGAGTAAAAGGTTATTAACTGTGCCACACATATTCCCATCTTACTGTGAGCAGACGCTGAATGAACCAGTATGCAAGTCTACAGGTGTTACCTTAATATTCATGCCAATAAAGCCACAAAATATGCTGGATATTCAATTTATATACATGAATAGGCGTGTAAGACGCTGATGAAGAAAATCATCGTTGTCATAATGCAAATACATAACTAGCTTCACTAACTTCACTAACTTACTGGTGGGAGATTAAAGGAAGGTCAATAAAACATATGAATCTATCATTAAACATAACCAAATGCTGCTATCAAAGGTTTGTCTAACAGCTAAAAGAAGTTAAGATGATCTTGTCTTTACTTACTGTAGAGGAGAAAGCAGCTTTAGATGTTGTCTGGGACCCTCTGAGTGCAAGACTGAAAGACGACCAGAAACGTGTGAAAGGATTATTCACAAAATGTCATCATGACTCATTGTGAAAGCCAGTTTCTTTGCGATGCTATCCTGCAGCCCCAGCTCATGTTTACGACCCCCTGGCTGTGTCCACCAGCCTCCACGTTTTTCCATTTTCTTTCTCATTTCATCCTAAATCAAACTTTTGGCTGCAAACAGTCTGGTGCTTCCTCTCTGACATCTCACACGTGTCTTCCTGTTTCATGTTGTGATGGAAATGATCATATCTCGCTAATTCATGTCCAGGTTATCAGGTACAGTTAGCTGTTAGACAGATTAACAGTTTTCAAAGTACTGACTGCGTTCATGGCTCTGCATCTTTATGAACACACATTTAAATATCATTTGTAGAATATCACTGCCTGACTGAAAAATTTAACATTTGTATGTGTTTTTAGTTGAAATTCTCATTTGGTAGCAGTAAGCACTGAGCATTTGTGCCAAAAAATGTTTTAAAAAGGTGGGGACCAAAAATTGTCCCTCCCTACAATTAAAGGAATTCAATATAGGTATTTCCTTTTTTTCATGATTGATTTACATGTTACATGTCTTTATCACAACAACTTTGTTAGGGATTCCTCGTCCATCTCTTTTAGTGATAATAGATGAAGAATGTGGTCTTTTTGCAGCTTTTTGTAGTCAGTTCGATCTGCCTCTGTAGAGCCTTTATTCAGCCCTGTGGGAATGGCATGGAGGTGAAACAGCATAACATTTTGTTTCAAAGCCGTTACACCGCTGTTCAGCCTTAGAAGGTTATAACAGGGCTGAAAAGAGTGCTGTGTGAATTAGCATTGCTGGAAGGTGTAAAAAGAGCACAAGTGTAACTACAAACTCCACGCCGAGGATTAAATCAGTCCATCGAAGGGTCGTCTGACAATGGGATCGATGCCTAAAGTCAAAGTGCCAAGAGCCAACCAAGCTAAAGATGGCAGCTGGGCAAACCCTGCTGCCATCTTTAGCAGCCTGGTGGAGCTTGCACCTGCTGAAGCAGTCTGCCGTCTTCCTCCTGTAGCCACGGTAGCACCCCCAAACGCCAGCAACGACGGGAAAATTGAGGGCAGCACTGTTGTGTGAGTCCCAAGAGAACAACCAGGGAGAAACTTTATGTATCACACACAACTGGGGCTTGTGTTTCCATTCAGTGACAGAAAAATAAAGCAGTCAGTGACCAGAGACATTAGGGAGTAGTTGCTGGCTGTGGATATGGACCGTGAAGTAGAGGAAAAGTACCACTGTTATATTGCGAGAGGCCATTATCCTTTATGAAAGCACACACTGGGGAGGGAATGTTGTGCCTGTGTGGGATCGCTGTGAATGCACATCTGGAGAGCGGAGGCGAAATGAGTAGGGGATATGCAGTGCATATTTCTACCATGATATCTGTGTGAAAGAGGCTTGAGTTGGAAATGCAAAACCCAGAGGCTGGCCAGGTTGCTAGATAGCTCCGTTATCAGATGTGAGTCTGCCTTATGCTGTTAGGTGTCTCCTGGCTTATCCTGAGCAACAAGAACCACAGGCCCAGTGTATAAAGGTCCAGAAGAAGTACAGGCATTAGAAGCACCTGACATTAGAGGCACCAGAGACCACAGCCAAATGTATTCCTGCGGCTAAAGCAAGGGACAAAGAACTAGATTTAAAAACAGAATTATTAAAATATTTCAAAAATTTGTCTCATAAAAACAAGATCTTTGAAAACATCTGTTCAAGAGTAACTGATCTGCACAAGGCTGCAGTGGGACACAAGGTGGTACCAAAGTGTTTAGGCATCTATCAAGACAAACAGTTAAAGGTTTAAAGATATCACTGGAACTGGCAAACATCAGTCTCCAGTACGAAGTCATCGAACAGGAAGGGCGTCCATGACAGGAACTGCTGCTCTCTAAAAATAACCTTGTTGCGTTTCAGATGTTTGCCAAAGACCACCTTGACAAGCTGCGATGGTACTGAGCAAACATTTTGCTTACTGATGAAACAAAAGTTGAACTGTTTTTGAAGAATGCACCAGAAGGTCAAGCGTGTCTGGCCTGAGGCAGTACTTCGACCAGCTATTGTGTCCAGGAGTTCCTTTTCTGTAAGGATGTTAATATTTAATGGGAGCATATTGTGAAGACACCAGAAATTTATTTATTTGCATGCTATCAGCTTAGGCACACTGTGTTTGTTATTGTGACTTAGATGGAGATCAGACATGATGCAGAAAACAAGTTAATTTCAAGAGGTTTGTATACTTTTCTTGCCACTGTCCTCTACGTTTTCATCTTTAGTTCCACCTAACTTCATATTAAGCTGCATTTCCTGTGTTCCCAGAAGTGGGTAGCACAAAGTTTTAACACCAGTTTCAGAAGAGACACAACCTATGTTTAAACGGGAGTGGAGCTGAAACTGGCAGTTATGAACGGAGCAGTAAAGTCATGGCCAGTTATTTCATCTCTCCCTTATTTCAGACATTCTCTTAAACTTTTATAAATCAACTGTGCAACTATTTAATGAATGCATGTATGTTTATACTGAAAGGGCATTTTATAAAGCCAGTATATGACTATATTATATATCTTAAATTTAGTGCAGTTTCACACGTCACAATACCAGTGCCATTATTGACTCTGTGACTTCAGTGCTGGTTACATCTGCAAAACCAGCAACAACCAACATGTCTGAGTATGTTTGTTCCTCCACAGTAAGTAACTCTTTAAGGTTAAAAAAAAAAAGAAAAAAGAAAAAAAGAAAAGATTGTATTCCTAAATAGCACATCTGTCTGTGATGTGTCTGTCTTTCATGGGTGGAGGTGGAGGTGGAGGATGCTTGAACACACAGCTACGTTTGTGCATGTTGTGTTTACTTGAATGGCTTGTCATCTCAATCTGTAACATGATAATGAACTGGTCTTAAAAGGTTGTCCTCCTCTGCTTAAACATATAAATAACATAGTTGGAAAGGTGTCACAACAAGCTGTGAGACATGTACCATACCCCAGATAGCATGTTTATCCACCTGGCAATGAAATTAATTGAATTCCTTTATAATTGGATTAAAACTTGATGATAATTGGTTTACAGTTAATTTGATCAGGGTTTATAATAGACTGAACTGCAATTAACTGGACTGTGTTGATTTGGATTTGGATTGAACTTGTTCACTGTATTTGTAAATGTGAGAAGCAGACAAAATGAGAATGTGTTTATGAAAGAACGTCACTGTTCTCAATCAATCAATCAATCAATTAATTAAAAATAAATATATTGTTTGAATCCTACAAGAGATGATGAGGATGTTCGACATCTTCTGGAGAATATTCTGAAGGTTCTCCCTGTGACATTCAACTAATGATAATCTTTTAAAACAAACTAACTAAAATGACTATCTTAAAAAACAAAATCACGCAAAGCACTTAAACCACAGGAAACATGTGGAAGGTGTTGTTGCTAAATTTGTCAAACATGACATTTAAAATAGTTTGCATTTCATTTGACAGATTATGTTTGAAATAAATGCTAAATGCCTGAATGCCTGTACATGCAGTGAAAATTCAACCTGCCAGGACGTCAACAATGGGTATTTTGTAATAAACCACTAACAACTGGTTTATTGTGTCTTCTGTTTTTTTTTTTCTTTAAAACTACATCATAAGTTATTTCCAAGAAAAGAAAAAAAAGGTTTAAGATATAAAAAGAATGATTAGCTTCCACCTTACACCCTTCAATGACAGATCAACTCGTACGGTAAATGTGAGACCTTTTCTAGTTTATTTGTGATAACCAACTCATTTGCATCAGTTGTTTTCCCCAAAAACATTTTTTCCAAAAATCAACACCTAGTAACTAGTACTCAGTTGAGTGCCACTCTTTATTTTTATTTCAGTGGTATCAACTTCAGTATCACTGCCATCCTGTCTTGACTGAGAGAACTGATAGGGTGAAATTTCACCCTCGTGTCTTAGCTGAGTTTTCTCCGAAACCATGTCAGAACACGTGACCTCCAGCTAACTGAGAATCTGACTCCGTTGAGGAAGTGGGGTCTTGAAGGGGCTGTCTCAGAGGCCCTGTGAGCCTCTAAGCAAGTTGCAACACTCAGCCAGAGTACAGAGATGACGAGACAAGAGATGACTGAGCATCAAAACTACTCTGAGCAGACTTAGAACCAACCTGGTCATACATATCTGGAGGTTTCACTATTACTGTTGCTTGACCGTAAGACTTTGTACCTTTGAACAGAGCTTCAGAAGACTCTTTGCCAGGAACGTGTCGACACCTCTGAGGTGTAACACATCTCAATAAACAGGTAAATAAACAGGGAAACAAAAGTAACATTTACCACAAAATCTGCCTGCAAAGTCGCAGACAGGCCATTCAGTCACCGCAGCTGAAAAAGGCTGAAAATACAGTGTGGGTAGGCACAGCAGTTTATTCTCACGTGCACGTATGGAAAAGTGTCTGTACACAAAATGGGTTCTGATACTGTGTGAACAGTGCATTATTCATAACAGAGAAAGAATGAAAATGATAAGGAGGAGCACAGGCACACGTTTCTCAATGAAAAGGAAGGATGTGGTTTTTCTGAGGAAGACGTTTTTTCGCTGCTGAGTTAGCTTTTTTATCTGTACACTGGCATGTGGAGAGACTAATAAAGCATCAGTGTCCTCACGTGTCCTATAATGTTCCTTATTTCATCAGATTAAAACACCAGCTCTTAAGGATTTAAAGGACTCTGCTAATATATTATCATACAATCATCAATAAAAGCCTTCATGCTCACTTTAGTCTCTTCACTCATTTATTTTGATTGTTTGCTTATTTTCTTTTTGGTTTGGTATTCTTTGACATCAGATTGATAGACTAATAGATCATTGATTATGACAAAGAATTAGCAACTCATATTGATGTATATAATGCCTTTTTTTATCTTGAGAGTAAAGAAATTGTGGGGAATTCTCTATATCACCACAAGGTGTCACCAGATTCTACACGATGGACCTTTAACTGTGTAGAGCAGGGGTCTCCATTCTCAGTCCTCGAGGGCCGGTGTCCTGCAGGTTTCAGATGTTTCCCTCCTTCTACACACCCTGATACAAGTGACTGTGTCATTAACAGACATGTGCTGACTTTGATGACAAGATGATGATGGTCATTAATTAGGATCAGGTGTGTTAAAGCAGGGAAACATGAAAAACCTGCAGGACACCGGCCCTCCAGGACCGAGATTGGAGACCCCTGGTGTAGAGGTTTTACAAAACCAATTACAAAACCATGGGGAAAAAAAGTTCAAAGACGCCCAGAATGTCTGCAGCATGTCTGAAACATCCCATATAAACCTGGCTTTAAATGAAGATGACGAGACGAGAGATGACCTGCGTTTGCCCATCTGGACTCTGTGTGGGATCTTCCAGGATTTTAGGTGTCAGCTAACTGGTTCATTTTCTAATGTGGGGCATATATTAAGACCAGAAGACCGAGCTCATTCTGCACCCTAGTAGCCCACTTCCTGTCAAGACTGGGCCCACAGCGACATGCACCAGTGAATGTGATGCTCATAGTTTAATGCATGTGTGAGCAAAACCGGTAGAGCGTGTGCAAACTGTCAGCAAAAGCAGGCTTTTTATAGCAGGGCTTCAGCGCATGAGCACCAAATTACAGCTGGATATGTAAGAGGTCAACAGCACAAAGTGAGATGAGTCACCCAACTCCAGTCTTTTAGCACAGATGCACGTGTAACCTACATGGAGCAGCACAGGCCTGCATCCCTTTTTAACTCCAGGTGTTCTCTTTTGATTAAACTTTTCCATCCTGGCAGTCCAAGAAAACGATAATCCATCCGTAGAGCATCAGACATCAGTGAATAAGGCTGCAAACTGATGTGAACCACAACCAGAGGCACAGTTATACAGTTATGCAGTCATCAGATCTCAACCCACAAAGAGCAAAAAGGATCTACACCATCACCAATCCAGAGATGGTAATGATGTTGTGTCATCCCTCCAGGGAATTCAAGATGAATCAAACGTGGGAGCCCACTCTGATGGTCATGTTTTTGTTTAGTGTTCCCTAAAATGTGGAGTCCTGAGTTTGTCTTTATTTGTCTGTCTCCTTGCTGAATCAACAATTCAGTTTTTCTTCTTATTAGACAGGTTTAAGGTCTTTTTTTTATTGTTGTTGTTTGCTTTATTTTTTTGCCAGAAGGGAGTCTTGTTTTCCAGCTAACCCCGATTCCTTGAAACAGAGCGGTGACGCAGCCATTTCCCGTTTAAACCCGCCTCCTCCCATCAGAGACTGGCAGCTGCTGCGCGGATGCCGCTCCGCTGCTGTCGGGGGGGAAAAGAAAGCTATTTTAACTTAAATCCTGATTTCCAGCGGATGGTATGGAAGTACGGGGAGACCCCTGACGGTGACAGCAGTCGTCCGCGTAAATGAAGGTGATATAGACCTTTTTTTTTTTTTTTTTTATCTGCACGTCCGCAGGAAAGAGCAGATTCATATCAGACTTGGGGTTATAGTAGGCGTTAGTCGTGTGGCGCTTTGCAAAACCGAAACTGAAGGGGGGGGGGACACACCTTGTGTGTAGATTTGTAGATTACCTGTGTAAAAATGTAAACAGCGTAAAAAGTTAAATGTATATATGGTGAGGTTGAAATGTTTAAGAGTCGGCGCGCCTGTCAGAGTGGTCGGTGACGAGGAAGTGAAGCTGAAGCTGCCAAACAAGTGGCGCAGAAATGTATGAGAGGCGTTTTTTTTTTAGCTTCACGAGAAACTTTTAAAAAGCAAAACAATACAAACAAAAAAAAAAAAAGAGAGAGAACTCATTTTGTCTCCTAAACTTGCTGAGGAAACCACTTCAGACACTTCAGCCCCCGCAGCGACTCTCCTGATTACTCATCACATGATTAATCAATATACATTCCCCAGTAATCTGAGTAATAAGTATTGATTTCTCTTGAACTCTTATTTCCTCCTTTCCAATTAACTAAATATCCACATCAAAGAGTTTGAGGTTGATTATCTTGATCAATAACTTGGGCCTTGGTTCAGTCCTTTGAGGAATCCAGAACATGAAATTATCTGGGATCTAATCTATTGGTTTGACTGGATGATGTTCAATTTGAAAACTAGGGAACAGTATGACTGAAATGATCTTTAAAGTTAGATTGAATCACACAGTAAAGTCTTTAGTTTCAGGATCCTTGTCTGAGTAAGTTAATATGTCCTCTGAGTTTAAGGTCTTATCAGCAAAGAAAAAAAAAAAAGGAACAAGAGGCATGCTAGAGGCGATTTTGGGCCAAAAACATTTCACATTCTCTACATTTGTTAGTTAAAAATGTCGCCTGGCTTAAAGTGACATCTGAGTTAAAACTTTTGTAGTTGCCAAAGTTATTGAGGGTTCCCTCTGCGCTGTGGTCATTTTAGAGATGGCACTGGTCCATCTGTAGTTGTAGGTGTACTTTGAAATGCCTGGACAGCTGCCAAGGTCTGTCATACTTCCCACAAGGCCTTTTAGGCTTCATGTTCACAAAAAGAAATGCCATCTGTTTTGTTTTTAAGCTACATTATTTAAAAAGACAAAACAAAAAAATAATAATATATGCAGCCGAACACAAAGAACGCTGATGAACACAGTGATGTGGGTCCTGCTTTTATTTTCTAAACACAAGGCTCCGTCTTGTCTTTAGAGTTTTGTCACTGCGATGGGCATCGTTTAGTGTCAAAATATTTTAGTGCTTTGCATTTTTTAATTCAAAAATGACTAAAATACTCTTCCGAGACACCGTTGGGATGACATTATAAAGAATAACAATCCAGAACTTCATCTAATAGATGATTGGGAAATTGTTCCATCACAGCTGATATGTTGTTTTATTTATTTTTTAACAACACCACAGGACTGGGCCACGACACGCTTTAATATGTTCAACACACGGTTTAACAGTGCTTCGCTACAGTAAAACTGTGTAGGCTGTGTCTCAGCCTACACCGACTTCTAGGGTCAATTTAAAACAACCAATCAGGTGGTGAAGAACATGCAAACTCCACACAGAAAGGCAGCCTCTGGGCTTTGAACCAGCAACCCTCAAAATATTTTCATACATGACAAGACTACTGTATTGTGTATTATATTTTTGGTCGTTCTTAATTGTCCTGATATGTTGCACATTCCTGGAGTAGTTTGGGTGATCAAAGCAAACTTGCAAACCACAGTGAGGAGAAACTCCAGGAGGTTGATAGACACTAGCAGCTGATGGCAGTGAGAGGAGTTGAACTCGTCGGACTTTGTTTTGAAACGTAAAGATGACAATGCTGAACGAATAGGAGGCAGTAAATAACATAAGCATGAAAACAAGATGCTAGGACACGACAATGACATGATTAAGCTTTAACATGTATAATTTATGCTCTTTGTTGGATATTTACAAGATACTGTGTGCATCGTCCAACAGGTGTGTTTTACAGGTTGTTTGTCTTCCAGGTGGCTTCAGATGGACTAAGTTAAACGGCTAAGATGGAGAGAACTGGGCTTCGAAGAAGACAGAGTAAAGAAGCCCTTGTCGGCATCATACTGCTCCTCATGGTGAGAAAGCCTTCAAGAAGAAGTGAAAACGTCCCCCCGTGGAGGAGGATACAGCCTCTATTTCATGCTCACTATTATTATTTTCTCTTTTCCAGGGCACGACCATCCCTGCATTTAAAATATCAGAAGAGAAAGAGTGTCCAGATGGAGACTATGCTACTGACGATGGAATATGTTGCAACAAATGCTCTCCAGGTATCTGTGAAACACACACAACACACCTTTTGCAAGTGGAATATTTGACCTTTCACACATTCATAACGCCGCTGTGTTCTTGTCTTCAGGTTTTAAGCTTGTGCACGACTGCCTCGCTTGGGGCCTTAGAACTAACTGCACACGTTGTCCTTCCGGTCAGTTTCTTGACCAGATGAACTTCTACCGCAACTGCAGACAGTGCAGAACCTGCAAAGGTAGAGCAGCTTTACTTTTTCCCCGACTCATGCTCCCATCTTAGATAAGACCAGGCGATATTTAACTTTTCTCTTTTTTTCATCTTGTTAACTTTTCTGCAGAGAGTAACCATGAATGTGAGGAATCACCATGCACAAGTAAAAAGAACACTATTTGTCGCTGTAAGGATGGTTTTTACAAGTCTAAAATTGACTCTGAAAAAACTCAATGCCGCCAGTGTACCACATGTAAACACGATGAGATTATCAAGGAGAAATGTAAGTTCAGAGATCCGGCTGTTTCACAAATTATGCAAACGATGAGTCATGGCCCATCTTTTAAATATTCACGTCAGTCTAAACAGAAGCAATCTTTTCGTACACAGGTACACCCAACACAAACACTGTATGTGGGTGCAAAGAAAACTACATAAGAGTCGAAGGCAAGTGTGAACCCTGCACGAAGTGAGTATACTAATGTTTTTTTTTTGTAAGATCTTCGTGTGTGAATTGTTTCCATCGTTCTGTCGACGATGGTTTTATTTCAAGTGTTAATTAAGGAAGTTGGGTTTTAGAATTGAAACTTGCAACGTGCTTCCGATTTTGTTCAGTCTTTCCACTCGTTGGCAATACAGGAGAGAAGTTATGACACACTAAAAGTTGCTCCATGGTCTTTCTGGAGTGTGCACACACGGGCTAAGTTGCTAAATGTCTGGCTACGTGGTTCGGTGAAAAAGAGCCACTTAAATATCTGGAAGAAATTCATTCTCTTGAAGTGCTGAACATATTTATACGCTACTGTTTGAGATTTGAAGTTGGGTACCGGCCAGGGAAGCTGAGGCCAGAAGAACTTACCACAAGTCCTGTACATCCCATAATGATGAACAAATCTACATCTATGTTTGAAGCAACATGAATGCAACCATTCATTTGCGCTTGTGATGGTGTGATTTAGTCATAGGTAACATACGTGGTTGAGTTAAATGTTGAAAGGACATGTTTGTCTTCATGTTAATCACTTCCTCTAAATATGAGCTACTTCCTTTTAAGTGTTGTGAAATGTCCGCTTTTTTTTTCACAGTTGTACTTTGGAGTGCAAACTAAAATGTCCCACAACTCCTATGATCACACAAAGTAAGTATTTACCAGTGTTCACCATAAAAGAATGAACAAACAGCTTTCTGGATTAACAGGGATTTATTTATTTTTTTAACATACAACAGCGTATTGAAGCAATTTTTACAATGAGAAGAAAAAAAATGAAGCAGGGACATCTATGTAGGATATTCTTTAAGCTTACTGCAGTAAAATCTGTAATGATGTATTTATGATAAAGAACTTGTGCAGACCCGAGATGATGGTAACCCATTCAGTTGAGTCAGGTGTGTTGTGTGATGTCATCACACATCATCTGCACTGGAGTCATATTATTACACAGAGTGGCTTTAAAGCTAAATGTTTTCAAGATTGATTGATTGATTGATTTATTTTTTGTACTTTAGCCTCAACACCCCTCATTCACCACATACAAACAGAATACCAGAACCTCAACACACTCCCACGTGTGTGTGTGTAATGGGGGGTGGGGGGGGTGCAACAGTGTGATGAGTTGAATTCTCTATTTCACATCTCACTAGAGTTGCTTTTAAATGTAACCAGTGATATCTTTGCATCCATCCATACCACTGAGTAGTCACCACCTCCAAATCAGCGTGTGGTTAAACACATTTTATATACATCTTACCAACAATGCCCCTTACATTCCCATAAACACACATTCCATTAAACGGATGAAAGAGCTCTGTTCTGCTACTACAGTGGTGTATTAATCATATGACTTTCTGTTTTTAAGTGTGTTGTCCTGCTTTTTAACATTTACGTGCTTGTGTGCTTGTCTAGCTCCTTCCAAAAGTACCAGCCCTCCACAACAACTGCTTATTAACGCAGTTTGTGGAGCTGTGGTTGTGCTTTTTGTGCTGTTGGTGTCGGTGGTTCTCATCACTTACATGTCCACAAAAAGGCATTTCAAGAAAAAGATAAAGAGTCAGACCTCCCAAATATCCAATGAGTCTTTCGACACATGCAAGGTAATTTGACTCAGCTGTCTGTTTCCTTCAATCAGCTGAACATGCATTGACAGTAATTACATTTTGTTCTGCCATTTCCTTGTAGGAAGTTTTGATCAGCACTGTAGAGCCTTCACAGAACATCACTGTGGCAGCCATGGTTCAAAGCCCTGCGTCTGAGCAGGAGCCGAGCAATCTGCCCGACTGTGTCCCCCTGGAAATAAAGAGTGAGTCTACAGACGGGCACGCTGGTTTCAAGATACAGAAAACAGATTTTTGGACCATCTCTTACCCTGAACACTGTCTTCTTTTTGCCTGTGCAGTCTCGGAGCTGATATACACGGTGCTGGACCTGGTTCCTGTGCTGCAGGTGAAGCAGCTGGTGCGTTCTCTTGGCGTGAGGGATACAGAGATCGAACAAGCAGAGATGGATTATCGCTCCTGCCGGGAGGCTCGCTACCAGATGCTGCGGATGTGGGCCGAGAGAGGTTCGGTCGCAGTTGGAGGGGGGCAAGGTGGAATGCTACACCGCCCGCTTTTAGAGGAGCTGTTAGACAAACTGAGACAGATGCACCTGGGTCGGGCAGCCGAGGAACTGGAGACAAAGTATGGCATTCAGTGATTCTGTGATGCCTGCCAAGTCGTATAAAAGGCTTATGAGACCAAGTATTGTTCCCTCCGAAATATCGCTCATGGATGGCTTTAGAGTGGACAAATGTACAGGGTGCTATAACCAAAGCAGCAGTTTTATCTTACAGTATACCAGACTGAGGACTCCACATTTCCTGCCAATCAGTCTCTGGAAACACCAAAGGAAACCAAGGTCAAACTCTCCAGAGAATGAAAACTGGACTTTGCACTGATAAACTGAGCTTTGTTAAAGGAAAACAAAATGTTTTCACTGTGTTTATATCATAAATATGTAAGCCTATAAAGTTTAAGATACATTTACTGCCTCTCATTAATCAAACGATAAAAATACAAAAGTAACTCATTTGTCAAAGGGTGAACAATAAGCACTTGCGCTGTTTCTGTGTCACTTTAAGGTTTTTATATGTTTTCATTATTCCTCATTACACTGATAGATCTTTTAAACAGCTGATTGCAATTTGTACAATATATATTTTTCACATATGTTTCTTACATTTTTAATTCAAAGCTGTTTTCATTGCTGTATATATGGCATCAGTCCAAGCTATGTTTTTCTTGCTGTCAATAGCAACAATTGTAAAGATGCACTTCGAAATTTAAAAGTGTCATAGATTTGATTGTTTTTTTAATACAGTAGTTGTCCCAAGTGATGTTATGTGAAGACAAAAAAAACAAACAAATCTGATGGACTTTGTGAAACAACAGAGCTTGGGGGAAGTATGTTGTTCCTTCTCAGGGCAGATCAGACTCCTGCTGTGTTTCACAGGCTTTTCAAAGCCCTATTAGCATTTTTTAAAGCCCCATCATACAAGCATTATTCATACAGTTGGAGAAAACAGGGCGTGCCTTGTCTCAGTCAGGCAGCTTTTACAGTACCAGTCTTGGCCTGCACATTCAGATAGAAATCCTTCTGTAACACATGTCTTTCTGAAGCACCTGGACCCTGAAAGACACTGTTTTTACTCTTGTTAAAAGGTGATTTTTAAAGAAAATAAATAAATGCGGCATGCGTCATTGCATGCTTGAACTGTGGCTTATATGTTTCTGAGAGTGCATGTGGGGGTGTGAAGAAAACAAGCGAGAACATATGTGGGAATGTAATTGTGTATTTAACTGCAGGCAGGCTGCCAGTCTGATCTTTTCATCTTTTTTTTTTCTCATTCCTGTTGTTGCATTCTTGTGGCTTGTCTTTTCTTTATCTCGCTTTTTCTCGCATGCATGATCTCCTGTGTTCTTCCATTTTATTTTACAATCAAATACTAGACTCTCACGGCTGATTTCACATCAGTGTGACTGTTCTGTAATGACCAAAAAAGAGACTACATAGCATTGAAATGATTTCCTCCTGGGTGCACCAGGGGATCAATAAGCCTGACTGGCAAGAAACAACAATAGACCATCCCAGTCACCACCCCTGCTCCACTTAACACTTCTCACTGGGACACATTAACCAAACCCGAGCAATGATTTGTTGGCTGTCGAATCCAGTTGTTCCTGTCCGGCTTGTTGCAAGCAGCAGGGGTGCAGGTGAAAGCAGGAGGAGGAGGGACTAATCAGGGCAGAGAGTCTGGAGAGGTGGAGAAACCTGAGAGAAACCAAAGATGACTCCGTGAACCAAAATGGATCCAACCAAGTCCAGGTAAATTTTATAATTTTATCTATCGAAAGCACAGCTGTTGGTTGAAGGATGAACAGGAGTCCAGTGTTAAAGAGGGAGGCAGTGTTGTTTGTTTCCACCATGTTCAGTCATACTCATGTTGCAGCTCTCGTCTAGATTCACAAACTGCTGTGCGGCATTTGATTTGTTGACTAACAAAGCACCAAAAGGGATTTTTGTTCTTAAAGGACCTTTATCGTTTCTTAAAAAAAAAAAAAAAAAAAAAGCCAAGTTGTTATAAATCCAATAAAATGAGACTTCAGAAATGTTCTATACTGCGGTAATAACTGACTGTAAACAAGTATGACATGGTGATGAAAGCACATACGTCACTTCTTTGATGTTTGACGGCAGCAGGTGGGAGAAAGCCCGCGTGCGGAATGTCCAGTTGTGTGAGTGATTTACAGTGATTCCTCAGACAGTAATTATATCGGGAATACGACTTCCAGTCAGTCTGAAAGCATCATTCTGCTGTCGTTAAGCAGCAGCACCGAGCCGGCTTTGTGTCAAGTATCACTGTTGACTGGAACCAGCAGAAAACAGTGGAGCAGAAGCCTCCTGAGAGTTCAGGTAAATTCTTCACTGTAATTTAAAGCTACAGACCGAATCCTGGACTGACACGACTACCATGCACTTCAGTGCAACTGGAGGCTGAGCCATGTGAAACATTTGGTGTCCTGTCACAATAGAGCAGTCATGTTACCTGGTTGGCTATGCTGCATGTTTCCTCTTTTAATATGACCATTAAAAGAGAGAACTCCAAACCAATAATGTAAATATATAGTCCTAAATTACTTCCTCCATGCCCCTGAACTAAAGAAAAGCTTCCCTCTTATTATTAGACTGACATTTACACAATGATTTTATTTTATTGTTCTCTTGTGACTGTCTTCTTTATTTTACATTTCATTTTCCCAAGGACTCCCTTTTGTTTTAAACTAATTTATCGTATATCCATGGCTCCTGACTGTCAGACAGAATAAGAGAGCAGAATATCTCTTATTTGAACATAGATTCAATTCTCAAACATTGCTAAAACGTAACCTGTTCATTGAAAGTTAATGAATGTCTGTAGCTTTACAGTCCTCTTATAATGATCAAACAGTTCCACCTTTGTTTATATATCACTTAAGATCTTGACATGTTCTAATAAAGGAAATAGCTTTTAGTAAGTCTTAAAGAATTACCTTCGCCTTTTGTCAGACGTTGTCACTATTTCGTGATGTGTTAATGAAATTCATGTGTGATCGTTTTCTCAAAGAACCTCAAAATTACAGATTCACACCTCTGTTCTTGAACACCTCTGGCGTGTTGATAGCAGAGGGTTACAGCTGGTTTCACTCAGCCCCTCTCCTCCGTGGGATGTGCTTTATTTTAGATTCTGTCGGTAGTTTAACTTTAACACAAATTATATTTGATAAACCCTAAAGCCCATTTTCATCACATGATAAAGCATATCTAGTCACAGAACTGGCACCAGCTTAAACCACAGACCCATTATTTGACTAAAGTTTTATTCTCAAACGCACTTCCCTTGTGTGCAGTTCAGCCACACATGTTTGGTACTGATCTCTCTTGAAGGTCCAATCTTGTTACAAATCAGGTATTGAACAGGCTCAGGTTGTTTAAACGCAGCAACACAGATGGGGAATGCTGAAGTAACGTAACAGCCAGTAGAAATGTACTTTTCTTTAAGGTTTGTGTTTTGTTTGGGTTTGTTTATTTGTTTGTGTTGGTGCAGTTATTGATGCAACATTCCAAAATGTACAATTTCCACAGAACTTCCAACGTCCACAAGAAAAGTAATTAAAGAACATCCACAAAAAGATGGACTTTCCATTTGAAATTTAAAAAAAAAAAAAACATAGAGCACGAGACTTTTATTTTGGCTGTTCCCTGTTTGGGGTCACCACAGTGAGAATGAACCACATGAACCACATGATTGGTTTGTTTCACACCAGAGGCGCTCCTGACACAAACCAGAATTCAAACCCAGGACCTCCCACATGGTGGGCAGCAGAACTACCACTAGGCCAGAGCCTCAATACACGAAAAAAAAAAAAAAAAAAATGAGACGACGAGAATTTGTTGTCAGTAGGAAAATATAAAGTAACAAAAACAGTATTGATCTCCCACTTCCAAGGTGCAGTAAATGCAGAATGAAGCTCACAGGTGGAGATGGAGATGGTGAAGCTGGATAACCCACTCTGAGCTGGCTCTGTGATGCAACAGAACTCTGCAAATCTGATCAGCTCTCTGGATGACAAGTTTTTTAAACCCAAGCTGCCTTTTTTTTCAAAAAACCTTTTAAGAGTTTTTTTTTCACTTCAAGCTCAAATTCCAAACATCAAACAGTCCCTTTTTTTTTTTTTTTTGGTCTTCATCTAATTTTCTAACATTAAACGGAACTGTTAAAAAGTAACCAGGCCCCTCGGATGCTGTGTGATGTGGTACCGCCCAGAGATTTTAGCTCACTGCACAACTCAACCAAACCACAAAGTATTCACTGCACGTCCAGATTTGAACGGTTGGCGTCTACAAAACATAATTACCCACAAACTGTATCATTTGAGGCACTGATTTAAAGTCATGTTTACGCAAACAAGTGAGGGCTCGGTTATTCTGGCGCTTCTCATTTCATTTCTCTATAATTTGTCCCATAATGGGAAGTTCAGATTAGCTTAGACACTTAGATGCTGGTGATGTGTTTATGTGTAAATAAAACAAGGAAAACTATTTCCTGTCACTGTCCTGTTTGTTACCAACGGACAAGCGATCTGTTGCAATTACATGTGGCTTAATTTTCTATTTGAGGAAACGTGAATCAAAAAGGTTCAACACCACTATTGTAAAAGCAAAAGTATGTTATCAAACCACACGTGTCCCTTTTTTCAGCCCTGTTTTCTCAAAGCTTTGCTTGTAAAGAACTTTCTCCATCCCAAGCTGCTTTCCTGTACTTTCACGTATCTCATTTTTCATCGTCCATGTGTGCCTGTCATCAGCCTTTCTTCAAAAGTGCCAAATATAAACAATGGAGCGGGAAATGAGTCAGTAATGGAGGAAGCTGTGCAGAGGCGAGACAGCGTAAACGGAGAGGTGCAGAGGGACGCAGAAGCCAGAGAGGCAGATTTATTTGATGGGAGGACGACGGCTGCAGAGACCAACCATCTCCACAAGGTGTCAGGAGACAAAGCAGAAGTTCAGCACCATCGGCTATCAGGTCAGTGCAGCTGGATAAAAATGAGACTTTGGTGGCATTAGCAGTGATTACTTTAGTGCATGTGCTCATATGCTGAGCTTTAAAGCTTCTGTATTTCTGGAATGTGTGCTTTTAAAGCTTTTCTTCTTGTCTTTAGTGTTTCTCCTATTACACTGATTATTTGTCATGTAAAACATATGATCAGCTTTGAAAACATGATGCATTATTTGGTACCAAAAAAAAACTCCCCTTTCTGTTGGGCAACTGAGTTTTTAAAATTTAAAAGTTTGAATTGCATCTTGTCAAAATGTAATCTTTTTTTTTTTTTTTTTAATCAAATCAACTTTTTAAGTGCTCTAACTAATTTCTAATTTCTTGAACATGTATATTAAATTTAAAGAAAATATTACTGTTTAAATACACTGAATTGCAACAAAATTTTTTTTTTTTATCTGGCTAATATTTAGAATCATTTCTTTTTTATGACAAAGATGCTGCTTACACACCCCTTCAGCAGCTTTAATATTACTGAGGATTCAACGTAAGACCTGAAAGTTTGGAAATTTGGAGAGCAGAGATGGAAAAAAGGCTGCAGGCAGGGTGAAGGGGGTCAGACTGAGGGAAGGCTGGACAGAAACAGCTAGAAACATGCTTTTCACCAGGTTCAGCTCAAGAGGAAGCTCATGATTCTCCTCCCAGCCACACGGACCTAACACCCTCCCTGGACCATCAGCTCGCTTGTTTCACCTCTACATTCTCATCTGGGACAGCAGTCATGAACCTTGACACAGCCACACCAACATTTCCCCCACACATTAGGAAACACTGTTCATCTCCAGCTGTCAGGTACAAAAAAAAAAAGAAAAACAGCTGGAAAGGCAGAACCAGAACAAGGCTGCAGGTCCAGATGGTGTCAGCCCCGGAGTCCTGAAGGCCTGTGCATCCCAGCTATTTCACAGCACCTCTTTAAACTCAGCCTGAGTCAGGAGAGAGTTTCATTCTTGTGGGAAACATCCCGACTTGTTCCTGAAAATTGTCTTCCTTATGCCCTCAGTGATTTTGGAGCAGATGGCTGAGAACATTTCACATCATGAAGGTCCTGGAGAGACCGTTATTGGCTCGTCTGAGTAAACACATAAACATTTCCTGGGACTCGCTGGAGTTTTGCTTCTCATCCTTTAATAAGCCCAATTGTCATCTGTTTAAAGCCGGTAGCATTATAAGGATCATGTACTTCGACTTCTCCAGTCCCTTCAACAACATTCAGCCTGTACTGCTATATGGACGGTATTCTCATAGCTGGTCTCCACTCTGCACTCCTGACACTTCCAGTAAAACTTCAGAGGCCTGGCCACTCTGTTGTTATGGGATGTGTCAATGGTTGACCACTATGTGGCATAGTGCGGGAATTATCTCACCCATCTTGAGCATGAGCAAGTTAAAGAAGATGATTGGTGATTCTAGAAGGACCAGGAAAAAACCCAAATTTTGTCCTTCCTAGGAGATGAAGATGGAGATGGTGGAAGACTGCAAGAACCAGAGCTAGTATTCCCTTTTTACATGCATTATACCATTTTGCACAAGAAAACCTTCACATTACATACAGTACAGGCCAAAAGTTTGGACACACCTTCTCATTCAATTGAATGAGAAGGTGTGTCCAAACTTTTGGCCTGTACTGTATATCTTTTTATAATGACTAAAGTTTATTTAATGATTTGGGATTTTTTTTTCTTTTTGGCCGTATATTTGTGGTTCAGAAATTCATAATGTGGCTTATTAGAGAGTATTTCAACACATATTACCACTCTCACTGCAGAAAAGGCTTTGAATACACCTGGACACCAAAGCCACAGTGTTAAAAAAACAAAAAACAAACAAAAAAAAAGAATAGTTTTATATGAAAAGGCAGGTGTGTGTTAATTTGTCATCAATAGATTTCACAGATGAATAAACACAGTCTTGATTCTCATGCTCTTTCATGCTCCAGAGGAGGACCAAGCAGAAGGTTGTGACTGACTTTTCAACACTGAGTAAGGGAGCGTCTTCAGGCGTCAAACCCAGAGCAGCGCTGAAGCAGGTCCTGTTCAGCCAGGGAGCGTCTGACAAGACATCTGAGGTATTATATTGTACCTTACTGCATTCTCTCAAACTATGAGACAGATATGGACTTGCTCCAACCATGTTCGCCTATTCAAACACTTGTTCTGCTTTACTGGCACAGCCGACTTTTCATGTAGCCACAAGTATGAATGTTTGCTCATGTCTATAGAACCACTGATGCGATTATCACAATTATCACGGAACATCAGTTTTCCTGTTTTGTCTTTCTGACTTTTTCTTTTCTTCTTGTTCAGGAGCGAAGTCAACTGGATGTGTTGAAGCAGGACCTGGAGGCTTTTGGCGTGCCAGGCAGCCTGAAATGGAGGTGGAAGGAACACGATCATGGTGCCACGCTGGAGAAGGGCTGGACAGATTTAGTGAAGTCTCATTCAGTAAGGGCCCGTATTCTTTAAAGATGTATTAAAAGATGAAAATCAACATAAATCAATCCATTCAACAGTTTTAATCAGTGGAGATAAAGTAATGCTGTTTTAAAGATTTATTGCTTAAAGCAATGTTTATAACATCTCTCCTTTTGTCTTTTTCATGGGCAGACAATGCCAAAGACTCAGAGACACCAACAGGAGGCGCTATGGGAGTTTGTCCACACCGAGCTCACCTATATCAATAAATTAAAGATCATCAACGATGTAAGTGTCCCTCAACAGCCTCTGTGCTTTAGTGTCTTATTAAAATTGACTTTCTTTTTTTTACAGTATGATTAAAGAAAGAGCGAAGGTGGGACTTTCACAAGGATGCCTGACAATGCCGTGTCTGTCTTTCACAGTTGGTTATTGCAGCTCTCGTCAGCCTGCACCAGCACGGATTTCTCCTGGAGGTCAGTCTGCACACGGCACGGCCTTAAATAGACATGAAAAAACACAAATCTGTTGCTAGCACACAGAGCGTGCAGGCCTGTTTTCCACTGCCCCGCATACCACTCACATACAATGACTGACATCCGCTCAAGGTGAAACAAAATACAGCATAAATGAGCAAGTGGAACATGTACCACAATTACATATTTCCACCGAGAAGCTGGAAAAGATCAAAGAGCAGGGGTGTTAAACTTTAACATTATGATTTTTATTTTTGTTTTGACTACTTCATGTATTAGGTGACCCCCCCGAGCTGCTTATTTTCTAACCATAACACTGTGACTTCTCTTTTTCATGTAATAGGTGACCCCTGAGCTGCTTTTTTCGAACCTCCCCTCCATCCTGCAAGCACACCAGCTGTTCTGGCAGGACGTGGTTTATCCCATGCTGCAGGAAGTCCGACGGACGGGCAAGCCCTTTGACCCCATGATGCTGGAGGCAGGCTGTCTGCAGGTATGAGCTCAGCGTCTGCAAACTCAGGACTGCTTCTTCCCATCACTCTCAGAATGTAATAGACACTTCCTACACTTTAACTTCTGCATTGCACCTCTCAGCAGGCTTTCATTCTTTGGACTTGATTTTCCATTTAATTTCACTTCTCCCATGTGTTACTTTCACTTTAATTAATAAGGTGCGCACACAGTACCATGTAAGGGTTTTTCCATGCACTGCTTTTACTCCCTTTTCTACATTTTAGCAGGGAGATATCACACTTTGATTCCACCACATTTACAAATTAATGTTTTCTAAAATCCTTCCATCTATTTTCTATCCCCATTTCATACTGTTCAAGGGGCTGGTGTTCATAGGGGAACATGCCAGTTCATCACAGGGAGTTCAAAAAAATACTGTTTCAAGTTTCTACCGTTCTTTTGTAAAAGTTCAATATTTGTTGAAGTTACGAAGTTCCAAATACACATTTCTTGACCTTAAAGTGAACATAAAACTTCCTTCCCTCAGAGAGAAACAGTCTTCTAATGTCAAATTCTGTAAGTGTCGTAAGATAAGGCATAACACACTTGCTTAATACCAATGGTGGAGTAGGTGATGCCTGGACAATTTGTGAAAAAAGTTTTGACCAATAAAACGATCTTCTACTCCATCTTTAAGCTCGGTCTCATTTAAAATTGACATTTACAAAATGCAGCTTTGAACTGTTTCCCCCTTTTTTTATTTTTTCCTCTTCTTGTGCTCCCAGTTCCACCAGCGTTTCTCTGTCTACCATCATTACTGCTGGGAGCAGGAAAACAATCTGGAGTTCACACGGAGGCAGATGGAGAGAAACGCACATTTCCTCGCTTTTGTCCAGGTACGCTGATGCTTCCATATTCACTTTCCATCTGTAAAGCACCTTGTGTTTCATTCTTTTGTCTGCTGAGGACTTGGGAGACAAAGTCTGGTTGACTGATATGCGATAAATGTGCGTGCAGATAAGGATGAATACTTGCACACGCAGAAATAGAGAACACTCTCCCACGCAAATATATTTATTAGCTGAATGGAATTCAGTGTAAATGTCTAAAGCTGTGTGAGTGGCAGCGTGCGGTTTGTGATTATTTTTTTCCCCATAACTTTGTGGGTGACCTACCATAACTACTTCCTGGGTGGTGAACCACCAATTGAACCTATGTCTTCATGCATCGATGCATCAATTCATTGCATATGTTTTGGTGATGAATCTTAGGGCAGGAAAGCAATGACAATACATAGTGTTAAAAATCCAACACCAAAATGACCCTCTCATGAACTGTTTATATGTGCATGGCACCTTGCAATAATAAAAAGAATACAACTTTAAGTACAAAAATACTTGTGCACAATTCTTCTCTTTCATCTGTGTTATACCTTCACACTTGCCAGAGTTAGTTGCGTCACATTTTTGTTTACTGCAAGGCTGAGTTTACCAGGAAATGGTACAAGGTGGGCGTTAAATGATACGTAAAAAGATATACTCATCCAAATAACACCAAACTAACCACGCCATATCACTTGATTGTTTGTTGTTGCAGATACGTGAATGTTAAGCTCTTTACATCTTTAGAGATCTTTACTAATGCAGTTTTTCAACTATATTTTTTCAAAGCAGCCTTTCCATTTTTCATTAGGTTTCATTAAATGTTTGTGGCGTGCTTTGATCAAAATACCAGAGACAAAGAGTACAAATGGTTCAAATGTAATGTACACTTTCTGACCATACATTTATTTCATTTTTTAATCTTAACACCTGCCTGCATATGTATTAATGATCAGTGCGACAATCTGGAAAAACCTGACAAAGTCATATATGTATGCTTTTTGATTTTGCGGCAGATGTTAGATTTCTTGCGCAGAGGTGTGAGAGAGAGTGAAAGTTCCCTTTATCAGCCCTCCTAGACAGATTGATCTGACGTATTTGACAGAGAAACACAAAAGGACAGACAAAGAGACAAGACAGGGATGGGTGTGGTGCAGCATGGTGAGTCAACTGAAAAGAAGAGGCGCACTTTCTGTTCACTTATGCAGGTGCAATGTGCGTGTGTGCGGTGTACATGTGGGATCCGTGTAGGCTGGAATGCATTTCTGAGTGTCTGTGTCTAGGTCCAGGCATCATGGGCAAATATTGATAAATATCATGAGAATTTACATATGCAAATCCCCTGTACATGTTAGTGGAAACATACAAATATGAACCTACATGCATGCAAACATTCATGAACACATACACATAAATGTATATATGCCACGCATGCACATCAAACACAATTACAAACAAATTTAAGCTTCATGAAAAAAAAAAGACTGCTATGTTGGCAATGAAACCAGTCTAGTTGTAGGTTCATTTCCAGGTTGGTGTTATAGTGATTATGCATCAATGGTAAATACTGTGGTAAGTATTGTTAATATGCTCATATATTTACACCTCTTTTCATAGCAGCTAGTTCATAGAAAAGGAGTGGAGTCGAGTCCAGTGGCTCTCTACATCTCCATTTCCATCACGTGTGTCTTTTGACATCTGTGCTTTTCCCCTCAAAGCAAAAAAATACCTTTGAAGACAAATTACAGTTAATAACCAGCGAAGCACAATGTCTCATTTGAGACGGCACACGGTTCCTAATCTGAGAGTTCACATCACCACACATCAAATAGACTTTTTTTCCCTCTCAAATATCTAGATCACATCTGTCTGCGGTTTTGCATCTTGCTGTGTGCAGCACAGCATTACAGCTATAAAACATTGAAGGAACGTAAGGGGCTTCACAGTTGTTCCATTCCTCTGTGTTTTATGGGAGATTCAGCAACACCCCCCCCCCCCCACCCCCCCCCCCCCCCCCCCCCCCCCCCACACACACACACACTGGTGGAAGCTGGGGACGAGGTGTGATTTTTAGGAGCAGAAGTGAGATGTCAGAGACAATCACCTCTTGTTCCTTCAATAGGTCTTTGAACACAATGAAAGTGGTTGGGTTGTGCCATGCAGGAGGGTGAAAGCAACATGAGGACGATGCTTGAGATGTCTGCCTGAACTGTCTGCCCAGGTCGCCTCATTTAAGATGAAAGAAAAGAAAAGAAAGAAAGACAAAGGCTAACTGGATTTTTGACTCAGGATATAAAACAGTTTACAAAGTATTGATAGAGTATCAGAGCTCATTTCTTTGTCAAGCAAGATAATTATATACACAAACTACTGTTGGTCCTTTGCTGTTAATAGCAAAGAAGTTGTGGGTCGAGTTTAATGGATAGTTTTTTTTTTTAGTTGGTAGTTACATCAGATGCCCAAATATTTGCTATCAGTTAAAGAAAAAAACTGGTGTGAGACCAAACCGAGACAACATTTTTGTGTTTGTGTCCTGTCCAGTGGCTGGAGAGTCATCCTCAGTGTGAGCGGATGCGGCTCGGAGACATGCAGGCTAAACCCCACCAGAGGATCACCAAGTACCCTCTGCTGCTCAAAGCTGTGCTCACATACACCCAGGAACCTCATGTACAGCAGACACTCAGAGGCATGGTGAGGGCTGGATTTAGCAGACGTATTTGCTCTCATCAAGGGAAATATCCGCCTCACATCAACCATCTTCCTCCTCTCCAGTTAACCAGTGTGAACAGTTTTCTGGAAAGCATCAACGACTACATGCAGCTAAAGGATGAAGAACTCGCTCTGTCCATATCTGCTCAGAGGGTGGAGGGATACGACATGGAGGGAATAAATGAAGAAATTGACAAGGTAAAATTTGTCATTTTGGATTATTCTTTTCCTTGCTGTGTGTCATTGCAATTTATTTTGTTGTTCAGTCTCTGGAGTTACTTCTGCATATCCTGGTGAAAACCTGCTGTATTTGCAGCAGTTATGTTGCCCTTTTTAATTTCTGTCCTTTTTCTTTTTTGTCTATTTCTGGTTAACTTGTATCCCTACCACATGTTGTATTAATCTAAAGTTTATATAATAAAGCACCCAGAATGAGACATTATTGTAGTATATGCCTCGAAAAAAACAGAAGATTTTCAAGTTTATTCAAAATGTCAGAACAGAGATGTCAGGTGAAGTGATTAAATGATTGAAGTAAAGTAAAAAAAAAATGCTTTTCTAATCTAAACTGATGTTATCGCTACAATTTATGACACTGATCATTTCTTCTGGTTGGCAGCATGTCAGAGAGATTTGTCAGTTTGATCTAATGTGCCCCGTCAGAGGAGTGGGCCCTGAAGTTGTTCGTAAGCTGCTGCTGGAGGAGAACTTGAAGGTTCGGGGTAGAAAAGAAAGCAAAGTGAGTTAAGTTTGGTCGCTCAGTTTCTATACTTCACTGCCTTCAGGTTTTATGATTAGCATCATTTTATATTCTTTTGTCCCTTGCACATGGCTCCGTTGCAGTTAGAGGTGGTGGCTTTACTCTTCTCAGATGTGCTTCTTCTGACTAAAGTCCAGAAGAAAGGGGAGCGACTGAAGGTGGTTCGATCTCCTCTGGCCCTCGACAGAATGTACTGCATTGCACTGAAAGACGGCTGTGAGTTATTCTCTCTATCTGACAAGCTGCAACTCTTATTCTACCAAAGTATGTTCTCATTGATACCTTAAATGTTTTCTATTTCTCACAGATTCATTTCTTCTGGTAGAAGTAGGTGAGCTTCAGAGCGCTATGAACGTCTACATACTTGTCGCCAGTACCTCAGACAGCTGCTCCACATGGGTGTCCACCATCCTCCAGGCAAAGGTGAGTCTGGCTTTACAGCCAAAACGTTTGAGATAAACATGATCTTCTTTAAAATGGACAGCAGAAGGCCATTTCTAGACATTTTTATTTATCTGAGGAACTTCTATCTCCAAACAGTTTCTAAATACTTTAGAAGGATAAAGGAGAATATCACAAGCAATGCTACTTTCTGTAAAAGAGATGATGTTGTCTTAAGGGTCTTCTGATTGGTTGAATTTCTCATTAGGGAAAAGTGAGGGTGTACAGAGCTCCAAACTAAACTAGGATTTAAAAAAAAAAACTTTGAGAGATTTCTTACCTTTTCAACAATTCAAGCCCAGAAATGCAGCCATGCATTTTCAAACCATCATCATTCTCATCAAAAAATATACATCATATATTTGCACAACTCGCTGGACACAAAAAAACAAACTGCACCCACTGATCTTTGGTGTCCTGATATGTGAGGAACTAGGAAGTGTTTGTTGCGCCCTCACAACCAAATACAAATTTCCTCCAAGACATTATGGAAACAAAAACAAAGCTGTTCATATAAAGTGGAAGCTGATCACTGCTTCTTCTGTCCAAACCCACACCTTATAGTTACCTGAAGCAATAAAGCTTATTAAGATGTCTAATGTAAGAATTCATTGTTGCCACACTTCAGATAAGTTCAAAAAAAGAGAAAAAATAGAGAAGCTGCTGTTCCCATTCTTTTTCTCTTTCATACAAAGAAGCAGTTTGGTTTCTCTGGATTCAACTTTGAGTTTCAGAGGGCGGTACAAACAAGACACAGAGTGACAAAGAAACAAAGACGGCAGCTGTCTTGGTTGTTTTGAACAGTGGCTCTTGGACATTCGTCACATAAAGCCCAACCCCGCCCCGCTGCCATTGGTTCTGTATGTTCTGTACCGGTGGAAATGGCTGTGAATGGGAATGTGACTGGGTGCCAGACCAGTTTCTCAAGAGATAACTTTTGAGAAGTGAATGGGTACAGCTGGCCAGGCTGGAAAACAGAAAACAGTACGATAAGGAGAGAGAAACTATATAAAATGTGTCATTTTTATTCTGGGGTATCTTCAGAAGACAGTCTATATGAGGTTAAACCACCTACAGCCTTAAAATTTTATAGATCCATATTAATAATGATTAGAAACAAACAAAAAAAAAAAAAAAAAAACAAAGATTAGCTGGATGGCATTTTTAAAAATACTTAAAAATCCTTGTGAAAACTTCCTGGAGCATTGTTGATCTTTATCTCCTTGAGAAAATATTGCAAATATACAACATTCCTAATCGCCTTTTTCAGCCTTCAAACTTGGTCAGTGATTCATGAGAATCTGACTAATCTGGCCAAGACAGAAGGGATGCCAGCTATGCAAGGCATTTCCCATAAAAGTCAGAGGAGCTCTGGAATCCCTATTGTCTGCAGCTGCCGAGTCATTGATACTTAAGGTGAGGCTCCAAAACTGACGAGAATCAGTCACACCTCTTTGCTTTGACTCCATCATGCCTGGAAAAAAAAAACACAAGGCCATGTGTTTCCAACTACAATCAGATGCACTTCGTAATGAAAGTAGCAATGCTCACTTCTACGCTGGCTGTGTCCCTATCTGGTGTAATACTTCGAAAACAAAGTCAGACACAAGAATTGCCTAGATTATTCAAATTACAACAATCCTATGATTATGGAGTCACTGTTTAACTATTGTGTTACATTGTCAGGAAACACTGAGGACACTGAGGGAACAAGAAAACCACAGACTTGAGAATTTGAGAGCCTGTCAGCCGGGAACCAAACCTGTCAAAGGAGACGATCCAGACGACTTGGAGAGTGATGAGGAATGTCTTACACATCCAAGAATGAGCTTTCTTGATGAACTTTCTGATGTACTAATCAACTCTCGTGCAGTAAACGGATCTAAAGATGCAGAATCGTACCAGTCTTCAGATGAGACGCCAACTAACAACACGGGGTTAGCCATGTGGAGCTCACAGCAGAGCGACAATAACCATAAATTAGTTCACAGCAGTGTCGCAGGTCGCCAGTGGGCACTCAAGGAACAAGAATTGTTAGAAAAGGGACTTAGAAGAAGTCAAAGTGGAAACCAGTGGGAAGAAGAAGAAAAAATAGCTGAGACTCAGCTGACAAGTGAGCAAAGCGTGATGTGGAACCACAAAGTGTATTCTGCCCAAAATCTGGATCATTTCACTCAGAACAAAGCTCCAGATCCAACAAGGTACAACACAACTAGACCGCACAATCTTCTACTGGATGGGCTGCCAGATGTTGACTACCCAACAAATGAAGAGAGCGCTTTGCAAGTTCAGCACCAGCCAGCAATGTCCTGGGAGGGATTTTTACGACCACAGATTAAAAAAGGAAGGAGGGATTCAGATTCTCTGTCTCTCAGCCAGGATACCTGGAGAAACTCCTTCTCAAGCCAGTCTGGAGACGCAAAGACATATCTAGATGCTCAGAGATTATCAAAAACTTTAAAGTCACCTGGGTTACGGAAGAGAAGGCCAATCAACCTGAGTCAGGGCCCTTCCAGTCAAACGTCTAAGCAGTTCCTTTATCACTCAGAGCAGACTCTGGCTGCATCAAACAGCTCCTCAAATTCTGACTCTGACTCCAACCTAAACATCCAGAGAAATTCTCTTCCTGCTGGCTTTGGCTCAGATTCACACCTGGTGCTGAAACTGGGCTCAGTAAAGTCAAACCAAGGCAGGTTTTGGAATGTTAACCAAAGAGCCTCCTCAGATACAGAAACCCTTTCTGAATTCGAGCTGCCAGAGCCGAACTTCCAAAGCAAAAAGCCCAAACACAAAACTCAGAGATCCTCTATACCCAACATCACCATTGAAGAAGAGCAATGGTTTCATGTGCACTCCAGCAGCTTGTATCAATCACCCAAAGCTGAGGACACACTCGGATATGACCCAAACGAACGGCCCTCACCTTTGGAGGGCCTTCTGGAAAGAGCCAAGAAGAGAGTGAAGGACAAAGGGGGAATAAGGAGGGATAGAAATCTAAAAACAGCCAATCTGAGGTCAAAGTATCATCCTCCTTCCCCCTTGTACACCCCCACACCCTCACCCCCACCTGTGCCTGGAGACAGAGATGCAGAATGGGAGGAGGTGGCGCTGATGCGGCCCAGAGCCCTCACAGTGAGCAAAGGATGGAAGGAGCAGCTGGTGGATGGAGATGAGGATGAGAAGAGGAGCAGGTTAGTATGAAAAAGGCACTTTACTTCCACATACTTTAAATCTTTTGGCTATTTATCATATTTTCTCGGTAATGCATGGTGTGGATTTTATTATAATATGATTAGCTCATAAATATGTTTAGTCGCTGCATCTCTTCCCTGTTCTGTCCCTGCCCTGATTTCCTGTTTCTCTCTCTGGTCGAATAAAGGCCACTAGTGCCACAAAAAAAAAAAAAAAAATGTTTGGCTAATACACAGTAGGAAACAGAAGACACAATGGCAGACAGGTCGCACAGACAGCACGTGGAGAACTTGATTAAATCCAAAAGCACAAACCAAACAGGTTTATTAGAGCAAATTTGAGTTGCACGTCACGCTGCCTGGGTAAATAAGATTAAATGCTAGATATCTCTAGGTAAAAAATATGTTTATTAAAGACATAAATGAACTCATAATGAATTAGATATACATGTGAAAAAAGACAGAAAAGAGCCCCTTTGTAGACCTGCTTGTATTTGGTTAAAAAAAATGGTGCCATGGCTGCTTTGAGGAAGATGAGTGTTGCGTTTGTGGTTCATTTCTGCTGAAAAAAAATGTGGAAAACCCACGGATTTATAGAACAGATTTGATAACATTAAGGCCGAATTTAAGATTATGCCACAGCATTTCAGACCGAATGAAATACAGTTTATATAAAACAGGCTCCAGCTCCCTGTGACCTTGAACAGGATGGATGTGTAGAAAATGGACAGATGGATGATTTCTTAACAATGTCATTCTTCTCATTATCATTATCATTAAACAGTGATAAAATTGTTGATGCTTGCTGGAGTTTTCAGATCTTATCCTGAGCTCGTGATGGTGATACAGAGTTTCACTGTATTGTCTTTAACAAAGCCTGACCTAAATGTTGCAGTCCTGTAAATATGTTTGAAGCTGGAGGCTTCATCTGTTGGAAAAAATATATTAAAAATGTGTATTTCATATCAGAAAATTGAAAAAAAGAAGATAACATTATGACATCATTCACAAAATTACAAATGTGAGAAGAGTGATAATTGAACTAAGTGTTCAGTCAAACCATGAGGCCCACATCTGCTGGGCTTTTGACCAAGTTGTCTAAAGTCTAAATCTTCACTCCATCTTCTCAAAACAGATTAATGAGAGGAAACGGAGCAAGTCAAACTCTGAAAGCCACAGTTCAGCATGTGCATAAATTTACCAAGTCAAATTTTCCAATGAGCTCAGTTTTACACACATTTCAGGATATTATTTATGCTTCAAGCCCATATAAACTTGCATCACACTGTTGATCGTCAGAGGCGCACGGCACTTGCTAACGTACTCTTTGACAACCACTTCAGAAAATTGGATCTTTGCAGTCATGAGTTGAGATTATCTGAAAGTTTGAACTGCAGCAGATAGTCCACACCTTGGTACAAATAAGGTGTTTTGTTAATTTGACATCATGATAGTCTTTGGGGCTACATGTCCTTCTGGGTTTTTTTTTTTTTAACATACTTGGTAAACTTATTTTGGTCTTCATTTGTGACTTTTTTTTTCAGTTACTGTTAATCTGTCAGACCTCAAGTACTGAAATGAGTTCTCAGTAATGAGTAGGCTGTAATGGACAGCTTTTTCTGTAAGAATGGAAACTTAAAATTGGTGCATTGCTTAAGTTTCTACCCCCAACACTCAGAGAGCATCCTGAAGTCAGTTGTTCTTGTAATATAATCAGTCAAGCACACCAGTGCAATGTGCTTTTACAAATCATGTTAAGACTTTATTGATGCTTGGGTATATTCACACCGTGTAGCATATGCAAGTTATTCAAAATTTTCTCCAGCTTTGCAGCTTGTGACGTGTCCTTCGGTTGATCATTAATTCAGTCATTGAGCATGTAATTTAAAATTCTTCCAAATTCACAGCAAAGACAAGAACATTCACCATTGGATGTAAAGCATAGGTTAATGCTTGAATTCTTGTGCTTTTATTTGAAAAAGAAACTCAAACAGGGTCGACCCGACTACTGGGGAACATCATGTGTAAAGAGGGCTGAACACACTTTCATCCTGGGCTTTGCAGACACTCGTCTTTCTCTCTGCTGTGGCTTCCTGCAGTTATTCCAGGTCACTCCTCTTTCAGACAGCGTTGATCTGTTCCTTACAGAAATGAAGGGGACATGGCCTGGAATTTCTTGTGAGGTTCAGCACGTTTTGTCTTTATAATCCCACTAAATCAGTCCCTTTCGAGTCAGTGGGAGGTTTATATGACACGCTGGAGTCCTTCTGCAGCAGTAATGGCTCCCACCTAGTTGATACCGTTTTCTCGCAACTTAGGTTTCCCCCGTTGAAATCAGAGCTTTTATTTCTCTAATCTATGGTTATCATTTACGGTCAAAATGGTAACTGATGCTATTCCTTGCTGTAGTTGTTACTATTATTATTTTTTTTTCTTATTGTTTTCTTTGGTTTTCATTGCCCTTCATGATTATAATTATGTCAAATAAAATGCATCATCCAAAACTGTCAAACGCAGGAACTTTTGACCTCTATTCTCTTTCTCTCTCTCTCTCCCTCTTCTAGTATTGTCTTTTCGGACGGTATAAACGTGGACTGGACAGGCTGGTGCTTTGATGATAAGGAAGTCATGGATCACTTGAAGCCTCGAGACGAGGGACTCCTGGAGGGAATCAGCAGGTCTTTAGCCGACTGGGGTCTCAATGACCATTCAGAGCAAGAAGATGGGGAGTGTAGTCAGGTGTAGGCCTGTCGTCACTGAGCTGGATCTGCGATACACTGCCAGTCAACAACACGCCATCAGTCGCATTGTGTTTAACGTCAAATTATGGTCTGAAGATGTGAATTTCATATCAACTTACTGACAAGGAAAATAGACTTTTTGTTAAAAGCTGAAGCATGTTACCATGGAAAAAGAGCTTTTTAAATATTGTTTTTCCATAAATAGTTTTGGATTCAGAACAATGATCTTCATCGTCTGAAGTAACAATTATTTTGTAATTAATGTAACATAAATTAATATATTTTTGAATAATACATGTGTATTATATTTGCCATTTTATAGAATGTTTTTTTTTTAAGTTTGTGTGCATTTATTTATATCATTCATGATGTCTACTTCTCATTAAACAGAGCGATTATAATTGTGTATAAGAAATAAAACTCAATATATGTCTGTTAAGTGCACTTTATTTATGAAACATTTTGTTCTGAACATGCAAACAAATCCTCTCAGAAATAACAAAGAATATTTACACATGAAATAACAGTTAAAAGAGAATAAATGTCATTAAAGTTTTTAAAAACGTATTACAGCTACAATGTCTGCTCTGAAATTATTTACAAATCCGTGCAAATAGACATCTCCCAACATGTTGCAAGCAGTAAGAGATTTCACTTTGGTTTAGCACCGTGAATTTCTCCCTCCAAAGCCTCGGCTTTGAGGAGTCTTTACTTTCTGACTCGGCTCCTTTCTCTCTCCTCCCGCTCATTTGAGATGGTATGGACAATTGTCTCCAACGCAGGATACTGGAAGATTCTTTTCCTCTGTGGAGAAGAGATATGAATAATTCACCAAACAACACTTCAAGATCTAATCTCGCATTCTCTATTCTGTATCCTGCATTTACCCGTTGGTGATTTTTGTACATCTGAGCTAGGATCAGCAGCAGAACGAGGAGGAGGACGCTGAGCCCGATGACGGTGCCGGCGTTGTGAGATAAACCAGGGGATTTTTTTCCACTAACAGCACCTGCAAGAGACACAACAGAAAGATTCATATGACATTTTGCATGGAAAGTAACCCATATTTGTGTATATCTATTTGTGGCCTGTTAACAACATTAACGTCTCAGAGAGAGCGTACCCATCAGATGAACTTGGTATGTGACATTCCCCAAAATTCCTTCTTTGCCATAGTAACGACATGTCCATTCATGGCAGTTCTCCTCCAACTTAACAGTCTTTCCCTTCAGGATGGGCCCAACTGACGCGGTACCATTGAGGTCATGATTCACACCAACCCACTCGTATTCGGTGACCTCGCTTGCGTCGGTCAGTTGGCAGGTCAGCATCACAGAGCCTTCCTTCTTTGATTGGACAACTGCAAAAAAAAAACTCTATAGTTTAGTTTTCATAGTTTTTATGAATTAGAAATTATTTTTATAAAATAAAAGACAGTGAAATTTCCTTCAAACTGAAGTTACGTGAACTCACTTTTAGCAACAACGAGCTGCATTGTGCGAGACAGCGTTTGTCCCCCTACTCTCCCGGCACACTTGTATTTTCCCTGATCCTCCAACGTGACCTCTTTTAGCTGTAAAGATTTATCCCAGCGAGAGGAGGAGGGACGATTGTTGTCAAAAGGTGAGAAGGTCCCCAGTATCCACTTTCTTCCAGACTGTCGATGTAGCGGTCAAACCAGGCGAGAACACACAGGGGAAAGTGAACGGAGACCCCAGTACAGCGTACACCAGGGTATTGTCTTTGGGGGGCTGGATAATTCCTGTGAGGGAAAAACATTTTTGGGTGAGGTTAAATGTGTTCTCTGCCTGTCATTTCTTGAGATAATTCATTCTTACAGCTCAGTAACTCACCTCTCACAGAAAGACTTATTGACGCTCGAATCTCTTTCATGGAGTATTTAACGACACAGGTCCAGTTTCCCATCAGTCTGTCGGTCGCCTTTTCTTGTACAACGCTTCCAGTCCCACTACGGATGGTTCCGGTCTCAGGTATGAATGGGTAGTTGTTAAACTCCCACTGAACATCAGCTCCTTTGGGCCAAGGTGTCACAAGACAAGAGACCGAAACCTTCTCTCCCCACATGGGAAGTGATGGAGAGGCATGGACTGTAAGGTAAAGATGAGAACACTGATGCTGATTTACAGTATAACAGCTTATTTTAGATGGATATGTACACCGCTTTAGTCTTGTAATGACAGGAGATACTTAAACAAATAAATAAATATGAATAAGAAGGGTTTCTTACCATGAGTAATTCTGAGCATGACCTGCTCCTCAACAACCCTGTCTTTGAGCTCCATCCTACAAGTGAAAAGTCCTCCATCTCTCTCTGTCACGCTGCTGATTTGTAGGCTGTAATCGTATTTGTGAAGCTGAGAGTGCAACCATTGCACTCTTTGGTTCCCCTTCTGAGACCAGCTCGAACCCCAGTACTGCAGGACCGCTCCGTTCCCTTCTCCAAACCGTCCTGTGGCATAAGACGACATGCACATTAAAACTCATTAGTTTGAAGTGAAGGAGAGGAGAGGATGGATCTGGAGAATGGCATGGAGAAGTGAGGAGTGAAATACGTTTCCTCTCACCCTTCATTGGCTTTATTCCAGATGACAGCAACAGGATGGCAGGGTGAGAAGCTGCACTCGCAGGGCAGTAGAGCCTGAGAGCCCACCTGAACGACCACCTCTGTTATCTCACACCTAGCTGCTAGAGAACAAACACAAGAAATTTAACCCTTAAAAAAAAAAACATACACAAAACATGCACACTGAAAAAACAAAACAAAACAAATACAGTTTGTTGCAGATTTGATATTAAAATAAGAAATACAAATATAAAATCATGTGAATTTTTAGAACTTACCTGTCATGAGAAAGGTAATCACTCCAAAGATGATGCCCTTCACCAACATCATTTTGTCACCAGGTTTATCAAATAAATCCTCAAATTTCACTCGACTCAGTTGTTTCTTTGCTTCCTGAAGCCCGTCTAACCCTCAGTGATGCTCCCTCTTACGTGTTTTTGTGTGCCGAGGTGCGTGTGTGTTATATATATAGGAGCCGTGGGTGCGAAAGCAGGAAGACTGCTGGGTAGTTTCTCTGCTGATCATGTGACTTCATCAAAGTTACGCTTTGATGCGGTCAGACCTCGTCAGCCTGGAAACTGTAAGACAGAGATGTAAACAGGGAGTCCTACTTACTCCCACGGATTCTCTTTACTTTTATCCGCTTCCTTCTTCTTCTAAATCAAATGGACTTTGTGTCTAAACATATGTAACAATATTGAGTTTGCAGGCCAAAGTATACAAAGGATACAAGCACAGTATTGCATCACGCATGATAAAACATACTCTATATGAACCTCTTAGTAAACCTTCCAGATAATTATGCTTTAATGTGAAATAAGCATTCGGTTACATTATAATGTTCACTTACAACCACAGTGAATGTTTCTTGTTTACAAACACTTTTCAAGGAACTTTTAAGGAAGCTCTTGTTGTTTTGAAACCGAGATGGCAAAAATGTGACTTCAACTCACCCTGTCACGACTGCGTCACTGCCAGTCATTTACACTCAACTACTGGTTCACGTTACCATCTCAGTTCAGCAGCAGCAGCAGTCTGAGAACGAGGACCATTTGTAGCACAGCATCAGGTTCTGATGGATATTCATGACAGTGAATCATCCCCTCCATTCTCATTTCTTTTCTTTCCTTTTTGTCAATTCTAATGCAACAGCCTCAGCAGTAGAAGCGGGCCTACACAGCCAGGCAAATGTTTATCACCTCGCATGTTTATCATCCTTCGCTCAAGGTCAGCCAAGTGGAAGGTGATTCACCGTAAATGCTTCGGCATTTCAGAACAGAGATGCAATCACGTTGCAGGGTTTAAGAAGTTTACTGTATTCGTTTATTGATCACGCGGATTATCTATGGAACTTTGTGTCATGCTTTTTAAGAAGTTGAACACAAATACATTTGTGTGGACTCATCAGAAACTACACAAACAAAACTATTGTTTGTCTCACCATCAGTGTTTTCTCTGTGTCTTCGGGTTTTCTGTTATCATCAATAAGCACAGCTTTATCATTTAAATTCAAGATCTTTGTTAAAACCAGGCGACATATTTAGGCCACATAAGTGAATATTTGTAAAAAAGATCAGTTTAATAGTTTAACTAGGCTATGTCACAATGGCAACATGATTTGATCACATTTAGGTTCCCACAAAATCACATTATGTGTTTAAAGAACTTTTTATATGGCAAGTCTGATAGTATGCTGAAAATATAAACCAATGTCTAATCTAAAGATTAATAATATTCACAACAAGTGTTTTTTAGGTACTCTTAATGTGATTTTTGAGGTTGTGGTTTCATAGAAAAAGATTTCAAACACTATTGATGACTCGTAATGCCCTTGGGGGTGTATGTTAATTTGTAACCAATAAAAAGCTTCATAGTAATTTTGAAATTCATCAGAGCCAATGCAGAACAGTGGCGGGTGTTTGAACAGGCGTCCAGGGATGACCAGACGGAGCAAACTGGACTTCTCTGAGTGAGGGTTGCACTGGGGCATGTATTGGTTTCAAGATGACCAGTTTGCTAAAAGAAAAAAGATTGAATAAATAAAAAGCTCTGTCGGTGATTTTTGAAGATCCGACTCAGACTTGATCAGACTTTAAAATGTGCATGCAAACACTACCTTCCAACTTCCATCCACTCGTGGCTCTGGAATGCTCCACTACACTCCATCCCATCCCATTTTATTCCATTCTATTCTATTTTATCTGTATAGCGTCTGTTACAATGCAAGTTGTCTCTAGGTGCTTTACAGAGACCCAGAGCATAACCCCCGAGCAAATCATTACTAAAATTATAATATTAAATCCTAATCAAAGAAAATTGGCAAGTTAAAAAAAACTCCCATAGTGGGAAAAAAAAAACCTTTAAGCCAAACAGCGGCAAGGAAAAACTCCACTTTAAGAAGAAGAAACCTCTTCAGCTGCATATCATCATATCATCAGCGTAGCAATGAAAATTTATGCCGTGGCCTCTGGATAATTTTTCCCAAGAGCAGCATGTATAAAATGAAAAGGGATTGGTCCCAGCACTGAGCCTTCTGGGACACCATAGCAGACCCTCGTCTGTGCAGAAGAAACGTCATTAACATGAACGAACTGAAACCTGTCAGATAAATATGATTTAAACCAGCCTAATGCTGTCCCTTTAATTCCAATAACATGCTCTAACCTGTGCAGTATAATGCTGTGATTGATGCTATCGAAGGCAGCACTGAGGTCCAGCAGAACTAGTGCAGATACTAATCCATCGTCTGAGGCCATGAGGAGGTCGTTGTTGACTCTAATCAGCACTGTTTCTGTGCTGTGATGTAGTCTGAACCCTGACTGAAAAACATCAAATAGATCTAATCTGATCCAATATTTATGTACCAACAAAACACATGACATTTTTGAGTAGTCGAGTTGAGATGGGGGTCCAATAGACGTGTGGATGGTTTAGCTTTGCTGATGGTTGAGGTCAACTCAGAGGTCTACAGGAGAGAAACAGTCCTGAGTCAGGCCAGGACCAAAAGAAGTTACTGAAGCTGAAGAAACGCCCACAGCCGTTGGTAGTTGGGCTTGGTTGATTTCTGCTCTGATTCGGATTGTTTTCCTGCTAAAGAAGCTCATAAAGTCTTCACTACTGAGAGCTGCGGGAATGCACGGCTCAACAGAGTTGTGACTCCTTGTCAGCCTGGCTACAGTGCTCAACAGAAAATGTGGCTTGTTTTTGTTTTCTTCTATAAATGATGAATAATGAGATGTTCTAGCACTGTGAAATGCTCTTTTGTAGACTATTAAACTATCTTTCCAGGCACAATGGGAGTCTACAGATTTACAAGAGTACCACTTCCTTTCCATTTTTTGTGTTTTTTGCTTCAGCGTGCTGATATGCAAATGTAAAATATCTGCAGTATTGTTGACGAAACAATCAATATTTCCAGAGGTAAATTTCAGGTCATCACCCTCAATTGTTCTACCATATTCTACCATAGAGAGATGAAAAACGATGGCCTCCTTAAATGTATTCACAGCATTTTCAGAGGCTGTTAAAACTCAAATAAAACACTTTGTTCACTGAGCATAGCAGTGTCTTCTAGCTCTCTAGATAAGTCGATGATCACATAGATGAACATATATACCTGAGAGTGAGTGTGTGGGAGAAACCTCAGAGCTGTTTTTCATAACCTCGGTGAAATGTTTCCTTGGTAATGGCCATGTGACATGCTGGCTGAGTAAAACTGTAAGTTTATCCTTTTCATCTTATCCACCCTGAGCTTCCTGCTTACATCAAACTCTGCTAGACTTCAAATTTAAATCAGCTTTTAGAGTGCTTTGAACTTGAGGCCTCAGTTTGAAAAACTCACAACACAAACAGTAAGTGAGAATCTCCCCCTGCGTTCAGGGCTTCAGTGCGTGTACACCGCTATGAGATGGTCTTTCCTACAGCTGATGTTTTTGTCACCCCCAATGTATCTGAATATGAGGCAAAGGTGCAGCACAGGAAAATGCCCCTCATATGGAAACAACCCAACTATGAGGTTAAAGTTTTGAAGATGAATATGTTAATAAAGATGGGTTTGGAAAATAGTCAAATCAGGTTTTTTTTTAGAAATACACCAAGTGAGTATTTTGTTCCTGTGCAAAGTTCTCATTTTGCCATCTCTGCTCTCGTCCCAGACCAGCCTTACCTTCTACAGTAGCATTACTATCAACCTTCCACGGGGAGTATAAACCTTCTGAATTACAGAAAGCATCGCTGTGGTTTAATTTCAATAACTGAAACGATTATAAACCAGCACATAATGTGTGTAAGTGACGCTATGTAATGTTCCACTGAGTTTTACGGGCAGAGGAAAAGGATAAAATGCTGCTCAGTGAAAAACAACTGCATTTTCTCCAGTCAGCATTCTGTTAGGCGGTGAAGTTGAGAGCTGAAAGAGCTCATGATGCGCATCTGTGGTAACTGGGCCTGCGATTTGATGAGAAATGCTTCATCTTCATTTTATCAGGACATCAGCATGACTATAGGAAGGATTCTGAAAACTTCCTTTGCACGTTTTTCTTTTTCCTCACAGAGTTTAACATTCATATAAGAAACAGTCAAATGTTAAAATAAAACATGCACAAATGCTGCACATTTACAGTAAAACACCAAGCCTTCGCTGCACAGCCATCTGAATATGCTGATGCTTAATGGAATTTTATATTTCGTAGTGTTTGTTTTGGGTTAAGTTTCCACGCACTGGCAGATGGTCTTAGCAATATTGAAATATCGACAAACGATCAGCTTTGCTGCGCTTGTTTCTTTGAAAATGACAAAATATTCCATCCAGCTCTTTAAAAGAGTAAGAATGAAAGTATCACATCTCTATGTTTGTGTGTTTGTGTCTGGGTGTGCGCACAGAGAAATTAAAGAAACAGCCAGAATGATTGCAGACTTTTATTTCTTAAAAAAATCATCTAGCACACTAAATATTAAAAATAACTGATGACTGCAAAGCAAGAGAAGGCTATGAGAAGATAGTATTTACAGGTTTTCTTGTAGTTGCTTCTAAAGAAATGGCAATAAATACAATTATATGGAACACAGAAGATAAGGTTATAATCTGCAAAGCCAACATAGCGTTCAGTAAATTGTTTGTACTTTATGATTGTCAAAAAGCCAAATCAAAACCCCTTTATGGTAACAAAGACCTTCAGGAAGGTTTATAAGCTGTTGCAGTGGTGTTGAATTATTCTATCGTGTAGCCACACCTGCAAAATTTGGAACTTTTCAGAGGCATCAAGAGTAAAAAGCTCCCTTGTGGGCCTCAGCATCAGAAGCATGCAAACCAGCATCTCCAGATGCATTTTGCATTTTGGAAACAATTTCTCTGGGTAGGTTATTACTGCACTTTCTAGATGCAGAAAGCAGAATCATGTTTGAAGGGGAAAAAAAAGGTGCAGAATTTCACAGTAGAAATGGGGCGTAAGTTGTAGATTCTGCCATGGCGCCGCTGGAAATCAGCAGACAGACATCAACGCTCACAGAGCTAAAAGTCATTTGCAAAAGGAAAAGTAGTGACATTCACTCGAATTAGAAATGAATGACAAAACTTTACGAGCTGTGATGCAAATGTTCAAGCTAGTATTCCCCTTTACTGGTAACACAGTACTGGTAGAAATGGGATGTTAAGACAGACGAGCAGGGTTCCCAAAAGTTCCACTAAAGTCACTTTTTTTTTCTTTTTCATTTATTTTATTTCAAACATGTAAAAGACATTGTTAAACAATGTCCTTACTTAGGGTGTTCAAGAAATATTATATTTAAGTTCATGTCAATCAAAAATCTGTCAATCTTTTACTAATTTTGTTATTCAGACATTTTGAGAAAAACATTTGCATTCAACTGCATTTGGACTTTTCTGAGGAGCACAGCAAGAGGCATGAATGTCCCGTTTTCTTCGCATGATGACTTTCTGTGTGAGGTTTGCATGAATTTTCCTCTGTCTGTGTGGGTTTTCTCTGTCTGCTCCAGTTTCTTCTCAGACCCAATGACACGCATCCTTGGTTAGATAGTGAATTTAAATTCATTCAAACTAGTAAAAGGTCTGAGAGTGTTTCTCAGAGTTAGACCTGTGAAGGAGTCTGTGGATATTCTCATTTATCAGGTAAATTCCATTCTCACAACTGTTGAATCATAGGCAACTGGACTTAGATTTGTGAAGGAGTGCTGCCCTGTATAAGGCTGATGACAGCTGGGATGGGCAACAGTTCTAAATATTGAGGATCAATGGAGAAACAGTTTTGGAATTGCTCATTACAAAAAATTGTAATTGAATCTAAACTATATTATGGAAAACAGCTAATAAGGTTTTAGTTAAACTGCCAGTGATAAGTTGATTACGATGCAGTACATTTGTGGGCATTTATGCCACCATATTTTGGAAGGACCAATTTGATTTTACAAGTTATAAAGGTCAAACATGCTCTACTGTATGGTATAGGTGTATGTTGGGCGTGGTTGAGTGGAGTTTCCCAGCATGCTCGAGGCTGAGAGCTCTAGCAGACCCCCGTGACCCTGAATAGGAAGATGCAGATAAACAACAATCAAAATGACCAACCAAGATCATCAGAAACTCATGATCTACTACAAGGAATTTCACACACAACCATCTCTAGGAAAAAAAATACAGTTATCCAGACAAAAATGCCTTGTTGATGTCAGAGGTCAGAGGAGAATTGTCAGACTGGTTTGAGATAATAGAAAGACAATTGTAAGCAGCAGAATATCATCTCTGAATGGACAATATGTTGAACTTTGAAGTATATGGGTTACAGAATTTGCACAGGATAACCAAAATTGGATAATAGAAGATTTGAAAAAAGCACTGGCTGGTCTGATGAGTCTCGATTGAAGCTGCAACTTTCAGATAATAGAGTCAGAATTTGGTATAAACAAAATGAAAGCATGGCTCCATCCTACCTTGTATCAATGGTTCAGGCTGGTTGTGGTGGTCTAATGGTGTGGGGGATATTTTCTTGCCACACTTTGGGTCCTTTAGTACCAGTTGGGCATCATTTAAAAGCCACAGCCTACCTGAGAATTGTTGCTGACCATGTCCATCCCTTTATGACCACAGAGTTCTCATCTTCGGATGGCTACTTCCAGCAGTAGGATAATGCACCACGTCACAAAACTCAAATCAGCTCAACCTGGTTTCTTAAATGTGGTGGAATGTCAACATTATTTTCATGACTTTGTTATTGTCTAACTAATTTGAAGGTGACATACCTAGTTCCAGCTTTGGGACCTCTATTGAGGTCTTTGAGTTCTCACAAGTCTTACACACCTGCAAGATGTTATTTCAAATTCCCTCATATATTTTGTCTAGTGTATTCTGGTGTGTCCTGTTGAAGCAATTATTGATCTGCTGAGATGTATGTATGACCTTTCTGCATATTAATGGGCATTAAATTCACTGAATTCCAGTCATAGCCAAGTCTTATTTTTTAAGTTTATCCTCAGTCTTACTCATATTTTTTCATATTTTTTTAGACACCAGGTGGTTAAAAACAATCTAGGGATATATATAATTTTTTTCATGATATTTAACATGACAATGAGTTCACTGTACTCCAATGGCCTAAACAATCATCAGATCTCAATCCAACAGAGCACCTTTGGGGTGTATTGGAACAGGAGATTCTCATCAAGGATATAGAGCCGACAAATCTGCAGTAACCTGGCAATAAAGTTGATTTCCATTTTCCTTTTTCCAGATTTAAGTCAATCACCTTATTTTATTCTTTCTTATATTTTTATAGCAGTGGTGTAGGCTATAACATTGACATGTAAGAGCAGAAAAAAAGCTAATTAAAAAGATATATTACAGTTTTTATTTATTTATCTATTTTTCAATAGAGTAGCTTGTGACATACGTCATTACAATTGTTGCCTGTATCTGGTGAGCCGGTCTGTGTCAATCAATTAATCATCCGGTGCGATGTCTCCCTCTGCTGATTTAAAACAGAAATTAAAATGCGCAAATACCGTACTTTTTTCTTTCTTTTTTTTTTTTTTTTTTTTTTTTTTTTTTAAAGAAAACTTATGTGTTGCTCTACAGAAAATACGGTACTAGCGCGTTGCATTGTGGGACTGCAACGGAGGTTGCCACTGGAGTCTAACATGCTGAAGCGTCTATAATATGACATTTTAAGTGTTGCTTCTCTACATTTGATTCTTCGTTACAATATCAACAGAGGACTCAACTGATATACATTTGGCAGTGGGGAAGGACACAGGTAATGGACACAACACTGACTCTCATTAAACGTGCTAGCTGAAGCTAAAGCTAAGGGTCAATGTGAAGACAGTTGGTGAAAGTTTTTTTTTTTTTCAAGTCAAACTTTAATCCCTTTACTGGCAGGTGTTTATGTTGTTTAAACTGTTTATATTGTACTCTTATTTTCCTTTTATACCGTCTTACCGTAGAAACGTTTGGCCATGTCTCTACTGGGAGGTTTGCTGAGAGCTGGAGCGTCCTTCTGTCAGTCTGCGGGAACTCTGCTGCACACAGCCAGGGCCATCTCCTACAGGTGATATCCCGTTCACCAGTTCACTTATTCTTGGTTGACAAATTGTTGTGAATGGCTTTAATGTGAATCCGTGGCTCCCAGATTTCGTGAAATCAGGTTTCAATGTGTATTGATTTATTTTTCCCTTTGCACGATATACCTTTTTATGAGTACATGTACTACAAGTTGTTACTCTGATTTGTATTTTACTGCCATTTTCAGTCTCTTGGGTGTACTGTGCCATCTCATTAATTTTATCCCTTAAATACACTGTCTGCCCAAAAAGAGTCACTCACCTGGATTTAACTAAGCAAATAGGTACGAGCTTCCTATAAGATAATTACTTCATGGGTGATTATCTTTCAGCTGGCAACAAGTTATTTAACCCCAACTGGTGTAATGAGTTGCTTCTCATTTCCTAAACAACCATGTCAAAGACACATCCCGTGGTCGTGGCAAAAATATTAATATGTTTGAGAAGGGTCAAATCATTTGCATTCATCAAGCAGAGAAAACATCTAAGGAGATTGCAGAAACTACCAAAATTGGGTTAAGAACTGTCCAACGCATTATTAAAAACTGGAAGGATAGTGGGGACCCATCATCTTCGAGAAGGAAATGTGGCCGGAAAAAAATCCTCAATGATCGTGATTGGCGATCACTTAAATGTTTGGTGAGATCAAATCAAAGAACAACAACAGTAAAACTCAGGGCTATGTTTAATAGTGAAAATAAGAGCATTTCCACACGCACAGTGTGAAGGGAACTCAAGGGATTGGGACTGAACAGCTGTGTAGCCTTAAGAAAACCACTAATCAGTGAGTCCAGATTGACCCTGTTCCAGAGTGATGGGCGCATCAGGGTAAGAAGAGAGGCAGATGAAGTGATGCTCCCATCATGCCTAGTGCCTCCTGTACAAACCAACAGTATGAGCTCAAAGGATGAGGTCAGCTGACTACCTGAATATACTGAATGACCAGGTTATTCCATCAACGGATTTTTTTTCTTCCATGATGGCACGGGCATATTCCAAGATGACAATGCCAGGATTCATTGGGCTCAAATTGTGACAGACTGGTTCAGGGAGCATGAGACATCATTTTCACACATGGATTGGCCACCACAGAGTCCAGACCTTAACCCCATTGAGAATCTTTGGGATGTACTGGAGAAGGCTTTGCACAGCGGTCAGACTCTACCATCATCAATGCAGATATCTTGGTGAAAAATTAATGCAACACTGGATGTAAATAAATCTTGTGACATAGCAGAAGCTAATCGAAAGAATGCCACAGCGAATGCGTGCTGTAATTAAAGCTAAAGGCACTCCAACGAAATATTAGTGTGTGACCTTTTTTTTTTTTTTTTGGTCGGACAGTGTACATTTACATAATTTCACCTATTACTGGTTTTACTACTGTTATCTTATTTGCAGGGCAAAAGATGGGAGGCTGAGTAAGAACCTCATTGACAGGTTCAAGTTAATGATTTATGTTTCATATTATTGCTGGGCAAATAATAGAAAATTAATCAAAACTGACATTCAGAACCTATAACCAACGTAATCTTTCCCATGTCAGTTATTTCAGTGGTTTAAAATATTCAATAAACGACCATAACTATCTAATTTGTCTGTTTTCCTTTACTTATTTTAAAATCACAAAGAGATGTGCTCTTTGATTAACAATATCTCAGTTTGAAATAGTTGAGCATATTTTCAGCAAAAACCTTGTCAATCATCTGAGGGCAAAAAAAAAAAAATCTAAAATCATTCAATTATCGTAACTGAGGTAACGTTCAATTAGTCGTGATATTGATTTGAGCTCAAATGGTCCAGTTCTAGTTCATATAACAAAAAATCTCTTAAATCTTGATTTGAAAATTATGTGCCGTGAATTTGTATGGGTCATTGAAGGGAATCTATTAAGTTGCTAAATTTTGCTGCAATATTTATTCAAAATATATTTGCTCAATGTTGACTGAAGTAATATGTTTTCCAGGAACGTGCTGCCAGATCAGGATGCATGCTATTCCTCAGCCTAAACAGGTTGACAGGTGGACTGAGAAGAGGAGCATGTATGGAGTCTACGATAACATCGGCATCTTGGGTGAGTGTTCACGGGTGTTTGACACGTTGTCACGTGTCACAAAAAATACACGGCTGTGCTATGCACAAATGGATTCAGTTTTTTTTTTTTTTCTTTCATGATTTCTTCCTTGATTGATTGACTTTTGTGCTTGGTCACAGAACAAAAACAAACCTAATTCATAACAAGAGTTACAGGAATTGATTTGTTCTGGAAAAAGGCTGAGAACCGGTGAATGTGCAAAAAGTCTACATTCTTGAACAACTGCAGCGTTAATGCTTTTGGAAAGATAAATTACTCAAGTGTTCATAAGTTTAAGCAAAACAACATTCTGGTACCTTTCCAACTTTCTTCTCCTTTTTCTCTCAGAAAATAATCTAATTTGATTTTTGTGTGTGTGTGTCTACAGGGGACTTTAAAGCTCACCCTAAGGACTTAATCGTGGCCCCCTGCTGGTTGAAAGCTTTTAAAGGTAATGAATTGCAGCGTCTGATTAGGAAAAAGAAGATGGTGGGAGACAGAATGATGACTCTGGACAGACACAACTTGGAGAAGAGGATCCGCTTCCTCTACAGACGCTTCAACCGCACTGGCAAACATCGCTAATGCTGATCAAAGCACATCTGTGAATGCAACAGATCAGCCTTAAGGACTGAATTTAGGGCTGTGATTTCACAATGTCACTGTGCTGTCTATTGAGGTATGATTAAACTGTGTGTTTTAAACTTTATGTACCTGTCACTTGTTTTTGGACCTAGTGACAACAGTCTTTCCTGAACATAAAATAAATTATATTAAAGCCTGAAAAATATCAAACGCATTAGAATGAAAAAGGAAAATTTGAGGATTACGGTGAATTTGGCGACTAGTCGATCAGGTCAAAGCGTCTCCAGTTCACTGCCCATTGTGATGTCTTCTACGTAGCAGACAGTTCCCAGGAAAAGAGGTTCAAGGAACATCATCAGCAACTGGGTCATGGGTATCAAAAGCCCAGTGATGTAGCACAAAACTGTAATGGTTATTGGGGTAGAAAAGAGAGAAAATTCAATGCAGCTTGCTCAAAATGGAGCTGGAGCCACGGTCCAATCAGAATGAGCCTTTTCCACTGACAAAAGCATTTATAATAAGCAAAGTGAGTGTCAAACAGCAATGTGGGTCCAATGAATCACATTCTCTTTTATCATATTGGCCTGATCAGATATGTTTGTGGCAGCATCTTTACTATGGGAAGATGGGAAACTGCCAGGAGTTGATGTGAACCACCAATGTCCTGGTATTTATGTGAATGTTAACTTGGGATGGACGGCCTACCTAAACATTCTTAGAAACCTTGCATGCTCCTTCATGTCAGCAGTGAATCCTGGAAACTGGTTTCTTTCAAAAAGAAAATGTTCTGTCCATACATTAAAATAAAATTTAGTTTTGTGTTGTTGACATGGCCATGAAATGTCCTCATTCTCATTTTAAACGTAGGGGATGTTGGATGTAAAAAACATGAATAATCCGTAAACGGTCCCTTCTTTGCATCTTACAGGATTTCCAGGATGTAGTGCAAATGCTTCAGGCCTGATAGTCCAGAACACCTCCAGAGCTCCTGTGGACTCATTTCCTCCACGGTTAGGTGGAGTCATTGTTGTGGCTGAGGATGGTGCTTTTCCTGACCACTTCCAGGGTTTTAGAGAGAGCTTCTCTAAGATGCTATACGCTGGCTGCTCTGCTCCCACTCATCCAGAAGAGCCTCGGAGAGAATATTGATGAGGCCTTTCTGTCAGTGGGAATTCCACATCGTTCATTCAACATTTGTGATGCAGCTGATGTCAGTCAGGCCGCTCTTTATCATATTGTGATAAGTATAAGGACCAGTTATAGGCTTCTGAAAACACTCTTATTTAACAAAAGGTCACATGACATATAGTTGCATCCACAAGAACATACAAAAATAAATAGATGAAGTCATACAAAGTAATTGCATATTTTTTCATCTTTTTACAAATTTGAATGGTCTCAAAAATGTTTTAAATAGAATATAACTAGAGCTGTAAAGTCATTTACTAGAAGGCTGAAGCGATGTGAAGAAAAGGCTTTTCATTTAAAGAAGCACAAGGTACATAATTTGCAGCATCTGAGACCTTTAAACTGGCCCCAAACAAGAAAACCCATCCATTTGGGTGACCACCATGACTTCCAGTAGGAGACCAGCATTTTAAGCCTACATTTCTTCTGCCATGAGATATGTTGCTCTGATCAGTCGTGTTCAATAGCTGACTTCACTGCTTCTCTCACTTTTATTTAATATACCCGGAGATGCTCTTGGAAAAAGGATAAATCTGATCCTAGAATGGTTGTGGTGGTGGAGGGGGAAGTTAGGGGGCAGCCGGGAGGGATGGAGGGTAGGAGGGGTTGGGAGAATCCCAGGCCAGGGAGAAAACAGTCGAGTCAACATTCTGTAGGTTGTACAGTGTACCGCAGTGTCGTCCCGCCGCCCCATCCACAACAGAGAGCTGCAGCACTGCAACGTGTAGGGGGGGAGACAGGAGACGGGAGGGGAGGGGGCACTGCACCGTCGCTACGAGTCCAAGCGAAGAAGGCAGGAGAGACGCATTATTGCAGTTGTCTACAGTACCGTTAACACTTTGCACGGGTGCACCTACCGCACGTCCCGCAAGACGTGCAGAGAAAGAGAGAGAGACAGCAGGGGACAGAAACCAAAGACAGACATTTAATTAATCACGACTGCGTTTTCCGTCCGTCTTAGTTTTGAGATTACGGGAATTTTGTTTCAGAAGAGGCGAGCACGCAAGCAACCAATCAGCGCCGCGCCTCGGTCAGCATCCAGGAGCAGCTCTAAATAACTCAGCATCACTTTGATGAGCTGGACGCAGACCCGCAGGAATCTAAACACTGCTGGATTTCCATTGAACGGATTACAACTTGGAAGACCCTTTCTCTCGAGCGTGCGTTGCCCTCCATCACTTCTTGTTCCCCTGACCAGCCGCGCAGTGAGTTATCACCATCCGTGGCTCTGTATTGCGGTACTTTGCTGATGACTTGCAGTAGGTCTGTAGACGCTTCACTAGAAGATCGGCTCATCTGCGCCAAGAGGACCCTCCGCCCTTACTCACTTAAACCTCTTTGCTGATTAAATTTTTTGACTTTTCTTTGGAGAAGTGCCCACACATTTGCATATTTCCCCCCTGTGATCTTTTTTTTTTTTCCCATTCGTGTTGTACTTCAGACCCTCCCTCTCCAGCCTCACAGCCTCCCCTCCTCCTCTGCTGCGCGTGAGTCAGTTCAAACAGCTGCATAGAAGATGTGAGTATTAATGCGGCTTTTCTGCTGCGCAACAACAATATAACTGATCTGATAAGTGTTAATAATGATGGGGGGTGAATTTAAATTCAGATCTGCTGGTTTCTTTGAATGTGGTTTTCCAGAAGTAGGGCTCTGAAATTGGGGTGATTTTTTTTTTCCCCTCAGCTTAATGGATTCTGCTGACGCAAGTGAAATTTTCCGCCACAGCTCTACTAAATTATGTATTCAGTGGTTGACTGCTGTTGTACCTTAAACCTTTGCCTTTAACCTTGCTATCTTAAACTGAGTTGTTTCAGATGCCTTGATTTTGCAATAAGCTATTAAAAAAAAAATCAAGATGCATATATTGCTCAGATGGTTTTGTTGCACTTTGTAATCCATCACCACAACTTCTGCCTCCTCTTTTTCTTCCTCTCACATTATGTAGCCAGCATTTCTGAACAATGCCATATATTTAATTTCTCTCTTTACACATATTCCTCGCACTCATTGTTCTTTGTTCTTGCTTTTATTTTCTTACTCTAGTTTTTATATTCCTCACTTTTATATATTTGCTTTCAATTTCCCTTTTGTTTTCTTTTTAGCATCTTTCCTTCTCCCCCCACAAGAAGCTTTTTTTTCCCACAAAGCATTTTTCTTCTTCAATTTTAACTGAGTTTCCCCTCAGATAAACATACCCACTCAGAAAAGCCTTTTGGAAAACTTAAAGGTTTGACATATTGGCCTCTGAAGAAACTAGAAATACAAAACAATCATTTGAGAGATTAAAAGTTCAGCTTTTACTGTAAATCACTGTCTTATAGAATACAGATGTGTTATGTGCTTTTAAAATCATGATGCAACACCCATGTTAATGCATCTGTACCATCAGGTCTGAATGATGGAGTCTTCAGAGCCTCTGATTATTATTATCTCCTCCTTCCTGTTTTTTTTTTTCAGGTCTGCCCCTGATGCTGCCCCACCAGCTGGAGCTCCAGGTGCTCCAGGTGCCCCCGGCGCAGATGGAGCCCCTGCCGGCGGACCTCCCGCCCCACCCAACACCAGCAGCAACCGCAGGCTACAACAGACACAGGCCCAAGTTGAAGAGGTGAGCTGGACCGAGCCAGCTAAGATGGCTGGGTCGACTCACAGCACTGTCCCAACAGCAGCAAAGCTAAAATCATAAAATATATGGACTTTGACAATAGGTACACTGGTCTTTTTTTTTTGTTAGGAACAAGCTAATATTTAAAAAGCTGTTTTGTTCTTGCAGTAGGTAAAAATGTCTTATGTGTAGCTTCAGAAAAGACTCCATACCTTGGTTTGCTGTACTGGAATCATTATCATTCTCATCCCTCAACAACTGCCAAACGCTATGTCACTGTTGTCGCTAGGTGGTGGATATTATGCGGGTGAATGTGGACAAGGTTTTGGAAAGGGACCAGAAGCTCTCAGAGCTGGATGACAGAGCGGATGCTCTCCAGGCCGGAGCCTCTCAGTTTGAAAGCTGCGCAGCCAAGCTAAAAAACAAGTACTGGTGGAAGAACTGCAAGGTGAGCACTACTGTGTGGGCCCATTAAACAGACCGATAACAGAGAAGCTGCTAATGTAATGTGAGTCTGAGTTAAACAAATGTCTGTTATTATGTGGTGTGCGTGCAGAGAAAATCCCAAGCAGAAATCACAAAGACCACTGATTCTGTTAATGAGCTGCAGTGGAAGCCTGCAATGATGCTTCAGGGTTAAAGAGAAGAAAGACGTCTGTTATTGTAGAGTTTACGCAACAAACTGAAATATTAAAGGGGTTATGTAACTAAACCACAGAAGAGCAACCATTTGTTTTATTCTGTTCTGTCTGAAACCACCAAACTGGAGAATGATATGATACAATTCTCTTTTTCCATTTGTTTTTCAGATGATGATCATGATGGGTATCATTGGAGTCATTGTGGTTGGAATAATATTCTGTAAGTAGAGGACAGCTTCATTTGATGATACAAGATTTATTTATGATGAACATTAGGGAGATGCTTGCTTCCCTCCCACTTTTCACTACATTTACACATTGTGCTAATTCTGATGACGTAAATGACACCAATGCTAATGTCTTATTGGTGTATTATAAAAGGAAGTTAAGATATGAATGAGGTTTTTCTGATTTAGTCACCATTTAGTATTACCTGTACATGAATTTCATTTCAAAACCCACAATTTCTGCACAAGAAGAGCTCTCAGTTCTGAACTTGTTTTGCTGAGAGGAAAGTCTTGCCAGATTCATCAGACTTAACGACTCTTCCGTTTTCTCCCTCCATTCGCAGTGTACTTCTTCCACTGAGCTCCTCCCATCACTACAGATGGACATAGACTTCAAAATGACGTGAGAGGGAAGAGGGGGGAAAAAAACTAAGCACCTCCCCTTTCATCAGCCCTTTTCTTCCCTCTCTTCACAGTCTTCCATCAAATCATCTTGCACTTAAACATGACCGTAGTGTTCAGAAGTGTCTCTGCTCTGCTCTCTCACCTTTCCCCCATCATTCTTGCTGCTTTCTTCCCCTGTTTCTCCATGAGGTCTCCCTCACTCTCTCCTGTCTCTGCACCTTATGTATTATTGAAGGCTGCAGCTGGCAGAGCGAAAGAGGAAGAAAGAGAGAAGAAGGAGGGAGGAGGAAAATCCTTGCGACATGGGGACACGTGGGCCTCAGCCCACTAAATAGTGATATGTGGGCAAATGTACAGATGGTGTGCAGGAAGATCGAACAAGAGTTTGCAGTCTTTGTACACCACATATGCCAAAGCTCGTTCATATTATCTTTTTTTGAGAGACCTACATTTGTAAATTGTTACCGACACGGCGAACTAACACACTTCCTTTGTCACCACTGCTTCGGTCCTTGCTGCTTACTAACATGTTAGGTGAAGATTATAGTCCTTTTTGTTGTATTTGCGTGTGTGTAATTGTGAATCAAAGCCCTGTAGCTTTTAGCATTTTCAAAAATTATCTGATAGGCTTTTACCTGTAAGTTTTTCCATTCCTTGTTCAGCTTTCTCTCACTTGGTCTCTAATTTCTGTGGCTATGACAAGAAAGGAAAAATGCAAAAAAGGGACAGATTGTGTGAAATGTGTGGAAAAAGAAGAGGTGATTCAGGAGAGAGGTATGAGTCGAAGTGCAAAATATTTTCCAGTATAAATAGGTGAAATTTATTTCATAACTGATGAACAGTTTTTGATGAAGTAGTCCTGTAAATATGATCCATTTTTACCTGGATTATTGTTTCACAGGTGGTGGCATGGAGGGGGCATTACGCTTAATGGCATAGTATTATATATAAAAATCCAAAAGAAACGACAAACAGACAATCTAAAATACACATGAACTGACTGCAAGGCCTCATAGGAAGGGTCTCTTAACTCTGATTTGGACAGAATTACAGCCATAGACAGATGAATGTCTCGTGTCACATTTTAAAAATCGTGTTTCAGGGGTTGCGCTGTCAAAGTGTTGTTTAAGTTGATTGTCAGAAAGCAGGGAGATGAGCGAGGGGACCGGACCGGGAACCTCTGAGCCACCTGGCCATCCTGTCCCCCGCTGACTCATACAAACGGGCTCATCTGTCGCCTGCAGTACAATAACAGCCGATACAAGGTGTTTGTTCCTCACCTGCATGGCAGTCGGTGTCCATAGTTTTGCCTTTTAGTGTGACCTGTGTGTCTGCCATTCCTGAATCTTACTGCCGATTGTACATTTTCTTTTGTTAGTGGTTTAAGGACCTGTGTATAATGTATTTCTGATTGGATACGTACTGCTTATGCAATGTGTAATAGAACAATGCTCACAAGTTTGCCAAATTCTGTCAGAAGTATCTGCTTTCAAGAGAAAAAAAATATCCTGACACTGCAAACAATTGCTTCTATAGTGAATTGTCAAAAACATGTAGTATTGTAATAATGGGAACCATTGTACACATTAGTCAGTTTATGCTCCTAAAAAAGTGTTTCTATAAACCCCTTCAGGTTTTGGGGAGGCCGCTGGTTACAGGCTAACTGAAGCTCCTTTGTTTCTTGCCTTCAATTGATCCTGAAAGTTGGTGAAATAGTGAAAATATAAACAACCGAATCTGTGAGATGCATTAATGCATACCTGTAGTGCTAAGCTAAAATTATCCAGTAATATTGTGCAACAATATTATTGGGTAATTAAAAATATTTTGTGAGCTGAAAATACAGTAAGAGATGCAACTGGATTTGCGAACAACAAATGCATGTTTATTACTTTTGCTGATGCCAATAAAGAAATCATAAACTGAACCGCACCCTGACTTTTATCAACATATTGGCCCTCAATTATCAGAAAAAAGTTTTAAAAAATCTACGTAAGGTTTTGATTCCAGAACAAGTTTCTATTTCTTATTTTATTTATAGTTTATTTAAGACAAATCATGTAGCCAAAGACACATTTCAGTTTCAAAAACATACAGCAGTACCTGAAAGATTCGGTTCTATAATTGTACATAATTATGTTAATTAAACATCAACAACTTTCACACAAGTTATTTGTATATTTTGAAAAAAAAGTGAACCTGTGTTATTCCTCTTTATTTTCTGATTGAGAAATATTACCCAGTATTACATTTCACATTTGACAAAGCTTTGGCTTCAAGTAGCCAGTGTGTGACCCCTTTGTGCAGCAAAAGTGCAAATTAAAATTTCCAGTAACTGCTGATAAGTCCTTCATTAGACTTGCTGCCCAGCAACAGAACAGCTCTGGGATGTTTTAGTGGGGTCCCTGCAATTAGCTGCTCACTGCAGGTGTTTCTATTGAATTAAAGGGAGGATAAGCTATTCTAACCACTTTTACATTACTTTTCACATTCAGTGAATATTTACCCATCATCCATTAGCTGCCCATTTTGTAAGTACATAAAAAAAAAAATTAAAATTAATAAAATGGTCTTCATATACAGTTAAAGAGTGAGAGCAGCTGCTCCCCCGGGCCAGGACAAACATGGCTCCAGCCAGTCACAGAGAGGGGGACAGTTTATGTTGGTGCACAGGAAGTGGGGGAAGGCTTGGGAGAATTCATGATGGGACATTTTTTTTCTCAGGACCGGAGGATGGGGGAGGGAGCAGCTTTTTCTCAGTGATTCGTTGGTGTTTTGATTCAGATATCAACTAATGTCCTTAATGTCAGAACCTTGACTTGGACAGTCCGAGAAGTATTTTCCATCAAAAGACTGAGTGCAATTTTTGCTATTTTTTTCTTCATATTAAAGAAATCTGCTTACACTTTATGTCTTTGCGTCCTTTACCCGGCTGGCCTTTGACAGGAAGTTCCTCCCTTATAATCCAGGTCCTGCTCGAGGTTTCTTCCTCTTAAAGTGGAGTTTTCCTTGCCACTGTTTGGCTTAAAGGTTTTTTTTTTCTCCTACTAGGGGAGTTTTTTTTTTTACTTGCCATTTTCTTTGGTTAGCATTTAATATTATAATTTTTGTTAATGATATTTGCTCGGGGGTCATACTCTGGATTGACTCTGTAAAGCGCCTAGAGACAACCTGCATTATAATAGATACAAATAAAATTTAATTTAATTTAATGTTATAGGCTACTAAACCTTTCCGCGAACATTAAACTTTAGTTTCAGATCTGAAAGCATGAAAAAATAGGTCAGTTTTGGGCAAGTTGTCACATATTACAACCACAGACAGATACATAGGACATGTGAGAAAAAAAAGTATAATTCCCACAAAATGTACCAAATGTGTTTCTGAAGAAGAGACTGAAGATGTCATCAAACTTTGGTTTTGATGAACAAATGAAGCTTTGACACTTGCATGCACAACAAATTTTTTTTCCTTCTTTTGGCACAACATTTATACCGCTGTGATATATTGTTCCAGGTCAATGTAAGATAGAGTGAGAACTGTTAAAATCCTATTACTGGGCTTTGTAAATCCAGCAAATGTTCAAGAGTAATATTATTGTTTTGATAATCATGTTTTTGAACTTTGTGCAGTAATATAATAACTATAATAACTAATAAGCTCAGCAAGCCACATTGTGAAACACCTCAGTCAATGTCGGTCAGAAAATACTTCATAGTCGAAGGTGAAATACACGAGGAAATAAAATAGCATAAATAACACAAAAAAATAACAATAAAATACAGAAAACATGAAGGTGCTACATTTATAACAGTACAGCAAGAAAAATAGCCATATGTCCTCCTTCAGTGTAAGTTAAGGTTGATAAAAATCTAACACTTCAGTCTGACGGATGCTATTTGCCTGTTTTCATTTAAAATATTATATGTGATGGTTATATTGTCCCATCTACTGACACCTCCAGTGTTTACATGTTCAAAAACAGGTTTCATTCACAATTTCAAACATTCTCCCAAAATTCAGCCTGACATATCTGATAGCTTCAGAGAGTTCAGGGAATCCACTTGAATTCCATTTGGTTTCATCTGCTGGTCGCATTGCATGAATTTATAGATTTCTGTTTGTTTCTGGTATTTTCAAGTGGTTTAAGAGGTTGAAAATCCTAAAAATGAAGACTGTAATTTAAGTCCAGAAACCAAAAAAAAAAAAAAGCCCACAAGCATCTGAATGTGCTTTTTAAATAGGAGGAATATGTTCAAGCTTAAAACGGGTATAGATAATGGATGGATGTTCAAGTTTCTGTTAAGGTATGTAAATTTAATACGTCTTGCTCCTTTTATTTAATTTCTTAAGTTTCAATGATGGATGACCTCTGTGTGTTGGTTGGTAGGCTGGAGCAGAAGGAGCTCCAACTTGGCAACCCATTCTATTAATTATAAAACCAGACTATCGTGGTTTAGATTGACTTTTTCTAAATGAAACATCAAGGCACTTTGATGAGAATATGTTAAAAAAAAAAAAAAAAACTATATGTTCATGAAAACAGTAATAAAAAAAAAGATTCATACAGCCAGTAATAGTGAGAGATTGGAATAAAGCTAAATTTCAGACAATTCAGACAATTCTAGTTTGTTATGTTCTTGCTCTGGCTGTTTTAAGCCTGGAGTTCAACATATTTCATTCTTGGTAGGGATGCACGATAACTGTTTTTATCAAACCAATACCAATAATCTCATTGTACCTATGTACAGTGACAATAAAGGATTCTATTCTTCTATTTTACAACTGATAACTTTCAGCTCCTAAAGGCCGATACCGATACAGATAACCGATAACACACACATATACCTAAGATCATTACATCCATACTATGAACAAAATCAAAAATAGTTTTGATTTTTTAAATGAACAGATATTTATTTTTTACAATGAAAAACTATTGGCAAGACTCAAACATTTTCGTAAAGCTATCAAACAAACCTATTTGATATCTCACATCAACTTAAATAAGGTGCATTATTGACTGATATAAAAAAAATAAAGGCTCCTTGAACTGATGGAAATACATGCATCAAAATTACAAACTGAAAAAGATTAACACTTAAAAGGATTTTGGCTTGTGGTTCCATTTAAATAAATATCTTTAATTAAAGTAAATGAGGTTCAGTAGTTTTTATTTTTTAATCTCATGGAAGCTTTAGATGAGAGGAATGAGGGAGAGGAGAGGGAGGGGAGGCTGCTGCTGGCTTGCGCACATTAGCATTAGCTTCTGTTAGCTCACGTCAGCACGATTTCAAAACTCCATGGAAGCGATTGTTATGTTGTAGGTGGCCGATCGGGTTTTACGTATTAAAGCTTGTGCTTCCCTCCTCGTAGAATTCGCTCGGAGGATTCGTCACAAATAACCACCAAACTATCTTCTTCTGAAACTTTAACGAAGTTCCACGCCGCCATGTTTGTTAACAGTACGCTGTGCTGTATGCTGCATTCAAGGTGTAACGTAAATTCCCACGTTCCCTCGTTTGCTAGTCGTTCTTTCAGCCTTTTCTATTTTTTCTTTTTTTTATGTGTAACATGTGGGAAAATACTGCGAATATCAATTCAAGTCAGCAATTACCAAAATTATCACCGAGTTAACGAGTTGTTTTCTGGCATGAGGTGCTATTCTTGATTTTTGTTATTGAGTAATCGTTTTTCTGATTATGCCGACGTCACTTGAACATAACATTCACTGCAGCTCATTCAAGGCTCAGAGGGAGCGAGGCACTGCCGTGTTGACAAAAATATATGTTATCGGGCTATTCGTCATGATATCGGACTTATCGGGATGACGTCATAATTTCCTGTTATTCGGCCCGATAGTTATCGTGCACCCCTAATTCTTGGTACTGTTGTTATGTTCAAAGCTTCCCACAAACGTATGTGTGGTTTCCTGTGCAGCAAATGGCTACAAGACTTAAAGGAATCATTGTAACTGGAAATGACACAGTGAAACCATTCTGACCTTTCACAGACCAGACTATTTCATGACCTGATAGAAGAAAATTACAGTGATGATCAGGAAACCCAGGATCCACCAATAGGAATCTGCAGAGCGACACACAAAACATAACAGTTCAGGAATTTGTGGGCACTGCAGACAAACATTTACAAGATACAACATCCAGTAGTAGCCACTGTGTGTGAAGCAGTTTATTGTTCTCAAAGCAGGAAACTTTGATAACAATCTAATTTGTACTCTTTCATTCAAGATGCAATTTTACAAGCTGCAGTTCTTGTTGTTTCAATTTTATGAATTTCAAATGAATCTGTGTGTCTGTCTTCCACTCCTATTTCTGCACTTTGGGAAACTGCAAAAAATTGGTTGTTTTTTTTTTCTTTTATAACCAGTTAAACAATGCACACTTATTGCTGGATGCAGATACACACCTGGTTCAGGACTTTCTACCACCACGCTGACATGGAGGGGAGTTTTCCAGGGCCATGTGCGACACCCTGCAGATGATCTTGGTTCCTGGGGAGACACTGGGGGGCACGGTGAGGTGAGATGTCAGGGAGAAGGTCCCGTCACCATGCTGTCGATGGCTGGTCAGGGAGCCCTTGACTTGCAAAGAGTTCAGGCTCTGCATCTGTTGGAGAGATGGACAACCACTCCATCTGGATGGCAAGGCAAGGCAAGTTTATTTGTATAGTACATTTCATGTTCAAAACAATTCAAAGTGCTTTACATAAAAGATTAAAAGCATCACAGAAAAGGAAAAAGAAAGCATTAAAACGGAAAAGAATAAAAGCATAAAAACAAAGAAGACAGTAAAAGGAGTTTTAAACAGGCTGTGTAGATTTGAGCTCCTGAATAAAATCTTATTTTCCCACGTTCCCATGGGAATAAGGCAGCTAAGAACAGGTGAGTCTTCAACCTGGATTTAAATAAGTGTTTCAGCTGATCTGAGGCTTTCTGGGAGTTTGTTCCAGACATATGGAGCATAGAAATTGAACACAGCTTCTCCATGTCTGGTTCTGACTCTGGGAACTGATAATAAACCGGATCCAGATGACCTGAGGGGTCTGGTGGGCTCATACTGGGTCAGGAGGGTCACTGATGCATTCTGGTCCCAAACCAATCAGAGCTTTATAGACCAGCAACAGAATTTTAAAGTCTATCCTTTGACGGACAGGCAGCCAGTGTAAGGACCTCAGAACTGGACTGATGTGGTCCACTCTTCTGGTCTTAGTGAGAACTCGGGCAGCAGAGTTCTGAATGAGCTGCAGCTGTCTAACTGATTTTTTTTTAGATAAATCAGTAAAAACGCTGTTACAATTATCAAGCTGACCGAAAATGAACGCGTGGACTAGTTTTTCCAGATTTTGTTGAGACATCAAGATTTCAAGAAACTTTATTGGTCATTGAGCCAAGTTACATTGCAATATCCCAAAACACTGTCCAAGAAAACATACAAGAAACAGACAAACATAGTAGGACACGGGTCGACGGTGCACTGAGGCTGCAGCCAGGTGCCTAACGCTGCCTTCCATTAGATAAGGAAATGAGGGAACACAAGGAGAGAAGAGGGTAAAAAAAAAAGTATCTCTCACAATGTGTCCTATAGAGGACAGGTTGTGAGATGAGAAAACAAATAAGCACAGACAAACTCAAACTAAAACTCAAACTAATTGATTGATAAAAGATGCTAAAATATTTAAAGTTTGTTGTTTATAAGAAGGATCAACTGATGTGAAGCATACCTCACAAAAAGTAGATTTCTGATTACAGACAATTAAGAGCAGTTGATCTGCATGAGACTGAAAAGGGGTACAAAGTAATTTCTAAATGTTTGAGCTTCTATTAATACACACTTAGACCAACTTTCAATAAATAGAGACAGTTTAATACTGTGGATCCTCATCCTCAGCCAAAACGATCAATGGAACTGGCAAATGTATCTGTACATGAGTCACTCATTGACTACGTTAAATCACTGCCAGCATCGAGGCCCATTAAATATGAATGCTATATCTATAGTATTGATATTTAAAGTCCTTTAAATGGTCAACAACACTAGAAAAGCACTATATGAATATGGGCCATTTATAATGGTTATTAAAGTTTAGAGGAGCTAAGACTCACATTAAGTTTGATGTTACTGAAAACAGAGTACTATGAAAGTTAATGATTGAACCTAAACTCACAGTTACCGACCTGCACGTCCAGTGGATAGTATTTGTTGGAGTGACAGCTTAGTTTCTGGGGTGAATTTTTCCTCAAAACCAATTTCTCCTCTGAGAGTGAGACATCTGGTAGTTCTGGAAAGAAAAATTCAACAGAAGAAGAAATGATAGAATGTAAGAGATGAAATGTGATGAATCCTTAAGATATGACATTGATAAAGTGAAGTGAATTAGAGTGAAACTTACGTTTAATATTAAGTTTAATGACCTGTTGAGCGTAGAAATGGCCAACACTGACTGTGCAGATGTATGTCCCCTCATCAGCAACCTTCAGTCTCGTTAGAGTCAGAGCCACGTTCCCTTCAGTCACAGCCTCAGCAGCATTAATGCTTGAGTCCCTCCTCTCAGCATGAACTGAGGACAGAAAATGAGATCTGTGTGATGCTCATTACCACTTGTAGTATCTGTGAATTTTTTAAGGTTTTCATGTGTGGCACTGAAGAGTATCTGAAGTGAAAATTAACTTCAATAGAAACCGCATGAAAATAAGAATCACTTTGTTGCCATTATTTTGGAACAAGCATTTCATAAGTACAAACAGCCCATTCTCTCATTTTAACAACGGTACGAATAGCTGAGTAGTTGATGCTCTAACATACCACAGACACTGATGTCCCAAAGAGGTCATGAACGATAACAATAAGAGCTATAGAGCTACAGTAGTGATGGTTAAATGTTTTTATGTAGCTTAGAGTTTCATTGAGATCAGCTTCTCAGTAATAATGCCATACTGAAAATCAGGAGTGTAGAATGGAGTGAGAATAATAAAAACTCTGCTTTCAGAAACTTAGAACAACTGTTTATATCTGCAGACAGCAAGTATCCCCCTCCTTGTACTCTCACACCACCATGTCACTGAAATAGATAAGATGGGACAAAATATACTCTTTTGTTTTTTGTTTTTTTTTCTTCAAAGCTCATGGTAGTTTTTTCCAGCACATTTTGGAGGCCCAAGTGAAGTGTATTCAGGTGGTTGCAGTCTGCAGTTCAGCCACTAGATGTCACTGTGGGTAAAATCTATACTTCCAGGAGGACAAAATTAGATGAAGATGACAATAGTTGCTTTGTTAACGTGAAGACAAAGGCCTTCCTACTGAACCACATTTCTTTGGTAAACAACTTCTTCCTGAGAGGGCTTTTTTCTTTTCTTTCCTTTTCTTTTTTTGGAAGGGGAACGTGGGATGATGCAAGCAGGTTTTCAGCTGGGTGCAATTTACAACTTCACGGCACGATGTCACTGTAACGACTCCATCCATCAAACACAGCGACTCTTAAGGTGGGGTCAGGACCCCTGTGAGGTTAGAATGATCAATAATCCAAATTTTAACTGACTGTGGAATGATTTATACACTACATCACTCAGCCAAAATTGACTAAAATTACTGAAAAAAAAACCTCACTAAAGAATCAATACAGTCACTCTCAACCCTTCTAGAGGGAATCTTTAGGATTTAAATTATCCTTAAAGCCCCACATAAAAGTCTACAAATGGATACTCCCATCTACTCCAGATGATGCCTACCTACTGCCCCTTCTGCATCATCCAGATTTGTCTTCATTTCAAGAACTTTACTGCCTTTTCCTCTGTGCTGCAGTCGCCACTCAACACCCACTTCCTGTGATAATGGTATCTCCGGCTGCTTGAAGCCACAGTTAAGGAGAACATCATCTCTCAGAGGGGCAGATACAGACTTCAGGTTGGAAAACACCAGGAATATCACTAAGGCACAAAAAGGTAAAGGAAAAAGGAGAAAATGCATTAGAAATTATGCTTTTGTCAAAACAAAAACAAACGTGAGACGAAATGTGAAAAACTGGATTTCACCTTTGGTCAGCAGAGTTCCTGTCTCGCTGAGAGGCAGGTCCAGTTTGGTTTGTATCAGGTCTGACTGATGCTTTTCCACTGGTAAAGTCTCCAGAATCAGAGAAGCGCTGAACTCAAGTTCCTCCACACTGAGGGACACCATAAAATATGATCCATCCGAACTTCCCTGGAGTCCTTGAGGAGAGTAGCGGCTTATTTCACACACCACCTCCTGCTCATTGCAGTCCGCATGGAGTAAAATGTCTGCACTGGGGATCTCTGGTGATGACACTGCCACAGTGGAACAAGATATTGTAAGTTCAGCACAGGCTCTGGTTATATTCCACTAAACCACACAAAGAGAAAACAGAGGAAACCTTTGGTCTCGAACAGGATGAGGTCTGGATCAGGGATGGAGGGCGGGACAAATGGAGTGAGTGTGTCAAGCGGTTCATCTGGGCCCACTGCAACATCTCGCAGAACAAGAGTGGCTGGCGTCCGAGAGAAAAGAGCGCCACCTCCCATTCCACCAAGCCCACTTCCTTCTTCCACCAGACTGCAGGAAAGTACTACATCTGCAACTCCATCAGCTGATGGGGGGAAAAAATATTTAAAACACATCATTACTGCTTCTACTTACCATACTGTGGTGGAAAACCATTTCTAATTTTAACAGGTAAACTCATCCTCAACCTGAAGGCGAGTTTTCTTGTTTAGATGTTTAAAATCTTAAAGAAATTTGGAACATACTTTTAACAGAACAGACACAAAGTTCTGAGATTTTAGACATTTTAGTTTGGTTATATACGCAGATATAAGAATCCCTCACAAAAATGCCACTTTAAATGGCATGTAAATTTGCATTTGGATTTAGCAATTTGTCAAATCATTATGATGATATATTAATGATATAATAAGCTAAACTAGAATTAAAGTTAGTTGGGTACAAGAAAATCAAAACTCTATTTCTACTTTGACAGTGGGCTTAAGTGTTTAGAAATAAAACAGTGATACATATTTCTCTCTAAGAATTTTATTTCTGATATGATGGCTACTCATAACGATTACGAACATTTAATCAATGTGCCAAGACAAATCATCTTACCATAAATGCATGTCATGAAGCATCCAATAAAAATTACTTCAATCATCATAGAGCAAAAGTTGTGTGTATTTGATAAATAAAACGTGTGCAACGACCAAATGAATTGGAATAACTAATAAAAAAAAAGCACCACAACACTTTCACTTTTGATTTCAAAAGCTACTAACACGTCATAGCAGTGGTATCTTCTTCACATGCGGATTTTTGTTCTTTTTCCTCTTTGAAGAATTTTTTCGCCCCATCAATGACGTCCGCTAAATGGACGACGTTTAAATACTAATCCACATTAAAAGTAAACTGCGACAGTGAGTAGCAGTCAGGCAGTGGAGGAGCTGAGTCCCTGGGTGTCTGGAGCATGCGCAGAAGGCAGTAGCCGAGCAGTGAAAATGAAAGTGGCCTGCAGGGATCGTCCAATGAACGGGCAGCAATGAACGGGTCATAGGTAACTATTGAAACAAGCACCTTACAACTGACCTTACAAATGGAATAGTTTTAACGTTCCAGCATAATCTTGTAAAAGAGGATTTCAAGAAAAAGGAGAGACAGAGAGCTATTCTGTCGAAAGGTATCTCTGTTTATCTGTTTTATTTTCACATATAATATGTAAATACTTCTAGAGGTGGTGACAGGATGCTTTTTTTCAGGCTAGAAACCAGCTGGTTCCACTTGTTTCTATTATTTATCTTGTTGTAAGCCACAGTTAGTAAGAGTTGCTGTTAGCTAGAAAATGTGACGTCTTTGTATCAACAGCTTGTACTTTTTATAGAAAAAACAGAAAATTATGAATAGTTTGCTAATTATGCTAGACATTTATTATATTGAAAACGTGTATTAAGATGATTGAAATTTCTCATTTAAAAAACTTGCTATGAAGATTTTTTTAATAAGGCAACATTCCCACAAGAGCAAGTTATATAAGTTAAAAACGGACTTATTTGATCATACTGTATATCACTTCCTGACAACTGAAATAAAAATTCAGCACTGAAATAACATGAAAAACATAAAATTGTTATTTCCCCGCTGATTAAAAAGGTTATTTATATTTTTGATGAGCATTAGAATAGCTTATGTTTTTGCTTTTATTTTGTAGATGGCATTAGACCAAGCTTGTTTTAATCAACATAACTAAAATAAATAATAATAACTCTTATTTTTTCCTTCCATTTATGCAGAGGGCTTTTGTTTTTTTACAGAAAACACTGGTTGGGCATAAGAGGAGATTCAGTTGAATAAGGGGTCTTTAACATCTTAAACCTTTTACTTCTTGTATGTAGCCAAGGTAACCTCGACTGTATATCTTGTGGCCTGCATGAACATGCCTAATCTCCACCACCAGTTTTTACAAAACATTGAAAGTGCTTTTCAGATTTGATTGATGTTATTTAAATACGTGGATACTGAAATGATACATCAAAAAATGTATGTCTTCTGTCACACTTGATGCAATTTTCTTAAGCAAAACTAGACATGAACTATTTTCTATTTTGGGATGCTGTGTGAAATGTAAATAAAAACAGAATGCAATAATTTCAAATCTTATAGACCTATATTTTACATAAAGAACATATTAGATGTTGAAACGTTTTGCCATTTCATGGAAAATGGAAAATATTAGCTCATTTTGACCGATGACAGCAACGCATCTCAAAGAAGTTTTCGGAACAAGGGCAACAAAAAGCTGGATAAAGGTGGAGGAGCATTTTACAAATAATTAGGTTAATTGGCAACAGAGCAGTAGCATGACTGGGTATAATGGAAGAATTACAGAGCGTCAAAGCCAGATGTGCACTGGACATCACTGTATAGACTCAGGAACACCTCCAGAAATCAGTGTCTGTGAGCACAGTTCGTCATCCAATCCACAAACGCAAGTTAAAACTGTATCATGCAAAGTATGATACATGCATGATACATGCATGAAAAGTCTTGTACTGAAGTGGGCCGTTAATGTTGCTAAGCTTCAGCTTTGTGGTACTTTACAGCGGAGTTTAACCTGCACTATTTGTCTCATTGTCTTACCAGAAAACAAATGCAAATATAAATTGTAGGATAAATGTGCAAATTCTAACTTTACTGAAGCAAATTGTTACAAATTTTGAGCAATATTCAGTGGGAGAATATTATCTTTTTAGGCTCATCATTGGAAAAATAAAGTATTTTATAAGTCCTGAAAACGGATTCATTGTGGTATCAGACTGCATGCAGGGCAAACATATATAGTTACTGTCTTCACTCAGAGATCTGTATGTTATTAAAGACATGAGAAGGCCTATAGGCCTGCATTTAGGCAATTTATTCAAACTTTATGAACAAGGTTTTGCACAGATTGGAAAAAAGCCTGCAATGATTTATAATCAGATGGACAATTGCTCAAGAAATTAGGTTATGAAGAATATTTACTAAGGCTAAGTACAAAATTAACACTTTTGTTTATAGCTTTTATTATTGTTTTTTTTTTTTTAAGACTGCATTTCAAGCACACATATGTCAGATTTTATTGCCATTGCTTTTATTTTTTACTTTTGTATCGTTAATATTTTGGTATCTTGTTGAGTTGAATCATTGTAACTTTCAGTTTTCTTCAATGATCTTGTTGATCCAGTCCAGGTAGTTGGCGACCTTGGTATAGACTCCATATGTCTTTCCACATTCAACACCCCAGCTGACAATCCCAGCAGCCCAGAAGTGATTAGTTTCAGGGTCAGTCAGCGTGAAAGGGCCTCCACTGTCACCTTGGCAAGAGTCCTTCTGACCATCAGGAAATCCAGCACAGAACATGTTAGTTGTCAGGTTTGGTATAGCTCTCTTTTTCGTTGACAAGGATCGCCTGCATAACTCATCGCCCACCACTGGAAGACGCACATACTTCAGCTTATTTGTTATTTTCTGCCGATTGTTCTCATGCGTAACGCCAAAGCCTGACACCTGCCTGAAAAAAACATAAACAATAATCTTGGTATAATCAGACGTGGACAGTAAAACACATTTTCTGACAGAAGCTGGCTGGCATTTACAAGATTCATAAAAAAAAAAAAAAGGGGAAAACTTAATGACATGTATGATATGTTCACAAAGCAAAGGAGAGTGCTATATAAAACTGATAGTTTCCTACCCCAACATGCCTGTTTCGTACATGGCATTTTCTGCTGGCAAACAAACTGGCATTATAGACACGTTGAAGGTGAGCTGGTCCTGCAGTTTGATCAAGGCTATGTCATTGTTGTAGTTCAAACCATTGAGGTTCTTGTATCCAGGGTGAATGTGGATTGAGGCCGCATACATAGGCAGGCTCATCATTTTATCCACATCATTAAGTCCCATGTAAATCTGAAAATAAAAGAAAAATACAAGAGGAAATCATTTCCAAGGCATAAACAATGAGGCAGTAAAAATACTGTTAACATTTGTAGTGATCTGCTTACTCGTAATGTGTCAGTTGTTGCTTCACTGTTTTGAGTTTTTAATACATGAGCTGCAGTCATTATCCACCTGTCTGCTATGACCATTCCTCCTCCTCTACCTGAACCAAAATTGAGCAGCACTTGCCAAGGAATGGCATTATCTGCAGCATCAGCACCTCCAATGATCCGCCCATAGGAATGACTATGGTTTGTTGGCTTGCCACAAACTGGATGGGTTATAAACATAAACAACAAGGATTTCACATAGACTTGATCAGCCAAGTAAGCAAAACTAACATCCGCAGATAGATGAGGAACAGCTCAACATCACATCCCTCTTCCATGGATTACCACATCCCATTTTGAGTGAAAATAGATGGTTTATAACCCAAGATGTGTAATGCCTAAAAGTTGCAGTGGAGCATCAAATTATTTGTCAGACATGAAAATGGGTCGGGGGGGGGGGTCCGGAGGAAATATTTCAGGTACACTGTGCAAAAAGGGCTAGGGCAGTAATTCCCAAAGTGTGATTTACCGTCGTGGGCCGTTGTGGTACTGCAGGTGAGCTGTGAGAGGTCATTAAAGTTAAATATGTTTTAAATCCTCATCTTTTTTTAAATGTTTTTAATAACTGTAAAATATTCATGAAATTATTTTTAAAAAACATTAAGATGTAATAAAACAAACCAGTTAAGTATTATTCTACTGTTATCTTAATTTAATATGACAAGTGTCACCTTAGTTGAACATTAATATCAGAACATTGCTTCTAGTCCTGGATGTTGACCACAGTTGTGATTAAAAGTTCGGGTGGGCCGCGGAGATTTTTCACATTTCAAATTGGGCCTTGGTATTCTGAAGTTTGGGAATGGCTGGACTAGAGTTTACAACTTCACCTTCAGCCTTCTCAGCCCTCGCGTGAATATTATCCTGACACGTCCCTGACATGGATTCACCAATTAGAGATATTAGAAAGAAGCCTGTGTTTCTTCTTTTATGTTACCGTTGACTACACAAGCTTGACGTGAACTTCTAGCAAACTGGAGCTATTTTTCACAGCAGCTTTGGCGAGCTCTGACAGTGTTCAACGCAAGCTGTAGCAAACGGCAGTAACTTTGTTATACCCTGGACAGCACTTGGTCCTGCTTCTCATCCCTCTTAGCAATGTAACCTCCAAGCACTCCAAGTACACATCAATAAAGAATGTTCATTTGACTGGAATAATGGAACATTATGGCGTATGATTGGTTGTGGACAGGATTTACTGACCGTCCAAGTGTCATTTAAAGGGCCGATTTCTGAAGTGTTCAGTTTGCTTATTAGGGCAATTATATGATAATAAATGAAAAAAAAAAGTGAAAGGCCAGAAGGTGAGGGATTTTCATGCCTGTGTTAAAAAAAAATGCAATTTTGTTTAATTCCTTGAAGAAAAAGAGATAGCAAAATGGAGAGCTTTATGGCTACTGACAATCCATAGAGAGGATGAAAATGGGAAACTGGGACCTGACCTGCTGTTGCGCATACATTTCTGATAATCACTCCATGACGGTCAAAAAACTAATCAGTTTTGATGTTAATAGATATAGTAGTCAAAAGTGATACTTTGTTCAAAGAAATCACTTTTATCTGAAATACAACACCTGGAGATTTAAAAAACAAAATCATTCTCACCTCTAGGGTCACTGCAACAACCACATTAGTAAAATATGTGGTGATTTTAAAATTAATTATCAAAGTTGTCTTTCATTTATTTTAAAAAAAATAAATAAAAAATTAAAAGCTTTACAGTACTTTAACAAACCATAAACCATTTTTCTTTCAAACATGTTAGTTTAGACACCTCCACACTGTAAAGCCTTAATTTTTGATTGTCATCCATTTCCTTTTAGCTTTTCCAAAATGAAGAGTAGTGGAGACAAGAAGTAATACCTGGCAGACATGTTAGGCTGTCAAGGTCGTCATGGTTGGATCTCCACCTTCTGTCTGCTTCACATGTGAAACTAACTGAAGACCACATTGAACACAACAAAGAAAAAACAATTAAACTTGAATTCATATGTATAATTTTCAACAATTGTCAGTTACTATTATTAAACTCAACAGTCAAACTTAGTACCTCCTACTCAGTTCAAGTCCTGACACCTTGTACACTATAAAAAAAAAGGTCTGTGCAGATAAATGAACCACAACACGTTTCTAGTGGGGGTCATAAAAGGAAATAATTTAGAATAAGTCACATTTGTTAAGAGAAAAGTTGCATGCATCTTTTGAAGCAACTTAATGCCATAACTTTACATAGTTTGAAATCTTCAGCACAATACCAAACACTTTTTCTTTTGGAAATGGGATTGGTTCCCTTAGATATCTACTATCAAAAATCTGTTATTGCAGTCTTAAATCTTGTAAAGCGGTAGTGCTATCTGGAAATGATAAAGCAACACTGACAAGACTTAAGGCCCAATCTTTGGCCAGAACTGCTATAGCCGTTATTTAGGGATAACGTGTAGCGGGTAGAAGCGTTCTCCCAAAAAAGAACAGAATCTTCCACCCTTGCTATATACGCTATCCCACCTGTGCTACCCACTGCATTATGCAAAGGAGTGGTTAGGGCGTTTCACTTGTTAAACCAATCAGTGCATCAGCAGCCATTGCCTTTTAGAGCAGGTTGTGCTCTGCGCAATCCGTTTTCCCAAACCCGCTCCGGTCGTCTGTGGTTAAACTGGCGAGCAAGCCGTTTAAGTCAACCTCTGCCATTTTCTCAGGGGTTCAACTGAGGCCAAATGACGCTTTTTATACGAGAGTTAGTTCAAGAGGTAGAGCCGTTTGTGCTTGTCCACACGTGACCAAGTGGACACGCATTGACGTCCTTTAGTCGTGTTCTTGTACGAGCCGACATGGGTTGCAGGTGGTCGAACCATCCGCTATGCTTTTTCCTAAACCTGCGATGGCAAGATACTGAATTTGAGGGAAGGGCAAAAGACACGCCCATTGCCACACCTACAAAGAGAGTAAGAGAGTCTGCAAAATGTGTAGCGGCTATAGTGGGTGGAAAATGGCATTAGCGGTTAGCGGACATTCCTATACACACAATTTGAGGGTAGCGGCTAGTGGTAATGGGTAAAGGGAAGCGTACAATCGGGGCCTTAAAGCAACACAAAGGAGATGTTCATGTTCATTTGAAGATATATTTGTTGACATACTATCAGCAAAAACCACCCAAAGTAACTTCAGATTCCTGTCCCTGTCATCACTTGCAACAGATGTGTTTCTCTTTTTACCAGTCCCACTACCGCTCCTATCATGGCAGAAGCGACAAAGAGACTCAAAAAGTAATAATGACAGATAAAATGACAGAGTGACTTGGACAGTGCAATAAAAGCTATTTAACTTCCATGCTTATAGGGGAACCTTCTGAGCTGAAAATTGCAAAAATTCCTTTGTGCTGCGTTAAGGCAATTCAATTAGCTCTGGCTATCAAAAGTTGAAATCAGCTTAGAAATTGTTGAAAATTCCTAAAACTCTACATCAGAGGACACTGTAACCTAATATCTTACCATTTTGACCACCCAGAGGAGAGTAAAATGGTTCATTACAGTGATACTGAATAGCAGAAAGATACTGATTCTGAGAGCCAGACAGGAAAGACACTCCTCCATTTAGCAAAGGGTCAGGTTCTCCACAATCAATTACTGTACAGGGAAAAAAAAAAAAAAATTAGAAAACCACTGGAAAAAAAAAAAACATTGACTGAATTTTACAATTATTGCATTGTCCATAGCTAAACATACTGCGGCATTCTGGCAGAGGGAGGTGCCACTGTCCATTGCTTTGGCACATAGTAGAGAAACTCTCAATCTCCTGCTCCTCCTGACAGTAAAGAGCATGAATATCAGGTAAATATTACAAAACACACACTTACAGTACTCACTGACAGTACTCAGCTTACCACCATCAGTTTGTATCCCTGGTCACAGCGGACATAAATGTGGTCTCTGTAGAAATATTCAGTCAAGGAAGGAGTGACTCTGCCTTTTGCTACATTACCAGGCAGCGGGCACTTCACCCCTGGAAACACCATAAACAAGAAAACAAGTGTTCTCAACTGCATATTTCACCTTTGCTCTCATTTGATTTTGTCATCATCTTGTACTGTCACCCACTCACTGTGTGTGTGGTAGTCCAGGCTCCAGCCTTTGCTCATCCCTTCACCATCGACATGGTAGTCCAGCGTGACAGTATTGGAGTTGGTTTCTATCACTCCTGGGCTCATTCCACCACAAAACTTAATTGGTTGTCTGTCTGGGATGCTCATCTTTTAGAAATGAGTGATGCACAGTTTGTTTACAGAACAAAAAAAAAAAAAAAATCAGTCAGTGATTGCACAGCAGCTGAGAGGAAATTTTATCTCAGCAGACATCTATCAGAAAATTTGGTAACCAGCGCCATGTGCCAGAGCAACAGAGAGCAGCTACCAAAGCTTTACACCTGCCTAAATTGTCCTGTTGACATTGCTCAACCTCAGTATGCTCAACAATGAACAATGATGCTCTTCTAAAAAATGAAGGTCATTAGTCAGAGGAAGATAAAAGCATCAGAGCTTTGCTTATTTCCCTGTATTTTAATATGAACAGGAAGAGCTGCTTGCACTCACCTGCAACCAGTGATAGAGACAGTTTGGGCCTGCCTTTGTGTCCACACTCTCAATTTGGAAGTTGTCAGAGAAGTTCAGAGAGACAGTAAAGCCAGATTCTGCAGAAATTATATACTGACAGGACATAGCATGAGGTATAGGGTTCGGGTAGCCTGGGCTAAACAGATGTCCTTCTGGCTCATCAAATATGCCATCGTTGCAGGATACTAGACAAGAGAAAAAGAAGAATCCATCAGGCATAAAAAATCCCTAAATGTAGTTTGATCAGACAACCTTTTAACTCAATATTATTCAATGTTTCAAATCAAATTTTCTTTAATGTCTTTATGAAGTGGAGATTTATTCCCCAAATTTAAAGTCATAGCAGGGTGCCTGATCCAGAGTGAGCGGAGGCCTGTGTCTTCACCAAACTCACACATGCAGGTGCGCTGATCTGAGCGAAGCTCATAGCCGTGGTAACAGGAGCAGAGATGTGAGCCAAGTGTGTTGAGGCAGATCTGAGAACAGACTGGACCCGAGCCATCTTCAGGTTCTGGTGCAGAGCATTCATCTATGTCTAATAACAGATTGTCACAGAGTCAGTGAGAGATGGGTTAAATGGGGGGGCAGGGGAGTGACAGGAAGATGAGAGATGAAGTGGAAGAGCCACCTATTGCTTGGTACTGAGCGGAGAAGCCCACACTCTGGTGGCGCTCTGGGTTGCTATCATCTGTTTGGAATATGAGAGTGAGTCTGTTGCCTGGAGACAAGATGGGTTGGTGGCCTGGGTGATGCCCATCAGCAGAGTTCTCATTGCCGCAGAACTTCCCAAGCAGCTTTTCATCATAAAGAACCTGACAGATCACACAGAAGAATTTAAAAGTTGTCTAGTTCAAAATGATTGGGTTGAATTGATCTTACTTTTTTGTTTTTTTTATAACAAATCATTTTTTTCATGTTTCTTTTTTTTTCTTTTTCCTTGAAGCACAAATGATTCTGAGACTGGTGTGTGCCAAAATGTGTCTGAAGACAGAAATAGTTAATTTTTCCATTTGAAACAACCAAAGCAGAAACTTGAGACTAAAATCTGAAGAATCTGTGGTTGTTAAGCTCAGCAAAAGTCAAAAAAAAAAAAAAACAGAACCAAACAAAACAAAAAAAAAAAGCTATCACTGTTCAAATTTTATGAATTCACTAAATATTAAATTCAAGCACTTCATGCATTCAATATGTTTAAAATGTGGTTCTGACTGTAAGTGAGTCGTAATAGCAGCCTCCAGAAGCTTCGATGTCCAGGTGTGAGAAGGTGAGTCGAATCTGAAAGCCCTCGGGCACACTGAGGTCCCACTGCTCCAGCAGGTTGGGGGGATACGGTCTGGGATACTGGGGAGACTGGACCTCCCCGTGCATCAGAGGCTCTGCGTCAGGCAGCGGGACACATTCACACACCGACACATAAAGAATCCTGAAAAGGGACATTAAAAAATAAAGATAGACTTTGATCTGTTTATCACTCTGGTCATCTGAGCTGCAGGTCCAAAGTTGATGCAAAAACAAACACGCTGACAGAATCAACACAACTGTGACAGCCGTGTAAAGTTATTAAGATATTATATATCACATACTGACAAATATATTATTCAATCAACCTCTACAACTATGCTCACCTGTAGTGTTGTACAAATGACCAGTATGATACAAAAATAAACAGTTCCTGCTATATCAGCTAAATGCTGAGAATTTTAAAACCAAGGCACAATATCATATCAAAAAACTATTTCCAACACTGACAGATGGAAGATATTTAAACAAAGTTTACCAAATAATGACAGAAGTCCATCCCATCTCTGGATTAGAGAGATATCCATGTGTGCACCGAGCCAGGGTAGGAGCAAATGTCTCTCAGGCAAGTGAAACATTCATGTGTGTCTTTCCAGTGTTTAGCAACTCATCGTGTTAATGCCAGGAATATGTTTTGTTTGTCTTGGCAAAATCAAGTGAAGGTTTGCCTTTGAAGTGCAGAGACACAGAGGAATTAAACACAGAATCTTGTATGAATAAGACACTTGAAAGGGACATTGAAAACCACTTCATGGTATTTGTGCGTGTTGCTTACATGTTGTATATAAACAACCCAGGCCCTCCAGCCCCACTGGTGCTTGAACATCTGGTCCGTCAAGGTACCTCACAACTGGATCCCCATGAGATGTGGTGACTCTGCTCGGGGCCCCTCCCTGTGGCTTTGGTGCGTCCTTTCTCCTCTGAGTGCTTTGAGGCGGGGGACCGGACTTGTTGCTGGTGGAGGGGCTGACAGAGCTGGGTGGTTCCTGTTGGGCCTGGAGGAAAGTCCTAGCGCACTGGTGGAGGTCTGCTGCGTGACACTGGCCCAACACACCAACAGTGATCCAGGCCAGGGGCCCCCAACCTGTTTTTGTGGCACGGACCGGTTTAATGCCAGGCAATATTTTCACGGACCGATCTGTAAAATGTGATGCAACAAAACAAAAAGCTGCGACCGGCGTAAAAACTGTCAGTTTCTATATATTATAATAAACGCAAATCCGCTGTGTTTCACGCGCAACGTCGTGACAAAGCGGCAACAACAGAGCACCGGTAACATCCTGTCCGCGCAAAGACACTTTCCGTTTGTTTTTCTCTCATTTTGCCAGTTTGGGGGTTTAAACGTAGTCTTGAAGTCTTGTCAAGCGTCAAGAGTCAAGAGTCACAGACGGATGTAATGGAGGGAATCAGGTGATTTTTCAAAATAAAACATTTAGACTCGGCTAATAAAGCAAATTGTAAAAATGGAAGTTATTTGTTTGTTTGTTTTTCTCTGCGGCCGTCGGTTCCGTGGGTCATGTGGTATCGGTCCGGGGGTTGGGGACCACTGTTCTAGGTCATAGTTCTGATTGTTGGTCACTGATGCTGAGGAAGTGTTGGAGGTCCACATCACTGCTCCATGTCTGGCTGCTGGACTGCTTCAGCTCTGTAAAGGGTGACAAACAGCGTCACAACACAACCCTCCACACATTCATCTATATACACCACAATACAACACACATACACTAAACCACACACCACATCATCACTGGCTAGTCTTTTGTCTTTTGTTTAGAGTCTTTATCTGTCCTGTCCTTTTGTGCTCCACTGTCAGTGTTTTTAGTCTTCTCTGGCAAAATCAGGGTTTTGGGGGTTATTAAAGCATGTTAGATTAGACTGTTAAAGAGGGCTGGTGAAGGACACGCTATCACTCACACTTATGCACAAGAAAACTAATATCTGCTGCAAGATTAAATTGCATTTATATATATATATATATATATATATATTATATATATATATATATATATATATATATATACACACACTACCGGTCAAAAGTTTTAGAAACACCTCCAGTTTTCCAGTTTCTATAGTAATTTACAGTACATAGCTTAATGTCTCAATGTAATCTGAAATTACTGTATAGAACAAATAAACAATTAGATATTTGAAAAAAGATATCATGAAATCTCTTTTACAAAAATATAACCACAATCTTTGAGTCATCAAAGTCGCCACTTTTTGCAGATATAACAGACAAACACACTTGTGTTAGTGGCTTTCTTTCTACAGTGGAAATCTAATATTGTTGGGAAGGTTCTTCCCAACACTGTCAGAAGTTTCCAGAAATGTGTTGAACTTGCAGGTTGTTTTGCTTTCATCTTTCTCTCCAGTTCATCCCAAACCAGCTCAATGGGGTTCTGGTCTGGACACAGGGCTGCCATTACATCATTTGAAGCCGACCGTCTTGTTTTTTCTTTTAAGGTCATTCTGACAGAATGGATGTATGTTTTGGATCATTATCTTGCTGTAAGATGAACCCCTAAGCGACTAGGCGTAGACCAGAGAAGGTACTGGATGGCTCTGTAAAATGCCGTTGTAGCCCTTTTGGTCCAGGGTGTCAGTCGCTCTGTACAAGTCACCAACTCTGGATCCAGCAATCTGTTGATTACTTAAGAGCTTTGTAAGTAATCAACAGAGGTGGGACATCTGTGGGAATTGTTTGCATCAAATTTCAAGACTTAATTTACATCCATTGTTGCTTGATCACTGAAAAAGACCCCTCTTTTTTTTATAACTCTGAAATTTGTTTTGGAAATCTAAACTTTTTTTCCACCTCTGGCAGTTTACTGCTTACCTTTGTACCATTTAAAGTTATTCACTGGACTTGACCCGCTTTAATTTAAATAAAAACAGGAAAAATAGGGGTGTTCTAAAACTTTTGACCAGTAGTGTATATATACAGATTTTGGCACTAACCATTTATATATATGACAGTTGTTTAAAAAAAGAGAAAAAAAATAACATATGATATGTATGAGGCCCTCTGTGTTCAGATGCTTTTACACAAACCCACACTCAAACACACACAAAATATACAGAAAAAAAAATAAATCAGAGGCGTACTAACTTTATCCACATGGCTGTTCTTCTAACTCTAAAATGTTGTTTTTTTTTTTTTTTTTTTACAGTTTTAGTTCTTTTTATATTCAGAGGTGCATGTTCATATCATGTGTTTAAACTTCAAACAAACTCCATGACCCTCAGCTGAGTTTAACTTCTACTTATATTTTCTTTGACCTGTTTTAAATGATTAATTGAGATTTCAACATTTTAACTTATCAAAAATATTCCATTCAGCTTCCTATTCTTTTTATTTTCAGCTATTTCTGCTAAAATTTCAATTTCTTGACATTTTCTGTCAGCGCTGACATTGTATTCTCACAGATAAAACATTTCAATTACTGTATAACTGATTTTAAATACCAGGCTGCTTTTCTGTAGTTCATACATCCACCCGCCCTTTTCTACCACTAGGTGGGGGACTGTTCAATCTTTTCCAGTGTCCTCAGTCACTTTAGTGTCTTACTTTAGACCAGCCACGAGGTTGGTAAAATATTTGCATGTCAAAATAGTAGATGAATCAGGGTTATTTTTTTGTTTGTTTGTATTGGCGTGTGTGTGGGGTGGGGGGGGGGGGGTCTTTTTTTTTACTTTTTACTTTGAACAGTGTATTTTGCCCTCAGACCAACTTCAAATTCAGACCATATATGAATGTACACCTACACCAGTAAAATACAACATTACAACCACTGACAGGTCACAGAAGTAAACAGTGCTCATCTTGTTGCAGAGAAAACCTGCATCCTGTATCACATTAATCCCGCCACTTGGGCCCTAACAGAACGTTTTTGAAGACCAATTACACCAGCAACATCTTTCCGCAACAAGACACACCTCCCCCAGCAGGTCAATAGACAATTTTTCTTCATAGAAAGTGTTCAAAGAACACAGCAAAGAATCTAAGGTGTTCATTTGGTCTTCAAACTCCATAGACAGAAATCTGATGGGACCTGTGGGAAGCAGTCCCCTTCCTCAGAGACCCCACCACACAAGCCACAGAGGCCAAAGGATCTACTGATAACACCCCATTACCAGACACTCCAGGACACCCCCAGATGTTTTTGTCCAGACCCTGAGTGGTCAGAGGTCTTTTGAGAGCACGAGGAGGACTTGCTCATCATCATCTTTGATCTGTGTATTTTCTATTGATAAATCTGCAGCCTCTGTGCCCTCCAATAATTTATTATTAGTCTTTCTTTAGTATTTTGAAACTACAATTTCCACAATCCTGAGGTTTTTGGGTGTCAACAGTGGGTGTTGCTAAAGTGTGTTATCATTGATCTTGCTCATTCCACCTGCAAACCTTTCTTGTTAAAATGTTTTAAAATGTAAAAAAAAAAAAAAAAAAAAAAAAGTGTTTAACATTGTTTTTGGGAAAATATAAAACTTTAGAGATTTTCCAAATCAGCTATTGGCAGTTCCTCTATGCACTGTATCAACGAATACCCTGATAATGTTAAATTACTGCTGCAAAGCTCACCCTCACTGTTTTTATATGTGGAGCATTCACTCAGCATCATAATGTTCCCATGTTTTCAAAATAAAAGCAGACATCCTCTGTCTGTTATTTCACACATGACCAGGTGATAATTATCATTATTATATGGAAATATTTTATGTAATTACCACAAGATAAATGCCCTTTAAAATGTTGTAGATAGGTTAGATTACTTTCATGTTCTTATACTTTATTATACACTATTTCAGAATGTCGTCCACAAAAACTTCAGACCAATGTTCAATGTTGCATTAAAAGTTAAAATAAAATAAAATTTCAAATTTTTAAAAATTATTTTAAGTAATTTTCTTAATAATTTTTATATAACAATAATAATAATAATAATAATAATAATGTGAAATGTCTCTGTACCAGTAAACTTTGAAATTTTGATCCTGAATCTTTTTTTCTCAGTTGCCTCTGTGACTGTAGACATAACACAGCTGCTCTGAGTAGAGTTGTTATCACTCAACAGTAGAGCCTGTATAAAACATACAAGAGTAGACCGGTTATGAATCCCCTGCAAGAAAACATGTTTTAATAACAAACACACACTGTGCAGCCAGCAAATATTGTCTTTAATACAAAAGTGAATTATGTATTTATAATATATTGTTGCCATGTCTGGCATTTCTGGGTACAAATCTTCATCTTCAAGCATGGTTAGATTAAAATCTGCATCATTTCTCACATGAGTTTTGTTATTGTAATTAATAGCAAGGCTTTTTATACCCTCATCTTCTTGTGAGATTATTTTTCCGCCTCAATTGTGTCTTTAATCCATCCAATGTAGTTTTCCACCTTGGTGTAATAACCCTTGTTGCTCTTCTGATGACAAGGGGCTCCCGAGGACACAACACCAGTCAGATAATAAGGACCTGCACTTGACAATAACATAGGCACAACAAAAGGACCTCCACTGTCTCCAGCGCAACTGTCTGTACTTGGTGCTCCTGCACAGAACATGTTATCAGTAAAAATCAAGGCTCCTTTTGACGAAGTAGGTGTGTCCCTGCAAACAGCTTGGGAGTAAACTGAAATATGAGCATATTTTAACATTCGTGACATCCTATTCCTCTCCTTCATGCCCCACCCTGACACTGTGCCTTGCTCATTTTCCGAGACACCTGTGTTTGCCTCCGGCAGACAAATGGGATGTAGGTTTGGGCCAAGGTTCACTCTGGAGGTGAATTTAATGAGCGCAATATCATTATCAAAATTTATCTTTTCATGTGACGGAGTCCCCTTCACGTAGTCTGGATGAATTATAATTTTCTCACTAGTGAGGACAGATGCATGCCGCTCATCTGACTTCATTCCATCCACCAGTCTGCCGTAGAATTTCAAGGTGTTGTCCTCAAAGCCATCCACGACATGAGCCGCTGTGACAGCCCATTGATCATTTATCAGTGATGCTCCTCCTCTATTCGGCGCTTTCACCAGAAGTTGCCATGGTATTTCCCCAAGCTTTGCATTAGTACCTCCCAAAATTCTTCCTGCACTTAATATGGGATTTCCAAGCATCCCACACACTGAATCAAAACAGAGAGGTCATAGATAAAGGCAAACATCAAAAAGAAAAAAGAAAACTAATATGGAAGAAAATAGAACAAGCAGATTTAGTATCCTACCTTCAGTGCATTTTGGCATCTCTGTTTTGCCACTTACTGATATCCATTTACCACTGGCATTGCAAGTGTATGTGTCTGAAAAATTAAAGAAAGCACATTGGTAAAACAAGTTAACACATCAGTTCAAACCAGAGGCAGGATGTGTGAAAGATTCCTTTCTTCACCATCTCCGTCCAGTATGTAATAATCTGAACTGCAGTGGAACTGGATCTGGTCCTCATATTGAGTTTCTTGTTCAGACTCTTTTAGCTGAAGGATGCTGTCATCTTCAATATCCGGCAAACCGCAATCCACAACTGGTATATGGGAAAATATGGACGGGAAATAAAATAAAATAAATAAAATTAAGTGATATTAAACACTGAATCAAAGCTTGTAAAAATGTAGTGATAATGATAATAATACTAACAAATGGAGTTAGTCAGACTTACGGTCACAGCGGTAACTGGGAGCCCATGTGCCTGAACTCTGGCAAGTCGTCTCATACTGTGTTAACAAGTCGTGGGTGTCTTTCATCTTGGTAAAAGGAGGGCTTAGTTAAATAACAGCACATTACACATGACATCAAATTGAAATATGTCACTTTTGTTCATTGCCCACTCACACTATTCACAACGTAGCCAACATCGCAAGTTACTATCACTGTTTGGCCACGAGTATAGTCTTCTCTCTGAGGAGTCACACTGGAGTGCAAGGTCACCGATGCTCCACAGACTTTGTCTGCAGTTAACATACAAGGACAAGAGTCATGTTCGTTTCCAGCAAACATCTTAACAAATTCTCTTTTTTCCAGTGTGTTGAGGAGCAGGCTGCAGTACCTCTGGTCCTAAACTGGAGACTAAAGCCCTTGTTGGTGCCAAAGCTATCGGAGGTGAAGACAATTTGAATGTTATTTGAATGAGTGAGAAGGGGAGATGGGGGAGGGGTTTGGCCACAGAATGGCCCCAGAGTCCCAGCCTGGGTCTCAATCTGCAAAAACAAACCAACACAAGACATGTCAGTAAAAGTAAGCTTCCTGGTGTCTGGAAACATGCTGATGCAAGTCAGAGGTTTGGAAACACCTGTTCTTTCATGTATTGTTTTTATATGGTTATGGCTACTACTTTCTGTGATAGAAACAAACCCGAAGAAAAGAAAATAACAGAAATAAAAATATAAAGTGCAAAAAAAGTTTTAAAAAAGCAAAACACTTCTGATTTTTAGATTCCTTGTGTCACCACTGCTTTCCCTGATGACAGTTTGACATCCTGTTGGTGGCACCTTAGCAAGCTTTGAAAGGGTGTAGAGGATGATTGTTTGAATTTACAATTCTCTGGAAGCGCCAATTAACAATGAGCACCTCACATCAGAACCCACAACAGAGTCAACATTTTAATGACCACTGTTCAGAGAGAGGAGATTGCGTTTGAGCTGTTTCAGAGATACCTTTACATAGGGAAACCATTAAGAAGTACTGCAGACACTACTTTAAAACTTAATTTTGGTCTAAAGTGTCAAAACAAAAATTGCATTCATGTCTATGTGAGATGCAGAGAGGCTGGACCTTTGTGTCTTCATTCATGAATTCTCACTGTGAAGCATGGAGGTGGCAGTATAATGCTGTGGGGTTCTTTACTGGTGGTGACTCATTCAGAATTCAAGGAGAAACTTATACCAGCATAGCAACCACCAGATGCCGCAATAACACACCCTTCAAGTTGTTTAACAGAACATCCCTACTGGTGAATCACTGCAGTATTAGTTCATTGGAAACCCCCTTCAACTTATTGCACAATAAATACAAACTGAACAAAAATATAAATGCATATTTTTGTTTTTGCTCCTATTTTTCATGAGCTGAAATCAAAGATCTAGGATTTTTTCAATGTGCACAAAAGGCCTATTTCTCTTAATTATTGTTCACAAATCTGTCTAAATCTGTGTTAGTGAACACTTGTCCTTTGCAGAGACAATCCATCCACGTCACAGGTGTGGCATATGAAGATGCTGATTAGACAGCATGATTATTGCACAGGTGTGCCTTAGGCAGGCCACAATAAAAGACCACTCTAAAATCTGCAGTTTTATCACAGAGCACAACTCCACAGATGTCACAAGTTTTGAGGGGAGCATGCAAGTGGCATGCTGGCTGCATGGAATGTCCACCAGAGCTGTTGCCCGTGAACTGAATGTTCATTTTTCGACCATAAGTTGTCTCCAAAGCTGTTTTAGAGAATTTGGCAGTACATCCAAGCCGGCCTCATAACTGCAGACCATGTGTAACCACAGCAGCCCAGGACCTCCACATCCAGCATCTTTCACCTCCAAGATCATCTGAGACCAGCCACCTGGACAGCTGCTGCAACAATTGGTTCATATGACCAAAGGATTTCTGCAGAAACTGTCAGAGACCATCTCAGGGAAGCTCATATGTACGCTCGTCATCCTCATCGGGGTCTCCGACCTTTTCACTGTACAAGGCAGATGGCAGACAATGTGTATGGCGTCGTGTGGGTGAGCGGTTTGCTCATGTCAACCTTGTGGATTGAGTGGCTCATGGTGGCGGTGGGGTTATGGTATGGTGTATGTTATAGCCAATTAACACAGGCGCGTTTTATTAATGACATTTTGAATGCACAGAGGTACCATGACAAGATCCTGAGGCCCATTGTTGTGCCATTCACCCATGACAATCACCTCGTGTTGCAGCATAATGCACATCTCCATGCTGCAAGGATCTGCACACAATTACTGGAAGCTGAAAACAACCCTGTTCTTCCATGGCCAGCATACTTACCGGACATGTCACTCACTGAGCATGCATGGGATGCTCTGGATCAGCGTGTACAACAGCTTGTTCCAGTTCCTGCCAATATCCAGTAACTGTGCACATCCATTGAAGAGGAGTAGACCAACATTCACAGGCCACAATCAGCAACCTGAACAACTCTATTATTTGTGAACAATATTTGAGAGAAATAGGCCTTTTGTGTATGTAGAAAAAGTCTTAGATCTTTGAGTTCAGCTGATGAAAAATGGAGGGGAAGTGTTGCATTTACATTTTTATTCACTATATCTTAATAGTGTATGTCTAAATGCTAGGGAATTAGCATTCTTGCAACGTCCATGAAAACAAAGTGTTTTTCCGTTGCTAAACATCAGTTGCACTGAAGTTGAAGAATGATAAAACAGACTCACTGTCCACTTCATTAAGTATACCTGTTCACTGATACCAGTATCTAACCAGCCAGTCACATGACAATTGTTTCATGTTTTAGGAATGTTCACTTATAGAAAAACTGCCAGTGTCTCCGTAGCTGATAAGGACCAATCTGAACTGTAATTGCATTAAAAGGCTACTAGACCTGGAGGAATTAAATATCTGTGCAAACAAGCCATTTGTGTTTCACATTTACGAATATAACGTTGTTAGACAGCAAAACTAGTCAAAAAATATGAAAAAAAAAAACAAAAGAGAAACTTAAATGCACAAGATAAAATGTTTGCTAATTGTAAAATCCATAATTTCAACACTGCAGTCTCAACTTCCCATTTTTTTTCTTTATTTTTCTAGATGACTAAAGGAAAAAAAAAAGAACAAATACATTTTTATGACATTTTGGATTATTCTGACTCAACTCTTACCTTCAGCTCATCTATGCAGTGACCTTCAGGGCTTTGTTCCACATCGAAACTCCTCTGAGAAGTCCAGCTCCAGCTGAAGATGCTCCTCCACAGACAGGATGTACCGACAGTTGGCGTTCTCTGCGTACGAGCCCGACCAGGAGGGACTGGAGATGTCACCTTTGTTCAGCCCTGACAGATCCTTGCTGCAGCTCACTGTGTTTGGGAGAAGATTGCATTCCTATCACCATCATAATTTCAATCAACATGTTAATAAGGATTTCAAAATCAGCTCCCTCTGCTCCTGTTTTGGCCACTTTTGCTTCCTCTTTTCTCCCATTTTTCACTTCATGTTTCAGTATTGTTTCTCGTTCCGAGATTTGTCTTCTTCTGTCTCACTTGGACGGCCAGTTCATGATCAGTCTGAAGACTGTTTACTAGTCACGCAATTAATTTTTACCAGTGCAAGTGTGCTTGTCCTCAGCTAGGGAGTAAGCCATGGTGACAGGAGCAGCTGTACCCTCCGATGAAATTGTGACACATTTGGGTGCATCTGTTGTCTGGGTCGTCCACGCACTCGTCAAAATCTGACAAAACAAGTTGACTGAAAGTTGGAGATAGAACAGCATTGCATGGAAGATACTCAAATAATTGCATTCAAAACAGTCTTCATGGAATCTGTTAAGGTAGTTATCACATCAAGTTTTGCAACATTTTATGACATCACCAATGATGTATTGATTAAACATTTGAGTTTATTTAGGGCAACAGATTTCCAAAACCTTTTTGAGTATCTTGGGCCTTTGCTTCAAAAAAAGAAAAATGTTGGAGTTAAAGATGAAGGTAAAAATATACTCTATTAGTCACTAAATTCCTAAAAAAAAAAAAAAAAATACAAAAGAAAGTACCCATATATAACAAGCTGAGCTCCTCCTTGGATTGTACTCACTTCCTCCCCCTCAGACTCACCTTGGATGCTATAAAACCCTCTGAAGCCAGTGTGTCTCCTAATGTTGGAATAGTCCGTGTTGAACAAAAGCTTGAGGCAGCCGCCCGGGGAAGAAACCAGCATGGGATTCACTGTGGACTCAAGTTCCTCAAATTCTCTTTTCCCACACAGAACAGAAATTAGGCTTCCATTTGAGAAGACCTGGGTTTAAACGTGAGGGACAAAGTCATGTTTGTGATGTATCTGCCAACACTTTGGAATTTAAAGTTCTTGGAGTGCATGTTTTTTGTAGTCTGACCTTCACGACATCATTTTCACAGTTTTGGCTGTCCTCCAAGTCCAGGTGGATGAGCTTGATGGAGAGCGTGTGACCTTTGGGGGCACACCGGGTCCAGTTGAGACTGGCATGAGGCGGGTACCCCCGAGGATACCCTGGAGACTCCACCCATCCCAGTAGCATCGAGTAGGCCGAGCAGGAGAGCAGGAGGAGCAGGAGGAGACTGGGGGAAAAGTGTTGGGGGGAAAAAAAAAAGAAATTCCAAGTGAAGAATGTAAAACAACAGACAAAAATGTAAAAGAGGTAGAAGGGAGATGCCATTTCAAACTCTGTATTCGACCAGTGATTGAACGTTGTTATATAAAATGCAGACTTCCTGATATACTGCTGACTTTCTGTATTTGATGTAGTAAACAAGACATTGCTTTTTATTTCTTTTTTACTGGTCACTGCATCAGTAAATATCAACATGTGTGATCTTTGTAATGACCAAAGATGTCTGAACAAAAAACTGCAGTTAGTAAGCAATCAAGAGGAACTGTGTCAAAAAGTAAACTTAAAAAAAAAAAACACCCTCAGACGTGGAAACTCGCAACACGACTAGAGTCGGGAAACTAAACTGGAGAGCTAAACCAACAACCTGCCAAGCCAGCATCAACTAACACTTCACTGATACCATGGTAAGACCTGCTACTGCCGAACCTTCTCCTTCTCCCATCACTGCTGAACGGCACGTTAAACGGTGCAAACACATTCAACAGTGGACATCAGGCATCTTCTTTTACAAAGCACCTTTTATGCTTTTTTAAATGTCCACAACATATTTATATTTCAGAAGTATCCTGAAAAGACTTCATCCAAATCACCTGACCCAAACTGTGAAACATGGATGTGGTTCTGTGATGGTCTGAACTGCTGTATTGTGGATCCCTCTTAGTTCCGTAATAGCACTGCATGGTAATTTTATTTTTTTAAGAGTAGCCCCACAGATCTCGGGTCAAAACGTTGTACTTGAGGAACTTATTAAGAATCCCCCTCACAACTGCCATAAACACATGTTCCTCCTTTTCTCAATGTATTAAAGTAGTTACTGCTGCCAAAGAAGGATACGCTTAATAATAAATGATAACATTTTTCACTTAACATGGAGTTTCCATCATCCTGTCATGCATACCAAAACACTGTAGCAATGATGTTATAATATGAAATTCAAAGATCCAATCCCACCTTAATCTCACCATCGTTATCCGATCAAATCTCTCCTCAAATAAACTCTCCAAATCTCTCCTTCCCTTTTTCTCAATGATTTACTTTCTATTCTCACCCTCCTCCCGCTGCCCCCCATCCGCTCTCAATCATTTTTTACACCCGTAAGCATTTATAAATCTATTTGTGGACTGCTTTTTTTTTTTTTTTTTGGTATGATTTCAGTAACAAGTCATTATGGGTGCATGGGGTGACGGGAAAACAAGCTGAGCAAAACACTTTTCAGAGTCTGCTTGACAGTTTTAGCTCGGCAGCATTCCTGCTCTGCTGGGACAAAGGTTCAGTGGAAACAATGGAGATGGAGAAAAAGGAAGGGTGCATAGCACAGAGGGGAAACGCCTCATTGTGCCGGTGTTCTTCGTGCAAATGAGACCTCCAAAATCTGCCTTTTGGTCCCTGTAACTGCGGAAACACATATACATCATACCTCACAGTGAGAGGGCTAGGACAGGAAGGAAATGAAGAGAGACGCAGTGAGAGACAGAAACAAGCACACAGACAGACAGAGAGAAAGAGAGAGAGAGAGAGAGAGAGAGAAAGGAGGTAATTGCAGATGAGGACGGGGCTTTCCAATGTGTGGGATTTGAAAAGGCATAAGAAGTGGGTAAGACAGAACGAGAAGGGGGAAGACATTTGCTGTCACAGCCAGATGAGACATCAGTACGTGAGAATGAGCAGCGAATCAGCAAACGTCAGACAGTACAGTTTCCTCTGAGCTCATATATCGTGCCGTTTTGAGGTTACGAAGAAGACCAGTGGAAGAGTGTAGAGGGAGACTGAAGCCTCAAGCTTTCACACACAGGTGGAGTATTATCGAATGGGCTGCGAAAGACAAACATGACCTGCCCAGATAAGGATAAACACATGAGTAAAGATGGGAGATGCTGTGATCGCTGTCCTGCAGGTCAGTCCACACCAAAAAGTTTCTCTTTGTCTAAGAATCTTTATGGGACTTTGTAAAGCATCGCATTACCTCTGTTACAGTTTTTACTTTATTTGACCTCTCTGTTTTTTGTTTTTTTTTCAACTTTCATCAGGAAAGTCTGTACATGCTGACTGTACTGACAAAGAGAGGACAAAGTGTATCGACTGTCGTCGTGGGTACTACACAGCCACAACAAACTACGTATACAAATGTCAAGTCTGCAAGGACTGTAGTTCCAGTAAGTAGCTCCAGTGCACGTACACACACTCCTCTCCCCCTGCTGCCCTCCAGTAAGGTAGCAGTAGATGTGTTTGTTTTTTCATGTTAACACCGTCACGCATGTGTGACAGCTTCCTCTTCTCTGTTTTTAAGTCACTGTAAAGTCCAGTGAGAAAGCTTAGTTTCATGTGTGCACAATTCAACAGTGGAGCTCACGTTTTTTTAAGTTTAAAACATGTGAAATGTGAGTTTCACGTGGGAATTTCAGCTGTGAGTCAACCTCACACTCACATTTATACTGACATCCTCAGATAAACACGCACACACACAGAAAAAAAGACATAAAGAAAATCTCTTTTTCACTTATACAGGTAACAACCAAATGATAGAGGAGGATTGTCTGGCTAATAAAGACACAGTTTGTGGATGTATGCGGGTTACTACTGCAGTACAGACGAGTGTGACCACTGCCAGCCACTGACCCTCTGCTCTACAGGTGAAGGAGTCAAGGTTAAAGGTAGGCTTCAGAGGAAATGACCACGGTCTCCTCCAGAAATTCACTTGCTGCCCTGTGCTACAAAGTGGAAACTGAGCCGGTCTCACATTTCATTCCCTCCTGCAGCCACTCGCACAAGCGATGTAATCTGTGCACCATGCGAAAGGGGGACTTTCAGCAACGTGACGGATTCGTACTCCCCCTGCAAAGCACATACCAGGTGAGATTATGTTTCTTTTGTTACTTATATTATGAATTATAAAGCTGATGATTTTGTGCTGTAAGTGGTTAAGAAATGAGTAGATGAGTCACTTATCAGCACAACACGATTCTTGGTTTCATTTCCTGCCCTCAGTCTACAAACCTGAAACATACAACATCCCACATCACATCTACGATTATCAAATTTCATCCACACTGAAGGAATGCTGAAGTAACACTTTCTTGAATTTGTCTTAGGGTTTTAATCATTCTACTTTCATAGGTTTTCGTTGGACCCAAAATAAAATATATATATGTATGTATGTATATACATATATATTTTTTTAACCTTATTTGATGCTTTCAGATGTGAGAACTATGGAGGACAGATGAAAACCCCTGGAACCTCAACAACTGACGCCATCTGTGGGGACGTCACTTCTTGTAAGTCTTCTTCAGGCACTACAATTTCTGCACATGTCTTATTCTTATCTAAACTCTTTTCACTTTAAAGAAATAGATTGTGCAGCTTCCCGGATGCCCTTATGGTACGTGACTCACAGAGTTCCTGTTGACCTCATATCAACCAGGGAAGAGGAAGTGACAGAGATGGTACTCCATTTTAGCAGAACAGAGCACTGATTGTAGCCGATGTTTCTGACAGGATATGGATTATTACACTGTTGTGATGGGCAGAAAAGGAGGGAATCGTGTTACAGTAGATTAACTGGAATCATTACTATTTCAAGAATATGGAAAGACAGATCTGTTGTTCAGTCACTGCACCTTTTCAGCAAGCATAGGTGCAAGGGAAGGTGTCAGCTTTGATCTGAGACTATATGCAGTATGACAGTAAAAATGACAGTGTCAGTGTCAGGTTTTTGAGCACCCTCAACCAGCTGCATGGGTAACCACCAGCTAGAGTGTGTGACAATTTGCTTCCAGGACAGGATGCAGTTCTCATGAGAAACTTCTTCAAGACAAACTCTTTCAAACAGAGAGCTGCAGTTCTCCAGTGTGTCCAGCCTGCAGTCTAAACTCAAACAAATGATTCTATCAGGGCTTTGAGACCACTCCGTCATCATCTGAGTTCTGGGATTTTTTTTTTTTCCCCCTCAAAAAAGGAACTTGCTTAATTCTTGAGAATCAGTGCGAGACAGATATGAGCGGTAGTCACCATGAGTAGCCTTTTACTAAGAGTGGGTGCAGTAAATCCCAAAAAGCAGACAAGTATATAGAAAGTTTGGTCATCTGGACAAATTTCAGCTTTTAAATCCAATGTGGATGTCTATCTGCAAGATATTCTTAGAGTTCCTTTCAGGAAAGCTAATTTTATGGAAACTTGCTGAAGAGCTGGCCTTCAAAACGTTTGTTACAGGGGTCAAACAGAAGCTAAACCGGTTCTGTGTTGAACAGCAGTGCTTGGAGTCACTTTAACACGCTAACTTGTTCTCATTGACGATGCTAATGTTGAAACTTTACGATGGGCTAATTCAGACTAAGCTCTGAAGCTGGACCTGTTGGGCCTGTCTGGTATTTACTCACCCAAATTATTGATCAAGCAGGAACCATTCAACAATAAGATGTTAAACTATGGACCAAAGTGGAGAAACAATCAGCGAAGCAGAGTTTAAACACAAATGACTTGCTACTTGCTACATGGGGAACCTGAAATTAATCCATATCAGACTTTCACAAGTGAATATGCACTACTTTATTCAAAGAGGTGCAAGCATAAGATTTACACAATTAAATGGCATTAAGTGCCATCTTAAAGCTACATGCTTGAGGTGTCTTTGAGATGAAACTTTAGTGTCAACCAAGGTTTAAGGAACGATGGAATTAAAGGGAGAGTTGGTCGCAGGGTTGTTCATGGCGTTTTTTATAAAATCTGCACACCATGAATGGCTGTCGTGGAGGGATGCAGGTGAGGCGCTCTGCAGATAGAAGCATAACCGATCGTTTGTTGGGACCACGCTTTCACGTTGAGACAGTTGTGCTTGTGCGTAAAGTACATCTTTCTGCAGACGCTAAACCACTGGGGATGGGGCGACCAAACTATGTGACGAACACAAATCTGGGGTCACTACCTGCAACCAGGCTCTTTTGTCACGATTGTTCAAATCTCGTTCCAAATTTAACCACAACATCTGCGGTCAAGGAAAACACGGAAAATAACTACATTAACTGTGGAAGACAAACAATGTCCAAACCAAGAACATAAGACAGATGACAATGAAAATGTTTCACTCATTGTTTGAATTCAATAATTCAATTTCTTTGCCATTATACTTCGTAAACATACAAGAAAGTCCATTAATGTGCTCTTGTGAATTTAGTTGTGGCAGATTTTCTGGGATATTACAAATATTAACAGTACGTAAGCTTTGAATCCAAATTACCCTTTATCTAAAAGTATCTAAAAAGTTTTAACGAATACTACCGAACTACAGTGATCACCACTTAATTATAATAACTGTAATGATTATTGATCCTTCCATTCGCTGTATATTTCTACCTTTTGAGCATTGTGATTGGCTGGAGACTCTGCTGACCTGAGGTCATCAGGTCAGCACAGACAACCGTACACTAGGTACAGAGACAAACAAGACACAGTTTCCACTCTGAAAAAAAGAAAAAGACAGAAAAGAAAAAACACACACAAGTGCTGAGCAGACTACAGCAACACTTTACTCAACCTCACAGACTGCATGTGTAATCTCACCTTGAAACTTTAAGACAAGGCGTTTTTCAGATGTGTTATGAGTTGTCTGGATGGATGAAGCGAGGAGAGATATAAGAATATAAACAGGCCTTAAAGATAAACCAGTAATTTTTTCAATGTTAATGTTACTGTTACACCTCTGCAGCTTCAGGACAGCTGCAGGGTTGCAGGTAAATTTTTGATATAAGTTTCCACATAATGTATTATCCACTAAGCTGAAAAAAAAATACATAAAATAAAAGTAAGATAGATCTTGTATATAATAATGTATTTTACACCACTGCATATCTGCTGTGTAGAAGGGATCAAAGTAGGCTACCACCAGCTAAACAGCTGAAACACTTTCATTCAATATAGGCTGTTTCTGTTAAAGGCTTGTAAAAAAGAAAAAGCTGCTTCAATCATTTTTTTTTTAAAACATCACAGTAATTTCAGTCGTCACCTCGTCAACATTATTAAAGACAAATCAAGCCCAGCAGCCAGTGATCAAACACTCCCACTTTACGATTCCCAGAAGTTACACCAACACGTAAATTTTTGGGTAACCGGCAAATCAAACTGTGATGTCTGTGTTTGTGCGTCAGGTTCCTCGTGGATGCTCCCTGCAGGCCTGTGGACCGGACTCGTGCTGACCATACTGGTCGGGGCTGCTATCTTATTCTGGAGGGCGAAACGTAGATCATACAGAACAGGTGTGTACAACGAGACACATGTATGTGGGCATGCTTCACTGTTGTTATTCTCACGCATCTACTCTCCAAATGGTAAAAAAAAAATAAAAAATGCAACAAAGCATTGTGCAGGTAGGCCTACTCAGTTACAGTAACTAACCCTGCAGTTAGCCACAACAGTGAGACCCATTTGCTTTTAAGTTGAAGGTCATTGCTTATTTCCCTCAGTTATACCCTCCCACTGTTTCCTTGCAGCACACTAATTACTGACTGAGCTGCATTTCTCATTTTGTGACATTGATTAGAATCAAGCTGCTGCTGAGATCATTTATACGGAAATACGTTCTCACACAAAAGAAGCCAAATCTTTTTTTATACAATAAGAAGAAGAAATGGGAAAATCTAGAAAGGTTTAATAAGAATCTGGTGAATGTGTACAAACTGAATGGGGAAACCACATCCTGTACAGTCTCATCCTGACACAGTTATTCGGTGTAAAGTGACGCACAGTTCACGGGCCGCTTACTCATACTGAGAAACCAGTCCTACGTACATGGCGCAGTACCGTCATGTAGTGTTTTGGCTGACACCATACTTTACTTGACATTTGCTGATTTTCCACAGAAGCGATTCGCTAATGCTGGAAGTGACAAATAAAATACGATAGATGAGAAACATTTCTCCCCAAGAGCCCGTTTTAATGTTGTTCAGAGACAGAAGCTCTTGAGGTGAACTTCTGCGTTTTTATGACAGTAGAGAAAGATGTCAGCGTTCTGCACTTATCTGGGTTACATTTGCAAAGGTTCACTGGTGCACAGACACCATCGGTTCCTTGTTTCTGCTACAGAAAGTCTTGTTTTCCTCTATTTCAAAAGACATTACAAAAATAGCTGGTTTGGTTCTTGCTTTAGTGTCGTGCTGGTTTAGGTTTCAGATACTTATTTGAAGGATTTCCTTTCAACCATCTTTTAAATTGAGTATAATATCCTTGTTGCAGCTCAAAGTACTGTTACTGTTCTTTAATTCAAACATATACATCTGAAAGAGAATATGGCAACACTTAAACAACACACCAGAGAAACACCGTGATATTGTTTTACTATTGTACATTTTATAATTTGCAGAAAACAAAATGCGTCAGTGGAAACCAAAATAATCTTCCAATAATCAAAATCAGATTGACACCCTAGAAGGTAAAACTGACTTGATGGTTTGTTTGTTTTTTTTCTTTTTTGAGCAGGATGTGTTCTGCTGATTCTTACTTGACTTGAATGGTTGAGACTCAGCATACAGAGCCAAGACAGTGAAGAATTTCTTTCTAGGAGGCTCTTTTCGTAATCATCCATGAAAATGAAAAAAGCGAGAAAGTTTCGTTGAGCTTGGTGGGTTTATCACGCGGATGGATGAGCAGACTTTGGTGACATTACTGACATGTCTGGTGCTTGTTACGTTTCAGTATCCATCTTATTCACATACAGAATAGAAACCAGCAATGCAGACAAGAAAAAAATGAATATATGACCATTTTATATATGAGTATTTACATATTTTGTAAATTCAAAGACGGGAAAGGAATAACTTTAGCTTCTTTCCAAGCACATCATTTCTCTGTCTTGACATGAAGCTCAAGCAGATCTTAGCAAACATTTTCAGCTCATCCCCTTCTTCATGACTTGACACATTTTTTTAGCCAGTAAAATCTGACCCTTCAACCTCTGCAACGCAGCGAGACATGAAAATGAATCCTTCCAGACACAATTCAAGGGGTTTCATCAGGTCTCTGCGTGGATTTTAAATGGATCAAATGAACAAACTGACAGACAGATTGGATGTACGGGATGGTCCATCCATCTCTCTTCTCTGTGGGGTTTTTAAAGTTTCGTGATAGCATCACTGGCCTCCTTTTTCTGAAATAGTAAAATCACAGCATTTAGCCATAAACAGCAACTTACTGACTTTTGGAGAATTTTTTAACAAACTGCAGCAGTTACTAGATGACTGGATGCACTCATTTTTCCGCCCTGAATATATGAAATTATTGTTATCGATTAGGCCTGTTTTGAGTCAAATATGACTCAAAATAGACCTTTCTGGAAAAAAAGGCAACTTTTTTCTTTTCTTTTACAATCATCTTTCAATTCAGCAGGAAATGGGTGTTTGATATAAAAAAGATCATTTTTGCTGTGAGGTACTGGTTTACTGTTGAGTCACAAGGAGCTGTGTTACCTGTGAATACCGCATGTTCTTCAGTGAATTATGACAAATTGTAAGAGGAAATGTGGCTGGTACAAGCCCTGACTCAGTCTGGATTCAGTCAAACACGTTTCAGGATGTGTGCTTCCAAATCCAGCATGAACTGAAACAGTGGATGCCATCTAGATTTAAGCTTTAACAAACCAAAATCTGAGAAAACCAAACATATGAGAAGGAAGTGGCTTGTTAGAGTCAGCAGTGAAAATAAATGTTCTGTGATTCAGCTCTCAAATGAGGCCTTCAAATGCTTTCTTAATGATAAAACACTCTCTAATCTAATCACTTCACATTTATTAATGCATCCGTAAGAGATATCGAGGTAGATGAACATAACTTTTGCATTTCATGCTTTTACTTCATAATGGTGTCATTCTGTCCGAGAAAACCTTAAAGATGTCCTGGCAACTAAGTGATGAAGTGCTTCGGTTGTTCTCGTCATTCCTTCTTCCCTTTCTTTAAGGTGTGCGACAGCGCAGGGCCATCACTTTTGCATTTAGATGGAGAAACATGCAAAACCCCTAACCATTATTCTTTCAAGACTGGTTCAGTCATAGATGTTGTTTTTGTACTGAATCACATTCACACAGGTAATTTGATGGAGAAAAACATAAGATATCTTGGGTTCTTACTGTTCCTCATATTTTCCGTAACACCCCAACTTTTTCAGATTTATGAGTAAGGCAACACGTTGAAAGCGTCTTATTCATATCTTTACTGATATGAATGATACATGTGGGCTACACACCGTATGCTGATTATTTCTTAGTTAGCAGAGCACAGAGGGAGACATGGAGGGGACGTATGTGAAGTAAATCAAGTTAAAAAGCTACGCTTGTTTCTGTGAAGTCACTTTTACTTGAAAGAAACCAGACGGGATTTTGTGACATTTCTTCATCTCGTTTGACATTACACAAGTCAGAACTGAACTGACATTATACTGCCAAAAAGATTGCATCAGAGGGTGAAATGTACGGAGCTCAACTGACTGCAGCGGTACGGTCGCACTGTTTCATCACAGCAAGAAGGTCCCCGACTCAAAGTCCAAAAATAGGCCTGATTCTAACTTGTGTTGTATGTGTGGTTGTTTGTATGTGGTCCTGTGATGGACTGGAGACCTGTTCAGGGAGTATCTGAGAGAGGCTCCAGTAGATCCTCGTCACCCTCAATGGGAATAAGTGGGTATAAATGATGTATGGAAGGATGGATGAGCAGAGTACTGGGTGGAGCATAATAGAAGATCTGTATTTTCTGCTCCAACTCTGCTGCGCTGGACTTTATGTAAACTACTTTCACTATCACATATATGCTTCTGAGCCTGAGTCTGTGTTTTTTTTTTTTTTTTTTTCCTCTGTGCGACAGCCAGACGCAGAGGTCCTGACACTCCGTTGGAGATTGCTCCTTCTCCACCTCTTACTCCACCACCGGAGCTGTCCTCTCACTGCCAAGAGAGCTGCATCACTGACAAATGCAAACTCGCCCTTTTTACTTCAGGTAAAGCAATATAAATGTCTCTCATAACTATGACAGGTGTAGCCAAACACCATGTCTTCTGCACGTTCTACCCGCCTTTAAGGCAAAGAAGTTCTAATTCTACATAAGAAGACCCAGGTGGCATAAATATGACATAAATATATGCTTTCAGAAGATCCCACATCCCCACCATATGTCTCCTTTATATCCAGCCAGGCACCTTTTAGATGAACAGAAATCAAATTAACAAAAGTTGAGAATCTTGAAAGAAGTTCATGTTTTAACTCTCAGGATTCAATTCACTTTCATCAGGTTATCAAACCAGGATTAATGAGCTGAGACATAAAGCAAATACAATTACAAGTGCTTTAAGCTACAATGAACTAAAGTTTATGAAAACAATGTGAATGATAATCTTTCAACTAGATGAGATTTTTTTAACGATTTGGGTGGTTTAAATAGAAAACACACACCAATCCAGTACAGCTACATCATGGTTCATAGAGTGCAGGTCTTGTTTTTCTGAATGGAGGTCACACTGAACACTGACTCTGTCATCCTCCTCAGATGATCCTTTGGTTAACTGCAACCAACAAGACAGCTTTCCCAACAGCCTTCCCATAACTCCACTGAAGGTTACGGTTTCCTTTGCTGAATACAAGCACATCAATGGAAACAGCAACCTCCTCAGGTCCCACTCTGAGCCCCAGGAGGACGAGTGGTGTGGGACATAACAGCCTGGCGGAGTACCGTGATGAGACTCGGAGTCCATCCCTGGCTTGGAGATTCTGAAACCATTTTCTTTTATAACCCTTAAAAAGGAATTATTTAAACTCCAAAAGGAGTGAATTTGGATCCCAAGCGATTTGAAAGGTGACTGGTAGTTTGCTGCCACCTTCAGGACTTTAAAAGGAACTTCAAGCTCATGTTATGCGCTACTTCCTGTTGTCTTTCCAACTGACAGCTGAGAAGACAGGGCTGCAGCTCTTAGTACTAAAGAGATCCCTTTGACACAAACTCGTCTGAGTAAAGAAACTTCACAAACAAAAAGGAGCTCAGTCTATGATCTGTGTGACTTTTTTATGTTAAAAAATCCTATGGAAGACATGAAAAGAAGTTATAATAGTAACAAGCATTGGCTTGTATGTCTTATGTCTGGTAAAAATGAACCTCCAGTGTTGTTCAAAAACACTGTCAGGTAGTGACACGGTTTGTTGCACCAGGTGATGCGCCTCATCATTCAAAACGTGCAGTAAATAAATATTAGCCCACAGCACTTCTTCATTTGGAAGAAATGGTCTCGGCATTAACGACGCATCACACTCACATCGTACAGAGAGACTAAGTAAACTCGTATTTCAATTTTGCTAAATTGGAATATAATAAAACAAAAAAATAAAAAAAAAAAGCTAACTGATTTGTACCACCTCCGCTGTGAACGGTAAATAAAACAGAGAAGGCAATGATTCAGAAATCAACTCGGTTCTATAACTGATATAAAATTTGTACAAAAACATGATCCATAATGAAACTGAGAATTTCACTTCTGAGGAATTCAAGCTGTTAATGTCATAAAGGCTGTACGATTGACAAAAGCTGGCAAAGGAGCATTTTTACCACTGACTTGTACCAACTGGTTTTTCTTTTTTCTTTTTTTAATACTGTTAGTTTTTAGGAGTGGTAGTTTTGAAAGTGAAATATTTACTTAATATATACTGTTTCCGATGATGTAATTCAGCTTTGGGGAATAATAAAGTATTACCGAACTGAGATAAATATTCTTGCCTGATGCAGGATTCCAGGTCCTGAATAGTTCAGGGTCTCTTTTGAGTGTCTTCAGTCTCAGTGGGGGGCAGCTCTACATTACAGACGGGTCATTTTATCACACAGACGTCTTTACTGCAGAGTTGTTGTAAAGGCCTCGTGCTGTTTGGCATCGTTTTGCTGAAATAGACAAGGCATGAAGATGGAAGCATATGTTGGTCCAAAACGTGTATGCATCCTTCCAACATTAACTGTGTCTTCACGGATGTGCAAGCTTACCCAGGTCACGTGCACTAATGCATCCTTGCACTTTTGTGGATGCCATCGTTTGAACTGCTCACTGCTGGTGAGCTGTGGGATGACGAGCTTTACCCACAGGACCCAAAGATCATGATTTCTATGTTTCCCCATTTTCACCTCAGTCCATCTTAAGTTATTTCTAGATTTCTTTGTTTTTTTTTCTTGCACTGAAGAGCTATAAATTCTATCTGTGGACGCAACTACAAACTGTTTATTGACAGTGGAATAAGTCATTTCCAGAGTCAGCTGTTCTTAATGCTGTTGACAGCTGGACCTCATCAGACATTAAACACGTGGAGCATTGCAGGCTCCACATTTTTTTTTAAAAACTTGTAGCCTCTATCAAATTGAGAATTTACCATTTTTCAAAGTTTCAAAGCATTTGATGTGTTGTATTTATACCAGTTTAAATTATTTTCAGTGGCACTGTGTTTATCTGTAGATGATGCAGTTCACAAAACACAGTTGTATTTATTCTAAAACATTTTGCTCTATTTTTTTTTTCAGTGTGTGTGTGTATCACTTCAGTCCCTAGTTCATGTTGTACATGTGCAGTATTATATGAAAAAAATTATTCAAGTACAGTGCAATGCAAATTTGACAAGTGAATTTCAGTGTTAATAAAGCTATAAAACCTAGAGATATGCGCGAGCGCAGCTTATTTACACATGCACCTATAAGCAGGATGTGATGTTCTGAGGCGCAGCGGTGAAACGTCACAGGTGTATGACGCGTTTATAGTATCGTGCAGTGACAGGAAGTAAGTCCTTGCTCTGGTGTTCTCTTCTCACACAGACCAGACACAGAATATTCATTCATAGTATTATTGTGATCTTTCAGACAGAGTTGATCATCATAAAAATGTGTTGATTACGATAAAAATGCAACAAACATGATTCCATTCTTGTTTTAACTACTTCTCACACGAGGTTATTCACTACAGCCCATCCGCAGAGACTTCAGTTAGCCTTCTTGAAGACCTGCTTGGCAATGATGCCTTGAACTCTCATCTCCTGCAGAGAGGAGGCAGAAAAGAAGAGAAACAAAGAGGGGGAGAGTATGAATGAATGGTTTGAATCAGTATGACAGTTTGGCACATCAAAGAAGACGTAAATGAATGATAGGCGACGCAAAACCTGGGACTGGATCCAAAACAGTTTCCCTTCCTTCCTCCCTCTCTCTCCTAATCCTTTGACCTCAAAGTCCCTCTCACTCTCTTGAACCTTCCACTTATCTTTTTAGCACCTCCCCTTAATGGCCCTTTCCTGCTCTCCCTCGCTCATTCATCAGTCTCACACGGTTCCCTCTCCTGCTTTGTGCAACCTCTAAAACCCACCACTTTAATTCTTGATCCTCACTGGCATTTCTTTCTCAATTCGCTCCTGAGTTTAAAATAACATGTTTTCCCCCTTCTCCTGCTCCATCAAAGGCATTAGTGGAACAATGCTGATTGTTTGAAAGCTTCATTCATTTATTTTCACAGAACACCACTAATCTTTTCATGAAATCTTCCTGTCGAGACGGCAGCAGAACAAGACAGTGAGTAACATTCAGGCTCTGCCTTATTTGCATCAACATCAGCATGATTTTTTTCCTTTTGGGCTTTAATTTTCCTTGTTCCGTTTCCCTCTCCCCTCCCTCCTTCCTCTGTGACCTCTTCTTCCCCTTCTTTTCACCCCTCGGCCATGCATCCTCACCAAGTGGAGCTTGTCACCCTCCAGCCAGTGAGTCCAGCCTCTTCCCTCCTTCTCTCCGCGCTGTTCGCAGACCAGCTTGTCTCCTTCCCAGCTCACTGTCGTCTGCAGGAGCACGGAGATGCTGCGTTAGTGTTTGCTATTGGTATGTAAAGCAGCTGGTGCGTCCGAGCACACGAGAATAAGGGGCTTTGTGAGTTTTCCTTTCATTCGCTTCTGTATCAGATTCAAGAAGACAATGTTGCTCATTCCAGTCATGCACAGTTTTCTCAGTTGGACGTCTTTTTCATTCAGTTCTTTCTCTCACTGATGGTGGGATTTAAGCAGCAGGCTGCTGGTTACAACGAAAATGTCAACAACATTCAGGAATTAAAACATACAAAAGCAAACTTGTCCAGAAAGCGGTGATTTTGCATATCCACAGTAATGGACAGTAACAAAAATACACACCTGACAGGTGCGACCGTCCACAGGCCCGAGGTCTTCGGTGAACTCTTTTCCGATGGTGAAATCCATGTTGAAGTTCTTGAAGGTGGTGAGAGTGCGGATTTTCATGTTTCCTGTGGCGGGGTCATGGCTGATCTCTTTGGTGGGCTTCAGCAAACACACGATCTTCCTCAAGGCAAAGTTAATATCTGAGACATGACAGAGAGGAGAAATTAAAAAAGAAAAAAAATAACTTTTAACATGGAGCTTAAACTAAAGGGGAGCTTTGTTACTCAGGCAGAGGCAGAGTGAACACCCGCTGTGGTGTGTGGGGGGGCTTGGGGTCAAACAGAGGACAAGGTAGTGATTTCATCACAATAATGTGCTGCTGCACATAAAGGTGGTCCACATCATTAAATTACCTTTTGAGGATTACCTTTATAGATTATCTCACAGCAACAGAGCAATGAGCAGACACACAAGGTGGATTTAAAGGAAGCAATTTCAAGTAAAAAAAAAAAAAAACGCATCTTAGTCAATAAAAAGGAGTGTCTGATGCATAAAAAGACTTACCTAAAGCTGCGAGGTAGTTGTCCATGTTGTCCTGCTCCACCATGTGAAATGTACCGGAGTAGTCTGGTTTAGACATGTTTTTCTTTTATTTTCTCCTGCTCCTTCCAGATGAAACACAATCTCCGCTCTTCTTTGCTTCCGTTTTGTCTCCAGGAAAGTCTGAATAGCTCAGATCAGCTGCCGCTTAGGCTGATATCGGTTTCTCTTGCGTAACTTTTTTTTTTTTTTTTTTTTAGAGGGGGGGAACAATGCCTGGATTGGGCGGCTTTGAGCGTAAAATGAAACCGCTGCCTCCGGTTCTGTTGCTGGAGGATGTTGCTCAGATCAGGCCTCCAACTCGTCTCTGATGTCCGACACTTTCCCCCGATGTGTGCAACAGTTTTCCAGTCAGCTGTGAGCAGCTCGAGCGGCAGCAGCGTTCTGCAGGAGCGCGTGCAGGGGGGAGGTCCGCTCCGCTTTGTTCGAGAGGCGGCGCCTCCGAACCCTCAAACACTCGGTGGGTCGGTGGGGGGGTGATGCTCATGTGTAAAACATGTCGACTCTCTGGAAGTTGACGAGTTTTTAAGCTGCACCGCCTGGTATCATGTATTCAGTTTTCTTTTAATGCGGAATCATGGTGGAAAAAAGCCCAGTTTTCATCCAGCTGCTAGATGGGCAGCTTCATAACCAATAACACAATAAGAGTATCGCGATATTCTTCAGATCACAGTCTCGTATGAAGCTAAATTAGCTCCATACCCCATTAGACTGTCTCTTCTTTGTGTTTTAAGGGAGCTTAGCAATTCTCAATTAATAATGTTTAATAATTAACCCCTATTAAACTAAATTATGTTTACTTAACTTTGGCTAAATTTAATGTCGGTAACCCCATACAGCTACTACATAGATAAGCAGCTGCCAGCCAGGTAGATACAGGTAGACATGACTATCCAGCTGTTCCAGCCCCCATATGGATCTAATTTCCATATAGGCAAAAAAAAAAAAATAAATAAATAAATCATTCACTATAATGAAAGGATTTTCCAATCTGCTAAACTTTTAATTCTAAAGACACTAGGGCTTATACTTTGGATGTTGTGATCATCTGAAGCTATTATATGCTGATTTGTAAGAGAAACTCATTAAGTAAGCTTTATAAAAGAGTTAGTGTTGGGTTATAGAACCCAACACTAACTGAACGTGAACCTCATCAGGGCGGTGTATCGTAAAGATTGGATTGTCTTCATTGTCTTTAAATGAATATCAGACACAGCGCAGCCAACGTACAAACATTACACCTTTATTTTTTTTTATTTTAATTTTTTTTAAATACAAGTCATCTCAGCATTCATGTGGTTTACGAAACATCAACAAGTTTTCTTGTTATCATTTTGAAAATTTAATTTACTTTGTGCGGGCGCTCCACTGAGGACTTCTTCAACAAAAAGAGCGCCTGCATAAATATAACACAATGAAACATCTCGGTGTCTTCTATCTTTTCTTCACCGAGCCACTTTTCTTATCAGACTTTGACTTTTTCACATCTTTTTTTCCTTTGGACAGATTCTCATAAACATCCTCCTTGTGTCTGTAAAGAGACCGTGACAAGCTGGTTAGTGACTTCATAAGAGAGCGACCGTTACGGCTTCACAAAAACAACAGACAAGAACCAACCACTCAAAGCTGACAGCCAACTACTGTAGCAGCAGAGTTTACAGTACAACGGGCTGAACTGGCCAGTGTCTGGGTGTTCTTTCATCCTGCAAATTAGATAATTAAATCATTCCTTTGCATATGGGTGAGTGGTTCTTCAGCCAAGAGGTCACAGACACTTTCACTAACAACGCAGCAGACAAATAAGGTGCAGTGGGTTTATTGTTAAGCTGTAATAGACAGATGTTGTTTGGTGTCTCGGATAAATCTGTCACCCACTGAGGACTGACTTAATGTTGACTCATCATCCCAGGTAGCAGAGGATGTTTGCCCCAAACATGGCCCACATGTGTAGTTTTCTTTGGCTCAGATTTGGCCATGACTGACGGTGGTACTTTAAGGTGAATTTGGCTGTTTCAGCTCAGCCACATATCCTTCAGAAATACTCTAATCTACAACTTGAGGTTTGCTGTAAACCACATTAACCCCTGTTTATCACATTTGAAGAACATGTCATAACCCAAGCCTGGCTAGAATCATGAACTTTCCACGTCTGATGTGAACAACATTCACCAAAGGAGCCATAGGAGTCAAAGGTTTCCCAGAATAGGCATTGATGAATACCTCATCTGGGTCAGATTGTGAAAAAACTGGGTCAGCGGGTGGCTCAGAGTGTAAGCACTGTTGTGTAATGTCCTCTAGTTCTCTGAAAAAGTTTTTTTTTTTTTCTTTTTACGTGTGACAAATAATAATTCTTGTTGGTTCAGACAATAAGCCAGTTACATTGCCATTTTGCCATTGTGTGTCTCGAGCAGGAGCAGGCAGTGGAGGCAGGGAGGTGGCTGAGATCTTGACAGTGTTTGTGTAATTACTGTCAGTCCCAGAAGAGGGAGTCAGAAGTTACGTGCTGCAGCTTTAAAGCCTTTACGGTGCCATTTCAGTAATGTCACAGGAGTGTTACGCCGAGGATTATTTTAATATCAACAATCATCAATTATTTTCTTGTTGCAGCAAGTGCACCTGCAAGTTTTGGTGTTTAAAAGGCGATTTAGACTGAAGCAGTGAAACCAAAGCCATATTAGTACGAGGATTTAGACTTCCTCTACCAACCAGGAATAACTGAGACCGTTTCATTTAATTTCAGAAAGGGGATGCAGAACACGTAGAAACCAGGAACAAAAGAAACTCAACTGTACTGATCACTCACTGATTTTTTTTCTTCTTTAAATCAGTATTGCAAACGGATAAAAAAATAATCATTATTACAACATGTTGCTGAAATTATCTGAGAATTTAGTCAAGCTGAACCTTGTAAGTACGGATGCTTTAAACTGTGAGGATGCCTCCAGTTAAAGTTTAAACAGACTCAGTAAACCAGCAGCACACACTTGGATGCCCGTGTGGTTAACCTTAGTGGCCCATTGATCAAAGGCACATGCTGGAAAACTGCGTTGGTCAAAGTTTGACACCGTGGGCAGGTTTTACATCCCTCCAGACATGTCGTATCTGCGCACCACTGAGAGCAACAATGAAGTAAAAATAATCCTGAAAAACGTGTACAATATTTTTCTTTCTCTCTAACAACTGGTTTCTATTATTGCAAACAGGAATAATTTATGTAAATCCAATTGTCAAGGGTAAAGATATGTTACAGATTAATATCTTTGCACTGTCGTCCTTGGGGAAAGGAAGATTACATCAAAGTCCGGCTGCAGCTACAGTACGTCCTTCCTCCTCCCACACCTCCCTGAAACCATCTGCAGCTCAGTTCTCCCCATAAAAACGGCTCACAGAAGCCTGAAGACAGGGGGGCCGAGTCACGATTTTTAAAGAAAATAGGGCAGCATTGTGACATTTAGAAAAGTGATGTGAATGTACTTGAGACGGCCCATTTCATACACGTGCGCGCTTACTCACTTTGACACCTTCCTGCTTATCGGCTGGTGTTTGAATTGCAGATTTCCATACTCGGTCTCGGTTTGCTGTGAAAAATAGAAACTGAGATGTTTCAGACATTTCTGGTGCAGGGCTATTCGAGCACAGAGAGCAGTTGCGCTGCCGTTACAATCTTTGTGGTCGATTGTTTTGTCGCTCTGGGTCAACATTCATCTTTCACAAACCACCACCCTGGCATTGAACCAGTCAGCTATGATGTTCAAAACAGCAGTTAAGAGGGCAAAGGTCAACTGACACAGATCTGTATTTCTCTACTTCGTTACATACAGTTTTCTTTCAGTCACTAGGGACACAAATAAAAGTATCTCTCAGTTTTTCTCACCATGCAGGCACTGTCTTTGGCTTTGGTGGTCTGTATGTACTCAGATACAGCCAGGTAGATGAATTTGTACTGGGCCTCAGTCTGCACCATACCAGAGCGCTGCTCTCGCACCATTTGTATGTATTTTGGGATGTCAATATCACAGTCCAGACCTATGAGGAAAAGAGAAGCGAGAATGAAAATAAACAACATATTTTCACTCAAACCACGATAAGAATCAATCCCTTTAAAGTCATGCTGTTACCAAGGGTGTCAATGGTCTCGATGATCATGTCAATCACCACAATCGTGCCCGTCCGACCAATTCCAGCGCTGCACAAATTCAGAGGAAGGAAAACACTGTTAGCAAATCCTTTGAACCGTTGAGCTGAGCTGCAGCTCATCAACAAGTGACTATATCTACAGACGCGTTGGAGCCTCCGTCCTGCTAACATCAACACAGCAAAAGGTCAGTGGCAGCACTTCTTGAGCAGCAACCGCCACCAGAGTGAACCAAATTATTTGGCTTATGCAAATTTTGACCCGAAGCCGGCACTCAAAGAAACATCAGTCGAGTGACAGAGTTGTGAATTTCATGCTGAGAAGGATATGAAACTATTGAGGAGTAATGAAGGTCGTTCCAATAAAGATTCAAATGTCACGAGTTAGCGCTTGTGAAAACTTTGGGTCTCCTGAGAGCGTAAAATTTCAAAATTTAAATGAAATATGTTTTGGAATTTTAACAGCATACACTGTCACATTTCACCTGATTTGTGTGTGTGTGTGCGTGTGTGTATTCATTATACAGATACCAAAATAAGTTAAAAAGGTGGATTTATAGAAATATTTTATATTGCTTTAAAGGGATGAAACATTGTTCTGCTGGCAACATGTGCTCAAGAGGTTACACAGGTTTAATCAGACAAGCAGGAAACCCCTTTGTAAGAGAAAGATTAGGAAATCTTTTTAGTGCTGTGGAGCTTTGAGAATGTGCTTACACGCTAAAACATTTAGGCAAGGATAATACAATCATTATAAAACCGATTTTTAAAAGAAGCACAAAAAGTTCCAGTTTTCCTCTTGTCACACTGGGGGAAAAATTCCAACAGGATAAACTCTTAATGGATCTAAAGCCCTTTGTTTAGTTACTACTGTAATAATCTTAATCCTGAGAATAAGTTTGTTTTAATCTTAAACCTCTAAGTATCATCTCCTAATGTAGGGTAATGAATCCCATGCTTTGCAACAGGGCTCACGATCTTGTTCATAAAACTGCGAGAGGTTGTGGTTTCATGTGTCGAGTACCTGCAGTGTATGATCATGGGACCAGTGTCAGGACATTCAGCCTGCTTGACGTTCACTTGGGTGAGGAAGCTGAGGACGCCACCCGGCTCATCAGGGACGCCGTGGTCAGGCCAGCTGAGGTACTGGTAGTGCCATATGGTACGAGAAAGTTTTGGCTGGCAATGAGAGAAAAGCTCAGTCAGGATATCAAAAAAAGATACTCGAAAAGTCCTGGAGAAATGTTAAACTTCAGCAACATCTATGGAGATGAGCAAAAGTGAGGTTGGTGTCACCTGGTTAGCATGAGTGAGCTCCAAAACTCTGACTTTGTAATCAGTGGCCTCCCTCTCCGACTCGCAGGTCACCACGTACAGTCCCACCTCCTTTGAACCATGAAGCTCCGGCCAGTATGGCACACATTTGTTCTGCGTAAAAGTATATGTATATTTAAAAAGAAAAAAAAAACTAAAATAAATAAAGAACATTTTTAAAACTTGTGTTCAAACTCAAATAATCTGAACAGAATTGAAGTGTTGTGTGAATATCTCATTCATATATTCATTCATTCAGTTTTATTAGTAGAATACAAGTTAAACGACTGTTTCAGACTGAAAAGCATTTTTTCTTATTTCTGCTTTCATATATTCGAGGTAAGTTTTGTCTCTGACATAACATCAAAGTTAATAATGTGTCTCTGCGATCTAAAAATTAATCAGAATCTTCAATAAAAAAAAAACAGTAAGCACATGCATACAGTCATGGAAAAAAAGAAAATAAATTTTCAATTCTAATGTTTTATGTATCAGGACATTAAAAAACAACAACAACAAAAGAATTGGTCCTCACCAGGTCTTTAAATTAGACAGATATAACCTCAGGTAAACAAACAACACACTATATGACATAGTGTCATTATTTATTTCATGAAAACTAATCCAAAAGGTAGAAACTAATTATGAAAATCCCATGTAGATCCCATGCAACAACTTGAAGTAATCATTTTCTGTATGACATCATCAGTCTCCAACATCACTGTGGAGGTGTCCAGTTCAATTCAATTCAACTTTATTTGAATAGTGTCTGTAACAATACAAATTGTTTCAAGGTGCTTTTCAGAGACGCAGAGCATGACCCCTGAGCAAATATTATTATCTAAAGTAATATAATTAGATCCAAATGAAAGAAACAGCAGCAAGTAAAAAACTCCCCTAGTGGGAGAAAAACCTTAAAGCCAAACAGTGGCAAGAAAAAAACTCAGAACCTGGATTATAGGGGGGATCTTCCTGCTGAAGGCCAGCTGGGTAAAGAAAGAAATTGAAATAAAGAAAATGTTGTGAACCACTCTTCTTCACATAGTATTTCAGTTCACTGAAGCTTTCAGACATTCTGTTTACTGCTCTCTTAAGGCACCACAACATTTCAACGAGGCTGAGATCTGGACTTTGACTGGGCCGTTGCAACATGTTGATCTTTTTTTTTTTTTTATCCCAACCACAGCAGATTTGCTGGTGTGGTTGGGATCATTAGTCTGTTGCAGGAACCGTTTCAGTCAAGCTTCAGCTGTTGTACAGAAGCCTTCACATTTCTCTCTCGACCCGAATCCTTTGCTCTTGCGGAGGAGTTCATGGCAGACATGATCTCACCTCCATCACTGTGCTTGACAAGTGGGTTAAGGTGTTTGTGTTGACATTTGGTATGAGGAATTTGTGCTCATTTACTGCATTTGGGTTTCAGCACACCTGGCACTGCTCATTGTGGCCAAACATCTCCACTAAGGTCTTGCCTATAAAGAAAACATAGCACCTTTGCAGCTTAGCAGACTTAAGTCATGGAGCCTTAACAAGAAGAAGTTTATCTTAGCAATCACAACACAAAACCTAACTTTACCAAATGATTCTTTGAATCATGTCCTGATACCTAAAACCTTCAAATGTTTAGAAGATGTACTTTCATTTTCACATAATTACAAACTCTATTTTAATTTCTTTCAGTTCCCCTCTCAGTGAAACATGCCTCAAGGTGTTCAATAATAAACAGATCATCTGTGGTGTTTTGGTTTTAGCAGCTTGACAGTTTCATTCCAACAGATAAATTCTGCCTTAAGCATTTGCGACTGATACCAACCCGTCCTTTTTCGACCTCTCTTGTCGTCATGACAATCACGCGCGTGTTCTCCTGCCATACCATCTGCCAGAAATCGTTGACTGTCGTCATTAGGCACCCCTGAGTGGCGATGTATACTTTATGTTCCCCTGACTCCCACAGCTTGTTCTGCAAACATGGGTGGCAGTGAATTAATACAAAATCAACACAACAACACTCAGACTGTTTTTGTCTTTGATGTCATATTGTATAACGGCGACGCCCCTGACTTTGTGACTTACTCTGACATAGTTGCCGTTGATGTAATCTGAGCCGACGACGTTGGGATCGGCATCCTGCAGGATGACTCTGGTGTCATTGACTTGTGAAGGGGAGACCAGAGGGCGGCGGGAAGAACGAGTGGGAAAGACAGCATTCGGTCACAGTCAGAACTGGTTTGGGGAATTTTATTCAGAGGACGAGAGGAAAAAAAGAAACTCACAGGGAAGAATGTTCTTGTATCTGTTTTTGCTTTTATTTTCTGGCCTTTGGCCTTCCTCCCTGCTCTTTTTGACCTTCGCCTCCAACTTCTGAAGAGCCTGTCAGGAGGGACAGATAACAGCTAGGTCACAAGTCGTCACCCTGTACTAACACTGCTGATAATACACAATACTATTGTGACAAACACAAAACATGCATTTATTTTATTTTAACAGTTTCCCACAAATGAGGAACAATACCTTCATAATGTCAATATGAGTTAGTTAATCAAATAAGCAGGCATGGAAATAACTAAGTACCTGTGTTTTACTAAAGCATTTCTGTTCAGAGGTAAAACTGTATTTTCTAATCCTTTACATCAATTTAAACCCTTTGGTTGCCAATTATTGTTGCAATAAGGACTTTACACCACTGATAAGAAAAGAAGATTGTATAATACACCATATGACAATATGGTATATTACACAATCTTCTTTTCAAGAGTTAAACCAGTGGTTTCCACCGTGTCTAACTTTAAAAGTGACTGGTTTGGGTTCAGATGTCTCCAAGCTGTTTTACAGTGCCACTAAAACATGACTTTTCCCTTCATTCATTTAAAGAAGTGGTCAAATGAATATGGATGAAATGTGCAAAACAGGAAAAAACACATTTGTAAAACAATAGCTTTATTTTTTATTTGTCTTTCTTCTCCTATTAATCATCTCATGACCTGTGAGATTTATCTGCATAAAACTGCATATAAACTGGGTAAAATAGTAACATGCTGCTTTGATTTGAACTGATGCTCAAATCAAAACCAGGATTTTATAGTGAGATTTTGCTGCTGATACTTTATCCTTTGGGTTACAACACATCACAGTATTTGGCTGTCGTGGTGCTTTCACTTCAGGACCCTAAATACTTCTTTCAGCATTTTAGTCAAACAACAGAGTTACTCAATAATCATTTCAATTATGCTGATTATTAACTAAAAATGTCTGAAAAAGATCTCTTTCAAGCCTCCAGGTTGTGAGCATGTTTGACCCTTTATTTACAGCGTCTATATAAAAAAAACTGTTCTCTTCAAGTTTTGTGAAGCGAGTTGCTCTGGAGTCTGTCCGAAGATGAAGATTTGTGTTCAGCCTGACAAATAAAATGAAATAAAGCAGTAATGGAAAAATTAATGACGGCTCCATTTACAATATTTATTTCAATACTAATGGATGTTTGTTAGTAGCTTAAACGTTGCCTTTCACTGAAAACTCAGAGAGCTTTTACTTTGAATACTGATGACGTCTGCTTCATCTGGAACACCACAGTCACAAAACCCTCTTACGAGTTAGTGCGTCATATGATTTCGAGGCACAGCTGCTGTATTCCCCCTCCACAAGGTGGTGGCAAACCACCTTTATACTAGTTAATGCACCGCATTAATGAAGTAGGAGGAACAAGATGCCTGACGTTTAATGTACTCTGACTCCTCTGGGACAGTTCTTTCACCCAAAATAAAGCATCTTAGAGCCAAACGGTGGTGTAAATATAACCAAGGCTGCGATAAATCTTACATCAAATTCCTCCCAGAAGCCCGCCTTGCTCTTCACCCCATCGCCGTCCTGCTGCTGATCCGCCGTCAGGTCCAGCAGCTTCACTCTGCTGTCGATGTCTGCTGCATTCACCCTGGTGGAGTAGTACGGCTGGCCAGGCAAACAGACGCAGGAGGGCAGGAAAAAATTCATGACGGAGACGAAAGAAAGGCCAATGAGTGTGTTACTAAACATTAGCAGACAGACGAACGCAAACAAGTGAGTAATATTTCCTATCTGTGGGCTGCGTTGCTCCTCTTTTCAACTAATAGACAAAGCTGAGTTTCTGCTCTTTACAGCTCACATGCAGTTGCTTTGTTGATTTTGTGGTGAGAAAACACAATTGTGGAAAACCTTCACATCCTGCTACGTTTTGCTGTATCTACATCGTCCATAAGGAGAGACCCAGCTCACCTGTTTGAGATGGACCCAGTTTCCAGAGATCTCCTCGATGCCTTTACGTTTGTAGAACTCTACCAAGTCTGTCAGCGTGTCGAACATGTCTGAGCCTCCCACTGTATACTGGTCATTCTGGGAACACACGAAGAAAAAGGTTTACACACTCTTCAGTTCAGTTTCAATATAGTTAACACACCCTTCCGCGTGCAGATAAATCATGTCAGACTGCGTGGTGGAAAAAAAAAAAATCAGCTCTGAGGAACCTAAATACCATGTAAAGAAGTGAAAAATCACAAAGATGATAATACATGACTTCAATATAAACAATTGAAGAGAAATGACCACAAAAAGAGGATAATTTAATCAAAAACGTGGACCTAAGTGCAGAACACCTGTCAGAGTATTTCTTGGCATGCAGCCACACTTAAAACTTACGAAAGGGGCCGTGAAACAGATGTTCTCATTGTTAAAGGCTTGAATGTGCACTAATGTAGTCACACTGTGGTATCTGGCACCTTCGGCAGAAATTAACTGGGAGGATTAGCGTGCACTACAGCCAGAAAACTCACCTGATCTCAGCTGCGTGCTTATGAAAAGGCCTTTATTCTTGTAATCTCACATTAATCTTTTACACCACAGTGGCGTGCAGAAACAATGCCTCTCATTTAAATAAGCGCTGAATGCTGTTTTCTGTGAGACCAACCACAGATAAAAATAAAATGCAAAGGCCTTGATGCTTGCTGATGATGGAAGGCTACAGTTCCCAAAAACGAGGCGGCCCTGTGACCTGTTTCTGTGAATACGAGATGCTAAAGGTAAAAATAAAATTAAATAAAATTAAAAAAAACTCAACAGACTTTCTGAGAAGAAGAACAAGAACATCTGAAAGTTGAAATATAATCAGCAGCCTGTTATTGCGTTAGACGGGGAAATGAGAGGTTTTATTTTTTTTTTTCAAGCTGCACTGCACAACTCTGGAATATCCCTCAGTATTTTTATGTGATACAAATCAGTTTCAGGGTCTCATATTTATGTATATTTACTGAAACACACACACACACAAAAAAAACCAAAGACGTAGACGTAGAGCAAGCACCCACCTGGCACATTATCTTGATGTGGGAGACCCTCCTTCCTCCAGCTTTGCTCGTTTCATCCGTCAGAACTGAGAGAACGAAATCTCCAGGCTTGGACAGAGACTCTCTGACCAGGAAGGTCCCTGGCTCGTCTCGTGCAGTGAGCAGCTTTTCTGCGTTTGGGCCGGACAGGTGACCGTGGTACCACCTGAGAAGAAAGCACTCTGACAGGTTATGATGTGTCCCAGGACACATTTTTAAAGATATTCAGGTAACGAGCTAAAATGGGTTTGTCTGAGGTTACGCTTCACGGCTGCGACCTACACACAAGCACGTGGCATCTTACGTCTCCTGCAGATTTTTCGACTTGTAAGTACGTTATGGGAGGGCAGCTTGACTTTTATGCGGGTGCCAACTGAAATACACTCAAGTCATCGTTGTCTTTGGTTCCTGTGGACTCGTGCGCGTGGTGGAAAACCGTTGAGACTGTGACTGCAGAGGGAAACGCAGTCTGCTGTCTATTCTCGGCTCAACAGCTGCCAGAAACACACTGGTGCGGTTCACTGGACTGATGTGCTGTACAATACTGTGAAAGCCACAGTAACAGTTTAAAAACAGCTAAACGGTATATTAGGATATTGCTATTGTAAACGGGTAATTTATTTACACATACCTCCTGACACTCTATGTTTGTGTGTGTGTGCATGCACACTCAGTCAAGTTCAGTGTGACTTAATTTTAGGCACACTTCTCGATTTCTTCTTCTAAACTTCCTGTGTTGCGGTCGGAAAATTTCTGATGACAGATTTCGTGGCTGAACAGGACAAAGTATTTTTAGCCTTCCCCCTTTTCGATATGTGACATCGACAGACACCCCTCCCTTAGCCTCCCCACCACATTAGCCTAGATTATACTACGTCTGCTTTCTTAAATCATTTTGCCATCATGCTTTAAACCGTTCTCTGGTTTACTTGCTCGTCAAATCTAAAGCGGTTGATGTTATAAAACATAAAATAAGACTCAACCTGTTGGTTTTTATTTGCAGCAGGTTGAGTGCAAAACCAGGTTGTGCTTGTGCAGTGTTTTCAAAAAAGGGGATGGCTGGTGCAGGACCGCACAGCTTGTGGGCAAGTTTAACAGAACATGCATGTGAGGATGAAAGTGTTGGACAATGTGTCTTTTTTGAGAAGTGGCATCGAGACAACTGCACAAATGCACGGCTGACCCGCTGAGGTGCAGGTAGACGCTAGTTGCTGAATGACAGAGTTTGTGTCAGATGAGGAAGATAGCGGATGAGCAAGAACATGATGGAGCACGCAAGAGAGGAAGACAAGCAGGCTCTGGCCATTGCTTTCAAAAGTGTCAAAACTTAAAGTTTCCAACCGCAGAAACAAAAGGGAAGTTAGACAACTGACAGAGAGACAGAGAGTGAGAGAAGGACATGGGGGGAGGCATAACGTACAACTTCAAGTTTAAGTGAATTGCGATCACACAGTCACACAAGTATAGTAGAAAGTTGTGTCCTTGACTCATAAAAACCGTGGAACTGAGCAAGTTTATCACGACTCGTTGGATAGCAGCGCGCAGCTGCTCGGTGTTTCCATTAGCTACCAGCTCCATGGATGCATAGGATTCAAATGTGCAGCGTAAGAAGATAAGCATAAAATATGCAAATATTACAGAATAACATCAATATCAGTAAATTATAACAACAAACTGAGAGGGTATTTGTTTGACATGCATGCATACGCAAACTATCTGCATTATCTTGCAGCTATATTTAGCAACCAGACACCTGCCAAAGAGAGATTTCAGCAGAAAGAGTGAAATAAGAGAATTGCAACAGCAAAAACTGAGCAGGAATATGTCAATGTAACAATCCCAGCATTTAAAAACATATTTTAAACTAATATTTAGCAATTTAGGTATTTATTGTGACACCAAATCAGTTCCTGTACAAAGTTTTATTTCACAGTTTTCAAGAGTTTTTCCACAATCTAATGTTTTTTTTTCTTTTTTAGGTTATTTCTCACGTTAAATAAGGATCTCTTCACAGTTCCCATCAATCACGTGGATTAAACACATAAACTGAAGTAAGTCTGGATGTTTTGAGTGTTTAGACATCTTAAATGCAAAGTATAAATCTTCAGAACTGCAGTGTAAATGGTTTTTTTTTTTTTCAATTTTCTCTCATCTGGAAAAACATGGAGGTTTGTGGATGAAACCTCAGCTAAAAGACTGAAAATGATTATTTTTTTTACGCCTTTCAATGCACAAATGCTATCTTGGCGTGGCTCTAGAAATCATCGCTGCAGTGGTTCCACAAACTAACAGCATGTGCTGTAAAATGGGCCATGTGCAAACTAGAAACATCATCTGCATTAAAAGGATATTTCTGAAGCTTCAATATTAATTTCTGATCATAAGAGGAGAAAAAGATATTTTATCTGCATGGGCAAATTAATTCAATGTTTTTGCATCTCCAACTGAAATGATGCACAACGTTTCAGGACATTTCATCTAATTTTTTGGAATATATGATGTGAATGTCACAATATACTAACAATATTCAAATTTAATGCAATGCTGATGCCAAGTTAATGATGCACAAATACTAATACGGATTTAACTGCTGTTCTTCCACATTTTTCACAATAATAGAGAGTCTCTCTTCATCGTATTATGTTTATTTTGAGTTCTGTTCATTTGTGGAAAAGAAAAGCACAATATAGAAGAACTAACGAACTAAAAGCATTTCCTTTTTAAATGTTACGATGTGTCATTAACATTATTAGTGTGAATTAATCTGGCCTCCTTAATAAAATAGTTGAAATGTAATACTTTCATGGCCTTAATAGGAACATCAGTATTCCTCCTTTCCTATTATGCTCATGAACAAAGCAGAAAGAGAAAAGCATTTTTCTCTATTTAAATTATTTCTGTAATGGTTTCTCTATATTTTTATTTTCCCGTGTTGTACTAAACTGTTTGTTTCTTGTCTGCCCAAATATGTATTTTGCCTGATGCCACTTCACCTAATTATTTCATCTTCACTCACTTTTTGACACTAGAAGGATGTGTTCAAATGTGTCTGCTGACAGAGGAAAGCTGCGCTCGAATAAATCAGTTTAAGATGTGGATCTACAGACACGTGAAAAAGAAAGTACACCAAAGTTCAGTTATTAGGTTTCAGAATAAATATATATTTAAAATAACTTCCTTACCTGAAATTAGGTCATTACAGTCACTGATGAGGAACAACTTATTATATATTTCACAGAATCGTTACTTATTTATTTAAAAAAATATGTGTGATAAACTAAGTTGTTCTCTTAGGTGCAAGTTTTTTTTTTCTCACCACTGCATCAGGAGATAGGGGCTGGCTGGGGTTCAATGCGCAACTCTAACGAACGTGACAAAAAAATTAGAAATTTCCAAAACACACGTAAGTTGGTGCTGCATATTTTTAAAAAAACTCATATGCAATATCATAGTTGAAAATTACGAATCAGCTTGGGATAAATGAACCAAAACCTTCACAGCATTTAATGTTTTTCTGCTTTGCAGCTAAAACTGAGCCCTGACAGTGAATAACCTATGCAGACACTAAATTAAATCAAATGTATAATTTCTATTCCAGCAACATGGTTTCATTAAAATAAGGCCAGTAAATAGAAAACTGCACACTGCACAATTTCAACAACACTCATGATGCTAACTGAGATGTTAATTTGGGCAGTCAGGCTCCATCTGATTAGCCAAATATGTAACTGAGGATTAGTGTCGAAGATAAAAGTAATATTATTTTATTTTTGGCATCATTGACATTGTGCCTGTTGATTTTGTGATGTTAATGCATTTCTGATACATTGTGCAGCCCCAGCTAAAGTACTTAAGGGTCATCCTGTGTCCTGCAGTTAAAATAAAGAAATCTGACTCCAAACTGCAGATTCAGGGAGGAGGAACAGATGTCATTTCTTATATTTCTCTCATTTTTTTTCAGGAAAAACAATTCAGCTTTCTTGAGTGAGTGTTGTTTTCTCTTTAGGTTCTGCCTATGAAGGATATTTATTAAACATTTTAACTGAATAAATATTTGAATCTGGAAGATTGCAGAGAAAAAAAATGATAGTTTAGGCCGCAGCTACGTTGCAGTAAAGTACTTGAGTAAATGCTTCTCTACTTCACACCTCTGATAATGACCAACCTTCTCACTTTTAATCTACAAGCTGCAGTAGTGAGGTACGTGCATGAACTGCACGTACCTCACCTACCTGAATGTGCATGAACAGTTTAAAAGTGAAAACATGTTTTAGTTGACTCCCTGTGACGATCATAGAGGCCTTTACCCCCAAAATAAGAAACGATTTAAGCAACATGAATTATCAAACCAAAAAAAGTTACACTTGGTCGTCGTCACAATATAATCAGTACTTGGAGGAAATGCAGCTGGTCACAACTGACCATATTTAACTTCACCACATAACCAAGTACTACTGCATTTAACCCAAGAGCATCTGTGTGAATGTGGGAGGTAAGCTGCTCAGACCGTACATAAGAGAGCACACACCTCTCTGTGGTGGGGTCGGAGGAGTTGAAGGGGTATTTGAGCTGGATGACGGTGCCGTCCTTGTCCTGAAGGATGCCGTTCTCCGATGTGTAGTAATCCACCAGCTCGGACAGCGTGGCAAACTTCTCCCCACCGTACAGGTCGTAGAAGTCGCCTGTGTTTTGGATGCGGATGTGGGTCACCATATCACCCACCCTGGGAAAGAGAAAAAAAAACTGTCTTTTTTTTTCTTTTAAAAAGAAACATTCTGATGACATCCTGTATAAACAATTTGCACAGTGATGAGGACCTTTCAAGTTTTGGGATTGAAATCACATTCTCACAAAGCTTTTTGGGTTTTAAACAAGTTCTGCAACTTAATATAGGTGTCGTGATGAGAGGGAATTCATGAAAACCAAGTAAGTGTTAAAAAAAATAATTAATTAATTAATTAATTGCATTGGATTCAATATTTTGCTCAGGGCCAGTTCGATGTGCACACGGAAGGAGCCACAGGTCAGACCACCAACCATGCAATTATTGAATGACCCACTTTACCCTCTGCGCCCGCTGTCTCCTACAAAAAGAAAAGTCCCTAATTCTTTCAACGTTTTTGCCTCTTATGATAAGACTTCTATACTGTGAGTCATTAGCCATTTCTCCTCGTTCAACCCGTTTCTGAGAAAAGATCTCCGGTGTGCTGATGCTGTCACTGCAACTGCAGCGTCACCGTATCAGTGCAGATGTTACGCATTAAAAATTTATTTTTCCCTTCGAGAAAAAAGGTTGCAGCAATGTGATTGTATAAAACTTATTAACTATCCATCCATCCATCCATTATCTATACCCGTTTTATCCTTTTTTATCCTAATCTTATTAACTAATTACATTAAAACTTATCAAATCAACTTATTATTTTCATAAATTCAACTTGAAAGGATCAGTTGAGCCTAAAGCGTATTGTAAGGATGAGGATGGTCATCAAGATCTGCTCAAGGTGGACTACATGGCGATGCAAATTTACTTATCTGCAATTAATTCTCACTGGGGTGTCATGACTTTTAAGCATCTCTGACTTAGAAAACGTGAAATCAGAGGGCACCAAAAGTTATTAATTTTTATATGTGGGTATCACTGACAGAAATAACACATTACAATTCAAATTGATCTCATCATGCCCCCATTTCCACAAGAGCGTTCTCATGTTCAGCACATCTCTTCAGTTTTGTGATAAACAGTGAAATTTACAGCCTGTCAAAGACTTTGGGAAGTAAAGAAGCTGTAAGAGTCCAGTTTTTGCAGCTTTTGTGGAGCTGAACCATCCACGTGGGCTTCAGTTTAACGAGTCCAGCAATGAAACAAGAGTTGCAGAGTTCAATAAAAAGAGCAAAAGTGAGATTTTGATGATTCAGAAGTCTTTAAGTTAGTACCTGACAGACAGGGAAAAATCTCCAACATTTTTCTTGCTGGGTCGAGCCAAAAAACTGCCATGAATGCCTCGATCCTTCAGCATTTCCTCGGCCTGCAGGCCTGTGATGTCTCTGTGGAACCACCTGCATCAGCAGACATGCAGTGAGGACACATGCAGCATAACTGCAGATGGAAGATCATACACATCAACTCTGTAGTTTTACATATGTTAAATCTTCAAATGAATCTTAACATGTACAACACAGACTCTGACCCCGACACTCTTCTACAACAGAACACTGTTTGCTCCGGATCAACATGATTATTTGACTGACAAAATAGTTTCACAAGTAAATACACTCCTCTGTCCAGAAATATAACAATTATTGCACACTGGAGAAATGATATTACCACTGTAGGAAAACGCTGACCACATTCATGTATTAACTATCATAACTATCGTAATCGCTTTCATAATACTTTTCATACAAACTATTATTTAGTGATTTTTGTACCATGAATAGAAATATTTCCTTTTGTTTTTAAGTTCAGCTGAAGACTAAAAAGATTACTGACATCTGATACCCATGGTGAATATTCGGCCGTATTTATTTATGTATTCTTAAATGCAACTTAAAACTGATCATCGGCAACACAGAAACAAATCACACCATCGGGTATTTATTTGTCACCCAAAAGACTTAGCAGGCAGCGTTATCTAAGCCCCTCACTCTGGAGCAAACCGTTTCAGTCTGACCACTGTGACTTAATACCGTAATCAAAGCATTTACTCAAGACAGGAAAAATACTATTATTACATCACATAATGTGCTCAACTGTAGCTCAAAGCTCTGAATACTTCGAGCCTAAAGTGCCACGCGCCAGCACCATGGACTCACTCAGCATGAAGTAAGTACACCCACACAGACCAGACCATGGATTAGGGACTACCAAGTTGGTTTTTGGTTAAAGTTGGTTAAAAGCCTTTGTTGTTGAAGTTGCACTTCAAAGGAGCTACCAGTGCAAAAAAAATATCTTAAATAAGATCAATTAACTTCTGGTTATTTATCGCAATAGTCGCTTTATGCAACTCAGTCAACAGCTTTAACCAAGTTAGAATAAAGTATGAATTTCTCAGTTTGCAGCCTATAATACATCTATTTCCACTACAACTAAATGAGATAAAGTTGCTTCACAAGAGCAAGACATAACCCCCCTTTTTTTTGGCCAAAGTGCATTACAAAATGTAAAGAAATATAACAGGTTAAACTGAAAAAGCATCGAGAACACTGTCGACACACATGTTCTATCAATTATACTGAGTTTGTGTTTTTAAGAAATGAATTGAGAAACATTTTTACAGGTAAGCTGCGAGAGTTACGGGGAAAAAAATACGTATCAGCACAACTGGGTGTTTTACTCAGCCATTGAACTTAAACATCATTTCTGACACATTTTGTTCTCTGGAGCAAACGCTGTTCAGCACACAGGGCATGACAAACTGCATGATAGAGGAACAGACAAGCTGACAGCTGGGGGAAGACAGAGAAGAAGGAATGGAAACAGAGAAGTTGTCATCACGCCTTGCACAAAACGCAAAGAACAAAACCAGACACGGTTAACAGAGTGTTGTATTGTCCCGCAGAAGCTTGACTTACCGGACCATGTTGTCTCTTTTTTTTTTTTTTCGTGGACCAAAGAGAAGACGGATTGATGAAGAGTCACTTGTACCTGTGCCACACATGTAGACTCAGAAGCATAAGTATTTTGGATCTAATGTTTGGACTTTTGTGCTAATGTCACAGACATGAGAAAAACAAAGTATAATAAAAAGTCTCTAGTACACTACTTTCTCACGGTATGTACTGTCATAAGGCATTTGCTCTTTCGCACACTGACCTAACCTTTGACGCTGACATCTTTTTTTGAGTCTAATATCAAAACTGTCACCTTTATCTCTCTGTGTCATAGCATGTTCACAAAACAACCAACAACCCATGCTCTCCTCCCTTCTTCCACCTCCCTCTACTCACTCCTCTTCCTACTCTGCTCCTCTCTGTCCATGTTCAAAAGCAAGCAAACACTTACTCTCCTCAGCTGCTCCTGAAAACAACTGACACTCACCGAGACGTTCGCACTGTATGTACGTCTGTCTCCCCTCCTCTGTGTCGTTCTCTCTCTTGGTCTCTTCCTTCCTTTTTACGTCTCCTTTCACAAAACAGTGAAAGCAAGACAGGAACCAAAATAGCTGACGGGCCGGAATCCCTCCCGACAGATACAGATTTTTTTTTTCTTTTTTAACAACAACCACAACAAAACCTCATCGCATCTGAGCGCAGAGAAGGATTCAGCTCCATCACTTAGGTTTCCAGTGCAGATCTCAACACAAGCAGCGGCAGGACTGGTTCAGACGGCTCCATTCATGAACGGACGCTTATTCCATCAAACTGCGGGGATGAAACATCCAAAATCAAAAATAAAAATGACAGAGATCGTGATTCCCGTGGCTTTGTGAGCAAGCCCACTTGTCGAACTGAGACTATTTGTAAAACGTTAACCCCCTTTACCCACCCGCACGATAATTCACTTGTTTGCTCTTCACTTCCAGGTGTGTATGAGTGTGTGCAAGTAACACACAAAGTTCAGTGTCAGAGAACACTTCCTTATTTGCAGTTCGACCTTCCCCCTCTACATATGCAAGCGTGTGGGCGTATGCATGCATGTGTGCTCCTTTTTGCCTTAAAACTATTCGCAACAAATACATGTTACTGGTAACTCCAAAAGTGCTGATGAATCCTGGGACGGAGAAAAATCATCTACAGCCGTGTTTCTTGTGAACGCAGATGAGTCCATGAGGCATTTCAGAGATATACTTGCAATGCAAATCTACAGACATCTGCACAATGACAAAGGTTGTTCTGCATCACAAAATATCACGAACACATCAGTATATACTTTATGACCTCTGAAACAAACTTGCAAATAATTTCTACCTGCAAGGAGGCTTGGGAGGCCTGACTGACGTCCATGCAAAATGCTTTTTCCACGCCAGTGAGCTGCTAACTGAAGAGTTTATCCTAATATGTAAACTGTTTAAACTTGGGGTACAAAGATGAGCAGAAAGAGGAGAAAACTACAATATGCAGTATGCTGTTGCCCCTCCACCCCCGCCCTGCCACACACACGAACGGAGACACACTGCCTTGCAGGTGCCATCGTGGTTAACGACAGCTACAGAAGTTTGCATTATTCTCCTCTCAGATTCTCAAGTCTAACAGTTAGAGCTAGTTTGGCTTCTCTTTCCTTCTCAGCGCGACGCAGCTTCACATGTGAGGCTGCAGCACAAACACAGAGATGTGCCAAACAACACTCACATGTTGGTTTTCTCGTTCTCACAGCCACAGGGTGACAACCAAAACGCTTCCCTAATTTTGTCAATTCTCTAAGTGTTGCAATGCAGCAAGCTGCTTCTGCTGAGAGGGTTTTACTGTTTGTGAAGCTTTATTTCTACTAAAAAAAAAAAACTAAAGTTGTGAAAGGTTCGGTGGTTAAATGAAAGTATATTTGCCTATTTTACGCTACTTCAGACTTCCCCAAACAATATTGTAAGTTATAATCAATAGCATTTACTTAACTAGCTTTAGTTACTTTCACCATGAGGAACTGAAACAATCATATTAAATTATAAGCTTTTAAAATACATCTCATTGTTTAAAACAAACAAACAAAAAGTTAACCATACTAAATACTGATCTCTCTTTCTCTGGGCGTCTCTCCAGTATCTAATATTTCCTCAAAAACATAATGATCTCAGCAGTAATCAGATTCATCTGTGCATGAAAAACCATATTTAACAGTTTAGAGGAGGTTTGTGTCCAGCAGCTGCTGCTTCAGTGTTAATAATCTAACAACCATACATTAAAGGGACAGACCAGTACTTTGACTTAAACACTTTAACATACATTTTGAAAGTACTTCTTATATTCATTTTATGCAGAGGTTTAACTTGCAAAAAAAAAAAAAAAAAAAAAAACACTTAAATCTTTTTTTATTCTGCTAACATCATGTGTCTGATTCCTGTAATAAATATTTTATTACTAGTGAGTCCATGTGGATGAGTTTCTTTAGTGCTGCTGGGCTTTGGTAAATTACACACAATATAAAATAACTTATTACACATTATATAACAACTGAAGGAGCATATTATAAATATTTTAAATGGCTCTATACAGTAGAAGGACTATTATAATAGAACTTATAACCAAGTTTAATTAATTTTTTTTCCCCTCCAGACGTTGTGCTGAACGGTCTCTCTGGAGGTAGAAATCAACACCAGAACAGAAAGACACTTAAGTGGAAAAGAAATAAACAGGGGAAAAAAGGCACCAACACTTAAGAGAGGAAGAGGTAAACCAGTGTCAAAAACTCTGGTAAAGATCAAACACAAAAGATTAAGAAAAAAATAAAAATGAACTCACCGACAAGACATTGCATGGACTTTTCTCTCGTCTCTGTATCGGTGGAGGTGATGGGATTAACTGACTGTCCTGTGTGTTACTGAATCAGATGATGTTCTGGGTTCTCCACCTTTAATCTAAATCAGACACAGAAGTAGTCAGGTTACAGTAATAACTGCCAGGGCTCACGTAGCCCAGGTTAGCTGCCCTTGTCCTTATTTTCTGCAGGCTCCTAACACTGAGCCTGGCTCATGTTCAGCCTCCAACTGTCTTTCATGATAAGACATCAAGCTTCAGCCAAGTCAGTCCTCCCACCCTGCAATTTACTTTAATTTTTCTTAATTACCCCACTATCTACAGGAGAAAATGTGCCTGTTCCTGTCCCTTTCTTCCTCTCGTGACTTGCTTCTCGAGCCATGGCTCCTCTGCTTTTATGTCTCCTTGTAATCTGCATTTGCTTCCATGTAAATTCCACCTCATCTTTCGTGGCGCATGCAAAGTATGTCACGCTCTTTATGCTCAACATTTCTTTGTGTTAATATTTGCACTCTCCTGGCGTGTCACCAAAGCATTTAGATAAGCAAGAATAACAAACCAGCCATGTGACAGATCCGCTAACATCATTCCAATAGACTAAACTCAAGTACAATTAGGTTGAGGTTCATAGGTTTGCTAAGTTCATGCACAGGAGCAAAGAAATCCTGACAAGTTTTAAAGTGTTTCTTTTAAAGTTTTTTTTTAAGTTTTAAAGTTCTATTTTAATGTAACTGATTTGTGCATGAAAGTTCATGCTGATGTTTTTTAAAATGTTTCACAAATAACACAAATATCGAGAAAAAAAAACCAAAGGAGCAAGTAGGAAGATTGAGAAATTCTTGACTTTTTATTTGTAGTCCATAAAAACAAACAGCAACAATAAAAACAAGGTGGTAACAATAATAATAATATTTAATAACGGAAAACAACAAAACAATAGACAACAAGAAATTAAATAAACTTAAGATTGCCCATTATTCTCAGAACTGTCCCATGTACCTAAAAAGCTGAGGAGCTTTTTGTTTTGTTTTGTTTTTTTCTTTTTTTTATTTCAGGAAAATCTTCCAGGGAGAAAAATCTGTGGTTCAATCAGGAATGTTAAGGTGGTATTTAGGTGTGCGCACAACGAGCTGATCCCAGATCAGGTCATCTGACGAGGGCAGATTGGCATACGGACACAAGAAGAGGTAACAGATCTGACTGATGCAAAAGTGACAGTAACAGTCTCTCAGTGAAGGGGCGCTCTGCAGTAGAGATGCACATCAATATGCCCTGTTTGATACAAACACACACGCACAGTCTTTCCCTCGAAACACACAAACCAGTGAGGACATTTTTGTTAAATGACTTCTAACAGAACGGTGGTAAATTTCCTAAAAGGTGAACATGAGCACAAGGAAATCCCTTGAATTCTTCAATAATCCAAAAGTTACTACGAAGCACCAGGATACTCCGAACATGCTGCTTTTTGCTCTGGTGAGCCCTCCTCTGCTGCATGACACACGAGTTACATAAACACATCTGACGGTGCTGTCAGGACAGGTCCGAGGTGCTGCCTGCAGTTCAGTGCTCAGGACAGCAGAGTTGAATCTGATCCCAAAAAACAGGACAAACCGAGAAATATTTCTTCCATTTACTCCCATCATTCATCTACGGTTCCAGTCTTTTTCAAAATAAAAGTCCAGCTGCGCAGCTGAGGCTCTCTTGAGTCCGGAGATAAATTGTTGGCGCAGAGTGAGGGGGACTAACCTGACTGTGCTGTACATGGTGGTTTGGGGGGTAGGAAGTCTGCTACATGGTGGTGAGGTGAGAGCTACTAGCCTCAGTCTGTGAACAGGAAATGTGCGAGCCCATTGGTCAGCGGGGCACCTGCATCTGCTGCGAGGTCTGTGACTGGTTGGCAGCCGTGACTTCAGGACCCCGGCTGGCCAAACGGCTGAGGATGTTCCTCTCTGACATCTGCAGCCGCACAGCCACAGGGGGTATCCTGGCGATGGTTGCCGGGAGACGGGTGACATCAGCCTTCATGTCGCTCAGCAGTTCCTCGAGCTGTTTGAGAACTGGAAACATAGCGCAGTCATGAGCACTAAAGCAATAACCACAATTAAAAAATGAATGCTTCAATTAGTTAGTTTCTTGTCTGCAACTCTACTGGTTCAGTAAGCTTTACAGACGGAGCTGAAAACATGCATTTTGCAGCAAAACCTACAAACGTTACAGCATTTCTACACTATTTTTCATCCCATCTGTTAACATTTTTTGACATTTAAAAAGGGCACTGTTTAAAAAGTATTTTCACTAAACAAGTGTCATCTTTCTCCTCAATTCTATGATACTTGATCTGAACTACGCAAGCGAAATAGAGAAGTTGGTGGTTGTTTCTACCCACGTTTCATCACAAGAGACCATTGTGACAACAAAGACACACCCTTACACTGATGTGCAGCTGAAGCAAAGCAGAGCTTTAAAACATAGCGGCATTGTAGCAGCCTCTACAGTATGTGGATTTTTTTTCTTCCTTTTTTTTTCTTACGCTATTGTAAACAAACATTAGAAGTGGTCATTGGGGATAAAGCTGTTACCTGATTCCTCATTCATAAGGTCTCAATGATGAACTGATATTTATTACAGAGAAAAATATTCACCACTTGAAACCAGTTCATGTTCTGCAACTACTCGTCCCTACAGCCTCACAGCTGGAGTAAAGCTACGCTCATTTCCTGAAATGTTCTTTGTGTACTACTACAACTACTTTGTAGTAACTTTGCTGCTGCCAACTCGAGCAGCCCAAAATTCTTGATTACTACTATATTTGACTGATACTCTATATTTTTTTCCCCACACAGTTGCTCTCTTTTTCTACTACAGATACACTACAGCTGGTATAGGACTGAGCTGCTGAGCATTTCTCTCCCACTCTCTCCCTTTTCACTGTCAGTGCATTTATGCCACTGTTACATTTCACTAACCTTAACTTCTGTCTCTCCTGTAGTTTACTCTCACCCCGTATCTTTCAGCAGGTACGTCTGGCTCTGGAGCTGCATGGTTTTCTTCGCAACAGTCGCTAAGAGCTTGCTTATAGGAAATGGTTAGGCTCCTTTCTACATGCAGCTCCCTGAGATGACTACCATTATGATTTGGTTCTGTGTAAATAAAACTAAATTTAACTGAACAGCAATGGGTGTCACAACTCACACACACAACCTCAAGCAGTTTTTTTTTCTTATTCAGAAGTTTTCTTGCTGGAATGAAAACTGTTGTCTAATTCTACACTGAATATACAAGCAAATGCCTCTCAAACCTACAGAAGAGTGTAATGAGCTGATGAGTTGCAGCCATTCATAGAGGAATTCATGCACACCACCCAAATCTTAGCAGCATGTTGTTCACACTTGCATCTCAAGCAATGTCACCATATGATTTAACTCTTTTCAGGAATTGCCAGTTTTTAAAAAAATAGATAAAAACAAATGCACATGTAAACATAGGTATAAATAGAATGAAACTCTAACCGAGTGATCCTGTGCATTTCTCAAAGAGGTTCATATGCAACTTCAGAAACAACAATTTTCTGGTAAAAGCAAATCCATGTGTGGTACATTCAATCCCATGTATTCTGCTCAAAAGAAATTAGGAAAACAATTCTTGATATGTCAGTCAGTTAAACTTCAGGAGATCAATTATGATCATTTTGGTTCTCACTGACCATTTAAAGAGTGTTGATAATCCGTTTTCAAAATTTTGCTCATTATTTCCTGGTGTGTGATTTAGCTGTTTGCTTTTATTTTTTTGGGCAGTATACATGAAATCCCTCTCTATCCTCTACTAATCTCCCAAATGTTTTACCTTTATGGAGCACTGCATTGGCAGGCTTGTTTCCAGACATGGACTCCTTGCTGAGGATGCTGATGGGACTCGGCAAGACACTCTACCTCACTGAAGCGAGTGTTGAGGGCCATGGAAGGGTGGGCCGGGTCCTCTGTCATGTTCAGGTAGGCTGCCCTGCGCAACTGCTCCTCGATCACCAACGCCTGCTCCAGTAACTGGAGAGAAACAAACGGAGAAACAACCAGTGAAGACACAACAACAACAAAAAAAAACACTTATTCATATTCAATATATTTAAGCACCAACTGCACCTTGAACCTGCGGGCCAAAAACTTGTTCTTGATCTCCAGGAAGTTCCCTCTGCTCATCTCCCCTTTGAAGGGTTCGTTTATGATTGCAAACCTCACGTCGTTCTGCACATCCTGCCACCGAGCGTACCCGTGTCTGAGGCATCAGAGTCAAGAATAACAACACTGCCATCTCATAGATTATTCCAGCCAAACTGATGTCCGACAACTTATTGATTTCTTTCCATAACACATATTCCTGCACATCACTTACAAGTCCTGAACTGATTGTAAGGATAAGGATCTAATTCAAGGAATAAGTATTTCCTTTTTTCTGCTCTGTACTGTCCACCACAACTAACTAGTGTTGACATCTTGATATCTCCTTGACTGCTTGACTGTTTGGAAGTTACAGTCTTAAAGTGTGAAAAACAATGAAAATGTGTCAAGTACTGGTAGCTTTTACTAATGAGAAGAAAACTAATGCTTTTTTTTCTCTCTCTCTCTCCTTCCCAAAATGTTTCAGCAAAGCCTCTCAAAGTCTTTCAGAAATCTGCCTCTCATGCATTTTTTTGGGCGCTTAATTCTTGAGCGACAGGAAGACGATAATTATCCATCAGAATCGTGTTTAACAACCGTCTTTATGAAAGGATACTGTATGATACCAGCCAACAGCCAGTAGTCGTGGACGACGGTGCCAAATCTCAAAAGTCTTCTTGGTGACGGTGGCGGCCCGCTCTTCATTCTGCCACAGAGAGTGAAGCTCTGCAACACAGAGCAGAAGGGTCAAAACATACAGCACTGGAAACACATAAAAAGAGCGAGAAAGGAAAGTGTGCTCACCTGTGAACCCCCCATCAGCGATGTTGAACATGAACCTTTGTTTGGTGGCTTTCTTCTTCTCTTCACTGATGTTCACCACTGGTCCAGCTCCTTCTTTGGTGCTCTCCCCATTCTGCAGTTTGCCAGTTTCATCTGCTTTCACGTTATCCTTCTCTTCTTTTTGGTCTGGAGGGGGAAAAAAATAATTACACAATGACAATTTTATTTCGTGAAATTATCTTTACATTCTGATTTAAAGGTGATGGCACAGATTCAGTCTCATGGAGTAAATCTGTATCTTAATACGTCAATCAAAAAGCTCAGCTCAATGGTGAGTCTGTGTGTGTGTACCTTTTTTCTCTTCTGTAGGTGATGTTGTGTCCATCTTTTCATCTTTACCTTCTTCAGCTAAAAGAGAAGCACAAAAAGAAACTGAAATTACAAAAACATCTCTCGGAGCAACATGAGTGTATATTTGTGTTAGATTAATGAATTGTGTGTAGTGTACCAGCTGTTAATATGGGCCAGGCCCTCATTTCTCTTTCACAATGTTACTGGTATGACTTGTAATTTTTTTTCTACAATATGACAAGTCAATATGCCTCAAAGCAAAATCCGCAGCGGTGCACATAAACTTTTCACTTCCTTTACACATATTGTGTGTTTACAAGTCAAACAGAAATCCACTTCTTTCCGATGGTGATCACATGATCTCTGGTAGATGCATGAAACTCCAACTACTGTTTTTTTTAATTTCCTTGGAATTCCCCTGAAGCGCATTTAAAAAGAAAAACAATAATAATTTTCACACTTCAGTTGACTGACTACACTGTGCACTGGGAAGATGGATCAACACATTTTCAAACAGACAAATGAGCTTGGCCAGCTGTTACTATACAGTTATTATCTCCTACATCATGCACATGTCCAACTCCAGAAACCCTTGGAAAGGATGTGCATGCATACCATGCCATATGCATATGCAACAAAACAACCACTGCATGACATTTTGATAAAATGTCAGCTTTTTTACATAAGAAAATACAGTGTTTATTTTTAATCTCACTAAAGCCATATAGTTATGCAAATGACACCAATATTATAATAAAGATTAATTTTATTTGTTGCTGCTGTATTCATGGGTGAGATTCATAGATGTATTTTATAGATGTTTTCTTACTTATTAAAGGTATAGAGGGGAGGTGGGTGGGGGAAGTGGGGTTGCTATCAAGATAGTAAGATCTAGTAACATTTAAAAAAAAAAAAAAAAAAAAGAAAAACATTCATTTATCTAACTCACCTTTAGACTTGTCCTCTGCTGAATCCATCTTCCCCTCTAAACCTTCAGCCTTACTATTAGTGGAAGTGTCCTTCTCTGCTGCAGCTGAAAGCTTGTCCTTCTCTTCTTTCTTTTGGCTCATGTCTTCTGCCTCCTTCTCCTTTCCTTCATCTCCTTCTTCCCTGTTTTTATCCTCCTTCTCTGCAGCAGAGTCTTCTTTCTTTTCAATAAGAGGGGATTTTTCAGAATCGTCTGGTATTTCAATAATCTAGGGGAGAAGTATTCAGTATAAAATTAGCAAATACATATAATTACTGTATCTATGATGACAATGACTCTAAATACGATAACATTTGGTATGAATGTAGCAGCAGAAACTACCTCTGGATCATCTGCCTTCTTTACTGCTTTGCCATCATCTCCCTCCTTCTTCATGTCCTCTTTCTCTTCTGACTTGGACAAATCCTCTGAGAGAACACCAAGAGACTTGTTAAAAGATGTCTTTGATTTGCTTTCGTCGTTATTAACATTAACCTTTTAATTTTGGATCTTAAAAAGTGTGCGTTGACCAGTAAATCGTTTACACCGTTTTTCTGATTACATCCACAAGGTGGCATTGGTCTGGTTAAAACTCTATTTGGGCCAAAACAATACTATGTTTAATGGAAATTCCTTACATGGAAAATACAGAAAATGGTTTTACAACCTGTGAAGTTACTCCAGAACGACCAGTTTGACTAAGACTTCAAACAGAACTGTTTTTGTGTTTACTAAAGGTAAAACTCTGGTCATCATGGTGACACTGGAGCTGAGAGGAAATGATAACTGTATGTCTTTTCTCAAGAACACTCAGATTATTACAATCAGTTACTGAGAATGCGTGCAGTGACATCACAGTGCATGCATTGTGCACTACACTAAAACATAAAAGAAATTACAGCGTACTGATGCATTTAAAAAAAAAAAAAAAAAAAAAAAACAACTACTCAAATCATACAAATCTTTTTAAAGATCTCAGTACTTGACGTGGTGTTACTGTATTTGTGTGTTTACCTGGGACAGGTGTGTTGGGCTGTGTGTCTGCGGGGGTCCCAGAGGAAGGAGTCTTTGGGTCTTCGCCTGCAGCCAAAGCTGCAGCCCTCTTGTTCTCCTCTAACTCTGCCATCCAGGGCATTGACCACTGACCATTTACATGTTCAAACTCCTGCACCTGTTAATCAGTATAGTAATACTAGTTCATATCCAAATCTGTGTTCAAGCATTTGAATACTTTGAACCGCGTACTATGTTGGGATGACATGCAGTGATTGCACTGTTAGAACCGTACCTTTTTCCTTATAAGTGACATCACACCAATACGAGTGAGCACATGCTGCCTCGACAGACCCTCCCGTGGGACACCGTCTGCGAAAGTCTCAGCTCCGTCAGCTCCAGGCTCACAAAGATGACGCATAAACAGAGACACGTAGGCCCTGCAGACGCGTGACAGAGACGGTGCCGCCGTTAAACATACTAGAAATTTCCAATTCTGTGCCTGCGAAACGGAGTCAATTTTTAACAGTGCTTAGTGTTGGGGATAGACTAACTTGAACTCTTTCTCAGATTTCCCCCGAAGGTCCCTGACCAGCCACTGGTTGGTGAAAGCATCCTGGGGCGGCATCCCATAACGCATAACTGCATTCAGGAAAGCCTTCCTCTGCCGTGCATTGAAGCCCAACACCTGACAGGTAATTAAAGTGACAAAAATTCAATCTTGCTTTAAAAACACAAAACAAAGAAATATGCAACTCCAAGACTTCTCTTTATGAAATCTTTATATATTCTTTACATTCCACTGATATCCCCATAATGAAAAAAGGGAACAATAGAGACAAGAGAGGGAAAAAAAAGATTAATAAAGAACTTACTTCAATGTTCCCACCAACCCTGGCCAACAGTGGAGGCAGAGGTTTATCCCTGTCATTCCTCAGCCCTTTGCGGTTCGGTCTGCGGGCATTAGCTGGAAAGAAGTAAACAAGGTTGGTCAAAATTGCATCAGGTAATAATTCTTGCAACGAGGCAACATGCAGCTCTCAAAAGCCAAGAACATGAAAGTTAACAATGAAACTGATGATGTACAACTGTGTGTGCTTTTATCGTCCTAGTATTTCTCGGTAAATATGTTTCACTAATGAAGCTGTCCCTCCTCAAAATCCAATCTCTGCTTTTAAATATTAACTGCTTCTTAGGAAGGTAATGCTTTCAGAGTATTAACAACCAAAAGCAGTGGAGCAATACATTCACCTTAATAAAACTGAAGTAAGAGCGCCATTGTATGAAACAAACACAATTACTCAAAAAAACATTTTATGGTGCATGAATTGGCAATAAATGATGCGGAACATTTTCCAGTGGGTTGTTGAGCTGCTGAGCAACTGTTGTTGCTGTTTATTTATCATTTCCACATGTCTTTCTTTCCTTCTCTCCGCAGATAATGAAGTGAGAAGTGCTGTTGTTGTTGAGGTTGTTAATGGACGTCACAGCTGTCGATTTAATTTTAATAAATACTCGCAGGAGTGGCTGAAAGGTTGGTAGTGAAGGTTAAAGTGGTTGCGGAGGAGAGAAGACTCCACATATAACTTATCAGTCAGTAAATGTGATGTAAATGCCTAACAAGGACAATTTTAAATAACCAAAACACACTCACACAATCTTTAATTAACATTAATCAGCACAAAATGCCTTACCTTCAGTCCGTTCATCAAAGTCCTCATCACCTTCCTCTGAGGCCACCGAGTAATCAGACTGGTTATCCGACTGATCCTCCTGCCAGTCTAAACCGAACACAGAGAAAGAAGAAGATGAAGAAAAAAATAATCGCTTACTGGTCAGAACATGACAGATGAAGACATCTAAACTCCTTACAGATGTTGTTATGACCTGTTAATGTTTGTCTCGGAAGGAGGTCAAAACCACATTTTCATTTTTTCAATTAACTTTGACAGCTAAAATAAACAAGATTTTAACCAATTTGGCAGGCATGCATAATAATAAACACAGCAGAGAAGCAAACAGCTGCAAACAATATCATAAAAACTGTGACTCTTAAACAAAGCACAAAAACAATCAGGAAAAATATCTAACATGCAATGATATAAACAAGCACTACACTGTTGCTGTCACAAGGAAAGGAGGCTATATGAACGACACTGCTGTAACAGACAGCAGCAGTTGGCAGTTAACCAGAAACAACAGTGTGGAAAAAAAGAGATCTAAACAAAACTATTTATCACACTGTATATTGTAGGCATGGAAACATAAACTGGAATCTGATATCAACTAAAAGACAGCTATCAAAGACCTTCATCTGGCATTTTCGACATGCTGTAGACTAAAGAGCAACTTCCTCTGCATACTTTTTTGCATCATGGTTTGTTTCCTCTGTGCTCAGAATCTCATATTGTGAAGTGGACAAGTAAACGGCAACAGAGGAAAAAAATCTGGATCAAACTGTCCACATATTCTCCTGAAAAATCCTTCATATTCATGGCTTATTTTTATTTTCATTAAAAAATATATATATAACTTACTTCTAATTTGGAAAAATGCCACTGAGATCCTAGTAAATTGTTTTAAATTGGTTTGCGAAAAGGAAAATGTATAACTTAAAACATAACTGGCATATTTCTATAACAAATCATCAGCCTATAACATTAAAATAAAACTTCATGCAAGGCTTTTGTTTTCTCTCTTAACATGTTACTACAACACCAAACAAATACAAGTGCAACAACACTACATACACACACGCACAGACAAGAAGAGGTTGCATTATATGTTGTTCTGTACCCTGTCTTATACCTCGGTCCTCCTGGGAACCGTCATTGTAGTTGACTGGCTTTCGAGTTCTTTTGCCTTTGCCCAGGTTGCGGGCAAGGTCTTCCTGTTGCTGCTCATAGTGATGCCGGAGCAACTTTTCCCAGTAGTCAGGATCAACACTCTCTTCTTGCTTGATCACCTCCCTTTCCACCTCCTCTTCCTTGAAGGAAAAATGTTAATAATTCATGTTAAAAACTTTATTTAAAAAAAAAAAAAAAGAAAAATAAATGTAATTATTTTAGTGTGGTTTTCAAAACACATTAACCATGAAAAGGTAAAACACTACAGCAAAGAGACAGGACATCCATACAATAACCCAATCAACCGTACCTCATCGTCTTCATCTTTGACCACATACTGGGCCACTTTAAAGGAGCTGAGGTATTCATTCATGCTCTGGAGCTCAGTATCATCAGTGGCATCCTGGTTCCTGTCAAGCAAACGGTCAATTAGCGTGGTCATCGTAATGGATCACACTGCTGTCATCCTCCTTGTTGTCGCCTGAAGGAAAACATTAGAAAGGAGAGAAGTCCTTGAAACATCTGTCACTAGATGTTTGACCGGCATCACAGTTGTCATTCAGAGAAATTATTCAGTTCAGCTCTAACCCGAACCAGAACAGCAAAGAGAAAGATTTGATGAGAATTAATTCACCTTCTCCGACTTCATCTTTGAACAGTTCTTCAGTCCCAAATTTGAGGATGTCATCAAGTTCCTGCTTCGACATGGAGCCTGTCTTAGAGCCGAGGCCAGGTCTTACTACGAGATGAGTGAGCATCATCTTCTTCTTTGCCACCTGGTAGGTGTGGGTGATAAACAAGCAAACAAAGGGATCACAAAAATTCTGAAATAATAATTAAATCGCAATGAGTAATATTCTTTTTAACAAACCTGTGTGATCCTCTCCTCAACTGAAGCTTTGGTAACAAACCGATAAATCATCACCTTCCTGTTTTGGCCAATACGATGAGCTCTGCTGAATGCCTATAAAAGGACATAATATAAATGTACCTATTATTCAAAAAAACAAATAGAGTGATGTAATGGTGAGGTTGCACTCATGGGTGCCATACCTGGATGTCATTGTGGGGGTTCCAGTCAGAGTCGTATATAATGACTGTGTCAGCAGAGGCGAGATTGATGCCCAAACCACCGGCTCTGGTTGAAAGGAGGAAAGCAAACTGCTGAGCACCAGGAGCTGTTGGGACGAAAAGCAGATTTCCAGTTAGAAAGACAAAAGGCATGTCAGCTGTCCAAGGGGCAAATTACTGTGTGAACACACATCTCACCATTAAAGCGATCAATGGCCTCCTGCCTCAAGTTTCCAGTGACTCCTCCATCAATCCTTTCATATTTGTACCCCTCATTTTCCAGGAAAGTCCTCCAGCAGGTCAAGCATTTTGGTCATTTGAGAGAAAACCAGAACCCTGTGACCTCCTTCTTTCAGCTTCCTCATCATCTTCTGGAGCAGCATGAGCTTCCCTGAAGACTTGGTCAAGGCATTACCTTCATACATGCCATTTGGAAGTTTTGGTGCCTCCTGCAATTAGAAAAGAAACTCCTCATGAAATTATGGCATTATATTTGTTTTATTGAGAGGGGATAATTCTGTAATACATCATCTAATTAAAAAAAAAGGACTTACAGTGGCAGCTGCTGGGAAAGAGGTAGGGGTGATTGCAGCACTTTTTGAGGTCCATAACAACATTGAGCAGAGAAACTTGGTTTCCACCTCCACGAGTGTTTAGGGCTTCAAAGTTGCGAGTTAAAATAAATTTGTAGTATTTCCTGGGTTGCAAAAAAATAAATAAATAAAAATAAGAGAACAAAATTAGAACACAGATCGAAGAGAGAATAAAATAATAACATGTCTACAAGGGAAGTTCAAACTTTACAGGCCAAATGTGCCCATTTTAAAGAGTACATAATGTTTTAAAAAATATTATTATTATTATCATTTAATGGCTGTACAGATCTGAAGTATATTTTCGTATCCCTTACTTTTGCATGGGGCTCAGCTCCACTCGAACAATGAGCTCCGTCTTTGAAGGCATGTGTTTGAATACATCGGCCTTCAACCTCCTGAGCATGTGTGGTCCAAGCATGTCATGGAGTTTCTTGATCTGGTCCTCTTTGGCAATGTCTGCAAATTCCTCCAAAAACCCTTCCAGGTTGCTGCAGAAAATAAATAAATAAATAAATGACATTTAGTCACTGTGGATTTCACTCCCGTATCTGGAAATGCAACAGTATGTGCTGTGGCCACATGATCAGTGGAGCTACTGACTTGAATCTCTCTGGGGTCAAGAAGTTCAGCAAGTGGAAAAGCTCCTCCAGGTTGTTCTGAAGAGGGGTGCCGGTCAACAGCAGTTTGTGCTGCAGTGGGTAGTTGTTCAAAACTCGGAAGAACTAGAAACAAGCAGAGAAGAGGGAGTGGGGGGGTGACCTTAAATGTTAAAAACTGGGTCCACTGGTAAATACTAAAATACTATGAAAGGAAACATACAGGAGAAGAGTTTGCACTCTTATCGCTGATGTAGAATTACACATAGAAATGTAATAATATTATGTTCTAGTAGCCTTTGTCATCACCTTGGACTGATTGTTTTTGAGTCTGTGTGCCTCATCCACAACCAGACAAGCCCATTCGATGGACCCCAGCACAGCCTGGTCAATGGTGATCAGCTCATAGGATGTCAGCAGAACATGGAACTTGACTGTTGAGTCTTTCTATAAGGTGCAGAGAAAGGAGGACTTTAATAACACTATCACCCCAAAGAATGCAGTGGAAACAGTGGACCTACAAGTATTTTTTTTTAAATGTTAATACATTGTCACAACTCAAACTGGTTGTCAAAAACATTCTGAAGAATTCATGATCTGCTTCCTACCTTCATCTTGGAAGCCTTCTTCCCTCCTCTGATGGCATTTCCTTCAAATGAGAACTCATTTTCCCTGATAACAGCCCTGCTGTCTTTGTCCCCAACATAGGTAACCACATACATGTCAGGTGCCCACATCTCAAACTCTCTCTCCCAGTTAATGATGGTTGACAGAGGAGCACTGACCAGGAAGGGACCCTTGGAGTGACCCTGTGTCAATGGAAGACAAAATTGTAATCAAAATGATTATTAAAAGTATTTTAAAGATTTATTATTCAATACATCAAATAATATGCACACAGATAGTTGTCTGGTTCCACCTCTAGGACAGAGTTCTTTACTGACAAAGTTAATGTTTATAACATGCCTGAAACCTCATCCTCACATTTTAAAGAGGAAAAATATACCTTTAATGCATTAACCATTTATAAGCTTGCATTTCTCACCTCCTTATACAATGAGTAGAGGAAGACAGCCGTCTGAACAGTCTTCCCTAAACCCATCTCATCAGCTAGAATGGTGTCAGTGGCCTGAGCCCAAGAAAACCTCAGCCAATTCAAGCCCTCCAGCTGGTAGGGATGTAGGGTTCCTCCTGTGCTGTCCAGATAGTCAGGCTGTCGGTCAAACTTGATGGTGGGCTGTGGAGGGAAAAAAAAATCAAATGTAACCTGTTCTGTTTTTAATTCAGTCATCAAGCATTCATTCTGCCATCAATAATTCAACTGCATGTAATCACTTCAGAAATACCGCATTCTAATCAAGCTAAAAAGCACCTACATCCACGACTGGATTTGCGGGTGGCCGTTCCGCCTTTTTAACTTTGACTGGTTTCTTGAACTTCTTGCCAGGTCTGCCCTCTTCACCCATCATCAGCTCTCTAGCAAACAAAACACACCATATAATTAAGACCAAAAAGACTGGGATTGACAGCTGCTGCATCATCTGATCAAGGGGTAAACATACTGTAAACCACTGCATACCTGTGATTCCAGTATGTCTGTTTGTATGTGTCAAACTCAGGAATGTCCATGTCTTCACTCTCCCAGGTTGACTGGTCATATGCTAGATCCCTCCATTTGATTAGGTAATGTACATTGTTCTTCTTATCGACACTAACAAGAAAATGACATGCAGGAAAGATGTAGTCAGAAAACTTTAAAATTATAGTATTTGTTGTCCCAGTGTGTTCTGCTGTTATAGAGGAATTGTTTCAGTAGTACTTTGTGTATGTGTATGTGTGTCCTACCTGTGATTAAGGATGCGGTGAATCATCAGCCACTCCATCTTAACTCCATAGCGATAAAACTCCTCCTCCATGTGGACAAAGAGAGGATCTTTGTTCTTCCTCTTGGTGCTCTTGTCATCGTCGCCTTCACCTCCAAAGTCTACGGGTGGCGGTTCGTCCATGTCAGTCTTCCTCTGGTAGTTACGGAACATCACCTGGCAATTCAGCTCCAACTGGGGAAGAGCAACAGCAGTTTGAAGGGTACTGAGTTTGTATGTTACAGATATGAGGCAAGGGACCAGATTCATCTTAAATAATTGAATGAGGTGGATACATGCTGTTTGAGATAGTGCAGTACCTGTAGCTCCTTCACCCAGGAGCAGTGCCAGTAGGACATATTGCACCATTTGACAAAGAACTCCCTCTCCCTGCGGCCAACCAGAGGTGGAGGATCAGGAGCATCAGCAGGCAGGTCAGCAGGCCGAGGAACCGGTGTGGGAGGTGGTGGCTCCCCCCAGCGCCATGTCAAAACCTTCTGCACTTTGCCCTTCATTGGTGGACACTGTTGGAAAGTTGGAACGGAGAGGATGCATGGCTTAGGATGCTACTGATAATATATTTTGTTGTTAATGTAACAGGCATGGTTAAATCAGCAAAAGAGACTGCATGGCTGCCATGGTTTATTAAAAATACTGTAGGTACACCTATCAACATCAAGAAAAGAAATTATTTAATTCAAGCACACGACAGAATTTGCCATCCACATGAACACCCACGTGAGCATGCGCAGGCTGGGATCTGGCAGTGCACACTGCTCACCTTGCAGCGGGGGCAGATCCATTCTCCATTGGGAATCTCAGGGAGAGGAGGGTTGAGGCAGTGGATGTGGTAGGAGGAGGGGCAGGTGTCACAACAAAGCAGCTCTCCTCCATCCTTACACACACGGCAAAACTCAATGTGGTGATCGTCTTCCTCCTCCATCCCTTCATCTCTTCTGTCGTCATCCATCCTCGCCTTCGGCCTCGGACAGCTCATCTCTGGCCTCCCACTGGATTCCCTCCTTCTCCTGGCGGCACAATCGCAGACAGGAGGAGGTGTGTGCATCAATGGAGGAGGAAGGGGGGGGGGGGGGGGGGGGGGGTTAGGCAGGAAAGGTATGCGGAACGGAATGAAAGGAAAAAGGGGAGGGGGTGGCGGGGTTTCAGGGGAGTAGGGGTGGGGGTGGGAATCGCGTGCGTGTTTGCGTGTGAAGTCAAAGGGAGGGAGTGGAAGAGGAGCAACAAGAGGAAATGGAGAACGGGGGGAGCATAGGACAAGAAATGGAGAACATAAACCAGATTGGTTAAAATCGCAACTGGCAAAGTCCATTTACCCACAGTCTCTCCTTTTAGTGCCACTTTCTGGCAGTCAACAAAAAATTTATTTTTTTTTTAAAGATGAGTAAAATTCTTTCCCTGCTGTTCAAGACTCTCAGAGTCACGCCAGTAAGTTCTATCAGTCCTCTATGCACAACTCTGGAGGAAGGAACTCACACAGTGTGGACAACTCCATTTGCCCTCAGGTGCCTTCTCCATGTCAGGATCAAGACAGACCATGTGATAGGCTCTAGGGCAGGTGTCGCACAAAATTATCTCCCCTCCCTGCTGGCACACCTCGCAGTAGTCCTGGTGATCAGTCTCATAACCATCACCATCTTCTGTCTCCACTTGAAAAGAAAATTCACAGAAACATAAAGAGGGGAAAAAAAATTGGTACATGATTCTTTGGGGAAAAACGTCCTACACTTTGGTCTTGACTTTGATCTTGTTCGACTAAGCAAAGCCTCCTACGGTACACTACCGCCTGTTAATTTACCCAGCATTAAAATTCAGACTGCAGGCTTCTTATTTTAGAAGTACTGTCTTGCCAACCTTTTCCTCTTTTTCTTTGCAGTCTTAGACTTCTTCTTAGGACGGCTGCTCCGGTTGGAGCCATCTGACACCGAGAAACTGCCGTCATCGAAGTCGCTGTCGACATCAGGTTCATCCTCATCACTCTTGTCAAGGAACAGGTAGAAGAAAAGTAATTAAAAAGTCATATTGCATAAACAACACGCATATCTTTCCGATTAGAAAAGGAAAACACTGAATAATAAAGTGCTTACAGAGGAGCGCTTCCTCTTGCTGTTGAGCCCCCCTAGTTTGATTTTGAGTGGAGCCACCTTCTTGGGTTTCGGTTTCTGAGGAGGCTTAGATGTAGGTTTTGTCCTCCTACGAGCATTTGGACCTGAGCAAATACATGCATTTTAAAAATGCATTTTAAATATATTCTAAATCTTAACAATAGACTGAAAAGATGTGTTACTATAATACGAGCAACAGTAAAATTGGAAATTTATCTTCTTCCAGTTTATTACACTTCACCTTTTCCTTCTTTGGTCTTGGCTTTGCGGAGCGGAGGTGCAGGAGCTGCTGGAGCTGCAGGAGCTGCAGGAGCTGCAGTGGATGCTGGGGCAGAAGCGGGTGTAGGAGCAGATGCAGGGGAAGCAGCAGGACCGGTCTCTGCCCCTCCCTCAGTCCCTGACACCACCATGTTCTCCACAGCTGCAGCCACATTAGCAGCTGCCAGAGCTGCATTAGCAGTGGCGCAACCCTGCAGAGGAGTACAGCACAAAGTGAGAACTTTGGCTTCCAACTGAGAAGATCACAAGTGAAAAATATAAATGAATAGCACTTTTCTAGATTATAAGTAATTTTTGCAATACCTTTAGTGGGTTATTTGTGCTAAATTCTCGCCACTTAGCCATCATTAAAGTCATCATCTTGGATACAGCAATTTTGGGGTTCTTTGCAGCAATTAAAGGCCTGAGAACACAAAGGATAACACTGATTTTCAGTTTTACAGATTTAAAGATCCTTAATGACAGGCTAGAGAATGAAACCATATCAATACTCAATGTCAAGGTTGTTTTTTTCACCTGACAAACTGGCTGAAAGCCTTGTAGTTTGTGAGGGAGCTGTAGTCTTCCTGAGTAAAGACGTGGTCAATGTCTTTCATGCCCCAGGCTTCCAGCAGCTGCGTGGAGCTTTTAGGCTGTCATAGGAAGAGAGTGATTAAAAATGACAACCAGATAAAGGTTAGTTGTACATGTTAGTTCCTTAGGAACTAACAATATCATTAGCATATGAGCGTGAATCAATGATTACCTGACAATCATCCTCATCGTCATCGTCATCTTCCGGTTCTGGGTTTTTACGCTTGCTCTTAGAGCCTCCTTTTTCTCCTGCCCCACCTCCTTTCTTCTTGTCTTTATTGGAGCCAGAGCGTTTCTTCTTTTTCCTCCCAGGAGCATAATCACTTCCTTCACTCTCTGACCGCATACCTACTTCATCTGCATCCCTATCTGCTGCTTCCACTCCAATCAGATGCTCTGGGGAGCTGACAGGCAACTCCTGCAGGATAAAAGACATTTTTTTCTAATTACAAGAAGAAAAGGGTGCTTAGAATGATTTAGAAATTAAGACGTCATCTTTTTATTTTGCCTCCAGTAGCATTTTGCCACTTTTTTAGGGTTTTGGATGAAATTCAGCACCATCATTCATGGTGCTTCAGTGGTCTGATCAACAAGATCAATTTGGGATGTTTTAAACATGTCTGTAACATTCTCCTCCCAAATCAGTTGTAATGTGTTGATTAAAAAAAAAAAAAAAGTTTTAAATTTCTGGGAACGTTCAACAGATCACAAAGACTCTCTAAGAGTTATCATACATCTCCACTCTGGTAAAATAGCTCAGAAATAATTGCACATCTTCAGCAAACCTATTAAGGAAAGCCTTCTTTGCTATTTTCTGCTTGTGATGTTTCTTAATTTGGAGTTGACACCTGAATGGAAGCGAACTGCCCACCCACTGCTTGTTTCTGTTGCTGCCATAGTAGGGCTGGGCGATAGGACCTTAAACAATTATCACGACTAATTGAACATTTTACCTCCATTATGATTAATGAAAGATTATTTTATTTTTATTTCCTGCGCCATACCTCACTGACAAGGTTTTCTGTTGCAAATATGCACAACTATTGCAGCTGGGACATATATATATATTTCTAATTTTATGGCACTAGTTGCCTTTGTCTACAGTGAAGAGGGACGGAAAAGCAGGGCAGAGAGAGCTGGGGTCTCTGGGGGTCACAGACTGGGAGTTGAACCTGCAACCACTGCAGGAGGAATCCAGATCCACAACCCACAACCGGGATATTTTTTTAAATGAAAGAATACATCTTTGTGATTTTAATATAATATGAAGGGAAACACAGATTCATTATTTATGACCACTTAGTGAATATTTCAAACAACTGAAATAACTGAAATAGCTGATATGGACAAGATTACATTAGTTATAGGCTCTGAATACCAATTTTGTTTCATTTTTTCAATTAAGTGCCCCGCCCTATGTTGTAGATTGTCTATCAGTCAGAAGAGGAGGTGGTTCAATCCCCAACCCCATCAACATGTTAAAATGCCCTTGAGCAAGACACTGAACCCTCCACATAAGCAAAAGGCACCATATAACTGTGCAATCTCTTTCTGCCTGTACTCCACTGTGAAACTGTTAATTTCAGAAATTAATCATCTAATTGAGTGTTTCCCAATCCTGATCCTGGCGACCCACTGCCCTGCCTGTTTTAAGTGTTTCCTTGCACATCTGCTTATTATAAGATAAGATCAAACTTTACTGATCTCACAGTGAGGAAATTCACTTGTTTAAGCTGCTCACAAGACAGAATAAATTGTAAAATATATTAAGTAGAAAAAAATGCTAATTTAGCAATATGATACAGGCTATACACATAATAACACTAGAAATTGAGGGGGCGATGGTGATCATGTGTTGGAGCTATTGCACATTCACATCTGCAAAAGTCTGTTGTAATGACCCAAGTGTGTTACAGCTAGGAAACATCTAAACTGTGCAGGGCAGTGGGGGGGCACTGATTTAATCCATCCATAATCACTCTCTTGTTTATGTGTCTTTGTTGGTGGTAATGACGGATGCCATCTGTAATTCTGTTATCCATTTCCAGGGTTTGTAGACATTTTTACTAAAATATTTTCATTATTTTTTCCCCAACATGTTTTGGCACTACTCCATGGCCACATTGTCCCTAAATTTTGAGTACATCAAATTTAAGACTGAATATCCAAGTATATCTGGCATGCTCGGAGTCATAGACTCTCTCAAGCCATACCTTATATTTATCCAAGTAAAGAAACCAATTGTTAAATCCCCATTTCTTAGGCATTGTGTTTTTTGTTCCGACTTCTCAGGTCTTGTCTCATCTCAACTGCTGCAGATACTCTGAACACGGGAAAACACTGAGATAGAGATCATGTCAGTAAATGTCCAATTGCCTCTAAGGTTCAGTGTGACAATAAAAATGTCATTTTCTAGAGATGCACGATAACAGCTTTTTAAAACCGATACCGATAACTTTCAGCTCCTAAAGGCCGATACCGATACCGATAACTGATAACACACATATACCTAAGATCATTAAATCAATACTATGAACAAAACCAAAAACAGTTTTGACTCTTTAAATGAACAGATATTTATTTTGTTCTAATGAAAAACTATTGGCAAGCCTCTCAGACATTTTTGTTAAGCTATCAAACAAACCTATTTAATATCTCACATTAATTTAAATAAGGTGCATTACTAACTGATATAAAAATAAAGGCTCCTTGAACTGACTGGAAATACATGCATCAGAATTACTAACTAAAAATGCATTCCTCAATGACAATTAAAAAAAATAATGCACAGTGCATAATGTACTGACACAAGTTAGACTTGTCTGTGTAAATAAACTGAAAAAGCGCAGTCCATAGTAGCAAAAAATTACGTTCAAAGGGTTCTATTCAAATGAATGCCTTTTAATTAAAGTAAATGAGGTTCAGTAGTTTTGGGGGGTTTTTTTAATCTCATGGAAGCTTTAGATGAGAGAGACGATGGTGAGGAGCGGAGGGGAGGGGTTGACTTGCTGCTGGCTTGCTCACGTTAGCTCATGTTAGCTCACATTAGCTCACGTTAGCGTGATTTCAAAACTCCATGGAAGCGATGGTTATGTTTCAGGTGGCTGATCGGATTTGACGTATTATTTTGACGTATTAGTGCTATTTTTCCCTCCTTCACTTGGAGCATTTGTCACAAATAACCAGCTAACTATCTTCTTCTGAAACTTTAACGAAGTTCCATATAATACCTGTCATGTTTGTTTGTTTTTATCAGCGCACTGATCTGCAGGCTGCATTCAAGGTGTAACGTAAATTCCTCCGTTGCCTTGTTTGCTTGTCGTTCTTTCAGCCTTATCTATTTTGTATGTGTAACATGTGGGAAAATACTGCGAATATCAATTCAAGTCAGCAACTACCAAAATTATAACCGAGTTAACAAGTTGTTTTCTGGCATGAGGGGGTATTCTTGATTTTCCTTACTGAGAATAGGTTTTTCTGATTATGCCGACGTCACTTGAACATAACATTCACTGCCGGTCATTCAAGGCTCAGAGGGAGGAGGCACTGCGGTGTTGACAAATATATACAGTCATGGAAAAAATTATTAGACCACCATTTTTTCTTCACTTTCTTGTTTATTTTAATACCTGGTACCACTAAACGTCATCATGTGACTAAAACAGACAGAAAAGAAAACACTGAATGCATAAAAGCAGTGTTTTTGGCAGTACAACACCATAGCTATTGATGTAAATACTTAAGTGATTTAGGTTATAATCAAGAAAACTATGGAAAATGGTAAGATATCAGCTCTTAAATAAAACTCTTATGAGCAATCTTTGTGGTTATCGTTATGTTTGTCCAAACAAATGTACCTTTAGTTGTACCAGGCATTAAAATGAACAAGAAACTGAAGAAAACAAGGGTGGTCTAATAATTTTTTCCATGACTGTATATATGTTATCAGGGCTGTTCGTCTTGATATCGGACTTATCGGGATGACGTCATAATTTCCTGTTATCAGCCCGATAGTTATCGGGTCGATAATTATCGTGCATCCCTATCATTTTCCCATACTGATCCTAAATTAACCATGTGTACAGCATCATTATCATTATTATTATTATTACTAGGCTACTATGCGACTACACTATATGATGCAAATACCCAAGACTTCTCCAAAATCTTATGGGCATTTATAAAATTCCAAAACTTTCCCAGGCCTGAAAATTCCCATTTTCAAATTCCATAACTTTTCCACCTTTTTTAAGACCTAAGGAACCCTGTGTTTGTTGTGGGTAATTAAAACAGTGGCTAATTACACTTACTCTTGACAGCTTTAACAGAAACGTTTTAAAGTCGAGTCTGATAATAATCACACAGCCATAGCCTTTAAAAACGATGCTTCTGGAGCGGTGAAAGTTTTGACAGGACAGCAAACGCACCTCTCTGACGGGCCTCTGCCTCTTGCTGCTCCTGCTCTCCCTGCTGCTCTTCTTGGCTTTCTTCTTCTTCTTTGACTTGGGTACCTCCTCTACGTCAGACACAGCATCCTCCGGCTCGTCCTCATCTGCCGGAGACACGCTCATATGAGTGAGAGCGCACACACACACACACACGGACGGGAAGCACCGCTGCCGCAGGCCGGAGGGAGAAAACAGCGGAGACCGCGCACTGGCACGACTGGCAAATGTCCGTGCACATGGGCGCACGCGCGCGCGCGCGCGCGCACTCACACAACGCGAATGCCACAACAGCACAGGTTGAAACTTGTGTCGTTTTTTTAATCGTCACTGGAACTTTGACAGTCGGCGGCCAGGCTCGTCAGCACCCTCTGACGGTCCGCGGCTTAGGAAGGGTTAACAGCAGAGAAAAAAACAAGACTCTAAACACTTGCCGGACAAGTTAGCAAACTAATCTATCATGGCGAGTGACGGACAGCTACTCCTGGCTAGCTGCTGCTAACGTTAGCACCGTGTTGAGGGCGAGCTCAAGTTACACAGAGATGGACCTTCAGGAGGTGGAGGGAAAAGAGAAAAAAAAAACGAGCTTACCCTGGAATAAGTGAGCGCTCGTCCTCGGCTACAAAGTCTTCCCTCTCATCCTCGCTACACGACATTTTCACAGCGTTTTGACTCTGTTTCTTGCTGGTCGAATTAATCCCTCCTAAAGCTTGCTCCTCGGTCGGCGAGGGAGGAGGGAAAATGACGTGGGACTGGTGGAGAATGGACCGGGGGTGTCCAGGAAGGGAGGGGGTGGTGGGTGCTAGGAGGAAAAAAAAAAAAAAAAAAGATAAACAGCATAGGTTAGTGGCTTGCTCATTTGTTACTATTTACATAACATCCAATCGTCCACCTGTCAATTCAAACAAGTTAAATAACAAGAAATCCGCTTTGACACTATTATGCCGCTGATAATCAGGTAAATTTCTATACAGGAGTGAATGAACTTAAGAGTGACATCCATCGATTATCTAAAAATACACAGTCAATTCGCGGTAGCCAGTGAAAAGGACACATGAGAGAAAAGTTAAAGCATTGAAATCCCAACCTTCACACGCTGGAAACTTACTGTAGAGTGCGCGTAGTCCCGGCTCGAGGTGTGCTCTCTCTCGGTGAAAAGAGTCAATGCCAATTAGGCTGCTTGAGCTCCAGTTGTTATCATTTGCTGCTCATTCATTAAACCCAAGTGCAATATTTATTGTTGGGGGGGAAAAAATAAGCCACAACCGTCAAAGGCCCAAAACACGCGGCTCCGTGCCCCTCTCCTCTCTCCCCCAACCTTACAGGCAACGCTTAGCTAACATCCTCACAAACACACAAAGGGGGCAGACATCCCATAATAATCCCCCCTCCCACACTCACACAGGACTCTGCATAGTTACCTCGCAACGGACAGACCATAATACTCAGCCTGCCCCCACCCCCTCCACCACGAGCGCACGCACGTACACTAACACTGCTAGACATGCATGCACTAGGCTCATAGCATGCACACTCCTTCCCCTTTCCACTAGTAGTCCCATTCCCCTTAGCAACCCTGTTGTTGTCATGGTAACCCCCCCCACACCCCCTTGACAGACCATAATACTCAAGCAGTGGCAGCATACATCCCATAATATACAACACCTAAAAAACAAGAAGTGGGAAAAACAGCCAGATGGTCTCCAGAGGAGCTGAAGTCCACTTGTGACAGCCCATAATAGTCACTGAGCATCCACCTGGTGGCGAGCGAGATTATGCCAAGAAGTCAAAGCTGTGGTCCTTGCACAGGTAGACCACATGACTGTGTGCAGGTCAGAGGCCCGCTGAGCTCCTGGAGAAACGAGACCCAGAAGAAAACTGAGGTGTCCTGTCACAGCAGGGTTATCAGTCCTGCAGTAGAGCGCTCCAGGTCTGCCTCACTGACGCTGTCCATCAGGTCACCTGTCCGCTCCCTCACCTGCATCACGGGCCAACAGGTACGCAAGTGCACAGGAGTTATGGGAAGCTCTTGTTTTTGACATTTCCATAAGCAGGTCAAGACTGAATGAACCGACTCATAAACTTCCATTTGTAATGCAGTAAACTGTCAAAGCGGCGAGTCAGAGACCCATCAGAACAGTAAATGTGACTGCTGAGACGGCCGGGGATTCACCTGAAGTAAAAGGTTCTGGCAGATGTTTTCCTTAAAACTCACATCCATCTGAAAAAACGTACAAGTCAATTCACAAAGGCACTTTAACTTGAGAACTGGGAAGGTTGAGCACGGTGCCAAGAAACCCCTGACTGAAACACGACCACTGTCCCCCCCTGAGCTCGGTCCAGACCTGTTCTTAGAAATCCTGTATTGTACTGTATGTGCAACAAGTCCAAATAAAAGCTCAACAGGAACACCTGATGGCCGCCTGTGATTTGTAACAATCTGAATACAAACAAACTGAAACATTTTAACCTCTATAACATCTAGGGTCTGGAGTCACAGCCAGTGCAGGGTGTACCCCAACTCTTGCTCACCGAGGGCTGGATTAGTCTCATGTCCCACCAAAACCCTGAGCGGATCAATCAGGAACAGAAATGGACCCTGCTTGGCATCCCTGAAGGATCCTTAAGCTTCCCGTCGTGGTGCTGCTATAACAGCCGCACAGCAATACATCTGTCTCAGATCCGTGATCTCATCATCTATGTGGTCATAGGCCAACAGGTGCACAAATGTTTAAGCAACGACAGGTGTATATCATGAGCATGTTTTCACCTCAGCAGGGTCTATTTTTTCACAAAAAGAAAAACACTTCAGTGTTGAACAAGTCATGATTGGAACTTAATAAGAGCAGAAAGGGAGCACTTGAAGGCTACGTAAGTCTTATTATGCGACATACAAAAAATTCTCAAGCATTGTGTGTAAGGTCGGTCATTTCTTCGTCTTTTTCTATCTCTGAATAGAACCACATTATCACACTAAATCTGAGTCAGACACGGACAGCAGTGTAACAGTATGATCATCAGATTCCCATTTAATACACAAGTACACACAAGCTACACACACACACACACTTTGGGTGCTAGTAAAGTAAACAACAGAACTGAGGAATTTATTTGTTTTTCCATTAGAAACCTTTAAAGTAGTTAAATAATCTAATTCCAAGCATTGTATCATATACCGTTCACATCACAATTTTACTTAAGATTTGAATGTGTTTAGTCTTTGTTTTTTTAATTTGCTCTTAATCCTTAATATTCTGTTTGTAATTGACAGGATAGATTTGTGTTGATTTCACACAGAATTTCAGATAAATTTGGGTCAGCTGGAACAGCCTTGGCTGTTCACGAGCCTGTTACAATTAACTTTCACGCTGCTCCTTGTTATGCCTTAAGATCTGTTACTAATAAGACTGACAGTCACAGATTACCTCATTATAATTATACATTTCATTTTGATTGGGTTTCATCCCTATTAAGATCAGTATCCTCAGACATTTTTGCATGCATTTTAGACAGATATTTTCTATTAGTGACAGAAAACTATATGTTTTTTTTTTATTATTATTAAAAAAATCTCTAGGTGTGTAATCAATAACTCCTCTTTATTTGAAGGTCTGGTTTTGGTCTATAAAGGTCAGATATGTATTTATGGACTGTGGGATCTGCAGACAGTGCTTCATCAGCTGATTTGTTTGTTCATAAAAAGAAAAAGAAAGGGTTTCATCAGAAATCAGGCAGAGCTAAAAAGGAATTTGACTTTATTCCAGTATACCCCACCGTTCCATACATGCAGAGAATAGCAACAAAGGCCTATGTCTGGCCGTCGTCTGTCGCTATTGCTTGGTTGCCCCTTACACATGCATGTATGCACATGCACATGTGCTCACGTCACGTGCGGCACCGTTACCACCACCTCACCTCCACTGTCTGCTCCCTCCGTCCCATATGTGCAGCTCTCTTTTCCACCTCACGCAGGCTGCACCTCCCAACACCACCATATTTCCATAACATTCATGGGTCATCCATTCCTTCTGCCCCCTCCCCCCATGTGCGCACAGATCGCCGCCCACTCCACCACCCCCACTTCCCTGCCTGACAACACCACCGCCCGCCATCCCATAATATTCATGCACGCGCTCCACGCACACTCATAGACACAGTGCATTCAGGCCTTTGTTGGCAGACATGCCTGAGCAATGTGAGCACGCTCGTGCACTGCAATCATGTCTGTGCCTGATATGATTTTTGCATCTGCGCTCAAACTGCTGACGCAGGTAGCCTTCAAGTCCGGAGAAGTTAGAAAAAATTAATAAATTCAGAGAAAGTAGCACCTAAAGGTGCTGGGTTCTGTTTATGTCTTAAATAAATAAGCTTTAGAGTTACCCTGAGGTAACCGCACCGAATGAGGCCAATCATCAATTCTGTGACAATCATCACTGTATGATGGAGCATTAGTTTACAGATGCTCCACCTCTCAACAGTCTCTCAAAGTCTACTGCTGCTGCCTGCTGTAACCGGGTGGGGGGTGGGGGTGGGGGGGGGGGGGGGGATGCAAGTCACCTCTGAGTATATGTCATGCTGAGGCTTTAACAAGCACCTCTTTAAGCTCTGCAACCTGGCTACAGTCAATCAGTACTGGACCGTTTCAGCATGATAAAATGTCCACAAAATGGGGGAAAGATAAAGATGAAAAAAAAGAGGGAAAGTTATTTACGAGATAGGGGTGAAGGGATAAGCATAACAGAGGCGCCGGACGTGACAGTGGCCAGGGAGTCACCATGGCGTTGCTGTGGGAGACAGCAGAGGACGTCACTTGGAGGAACAGGGGACACAAAGGAGGAATACGACATAAGGAACACTAGAAAAGGAGGGCGGGGAGTCTAGAAGTGACCTGTCTTTGCAGATGCAAACAGAGGAAGGTGTGATTGTGAGAGATGGGGTGACCATGAACTGGGTGTCAGAGGGTTCAGCCAGACGAGCCACTGGCACTGGACGTGGTAAAGTTTGCAGAAGTCTGCCTTTAGTGGCACATTGACTGATGCAACAAGTGAGCCTGTACGGGCAGCAATCAAAGTTCATCAGGACGATTCCCACAGCTTCACTTTTTTGGAGCTTTCAAATTATAACATTCAATTTCTGTCTGAAATTGAATGTATTCCCCAGTTAAAATCGAGGAGATGACATTCATCTCTGCCTAGTCATGAAAGCGGAGCCTTGCAATTCCACCTTTCTGTAAGTTCCTCAGTAAATAAATAAACCAATCTCCTGGATGAATTTCAGCAACTTATTCCGCCATCGCTGAATTTTGACATATTTGCTGCACAAGCTGCTGGAGCTTATTCAGAGAAAACCTGAGATGAAACACATCCTTAGTCTTAAATGCAGTCTATTGAATAAACAGATGGAAGTGTTTTACTCTGGTGGATTAAAAAAAAAAACAGAAAAAAAAAATGCAGAATGGGTGTGCTGTATTGACTAAAAATTACATTAATCTACAACAAAATTTAAGTCAGTTTAAGCAAAAATGCAAGATAATGATGGAATGAATTCACATAACACATACAGTATCTGATCATAAATCACAGAAGAGGAAAAAGTAAATAAAGGGAAATAAACTAGTTTACTAAAAGCCATCAAGCTGCAGCAAAGCAGAGAGGAAAAGCTATCTTAAAATACCTGAGATTATTAATGAGATATGATGCAATCATGTCACATTGAAGCAACTTCTATGATGACACATTATATCCAGACACAGCTGGTCTTCAGCAGAAACAGTCACAGCACAAAATAAACCTAGACAAATAAACGATCTAACTCACTAAGTTTGACAAGATAGAGACTAAACTGCATTAAAACAAGCTGTGATTATGTCATTGATTGTATCAGTTTAATATGTATTTGTTATACTGGCACAAGATAGCTACAAAAACACTTTGCAGGTTTCATTTCATTTTTCATTTTATTGATTCATTCCAGACATGTCAAAACAATCTTTTAAAGCATAGACAATTTTAACACTATCATGAATCTATGAATCTGAAAATAAATATAATATATTTATAAAATATATATTAATGCATAAATCAATATACCCTGACACATGTGCATAACCATAATTTAGAAACATATAGAACCTCTCATAAATAAATCTAAATATTAAATGGACATATTCTCCCAAAAAAAGAAAAAAAAGAAACAAAATGTATACCCAATGTATACACACCAATCTATATACATACATATACATATCAATATGCAAAACACATATCTGGTTTAACATGTCTGAAAAGGTTTAATTTGGTTGCGTTTGTGAAAAATATTTTAATTTTTTAAAAGAAACAAATATAACTGAATTAACATTTCACTGTTATTATTGTTACTATTATGTAAACTGTTTGAAAATCTAGCTGTAAAGATATAAGATATAATAATGAAACAAACATTTCGATACTTCTTACAAAATCATGGTAGCGCCATAACTACTATGGAATAAAACTGACGCAATTCAAAAAGTGACAAAAAAGTAAATCTATACCAAAACAAGAATTATGCACAAAATCAGAGTCATCGTGTAGTCATTCTCCAGATCCTACTGAAAGCAGTTTCAGCATTGTTGGTGTACACTTTTTATGCTATTTTGACCAGAGTGTGTGACTATCTGAGCCATTAGCATTTTAATTTATTACCATCAGTGGTATATAAAACGGAGATAGATGGAGGGAAAAGAACCACATTAACAGAAAAAAAGACATGCTGCAACATTTAACAAAGAAATGCAAATATTCGCAGTAAATAAAAAGTAGTCATGCTGTATATTTCCAGTTCCTGCGCTACTGCAGCAGAAAGTAACATTAATTCACACAGATGATGTGACTGAATTTTGTTCCTCAAATGTATTTATGACTAATCTGCTTTATTTTTCTTCTCAATTCTCTCCAGTCCCTAGTGTAACAACGAACAGCGCCTGCTGATGCCCTCCCTCCTATCTTGTGATTTATTTGCCTCAGTTCCAATATTTGTCGGCAGTGTGTTTTCCTCCCCTTGTCTAAATGTCACCCCTTCTTCTAAGACAATGTAGGGAGCGAGAGAGAGGGAGAACTTGGGGGCAAATGTGGGGGACGTAGAGGAAGAGGAGGGGGTAACTCGTAAAATGCTCAACAAAGTTTGGGAAAATTAAACATTAGGTAAGACTTTTTCTCATGCGTGCATGTGAAAACAGAAATGCTGTGTCATATTTATTGATGAGGAGACTTTGCAGGACATGCCGCAGGTTGATATTTCGTCTGAAAAGTTTAGTAAAAGAAACATAACAGCTGCAGTTTACACTAACTGATTGGAGTTCCTCGGCAGCAAACAAAGGCCCACACATAAACCTACAGACTGTATGTGCACAAACGAAACAATGAGAGCACATATGCAGATGTGCAATGATGATTTATTCTAGGAACACAGTTTATTTAATTGGAGTCAAAGCCCAGATTCCAGGTCTCACGTCAAACACAATAGGGGGCAAACTTACAGTTTGAATACATCCAACTGTTACGTTCTTCCAAAGCCACCTCCTCCTCCTTCCTGCGTCGGCATCACTCCACACCCTGGATCACGCCTGTCCTCCCTCTCCCACCCTCACTGTCTTCCTCCTTTAAAACCCATCACTTCCATCCCGCTACTCTCACACTTTCCTGCCGTTTCAACCTGTAATAGACCCGTTTGACTTTTTTGTGATGGAACTGGCAGCAAGGATGGCAGAGCCCTCTCTTTTTTTTCTGTCATAAGTGACTTTTGTCAGACCTTCTGGATTTTACGTTGTCTTTTCGGGGTAAATTCTTCTCATTTGTGGTTTAAATTGGACTTGTGGACTTTGGTTTCTTTGGTTTTAAAGGATGATTTTTCTTGCGGTCTGTAAAGCATTACTGTAAGTATGCCTTTGCTGTCACTAATGAAGAAACTGTGGAGCAGCTGTGCTGACTGAAATTTTGATTTATTTTGGGATAACTGGCTGTCACAGAGGTATGAACTGGTAAGACTCAATGTTATTTGTGCAATTTAGAGAAATATTTTCTGTCCTAAGATTTATTAAATATATGTTTCCCCCTTTTAAACTTATGTACCCTGTTTGTCCGTTACCAAATCTGAAATATACAGCCTTCATGAATATTTTGTAAAGTAGTGCATTTCAGCAGCAACTGACTTTAAGCTTTAGTTCTGAAATATTATTTGAGGAACTGTTGCTTCTTTCAAAATCTTCAAAGATGTCTTGTAGACGAGGATGAGGAAGCGCTGATGGAGCAGTGTATTTGACATTAATTTGTCAACACTTCGACAGATATGTGGGGACCATCCCCTGACTCCGGAGCAGAAACATAAGCCCACACTTCTGCAAACTGACATACAGAGAGGACAGATCACAGACGGGCAGCGTGCTGTCCAAAGACCCAGCCTGACGCACGGAGACGGACAGACAGACAGAAAGTCTGATGCCAACTGTCTCCCCTGTCAATCTCACGGCACCACTCCTCCTCCTGTTGCTATGGGCAACCCACTCCACCATGGCAACCAACTGGCTGTAAGTCTGGTGTGCAAGAAAGAAGAGAAAGAGAGTTTGTTTGTCATGCTATAACTTTTAAAAGATGGTGACATGTCTCTAAATCTCTTTCAGTTGCTCCCCTCTCTTGCTTTGTCTCACTCCTGGTGACCTTTTCTCTTTTCTTTCCCTCTGTCTTCTTTGCCTGGTTGTCTCCTAACTTCCTTCCTCCCTAAAGCTGCCCAGTTGGTACCGCCTCATCCTTTTTGCACCCTATGTACTCTTCCTCTTTGACTTCCATCCTCTAATTAATTATGCATCTTCCCTTTTTGCTCCACAAACCTGCCGTGAATCATTGCGACGCTCACCATTTTTGTGTCTCAGCTCCCTGGCGAGGCTACCTCGCTCCAGGCCCGTGTCCGGTGCTGCCCCATGCGCACGGTTGAGGGGGCTGACCCCAGGACAAGTGGGGGTGTGCAGGGCACGGGGGGAGGTCATGGAGTCCGTACGCAAGGCAGCAGAGATGGTTATAGAAGAGGTAAGGGCGAAAGGAGCATCAAGTTTAAGTGTCAGAAATCACTATTATAAACATCTTAGAGCTGATAAACTTCACAGAAAAGCCTCCTTGTCTTTGTTGTGCACCTCAGTGCCAGCATCAGTTCAAGAATCGCCGGTGGAACTGTTCCACCACCCCACGTGGGATCAACGTATTTGGCAGAGTAATGAACCAAGGTACATCTATTATTGACAAAATGTCATAGAGAAAAGATATGAAATTTTCACACAGTAATGTTCCCAATTACTTCAGTATAAGAATTTCTGTTTCACATCTTTGTTGTGGTTTGAGGCACTCGTGAGGCGGCCTTTGTCCACGCTCTGTCCTCAGCAGCCGTGGCAGTGGCAGTGACCCGAGCATGCACTCGTGGGGAACTGGAGAGGTGTGGCTGTGACAGGAAGGTCAGGGGTGTCAGCCCTGAAGGTGATCATTGTCTCTGTTCCATGAAAATGTAACAAGTAAATCCACTCTGTGTCAGACAGATAATAAAACAACTGCTACAGGGCAGTGCTGTTTGCAGAAGCTTTCCAGCATGCATCAGAAATGTCATATGTTTCCTCATCAGCTGTCTTGTTCCCTGTTTTAAAGCGTAGCAGCTGCTTTTTTCCCCCTACGACACCAGGAGTAAATTTACAGTTTTTGATACGAAATATGGAAATTTCAAACTTTGCAATAAAGCAGGTAATCTTAATTGTTGCTGTGTCTCACCTCAGGTTTCCAGTGGTCAGGGTGCAGTGACAACCTGTCGTATGGTGTGGCTTTCTCCCAGACATTTGTGGATGAACCAGAGCGAGCCAAGGGGCTGTCAGCAGGGCGCCCGCTAATGAACCTACATAACAATGAGGCTGGTCGAAAGGTTTGGCGAAATCAGCATCTGTTTTTACTCCCATGTCTGTCATCTGTGCAGTTGTGTGACATTATCTTTCTCTCGTAATCCCTCCATTTTAAGGCCATCCTCCACAACATGCAGGTAGAGTGTAAGTGTCACGGTGTCTCTGGCTCCTGTGAGCTGAGAACCTGCTGGAAGGTCATGCCTCCATTCAGACGTGTTGGGGTTGTGCTCAAGGAACGCTTTGATGGAGCCACAGAGGTATCAGAGCGCACCTGCTCCACAGGTTTATATATAAAAATGCTCTGAAGCCTTGAAACACTTAAGAATTATGTTTTCATGTCATCAACCTTCTAGGTCCGCTTGACTCGTGTCGGATCCAGGACAGCTCTGCTTCCCCGTGACCCCCACGTCAAGCCCCCTGCTGCCAGAGACCTCGTGTATCTTGCTCCCTCTCCAGATTTCTGTCAACTGGACCCTGATAACGGCATCCCTGGGACTGCAGGTCGGAGGTGCAACGGTAAGAGCACAGCCTTATCGTGAGAAAACCCCAATTTCTGTTAACCAAGCTTATTAAGAAAGATTTAGAAACTGATGCTGACATCTTTTGAAATGCATCCAGGAACGTCTCGGCTGGCACCAGATGGCTGTGAGCTGGTGTGCTGTGGGCCCGGATACAAAGCAGGCCGCGCTGAGGTGGTGCAGCGCTGTTCCTGCAAGTTTTCCTGGTGCTGCTCAGTCCGTTGCCAGCAGTGCAAGAATACAGTTACCATTCACACCTGCAGAGTGTAAGACGGTCCAAACTAAAGACCAGACTGAAAGATGAAAGACCTGAACAAAGCCACCAGACAGACACTACGGATTATAACGTACAGCAAAGACAAGAGAAGTTTGATTCACAGCTTTATATTAACTGTCGTCTAAAAGCAGTGGCATTGCAACTAAATCTCAGCCTTTAGTCGAGGTATTCTGATATAAGAGCTGCAAAGTCAGACCAAATGTTAAAGCACAGAACAGCATCATCAGCAAGCGCAACATGAACGCCGTCGTTTCTTCTTTTCAAGTGATGTTCCAATTAAAAATACTAAGACAGGCACAGACATGCATGAACACGCACGGCAGTAAATCATACACTGCCTTGACAAAGCGTTTAAAGCTGAACCTAACCAAAACTAACAGAAACATTGCAGCAATCTTTGTTCTTTTGTGAAAATCCTTTTGCGTCTTAGAGCGTTAAATGTATTTATGTCTTCTTTTTGATTCTGGTTTATTTATTTATACATCAGAGTCTTTGCTTCAATTCAGTCTCCAACAGCAAGAATAACGTCTACTTACATCAGTGTCTGTCTTGTGTTTTGCCCTTCACCCTCATGTGAAACTCTTCAGTGCGCTCCTGCAGAAGCAGCACGTTTAGGTCTGTTCAAAGAAATCTAATAAAGTAGTTTATATAATTTACCACCATGTACTGTTTTTATTTTTGAGAACTTACATTCTCACACTCAGAGGTTAAAAACAGAGTTAAAGGCATCCTTTTTATACCTCTTTCACCACTTGTTCTGCTTTTAAGCACTATTTTTTATCTGGTTGTCTGGTTGTTGGCAAGCACCGGACGTAGCAGTAACCACTGCCCTTTGTAGTATTTATACACTGTGCGACTCCGTAAAGTGCCAGTTTGTATTTTCTAAACCACTGCCTCAAACAGTGTTGCAGAAAAAAGGAAAAAAAAGTCAAAGGAGATACCGAAATGATTAGACTCTTAAGCATATAAAATGCAAACCTAATAAAAATGACAAATGTATAGAGGCAGAGTACTGTATACTGTGATAACATTAGTCTGTTACATTTTTGTTCAACATTATATTATATTTCAATATGAAAGATGTATGTCATGTAAATATACAAAGTGGACCAATCTGAGCTGCAGCAATCATTTTAGAGGAGTAATGGCATACTAGAGTAGGTTTCTCTTGACTAGTTGTAATCGCTATTCTTTTCTCCCTATAATGATCTAGCTGCTCATGCAATAGCATGCACACACATTCCCGCCATGCAGATTTCCCTGCAGTAAAGAAGAAAAGTTATAAAACTGCAAAGCTTTCCTCAGTGAAACATATATAACCGGTCTTACTTTAAGCTCATATGCAAAACTTTTTTTTCCAAGATCATGTATTCCACTTTAAGGGAAAAAGTCTTTCATGGTGATGTAGCTTTGTGAGGTAAGAAAAACCTGTGATGCCAAGAAGCCATTTCAAGTCATCCAATAGCAGAGCGTTTTTTTTTTTTTTGTTGTTGTTGTGCATGCAATATTCTTCTTTAAACAAAAAAAACTGCTCATTTCATTTTTTAAAATCATTTTATTAAAAATAAAAATATCCTGTCATTAGAAACACCCAGAAATTTACTAGAAAAAAGTTGTCATCTCAATCTCTATCAAGATTAAAATGATTTAAAAAATATCACAACTTTTTTTTTTTTTTTTTTAAATCAAATCACTGTTGGTCATGTAGCCATAAAAAACCTGAAGAGAATAAAAAATTCAAGCTTCCCAAAAGAAAAAAAGCTAAAAAATTTTCATAACAGCATCACTTAATTCATAAAACAAATATAAAAAGGGAAACGGGAGAAAATGCACTTGGTTTCCCAAAAAGGTAGTTGGAGGGATAGTAACTACAATAAACAGCTATATTTATCTGGAGTGACAATAAATTTCTTGATCTTTCATTATTCAATCCAGTAGGGTAAGAAAATAAAGCAAACAGAGTACCACTTAACATTTACTTGCCCCTTTGGATGTGCAACTATTAAGTGTCACCATTTGTTTTAACAACACAGGATGAGGCCAAAAGACACTTTATAAATGAATATTTTCTTTAAAAAAAAAAATGAAAAATGAAGGAAAGAACAGTGAGAGGCAGGGGGTCCGGCCCAACCTGAACAGAGAGAACACTGTAATTTTTACAAGCTTTCAGAAAAGGAGACAAGTGGCACTTTTTGCTTGGTGGAACTTTTGCACCCTCAGGCTCTTTCAAAGTTATTTTGGAAGGCATAATCAGTAGACACGTGCATTAGAAGCATCACTACGGCACGGCATTTCCCACCCCCTTTTGGATTTGTCCTTTTTTCCTCTCTCAAATCTGCAGTTGATCTTTCTGATGAATCATCCCTTCCATTTCTTACAGCATCATATTTCTCATTGCTGAACTTCCTGTGTTCCTCTATAGAAGAACACACTTCTTCTTACTTTTGGTCTCAGGGGGTTCCAGCGCTGCCAGTATGGCCTCGTCAAACACATTCTTAAGTCCTCGCTGTTTGAGGTGGGAATGAAAAAAAAAGAAGAAAAAACAATGAGGAGGAAAAGAGATACGAAATCAGTGAAGGACGAATACATTTATCTACCTTATTCACCAAGGCTGTCACTGAAAAATTGAAATGAGGGCCTTACCTGTGTGAGTGCAGAGCACTCCACGTATTTGACGGCCCTGAGCTCGCGGGCCAGCTTCTCACCACTCTCAGGGTAGAGGGGGCGCTGTTTGTTCTTTGCCAGCTTCTCAATTGTGTTGCTGTCTTCTCGCAGGTCTACTTGCGTGCCCACCAGCAGGAATGGTGTGCTTGGGCAGTGGTGAGAAATCTCTGGGACCCACTGGGGGAAGAAAATGAATAAATAAAAAAAAAAAAAGACAAATATGAAAGCATCAAAAACTGTTCTGCAGAGTTCGTGGATTCAGGAAATATTTTAACAATCATCAGCCAGATTTTTTATTTTTTTTATTTTTTACAAAAGCCAAACTATCATTTGCTTCAACCTTTCAAATATAATGACTTGTTGCTTTTTTGTGTCCAGCGAGCGCCGCCTCGATGTCTCAGGGCAGATGGACCGTCAGTCAACCAGTCAAGTTAAAAATAGACAAGCGTAATTAGATATTAGCATTGATCACTAACCGAATGGGTTTATGGGTATATGCTTGCGTGCACTCTGAAATGTGTTTTAGATTCTTTATGAGATAAACATGGTAAGACTTTTGCATAGCCACAAGTGTTAAAGTGATTGTGTGATACCAACTACTAAAAGAGACACAATCACATGTTATCATTGTAAAAAATGTATTTAGCTCGGCTTAATAGATTTGATACAACACCTTCGACATTTTTACAGCATAAGGCAGCTAAAATTAAGAAAACTAAAGATGCCCCTGCTGCAGTTCTGTTAAAAGGTGTTGCTGCCATCAAATTCAAAGGCAGTGTATATTTTCCAAATTACAAATTGATGCATTTCATTTTGAACCAATATTTTTGAAAGAGTTGTTGGTTCTGTTTTACATATCATTAGGCAGTTTCTGCCAACAACAGAATCATGTCACATAAAAAGCAGTTTTGGTCAATCATAACTGTTTTTGAAAACTGACCTTTTCTTTGACATTTTCAAACGATGAAGGGGAGACAACAGAAAAACATACGAGGAACACGTCTGTTTGCGGGTAGCTGAGAGGACGCAGCCTGTCATAATCCTCCTGGCCTGAAAACAGGAACCCCCAAAGCAATCAAAAGAAGGAAGTTTTGTGTTAGTTTAAGTAGGGAAGAATCATAACAGAAACCGAGAGAGCTTCTCAGACATTTACCTGCTGTGTCAAAGAGGCCAAGTGTGTAGGGCTCTCCCCCGATCATTACCGTCACTGCATAGTTGTCAAAAACCTTTAGAGAGAAAGGAACATGCTGGTTAATAAACCATAAAGCAGTTTGTGAGCACGCTGTATTTCAGCCATGAAGAAACAACAAAAGGAAAAGATGACAGTCAGTGTGATGCAACATAGCTTAGTCTTTTTCTTCAAGTACTCTTACCGTTGGCACATATTCTGAGGGGAATTTGTTGGTCGTGTAGGAGATCAGTAAGCAGGTTTTTCCGACTGCACCGTCTCCTACCACTACGCATTTTATTGTCTGCATCTACAAATAAAAAAAAAGAGGGGGGGGGGTTGTTAATGAAAATAACAGACCATAGAGCCAGCCAAACCCTGAGAGAAGCAGTAATATATAGGCACGCCTGGAAGATATAAAAGGCGTTGCTTTCCTTGATGAACCTCTAGTTATCTAACAAATTTAACATACATTTGTTCATATATTTGAAATAAAAAGAGAAAGAAAAGACAATTCAGCCTTGACAACTTAAAATTGCTTGATGTGTCTGTCAATCAAACTCATTTGTACAAAATGTGCTGTATAAATACAATTTGATTGATTGACTGATTGATTAACTGCCATTAATAACGACCATAAGTGGCACATTTTCACATATGAGGAGCTAAAACCATTGCTTTGGATTTCTTGAAAAATAATCAAAAACAATCCAAAATACTAAAATACTGAACAATCAAGTAATCTATCAAAACTAATAGCAGCCCCTTAAATACTTTTAACGAGCGGTGGTAGAAATGAAAATCTAGTTCTGATGTTTTCAACAATTTCATATTTGTCTGTTTCATTTCAAAGCTTAATGTAGTCTTTATTTAACTATATTTGTTTACTATAGTGAGTTAAGATAATTTCTTAGACTGAATAAAAAAATGCTTTCTTGATCATATGAATTTATTTCAATAATATTTACAGATTGTTGCATATAAAACTGTAATCTCTGTTACATATTCAACAACACCATGGCATATAAACAACTATAGTTTAGTTAACTTTATAGTTACTACAAATGCATGCATCTGTTTCTATATATGATGTCATTCATAGGTACATTTTCCCCTCAAGCCATCCATCCATTATCTATGCCCCACTTAATCCTATGCAGGGTCACGGGGATCTGCTGGAACCACGCACACTCACGATCACACTCACTCCTACAGGTAATTTAGAACCACCAGTTAACCTGACATGCATGTCTTTGGAACTGCGGGAGGAAGCCGGAGCACCCGGAGGAAACCCACGCAAGCACAGGGAGAACATGCAAAAAAGCCCCTGCCGAGGTTCAAACCAGGAACCTTCTCACTGTGAGGCAAAGGTGCTAACCACCAAGCCACCATGCTGCCCCCCCTCAAGCCAGTACTGCCAAAATCACTTTATTGAGTGTGTTCGATTGTTTTTTTTTTTGTTGTTTTTTTTACAGTTTAGTTTAGCTTAGTTTATGAATTTTTGTGTAAAATTCATAATTTGTTTTAAGTCCATGAATAACTCAAATACTGCTGGTAGAATTTTTTCTTTTTTCATTCTCCAGCAAGAATGAATATCAGACTATGTTCTTATAGACTACTAGGAGTGTATTTGATACAACTGCTCTTGTGTAGTCTGATGAAGCAGGTCTGCAATTATTGTTTTTTTTTTAAAATTAAGTTTTATTTTATTTTATTTTATTATGATCCCTCAACTAAAAAGCTGTCAGAGTATGACCCTAATTAATGGTTATTCCAATCACATGCGCTGAAAATCCCAAACAATGACTGTGCCTTCACTATGAAATGATCAACTGATACAGTTGTGCACTTTGAATGAATAAAAGGTCCCAACCATAAAGTACGCAAGTGATCTGGATAAAGAGAGGTTTTCAAATAGCAGGGAAGGTGTCATTTTTTTAGGTACTTGAGCACAATTATTAGTATGTCTATCTGATATGTAAAGGAATACGATTGGTGCAATTAACTACTGAAGCAGTGTAATTCAGTACAGATTTCTATTGAATCGCAGAACAAAATTGCACTTGTTCATTCATTAAATTTGTCAGATTACTTTTGTTGTCTTATAAATTAGGTTTTTTTTTCCCCCCACACCAAAACAAATGAATAATTTACATAATATGGCTGCAAGCCACAGAGTAAACAACATGTGAAATGCCTGGGAAAAAATAAATTACTAAACTGACAGAACAGACCAGTTTGATAATCCACTTGCACTTATTTTCAGAACTGTTAATTAATCAGTCAATTAATGAAGAAAATAATTATGTGGCCTTATTTTTTTGTTACATAATAATTATCAGACAAATATGTAAAGAAAATTTACTGACATTGGTTGAAAATGAGCTCCACCACAACCACGCACTTTAAATCCTGTTTTACTACAATGATCAAGTAATAATTTAACATTGAATAATAAAGTCACAGTGGACATTGTTTTACTAGTTTAAATTTACTAACACTTTCAGCATTGGCATTTTAATACTTGCAGCAAAGCTTCTTTCAGCCTGGTATTAATGCATTTACTGAAGTAAAGCATATGACTCTTCCTCCATCACTAGAATAAATAGGTAAAATGACTCACAGCAATCCTACTAGGCTTGTTATTACACGTGCGAACCAAATATTTCAGACAGTGAATAACTTCCGCATAGGCAACATACCAATGATTAAAAAAAAACCCAAATCATAATGAAATGAAGACGGCCTATAAGCCCAATACAAATTATAAGTGGATACTGTGTCTACACTTCCGCAAAATATGCAGTTAATCGGATAAATTATGATCTGAAACTTGCTGAATCTCACAGCCATGACCGTTTAAATATAAAGGTTACGAATTAGACAAAACAGGAAGTTAAAGCTGAGGCTGACTGCAGCCTTAAACGAGAGAGAACTTGTCAGCGGTGAAATCCACTTTCTAGTTCATTTTCCGGCGAAATCTAAACTGAGACCGTGGAGACAACCAAACAAGATATTAGCAATATTATGGGTGATAAATGACAACAAAGACCATTTCATTAACAAATGCATAGAACTAGTACCAAAAATAAGCTTAAACGATGGAAAAGGTATAGCCCCTCCTGAATTAATGAATCAAAAAATAAGTTTTAATACTTTAAAATCTATACAGAACTCCAACAATGCTAACGAAAGCTCACACAGTGTAATTAACTACAAAGTTTGTTCAAACTGTGTTTTTTTTCTAGTTCAACTCACCGTTTTTCTTCCTACAGGTTAGGCGTTGGTTGCATCCGGGTTTCAGGGTCGATGACTTTGTGCGCAGCCGCACTTCAGGCGGACAGGAGTTCGACAAGAGAAAGAGATGACTGCCGCCTGTTGGAAAGAAGAAAAAAGACATTATCTATCTATCTATCTATCTATCTATCTATCTATCTATCTATCTATCTATCTATCTATCTATCTATCTATCTATCTATCTATCTATCTATCTATCTATCTATCTATCTATAAGGTAAGTAAGTAAGTAAGGAAGTCAGGTATAAATTTTGATATTTCAAAGATGAAAAAAAAATCACAAAATAACATTGACAGTGGCCGAATAATTGCATTAAATTTCTTAAGTCTTGACTCAGCTGATGTGCATACAGGCTAATTGTCATTCTTTCATTGGCTACTAGAACACTTGAATGTGAATTAAATAGGAAATGTCAATTAATGTCATTAGTAATAACTTTGAGGAGAAGAAATATATTATATTAGATATATTATATTATATATATTATATTATATTATTATATATATTATTATATTATCCATCCATCCATCCTTTTCTATACCCGTTTCATCCTTGAAGGGTCACGGGGATCTGCTGGAGCCTATCCCAGCTGTCTATGGGCGAAAGGCAGGGGTACACCCTGGACAGGTCGCCAGTCCATCGCAGGTATATTATATTATATTATATTATATATATTATATTATATTATATTATATTATATTATATTATATTATATTATATTATATTATATTATATTATCAAATTTGAACATAGAGCGCATTTAAAAACAAAAAATATTGATCAAAGTGCTTAACAAATAAAATCACTATGCATATAACAAAAAACAATTTATTTTGTTATATAAATTAAGGTAAATGTGAGTGTAATAATTGATTTTTGCCATTACAAAAGTCGAATTTCGGGATTTTTATTTCATGGTTGTGGTGGGAAGTCTATTATTTTGAAAACTAGAAGTACCGGAAGTTACAGGTGTTAGTGTGAGTGGAGCACTGATGCTAACCTGACAGCGGCGCTGCTTCCCTTTGTCAGTGGACCGACTTCCGCTTTTATGTTTGGTCCAGGTTTCTGGAATTTACTGTTTAGTGAGAGACAGAGCTTTAACCAGGATTTACAAAAGGATAGTTGAAGACTCGTATTTTCGCGAGGAAGCTCGTAAAATATCATTCAGTTTAGCCTGACGTCAGTTTGAGTCCGCTACTCTAATTTCAGCGGATTTCTCCGTAGTTCGCTGGCTACATTCAGCCAGCTGAGTTCAGTCTCCTAGCATGTTTCGCTTCTTCAACGACGGTGAAGACGACCTGTTCATGATGTGAGTACTGCTTTATACCACATTTTGTCTTGACGCTTGTTATCTCCGCCCTTCGTTAGCAAGTGGAAAAACTGTTTTTTTCCGTGCAAAGTTATAAATGTCACTGTGCCTTGAAGCAGGTACCTTTCGTTATTCTCGCCAGCTGTGGTGGGGGCCCTTAGAAGTCCACCATATTGGATAGTCAATAACACACACACACAAAGCTCCCAGTGTCCAAAAATAGTTTATTAATTACCTGTAGCAGCAATTAACTATCAACACTACTCATAACTTCGTATTTCGTATCGTTCTTTTCGTATTTACCGTCAAAGCCCTTTGAGATGGTTATTCTTATTCTTTTCTACTCCTTTCATGTCCAAGCTCATTTACATAATCCTGTAAAGGCAAATGCATGGAACTAAACATTGCTGAACATATTAATCTCTCTGTCTCTCTTTTTGGGAAGGTTTACAAGGATGATGCATGTCTGCTTAATGGGGCCTGCTTTGTGCATTATGACACATGCGCTTCATTGTTGTAATTATAACATTCAAATGTCACTATGTATGTATTGTTTCAGAAATTATTTTGAATAAACTATTATGCTGGAGATTCCATTGTCGGTTTACAATTGGACAATATTGTGGATAGTATCGATCCACAATCAATTTAAAAGAAATTCACATCTTCTGTTTGTGGTGAAGTAGCAGGAGTAGGGCTGGATGATATGGCCAAAATTTATGGTCAAAATATGTTTCTTACTTTTGATTGATACGTAAAAATTCTGATATGAAAACCACAGAAAAACGGGCAAGAATATCCGGAAAAGATGACTCAACCCACAAACCTCTGAAAAATGAAATTGTTCAAATCCCTTAAAAAATTGTCCTATAAAACTATGTTTTGTTTTAGATATAAAAGTGTTGAAAATAAGTCAATATTCACCTTTTATTGAAACTCATGATCAAGAAACATTGCACTACTGTCAAACAAACAAACTTCTTGGCATTGTCATAATAATAATGATATTTGTAAAAATATTGAAAATGTGTCTAAAAGTACTGTCATTATTATTGAAACACTTTCTGTTATGATATCTATTGTTATGTGGTCTTATTTTTTTTTAAAACTTTGAGGTATTCTTTTGAAAGGACTTCTTTATCTGGCTGAGAGAGAGGAGATTATTGAAAATTAAGCAAGAATGCCATCCTGATTGTTTGGTCCAAAGCACTTCTAAGTTGTTTTGGGTATTTTAACAATTATCAGGAAAACTTATTAAATCTAAAATCGATTTCTCTCATGTATTGTGACCAAGAAAGCAGCAGTTTGGGTCACCAGAATAAAATTGTCTGCTAAATGACTTAAATGTTACTTAAGATTTTGGTTTATTGAAGAAAGGGCAAGTTCTCTATCAGATTTGACAAGGTTTCTCCCGTCACTCATTTTAATCTTACTGTCTTGTGTGAGTATAGTTTGCACAGCAAGACTACTCGTGAATTAGCACAAGAGAATTTAATCAGTTCATACTTCTGATTTCTTTCAGGGATCCATTTGCAGCTCACAGGCAGCAGATGAGGAGTATGATGGGACCTTTTGGCATGGACCCATTTGCTCTTGCTCCCCAGATGCACCCACACCGTGCACCACGTAGACAGGTAATGAATTGGCCATGTGTTTATGGATTGTCTGTTTAATGTTCACATCGGTTAATGTATTTATTTTATTCTTATTAAACTTATCAAGGTATTAATTTTATTTCATCTAGGCTGGCCCACTAGCTCCCTTTGGCATGATGGGAATGGTGAGTAGCAGATTTATGTGACCTCCTTCAGAAACTGCATAGATAAAATTAGTGTGGCTAAAATTGTATCAAGTGATTATGTTGTCATCAAAGGGATTACAGAGCTTCAGGTGGAAAGCTCTGCATGGGGGGTGTTTCAGGTTTTCTGTTTTTTTTATTTAATGAACCAAACTTTACAATTTCAAGCAGTTTCTGTGCATGTATAAAACATTGTCAGTTTTATTTAGACAATAACAGAGCAGATGAGTGTAAGGTGTGTTGTTCAGGGCTTTTTTGTTGTTGTCTGCTACCATTTTTAAGAATATAAACTCATGATATACACATAATTTTCCAAGAAATTGCTTTATGAATCTTTCCTGTAAGTAAAGTTGCACAGCCCAAGATGTGTACTTTTCATTTTGTTAGTATTTCATATGAGAGAATGTTTTAATTTTCCTCTTTCCTTGTCCTTTCTGGCATACATTGTGGTCAGAATATCTAAAAATGTATCTAGTTAGTCACATAAACTGCTCCTAAATTTGATGCAAGCTAGTTTTCTGATCACCAAGGTAAATAAAGAGCAGCTTGAAACGGTGTCTTCTGCAGAGAGTTACTAAAGTCTTTTTAAAGATTGGTATATTTTTGGCTAGGTGCTTTTTTGAAAAGGGGTCTAAAAAGTCACTAAAGCTCCTTATACAGAGCACTTTCAAGCCAGGCTGTTTTTAGTTATTTCTGCACCATTTTGTGTGTACATACGACCCATAGGAGAAAAGGTGGGCATTTTTTTTTTTTTATCATGCCTCTATTCTGTCGTAACAGAAAGGAAACATAAAAGAGTCAAGCTCTATGTGTAAGTGCAAGCTGGTGTTGTGGAAGATGTCACTCTTACCACTGGTGTTAGTGGTACTCAAATGATTCTGCCATGACTGCATGCTGTGTCCAATAACATGCTGATGTGGCACTGTGCTGCCTCTGCTTGATCAGTGTCAGTATCCAAAATGGAACAGCAGCAGTTTGAGGAGCCCCCCCCCCCCCGTACTGATATGGGGTGACCAATGTGGCTTAAATGTGGTAATGGCGATGCTATGTTTGCAACAGTGAAAGTCCAACAGGCCAGGAAGAAGCCAAAACTATGCTTGTGTTAGATAGTGGGAGGGTTAAATTGATACACTTTACACACATTAAGATTGCACTGTTTTCAATAAAAAAAAAAATTGCATCCAATGTTTAAGTGAATGTGAATTTTAAAGATTATCTGAACATTTGCAGGGTGGAGGATTCATGGATATGTTTGGCATGATGGGAGAAATGATGGGAAACATGGTGAGTAGTTCTGTCAACCTGCTTGCACGAAAACAAGAACTAATTAACACCAAGAATTAAATCATAACATGACTAGTACTCCTTCACATCCTCTATTTGCTTTTCTTCTAGGAAAGAATGTCTGGCTCACCAAACTGTCAGACTTTTTCCTCCTCAACAGTAATTTCTTACTCTTCTTCGGATAATGGGGCTCCTAAAGTTTATCAGCAAACCAGTGAAACCAGGAGGGGACCTGGAGGGGTAGGAATAACTTTTAAAAAGTTAAAATTTTAAATATTTCTGATGAGAAGTGATGTTTGTTCCATGTAAGAAGGCCTGATTCATTCCTGAGTGGTCTCTGGATCTTCATGAAGATATGGACACTGGACATTACCTACAGTCTAGCATTACCAGTAACCTACAATAAATATATCTCATGTACAATATATATGTCATAGTTGTTATGCACTCGTTTCAGTCTGCGTTCATTAATACTACAGAGCATCCCATTTGTGAAAACAACTGAGTCAACATTTATTTTTCCCTTTAGATCCGTGAGACCCGGCAGTCACTGAGGGACAGTGAGAGCGGCCTTGAGCGTCTTGCTATTGGTCACCACATTGGAGAGCGTGCGCACATTATGGAGCGTTCACGAAATCGCCGCACTGGAGACCGTGAGGAACGGCAAGACTTCATCAACCTTGATGAAAGTGAGTCATGCACATAATTTTTATGATGTTCATGATGTTATTTCATTAATGCTATTAAAGAAAATAGAAATGTATTTCTGAAATACAAATAATGTAAAGTAGACACTTGGAAGTACCTGTGCTTTATTCCTGCTAGGTGAGGCTGAAGCATTTGATGTGGAGTGGAGGAGGGAGGCTGGGAGATACGTTCCCCTGAATGCCCGTGCGCTGGAGTATGGCCAAGATCGACGTGCAGGAGGACAGCAGCTGGCTCTCACAGCCCCTCCCAGTTCAACACCCCCACCAGGTCATCGACACGAGTCCCCCAGACACCGTCAGCCCCAGACCCGTCCACGTTACGACTGGTGAGAAGGTAAGGTCAACGTACCCAGGCTGGGAATTTTTCTAACACCTCTTAATTCCTTCAAGGTGGTATATATATCTGAAGTCAATATGTGATATCTGGGACACGTTCACCAGTTAGCTGTTTTTATCTGGCTAACCTTCTGCTAACCCAGGCTGATCATTAATATTACTTCATATTAATTTCTTTTTATTTTGCCCAAAAATCCTTATTTCAAATGTCGCTACCGAAACAAAAGAAATTCTGTCGGGCTTCAGCACATTTCACCTTAAGCAACTGGACGTCCCACTGGAGGCTCAGTAGCAGTCCACAGGCGGCAAACCGCAGAAGTCGAGACAGAAGCTGAGGTCAGTCGTTAAACTACATGGTGCAAGACGGCCCCGTGGTGGAGCTCCATGCAAATGGGACAGTCACAATACTCCAGGTCCCACCATAATTCTGCTTGTATGATTCCTGAAATGATTCTCTGACTCCTTTAACCGAGTGCCTGCTGAGAGCTTGGGTATCGGATTGGCTAGCATGATACTAGCCTCTGCAATGGTCCGAGCCCTCATGAAAAATGATTTGAAAACTCTTGCAGGGAGAATTATGCTGGGACCTGCAGTCATCTTCCAGGCCACGGGCCTTCGCAGCGGGACCGCCAATATCTAATGTTTCAGTGGAGACATGAAATGACTGCTGGCTGTTAGCACGGCTGAACTGAGCTCCTTCTTCGGATCCTTCCAGACCAACCACACCTGACCACAGTGGTCTCATAGTACAATTAACACAAGTACAAGAAAACGTGTTCTCTTTAAAATATAACCATGACCTGTTTTTATTCACAGCTCAGAAGTCATTCTAATGCTAAGTACCTAAAATCATAGCAGCAGTGGCTAGCTGTCTTAGCCAACGAAAGAGCCATGGCTAGCTATCAATCAAAAAGTGTCAAAGATGTCCTGCAATCTGATTGATCAGCATTATTGCTGGTATGGTACAAAAAAAAAAAATCACCCCCTGTACAGTTGTCATGGATGTCAAAACTGACAATAGAAGACCAGGACCAATTTTTGTACCAGGCTGTAAATGTGTTTAATTCTGCTGCAAAGTTGGCCATTTCAACATGGGAGACAATGAGGATTTGCTCTGTTTTGGAAGCCAGGACCTAGTGGTCCTTTCTTTTTTTTTCATTTGTGCTGATATGGTGTGACCAGTGTGTGTAAGGGGCTTGAACATGCTAAAGACAATGCTGTGTTTGCAACAGTGAAAACAGGCCTTGATTCTGCAGGTGATTATATTTTGATCAGTGTGTATGAAGAAGCCAAAGCTATATTTGTTTTAGATAGTGGGGGTCCTTAATTGCTCAGTAAAAACTCTTTTTGACCCCCACACAGATGTAGACTGTTTCTGTATTTTGTAATTTGGTGTAATGAAAGACTTGTTCTCTGACCCTGCAGGTGTCCTTTCTGGCAGATGTTGAGCAGATGAAAGGACTTGAAGGAGCATTTTCCCGATGCTGTGAACCACGCTGAAGATGGAAGTTGATGATTGCCACAACTGCCCATCGTTAATGTTTGATATGACTGGACTGTCTAAACATGAGCAAAATATTATACACACATACATACACACATGCACAGCGAAACATAACAAACTTGATAGTTAAATCTACATTTCAACTTCTTTGTTACACAGACAGCTATACAGATACCCTTGTGTAAACATAGGTGTAACTATGCTCACTTTATATATAAACATATATACTCATTCTCAAAACTTGACAAGTGATTTTTTTTTTCTTTTGCCTGCTGCCTCTAAGTGCTCAGGCATACAGTACTTCTGCTGTACAGTCCAATTTATGTTTGTGAGGACACTAGTGTGTCAGTGAATTGAATTGTATACTGTTAACTAATTGATCTAACTAAATAAAAGTTCATTGAACTTTGTTAGATAACTGTAAAATGTGTCCCTGTTGTTGTTTGAGGTTGCATGTTTTCGATATGAGGTGGTTCATTAAGTGAATTTAAAATGTAATGTAGTGAATATTTCCAATTTATATCTTTGTTTTTAAATGTACAAATTGTACTTAGTTGTTTTCCAGCTTAATGGCGTGTAAATCTGCGGCTTTGTTTTGTTGGATTAATGCATAAATCGCATTATTCTCATTCGACGTACATGTATTCCAGTACTCCCTGGCAGGGGGAGCATAGGAATGCATGTATTCCTATGCTATGACTTTTTCCACTGGTCATTTGAAATCTAAATGATATATCCATGTACAGCAGCCAATGAAAAAAAAAACTTTATTTCTGACAAATCCCTCCCTCTCTGCCTCCTGCTGTATGCTCTGTATCTTTAATCACACCATGACTATTTTTAAATGTGCCCTTAGCAGTCACTGCTCCTGTCTACCTGTCTTCTTGTTTCCTTTAATCCTCATTGTTTGATCTCCAGCGTTCCCTGACAAGACGACTTATTTAGTGCCGTCTTTGCAGAGATCTGTCCTCCAGTGGTTTCTTTGTATTATAATCTTCCTTGGCATACACAACATGCACAGATGCCTGTTTTCTTCTTTTCAATGACTCCTTTCCTGAGAAGAGAATAATTCATCTTTTTGGATTTGACATCAACCACATATGACATTTTTTTATTGAAGCCATTTGCAACAGTAGGACAGTATTTTCAAATCTGATGTGGGTAACTGTGGTGAGTTGGAAAAATAACAGAATTGTGATGGCATGAAGCATTATAGTAAACATCCCTAATCAAATTGCAGTTTTGAACAGATTATTTTTCTGCGTCCTCACAAACATGGAGAAAATAAAAATCTATGCAACTCCAGCTTTTCCATCTCATCCTTCCTTTCTCTCCATGTTTTGTTCCCTCCCCTGCTCTCTCCATCTTCCAATGACTCACATGCTCCCCCTTCCCCCCCCTTGTGTGATGTTTGCGCCACTTCTCCCACCACCTCTTCACTCTATCTTACCCTCTCATTCCCCAACATACGCTCACTCTATCCACCAGGCTTCAAACAAACTGCAGGTAACGTTAAAGATTTATCTATTCATTCTCTCCATCCCTCTAAGCCTCCTCCTCACCTTTCTCCTCATCTCCTTTGCTTATAGGCTTCTTACTGCCTCAGCTCATATTTGGTTTATATTCTCAGCGATTGAGACAGCACATATACTGGCTTGTGATCTGCAGCAGGTTGACAGATTTATAAATATGCATGCATTAAAGCCTTCTGATTTTTTTTTGTTCCCATCTGTCACTGTGTATGTGTGCCTGTGCGTGAGCGAGAGTCTCTTCCCAGGGAGCCTCTTTTCCACAGCTTCCCATCCATAAGGCTGCGTCACTGTAATTACAGTGTGTCTGAGAGGATGCGAGTATGAAGACCTTGTGACTAAAGTGAAATTGAAGCTCTTTCACACAGCTGCTAGCTGCAGTGAATTGCAGTCTTCGTGACTGCTTTTAATATTTCAGAGAACATTTTTACACGTCGCTTCATCTTTCTACACCACTTTCTGATAAGATTTAGATAGACTAGCTTTCTGATTTTCCGTATGAACAGTAGACCATAACCTGCAGTAAAATTTGTGAGGTTTTTTGATTTTTTTTTTTTTTTTTCACCTCGATAGGATGTCTATAGTGAATATTGTGGCCAGAGAGATCCTGGATTCCAGGGGAAACCCCACTGTGGAAGTAGATCTGCATACAGGCAAAGGTTGAAAAAATAAATAAATAATCATGAATAAATAAATATGCTACCTCCTACCCTACCTTTGTAACCTTTCACGTTTTACATGTACCTCCTTCCCCCACGCACCAATCCTCCACGTCTAATTCAGGCCTGTTCAGAGCAGCTGTGCCCAGCGGCGCGTCAACTGGCATCTACGAGGCTCTGGAGCTCCGAGATGGAGACAAGACTCGCTACAAGGGCAAAGGTGAGCATTTACATGATGTATCCTCTCCACGGATCGCCCTTCTCTTCTCCATCTGCCTTTCTCTATGAAAATGCACACAGATTTCTCATGTCTCAGTTTGTCCTTCAATCTAAGGTGTGACCAAAGCTGTTGCCCATATCAATGAGACCCTTGGACCTGCCCTCATCCAGTCTGTGAGTACCAACAGGAGGAAGGGCATGAACAATATGTTTACTGTTTGGGTGACATTTGCCCTTTTTTTTTTTTTTTTTCCAGGGAATCAGTGTGCTCGAGCAGGACAAACTGGACAACATGATGATTGAAATGGATGGCACTGACAACAAATGTATGCTTACATTTTATGTACATGGACGTATGTGCTGATATGCTCTTACGCCAGTGTGAAGCGAACATACAGCATTCATATGTATAGTGTCATGCTTCTGTGTCGCCTCCCAGCCAAGTTTGGGGCCAATTCTATTCTTGGAGTATCGCTGGCTATATGCAAAGCTGGTGCAGCAGAGAAAGGTGTCCCCCTGTATCGTCACATTGCTGATCTGGCAGGAAACGGAGAGCTAATCCTCCCAGTTCCCGTGAGTGTTTATTTAATTTTTTTTAATTCATGAAAACAGAAGTGGGTAAACATAAATGTATCTCTCATATACGTGCCTCTTTTAGGCTTTTAATGTGATCAACGGGGGCTCTCATGCTGGTAACAGACTGGCCATGCAGGAATTCATGGTTCTTCCTGTGGGTGCAGAGTCGTTCCGTGATGCTCTGCGTGTGGGAGCGGAGCTTTACCAGACACTGAGAAGTGTCATCAAGGAGAAATATGGTCAGGACGCCACGAACGTGGGCGATGAAGGAGGGTTTGCTCCAAACATACAGGAGAACAGTGAAGGTAAATACTACTTGAAAATGCTCGCTTCTCCTCCTCTAGATAACCATGTTTTCTTGCATCCTCTTGCTCTTTCCTGCCAGCCCTGGAACTGATAAAGACGGCCATAGAGAAAGCAGGTTTCACCGATAAAGTGGTGATAGGGATGGATGTCGCCGCCTCCGAGTTTTTCATTGAGGGAAAATACGACCTGGACTTCAAGTCTCCACCCAATGCAGCTCGCAACATCAGTGCTGAGGAGCTGGCCAGCATATACCAGGGCTTTATTAACAACTACCCAGGTGAGTGTCGTGACATATGACGGGATATCACAGAAGGGGAGTTTATTGATTTCTGCAGATTTCTAAGCCCACAGTCTCCTGGAAACATCAATGCTACCTCGTCTATGTTCTCAGTGAACAAAGCCATGCCCTTTTTTATTAAAAAAATTCTACCAGTGACATTTTTCTCTCTTCACCTTTTATATAGAGAGACCTCATAGTTGTGAAGAATATGGTATCCTCTTTTGAAGTATTGGTCTGTGAAAAATGCCCTGATGGTGTGTAGGCAGGGAGGCTCGTTGCCCTGTCAATGTCTCTGCATCTTGCGTGTCATGTTAGTGGAGACACTAGAACCTTTACTGCTAATGTCAGTGTGGCTCATTTCTTACAGCAGCTCATAATATTTGACTCGTGGAGGAAGGTGATCTTCCCGTATTTGTCTCTTTCCTTCAGTGGTGTCTATTGAAGATCCTTTTGATCAAGACGACTGGCCTGCCTGGTCACAGTTCACAGGCCTCGGTTGGCATCCAGGTGAGAGATGATAATGGTATTCATGCTTAATTTTCTGTCATCACTGACTATATCCACTTTAAAATACCATCTGATATGCATCTCATTCAGTGTTAGCTACCTATCAAAAATGTTTTTCCCAGGATGTGGAAAGCACACCTCGATATTCTCCAGCTCCCACTGGTGTACTTGTTGTCATCCTTTGATGGATTGATTGTGGGTCCATTAGGCAGGCTGATTGATTAGAGTCAGAGTTTCAAAATCCACAGCTCTTCTTCTCTTTCTCATGTCATTTTCAATAATATTGCCTATTTCCTGAGGAGAAGCAACAGAAGATAATATGAAAAGACTTCAGATCCATTTTTGGGTCAACCCAGACACTCTTCCACCTCCCTGTTGGCCTGTTAAATAAACTTTGGGTAAAAATTCAGAGTATATACACTTGTCTACCGTGACAGTGTATAGGACTAAACGGGCATAGATGATGGATGGATGGATGGATGGATGGATGGATGGATAGATTTCTCTGAGGATGTCTTCATCACAAACCCTAGCCGATGAAATGCACTTTAGTGTGAAACTTTGCTGTATGTGTCATGCAGGTGGTTGGAGATGATCTGACTGTCACAAACCCGCGCAGGATACAACGTGCTGTGGAGGAAAAGGCCTGCAACTGTCTGCTCCTCAAAGTCAACCAGATTGGATCCGTCACTGAGGCCATAAAAGCGTACGATAACTTTCTCCCCTATTTTGTTAAAGTTTCACACAGAAACCTAAACATGTGCACACAGATACCTGTGTTACATTTCCACTTTTCCTGCGTCTCAGGTGTAAACTGGCCCAGGAGAATGGCTGGGGTGTGATGGTGAGCCACCGCTCTGGTGAAACGGAGGACACTTTCATAGCTGACCTGGTGGTTGGTCTCTGCACCGGACAGGTAACACAAAACAATGATCGCTCTCCATTTCATTATGTCACGTGCTAGAAAATGATGCTGAATGTACTTGTTGCATGCTGTAATTTATCACACGCAGCAGACACAAGAGAGCAGTTTGTGTAAAGCTTCCACATGACATTGTAGTGATCCAAACTGAAGTAAAAAAAAAAATAAATGAAAGGGAAAATGAAGCATAAGGTCTTATGTAATGTTGTCAATATGAAGTCCTGATATAAGATAATAAATCTTTCAAAAAAAGTCTCACTAATGATGATATATTACTGCTTCCTTCTCTCTGTAATACACGTGAGGTCTTTTGGTTTGATGGCTGTTAATTAGTAAACAATCTTGACAGAATATTTTTAGACAACACTATTTAAGGAGAGTTAAAAAGTTAAAATATCATCACATATCAGCAATCTTTTTTTTTCTTTGCTTCCTCAGTATTCAGAATCAGAAATAATCTCTCTTTGTTTTTTAATATATATATATTTTTAAATATCTCATCAGATCAAGACTGGAGCTCCATGTCGATCTGAGCGTCTTGCTAAATACAATCAGCTCATGAGGTGGGTTTTTTTTTTAATTCAATATACTTTCAAATATAGACATTTATAATAAGTCCTGAACTTATTCTTTTCTTTGTATTTCTTTCCTTCTCTTCTGTGTTCATCATCCTGCCCTGCATTGATGTTTTCTTCCTGGCCTTCTCCTCCTCTAAGGATTGAGGAAGAGTTAGGTGACCAGGCCCGCTTTGCGGGGCACAATTTCCGCAACCCCAGTGCCCTTTGAACCCCAGTGCCTTTAGCAGCGGAACACAACAAAGCAAACATACAAGTGATGTTAAATTTCCCTGAACAGAAAGTTAGGTTGATAATGACTTGTCTCAGTAAAACTCAAAAATGTCTTCAAATAAAATGAAGTAATATATTGTAGCTACATTGCATTGGTCAAACAAGTCAACACGTGAAGTCCGACCTGCTCTTTCCTGATCCTTCTGACTGAAGTGTTTCGATCTTTAGTGTCGTTGTGATGCCTCCTTTCTCTTCTTCATCTTGCTATAAAATTGTGTGTGTTACTTGTCAATGGGTGAAGCTCATTAAAGATGTGGATATGTGTAACTAAACCAGAGCTCTTTTTGCATTTGTGACGGAATATTGTGGGTTTGTTTCATCTGTCAATTTCACCTTCCGACCATCACACCTGACCCTGACAACACCACGTCGGCAGCGCCTGCTCGTGCCGAACAGCAGAGGGCGCGCGAGCGGGGCTCGTTCTGCTGCTGCTGCTGATGATGATGAGGGGAAGGCCGTGTGCGCGCAGGCGCACCGCGCACAGTCTCCGGCCGGGTTGTTATGGTTACCACACAATAGGAGACGGGACAGGGGGCTGCACGAAGGGGAAAGGAGAGGGAGGGAACGACAGGAGCGGGGAGGAGGAGGAGGTCTGCAGAGCCGCTTGACTGGACACACCGCTGTAAGCTTTTCCCAGACAGACAGGGGAGCTGCTGGACAGATGCATGACACGAGAGAGATTTAATTAGGTTAAATGTTTATTTATTGCAACTGACTCGGAGCATCCTTTGTTAAGTCACTGGGAAAAATCCACAAAAACCTGTGCTTTAAAGCCACCTCTGGGGTTATGCTCAACAATGCATTAGAGAAGAGCGATGAGGCTGGTTGGTCATTTCTTCATCTTCAGAGTTCCCTGCAGGATAAGTGGCTCGTTATTCAGCCTGAACAGCCCCTCTCTCTACAGTAAAGGTGACTCTGGAGGGACTAGTCAAGAGAGACCCTCCCTCCTGGTCCCCTCCCTCTTCAGAGTTTTGGCCCTCACTCTGCGCCTCTCTTCCTCTTTCTCCCTGCCACACTACTCCCTCCCTCCCTCCCTCCCTCCCTCCTCCTCCAGCTTCTCCAGACTCCCCCCTCTCTCCTTATGCAAATCACGCCCTCCACCACTCTCCCTTTCCCTCACCCAACGTGCATCCCTCTTTCTGGCTCACCCCTCCGCTAAATATTGTGACTGTAAGATCGGAGGAGAGGGGTGTTAAAAAAAAAAAAAAAAGAAAGAAAAAAAGTGTAAGTCGTCTTGGAGGAAAGAGGGGGAGTAGGTAGGGTGGAAAAGGGGAGGAGGGGGGGCAAAATAGAAAGAAGGGGGCGAAAGGGGGTGGGGAAGAAGCGAGGGTACGCATCAATTTGTACAGTCTTCAGTTGGCACCCCTGTTTCTCCCTGCAACGAATAGCGAGAGCTTCCTTCGGCGTTATTGTTATTACCGGAGCCCGATGCAACATGAGCCTGCGCGAGCCTCTGTTGACAGACGCCCGGGCTCTGAGGTGTGCGTGTCAGCGTGCAACATAAAACGAGGAAAAAAAAAAAAAAAACCAGGGAGAGAAAGCTGAGGCGGAGTGAGAGTGGGAGAACGCATCGCTGGATTATTAAAGGTAAGGAGAAGGAAAAATGGATGCTTACGCCCTTGTGTTTGGAGCTATTCCTGCTGGCCACGTTTGTGATCTCCCTCCCATTTCCACCCCCCCTTTGTGCGCGAATCATCATGCTGCGTTATGGCTAAATTATGTCCCAGTGAATTAATGTTAAATGAGTGCACGACGCGCACCCACATTCCTGCGAGGAAAGGAGAAAGAGAGGGGGGGGGGGGGAGGAAGGGAGCCGGTGCGGAATCAGCCTTCCGTCTTTAAAAAAAAAAAAAAAAAAATGAAAGAAAGGAAATATGCACGGGGCAGAAACTGCTCTGTGCAGGCATCCATTCCGGCCGTGAACATGTATGTGCTGCGGGACACGTCGTCGTGAGCGGGCTGCGCTCCTCCGCGGTTTTCCGCGGCTCCGGGAGCAGCCTCGGCCGGTGTGTATCAATAACAGCCGCACGAAGAAAGAAGAAAGAGTCGTTGCGGTGCTCCGGTGATGTAAGCAGAGCAGCTGCATGCTGCTGCTGCTGCTTTGCATCACATGCAGGGGCCGATTTGTTGATGATGCGCCCGCTGGATGTCAGCGTGAGTTTGCGGAGGAAATAGTGGCGTTGATGCCGTTGGTGTGTGTGCGTCGTAGCTGTGGACCGACCGTGGCCAAAGACCTGCCGGAGGACCACAGACAGGCCACGAGCTGCCACCTGTAACTGAGATGCATTGTGTTGTCCACACAGAGACCCACTAGTAGGCACTGGATTGATTTTAGCCTCGTGCCATGAACTATATCCTGTGCAGGTTAATTAAGGGACTGTGCATTAAGGATACACAGGCTTTTTTTTTCTTCTTTTTTTGTGGTTGTGACTATAAAGATTTTGCACTTAAGCTTGAGTCTCTCACTGCAGCATGCGTTAATTAATGCACGGCAATGTGTAGTTGGGCTACAGCATTTACTTTACATTCATCCAGTGGTTTGCACGACCTTTGTTTATATTCATTCAATGCACACTAAACATAGTGGCATATGAATGGAGGGATTAGCCAAACCCTTGCAAAGTACACTGTTCTTTGTCAGTCCAAACCTTATGGGTAAAGAATTTTGACATTGTAGTATCTCTAATGACTGGCTGAATAAATAGGCATGTGATTCAACTGGCCATAACCAGGTCATGTGGGTGAACCACAAGTAGCTGTGGGTTGTTGTAGAGAATCTGGGAGCAGGGGGGTGTGGCCCTGTATTCCCAAGATGTTTGCTGGAGTTCTATGTCTTCTGCAGACTCACAGGCGCACACACAAACTCACTCTCATAGTCAATTTGGTGACACCGATAAAGCTAACGTGCATGGTTTTTTTGGAATGTGGGACTCCTGCAGAGTGCAATCCAAAATCCAAGTCTACCAATCGCTTTTTTTTTTCTTCCTGCTCTGCATCATTTCTCTGCATTTCAGTGTTGTAGCTCCAACCAAACCAATGCATTCTGTTAGTTGGAGTGGGTTAACCTCTTGTGCCTGTGGGTTTTGGCTGCCGTGGTGAAAGCAGAGGGCAAAGAGGAGACTGTTTTGAGCGCAGTGAAGAGCAGTTGTGCCGATACAGTGTGGAGCATGCAGGGAATTTAAATGCTGTTACTGTGCTTTTGCGGTTGTACACTCAGATGTTGTTAAAATTTCACAAATTCCTGAGCTCAGCTCTCAGAACAGATAACAAATTGCATTGTATATCACTGCATCTTTGATTTTCTTTCTCCATTAAAAAAAAAAAAAAATGCATTGATTGCTGAGTAGGATTTCTATGCAGACTGAGTCATGCCTCCTTCACTTGTGCTTCTTCGCAGGTTTTTGGTTGCTCTCATGGTGAAATGCAGCCCAGTCAGTAAACAACTGGAACCAGTTCAGTCCCTGAAATGGCTTGTGTTGTAAAATGGACGTTATAAAGAAGAAATAATGAAAACAAGGACACACAAAGAATCGGTATGCCCAAGGCCTACATCTGCTTTTCAAATGTTGTCAGAGTCTGTGTACCTGCCTAATTCTTCTACATTAGGGAATGTGACTGCATCATCAGTAGTTCAATATGTGTTTTTTTTTCTAAACAGCCAGAAGGACTAAGATGTAAACTATTTATTTGAGAATGGCATGCAGTTATCTAGTCAGTGTTTTATTTTTTCCTTTGTTTACAGTTCCTATCCTCTTCCTCGACTCTTCTGCCTTTCCTCTGCTACTCTCCCTTCTTCCTCTCACCTAACTGACCTTCGAACAGTTCATTTATTGTTGCCCGTACCACACTCCATCTTGAACTGAATGACTCTCTTGGCTTAAATGAACCCTGTTACAGTCAACAAATGTGTCTATATTTCCTCTTTATTTCTCCTCAGTTCTCTTCCTTCCTTTTATCCACATGTGTTTAACATTTAGCGTCAGTGGTCATGTTTTCCTCTCTTGCTGGACATTGCAGATGCCCATGCGCAGCGGGCGACGGAGGGGGGCAAGTGAAGAGAGAGGGGGTAGACGCCCACATCAGAGCCCCACTCGCCCTGATCGCAATGACCGACAGACGGTTAGAAGCCATCTCTTTCGTCTTGTGTCCATCTCTTGTTGTTATGAACTTATATTATATGCGTGCATGCAAAAAACAAACCTCACGAGCAATTAAGAACTGCCTCTGTTTTGGATTTTGCGAGGTTTGATGGGTGTTCTGTCGGTTTATGAACGTTCGTGTTCAATTGTGCGCCGTGCACCTTTAGCAGATCTTTGATGTCTCATGCTCGACAGTGATGTTGTGTGCGTGTGCATGCAAATGTGGGTTTGTTCTAAAAACAGATATGAACCTATCAAGGATTCAAATGCTACACAGCAGAATTAAAGGTCTCGTGTTGTTTTAGCAAAGAGGTGCTGGTGAGGAACTGGCTGGAAATCGCTTCAGTCGCAGATCACAAGGGCATGATTCATCAGAGAGTGAGGGGGAGGAACTTGTGTCTCCTCCAAAGAGGCAGAAAGTTCAGGTTTGTGTTACTTTTCATCAGCTTGTTATATAATGACCAATTAGAAGACTGTGATTCAGCTAATTCACCCAAAAGTAGCTGTCTCAGCTGGAATTATATGGTTTCCTTCTATAAATATACAGTCTGTATTATCAGTTTTCACCTTATCCACAAATGATCTCTTTTCTTGTTAGGATTCAGCCTGTCCACCAAACCCTCCAACATCAACACACTCGACTGAAAGCTCAACTCCTTCCACTGTTCCTCCTCCAACTACAGTTGCCAGCCAATCCCGGGAAAGCGACAACGAAGACGGCCAATCCCAGGGCAGTAGGAGCTCAGTCGTCGGGAGTCTCGCTAATAGTAGTAGTAGTCTGAGCAGTGGGCGGGATATAGACCAGGACAATCGCTCCTCATCTCCAAGTCTTTCAGCTTCTCCTCTCGGTAGTCTGGACTCTGACTCCGATGGCCCAGACTCACCGAAGCAAGGAGAACGGGAGAAGTGCAAAGACGGAGGAGCAGGGAAAGTTGCAGGAGAGGACAGGAGACCGCTACGAGAGGGGAGAGGAGAGGAATCATGCGGAGATGGAGAAAAGCGAGACATGGAGGCAATTGAGGATTGTCCATCTCTGAAGGCCCCCTCTACTCCCTGCTCCTCCTCTGGTCTGACTCCTTCATTTCGTGGAGCAGGAGATTCATCGAATGACAGCAATAGTGGAAGGAAGTCATATTTCTCCCTGGACTCAAAATTGATTTGTAAGGTTGAGTACGGTACACCGACGGGTGTTGACGGCGCTCTAAGTGGCGGCAGAATGGCATCCAAAGCCAGCACACAGTGCGTTACCAAGACAACTATATCTGGAGATTTTTCTCACAATAGTCCCAATCTTCCTCATTCTTTACCCCCTCCACTTCCTCCACCTGCCCTAAAGCCTTTAGAGCATGGGGGACAAAACTTACCCGCTGAGGTTAAGACAGAAAGAGACAAAATAGAGAAAGCAGAGAAACTCTTGGATAAGACTCAGTCCACACCTCCTTCTCTGCTGCCACAAACTGGCCCCCAGCCACAATCCCAGTCTCAGCCTCAGACCCAGCCCTCCAGTCACCCTCACCACTACAGCTCCTCCAGCTGGCAGGGTGGAACAGCAACTGGTTGCCAGGGGAGCTGGGGCTACACCCGTTACCCTGGCAACCACCACCCACACCAAACACAGCACCAGCCCCCAGTACAGCAGCAACAACTTCCCTCCGTTTACAACCCTCCGTCCTCTCGCCACTCCTCCTCCCACCCCTCTTACCTCCCCCATCCTCACCCCCATCCTCACAGGGAGTACCTTCCCAGGTACACTGGAGGGGGAGGGGACAGAGAGAGGGGAGCCGCAGGAGAGAGGGAGAGGGGAGTGAGGGGGGAGTGTGGGGGGAGGGAGATCAATCGGGAGTTTTCCGCTCCCACCGGCAACAGCAGCAACAATGGCAGCGGAGGAAATAGCAATACTGGGTCTGGTGCGATGGGTGGGCCCAACAGCATCCAAGGTAGGGAGTTTGGGGGTCTGTCAGTTGGTCAGAACCGAGAGTACCAAGGTTCTGCGAGGGATGGGCCCAACTTGGGTCAAGAAAGAAGAGACTTTGGTCCCGCTTTCAGAGACAGAGAGCGTGACAGGGAAAGGGAACGTGAAGGAGGAAGGGATTTTAATCTGCCAAACCAAAGCCAGAGTAGAGACTTTGGCCCCAGTGGTGCTGCAGGGGGCCACCCCAGAGACAAAGATGGGAGCAGGTGGGGTGAATTTGGGGTCCAAGCAAGAGACGTTGTGAGCAACAGCCACCCCAACAGTAACTCCATCCCACAGGGAAACACCCCAGGTTCAACTAGTGGGTTACCAGTTGCACCCATACTAAACCGTGAACCCCTGCATCACCCCAAAACAATCCCAATCACCCCTCACATTCATCACTTCCCCCGCCACCACACCCACATCCCCCAAACTCATCGAACCGGGACTTCCCTCCTCCCATGGACCAGGCGCAAACAGCCTCCTCTGGAGCGGACCACTTTCACAGAGAGTATCCTCCTTCTGGAGGAAAAGAGTTTCCTCCTGGGGCGCCTCCTTCCTCTGGCACAAATAGGGAGTACCTAAGCTCTCCTGGTGTAACTCCAAACTTAGCACGAGAGTATTCAGGGCACGGGGGCACCCAGCATACCCATCAACCTCATCCGCACTACCAGTCTGGGCCAAAAGACAGAGAGAGGGACACAAACCTGCGAGAGTCTACTCTGTACCAAGGCCGTGGAGGCCCAAATCAGCCTCCTGCTCTTTCCCCTTCTTCCTCCTCGAGTCATCATGGATCATACCCCAATCCACCACCTCAGCCTCCTCTACCCCCACCTCAGACCTCTCATAGCCAGCCACCCCCCTCAGGTATTGCGCCCAGTGTGCGCCCCCCACACTATCAGCCCTCTGGTCAGACTCCTCCAACACCCCTATCTCCTTTACCAAGCCCATCCACCAATCAGATGGGAGCTTTCTCATCTTTCCCCCCCGGCTCCTCCTCTGCCTCCGGTGTACAACTTCCTGTTCCAGGTGTGCCATCCAGCTGCTCACCTGGGTGCCGTCCCTCCCCTTTTCATGGCACTTTGAACAGCCACCCTCAGTTCAGTGGAACATATCATTCCAGTGGCAACAACGGCGGGAACCTGACCAACAGCAGCAGTAATAGTAGCGCACCAAGTAGCAGCAATGCAAACTCCCAGTCACTCTCACCTCAAAACATCTCCAAGGGGCCTCCGCCTCTTAGTAACTCCACCAACAACAACAGCATCTCCACACCTGCCTCAAGTTCTTCACTCCTAAGTGGAGACGGACATTCGGATTCGGGCCCACCTTCCACACCCGTCATCAAGGAAGAGCCAATAGAGGAAAGGGAAGAAAATGAAAGTCCACCACCCGTATTGAGAAGTCCTTCACCTGAACCAAAACCTGTGGACATTCCTATCCACGCAAGCCAGTCAGCACGGTAAATCAAAATGGCGTCATCATCCTATCTAAGATTGTCAGTGTGTCTCTGCATCCAATCCATTATCAGCTGTAAGATCATGTTGTTGATACTGACTCCTGACAAATGCTGTGTCTCGTGATTCTAGGTTTCACAAGGTTCTTGACCGTGGCAGCGGAAACTCGTGTGCCCGCAGTGATGTCCTCTTTGTCCCATTAGACGGCTCCAAACTCTGGAAGAAGAGGAATGAGATGATCGAAAGGGCCCGCCGAGAGGTTGAACAGCGGGCCAGAGATTTAAGAGAGAAAGAAAGGGAACGAGAGAGGGAGCGTGAGCGTGAGAGGGAACTGGATCGACATCTACAGGTGTGCACATTTCAGGCTGATAATTATGTACAGTGTCAGATTTAATGGATTTGATGTAGATTAAACTGATCAGTTAATGGGAGGGGGAGTGAAGTAGGTCATAGCGCATGTGATTTACTGTCTTTTCCTGTTTTCTCTTCAGCAGCAGAAGGATGTCAATGCTGCTGGAGGAGGTCGCCAGGGCTCCTCACTCTTCTTTCCCCCCTCATCCTCTATCATTCTTGACCCTTCATCCTCTTCTGCTTCTTCATCTGGAAACCACGTCTCACATCCTCCCTCTCACCCCCAGCATCACCACGCACATCCACATGCTCACCTCCCTCCAGCGCACCATCTCCACCCCACCCATCTCTCCCACACTATCCCGCACTCTCTCCTCTTACCATCCATGGGTGGAGCATCGGCTGTGGTTGGAGGGCCACAGGGGGCCCTTGGAATAGGCTTAGGGGGTCCATATTTGGGCCCTGACACACCAGCATTGAGAACTCTGAGTGAATATGCTCGACCACATGCTATGTCTCCACTTGGGGCTGCAAGTCGTGCCCAGGCGCACCACCCACAGGTTCACCACGGGCACCCCCACGTCCATCCTTCGTTCTTCCTTCCCCAGTTTCAGAATCATGCTTTTGGTCACCCAAACCACCTGCCTACCGATGCCGCTACAGCAGCAGCTATCCTGGGCTTTTTGTATGGTGGCGGTCTTGAAGGTGGTCCAGGTGTTGGTGGTCATCCCGGGGTGGCAGGCGGCCCAGTACACGGAGGGATTGGAGGTGCCGGATTAGGAGGTGTCGGCTTCCCTCATGCAGTGGCTTCTCATCGAGATCGGATAAAGCCGGGATTTGAATTTAAGAGTGATGAACGGGTTTACCCGCCAGGACCCATACACGATCCTGCAGCTATTGCTCTTGCTCATTCACATTCCCATGCCCACACCAATGCCCATGCACACGCTCACTCCCTTCTCCTTGGAGGAGGTCCAGCAGGAGCTAATGAGGTGTCAATCTATGGCACCCCTCCACCTCCAGCTCCACCTGGACCGCCACACCTCCAGAACCCAACCCTGGCGCCGGTAAACCGACCTCCTAACCCTCCTGCTCCACAGTCCCTGTCCAATCCACCTCCTTCATCTCTGCTCCCACCTTCTCTCCCCTCTCATCCTTCATCTGCTCCACCATCCGCCCCGGCAGCCCCTGCCGCTCCTCCGCCGGCTCCTCCACAACCTACTCCGCCAACCTCCAATGCCGCCTCACTTCATCACCCAGTCCCCCATTCTTCTTTTCCCCAGCTCCTTGTCTTCTCATCTACCACCAGCTCCTGCTGCAGCTGCTCCCTCTGAGACCTACCCCACTCCCACGCGCTCCCCAGCCTCCTATGAGCGTGACCGGAGTGGAGAAAGAGAGCGGGAAAGGGATCGAGACAGAGCTGCTCTGCCAGCCTTTGGTGACAGAGAGCGAGAGAGGGGAGGAAGTGGTGGTGGTGGTGGAGGAGGAGGAGGAGGTGGAGGAGGAGGAGGAGGAGGAGGAGGAGGAGCAGGGAGCGGAGGTGGAACAGGTGGAGGAAGTGGAGGAGAAAATCTGGGACGTCTTCAGATGTTGAACGTGACACCTCATCACCACCAGCATTCACACATCCACTCACATCTTCACCTGCACCAACAAGACACAGGTACCCACTGCGACTAACAATGGTGACATTTTCACTATCAGCTCTCATCAATCCGCACATTTCACAGATTTGTTACTCTGTCAAAATATGGAGCGATACATTTTTTTTTTCACTCTTACTAAAAGTGAAAAAAACCTATACTGTAAAAAAAGGTCACATTCTACACATAATTGACACATTGGAAAAAATATCATAATTATTATTATTTTGCTTTTGTTAAGAATATTTACAAACAGATGGCTTTAAATGAATATGTGAAATCTGTAGGAAAGAGACAAAAGCTTTGGTTCTGGTACCACTGACAAGTTACTTTTAACGGGGCTTGAACAGAACATGTGAAACACAGGCTGGAATTAAATCTCTAAACCATCAGTAGTGTTTGTAACAAAGATTTCATTTCGTTTTTTCTGTATTTTAAAGAATGATCAGAGCACATGTATCATGCTGCTGGGTATGTTAGACAAGCATGCTAATGTCTGTGCGTGATCAACAAGTTGTAAAAAAAATGTTTTGTCTTTTGTTTTTAAATAAATGCAAATTTGCAAGTATTCATTTTGAAACTTATAAAAACCAACAAATCTAGATATTTCTTACCAATTTTTATAGATATAGATTTTTATATTAGTCTACCTTTGCATTCAGCTGATACTGATATTGATACTGATACTGATAGGACATTAACTAACACACTGTCATCTAAGATCTTATCTTATCTTATGCTACATTACCCTATGACTGCAATGTTGTATATTTAATTTTAGTTATCATTTTATCTTAGCGTTAAAGATAGCTTTTCTGTGGTTGCAGGTAATATTGCTTGTAGTTTCACCTTAGGGGGATTTTTTTTTTAACTGAAGATCTAGTTGTTATATCAGAAAGACTTAAGTTTGTTAGTAACAATGAATAGATAATGACAAAAAACAGGCTAGAGGAGTCCTTCATAAAGTTTCATGTTTTTCTGTGTTTAAGTCTACCAAAAATCATTTTAATGAAATGACTCACAAACATCATGCTTTGACTCTTATTAAATATCTCCTGTATTTCTTATTACATCACTGGCATCCAGCGGCGGGCGGGGTTCACCCCCTGATGGACCCGTTGGCGTCAGGGTCTCCTCTGGCACGCCTCCCGTACCCAGGAGCCACACTAGGCACCCCCATCCTGGCTCACCCCCTCACTGACAGCGAGGTTCTGCGCCAGCAGCTGTTCGGTGAGGAGAAGGCTCCTCGTCCATGTACTCCTTCAGTTTCTTTCTCTAAAACACAGAGCCAAAAAGTATACAAGGATACATTTTTATTCCTGATGGTGACGGCTGTCCCTCCTTTCTCTCTTCTCTTTTTATCTGCACCCCTTCCTGCTCGCCCTCTTTCCTCTCTGTCCGGGCGACAGGCGCTCCCTTCCGTGACCTGCCCCAGCCGACCTCCCTCACAGGTCCCATGTCTGCAGCCCATCAGCTCCAGGCCATGCAACAGGCCCAGAGCGCGGAGCTCCAGATCCAGAGACTGGCCCTGGAACAACAGTGGATCCACCACCATCACCACCACTCCCTCACCCAGGATGAGTATTACAGGTACAGAGGATCTGTGTATCCATTGTTAAAGCAGGAAAAGATATCATTGTGCATGGCTCCAATTAACGCACCAGATGTAGAAAGCTTGCGTAAGTTGGCCGAGCATTTCACGAGGCATTCTCCTTTCCCCCGTGCGATCAGCATGTTACTGTTTTCAAAATCAGGAAACAACCGCCTTTGAACTGCAATCTAAATGCTGAAAATAGCACGTTTTTGATGAAGATTTGGGTCATGCAGAAGAGCAGACCTGCCTGGTTCTTTTGGGAAGTTGTTGTAAAGCCCCACAAGGAACAGTTTAGTAAGAATTTCTGGCTAATGGTGACTCTTTTTTGCATGTTTTCTCAGCTGTTCCAGTGAAACAAAATTAATTCTGATGTTGTCTGAGCATCGTCCCGCTCAAGGAAATTGAGATGTGTTAACAGAAATACAAACAAGCCAGTGTTTTATCCCCTTAATCAGTACTCTACTTAACTTTAATAACCAGTGGTGAACTTTTCTTGGTTAACACAGACATGCAAAACATTGTCACATCCAAAACACTTGACTGTTTTATTCATGCAAATGCATTTTAAATTTAACTTAAAATGTTTGACACTGTGCTTCACCGTGCGTAGATGCAGACTGAAGAGAGTTGTCGGTTTACGTTGTAAAAATCTACAAGTTTTAAACAAACCTTGATTGGGTCTGACTAATTAATAGAGAAAGTTTTAACAATAAGGACAGGATGAATCTTTGAATGCTTCTGTGATAAAGACATGCTTTCTGTGATGAAGTGGCACGCAGCTTAGCGATGCTGACATTTGCACTGAAGCGTATTAGTCTGCGATGGAAATCAAACCTCAACTTTTGTACCATTGCCATTTCTTTTCTGACCTTTCAGTCACCTGAAGAAAGAGAGTGACAAGACCCTGTGAGGGAGGGGGCCCGACAGAAAGCAACACAAAGAAAAATCAAGACGTGCAAGAACGGCACAAACATAGCAAGAAAAGCACTGAACGATGAGGGAACAAAGATTTATTAACACGAGCTGGACTAACGGACAGGAAATTCACTGAAGGAAGCAGCAAGATTTTGAAGGATTGACAGAAGATGGAGAAGGATGGAAAAGTTGCACACAGCCCCCCCCAGGTGCATCAGACTCTAATGCGTTCCTGCGTTATGCTGTCCACTCCGGTTTTGTTTTGCGCTCTGTACAGTATATTCGAAGGGGGGCAACGATAGTGAAGTACAGTATGTGTAAAATACTTGATGCCAGAAGAATGTGTACACAAGTCTCTTTTATGTCGTTGCATGTAGCTAGGCGCTTATTCTAAACTGGTGGAACTTTTTGGTTCTGTTTTTAGTAATTACCCCCTCTTTTGTATTTGAGGGGGTTTCTATATGCATGAAACCAGCAATTTAGTGTTTTTGTTATGTTTATGATCAATAGTATTGTTATTATGATTAATGTCGTTTGTTTGTTGATAATGATATAATTATATATACAGCACATATTATTTGTATTATTTTTTTACATTTTCATGGTATGGCAGTCAGTTTTTATTTTTTATTTTCAATTTACCTTGTGAAACAAGATGCAAACGAAGGCAAAAAAACATACAAACAAAACAAAAAAAACAAAAAAACATCTGGAAATAAATTATAACCTCTTTTTTGCTAATTTCTTAAGCATTATGTGTGCATTATTCCCACGTTGTGAACATTCAGACTATTTACCCTGTCTTTGTTTTATACAAGTCACTCATGCACAAAGCATATCAGATTCCTTTCCCTCCTCCCCCTCCCCCCTCTCGTCTTTCTCTTCACCGGCCTCTCCCTCCTCCTCCTCCTCCTCCTCCTCTCCGAGTGTAGCTAATAGGAGACACATGGGATGAGTGCGAGACATGGGAGCACAGTCGCTCCAGTGCACACGAGCCACCCTGTGGAGCGAGCATTCCTTACTGCACTGTAAAAATGAGAAGAAAAGAGGAAAAAAAAAATGTCAACAGAAATGAGCAGGAGGGGAAAAAAAGGGAGGAGCTGTGAGAGCGTGATTTACAGCGCCTGCCGAAGGTTCAGGGCTGTGTGGGTTCTCACCGTGTCAGGCCGGAGGAATCTCCTTCAAACGGATGCGGATCAGTGACTACAGCCTTCGCGTCGTGAAACAGACTCACTCCCGGCTCGTAGATCAGGCTGGACAAACGACGCATCACAACTGCTTTTTAATATTTATTGAATTCTCCGAGATGCCCCAAATCTGCAGCCCATCTGCTTTTTTTGCGATATGAACTCTTCTTGCTGCTGCACAGGGCGTGCTTCTGGAGTTGGAGGTTTTGTGTTAATAAAAGTCACCTTGAATAAGTGTGCCATCGTAATGTAAAGGACCTTCTAGCAGGACAGATCTCACTATTCCCCCCCTCTGGTGACATCACATTTGGGATTCATTGTCAGCACATCATCAGTCCTATTTCCTTACATCCTCAGGATGTAAAGGGAAGCGTGGCTGAAAGACAAAGATTTGTATGAAGAAGGCTGGTATCAGCCTCTTTTCACATGTTTGAGTTTTTAGGATACAAAATAAAGATAATTATTAGCAGCTGTTGTTTTCAAATCGTATTCATTCACGCTCGTGTTTTACTGTGTTACATTAATGTGCAATTTCAAAAAAAAGATTTCTTGTAGAAAAAAAGATGACTGTAAAATGTAAATGGAAACAGAATGTGATGATTTACATGTTATTCAGTCTCTACAGTTAGTTAAAAATAGAAAAGAAAGCATCAAATTTTGGAGTTGATACATTTTTCTTTTTTTGCCAAGCATATGTGCACCACTGTATTGTATCACCTCATCTTTCATCTTTGGGTATTTTGGCGCTGAAGTGACCAGGATTTCTGCAGGATTTAGGGCCTCCTGTGTCATATTTTTTGGTTAATCGTGCTCCAAATGCTCCAGAGACGGGTCTGGACTGCAGGCCGAGACGGAGAGTTTATGCTGCAGACGTTGCTCACGCTGTCTTCCTTAAACAAGCAACCCCTTCTGAGAAGAAGACGTCTGAATGCACCGCCATCACGGATGCTGGTTAACGGGTCGGGCCTGCTCCCTTTTAGCCTGTAAGAGACAGCGTGCATGTTTGCCAGAAAGAATTTGGATATTTGATTAATCAGATGACAAAAAAGTTTTTGACTTCACCTCAGTTCATGTTAGATGAGCTCACGCCCAGAGCTTGGTTATTGTTTCCTGGATCTTGTTTCTTCTTTTCTTTCTGGATCGTTTAACCTTTTATTTGTGAAATCAGTGACCAGCTGTCAGCTGGATCATCTCCATGCAATACTGGTTTTCTCCCATCAACCTGAATCCCTCGCCAGAGATTTCTCTGGACGTTGGCACCAAACTCCAAATCATCTCCTTTTCTTTTTGAATAGGGTTTTAATGATTTGCAAGCCACTGTTTTCTGCTTTCAATTCACATTTCAAGCAGCATCCCATCATTTTTTGGAAGTGATGTTTTACATCTCTGTGGTTTAGCAAATTAATTGCATAGCTATTAATTGGATGCCTCATAGGCAGCGCTGGGTTTAGATTATAGCACAACAACAATTATTTGACTGTGCCTCTGGTCCAACATTTGACTCTAATTTGTACAAATTAAACAAACAAGTCCAGAGATCAACATCCATCTTTTATTATATGATAATTAAAGTCACGTTTTCGCAACTTACCACACCTCCACAGAAGTGGTGAATGCCAAAGCCTAATAAGTTCCACAGATATAATGTTTCCTTTGTTTGACAACAAAAGACGTTTATTCAAAATGCTAATCCGTCCTTTAGGTGTTGCTGTCATTCATGTTCTCTGTAGATAGGTGGAATAAAAGACGAACCCAGCATGGCTATTCGTCCAGAATTGTTACTCCAGGTTCATTTAAAGTAAAACGAAAATAATCCCCAAACATGCATCTCTATGTGTTTGAAATGCAGTGAATAAATGTGAGACTGATCTACATCTTCTTCTGCACCAGCATTCAATAAAAGCACTCACAAAGGCATTCAAAAGTGTGCAAAAACAAACAACTCCCTATACTTTCCAGTTTTTGTCCTGATTTTATTTAGAAACTTTGTTGCATCGCAGCCATCTTCCTGAAGATGCTGTCGTTTGTGAAACGCTCCCATTCACCACCACCAGAACCGGTCCAGCCTCCCACAGCCAGTTTGCATGACACTGGACCGTTTCTCACACGCACCTGCTGCACTCCTATTTGGATTTACTTTGATAAAATGTGCTGTTTTATTGGTTCACAGTTTAGTTCATTCACCCAGAGGCTTTTCCTGAACCACAGAGTTCTGCAATAAAATACTGTCATGAGCCCGAAAAGGGGATGGATCTTTCTCATGGTCAGCAAAATGTCTGCTTGAGCAGACATCTCATTCATGTACAGCCCTGTCGTTAAAGGCTTCAGCAGAAACAGACAAACTGGACTCAGTAACAGTTGTTGGCCTGAGAAAAGAGTCTGTTGGCTTTTTTTCACCTTTTCCACCCAGACAATCAATCTCCTCTGACCTCTTGGTCACTCCAGCCCGGTGATCCCAGTGGATCATCTTGAGGCATTGCAGAGCATCTTGAAAGGGTTGTAGGCTTGTGACCAGCGAGCGTGCTGCACCACAGCTGTCTGTCTCCCACCGCCGCACATCAGCTTTCCAGCCCCGTCACCATGTCAGTCAGCAGCAGCGGCCTGACAAACGAGCGCGTGCACGTTTGAGACGGTTTATGGGTGATTTGATGGAAGTAAACAGGGATGAAAACATTGACGGCTGCACATTTCCTTTCATGGAACAGCTTGTCTCTGCTAGCAGAATGTAACAATAATTTGACTTTTGTGATTTTTAAAAAAGTATTTTCCATAGAAATTACATGCAACATACTCATTGTGTGTCTTTTTACTGTATTTGTCTTGCTAATGATCTGTCCAATCTGTTAAAACATTTCTGCTTCACAAATGAAAGGGGACGCCTGCTGAGATGGAGACGTTTACATGACTGTACAGATCCGTCATGTTATGCACAGAATACATGTACGTCAGGGACGTTAGTGAGAGGATCAAAGTAGAGAGACAGATGCTGAAAAAAGAGCACGCTTTAACTGCCTGCAACATCAAATATGACCACACACACTGACACAACCAGCTCAAGGCTGGTGGCTGCGACTGATCTTAAATGAAAACAGGAATGAAACACGGAGCATATTAAGGGATCATTTGAAATATATAAGCTACTTATCTATAGATGTGTTAAATTATAAGACTGTGTGTATTTTAACACACACTTTTGCTGTTTTATCTTACTGTGATTTGACATATTTAAAAATAATCCAAGTAACATTCAGATTCATGATTCTTTACAGCAGCGGATTTTACAGAGAAAGGACAAATGATTTTACTGAAAAAAAAAAAAAAAGCTTTGAGTGGAATGAGATCCAAAACTATATTAAAAGGCAACAAGCTTGACTTTTTTTGTCCCCCAATTTATCTATAGTGGTTCAAACTGATAATAATGTTTAGCTGACCTTGTATTAACATTATTCTTCTGCCTGAGCTGCTCTGTCACAACATACAGACTGATAACTCTGTAAACTGTTTACCTTTAGTGTGCTATGTGTGATCACTGACAGGCTGCATTGCAAGTTTGTTTTTCATTATGCTAAAGAGGAAATAACAGCACATATCAATACAGACTAAGGAAACTAAACATGACACAACATGGTGCTGAGAAAATGAAATATAGTCTCTTACAATATCGAGCTCATGAGTGTTTCACATGATTGAAGTCCCAGCATGCAGTTTATCTTTATAATAATCCAGATTTTCAGTTTTGAATCTCCGTGAAGGGTTAACCTTAATAAGTGGTTTTCTGCGCATAAGGGCTCTCAGTAGATTTCTCTCCTCGATGAGTGAGTTTAACCTGAAATAATATTCCAGTTCAATTTCTAGATCATTATGAGATGCAAATGAAGTGTAGCTGCTGCACTCTCACTACAGTCGGGATCAGGGGTTCAAGTATTTTTCCACATCAATTTAAAAACACAAACACGCAGAAACAAAATATTGGCCACTTACTGACTAGTGCACAGCTAAAAGAAATGTTCTTTGACCTCTAAATGTACATTTCGCTCATATTTAGCTCCTACAAGTCACTGGTTTCGTTCCCAGCACCATCAGATCTCGTCCAAATGTCCTCAGGGAAGATTGTGTTGCTCGCTTGAACTTCGGATCAAAGAGTTTCCTGTAATGAAAGTAAATGAAAATGGGCCGATTATAAGTGTAAATCTCACAGCGCAAACTTTACAGGCCTGCTGCATGTCTACTCGCACCGGCTGAACTGGTGAATCACAGCTCCCAGTCTTACAAATCCAAAACACGGAGGGGAAGCTTTTGGGCTCAGGAAGAAGGGTTTTTGCCTTCCAGTTGGATGTGGTTGGCTAGGGCAAGAAGACGCTGATCCCCAAGATTCACCCTGAAACTCTCAATGGTGTGTGACTGTAACGATACAAGCGCTACAAACTGCACATGCTGTGCATATGAATTATAGAAAGCACTGTACGAGGAGAAACAATGCAGGTTAAAAGACGTTATATAAACGTGGCCCATCTATTATAATCCACTGAGTACAACTGATACAGCACAGCTTCACAGTGATGACAGCTAGTCCAAGCAGCAGGACAAAGGTCCTTAAAATCCCACTCCAACCAGCTCTGAGACATTAAGTGATGTCGCACACTGATAAATTCTCCCACATTTGACTGGGAAAAGCTCTTCTTTAAGGATCTAATTTTGTGTCGAAACTAGAAAGGACCTTTGCTGGCTGCTGTCTGTGTATCTGTCAAAGCCAATTCTGCTGCTGATACTGAAAACTACTGTGACAGGGAAATCACAGATATCAACACCACAGATTGCCTCTTTTCTCGTCAAGTCTCCCAGTAAACCCCGGCAGTTTGACACTGAGTCAACATTCGCATTACAAGGACCCTCAAACAAAAGCAGTTGCTTTTACTGTCAAAATGTTCCCTTTAAGAAGAACCACAGAGCTGTAGAGCTTTAGTCAAAGCCAAACAAGGTTTTGGTCACTAAGTGAAAAGACAGGCATATTTGACAAATCTTGTTTCTTGGACGTCAATAGATTTCTTCTGGAAAGTTACACATCCATCCGTCCTTTATCCAGACCGTTTAACCCTCTGCAGGGTCACGGGGATCTGCTGGAGTCTATCCCAGCTCTCTTTGGGTTAAAGGCAGGGGTACATCCTGGACAGGTCACCAGTCCATCACAGGGCGTAAGTTACACATGTTAATGATAATAATTATCATTTACATTTATAGAAATAATCAACCTATAAAAACTTATTCATGCCCCTAAACTCTTTTTCTAATTGCTAAAAAGCTTTTGTGTGTGTGTGTATTTTGACAAAGAAAATGGACCATTCTTCTTCTCTCAAAGTTTTTGAGGTTGGACTGCTTCTTCACGATCTTTAGTTTCCTGCAACACATCAGTGCCACGTGTTGTTAACATTGTTCTCTCCTCGTTTGCCGTATATTTCAGATTTCTGTCTTGTCGTTGATATTGGCCTTGAGAATTTAAACACAGCCCTCTTTTTCAAGTTCAGACTCATCCCGAGGAATCGGAGCAACTGGGTCGAACCTCTCAAATCTGCCACTTGAGCATAAACTACACAAGATTAAATCAACAGTGACCAAGAAGGGCTTTCATGTTGTTAGAGTTTCTTTCATTTCTCTGCAACAGGCACACAAACACTTCTCTGGTTGAAGATGAAGATTTCTAGTCATCATTCTTTGGATGGATGAGAGAGAAATAAAGGATGTTTTAGACCCAGGGACATCTCTTTCATCTCTGGATTAAGGAAAGGCTATCTAAACTCAAGAAGAACCACTTCACAGTCACTCATGGTGACGCCAAAGTGTTGTGAGAGAAGAGGACAATATCAAATCTGAAGGACAAAACAAGATGGCCTCCTGAAAAAGAATGGCCTTCGACAACTTTATATTTTACAATAAGACAATGATCAGAAACACACAACAAAAAAAAGAGAGAAATGGTTAAAAGAAAACAGAATCAATTTTTATGTATTTTTTTTTTTTTTTTGGGGGGGGGGGTATAATCTATATTTGAATCCCTTCCAGAGTCATGTGGAGGGAAGTAAAAACCAGTCTGACAGATTATAAACTGTCTAACTTCAGATATCTGGTAAATGAGAGAGAAATAGGAGAGTACTAAAAGCCTAATTAAACTTCTTCTTTTCAAAGAAATATAATAATTATTTGGTTGTCTTGATGATAATGAAAGTGTTTACACCTGACTTTAAAAGAAGTTTCAGTTGTTTTAAACAAGGAGCAGAAAACAGTGTATTGCTTTGACAATTTATTTATAAAGCACAATTAAACACGAGTACAGTCAATGACAAATAGTAACATACTAATGGGGGGGGACTACGTTGTTAAAAATGGAATAAAAAAACTGAAAATAAAATTTCACAGAATCTCTATAAATCACGAGAAATGTAATCCTAATAAGCCTGAAGAATCGTTGTGATCAAGTACAAATCAGAATTTGATATATTTCAATTTTTTTTACATTTTCAGACTGTCCAATCACCTAATCAAAGAACTCCTCTCAGATTCAGATTCATAAAGTGATTATAAATTCAAGTTTTCATTCGAACAATCAGTGGCTTCATCATACATATTTGACCTGACCTTCCACTGAACTCCACAGTGGATGGTGTCCAAATATTTGCTCAAGACTTTTAGTGAAGCAAGAGCTCGTGAATGTCTTCCACCAACGCTTCTCGTGTTTTTCAGGTGCAGACGAAACAGCCCAAGTGGTGAACGGACCACCTCCAGAAAGCTACGGGCTGAGAGCACTGCCAAGTCACATAAAAACAGAAAGTCCACCCTCCTGAATGCTTGAACAGAGTATATGTTCAGGCTGCCAAGTGCAGTGGATCCATGTGAGACATGAACAATAACCTGCTACTGCCACCTACTGGAGAACTGGGGCCTCTTTCCTCAGGCTTCTGCAGCACAAATGGAAAAATATGAAGCATAATTTTTTTTTCAGAGATGTAAATTTTAATTCTGAAATGATAAATGGAGCATTGTGTGTGTTTTAAAACTACCTGCAGATAATCTGCTAGTGTTTATGTTCTAAAGTCTTAATGATGCTCACTAACCTACATAACTCATGACTATGCTGCAATCACAGTTTACAATCTTTGTTATCACCTATTCTATGAGTAACTCATCCGTGATCATATAATTACAACATAGCTAAACAACTGGATTTGTGTGCATCTCAACATTCAGTCGGTCAGGCATGCTGTCATTCTTGTGCACGCTTCTCATGTGTCTGCCAAGAGACTCCATCCATTTAAATGATTTGCCACAGCTCGTGCACACAAAGCGCTTCCCCTCAGAGTGAATAGTCTGGTGTCTGTTCAGAGCACTTGTTGTGATGAAAGTCTTGTTGCATATTTCACATTTGTAGGGCCGCTCTCCTGTGTGGGTCCTGATGTGAGCCGCCAGGTGAGAGCAGTTACTGAAGCGCTTCTCGCAGACAGAGCAGCAGTAGAGTTTGTTGTATTTGCTCTCCTCGCCCATGCTACTGTCGAGAAAAGGGTGAAAATTCAGGGTTTGGTCATGCAGACTGCCTTTCACATCGGAGGGATGTGAGATGAAGTCTTGAATGTGCGGCTCTATATCTTCAAGATCCTCAGCGTCGTGGTCCGGCCAGAAGTGTCTGGGGATCTCCCCCTGCTCCTTCTTGACCCGCGAGGGCTCCGGCTGCTCCTGGTCCAGGCTGCTGCTGCTGTCCCCGGGCTCCTCGTAGGACTGCGGCTCAGAAACAGACCCTGCAGGGGATGATTGATGGTGCTGCAACTCGGTAGGGGGAGATGGAGGGCAGGGAGGATGGTGCTGCTCGGTGTGCTTCAGCAGCTGCGCTTCCAGACATCTGTCCGACCCCGACTCTGGATAGAAAGACACAACAAAGCACCACGTTCAGCCAATTAAACTAGCGGCGACAACACAAAACTAGCTAAGATGCGGTAACAAGGTTGGTTTTCATTCAAACCAACCTGCTTTTAGGAGCCTCAGTTCCATCTTGAGGCGACTGATTTCTAAATCTTTAGAGCGGAAAATCTCCTCTTTGTACAAAGCTATTGTCTTTTCAACGGCGTCAAAAATCTCCTCGGCCGCCGCACTCAGCCGCTCGCCGACAAAAGCTCTCAGCGACAGCATTTTTTTTGGATATCTATCCAGAAAGCTAATAGGTCTCGATTGCGCTTGAAGACGTATTTCTGCGGGTCCGTGAACGTCACGCTTCGCTTGTAAACAGGGACGTGACACGGAGACACGTACAAGTGTGACTGTTGGCGACGTCGCCCCCTAGAGGACCGGCGGGGAAAGGGTCGAACATTTCTGAAACACAATCTTAAACTTAAACGAAAAATATACAGCGATAAGAATTATATTTTTATACTTTCCTAGGTCTAATATATTAAAGGCAATGAGAACTTGATTTTCTGATATTCATTCAACTGAGATATGGGGTTTTATGCTATCAAGAAAGTAGATCAGAAATAATTTGTTGTGAAATCCAGTGCACAAAAATGAATCACAGAGAAATAAAGCTCATTACCAAACAACAAGGGCTTTTCAGGGGTCTTAGAGCCCCCAGTCTGTCTAAGAGGGATACATACTTTGTAGTAATTTTATTAATTATGCACAATGACAAGCATAATTTAATATTAAACGGTCTTTAATATTTAATGAACTGTGTGTTATGTTTGATTTTTTTAATGCCAGTGAAAGCATTTGTTATGTATACATTTAGATTAGATATTAATAACATATTCATACGTTTTTTCCTTTATTGTTTCCAACAGTTAATACCGTATATCTTCGAAGTATGGCGAGTTTCAACACTGAAATTATCCTTCTCTAATTATGTTTAATTCAAATTTTGAAAGACAGATCTAGTTATAATGTAGGAATGACTTAACTCGTATTAGAAATTTGACAATACCATTCTGGACTTTAAGGGATCATTTTACATTTAATCACCAAACTGTCCATACTGCTGGACTGAGATCACAACAGGTAATACATTTAAAAACAAAACAAACAAAACAAAACAGAAAAAAAGCTCTTAATTCAACATTACCTGACATGTAATATCTCTGTGGCTGTCTTATGAATACCTCTGTCAAGTGCTAAAGCTCACACACATTTTTTAAATCACTAAGTCTGTCAGTTTATCCTAACCAGAAATAATACATGTTCTTCAACGAACTTTAAACCTCTAAGAGCCACTAGTTTATCTTGTCCCTGTTTTGAGATCCCCCATGACACCAAAAAGACCTGTTTTGGTGTGACCTTAGGCCAGTGTTTTGGATGCACATCCAGTTCTTGTGAAAGCTCCAAGGTCCCCTTCAACTTTGTCATTCCCCTTAAAAAAATTTAAAAAATAGAAATACTAATTCGAAAGGAGTCTTATAATATTTTGATTGAGTTCACTAATACATTAATATCTGAGAACCTTCCTTTTTCTATACATATATATATAAAAGAGAGAGAGAGAGAGAGAGAGAGAGAGAGAGAGAGAGAGAGAATAATGTACATCTATGTGTATATGTATAAACATTTGTAGAATCAATGACACTTTCAAAATATTTTAAATCTCTTTTTGCATTTTTCCCCATTTTTGGGGGGGGAAAACTGTAATTTAGATGTTTTTACTTGCATCAAATTTGTTCCAAACATACGAAAGTATACTTTTACAATCTACTTCTGCCTTCCTCTTGTACACTGAGTTTTACTCATGAAATCATGTGGCTCTTTCAGCACGGCAAAAAGAGACAAAAATATGTAAAGAAGCAAATATTTGATCAAATTATAAAAGTTTACTGAGGATAGATATGTAGATTGTAAGAAGTTTTGACCACAACCTGCACTATGAATTCAGTGTGAGTTTCTCTAGCCACAAAACAGGGGCCCACAATTGTAATCACAGCGTGGACTCGAGGCTTTGAGTTTGACCTTTGTAATCACTCTTACAGGGTAAGTGTTGGTGTTTAAGAGCAAAAATAAGAGCTGTAGCCACAACAAACTGCTGATCTCTGGAGAACTGAAAAGAAGCTCACTAACAGGCATAATGTCTGCACTAAAACACTCAAAATTCAGCTTCTACACTTAGTTTTTGTATAAGAATCTGCAACTTGCAAAGCAATATTTTTTTTTCCCCCCACCGATATACAAGTCTTCCACTGCTGTGTGTTTTAGTTCAACGCTGGGCTATAAATAGCAATGAAGTACTTCTCTGTATGGCATTGTCCCATCTGTAATAAAACACCATCTACAAACCATCTTGAGAATACTGCTGGGATTACTACAGTACTGAATGTACAGTATGAATCTCCTCATATCTGATGATTTAAACATAAAGTCAATGTATAAAAGTCATTGGACATAAAAAGAACAACAAAAAACAAGACAGAGGAATATTTGCTAAACTGTTTATTATGTTTTCTTATAGCCATCCTTCCCTTGTACCCAACGGCCATGACACAGTATGGTTAGTATAATAAATGGACACTTTCCTCTCGGCAAGACAACCAGTGAAAAAATGGATCATGCACATCTACAGGGAAGTAAAAGCCACAGACCATAATAATTACACAGAGGATACCAGTAAAAAGACATGTGTGACACCGTTTACGCCAAAAAAACTTGGTAAACTTTTTCAAGTAAAGGCGTGGGCCGTCTGTCCACCTCAGGGTGTCAGCCTTTACAGCTTGAGCACTTAGTGTGGAAGTTATTATGTACGTAGACTGTTCTCAGTAGACTTATCAGTGCAATACAGTGCACGTGTCAACCTGTCCCTTTCCTTTATGACAAAATATAAAAAAAAGGGAATAAGGAGGGAATGACAACATTACACAAATACGTTGACTAAAAAGGGGGGAATAGGACTAGTGCCAAGAGAAGGGGAAGATGGAACTGGATCGTCACTATGAGCTGGCCTCTGACGTGGTCACCACAGCAACCAAGGTGTTTATGCCTTGGCGTTGATGATCTCAATGAATTCTGGCTTGAGGGAAGCTCCGCCCACAAGAAATCCATCCACGTCTTTCTGGGATGCAAGTTCCTTACAGGTAGCACCGGTCACAGAACCTAACAAGAAGCAATACTGTATGAGGGGAGACCGACATGGGATGATTATATGGAGAACTCTAACATCTACCAAACAACCAACTGACCTCCATAGATGATCCTCACAGAGTTGGCTACAGCCTCAGACACATTGGTCTTCAGCCACCCCCTGAGTTTGTCATGAACTTCCTGAGCCTGAGATGCCACACAAGGAACATAATGTTGGAGACTGAAATCAAAGAGTGAATTTTCTACAGTTTTCTAATATTTACCTGCTGGGGTGAGGCGGTCTTGCCGGTGCCAATGGCCCACACAGGCTCATAAGCAAGCACGACCTTGCTCCAGTCCTTTACGTTGTCTGTGAAAGAGACGTGTGATAAGATTTAACCTTGCGTTTTGCAAGTGTTCAGAATAATTTGCACAAACCACTTTAGCAATAAGTGTTGCAACATTCAGATTGTGCGCATAAAGCTCCATGGAGCCACGTACCTGCGATGACTTTGGTCTGAGCAAACACCACCTTCTCCGTGATGCCCCCCTCCCTCTCGTCAAGCTTCTCACCAATGCAGGCGATCACACCAAGACCATTCTCCAGAGCGTGAGCTGTCTTCTGACCAATCAGCTGATAGCATAGGAGAAAATTCAGGTTTCAGTCATCTTTCTTGCATGAGGGGATTTATTCCTTAAACTTGACTAGTGCGAACTGAACCAACATGAAAAGTAATCTCAGGTTACCTCGTCACTCTCTCCAAAGACATGGCGCCTCTCAGAGTGTCCCAGGATCACCCAGTGCACACCACAGTCCTTGATCATCGCAGGGCTGAAGACAGAATAAAGACAAATGAATCCAAATATGTCATTTTCAACATTTGTGTTTAACCAAACAGGTTAAATGTAATAATCAGTTGCCATCCACTTTCGATGGATGCCTGACTTACCTGATCTCACCAGTGAAGGCACCCTTGGCAACTTTGTAGCAGTTCTGAGCTGCTACTCCAAACTTGGCATCCAGCTTGGACCTGGCAAAATCCAGATAGATGGATGGAGCGCCGCACACCACCTCTAAATCAGGTTGGAAACAAAAAAAAGGCTTAAGTTGAGTTTTAGCAGTCCAGAAAGAGAACGAAAAACATTCTTGATCAGCTATCTTTACATTAATGAACAGGATACTGAGATGTGGCTTTAGTAAATTAACAGTTCCCATCAGTAATGTGAGCTTACTTTAAATAACTTCCAGGGAATTGGCCATGAGGGGTTAAATTTGCCCTGAGATACTGTGTGGGAACTGCACACAGCATCTATTCTTTGACACCATCTCCTTTAATACTGTAGTCAGTACATCTTACTTCATTTTTGTTTAGCTAATTCCCTTAATTTATTTGAGGGCATGATCTGCTGCAGAATTTAGGCCCGTCAGTTCCAGGACAGCCTATGTTTCCACAAGGCCGAAAGTCTGAAATGCTGCCAAGCCCACAGAAACACTTTCCCCCCACAGCACCACCACACAGTGAGAACGGAAAGCAGCACTGACCCAAATGTTTGTAAGCTTCATGTTTAGAACAAGTCCCCAACTGTGAACATGAGGGTTAGCCGTGACCAAATGCATCAACACCATTGTTCTCCAACTGAGAAATAATGGAAAGGGTCATAAATGTTTTTAGAGGTAGCCAGTGAAAGACAAACTATGGTAGTTTACTATACAACTACTCACAAAGTAAAAGTTCCCCTCACACCACAGTCTCCACAGGCCAAAGTTGAGACACTGACATTCACAATGTAACTATATCTTTGGGGTTATGACAGTCTATATTAGACACCATGTTATAATTGGTTTCGTAAAAGGTCATTTCTCCGGGGCTGGATCTATTGCATGAAAGGTCTGAGGTCAGCCTCCGAAAGGTCGACTGCACTGTTGCATTCTGCAGAGGTCAAAGACAAGTCAAGAGTCTGAGTTCAGAAAGGTAACACAGATTTAAAATGTGATGTGGGGAAGAAAGAGTTAACAAGCTGACCTTTGACTTTAAAAGAGTACAGTGGGAAAAGCCTGGTAAGGTTTCAGACTATCACTGTAAGGGGGCGGATTTTTTTATCAAGGGAGCAAGGTTCAAAGATTGTTTAAACAGAGTGACGGTTTGCTCCTGAACGGATCATTCACAATCAAACGCAACATTAGGGTTCCATAATGCAGACGGGCCTGACAGGGGAAAAATGTGTTGGGTTAAAGTGATAAAGTAATGGGGGGGTTAATAAATGAAAAGGGGAGCGTCCTTGATAAAACAGCAGCTGCTCTGGCTGTGTAGTGTGTCTCCAGTCTGCAGGAAGCAGCAGAAAGAGGAGTTCATGCTGCATTCAGGTCACGTTAGGAAACCCAAAAAATAAATCGATGACCACGCTTTCACACATGAACTGACAAATGTATCCGACTTTCCGTGGGGCCCGATGTTGTTTACAACCGACAGACGTTTTAGCCTATAGTTCCGCATTTCCACAGAGCACGAAGGATGGAAAACTCCATTATTCACCAGCCTGACTTGAATGCACCGCGTGGAAGCAGCAGCCAGCGGGACTACGTGCCGCGGCAAACGCACACCCACCACCGACATTTCTGACAAAACCTTCCTCCATCTCCGTCTGGGGTTCTGAGTCACCTCAGCTAAAAGCAGAAATGACCTTGATACAACTTTATGAAATTAATAAAATGGGGGAGGCGGTTGTTTGCGATGCTAAAGGTGTCAGTAATTCATCGAATTTAGTCGTTATCGTACTGAATGAAAATGTGTTTCAATATGAAGGGAGAAAATTACATGGGGACAGACAAGGAATCTGACTTAAAAAAATGGAAACTGTGAAACATGCTGAATGAGGAATTGCGTAAAACGACTGTCAAAATACACATACCGACATTGGGGTCCACCTTGGCTCCGTTCATAGTATGGATGAGCTCCCCCAGGCTTTTCTTGTCGCCGTTCATTTTCCAGTTTCCACCAACGAAGAATTTTCTAGTCATTTTTGCTGATTTTTTTGGAAGCGTTACAGAAAATTGAAACGGTACCGACAGTCCACCAGGGTCCTTTCACTGAGTGGCAAGAGAGCGGACGTGAAACAGCAGCTCGGGGGTATTTATGAATACGGAAACGTGACCCCTCCTCTCCCTCATCGCCATTGGCTTGGTGGCAGCACGCCCGTGAACGCATCTACACAGCTGGGAAGAGGAAGAGCAAAATGTCATGCTGCATTCAAGTGCTCTCTGAAAACTGAAAACTTCCAACCACAAGCATTAACCTGTTACAGAGGACGCTACACGTACAAAGAACTTCCATTAGTTTTATTGAAATAATAAAATCAACCACACGTTTAAATTTAGAATATATATATATATATATATATATATATATATATATATATATATATATATATATATATATATATATATATATATATATATATATATATACATATGCAATAGAGCAGTTGTTCTTGTTCGTCTGCAATTCTTTCAAAAATTCTTTATATTAAGACATGTATTTTAGGATCCTGCATTATAGACATCATCTCAGTGTAATTACAGGTTAAACATATGAATAAGATAATTAGATAAAAACAGAGAAGTATTTTAGTATTAATATTCAGATCTACATTAAGTGTTCAGCAGTTATAAAATGTTGCTAATGAATGGTCTCAATAATTGAGAGTCAGTGGACCTGTCTCCAGAAGAATATATTCAAGAAAATACAACCTGCTGGGCAAAACCAGGAGAGACTAGCCCTTCGAAAAATCTGGCCTTGAAGGTGGTTTAAGGTATCTTCTTACCCCTTAAAAATGAAATAAAAGTAAATAGATGAATAAATAAATCTAATATTTGCTTTATTAGTGCATAGGTAGCAAGTTGAAAAAGAAATAAAGAAAGAAAGAAACAAAGAAAGAAAACAAACAAAAACTGAAAATAAATTGCCAGCACAAGTTCCATCTCTTACACAATAGAAATATATTAACTTTATGACATGATAGAAGAGCACTAGAAATTTCATTTTGCTTATAACTGCACTGTTTTAAGAATTAAAATATGAAATGCAAAATGTATAAATAAAGGCTGTGAGTTGTTGTTGGTCAGTGTCTTTTAAAAAAAATAATTGCTGTTGTCTTTTGTGGTGTTTGGCGAGTAAACCAAACATCCATAACATCACAACCACACTTAATATTAAGCCTCTCCTTCTGCTCCCAATTCAGCTCTGACCAGTCAGGGGTGTCTTGGACTGTTCGGTACTGAGATGTTAGCAACGGGTCTTTTGGGTGCTGTGGGGTGGGGCTTCTGTGGATTTGAATTACTTCCCATTAGATCCCATCAGATGAGTATCTGTGGAGTTTGGAGACCAAATTAAGACATGGGACTCTCAGTTGTGATCTTTGAGCATTTCTTTTAAAAAAAAAAATTGTTGAGGGCCCCACCACTGACCTGCAGAGGGATGCAGTTTGCAGTTACTGTATGCTATGATGTTGGCATGTTGGGGGATGTGACTGGTCTGCAAAATGCTTAGGCACATGGCAAGTTCCAAAACAACATTGAAGTGAGTGCCAGGATGCAGGTTTTTCTAGAACTTTGCATCAGAACTACATGAGCAGCGTTTACTCTCATTACCTGTCAGTGTCATAATGTTATTACTAATCAGTGTATCTGATGTAATAGTTGACGTTAAGTACTGATGGTTCAGTATTTTTTCTCTCATACTACACTAAGAGACTTCTTCAGACAAACTCAATCCCCAGTTATGACATTTATGAGGAAGAGGATCATGTGACACACTCGACTCGCATTTGTTAAAGTAAATAATATAATGAAATTAATTTATTTGTATTTTACAGAAGTAAATAAGCCATAGCTTTGTCATGGGGAGTCAACTCATATATGAACCATTTAGGGAGCAATTGAGACACCAAATAGACATACATTCATGTATTTATTGGAAGAGAGAAAGGATATTAAAGTATAGAGTGATTCTTTAATTATCATATATTTAAACAAATGTGCTAAAAAACAAGTATATTTCAGTATTTTTCAAACAAGAGAAAAGTTTATAATGGAAGTTAACAATAAACGAACACAATCACAGAAAATCTTAAGCGAAAACATTCTTTCATCATAATCACTTTTGTATAAGGAGAGTGTGCAGTATTTGTATTTGATTAATAACTGTTAATTTACTGCTGAAGGAAACGTCACAGCGAGGATAGTTACAGAAGAAAACATATTCAAACACAACCTTAAGAGTAGTGTTTGACCACTCTGTTTATTTTCATTACAGACAAGACAAAAAAAGAGAAAACTACCAACAAAATTGGTGAGTAGTGTGTACTTGTATAGAAGATACTGGTTATTCTTTAGTTACTGATAATTCCAGAGAAGGTTTCAGCTTTTTATATCTGTTATCAAAACATTTATTTCTCTGACTGAATTAAACTCTTACTAAGTATCGAGAGTGTTTTGGCGGAGGGTCTTTGGCTTTTCCAACAGAAGCCCCGCCTCTTTGGTGACGTCCAGTATTCCAACGTTCTGATTGGACACCAGCCTTTATACTTTAAATGCCCATCATACATTGCGGTAAAATATATTTATTTTACTCATTAAATATAATACAGTTTTTGTTTAAGTTGATTATAAACTTGAATTTAAAATTAATTGATGTTTTTTAATGTTTAAATTATGAAGTTTGAAAAAACGACTAAATAGAACCATAATGTGAAGGCAGGTATCTTGGATATTAGGGTTGACAAGACTCAAGCTATGAAACCAGGAATCTTTGCTCTTAAGATATTTGTCAAGCAGGTTTCTCATAAAGAGAAGCCCATTCCATACAATGTGAAAAATAACAGTTGAATTCGGTGTTAACACTACGTGAGTGCAAACATCAACTCCAGCCACTGTACTATATGCTGAATAGAATCATACACCGGAACAAATATAAATCAAGGAAGCAAATGCAGTTAGAGTGGGACCACTTTTTTTCGTGTAGCTAAATAACGAAGTTACACTCTTACTGCTCGTTTAGTACAATTGACCACTTAAATCACTTCGTGATTTTTTTTTTTTGAAAGCATATTAACACGTTATTCCCAACAAAAGATTTTTTTTTTAATTTATGATACTGTCATATTTAACAAGCCTATCCACTTTATAACCCTGTCAATAAGATAAAGTGATAGCGATGAGCTAAATATATGATATACAGTGGGGCAAGAAAATACAGTTAAATTTGATGTTGCTGGTAGCGTCATACTTAACATTAATCCCTTAATTGGGATTTTATTTAACAATAAAATCCCAATCTGACTGTCGTGCAAAGTTATCTATCTAAAGATTTAAAAACAAACTCAGTATTGTGCAATGATATAAGGAACAGCAAAACTCATAAGCTAAATAACAAAATATATAAACAGTAAAACAATATAATATCCTAAACTCTTCATTATTTTCTATTGTACTACATGATTGATCATATGGCTACATAAAACCCATATGGAGATTATGATGTGATTAATATTTCAACATGGAAATCAGGGGAGAGCGCGAACGCAGTCCCCCACTACCAGAAATTATGCAGTCGAGATTCCCACATTTGGGGAATTCGCAGGGGTCAGCACAACCGGAGTGCAATGGTCGAGCCTCGCCCTGGGTGAACCACCTTCTTGATCATGGTGTCTCCCCTGCCAGGTAAGTATGAGTTGCTTCAGTCACACTCCGAGACCCCTATCACACACAAACCAAACTCACTCACGGTGTTAACCCCATATAAAATAACTAAACCACAGGTTACACCAACTCTGACAATATAACATTTCACTACAAACAAAAAAGAAGACAATTGTATAAAAAACAGCATGGTTATCAATATTATGATTTCGAAAAGAAAGACGATCTTTCCCATAATGCAATGCTGTGCCTGCATAGCAACAGCTAACTGAAAGAAATCGAATATTTCATTTATTTATCCTCCCACAGATAACCAGCAGCCCAGTGTTGAGTTCAAGTGAAGCAAAACTGATTTCAATTGCTATCATAAGGTGTCTGATCTAAATCTGACTTTCAGTAAAAATGTATCAAAACATATAATTCACATGGTCTTTTTCTGCTAACAGTGCAACCACTTCCTGTTTCTTTGTTCACTGATGGTAAGAAGCTGAATGTCCTGCTGCAGCCACCTCGTGATCTGGAGTGGAACAACACTAGTTGATTTAAAAGAGCATTTTTAGAGGCTGTAAAGTGAGACAATATACATCAGGGGTCTTTAATCTCGGTCCTCGAGGGCCGGTGTCCTGCAGGTTTTAGATGTTTTCCTCCTTCTTACACACCTGATACAACTGACTGTGTCATTAACAGACATGTGCTGACCTTGACGACAAGATGATGGTGGCCATTAATTAGAATCAGACGTGTTGAAGCAGGGAAACATGCAAAATCTGCAGGATAGTGACCCTCGAGGACCGAGATTGGAGACCCCTGATATACATCCAAGTCACAATCAGGTGTTTCTAACAATCTGGTAACTGATTTTATATATTGTTATTGAACACAACATGACATTCATCAAGTGTTTATCTGGTTTTAAAACGACTACAACTTACAGAGTGATGTCAGTATCGAGTGGAGGAAGCAGTTAATTGGAGAATTCATTAACAATGTAATGAACATCCACCAATTTTCTACAATTTTATCATCAGGTTCAGGATCACAAAGGCACTTAAAGTCTATCCCAGGTGACACTGGATGAGAGGAAGAATAAATACAGGACAGGTCTGTATTTATATAAATAAATAAATGCAAGTCAACAGCAACATGCACACACACAAATCAACCTAACATGCATGTTGCGCTTCAGTCCAACTTCAAATTTACTACACTATGTATTATGAGGCAGCACATAATGCAGTACTTCGCAGTCATAGCTGATTATGACAACATAAACGTCAATCTAAAAAGGGGCAATATTTAGAAATACCATATAAATAGAATCACACGGAAATTACACGTATAATTTAAATACTCTTTAGGACAGCCATTCCCAAACTTCAGAATACCAAGGCCCAACTTGAAATGTGAAAAATCTCCACGGCCCACCGAAACCTTTAATCACAACTATGATCAACATTCAGGACTAGAAGCTATGTTCTGACATTAATGTAAGGGGTCAACAAATAAGGTGACCTTATCATATTAAGTTAAGATGACGGTAGAATAACACTTAACTGGTTTGTTTTGTTACTTCTTAATGTTTTTAAATCATGTCGTTAATATTTACAGTCATTAAAAACATTTTAAAAAGATCGAGGATTGAAAACATAGTTGTTTAATTTTAATGACCTCTCACGTCCCGCCTGCAGTACCGCGGCGGCCCACCAGGGGGGCGCAGCCCACACTTTGGGAATCACTGTACTGAGTTATTTGTCATATACATGACTAAGCCTTTAAAGAGTCTTCATGTTCTTTCACAATATTGTTGATACTTAATAATGCTATTCTCTATGTGGCCACTTGAGGGCACACGAACACCACAACAATACCTGTTTACAGTAATGAAGATTTATCTCTCCACTTTCATTCACTACTAAGCAGATTTACAACTCTACATGCGGTGTTCTGCCAAAGACATTTGAACCGATATGCGAAACAATCGACCAAAACAAACAATCAATACCAGTTATGACAGGGGCGTGAAAGTTAACACAGGACGGCTCGTAGGAGGAGAATCTGATAGTTGAAATAGGCTGAACCGCGCCGTTAAGGGGCCGAACCTTTAAAAAAGCGGAGCGTGTGTGTGGACTGATGTCTGCCGTCAACTAGTGGAGATCATTGAACCGTCGCGAAAACACGTTTCCGCCCACAAGAAAGATGGCGGCTCCCTTACTGGAGAAACTGTCGGAGTCCTTAGGTTCCCCGGAGCCAGCGGTTCGGCTTATTTTCTCAATCCTCATCGGTGAGTTTCGCCTCATGACTCAGTTAGGTGTTAACGTGATAGCTGCCGGAAATTTCACCCGTTCAGGGACGGAATTGAATGCTCCCTTTGCTCTGTGTAACTGTTTGTATCAGCTAAGTCAACGCTCAGTCATGCACTTTATGTAGGTCCTGGCTGTAAACTAGTCACTGTGTAAACATAGCTTAATAATTATCAAAAAAGACAAAAAAATTCAAGTATAGGATTCTCCGATTTTAATTTCCAGGAAGGACACGCCCTTAAACATTCAAGTGGTTTCCTCCAAAAACCTCAGCATCAACGGCTATGGTGTGATTGTTAACTGACTTTAATGATTTTCCTAATTGACAGGTGTGCAGTGGCAGGATACAATCTGCACAAATACGCCCTCTACACTTTGTTTAAGGTCTTTGTTGCCTGGGGGGGAGGCTTATACATTACTAATATAATATACATTTTACATAATTGTTAGGGAGAAGTAAAGGCTTTGACAAGAGGAATGAGGCTGTAAAAGTATGTGCACCAATTCTTCATTTCCCACATAACTGAGTGGAGGTGGAGGGGAGGTCAAACTCTGAGGGGTGCAGGGTTCAGGGTGTAGTTCATTGTGACTGCTTATTAGAGGGCACACTCCCGCTGGTTTATTATAGGTTTTAACACATTACCCTGTTATAGTTTTATAGTTAGGGGATTGATTGGGACTGTCAGATGTGTGAATACCTCCTTGGATGTTTTTTTTCTTTCTTTTTGAGCAGCAGTTTGAGTTGTATTTCTCTGGAAAGTAAGCGTGTGATGGTGGGAGCTCTCACACTGACACTCACCTCTAAGATTCTTGGGTTGGTTTCAGGTTTCAAGTTTGGTTAGAAAGTCAAGGTTGGTGGATGCAGCATGTCAATGAGTGGCCTCACCATGACAAGCAACAAATGTCTGTGAGCCGGGGGCGGGCTCCCTCCACGCCGTCCTCCCTGAACTTTGCTCCAACACATGGACACGTCTGCTTCTTACTAGACTCACACCGGCTATGGGAGAGACTAAACATGGCCATTTAAGATATCAGACTTTGGTTGCAAGAACCCCATGAATCAGCTTGTTGCATGCTCCTTGTCACTGCATTGCTTAACGTGTGTTGCATAATATTGTGGCAAAATAGAAACAGCCTACCTCTGTTGAAATAGATTTAAGTTTCTCTTCTGCTGCACAATTTGATTTTTTGTTTGTTTGTTTGTTAGGGATCTGCTGTCTTTTTGTAGGAAAACTAAATAAGTTTCACATCAGTTTTCTTTTAATTATTACTGTGGTTTTTTGCTTTCACAAGAAGTTTGCAAGACTCTGCCTCCAGATAATTTAGCCTTACAACAGCTTTACGCTATATTTATTACATTGCATAAGTAAAAAAAAAAAAAAAAAAAAAAAAACCCAAACAAGGCTGGTATTATTCTATACTTTTCTGATCTTCACAAATCCATGCAACCACAAACAGCAACAATGTCCTATTCAGTCTCTTACCGCGTTTCAACTTCCCCAACGTTTCTATGGCGCTCCACTCCAAGCTCATTTGTTCAACTGGTGAACTTTGGATTAACAAATCAGAAATATCTGCCTGGCTTTTTCAGACAGGCAAAGAAAACCTTTAGAGCTGCAGAGCTTTTGATGGCTGACCATTTCCATATCTTTTGGAACTGTCAGATAATCTGAAATGTACTGGCTGTAATAAAACACATAAAGTTAGTCCTGGGTTTTGTGTTTGATCCTGATTTTTATAATATACTTGGGGAACATACCACACACCCTTAATACCAGAGATAAATACCTCTTTAAAATTCTACTTGTGGCAAGCAGAAAAGCAATCACCAGGAGGTGTCTGGATGAGAATCGACCAACAAAAGAGGAATGAATAATAATTGTGAATGAATTATATGATATGGAGAAACTGACCTTTTCTCTGAGGCTCTGTAATAATAAATTCTGAAAATACTGACCCAAAGGTATCAATTATGGAACATTGGAGGAACACAGACAAAAGGTACCTGACACATACTCATTTATGTGGTAATGGTTAACATATATATGCATGTGTGTACGTGCTCTTCTGTGTGTATGTATATGTGTGTGTTTTTATCACAAGGTCAGTGTTCTTGATCCCAGCAGGTGTAAAATGTGAGCCACTGGGCTGATATGAGGGCATGTAGCACTGCCTCGTAGCACCAATTAACATTTTTTCCTGTGTGTGTGTGTGTCTGTGCCTCCTGCAGGGTATCCCTGTGCTCTGGTGTACCGCCGTTTCCTTTTCTACCAGTCTGCCACAGTTATCCACTTGTTCCACGTGTTCTCTGGATTGGCTCTGGCAGCATTCAACTTTGGTGAGGCAAACAAAGAAATGTGTTGTTGGTGGAAGGACTTCAGAGACAGTGTTCGGCTTATAGTGTAATTTTATATATATATATATATATATATATATATATATATATATATATATATATATATATATATATATATATATATATTTATATATATATATATATATAATACAGCAGTTTAAGTACAATAAAATGCAGCACAAAGTAAAAACAAGAGTTGCTCCCACCCATTCGCTTTTTCCCTTCGCTCTCCCCCTCCACTCCTATTCCCTGTCAGTGTGTTATCAGAGATAAAGTTAAATAAACATATGGATAGTATGGCTGAACCAGAGAGGGAAGACAAAAAACAACATAAAAAAATACATTAATAGATTAAGAAAAAAATATACATATATATATCAGCAAACAGTAAAAACATGCAAAAAAAAACCTGGGCTAAATAACAAATGAAAAATAGAAAATCTAAATCAAGATAAAAGGGGGCATTAGTTGAAAGCCAAACTAAATAGGTGGGTCTTGAGTCTGCTTTTAAAGATGTCAACAGTCTCTGCAGCCCTCAGGTTCTCTGGGAGGCTGTTCCATAGTCGTGAGGCATAATGGTAGAAAGCTGCCTCACTGTGGGTTCTTGTATTATCAGTGGGAATAATTAGAAGACCGGTGCCCGAGGACCTGAGGGTCCACCAGGGTTCATAAGGTAAAAGCAAATCAGAAAGACAATAAGGCACAAGACCATTAAGACTTTTAAAAGCCATTAAAAGAACCTTAAAATAGATCCTAAAAGGACACGGGTAGCCAATGCAGTGGTTTTAAAACCGGTGTAACCTGAACCCGCCTTCTGGTCCTTATCAACACTGAAGCAGCTGAGTTCTGAAGAAGCTGAAGGCATAATTTTTATTTTTTTCGGGGGGGGGGAACAGAAAGCAGTATTGCAGTAGTAAATGCGACTTGAGATAAAAGCATGCTTGAGCATCTCCATGTTGACCTGAGAGAGAAATGGGCGGACTCTGGCTGTATTCTTAAGATGATAGAAACCTGTTTTAACCACATGCTTAACATGTGGATTAGAACTAAGCTCAGTCAAAAATGACACCTAAGTTCTTCACTTGATCAGGAGTCTTAAAAGACAAAGCATGTATTCTTTACAAGTCCTTAAATCCTTAGCAAGTCATCATCGACCCTCTAAAAGAGCTAAAAGTATTTAAACATAATGATAACTTTAAAAGAATGCTGCTCTGGGAAAATACGAAGCCAAAACAGCTTTTTAAAAAAAAGTGCATTGTGCAACTCTAAAGCTAAATTTAGCAAGACCTAGATATGATGGAATGACGTAACGAATGATGTAACATAAAATGCATTTTTGTTGCACATCTTTGTAGAATGTTGTGAACCTGCTTCTGGTTTTCATTTGCTTTCATTGCACAACATGCAGCAGGAGCAGGAGGTCATCACTGTCCATTTTGGAGCTGGAAACAGCTGGAGGGTGCAGGATGTGCTTTGCGTAACAAGAGCGTTATCGTTCATCAGTGCAGACACTCAGATCACTATAGTTCTTGATTTTAATTGGCTTTTAATGCATTTACAACTTCCTGCAGCTACCAGTTGCCCAGACATATTTTGGCTAGGGAGGGGGGCCCACAACCTGAAAGACAAACGCTGAACTACAACTAAATCAGAGAGTTATTTCTCATCATATGCAGTCGTTTTGAATCTATTGGCTAGGAGATGTCTATCTGAAGACCAAGCTGAATGTTTTGCTTGTTGATGGAGCATCAGTTTTTGATGAGTCATTTCTGAAAAGGTGAATGTGTGTTTTTTTTTTTTGTTTTTTGTTTGAACATCTAAATGTTGTTGGTGGAGCAACTTTCTTGGCCAGTTCAGATTATTATGAATGACCTGATCTGCTGAGCAAGTTCTTTTTTAAGGACTGCAATCAAAAGAATATGATAATAAAAAGATAATAAAGGCTGTTGAGTGTGTCCTCTTTTTTTTTTTTTTTTTTTTACGTTTAAAAAAATAAATAAATAAATTGGCTAAATAAAACAAATAACTGTTCTGTTTATTAAAAAAAAAACTCAGAATAGATAAGAAAGATGGGAAAGAAATGGATACACCTGCCTACCATTGTCTAGTTAAATGAAAAATCAGAGTAATTATTAATTTTGGGACTAATTTTAATTCATTATGATTGAGAAAGGGGAAAAAAAACGCCAAGTATTCAACTTGAAAGAGGGAAACTCCATTAACTCGGTTTCGGCTCAAGAATTACATTTACTTTTAAACATTATTTCTGGCAAATTTTACCATGCAAAATATGAATAGACTAATTGTTTCAGCTCTAGAACTCTACAGATGAAACAAGACTAAATTGGGAAAGTGATAATTGTGACAAATGGACTTCAAAAAGAGCGAATGAATGAAGACGTAGAGCCACTTTTAATAATGTTGATTTCTTTCCCTTTCCCTTTTTTCTTTTGTGGCTGCACTTGGATTTTACAGCAGGTCTGTAGCTTTATCTTTATCCTTGAAAGCTCATTTAATTGTATTTATGCATGTGTTTTTGCCTTTCTTTATTTTGATATTGCACACATTTTAGTATTGTTGACACTGAGCTGTGTAGAATAAATGCTGTTAACATGTCCTGTCCTACAGAACGCAGCTGGCTGGGCTCCTAATGCTCCTTGTGCGTCTCTTTCTCAGGTTCTCAGCTCTGTCACTCCCTAATATGCATCTTTGTTCAATTCCTGATTTTGAGGCTCATGGGAAGGACAGTAACATCTGTCTCAAGCAGTTTTATATTTCAAATGGTGAGTTTTATTTGTTTAGTTTTTTTAATTTTCTCTCTTTTTTTGTTAATCTTCATTCTGTTCTTTGGTAGACTCACTCTGTGGTATTAGCTCCCTATTATCAATATTCATCTTTACTTCCCACCTATTTATCTGCACAGTCTTATTTAATTCCTGTCGAGTTTTTTCTTCTGGTCATTTTTGCCTGACATACAGTAATGTGAACATGAAAGTACAATCAGAACATAATAGTATAAAATTAGGGCTGGGCAACGATTAAAAATTTTAATCGCATTATTTCCCTGATTAATCACACTTAATCGCATTGTCTACGCAAAATCAAATAATTAATTCAAAAGTAGTGTAAAATGCACTTTTTTTTAAAATGTTCTGCTGGCATATGAACTAAAGTGCCATAACATTTTACTTTTAACGTCAGCACTTGTCAGTAACACATATTTAGTGTAAATCTCATCTTAAAAAATGTAAAATAAAATAAAACTTATTGCCATTGCCGGGGCATTAATGTCACACTGTTTTTACAAAAAAAAAAAAAGTCCACAAACAAAATCCAACAAAATGATTGTGGCTCAGCACAATCAAAACAATAAAACAGGTAACAGCAGAAACTTTTAACAGGGAGTTCAACTTGGCAGTTGTTACAAATAACCTTGTTTTTGATGAATCCTCCATCTGGGAGAACTTTAAAATGAAAATGTTTGTGTTAAAGTTCAGTAACTTTACCAATCCATGTATCATTCATTCTTTCCATTTTCAATTGTCAATCAAAAATAAAAAAAAAATAAAAAGTGACGTTTTATTACGTTTTTGTTTTTTAATCTAACACAAAATAACGAAAAAATGCCTGTTTTTTTTATATTTCAATTTTAGACTTGGATCAAAAATACGAAATGAAAAATGGGCCACAGAACTGAATTTGTTTTATAATCGAGGACTGGATTTTCTGTTTTCATTACACATCTGCACCACTAGATGGAGCTGCACTGAAGTAACCAGTAAAGAATAGCAGGACAGTGAACACATGGAACAGATCTGATGTAACATGAAGGAATGACATGAAAGTTTTGTTGTAGTCCAGAATTTTATTTTTTTAGACAGAATTGTTAATATTGCTACCTGAGTTGCTACCCGAACTGTAAAGTACACAGATTTTTTACCGTTCTTCATGTCTGTTTTAGCGTTCCGGATGTTTATCGGCCAATTGTCTTCCGGTTCCGCAGCGGCCAGTAACAGACTTTTCAAAACAAAAGCATGTGAGCAACATGCGTTAATGCGCGATAAAATAAATGTCGGCGTTAATAAATTAATGAGTTAACGCGATATAACGCAGTAAGTTGCCCAGCCCTATATAAAATATGTTCCTTACCCTATAAATATAAGGTTATGACAACATGTGAGATTATATTCTAATTTTCCCAATCATTTAAGAAAAAAAAAAGGCTGACCAAGTGTGTGAAAACTAAGTGAACCCCATGATTTAGTTGAACCACCTTTAGCAGCAGTAACTTGAAGTCCTTGTTCTCTGCATGATGTTTTCAGTCTCACGTCATTGTGGATGAAGTTTCTCCCATTCTTTTTCACAACGTTGTTTCAGTTCTTTGTCAAGGCCCCACCAAAACATTTAGAAAACTGAGGTGTGGACGTTACAACAGCCCACTCCTTTTCTTTTTCACCCATTCTGTTGTAGATTAGCTGCTCTGCTTAGAATTGCTGTCCTTCTGCATGAGCCAGTTTCAGACAAGCTTTAGAGGTCATGCAAGTGATAAACTCACGTTTGACTCAACAACACTTTTTCTTGCAGAGGAGCTCATGGTTTACTCGGTGCCTTTAATGTGCCTAGGTTCGGTCACCCCTGCATCAACGTATTTGACAGTTGGTGTCAGTGTCAATTCGTCTTGAGGATGACATATACAAGTCCTGCACAGTGGTCAGAGGGATTTGAAGCCATTCTTCTTGCAGGACAGTGGCCAGGTCACTACGTGATGCTGGTGGAGCAAAACGTTTCCTGACTCGCTCCTCCAAAACACCCCAAAGTGGCTCAATAATATTTAGATTTGGTGACTGTGCAGGCCAAAGGAGATGTTCAACTTCACTTTCATGTTCATCAAACCAATCTTTCACCAGTCTTGCTGGGGGTATTAGTGCATTGTCATCCTGATACACGGCACCGCCTTCAGGATACAATGTTTGAACCACTGGATGCACATGGTCCTCCAGAATGGTTCTGTAGTCTCTGGCAGTGACGCGCCCATTTATTACAAGTATAGGGCCAAGGGAATGCTATGATATGGCAGCCCAAACCATCACCGATCCACCCCCATGCTGCACTCTGTGATGACAGCAACACATCTCAAAAACGTTGGAACAGGGGCAACAACAGGCTGGAAAAGTAACTGGTGCATATCAAGAAATCTGCTATTGTAAACATCAGGGAATTAAAGAGACCAGTTGCCATATTGTCCCATTCTTGTCTGATGCAGGATTCTAGCTGCTTAACAGTCCTGGGCCTTTGTTGCTGGATTTTAGCTTTTATGATGCACCACCTGTTTTCTGCTGGTGGAAGGTCTGGACTGCAGGCAGGCCAGTTCAGCACCCAGACTCTTCTCCTGCCATGCTGTTGTGACGGATGCAGTATGTGGTTTAGCATTCTCTTGCTGAAATATCATGCAAGGCCTTCCTGAAAGAGATGTTTCTGGATGGAAGTATATGTTGCTCAGTGCCGCCTGAGGGCCCAAAGATCACGCCACACCCAGTTTTGACCTTTGGCCTTGTCCCCTGGGCACAGGCACTCCTCCTGATTCTCTGAATCTTTTGATGATACTGTGTTCCATAGATGTCTTTTTAAGGAGTATTTTTCTGAAATTGTTCCACAATTTTTAGATGCAGATTTTGCAGATCAGTGAACCTCTGCCCCTGTTTACATCTCTCTGAATTGCTCCTTTTATACTCTGTCATGTAACTGACCTGTTGCCAATTAACCTAATTAGTAGTTAAATGCTCCTCCATTTGCTTTTGATTTGCACCAGTAACATTTCCAGGCTCTTGTGGTTCAGTCAGTCTTCTGCTACACTCAGTCACGATGAACAGCTGCTTATGTTTGTTCTCGGGGTCTTTATTTTTCTGTTCTGTAGTTATACCTGCTGGCCGGGTATTATTACACAGCGACGGAGGAGTACGATATCAAGTGGACTATGCCTCATTGTGTCCTCACACTGAAACTTATTGGTGAGTTAATACAGCTAACTTTGCACTCCTACTGGACAAAGCCGGCAGCTTTAGAGAAAGCTTTATTCTGTTGTTATTGTGATTGATTTTAATATAATCCTGTTGGTTTGACCTCTTTCTGTGGATGACTGATTGACCCTTCATACTTTCATGTTTTCACTGACAGAAGCTGCATTTTCTGATTGCAGGTTTGGCGTTTGATTATTATGACGGTGGGAAGGAACCAGTAAGTCAGCAAATTAAAATCAATGGTTGTGCTTTTGTCTCACATTTGTTTGTCTTTGCAAACTTTATTGGCTTTAATCACCAAAAAGAGGACGAAGAAGAAGGAACTAGTCAATAAATAATGTAAATGACCTGAACATAGAAACAGCATAAGGAAGAAGATGAATGATATTTACGTTACTACAGATCTTCGTCTGTAAATTATTGATAACTTGCTCATGGAGAGCAGAAAAGGAGAAAGCGTGTGTCATAGTTGACAAATTGATAAATTCACAGCCAATATAGGTTTGAATCCTGACTTGTGACCCTTTGCTGCACCCTATCTCCCTTTCTCTCTGCCCCATTTCCCATCTCTGTATATTGAAAGTGGTGGAAAATGAATAAATAGTTGATCAATAAATGTCATGTAGGAGTGAAGTTTTAGTGATTTGAACCGAAAAGATGATGAACCTGCACTTCACAAAACACGCAGTAATGAACACCAAACAGAACAACAGTACTGACTTGAAATGGAAACCATAATTTCAAAAGTGTGATGACTGGAGATTTCTGAAGTAGATCTTGTCAGTTCAGGCGCTCTAAACTGTAAACAGGTTTTCTTCATTGCGCTACATTCCTGTTGAGGTGTCTGCCATTCATTGTTGTTTCCCTGACTTTGTTTCACAACCCATTTAACTTATTTCATAACAAGCTTGTATACCGAGAACCTTTCCTTGTTATCGTTTAGTTTAGCAGTGATTTGCTTCTTTCCAGCGCAGTGAGCATGTCTGTTTCAGCTGCTAATTGCACACTCTAATGTTATCCTACCTGAATCCTAATCATAGCTTTTGCTGCTCTTTTTCATTCAGTTGTTTTTTTTTTTTTTCATCTGTAAAACTATTTCAGTGTCTACTCATTATCTCTTCAATGAATGCTCAGGGTCACAGTTTAGTACATACAAACATCATCGCGCAGCCTTCTCTTAAATGTCTGTAAGTGACTATTTTGTGATGTCATGTTTAGTTTCTAGGGAGTCTAGATGTTATGCAGCAAATATGCTCCATCAGTATTCCCTGACGTCATCTGCGTTCTTTTGAAACTGTGTTTTCTGTCTTTGTTTTATTCTCCTCTCCTCTGTATTTGTGTCTTTTTTCTTTCCCGCTTTATTAAATTCCAGTCCCAGCTGAGTCAAGAGCAGAAGAAAGGCACCCTGCCGTCAGTGCCCTCACTGCTTGAGGTGTTTGGCTTTTCCTACTTCTACGGAGGCTTCCTGGTGGGTCCCCAGTTTACACTGCGCAGCTACCAGAAGCTGGTGGCAGGGGAGCTCACCGACTGCCCTGGAAAGCCTCCCAACAGGTAACAGTTCTAATATCATGAGTGATGACAAGAAAAATGAGCTGAAAGATCTTGATTCTGTGTTTGTTTACAAAGACAAAGCAACATCCCTGTGCCACCCCCTCCCCCCCTTTTTAAATTTCTCATCTTTCATATTCGCCCTCTTGTTTCTGTTTTAGTGTTATTCCAGCTATGAAGAGGTTTGCTCTGGGTTTTCTTTGTCTGGTGATATATGCAATATTTACTCCTTTTTACCCAGACAGCTATTACCTAACAGATGAGTATGAGGTGAGAACATTAACGTCATTTGCAAATGATCAGTTTTGATTTAAAGACAAGCATTTTCATTTCAGATGTTTACAATGGAGAAACTATGTACTTTCCACAGGCTCAGCCTTTCTGGTATCGTTGTGTGTTTATTCTCCTTTGGAGCAAAGTAATTTTGTATAAATACGTCAGCTGTTGGGTTATAGCGGTAAGTGGCCTCTTTGTCTGCTATGCAGTTGCAAGCATCTAAATGTCTTGTTTACTATAAGCTGGCATAGAATTTTGAATATGTTTAGAAATAAATGCATTTTTAATGCATTTATTTTAGTGTCCAAAGTAATAAACAACAAATCAAGATTTTCATATCGTGAAAAAAAACTTTATGTACAATTATTTGCAATGTTTTGATTAAAAAAAAAAACAAAAGCTATAAAGGTTACAAAGCTAAATATCATACAGTTACTAGTTCAATAGTTTGTACTGTTATTAAATTGTCCTAGAATTGTTGAATTGCTTCCTGGATGTGACACTAATAGTTTTCCATGGAGTGGTGGTTTCAACTCGTGCACAACCCTGCACTCTGAACTTAAAGGGTCAAGGCCAAAGGAGAGACCGTTTTCAAAGCAAAACGCCGAAATAAAGTTTCCAAAAGCTTATCCCATAAAGACCAGAGTGCATATTCTGTGGACAAAAGAAACTCAAGGCATTTGAGGGAAAATTGTTTCCCCTGTAACAGATTCTGGTTTTTGGTCTGTTAGCGAAATGTCAACCTAAAGCACACATTCAACATCACACTAAAATTGTTGAAAAGGAAAGACAGACCATTTTATCCTGGCAGCTACAGGTCCAAACCCATCTCACTGAAAACTTGCTAAAATTTAAAAAAAAAAAAAAAAAAAAACTGTCATGCTTTAAAGCTTGTGTACGTGGCAGCCAGAAAACACAAGAGGCCTGAAGTTGGTCTAATTTCTATTAATCTGCTTTAAAAGCAGAGCTAGCTGAACATTTTCAGTCAAATAATATTATCAGCCAAACTCTACTGTTTGCACATATTCATAGATGCGCTCCAGCAAAACTAAAAGATCGACTCCCAGATTATCAGGTTCTTGTGCACCTACATGAACAACTAACTTGTGCTTTTATATTACAGGAGGGTGTATGTATTTTATCTGGACTCGGCTATAATGGAGTAGTGGATGGTAAGCACCAATGGGATGCCTGCGCCAATATGAAGGTGTGGCTTTTTGAAACCACCCCACTTTTTGGAGGAACCATTGCTTCTTTCAACATCAACACAAATGCCTGGGCTGCCAGGTCAGTGCTGAATCTGTAACCTCTGCTGTTCTTTGGCTCATATTCAATGCCATGTTGTAACAGTTAAAAATTGACTGAAATGACTGTGAAGCAGAGGTGTCAACAGTTCAGTCAATTATCCCTATCTGGCAGTGCCTCATCACAGTAGAGTAACCTAGGACCAGAGACCTCTATTCACAGTTTATTTTATCACTCGAAAATTCATTATGAGTAGGAAGTGAATATCGGGGGGGGGGGCTTAAAGGCCTGCAGTGACTGACAGTCTTTTAGCTGAAGGTTCATGCATAAAATTCTTTTAGCATGTGACACAATTTGATGAAGATCATAGTGACCAAAGCAATTTTTAAAATTGACTATACAGTTTATTATGTGGTCTATTTCATTTGAACACATTAGCTTGTGCTTGCTTTCATTTTTCACTCTTAAAACTGATTCAAAAGCAGAAATTGGAGAGTTAGAGGCCGGGTTGGCTCTAAATGAAAATAAACATTTGAAGGAAGTTGAAATATAACTAAACTCATTCAGCATTAACTGATGGTTGAGATTATACTGTGAAACTTTAAGTAAATGTAAAAGAGTTGACACATGAAGATCCAATTATTCAACCTACAAAAGGCTGCTTATTTTTAGTTACACGTGCACCATATTCTGGATTCTGTGGGCGTTTATGCAGTTTAATTTGAAAACTGGTTTAGTTGAATTGGCTCGAATTAGAAAGGTGTGTATAAAGTTTATATACAAAGTATCCTGTGAACAAATTTGAACCTGTTCAATGTTGCTAAAGCTGCTTTCAAAATGCATTTCAAACTAAATCAAGTTCCAATCAAAATTAAGCAAAATGTTTTTGTTTTTTTTTCAAATCTGGCAGAAAATCTGCAAAGTAAGATACTATTTAATATTCCGTTAAATGAACTTTAAGATCTTCGGCGTAAACACGTGGCTCTAATTTTGCAGATGAAGATGAAACCAGAACATGAAGGGACCATTCTTAAAGCTGGTCAAGAAAGAGAAGAGAGCGTAGGAAACATGATACAGCCTTTAAATTGGTTTCTTATGCTTACTTGAGGAAGGTTACAGTCTCCTCTTTGCCCCCTGGGAGACCCAGAGGTTCATTACTTATTTATGTATTAAAAGTAAGAATAATGTCAGCTTAATAAACCCGTGCACAGCTTCAGATAAAGTTCTCTTTATAAAGCAGGATCCACCACGGCATGCATCATGAAAGAGGATCGCACTTGTACGTTGCCCTCAGCACTTGTCTGAGATGTGTTAACACTGTCATCTGAATAGTCATTAGACTGAATATTCTGGTGGAAGATATCAAGTTGTCGAAATGCTATAGAATAACTCAGTTGCTATGCAACCACAATGTGCAGGTACATCAGTGGTTGTCTCTATGAAAGCTGATGCATTAAGCATTTCTGATGGTGTTATCTAGATTTGTGGTTTAAAAAAGATCCATTTCCCCCCCTTAAAGACATGTCTTCAAGCGGTTGAAGTTCCTGGGTAATAAATCCCTGTCACAAGTGGCCACGCTGTTCTTTTTGACGATATGGCACGGCCTCCACTCTGGATACATCATGTGCTTCTCCATGGAGTTCTTCATCATGACTGTGGAGAGACAGGTATATGTTTGTTACAGAGCAAACTACACAGATGCATAATGTAATAATTATTTGTAAGTAACATTATTAATTATTAGGCAATGATTCCTTTTTCTTTCCATCAGTATGCTCCTTTTGTCAAACTGTTCCTGCGCTTTGTTTAAATCATTGTTGTTAAATGGAGTAATAGTCTTTGATTAGATGTGCCTCACTAAGGGGCGTGTTTACAGTTTAAATATTGGTGACTCTGATATCAGTTTATTAAATGACCATTCTTTTGTGTGTCTGCATGACAGGCCCAGGCGCTAGTACGGGACAGTCCCCTGCTGACAAACCTGGCCAACAGCTGGCTCTATCCCTTCATCTATGTAGTCCAGCAGTTTTTCCACTGGCTCTTCATGGGCTATCCTCTTGTGCCATTCTGCCTCTTCACCTATGACAAATGGCTCAAGGTAAAACAGCACTCCTGAAGCAATACAAGAAAAAAGATAAACCCACCATTCTCCTCACTTTTACATTCTAATCAGCTTCAGGATATACGATACAGTAGTTTGTGGTCTTATCACACACTGCATGTTAGTGTCTGAATTCAAGGAGCGAGGAGTGTGTTGCTCCTTCCAACAGTGAGCTGTTGAAAAGAATAGACTGAACAAAGTTAAAGTTACCATTTGGGAAGTTTACAAAGAACATTCATAAACACAGAAGACTGATGGAAAGCAGATTATTCAGAAATCGGGTTGCACGTTTGATCAGCTGAATGGTAAAATGAAAGTAGCTGATGGGAAGGTAGCTGGGAGGAACTTGGATTTGTCAGTATTGTGACTGTTCTCTAACCTTTTTCTTGTTTTCCAGGTGTATTCTTCCGTCTACTTCTGTGGTCACTTGTTCTTTCTTGTGGCCTATTTAATAATGCCATACCTCCGTAAAGCACTTGTGCCTAAAAAAGAGTCTGAGAGAAAGCAGGAATAAAACCTGGTTCTAGAGCCTGCATGGTAAGCAGGAACACTTTGCCCTTTAGTAAACTAATGTTGGTCTAGAGACAAGTGACTTTTTATTTATTTATTTATTTTTTTTAATAAATCTTTGTTTTCTTTTCCAGGCCCATTGAAGGCTGAATATCCTCTGAAGGGAACTGTGACTTTCAAGGAGCAGAACGGAAAATATTTTAAGGCCTTTAGTTATATATAAAAATGTGTTTGTGAATATGAGACCGTGTAAAAAATAAATTTCTATATATTTTTGTGTTTTTAAGTGGGAGGGGTATTTTATAAACATTTTAAGTAATGTTTAAAATGTTTACAGGAAATTACCGTTGTGCCACATGGGGTAATTGTGAGCCCATCAGAGGGCATTTCCTGTTTTATTTTATTTTTGCTGTCACACAGGATTACACTCAAGTCACGGGTTCAGTTTTTTTTTTTTTTTCTTTTCTCCTCCGGTGGGTTTTGTTGTTTCTTTGTCCTTGTCTGATGTCTGGCACCCACATTTAGCAGCAGTACTATAAGAGTCAGTTCCAGCCAGTAAATCTGTGCTGGTACAGAACCAGCGTATATGTGCACCTCCTAATGTCATGATACAACATTAATACAGCAGAAGGTGTTAGATTCTGGTACATATCAGGTGCTTGTTGTTCTCTTTGTTAATGGCTGCTAGTAGTTATACGAGCACCGTAAATCGCACACTGTATACTAACACCCAACTCAAAATGGCCTTCTGTTAATGAATGTTTTTTTTTTTCTTAATAATTTGTAGCTTTGGAGAAGAACTCATGAAGATCTTTTCAGGTTCCACATCTTCACTCCTTTTCCTCTTTTAAGTCTGTGCCGCTCTTCTGTCCGTCTGCCTGGATTTAGCCCTGGCCCTCACTCCAAAATGCACAGACATAAAAGTAAATCGCAATCAGTCATTAGTAGAGGCCATGCTTGTCTCATTTTGGACTTGAATCAAAGCAAAAAATTACCTTTGGTCTGTTTTTCTGGACTTGGATGAAGTCAATGCATCCTAATCCAATGTGAGACGGTCTTTTTGGTTTTTTTTCTCAATCTTGTGATGAGGTGGAATATGTGACCCCTTGCACGCTGGAGGAAGGCCACAGCTCTGCTGCCACTGCCACTGTCCTTTCACATACAGGGAGAGGAAAAAACCTCGCTGTAGCAACGGCCCAGATTTCAGTAATATTTATACATGACATGGTGATTATTAATTGATGAAATGCTATTTCAAGAGTACTTTTTTGCCTTACCCTTTGCAAATGTACAAAGAAAACTTGGGATGTGGAAGGTGGGGAATGATTTTCAAATACACTTTTGTAATGTTCATTAAAAAAAAAATTAATGCTGCATTTCAAGTAAAGACTTTATTGTATGTTTTGTGTCTCCAAATAGCTTCATGTGCTTGCTCGACGTTGGGGTGGAAGTGGTGGGTGGGGGGCATGACGTCATTTTGCAGCGTGGTTGTGTGAAAATTAACAAAAAAAACGCACAATTAAAGGATGGCGGGCAGGTGTGCCAGTCATCCAGCAGGCCCAGAGCTGGCAGCTAACATGAGGAGATGAATATCTGTGTGGGGGTCTGAGTCACTGCTGGTGAGCGTTGAGCAGCAGAAACCAGCCAGAGCAGCAGTCTGGTCCGGAGCCGGAGCTGGTGGGGGCCTGTCACAAACACGGAGGCAAGAAGGACGCAGTGTGGGCGGGTTAAGAAACGCCGAGAGGGAGGGGACGCCAGCGTAATATTCCCACAGTTTTTTTTTTTTTTTTTACCCCTCCCGCTCCTCTCCTCCGGAAAAGAAAAAAAAAAAAAAACAAGGACGTCTCTCGGCCCCTTCTTCCTCCTCACATCTCGTCCCTGATCCCAGCGCCCGGCTGCGTGTCACCTCCTGGGCTTTGACCGTATCTGACCGCCTCGATCTCCGCCTGGAGGTTTAGTTTGCTTGTTGAGCTTGCGGGTTCTTTTTTTTTATTTTTTTGCCGAGCCGAGCCGAGCCGAGCGGCAGGGGCGTGAGAGGCGGATGCTGCGCGCGTAGAGGCAGGGTACCATCCAGGAGCATCACCGCACTCACCACGGTAATGTCAAAATCCTCCTCAGCGAGCCTGCATTTCCTGCGACATTTGCTCTCCGGACATCTCTGTAAATGTATAAATGTGGATGTCGACAGCCATGTCACCCGAGCTGGTAATGTGTGTCAGAACCAGCATGTGATGGAAATCGGCTGATAATTGTCGCATAGCATGTTTCTGCTTCTAAATGTGTCTGTAGCCTGAGCGACCTGTGCACAGAGGGAGACTCTTGTTGTGTGTTTCTGTTTTTTCGATTTCATATTTAATTTATACTGTCATGCAGTCTATCACGATCCAAAGCAGTAGAACAAAATATATAAACGCCTGATACATCAGTGAGAGATGAAACCCCTCCAAGGACTAACAACACCACATCAGCTGTTTTTACTACCCAACATAGTCTGCCACAAGAAAACCATGACAAATTCCCACATTAGTTACGCGCACTCATGACCAGGTATGTGCCCGCTCCACGGGCTTTTCCAGGGTGTACCCAAGTTGCAAGCGTATCACTTTCATTTCTAAGGAAACCCAGAAAGCAGCATTATGGTGCAGTGCTTCTATATCATCTGTTCAGCCATGCAGCTTTTAATTTAGTTTTCAGGTCTCCAAGGGTGACGTCCATGACACTTTAATGTTTGCTTACACAAACATGGGGCTGTAAAAACCCTCTGTGCACCAGCTGATGTGCCTGATCTTCTGTCTTGCTACTGTACCTGTCTCCTCCACTGCTGATCAGTTGTTGATGCATGTACCCCCCCTTCTCTTTCCTCACCCCACCCTGTTGTTGCCCCCCCCCACCCCCCCTCCCCGATTTCCTTTCCTTCCTCAGATGGACAGAATGAATTTTCTCTCCTTTCTCCTCCTTTGCTTGACTTCGGTTGCCAATGGCAACAAAGGTCAGTTCCTCATCCTTTCTGACTGGTAATGGTGAAGTATTGAGATGATGGTTTACATTCCCACAGAACATGCTAGGTTTTCAGGCAGGGCCATGGCTGTAATGACTGTATTGTTATTCCTGCATCATGTAGCTTTCGATTCCTCGTCCATAAACAGTGCATTAAAGCCCAGATTCTTCCTTGTCATGACCCTGTGTGCATGTGCCTGTCGTGTCAGTGGTGTGACTCCTGAGAAGGTGATAGATCTGTTTCCCTGTCTACGGTCAATTTGTCATGGTGGATAACCATGACTGTGATTCAACATCATTATTTCAATGATTACCTTGCTGGGGAAAGGGGGAATGAAACCGACAGCATCGTGGGAGAACGTCTGAAGACAGAAGAGGGCGATTCAAGGGAAGACAAGGAGACTGGAGCAGATAGGGGGAAGACAGACGGGGAGAGAAAGAGGAGAAGGAGCCGTGACAGAAGAGGACGTGGAGGCCGATAAGGAGGGAGAGGGAGGAGGAGGTGCAGGTGATGGAGAGGGAGGTTGTACGGGAGATCAGGTGACATGAGGGAGGAGAGGAAAATGTGAGATACTGGGGGGGGGTTTTGCATTCATATGATTGAGTGAAATGAGAGAGGGTGGAGGGGTGAGTGCTGTGGAGCAACAGAGTGACAGAAAGAGGAGGAGTGCCAAGGGGGAGAGACGGAGAGATGGAACGAGATGCCTCTCAATCTGTAATCCCGAATGTAATCCATGGGCCTGATGCTCAGATTAATGCTACATTGCAGCAAGGAGGGAGGGGGGAGATCAGCGGAGGGGCCACAGGGCACAAGATAGATGACCGAAAAAGAGACACACGAGAGCACTTTGGAAACAGGTGGAGGAGGAGATTTTGTCAGAAAAAGATGATGAATTAAGGCTGGTTGTTTTTGTATTTGCTTCAGATTAACCATGAATGAATATGAGCCAAATATCTTCTTGATATACACATATTTATTCATTACAGTTAACACATTTTGTAAAAATACACATCACTGATTTACATACTTTTCCATTTTAACTCAAAAACTAAAAACCTGTTCATTTTTATCACTTAAGACACCCACTTAATTCTGATATATGATTAATAGTTTAATATTTTCAGCCTTTAAAGCAGAAATGTGTTTAAAAAGACTCTGTTACAGGTAAAATCTCTGCACTCAGTTACACAGAGGGTTTTTCAAAGCAACTATTTCAATTACGTCATTAAAATACTGCATCAAAAACAATTTTAAAGCAGTATTTTAAAGACATAGTTGGTTAAGACTGAGCTGATTTTAAGATGGCACACAAACCAGTAAAGAGTATGTAAAGTATTAAGGCGTAGATGATACATTTGAAATAAAGTATATCATTTCTGCATCATGTACAATAGTGTAGAAGTGCTGCTTTTAGTAATAAACCTTGACATTAACAAGAAAGTATTTTTAGATAAATGTATTTTGTCATTTTATACAAGTGAGAAGTGAAAAGACAACTTTACTTCCAGCGGCAAGGAATCTGAAAGCCTGTGGTGCTTTGAGCAAAAAATAAAAATAAAAAATAAAAAATCAAACGATAGGCAGCTCAGTGTTTTGAAGACAGAGTCATTTGATCAGATGTAGATCCAGCAGTTCTTCTCTCTGATGACTTGTCTCTCACAGACGAGACGGCAAAATTAGTTCCAGTCAGAGTTTCTAGAAAATTGAGTGTGGTGACAACAAAGCAGTTGCCAAACAAAATGTCTTTTGCTTCTGTCTGATTTCAAACTCCGCAGCTTTCTGCCTTAAGAGACTGGGGACAACAGAGGAAAGAGACTCCGTCTTTTGTTTTTGCTCATTGCTGGAGTGTAAAATCGTCATCCTTCTGGCTCGTTAACTTGGCCTTTGATCACTCAGAACAGAACATTCAGCACAAGGATGAATAATTAATTTGCAATTAAAGGTTAAATTTGCAGCAAACCTCAGGCATTTGACTCCGACTTTGCTGTTTTTTGTACATTATTGGGAAGCGCCGTTGGTGTGCCAGTTTAACTAACTTATATGAGCTACATATTTTTGTGTGAGTGAAACTTCAATTGTACTGTCATGCCAGAGGGTGTGCAGAGAGGTGCTTGATATGAACAAGGACAGAGGGTGGGGTGAGGGGGGGTCTGTGTAAAGAAACAGGTCGGGCTATCACACATAAGTTGTGCATTTTTCTCCTTCATACACACTTTTGCCATCCCCTCCCCCCATAACTGAGTGGTAAAAATAGATGCATTGGTTCCTTCTAATTGCTCCATTTAACCCAAAGCCTCTCCGGTCTCTTCTCTGTGCCGTTCAGCCAATAAGCACAAGCCATGGATCGAGACAGAATACCAGGGGATTGTCATGGAGAACGACAACACCGTGCTGCTCAACCCCCCTCTCTTTGCCCTGGACAAAGATGCTCCACTTCACTACGCTGGTAACGCCAACAGCATGGAGGAGTATAAGAAAAATTTTCAAGCATATTTGCTCTGAAGTACATTTCACTTGGCTGCTGTGAGAGAAAAAAAATAGGTCAAAACACTCTCTTGTGAGGCCAAACTTAAAATCAACAACGGTTCAGTTGAGGCCGAATATGACGACTTTGATTTCACAGACAGAATCAAGCAGCAGCCACGTGACCACTTTATTTCTGTGTGTTTGCTTGAACATTTCATAGTAAATACATCACTGATATTTCATTTTGGAGTCATGGAACTGCTACAACTTAGAGCAATATATCCCCAGAGACCATCTAAATATTAAGGCCAACGTATTCAGTCACAGAGCTCACTATTTTTAGACCATTGTAGTGTAATTCAAACCGTCATTGCAGGGGCAGACAGCAGCACTCTGCTTCTGCAGGCTGATGAAATAAAGTGATTGTGTTTGCACTCGGACCCCTGGAAATAACAATGTTCAGTCAAATTAAGAGAGCTCAACCTGAATTACTCATGGCTTCCTGAAATATATCGACAAAGAGGAAATTAGCTGTTTGAGCACAGACCTTTTGAGTTATGTCGGCCCGTAAAGATCTGCTGCTGTTCTAAACAATTGGATGTTGTGTTGCATCTGGTGTCTGTTTTATTCTCTTCTGATAAGAACCGCGTGTAAGATAACATAACCACATAAATGAAAGGTCCAGACATCAATGTGCGCAGTCTTTTAATAAACTGGTGCAATTCGTTCAGCAATGAAGATGTAACCTGAAGCAGTCGTAATGCTTTAGTTCATTATGTTTCCCCTCTCATGGTACCTCACTGGTTTCTTTATCCCAATTCAAACTGTATGTCTACTTGATATTGCATTTGAATCTCTAGTTATATTTTACTGTGTGTTGTCCAACCATCTTTTAAAAAAAAAAAGAATGATGAGATAAATGCAAATAAAAGCAGAATGCACTGATTTGCATATCATTTTAAACCTATATTCAGCTGTAAATGTTTTTTTTTTCTTTTTAAATATATGTGACCATTTTTAATTTGATGCCAGCAGCGCATTTCAAAATAGTTGGCACAGAGGAAACAAAAGACTTGAAGAGCTGTGTCACGACTAATCAGGTTAATTGGCAACAGGTCAGTGGGATGAAAAGGTATAAAAAGAGCACCCCGCAGAGGGAACTGGTTCACCGCTCTGTGAAGGACTCTGTCATTAAAAATTATATTTCTCTTTCATCAGTTACAGAACATAATGTCCCTAAAAAAAACACTCTTTGCATCAAGAGGAGTTTCTCTGCCCAAGGAATGTGGCTACGAGCCAGTCTTGGTCAGGATCTTCAGGACTTTGAGCAACACTGCATTTCAGTAAAAACTGACATGATTTTGTCGTGGAGATGACTGAATAGGGTCAGATAGGGTGGCATGTCTACATCCAGACAGATAAAACCCAGAGACCCTGTCGCTGCCATGCGGCGAAGTGGAAAACTGTGCTGTCATCTCATGAATCACAATTTTAAGTTCTTTTTGGAAGTCATTAATGCTGCACCAAAACAACTATAGAGAGGATGGAGCATCTAGCATCACTAAACAGCTTAAACACCAGGATCCGTGACTGGCTCCATTCATTCAAACATTATAGCCGTGCTTCCGAGAAGAACAGCATATAAAGTCTAGCATCATCGTAAGCCGTCGTCCAGACGTCTTTTTCAGGAAAGGTCTTGCTTATTACCGCGAGACGATGTAAAACTACATTCTGCATGTTTTACAACACCGTGCTTCTGTAATGTGGCCAGCTCGCAGCTCAGATAGATCCATTAAATCATATTGTACATTGTTTAACCATAAAGGAAACTGGGAACTGTGGAGCAGCTGGAATCATTCAACAAGCAAGAATAATATCTTGCAGCGTCAGTCAAAAAAAGAGGTGATGTAACACAGTGGTAAAAATGCTGGCGTGACACTCAAAATGAATGTTTAAAAAAAGAAGAAAGAAATCAGTTTGCATCGACATTTAACTCAGCAATCCAAAAGGCCGGTAGATGTTATTATAATGACTTTTATTTAAGTAGAAATGTTATAATCAAAATGGAAAAAAAAAGGGAAGGGGAAAATGGTGGACTAAGTTTACAGACATATTTTGACAAAAATTGAACAGAGTGACAAAGATGAGCAGACACAGTTTAATAGTGAAGCTCTTCCAGAAATTGAGGATGCTGACGACAAATGTGACCTCTCTCTGAGTTTTCTGTCAGAAATGGGCCGGGGCATTTCCAGCAGAAACATCCTGGGTGATTTTACAAACCCATGATGGATTCAGCCCTCAGGCTGCTTTGGAAAGCTTAGAAAATCACCGCTCATTAGGAGGAGGCCTGTTCAGCACTTCACATTTAAGGTTACAGCATGTAAGAGTGGGGACTACAATAATAACCACAAAAGGATCATGAAAATGTTAATTACCTTTTTAAAGTATTTTTTTAAAGTATTTTATACAATATGATGTTATGTGTTAAATTCACTTTGTTGTTTGCCTCGCCCTTCTCTTATGATTACTAATGTCCCTGTTTGCCCCCCCCACCACCACCACACACACACACAGGTGAAATCTGTGGCTTCCGGGTTCATAATGGCCCCCTGGGTTCGGGTTCGGTCCAGTTTGAAGCGGTGGTTCTGGACCGCTCCACCGGCGAGGGTCTGGTCCGGTCCAAGGAGCCGCTGGACTGCGAGAGCCAGCGGGAGCACAGCTTCACCATCCAGGCCTACGACTGCGGAGAGGGACCCGACGGAGTCAACAGCAAAAAGTCCCACAAGTTAGACCCCCTTCTTCAGTTAGAAACCCAGAGATTTTCTGTTCTTAGCGATAATTACGGCCACCGTGAAGTCTGTTCCAGCCGTAGCTGGTTCCTGTTGTGACATTAATCTGTGTGTCTCTGCTTGTGTTGCCCCCCCACTCCTCCTCCTTTCCCCTCAGGGCCACTGTGCACGTGCGTGTGAACGACGTCAATGAGTTCTCCCCCGTGTTTGTTGAGCGTCGCTACGAGGCTTCGGTCCCAGAAGGACGTCTGTTCGACCGAATCGTGCGCGTGGAGGCTCTGGATGCCGACTGCTCCCCACAGTACAGCCAGATTTGTTTCTATGACATCATCACTCCCAATGTGCCCTTCGCCATTGACAACGATGGTGAGATGACGTCCATCTTGCACTTGTGAATTACAGACTGCACTCATTATTCAGTGCGTTTACATGGGAAGTTTAATTCCTCTTTAATTCAGAGTTAAAATTAAATCCGATTTAAAATGATTAAAAATTACCATGTAAACACCTAATTCCGAATGAAAATGTCCATTCTGAATTAAACTTAATTCTGAAGTACGTGGCTGGTTTATTCTGATTTTAAATCCGAATAGAATAATTTCACGGTCATGTATACACTCATTCCTCTTTAAATTAATCCCGGTCTTTCTGCGCATGCTCGTTGCCTTGCCCGTCTGTCGCGAAACAAAGTTTCAAGATGGCAACATCATACTACCGTTTACTGCGTGCTGCCATCTTGAAAGTTTCAAGATGGCAACCACGCAGTAAACGGTAGTATGATGTTGTCGTGCTGCTGCTTCAAAAATAAAATCAAAACAAATCCAAAAAGGATGCTAATAATGTAGTCCTCCACGTCGTTGCTAATCGAGTAAGTTTGTTTTCTTCCGGTAGATGTAAATACGTAAACATGTCCGCCCCCCCATCCAATCAGAACCCTTCCCAACCCCCAGACCTTAAGCAGAATTAGGATAAATCTGATCAAACGTGTTTTCCATGTAAACTTCAATTCGGAATTACTGTTTCCTTGCAAACTCGAAGGAAAATAATTTAATTCTGAATTTTTTATTCAAAATAATTAATTCCAAATGAAAAATATCATGTAACCGACTGGTTTATATCCATTTTCGCTTGCAATGGATTGCGTGCATTCATTTTCCTCATTTTATGTCCGTTTTTGACCTGGAGTCAGGAAATTTAGCTTAGCAATCAGATGTTAAACTCTGCGTGTTCCTGAATACATGACAAACACACAGGTTTGATATCTGTAATGCAAAAAAAAAAAAAAAAAAAGGAAAGGCATTGCAGGATGCTCCCAGGTGCATACCAAAAGATGATAAAACAGGCTTTGTGTGGGTGGATTGTTGTTCTGCCTCTGCAAAATCTCTACAACAGCTGTTTGTTCTCCAACATCCTTTTGTTCCTGGCTCAAGTCATTTAATTCCTCTTTGGAAAATGATGAATGCTACAAACTGTTATTGTATCCACTGACTGCTTGGTGGGAGATCAGTTGTGGCCTTTTTGTAATGTGACACAGCAGCTGAGGAGGACCCTGTTTTAGCATGACTCTGCAGAATTTTCCAGAGCTGAAAGAGCTCTGCAGAGGATGAACAGCTCTTTCTGTTTTTGGACAGGCTGGTACAGCAGCACAGAAACCCATTGTTTTAGTTCTACTCAGATGTGGTCTGCTTTATATTGGTTTTTTTTTTTTTTTTTTTTTTTTACTTTGTCTTTATTGTCTCAGTTTCCACCACTGGCCCTCTTTCTCCTTTCACCGTGTCAAAGCGTGTTCCTTTCTACATGCTGTCAGCCTTTCACAGATACTCACTTTTTATTCACCTCTATCTCTGAAAACAGGAAAACCCTGCGCTTTATATCCTGTTCAGTGCAATTTGTCTTCCCCTGCTTTTGGCCGTTTCTCTTTCTTGCCCCTAAATATCCTGCACCAGAGAGGATAGTCGCTTTGCTGGCGCATCTGTGCAGTAATAGAGGCATTATCAGTAAGCTTTCAAGTGAACTCAGTTTTCAATCTCACGAGCTTGTTGGTGACTAACCCTCCATTTCTATTTCCATTTGTTTCATTATATCGAGTCCTCTCTTACTTTGTCACTCTCTGTCTCCTAGGTAACATTAAGAACACGGAGCCTTTGGATTCAAAGCGGCAGCGCGTTCACACCTTCTGGGTGACCGCCTTCGACTGTGGAAAGAATCGCGCTCAGGCTGATGCCCAGGTTGTTGTCACGGTCAAGCCGTCCTGCAAACCTGGCTGGATCGGTAATCAATGTCCCCGATGGTCCTTTTTCTCTCACGAGTTTTGTCCTGTTATGACTCTCTGGAGCCTTTTGAAATGAGCTTCAGCTGTTCCATCACTTCTTTTTTTGGATGGAAACTTTCACTTTGAGTTAGGATTTGCGTGGGCGGCCGTTTGGATTAATCATGTTTAGCATGCTTAGATCAAGAGCTGTGTTTTAGGGAGGTGGTGTTGAAGCTTAGTAATACCAAAGGAAGGTAATTATTTAAACTGTGACAATATATTTTTAGACCAAAGGCAGATTTCAGCGCAGCATGGACAGGCACCGTACCTCAGCAGCTTTTCTGATCTCTGATTTATTCATTTTTGGTTTAATGCCCAAGAAAATGCAGTAAATATTCAATTTGATTCTCAAACACCAGTTTTTAGCTCCTTAGATGACAGTTCCATTTTAAGTTAAGCCCGTGTGCCATCACGTACAAGAATAAAAAATAGTTCCCTTTCTGAACAAGAGACATTCGCTCCCCACCTCCTACACACCTGGAGGGTGCTGTTACAAGAGGAGGTGATGCAACATGGTGGTAAACATGTTCCTGTCCCGTGTTTTTCTGAAATCTGTTCCTGTCATCAACTTCAAAATTTGACATTTTGCCTTTGTGCTATTTTCCGTTAAAAATTGAGCTTAGGTGATTAGCAAATCACTACATATACTTTTCTGTTTACACAGGCTTTTAGTTCACATCTGTTCGGAGTCCAAATCTATTATGCTTCACGGTAAAGTTGTGATTTTGGTGCATTTTTGTTTTCAGGATGGACCAAGCGTGTGGAGTACACACCCGGATCAGGTAGCATCCCCCTGTTCCCCAGCCTGCACCTGGAGACGTGCGAGGAGACTGTGTGGAACATCCAGGCCACCGTAGAGCTCCAGACCGGCCACATTGGGAAGGGCTGTGACAGAGACAGCTACTCTGACAGATCTGTGCGCCGATTGTGCGGTGAGTTCTTGTATACGCACAGAAGCATGCCTTCTCCTGGGAGCAAAGATCTAGTTTACTGAAGTCCTCTGTCGTTCTGGCAGGTGCCGTCAGGGGCGAAGTAGACCTCCTCCCACCTCCGTCTCCTGCAGCCAACTGGACGTCAGCTCTGCCCACTCTCCCTTCTTCTGATTCATCTCTGGTCTTCTCCTTCAACGGGTCCAATCATGTTGCTGCCGTCCCTGATTCAGTTGTGTCTGCGCTATCAGGCGACCATTTCACCCTGCAGCTGTGGATGCGAAGGGGTGGCGCCAACATCCAGCCTTCGACCACTCAAACCAGAGGAAACCGCAAGGAGGAGGAGATCATTGTGTGCAGCACTGTCAAAAATGGTGCGTAACATCTCCCAGCGATTAACGAATCTGAGAGGAATTTAATAAAATTTGGTGAGATATTTAAAGAAGGACAATTAAGCAAAATGCTGCTTCTTTGTTCTTTAAATCCACATTTAAGTGGTTACCATGTCATATAGTGAAGTTTAGGGAAGGTCAAAGCTGAAAAAAAGATCTGAGCTATTTTTTGATTCAACAAATACTGTCAAGGTGTTCTTGAGCCGAGCACTTAACCTCCAGCTTTTCTATTTGCGCAGCCAAGTGGGCAGTAGAACAACTGTAAAACGCCATACTTGTGCCGGGAAGTACATTGTGTGAATCACATGGACATTTACAACTTTGTTACTTTGTTGGGGCACTGAAGGTGAAAGACAGCATATTCAGCAAGCCTTCCCTTGCAATGAAACTCACAAGTGAGAAAGATATAAAAGATTTCACGATCTATGATGAACTCGGTGGATACTTTTATTTCTGTGGATGGTCTCTGAACTTCACCAGTTACCTTCTGTTCCTTTGCTCCCCTGCTCTGCAGACGACTCGTACTCCCATTACTCCCTCTCCGTTCACGGCTGCCGCCTCTCCCTCTTCTACTGGCCCGACGTCTCAGCTGCACGGCCCGTCAAGTTCTTGTGGAAATTGGAGCAGGTACGAAGGTTTTTTTTTTTTTTTTTTTATCTGTGCCATGACCAACATATGAGCCATTCTGCTATAACCGTAGAATGTGTGCAGAACCAGGTCCAGACTGACCATAAACTGTATGACAAGACATCACTCTGGCTACGTGCACGTGTTCTCACATCTGGAAATGCTCCAGAGTAGTGTCTGTTAAGAGCACACGGGAGACAACATATGATGTGTCTTGCTTATGGCACATCAGGGAGGATAAATCAGGCTCTCTGGCAATAATGATAGCTCTTATTTTGTGTTTATGTCAATGCTAGATGTATTCTGGTGTCACCATATGAATTGAAAGCAGTATAAATGCAAAAAAAAAAAACTCCAAGAAAACTCACTTGCTGCAAATTTGCTAGAGAATAACTCGCTCTATTCCCACATCGGCTCAGTCGAACATTTTTCAGACTTTATATTTAGAGATTGCGAGGTAAGGTCCACACAGTCTGGACCGTCTGATGGAACCATTTGTATTCTTTATCACAGGCCCTCTGGAAAGTGTTTATAAAGTTTTAGGGCTCTGTGCATGTGTGGAAAATCACTATAGATATATAGTATTTCATCACCGTGAACATTTGCACATTTGAATACAGGAAATGAGAAAAGAGCTCAACATATTTATCACGTTGCACATTTTGCATACAGACCTGTGTGCATGTGAGCATATGTGCTGGTGGTGGGGGGTGGTGAAGCAGGTTTGTTTTGACTGATGCCACTGGTCCCAGACGACTGAATTCTCTAGGATTAAACAAAGCTACGCTGATACGGAGATTTATTAAATCCTTCTGTCTGAACCGTGTTATCTTGTTACCGAAGCCGCTCCTCTCTGTCCTCTGTCTTTATAATTCCCTCGTCTCACAATATCTATGAAGAAAACTTAAAACAAGTTTGTGTTGGAAGTTATCCCGATGATCAGTATAATTTCCTCTGACTCGTGGGACCACGGTGACCTGTCCATGCTCTTTCGTCCAGTGACAGGTGGGGTGGGCTCCGGCTCCCCTGTGACAGTTAACAGGATGGAGCGGGTTTGAGAAGTGGATGGCTGGATCTGGTTTCAGTCTCATTTGTCACATTTATAATTTGTTAGCTGTCCTTTAAAGAGACACTTTCCATGTAAACCCTCTAAATGGATAAAAAAAAAAAAAAACAGGAAATCTCACAAAAGAAGAGCAAATGTGTGTACCAGGATTTTGTTTCGTCTTATTTCATACCCCGTTCGTCATCTCTCAAACCCTCAGATTTATCTTGTTTCTCTCTGCAGGGCCCTGACCTGGACTTAGATAAAGAAGTTAATAATAATAATGGCTCCTCAGCTAGTCTCAACAACAGCAACACTAGCAAAAATGTAATCTGTAATGATATATCACTCCCAGGAGACACTTGTTTGAACAGTATTTTTAGACAAATAACAGATTGAAGTACTTCTTTTTCAACGGATGTCCAAAGCTTCCTGCAACAAAGAGTTCCTATTGACTCTATGTAACAGGCTCCAGCAGATCCCTGTGACCCTGCATAGGACTAAACCGGCATGGATAATGGGTGGATAGATGGATGGATTAACTCTATGTTGTCTCTGTCCGACAGGTGTGTGACAGCGAGTGGCATCATCTCTCCCTCAGCGTCCAGTTCCCATCCGTGACTCTGTACGTGGATGGTGTGACCTTCGATCCCGCTCTCATCCACGACAACGGCGCCATCCCCAACCCTGAGCCCCGCCAACGGATGGTCATCGGTGCCTGCTGGGGTGAGACACTGTTTTGCTCAGTGTCTTACATTTCACTCCTGTTTAATAATAGATTTTATGTTGTGCATTAAAGCTCCGAGCAGACGTTGTGGAGTTGGCATCTTCCTTTGCGTTTCTCTAACACTGAGATGTCATTTAAATCAAACATCAAAGAAAGCAGGCTTCCATCTCTGGCACGTTACAAGCATGAGGCATCTCAAGATGAACCGTTGAGACGCTCTGCATCGCGACTCTCTCTCTCCCCTCATTTCCCTCGATTTTGTAGCTGCGTTTTGTCTTTAAGGGCTAATAATATAACTGACTTATCAATTATTCAGAGAAGTGGAACAACACGGGGGGCAGACAGCTATCAGCCACTTACACCCCAACTGCTGGTTGAAATGAGAAACTCTGCCTGCCAATTACCAGCGAAAACACGCACACACTTGCAGTCTCTCATCTAAAGTATCTGCTGCCTGCGTGGCAGCAGCTGCTGCTAGATAATGAAGAGATGCTGCATTTTTTGAGATTTGCAGATCCCTGAGTTTTGTATGTTCTCTCTCTCTCTGCATATATATGCACATACACACGCACATATTTGTGTGTGTGTGTATAGAGAGAGTTCTTCTTGTCTGTCTTCTTTCATATTTCTTTGTCTTTTCATACCTCACCACATAGAAGCATCCTTTTCAGTGCACCTCAATGTTTTCTGTTTTTTTTTTCCCTTTGCCTCTCTCTGGTGTTCCCTGCAGAGCCTGAAGAGAAGCAGAAGGAGATACTAAACAACACCATCCCAGAGGGTAAAGACGCAGGTGACCTCCTTGTTTCACTCAGTTTCATGGCCGTGTGAAATCTGCTGTTTTGTTGCATCGTTGTTTTGTTGCGCACACTCAAATTAAAATCTGTATCGTTTTATGAACATGACACTATGTGCATTCACACTATAGTGAAGTATGTGGGTGGTTACCACGGCCTGTTGTCGGGGGTGACGGTGCGTCCTGGCAGCGTGGAGCCTCACAGCGTGGTGGAGTGTCTGTATGCCTGCAGGGAGGGGCTGGACTTTGGAGATCTGGAGACTCTGGGCTCTGGAATGAAGGTAGCACCTGATGAACTACTTTCTAACATGTTCATCTTCCGCATTTCCACTTTCAGTCAATACATTTTCAATGTACTATGTGTACAAAATATGACTCCTCAAAAATACTCATGAGTTACACCTCCGTCTTTCATTTATGTGGTAGTAATCGTCCCTCTTATAACTGAAGAGATGGTGCAGTTTTATGGGGATATATTCCGATCTTTAATCAAGAGTGTAATATTTTTGATTTTAAAGCATTAGTCACTGTTTGAGTGCAGCTATGCCCTGGATCAAAAATAAATATAAATAGGGCCTACCTGCAGGTTTACTGAAACATCCTGAATCTAATGTCAGCATCCAAATGGAAGCGGTGACAGTTTTGACGGGGTCGTTTCACAGTTGTCCGAGGGTGAAGTATCCCGGGTGCACTCAAGAAACCTGAGTGAAAGGAGAAGAGTCCAGCTGGGGATCTGGGCATGTAAGAGTCGATCTTTAGAGCAGAACACAGTTTAGAAGTGCAACACGCCATATTTGCACACAAGTAGGGAATATTGAGTGTGAGGGCAAAGTTTGGAGGGAGCGTAGTACAGTACAAAGTCCAGGAAAAGGTCCTGACAATCTGTTCAGGACCAGCGAAATCGGTAATTAACTCACTGAATACAGATAGTACAGAAGTGGTGGGGGGGGGGATAAGAGCTCTCAACATAGTAGATAAGAGCTGGCAGTTAACTAAAACAGTGGGGGGTGAAACTGAGAGATCAAATCGTTAGATAGGCAAATGTAAACCCCTGCAGTTACTTATCAGGTAAAAACCTTTTGGTTGAAATAAGAGAAAGCAGCTGAGCTGACTTCATTCCAGGGGCAAAGTCAGAAGGTGAACCTTTCCAAATGTTGGACTGCCTGTTGCTGCTTGTAATATCCACTGATAGAAATGGAACAGTATTACACGTACGTCTGGCTTAATGTGAATAAAATAAAGCAAAACAGTTCCAAACTCTAATATTAGCTGAATGTTGGATTCTGAAGTCAGGGTCGGTAATATTTCTCTGACTTTCCGTGCTGCAATTCCAACTTCAGGGGGTGCTTCAGTTTAATTGTTGACTAGGATTTCGGAAATCCCAGTTTCCAGGTGCAAAAGGAGTCCACCATATTTACTGCATGTACAAAGCGTTATAAAGTACCAGGCTGCTCTGACGATCCGTGTTGTTGTACGTAGTATGTCACTGTAAAAGCAACTATCCTATGATGCAATCAGAAGCTGGTCGCATGAAGGCTCTGACCAGCTTCCGCCATGGGTTCCACCCTAATGCCGCATTGCATTATGGGAAACAGCATCCCCACTTCTGTACACAAGGTGGAGTTGTCAGTTGCACATTGGAAATTTTCCTGGAAGGAGCAAACCATCCAAGTATGTCTTGCACGCCGCAAGTCCTACATTTTGGCAAAATCAGTACACACGAGTGTAGTATGGGGTTTGCCAACGACTGAGAAGCTCAAAAGTATTTTTTGACATAAAAGGGTGCAGAGTCCATTAAATTAACATCTCCACAGTCGCTAAGCATGGTGGTGGATTGAACATATTTATGACTTGACACAGTGAAAGGCAGAAGACTGCATTTAATGAGAGAATGGCTTCTATACCAGCGTAATGACATCTCTAAACACACCACAGGATTCCCAATGAACAACCACAAGATGCAGAGGCTGAAGGTTTCGTCATGTTAAATGTCCTAAATGTTAAAGAAAATCAGTTCATCTGTGTAAGCTTTTTCCAGAGGGACGAGTGAAGAGTTGGCAACAAAACTCGGCTCTATTTACTTTTGATTGGGAGCTTAAACTTTTCCTTTTTTTTTTTTTTTTTTGAAACTGTAAAAGGTAGAAGTAAAGAAAATGACTTGCTTAAAAACTTTGTTTGGATGCTCACTTGGGTAGCGTTGTTAGAAACTGTGAAGTGTTGAAATCCCGTCTGGAGTTTTGATGTAAATCAATACAAACTTCCAGGTCCACGTGAACCCGAGCCAGTCTGTGCTGGTGCTGGAGGGAGACGACATTGAGAGCTTCAACCGTGCTGTGCAGCAGGTCACCTACAGAAACTCTCTGCGCTTCGCCACGCCCGGAGTCCGTCCGCTCAAACTTACCACCTCCCTCAGGTACAGAAACACACAGCTGTATAAAGGCTCTTTCATGAAGGTCGGTAAAAGGAAGAGAGACTTTGTTTACTCGCAACAGGCCAGAATGTAATTGCAACCCTCCCTGCAGGACAGATTTCCTAGAAAAGGAGAGATTTCTGCCGAGTGTTGCTCAAACACCATTTGTGGAAATTGCGAAGCTAATTAAAGCAGTGAGACGACACGTGGAGAGAGAAATTGCTGATATGTCAAGCACAAATTAGGAAGATTCTAATATCACCACCAGTTTAACGAGTGTCTGAACATTTTGTTTCCAGTACCGATGTCAGTATTCTGCTGCTGCTCGCTCGTCTCACACTTAACTCTCCTAACATTGACCTTGCCTCGGCTGTGATAACGACTGGTGGGGAATGTGAGAGATGATTATATGGGGGATATGTCAGAGCAAAAGATAACGAGGAATTATCTTATCTCTTTGGTCATTCAGCCACCAAAAACATTTTTCTTTGAAAGAATAAACTGCAAGTGCAAAATATTTTTTCACAGTCAAGGTAGTTGTGGGATTTAGTTTAAATAAATGATTTGCTGGTTGCTATGGGTTTTTTTTTCTTGTATTTTTTTTTTTTCTAGGGCAGGCCAGATATTTATTGGTTACAAGCTGTAAAATGTAGTGCAGAGACATCATTATTTTTATCCTTTAATGTTGCAGGAATTGACTAGAATCCATGTCTTTTAATTGTTACATTTAATATCCCGGGTGGCATGGCCAGCACAGCACTGTTATGCTCCCGTGTAAATCCCCACATCGATCCGGTGCTCGTTGGGCTGAATCACCTGGCTGCGAAATAAAAAGCACACAGATTTTGTGTCCGGGTCAGTGCTCAGTCGTGCTTAACAACTGTGAACTGGTTTTCTGGCTTTAGCAGTCACATTTAACTGATTAAATATTAATTCACCCTGTGAAGCTCAGTCCAGTGCATTTACTTTGTCGTTTATTGTGTATTTGCACTCAAACTAGCAGCCTGTGAAGATATTCTCATTACTGCTTTAGGGGTCTTGTTGTTTTGGCCGCATGTTTACAAGATTAAGATGATTATGAAGTTACTCTGAAGGGCTTCTTTTTTTCACTCAGTTTTTTTTTTTTTTTTCGTTTTGTTTTGTTTTTAAAGATCTCTTAGATTCAAGGTCATGAGCAGATTTATTACCGTCAGCTTCTGGTCAAGTGCACTACTCCTTTTCCTTTTTTTTTTGTCCTTACTTCAGCACATATCGCGTGTGTGTGTGAAGATTAGACTGATTTGAGGCCAGGAGTTACCCAGATGGCTGAACAGCAGGCTCTTCTGGAGAGACCGATACAAGCAGCTGCTCACTCTGATAGTGGAAACGGCACACATGCACATAAACACACACTCAGCTTAATCCGCTTAGTCCCCCTTAACATATGATAGGAAATTTTAGTGCAAAGTTTAGCATCAATCTGATTTGCCTTCACTCTCTGGCGGGAAAAACTGCATTTGTAGTGACAAAGACGGCGTGGTTTGACACTTTCCATTTTCAGCTTCACGACAGAGCAGTGCTGGAGTGATTGTGGTGGAATCAAGGGACCGTAGTGAGAAAACGCAGCAGTGCGATGAGATGTTATTGTGCACGACGCAGCGTGATTTCGCATGCACGCTGCTCAGACACAGCACTGCTAATTTGAGGATATGAGTTACCGCAGTCTTACATGATCCTTAAATGGGGATGTTCAGCTTGTCTAATGTTTGAAGATAATGTTTAACAGTGCAGAATTTACATATCAAACATTGTTGGAAGATGTTGGGCACTACTAATGCATGTGTGACGAGGCTGTGGGAGCTGTGCAAAGTTTGATAAACTGCCTCAATGTCACTTCAGTTCATGCCAGTTTGATCTCAAGCCCTTGAGCCACTGAGCTTTTTTTTTAAAAAAAAAATTCCACTCAACAAGAAAAAAAGAAAGAAAGGAAAAACAAAGGAACACCCTCAGATTTAATTAGTCGCCACTTCATAGTCGCAAAGCCAAACTGAACTGCCAGGGATTTTATGGATGAGCAACGCTTGAGAAAATTTGGAGACAAAAAAAAAAAAAAATCTTTGGCTCCATCCCCAGGCCAAAATGAGCTTCTTCTTTTTTTTCTTAAAGAAAAAAAAAATAAGGAAAACAAGAAGACACTGCATACTGGTGTCTTTGAAACTGTTCTCAAATCCAAGTCTGCTGAAAGTGATGCAACAGAAATGAAAAACAGCAGTCAAATGAAATCATAGTAAAGCGTGCAGTCGTATCATCGGGGATGTCATGGGTCGGCACCGACGCTAGCTGGTCAAAGAGGGAGCTGCTCATCACAGTGTTTACAAATATGAATCTTGCTAATGGGTCTGCTGCCTGTCTCCTCTTTCCTTTTATCTGATCGACTGCCTCTCAGCACCTCACACACAGATTCAAACATATTAATCAGCAGTAGCCTATTTGGGTCAGTGTCACAAAAACAAAATAACATTAGGTATCTTCAGTTACAGGCGACTGGGGACAAGACAGCCAGCTAAAGATGTGATCTAAGAAAACATATCAAGAAAACAGACCAGCTGCTATGCATGAAAGATCTTCTGAAATTGATGTTAACAGATTAAAAACATACTGAGTGGAACACAGTCAGGGAAAGCGCAGCTGTCTGTGCCAAGACCAAAGCCAAAGTTAAACATAAATTGTGGGGGCAATCCCCAAGCTTTCCACAGTTCAAAGTCATCCCTTAAATACTTCAGATTTAGCCTGTAGGCTCTCACTTTGCGCCCTCTTTATGTCTCTTTTATGACTGTCTTCTGAAATCTGCCTTTGTTTTTGTACACGGCCACTTGTGAGTTTCTGTCTCAGACTGTGTGAGTGATACAGCAAAAGTTTGTCAAGAATTTACATTTCAGGCTTTATCATTTATGAGCTTCAAATCATCCAGTAATCTTTCATTAGAAATTAATTTATGGCTTCAACAAATGTGTGAATTAATTAATTTTGTGGTTTTATATGAAAAAGCATCGTTAATGCTTGTATTTTTTTAGGTAAGTTTTCTACTAAACCAAAGTTGACAAATGTGCAAACTTTACACAAAAGTGTACATTTTAATTTTTTTTTTTGTGTGCATGTGGTCTAACTTTGAGTGAATATTTAATTTTTGACAGTTGCATTAACTTAGCTGAATTATTTATTGAGTTTATTGATGATCTTTTGATGCAGGTCCTTGGTCGTCATGAGCCCAAACATAGTTTAATTAAATTAAATTATTCACGTCACCTTGAGACACATGTGTGGTTAGTTTGGCTAGTCCCCTCCCCTCCCCACCCCCAAAAAATCCCCTACCAAGAACAAAAGAACAGAAGAAAAACCGCAGACATTACAAAAGTACAGGAGACATGTTTTCATACAGGTGGTCAGTTTGCTTAAATTCACACCAGAGGCATGACTTAAATATTTTTCATTTGCCTTTGACTTTTGGCCAGATGTTTCAACGAGGAGAGCTGCCTGTCCTTCAAGCAGCTGGAAGGATACCTGGTGGTTCTCCAGCCCGACGCCCCTCAGATCTCTCTGTCTGGGGTCGGTCCTCATCTGGCCCGTCCAGCCCCTGAGTTTGAAGGTTCCCGTGGCGTTCCGCTCTTCCCAGAGCTCCGCATCGTCTGCTCCCTGTCACACGCTGTCAACACCGCTGCCCAGGGGATGGAGGGCGGAGGTTAGACCTCCTTCGAGGGGCCTCAATTGAAGAGATTTAGCCTCTTGTTAATGATTATTTCCCACATTTTTGCAACATTCCTTTGGATTGCGTCCATAAGAGTCCATAAGTCTGCGTTCATTTTTTGCGTCTTGCTCTTTTGCATTGTCTCTTAGCTCTGATGTCTGATGCTGTGGCGCACACTTTGGATGGCTGTGAAGTGCAACCACTGGGAGAGGAGTTGAACCCAGAGAGGGAGGAGCTCCTGGTTGACATGGACGTTGTGCGGGAGAGGGGGCTCGAAATCATCAATACAACTGCTTACATTGCCATTACAGGTACAGATGCTATGGAAGAAACGTTTTCTGAATTTGATATTTTCATATTGTCTTAATTTTTCCATTCGAAACTCAAGCATTTTGGAAAAGTTTGGATTGGTGCACAGAATATATGATACTTCATTTGACAGCGAATGTCAACCATACGATGAATACACAGTTAGATTTCTTTTTTCTTAAGTTATTATTCCAGTTTTTGACACCCTGTCTCCGTTTTCTGTCTTGTGTCATATCTCCTCCAGGTGCTGAGTCTATCTCTGTATATGAGGACGTACTTCGCTCAGTCCGCTACCGACTGGCCAAAGGCTCTGCTCGCTTTGAGAGGCGGTTCCGTCTGTCCTGCTCCGAGATGAACGGCAGATACACCAGCAATGAGTTGACTTTGGAGGTGATGACGAGTATCAGACACATAGCAGCTCAAAAAATCCTTCAGATATTAATCTTGACCATCTGGTTCAGAATTCATCTCAAAGCTGAGCTTAGATTATTGAGTTATATTGTATATTCTTCTTGCTCTGTTTATATTCCCGTTAGGTGAACTTCATCCACTCTTTGGACAGTCTGTCCCACCCGTCCCACCTGCTGGCCTCCCAGCAGCAGTTCCTCCATCCGTCCCACCATGCCGGAGAGTTGAGTGGACACACCCTACCCAATCCACATACCGGAACTCAGGTAACAATGGTGTTTTTCACCCTGTTTCTACTCTCACATTGTTGAAGTCTTAATATATATGACATCATTTCAAGCCATTACAAAGGCTACATAGGCATTTTAAAAAAATGTCATAGCGATGGCTCTCAGGCAGTAAGACTCAATAACGCAATAAAAATTGGAGAAATAACTTCAACATCAGAGTTTATTTTAGATTTATAGTCCCAGGAACAGTCAACAGAGCTCAATCAAGAGAACCTACTTTTAAAATATGGATTCGACAGTAAAACTCAGAAAACCGATAAGCTGGAGAGACATTTAGACATCTTAGTTTAGAGTGGGTCTGCATAAAGTGCTCCTGGTGCGATGGTGAGTAGATCAAAGAGGATGGCTGTGGCCAGACAGGTTGTCTGAGCCGGATAACAGAAGACGAAACCCAAACTGACGTAGTTACCTCTTGGAGGCTGAGATTGCAAGAGGCAGCGACTTTAGCAGGTGAGCAGGCAGGTTGTTTGGCAGGCACACAGAACTACTGAGCAGTTGAGCACCGCTGAGCGATGCTGACAGCTGATTCAGCATAATAACACCAGCGACATGAAAACCCCCAGAAGAAGCACTGGGAGTCATAAAAACAAGCAGCAAAAATGCTGAACAAGTCTGGTCTACCTCAGCATGGCACAAAGAAAATGAACTGACAATCCTGTGAGGAGTGGAGAGCAGAGTCAGGAGTAGTGCAGGAGTTTATCGGTGATTCGTTCACATCTGCTGGTGGAGGGAAGAAATGTAGAGCCACACCTGCTTGACACAAAAGCAGAAGGGACATTCCCTCGTGAGTGCCTATCCCAGAAAGGACCATGGACTCACGAGGGAGGCCAAAGGTAGAAAATTAGAAATGTACATATCTTAACTTGAGAGTCTGCTCATGAATGCACTCACGAGACTCTTCAGCTTTAAGCTGGTTTTGATGGGAAGCTCAAGTACAGTAACAGAACTGCTACACCTCTTCTCTTCATTACTGCAAGAACCATAGCCACATAGTAGACATGCATTATGTTTTGTGACTATGACTAAATATTTAAGAAGAGCATATTGAACATTAAAGTTGCAGCATCAAAAGCACATTTTCAGAGTGGAGGAGACTAAAGGTGCTGTGACACTGAACCCTTTCGAGTTGCATCCAAACAGAATTATGAACTTGCAAACTGGTGCCATATGGGTTCCTTAAAAGCGCCATGCTCAGCAGCTTGAGTTGCATTTTGATAACAGATGTGACCCGGTCCCGCTACGCAGGGCATACAGTTTGAAAGTGTATAGCTAAACAATCTAAAAGCTGGAGAATGGTTAAAAAAAAAAAAAAAAAATTAAAAAAAAAAAGTAAAAAAAAAATAAATAAATAAATAAATAAAATAAATATATATATATATATATATATATATATATATATATATATATATATCTATATATATATATATATGAGATATATATGAGATATATGTATATATATATATATATGAGATATATGTTATATATATATAAATATGAATATGTGTGTGTATATATGTATATATATATATATATATATATATATATATCTATATATATATATATATATATATATATATATATATATATACACACACCACATATATGCCAAAAGTATTTGTTCACCCATCCAAATGGTAAATGGACTGCACTTACATAGCATTTTCTCCAAACCTTCAAGATACCCTTAAATCGCTTTACGTTTGCCTCTTATTCAATTCAATTCAATTCAATTCAATTCAATTCAATTTAATTCAATTCAATTCAATTCAATTTTATTTGTATAGCGTCTGTTACAATGTCAATTGTCTTGAGGCGCTTTACAGAGACCCAGAGCATGACCCCCGTGCAAATATCATTAACTAGAAATATAATATTGAATCCTAAGCAAGGATAATAGCAGGTAAAAAAACTCCCACAGTGGGAGAAAAAAAAACCTTTAAGCCAAACAGTGGCAAGGAAAAACTCCACTTTAAGAGGAAGAAACCTTGAGCAGGACCTGACTCATATGGGGGGACCTTCCTGCCGAAGGCCAGTCGGGTAGAGAAAGAAAAAAAGAGGAGAGACAGGACAGAGAGAAGATGTAGGACAGAGAGAGGAGAGCACACAAATGACTGAATGTAATGGCTTCATAAATAAAAACAGATGCAGGTAGCAGCACTGAGATGAGATGGTCAGAGGACTAGGACGCCGGTCACCACGCCAGCCAGCACCCCAAACACATCTACACACACAGGTGGAGGTAAACGCTGGGATGGACAGAGGATGGAACTGCAGGTCAGCATGCACCTCAGGAAACTCTGACCTGCAAACATACAAAAGAAAAGAGAAGAAAGGGAGGACAAAACAGCACAACAAACTACAGAAAAGAAAATGGAGCACAGTTACAGTAACGAGGTGCTCCTAATTAGTTATGGAATGAGCTGGAGGAGAAGGAGAGGAGGAGGAAGACAACGCTCAGCAGATCATGTTGGTGTCCCCCTGCAGCGTAGGCCTATAGCAGCATAACTATGACGAGGCTGTAATTAAGACAAGACTACTCTAGTCTTAGCTTCTACAACTATGGCTATAACTATTAGCCCCTACACCCTATTGTTTAGACTAACTGTAGGCTTTACTAAACAGGAATGTCTTCGATTTATTTTTAAAAATTAAGGTGGTGTCAGCCTCTTTAACCCAAATTGGTAGCTGATTCCATAATAAAGGTGCCCGGTAGCAGAAGGCCCATCCTCCAAACCTACTTTTAAATATTCTTGGAACGACGAGTAATCCTGCACTCTGAGAGCGGAGAGCTCTATTAGGAGCATAACGTGCTATCAAGTCTTGTAAATAACGAGGAGCTAGGCCATTAAGGGCCTTATATGTGAGAAGCAGAATTTTAAACTCAATTCGAAATTTCACGGGAAGCCAATGGAGGGAGGCTAACACGGGTGAGATGTGATCTCGCTCATGGATTCCTGTCAGCACCCTCGCTGCATTCTGGATCAATTGGAGGGTATTCAGCGAACTTTTCGGACATCCTGCTAACAACGCATTACAATAATCCAGTCTAGAACTGACAAACTCGTGGATTAATTTTTCAGCATCACCCTGGTAGAGGATGCTCCTGATCTTGGCAATATTTTGAAGATGAAAAAAGGCAGTCTTACAAACCTGATTAATATGCTGCTTACATGACATATCCTGATCAAAAATGACTCCTAGGTTTTTCACCCATTCACACACCAGTGGGTGGCCGCTGTCATGCACAGTGCTGCCAAGCGCACTGGGGGCAAGTTAGGGTTCAGTGTCCTGTCCAAGGACACATTGAGATGTGGTCAGTTGGAGCCGGGATCGAACCGCCAACCTTACAGTGACTGGATGACCCGCTATACTAACTGAGCTGCAGCCACCCAAATTATCAGAGAAATAAAATGATCAGAATCAGGTGTTCCAATCACTTCCATGGCCACAGGTGTATAAAATTAAGCACCTAGACATGCAGACTGTTTCTACAAACATTTGTGAAAGAATGGGTCGCTCTCAGGAGCTCAGTGAATTCCAGCGTGGAACTGTGATAGGATGACACCTGTGCAACAAATCCAGTCGTGAAATTTCCTCGCTCCTAAATATTCCACAGTCAACTATCAGCTGTATTATAAGGAAATGGAAGTGTTTGGGAACAACAGCAACTCAGCCACGAAGTGGTAGGACACGTAAACTTGTAAGCGCAATGTGTGAAGAGGTCACCAACTTTCTGCAGAGTCAATCACTACAGACCTCCAAACTTCATGTGTCCTTCAGATTAGCTCAACAACAGTGCAGAGAGCTTCATGAATGGGTTTCCATGGTGGAGCAGCTGCATCTAAACCATACATCACCAAGTGCAATGGAAAGCATCAGATGCAGTGATGTAAAGCAGCCACCACTGGACTCTAGAGCAGTGGAGGAACGTTCTCTGGAGTGAAGAATCACACTTCTCTATCATTGAAATCTGATGGAAGAGTCTGGGTTTGGTGGTTTCCAGGAGAACAGTACTTGTCTGACTGCATTGATCCAAGTGTAAAGTTTGGTGGAGGGGGGATTATGGTGTGGGGTTGTGTCAGGAGCTGGGCTTGGCCCCTTAGTTCCAGTGAAAGGAACTCTGAATGCTTCAGCAGACCAAGACATTTTGGACAATTCCATGCTCCCAACTTTGTGGGAACAGTTTGGATCTGGCTCCTTCCTCTTCCAACATGACTGTGCACCAGTGCACAAAGAAAGGTCCACCCTTGTTTTCTTCAGTTTCTTGTTCATTTTAATGCCTGGTACAACTAAAGGTACATTTGTTTGGACGATAACCACAAAGATTGCTCATAAGAGTTTTATTTAAGAGCTGATATCTTACCAATTTCCATGGTTTTCTTGATTATAACCTAAATCACTTAAGTTTTTACATCAATAGCCATGGCGCTGTACTGCCAAAAACACTGCTTTTATGCATTCGGTGTTTTCTTTTCTGTCTGTTTTAGTCACATGATGACGTTTAGTGGTACCAGGTATTAAAATGAACAAGAAAGTGAAGAAAAAATGGTGGTCTAATAATAATTTTTCCATGACTGATATAGAGATTATTATATATATAGAGATATATATATTATATATATATATATATATATATATATATATATATATATATATTATATATATATATATATATATATATATATATATATATATATATATATATATATATATATATATATATCTATATATATATATATATATATATATATATACATATATATATAAGCTTTAAACAAAAGGACTGTAAGATTTAACTTCATTGGCCAGACAGTGGCAATGAGTAAAATTGGGTGGAAACATTTTCAATCATAAGTTAAAGTTTCCAAGTGAGAACAGCAGCAGGACACAGAGTTTACACCGAATAACAAAAATCAAAAACACACAAAAAAATACCATAGCTAATACATTGGCCTGTTAGTAAAATTATCCATCCATGCAGCAAGATATTTTTTATTTGACAGTAAATCTTGTTTCCAGTTTAGAACTGGTAGATATTTAAGGGTCTGAAACAAATTAAAAAAAAAAAAAAAAGAAGCTGAATTTTAAGACAAATTACTTAAAAACAGACACAAAAACAAGTGAAAGACACTGAAATGCTTGCAAAGTATGTTTATGCGGTGACTGAAAATAAGATTTGAACAGTGAAAGAGGAAGATAAAATCTGAACTCTGGTTTATTGTTCATGTTTTAACAGTAAATTAATATATGTAATATTTCCTGGCTCATTAAGACATAAAAGACATATGATAGATTTAAGAGTATTCATGGACTCAATTAGTAAATTATATACCATATTTCCAGACTTCATATCTTGACAGGAACAGAAGGATTTGCAGTGGAGGCTTGAAGGAGCTCTCGCTCATTTACCAGACATATTTTAGTTGTTAGTTTTAATAGCTTTTGAACAACACAGCTGCATTCTTCTGCAATCAAAAGAATCAATTTGATGCAGCTCATTTCCTCTTTTCAAAGTTTGACGATCATGAGAATAAAAAGATTGTTACTGTGTTTTATTACAGTGGTGCCGGGGAGCAGCCACCGTCATCATTATGGTGTGCGTGGGTTTCCTCGTTGTAATGGTGATTCTGGGCGTCTTCCGAATTCGCTCCATCCATCGCCGAGGTGAAGCAAACAGGGGTGGGGCTAAGGAGGGTAACAGCCAATGGGATGACTCTGCACTCACCATCATTGTCAACCCAATGGAGGTAATAGCAATATTGAGGGAAGTGATCAGATCAAATACTTTTTACTGGTACATGGTTTCACCCTCATGTCCCTGTGCTCTCCCAGTCCTATGACTCTCGTATGGGCATCACGGCCGACACAGAGGGGGAAGTGGAGGAAGACGAGGAGGTGGTAGAGTCACCTGACGACGCGAGCGATGACCAACGAATCATCATCAAGAAGGAGGGCAGGGACGGAAACACCCGTCGCTACTGAGCCACATGTATCTCTCCACCAATGCTCATGGAAACCACAAATCAGTTCAATAGTCACACACTCCAACACTTTTACTATCAACAACTGCTGACACCAGTAATATAAGGAATGTATGCTTACAAACACGACGCACAACACAGTCACTGTAATACTCAGCGCCATATGTGACCTATAGCCGACAACAGGCTGTTGTTCTCCACTTTAATGTTCAATGGCACAATGTATACAGTTAATGTAATTTAACCGCCTGACTAAACTCTACCAAAATTGTATGTGGTGCACCAGTTCTGAATCACAAAATGTTTGTGTGTCTGTACAGTGTAATGCTGGTTGAAAGGGACTGCTTAGTTAAAAAAAAAAAGAAAAAAAAACATAAGATTGTATCCTTGCTTTTGTTATCAAAAACAATGTTAAATCTTTACAAGATGTAAACTGGGACAATTTGCAACATAAAGGCCTTGAGTAGATCAGTAGACAAAGACACAATCCTTGATCCCAACACGTTTCTGAACTTCTTTCTTAGACTGACTTGAGAAGTCTGTGCACAAGCTCTTTTCTCCATGTTTGCAACATCTTCTGACATTCCTCAACCACATACTAAAACCTTAAATCTCATATTCTTGCAGGGTTTTTGTTTATTTTTTTTCTACTGTAAAAGCAGTTTACTACTTCATATCCTGGTTACATTCTGTTTGCAGCTCCTAATGCTATTGAGGCACTTGCCAGCCACAGACATCCACTTTTACACAAGCTGGTCCTTCTACAGAACCCCAAGAATACAGAGTCAAGTTTGCGTGCAAAATGTCACTAGTTTTTAAGCATCAAATTGGAGTCTTTGCAATGTTCCAGCTTGTGCCAAACAAGGACAAAACAGCGCTATCTACAACACAAATGATGTAACTTGACGTCTGAGCGCCCCATGCCCCTTAAGTGTAACCACTAGTGTATTTCACTCACTGAACACTGCTGTATGGGACGTCCCATGCTCACACACGAAAACACACTGACCACACGCTCCATTGCGCCACCTCTGCTGTTTCCAGAATGTCCGCTCAGCTTGGGCAGTTTTGATTGTATGATTGTAATGAATCTTCTGTACATACAATGATGACTATTATGATATGACTGATATAACTATTATTATTGCGTCCACTGTTTCTCTTTTTCTGCACATTTTTCAGAGGAAGCAGATTATGATTTACTTTTTTTCAATTTGAGGAATCACCTTTCCGGTTTCCAAAAAAAAGAAAAAAAAAGGTATAATTCTGACAATAATAATAGTAGTAGTGATAAGGATGATAATCCCTGGCTCAATGAGTGTCTCTTAATTTGTGTGTAATATTGTTGTAATTTAAGAACTTGTCAATATCTGAATCACAGAAAAAGGAGGGCACATCATTGTGATGCTTCCATACATTCTCACTCATTTCATCTTTCACACTGCAGATTTTGTCGTTTTTCACATTTCAAAATAAAATGTTCTTTTTTTCAGCATTGTTATTATTATTCATATTTTTCTGTCTTCTTTTCACTTTATCTGACATCTTTGGTTCGATGAATGTACAACTGTGTGCTTCTCCTCACCTTTCCCCTCCCTCCTCCCTCATATCTTCCTTTTTCCTCCACCTCTCCCTCACTCTCCCTCTGTGTCTCTTGCTGTCTGTCTGTGTAGCCTATCAATGTGCAGTGCTAAGGCTGTCAGTAAATAAAGCCTCTTGTTTTTGAGTGTAATGTTAAGAAGGAATAAACATTGCATTGATAAATAACTTATATTATTACTATGTTACTATTCGGACATTACCTGTAATTATTGATACAATGCTGACATGGATTATGCTGACTAATTGTTATTGAGAACTGTCAGAGATCATTACAAAATTCATAATAAAAACACTATATGACGTCTCCATGAGAGGGTTTTCCTTGTTAGTGTGTGGGGGTTCCTCACTGGGTTAATCATATGAAAAGTAACTTTGACAGAATCTCATTTTTTATATGAATTTCATAAATGTTTAAGTATCATATATTTCTTACTGAGTTGGCGTTGGCAGAATATAAGGGTCTTCCATACACCCTTTACAGGGTTACAGGGTTATTTTTGATGTTAAAAACGGAGTTTGTGTGTATATATACATATATATATATAACAGTTATTACTGCTATAGAAGCTAAAAATATATCCTTTTACATATATCTTTAAGGTTGTGAAAAATTATGTTACTGCACTCTAAAGTGTAAACACATTTTATTTTAGTTTGTATTTTTGATGGGTTTTTTTTTTTTTAATATTTATTTTGAATTGATGCCAGTGACATTTTTTTTTCTTTACAGTTCAGACAAGAACATTAAATCCAACTAAACATTTCCTGTTTCCTGTTAGGATTACCAAAATTATTTCTGTTTACTGAATGCCAGAATAATAAGAGAGGGATTTTTTTTGATAATTTTTTCAAATTCTTTTCTTCAGATGTTTACATACAGTAAGGTTACTGTGTTTAAACAATTTCGGAAAGTTCATATGATGATGTCATGGTTTTGGAAGCTTCTGATTAAATTACATCATTTGAATTATTTGGAGGCACACCTGTGGATGTCTTTAAAGGCACACCTCAAATAAAAAAAAAAAAGTCATTGTACAAACTTTGGTTTTATGTGGGATTTAAGGTCAGACAGCAAGAAAAAATGGTTATGCGTATTCTTATGCAGTATGCCTTAACTTCTGGTATTAACTAAGCTGTTGCTTTATTGATCAATGACTTCAAATTAACCTTTACAAAGTCCTTGCAAGCTCAAACAAAACTGGGGTACTGAACAGTAGGATTATGGGATAAGCATTAATACATACATATATATATATATATATATATATATATATATATATATATATATATATATATCTATATATATATATATATATATAATATACATATACCGCCTATATGCCTATATGTTATTTAATACATCACACATTTTCTCTTCATTTAATTTCTTTTTTACTTCAATAATTCGCAAGTTATTTTCTTTCTTTTATAATTTGTTTGTAAGCCGCTCTTCATGTGTTTATTTTAACGACTACGTAGACGCGGACATCGTCGTACGTAAGACTGTTGAAGAATACGTAACCTCCGTAACGTGAGGAGACTCGTGAAGGTTTTGGTGGATCATGAAGGAGGAAGGTAAACAGAAGAGGGACGCTTAAAGCTCACGCCAGTGGGTGTCCGACAGTCCTTGGAAGACTTGTTTTGGCACGGTTGTAGAAGCGGGAGCCGAGGAGGACAGGCAGGCCGGAGAGGAGGGACTGTCGTTCGGCTACAGCAGCAGCTGTCGGCGGTGAGATGAACAGCATGCTACCCGTCTATGAACACTCGTAGTCCGTGAACACACTACAGGAATCATCTATGCACTGGCCCTGTGCAGCTAGCTCGTCAGCTAACACCAGCTACACTTTATTTATTATTTTTTTAAAACGCCAGGAGGTCGTTCAGTGTTGAGAGCTTCTTTGTTTAACTAGTTCTATAACGAGCAGCGTGTTTGCGACACAAAGACAATACCGATTAACAAAGCTGGAGCTCCAGTTAGCCTCGGGGGTAGCACTGGTGTAACCCGCAGTTCTCTGTGGACTACCTGAGCGGTGGCACCGGCTCACTCTCACGCATGCATAAATTGAACATTTTTCTTTTAATTATTTGTTTAAATTTGCAATAAAAGTGGGACTTACTGGGCGCAAAAGTAGGCTTGGTGTGTATAAACAGGTGTCACTGTGCTCTGTCTGTGATAATGTGTGTATTAATATCTTTGTTTAATCCTCTTACTTTGACCCTAATCATAATACACCAGCTGCATGAATCAGTAGGGAAACAATAACCTTAAATCTTCACAATGAAAGCAAGCGTAATGCTTTCTGGTGTGCTTTTAGATGAATTTTAGATGATAAAGTTGAAAAGCATAGAGAAGAGCAAAATAGACATGGGATTAGTTGTCTGTTCCACACACACTTCATTATGGAAATTGCAACAGTTACTTGTCCATCCAGGGGATGGGGGTTTAAAGATTTCCGCCCGCATGTTTAACGGTTTTCATGTCCTGATGTTGATTATACTTCGGTCAGCCATAACAACATCCTGACAGGTAATGTGAGTAAACGCAGCTCATTTTCTTACAATGCTATAACCTACTGGGAAAATCTGCTGGGCATTCACATGAATGTTATTTGCGACTGACCTAGAAATGTTACGCTGTCCACTCATGTCCCTTAACATGGCAACATTATTCCTTTGCAGTAGCTGTTTCCTTCAGCAGGTCAGCAGTGACTCCAGCAACAGTTTCTTCTTAGGATGTGTTAAAAGAATGCAACAAAGAATCTGATGTGCTCAGCTGGTCGCCATACTTTCCAAATACCAATGTGTTGGCACGCTGATCGCAACTCACAGGGCCCATCCTGGTACTAGACACTCCAGCGCACACACAAATGTTCTTTGTTCAGATCCTGACTGTCCAGAGCTCTTTTGAGAGCACAAGGAGGACGTGCTCAGTATTAAACAGGTTATCATAATGTTATGGCTGATTGGTGTATGGCAGCAAGGAGATCTGATGTGTATCATATATAACTATTTTCAACATGAACTGAAATGTTGTCTGTAAAGTTCATCCTTTATCATTATGCTTTTGGAGGATCTTGCAATGCTTTTGCATTAAACTCTAGCTCATGTGCATGTGTCTGAAGTAGAAAACATGTGATATCATAGTTGAAACTGTGATGGCGATATTACTCCCAATATATTGTTTCTTCTGTGTATAAGACTAATATCTTTCTGCTTTTCAGTTAAAATTAACCCCTGAAAAAATCAGTAAACCACAATAAAGAATTACTTCTGGTCCAGCGCCACGGTTTTATTGAAGATACACTGATAGATTGAAAACTGCACCCTGCATTTGCAACACTTGTAATGCTAAATTAGATGCTTATATTGTGTACATTAGCATCTAAATTGCCATCTTGAACAGTAAGGTTCCATCTAATGCATCAAATATATTAGCGACTTTTAAAGTGGAAATGCATAGCACTTGGAAAATAACAGACAGCCATTAATGGTGAGTTTTTTTGTTTGGTTTTTTGCAGTATTGATGTTGTGCATGTTGATATCATGATGATATTAAATCTTTGATATATTGTTCAGCCCTAGTCTGAATTTAGTGGAGCAGCTGTGTGTAAGAGTGAAATGTGGCATGGAGGTCTGTGCGCTCTGGGCCTCCATGTCTTCATTAATAATGGTTCACTAAAAGCCTGAAAATGACATGAAAATGCAGCAGATGGAGTTTGAAGTTGGCCTGACTTGAGGCTATTTGTGCAGAGTTGAATCTGTTTAGGTTTCACCTTGTTGGGCCTATAAGCTGTTTAAAAGCATTAGTTATTCTGACATTTTTTACAAATGCTGGAGATATGAAATAATACTAATGATTATTAAAATGTGCATTAACCTACTCACAAGGTTTTTGTGAGTAAAAACACTTTCTCAGGGTTAAATATTTAAAGAAGGTGAAGGATGCTGATTATGCTGCATCATATACTTTGGTTGCATCCTAAAATTTATATGAAAAAAAAAACTACAAAGGTTTGTGCAGATTGTTTTATGTTGTTTTTGTTCAGTTTGCAGAAACCTTAAGTCTCTCACCTTTATTTAAAAATTAAACTTCACAGTGTGTGCACTATGCACTCCGTTAGCGAGCCAGTGCATAATCTGAATGCCTGAACAATGTGTTGCCATTTCATTTCTTGATCATTATTACAAGACTGAGTAAATGATCAGGTTTTTAATTCACATTTTATTTGCCATTTTGTGGTAGTTGCACTGTATCAGCCACCAGTTATTGAGTCTAATAAATTTACAATTACAATCAGGACAGCCTTGTCAATTTACCAACTTTGATTTTTGTTTTTTTACACAGAATACAGAATAAATCTGCTTAAGCAAACAGAGACAATATAGCAGTAATACCATTACATTTCTTTTTTTCTGTGGGAAATGTTGTCTTTGTTGTTGTTTTAAAATGTTTTCATGTCTTTAGATGCAAAAAGAAAAAGGCAATGCAGAAGAAGGACATTAGCATTACATATTGATCAGAAGCCATCTTGCCTTATAGAAAGTTCAGCATCACCATAGGGGTTGATCACTAATGTAATTATAGTGCAGTTGTCCAAAACAAACAGAATAGTGCATCTTTTTATTCTCTTCTAAGTTTTCAGGTGCACAGGTTGGGTTGCCCTCATCCTTGTGTTACCATGGCGATGCGGGAGTTGGTGGAGGCAGAATGTGGGGGAGCCAATCCCCTCATGAAGTTGACCAGTCACATGACAAAGGAAGACGGGGCATGGCGGCACCGCTCAACACCTACAGTGAGTCTTTTTTTTTTTTCGGAACGATAAAGCCAGCTTCCTTCATCTTTATCATGCTGTGGCTTCTTCGTAAAAGATGCAGCAGTTGATGACTGTCATCTTTAACTTTATTCTTTCTCTCAGGTTCCTCCCGCTCCTATTGAATTAGCAACTGAAGAAGAGGTCAGTTCTTATTTTCCTCCCTTTTTGTTTATTGAATAAGTGTTTTTTTTTTTTTACTGTAATAATATTTTTTGTTGTTTGTAGTGGATGTACTTTCTGTAAATAAACTTTAAAGTAGAGTTTTATCTTTTAATAACATATATTGTGTATTTGTTCCAGCTGGTGAATGAGTTCCTTCAGGCACCACCACGACCACCACACACATTTGACATGGGTCAGCTGTTGGAGGAAATGCAGCAGATTGACCAGCAGAGCTACAGACAGGCTCCACAGAGAGGTACTTACCACTATTATTACTTTTCTAATCACCTTTACGTACCCATCTCAGGTATTTCCCACAGACATGGTTTGTAGTATTTTAAGAAGCAAATCACATTTCCTTGTTGTAGCTCCAGACGTGGCAGCGCTGGCCCTCTCTGGTGACTGGGCCGCCGAATTCCTCTCAGGATCTGACTCCGCTGCCACACCGGGGCTCACTGCCCTTGGTGATGCAGCAGATGCTGATTGGACGAGAGAATTTATCGCTGAGGCTGCAGGTAACTTGAGTTTTTGTCAGTCTGGGTTTCACTCTGGAGGAAATGCATGCTTTGGTTAACCTACAGTTCACCTTTCTGTTGTCATTAGTCCAACTAATGTCAACAGTTTTTACTTGAATCACAGCAAGCTTGTCCAAGACAAAATTGTCTGTGTTAAAACTGTATGTCATTTGTCCAATGTGTACATTTCCTGATTTTTATTTTCTTTCCCCCCCTTTCTACCCTAGATCCTGGACGGTGGGCAGAAGAATATCTGGAGCAATCTGAAGAGAAGTTGTGGCTCGGGGACCTTGGAGACAAGGAAAGTGAATGGTGAGAGAAGTAGATTCGTTGAAACTGCAGATAATAAATGGCTTTTATAAGCAACAACTTCAGGCAAGCTCCAATAACTGTGGAGCACAAACAAAACTCTTGTGGGGGCGTAAAAGAGAAGAGGAGCACATGAAGACAAATGATGGCAGATCTCAATGCACTTCTAAACCTTGAAAATGTGAATGTGTGTATTGAATTTACAGCTGTCTAATTTTTAACCCTGTCTGCCTTTGATGATCTCGAGCTTATCCAGAGCTTTTCTTGCAAAAGTCATTGACGTTTGTGAAGGGGACCTAAAAGCTGATGTAGCGAATATTGACCTTGGCCTGCACATCAGACTACAAAGCCAAGCAAAGCCGACATCCTGAATTATCTGGCTGCAGCCTACATTTGAACAAGAAAATACATATTTTTTCCTGCACTTAAACCTGCGTGTGATTATAATGTTAACATTTCTTTATTTAACAGGACAAAAGAGTACCAACCTGGAGATGAGCTGAGGCAAACAGCCAATGAGCTTGTCTCAAAGGTTGATGACCCCAAGTTGCAAAACACAGAGGTGAGCACCTTTTCTCCTGTCAGTCACGGAGCAACTCTTAACCATGCACCATTCTTTTTTTCATATCTGTCACCATGTTCTTTCTCTTTTTCTTAACGTTTTTGTAGACTTTATCCCCGGCATGATAGTGCACTGATAGCTCAGAGTTTATTGTGTTTTCTTAAGGCTTGTGTTTCAGGTTTGAAACAAATCAGCTGAATAATAATAATAATTTAAAAGAAAAAACCCATCCAGTAATGGTAAATGCTGCTTTTGTTGTCATTTTTTTTTCTATTGTTGTGTAGTTCCTGCGATTCATTAGGCAAATTGGCGAGGGCAGTGTGACAGTGGAGAGCAGAACAGACAAAGAGCTCACAGATAAAGCTCAGGCCGAGGAGGCTCAGAACTGGGCCTCCAACGTCAACCAGGTATGAGCCACTGCCCACTGAGGAGGGAATGGTTGCAACTGGGAACACAGTATGTTGGGAAACTGGATTTGTTCACTTTAACACAGCATAGGCTTTGCCTTGCCTTGTGACTCATCACCCCAGTATCTGATGCAGTGTAACATTTTCCATAAATGTAATCAAAGGCAGCCACCAGTCTCCATGCAGTACAAGTCTCAAGGCTGCACAGCACTGCAGATGGAATTTGTTCTGCAGAGAGAGAGAGAGGGCTTTTATGATCGTCTGCTTCTCTCTGAAACTGATGTAGAGCCATTTTCATGTTGATTGTTCTTGATTTTACCTCATGTTGATGCCACATTTTTAACATCGAAATAAATATATCATAGAATAGAATCAAAACAATGGGAATAATCCACTGAATAAATTAAATAAAGAATTAAATGGATCAGAAATGGGAAATGGAAAAAAACAATATTCATGGCAAGTCAAAATTTAGAAAATAAGTAAATAAGGCGAAAGTAAGCTGATAAGTAAGAACACTTAAAAAGAGAGATTTACATTTCCACTTAGCATTTCACTATTTTTTCCTCATGTTGTTATTTTTGAATTTTAATTAGTATCTAATGAGTCTGTTTGGAAACATTTCAACTTATAATTGTGACTTGATAAAATTGAAATTATCAAGTTACATTTCAGAATTTTAACTAGTATTTGTTTCATTTACTTGTCAGTTATTATAGTCCTAACGCTGGGGATAGGGGTGAACACACAAGAGCAACTGTCAGTATATTTTTTAAACACATTCATTATATCTCTTTAAACCTTTATCTTATAACTGAACACTTTCACCTCAAATGCAAAACTTCCTCTCTAAAAAAAAGCTTGACTGTTTTCAAGACTGCATACTACATGCCATATATTACATACTACTCCCTACAGTATGCAGTGTGTATTGTATGCTGGTCTGGCAGCTGCTGTTAGTATCCAGTATGCCACCAGTGGTGTAATGCCTTATGGTCAACTGAATGCATGGCAGACTGGTTACTTACATACTGGAAATGTTCTCAGAAATGGCAAACCATTCAGCTATTTCTCACTAGCTACAGATTGTGCGGTTGTTCCATTCTCCATCCCATGTTGTGTACATTTTGGCAAAATCAGTATGCACGAATAGTATACTATGCATTTTTGAAAAATGTCCTTGAATTTTTCTGTCAGACAAAATTCTTCAATCAAGCAAATGTCAGGTATTGAAACAATCCACAGATGTGCCATCCGTTAATTTATACAGTCAAAATCCAGTGCCTATGACAACAGCAGTAAATATCATGAAAGTGTGTTCCTTGAAACTCCTCTCAAAGTGCTCCACTTTTAAAACGGTTAGAGTGGAAGCCAGCTCATCTTTACTGATTGTCATCCTTTTTGTTTTTTTGTTTAGTGAAATTTTGTGGAAGCTTATATAATCATTTTAGTTTAGTTTAACATTCATATTTGAATTCTGCTTATTCTCATCGTTTTACATTTCTGTTGCATCAGAATTTTACTCAACTCATCTTGAAAACAGGTTTCCCTGTCATGTTGCAAAAGCTTTGTGTAGCTCTTAGCCCTGTTGTTGATATGTAACTGAATAGTTTTTTCCATGCACATCTAACTTTGACATTACTTTCCCTGCTTTTTTTTTTGTACCTGCCCTCAAATTCTTGGCTTACTATTCCCTCAATTAACAACCCCTACCACACATTTATTGTCTATACTACCTGAAATTATGCCAATTCCATTCACCTCTCCCCGCCCCCCCCAAAAAAACTCCTTACTCACCACTTCCTCCCCCTCAAAACATTGCTCCATTTGCCACCGCCAACCCTCCTTGCTCCCATCTTAGTTCCTGGTTGAGACGAAGGGAGGGAGTCTTCCCTTGGAAACCCAAGAGATGAATCAGAAGATTGAGAGTGTTAAAGCTAAACAAGCACAGCAATGGGCCAGAGTCGTCAGGCAGGTAGGACCTTTGCGGTCGCTGAAGCAATAGGTATTTTGTTTGAGCTGCAGTGGTTTTTGTGTTGAAGCTTTGCTGCCGGTATAGTGCATAGATTTTTGTCCTATGTATAAAGTGATTCTCTTCTCTTTAGTAAAAAGGAGTCATTTAGGAAGACACGAGGAAGAAGTTTGAGCAAGTTTGCTTTTTCTGTGTTCTCTCCACTTTTATCTTTGCTTCCATTACATTTACTTCCCTCTGCATTTTTTTTTTCCTGTTTTGAATTTCCCCATCCTCCATTTTCAAAACAGTTTTCGAAGCCAGCACATATAGACTCCTTGTCAACCCCTGTCATTGCTTTATTTTATTTCAATGCTATTCAGGTTTCAGAGGAGTCAGCTGAAGCATGGGTAGATGAGTTCGCCACATCAGGGCCAGACTTTCAGCAAGCCAAAGCTGCAGTGGAGGTGAGACACAGATATACTTTACAAATCAAAAGCTAAAACACAATATTAACTTGTACTTTATATGTTAAAGCACATTGTGCCCTGGTTAAAACTTGAAAACTCAAACTGGATAGATAAGAGAAATATTCTTGAGTGATTAAGGATGAAGGGACCTTTGATAAAGTGATACTCTCTTAATGCAGTTACGCTGCAAAGCCATTATCAGTGTACTGGTTGTTGCCTTGGATAATAATGTTTGATGTAAAGAAACTGTGAATTGATGATGTGTGTGTGTCATTTTATCAGAGTGATGTGGATTTCTGGGAGAAACTGCAGCAGGAGTGGGAGGAAATGGCCAAGAGGGATGCAGAGAGTCATCCCTGGCTCTCTGACTTTGACCAGCTTCTCAGCTCTTCTTATGACAAGGTACCTGTTTCTGATTCTGGTTCTGACTGTCAACCTGCTGGGATGATCTGATTGTAGGTTCGTAGATTAGAAGATTTTTGCATGTACACCTCTCAGTCACAGTGCAGTTGTATATGATGCACTGAAGCTGCCGTCTCTGCGGAGTCCTTTTAGAGTCATGAACACAGAAATACTCTCAGCAAGTTTCCTGATCCCCCCCCCCCCCTCGTGTGTTTCAGGGTTATCAATTTGAAGAGGACAACCCCTACTTATCTCACCCAGACCCTTTGTCAGAGGGACTGAAGAGGATGGAGGCAGGGGACATCCCTGGAGCCGTACGGTTCTTTGAAAGTGCTGTTCAGAGGGAACCAGACAACCAGCTGGTGAGAGGCCTTTACACTGATAGCCAATTGATTAACACCAAATAGTTGAAAATACTTTGTGGTTTTAGATTTTAGCATCACTTGTTAGGAGAGAAGGCTGCATACACAGTGGAAGTTAAAGGATAAAACATTTTGATGTTTCTGTTCTTTTCTGTTTTTTTTTTTTAATCGCATTTCAGGCTTGGCAATATCTAGGAACCTGTCAAGCTGAGAATGAGCAGGAATTTGCTGCCATCAGCGCCCTCCGCAGGTCAGAACGTAGGATTGCAAAATTCAAGTCTGAAACTTTAACATTAAACATCAAAATCAGATTTCTATTCTGTATTTTGTTACAGTCGTAGACAATACACATGTTTTGACTTAAATGAAGTTATTCTAGTGATCTGAGAGAACTTTTATATTGTCTCTTTATTTTTTTGCTGACAAGCTGCTTAAAAAAAAACAGTTGTTCCTTAATAGTTATGTCTGTAATCGCCACATTCCTGTTTCATCTCTCCCCATGTGTCAAGTTATTTTTGTACGACTCCTTTCTCTTTATCGTTTGACATCTAGGTGTATTAGAGCTGAAGAAGGACAATCTGACCGCCCTGATGGCGTTGGCTGTCAGTTTCACTAACGAGTCGCTGCACAGGCAGGCTTGTGAGACTCTTCGTGATTGGATGAAGCACAATCCAAAATACCGTCCTGTGTGGGAGGAGCACGAGCAGGAACGGCAAAAGAATGGTGCCGGAGACATGGAGAAGGAGAAGGACAGGTTCGGCTCTCTACTGCCGGAGTGAGTGTAACACGTAGAAGATTTTTACCTTTTAAAATAAAATGTGCAGCTCCACTTCTCAGTAATTACACCTTTGGTCTTTGCAATAGCCCCTTTCTTTTTGTGTTTTCCTACACAGATCGCTGTTTACAGATGTCCAGACCCTTTTCCTGCGAGCGGCCAACTCTGACCCGAGCCAGGTAGACCCCCAGCTCCAGTGTGGCTTGGGGGTCCTCTTCAACCTCAGTGGAGAATATGACAAAGCAGTGGACTGTTTCAGCGCTGCTCTGTCCGTCACCCCACAGGTTAGGTAGCGGTCACCACCGAGAAGCCTGAAACCTGAAGTACTCACTGTACGCTCTGGTTTTGAACTCTTCCTTTTTCCATTTTGTCTTCTCTCTCAATAAGGACTACCTTTTGTGGAATAAGTTGGGTGCTACTCTGGCCAATGGAACCCGGTCAGAGGAGGCAGTAGCCGCCTACAGAAGAGCTCTGGAGCTTCAGCCAGGTTTCGTCCGTAGTCGCTATAACTTGGGAATCAGCTGTGTTAACTTAGGCGCGCATAGGTAATGGAAAAGAATGTTTCAATCCAAACCCTGCATATTTCTGTGCCTTTACATTGTATATTAGTCACAAAATATCCAAGTTATCTGGGCTGCCCCTTTTATTCTTTGCCTTGAAAGTTTCCAGACAAATCCTGTATATTCTTGGCTCTTAAAATTAGTATATTAGTGTGTAATAAAGGGACTTCACGTAGAGCGCCGCAGGGGGGGGGGTTGTGCTGTGTGCATTCTATCTAGTGCACACAGCCAGTGTATTTATTGCAGAAATATTTTTTCTAGTGCTTCTGTCTTTTTTTTTTTCCACATTTCCCACACTCAAAGAATGAAGAAGAATCAAAACTGCAGAGTAAACAAAAAAACATACTTATATCTTATAAATATCAGATCTGAATCTTTTTATGTATATAGTAATACTGTTCAGATCACTGATTTATAATAGGATTTTCTTTGCAGAAAGCATCTGTAGACCGATTACAGGTTGTCCTCTTTGTTAGTGGAAGCTGGCTGCATGTGTCTCTGCATCTTGAGCAAAGCAGTGAGATCCAGTTTCCAAATGGTGATTCAAGATACATACGGAGATGAATTTTAATGCCAGGCGGGGAGTGACAAACTTGCAGCTGCCTGATTTTGATCGAATGAACAGGGCATTAAACCGGGGTCAGAGCTGGTACCTGACAAATCCTCAGAGGATACAGTTGTGTTTACATCCTCAAGGTGGCAGTTACATAAAATACACCTGCTTGCATCTGGCACATGCTTGATCATTCAGTCTCCTAGAACAGCTGTTCAATAATTCTTTATCAAAACTGCAGTGTTCACTAGTTTGTGGACCTCTTGAAGTTTCTTTATTTCTCTTACTCATCAATAAGAGCACATTTAATTGAGGCAGAAATATCAGATTTAATAAGTAGTACTTTGATTCTTATAAAAGTTATCAATTATGTTTAATTTGCAGTTAATTATTATTGTATATTGACATGAATATCAAAGGACTGTAAATTTTAATGTGCATGTATATTTTATCCATAGAGAGGCAGTGGAGCACTTCCTTGAAGCCCTGTCTCTGCAGCGACAGGCTGCAGGGAGTGGAGTGAGAGCTGCAAGAGTGCCTGGAGGTGCTGCAGGCACAGTGATGTCTGACAATATCTGGTCCACCTTGCGCATGGCTCTCAGCATGATGGGAGAGAGCTCTCTGTACGCTGCAGCCGACCGGCGGGACTTGGACACATTATTGGCTCATTTCAGCCAGAGAGAGGTGGATGGTGGGACTGAATGAGGACCAGCCAGGGGAGGGTTTATTGAGTGTGAATGTGTTCTGCTGGGAGGTAAATGTTTGGGTGACTGAAGTATAGAAATGACTAGAACATGGTGCGGGTACAGGTTGACGGGGGGGAGAGGCAAAGGAAGGCACTGTGATATCAACTGTGTTAGACCCTTCATCATGTGATTATGTGTTTAAATGACTTTTACCAAGTATTGCAGTATTTATCTCCATGTGGAGAGAAGCAGCCAGCAGCAACACAGCCGTGAATCTGTGTTATACATGTTTGACGGTCCTCGTTTCTCCCTTTGCTGATCTGGACAACTGGTTGGAAAGAATCAGCTTTCATTTACCTGAATATTTTGTCAAAGAACGTAAGCAAGCTAAAGCATAAGTTGGTCAATTCTGTATTCAGTACCCAGAAAAGTTATGCCTGTTTGTGTTGACAGTCAGTGCTCTCCCCGGTGTTAATAACTGTCATAACTCTGTGGTCCAGTAGATTAAAGGTACAACATTGCTGTGACATGATAGTGCTGCCTTTCACTCAGAAGTGCTCTCAAGAGAGAACGGTTATATAGGCTCAGAGTAGAAATGCAAATCAAGTGCTACAGTTCTGTTTTTTTTTTTTTTCTTAATTTTTTTTGTGATCATTATTCTACCATAAAAATAAACGGACAACCAGCGGGACTGTTAATCTTATGATGAGGTGTGTGTGTGTGTGGGTGTGTGCGCGCATGTGTGTATTGGGGTTGTTTGGGGGACATTAAATTGGGCAGTGAATGATCAAATTATGTAATTGTCGTCATCAAGATTTTCTAGGCTCCTCCTCTTTTTTCATATTGCTCTTGTGAAACAAACTTTGCTTCATTGTAAAATAATTGCATATGCCATAATGTTTATTGAACATAATGATGCACTATAATTGTTTTCAGGCTACTTATATCCTGACTGCAATGTTTAATATAATATTCAGCAATAAAGCTTTGATTCCAGACATTTGTTCCATTTACTAACAAAATGAAATATCAAAAAACTAACAAATCTGACAACAGAAGGATATTCACAGTCGTGAACATTTTTGCCGAGATCATAAGCAAATGTAATTCATGAGTAAATGTAAAAAGTAATGACATTGTAAGATTGTGTGTTTAAAAAAAAAAAGATTTAAAATGGAGGAAAAAAACTAAAGCTTCAAAAACTGATGTGTTTATGTTGTGTATATATACAAATATGTACACACACATACATACATATATATATATATATATATATATATATATATATATATATATATATATATATATATATATATATATATATATATATATATATATAATATACAGACATATACACACACACTATATATATATATATATATATATGTATGTGTGTGTGTATAAATATGTGTGTGTATTTCCTTTTTAAGCGTCATTTACCACAATTTAAATGAAGGAAAATCATTACTCGTTAAAACAGGGCTTCGCATGTTTATTTCTCAATTTTACGATTTTGAAATAAAAACACGTGAATTTACTTAAACGTTCAAATGCGTTACCAGGAAGTTGCCACGCCCAGCTCCATAACACTTCGTGATAAGCCAATGATCAACGAGTACGTAGAGCAGAGGCGAACGCTCATTGGTTCATTTAAAAGTAACATACACGCTACCCCGCCATTTAAATGTTTTAAAAGTCGTGTGTTCCTGTTTATCTCAACTGTAGAAAGAGTGAAATTGCATGCAAGTGCGCGTGGCATTGAGTGAGTTTTTCTCGTTGAAGGTAAGTGAAGAACTACCTCACGCTTCATTTATGCAGGTCAAATTTATAGGATTCACGACTAATATAAAAATATAATTGAAACGGCATGTATACGTAATTCTCAAAACTTGATAAACATTCTGGTTTAGGTTAAAATATCTGTTTGAGGTCAGACTGGTGCACATGTACGAGTGCTACTGACATTCAGTGGTTTTATTCACTAGTATTCACTCTTAAAACATTACCCATACACTTCACAATGTGTTTTTTGTTTTATTTATTTCTTCTTTGTGTAGAGTGTTGTACCATTTTGACCTATTAGGACTTCTACACGTCACATGCTTATTCATTTGAGGAATTTTTTTCAAAAGTTTTGAAAGAATGAAACTATTGTTCTTTGTATTTTGTAATTGTTTACCTCACTGTGTACTGACTTCATTATGTGACATGTTGTGTGTTATGTCTTAGATTTTAGTTATGTTAAATCTGTAATTTATTTGTCTTTTTTTTTTTCCTTCATTTTTATCCTCCCCAACTTTTAAGCTGAATAACGTTGAATAAGCATCATGGGATCAAGTGAGAGCAAGATGGCTGAGTCTGCAGCAATGAAACCAGAACCAGCCATCAAGAAGACCTGCGTCAGTCATCTGATGGATCCACGCTCTCCCTCAGCTGGTGTAGCTCGAACACCCATTCAGGTAGGATGTTTGGTTACTGTGCTGCCACATATGTTGTGATATCTGTGGAAAAATCGTGCTATAAGATCACTCTTTGATTCTCTTAGATCGCTGAAGCAGAGACCAAAACTAATGCTCTCGTGGATCCCCGCTCACCTACAGTTGGTATTACCCGCACCCCTGTCAGAGAAGTCATGAGAGGTAAATAATTTGTTTATAATGGTTTTCAGCACGACCTTTTATACTCAAAAACTATAACATTATGTTTCACTGTGTGTTCCCTCAGCGACAGTTGGGTCTTTTGCTCGGCGTCTTGGGATGTTATTCCACAACGAAGCTGAAGGCAAAGCCCCTGATGGCCCTCAGAAACTCTTCAACGATGCTGTGGAGGAGGTCCTCGGGGGTGAAGAGCTGGCTTCCACTACACCCCTCCTTTCTGCGCAGTTGACCAAAAACGATGGTTCTCTAGCTGAGCATGCTAATCTCATGGGCACCCCTGTCCTGCCTCCTTTGCAGAGCACGAGTGGCTCAAGTCCCTTTGTGCTACTCGAGGAACCTCAGGTGGAAGTGCAGATAGAAACCGACACAGATATTACTCTTGAAGAGGCTGAAGAAGCAAGAGAGACTCCTGTTCACAAGAGACTGAGTATGAGCCTGATAACGTGCCATGAGGGAGCACCTTCCTCTCAGATCTATGCTGAAGTGCACTGTGACCGTGAAAGTTTCTCAGAACCTGGTGCAGAAATGGCGCCATTCAGGGATGCTGTGGATCACTCCTATGCCCTTCCTTCTGTGTCAGCTGCACCAGACTCCTCTGAGCTGCCCCTTCTCGCTGATGTGGAGCCTTCCCAAGTTCAGGAATCTCCTGCACAGCCAGAGGAAGCTGAAAAAACTGCCGTCTTCTGAGGAAACTAAAGGGCCGAATGGAGAATCCTCATTTCCTCCAGTATTGTCATCAGAGATGCCGACCGTCGCCAGCCCAAAGCAGTCACAAATCTGCACCGGCATCCGCTGCCCCACCTTTGACACAAAGAGCCCCAGTCAGGTGGAGTTCAAGCCCCAGTGGCTGGGAAAAGGCTTTGGTGCCAGTGGCCTCAGAGCAAGAGGAGTGCAGGGACGCAGTGGAAAAGGAGGTTCATCTCCTCTCGCTGTCCGCGTGGCAGTTAAAAACTTAACCAATGAAAATAAGGGACAGTCTGGAAAACTGAAGCAGAAAGGTGTGTTGAAAATGTTTGTGTGCTCAAAGTATTTTTGAATTAATCTAGTTGTTAAATACAAGACGTTGCCAGATTTCTCACTTTAACATTGTTCTTCCTGTAGACTCTGAGGGCCGCTCTCCTCTGCAGACTCTTAAGGAGACCAACTCTCCCCGGGACCAACGTTCTCAGGTACAAATGTGTGCTTACCGATGACATTAGCTACAGTAATTTAACCTTAAATTGACCTTGATCTAAATTATATTATTTACTTTTTTTTTTTTTAATGCAAGTTGGATATAGGATTTCCATTTGAGCCTAGAGTCATTTACATCAACACTCTGTCCCTCCACATCACTGCTATGTCTGTGCCCATCCATAGTCTTAATTACATTAATATCATAAACCCTTACTACAATGTTGAATATCCCTTCTGGGATTAATAAAGTATTTTTCATTTCATTTCATTTCAATCATATCCCTTAAAACAAGGAGCATGACTTTAGGTTTCTTTCTCTGCCCAAAAGTGTCCTTTTTATCTGCTGCCATTCTGTTTGCTTTTGACTCTGCTGCATTTTGTGGCATGTATCATAATGCAGGATGTATTGTTGTGATTTTTGCTGGCATGCATACCTACATTAGACTAAGATCAGCATACTCTACAGCTTAGATTAATTATTTCTATCCCCAAATGATACTTGATTTGCGTTAAAGGTGGGGAGGGTGTTTGAAAAATGGTTCCAGCAATCCAACTCAAGTGAGATTTTGAAAATATACACTCTCTCCCTCCTCCCAAAGGCTCCGCCTCCTCCTCTTCAGCTCACCCCTTGAAATCACGCCTTCACATGATTCATGGCTACATGAACCGCAGGGAGGGGGGGAGGGAGGAGTGGGGGGGAGTGCACTGATATTTGATGGACGTATTAGGCAGCCAATCAAAATAGTGATGATCACTATTTTGATTGATCAGAGTTTTTCTCTGATTATACCTTCTAGACTGGACCAAAACGTTTAGTTTTTTTTGCAAACATTTTATTTCAGTGGGTGCAATGGGAATGTGGAAAGGTTTTCAGGCAATATTGTAAAAAGTGTTGCAAAAAAAACACCTACCCCACCTTTAAGGTGATCAGAAAAGTTCTTTACATGGGAGCATCTTATTCAGAGTTGGATCTTAATATTGGAAGCTTTAAATCCCAGTTTGAAATGAAATGAAAAATACTTCAATCCCAGAAGGAAAATTCAACATTGTAGTAAGGTTGTGTTTTTTTTGTTTGTTGTTTTTATTTATTATATAGGAATATTGCTGTGTGTGTAAATATACTCAGTGTTTTTAGCTGTCCAGAGTTGGACAAAGGGACAAACAAATTGGTCATTGAACTGAAGTTTTATTGTCTCCCTAGATGAAGCTGAGAGTGTCCACCCAGGACAAGCAGAGGCTTGGACAGATGGATCGCCGAGTGTTGGCGGTGTGTCTGGATAAGGAGAACCGATGAGACACTACAGAAACATGTACAGAATCGGCCCCATTTTACATTTCTTAAAAGTATGCTTTTATGTTCAGTTTTCATGGACTGATGGTTTGTCCTGTTTGTACATATGGATTTTATCTGCTAAATACTGGAACTCTTCTTCATAATTTGGTCCTCGTATAAATATTGTAAAATATTTGCATCTGTGTCTCACCTTCCTTACTGTTCTTGTAATGATTTTTTTTTTTTAACCTTTCTTGTGTGATTTTTCTAATTACTTATGTCCAATGTATTTTTTAAGATTTCTTTTAATTTAATCTTTTTCTCTTAAATTTTGCACCAACAGAATAAAGCTTATCACTGACATAAAGTCTTTATTTTATTGCCAGATTTTTAACTGGTAGTACCATATGTGAATTATAGCATCTAAAATGATACAAAGGAACTTTGCTGTTTTCAGCTCAGGGTCCCTCTTCAGGTGCAGAGGGTTCATTGTTTTTAATGATTAATGAGATTTACTCTTGGTCATTCATTTTTGCTTTTCTTTTGATTCTCTCCCTTTAAGATGTTGTAAGCAGTACAACAGGATGGAAGCCATTGCGCTATCTGCATTATGTTTTGTTTTTTTTTTAATTCCAGTATGCAACTGACTAGTCTACCTTTTATATTGTATCCTCATTTAACTAAATACTTTATTGATCTTTGAAGGACAACTAAATGGTACAAAGCAGAGATGAAACCAAATTCTTTTACAAGTCAAACTTTAAGTCCCTTTTAGTCATTTTAACAATGATGCAATTGTATATGTTAAATCTGATAGAGTAACACCTACCGTTCCTTGTGCAACTTCAAATGTCCAAAGTTTGAAGTTGTTCCATCTTCGTCTATGATCCTTGACCTGCATATTTTGCATATTGCGTTTTTTTTTTTTTAACTGCTTGACAGTTTTTGTACCTAAATGAAATCTCTCAGGAATTGTGTTGTTCCTGAATGAAAGATCAGTTCTTTTTTTTTTTTTTTGATTGGCAGCTCATGCCCACATATGTGCACAGTGGAGAGAGAGCCAGTCTCCATATGTCAAGTCACGAAGAGTGAAAAGTGATTCATGCACACTTTCTAAATAACACATATTTTAATATTTGGGTTTTAAGTTTAAAAAAAAAAAAATCAAGTGTTTTCAGGTCTGGGTGAAGTTTTAATTAGTGTAAAAGTCCAAGTCAAATTTGCAATTTGACTTTTTACATTTAGTCAAGTCTAAAGTCATGAAATTAGTGACACGAGTCCACACCTGGTACAAACCACCACTACAGTGAACGGTGGTCATGTGACTGGCTTCCAGTTGTGCCATAGTACATAATGTATACTACTACACTGTATGCAGTTTACATAGTATGTAATTTGGAAATGGTCTTGGTTACCTCCGCTGTGATGTCCAGTGTAGCTCCATTGTTCATGTGTGACATGATGCAGTCATTGTAGTAACAAATGACCAGAATGTTTTTGCAAAAATTAAGAAGGGAAGATCACGAGAGCTACATAATACTTATATAAAACAATCAAATATTAACATCACAGGAAGAACTGCCAAAAACCCACTTTCAGTCCCTGCTAAGATTATGCCGCGGTACATGGTGCTTTACTAACTGCTTTAAAGACGTTCTAACATATCTGAATTGTTGGGTCTGTGTCCTGATTTGTATATATGAACAATAGGTTCGTCTGTTTAAGATTTTATGGTACTTTGTCATGTATGTATTCTTTCAGAGCAAATCCCAGGCGATGCATTCTATGACCCCACTTTGTGACAATTATTCATTTTGTGGAACAGTACCACATATCGTCTGGTCATAATCACATATATTGTATTTCTCTCTGAGCAAGCACAACTGCAAGCTTTCCAGGGAATTTACTCACTACATGCAACTCTCTGTCATGGTGTAATACCATTCCCACCAACACCAAAACACTTTTTGGGGCATCCTGGACAACCCCAACGCACTACAGTGTGGATGTGTGTCTTAACGGTTGTGGTAGTTCTGGCAAGAAATTAGACTTCTATTTTCACAGAAAAAAAAAACTCCTTGGTGTTGGTCTGAGGTAATTACAGAAACATGCCACGCCCTCGTGTTTTTATCCAAACATTTATTCATTAAGGAAACTAAAAACTTTTGACACTTGAAGTCAAGTGGCTCACAGTAAATCTCTCCAAAAGGTGTTGCTTCGGCAGTGGTGACGGCATATTTTCACTCCGAACTAAGTGGAATTTAAAGATGGGACATGTCAAAGACAACTCCAGCCAGCGTGTCAAAAATTAACAGACTTGTAATGCAGAATTGCATGTTTATTAGATATAGCTTCACTTTGCACAGTGTCTATCAAGTTGAGATTAAATTAGTTGCAGATTTTTTTTTTTCTGTACAGAAATTGTCCTACAATTTCACCTGTTGTCATAAAAAGGATAAAGTACGCAGATATATATATACAGTCAAGTGTACTTGTTCACATGCGCACAAATAGCCGTTATCCATATGACAGTTAGACGTAGAGTCTTCTCCTGAGACAAATGGGTAATCTTTTATTGCTTATTAAACCATGAGTGATCATTCTAGTATCCCTGCTGTGAGTTTTGCAGTTTACCCAAATTTTGGTTTTGCAGGTCCATTCACCAAAGAGTTTAACCAAATGTTTGGTAATGGTAATGGTTAAGTGATGCATTAATTTAGACATCTGCAAGCTATAACTCAGTTTTAATAAAAATTAGAAAATGACAAAAAAAAAAAAAAAAGTATATCTAAGGAATCTACCAAAACTAAGAACAAATCTGAAATATTGACGCAAATGCTCATTATGAGTATGACGTGATCTACGGTTTGATATAAAACACAGCAACATTAGAAGAGCTTGTGTGACCCTACATAGGCGTTAATGTATTCAGTTGTCTCAACCAGTATGCTACCATTTCCATTAGGCATCTGTTCAACAATGGGTGATCTTTGAATTGCTGTAATACATGTGCGTCTTCTTTTCCATTTAAACCACAGAATAATCAGTTATTGAAAGGAATTATATTTTCTGAGACCCCCCTCCCCCAATCCTTTTGTCCTAATTTCCCCATAACGTGAGAAGAAAGGTGAGAGTGCAATGAGACAAGGAGAAGAGAAAATCTTTGTACTACAACTCCTGTTCATCAGTAGATAAGACTTGGCACAATTAAAATACTCTCTTCTCACCCTATGTGGCTCGTCGTCCCTCAAACCTCCCTAAAAACTCTTAAGCGTCCTAATTTTCTGCTAGGCAGACATTTCCTTCTCTCTTTCTGCTCATTGGCAAGGAATTGCCTCAGTTCCATATCTTGAGGAAGCTGTCCCAGGATCCTGTGCAACACGCCATCCCATCTGAAGAAACGCCAATGCAGCTCACTCTGTTATCATGACCAGCCAGCACGCCTGAACGACAGCATAAATGAAAAAAAAAAAAAAAAAGATATCGGATGAGCAAAGAGTGCTACTGAAAGATTTAGTTCTACCTCTCTGGTTTCCACTTGTACTCACCCACTCTCTCAGCTTTAAGCGAGTCCCAGATGTTGACATTGAAGTCATCATAACCAGCCAGTATCAGCCGCCCAGAGAGCGAGGGTGCCAGGGAAGTCACTCCGCACATGATGCTGGAGTCTTGGTAGGTGATAAGCTCCTGGTCAGCTCGCAGGTCATACAGTTTACAGGTGGCGTCGTCCGATCCTGTTATCACTGCGTTACCGTTGGGGAAAAACTGAAGGAAATACAAGTAGTTAGAAACCGGCGCTCTGCCTGAAACTGAGATCTGAAATGGAAATCTTACTCGTCCTCACCCCAATGGCATTGATGTCACTCTCATGGCCTCCAAAGGTCTGTCTGCATGCGGCCTCCCTGATGTCCCACAGCTTGGCTGTGAAGTCGCATGCCCCTGAGATGAAGAACTTAAAGTCTGGAGACACAGCCAGGGACATGCAGTCTCCCTGATGTCCAGCAAAAATAGTCTTCTGGGTACCGGTCTCAATGTCCCATAATACACTGAGAAGAGACAACAGGACAATATTCATGCCTATTGTGAATGTAGAAAGGTGCATTAACAACCTTTTAGAGCAGTTAACTGTACTCCATTCTTACCAAGTACAGTCGCCTGAGCTGGTGATGATTTCACTGTCGCTGAGGAAACGACAGCAGGACAGGTAACCTGGACAAACAAATAACCAAACAAGCATGACATGAGAAACCTTAATACTCCAGTTGTGTCAAATCTGACCGACTTGCAAGTTTCCTTTCTAAATATGCAGTAAGTTTAATCAGTTTGTCATGAGATTCCATTACTTTGTTCACACATGACATGTAAACACATAAGATAAATTTGAGATCCATCCATCCATCCATCCATCCATCCACCCATCCATCATCTATGCCTGCTTAATCCTGTGCAGGATCATGGTGATCCGCTGAAGCCTTTCACAGCTCTCTTAGGATGAAAGGCAGGTGTACACCCTGGACAGTTCGTAAATTTGAGATATCTTTATAAAAAGTGTGTGTGTCTTTTTATGGAACTTGTATACACCCTTGGTGTTCTTGGTCAGAAATGACCAGCCATTATGATTATAATTTTTACCCCATGGGAACCACACATGCTGAAAAGCAAAACTGCAACAGCGTTTCAATCATACGACTTTCTCGCAGCTCTGGTGCATGAAGCTTTTTTGAGGCCTTGCTCATAGTTCAGTCTGTCGCACCATGATTGCCAAGTGATATACTGCACAAGAAGCTCTGGATTTCATGTTTGACGATGTAAATAATCAGGAGGAGAGAAGCCAGGTTGACAGTGAGGAGGCTTTAGAAGAGGAAGTGTCAGAGGTTGAGGACAACCCAGAGGAGGAAGACTGGTACTGATGAGGAAGAAGCCCCAGCTGAAGTTGTGGTCTCCTTTTCGGTACAAAAGTGGACATTTTTTTTCCAAGACATTATCCCCATTCCCAGAAGATGTTAGGAGGGAGATCAATCCAGACAGGAAGGAGGGCAAAAACCTCAAGAAGAGAATGTTTCTTGACAAACTTGCCCAAAAGCATGGTGGAGCCCCGTCATTTAAGGGTGCTGACACCTTCCATGAGCGTCATCCAGAGCTGCAGTTGTGAGAGACGTGGAAGCAACTGCAGCAACAGCCAACCAGAAAAGGAGGCAAATGAAAGAGGTGCTAACTATGTGTACCAAGAGATAAAAAAAAAGCAAGCTTTGTGTGGCACAGATGTGGTGTACATACGTATCTGGAGAGAGCATAAAGTATATTACCCAACATGGTCCTGAGAAGACAAAACTGAGGAACACAGAGTTCCTGAGAGTATGGCTCTGTTGTTTCAGAGCTACATGAGGAAATTGTAAATGTGTCCAAACAGTGCATGGTTTCAAGCATTACTTTTGTAATTTAGTTTTCACTTCGTACATTTGGGCTTTTGCTTTCAATAAATAAATCATACCGGTCAGTTTCAGAAAAGCGACTGTGGTAAACATTTTGGTGAAGTACTCTGATAAATAGTGCAATAGGTTTCATTTTAGTATTTGTTATAGTAAAAACAAAACCCATGTCATGCTTTTTTTCCCCTAGAGGATGTAAACATTAAATATAAGTTCAAAGCTTGAACTGTTCACAAGAGATGAAGTTGATAAAAAAGATCAAATACATCATTAAGTTATAATATGTACATTAGTGTAGATTTGTAATGGAATAAAATACAATACTGTGTTTTATTACCTGTGTGAGCAGCCAGCTCACGCATCACCTTGACGTTCCCGTCCTTGCCCTTGAGGTTGTAGATGGAGCACATGTTGTCCAGACCGCCACATGCCACCAGGTTTCCTGAAGGTGCATAGGCACACGTCATCACCCATGATGACTTCAGGGGGATGGCATTCACCTGGGGACACACACAGGGGCTCTTAGTTTTGAAACGTGTAAAACGTAAAGGCCCTGATGAAGTGTTTTAGAATAAGTCTCAGGAGCTCACGAGGATGAAATCCCAGAAGAACACTGCTTTTACCCAGATTAAACAGATCGAGTCATAATAGCTTGTATTTGTCCAAACAGGTGAGTATTTTTCAGATTCAAACTAAATTTGATTCAGAACACAAACAAGTACAACAACACAGCAGAAGATTATGTTACTTTAGGACTTGAAAGATGAAAAATAGCGTGACTCAGATCTCCTCTGGCGCTGTGCATACACCGGCAGGTCGATGACCATGGACCTTCTGGCTGATTCAGTCTAGTGTGGGATGACTCAAAATCGAGCTTTTCAAATTTACATTTTGCATTGTTGTTTGCCAGTTTGCTCGAGGTCACGAGACAGAAGAGCCATTCATGCCTGATTTTATGATGCAAATATAAATTGGAAAAACTGTTCTATAAGGTGCCTAAAATTAGGGTTAGAGACATTTTTCTCTAAACTTAAAGAAGAAAAAAACACAAGTAGATGCCTAAAAATGTAGTCTGTGTTTACAGATTTATTTTTACATTTATTGGGCCATTAAAGATTGATGCTATCGAAAAAGTGAACTTTAAAAAGTGAAACTCCATGTGTAATATGTGTGCGTTTTAGGATAAGTGAAACATGGTTTTGACCGCATACAGCCCTGGTTCAGAATTAGCCAAAAACACAAATTCACAGCTCTGTATCATCAAAATCTGCCCGTTTCCACTCTAAATCTATTAATGACACCCTTGTTCTTGCCTACCTTGTTGGTCGTGATGCTGTCCCACACGATGAGTTTTCCATCCTGTGAGGCACTGACACACAACCTGTTGGAGAAACGTCACAGAAAAAACAATAAATGAGAGAGACAAAGATGAGGCATTTCAGTTCAGCTATTAATACATATAATTTATCTAAACTATCTTTACATTTCCATCGCGTGTAGAAGGCCTCTCTTCATTCTGATTTCACTCACTAAATCTAATACGAGACCTGTCAGATACTGGCTGTGACATAAAACGTGTGGTGTCATCTCACTTTGAGAAGGATTTTTTTGTTTATTTACTGAGAAGTCAGTGGACCAGTGCATAGCGTAGATCTTTGCAAGGTGACCCCTTAGCGTTTTCCTGGTCTTCATCTGGACACGCCCCACCACAGTGGTCCCGGCCACAGCTTCCTGCAGTGTGGTGTCCTGCACTTCCTTACGAGCGGCCTGTGGAGCACACAAGCAGAGCTGGTCAGGCTACCGTCAGAAATTATCTGCAGAGCAGTGATGAATCAATATGCAGTTTATAATGTCAGACAGCTAAGAGAGTGCATCATGACTCATACTGAGAAGTGAAGTCGTACACAGTAACAAAACTGATAGTGGTGTTGATCTCTTGATTTACCACAGATGGTAGAGAAGGACCTACTTACAGTTATCTGGTCTTTGAGGCTGTCTGCCTCCTTTCGCAATTGCTCCATTTCACCCATGGCGATGGTTGTTAGGCACTGTCACCAATGGAGGCAAGGAGAGATGTCAGCAAAGCTGGTAATCCTGAGATGAAAAAGAACAGAGGTGGCAAAACAAGATTATAATTCTTTGGTTACGCTTCAAAAAGTGGTGATTCATATTTTTATTTTCCAGCTGCACCACTGCTTCTTCTGTGATTTCATGCTGTCATTTTCCGCGTATTTACCCAAACATGTTATCTTCCCTTGTTCCACATTCTATGTAAGTGTCATTTTGCAAGTCAAATGAGCCCTCGTCTACATTGCAAACTTTTGTCAACATGCAGGAACTCGCAGGAAAACCCACTGGACACACCTACATGGGAATGGACGCGTGCACACGAAGACAGGAATATTCAAGGACACAATCTGGAGAGCACAGAGTTTATTTTTCTTATCATGTGAAGGCACAACCTCACCTCAGATGTACATACAAGCCAGTATTTCCTGTGATAATGTCACGCTGGAAGCACATCGGCTCTTTGCCGGCCGTCTTTTAGCTCACAACACTCATAAAAGCGCGTGCCATTTAACACTCCGGTGAGCTCTCACTTAATGTTGATGGCTATTAAATTTGGTAATGTCATGATTAAATGGTTCGATGTTCAGCAGCAAACCAATCACCTAATGGTCAAACTCATACAGTGTGACAAATGTAATCAACACACAACTGAAGAGGCAATCACAGGCTCAGAAGACAATATTTCAAAGTAGAAAATAGATATAGTAAACATTCTTTGAAAAAACACACACACTTATACCAAATAATTTCTTTTTTCTTCTGAATCAATTAATAGTCAAGACACTATTTCCTTTTTCTTACCTCAGTAATTGACGGGAGGGAATACTTGCGTTGATTTTTTTGAACTCGTCTCTGCAGCAATCTCTCACTCTGTCTTTCACTATTTGAATGAGTCCATGTCATAACACATGACCAAGTGGATTTGCTTCTAATTTGTTTAAAATGAAAAGGAGGGGAAGGGAGCGGAGGGTTTCAAAAGAAAGAGATCTGATTTAATTTCTTGTCACTAGACTCAACTGTATTGCTTAAACGGGTGGACGATTTACAGTGCTAAAGGACAGCGGCGAACATCTGCTGATGGCTTCTTTGTCCCTGAAGCTGAGAAAAAAGGGGATTTTATGTTATGTTTGTTCCAGATGTGGAAATTGTTCCAGCAATTAACATTTGAATGTTTTAGTTACACTATTGCCCTTCAGTTCCTGGAACGTTGACATTGTTCCATGTGATTAGATGATTGCTAGTAGTTTCTGGATGGTGAAGTGCATTAACGCAGCTAGAGAGAGGAGGAGGAGGCTGAGGGAGGGGAGGGAGGGGATCTGAGGGGGTGGAGGCTGAGAGGAGAGGCAGGAGAGTGAGTTTTTAAATCCTACTGGCTGAGATTTTAAGGGAAGCCTTTTGAATCAAATCTGCTCTCATCCGATTATTGACTGCTCTTTACATCTGGATAAGAGATGGAGAAAGGGATGGGGGGGCAGATAGTGGGATGAGAATGAGGGAGGGGCCAGATGGAGGTGGAATGGGACAGAGCAAGAGCTGTGAAGGTGAGAGCTGGTGAAAGGTCAGGGCTTACTGGTGGGACTGGGCCTGTGGAACTGAATCAACCACAGCAGAAAGCTCTTGGCCAGTTAAAAATCAAAGACTGTCATTCTCATAAAATAAAAAAATAAAAAAATAGAAAGCCACGAATATGGCTGTTTCTCAGTTGTTTGCAATGATAGTCTTCAAACAGTTCATTGAATATTTCTGCATCTATCAGCCATTGAGGGCAAAAATGTAAGAACATGACCTGGACTGACTCAGGGTAAGATTAGATCTTCTTTTCTGCTTTTTGCATCAAATGTGCAAAGACAATTTAATTTAACTGTGCCGATTATCAAAATCTGTTCTTGTTGGAGTATTTTATTTTTAAACAGTCTCCAACAGTATCACTATACTTATTAAAGTCACTATATCTATATTGTGTAATTGCAGATTTTATCCATACTGTGCATTCTGGCGTAACTTGTGTTATTGAGCACTTTTATCTGTTCTTTAGAGAATAAATGCCACCCAATTAGATTCTTACTTTTGTGCCAAGATTAATGGGTCTGTTTTTATCATAATCTAATACTGTCTGACAATATCAAGAAGGTCCTTATAACAATACCAAAACTGTAAACCCCTCACATGTAAATCATCTTCTTGCATGTCCACAAAAAAGGAAAAGACACAATTAGGTTGATTATGTGTATCAGTATAATTTTGGCAACACTGTAATGGATACGATTTCAAGATCACAAGTATAATATATTGGGAGTGAACTGCATGTTCAAAATCAACAACTGAGAATGAACAAAAAACACACAGTTCAAGAATTTAGCCAAAATATAAAGGATGCTTTTAATAAGCCTAGTTTTATCTGACCTTTGAATGCGATCCTGAACAGCATGGCACAACTGCACAGCTGGAAGACCCGATAGCATGTTAACAGCAACACATGACTCTCCACTCACCAATCGAAGTCTCCTCTCAAGGTTTTTGTAGATCTTTGATTACTCTACCTCCAGTCACTTTCCTGGGTCGTTGTCATAAGTTCACTCCGCGTGTCACTACAATTTCCTCTGCTCATTCACTTTTGATGTCACACACGGTGCAATATTTCTCCACCACTCGCTCGGTCCGCTGCTCCTATGAGGAACAGATGAGGATTGGAGGGATGAAGTGAGATCAGCGATGAGGGGATAAAACCTGGGATGGACAGAAAAGAGGGCTGGGGAGGGGGACAGGGGGAAGTAGCAATGGTAAAATGGGCAGAAAGGGAAAGAAGACAGTGGGGGAAACCAAACAAGGCGCAAAGCATAGCTCTGGGGGTCACGAGGCCTGGGAAGGGGCAAACTAGAGTCAGAAACCAAGAGATGGAAATCACGGAGGGCAGGGGGATGTGGGGTAAATAGAGCACCTGGGAAACATGGCTTTTTATGGAGCTAATGTGGTCTTTAGAAGATCTGTGACGAGGAAGGAGGTTTGTTTTGTAAACCCGGGACAAAGTTAATATTAGAAAGTTGACAGGTTGAGAGAAAAACTGGCAGAGCAGAGATCAGGCTAGGCAAGGTGACGATGCAAATTATTTTCTGTGTTTCATAACTATTTTGCCAGCAGAACAATAAAGCAGGTGCGTATACACTTTCACGGTCCATTTAATGAACTTTACTGTAACTGCCTACAAAACTATAATTACTGTCCAGTCAGAGTGTCAAAATCCAATTTCCCCTTTTTTCTTTACACCTTCTGACCCAATGCTTTACCTAACTGGCCGGACCATGTATCCTGACAGGAGCCTAAACAGCCCTTTGGTTCGCTAAAGATCTGCTCTGGCTAGAAACAAAAACATACCCCTGGAATTAGAGGTTCTGCGTTCCCTCGTCTCCTTTATCTTTTACTGAGAGCACGTTCCACAGCTGTTGCGCATTGTCAAACAGAGTAAATCACCTGTATTAGTTATGAAACAGGGCGGCTTGCATCATGAGATAACACTTCCCAGCAGAAGCGTGGCTCAGTGAGTGCAGTGACCACATTTCACCCAAATGGCCAGGGATAAAGCCTTTGGATCAGCTGCTGAAGTGCCTTTCAATAAGTTACTAAAACCCTTTTCACTGGAATGTTTGATCTACCCCGCATGGAGTCGTGGCTGCTTAGAAACGGATGTTTCTCACTCAAGCTTTCACATTGGTCCTTTGACAGACAGGAGAGCGTTAACAGCATCTCTGGATGCCCAGTTTGAAAGACATGTGCAGTCCAGTGCGGTCCAGTACAACACAACATCCCAACGTTCCTTTATGGTTTTAAAATGCAATAGTGATTATGGACTGTATGCCAAAAGACTGGAGTTCAGAGCTTACATCATAAAAATCATTTGCCACCAAAGCAGAGCATTCATTTTATACCAAAAACATAATGAAAATATAACTATAATTTTTTTTTAAAATAGAAAATGAAAATCAGTTTTATAAATTCTGCATTTAACTTTTCATGCTGTTTAGCTGTTTTTATTCACATTCGTTTATTCACATCCTTTAAGTCCACAATGACTGGTATTATAAAGCTTTCCATGACATCAAACTCACTGGGACCCACCCTCAGGTGACCCTGAGCATCCCTGTAGTTGTGCCGCCATGGGCCAAGATTGTTGGGGGCCTCCTATGATGTACTGGCTGCTTTCCTCACTCTGCTGTCTTTAGTCTCCATATATGTAAATGCCGTTATTGCTGTCATGTCTGAATGTTTGTTGATGTCTCTGTCTTGTTTTCTTACCCCACAGCTGGTCAAGGCAGATGGCTGTCCTTCCTGAGTCTGGTTCTGTTGGGGGTCTCTTCCTGTTAAAAATAAAAAAAAAAAAAATCACTCTTTCCTGTGGCTCTGTGTAGGCTCAGGGCTTCGGAAATGAACTGAAGTGAAGATTTGATGCAATCTGCTGGTTTCCTTGGCTACTCTAATTTTTAGAGACATTATAATGAATTTAAAGGGCCTTTCTGTGGAGTTCTGCATGTTCTCCCCGTGCTTGCGTGGGTTTCCTCCAGGTACTCCAGCTTCCTCCCACAGTCCAAAGACATGCATGTCAGGTTAATTGGTGGTTCTAAATTGCTCGTAGGAGTGATTGTGAGTGTGCATGAGTGTTCGTCTATATGTGGCCCTGCGATGGACTGGAGATCTGTCCAGGGTGTACCCCTGCCTTTCACCCAAAGAGAGCTGGGATAGACTCCAGCAGATCCCTGTCACCCTAGGTAGGACCAAACAAGTATGGATAATGGAAGGATGGATGGCAATTCATTAGATTACACATTTATAAATATAAGAAATATGATTGAACTAAATTATACTTTAATTAGATTACTGTGCGCTGAACTTGTTTGCTCTCTCTCTGAAGTGCCCTCAGATGACTTTTGTTCTCAACTGGTTCAAAAGAAATAAACCGCATTTAAAAGCTGAACTGAAGTCACGTTAATCACTGAGCCACGCTGTTTATCTGGTCAACAATGTCCACCTGCTTCTCAAAAATAAAGAACACTCTTTTGAGGAGAGTAAAGTAAGGCTTCTGATCAGAGACACAGTGGTTAGAGATAAGAGAGAAGCCATTTGTGTCTAGAAGGAAAACCACCATTGAACAGAGGCAGTGGTCTCCGGTTTCAAGCATCAACCTTGGCTCTCGTCTACAGGTGGCTTTACAACCACTTACACTTTGATTGTGTGACCAAAACATCTCACATTGTGACCAGGTAAACAACACAGATAATCCCCAACAAACCGAAACCAGTCAGTTAGAGGTGAAGACACCTTTAAAACGAGGAGGCCATCTTTAAGAGCCAAAAAACAATTTCAATTTCCTTCTACTAAAGTATTTAAATCTGTTATAATTAGTATGATATTAAATCACACTACAATGAGAAATACCTAGTTACAAATTCTCCACCAATTACAAAAAAATGTTGCAGAAAATAAAACTACTTTTTATTTATGTCTATCATGGAGAAGCAAATCAATTATCCTTAAATTCTCCCCGCCCCCCCCCCCCAAAAAAAGCATCAGTGTGCACAACATGGGCAACAACAACACAAACACACAACGCAGACACTGTGTTTGCACACTTGTCCCCTCCATTTCTAGGTCTGAGTGTTAATGTGTGTGTTGCCTACTGTCTGGATTTGCACTATGATGCAGTGAGGATACATTCGGCTCTGGGGTTTAAAAGTGTTGACCCCAGCTCACTAAAGTGCAGTGACGACAGCAGCGCTGACTCTGGATTTGGAGAAATGGAGTTGTGATGGAGCGGGCGGAGAGATAGAGCATAGATCAGAGAATCAAACAGAGAAAAAAGGATTTGTTAGTGGAAGCTTGCACAGACACAAGCTTAAAAAGACACAAAGAGAGCGTTTGTTGTTACAGGCTATCATTTATGGACAAATAATGCATTGTCCTACCACAGCAGCTCCTTTTTGACCTTTTGAGAATTAAATGTAGGCTATTTTGAAGTACACGGCGACTTATTTGCCCTTTTTTTTTTTTTTTTTACTTTCAATATAGTACAAGTACTGAACTGAAAATTCAACTACAGAAAAGCAAGTGGAGCACTTGATCTTTATAAAAAAAAAACAAAAAAAAAAAACAATACTGACTAGAAGAGGACATTTTTTTTTTTTTTTTTGATCTTTTGTCAGCGGTTTGACTAAATGGGGTACAGAGTGGTGGGTGGGTGGGTGGGTGGGTGGGGGTTACTGGATTAAATGTCAGCCACAAACAGCTGTTGCGACATGAAAACAGAATGGATGCAAAATATTGAACCTCGTTTCTCCTTTTGATTTTCATTCTTTCGTTACTCAGAAAAACTGCGTAAAGAATCAGTCAGAAGTGACAGAGCACACAACTCCTGAGTGGTTTTGGCCTGCATAGTTCAGCAGAGCCTTATAAGGGACGAGTGATCCTGTCGGCTGATCACTACACATAGTGCTCAGCTATAATTTTGAGAGGATGCTCTCATTTCAGTTTTATAACGGGAAAGTTAGGCCTTACATAATTTCTGATAATGATATAAATTACAGAAAGAAGACTACAAATTTCATGCTTTTCAGCAATAAGTATAATTAGAACACTAGACAGTCAGGGAGCTTAATGTGAGGATTTCTAACATGCATTACAGAGACATAACACCTACTTAAAAGAAGATTAATGCAGACTTGTCCGGGTTCGGCACGGTTTGAGTGTGTGTAAGGGAGGGAAAAGGTTAAAGCCAAGACTCCATTAAACCGGCCTGCCGACCCAAATCTGTGAAGGATTATACCACAGGGGGGAGTGAGAGTGTTAATATGGGCCGTAAACAGCACTTGACTGTAATGCACGAGACGAAAAAAGGGGAGGGGGCGGCAAAGAGGCACTGGTTGTAATGGGGGGGATAAGATGGAAGTGAGTGGGTCGAGTGTCATACCACTGTACGTGTATGATTAAATGTCTCCTCCCTGGATTACTATTCCATATTCTAAATGGGAGATTTTTTAAGCTTCATAAACAAATGCACTCATTTATGAGGGATTAGCAGTAATCTCTCTATTTCTATCCTTTTTCCCCCTACGCACCTCTCTGACTGTCTGTTCCCTCCTTTTCACTTATTACCTGAAAATGTTGTTTCTGAGGCTCGTATCACGACTTCTACACAACTGTGTTGCTGTAAAACTGAATATCTCATGATATAGTTCTACGCAGGGCAAAGCCAAATACCCAGGCAGTTAAGGAGGGTGTGAGGTAATCATTTAATGGATCACATTCCCTTGCTTCACTCTTATGCCCCATTTTTTTAACCTCACTTTTGGTCTAATCCTCTTTTTTACTCCACCACTCGTGTGCAGCACCGCATGAAACACTAAGAATCACATTTAATACATATTTTATTCTCTTATTTTTGAAGTCCGTGATTAGTCAGTAGATCATCTACAATAAAAGTACTGATTGACATCACAGATATGATATGATGAGGACACTGTTGCCCCTCATCATGGCCAGCATAAATAAGTATATACACATTAAACACAGAACAAGTCAAATTAAAAACTCAGCACTGAAGGGGTGAATGCTAGAACAAAGACTGGAAAATAAAAAATCATGTGCACATGGAGTGAGAGACTTCTATAGTCCTTTTTTCAGTCTGTCATGTTTGTTCTGGCTCTCATAACTCATCCTTGCCCCCTGATGCCCTGCCTCTCCCTCTACTCCTTTCCTTCGGTGCATGGCTTCCGAGCGTTGCGGCCCGCAGAAGCGCTGCCGTCCTTCTCCTCCTCGTCCTTCTTCAACACGCTCTGTCCATCTGCTTCCCACATGGCCTCCGCCTCCTCCCGCTCCTGCAGGAAAAAATGCAAAACACAACATAATACTGATTTCTTGAGATCAAAATTACATGAAAATCACTTTTGAAAGTAGTAATGAGGAGATGAAAGGGCTGTTTCCACCTTTTAATGTTACACACACACACACATTTACAGTAAACTATTAGCCAACAACGAGATGTTTTCTTACATGGTGTGATTCTTCAAGAACTCCTTCAATTCTTAGCAAACTAAAACTAAATCACTTGAACATCAATTCACAACATGACATCGTCTCAATTTTATTTTTCCCCAAACAGGTAAATATGATCCAGTGGATACTAAAGGACAGTGACATGATATGGCCGGAAAATAGGGCACTGTAAATGAGCTTGAATATGCAAACAACTTTGAGATTTGCATTCTGCCCCAGCTGGTCTTATTATCCAAGACCGATGTCACATCAACAAATACAACTACAGGCAATAGGACCGGCCTGCAGGGGGAGGAGGTCAGGGCAGGGCGCTGTCGTCATACTCACCATGTCTCTGTAGAACTTCTCTTTCGTGAACCACAGGGCAAGTGCACACCGCCGGCCACTGGTCACGGCTGTAACACCGTGGGGATTTATTGGACCTGAGGAGAAGCCCACCAGTCGACCACAAGTGGGCTTCACTTGAGCCTGTGCACATGGATAAGAGCAATGGAAATCCAGTTTAGCAGGCCTGAGCAAAACAAGTATCTGAGATTTGAACTGGGCGCTCAACACACGGTGACTCACTGTGACTGTTTTGCTGTCTCTTTTAGTGAAGAACAACTCTCCACCATCAAAGTTGTCATTCAAATAGAGAATGGCACTGTCAAAGACAAAGATGTCAGAGATGTCACATTTTCAGCCCAAAACAAAAAAAAAAAAAGGAATAATTTGTGCAATTGTTTACTGGACACAATTAGTTTATAATTAAACTAACTCAGTTTGAATTAGAATTAGTTTTAAAAAATTTTTTTTTCTTGCTTTTCTAACATCACCTCCTGACTACCTGTACCTATAATATCAGCTTTAAAACATTTTTCAAAATGATTTATGACAAAAGCTACCCCCATAAATGAATTAATAATTATGGTGTGAGATTATCTGAACCTGAGGTCTCTGTGTATGAACGCTGGTGGTTCCCGCCAACACTGCTTGGTCTCTGGCTCCAGGAGACAGTTGTCAACATGGACAGGATGGGAGAGATCCATTCTGCCCTCCTGGTCACCTGAGCCCAAAGCAAATCAAACAAAAAGAAAGATGTACTCAGCAACACATTTAAACTCAGAGTAGCAAGAATCCAAACTTCATGATATTAAATTTTCAATTCAATGATATTGCCTTGTGATATTCATGAAATTGCTACCTGCAATAGCACTCCGGCACACCAGGTGTGTGAAAGTGATGTAAAGTGGCTGAGGGGCTTCTGTAGTAAGAATGCAGCAGAACTCTGACTCTTTCACCCAACTCATGTAGCAGCTTAGCGTCTGACTGGTTCACCAGACCATCCTGAGCCAACTGTGAAAGAAGCAGCAGTGAGCATCAAAACAGGTTGGCCAAATGTGGAAGAAGGTCTGCTTTACATAATCTCCTTTTCACCCACCTTTACGGCCCTCAGGACAGTCAGACCTTCAAATGTTTCATGTGGTGTGTGTGGAGATCTTCTTCCTCTGTAACCATCTCCGACAGATCCTGCAACCTGTGATGGGTGACACAAAGCAGAAGGTCAGGCGTGCTGCTCCGTGTTTTAGAGTAACCACTTCTACTAAAGCAACCTACAGCTGCTAACTGCAGTATTCTGTCACACTCCTTCTCGGTCATGACTCCATCGAGAACAACTCGATTGGTCCCATTCAGAGTTTCATCGTCCATAGTGATAGTCACGCCCACCCGAGGGACTGGGCCCCCTGTAGAGTGGAAAATGAGAAAGAAGGGAAACAAGAGGAAATTGCTAAAGTCTTAACATGTACAAGCTGACTCATGACATTGGGATAAATGTCTCACCTGCAAAAAAACCACTGTCATCAACTTCCTCCTCCTGCACTCCTTCTTTCATCTTCTCATTTGCTTTCTCTTTTTCAGCTCTGACAGAAAAAAAAATTAAATACATATATAGATACATTGAGCTTACCTTCCATTTAGTTCCACTTATAACTGAGTCAGTCTCTTCTTACCTCCATTTCTCCCTCAGTGATTCAGGTACAACATCTTCTGGTGTCCAAAGATCCTGCAAAGAAAATGATTTATCAACTCTGCAAGAAAATGTTTTTATTGCTCACCCTCTTTGCATTAGGCATTAGGACTTACTGGGTCAGTGAAACTGAAGTCAAAGTTCTCCATACCAAAATACAGCAGCTTTTTTTCTTGCAGAGAGCGACTGATGAATGTGGCAATCTCCTGTATGACAAAAACATAAAGATTTGTGGTCGAACGTGAAAATTAAGATTTAACTGAAATGCATCTGAATAAAGCTGAAATAACTGAACTGCAATCATTCACCTCCTTTTGAAAAAATAAATGAAGAGAAATACAAAAACAAGCTTTTATTTAAAATGCTCTGGTTTACATCTTGGATCATTTTTGATGGACAGAGTAGTGGTACCAGAGCAGGCTCTGCGCCCTGTGACTCCACGTCTCCCCCTAGTGTCTCAAGGTAGAGCTGCAGGTTGTCTAAGGAGTCCTTGTCAGAGGGATAAAACAAGAGAAAAGAGCGAAGTGTCTGCAGTGCTCCACTGATATCACCAGCTGTTGGAAAGCAAGAACATAGCATAAGGCAGATGATAATATCACTAGAAGAGATTTGTCATTTTTTTCTTCAAACACTCACCTTTAAACTGTGCGATGTGTAGATGCTCCAACTGTGTAGGTAAGAAATCTTCTTGAGCAGAAATTCTTCCAGGGCGGGTGGCAACCTGAGTCACACACGACTGTCGGCATGAGAGCAAGGAGAGCGAGAGAGCTAGACAGAGGAGAAAAACTGTGAAAACTAATGCTTTCTGATGCCAGATGTAGTCAAATGAGCAGATTCATGACTAAAACTGTGCACACACAAAGGTAGAAACATGCATGCTATTGTTTTCACGAGATTGGTGGAGCCATATGCGCAAATCCCTCTTTTATGAAGCTCAGTCAGATTAACACTGTACCCATATAGAATCTTTACCCATAAATAGGCACCGAATTTCCCTTATTTAACAATTTGCTTTTTAAAATAAAGTATGAACAACAGGACATGACAAATCAGAAAACTACAAAGAGGTGCAATTTTCTGAATTATATGTGAAACAATTGCATGATTAAAGAAAAAAAAGACAAACTATGTTGAGAGCAGAGGATACTGGCAGAGGTTAAAAAAGGTTATTCAAATACGAAGACACTGGTGCGGCACTCCAACAGATCAAAAAGATCCATGTGTATGAATGGTCATATCCTGCAGTTATTAAGAGTCCTGACAAAAATGAAACAAATTTTAATGGTGTCGAAATGTATGAAACTTCCCACTTTGTTCTATATTAAAAATATTATTTAGGTTTCTTCTAAGGCCTGTGGGCCAAATCTGGCCCACCAACTCATTTAATCTGTCCTGCAAGAGCGTGCAATGACAGTTACACACTCATAATAATTGTTGGACCACAACTACATGTCCCACAATACATCACAATCTTCTACTCTAGTCGATATTCCATGATGGCATTTAGATGTCAGTATTTCAAACTAACCACAAATTAAGCAATTTACTATAACAATTGTGTGGTTGAGTGACTGATGCAGAACAAAAATGTCCAAGAAAATTAAAATGTCTGATGTGCTGAAGATAATTTAAGGAATATTGGGAAGCAAAATCATGTTTCTGTTTGACAGTATGTTTTCTTTCCCATGGACAGTGGGAATGATCAAAGAATACAGTTTTATGCTGGTGCTTCAACACCCTACAAGGAGCTAAGCAAACTAATCTTAACCCCCAAGAATTAAAAAGCAGAAAATGCATTCTCAGCAGAAAGTGTTTTCAAAAGTTACAGCAAATGGATGGAGCACTAAAAGAAGCTTTACTGTTGCTAAAGAAATCACAAGCCTCCAGGTGTCCTTTGGATTATATATTTTTAAATACCAGGCTGAAAGGCCCTTGATATCAGCTTGTCAAGAAATACAATCACAGACCGAGTCCAGGAGCTAGCAGGACATCTGACAGCACAGCTGGCTGAAAAAGCAAAGTATAATTGGTCCTTTGAACTATGAAGCATGATGTGACTGCGGATGAAATAGTTTAAAACCCCTGCTTTATTCTTTATATGTAAATTCTGTATCCCTCTGATCTGAAGCTTGGTTAAAGTGTGCACTGTGTTACTGCATATTCTTTTTTTCTAAATTACTAGTTTATGTGCAGGAAAAGGTAAATACATGATTTCTTTCCTTAAGAACAGCAGAAAGTCACTTGGGTTTGTAGGCCTCTGGTGTTTTCTCTTACCCGCAGCCTTTTCAAACGCTCCGTCAACACTGTCCACTCCTCTGTCCTCAGGCAGCTGTTGAGGAGCGGTCTCACACTGGACCCTGCACTCGTCTATCTGTCGCAGTGTTTCATTTACGCAAGCTTTCCATTTCTCTGTTGCCTGCAGCCAGTCGGAGGAGGCCTCGTGCTGTAACGCAGCATCATAGAGGACCTGGGTTTGATGACGTGGAAAGAAAGAACAGTGGGGTTACATTTAATCTGAAGAGGCAGACAGATAATAGAAGGTGTTAGAAAATAAAAAAAACAGGGGAGCATAGATTTTGAGGCATGAATGTTTGACATGGCATGGGTAGTTTTGTGTTATAACAAACAGTGAAGGTGTGAGGTATTTAGTCTTTTGGACAGTTGCTTCTCTAAAACAGTTCTCTTTGAATCCACTTCATTGCCATTATAGATACATTCCTACATGAAAAGTTTATACATGTGAATTGCTTATCAGTTTCTTAAACAGAAGTGAATGCACTATTAAAAAAACATTGTTTCATCTTCTATTAGGTCAATAAACTTGATTGTGAGTATAACAGAAATATCACAGTTATCCATTGTAGCCTTTCAGAAGAGTCAGTATACAGATGGAAACCCATCACCCTTCCTTCCTCACCCAGTGTTTCTCATCTTTCAATCTCTCGGTCCTGGAAATCTTCCTCATTCACACCCTCCATACGCCTGTACTTCTCAATGTTGTTTCTCATCTCCAGGTGACTGGGATTGGCCACAAAGTAGGTGTGAGCTGCTGATGCTGCCTTCTGCAACTTTTCCAACTGATGTAACAAAGAAGAGTCAATAAAGTATGGAGATAAACAGGGAATGTCGCTATAAAATATACTTGTGATCTCAATGGTAGTTAGGCAGATGAGAGAAAAGGCATCAGAGCAGTTGTTCATCTAAATAGCCTCAGGAAATAGTATATAAGCAGTATATGTATTTATATAGGCTTCAGAAAGAGCACTTTACCTTGTAGTATGTGACTTGTAGAAAGTTATAGGGGTTCGTGTGTCAAACTCATATTCTATATCAGCAGAAACAGGGAGCTGTCCGGTGGTGGTGATGGTGCGTCCAACACAGAACCGCATACACTCAGCTTTCTTTTGAATCCAGTCCAAGACCCAAATGTCCCACATACTGCCCTCCTCAGAGTCTAACAAAGCAGAAAAATGTTTATATCAGTAATTTGTACTCAAGACTTTCGTTCATATTCAGAGCCTTTTGTGTTTTCAATGATCAAATTTTACACATAATAATTTAACACTCTTATTTTCAAAAAATATGTGATGCTCTGTAAAAGTTTTTTTTCCCCTTTATTTGGCAGACATGAGCAGTTTTAACACTCCCTTTTTTTTTTTTAAATGTCCTTACCCTGCAAGATTATCTATAACAGAATCATATCTGGTCTTACTGCAGAGCTTCTGAGGACCTGAAAGATCTCAACGCTCAATACTGGTCTGCAGCTTCTTCTTGAATCTTACATATACTGCACTACCGTGTAAACCTTTTCAGTTTTCATCTAATTTTTCGACTATTTTTTTACTGTTGCATTTGCGTATTTCTAATCTAAACAAAGGGGCTGAAATGCTTTGAAAAATTCCTGCATCTTGACAATTTGCAACTTCTGTCCTTGAGCTCGTATTTTATTTGTGCTCCGCTTCCAGACAATGATAATCAGTGAAGCTCACAGTGTATTTATAGTTACCCACCAGTAATTTAAGGTGATCCAAAACAGCTGGTTTGGTTAAATGCTAGGCCTCCTGCTACCAAGAAAGATAGATCAAAAGCTAAATGTGATGGCTTGAAGCAAAAACTTTCGTATGTTTGTAAAAATCATGAATGGCACATACAGGTAGAGTTATGTGGAGTTATTTTGATATGGTAAATAAGAGTGAATTGAGCTGAACAACAACAAACAGATATTTTGGCAACCCCACAAATAAAAATACTGATATTGTATCAATATCAGAATACTATCTCTAGTATTACTGAGTATCTATTTGAAACAGAAGTCTCTGGTAGTGCCCATCCCAACTAAAAATAATGTTCATATGGTTTACCTCAGTTGGCCCTATGGCTTGGAGAAACATAGTCATAGTTTTTTTTTTTTTTGGTTTTGTAAGCCTGTTCAGGCTGTACATACAACTGTATGATACAATAATAAAGTTGCTATTAATAATGGGGGGAAATATCAATGCTAAAAGTTAAATCACTGCTCTGCCAACTGATACACATACTATGAATACAATATCGAACAACTAGTAAACTGTTGAATGGGGTTTTAAATGATAATGTATATTCAATTTCTTCAACGTGTTAATGTCCAAACGAACTCTTGCTCTCTCACCCAAAGTTGATTTTCCACCCATTTACTAATACGAAACAGTTTCGCATCACATTAGCTGGACCTCCACCTACCCAGTTTGCTGAGAGCGTCTCTCCCAGCTGCCACACACTCTTCATGACACTGCCTGCGGACCTCAGCAGCGAGTCCTTGGTCGCGATGGACTTCTCCAGCAGCTCTGCTGCCTTGCCTCCACTCCCCTCCATAATATGCGCGCACCCCGCTGTAATACAGAAAGTCATACGGCTGCAGAAGTGAATAAACATTCGGGCTGCCGCCAGCCGAGGCTCTGGACAGCGAAGTTGACCAATGCTAGAAAAATAAAATTAAACGCCACGTATACAGTTGAAACGATCAGAGGGCACCGCCATGGTCCAAGACACAAACTCCGCGGAGAAGACGGAGTTTTGGGAGAAGGAGGAGGGACTACATCGAAGAGGAAATTTCTCCCGTTTGAAAGAGAGGGTTGTGATTTCACGTTATGCGCTCTCAAAAGTTGGTGGTCAATTTCTCGAAGTGTAAAAGTTATATGTTTTTATTAGTTTAATTAAGACTACTAATTTACTTGCAGCGCATTCAAGCAACTGGAAGTATTTAAGTAAGTGAAGCTACAATACGTTATTCGCCGCGAGAGACGTTTTTGGGTTTCACTGAAGTTACCGTAATTCTACAAATAAAACAGCTTTCACTGAAATTAACGGTATCTTTTATTTTGAAATTGATAAATCACATACAATAATTTATTAATTTACAATGCAGAAATACATTTTGATGTCGTTAGTTGATATTGGTAGATGCAATTGGAGTGTGAATTCATATTACAAAAAAATAAAGGTTGGTGTCTATATTTCATGTATTACGGTAACTTTGCTTTCGGCCTTCCCTCAACACAGTGCAGCAGCATCTCATGATTCATTCAGCAGTAGACAGTCAGGCTAGACAACCGACACACTTCCCAGCCGGGCAATCAATAGGCTGGCTGTCCAAACTCAGAAGAGCAAGTGTCGTACTGAAATACTGAACTATTAAGTTCGCCATGGGGGATGTTGGTGAGGTTTTGATGTCGGTTCTGTCCACAATTCGCGTTCCAAAGCCCGGGGATCGAGTCCACAAAGACGAATGCGCCCTGTCATTTTCCTCGCCGGTGAGCCATTCTCCTGTTTAGATTACAGTCAGCTAACCAGCAGAGCACGTTTCCATTAATTTGCTCCCTGTGTCCCGTTTGCCTTTCTCTGACCAAACATTTTGCTAGCACTGTCCCATTTTAACGCACCGGTTTAATGTATTTTCGTTTTTGAGCTAACTAGCAAGCTAGCGTGAAGCTAAGCTAATAATGCACTGTAATGGAAACTTAGCTGTTTTAGCTTTGCAGCTAGCTACGTCAGATTCACTGTCAAACTCAACAAGCTGACTGGTTTTATGGCCACATCTCTGGTTATACTGTTAATTAATTTATTCTGAAGTTAGTCTTAAAAATACAATCCTTACTGTTATGTTTTATGTGCACTTGCTTAAATTAATTAATGTTATTGAGCAATACAGTTTAGCAGGTTGACAGTAGAGCTGCAGACTATTACCCAGACTACAGGAACTGATGCATCTCTAATCTAAGCACAAAATCTAAGGGAATTTATGTTTGGTAGACTCTTTCTTTGTTGTAACGATGCTTCTTGGCAATAAATCATAGACCATTGGAAAGCATGACTATTTCCCTTTTTAAATGGTGCCACATTTGCAAGGAACATGCATGTATAAGCAGAACTGAGTATGAAGCTTGCGCCCATGAATGATTTGTCAAATCTTCTCTGCCAATGCCCACTTTTTTTTTTTTTTTTTTGACCACTAACCCTAGTTTGGTGGTTTGAAATATGATGAAACAATACATGTTGGCAATTTAACAACTTAAATTTATTTATTTAACAAACAGGAGCCTCAGTGGCATGTGGAAGAACCACACACAGCCACGACAGCCTGGCACCTCGTTCTCATGCTGGTCGCCAGCCGGGTGTCACGCTGCTAAGGGATGGCATCTCATTCTTCAAACAGCATTTGTTGCAAATCAGCCAAAGTGGTTGTGTTGGTCACTCTGGCACTAATAGCACACCCAAATGGATCCCACAAGTATTCAGTGGGGTTACGTCAGGACCGCTGGCGGTACATTCCACCCTCTCTACTCCCAAATTCTGGAGGTAGTCTCTGATGAACCCCGCTCTGTGGGGGTGAGTGTTGTCATCTTGTAGGATAGAGTTTGCTCCCAGACTGTTGAGATATGGGATTGCCACTGGTTCCAGAATTTCATCTTGATGTTTCTCTGCATTAAGATTGCCTCTAATAATGAGAAATTTAATTTTCTCAGTGAGGGGAGATGCTGCTCCACACTATAACACTGCATCCTCCATAAGATGTTACTCTTATCTGTTTGGCACTGGCAGAGAAGATTTGGCAAATCTTTCGTGGGCACAATTGACATACTCAGCTTTGCTGCTCATCCCACAAATGTATATTCCTTACAAATAAAAGCAAGATAAACAGGCTTTCCAATGGTCTAAGATTTACTGCAAAGAAGTGTTGTTACAACAAAGAAATAATCTACCAAACGAATTTCTTACTTTTTGTGTGTAGTTTTAGAGTCCTTTGTTGAAACATAATGATGAATGGTGAAGGAAAAGCTGTCACAATTAAGTTAGCTTGTTCCTTTTTTTTTTTTTTTTTTTTTTTTTACCTGAATAGGAGAGTGAAGGGGGCCTGTACGTGTGCATGAACAGTTTTCTGGGTTTTGGAAGTCAGTACGTGGACAGGCACCATGCTCGCTCAGGTCAAAGGGCTTACTTTCACATCACCCGGACTCGTAAGGCTAAGGTAAACTCTAATGATAATCTCTCATTGACATATACATTCTGTGTTATCTCAAGACCCACCTGATATCTTGTTATATTGTCCCAGAAGGAAGATGACAATAACTCTGGCTCTGGACACCCACCTAAGAAAAAGCCCACCAGGTTGGCTATAGGTAAGTGCAAGGCAAAGCATTTACAGTTTACAGTAGTGCGCAAAAGTTGGAGTACAATTGGTGAAATATGAAAACACAAAGGTATAAGAATAAATATTTACCAAAATGCATGAAGTCCAAACTGAGAATTTTTACATTATGTTGACAATTCCTTTTGGGATTTTTCTTAACTAGTTCTGCTGAGTCATGAGCTGCCTTGCGCCACTGCTCTTTTGAGGTTTTTCCACAGATTTTCTGTGGTGCTCAGGTAGCAGGACCATGTCAGGCCTTCAGTTTGTACCATTTGATGTAGCAGATGGATGGCTTTTTGCTGTATTAAGACTTGCACTAGAGGATTTGAAAAAAAAAAAAATGGGATTTTTACTAGACTAATTATCACACCCTTTCACATCTAAAGACTATAAACCAGAGAATAAGTCGCAGACTAAAGTTTCCACAAAGACTGGAGAAGTTGGCGATCAATATTTACAACCCAAATTCTGGAATAGTTAGGATATTTTTGCACCAAATGTCTTCTATAGGTGAGAGATCTGGACTGCAGTCAGGCACAATTCAGCACCTGGACTCTTCTCTGAAGCCATGGTGTTGTAATAGCTGCAGTATGTGGTTTTTATTGTCCTGCTGAAATACGCAAGGTCTTGCTTGAAATGGATGTCATGTGGAGGGGAGCACATGTTGCTTTAAAACCTTTTATAAACCTTTCAGCATTCATAGTTCCTTCCAAAACATGCAAGCTGCGCAAACCATCAGAGATGCTGGCTTTTGAGCTGAATGCTGATAACGCGCTGGAAGGTCTCCTTCCTCTGTAGTCCAGAGGACACGGTGTCTGTGGTTACCAACAAGAATGTCAAATTTGGACTCATCTGCCCATAGAACACTTTCCGTCTTTGAAACAGTCCATTTTAAAAGAGTCTTGGCCCAGAGGACACGATGGCGCTGCTGGACCATGTTCAAATATGGCTTCCTTTTTGATAATGGAGCTTTAGCTGGCATCTTAAGATGGTGGACTGTGTTTAATGACAGTGGTTTCTGGAAGTATTCCTGGGTCCATGTAGTAATGTCATTGACACAATCATGCTGATGAGTGATGCAGTGACATCTGAGGGCCCAAAAACCACCGGCATCCAATAAAGGTCTTCAGCCGTGTTTTTTACGCACAGAGATCTCCAGTTTCTCTGAATCTTTTTATGATGTTCTGCACTGTAGATGATGAGAGCAAAGCCTTTGCAATTAGATGTTAGGAACTTTGTTTTTAAAGTATTCCAAAATCTTTTTATGCATTCTTTGACAGAGTGGAGAGCCTCTGCCCATCTTTACTTCTGAGAAACTCTGCCTCTCTAAGACATCCCTTTTATAGCTAATCACATTGCAGACTTTATTAATTAACTTCATTAGTTGCTAGAAGTTCTCTCTGCTGAATCTTTTTTAAATTTCTTCCTTTTCCAGACATTTGCCCCATGCCAACTTTTTTGAGACCTGTAGCAGGCATCAAATTTGAAATGAGCTCATTTAGTAGATAAAAATATAAAATTTCCCAGTTTAAACAATTATGTAATTAATGTTTTGTTGTGAATAAAATATTGGCTCATGTGATTTGAAAGTCTTTTAGTTTTATTTTATTCAAATTTGAAAAAATTTGCACCAAACAACTGAGACCACAGGGGTGTTCCCAACTCAGGAAAGGCTCTTCATGATGTTCTCACGTACATGTCAGTATTCCTGTTATTTGTCAGTTTCTTCATTCTGTTCTAATTTAAGGCTCGCTGGTTCTGTAATTTTTCTTTTTTAGCCTTCACCTGCTTTGTGGGTATCACCTTTTTTGAATTTCAGAAAGCTTCGCAACTGCTTAGAGAAGCGCACAGATTCTGTCTTTTGGGATATCGTTTGAGACTTGAGAGATTAGTTATGAAACTTTGACATTTGCATCTTCCAGTCTTTCTTTATTAGAATTTGAAGAAGCCAAAAGGTAAACGCATACGAGCTCATGTGTCTTGGGGTGGTTATAATTTTTCATGGTGCTTCCAGGGGACATCCTAACCAGATGCCCGAACCACCTCAACAGGCTCCTCTCAACGTGGAGGAGCAGCGGCTCTACCTTGAGTCTCTCCTGAATGATTGAACTTCTCAACCTAAGGGAGAGTCCAGCCACCCTGCGGAGAAAACCCATCGGGGCCCGGCCTCAGGGCTCAGCCCAAATTAGCAACATGGGTATGCCTCCCAGTGGGCTCACCACCAGTAGGGAGGGCCACAGGGGTCAGGTGCATTGTGCCTTGGTTGGCAGCCAAAAGCGTGGGACTAAATTGGCTGCTGGGACATGGAACGTTACAATAACAATGATAATTTCATATTAATAGATATGACAATATTATTTCAGTACATAGATATTGTGTTAAAAAGGGAAACCTATGAGCTCATTGTTTATGACTTATCAAATTATTTCACAAACCACTTAATAACTCTCAGTACCCATCTATCAAGCATATTCACGTGACTGGAATCTTTTCAAGCAGCATCATATCTTATGCACTGCTTGATTACAGTGTCAGAAATTTTGACCAGTGCTGCCCAAAATGTTGCACACCGACATGTACATACACCGATCACATTGGGTTTCTTTTTAAAATGACATGTGTTTAACTACTCCTTTGTTGTTCTACATCTGTCCAGGGATTGAAGGAGGTTTTGATGTGGAGCAGGAACAATATGAGGAGGAAGTGAAGGTGGTCATTTTACCAGACAGACAGGAAGTAACTTCAGAGGACCTTGGCACAATGCCTGATGTTGTGAGAGAGAGGGTGAGATATGTTGGAAAATGTTACAGCCCAGCATGTGAGCTGGCATGTGCACACTTTCATAGTATCACATATCACATTATTGATAAATGAAAATACATTGTTTGCTTTCGTTAATACAAGAGGTAGCTTAGCGGCTTTTAGTGTTGATGTATTCTTTTACAGTGAAAACATGCTATGATATTCAATCAGGGAATTGTGATGCATTAATTATAAACTCCGCTAGATTCAAAGATAAAGTAGCTGAGAAGTTCCATCATAAGCTCTTACTCAAACCTATGTTTTGTATTTTTGATTTATCTGGATTACTTCTAGGTGTCTCTGTCAATGGCGGGTATCATGGCAGCCGACTCAGTGTCTCATACTTTACAAGTTCAACAGTGGGATGGAGAGGTGAGACAGGAGTCGAAACATGCTGCTGACCTTAAACAGCTGGACAATGGACTCAAGATTCCTCCCAGGTGAGGTCACAGGATTGAAACATAACATGTTTGCTTGTTTCTTTTAGATTTTAAACACAACAGATCTCATATTCATTCAAAAGTGATTAATAGAATTAAGAAAAAAAACAGTTGCAAATGTAAATCCTGTATCATTTGTAGGTGTTTTTTCACAGTGAAGAAAATATGCGTTCATTAATTCTTTTGCATGCAGGATCTATTGATTAATCATGTTATTATTTTATCAATGCCGTTGTCTCCAATAATCGTATTCAGGAAACATATTCATGTCCTGTTTTGTCATCAAAAAGCCCAGAAGGGCTTCAAGGGAAGTCAGAAAGTGAAATATTGATAATGTACAAATAGGTTGATGTGTCTAAACCCTTGACTGGTACTGTACATCAGAGGGTTTATGGTTCCTTTCCTCTCCTCTTCCTCTTTCCTTTTCTTAGTGGCTGGCGGTGCGAAGTGTGTGATCTCCAGGAGAATCTTTGGATGAACTTGACAGATGGCAAAGTGCTATGTGGTCGGAGGTATTTTGATGGCTCTGGGGGCAACAACCATGCCCTACTCCACTTCCAGGAGACAGGGTACCCACTTGCTGTCAAACTTGGGACCATCACTCCTGATGGTGCTGGTAAGCAGAAAACATGGCGACTTTTCCACTGGAGAGATTTATCGGATTGCCATTGTCCTTATCTGCCACTATTGTTTTGTATGTCCAGATGTGTATTCGTATGATGAGGATGACATGGTGCTGGACTCCAAGCTGCCCGAGCACCTAACACACTTTGGAATTGACATGATGACTATGGAGAAGGTAAGTTTTCTGTTGATGCTGAAGTTTAGTCAAAAAAAAAACTTCATAAAATGTTTTTTATAGTCCACTTTTTGGCAATTGCAAACTGGTTTTCAATTTTCAGCATCAGATCAAGGTCTTATAGATAGAGGTATTGATCAGCCCTCTACTAGCTACAAATTTCTTCAGATATTGGATTTTATTTCTCTTGGTAGGCATCCATGCAGTTCTGCCTTAGCTGTGGCTTTTATTGTATTATTAAATGGCTCTAAAATTCAGCTGCAGTGTTAGAGAGCCAGTAATGCTGAGACAAAAAAAAAAAAAAATTATATCATTTTATAAATGACCACCTTTCAGTGACTGAATTGTCATCATTTGATTTCTGAACAAATTTAACTGTTTGTTGTGCATATATTTAATGTTTTAAGTTTATTCCGGTGTTACTGCTAAAGGGTACAGCAGTAACGTGTCTACAATACACGTCCTATCTGTCTACTTTGTACATTTTCGAAACACCTGTGTTCTGATTATCTGCTATCGTTAATTTCCTCTCAAGCTGTTTCTCCTCTTATGCGGAGCACAGATTATAAAGTTGTCAACGTCTAAGATCTCTTTACCTCTCACTGTGCACTGTAATGTGGCTAGTCATTTTGTTAATGTATTTCTGCACAGACTCAATGATGTGCCACAGGCAGGGTGTAGAAATGCTGCTGTGACAGAGCAGAAGACTGATTGCTGCACTTAGCACAGCGATTTTGTAGTTTCTTGCTTGTCTGCCCGCTTTCATCATTATCATATTTTAGCTTATTTTGTTCATCCTTCTGTTGCCTCGTAAAGAAATTCATTTGCTTACACTTCGCATCCTTGAGCCTCATATCTGTTTTGAATTCTCTACCCTCAGACGGAGAGGACGATGACAGAGTTGGAGATTGCTGTGAACCAGCGTGTAGGGGAGTGGGAGGTCATCCAGGAGTCGGGTACCACCCTGCGGCCCATGTTTGGCCCTGGCCTGACTGGTATGAAGAACTTGGGAAACAGCTGCTACCTCAATTCTGTCATGCAAGTGCTCTTCACTGTTCCAGACTTCCAGAGCAAGTCAGTACCCCCTTTTCATTTTTTCTTGCAGTCCTCATTCTACTGTCCCTTCCAGTTGTTTTTTTTCTTTTGGCATATTGAGAGTGAAATGTTGCTTTGAAGATGATGTTTAAAGCGGTAAATATGAAACAATAGAAGTAGATTCATGCCCATATGTTTTCCTTGCAGGTATGTGTCTAACATCGACAAGATAATTGACGAAGCGCCAAGTGATCCAACCCAGGACTTCAAAACGCAAGTGTGAGTCTTCATTATGCATGACTCAAGCTTTTGCATTACCATAAGATGCCTGAAACCACAACTCTGATGCAGTAGGAGAAAAAGAACGATGCTGGATGAAACACGATGCTGGAGGAGTCGTGATGTGCTTTCTTTCATATAGAGCAATATCCATGCTCATTTTTAGCAACTTTTCAGATATTTCTTTAGAAATATAATCTTTGTTTTCTGTAGATGAGAGAAACCATTCACATGAATATACCGGTACTTAGGCACAAACTCACTCTGCCAGATTCAGGATTGATCATTCCTTTTAAGCATTTCTGTTGTTTTTATTTTATTTATTTTTTTCCTTTTATTGTTGGTTATTTTTCTGAATCAGAACAGTCAAAACACTATCAGGGGGTTTTAACAGATTTAAAACAATCACTCATGGTATTTTAACTCTGTGCCATAGCAGTAGAAAAGAAACTTGATTTGTATAGTCTTAGTCAAAATGCCAGTCATGTCACATATTGATTCAGTTCTTTATTTATAAAGTCCCTGTTCAATTCATTTTTATTGGTTTATAATTGTTTGATTGGGGATATTTTAGTTTTTGTTTTGACCTCAGGAATCGAGGTACTGAACAAAGTTTAGGTAGGAGATATTTAATCCCCCTAAACATCCCTAGTGGGGACATGATGCTTCTTAAATGACCTGGAAGCTTAATTGTTGTGCTGAACATTTCTGATTAGTTGAGTGTTTGCAGCTTCTTATTTCTGGAAACATTTAACTTACAGTGACTCAGTCATCTCGTGTTCAGTAACAGCATTAGCTTGCAAAATCTTTCAATTTCAAGTTGTACCACATGAATAGTTGCTTCTCCTTGAAGACCCAGTGCCCATAGAAGTCAGTGATGTTAAACGATTTCAACTTGGTAAAGCTGCAGCATACTTCCTAGTCTAACTGTGTGTGTTTTTATTTATTTATTAGCCATTATTTAACAAGGTTAGTCCCATTTAGATCAAAGATCTGTGTAGGCTGCTGTGAATAGTGCTTAAGTCCATGCGCTCCATTGAGGAGAGGCATTCAGACTTCTCTGGAATTTATTCTCTTAATCTACTGTGTACTGTAGATCTCAGTGGAAATGCAGAGGAACAAGATCTTGTTGAATCTGCTTTGTTTGTTCATTATAGAGCCAAGCTCGGTTATGGTCTGTTGTCAGGAGACTATTCCAAACCAGCACCAGACCCTGGAGATGAAACTGGTGCATCTGAACCCAGGGTAAGAAAAATAGGAAGTCACAGGAGGGACAAGCCTTAAGTTTTTACATATCCATAGTTTATTCTGGGATTTACTTTCAAAAATGAGTAAACATGAACTCTGTTTGATATTACCTCTATTTTGATGCTCATCATCCAGGGAGACCAAATTGGAATAGCACCACGTATGTTTAAAGCACTTGTTGGACGGGGCCATCCAGAGTTCTCCACTAATCGACAACAGGATGCTCAGGAGTTTTTATTGCACTTCATAAACATGGTGGAGGTAAAATTGCTTTCTCATTCTTCTTCTCTCATTATTCTTCAGTTCTCTTCCTTTTCCCATCATGTTTTTTTATTTTTTCCTTTCACAGAGGAACTGTCGCTCCGGGTCCAATCCATCTGAAGCATTCAGGTTCCTGGTGGAGGAGAGGATTGTGTGTCAGCAATCGCAAAAAGCCAAGTACACACAGCGGGTGGATTACATTGTGCAGCTGCCCGTTCCCATGGACCAGGCCACCAACACGGGTGAGGAGCTGATAGGCTTCAGTGTCCAACTCGATCCTCTTTTTACACACAATCAGCAATAAGAGCTTCTCTCATTGTTAAGAGGTGAATCTGAGGATGCTGTTCCATAGATTTAAGTTATCAGTTGGCTTCAGGTGGCAGGACTGCACCAGGATATAGGTCTGCCTGATTATGGGGAAGGGGGGTGGGGATTGTGATTTGGTTTGCAATGACATGACAAATATTTAAAACGTTTATCCTCAGACTTTTCATGCAGATTGCATTTATCAAATTCAAAATTAAAATGTTGAAATTGCGGACAAACTTAAATTTTAGGCTTTTTTTGTGATTGTTGATTGTCATGATTAAAATTCAGTCAATTGTACCAAGAAATGAGCCACACTCAGGACTGCTCTTGTGGTTTATTGATGGACTACCAATGTTTGTTGTTGTTGTTTTTTGTTTTCTAATCACAGAAGAGCTTCAGGAGGCAGAGCGCCGCCGTGAGGAGGGGGACACATCAGCCCCTACGGTGCGAGCACAAATCCCCTTCACAGCTTGCATGGCAGCTCTCAGTGAACCAGAGATGCTCACGGACTTCTGGAGCTCAGCTGTCCAAGCCAAAACTACTGCTACCAAGTATGAGGAGAGATGGCTGCATTAAATCTGATTGATCAGTTGGAATAAATGTTATATTGCGTTTTTATTAATGATGGATTTTATTTAATTTTTAGAACAACCCGCTTTGCCTCTTTCCCTGACCACCTGGTTATTCAGATTAAGAAGTTCACCTTTGGCCTTGACTGGGTGCCCAAGAAACTGGGTGAGCAAATAAGCTTTTTAAGGGTTCTGTTGACTCTATAATCCCAAAGGTGAAATTAGACACTCGCAGCATTGTCCAAAATAAAAAATAAAATGATTAAAGACTATGTAAGACGATTGCAGGAAGGAGACCATTACCAATCCTTATTGCAGAGGAGCTGAGGAAGCTGCAGACTGAAGGCTACGTGTCTTTTAATCTGTGTTGTGTAGAAAGGAATGTTGTCTAGTAAGTTAAAAATCTTGTGCCACATTTTTTTTTTCTTTTGCACACCAGCTCTTGGACCTCCAGTCCCCAGCACACAGATAGGCCTCTTCATCAGTTTGATGAGTTTTTTGAGCCAGTGGGTGCCCCAACAGATGACTGCAGATAAAACTGCAGATATAACTTGTAGCTGCTAAAAACTGATGGACCTAACCTTCCTGAGGAAGTACAAAATGCTTTTTCCCCTTTTGGTAAACTGCCTCAGTGTTGGCCCAAATATCAGTAGTTGGGATACATATTTTCTTAGAGTGGAAAGCGAGTTCATCTTATTCTTGGTCTTCCTAAAATCCACAATCATCTCCTTCGGGTTTTTAAAGTTTAAAATAAAGTAACCATTCCCTGCACCGTGTCATAAAGCACTACTGATAAACCCCACAGCTGCAGCTATCGGTATTTCTGCAGATGACATAGATGACATGATTCTGAGTTCTGCTGGAAGTCAGAGGTGTACAGATAAACCTTGCTATTAAAAAGATAAATATTGTTCTTGTTGTATATGAGCTTTATCTCTACTTGGATTCCTCTGTTTTTTTTTTTTTTTTTAACTTATGCAGAACCACATCTTCCAGAGAAATTATGTTATAACTGAAGTGACTTGTACAGATTTCTTTCACTAGAAAGAATCATGATTACTTGTATCCCCTGCGGCACCTGTCATGATTTCTCATGAGGGGAAAATGCTTTGATTAATTTGTAATCTTTTTAAGCCACAGTATTCATGGGCTTCGACTAAGTGCAGTCTGGGTTTGGAATCACATGCTTTTCTGGGGTTACTTGCAAAATGTCTTCAGAATGAACTTGTTTCGTGGGTAAAAATTGTGGCAAGCATCACCTTTATAGACAGCAAATGTATTAATTTGATGAAACCATACTGAAGAGGATTTTGAAAAAACTGTGTAGACAATAGACGAGGAGGAGATTGGATCAATGTTAATGTTAGGCTAATCCAAAGTAGATGGTAGTAGTAGTAGTAGACAATCCTACTTCTAATCAGACTTGGGCTTGTTGATCTGTGTATTTTTTATGCCTAAACATACCCAACTACATCTGGGCATATTTTATCTCCAATTTTCATTTTGGTATCCTACTGGCTGTTTGCTGGTTTTTCTCTGTGCTGTGGGCAAACTTTTGCAACAGTTGGTGATGATCCAGTTTTCCGTTAAAGGTGTAATAAGACATAATGCCACATCCTTATTGTTTGAGTCTCTGAATGTGACGATAGTTTCATTTTTAAATGTGAACTCTAAAACGCCCTCGAATTATTAAAAACTATAGAACTGCTAAAGGCTTTTCCTGTTTACGCCTGCTCTTCACTACAGTTTCTGGAAATCAGGACATGATATTTTACATTGTCCTTTATCAGGATAGTTGCAGCTACCTAAAGAAACTATAAGAAATAAAACTTACAAAAAATATTTGACTTAATGGACTAATAGAAGTGAGTAGTTTTTAAATGTATGACTCTTCTGTGCAGATGTGAGCATAGATGTTCCTGATACTCTGGATCTGAGTGCGCTGCTTGCAACTGGTCAGCAACCAGGAGAGGAGCTCCTACCAGAGGTTGCTCCACCCCCACTCATGACCCCAGATGTGGAGGTTAAAGGTATCCTGGGTTTCCATGGCAACGATGAGGACGACTCGCTCTACTCCCCACTGCTGTGTCAGTCTGTCTGTCTATTCTGCTCCTTTTCTTTTTTTCTTCTGTGAACCTAATTTGTCCTCACTTGTGTCCTTTTCTTTTTCTGCCTTTTCTGTTCTCATGAGTCCGTCCGTTGCCTTATTTGATTTCTTTTGCATCATACAAAGCAATTTGATTTACATTTCAAAATAGAAAAGCCTTAGTTGTTCCCGTTTTGTTGTGTGAGTTCCAGTTTTTTCATTTTATATATATATATATATATATATATATATATATATATATATATATATATATATATATATATATATATATATATTTTTTTTTTTTTTTTTTTTTTTCTTTAAAGATTTGGTTAAGTGTTTTTCTGTTTTGAACATAATCACTTTTTTAAAAAAGAAAACAAGCACACAGTGTGAAATCCATTTTCTTAATGTACACTCAGTTAGTTCAACTGTTCCCTCTCAACTTCCTCTCAGCCCCAGTCCTCGATGACTCCACTGTGTCCCAGTTATGTGAAATGGGATTCCCACTGGAGGCCTGCAGAAAAGCAGTGTATTACACAGGGAACACTGGAATTGATGCTTCCATGAACTGGATTATGGGCCACATGGATGATCCAGGTGTGAGAAATGTGAACGTTTACCAGAAAGGGAAACCTCACTGTCTGAGTCCCTATCGTCTGTCTTAATGTTCTCGTCTTCTGAACGATTGCAGACTTTTCAGCCCCCCTGGTGTTGCCAGGCTGCAGCTCCGGAGCTGGGACCACACCCACAGAGAGCCTGTCTGAAGAGCACCTGGCAACCATTGTTTCCATGGGCTTCAGCCGAGACCAGGCAACCAAAGCACTCCGAGCAACGGTGAGCGTCAAACTCAAGGATGGGAATTAGAGCACATCGGTCCACTTTAAATTTAGACAACAATGTTGCTAAGCAATGTTTATTCTTATATAGATTATATCCAACACTCAAAAGACAGCTGCTGTTTATTGTCTCGGTTTTTTTCTTTCTTGCCACTGCAGTTTTTGGTCACGTTGTATAATTGTAACAAACTGAAATTGTCGACTTAAAGTTGAGAACAATGTCAAAGAAAACTTCTGTTGACTTCCTTAAAATATATATCAATACTTGGGATTTTTACAATGTTATTTTTTTTTCCAAAGTTAATTATTCCAAATATATTTGTCTTAAATGGTGTTTGCTACAGAGTAATGTCCTGGACCGAGCCGTCGACTGGATCTTCTCTCATCTGGATGATCTGGAGTCCATGGACGTGTCTGAAGGTGGCCGCTCGGCTGCAGAAAGCGAGGGTGGCAGGGAACCTCCTCCTGGGCCTCGTGTCAGAGACGGACCAGGCAGTGAGTTCATAAAACATCTCAGAAGTTCTACCTCATACATCAGTTGTAAATGATTATGAGAAGAGATGTAGACGATACCAGCTTCGTACCATCACCTGTTTGAATAGTTTATGATGTACAACTTGTATATATTTTATAGTCTCAGCTGAGTTCTTTCTCTTGTTTACTCAGAGTACGAGCTGTTTGCGTTCATCAGTCACATGGGGACGAGCACCATGTGTGGCCATTATGTCTGTCACATCAAGAAAGACCAGCAGTAAGTGTTTCATCAACTCTAAATGATGTTCAGCAGTCTCAAAGCCTGAGTTTAAAGACTCAAAATGAGGAGGAACTGCTAAACTTCTGCACAGTTCGACCAAAAAAAAAAGTAGTTGGATTTATTTATTTAAATTAATTTATTACTAGTATTTTTTTTTTTTTTTTTAAAATAAAGACACAATATAGAAATTCTTCCAACAGCTAACATTAAAGAGCCATGTTGAAATGGAAGTGATACTGTTAAGACATCTCAGCAGGGGGCACCATAGTCCAGGTAGTAAAATTTAAAAAAAATTACCCCGAAGCTGCTCATGTTCAGTTTATAAAATGTTTGCCTTGTCTTGGTTTAAAGCGTTTCTAATTTCTACTTACACATATAAAATTAATTTCCCTACTTATATCTTGTATTTATATTTTGAAAAGAAACGTCTCCTTTGTATGAATTTTCCTCTTTTATACCTTCTGAAGTTGGGCTGTTTTTAATCTGGTTGTAGCTGAGGTTTAAAGACTTTTTTTTTTTTTTTTTTTTTTAAATAAAAATTCTTTTTGTGCTTCACAGATGGGTCATCTTCAATGATCAAAAAGTGTGCGCTTCAGAGAAACCCCCCAAAGACCTGGGATACCTCTACTTCTATCGCAGAGTGAACGAATGAGACAAGAACGCAGAACCTAACAAACAGGAAAAAAAACAAGTTCCTACAAATGCCCTGGCACGCTCCACAACTGACAAAACTGTAAATAAATCTCTCAAATCGCTTATGTATACACACTTAAATAATTTGGTGCAGATGTACAGATGATGTGTTTGGGGGGGAGGGGTGCAGCTGTCTCTTTTGATCCACTGGTTACAAGCCATAGGCCTGCGTGAAAAGCAGGTTTGGGTTGTTACCAGAGAAACTTTGAAGAGTAAAACTGAGAGCCACCTGAGTCTTGCTAAATCATGTGGTCCAACGTTTACTCAGAAAATGTATTTGGATTATCTCACAAAACCTGCTTCAGGGAACAACCCCCAAATATTAGAGGGACTTGAACCGCTGAGTCCTCTCACCCCCAATTGATAAGTTTACTCAACTGTCGCTATTAATCATATTACGACTATTGATTTCCACTGCCGTCAGTAGTCACTGCCCTTGTTCATTTAAGTATGATGCTTTGAGGAGCCTCTAGTTTTCCTGGACGATTGCAGTTTGGTGTTATCACTTCATGAGACACATTGGCCTGTTTGAGACATGAATGAAACCACAGATATTACAAAGATGTGTCACAAAAGTTCAAACTTCACTTTAATGATTGGTGAAGGTGTTACTTGGGTGATTCCTGTTTTATTTTGTTTTTATTTTGAAAATAAATGCTTTGTTACTTCTGCTGTGACAAATAAAGAATTGTCTTTCTGTCAAAATGCCTGCTCTTCTTTTTTTGTGTTTGTTTTGGTTTTTGTTTTTTAGCATGACGCAGTTAAACCCAGCTAGCTTTATCTCTACTTAGATTCCTCCGGTTAATTTTTCCATCCTGTGATTTCCGCGTGACGAAGAAAGAAAATTTGTGTTGAATAAAAACTATTGGTGAGTGAGAAAACACTCATCTTTCGCTTATTTGTTGCAAACTTATCTTAACTTTGTGCAGGAACTGTGTTCAGAACAGCAGGCCTAGATTGCAAGAAAGCAGGCATCACTAACAAACCCACATAGAGCTGGGTTTGCATTGGCCTACAACTTTCCAAATGTTGGTTTCTCTTCACGTCTCTTCCGCCTTCTAAAGTCTTTGCATCCTTGCACACTTGTTTTTCGATGAAGTGAAGCTCAGAGGGCGAGGAAAAAGTTTTCCCTCCAGTTTGCAGCATAAAAGACGCCGTCAACTTACAGTTAGGGTAAGTTTACAAACTAAAAGAGTTCACAAACTAGTTAACACTTTAAGATGTAATCAGTGGTTTTGAAGTAAATCCTCTACTTGTTCTCTGCTGTGGGATTCAGTATCGATGGGGCCTAAAAACATGAACAAACGTCTTCGAACCTTTTTTTTTGTCTAGATTTCTGTTGTCTTGTGTCTGTAATCATTTTTTTTTTCTCCCCAAAAGGGTGAAAAAGAACCTCGGTTAAATGCTTAAAGTATTCAATTCCATAAGTCTTCTGATTATAAAACTTTTCAGTCATTGAGGTGTAATCCAACATGTCTAAGTATTAAAACTATTTTCTATAAAGTTTTTTGGCATTAACTAGTCAGATATTAAAAACTGTGGTTGTATGTAGAGTGAAAGGCAATAAATGATTTTTATTTTGATTAAAATTAAAAAATGTTGAAGTATTTTCAGCGAGCTGAAACCCTTAACCTTTAAATCTTTTAAAATCTCAAAACTTGTTATATAACTGATTAAAGCTTGTGAGTAAAATATGTTTGATCATTTAACAGATTAACTTTCTTTGTTGGTTACCACACAGAAAATCTGCTATAAATTATTTTTAAATAAATGATGGCTAGAAGACACAACAGCCATCTATTTTTTAACAGAAGCACCATAAAATCCACAATAATTAAGTAATCGAGTAGATTAAAAGAGCTGCAGTGACCTTCTCCTCAGTTACAGGCGCTTAAGCTTTATAAGACTTATATTTTTAAATATAAGAAACAGAAGAAGGAAGGAAGTAAAGTTTGGTGGTTAGGGATCACATGTTTCTTGGTAAAGCGCTCATCTCAGCACATTCTCAGTGTGAATTTTTCTTGATTTTGCCTGAACAGAAACCAACTTTTTAATCCATCAGATCAAATGTTCAGAATGAAGACAGCTTCCTGGTTTGGGTTTGGTGAGTGAAATTACTTCTGACAAAATAACATGAATAACAGTTTAAAAAGTTTTACTTTGTATAAAACCATTTCATTTACTGGCATGATTGTAGCTTGTAAAGTCAAAAAAACATATCTCAAATGCCTAAATTCGGGTTGAAGAGATCTCCTTTGATTTTATACTCACTGTATGAGAGAACATCTGGAAGAACCATCAGTTAGTCTTTATGCTAACTTGTTTTATGTTTTTTCTGAGGATGTGAGAAGTTTGGTGAATAAATGTGATCCTCTCTTTCCAGTGTTGTGTGCTCTCTCTGCTGCAGGCGACGTTTTCATCGCACAGGTTGGACAGAAAGCTACCTTAGACTGTGGGGAGGTTAGCTTCACACGTAGTCTGGAGTGGCATCATGGTACCAAGCAGGTGTTCAGACTTAGGAAGTTCAAAGGAATTATCTCCAAAGGTTATTACAAAAACAGACTTAAGTGTTTTACAAAATACTACTGTGTTATTATTATCCTTGTAATAAAAATGCAATATTATATGCAGAAACTGAGAAGAAAACAGAAATCTCATCAAGATCTAGAAATGTGAAAGACGCAAGTCTGGAAATCTCTAGAGTGGAAAAACAGGATGCTGGAGAGTTCACTTGTGTGGCAGATGGCAAAAGTCGAAAACACACACTTGCTGTGGTGTCAGGTGAGCGGCAGACCCAGGAAAATGTACATTTACACGTCATTCGTACACTTCAGTGGAGCACAGGAAACTATTTTACCACCTCAGGTCAGTCAGTGTTCAATACCTTTCCCCACAAGATTCTCCAATAATATTTGATTTTAAATGTTATGTTAACTGGCTGTGGTGCCCATTAGGCTAATATTTAAATACATACAAGTATTGTGAATCAGTGAACAATGCAAACACTTTCTATAATTCACATTGTTTACTGTCACAGCTCACTTTTAATGCAAAAAGATAAATGTCTCAACTGTTTTACCCTGCTACACCAGTAATATAGTGTGGACTGTTCCAAATTCATCAAGTTAAAGGACTTATAAGAAGCAGATGTTAATAATCACCGTAACAGAATAATCTATTATGCTGTTTATCTGAAAATCCAAAGCAATTTATTATAGAAAAAGATTTAGATTGACTGCTTCAAAATGATAACTGAAGAAGAAGTGATAGATTTGATTTACTGTTGTGCTTGTATAGAACAAGAGTTGATTTTCTGTTTTAATTTCCCTCAAATTCTGAACCTCTGAAATGCAGAAGTGTCAGTTTTTCAGTCTTTTTGGTCACACCACGCTGTAAACTGCCACTTGATTCCTTCTTTGGTGACATTTCTCTCTGTGCCTGCTGTGGTTTGAGCCTTTTATTCAGCATGGCTCCCCCTCACTCTTTATGATTCTCACGCCATCTGCAACTGTCCTGTCTCTTGTCCCTCCCTCTGCCAGTCTGGGTTGATCCACATAGTCCTCTCCTGGAGGGCAGTGAGGCTAAGGTCCACTGTCAGATAAACGGCGTGTGCCAACCGTCTACAGTGGAATGGGAGAAGCCAGATGGATCAAAAACCCAGTCAAGCACAGTTAACCTCGAACCTGTAAAGGACCTCACATACAGGGATTTGGACATGTAACCAGACTTGTGAGGGCAAGTCATTCAAGGCAGTACTGATCATTAATGTAAAAGGTAGGAAGCTTCTATTAATGACTCAAACAGCTTTTTCATCTTTCGTGTCTCAACAAAAGATTGATGGGTGTGTTTTATCTTTCAGAGTCTAAAACAACTGCACCAGTCCAAAATTCAAAAAATGTCAAGACATCCATGCCCAGAGGTGTGTGCTGCCTGCGCAAACCGCGTAACACCGACCACGTATTACACGAGGACTTTAGTTCCCAAAAGTGACTTTTCTTTTTCTTTTTCTTTGTTACCCGACCAGATCCTGATGGTAATCGCGGTGCGACGCTGCTTGGCCTGAGCTGGTGGGTGTGGCTTACAGCTGGACTTGGCTGCCTGGCTGTGATCGTCCTCATCATCGCCGTCATCATCACGTGCAAGAAGGTCAAGCGGAGGAAGGTATATGAGGATGATCATTCAGAACATCTCCACTTTCAGACATCACCACTGAAACTGAAAGGTGAAGTAAAGGAGACAGGGCGCCTGGAGACAAGAAAAATAATGATTGCAATTTTTCCTTGTTCACTGTTTTTATAGAGGAGATTTCAGAAGATGAAAAATGCCCAACAGCAACAGAGGCTCAAAAAGTACTGCCAGTGTGAAAGGTAAATGTTCTTAACTTGCCTCTATCTATTATAAATATATATATATATATATATATATATATATATATATATATATATATATATATATATATATAAACCCTCCATCCCTTCTCAAGTAATCTCCTCTCAGGTTACAGATGCTTTCTATTAGAGTCCACTCACTTTATACGAATGACTGTTTGACCTTTGCTTTCACTGTGGCATTTAGTGAACACTTCATTATTGCGTTGTAATTAGTGTGAAAACGTCTCCCCTTTACCCGCTTTATCACAGCAAAACAGCTGCAGAAAAACCACGGCAAGGACGCAGGAGAGAGAAGCCATCAGCGCTGCCGCTTCAACCCCTGCTGAAGGAGTGACATGAATGGCAGAGAGGCGGAAAGAGAGATGCAGAAAAAGAAAGATTGAAAAGGCAATAAATATGAAAAGGTGAGAAAGGGGGAAATAAATGCAAATAAAGAGGAGAAAACAAGTGGAGGAGAACTCTGGGAAATGTGGCATGAATGTAAATGGGCTTTTTGATGATCGTGTTGGAAATACAATAAAAGTTATGCTGTTGGCAGTTTTTTTTTTTTTTGAACCACCCTTTCCACCAAGTGAAACCAAGCTTGGGATATATATATATATATATATATATATATCCTCTTCCACTTCTGGTTGCTCCTGTCAGGCTTGTTCTTGTTCCTCATTGTGGTTGGTTCTGTTTATGTGAACCTGCCTCTGAGAGTTTTTACTTCCACATCTGGACTTAAGAGCTTCTGCCTCTCTGATCACATTTTCATTGGCATTTACTTATGATTTCTTATTGGTTTTTCTGAAGCATTTATACAGCCTCTCAAACTATTATTTCACCTACATTTGTATTTGATGTTTGCTAATACTTGATTTTCAATTTCTGTTGACTGTAAATAAATATATTGAAGTGTTGCTTTGGGATTTGTCATTACCCCTCCCGCTTATTGAATAAAAAAGGTACCCAACGATAATATCTGCTGATTTCTTTATACCGGCCACATATTTGAATATCAATAACGGCCATTCTCTGTAGCAACTCTCATTGAAAACAGACTAATGCAAAGTGGAAAACCATCACCTGGTCTGAAAAACAAAAATAAAAAAAAAATCTTTTTGGAAATCTTGAATGCTGTGTCCTCGAGGCTGGAGGATCCAGTGCATGTTATAACCATCATGGCTGCAGCCATGATGGTATGTAGAAATATCTGTGCACATGGCATGAATGGCTTGTGGCAGCCTGCCTGCAGTCCAGATCAATAGATCACCCATGAGCAGCTCAAATCCCGTCCCAAACAAACATGGTGATGGAGTCAGGTCTGAAATGACCAAGGAGTTTTGTTACAACACAAAAGTTTTAGGCTCATGTCTGGCTGGGACACGAATCTCCTCCATATGTTTTTCATGGATGTTTCTGAATGTGGCCTGACTTCTGTTGAGTGTGGCAAGTTTCAACGTCTAGCATTAGATAAACCTGTGAGCACTACGAAGTTATGCACCTCAAAGTCACGCCATAACTTTCAGTCCAAACCTTTTAAATACATCGACATACGTGTCTCCATCTTCATCTTCGATGCGTGGCCTGTGAGATTCCAAGCAGCAAGTTTTCAGGTGAGTAAGCCGGTGAAAGGTGCGGCTCCGGGACCAAGGGTAGGCAGAAGAGAGAGAGAGGCAGAAACAGCAAATGAGTTAATACATTAAAGGTGAGAAACAGAGAAGAACAATGGGTGGTGAAAGAGTCTGTTTTTGTCTAATGAGGAAGGGTGCAACCCTGTAAGTGTTCTCAGACATTGAGATAAAATGGTAATATCACACATTAGTACACACAACACAGATGGCTGAATACGCCTTGTGTCCCATTAATCCTCAGTGGGAGTTAGTACGGTAGAGTTAGGTGTACATTTAAAATTCTTACCCTATGCTGCAAAAACAATACATTTTATACATATACACACATAACCTATTGTTTTTGCAGCACACACACTCACACATATAAAACAAAGGAGCTTGAAAACTTATAAAATGTTTAAGAATGACTACTGTCATGAGCAGAAATCAACAGATCCTTCATACTTACACTCAAAGATGCTTTAAACTGTGCTCGCTTTGGTTCCAGAGCTCTGGATTCCCCACAACTAGTGCAGAACACAGGTGTTGACCCCAGAACAGCAATGAAACATACAGTAAACACCTGTTTAACACAGTAGCACAGAACCACTGTTGGCCTGTGCACATTTTCATATGTATTTAGGAGTGAAAAGATTTATTATTTAAAATGCTTTTAAGAAAAATCCTGTTTTTTTTTTTAATGAACTCACCTGAAATCTTTCCAGCATGGCTCTTCTCGTTTGAATGTGAGTGTTGCCCTTATCTAAGCAATCCATTTAGTGCTTGACACAGAGGATGGGATCATAGTGATGTCTGACTTCCTGTGTGTGTGTGTGTGTGTGTGTGTGTGTGTGTGTGTGTGTAAGAGACACATGCAGTGCACACATCTTACCAAATGTCAAAACTGAGCTCATCGCTGTACAGAGAACATCACATGTGAGTACTCTTAAATGTTATATGTATATACATTATATTCTCCATTAAAGGGAGCTGATTTTAATTATTTTCTTATAGAGGGAGTGTATATAAATGACAATAGTTGTACGGCAAACGCAGGGGTTGCTGCTTCAAACACTAACAAATATCTTAGATGAGACAAAGGATTTTTTTCTTATAAGAGAGTTGGGGGCTTTTTTAAATTAACACCAACATTGTTCTGTTTAAAACCAAGTGCTGATTGGTTTATCTTGGCTCTGATTAAGGCTTATCTGTTGTATTTTGCCTCAGAAACGTTATACAAATCGTTGAATGAGAACAACAAAACGACAATTAACAGTTCACAGTCAGTGTTGCGTCTAATCAGCTGATAAACACAGAAGAAAAGGGTTGAATTGGATCCAGAATAACAAAATGGAATGATTTAAAGCTGCTTTTGTCTCTGATTTTCAGTGAAGTCTCAGATATACGAACCTCGATCTGTAGCTTTGACCCTTTATGGGACTTCTCTCAGACACCCTTTTACCAACAAACATCTCTGACGAAGACTGGAAAATGTCAAACCAGAGATGCTTAAATGTTATTATCAGTTTCGTTAATGTGCAAAGTTTAGAGTGTTTGCAACAGAAAGAGGAACATGCAGTCTGCAGTCACAGGACAGATGGGATGCTAAATGTTTGCTAAAGTCAATCAAGCAGCAGACGCAGTGATGTGCACTTTTGGAACAAGTTTAATGGAAACAAAAGCACATTTAAAAGTATTTAATTCAGGAGGCATATGGGTTTATGTTGTTCCTCAGTTGTTGCTGAGAGGTGCAGACGTCTGGAATGAACACCGGCAGATATGAAGCCTGATCACGACATTAAACGACAGTAATGTTTGAGACGACTCCAAAATGATTCGGTGTTGCTCGCTTGCATCAGCAAATCCTTGTTATTCACAGGAGTCTTTTATGGAACTCACAATTTATTTACAAGCCCCTAAAGACATTTTTCAAAACATATGGAGCAGAGTAATTACTGACGTTATCGTCAAAATGTTTACTCAAAGGCTCATGACCTTAAAAAAAGAAAAAAAAAAGGCGTAAAAAGAGAAATCATCAAAAAAAAAGCTTCCTTGTTTGTATATTTCTGGACGCTGATATTGCGATTAGAACATTTTTGTTTAGTTTTGTGCGAGTGGAGATCTGGATTTCATTGTAACGACGGGCCATTCGCGCCTTCATGGCATCGTCTGATATCTGTTGAGTGTTTGAATAAAGGTTTCAGCGAACAAATGGCTTCTGGCCTGAAGAACACATGAATCTATGTGGTTTACGTCATATAGAACGTGTGTCTGCATGTCTCAGTTCAAACATTTATCTGAAAAAAACAGTATATTTGAGTCTAATATATTCAATAGGAAGGCTCAAACGGTAAACTTTAAAGTGTTGAAGTGTAATGCGACGGTTTTCTACTAATCCCATCACCAAATGTTGTCACAGAAGTAACAGGAGGAAAAGGTAAATGAAAATAAATTCTGAAACTGTGGTTGGTCAAAATTCATCTGCATGAAAATCAAAATGGAGATTCGAGCATCCTAGGTCATCATAAAGGAATACGCAACAGATTATTTTCTGGACATTTTGCTTTGTTGTTCTGAGGAAATCCAAAAGGCTCCTGATGTTTGAAGGGTCCCCTCTTCGCCATCGCTACGTAACCTAAAACAGGGTCTCAGGCTCATCCTGGCATCAGAACCCTGAAACAGTCCTGGCCTTCAAAATGCCTTCGACTGGCACAGGCAGCACAGTATGAAAGATGTCTTTAAAACGCTGGTTTGTGCTCATTTGTCAGATAATCAGAAATTGTTTAAGTGAAATGTGAGCTCTTTAGCGTGCTAAGTAACTCAACGGCGGTGATGAGGAAAACACATGAACACATTGATTGAGTCTCATAGCCATTTTGAAGCTTTAGATAATATTCTGTAAACATTAACCTACCCCACACCCAGTTTCCAAAAGAGATGGGATGCTATGTTTAATGTATAAAGTTAGATGACAAATTTCTTGATCATCTAAAACCTGGGACTGATCCACAGCGAGGGCAGCGGTCATCCCGTCGACCTCGCCTTTCAGTCGATATTCCACAGACACATCAAATCAGTTGCAGAAAATGAATTATTTTTGTGTTTTTTTTAAAAAAAGATTATAAGATATTCTAATATGTATTGAATTCAATCCTAGTAAAATGTTTAAAAAGGCCAAGGTGGTTACATTACCTCATGTCTGGGCGCCTTTAGGAACTTGATCAGCTCGTTGTCGTATTTTTCAAAGCAAAATGTCTTTCTGATTGTTGTCTGATTCTTGTTTGCTTGTTGGGTGATTTTTGCCGTTCAACAGCTTTGGGCCTCCCTTTTCATATTTTTGTTTTAAAAAGCGCCAAATGTACAGGTCAGTTTGGTACTGAGGATTTAAGGGGATGTGAAACTTGAAATGAAATCAGCTTGAAAATCACAGATGAAAGTCCGAGGGAACATGATGCAGATATAAAGGTTCTACAGATGCAGATGGGATGGCATTTAACTCTTTTACTTCTTCATAGCTGAATCTACTGCTCTATATTGTCTGGACCCTGAATAGTCACTAAAAAAAAACATGCACTAAATGATCTGCTATGTATACACATTTGCATTTGTTCCAGTTTGCTTAAAGGCGTTGTTAAAGCTTTAAGGAAAGTTAAATTTGTGAACCTGCAAGCATGACCTGCCCCACCCGTTTTAAGACAGCGATGCATATTCGTTTGTTAATGCCATGCCTGAACCCATAGAAGTTAAATAGTAAAATGTATTTCTATTTGAAATGTAGACTCTTTACAACCGTGACATTTTTTGACCCATGTCCACATCGGTTTAGGAAACCAAAATGCAGCTGATGAATTTTCTGTGATGCTCTGTACTTGTAATGCACATCTGAGGCCTGCGCCTCACTGATAGCAGCAGGCGCCTCTGACTTGGTGATGCTGGGCCAGCTCTATACTCTGACGCTTCTTTATTCTGCTTATTTCAACGGCTTGCTGACTTCAGTTTGCTCTCTGGGATTCAGCTCGGACGACAGAATCGACTCAACAGTGTTCCAGTGTTTGTTCATTGAAGGTGTTTATCTCATGTGTGTTTAGGATCACCGTCCTTCTGCCGTAACCTAAAACGTAGAGGACTGTGAACACGTGATTCCTTCACTGTTCATTCAGTAATGTGCAGGAGCCTGAAATACATAATATCTTTACAACAGTATTTTTCACCCGAAACCAGAGCCATCAAGTGCAACTGTCGTGCTCATTTTGTTCTACATCTCTGTAACAACAACATAAAAAAAAATAAAAATCCATTAAGTTTCTTATTTTCTTCTTTATGGAGTTTAGCAGCGAACAACAAAAATCATGACTCACATCTGCAGAAGCTTAATGTGTATTCTGTTCTGCTCTGCAGACAATTACCAAGCTGTGTTTCCCTGTTGCATAAATATAACTATCTGTTAAATGGGGGTGTTTTCATACGAGAGAATAGGATTCCCTTTTCATGGCTTCATAACAACCCATATTACTCAGTTCTCTTTCTCATTGCCTTCCACAAATGAACAGATTCACATACACGCGTACAGTCATTCAAAGCGAAACTGAAATTTATGAACCAGTTCATGTCTCTCCCTCTTGTGTTTCCATTGGGGTTGCCTTTCCATCGATGCAAAACATCAGGAGCCGAATCAGATCATCACATCTAATTTTCCCTGCTTCCGTACGTGTTGTTATTGTTATTTTAGCATTAGTAAAACCAAGCCCCGTTGCCACCTGACTAAACATCAAAAACGCAGCAAACACTGGAGCAAATTTGTGTCTTATTATGCTGAGTGCAAAACAGAAGTGCTGCAATCAAAATGTTGATGTGTGAGTTATGAGAGCAGCAGGAGAAGCGTTTACAGCTCTGAACAGTCAGCTGTGCTGTAGTTGCAGGTGCAAACTGAACCACTTCCATGTGTTGAATGCATTTAAACAACGTTTTCTCTACGATCTCTCAATGAGCCATGATCATCTTTGCGGTGGTTTCCCATCCAGTAAACTCCCTTCATGTTTTGCAGCAGTTCTCCCACAGGTTTCAGAGTCTGTCCACGTTTAAACTAACCTGCAGGTATCAACCGGCTGCTGCACTTCCAGCTTAACAAAAACCGTTGTCTCATTTGTAACGAGCTGGTACTTCAGTGAGGCTCCTTCAGTGCTGCCTTGCATCTTTAATGCTGCACTAGTGGCTGTGCTTTTTTTTTTTTTTTTTTTTACAGGCTGAGGGTAGCATGCTGTAAACCAGGAAATGAGGCACGCTGGGTAAACTGGTCAAAGTCTGTTAGTGTGGTGTGGATGTGTGCACCTGTGTGTGCTCAAAGCTGCTGCAGCTGTCTGGATGTCTTTTATGTGAATCTGTTATGTGTGTTCTTGCTTTTTATATTACATCGAGGACAAGTGCAAAGAAGTCCAGGTTACAGGATACGTTCACATTTTTCAAATCTATGAAATGTGAAATATCAGTCTCATGTTGTGGACAACAACAGAGTCTGAAACTTTTCCTTCTTAACGTTCAAACATTTGCATTTCAGCAGTCTGCCAACTCAAGCACGTAAAACTCGACAAGTACAAATGTCTCTTTTTTTCCGTTAAGCCAGTAAAGGAAGTTTCAAAGTAAAAAGCCTCAAATTAGCTGAAGTGGTTTTTGATAATGTCTTTTAAGCTTGACTTCATTTTTTGCTCCTGAGTGCTTCTCTTAGTTTAGAGCAGCGTATTTTCCATCATTCTGGACAAGAGGAACAATTTTCAGCTTAAATAGAATTTTAATATGTACATGCAATGTTGTTTTATGACAGACTGGTCTATAAAGCTCCTAAAAAGGTCATCTTAATCAAAACAAATTTGAGCCTAGTTCAAACTGAAAGCTGTATGTTTTCTCTATTTCGATTTCTTCTAAGAAAGTGGAGCAGTAGACATGCTGTTTATGCTCAAAAGCATTTAACGGTAACATGCTGTGTTGTTGTTGTTACGAAAGGTTCTTATTTCCTATTTTAGCATGATGGTAAAGTTGATAAGAAGATCAATAACCTCGTCATCTTAATTATTTACAGGAATATAGTTTGCAACTTTTGCTACACAAGCAGTAAATGTTCATGACAAATATGTAGGCGCTGTACAGCAGTTTTTCCATCCTGAACCAACGTCATCATCAGTATGCAACAGTAGTATGTTTGTCAGCGTCTAGCTGGATAGCAGTGTAGTTTTTCTGAAGAAAAAAAAAGAAAAAAGAGAACAAGAACTCACTGCTCTTCTGTGCAGTCTTGCTTAAATATGAAATGAATGAAAAATCTTGTCTGTTTAAAATGACTGCATTGCTTCGATCCTGAACAGTCGTCCTGTTTCCTCTGAAGAAACATTAGAAAATGTTTCATCAGGTATGCATGGAAAAACAAACCATGCATACCTCACAATATGAAACAAATGTAATCAGACTTTTTTATCATTCTCATCTTTAAGTTTGTCAGTGCTGTGTTTGAGTTCGATGGTAGAATCAGTGATCGAGGATACCAGGTTTTCACAACGGTCTCGAATGCTCTACGATTCATCAAGGAAAATATTTTTCCTCCTATTTCTTTTGTTTTTTACTGCAGTGGTTGGGTTTCTTTAACTTTCTCTTTGAAATACCTCAGAGGTGATCTATTGGATTTAAATTAGAGGACCGGGGCTTTTTTTTTCTTCATACGATCACGGCAGTGAATCTTTTATTGTGCAGGAGTGTACTGTCATTGTTTTGTGTTTGTGTCATTACTGAGTTCAAATATGCTTCTTCAGCCAAAACGTCTGAAGGCTGTGGTTGTGGGAATTATTTTAAGTCAGTACTTTGGTCCATCTCTAAGCTTTTGTTGGGCCATTTGTTAACTGTATGGGGAAAAATTGCTACAGATCATTTCAGCTATAACTATAACTAACACCCTACAAGAACAGTTTATTATCATGGTGACAGACACATCAGTTTTACTGCAACAACATAGCTTCCATTGGGGTATAAATTAAGTATTAAATAAAGTGCCACCTCCCAAAACTTTTTTTGCAACGCACCATTACACTCTCGCCTCTGTGCTTCATTGTCAGGACTGCACATTCACTGTGGTAGTCCTGAACGGGCTCACAGCATCCATGCTAGACACCATCGAACCCGTCTGAGGGTGAGAGCTACTCAAGAGTAAGAGTGTCTACCAGTCAGGCTGTTAGCGGGTTGATCCCCGGCTTCCTCAGTCGACACAAACCCCACTTTTACCACGATGCGTTCCCTCAGCTTGTGTGTAACACAGCATTCGATAGGGAAAAAAAACAAAGCAAAAAACAAAAAGATGGAGCTTCTTGTTGTAAAGCACTTTGAGGGGTCAAAGAGAATAGGAACGTGCCAACAGCAGTGAATGAAGTTCAGCTACCATGTGAGGTTTTCTTGTCACAGTCAGATCATTTTTTTTCCTCCTAACTGTCATTGAACTTCACGGTGTGTTTAGCAAAGTTTAATCTTCTAAGTTTGAGGTCAGGAGAGAGTGGAGGTTATTTCTTTGGACGATGTAATACAAGTCAGTGTTTTTCAGTGTCCTTTTCTGAAACACATTTCTGTTGACAAATTGAGCGCCAAGCCCAGAAGCTTGCCCGTGTTTCCCGTTTTAAGCTAGGTTATGAACTGGGGCGTCATTTCAGGAGGATGGCAGCTGTGGCTCTGATTAGTGGTCCCATGGGTCCTTTTGTACCCCCTGATTGTTGCCACACTTGTGTTTTCACTGATATGTAATAGGTCACCAATCTTCCTGCATAATTTTCCTTCTTTGTGAAGTCACATGATCAGATCTATCCACCCTTTTCCACCATGTTGTTTTGATTCAAATGAACTCAGGTTGAAAGCTGGTAAAGTCCTCACATTTGCAGGAAATTTCTTGACCCTGATTATGCAGTTCATTGGAAGTCAAGTGTGCGATCGTTTTTAATCATCACAGGCTGACATGTGACATGTGCCTGTATTTCATATGTGCTCTTTCTGAAGTGTACGTTTATGGCTGTTCATAAGAGGAAAAAACACTACCGGACTACTGATATTGCACAGGAATGTGTTCAGGTCGACCGCACACTGAAACCAAACTATGTTTTCCTTCTAACAAGGCCTGTCTAACTGTATTGCGATCATGTTGTTAAAGTCTACACAGCCTGTAACTAAAAGAAAGAATCTATATTTCCATTCTGACGAAATGATCGTTCACCAGCCTACAAACCAAAAATAGCTTCACCATTGGTGTGCACATCTGATGGAAGTGAAGCGTGAGTGGGAGAAACAGTAAACTTTTCTGTCTTCATCTGCTGTTTCACAAGACCAAGGTTTCAAAGAAGCTTCAATGAAGTTCCCCTCATCATCTAACAGACATCTTTTTTTTTTTTCAGACATTGAACAGAATGTCACTTGTTTCTGATTGTCATCCCCTTTTTCCACTGACATTTTCTATGTTTGCGAAACCTCAGAACAGTTGGAGTGACTGAGGCTTTCAGCTCGTTACCTTCCTTCCTCTCACAGACCCTCCTGCGTTCAGGTTCATCTGCGTGACATGCCATATCTCTGAGCTGACATGGTAAACGGGGGCAAAAAAAGGATACAAAATTGAAATTGATTGCCGAGGGAAACCCTCTGTAGGAGAGAATGGAAGATGAGCAACCATAAGAGTGAATCACCCATGTTTCTTGCTTGTTGCCCTCGCCTTCTTCTTTCCCTCTTTCAGTTATGACACGATGTGATACATTCGCCCTTGTCAGGAGAGTGACTAATGAGGGAGTCCTCACTCTCAGGTGTTTTCCATCAAAATCACACCTCAAAAACAGAAATGCATCCACAGAGACAGGAGAAGGCTCCACTGAACACGTACTGTGAAACAGATTTATATCCAGACGCCCTCTCAAGAAAAGTGGATCTAGACGAGGCCTCGGAGTTAAATATTTCACTGTGGTAGCCGTAACGTGAAGGTTTTTGTTCTAAAGGGAAACAAAAGACTTGTTTCATTTGGAGCTCAGAGGCAACAGAAGCAGGTGTGAACCCTTCATGAAGGCAGTACAGAGGCAGGCAGAGAAACCTCAGAGAGACACATGAGACGTGTGCAAGATGTTTGTTTTGTCCTTGTTGTGGTTCACGTCTCCAACCACCTCGGCAGAGACTTTCTACGGCGCCGATCCCCCTCGCTGATCCTTCTCACTGGTATTAGTTAGCATGGCATATAAAGTCTTTGTGCAGAACAGCACCTTACTGCATGAAAAAAACAGCTGTGTTTGTTGTGCTGTGTACAAGTTACTGTTTCAAAAGGCTGCAGTTACGCTGGCTCTGGATCAGTGTCGTGACGACAATCGTTCAGCCGTCGATCCACTGAAACCGAAGCGTCTCACTTCACAAAATGTCTTACTTGACCTTTAGTGCTAATGAACAGATTTCATACAGCTCTCTGTAAAAAAAAAAAAAAATGAATTAAAAAACTTAACGTTAAATAAATGCAAACTGAGCCCCATTTTTAATGTAGTTTTTGCATCTCTGAGTCGGGACACCTGTGTGTCGATACTGCAGCAGCTTTTTTAAATGGGTTTGCGTTGTGCGTCTGGTCGGAGACAAACTCAGAAACCAGTAAGAACTGACAGAAATCCACAGACACAATATTACTGATGTCTTGAGTGTCTTTTAGGGGGCATGCTCCAAACCAGCGGTGGGCAGCATTTTTCCTCCCAGGGCCATAATCCAACAATTAAATAAGACAGAGGGCCACACGCTGAACAGTTTGATCAAAGCTTGTACGATAGTTAACTACTACTGCCAGTGTGAGAACGCTGGATTGTTCTGGAAAATCTTGAAAAATGTTTTGGGGACTTTTTCTTCTTTTCACGTCAACGTGAAGTTAGTGCTTTAGTTGACACGCTCGGTGGAAAAATGTCTCGGCGCTCTCTTTGAATGCAGCGATGTTCACTTGACTTACAAACATACCGTTATCTGTTACATGAGTCTGTGAATTCATAAAAAATGATTAAAGCCACGTTCGGTGTCAAATCTTTTTTTAAATTTTGTTTGAAGCATCAAAACGCGGCATTACTGACCAGCCCCTGCAGAGAAAGTTATCAGGTCTTTGCTGTAGTCAAGTTAAATGGCAACATAACTTTGTTTTCAATCAAGTGAAGACTCTTTAGCAAAATGCCTTTTTTTTCAATATAAACATTTATTGACAAATGTTTATATTGCAAAATTTTTATCTAAGAAGGGCTGGAGAGACGGTTGCTAAGTTTTGCTAATGCGTGCTTTAAACTGCACCGTATATATATTTTGACAAGTTATCGTTTTCATGTTTCAGAAACAAATACATGATCTGCAGTGTGCAGTTTAACCAAAACTGCTTTTCCCTAAAAGTTCAAAAAGTTTCTGCCAAACTGACCTTAGTAAGCAGTTTGTGAAGGATAAATCTTTGTGTCTTCATGGGAATTTTTCAGAGAATGATGACATGAAACACTTTCCGTTTGTAGATTTGTTGGATTCACAGGTTTGGTGGCATTTGGCTGCTGAAGTTTGTCCAGTTTCAATGTTGTTCCAGTGTAATTAACACAAATCTGTCATTAGACAAAACAACAAGAGTTAAATTGATCAAAAACAGTGAAACTGTTGGTCTCTTCGACCCGAGCGGACAGTTTGTCAGGTCCATCACTGACAAACATTTACGGATCAGACTTTGTTAACGTCCTGATTTGAAATCCAGAATAATTCTTCTTTTCTACAAAATATTCCCAATGTGGTCCTTTAAATTACCAGACATTTGTAAAAACTAATAATTAAAAATATGGTAAAGAGTGTTTAATTTGAGGAAGCCCAAATGCAGCGTCTTGGGTGGGAACTTTTTCACGAAGTCGCGCAGCAAACAGACACTGATGATCCATATCCAACGAGTAACTGTAAAGGATATTTATGTTCCTCTGGTTGGGTTGGAAATATCCCGTATCTTAGTGATTTACTCGTATTTGTGAGACAAGCTCAAAATCGTTTTTCCAGAACAGATTTATGTTGACGTCAACTTTGAGAATAAAACTTGGTTGGTGGCTGATCGATTAGTAGATACCGGTCTTCACACAGCAGAATCTGGTCTCAAGGACAGATCTAAACACGTTAAACAGAGAAAAATCAGTGATGAGGACACCTTTCATGAAAGAACGGTTGGTGCGAGGAGACATGCAGGGCCGGTGAGGATCTAAGAGCGACGGTAAAATCCACGGCTGTTGAATTTGCTGAAACTACTGCTTCCCTCTGTGCTGTTTGTATTAAACAAGCCGTTCAACTTCTGCTGTTTCCTTCTGGGAGAAATTGCATTTAAAATGAGCATTTTTGTAAAGGCTAGTCCAACAGATCTCTCTCTATCAGTAAAATTACGTGGCTGGGGAAAACTATAATGGATTCAATTGTGAGACGCTGATGGCTTTTGAGAAGGTGATATGGATAGATAATAACTCCAGCGAGACCCCTACCAGTTTGTGACTTACATTATCATGTGGCAACTCAGACACTGTAGCCCCTTATGGTTAATTATTTTTTATTATGTTTATTGCATGAAACACGCAGAGAATCAGAAATTAATCTTAATTTAAATGAAAATGCTGGGTTATGGTTTTGTTTTCCAGTGTTATAATGTGTCATAGCATTTTTGTTGTTCATTAGGAGACTCAGTTTAAGGTTAAGATGTAGAAAATGTTTGTGAGCAGATCTCACCCTTTTCCTGTTTAGCAGCCAATCAAAAGATCAATATTCAGATTTAGGCTTTGATCAACAACTGTGTGTCTCTTTACAGACCAATCGCTGCCGAGGGAGGTGCAACGCTGCTTAAAAAGAGGGTTCGTTTCATAAATATAAAACACTTCCGCCCGACTGCAGATCACTAAACATTTAGGATGACTGACACTCTGTTGACAGTTGTAAGTATGCTTTTTCATCATTCAGTTCAATTTATACTTTTTAAAATATATGACAATTCTTATAACAGTGCAAATCTCTGTATTTATATAAATGAGTATTTTTTTTTTTAGAAATAATTTTGAGTCAAAAATGTGTTAGGACGTCTGGTGGCCCAGCAGGGCTTGAACGTAATGTGTTTCCATAGATGTTAGTGGAACGACAGACAATCAACGTCACGACTGTGATCCCCTGTGAAAATATATAAAAGCCTAAAAGGAAAAAAGAAAAAAGTACTCTTATAATAAAATGAGAAAACACAAATTATACAGACGGCAGAAACAAACAGTATCACCAAACATATGGAAATATCCTTAGAGGTCAGATAATTTAACATTTTGTAATGCTCAGTAGAGTAAATATTGTTTTAATTTTGTTTTTTGTTTTTTCCTTAATCATTACCTTGTAAGTTCTGGGCAACTGACCGCTATAAGGTGGACTGCCGCTGTGTGCACGGTTTACATGAAATGCACTAATTGTGAGTCTGTAATCTAATTTTGTCATAAAAAAGGTGCAAAAGCATCTTGATTTTCTTCAAAAATAAATATACATATGGTAATCTGAAAAATGCGTTTACCTCATAAACCAAATTTGTGTGCAAGTTCCTTTTGGAGCGAAATGGAAGACAAGTTAATGTACGGCGGATGACAAGAAAATGTGAAGAACAGATGGAGACGTTTGGTTTAAAGCTCACTGTAGCCCGGCCTGTCCTGTGCTTCCTTTTGCTTCACCTCTCTGCTGCGTTTGACCCCCCCCCCCCCCCCCCCCATCCTCTCCTCCCCCTCCCCCACTGCTGAAGCTCCATGTATCTTCATCTTGGTTCTGTTCCACAGTTGCACAAACCTCAAATGAATCTTTAAAATCAATATCCCTCCATCTCCAGACTGCAATCTTTTTTTTTACGTGCAGGCTCTGATATCACTTGTTTTCTGTCCCATGCCTTGTGACAGCAGAAATTATTATTTTCATATGTTTATGGTTCTTGATTTTAAAAAGATAAAACATCACTATAATCTCCTCGGATTTTAACGTTTAATGCAACTTTCGGTGTGCGAGTTTAACATTAGTGCAAACAGTTGTCTTTGTTCTTCTGTGCTTGCTAATCAATTACGCAAACCTTTAGCAAAATGTTTGCTGTTGATCAATTAAAGCGCAAGAAAAGGTTTAATATTTATCATGTTTTATCTGCCCCACGGGCATTAAATTTCACACTAATCAACATTTATTTTCTGTGATTGATACAGGGGGATTTCACATCAGCATAAAAAGTATTTTTGATGCTTTTCTTGAACAGAGAGGACGAACAGGCAGAGGAGCTACTGTCCTTTCAGCTTGGGCCTTAACACACGACACAATCAGAACGCTCCAGATTTCATGTATTTATACCAGATAATACAGAATATTCATCAAATAACAGCAAAAAATTCAAAACCACCCTTTATATTATCATTGTTAATTTGTCAGTTGTAGTCACTTTGATCGAGGCCTGTATCAATACTGACAAAGAGCCAGATCGCGCAGCGCTGATCATGTTTATCCAACTATTTAGAATTATGAACTTAATCTAGTTGCTTCACGTAGAAATAATGTTTATAAGTGACATGTTGTATTACATTTGATACAAGAATTGATTTAATTTCAGTTTTAATCAATCAGTTTTTTGTGCTAATTTGCAAATTAAGACCCAGCAATTTGAACTTTAATGCAAGAAAAACTCTTTTGTTTATTAATCTTTAAAGGGAACTGTAATATTCTGCTATTTTTGATTGACTTTAATCTTAGAGGTTCAGTTCAATCACACTCGTGACATAAAACCTTCATCATTCCAAAGCCGAACCCATCCAAAAAGCTTTTGTGGCAGAAAACATTTAATTTTTTTTGGGGCAATTATTGGCATATTATTATGTTATTAACATACATATAAACATTTTTTTCTTATGTAAATTATTCTCGTTCATCAACGGCTCAATCACAGCGGATCTTATTTTTCAATAAAAGGCCTGTATACACCGCTTACACAGTGAAAGAGGAGAGAAACAGAGATAAGGGAGTGAAACAGGGGAAGAAAGAGAGAAACATCTACCTTAAACCACAGTCTAGGTGTGCTGCCGACGCTGTGGTCTCTCTTTTTTTCTGATTTTAAGCGTGGAGAGATCCGTCTTTCGTGGAACAGAGGAGGAAGAGAGGGGGTGTGAGAGGCAGAGGGGGAGGAGGAGAAGAGGGGAGGACTGGGATAAGAATCTGCACCTTAACTAAATCAAATCCCACCACAACCCAGCGTACGCTTTGTGTGTCTCTCCCCTTCAACATATGCCTGCCTCTTTTCATCCAAAGCCCACCACATGCCGCCTACTCTCAGCTCTGTGAAATCTTTGTCTTTTATCTTCTTAAATCTCTCCAAATCTAAGACCACCGCAAAGCCGTCAAAGCTTCCTGCTGAACATTTTCACTGTGCAGCAAAATATGATCATACAAAATTATATTAAAAAGCGTTGATATCTTAACAAATGTATTTATTGAAATGCTACTTTTTAAACAGATTTAAATTATATAGATTAAATTATATATATATATATATATATATATATATATATATATATATATATATATATATATATATATATATATATATATATATATATATATATATATATATATATATATATATATATACATGTCATGCAATTCAAATGTATTAGTGATTAAGTGATTAGTGAACTATTTAGGGTATATTCTTCACCAGCAAAGCATTCAGATCATTGCAAAGAAATCCTTTTTTAAAATATTAAAATTTTTACCAAACAGACAGACTGTCGGTGTTCCACAGGGCTCGATACTGGATGCTCTGCTTTTTCAAATGTGCGTGCGCTTATACGTGGCAGAAAACTACATCATCGTCATCTAGGCCATCAATAACACACTGTATATTTCCTACAATATTTGGAGTCGTAGTTTGGATTTCTCCTCTCAGCGCTCAAGGGAAACAACCAAAAACAGTTGATGAACAGATGCTGAACTAATTCATAAAAATGCGTCATCTATTTACAGACACGAAGCCGCGATGAAGAACTCGGTGGAGTCCATCTTCCTTGTCATCGCTGTGCTCAACACAGCAGCCAGTAAGATGTGTTGAGTGAAGATTAAATCATTTAAGGGACAGTTTGGTTTTGCCCACCAAAACTTACCACCTGTCTTATCTCTTCTAGGAGCTGAGAAGGTGATTTATGCCCAGGTTGGAGAGACTGTTACCCTTAAAGGAGACCATGTTTTAAATCAGAATGTTTATGTAAAATTGGGATTTTAAATGGCGAACAGATTGCGTGGACGAACAGCCTTGGTGGGAAAAGAATTAGTTCAGGTGGTTGATCAATTGATTTATTCACTAATTTTATTTGGCTTTTGCCATGTAGCAATGAAACATGTTTGTATTCTGCAAGCGGAGATAAAGACATTATATGTCAATCCATTTTTTTTTCTCAGCAGGGAGTTGGAAAGATCAGTTGTCCTTGACTGAAAATTCATTGACCATAAAAAACATCCAAGAAAAGAACTTTGGGACGTTTAAGGCAACAGTTAATAATGAAGGCCAAACATTTAGACTAATAAAACTCACAGGTAAGACAAATGAAGAGGTGACAGACACTGTGATGCATTTCTATTTAAAATGTGAAAACCCAGCGCATGTTTTTCCATACTGTTTCTCTCTGTCACTCAAAGTTAATGCCACTGTTCTTCATGTGCAGTCTAACAACTACGTGTTTAACTCTTCACCCTGTTCTAGTTGAGATGAGTCGAAAAATGCCTGTGTTGCCTAGGGATAAACTGTCTCTGACCTGCAACGTAGATACACCTCAGGGTGAAAAGAGACCCAGCATTTACTGGAGGAGAGCCAACGACAAGCAAAAGAAAGGCAGTGGAGGAAACTATAATTTCATAGTCACAACCCGCCACACTGGCCTATGGACCTGTGTTGTGGAAAAAGATAATAAAGAATTGTTGACGAGGAATGTTTCGGTTGAAGTTGTGGGTGAGTTGCTGTGTATGTGCACATGTTGTATGTTTAATAGAAGTGCACCTTCAACCTGAAGACAACATTTTATCATTTATCTCTTCCTTCTTTTTAGACTTCTCCTCTGACCCTGCATGTCAGTATACATCTACAAACTCCCGCCTCTCCATCCCTTTTTCAATTTCTGCAAGCCTTTCCTTGGAGAGGATGAAACAAGACATCAACAAAGTCCAATTAAATTTTACTCCTAAGGCATCCCCCAGTCTGAATCCACAGAAGCTGTTTGTCATCTTCCCGGGGGAGGCTTTCCGCTGGGTGAAGCATGTGGACAGAGAACTGATGGAGGCGAAACCTGGAAATTTCTCTTTGTCCAGAAATCGTGGGAGAGAAGATGACGGCGGGAATTACACGTGCTCCGTAATATTTAAAAATGGAGAAACTCTAAGCCGCACGATACAAGTGCAGGTGTTGGAAAGTATGTCAAAACTAATGTTAAAATGTTATTCTGCTTGCTCTGCCGCTACAGCAGCAAAGAGGATGCTCTTTTGTCTTTCTAACGCCCAGTTTCCTTTCTTCTTCCTATTATTCATAACCAGTTTGAAACACGTTGGTATTTAGTTTTTTTGCTGCGTCTCTGGCTCTGCTCTGTTGTGCTGTCCTAATGTTGTATTCTCTTTGTTGTAGACTGTGTTTGGAAGTGTTCATGCTCTTACATGTCTCTAATTCAGCACCTAACACACTTGCCAGGTCCCACTGTTGCAATGTGATTAGCTCCCCCTCTGAAGAACAAGATGAATAATGAATTTTAATTGGACTCCCTGTTGTGTGGGTTTATGGTGTAAGGCTATAATTTCTCTTTTATTTCTTAGCTATTGTTTGACCATAGAAGAAATCCAGAGATCTGATGGATTGCTTTAATGCCTTGACAGAAGTGTGCCACACAGTTGCAGACGCTCCCTTACTGATGCCAAAAGATAGATTATGCAGAACCTCTGCCTGTGAAATTGAAATTCCTTATAGCTGGTAATCACTCTTGATCTTACGTCCCAAAGTTAAACCAGATAAAGCATCTTGATTTGACGGTGTAAGATATTCAATCCATTGTCAAATCGCGCTGAGGATGCTTGAGATAAGAGAGCAACTATGCATTTCTCATTTGTCAGATTAGACTTTGCTATCATACCTGGCTGCTGCCGTTCTCCTGTCCTGTCAAGCACTTTGAATTCTAATATGTGATTTATGTCAGAGCTGATGAGTATGTCTGCATTCATGCTGACATCTATTTTCTATTATAACTATCATAATTATTATTGTTGTATTTTATTTTCCAGTGAAATTCTTCATTCTATTTTTTTTCTGTCTTGATGTGCCTCCAGTCATCCCCTCCCCTGGAACAGAGTTACTCTGTGGCCAGCAGCTCAACCTGGCCTGTACCACAGGTGATGCGCTGCCCTCTGACCTGGAGCTGAGGTGGATCCCTCCTGAAAAAAGGAGATATACTCCCCAACACATCCCAAATCTCACGATTACGAGCGTGGGCCTGGAACATAAAGGAACGTGGCGGTGCGAACTGTGGCCGAAGGGCAGCAAGAAACCTCTGGTGTCAGCTGTGATAAAACTGAACGTCGGTGAGCACAGGAAGCGGGTGGAGAGCAGGAAATATGACATAAGCATGACCTTGTGGCTGCAAAGCTGTGTGACAGTAACTCGGTTTTGTCATGATGTGAGCTCTGAGTACTTTTGATGACCGTCTTCTCTGTTGTGCCCAGAGCCCGTACTGAGCGTCTGGATGCTGGTGACCATATGCAGCACTGCAGCCATCGTCGTCCTCCTCCTTGTACTCAGCTTCATTCTCTACCGACGTCGACAGGTAGAGTCAAAACATTCCCACTTCTTTCAGCTGGAGCACACGAGGTTTTTGGCACATCATTAACAATTATCTCACTGCGTATCTGTCTCTGTCTTTCTCCCTTTGTGGCTCACATTAGCGGAGGACAAGACACCTCAGGCATCGACTCTGCCAGTGCAAAAAGTATGTGTTCACCATTTCCTGATAGTGACAACAAACACGCATTTACACTGACGCACACCAACATGAGCAATACCTTTAGTTCTAAGGTCTTTTATGATGTTACTAACATTAATACTGACATTTACATTTCATTTTATTTATTGTGGTATGTCTCTTTATATATCCTAATGAGTAGGTTTTCTTTTTTCAGCCCAAAGCCCAGAGGATTCTACAGGTCATAATGTGACTCTGAGGGACATTTTCAAGAAGGAAAAAAGGTCACCAGATGATTTACGGCCTCCTCAAGACGGTCATATCTGCTGAACTGTGCACCTCTATTTTAGTAGCTCATGTTGGAGAAGAAATCAAAAGATGAAGACGACGTACAGCCATTGATGAACTGACAAAAAAAAAAAAAAAGATCTTATTCCAAAAAGAACATGAGTGTGTTCTGGCTGTTTATGTCAGCCAGTCTGGATGGATTTAAAATCTGTTTCTCAAAAACTTGGGCCCACAGGAAATGTTGAAGTAAAACAGAATGCAAAGATGCGGAAATAATTCAACCCATATGTTTAATCTAAAGTTAGTAGAAGGCATCTTGAGACATCTTGATTTTTGAAAAAGCTCAAATGTGATTTTGAATTAGATGACAGCAATATGTTGTGATTTTAGCAACAATCTGCAAGTATTCAGGGATGTAGTGGGTTTTTCTGTGTGTTTCTTTGTGTTTAATAGAAATTATTCAATCTGATCAACAGTTCAGGGTCTCCTGTGTTTTAGTTTTGGTTTCATAATGTACCAAATGTTTTATAAAGATGATACACTGTTGTACTAGGTCATCGCAAGAATAGTGCCTCCCCACATGAGCAAATTACTCACGGCTTATGCGCACCCCCGTACCATTGCAATTGTTACCTTTTATCTGTGCTTTGATATCAACCTGTATGGTTCCTGTGCACTCTAGATGTACACGATCTCCAAAAGATAATGAATATACATGAGGGATTTTTACTTCAACATTGCAAGACAAAAAAAGTGGGCTGAGAGACGAAGGGGTTGGGGTGGGGGGGGGGGTGGTGGATGACATGCAGCGAAGTCCTGTAGCCCAGAAATGAAACCCGGGCTAACTACGACTCTCACTGAACCAGCTGAGCTTCCTGTTACCCCGAATATTTCAAGCCTTGGACTTCAAGCTTCAGCCCCCTCCAAGGCTGAATACAATGACGCAGGTGTAGAAAGCTGGTGTATGAAAGAATAAAATAATTCATCATTTTTATTCATCAACAGGACAGTTTTCCAGGAACCAGACCTGGTTCCTGGTTTCAGGAACCAAGACAAAAACATTTCTGGTTCTTGTTCACATAGATGTTTCTTCTAATTTCAATCAACGGGGTTTAATTGATTCGACAATCATTGCATTCTATTTTTTTTTTTTTTATACGACCTCCTTACTTTTTTTTTTTCTAAGCAAGCTTGTATATTTGCAGTGTGATATAACTGTAGTGAATCTATTTTTATTATGCTTATATTACCACTGTCCTTGACTTTATTTCCTTCACATTATTCTAGAGTCCTCTTTTTGATGATTCTCTGTAATATTATGTACATTTTCTATGATGCTCCATATTATTCACATGTTATATTCCACATGTCCACATGTATCTTTTCTGTACACATGAAGATGTTTTATTATTAAAAATGAAAACAGGAATCTTTATGGTTGACAAGGATGCTGATTTGCAACTGAAAACTAAACGACGAAGTTAAAAGAAATAAAACATTTAACAGTTTAATTAATGCATCACAAAGATTCTTCAATGGAGGATCGGTATCTTTCATAGCTGAGTGGTGGTCTGGCAGTTGGGTGGCAGGGGTTGTCATGGCAGCGGGCTGGCGGCCTCCTGGCAGACTCTCAAGAAGTCACGGGGGACGTCACAACCACACGGTCCTCTACATCAGCTCCACCTGACAGGTTGTTGTCCGGCTCTGACTGCTGCCGAATCTTTACAAAGGCTGAGCTTGTGTGAGCATTTCTATGAATATTTGAAGTTTTTTTTTTTTTTACTGCAACATTAAAGCTGCCACTACTGGGGTCTTAAATATTTATGACATTAAATTACATTTACAAAACAAGAATTGTGTCTTTAGTTGGAAAAGTTTCCAGAGATAACAACTGATGCAAACACACACACACACACACACACACACCACACACACACACACACACACACACACACACACACACACACACTCACACACATCTTGTGTCTGTCAGACTTGAGTTTTCATGATCAGGGAGTCTGTGCAGAAATAGCTAAGAAAACATTTTTAGCAGTAATATTGCATTTTTATTCTGTAACCTGGCATTCATTGTCACTACCATAAAGCATTCTGAGATACGTCAAGAACTATTTCATTGATTGCAATTATATTTTTCATAAACATTCATAGTCCCCATGGGATGACACCCAAGCACCACCATGAGGTTTGGAGAGGAAATGCCTCAACATTTAGTGAATAATTGGTTCCAAAGACTTTGCTGATGTCCGTATCTTTACTGGGTAAAAATGAGTCTCTAAAGGGCCTCAGCATCCTTTTGTACCCAGTTTAGAGTTAAGCATTGGTAGTATTGGTGCTAAAAGGATGTTTTCAAGACAAAAAAACTTTACTGTAAGCTAGTAAACATGCATGAAATTAATTTTACGTAGGTGTCACACTGTGTGCTGTCTTCACAGTAGGATGGAGACCTACATAATAAACATGTTGACGACATTGCAACAGATTAGTTACACAAATTAACGAAAAAAATTGCCTGGAAAAATTAAACCCCATAGGCATTTTTTTTTTGTTTTTGTTTTTTGTGGTTGTTAAGACTGAAAGCTGTCCTGTGGTACACCACTGCTTACCCAGGTATCCTGCACAGATTATAGTGTATAATTGAAACTCTCTGCAGCCATCTTCGTCTATCTTGAGTCAATAGAACAGCTGTGGCCTATAGGAGGATTAATAGCTTATAATGAGTCTTCAGACACCACTGTACTGCAAGCAAGGGCTGATATTAAAAGTAGATGCAATTCAGAGCTCATTAAATTTCACTCTAATCTGCATGCAGGAGTGTCGAGACATTATTTTCCAAGCATGCACAGTTTGCATAAAATATTTCCTCAAAATGGAAACAAAATTTCTTTTGACTTTGGGGACCTGTCTTGGATTACCCACTTTTCCTTTGCTCATGCCACAAAAAATTTTAATTCACACTTTCCTCACTTTTTTCTCCTCAATTGAACGAAACAGCTGCATAAATGGATGTTGCACGGACCTCTGAAAATAACTTTTCTTTTTTTATTCTTTCAGAGTCTTAAGCTCTGAGGTGTCCAACTATTCCCCGCTACCCTTCTTTCTCAGTGCCACAGCTTGTGTTAACTCCACGGATCCTCCGGCCTTCTTTTTCCATGGCTTCCTACAAATATGTTGCAACCCAGTAATTCACTTCTTATGAATTAACAAAGAAATGAATGCAGCCAAAAACACTGAGAGGTACTGGTGGTCAAGATGGCATGATGGGCACCTCTCCCTTTACTCTTTATCTGCGCTGGAGGACTGACTCTTCCTGTCAATAAATATACGCTGTACAGTCATCCTTTAGGTGGTACATATAGGAGGAAGACACAGGACCTGGAGCTGAACAGCTGAGTGCCAGGCTGGAGTACTGGTTACACAGGAAAATGTATTGATTCTTCATTAATGCCAGCCTCGCTTTTATGAAGGCCACCTCAACCTCTGGCCCAGGAGCACGCAGGAGACGGTCCCTAGGGTGCCTGATGGACCGAGAGCGGACTCAGCATTAGTGCAAACACACCACCCAGACTTTCCAGTATCTGCAGCGGAGGAGCGCCTTACCTTTCTTTTGGATAAGATTCATCCTGTCTGTCAGCTAGCAGAAGCAAACGCTTGTCAGCGATGTGCTGTGTCTTACCTTGATGGACGTTTTAAAGAGCGGTTTGTGTTTTAGGAGAGGGGGGTGAAAAGTAACAGATTACACAAATGTACCAGACAGAAAGATGTGCTCATGATCATCAAAGCATTTAAATCAGACGGTGCAAACCTGAGATAACTGGCCATGCTGGCTCAGATCACTGGCTCTCTGACTTTAGCGTTCAGCTGTCAGCCTCGCTCCGCCTGTCCCCCCACCACGACATTAGATCAACAAATATTTGATGATGGAGTCCTGGCACGCAGGTTCTGAATTATTTACCATTACAAGATCAAAGTTCCCTCTCTTTCCCCATCTTCTTTTCAAAATTTGGCCAAGAAATGATGCCTAAAAATAACGATTCTGCACAGACTGGGACACTTGGTGCATTTGGTTGTGCTGAAAGTCATTCAACTCCGGCTTCCTCCCACAGTCCAAAGACATGCATGTCAGGTTAATTAGTGGCTCTTAATTGCCCGTCGGAGCGATTGTGAATGTGTGTGGTCTACATGTGTTTGTCTGCATGTGGCCCTGCGATGGACTTGTACCTGTCCAGGATGTACCCCTGCCTTTCACCCGAAGTGAGCTGGGATAGGCTCCAGCAGATCCCTGTGCCCCTAGGTAGGACTAAACGGGTACGGACAATGACTGGATAAATAGATGAAAGTCATTCATCTCTTCATGAGTAGAATGCTTAATAAAGCTTAATAACACTTAATAACACTTAAAAACGTCACCTTTATACCACACTTTCACCTTTATTTTTTTGTTGGCACCTTGTTGCCACTAACATTGCCAGCTCTTCTGCTGCACGAGGTTCTGATATTCAAACTAAGTTAATTAAAGCAGAGATAGGATATATATCCAGTATGAGTTCTTCGCTCCAAACAGAAGTGGGAGTGAGGAAACGGCTGAGATTAAGCAATGCAGGACAAACTAGCTAGCCTCCCATTTTCATGAAACCCTTAACAGAAAGCTAAAATACAAAAGCTGAAAAGCTGCACAACACCTCTCTGAGCACATTTGTTTAACACTGCAGTGCTGTTATAGGCAGTGGAGTGTGCTCTGATAAATCAACCAACAGGCACAAATTTCATTTCAAGGAGAAATATTGCTGCTCTAAAGCAGAGACGCCAAACCCTTTAGGGAGCAGTGGAGGTGCAGCATCAGAGAGGGAGTGTTAACAAGGACACAAAAGACACGGAGGAGGGAAACAGCTTCACCAGCCTGCAGACATTCACGGAGGAGTCGACACCAGGAGGGAACAGTCTCATCCTTGAGCACAGCAACGGTACTTTGTGTGTCCATATGGCCCGAGACAGAGAAATTCCTTTTACTTCATCATGTAAATGCTGTTCATTCAGTTGCTGTATCAAGTGTTATAGCACTTGATATCAAAGGAAAATATTTGACCCTTCTTTCCTAAAGGTGATAGGTGCACAGGGAATAATGTGTTTAATTGTCAGTACCACCATCAAACTTCCTTGTTTTATTTTACTTTGAGTAAGAATATCTTTAAATAACTAATTTTACAGAAATCTTATGGATAATTATGCAAATTAGCTATTGTCTAAATTCGCATTCATTTGTGTAAATTTGCATATGTTCTCCAAGGAAACGCATGAAGACTGGATGAAGTCAAATTAGAACAAAACAAAATCTCATTTTGGTAGTACATTAAAATCAAATGTTTCTACTGCAGGGATTTAGGATATCTCTGTTCATCAGCAAGAAAAGAAAGTCTAATTTTACCATGGTTTTGGGGATCAAATGTTTCATAAATCAGTCTCTGAATGAGATATAAACTCCTTTGTAATAACCTTTCCATTTTATACGCCGAGGAAACTAAAAGAAAACCTGATGTATGATAAGTGCTGCTGAATTATATATTTCTGGTTCAAAAAAAGAAAAAAAAACATGAAGACATGGAATGATGAATTTTAGAAACCACTATTTACTGGCACAGTAGCAGTGGACAGATGTCAGCAGGAAATCTCATCAAGGTGTCTGGTTCATTGAAACTATTTTGTCTTTACATTTCAAGTTTTAAAATAAATTTTATTGCAGAAATTCTCAAATATGATCAAATCTAATTTGCACAGGTATCCAAGAGACTTATTCTTCTTCTTCTTCTTTCAGCTGTTCCCTTAATGCAGGGGTGTCAGTCTCATTTTCACTGAGAGCCACATCAGCATCATGGTTGCCATCGAAGGGCCAGACTGACTGCATCAATGTAACAAAATGCAATATAAATCAAAATAAATTAAACTACACCTTGTTAAATAACGGTTTCTGTATTTATTATGTATTCAAGTGTAAAATATTTAACTTACTATCATATTAAACTTAGGGTTTGTGGTTGTAAACCTGCTCTCGCACAGGTGATGGTTAGAAGCGGAAGCGATTCTTTAGTTTTTCTTGCAAGCTAAATTTAGCATACTTAGCTCCGTGTTTGCTGTCAAAACGTCGACGCAGATTATGCTCTTTCACGACTGACACCTCCTTATAACACAAAAGACAGGCCTGCTGTTTCTTCACCTTGAGGTACAAACTTGTATTCGTTTTCTCATTGTTCATGAAACTGCCTTCTTTGCATCAAATTTTCTTTTCTTGGACATGTTGGGGTTAGTTTTTAGAGGTTTTTCTTAAGTTTGTCAGTTCTGAAAATCATCTTGATGTCTTGCCCATGGTTATATACTGTTATCTTGTGGGTAACAACGAAATGGATTATGGGAGATGCAGTTTGTTGTCAATATGCACTTTACAGCGCCGTAAGCAGGGGTTAAATTGGGCCGGGGCTGTCCGGGGCTGAGCCCTGGCACATGAGCTCGGAGCGGATGGCATGTGATCACGCACACATCAAAAGCAACAAACCCTTTTCACGATTTTCAGTTCTGAATAATTAAATATTGTTTTATTAATCAATAAACCCATAACTTTTATGAGATAGATCATAGTTTTCCTGATGAGTGAGCTCGCTTTAAAAAAAAAAATCAGAAGTTGTGGTTTGCGGGTTTCGGGGCTTGTATTTCAGCGTTGTGACTTGTTTATAATTTTCCCCGTACACCGTCTCCCCTTTTACCTGCATACGATAATCCATCAATTATGTACCAGGCACACAGCGCAGATCTGGCAACACGCAGCAGAGAAAGTCGGAGGGAGCATCTCGTAGCAGCCTTTTTCATAAACTATTTTTGTTGACATTGCTGAACTTCACCTTTACGGACAATCTGTCTCTGACTTTAGCCATTACAAAATACATTTTATATTCGTTTATTTTTTTGGTCCTTAGTCGGTTGTTTGGGGCTTGTTTTCAAGGTCCAGGTAGCTTATTTGTCTGGCAACAATTCCCTCCTCAATAGGCTCCGTTCTCCTCAGTGGTAGTTGAGACTGTCTACTATAAATTCGGTTGACACGGCGTAGAGTGAGTAGAGGCAGGCAGACAAGGTAAGAGACATTGAAAAGAGGTGCTTAAACGAACTGTCTGTGCATTTGGCGAGTTCAATTTCCATAGTCCCCAGTTATCGACAGAAATTGACCAGGGGAAGGGGGAGATGTCAGTTAAAGTTAGCTTGTGCAAGCCTTCAAATTTTCTCACTGAACATTTCTCTTTCACATTTTTCACCTGTAGGCATCTGACAAGATTTAATATGATCTTGCTCAACCTACATGTGTAAAGTCAGCTAACAACTTATTAAAATACACTAGAATTCAGCAAATAACATGTATGATAATAAAAAACTTCTGAGGGAGGACCCCCAGACCCCCCACTAATGATTACCTTCAAACCAATGTACAACAATCTGTACAATCTGTTACATCGGCCAACGAATCTACATTCAAACTGCCATAATGTGTAGGAGGGCACTACAAGACACAGATAAGGTTTATATCTCTGTGCAATATGATAAGCTTATTTGAAGTCTTAAAATACTGGTTTAAAATTTAAGCCAATAATGCAGAAGCTCTCGAGGGCCACATAAAATGACGTGGTGGGCCACATTTGGCCCACGGGCCTTGAGTTTGACACATTTGCCTTAAGGGGTCTCCTCACTGGCTCATCTGTTTCCATCTGTCACTCCAACCAGCTGCATATCCTCTCTCACTACATTCAACAATGCTCCTCTGATGTGCTCCTTCTTAATTCTGTCCATCTTTGTCACGGCCAAAGAAAGTCTTAACATCTTAAAACTCTGCCAACTATCCAAGAGACATAATGGAACAAAATAAATGGCTTTTTAAACTCCATTAGAACTACGGAGGATTTACAATACCTCTAAACGGACATTTATAGTTTTTTTTTTTTTCACAAGCACTTTAAATGAAAGCGTAAAAGTCGTTCATCATGCAGGAAAACTGCCTTTCCATATTTCAGACTTGTATTATTGATTTGCAAATCTTTAAAGGAATTATGACTGTCAAATAATTTAATAGAGTTTATAGTTAATATTTCCCTCTGAAGTTTAATATTAACAGTAAAATCATGTGAAGAGGTTCTTGCATCAGGATATGATTTTAAATCATCATTTTAGGTGAATGCAACCGTAGATTAACTACAGTACACGTCACATTACATACAAGTATACATATAAAGATTTGAGTGGAAATAATTGAACTGTTTTGTGAGTGAAGGATCTGTTTTGTTTTGTTTTGTTTTTGTGCATGTTGTGGTGTGAACACAAATAAAGAGACAAATAACCACTTGACTTAACTTTCACTGCATGTTATCTTCTGGGAGGAATAAATGTTCTGAAGCTAAATTCTGGTCAAACAGTTCTGCTCTGTTCTCAGAGTCAGAGGACTAATTGACGGGCTCCATGCTGTGGACTGTTTTCTGTCTAATCAGGCTCCCAGGGACCGAAGCGGTGCTTTGAGTGTTTGAGGAGTCAATCTTCTCTCCTGATGCTCATTGGCTTTTTGGCCTCCATCTGTGCCAGCGTCGTACTCACTGTGCTCTCTAAGTAGAAACACATCCTCCTGTGTTTCCTCCAGCCTCACTTAAACTGTCAACCTTTTGCAAAAGATTTAGCCTCTAAAAATAGATTTGGCATCTCTGTAAGGAATACCTTGTATGATTTCTTTCTTTTTTTTTTTTTAATTCATCGGTATATTCACGGATGAATAGCCCTAAAGAGAAACAAGTGTAATCAAGATTTAGAGTGAGCATTTTTTGTCTTTAAAACAGCAACAGTTTTGTGAGATAATTTCAAGACAGGTGGGTTTATTTTGCCTTTTAATTCCCTGTGTAACCCCAGACTGACTCGGTGATGTGGAGATCAGGGCTCCGTGGGGGCCATACCATCTGCTGCTCGCTTCTTATTCAGAAGTCTTCCCGAGTGGGTTGAAAAAAAAAAAAAAAATCAACATCTAGCTTGCCTCACTTTTGCTCGCTAGTGTGTATCCACCTGTCTGCCTCTCTGTTTGCCAGTCTCACACAATTCCACGCTGGTTATTCTCTTTATTTCAGCTCAGTGTGCTTCTGGACACCTATAATTGGCAGTAAAAAAGATAAAGTGATCTTTCTTCAGTCCAGTGAGGGGCATGTAGTAGAAAAAAGCACAAAAGTCCATAATTGTGAAATATTTCTCCTGCAGGGCCAACAGTCTCTGGCAGCTCAGCCCGATAATGCGCTTGTGAGGACACTCTCTCATTTAAAGCAAACACCACAGGGGCTACACAGACTTGATCTATTACCACAGCCATGCTCACATACACGCATACATACTCGCAACACCTCATTTGCACACACAGGGAAGCCATTAAGTAGAATTTTCATATCAGAAAATGTCGTACAACAGGAGCAGGAAATGATAAGAAAGGCCTTCTATAGCAACTGAGTCTGTAAGATACTGAAAAACTCATGAAAGAGATCTGATATGATATAACTTTCTGTATTATCGATTGTTGCACAATAAACTGCCCAATTATTTTTTTTTAAGTTAAAGAGTTGATGTTGTTATTTTTTTATTTTATTTTATTTTTTGTGGCTGACTATATTTGCATGTCTTTATGGAAAAGAATAGCAAGATGGACTGAAAAACCTGGGATTCACCACAAAAATAAGAAATGGATCAATTCACAAAATAAGCGGCAGTGGCTGTCCTGAAATAACTCCACACTTTGCTACTTGCAATCACATGAAAAAGAAAGTACACCCTAAATCATCTAGTAGTCTTTACCAGGTCTTGAAGTAAAGAGAGTATAATCTTAAATGAACAGCAACATGTAGCATGTTACACCATGTCATTACCTATTTCACAAAAACTAAACTCAAATGCAGAAGCAGCGTGTGAAAAACGATGTCATTCAAAAGCTGAATCCAATGGGAGTCTAAAGCTAAAGCTTGGGTCATTTAACAGGACAATAATCCCAAGAACACCAGCTAATTTACAACAGAGTGGAACTGAAACACTTGCACAACCCAGCAATCAGCAACAATTCGCCGCTTGAGACGATGTAAAAGGAGAAACTGCATGATTTTGCTACTGGGAACAGATTATTCAGTCACGTGACAGCATGAATTTCTTTGGTGCAGGTGTGCTAAAACATATTTGCACATAATCAAGAAAGGGAGATGGCGGTTTCATGACACAGAGCTGCATGAGGGCAAAGCATGTTGGATTGATAACATTTATAGATTACACTATGCTTGTCTTTTATATATTACTCCGCAATATCTCTTGCACCTGCGTCTGTGGTTTAAAGGTTTGCCAGGAAATGACATCACTTGATTTTAGTGCGTATTTTCTAATACATGCGGTTCTGATGTATTTTGGCAACCACAGGCAGTCTTTTACAGTATATTGTGATAAAATACTCATATCACATCACATTTAATGTTCTCAGAAACAGTAAATGTCTTAATTTCAGTTCCTCGAAAGTGGAACTGTAGAGGGCATTATCGAGAACCTTGCAAAAGCCTTGTTTCCTTACAATAAGAAGTTAAAATAATTTTTAGGGGTTGTATCATTTCATTAATACCTGTTAACTTCTTTGAGCGTGAAAAATGCTGCATTTGTAGTTTTGAAACAAAGAGGAAATGAGAGAACACGCATGAGTTCACAATTATTCATCAATTATTCATGGTTATATATCCAGATTTTATAGAGATGCACATCTCTACAAAATATCACATAGTTTTTACTATAGTTTAGTATATTTTATCTACTAGGATATTTGCCAATACTGTCAGATAAAATTGCTCCAGCTCCTTCACAATCATGGGTTTTGCAGGTGTACAACAATTTTAAAATCACACCAAAGACTCTGAAACACACCGAGGTCTTGAGTTTGACTGGGTTGTTCCAGGAAACTTATTATTTTTCTCCATAACCCCCTGATGTTTTTTTTTTTTTTTTTAGCAGTGTCTACGATGTCTACATAACATGACAAAGAATGGAATACTCCACATATATAAATCAGATTTTTACGTAATAGGATATAAATCAAATTTATATTACAGTATCTTATTCAAAGCAAGGGCTTAATCTGCTGTACGCTGAACAAACTCATTGTCATGCTGAAAAATAAAACCTCCAGCTCAATCTTTAATTGTGTAGAAGGCTGAACTGTTTCCCTGAAGAATTTGCCTACATTGAACTCCATTCATAATCTCTTCAGTTCTGAATTCCCAGGCCCCGCCACAGAAAGACAGTACTATGCAAAGGTTTTAGGTCAACTCTAGTTTTGTTGTTTTATCAAAGTTTTAATGACATCCATATTTATTAACAAATGTCTCACCACAAGAGTGTTTCACAAACCCAGAATAAATGGGAGGCGGTCTCTGGGTGCGGATTATAAAACACAAAGGTTGTGTCAACATCCTCTTAATTTTGCCATAAGAAAATATGGTGATATTATGTACACAAAACTACACGATGTTCGGAATAAAATTATTCTACAGGCAAACGTCAACATTTCACGTGACTTCTCTCAGAGCCAAGCACAGATCTGATCCTTTTTAAGGAAATGCCGACCACTTTATTAAGAACATCTGATCAGTTACTGGCTAATCAGTCAGTCACATGCTGCAACTCAGTGCATTTAGACATGCAGATGTGATCAAGATGACTAAAGGGATTTACGTTACTTTGAACATGGCATGGTTGTAAGTGCCAGATGAGCTTCGTCTGAATATTTTTAGAAATAGCTGATCTATTGGGATTTCCATGCATAACCATCTCGGGTTTACAGAGAATGGTCCGAAAAAGAGAAAATATCCAGTGAGCAGCAGTTGTGTGGATAAAAATGTCTTGATGTAGGAGGTCAGAGGAGTATGGGCAGACTGGTTTTAGATGAAAGGCAACAGTAACTAAAATAACCACTTGTTACAACCAAGGTATGGAGAATAAAACATGTGAAACCTTGAAGAATGGATGAGTTACAGAGGAAGACCACAGTGGGTACCACTCCTGTCAGCGAAGAACAAGAAACAGAGACTACAATTTGCACAGGCTTTGTATCAGTGGTTCAGGTTGGTGGTAGTGCTGTAATGGTGTGGGGGGGTATATCCTCAATATCTCTCAATAGTACCAACTGAGCATTGTTTAAATTCCACCACCTTACGTAAATATTGCTGCTGACCATGTAAATCCCTTTCACGACCACTTTTGTGCAGCTCAAAAATCTGCAGCAGCTGTGTAATTCTATCATGTCAAAAAGGATCAAAATCTCTGAGGAAGGTTTCTAACACCTTTTTAAATCTATGCTGAGGACTTACAGACCAGTGGCGCTGACCTCCCACATCGTCTTGGAGCAGCTCCAGTAGATGGTCAAACCACACTTGGACCCCCCTACAGTTTGCCTCTCAGCCTCAAACTGGAGCTGAGGAAGCCATCATCTACCTGCTCATCTACGCCTCACATGGCGAGACAGCAAGCACTGTGAGGGCTTCTCCATTTTGACTTCTCCATCCAGTTGTAATGTAGGTGGATTCCCCCTTGTGTCCTGGATTATGGATTATCTGACTGGCCAGACCACAATATGTGTGCCTGTAACAAACAGTGCATGATGGGGGGGGGGTCAACAACACCGAGGCCCCACAAGGGATTGTACTCTCTCTCTTTTTTTTCACCCTTTACTTCCCTGGACTGCAACTTCTGCACAGAGACCTGCTATTTCCAGAAGTTTTCTGATGATTCTGCTGTGGTTGGATGTGTCAGCAAAAGTGATGAGGCTGAGTTACAGGGCTGTTGTTGATAACTGTCACTTGAAGTGAGCAGAACCATCTACAGCTCAGTGTGACAAAGATTAAGGAGCTGGCTGTGGGTCTGAGGAGGACCAACGTGCTGGTGACCACTGTTATCATCCAGGGGAGTCGACGTAGACATTGTGAAGGATTACAAGTATCTGGGGGTCCACACTGACAATGAACTGGATTGGGGAAACTGAAGCCCTCTACAGGAAGGGCCAGAGCCGTCGTCTCTATTTTCTGAGGCAGCTGAGGTCCTTCAGTTTCTGCAGGACTATGCTCAGGATTTTTTAATGAGTCTGTGGTCACCAGTGCCATCCTGTTTGCCTCTGCTGTTGCAGCGGACCGTAATGAGTTTTTAAAGTAAGGACCCAAAATATTGCCACCAATACTTAGAATAAAGCTTTATTGGCTTATCTTAAACACTGTTTCTCCTGGATACTGAACTACAGGGACTCCTTCCAGATCCGAAGCAGAGAGAGGGACCAATGAGTGACAGTGGTTAGGCAGGTTTGCACTATTCAGGATGACGTCAGGCCCACCTGTCAGGTTATTGTTGAATCTGGAGGGGAACGTCCCCAGGGAGAAAAGTGTGGCCTGTATGAAGGTCCAGACAAGTGATGTGGACTCCGCTGGAAATACAGGCCAGATAAATCCTCCAGGCAAAGCAGGGTTCAGAAGGCAGAAACTGGTCAGGGGTGTTAAAAGCTTGGCGCTTGATGCTCGGTTCAAAGTTTGAGGTTACAGGCTTGAATTCGTTGGCTGGTGGCCTTCGGATAATCTAATGGCTTGGAGAGGCTTATATAGGTGATTAGGCAGAACACAGGTGAGCTAGATCATGTGATTGGGGAGCTAAGGGAAAGGAGGGTAAAGAGAAATGAAAACCAGGAACATGACATGAATAGTCCAGAAACATGAAACATGCCAGCGGGCTGTGATTGTGAACAGACCAAACAGGCTGATCCACAAGGCCAGTGACGTAGTTGGTGTGAAGCTGGACTCTGACGGTGGTGTTGGAGAGGAGGCTGCTGTACAAGTTGCAGGTCATCTTGCACAATGTGGACCGCCCGTTAGATGACGCGCTAGTCAGATACAGGAATACTTTCAGTACAAGCGTGACTCTACCATGATGCACCACAGAGCGCTACAAGAAAACATTCCTGCCTGTGGCCATCAAACTACACAAGTCTGCACAATGACTGTGCACAACACAGTGAAACAGTTACTCCTCTACAAAAATCTATATCTTTCATTTTCATATTTATTATATTTTATATATATTCTATAGCTGTTTGTACTTTATTTTCAATTTTTATATTTTATGTTCGCCCTTCACCCACAGAGAGCTGGGATAGGCTCCAGCAGACCCCCATGACCATGAAATGATGGATGGATGGATGGATGGATGAATATTTTATGTTCATTTTAGTTATACCTATATGATAGTAATCATGGTACTCATTTTTATACTTTTAACACTTGAGAAGCAGCTGTGACGAAAGCAATTTCCCCTCAGGGATCAATAAAATAATTCTGATTCTAAATTAAATTCTGAAGGCTAAAAGGGGTCCGACGTGGTACTAGCAAGGTATACCTAATAAAGTGGCCGGTGAGTACATATATAGATATAGATATATATAATCCATCAGTTATGAATAATAATATCCATATATATATATATATATATATATATATATATATATATATCTTCAGTGATAGGTGGGCCAGTCCCAGAGCCCACCTCCACTCTCCATCTCTGCCTTTGAAATCAGTGCAAAAATGTTTCATCCAGCTGTATGAGGACTATGTTTGACTACTGGGACACAGCTTCTCGAAGGCAGGTGCCCACACACACAGGGGATTGAACATCCAGGATCTTCATTTCTGTCTTTAATTCGTGCCTCTCTGTGTGTCTGTTCTTGACAGTGAAGCAGTGCAGGCCGTGTCCTGAGGACTGGATTCATGTTGGGGATCAATGTTACTATTTCAGCAGTGACAGGCTGGACTGGCTGAAGTGCAGAGACAGCTGTGAGGAGAGGGAGCCACCTTATAACACTGAGCACCATGGAACAGCACGTACACACATTTTTGTGCGTAATGTGTTTATGGTTCAGGTATTACTCGCATTGTGGGGACCTAAATCGCATTACTGGGATTGAAGAATGTAGCTGAGCTGAACACAACTAATTAGCAACTGACAGCCCTGCTGACCAGCACAGGTGTTGCCCATTCCCTTTAATTGGGTAGGTCACTGCATGCTGTCCACAAGAAAAGAAAACCTGAGACGTATGTGTGAAACACAGTATTCTCCACTGACGCACATACACACAATCTCTGCAAGACAAGGTCACTTTGTAAAATCTGTTTTTTAAACTTCTGCAAAGGCATTGCTGAAGTAAAGTAAAGTAAGACTTTTCACGTACAGCATGACTAGTAGCACTAACTCTTTTCATTAGCAGCTAAACCATGTCAGTGTGGGGGTGAGTGTTTCAACGGGCCATCCTCAACTGATATGTGCTTCTGCCACTGACATTGTTTCACCTTGTTTGGGTCCTTATTGGATCAATTAGCCTAAATCAATGGAATTTTTCCCACGTGACACTGCAGCATTTTGATCTTATTGCTGTGTGTAGTGGCTCGACCTCACAGCTGTTAAATCATGGACTGTATTTATATCTCACTCTTCTAGTCTTGCTTGATCACACAAACTGCTTTTATGCTACAAACCAGATAGAGATCTTTGTAGATTATTTCTGTTGAGTCCATGGAGTGTTTTGTTTTGTTTTTTCTATCTTACACACAATCACATATGAATTTGTCCGAAACAACATGTGTCTTGTTCAAGAGCATTTTAACATGTCGACTCCAATTCAATTCAATTCAATTTTATTTGTATAGCGTCTGTTACAATGACAATTGTCTCTAGGTGCTTTACAGAGACCCAGAGCATGACCCCCGAGCAAATATCATTAACTAAAATTATAATGTTAAATCCAATCAATGCTAATGGCAAGTAAAAAACTCCCACGTAGGGAGAAACCTTTAAGCCAAACAGTGGCAAGGAAAAACTCCACTTTAAGAGGAAGAAACCTTGAGCAGGACCTGGCTCATATGTGGGGACCTTCCTGCTGAAGGCCAGCTGGGTAGAGAAAGAAAAGAGGGGAGACAGGACAGAGAGAGGACGGAGGACAAAGAGAGGAGAGCACACAAATGACTAAATACAACAACCATATAAACATAAACAGATGGAGGTAGCAGCACTGGAATGAGATGGCCAGACGACCAGGTTGCCGATCACCACGCCAGTCGGCACCCAAACACAAGTGGAGGAGAACCCCGGGATGGACAGAGGATGGAACTGCAAGTCAGCATGAAACCCAGGAAACTCTGGCCTGCAAATACACTGAAAAAGGAGGGGGAAAACAGCACAATAAACACAAGAAAGTAAAGAATATGGAGCACAGTTTCAGTAACAAGGTGCTCCCAAGTAATTATGAATGAGCTGGAGGAGGAGGAGGAGGAGGAGGAGGAGGGAGGGAGGAGGAAAGGAAAGGAAAGGAAAAGGAAAAAAGCAGTGGAGACACCACTCAGCAGATCATGTTGGCGTCCCCCTGCACCGTAGGCCTATAGCAGCATAACTATGACGAACCTGTGATTAAGACGAGCTACTCTAGTCTTAGCTACTACAACTATGGCTATAACTATTAGCTCCTACACACTATAGTTTAGACTAACTGTAGGCTTTCCTGAACAAAAATGTTTTCAATTTAGTTTTAAAAATGGAGATGGTGTCAGCCTCCTTAACCCAAACTGGTAGCTGGTTCCATAATAAAGGTGCCTGGTAGCAGAAGGCCCATCCTCCAAACCTACTTTTCGATATTCTAGGAATGACGAGTAATCCTGCACTCTGAGAGCAGAGAGCTCTATTAGGAGCATAACATGCTATCAAGTCTTGTAAATAACGAGGAGCTAGGCCATTAAGGACGTTTCGAAATTTCACAGGAAGCCAATGGAGGGAGGCTAACATGGGAGAGATGTGATCTTGCTTGCAGATTCCTGTCAGCAGCCTCACTGCTGCGTTCTGGATCAATTGAAGGCTATTTAGCGAGCTTTTCGGACATCTTGCTAACAACGCATTACAATAATCCAGTCTAGAACTGACAAACGTCATGGATTAATTTTTCAGCATCACCCTGGGAGAGGATGTTCCTAATCTTGGCAATATTTCGAAGATGAAAAAAGGGCAGTCTTACAAACCTGATTAATATGCTGCTTAAATGACCTATCCTGGTCAAAAATGACTCCAAGGTTTTTCACAGTTGTGCTGGAAGCCAGCGTAAACCCAGTTAATCCATTCCTCAGGTGTTTGGGACCAAACACAATAACCTCTGTTTTATCCGAGTTTAGAAGCAAAAAGTTAGAGGACACTGCAGAGCCAGGAATCAAACTACCATCTTTCAAGTTGTCCTGAAACTGCACCAACTGGTCAGTAAACCTGTGCTTTACCTGCTCAATATGGTTTATTTCTGTTTTAAATGTTTATAGTTGATTTTTTTTAAGTTCTATTCACCTACTGCACTGTGGAGTCTTGTCATGACTTTTTCCTTACAAAAACTGTGTACATTTTTTCACCAAATCTGAAATAAAAATCAATAAAAAATATGGCAAAAAATAATTTACTTGTGCTTTTTAAACAGCATGGTTTTCAAGACTCAAAAAATGACATTTTAAATGTAACAAGCTTTCACAAAATATAGCTTATAAACAACCTAAGAAGTGGTTGAACTTGTTTTTCATATTTGTTGGTGAACTTCACAGTTACTGTTATATTTTGTCCGTCCCAGTCTCAGGTCTTTTGCAGACTCCAACAGGTTTTCTTCCAGAATGGTCTTGTATTTGGTTCCATCCATCTTCCCATCATCTTCCCTGTCCCTGCTGAAGAAAAGCAGGCCCAGACCATGATGCTGCCACCACCATGTTTGACAGTGGGGATGGTGTGTTCAGGGTGATGAGCTGTGTTGCTTTTACACCAAACATATCGTTTCGCATTGTGGTGAAAAAAGTTGGATTTTTGTTTTATCTGACCAGAGCACCTTCTTCCACGTGTTTGGTGTGTCTCCCAGGTGGCTTGTGGTAAACTTTAAATGAGACTTTTTATGGATATCTTTGAGAAATGTCTTTCTTCTTGCCACTCTTCCATAAAGGCCAGATTCGTGCAGTGTACGACTGATTGTTGTCCTATGGACAGACTCTCCCACCTCAGCTGTAAATCAGTTCATCCAGAGTGATCATGGGCCTCTTAGCTGCATCTCTGATCAGTCTTCTCCTTGTTCCAGATGAAAGTTTAGAGGGACGGCTGGGTCTTGGTAGATTTGCAGTGGTCTGACACTCCTTGAGATGTTTAAAGCTTGGGAAATCTTTTTGTATCCACACCCAGCTTTAAACTTCTCCACAACAGTATCTCAGATCTGTCTGGTGTGTTCCTTAGTCTTTATGATGCTCTCTGAGCTTTAAACAGAACCCTGAGACTATCACAGACCAGGTGCATTTATATGAAGACTTGATTACACACAGGTGGACTCTATTTATCATCATCAGTCATTTAGGACAACATTGGATCATGGATCATTCAGAGATCCTCACTGAACTTCTGGAGTGAGTTTGCTGCACTGAAAGTAAAGGGGCCAAATGATTGCACGCCCCCCTTTTTAGTTTTTCATTTGTTAAACAAGCTTAAAATGTCCAATGAATTTCGTTCCACTTCATGATTGTGTCCCACTTGTTGCTGATTCTTGAAAAAAAATTAAAAATTTATATCTTTATGTTTGAACCCTGAAATGTGGCAAAAGGTTGAAGAGTTCAAGGGGGCTGAATACTTTCGCAAGGCACTGTATGTATGTGAAATCCATTTTTCTATATGATATTGTTGATATACTGGTCTTCCCAAGGAAATAATGAACTGATATTGTGACTGTCTCAGTGAGAACCTGTAAAATGAGCAATAACTTCTGTAGTTAAAAAATGAAATTTTAATTTTATGTAATTCCTTTAATCACTGAAAGACTGCCTATAGGGTGCAGTAGTAATGTTAAAGCCAACGTTCGACTAACCTTTTAGAAGATTGAAATGAGCAATTACCGGATTACCACTAGAGGACGTTGTTCCTGCTTGTCTACTAATAGAGAAGCTGATTGGAAGCCAGTTTTGTCCCGCCCACTTCAGTTTACCGTCCAATCGGAGAACACGTTGTTTTGTTGTCGTACGTGCTGACAGCGGAACTGAACAATCGAGGAGGAAGATATCTGCTAGAAACCAACACAACAAGGTACTTTTTGAGCACTCGGGGTCCTGTTATTTATCTCTTAGGAGAATGTTTTTTGTCATTGTTTTATTCCCATGTTATTCATGTATTGGTGTGATGTGATGTAATCACTAGAAAGGTTTAAACTGAAGCGAGGCCTAACGTGATGTGAATCTCTTCAGATGGTTAGCTGTTAGCACTTATGACACGTTCAGCATGATGGATAATAAACGCAAAGATATAACTACAGCTGTCGGTTTAAAGGACTCAGATATCCGAAACAACGTATGTTTTTTGGACGCTTAGTAGTTTGTTCTTCATTTTTATTCGTGTTTTGTTGACTGATAAGGTCATTAGTCCTGATATCATTATACCGGTAATGTTGTCGCGCAGCTAACGTGAAAACGACGACGGAGAGATTCATAAACAAGTCTGTCCAGAATCTCACAAGAACAGCTATGCGTTTTAAAATGCCATTTATTAATCCGTTCCATATTTTTAGTATCATTTTATGTGTTATTTATATATAAGAAGGTGTGTGTTTGAAACGAAAATGCTCAACTGACTGTGAACTATTTTTTTATCTGTTTGTACAGTGTGTACGGTTTTACCAGCAGTAAATTCACTTTACTCACACGTAATTGTTTTGTATTTTACTTAATTACATTTTGCAGTTAGCTGGTGTAGATTATCGGGTGTCCAAGGTAATTAAAGTCCAAGGTTTTATTTCTTGGTTGTTGAAGATGTTTCACTTCTCATCTGAAAGGTTTATGGTCATCATGTGTGGTTTTTAATTCTCAACGGTGCATGTATTAAAAACTGTGGTCCAGGCTTAAAGATCTACCCAATATTTTAAGGCAGCTTTGACTCTCCTCCTCAGCATTCACATCTTGGTTCATGCCATAATCAAACATTTTGCATGTTGACCCTTTTTTCATAACAGAGCTTCAACAAAATCTGAGTTGAAAAACTAACTTGAAGTAGATAAACCCTGAGTTAAGAAACTCTGAGTTTTTAGTTTCAGATCAACGGTATGGAGTTAGGGCCTGTAAGCTGAGTGAGCTGACTCTGAGTTACCATGACTATACAAAGGCAATGGAGCGCTGTTAATGTGATTCACTCTGGAAATGCCAAGTAAATGGATCTTCTTACTTTTCTTTGCTGAATTAGAGCTTTTGTTGCAATCATGTGGCTTTCTGCAGAAGCCTAAGATGGCTGAAGAAAGACAGTTGATGTAGAACAAATTTCAGAGGGAGTAAATGCATAATTTAGATATTTAATGGCAGGTGAAATCCTCCTTATTGGAAAAAAAAAGTTAAAGCAGTTGAAGTATAAAAGTAATTCAGACAGGTAACTCAAACATAAGCGACTCAAGTGTACTTGCTTTAATGAGCAAAGAAAAAAAATAATTGAAGGACCTTTGATGGCAACATGAATGCAGTCAGTATCACATTGGGAAATCCTAAAGGAAAATTTCTTTATTCACAGAAGTGGAAGCAGAATGCTATCAGAGCTATTTTAAATTATGAATTGTATCAGCTCTAAATCATGTAGGCTAGATGAAATCCTGTGAAATTCTTCTTTGAATACTCTTAAGCTTGTAGCTAGGATATAGCAAATAAAAGAAATAAAAACGATTAGAAACCACTTTTAAGCAACACCACTTCTCAGAGCTCTGCATACTGTTCACTTTTTAATGGGTTTTGTTGTCCAGCATCTTTGTTGGCATTAAGATTACCAGCATTTGCACATAAATAATGGATAATAAAATAAAATCTTCCCAAGGTATTTTCTGTGAAGTATGGGCACACAATGGGCAGTATTTGCAAAGCACAGAAGGATAAGATCATGTATATACAGGTTATGTAACTGCAGAAAACCTGGAGACCCAACTCTTAAAACTTCACCAGGGTATGCCAAATACAAATAATGACTTGCTTGACTGCAGTAAATTATCCATCAAGATCCCTGAATATACTTTCCCGCCAAGACATGTCAATGCCCAGACATGTCCAAAATGTGACCCCCAACAATAGATTTGAGTTTAAACAATGGAAAGGATATATAAAACATAACATACAAAATCTAATTTAAGAAGGTAACTCAACATGCAGGAATCAGATTCTGTTTTTTTTTCTTCTCTACCATATTTAAAATTTGAAGCAAAATGGCAAGGTTGTAAAAGAAGACAGATAAAACAAGGAAATTGTTGGAGTAGAAGATTACCAATATTTTTTTAAAAAAACTGCAAAAAATATGAAAATCAAATGAACAGATACAAGAGTTAATGTTTGTGACCTATTTGCAAGAAATCTGCAAAGGAAAACAAAATTTGCATACAGAAAAGCCAAGCATAAACCATCATTAACACTGGAAAAGAGGAAAACAAGGTTACATTGGGCTAAAGACTCGGGATGATTGGATGAAAATGATATTCATTATTGAAAATATGACTCCTCACTGGGCAAGGAAGATGATGCCAAAACAGTTGTTTGGTGCAGGTCCAGTGAAATGTATCAAGATGACTGCCTAGAGAAAACAAGCATATTTACACAATCATTTGTGATATGAGGTTACATGTCAGAGATGTACATAGGCCTTTTTCCTCATTCTTTCATTATGTTTGTTGAGGGTGGAGTCTTTTTTTCAGGATGTACCTATCAACAAAGCAAGGACCTTTAAATCTTTCCTTTGAGAAAAGGCATATAAACCCAGTGGCATGTGCAGGAAGCATTTTGAATCTCAGTCCAATTTAGGTTATGGTAGAAAAAAATAAGAAGGCCCACAACAAAAAAACAAACAAAAAAACCCCCCCAAAAAAACAAAAAAAAAAAAGCCCTTACTGCAATGTTGAATTTCCCTTCTGGAAAGTATTTTTCATTTCATTCATTTCATTTCAACAATATTCCATTCTGCAAATCTGATCTGTCAGCTATTATACAAGAGAACCTGACTGATGAGTACTTTTTTTCATGAATGATGATTTCATGATCGAATGTTTCCATAGTCACTCAAGTCAATTCACGATGAATTTTTCTGTCAATTTCCGCATTCCTCAACATGGGCTGTGTGTTGTGCATTGTTATTGAATATTATTAAATTACATCACTGTAAATGTGTGCTCCAGTTTCTCATGTCATAGGTCATGGATTTCCAGGGGTGTTTAAAATTATGCACTATATTGTCAATCCTGCTCTGAATTTCAAGGCCAGAAAATATACTTGATGCTGACTTCTTTCAAATTTTCATTAAAGCGCAACAATAATTGCGTAGAATTAAATATTGAAGGTCAAGACTTGGATTTGATTTATGGCAGCTTTACTCTACTATCTCCAATAAAAGTCTGTTAAGCATTGCACTTTGTGAAGTTTAACAGAAAAGTCTAGAATTGATTTGCAGTGATGCATGTGTGCTCTTCTGTGTATGTTTTAACGACTCATGGAGATGAATAAATTGCTCTACATTAGAGTCAAGTGTTGAAGAGTTTACTGTTAAGCGATTTAGGGATATAGAGTGGCACTCAAGTAAAATCTTGTGGCTTCAAAATACAAATTTATGTTCCCTTCTTGTTGCTGTGTTTATTTTTCTAATAAGATGTTTTATTCCTAAAAGCTCTTTTTAACAATAAAAATGAGAATACCAAAAAACAAAAATGTTAGACTGTTACAAAGGCTTTCATACCAATTACTTATAACGACACTATGCTGATGATAATAATACATAGTAAGAAGTAATATACATGACATCTGATATGCTAAATAAATTACGACGGTAAAGCTATTTATTGCAATGAGGAATTATATATCAATTTGCAGTTTCAGTTCAATTCAGATTAATTTCTATAGTGTCTATTACAATAGAAATCGTCTCTAGGTGCTTTTTAGAGACCCAGAGTATGACCCCTGTGCAAATATTATTAACTACAGCTAATATCATTAAATCTTAATTAAAGAGACAACGGCAAGTAAAAACTCCCCTTTAAGAGGGAAGAAACCTTGAGCAGGACCTGGCTCATAAAAGGAAGAATGACTGACTGGGCACCAGAACAGCAGTATCTTGCATTGCTCATTGAGCAGATCCACAGATGTCTCATTCCATCTTCTAATGATGTACATCCTTGTTTATCTTTCTTTTATTAGAATTGTACAAATGGATCTAATGAAGGTTCAGATTCAAAGCTTGTTTTGACGTTATGAAACACCTGAAAAGATAAGAAGCACAGTTTCTCAATCACACAGTGGGCTAATTTGCTTGGTTGCAACACATGTCTGCTCATCTGTTCATCTTGTCTGGAAATATGCTCTTTGGCCCTCCCTTGCAGATGGTCCACTGGGATAACATGTGGAAGATGTGCATGTGCGCATCTAAATGTGTCAGAGCTGTGATGGTACAATATGTCTCTCCCATCAACATTGGTTGGTATGAATACGAAGCAAGCAGACAAGTATTAGACACCGGTGGATTTTCAGACGCTCTCTTGCATTAATTTTGCAGAGTGGCCTCAGGTAATGAAACCAGCCTGATGCAACAGCAATGATTTTATTTTGCATTTGTAATACTTTCTTCCCTTGTGTCCCAGGAAGTGACTCCTGGGATCTAAGATATTAAAATATGGCATCAAAGTCAATAGAACACACTGCTCCCTTACAGTGCAGTGTTTGTTCGTTGAGGCAACTTTGAACTGGAGGGGAGCACGCTCAAACTGGTGTCCAGCTGTGTGAATGTTTTTTATGTCTGGCTGGAAGGACACTGTGGAAAATACTGACATGAGGTGTTATGTCAGGTAATGGCCCTTTTTGTCAGATTGCTTTTGGGTATACCTCCTTCTAAATATCTGCCTGAAGCAGAGGCAGATTCACTTCACCACTCGGGTAATTATTCTAATTTTGGTTTCAGCTCGAAGTGCATTTGCATCATGTATCTTTGCAGGGAGAGGGTTGATGAATATGCATTCTGTTTTGCATTTATTATACTTGTGGATCAGAGTGGTGCTACCCCATGCTGTTATTCTTCCATTACCTGTGTGACTTTTCTGGTCGCTTGAAGGTTTTGCACTTTGGTGAAGACACAATGGCTGTTGGGTGTGAAACAAAAAAGGAATACTGCTTGTTTTTTAAATGCCCTTTGAAAAGACGAGGCAAGAAGTGGCTGAGCTGAGCACAACACAACATCTCAGCTGAGTCTTTATAAATGGAGAATTGTGATTCTTATTAGAGAACGTTTGGAACAGTTTTTCCGCCACTATATAGCATAAATAGCAAAGCGTAGGAAATAAGAGAAATAATTGCCTTGATTTATGTACTTCCTACTTTGCTACTCTTCTGTAGTTCACTTGTCTGATAGGTCATCTTCTGTCTCTTGTGACTGGTCCCACTGGTTTCAGATGGAGGTGGAGCAGCTCCTGTCTCTGTCTGGTTCAGCACTGGCCCAGGCTGTCAGCTCTCTGCTGGAGACCCCAGGCCTCTATGTTTTCTCTGACATCCTGGAGCTGCCTAATGTCAGAGAGGTAAATAAACTCTTCACTGTCTGTCCTTGCACTTGCAGTCTCATGGTATCTTGTCAGACATGGCATAGAAAAAGAAAAAAAAAAACAGTTTCACTCGTTAATCAAAGACACATTGATAGTAGAGCTGGCCAAAAAATTGAAAAATAATCACAATTAACATTCAGAATCTGTAACCAATGTAAAAATGCCCACGGTAATTATTTAATTTATTTCTATTCTTTGAAATCTTTAATTAATGGCCATATATAGTTTATCCATCTGTTTCCTTTAAATTATTTGAAAATCAATGATATGCTCCTTTTTGTTTAGAAAACATCCCAGTTTTAATAATTGAGCATATTTGCAGAAAAAGTCTTGTCAGTGATCTATGAGGGCAAAAACTGAAACAAAACTAAAATAACATGTCATTCATCGTAATTGGGGTAATGTTCAATTAATCGTGATTGATTCGAGGTCGTGTCGTCCAGCCCTTATTGAAAATCTGATCAACCAAAACACTTTCTGAGGAATCATGGTTGCTGATCACCACATTGATTGTGTAACTTCAGCATGTTTGTATCTCAACCGTGGAGAACCGTAATTATCATATATTGTGCATAAGTAGAAATTAAACATTTGTCCTTTAATAATTAAAGTCCCAACTTTCTTCTCTTCTTCATTAATGCACACAGGATGATCACAGACAGAATAATATGTTTAAGTTATCTGTTAAACTTGCTTAAAATATTTTTTGAACCAGTATTCCATTGCCTCAGTAAAGCCCTGGAAAGAATGAAGAAAACATTAGACCAGTGGGAATATTTGCCAAGGTTTGGGGCATTTTTAATGAACTAAACAGTCTAATTGCATTTGTCCTCATTTACTAAATGACTGTAACATGCTTTCATGCTGCTAAAATGGAAGTCAAGCATCATTGCAGAAAATTGCAGAGGACATTGTGTCTGAAGTTGAATGTCTGAGCAAGGAAGGAAAATTTGCAGTATTGTGTTGATTGCACACACACAGTAAAGAAAAACGACCCAGCTTTAAATTGCTATTGAGAAATACAAAGAGGAAAACATATTTAAAAAAAAATAAAAGATCACCAGAAAATCAGAAGAATATAAAAGATATTTGAATTTTTTAGGCAAAGTAAATGATATTGAATCAAGTTTAAATAAAAAAAAAACATGTATAATGAGGTTATAATTGAGTCCCCCACTTCGGTTTATGGCAGAATATCTCTCATATTTACTATATTTGGTGTCTGCTTCTGCCAAAAAATCTAACAAATGTCCAAATAAATATTTGCAAAATTAATAATTAAGTTCCATTAAACAAAAAAGCAATAGTGCAACAGGCTATTAATGCAAGGCAAAGCTTTACCTGTGTTTTTCTTCTGTGAGTTTCTGCCTCAGTATTTTTTTTTCATCACCAATTAAAGAATCTAAAGTCTCTCTCGAGATTTACATCTCACTTTAGTTCTATTTATTTTTAGATGAGCTGATAATATTGGCTAATAATAAATGTGTCCTCCCAGAAACCCTATCTATGCTTGCATTTCCAGTGTCTCTTCTCTTCAGACAATATGTGTAGTTCAGCCAAGTGGAACAAAACATTTTCATTTAATTTTTTTTCTCCATACACATTCAAAACTTGTCAAATCAGTGTGACAATTACAGTAGGAACTGTATCCAGCTAGGTCAATTTTTAGTCTTGGTAAGCAGCCATCAAAAATGAAATGGTGCAGTATTATAACATTTTCCACACCTGGGAGGACCTTCTGGTGCGTTTTGTTTGCATTATGCATAACAATTTAAAATGTAATTAATTACAGACTAAATTAGTCTAGTTTGCGGTTTGAACAAGGTTCTGAAATATATTCAGATTCAAAAGCTCTTTTGAAATAGAGATGAGTGAAACATGAATGCCTCTGTCCTCAGACAATTCAGATACATTTGATTACACTAATGCAAATTAGGTTTATGTCGTCATCATCTTTGGGGATGAAATACAGTTACATAGTTGTTTCTTATTCTTATTTATTATTACTACAACATCATTTTCTCCTTAATTCTCCCCCAAACTGCAGCTGGAGAATGGCCCTCATGCACCAGTGTACCAGCTCCTGAACCTCTTTGCCTATGGAACCTACTGCGACTACAAAGGTACTGCAGTTCCAGCACTATGTAAATAAGTAATAGGGTAACCCGGCAAGTCTTTTATTGAGTTGTATTTCTTTGCAGTCAGGCAGGCACTTTAACAACGAGGCTTTGAACACTCTCACATGAGACGCTGCAGAAAATCTATTAACAGATAAAAGGAGCACTTTTATAAGTTTTGGGCAAGTTTTCACAAAGTGTTGTTTTCATCTGATAATTGTCTGTGTCACAGCAACACTAGCACAGTTGGACATTAAATGAGTCTATTGTGACTTAATTAGCCCTCTATTTAATGCAAAAGGAAGTTTAAAAAATAATTTGAAATGTTAGTTATGTTTGTTTTTATGCTGCAATCAACCAGTTGCCCTGAAAAATATTGAAGGCAGCTATTTTGTTTCCCTTCCTTTTGAGTCATGCTGTCAGGGAGGACATTCACTTTTATAGAGCCCTTAGAGGAGCTGTCAGAGCTGCTGTCTCAGGGGGGTCTGGGTCCTGTCACCAAGGGAGAAAGTCTGCAGGAGACATGGTCCCTCGAGACAACCCTTCTCCTGACTTCCTCCCAGCTCTGTTCTTTGACCTCTTAAAAATCTCCACAGCAGCCTGCAAATCGGCGTCAAATTACATTTCAAAGAAACCGACCTCTCAGTGATGTTTGACATAAAATTGCACTACCGTGGTATATTTTCCCCTATAATGTTCTTAATTCATCTTTATATTTTATATCTTTGACATTTAGAGAGAGCAGCCTCTCTTCCAGAGTTGACCCCAGCGCAGAGAAATAAACTGCGTCATCTGTCAATCATTAGCTTGGCTTCCAACCTCAAGGTAAAAACCATCACGATTCAGTTTTATGTAAAAGTGAGAAAGCCATGTAGTTGATATTGATTTTTTTCTTACATGTGAATGCTGCATTTTATTCTGCTTGGTATTTAGTTCCTCTGGCACTAGTATGATTTTTGTGATCGTAAGCTTGTAGCTGTATTCATAAGCAAAGTTTGTTATGGCAAAACTTTATTTTTTCACATTTTATATTTTATACTCACTCTTTCATGTGTATGAAAAGGAGCTGTTATTTCATTATCCTCCCCAACACTGTCCCTTTTTCCTCTTGCTTAATCTCACTTTCCATTAACATTGCTCCTTTCACTTCTGCCCCCCTGTTTTTCTCCATAATATGTCCCTGCTCTTCCTGCACTCTCTAATTGCCCAGTGATGGATTGTTAAATTTCAGACTTCCTTACATTTTCCACTGGCAGTGACATTTAGACGAATGGGCGTTGTTTAAATGTAACATTTTCAGTAATTTTCCATCAAATCATTAAAGCCTAATCAAATTTGCTGCCTATTTACCTAGCCTTTTGCAAAAAAAAAAAAAATTTAAGTTATGCATGAAGATTGAAGTTGTTTGATGTCTTTGTTTTTTCTCAGTGCCTGCCATACTCGCTGCTCCTGCAGCAGCTGGAACTGAAGAATGTGCGGGAACTGGAGGACCTGTTGATTGAAGCTGTTTACTGTGACATCATCCAGGGGAAATTGGACCAGAGAAACCAGCAGGTGGAGGTAGACTGCAGCGTAGGTCGTGACCTCGGTCCAAACGAGCTCCCAAACATAATCAACACACTGCAGGAGTGGTCAGTATCCCCTCTGTATGCGTGCACACAATTGAGATTTATCTGTTAGTTTTGTGTCTTCTAAACCCCCCCCACACCTGTTTTCCTTCCTCTCTCAGGTGTACGGGGTGTGAGGCAGTGCTGTGTGGTATCGAGGAGCAGGTCTCGAGGGCAAACCAATATAGAGAGAGCCAATTAAAGGTCAAAGTCCAGGTGGAAACAGAGGTAAGCCCTTCATCCCTTCAGCCTAAAGTTTTGTTGTGTCCTCCAGAAAAACACACACATACATACATTTTGGTTTTTTTGTTTTTTTTGTCAGCATCTAATTTTCAGCCTTTGGCTTCCAGTGGTATTTCAGCTTCTTCTAGAGTGCATGTTTCCATTTTCTTCCCTTATCTGCTAGTTTTAATCGTTCTGTCTGTTAATTGTACCTTCAACATCCATTTCTGATGCTCTTGCAGCGCAAATGACGGGAGACAATGTCCATATGAAATTTAACTGTTTTTAAAGCACAGCACATGGATCTTTATTTTAAACAGGAACAAAAATATTACATGTCATAAAGAAATACATTTTTAGGTCAGTTTATCTTCTGCTGTTAAAGTGGTCATGTGAAATTATCTGTGTTTGCTAGAGAGCAGTTGAGTCTTGTGGAAATGCAGAGGTGTTGAATTCTAAACACAGGTAACCTTGAGACATGATAGAGGTGCGAGTCTTTACTGAGCTAAAGATTTGATTGTAGTACTTTACCAATGAAACAGGTGCATATAGAGGCTGAGCTACAAAGCAGGTTCTATATAAGCATGAACCTTAAAAATCTGTTGAGATAAACTAGAAATACGTTCAAATCAACTATTTTTTCATTTATGGCTCACAATTGGATGGCACCTGAGTGAGGGAGGGTCATTAAAGTCTAACACATGAACCCTTTAAAAACAACAATTTCCCCGTACCAGCACAAAAAGCCATCCCATTAAACCACCATTATTCCCACATGGTAACTCACACAGACCAAACAAAGCTGGCACAGTTCTGCATCAGTGTGTAATCGCACACATACACACACGCACGCACACACACAAAAAAAAAATCATCTTGAATGAAAACAGCATTGTTAATAAGAATAGTGTGTTCTGAGGCACTTGCTTGCACTTGGACACAGAGAGCTCATCTTCCCCCTGTTTTGCCCCCTAACGCAGAACAGGGGTAAAACAAAAACGTTCCATTCCACCTTGGAGTTGTTCAGAAACAAAATGAGGCAGACTGTCGGTGCAAAAATCCTGCCCTGAAAGTGAAACTGTAAGGGGCTATAATAAAAATTATGGATGAAAAACATCTTGGACTTATCTAATAACCAGTTACCACCACAGCCTACTGTCCCGTGCCTTAGATATCGTAAACTACCGTTATTTCAGAAAGCAATGACATCCTCACTACTCAAGTTGTGCTTTGTCAGTTAAATTCAAGAAAAAAATGGAGAAGAAAATATGAAAAGCTGCAAAACATTTTGGTGCATCACTATTGCATGACTCCTTCTAGGCTGGAATTCCAGGTCATCTCAGATTTTCTCCCGTAGCATATTTATATATTTTGTTTGTTTGTGTGTGTGTTTTTTTTTTTTAATGCGTTTCCAGACATGATCAGAATGAGCTGTCAACATTAAGGTCTTGGATTTCTGCTTTCAGGGAGGAAAGGTTTGACAACCTCTATGTACCACATAAAATATTGCAGGAGCAAATCCTGAATACTTGCAGGATGGTGTTTTACAGCTAATTTGCTTACATTATAAGGAACTGGTGAAATGAGTAGCTAGTAGAAGTTAGCATAAATAAAGTGGAGAAGCTGGTAGAAGCATAGCTGTTCTCTGCTGGCTGGTTGAGCTGAGCTGAGGCTGCAAACCACCCACACCAGCGAGCAATGCATTTCTAATATCGTTCATAGCAGTTGAATGTGAATACATTACCATCCTGGTGCTTCCCTTTGCATGCAACCTTGTAATTTAGCTTCCTCTTCTTGAGAATCACTCTCTGCTTCTAGCATATACGGCTAAATTACCCCAATATTACAACTTTCCATTGTATAGCGTAACAGTGTTGGAGGAGTTAGTGCAGAGGAGGGATGGGATATGTGGATGTGTCTAGATTAGCATATTCATAGATCCACAGTCACTGAATCAGACAAAAGGCATATACAGCTAGCCTTTTCAAGGCCATGAGGAATTTTTGTGGTTAAATCTTTTCCTCATCTCTGTCCCTTTTCCTCATGAAAAAAAAACTTGTGTTTCAGGGGTTTCATAACTGCTAGATTTGGACTTTATTAGTACAGCTTGTGGCTCAGTATAAAACATAAAATTGTAAATCCACATAAGATACAGAAAACTGGGGCTATGCGCCCCTTAAAAAAACAAAGAAAAAAAAATCTCAAAATAAGCACTTAGATGGCTGTTTTCTGGCAAATATGCAGCACCAGAATGTAACTTAGTACTTTCAACTAGTAAAACCTAAAAAATATTTAAAAAGCTGAAGTTCTTGTGATTCACCAAAACTCTTTCAGATCCACAAAATTTCAGATCCACTATAGTAAAGCGCATCCCTCTTCAACTTAGTTCATTCATCTGACACCTTTAGTTTCTGATTGATTTTGAAAACTGTTGCAAAGTGTATAGCACTTATGAAATACATCTTGCACAAAATTAAGAGATTAATTAAATGGTTTTAATTCATCTTTACAATACATTTTAATCTCTTTGATGATCATTTAATTCATTTTACATGTTAAAAATGTCAACATTTGACAAAGCCACATTTTAAAATGTTAAACTTTGCTGCTATTTGTTAACATTCTTTTTACAGGCCTGAAAAAAGCAAACATTGTGACAGCATCTTTCTAGACTAGAAAATGAACAGAGAAAAAAGAACAACCTCACCACCTTCTGAGTTTTACTAGAGTTTAATGTAATAAAGCAATGTAAATGAAACGTTATTGTTCTGTTCAGAAAATTACTAGTTAACACTGTTGTACTATAATTTTGTGAACGCTGCATATTCTTAATAATGTTGAGAATTGAGTAATCTAAGACTGCATCGCCCTGCATCTTAAGTAAGAAACTTCCAAATCTCAAGGACATTCCCCTTAATTTGACTCAGACGGCTAAAACCCTGTACAATCAGCTTCATATAAACTCATCACTCTATCTTTACATGGAGGTTGTGATGGAGGGATCTGAGATGAATGAGCAGTGTGAAACAGTTACAGCATTTATCTTTCATACAATAATGAGCCACGACACTAGAATCACCGGCCTAACATTGACGAAGGAGACCTGCCAGTATGAAGCAGGTGGTTTTGGTGAACCCAAAACATTTCTGACCCATCTTTCTCCTTTAGAGTTTGACTCAACTAGTGGATCATTCTGGGTTCTGTGGGTCACAGGTTAGACCAACTGTGGATCAGTGATGCTGTGTATCCTGTTGATTGAGTTAAACTCATTAGGTTTTCGTGGTGTCTCTCACTAAGCAGCTTTTACAGTGCAATGTGGCATATAAAGCCATAGTGAATATTGCTTGGTCTGCAACAATGTTTAGATATCTATGGAAAAATACACCAAACCTCACATTGAACATGATATTCCCATTACTGTATGTTTGTGGAGTGAATGCTGTGGCTGATCATCATCTGATGACTGTTTTAAGGCAGCTCAGGAAAGAAAATAAAAGTCTCCTCTTAAAACTTGCAGTTTGCATCTCTCCATTTTTGCGCCAGGTTTCAAACCTACAGAAAACGTTAAAGGCCAGTGCTGCCTCGCCGTCATCAGGCCCCGCCCCTGCCGGCGCTGCCTCCAATCAGGATGCTGACCAGCCTGCTGAGCCACGAGACCCCGCCTCCTCTCAGGAACCACGACAACCAGGCAAAAAAAGTTCAAAGGTGAAAGGGTGAGTACTTTCACATCAGCTTTGTATTTTTGTGGTTTTGGACAGCAGACAGTCCATCATTTTCCACATGAATAAAACACTAGCCGAGTTGGATTTTACAGCTTTAAAAAAAAAAAAGAGAGAGAGAAAGAAAAAAAGAAGAGTTTGCATTGAAATTGCATCTGTTTTTTTGCAAGGCTGAACATTTTTCATAAATTGAGTGTTTGGTCATGTAAAATAACTTTTTGAAATGATGTTTTATTCATAATTCAGTGTTTAGCACTTTTAAATGAAGCTTGTGTTTCGTTTATTTCCTCCTCAACCAAGAAATGTTATTCATTACCACAAGCCACAAAAACTGGAACAAAAAGCTGCATATGGAGGTTTTTTTCCATTAAATATCTTCTATTGCCACTCTCCCTTTTGTTCTTTAAAGCACTTTGTGATTTTGAAAAGTGCTTTTTATGTATGAATCCTCCCCTCTGAAGCTGTCGTATTATTAGAAAAAAAAGATTCAAATGTGAAATGAAAAGACATTAGTTTTGTGGTTGTGTTGCAAACAAGAGTTCATTTCAGAGGAAACTGTTTCCTTTTCTGCAATAAACTGTAAAAGAAAAAAGAAAAAAAAACAACAACAAAAAAGCCTCCTGTCAGTTTAAGTGGTTTGTTGGTCTTTCAGAGTATGTGTATCTGCACGACATAATTTAATTATCAGATGCACATCAGTGTTTTGCAGCAGTGCAATAAACCTCCTCAGTAAAATTCTTTTTCTATACTTCCATCCAGCCATATTACCGATGGCTAATTTCACATCTGTCCTGAATTGTAAAATGTCACTGGATATACAATTGCCCTGCATGCTTGTTTCTGAAAGAACTGTTTCCCCCTCCGGTGATCAGCCAAAATGTTTCATGCGTCCGCTATTTATGTTCTTGCCGAACAGAAAGCACTGATTATTTTCTGGCTGCCTGTCACATTTTTTAAAAGCAGAGTCGTATAATTTTCATTATTCAGCACTGTGCTTCATTCAAATAAGACCCACTCAGTGTTTTAAAATCCAAATTAATGATAGCTTAACCTCAATCCTCAAATTAAAATGAGTTTTGACACCATTTCTTTATAAAGCTATTTAAAGGATGAGATTGATAGTGTTGCATTATAATTTGTATTAGTTTATTTGCCAAAATTCCTATTAATTTACAGAAATAGAAAATCCACTCAGATGATTTCCAGTACAAAGATATACATTTTTAATATTTTAACAGACTCTTGCATCCAGGCTGGTAATGCGTTTGTTCAATAGGATAAGCTGAAAACGAATGCAAATTATTGAAATGAACCCAAACAAAGTTCCAGTTCAGTGATTTTGACTGTGTCCCTCCCAGGCTGCGTGGCAGTGGGAAGATCTGGTCCAAGTCCAACTGAGGACAAGAGACTGAGATGAGGGGGACGGCGGCACTGATGGACACTTGCTAATTTACGGACACATTGGCATGTTGTTGGACAGACGGATACTTCAAACAGTGTGACAGCTCCTCATGGAAATCCTCCTCACGTGTATTTTTCTGCAGTGCAACCGCAAAGCTTCACTGGAATTGTCCTCGTCACCAAAATCTCAACTTTCAGATACGCGCCTGACTTGTGGATAAAACAGGTGTGACATTCATTCTTGCAGTTGTCAAAAGCCTGACAGGCAGACTGTCAGTGTAAATACACAGAGCACTTGTAACACATGAGGACAGAGTAGCCTGAAGCAGGAGCCGGTTGCTTTAGATCAGTAAACAGAATCAGTGTGTTTGATGCATAAGTTTGTGTGTATCTCTGTTCTTTTTGGTTTAGATTGATTCTATGTTGCTTTGTACTTTTTTTTTTCTTTCTGCTGAAGTGAAGCTTGTATAAAAACAGAATAAAATTTTGGGGAAAATAAAAGGCAGCCCCACACTTATCTGGACTGTCTTATTAATGTCACTGTCACTTCTTTTATTAAATGCACCTCAAAGTGAATCTCCGGAGGATGCAGTGCTAAATGTTAACTTGCAGAAAGGGGCTACCCATTAGGAGGTCAAGTCATTAATTAGGGCATGTCCCCAAAGAGATTAATGTATTACAGAGCCGAGGCTTCCCCTGTGCACTGCCAGCGTGGCTAGACGCACACATCCACACAACAAGGGTACTCATATTTCACATGGTTATGTTTTGCCCAGAGCTTCTATTTTCAGTGTCACAATTTCCTGCCACTCTTCGCTGTACTTCCATTATGCTGTCAAAATTGCCTTCATCATGCACACCCTGTCCATCTATCACTCTTGACTCCGTTCCCTATAAATTGTACCTAAACTGCAGCTTCGTTTTGCATGACATTAATGGTAGCAATTAGCTGACCAGCAGTGGTGGTGACAAGCAAGCAGACAGGGAAATTGATCCCGTTTCATTTAACCCTCTATCTTTCTCAATTTGTTCCGCGTTCCAACATCCCTCCTCACCTCTATAAATAGTGTTGTTAATTTCAGTCAGTGTGATTCAGCTTCATTGGCTCAGTTTTTTTTTTTTTAAACAAGATTGGAGCTGTGAATTCTAACAGCTGTACACCTCTCAAGGTATTTGTCAGTGAACGAGGGGTAGTTGACGCAAGGGTTGTGATCACATGACCAGTGACTCTGCATTCATTTGTTCGCACCTAACTTTGGAATTTGTTGTCTGCCGTGTTTGCAGATTGCCGCAACATCTGCTGGTTTGTGTCTCATACAGCCATTAAAACCTCTAAATGGAGCCCAGCCAATCAATTACTCCGATTGATCAATGAAATGCCCAGAGGAGATGGAAACACTAGCTGCACGGCAGACTGGTGGGGAATCTCAAAGCCCTTGAGGGGCATTTCTCTTCTTGTACCCGCCTTGATTTTATTGACATTTGTTTGAAAAGAAAAAAAAAACTATACACAGAGGAAATTCTTTCTTAGCGTCCTGTTAATCTTTTTAAAGCGAGTGGAATCCATAAGAGGTGAGGAGATAAGGAAAAGCTTCAGACACAAGAAGCCACATTATTCTTCGTTCCTTTTCAGCTGAAACTCAGTGGTTAAAAAAAAAAATGATTGGCACATGCAGGAGGTTTTAATGCCAAGTCTTTGGTTCAAAATCAATGCAAGGCGGTGGACTAAATGTTCACTTCAGGGAGAAAAAGATTAGGACACAAGGGTAGCTATTAAAATGCACAGTGTAAGCTTTATCCTCCCCATAAAGCATTGCGGATTGCACCGTTCCCAGGGGAATTCATTCAACATGCACTGAAATAAACAGACACAAAGCTAAAATGCCAGTGCCGAGTCTTTATTGAAGTTTCATGGTACAGAAAGACCACATTTCTACAGGAATGCTACTAAAAATCACAAGACTTGATATCTGGAGGATTGTACGAGCTACCGTGATGCCACCAGCACGGAGACTGAAGTGGAATTGTGTGCAACTGGGGGGGATCATGTCTCAAAGCTGCTTAAAAAAGTTGCCAAAGAAAACTAATATTTGGCTTTGAAAGATTCTGTAGGACACCATTCACTGATAGTTTAAAAAAAATACATTTTATAAATAATACATTTGAAGCAACTCTCACAGGTTTTCTTACTGTATACATGCAGATTCATTGGGGATACAGATATGATGTTTCTTGTACTACTTTCCTTTGGTGTCCCCAAGACAGCTGATAATGATATGAAAGGAAACAATAATGACTTTTTTCTTTTTCTTTTTCTTTTTTTTTAGGGAGGGGGGGGCAAGAAACAAAGTTGTCAGATAAAAGAGGGAAACCATTATGCCCTGGCAACACATTCCCCTTAATCACACGTGTAGTTCACTGATACTCATTTCCATGACAACAAATCTCTTTTGTTATGTATCATCGAAACCTTTGGGGAAAATTGATTTTCAGCAGAATGGCTTCTTGAGCCACTCGTGTTGTGAATATTTTCTCCACAACTGGAAGTACTCTGAGTTTCAACACACCTCAGCACAGTCCAGGGAGAACAAAGTGTGCTCGCAAGAGGTGAACGTCAGCCAGGTAATTTAGACAACACGTCATGAGGAAAAAAAATGGAACAAAAGAGACGACTCTACATCTGTAGAGGAACCACACTATTTGCATTTCAGATGCCCAAAGCGGGGAATAAACAGCAGTTTTTGGAGCGTGACATGTTAAACACATTGCCTGTTGGCTACAGCCGTGCCAAACAGCTTTGTGAAATACCCTGTTTGGTGTTGGGAGATGCTGAAAATGGCTTTTTAACCATGTAAAAGCCACGGACAAGCCTGCTAAAATGAACTTAATTTTAGAGTCATTTCATGAAAAGAACAGCCTGCTGCATTGGCATTAACACTGAGCGGCTGAATCACTGGTTGTAGAAGCACAGGTAGGGCTTCCCATGAGGAATGGGATTTTGCATGGGTGTTAAACTGCTTGTTTGTAAATTAGTCATGGCGGGTTGGAGCACAGAGTCGCTGGGCAGCATGGTTAGAGCTCAGGGCAATACAGAGGGTGGAAAACGGGGAACAGGTCACAGTGATTCACATAAAAGAAATTTACACCAAGCATGAGAAAAGGGGGGATGGTGGGGGGGCATCAGAGAGATGAGTTGGGATTATTTATTTATTTATTTTTTAAGACCTCAGGGAAGCCGAGGAGTTTTGTGATGGCTGTGATACCTGGGATCCCTGAATTCCTTTCACAGTTTGAGAGAAAATAATACTGCTGCGGGCACACACCCTCTGGTCATGCTGATGTTTCCTCCTCGGGGCCCCCACAGAAATGTTTACCACACGGAAAAACAGTCACCTCACAGGTTCACAACTGGGATCCTGACACGGCAAGAGACACAAAGAAGAAGCGTGAGAGAGGAAGGAAGGAGGAGGTTGCAGGGTTTCTGGGCACTTGGGTGCCCTGATGATGAGAGAAGGGAGGAGAAGTGGAGCACGAAGGCCTGAAGCTGGTGTGGTGTCAGTGCAAACAGAAAGCCACATCATAGGGGATGGGGGGGGGGGGGCAGAGATGGAGGATGAAGAGGAAAAGCTGATGGGTGGAGGAATTGAGAAGGAGCACTTGAGTGCAGCTGTATAATTATCCTGATTGAGATTAACTTTAAATACCCTTGAATAAATGCATCATTTCATGGACAGTGGCTAAGATGCCTTTTCATGGGCCCTCGATGACTCATCTGGAGAAGGAGTTTAAAACACTGATGCATCTTACAGCAGCACCAACACTCCAGGTCTGAATACTCCACAGAGAATAGCATTAGTGCCCAATTATACCACTTCATGCACATATGTAATGGGGCTGCTCACATATACAAGAAAAAAAAATTAAGAGGTTCACAAAATTTCACACGAGCACATCAGACTCATAGACTCAGACACAAATAAACAGACTGCAGAGCTTGTTGAGGCAACTCATTACCTCTCCCTGTCGGTGAAGGAGGAGGATGTGCTGTGCAGAGTCTGCCTACTGTCCTCCGAAGCGAGGGAACGAGCGAGTGCAAGGGAAAGGGGGGGAGGCACGCCACGGGAAAGCGGGGGCGGATGTCGGGAACAGCTGCGATCGTAACTGGGAGAGAAGGATAGTGGCACAGATAGATGGAGAAGCGGGTGTGGGAAAGGAGGAAAGTTGATCATGGAGAGTAGAAGCAAAACCAGCGGTGAGAGGGAGAGACAGGCGGGAGTAAAAAGAAGAAAGATGACAGGAGGTTGTGAAGAGAAAAAGATTTGGGGAAAAAAGGACATGAACATAAACAGATGAAATTGGGGAAAAAAAAAGTTGGAGTTTGAGTCAGATATGACAATGAAAGAAGATTAAAAAGGCAAAAGGTTGAAATGAGGGGAGGCACACAGAGAGAGAGAGAAGATAAGGAGTAGGATGAAGATGCAGAAGAAAGGGAAGAAAAGAGATGAAGAAACAAAGTCAGGGAGCATAAGGAAAAGCAGAACCACTTAGTATCAGAGAACACATTGCCTTGCCACTGTGAAAGAGAATAGTTAGTGCGCGCATTGAACTCATTAAAATACTGTCAGGGGGTGAGGAATGGAGAAGGGAGATGGCACTGTGGGATAAGAGGAGGGAGGGGGGTCAGAAAGGGGGGAAGGATGCAACAAGGTGAAGAAGTGAACAGAGAGTTAATGTATAGGACTGAGATGAAGTGCCATTACTTCAGCAAGGAGAGGAAGTTCTGTGAAAAATAAAGTGGAGCTTCACAGGCTCGGGCTCTTAAGGATACTTGGATGCACAACAAAGCTGTTCTCACCCATAAAAACCCTCCTGCACCCTCATCTTTCCTCTGTAACACCTGTCGACTTCTTCTCTCGCTGTACATATACACAAAGACACATAAGGTCAAGCCTGATAACACCATCCACACTTACAATTTTAGGGCCTGGAAAAAAATCACTGAGCACATATGCTGCTCTTCTATAATCATAATGAACTGGACGATGGCCAATTTCCACTATAGGCTATCATTTCAGTCCATCTGCACCCCCGCCCCTCCTGTTCATTCCACGGCGCTTTTTCTGCATCTAACACATGGTGTTATTTACACATTTATGACACTGAAGCACGAGCCAGTCTATAGAGAGGCCTCTGCTGCCATGTCCCCAGTCTGAATCCCTGCAATCCCTCTCCGTTGTAATACCACTTTAGATCCACCACCAGCATGTTTTTCTTCCTCCACAACCCGGCAGGGGCCGGTGAAAGTAAGTTATCAGAACAACAGTGAAGGCCAGCCTTGGGAACAGAGACAAAAGAGGGCTTATCGTGTATCGGCTCACTGCAAGCCAGAGGATTTTCTGTGGATCTGCAGCTGGACTAATGGTACTGGGAAAGATAGGAGACTGGTGAAGGAGATAAAAGGAATACCGGCTGTGCATAGACAGGCAGTGTTAAAGTAAGGGAGGAAAGTCAGGTATCTCAGACAAAGGAAAAGAAAAAAAAATCCAAAGAGAGGTGAAGGGGGGGGAAAACAGCAGAGGGAGGAGTGTGGGAGCAAAACCCAGATTAAGAGTATGAAAAAAGGGATATGAGGAAGAACAAATTATCAGGTAATGAAATGAAAAATTAGGATAGAGCAGAAGAAATTATGGCGAGGAAGAACAGAGGCGAAGGAAGAGAGGGGTCCCAGTGGTCAAATAAACGAGCTCTTATTGGTTTGATCAGCAAATCATTCGAGTGCTTCACTTCATCACAACCCATCTCCAGCTAATGGCCACATATGTGTGAGACATGTGCTTTCCCACCATGAAATATATACAGGTCTCCCACCTTGAGTTTCCCCTGGTGTTTACATGCTTCCAGAAGATTAATAGTTGAGGGCTGTTAAAGAATACTCATTCCAGTGAAGCCATGCTAATGCTCAAGCTCGTATAGCAGCCTGTTGGAGCATGTTTTGCTTCTCCCATCCTAATGGTTATGGCAAATGTTTAATCATTGCAACACTAATGGCTCTAAATGACACATCTGTGCCAACTGTGACTTTCAGGAACACAAGTGTTGTTAATAAACTCATTAGTTAGCAATTACTCAGCTTCACTTGGGGGGGGGGGGACCAACCAGACCCATTACGTAACCCTCAGAAACAGACACGAACACGAGAGCGTGACACACAACTATCATCACCACGAAAAGACGTACATCTGGCCTCTTTATCTGGCCACTTTATTCACTCCCAAGCATTTTCACAGTATATCCTTCAGTTTTCTCCTTATTAATAGCCAATTCCAGCCTCAATCTTTTCACAAGCAGAGACTGATCCAACTAAAATCCCAGTGAAAATGAAACCATTTTTCTTCTCCCCTGTTCAATGGCAGCTGATAATAACCAGGTCAGCAAAGCCTCATTGGTCCCTTTAAGACAGTGTTAATATTAATGGAATACAATTATCTACTAATTAAATGGATAAAAACTACAAAGAAGAAACCCACTTTTAAGTGGCACAATCATCTGAAAAACTTCTCAAGTTTATCTTCTTACCCCTTAGTAAGGACCTAATCCCCATTTTTGGAACTAAGCAACTCTGCAATTGACCTCAACACATCCCTGTTCAAATGGAAGTTGCCATTATTATCAGGAGAATATCATTTAGAAAAAAAAAATCCTTATCAAGCCTGAAGTTTCACCCTCTACAGTACCCAAGAAATCCACAATGCCAACATATTAATGGAGGCCGCTTGCTCTGGAGCTCATACTCATCACTGCTTTATAACATAAAAGCTTTAGCACAGGACTCTCTCTGTGTTTTAATGAGGAGCAGCAGTTAACACCTGCCTGCTGTGGGACAGGTGTCCAGCTCACACAGGAAAAGACAGCTAATTGTTCACCGTTACTCAGCAGTGCCCACTTCACATTGATGTATTCACACACAAAACGTTTTTGGAAGAGAGCGTTCAGGTTCCTACCAGAGTTTGGCTGTAATGACAACCGCTGTCAGGATGAGCACCGAGGAGATGGTCACGGTGACGTAGAACTGAGGGTCCACTGTAACACACAGACACACACACACACTCGTCAGGCTGCCAATCTCAGACTACGATCATGTATACCTGTATCCTGAATAACAGGGGGCATCAATGATACGTGGAATTAGATCAGGCCTCCAACTATAACATCAACCTTGTGACTTCTTCTCTCTGGTTTCCAGTTTTGACAGTAGTGAATTTCTCCCTGTGAGCGATGACAACTTTAATGGGCATTCTTCAGCACAGATACGGCCAGCTGCACACAGCAGGGTGTCAGCCTTCACCCTGGTGACAGCTAACTCCTTGGAGGACTCCCAGTTTGTGTGTGCGAGTGTGTGTGTTCACGGGTACATCGACTCAGGGCCACCTTTATTTAGAAATCCTTCATGTGCATCCCCTCGTGCCCACCTTCCTCGGGCTCCTTCTCCTCCGTCTCTGTCCCTCCGTCCTCCAGTCCGTCCGGGTCCCAAGCCTCCAGCTGTGCCTTCTCCTGTGGCTGTATGCTTGAATCGGGATAAAGCCAGTCCTCAGGTGTGGCGGTGCTGGCCTCCTGTTGGTTCCCGTGCAGGTAGTCATTTTCCTGGCTGGAGATGAAATGGTAGGTTTCATCCTCCAGCGGCCGTGTGGGACCCCACACCACCACCCACTGCGGAGTGGGTGTGACCTGGGCTGTGACGGACAGCTGGACCGACAGGGCGTCCACCTGCTCTTCGCCCTCGCTGTCGTCACGGTTACAGGTGGAGGGCTGTGTCACCAGAGCAACCAAGAGGAGGGAGACGAGGGCAGCGAGTCGTGCGACAGGAGAGATGGAGCTGCAAGAAAAGGTGAAGAAAGAATGAGGGATGGCGGAGCGATAGAGGAGTTATCAGTGAAAACTCATCGCCCACAGGCGCCCTGCTCGACCTCAGCTGCTCAGACATTGATTCCCATGCCAGCCATCAATCAGAATGACATTTTATGTGTCTGCATCCAATACTCAGAAACTATCCATCTTACCATCTCTCCATCGCTTCGCTCTGTTCACTGGGAATCTTCTTCTCCTATCATCTCTGTAACATAACACAGGACAACAGAGAGATAGAGGAAAAAGAGGAAGGGGGAGGGTCCTGCTTTTTTTTTTCTTAATCTATTTTTCCCATTTAACAACCATGTAAACATAAAAACAAGCACTATTACTGGAACAAAGCCAACTCTTTCTCCTTTAGCAGGAAAAAAAACCCATAAATTCCCTTGGGCGTTTTAATTTAACACTCAATTATGCACCACATGTTTGTACAGAATCCACATCTGCACAAACATCCAAAAGTACTCACTCACTGTCTGCTTTCCTTTCTCTCACACACATTGAGAGTGCACACACCTGAGCACAGCACATTAATCATCATTTGAAGCATCATGCACGGTGCCAGGACTCAGTACGGCACTTTCAGCAGAGAGAGGTAACTTTCCATCAACATCTGCCACCTAAATGCCACAGAAATGTCACTCAGAGACACACACGCACACACAGAGACGGACATGAGCGCTCCGACACATATCAGTTATCATGCTTACCTCTGGCAGTGAAGGGAGGGAATGAGAGAGGGAGACAGAGGGAAAGGCGGGAGATACAGAAAGCAAGTAAGGAAAAAAAAAGCATTGGTTGCCGTAGTGACTGAGACATGTAGAGTCGGCTAGAGTAAGAGAGGGGAGAGAGAACCGTGTAGGGGAGGGCAAAAGACTGTAGGAAAGAGATTTAAATGCTAATTATGTTTTTTTTTTTTTAAGGAGTGCAATTAAATGGACACAGTAGAAGAGAAATGAAATAGATGAGGCAAATAGAAATGATACTGAGGCTGACATTAATGAGATTGTTTTGGAGGCGAGAGGTTAAGAAAAAAACAAAAAAAAACTCTTCAAAGATGTTTACGAAAGGAGCAAGGACACCCCAGAGAAAAGGACACGGCAAATAGGGGGAGGAGGAAGAGGAGAAAAGAATGAAAGGAAAAGAGATGGAGCCAAATTTAATTAACTTTCATTTACACAGGTTGCACCAGCAGATAGGAGGGATGCACCGGCGTGTCAAGAAGATGCAGGGCCACAGGAATTAAAAAAAAAAAAAAAAGACAGAGGATGCAAATTGGGGGGTTAGAGTCACAGTGTGACGGCTTTATTGTATGTGAAAATATTTACATAGAAAACAATCTGCCTGTCACACATATGCTCACAGGACGCATGAGTCCATATGCTCCCACACTAAGAGTCACTTCACTCCCCTGCACACCCCTTCACTGTCCCCACGCTCCCACCCTCTCGTTTCCTCTTCATGACTGCAGGCCGTGGCATCCTTGGCACCGGAGACCACCGCTCACTGGAGAACACAGCGCAGCCACGAGCCAGATCCCCCGTCCTCGGCGCCGTCAGGCTGGCTGTCCTCTCCTTCGTCGTCATCCTCGTAATCTAAATTTGACAAGTGCTCCTTTAGGATTCGTCAAGACATGCATCATCTAAAATTAACACAATGGCGTTAATTTCTGCGGTTCTGTGGCTCTTATTGAACGTGTTATTGAACGGGCACATAACGACGTGTGACACCACGCCGTGTGCGACAGTACCGTCGGTCTCCTCGTCATCCTCGGTGTCACCCTCTGACTCCAGCGAGCACGAGTCCATCAGAGCGTCTCTCTTCACTGTGACGTCACCCCTGTAAGACGCACACAAAGAATTTATTAAACACATAATATCTACAGGAGTGTTTAAATCAGTTCAGCTCATTAGCACATATTAAATCCCATTACAGCATCACAATTAAATGCGACTGACCTAAGAGGAACTAATGAATATTCAAAAAAGGAATAAAACTTTTTAGGTCAGCACTATTGATGACTATTTTATCCACCTCTGCTTCCCAGAACTGGGGATCTGCTCCCAAACAATGAGGTCTCGACCCCCGGTGACCCAGCGGTGGTCTCCACTCCCAGTGGTCCACGCCGCAAAGCTGATGATTCTGGGAGCGTTTGGCCAGGTCAGAGAGACCAGGTACCGACACTGAGGCATGGAGAACACTGGAGGAGGAGAGAATTATTAAAGAGACTGAAGGTTAGCAGAGGAACAAAGCGGTACTTTCAATTTAGTCTTAAGTCTTTATTTTGTTTTCAGACTCTTAGAGAGGAGAGAGAGTTGCACATGGTTGACTCTGTGACTCACAATTAAGTGTGGTCTCTGCGCTCGCCAGGTCATAGCTGGAGCCAATTAGGAGGCCCCCAGTCTGGTGGACACAATCTGTTACTCCAGCGATGCTGCTGTGATTGGTCAGCCTGGACATCATTCCTGTGATAATTGGGCAGATGTTAGGTGGAGCAGTCATCCACGTTCCCGCGCGTCTGTGCCCGTCCCGAAACCGAGCTCACCTGTCCTCCAGTGCAGGATTTTGAGCCAGGCTCGACCGTAAGCCAAAAACACTCTGTCTCCCCGCGGGCTGAGGGTCAGACGGCCGCCGGCCCCCCCGCCGAAGCCTGTCACCTCACCACTCCAGTGGTGCAGCAGTTTCAGGGGGTCACGATCTGAACATCGGTCCTCCCACACAGACACCCCTCCCTCAGCTGAGCCGCTGAAACACCAGCGGACCCTGAGACTACGGAGGGCATGAGAGACGCAGTTGTCATGGTGATTTGAGTCCTTAACCGCTCTGTGCATGTGTGTGCATACGTGGAGGAGAAAAGGAAGTGCACGGATGTTTGTGCAAATGGAAAAAGAAGTGTGCAAATAGTTTCAAGATGTTTCTGCGCCGCTGTTGGATATAAATGGATTGTGCACTTGGCATGATAAACAACAAAAGAGGATGACAATGATGTGCTATGCTTTAATGCTTCAGGCATATTATGATGACTGCAAATTGAAAAAAAAAAATGTGCATAGGCAGCTCTGGGTTTTATTATTTATAAAAAGCCTTTCAGCTCAAAATAAACACAGTATGCTTTAAAATTGGACTGGCTCCACAGCTTACATCTGAACAAATATCTTTTGATTTCTATTTGAAAGCAATAAATGAGGAAGGATTGTGAGGCTGAAAGTGGAGAAATAGAAATACACACCCATTTGATTTCTTTCAAAGAGGCTTTTTTGCAAATTACTAATCAAGAGTTCTAAAACTACTTTAGCCACTTCCTAAAGCAGTTTTTTTATGTCTCGGCTGTTAAATGTTAACAATAGGGTGAATATTAATACTGCCTGAGCTTTCTCGCTGCGGAGAGCGCATCGTGGTCAACGGGTGAATGACCCACACACCTGGATGGAGGTGACTGCTTCCCGGTGAGCGTTGACTGACTGGCAGTTTTGGAAAGTGTGCCAGCTCCAGGCCTGAACTTTCCCCCCATCTGCAGAGTGGCAGAATATGAGGTTAATGTTTGCTGACAGGCCACCTGGCAGCCATTGCTGGTCGTGGTTGACCCACCTGGGCCACAACTGCCCATTCAACCACCACACTACACTAAATCACTGGCAAATGATGCCACAGAGTCAGACTCGGCACTGATAAAGGTAAAGGCATGAAAATAAATTGGAATTAAATACTGCACATGCAGAAACAGACATGAACCTGATGTGATGCAACAACTTTTGGGTCCAGTTATTCTCTTCACAATGCCACACACCTTCTGTCCTCAAACAAACCCACCTGATCCGGTAATAATGTATCCATCCCCCTCTGGCACAAAGCAGAGCGCAGTCACGGCGTTGAACGTGTAGACAGACTTAACACACTGCCCTGAAGGCAAAAGTGAAATTTAATTGACAGCAGGCAGGCTATCAGTCACACAGGCATACACCCGTGATGATGTGTGTGCACTTTAATATTAAAAAAAACCTGCACGTATATCTGTGTTTGTCTGTGCAGCTGTTGAGCGTACCGATGCTCAGGGCCCAGATCTTCACATAGCAGTCCGCAGAGCCGCTCAAAATAAACCTCTCTTTGTCCGACAAGGACAGGGACCGGGCTGGTGAGAGAGTAAACACAGACAAACAGAAGGGATGGGGGGATAAAGAGGATGAGGAGAGATCGCAGGTTAAAAAAAAAAAAAAGAAAAAGACAAAAAAGAGAGAGCGATAAGGGAAAAATTAAGCTGACAGGAAGACGTAAAGAAGTGATGATATACACAATGATAAGAGACAGATTGCAGGAAAGAGCCAAGGAGAGAGCACACATGATTGTAAACTAATTAGTTGATTAACGCAGAGTGACTGCAGTGTGACTGAGCTGCATCAATAATGTGCTACACCTCCAAACTCGATGTTTGAAGTTGGGGAAGCAGGTGATGAGGGAGTGGAGGAGGAGGAGGAGTCAGCTCATGGAAGGCTGCCTGCTTCAGACAGTGAACTCTCTAAAGTGTCTGAGGTTGTCTCTCACTGGGGTTGATCTGATGAACCGCTCCTATAATTACCAGGCCGCAGGACACGGGCATTACTCAGCAGCTGCTGGCCCACATGTGTATCTGTGTGCGTCCTCACCCAATCTCTTGCAGTACTCAGGGGGGGGTGCAGACAGACAGGTGACTCCGCCAGTGTGACCCCCCAGGTTCTTTTGCTCTGTTGCCGTGGGAACATGCCACACCTTCACGGTTGTGTCTCGACTGAGATGGATGGAGTGAGGAAGAGGGGACGCAGGAGGCAGGGAGGCGGTTAGGATGACGGAGAGAAGGCAGAGGAAACAAGAAAAGTTGAACACTATTTAACATGAAAGCAAAGAGATTTGAAATGAGTGATCAGTGCGGGGGAATAAAAGCAAACGCATTTCAGACAGCGAGGGAAGGAGCAAGAGCCTATTAAGCGATAATTTTGGTTGAATATTCACAATACACATTCATTATGCAAATTATCTTCTGCTTTACCTTCCAGAAACCACCAGGTTGTCAACAGCAACCACACTGGTGACGATGTCATTGTGACCCTCTAACAACCTTAAGCGAAATCTTGCCTTCTCCCAAGATGCTTTGAGGGATGTAAACTCATCTTCTGTTTAAAAAAAAAAGAAAAAGAAAAAACAAAGTGATTTGTGCAATTAGTAATGTTGACTCATCTTCATCCTTGCTTGTTAATCTACATGATTCTTCAATATGGATTAGTCTACTGCTGCAAAGCGTGGGGCTAAATAAGCTTCAAGGATGCAAAACGTGGGCCCTGTCCTCAGGGAAACAAATACAGCTTGGTGCTTTTAATCCTTGCAAGCACATGAGCTTGTTAGGACTCTTCGGGGCATAAGTGGATGATTTGATTTTAGATAATAATCACAATTTAGAGCACTGCCTGTGAAAAATATAATCTAAGGCCAACCTACTCAGTCACCTTTTTTTTTTTTTTTTTTTGGCTACCCCACCTTCTTGTTGCAGTTGCTGCTCTGGACAGCCCCTTGACACATCTTCACCGTGATGTGACACTTTGCCCAGCTCTGCCCCGTCCTGGAGTCTGCTTATCTCTGCTGCATCCCCTCCGGCCACCCTCTGCCTGGCAGGTGGTACTGATGTGCCTTGAGCTTTGAACTCCTTTCCTCCCTTAGGAACCTTGGATGCTGGAGGTGTTTGTGATGGAAGGGCTTCAGGGGCATCCTCCCTGTGCCAGAGCAGAAAGCAGGAGCGGAATCAATAATCAAAATGCAAAGTGCACACGGTATCCTTTCCGAGAGCAAGAGTACCTGTGGATGAGCTCCAAGTGCCGTACAAACAACAACGGGACTTTTTAAGAAGCTTTTAGTCTGTGTTAGACGGAGTAGGGAAGTATCATGTGTACAAATACTGCTCTGACTGATTTCCACAAGGACCTGGGGGGCTCTAACAGGGAAAATGACATAACTGATTGATGTTTACATGACGCCTCACCGAGAGCAGAAAGTTCCCTTTTCTAAAAGCGCCACAGTATTTGACCTCCAGCATGTTTAAGAGACACAAAGAAATATTAAAGTGTTCAAAGTGAATGTTGTTACGTCTCACCATATGCACCCCCCCTGCCCCCTACCCCCCCACTGGCAACTCTCCCTCACTTCCTTACACTTGTCTTTTCATCTTCTCCTTTTTTCCGTCTCCCAGAATCCCAAGAGTTCGCTGCGGGCCAGAAAGCTGCAGCTGAAGCTCAGCCAATCTGGAGCGCAGCTCCTCCTTCCTGGAGATCTGACAGGGAAGAGGACACAAGGCTGGTTGTAAAGCAAGCTGCTAAATCCACAAGTTGTTTATATGCACAACCAACACAGTCAGCCCGTCTTGATTTATTACGCTGGAGCACACCACGTACCCCGCGCTCCCGTCTGATTGTGAGCTTTGAAATATGCATGACTGGGTAAATTGGATGTCAAGTGTATATCAAGTGTCTGGTTCCTCTGTTGAAGGAGCACTTCACCAACTTTAGGCATTTTATCACAGCTTTTCAAATCTGAAGTGCTCGCCTGCATCAGCAAACAACTGTAGAAGTTCAGTGGCGTTGAAGGAGCTTTGATGCTGCTGACAGCATGAAGCTTATTTCTCACATGCGGTTGTAGATTTTCAACAGGTAGTTTCCCAAGGGGGTTAATTTTACCTTCATGTTCACAAAGCATGGAGGGGTTTAAAAAAAAATCTAAATTTCTATTCCAAATAGTTTTTTAGCTTATATTTTTGAATTTTACCATCATTGATTTAGTATTTAAGGGTTTCTAAGCCTCACTGGTTGCTTATTTTTCACGAGATTTGGTTAAGAATTAAGTGGAACATAAATGAAACCCTCAGGATTTTCAGCTGAATAAATGTTGCAGAATATTTAGTTGTACATTAGTAATTCAATTAAATTCAACTGTATTTATAAAGCATCTATTAGAAAGCTGATAAATATATTTTTTAATTCTATGAATATAAAAATGATTTTTTTTCATGAATAGAGTGCCATAAAAAAGTACTTGTCCCCTTCCTGATTTCTTATTTTTTGAATGTTTGTCACACTTAAATGTTTCAGATCATCAAACAGATTTAAATATTAGACAAAGATAACCCAAATAAACACAAAATGCAGTTTTCAAGAGGTTATTTTATTTAAAACGGTCCAAACCTACATGGTGCTATGTGAAAAAGTAATTGCCTCCTAAACCTAATAACTGCTTGTGCCGCCCTTCGCAGCAACAACTGTAGTCAAGTGTTTGCGATACCTGACGATGAGTCTTTCACATCACTGCGGAGGAGTTTTGGGCCACTCTTCTTTACAGAATTGTTTCAGTTCAGCCACATTGGAGGGTTTCTGAGCACAAACCCCCTTTTTAAGGTCACGCCACAGACTCTCAATTGGATTCAAGTCTTGGCCACTCCAAAACCTTTATTTTGTATAATTTTTTTTATTTAAAGCCATTCAGAGGTGGACTTGCTGATGTGTATTTTTTTTTCTGACAATAGTGGTCTGTATTCACAGTGAGAGAGAGACAGGAAATCAGGACAGGGAGAGAACGGGGAAGACATGCCACAGGGTTCACAGGCCGGGAATTGAACCTATGACTGCTGTCGGTGGACTGTAGCCTCTTGTACATGGGCCGCCTGCACCAACCACTGTGCTACCTCAGCTTGAGGTGAGGAACTGATGGTCGGACGTTCTCCTTCAGGATGTTTTGGTAGAGAGCAGAATTCATGGTTCCATCAATCACAGCAAGTCGTCCAGGTCCTGAAGCAGCGAAGCAGCCCCAGACCATCACACTACCACCACCATGTTTCTAAAATGCTGTGTTACTTTTACGCCAGATGTAACGGGACATGTACCTTCCAAAAAGCTCAGCTTTTGTTTCATCAGTCCACAGAATATTTTCCCACAAGTCTTGGTTTTCATCAAGATTTTTTTTTTTGGCAAAAGTGAGACGAGCCTTCATATTCTTTTTGGTCAGTGGTGGTTTTGTCCTTGGAACGCTGCCATTATGCCATTTTTGCCTCTTCTCTTTCCGGTGGTTGGCATGAACACTGACCTTAACTGAGGCCAGTGAGGCCTGCGGTTCTTTAGATGTTGTTTGGGTTCTTTCGTGACCTCTTGGATGACTTGTCGCTGTGGTCTTGGGGTCATTTTTAGTAGTTTGACCATTCCTGGGAAGGTTCACCACCGTTTCTCTATTTGTGGATAATGGCTCTTTCTGTGGTTCGCTGGAGTCCCAAAGCTTTAGTAGTTGCTTTGTAACCTTTCCCTGGCTGATAAATGTCAATTACTTTGTTTCTCATCTGTTCCTGAATTTTGCTGGACAGCAGCACGTTGTCTTGTTTTTAGGGATCTTTTAGTCGTTGTCAGACAGGTTTTATTGATGTGATCTCTTGATTTGACAGGTCTGGCAGTAATCAGTCCTGGGTGTGGCCAGTGAAACTGAACTCAGCTTTCCAGAAAAATGTGATTTACTACAAATACTTCATGATTTAACAAGGGGGGCAACTGCTTTTTCCACATAGGGCCATGTAGGTTTGGATAGTTTTTTTCCCTTAATAAATAAAATCACCATTTAAAAACTACATTTTGTGTTTAGTTAGTTGGGTTATCTTTGTCTAATTAAGTGTATTTGGTGATCTGAAACAAGTCTTGGGTACCCCTACTTTTGTTGTTTTTGTCAGTCTTAATGGCGTTCATATTTATTTTCCAGTCTATTTAATACACAAAGAGACAATACAGGAACCTGGCTCTCTTAAACCCAGAGGATTTATCCTGTAATAGCAGAGCAGCAGTGGGAATAATAGAAAAGGTTTATAAAACAGTAGTGAGGCCAGCCCTTCTCTGTGGCTTGCAGACAGCAGCACTGTCTAAGAGACAGGAAACAGAGCTGGAGGAGGAACAGAGTTGAAGATGATAAGATTTTCTTTGGGAGTGACTAGGATGGATGGGATTAAGGAGCACATCAGAGGAACAGCCAGAGTTTGATGTCTTGAAGATAAAGTAAGAGAGGCTTAGAGCGATATGGTTTTGACACGTAAAGAAGAGGCATAGTGAATACAGTGGTAGGGCGCTCGTGATAGAGCTGCCTGGCAGGAGAAAAAGGAGAAGACCATAGAGAAGTTTCCTGGATGTGGTTAAAAAGGGGGATGCAGTTGGTTGGTGTGACAAGGGAAGATACAGAAGACAGTTCAAGTTAGAAAGAGATGACCTGTGGCAGCCTCTAAAGGTTGTTGTAAAAGCCCCTTTGTGGTCCCGGACTAGAAAGGCGTTATATAAGCATGTTGTTGTTTGTTGTCTAAAAGGAAAAGCCAAAAGAAGAAGAACAGTATCCTACTTAATATCAATATGCAAAAATCTGTATAGGACAGCTTCCTTAAAATGACAATAATAAAAAAACACAAGGTCACATCATCACCATTTAGAAAATGTTAATAAAAACTGAAAATTACAAACTTCTGATGAATAACTGTGCAACTCCAGATTTTTGTTTTGTAGCTTGTTTGAGCTGATCTAAACTGTTTCTACAACATACAGCAAAGCACCAAATTTGTTCATCTGAAACATTAAAGGTAAATATTGCAGACGGGAAATAAAGCATCATCTCCTTCTGAACTGTTGTAATGGAGAAGTTCAGGTGAACTTATAATGGTAAGATTCATCAACAGCAGAATTACAGAATTGTATTCACGATAATCATTGGGAAGATACGGATAGTAATGTTCATTCACTATTGGTAAATGACCTTCGAAGTCAGTGTATGACAGTCTCACAAAGACACAGTTCTTTGTTAACACATAGAAATGTGACAAGGTGATGAATAATTGACATTGCTGATGTGTTTTGGTTAAACGACTGAGTGGGTTCCAACACAGGAAATTTAATGTGACTCACCATTCAATATGCCACATGCCAAACTGTCACCCCACAAATATATATTTATTATCCTGATCCCAATTAGGATTTCCAGGAGAAGTTCATCTCAGATGAATGACTGTCGCAGGGCACGACCATTTATTTTACCGCAGACTGTGGCCTTTAACAAGAAGACACTCTCCTCCTGAGGATCTTGGTGATTATTTTCCCTGATGTGCTCCGCTCAGTGTATGATCATCTCATCTCAGTGAGATCCGAGGGCAAAAACTGCCAAATTATTCATTGCACTGTTATTATTAATTCACGTTGATCACTGCCTTTCTGAAGCCAACATTGTTATTTCATGTAGAACAACCATTACTTTACACTTTTACTTCATTTCTATGAAATCCCACATCTGTAACATTTACACTGAACAGGAAAATCCACAGCACTGGTTTAACATTAAATTGCTTCTCTAATGTTCTTGTTAATTTAGACTCTATCTTTCTGAGGTGTAACTGTGGTGATATTTTAGACTTTATCTGTGCTGCCACTGCAGTCATAACCTTGTTTCACCTGAGGGAAATTTAAGTAGGATTTGCCAAAGTCTCATACGCAGATCAAATGTAGATGAAGTGTTTCTGTACCTTGAATCTTTCCTCTGGAGTGAGGCTGATTTTTATTTCCAGATTTTCAATCTGTCTCAGTTTCTTCTGCAGCTTCCTCACCTCCCCCATTTGAAGCTCTGGCGTTGTCTAAAGCGCTGCAGATTGGCAACAATTTAAAACTTACGCTCGAGTGCTCACAGTTTGTCACATGCACAGCATCTCCACAAAATATAGTCAGGGGATAAACTGAATTAATAATAACGATGTATCAGTCGGATCAGCTGTGTTTTGAAGAGACGTGTCGCCGGATGTTGTCAAGACAAAGGAAGTGTATATCTGTTCCTACAGCGACACCAAGTGGCAGAAATCCGTGCTGCCTTCACTTACACCTTTTTAAAGCTTGGATTTTCTGAGTTTCAGATGAGAAAAGCACATTTACAAAGTCGAAATTACTGTATGAAACAAATGGCAGGAGTTTTAATTCTCTAAATGTTATGTTGATTTAATAAAAAAATAAAATACCAAGTTTGGGAGTGAAAAACGTGTGAGTTACTTGGATAAAGAGTGGGTTTGGGCTTAAATGGCTTCAGCATTATGGACCCCAAATGAAAAGCCTATATGGCACAAATGCACATATCGGTCCCATGAGGGATACAAGTGGATTAAATTCAATTTAATTCGATTCAGTTTTATTTGTATAGCGTCTGTTACAATGTCAATTGTCTCTAGATGCTTTACAGAGACCCAGAGCATGACCTCTGAGCAAATATCATTAACTAACTAAAATTATAATATTAAATCCAAATCAAGGATAATTGCAAGTAAAAAACTCCCACAGAGGGAGAAAAAAAAAACCTTTAAGCCAAACAGTGGCAAAGAAAAACTCCAGTTTAAGAGGAAGAAACCTTGAGCAGGACCTGGATCATACGGGGGGACATTCCTGCCGAAGGCCAGCCGGGTAAAGACAGAAAGAGAGAGCGGAGACAGGACAGAGAGAGGAGAGCACACAAATGGACTGAATGAAATTACTACATAAACATAAACAGATGCAGGTAGCAGCACTGTGATGAGATGGTCAGAGGACTAGATCACCGGTCACCACGCCAGCCGGCACCCCCAACACATCTACACACACAGATGGGATGGGACGCTGGGATGGCCAGAGGATGGAACTGCAAGTCAGCATGGACATGGGCTAATAAAAGAGGAAATTGTGTGCATCCCATATAATTTTAGTTACACATGTCAGACATTTGGAAATTGTGCAGTTAATCTGGAACCTGCTGACAAACCCACATAGGACCTATTTTGCAGCTCACTTTTAGCTTCATATGGAGCCCACTTTAAAAAAAAAAAAGGCATTGTGTGTATATATATATATATATATATATATATATATATATATATATATATATAACATATATAACTTTGACTTAAATGAATGAATGAATCTTTATTGTCATAATACACAGGGTACAATGGAACTTCTGTGGCTTCTTTTTTTTATATATATATATTAAAAAAACCCCTCAAATAATAACACAGGAGAAAACACAAGAGAAATCTGCATAAAAAAATAAACAGCCTAAAACAGCTGATTTATACTTAAAAGCAACTTAAGTAATAAATAATTAATAATTAAATAAATAAAGCAGCATTATCCAAATGTGCAGGTGTATATGAAGTGTTGTAATCACAGTTGCAACTGCACAACTGCAGACTACATTTTTATACTCTAAATGTCGAAAACTACAAACAGAATATTCTGTAAATTACATATTTGGAAATCAAGTGGAGACGGTAAACTCAAAAAAAATAATTTCCTCACATAAAACAAAACAGACTTCAAATATAAAGAACTGAAAAGAAATCGCCGTACAGTACTATGTTCTTTAGAAACTGTATTGTAGGATTCTGCAACTAAGCTACAGCTGGATTGCAAATTATAAATTCTTACTATTTCTTCAGTATGCCAGACAACTTTATATATTTTTTCCTGTCATCTGGGCTCCCAAGATGATTAATAACAGAACAAAGAATATTTTTCACAACATCAAATATATGTTTATAACAACTTTTATTATACATTTGCCTTGTATTGGCATTTTTTTTTAAATTAATTAATAGTATGAATGAGTGATGAGGAATAATCACAGGCAATATGGCATCCTGAACTGCTGTGGGACAGCTGAGGCTCCACGGTGGGAAAATCCAGACCCAGTTGTGAAATGTTATTTTGTAAAATGTTGAACATGTTTTGTTTTTACTTATTTCTGGAAATACCCATACCTATCTATACCCACGTCAATCCTGTGTGGTGGTCTGTTGAAGCTTATTCTAGCCATCAGTGGACAGAAGATGAGGGTAGAGGTACACACTTGACAGGTTGCATTCCCATCGCAGGGCCACACAGAGACAAGTCAGTTTACAATCACCAGCTTGCCCGACTTGTACATTTTGAGACTGTAGGAGGAATGCAGAGAAAATTCACAGAAGTGCACAGAACATACAAACTCCGCTTAAGACTCTAGGCAAGGATACGAACCAGGAACCTCCAGATGTCAGTGCTCTAAGCATTAATCCATCACACACCCTTTTGTATAGTTCATCCATCCTGTCTGCTTTGTCCTCTGATACTTTGCTGGATGTTTTGTAGATACGTTTATGAAACGTGTTTAGTTAAGATGTGGTGGTGTATTCTGCTGCGATTTTATTATATTCAACAAAATGCATTTCCTTCGTTCTTATACCCTACACCCATCTTTGAAGTTCTCTTTATTGCACTTTTAACCCGTTTATTTGTTTACTTTATTTTCTAATATTTGAACAGGATAATGTGTTTTGTCGTTGCTGACATTGCTATGTGATGTTTCGCACCTCGGGGCCACCGTACACACACAAACGCTTTTCTGTGCTATTTTCCGAAAAACATGAAGGCATCATTTCTAGTTTCCGTAAAACTTCCAGGTCAAAGTAAAATAGCCATGTGTGGATATCATTGATATCCCAGAATGAACACCAGTCCGCTGACATGTCATATTTTAGACCATTTTAAATTAACCGTCCCTCAAATAACGGATATGACGTCAGCACACACACACTCCTTTTGTCTGACGACCTTATCCGGAGGAAGTGAAGCTCAGTCGAGGTAGCTGGCTCACCGGAGGAAAAAAAAAAATCCAAAAAAAAAAAAAAAAAAAAAAACACACAGTGGAACCGACAGGAAAAACTTCACTGATTGGCAGGACTTCTGACAGAGTTGGACCCCGAGTCCAAATAATCCCGGCCGCTTTGAGCTCCGGGGAAGAAGACAGAGTCAACGGTTACCGGTAAACGACACTGTTCTCCATGCAGTAGCTGCTAATTTGTCGTAGATATGCTCGTCTCTGCTGCCGCCTCTCTACCGTCCCCACAGCCGGAAGTCTGTGAGGATGGTCTTTTTTTTTTTTTTTTTCGTTTCAGTTTTTTTTTTTTTTTTTTTTTTTTTTTTTTTTATGCTTTTAGTTTTTTTCCCCCTTTGGTTGTTATGTTTTACTACAAAGCAGGAGGGCACCAGAGACACGTTGTCCGCTAACTCTTATCTTAATCAGCACGTCGGGCCTTATTGACTACAACATGGAAGGAACCGAAATGGAGTCCTGCGTTTGAGCTACGGCTTATTATAAACACAACATAGGTTTCTCACTGTAGAACTTTGAGTTTTGTAGTCCATATTGTCAGATAGGACTCATCAGACCAGTTTTCCAAGTAGCTGGATGTGGTGTGATCGCCACTTAACGTTCGTCAGTAACTAATATGTTAAACATTTCTAAAGCATGTAGGAAATACTGGTTTTATTGAACATTCCGGAAGTATGATATAATAATGTAAATTTATGAATTTCGTCTGCGTGAACCCAAACCGCAATCTTAAAGTCAGAAATCAACCAGATTTCTTATTCAAGACATATTAATTATACCTCATCGTTCTTCTTTTAATCTGTTATAAAAATCGTTAGAACACACCCTCTTTTGTATTCTTTTGAAATTATTATTTGTCAGTAAAATGCTACTGGACCGGGCCCTTTGCTGCATTACTGACATGACAAAGCAAGTCGCTGCCTCTCGAGCCCAAAGCCTTCAGGGATCCCTTCACTCTGCCAATTGATTTTGTTGTCATATCATCAGCAGGGCTGTCTTAAAGAAAACATTTTGCCTGTCACAGGGGCTTTAGGATTTATTTTTGTTTTGTTTTACTTTGAGCATATACAACAACGTCCGCTGGTATTTTAAGACTCTTAATATAATTAAGTCTTAAAACCTTGATTATTTCACATGAGGGATATATTAATAAATGAACTTGTGTTTAATATAATTACTAATTAAGAAGACTGTGTAATAGTTTAGGTATAAAGTAGAGACAGAAATTGAGAGGAATGGAGGCCCCCCTCCCCCTGAAAGCTGGCTGGTCTGGTATTGACTGAGACCTCAGAATAATGATAGTACATTCTGCGTTTATGTAAATCAATCTTATTGATCTCTGGGATAAAAATGCAGCACATGTTCATAGGTGTGGGAAAGCATTAGTCTCAACTTTAATGCTTTAGATTGTACTGTAATAAGATACATAAGGATTTATAAGCACTTCCACATCATTCAAGTGGTTGCACTGATCGAGGATTGTGTTGCCTTATTGGAGAAAAGCTCTTATCAATATTTTTCCACCCCATTTATATATGAAGGTTGACTAAATATCATGTGGGAAACAACCCAAATCAAAACTAAAGGTTATATATGTTAATATTGTTATTCCCATGCCCTACTCAAGAGAACCAAAAAAAATGGACATGAAAATGAAAACAAACAACTTGCTCAGAGAAAGAAAAAAGTAAATTAGCATGTAAATCTGTCCAATGACTGGAATGTTTATGAATTCATTTAGGATCATAGTCAGAGTCTGTGGTCCCAAGAGCAAGTGAGGTCCATGAAGACCCCAGATGAATAGCAGAACAGTAGATCTACTGATCCTGGCAGATCAGAGCACAGCACAGCCTGTTGTGATTAGTACCCAGGTTGACAACTCTCCTGCCAAGTGTGTTCAACAAAGCATCTCAAATAGTAGGACTTTTGTGGTGGGGATCGACAAAGTTATACCAGATCTCTTCACGGTGTAGAGAAGCGACTTGTCATGTTAAGGAAAAAGGAGGAAGAAGCTGACGTCCACTCTCTTAGGATAACCGTTTTTGCTTTGACCAGTGCTTTAATATTACAGGTGTCAGAGCTTAGCTCCCTGCTCTATGTGATAAATGTCATTCCAGTGTGGTGCACTTATCACAGTTAGCAGAAGGAATAGAAGGATCCAAATCAGCTTGCTCTTGGCAGAGTGCAACCCGTTATTGAAGTTTAACTGAATCACATCAACTGAGTCAAGTCTAGTGCTTATAATACATAGTTTGATCCTTTCTAACCCATATCACCCATGAGCCACCTTGAATTTCCTTAAGATCACATGCTTTTAATCCATGCTGCTTTAAAGTGAAGAGGAAGAAGATAGCTGGCACAGTTTAGACCTTCCAGGTTCAGTTGTATTTAAGCTATATCTGATATAAGTATATCTATATCAACCTATATCAAGTCCATAAAGCTAATGCCGACCTGTATTTGTGTCTTTACAGAAATTATGGAAGACTCTCATTTTAATTCGTCATATTTTTGGTCCCCCGTCCCCACTGTGCCAGGACAGGTAAGACTAGATTAGATACATTCCAGTTATCTAATCTATTTAAGGGTTGTTATGATTGACTATTACATTAACCTGTTTGTTGTCCAAACATTTTACACTATGTATTTTATTGCAAAGCATGTTGTGACTCTTGTCTGAGAAAAGTTGTATATAAATAAACATTACTTACTTACAATAAGTATAGGCTTAATTTCAGAGCAAATGTTTGACCCCACTTGCATCAAAGCATCAAGCTTCTGCACAATACTGCAAAATCTTGATGCCTCATGTAGATTTCGAACTCACTGACTATATGTTGATAATTGTGTGTATAATCAAATAATGGCATTTCCTTCAATCTGACAGATCGAACAAGGCCATGCCATGTTCCTGAACAAGGTAAAGGAGCAACAGGAGAAGAATGCTTCATTCTCTCCTTCCTCAGCATCCCACTACCAGACAACTCTTCTCACCATCCCAACTCCTGGGGCCAAGACAGATGGAGGCGGGCAGCCTGGCAGTGCAGCACACCTCCACCCTCCTCACAGCACGCAGAACATCACGGTGTTGCCGGTCCCCTCAGCAGGCATTATGACAGCAGGTACACTTGTCTCTGTGTGGAGAAACCTTTAGGGATGTCTTTCTCAGTTTTTGGCACTGATGATATGGAAATAACATCTGATGATTTGATGATAATTCTTGAAAAGAATAAAATCAAAGTTTACGTCTGACTAAAAAACAGCAACGTGTTCAATGATTTAATTGATGAGTACAAATGTTGCCAACAGGACAGCTTGGGGGGGTATGAACATCTGTGTCTCAATTCATGCACAGCCACAAGGCTTCCCTGGGAGAAAAAAATTAATTAATTAAAGGATTCACTAATCTTGTGCTGTTCAGATACTCTCTTTGTAATGGTGAACTAACGCTTCCAGGTTCAGCATAAGATATAAAATATGCATTTGGTGATACATTTTTGAAGCACAATATGGGACACTGTTCATGTCAAACTGTAATTCTTTCCATCTCTGTCTCTCCAAGCAGCTGGTTTGGTAATCACAACACCTCCGGGAACGCTGGTCTCTCCCACCTCCTCTCAGTCGTTTGTCTCGGGCCATCCAGCAACAACCATGATTGTTTCAGCCCTCCACTCTTCAGGTGAAACATTTTTATAATACCTCTTGTGTAATCTAACTCTTATGGTGACTTGATTATGCCTTGCTCTCTCATTGGGTGTAGCTGGAATAGGGATTTCAACTTGACAGCTTAATTCAGTTCAGTTTTATTTGTATAGCGCCTATTACAATGCCAAATGTCTCTAGGCGCTTTACAGAGACCCAGAGCATGACCCCCGAGCAAATATTATTAACTAAAATTATAATAATAAATCCTAAGCAAGTAAAAAAAACTCCTCAGTGGGAGAAAAAAACCTTTTAAGCCAAACTGTCACAAGGAAAAACTCCAGTTTGAGGAAGAAACCTTCAGCAGGACCTGGATCATATGGGGGGACCTTCCTGCCTAAGGTCAGCCGGGTAAAGAAAGAAAAAGAGAAGGGAGACAGGACAGAGAGAGGAGAGCACACAAATGACTGAATTAAATTACTATATAAACAGATGCAGGTAGCAGCACTGAGATAAGATGGTCAGAGGGCTAAATTACCAGTCAGCGTGCCAGTCAGTACCACCAACACATCTACACACACAGGTGGAGGTAAACGCTGGGATGGCCAGAGGTGGGAACTGCAAGTCAGCATGCACCTCGGGAAACTCTAGCCTGCTAATATACAGAAAGAAAAGAGAAAAAAAGGAAGAGGGGGGCAGCACAATAAACTACAGGAAAGAAAATGGAGCACAGTCACAGTTACGAGGTGCTCCTAATTAACTATGGATTAAGCTGGAGGAGTTAGAAGGGAGGAGGAAAGGGAAGGAAATGAGTGAAGAGCAGTGGAGACACCGTTCAACAGATCATGTTGGTGTCCCCCTGCAGCGTAGGCCTATAGCAGCGTAGCTATGACGAGGCTGTGATTGGCTTGTTAAACGTCCATCAGCAATCGTTTAGCATAGGGGTGCACGATAATGATCGATGATCGACCCGATAACTATCGGGCCCATAACACAGGAATTATGATGTCATCCCAATAAGTCCGATATGACGAATAGCCCGATAACATATATATTTTTGTCAACACGTGCCTCGCTCCCTCTGTGCCTTGAATGACTGGCAGTGGATGCTATGTTCAAGTGACATGGGCATAATCAGAAAAACAAATTCTTAGTAAGGAAAATCAAGAATAGCCCCTCATGCCAGAAAACAACTTGTTAACTCAGTCATAATTTTGGTAGTTGCTGACTTTAATTTATATTCGCAGTATTTCCTCACAAGTTACACATACAAAATAGATATATTTAAATAATGCGCCTTATTTAAGTTAATGTGAGATATCAATAGGTTTGTTTGATAGCTTTATGAAAATATTTGAGAGGCTTGCCAATAGTTTTTCATTGGAAAAAATAAATATCTGTTTTTTTAAAGAGTCAAAACTGTTTTTGATTTTGTTCATATAATTGATGTAACGATCTTTGGTATATGTGTGTTATCGGTTATTGGTATCGGCCTTTAGGAGCTGAAAGTTATCGGTATCGGTTTAAAAAAAAAACAGTTATCGTGCATCCCTAGTTTAGCAACATATGGATGAGCATTAGTGAGCATCTTTGACTAGTCTTTCACACTTAAAGATCAAATGCCAACTCCCGACTGGCTACTGATTTGTCACTGACTCTTTACCAAGCTCTGCAACTGGCAAATCGGGCCTAAAATCGTGTAGTCTGAAAGCACCCTTATGGAGTGGAAGGAATGAGGAGTGGAAGCGCCGTGGTCCTGTTTTGCAACAGTTTTGTTCTGTCCTTAGGTCTCACTAGTAGTGTTTCAAAAGCAGAGCACTTTGGAGTGCTGCCTTGTCAGCGGGATTCAGGAGACTGCCAAAGGTTTCAAGATCACACAAGAATCATCCTGTAGTCTGGTTGTTTGAAGACATATCTTGCCATGTCTTGTTCTTTCTAGAATTGTACATATGAAAAGAATGAGTGGGGTCAAACAAACCTACACTCATTCTGGGCTTTGTAGATATCTGTCTTTCCAGTTTTCCCCGTGCTAGTGACTTTCTCTGGTTATTTCAGGCAAAGTAGACAGGATTGCCACTCATGTAGCCGTCATTGCTGATCTTTCCTTGTCGGTACAACAGGAACGTAGCCTGAAACGTCTTGTAAGGTTCAGCACATCGACATCCTTCCTCGTTTTGTGCTTCCTCTCAAGCTCAAACAGTGCCTTCTACCTTCTCTGCACAGAGGTCTTTCAGCTATTTTACTCACATTACATGAGCTGTAAAGGGATAGATGTGCTGTTCCTTTGCTTTGCAGCATTGTGATGTACACTCTGCAGCATTGCAGTACTAGTAAACTGTGATTGTTTGAAGGTAAAAAATGACATAAAATTAATGATCTGTATTGCTTGTTTTGGCTTGTTGCTTTTTATACCAAAAGTGGTCATATCCACAAAAATCCACTTTGCAAATAAAAATAGCAGCATTTTGCAGTACTTGGGTAGCCTCTATTGTTGATTTTGTTACAGATAGAAAAGAAGGGGATGGGACATCCCATGTGGTGATGATGCCAACACCCTCCAAACGAGGGAGAAAGAAGAAGACAACACTGTCTCGAGTCACTCCTTTGGGTGGACCAGGAAATGACACACTAATACTGGCGCACCTGACTCCTGGTGGCCAGGTAAGAGGACAATTACAGATTTAAAAAGTGCAAATTAGGGCTTGACACTGATTCAATAACAGCATATATCTCAATAGAAAGTGTTTCAATGATGATGATATGACTTTTAAACACATTTCTGATACTTTGATATGCAGTACTTTTTTTTTTTTAAATGACAATTAACAAAAAAAAATTTGGTATTTAAAAAATACCAAAAATGTTTGTTTCTTTGATGGTAATGCCATGTTCTTGATTATGAAATTTAAAAAAGGTGAACATTCATTTTTATTTCTGAAATATTATATTGTATCGTAGGACATGGTTTTATAGATTTGTGAGCACTGTTATCCTTTTTTATATTATTCACATCAATATCAGAAACATATTGTATCAACAGAAATTAAGAAATATATTGTGATATAAATTTTGACCATCTTCTCCAGCCCTAGTGCAAATATAATAATTTTAACATAATTTAAACACTGTATTTTACAGAAAAATATTGCATATCACTGTGTATCAAATTACATTTTGTTTTCTTTTTTATATGTATGAATATAGATGCAATAAACTAGTGATTACAGTTTTTTTTTTTTTATCATAGTTGGTATTATTTTTTTTTATTGATAGGTTGCATCTTTGCAGCACCACAGAGGAGACCCATATGAGCTGTCAAATGAAGAGGAGGGACATGGCCCAAGAGATAGCACTAAGACATACAGGTACGTGTTTTTTTATTATTATTTTTTTTTATTGTTGTTTTTAAACGCACCTGCTGTGCATTTTCACTCTGCCTGTGGAATGTAAGTCCCTCCATGTCCTGTTGAAATTAGCATAGATATTCAGCTTTTTAAAATTAACTTGGCACTACTGACACACACAGTTACACTCTTCTACACATCTCAGCATGTTTGGCAGAACGTGGCCACTTTGGAGCAGATGATGGATTGTTGCTTTTAATGTATTTGACAAAACAAATACATTTGTGCTTCACAGACACTCTGCTTTTCTGACACACTGGACATATACCTGCTCTCTCCTGTCCTTTTGTTTTATATAGCATGTTGTTCCACTTTCTATATTACCCTTTTCATTTTTCACTAAACTCTCCCTTTACATGTTTCTGTGTTGTCTGGGTGTGTCTAACATTTTATTTATCCCCTTTGTTCTTTGATTTCTTTTTATTTCTTTTTCATTTTATTTCATTTTATTTTTTCACTCATTGCATCATTTCCTCTTTTCTTTGACCCCCCCCCCCACCCCTTCCCCATCCTAAATACCCCCTCTCCCACATCCTCTTGTTTTCTTGAATCACCTTTTCTTTTTATGTTTTCCTCTTTTCTGTTCTTGTTCTTCCACCCCGCCCTCCCATTTCTGTGTCTCTCCGCCTGTAGGTGCCGGATGTGTGCGGCGACCTTCTTCAGTAAGTCTGACATGCAGATCCACTCCAAGTCGCACACAGAGGCCAAACCTCACAAGTGTCCTCACTGCGACAAGTCATTCGCCAACTCCAGCTACCTGGCCCAGCACATCCGCATCCACAGTGGGGCCAAGCCTTACACCTGCTCCTACTGCCAGAAATCTTTCAGGCAGCTCAGTCACTTACAGCAGCACTCACGGTACTGCAGAACCAGACTCCCCTCCCCGCCTCCCCCCGCCCTCCCTCTCCGTTAGTAGACTGTGCTGTATTCACTGTCTTCTTAACTTTTCCTGCCACCACACTTTTAGAAGCTCAGACTCCTGTCTTTCTCATTGTCTTGGGGAAAGACAGCAGAGTGTTGTGCAAACGCATATGGTTGCTCGTACCATTTGGTAACCTTTTCAGAAAATTGGAACTCAGATTAGACCTTTCAGGTCGTGACTTTGCCCATTAAATAAAATAATAGTAATTTATGCAATAATCATAATGGACATTGAAGTGCATGGAATCTTTTTTTTTTACTTTTTCTCATTTTTCTGATTCTATTTTTCCCCCATTCATTCATGTGTTTGTACACTCTTCTTAGTCTCTCCATTCTGTTTGTACTGCAGATTTTTTTCTCCTTCACATGCTTTTATGTTTCTTCTCTTTGCATTGCCTGTCTTTTTTTCCCTGTCACATCTCATCCACACACTCACATTCACATCTTAAAATATACTTAAAACTTTAATATTTTGATTTAAACACATTGCTTCTCACTGCTGAGTAACCCATTGTATTATTTGTTATGCTTCTTCATCAGTGCTTTTTCCACTGAATAGTGATGTGAGACAAAAAAATAATTTGCTGCCATGCTTATACTCTCATTTATATATTTTGTCTAATTATTTGCTATTTTCATGTGCATTCTTAGTCACTTATGGAGATATGTTGGTCTGAGCTGATGCTTTTGTTTTCTTGTTATAAACAATACATCAAATTACATTTTTTTTATTTTTAAATATATGCTATATATTGATGTGATGTCAGCAGCATGTTTTAATGTTGGATTAGTTGATAGAGGTTTGTTTGCCACTGTTGAATTGCTTTTCATTTAACAAAATTCTGTGTCTGGGGACGTGTGCCCTCTCTTGCTTGATGTAGAAAAGTTAGCTGCTCTACAATTTGAAGCTTCTTTTGTTTGTGTTTTGCATGTCATCATGTGGCACATAATCAAGGAAAGGGCTAAACTTCATGCAGACCAGTTTAAAATCTTGCTAAAGCCATGCTCTGAATTTATGTATAGCATAGCTTGACATTGTCTTGCTAGAATAAGCTAGACCTTCCTTGAAAAAGATGGATGGCAGCATTTTTTTTCCAGTTATTACATGATCTTAAAATCAATCATTTGAGATGGTTATGATAATTTTGCATAATTGTCAGAATCACATAGAAATGTGATTATTATTATTCTATTGCACTGCACCCCTGTCTTCTGCTACAGACAAGGTAGATCTAATTTGTGCAATTTTTCATTAGCAAAGCCTAAAAGGTAAAAAGAAAAAATATGGACGGCATTAATTTTGCTGTACCATGTGTGGCAGTTACTAATACGATGTGCACCAATGCTCCTTCATACTGTCACAGATGCTTGCTTTTGTGGATTTTCTTTGTTCTTATACCCTTTCATATGATAAGCCATTTGCCAATCAAATAGCTAAGATAATTAGCAGTAAGGTGGATGTTATGCTTATATTTTTTTTAAAATTACAACTGGCATAAATATAGTATTTTTCTTTCTGATTTGGTTGTTACTGGTACATGCCTTAATTCCATGAAGGAATGTTTTTTCCTAAAAGGTTTGAATAAGTTAAGAAGACTTCTTAAAAATATTCTTTCTTCTTTCTCAGTTTAGCCTTACAATCCTGTCTCCTTTTCTCTTTTATCCTCTTTTCTGCCCTCCTCCAAACAGTAACCATACAGAGTCAAAGCCCCACAAGTGTCCCCATTGTACCAAGTCATTTGCCAACTCCAGTTACCTGGCTCAGCATGTCCGCATCCACACTGGAGTGAAACCCTACACTTGTTCATACTGCCAAAAGAGCTTCAGACAGCTCAGTCACCTCCAGCAGCACAGCAGGTAAGTCAAACACGTGTCTCCTGTTTCCTAACTGCTTATGTTTTTCTACAGTCAGGTTGGAACTCCATGAGAGTGATGGGGTCTACACACTACATGTGTGTTTGTTTGGGTTGTTTCTTTAGAATTCACACTGGGGATCGGCCATACCGGTGCACCCAGCCAGGCTGTGAGAAATCCTTCACACAACTCTCAAATTTACAGGTGTGAACAAATTCAGTTCTTGTTTTTATGCAAGAAATGTTTTTTTTTTCTTCTCAGAATATTTCAATGTACTGTAACACTTGAAATTCTCTTTTTCCAACAATAATTTTCTCCCAGTCTCACCGGCGACAACACAACAAAGACAAGCCCTACAAGTGCCCCAACTGCAATAAAGGATACATAGACTCAGCGAGCCTGGAGGCACACATGACTACACACACAGTCAAACACGCCAGGATCTACTCATGTGGTCTCTGCAACCGCAGTTATACCTCAGTAAGACAAATGTCCATTTCTGAAGAGCATTTCTACATGAAACACTATGAATCGCCTCACTGGCATCAGACACCTGGCAGCTACTTTACACCGTGTAGTCATGTATCCACTGTTTCCCCTCTACCTATCCTCCCCTCATCTCAGGAGACGTATCTGGTGAAACACATGGAGAAACACAACCCAGACCAGTTGACTCCACCAGTTGTTGTGGCACCACAGCCGAGACAACAGAACCAAAGCCAGGCCCAGGGCCAGGCTGGAGCTCAGAGCCAGGTAGAGAGTGCAGATGGAGGATCAAGTCGACCTGTGGGAGCTGGGGGCAGAGCACCAGGGGGAGGTCAGCAGGCACAGGGCCAGAGCAGCTACCCCCAGACAGAAACCATCCCCTGTTCATTTGACCTGCATCAGTATAAGACGGTGTCTGCCAGTGACATCCAGTACAAGCCAGTCAGTGTGACTGACCTTACTTCCCACAAGGACCTCTGTCTTACTGTGTCAACATCCACCATTCAAGTGGAGCAACTTAACTCTTAGACGTGATGAAAGGAAGGCCTGTGGGAGTTATGTTGGGGAAGTTAGAAATAATTCAAAATAAATGGAGGATGGAAAGTCGAAGGATTAAAGCAATACTAAGATAATACAGAAGCTATGGAACAAGCACTGTAACTGCCTGATATATGATCTGAGGCAGACAGGACAAACCATACGCTGACCTGATATATTGAAGACTGTAAATTTTTATTTTTAAGGTTGTTTTTCTGTTTGTCTCATTTGATTTATTTTTTCTTTTGCTTGAGTAGAAAGTGCATGTAAAGGCCACAATAAAGTATGTTTCATTCCATCACAATGATGGTTTTAAGACAGGAAGCGTCTAAGAGACAATACTTCTTTTTATTGTTGACACCTTCTGCTCTTCCATACTAAAGCAGTTTTTGTCTGTAGCAGTTTATAGTTTCTGCTGATAAAATTGGCAGTTTATACTGATTTTTTGGGGGTTTTTGTTTTGATTTGATTTTCTTTTTTAACTTTCATACCGACACTTTTAGTTTTTACATTTATTGTCTCTGCTATGTTGTCACATATATGCCTGTGATGTTTTTTTAACCTTAAAAGGGACAGAGGTTATTTCCTTTTCAGGGAATTAAAGAAAAAAAAGTAATCAAGTTTATAAAGATATAAACCGCCAGTTTATAAAGTATGATTGAATATGTAAGGATGGAATAATCCACAAAATGAAATAAGAAGGCCTTCACCTGACCTTTTGGGGGACTGATGAGCCACTTCATGTTTCATGTAATCCAGTGTACTGCTTTGTGTGTTATGTCTAAAAAAAAAAAAAAAAAAAGTTATCCAGATGTGCTCTTGCTATTATACTTCCACAGTAATAATGTTTATAATACTCCAATATAGACACATTGACACAATTAAACTTTGTGCAGTTTTTTTCAGCCTATAATACAATAAAACATATAAAATATGTATAATTTTTCTGTTTGATTTTAGCGTCAAGTTGTTTAATTAAATCTCAAGGGATTAAGATTTTTTTTATGTGCTTCTGTTGATTAAATGAACGTTTTCAATATTTATTCTGTGATTATCTACAACTGTCTTTTTTAAGGATAGCTAATAACACCTGATAAATACCTAAGCATTTTGCTGATTATGTTATGCATATCTTGATGATACTTCATCGTGCCAGTGCTCAAGGCTCTGCTCTGCTGGAATGTGCAAAATTGTGAGATGTTTACAAAAGTGGACTGTACCACCGGAATGCAGGGGGGTACTGACAGTTTTGCCATTATGTTATGATATATTTATCGTTAATGATACGCCGGGTACGACTGTTCACTTCTTTAAAGTGTACACCTAGCACTGTTATGCAAATAAATACCAAAAGTATGACATTGGTGGGTTTTTGGACCCACATGAATGGTTTTGTCCACCATTCTCCGCAGTCTGCATTGGATATGGCGTCACTGAAAAGTGTAGGAGTCGAGAAACTTCATCCATGTAAATAACGCCAATTTGAAAGCTGTGTGAGAGCTCGTGACAGAGATACACAGCACGCAGATATTTATTAATACCCTCATCAAATATTTAATTCTTCAAACATGCCTCGAAAAAAGCCATTCAGCAACAAACAGAAGAAGAAACAGCTCCAAGTCAAACGCGAGAGAAAGAGAGGTAACTGCATTCTACATTTAGCGTTAGCATGCTAACATTAGCGGTTAGCTGAGCAGCTGAGTTCACTTTAGTACCTCAATGTTTGTGTCCTTGTGTGTTGTAAATAGTTTTAAGAAACTTGGGTAGTACACTGTATCACTTATCTAACCTCAAAACAAACAGCGTTGGTGTTGGAGCGTTAGCATTATGGAGTATCAAGCATAGAGATATAGTGTACTGAAACTTGCCATCCAAGTTAGTGAGCAAGGAAAAGAACAAGCGTACTTGTTACAAAATTATTAAATAATGCATATCTCCCTTGAATTTTTGGACTTCAACTATACCATGTCTTCTGCAAATCTACCACAGGGCGGAGGGCAGGCTTCTGTTATACAGTATAGAGCTAACATATAGATCAGTTGGTAAACAGCAGCCACAGTGGTGGTTAAAAGATCCATATGGTCAATATATGTCACTGGTGCATAAGTTGAGAACTATGTATGAGTTACACATATATACACACAACTCTGTCAACTTGTTCTTATTGAGGCTTGGTCTATGTGTTCATTGTAAACATTTAAACTTAAAAATGTGTTTGACCTTTAATTTCGTTTATGTGTACTATATACTTTGTTATCACATAAGATGGCATAGATAATACAGGTAATTTAATTTTAGATATTGATGGTATTTAACAAATGACTCGGTGCAGGGGGTGATTGTAATTCAGTTATTGTATACTGTTTGTTGGAAAAGGTGTCAACAACTTGAAATAAGTTCATCTTATTATTGTATCCAGTTCCGGGACATATTTCTGCATTATTACTCTGCATTATATTTCCAGTCATAATTAATAAGGACTCGTGACAAATCCCCATAACCTTTCGATTATATTTGCCATTTCAACTTTATGATATTATGTGGATGTTATTATGTCTGAAACTCTAGTTGTACTGCAACCATATTGCCATAATTCATTCTTAGAAACATTTTTTGTTTAAATAAAGAAAACTACTATACAACTTAAAATTAGTGTTAAAAACCTTAAGTTGTATTCAAGTTTTTTGTTTTTGTTTTGTGTTTTTTTTTATTTAATAAGAAATACCCACATCTTCGCATGGAAAGACGTAAAAGCTTAAGATTATTTCTTGGAAAACCTGGTAATGAGCACCATGATGTTCTTTATCAACCAGTATGAGTTGCAGAAGTTGACCATCATGTTCATTCCTGCTATACACTTGATTGACTGCCATCCCCAACCCTGTCTGTTAGGTGATACAGGTTCTGGACCAAGCAGTCGCAATGCCAGTTTAGAGCGGGGAGGTGGAGAGGCTCAGTCAGATACCTCAGACAGTGAGACCACCGATGTTAGAAAAATAATCAGCAGCCCTTCGGAAGAGAAGGTAGATATGACCCCAACAGGTGAGTTGTTGGTATCTTTATTATTACTCATTTTAGAAACTGATTTAAAAGCCTATATTGTGTTCATGTACAGGTTCATAAATGTATTTTGGCAGTCTTTTTAGAAAGAGTTTACATGCTTTAATGTTTGAAAAACAGTTTTTTTCCCCTAGTATTTTACAGAATTTACTCTTTGGAACACACTTATGTAACTAAATGTTGTTGAAAAATCCCAGTCCGTGCTGGATGGTTTAGTGTATTAGTCAAAAAAAAAAAGCTGAATCAAGCAGCTGCTTGTTGTTGTTTTGTGTGTGCCAAATTACCCACAAACCAGGCATTTTGCAAACGTTTGTCACAGTGATGATGATAGGTACCCAAAGAAAACCCCTTTGAGATAGTTAAGCTACTGTCTTTTCTTTCTAGAGATAACATTCTTCATTGTCGACCTTGGGTTTTGCAAATTGGATGACCTGTACTTGTATGAAAACTTCTTATCATACTCCCAACAACAAGTGTGGGGGGGGAATCATCATGTGTCCTCTTTTACAAATGCAACAGTGTCAAGTAGCTTAGAATTCTGCTAAGTAAAGAATTTTATCCCAGTAGTTTTACATTTGAAAGTAATAGAAAAGCACATAAAGAATATGCTTTAAATAGCAGAAAGTGAATACTCAATACTTATTCTGAGCTTCATAATGGAACAAAACGGCCATAAGATGAGGCCAGCTTTCTCCTACTGTGTTTTAGTGATTTATTTTATTTATTCATTTTTGGAAATGTTTTTCGGTCTTACTTATTCTCATTTAGGCTGTGAGAAGCACCACTCTTTGTTTTGCACATGAACTGTTGTGTTGCATGCAAATTAGCTTGTCTGTTGTACTGCCTGCAAATTTACATGTTCATGAATCTAAATGCAGTCATTTGTTAGTAGTCTACAATACAAAGAAAAAAATGTATTCTACAAAGCAATTTAAAAAAGCAGTCTACAGTGAAGACAAATGTGTAAACTAACACCTTCTTCCTGTACTTTTCAGATTTCGATTGCACTTTGAGAAGGAGAGTAAAGAGGAGGTGGAGAGGAGGAAGAAGATCGCCAGGGAGAAGGTGCTGGCACCAGTGTCAGACAAAGAACTAGAAGTTGACATCAATGACATCTACCCATCAGACAAAGGTCAGGCAGTTGTTGATGCTTTACTCATGACAGTCTTGCAGTATGCAATTAGATAAGCAAAATGGGATACTGCATTGGTTGTTTGTTTTGGCATGCTGAATCTTGAATGTTATTAACTTCCAGGTCTTGGCTTCCCACGACGACCCTCTTGGACTTATGAGATGACACGAGAGAGCCTTCTAAAGAAAGAGGAGAAGTCATACAGAGATTACCTGGAGGACCTTCACTCCCGAAACCCACCTGGCTCTCTCAGCCACTTTGAGCACAATCTGGAGGTAATTCTTTTTTTCAGTCTTTTCTTAGCCACACAAACTAAGAAAGACAAAGTGCATTGGGCACTTCTTTCCTTCTCTATAGTTTAACCAACCTTTATTTTGTGCAGCTTCTAAGCCTTTTTAACACTGCTCAAGCCAGTTGAACAGGGGAAAAAACAGTTTTGGATGTTCTCTGCTTTGAAACATTGCTTGGGTGGCCAAAGCATGTTTATCTAGATTTGGCAGTAACTGCGCTTTTTTCCTGCAGGTGCAATAAAACCAACGTAAAATACCCAAAAGTCTTTTATTACACCACTTGTGTAATAAAAAAAGTTAATATGGTGTTTGACATTATTCTTCAATTGAAGTGCTGTGCAATCTCTGTTGACAAATGTTGCGTGCGTACAGTTGATATGTCTGAATGAACATTGATTCAAAAGTGGCCAGAATGCCTCGAACACATCAATAAAGCTGTTAATGTTTCATGTCCCATGTCTAAAAAGAGCTTTATTGACATGTTTTATAGATGTTAAATTTCTGGCTAAGAGCAATAAGCTTAGTATTCACTCATAAAAGAATTTCTGTCATTTGTTATACTTTTTTTTTTTTTTTTTAGTGGCACAAAATTACCTCTTTTTAGTAACGCAGTTCTGATGAGTTTTTTTTTTATATACATGAGATAATAGCACAAAGTAATGCTGACTATTAATAAAGTTCATCTGTAAAGTGATTACCCCACAATACTTGGGTTTGCCACTTGAATTTTTCAGACATCCATATATGTGTCTGCTCAATAATATTTATTTATTTTAAATTGTGTAACATTGAGACCAGAACGAATTGTAGGACACGTGCTGATGGTACGTTTCCTGCTATTCTCCTCTGAGTAAAGCACCAGATGTTGTATGTAAGCCGTGTCATTGTTTGGCTTTGATCATTTATGAAAAAGGTTTCTTTTTTTCCAAAAGCAAAAATCCTGCAGTTGATTTGATTTTTTAAGCATGGGGAAAGCTCAGGCACATCACAGCATTACTAGAGCTCGAGCAGCCTTTAATAAGTTGGATGTAAGTAGTATGACTCTGAAGTAATGTATGTAAAATTATAAAGAGAAAAAAAATAGAGTATATACATTCAGTTAAGCGAAATAGTAAATATTAACCCATTACCTCAGGAGTTGTAGACTTTTTTAACTGGAGAAATACAAAATATAAAGAGGTAAAAATAAATAAGTCATGATACAAGTGGAACTTAAAGAATGTTTCATATTCCCCTTGTGGGTTTGTTGTTTTCATTTTTAACCCATTATATGGTTGAGGACAAGAATTGTGTGTGTGTGAGAACCCGTGTGAAGCAGTTGTAATAATGGGGGTTGGTTATCATTCTTTGCTGGCTGACATCTGCAGGTGTCGGGGCAGTTAAATTATTTGTTGCTGTTATGGCTCAGCCTGTTGAACTAAAGGTTGTTTTTTTTTCTTTTAGAGAAATGATCATTCAGACGTTCCTGTGACAGTGCAGTCTCAAAGTTCCCTTGAGAATATTATGGGAAAAACAACAGTCTTGGCACTGTCTCTAAGATGGAAATCTTTAATATTTTCTGTAGTTGCTCATCAAAGCTTCGGTGAACCACAAAAAATGTTGGACAGGACTTGTGGAGTTGCATTGATTGTGTTTTTATTTTGACCTCTTGAGGTCAACAGAAACAGCTTGTTATAAGAGTTTATCTAGTAGTTGTATAGTAACATTGTTGGTCATGCAGTCATGTTTAATTCCTTATGGCATATTTAGCTCAATTATTCTCTTGGTTTTTGGTCTCCTCCGTAATCTCTACAGTTATCTGGTTTTAGCTGCCCACTGCAGCAGTTAAACACAATGCAACGTTGCTCCATTCAGTCAAGTAGAGTTTCACAATCACTTATTCTAATCCACAGCATCACTACGTGTAACCACTACACACTTTACATAGTACTTTTTCTCATGTTATTTAAATATTCTAGCCATAACAAAATTGCTCTTAAACCTTCAAGTTGACAAAGAACAGAAATTATGAAGTTGCAGGGATTATTCTGCATGGTTTACCTTATTGAATCTAACACCGTTTTCTCCCTTTTATTTTAGACTTGGAGACAGCTATGGAGAGTGTTGGAGATGTCAGACGTCATCCTGCTTATCGTTGACATCAGGCACCCGGTATGTGAACTTTTCATCACAAGCTTTCAGAATGTATCCAGCCACTAGATGGAGACATTGTCAAGGATCACTCATCATCTGTTGCTGTGTTTAGTACTGTATTTATTTACCTGATACATTTTCTAGTTTGTTTCACCAAGTATAACTGCAGAACATTGTTTCATTTTAATTATGAAAACATGCGTGATGCTTTGTCTTTGAGCGTCTAAAGGCAAAAGACAAAACTGTCAACAGTGGATTGTACACGACTGTAACGAATAACAGTTAAAATCTATAAAACAGAAATGCAGAACAATAAAATATATATTTCTATCTCAAACACAGCAATATTTTACTTTGTGTGCTAAAATTTAGATTTATGAGATGTCTCAAGTTACTGGAATATCTGGTCCAAAATGATTAACTGATGGCACTTTGGTCCTCTGATCATTTTTTTTTTCTTTCATTAATGTGTCTTTCAAACACGTTGAAAGTCGCTTATGAATGAATGGGAAATGGCTTTTAAATTCCTGCTGTGTAAATCACATGTTGCTCATACTTCCATTTTTTACATTGATGATAAAACCTAATTCTTTGGCTTTGACACACTTGTAAAAGTTAAAAACAGCACAAGTCATCTTGTTCCTGATTTCTTTGATTAATAGGTTACAAGTGCTATTTTTAAAAAGTGTGTCTTCTTGTTAACTACTCAGGTGCAGTTCCCGCCAACTCTTTACCATTACATCACAGGAGATCTCCAGAAACAAGTAATCCTGGTATTGAACAAAGCTGACCTGTGTCCTCCCCCACTGGTGATTGCCTGGAAACACTACATGACCTCCCAGTTTCCCCACCTGCAAATAGTGTGCTTCACCTCCCACCCTGGACAATCCTACAGCACAGGTGAGGAGCGGATGGGAATCGTTGAGGTTCATGTCAGCTTAACTACTTATATCTGTCTTCAACTTCTGTTTGTTTGTGTTCATTCTTCTTTTTCTTTTTTTTTTTTTAATGTAACCACTGGCTTTATCTCATTTCTGAAGTACTGCAAAAGAAGAGGATGAGGAGGAAGGCTGACTGGAGTCATGCAGGAGGTCTTATAGATATCTTAAAAGCCTGTCAGGAGATCACATCAGGCAGAGGTGGGAGAAAGAGTCCATGTCCTATTAACGTTCCCCTGGCATTAATCAATGACTAATGGCCAGTGCCACTTTAGTGCTGATCCTAAAATGATACAGATCCCTATCTTTGTTTCCTAAATCAATTCTTCCTCAGTTGACTTGTCCAGCTGGGAGCAGAAGATTCAAAGAGATGCTGTGACTGATCGACATGATGGAGAGTCGTCAGACGATGGAACAGAATCTGTGCTTGTGGAGCATCAAAGTGATAGTGCTTTGGAGATGAGCAGTCCATCACAGGAGCTCTACAAAGATGGGGTTCTCACATTAGGCTGCATAGGTGAGTCTTAAGGGAAAACTTGAAAGTAAAAGGTTTCCTGTTATTATATCATAAGTTATTCCTGAAATTAAAATCATAGAGACATTTCAAAGACGAATAGCTCAATGTTCTGGCAAAATGTTGACTCTAAAGTTGATTTACAGTCCACTGAGTAAAAGGGTAATGGATAATTCATGGTTGCTTTATAGGTTTTGCTTCAGTGATCTCTAATCATGCTTTTTCTTTCTTCAGGCTTTCCAAATGTTGGTAAATCATCTATTATAAACAGCTTAGTTGGGAGGAAGGTTGTGAGTGTGTCTCGAACCCCAGGCCACACCAAATATTTCCAGACCTACTACCTCACCCCAACAGTTAAACTCTGCGACTGCCCTGGGCTTGTCTTCCCCTCCCGTGTCAATAAAGAGCTACAGGTACAAGCCCACTTACATACAAATATGACTTTGAGGTTGTTTTTTGTTTTTGTTTGACTGATTATTAGCATAACTGTATCAAATGGCACACATCCATCCAAATAGATGGAATATTCATTTGATAGATTTCCACTTGCTGTCTTTTAAAGGCTATTGATGATCTTCAGGGTTTTCCATGACGGCTACTCAGTCTTTTAAAATGTGTTTGGTGGCAATTACTATATTTTTATTTTAGGTTTGCTTTTTAAAATAATGAATTGGTTTTATTAATATTATTAATATTATCATTTTGTTTTTATTGTTTATAGATTCTGGCAGGCATTTACCCAGTGGCTCAACTCCAAGAGCCCTACACTTCTGTCGGTTATCTGTGTGAGAGGACCCCTTTCCTTTCTGTACTGAAGCTCAAACACCCAAATTTGCAAGAGAATGAATCCCAGCAAGGACAAGAAAGTTCTGAAGAACCCAGATGGTCAGCCTGGGATGTGTGCGAGGGTAAGACAATATTTAAGTTATTTTCTGGCGTGGGATACACACATTGATAATCTTAAAAAGCCAGTTGCTGTAATTCTCTGTAATCATCAGTCAGATGGATCATGAACTATATACCTGGGAATGTTTCCAGCAGTTGATTAGGTTATCTTATGGATTTAAACAGTATATAAGCCATTATGTAAAATAAGAAGTGTTACGGATGAGTTAGCTATATTAGGTTTTGGCTAAAAGACATTGCTCATTAAATAGAACAGTCTATTGGTTGAATTAATTTTGTAATGAAAGTGGACCACAATAATACAATAAACGGAAGACTCATCCTTTAATTATTGCTCGTATAACAATTACACTGTTACACTGTCCCTAACTGCTGTCATTAACATTCTCCTCCTCTCTTTGCGTTCTTCAGCTTGGGCAGAGAGGAGAGGTTATAAGACAGCAAAAGCAGCTCGCAATGACGTTTACCGTGCAGCTAATAGTCTCCTAAGGTTGGCAATTGATGGCAGATTGTGCCTCTGCCTTAGACCACCGGGTTATAGCTGCCTGAGAGGTAAGAGAGCCCATACTTCACATATCTCCTTTTCAGTTTCAAGTGTATTTAAGGAGTTAAATTAATTTTGAGGATTATTTGCGGTCTACAGAGCACTGGGAAAATCACCCAGACTTGCCAGAGATTATGGCTCTTCAAGGAAGGGCAACAGAAGAGGAAGACACAGAAGAAAGGGAGGATGAGGATGATGGAGAGTCCAGCACTGAACCAGAGGAAGAGAGAGACAGGGATGCAGATGACGACGAAGATGGAGATGATGAAGATGAGGGATTTGGAGATCGGAAAAAAAAGGACGAGAAGCCGCCTGGCTTCACGGTCAATATGTTCAATGTTCTCCGGGAAAATGAGTGTGAGTAGGATAACAGACGGAGAAATGAACTGTTCCTCTTCTCTAACTTTTCCATCTCCTCTGTCCATTTTTCAGTCCTTGCTTTTCTCAAACCTTCATTCCCTCACGTTTTCTTGAAAATCCACTCCTTGTGTGTCGTTCTTCTGTGTTCATTAACAAAATCTGTTCTGTGTAGTTGTATACCCTCTGACTTGCAGAGTAAAATTATTGATTCATGCTGTGCCTCTCCTCTGCTTGTTTATCCTCAAAGCTTGAACTTTACCGTTGCTTCTAGGAACAGGTTTGGTTTGATTTGATTTTCTCTTTTTTAATATGACAGAGAGAAGTGAACAAAGTAATACCCCTGAGCCCTAATTAACCAACTATCTTTTCATCAGGAAGTGACCTCACAGCTGAGATGCCAAAGTTCAGAAATGGGTGATGAAACAAATCAGATGCACTGTTGATAATGTCATTCACTGGAGCTGGAGATTAAAGAACTCCGAATCTGCTTCATAATCCATAGTATTTGGTTGGTGGGTGCTGATGGGGTATTGAAGATACAAGACCATAAAACCAGAACCAATAAAATGCACATTTCACACACAGTTTTGCAGTTACATAAACGGCAGATCTGTTAGAGGATTATTTATCTTGACTTTGTCCTGGATTAGATTATATTGAATGCAGGACTGATGTATATGGCTGAAATTTCTAATATTTTTATGGGGTAGAGGAAAAAAAAGAGATGCTGATTCCTGCATTGCATGGAGAGGCTGTATCAGGAAAGTTTTAACCTGTAGTCTTAACTACTATAATTTTCCTTAGATGCTCATCAGGTCTTTCTGTATTTAGTCCAGGATTTGGCTTTGCCCCTTCTGCATGTTTATATGGTAATGGCAGCTTGGGTGGTCTGATCCAACTGGGGCTGCTTTAGAAATCAACTTAAGGGATGCGTTGACATTTTTTTGAGAATATCCTAATTTGCTTTCCTGCCCAGATGTGTATTTATAGTGTAGCACAGAGCCAAGAAGCAGTTTGCCAGTTTTCATGGGGCCAGATGCATAAACGATATGTTAAAACGTGTATAGGTCTTTTTTTACATTCCAAACTGGTATTTATGAAGGAAGAATGTTGGTGTGAATATGCACATCAGATGCACTCTTCAGATCATGCATATTTTGAACAATTTAATCCTGTGGTGGAGTGGAATTGGAAAAACAGGGGAAAAAAATGGCAGTTTTATATGGTGGTTTTGTTGACTACTATTAGTTTTTTTTTTTTTTTTTTTTTTTCAAAATACTCTTATGCAAATGTGAGGGCTGTGAATATTTTTACTCGTACATAACTTTGGCAGTATTGGAACGCCTTGCTAACTCAGCTTTAAGAAGGGAACAAGTATTTGCAGATTATTCTGATTTTTTTTTTGGCACAAGCCATTAGAAAAGGTCATGTGTTGTATATTTAAAAAAAAAAAAAAACTGCCAACAGACCACTCCATCTGTACATCAGTATACCTTTCCTGAACACTTCTATGCTGACTCATATGATCAAATGTGCAGATAATTGTTCATTTATTTCAGATAAAACAGGGGTTGCTGGTCCTTTTCCTGCCCCCTGTTGCTTTTCAACTGACATGCTTTTTACTCATTATTTTGGAAGTACAATTTGTTTTGTTTTGTTTTTTTGTGGGTTTTTATTTATTTTTATTTTTCTTTATCTCTGCCAGATTCTTTCATTTAAATATAGAATTGATTGAAGAAAAGTTGAGACGACAAAATATGTTTCATTTTTCCAACGTCATTGATGAGCGTTTCACTTTTAGTGCTTCTTCCTTGCTTTGTTGCTTTCATTTTGTTCTGTTTAGATGTTTATATCATGTAAACTGTATTTTTATATGCAAATTGCTAAATCGGGGAATGTCTGCATTCATTCAAAGCAATAAATGGGACTCAATCACAGGACACATTCATGAAATTCAGTATGATTGATATTTTTTTTATTTCAAAAGAGCCATACTAACATACAACTTTACAAATCTGGCAAAAAAAAAAAGAATGCATATTCTCATTTCTGTCATTGTGGCTGGAGAGTCAAACTCCTGAGGCAACTGAATTTTATGCATCTGGCCCCTGGATTCTTGGCATTAACTCAAGGTTAAGAGGCTACCAACAGAGTTATAAAAAAAAAAACATCCAGAAGAACCACCATAAACTATTAATCTTTCTCATAAAATTTTTATACACATTAAGAGTGAGACTAAAAAAATAGATTTAGAGATGCTGGTCATGTTTTTTGGATGGCTATCTGGCTTCCTTTGTTTGCAGTCTTTGCACAGAGCTAATAGACTGCTAGCTGCAGCTGTGTTTTTATGCAGCATGGACACTCAATAATGGTAGAAAGAAAAAGTGACCTCAGTAGTTTCCATTTGTCTGTCACTTTCCCAGTCCTTCAGAATAATTTGATTTTTAAAAAAGGACAGATTTGCTGTTTGACCAGTCTCTTGCTCTATTTCTTTGTGATGAGTGACGGTCCCCAATCCTGAGTGCTGTACGCTGCATGTGAGCTGTCGTGCCTCCTTCACTAGTTCACTGAGGGGCTTCGACAGCACAGGGTCGTGTTACTGTGTAATACGCCACACTGCAGCCGCACATGGTCATTTTCTACTATTGGTACAATGAAAGTGTACACCAAACACTACCATGCTGTTGGAAATGAGAGTTTTAGTTGTACTCTTGTGAATAATTTTGTTTCCTGGAAATATTCAAATCATTTGGAGAGTGTAATGTGAGTGTAAAGGCTTGAGGTGTGTTCAGGCTGTTTGCTGCAACCCTCATTGCATTTGTAATATGCTTAATGATGGCTCAATTGCTGTCCACAAATAAAGAAGAAAACTGTCAAAACCGTATTGGTCCTTTTTTTTTTTAGTTAGTTTCTTCTAAGAATGCTTTTCCCATAACTTCCCATCTTGTTTTTAAAGTGCACAATTAAGCTTTTACTTCAAATGTTTTGACAAAACCTGGGAGGGTTTGGATGCGTGTAGATGAGGTGGTCTGTCGTTGTCTTGGGTTGGTAACTTACCTTTATGGGATCAATAATTATTAAGATTAGATTTACTGAAATGAATGATGAGCTCCTCTTACGTCAAATGTAACTCAGTGTTTAAAATGCAGCTGAAACTATGCACCACAAAATTTTTTGACGAGCTGTTGGATATTAGTTGTCTGCATTTAATACTAACCTTCGATATTTCCATACAATACTCAAAATTCGTGTTGGCATATTTGGTGTCTCGACAATCTGTGATCTGAAGACTATAACCTCATTCGAAGTTGTGCAGATTTGACAGTTTTTTTGGCATCACACATTAATATATGAGAGTCATAGGTGGTAAGTGAGGTTGAAAGTGGTTTCATCTGCCCACTATTGGACAGACTGCAGCATTACAGTAGCCGCACACTTTGCAAACCACAGTCAGCCTGTCTTAAGCGCAATGCTAACATAAATATTAGAAATAATATATTTATAAAGATGTCATTTTAAAAAAGACACCTAAAACAGCTGCTTCCATGGATCTGTTCACAAGAGAGAAAAATAATGCTGCAGTAGAATACATTGAGTCTGGATTTATTGTTATGTTTGTTTCTCCAAACATTTCCAGTTTTCCACTTTTTTGTCTTAACACAAATTTTGTTTTCAATAAAAAACAAGGGCATACTTTGTAGCAACAGAGCTGCTTAAACAATAAAACTCAAGCTTGACTCCACTACACAAACAGTGAAGCATGTGGAAGGAATTATCACTTTTCCCAAGTAATTTTTTTCTTTCCATTGCCATCTGATAAAAATTTCAATCCTATTTTGGAGATTTATGTTTCCTTTGAGCAGTGTGTCTCCGTCATCACCGAACAATTCTATTGACGGTGTTTGTCAATCTATTCACACTCTTGATGCCTCTCCAGTCCTTCTGTCAGAGTAAATCTGGCTGGGACTCATATTTCCATTACGTTTATCATGATCCATTGGACACTGTTCATGAGTAATCTGAGACTGTGTGATTATAATCACCACTGAGAACTACTACAATCATTATTTACAGATGGGGGTGGGTGGAAATCCCCTCATTTTGCATCATTTGGATTCATTGCCAACTGGTATGTTGCTCAGAGAAGCTATTTGCTGACTAGATAAATAAACTGTGAGGGGGGGAAGTGAGGAATCATCTGGAATTGTTTCCGAATCACAGGCGGAGCTATGAACTGCCTAATTTCCCCAGACAGAGTGCAACTATGCTGTGGCCCTCAGACCTGCATGGCAGTAATTACAGGCAGACAAAGACCACAGATTTACCGGGGCATGACACCATAAATCTTAAAATTGTTGATTAAATTCTGCTGTGCTGAATGTCTTTGCTGCCAGCATTGGCCACACCAATAATACCCATGTGGATTTAATGTAACCTCTTGTTTTTTTTTTTCTTTTTAATTTCTTTCTTTTTGGAAATCTTTCACATGACGCGATCAGGTTTTTGTGGGGACCCGTCCCCTTTCGCACCCTCACCTCCAACCTTCACTTGTTTTTCTCCTTCCTTCTGACCTTGTGACCCTTGCTAATGTGTGAGCGAGACCAGAGAGGATTTAATTGATTTTGTGAGGAAGCTGAGACTCAAGGGGAGCAGAAAAATTCATTAGTTGGGTTTTATGCCCCTCGACTGAGCGGTGGAGACGCACACTAGGTACGCGCGAACACCTTGGTGTACAGGGAAAGTTGTAAAAACAAAAAAAAAGCTTTTAGGGTGGAGGAGGACAAAAAGTGTGTTCTCTTTAAAGGCAGAAACTAAAAGTGTCCCAGGTGGCTCTGTGGAAACAGCTAAGGTGCAATGAGCCTCATTAGAGAAAATTATGGCTCTATATCTCCACTGGCAGATACAACCCTGTGATCACTAGAGGGCTATCAAAGCCAGCAGTCATATTTCTGTGAGCGTTTGCTGCAGTTAATAGTCAGGTGCACAGACCTGCCGGTTTCTTATTCGTGGTGTTAATAGTGTGTAAATGTAACATGATATTACAGCCACGTCCAGCTCCTGAAAGGCTGGGACACAAACTACCACGTATGTACGTGTTGTTGTTTATCAGCTGCCCTCTGTGTTTTTGTTATCACAGTGTGTAGAAGTTATTGGTACCATCCATCCATTATCCAGACCCATTTAATCCTCTGCAGGGTCACGGGGATCTGCTGGAGCCTAAAGGCAGGAGTACACCTGGACAGGTCACCAGTCCATCGCAGGGACACATTTAGACCGAACAACCATGCACACTCACAAACATTATTGCTACCTTTTTGTGGAAATCAGATCTCTTTGTGCAATTTCCTTTCCCTATCTGGGATACTTAAGTAAAATTGTACCAGGAATCCCAATTTTGCTGCTTTGGCAAAAGCTGCAAAATTGTGAGTCAATACTCACAGAGACTATACATTTAGTGATACTCTTTCTCACACACACGAGGAGACCTTCGAGAGGAAATGGTGGATCATATAGTTGTAACTACTTTACTTTAATACATCAGCAGATTTGGCCAGCATCGGAAGAAAGTCGGGATAATCACTTACGTTTTTTAGAATTTGCACCAGCCTTAAAGGCCAGGACTTCAACTGACATTTGCATTTAGCTTAGAAACAGCAAATAACAATTCCTTTGATAACTTTTCATCAAAGGCGTTGATGACAACTTTCATTATAACTGGAAGACGTTTCTTTAGATGAGTTTGTTTTCCAATCCTTTTTTAATGAAATTTAAACTGCAGGAGACACTGAGTGTATAGAAATGTGATGATGAAGACATTTGTTTTGACAAAAATATCTGGAATCAGAAAAGGCAAGAATTTTTTTCTGTAACCTTTAAGTTTCAAGATGTGACAAAAAAAAAAAAACCCTAAATGTGCTATTTGCAAAGCCCTTTACTTGAACTATTGGTCTCTAATTTGGCACATGTTTTTCACATTTCACGTTATGCCGTTATAAACAAGACCCCAGAGTTTTATTAATGTTGTCCTGTTTACATGTGAAGATTTGTATGAAATGTGGTGAACTTTTAAATAATGTTGTATTAACTGTCAACATCAAGTTTTGTTTGCATCACACCACAGAAGATAGAGGTCAAAGACCAACAGTAAAAGGAATGGTCCAATCAAAGTTTTCTGTTTACTATTGTATGTAGATAAAGCATATCAAGTTTTACTGTCACTTTCAGTTCTGTGTGGCTGGTGGGAGTATTTATCAATGGAAACTGGCAGCAATGGTTAGATTTAATTTGGGAATTTCCACAAAATAAAAGGGAAAACAATTTTTTTTTCTTTTCAGTTCTTGAGACATCAGCCAAAATGTACTTTTCGCCATCATAGCACCCACTACAGCCAGATGAGGATCATGACAATTATGTGAGATCTGTCCCAGTTCAGGAATAACCAAACCATAAGTTTAATGGTCAGAGGCCTTAGAGTTTTTACTGTCCAACATTTTTTTTTAAGAAAGAGAATAATAATTACAAAGCTCCTCTATAAATCAATAAGGATTCCAGCATTGATTAGTGGACCATTAATAATAAAAATCCTTTCAAGAACAGGGTTCCAGCAGCTTTGCTGAGAGTTCATCCAAGAAATAAAAGGTAGGAGACTCACATTAAATTGTTCAGAAAGTGTTCCGACCAAACAACCAGCGTAACAAACTCGCTTCCAAAAAGTGAAGGGTTCAGAGCCAAGAAGTAAACTTTTCAAAATACATTGTAATTAAATAACCAATAAAATGTGGCAAACTTGCTTCAGACTTCTTGGGAAGTTTTCTAAACAATCAAGGAATTTAGCAAACTCACTTTAAATTGTTGAGAAAGTTTTCTGAGCAAACAAACAGTGGAGTAAATTTCTCCCACGTGTTCATAATGTGTGTTCTAAGTAAAAAAAAACATACTAATTTGAAATTAATCTGAAAGTGCTCTAATCAAACAACAAATACAATAGAGATGTTTGAAACTGACTAACTTCAAATTGTTGAAAAAAATATAAGCAAAAATCACTAATATCTCCATAACCCAGAGCTGCCACCGTTGACTGTAACTGCAGCTGGATGCTGCTTGGATGCTGCTGGATGCTGCTGGATGCTGCTGGATGCTGCTGGATGCTGCTGGATGCTGCTGGATGCTGCTGGATGCTGCTGGATGCTGCTGGATGCTGCTGGATGCTGGATGCTGTTGGATGCTGCTGGATGCTGCTGAATGCTGTTGGATGCTGCTGGATTCTGCTGGATGCCGCTGGATGCTGCTGGATGCTGTTGGATGCTGCTGGATGCTGCTGGATGCTGCTGGATGCTGCTGGATGCTGTTGGATGCTGCTGGATGCCTGCTGGATGCTGCTGGATGCTGTTGGATGCCACTGGATGCCACTGGATGCCGCTGGATGCTGCTGGATGCTGCTGGATGCTGCTGGATGCTGCTGGATGGATGCTGCTGGATGCTGCTGGATGCTGCTGGATGCTGCTGGATGCTGCTGGATGCTGCTGGATGCTGCTGGATGCTGCTGGATGCTGCTGGATGCTGCTGGATGCTGTTGGATGCTGCTGGTTGCTGCTGGATGCTATCAGAGCTTTGCCGGGGCAGCTGCAGAAGTTTCCACGGCCACTATGGACCTGCTGCCAGAGGCGGCCTGCAGCTCTCACAGCTTGCCATAACGTTGCCAGTGCAACTTCTGAGATTTGTAACCTCGTCTACAACTTAATAAAACGGCTCCCACCACACTTCACCACTGCTGTTTGTGGCCTACGATAGGCTACTGACTTACCAGTGATTCAGAAGCACAGCTTTTACACTTGAGGCTGTTTGTGGGAGCTGCTGACAGAAGTTAAACTACTGCCAGAGCGTCATCATCCCAGAGATAGTAGACATATCCAATCATTTCAGAGATGTGTGCCTGTATAATAGCCTACAATGATTACTATTAAGACTTTCTTCAGTGGTAAACAGATAAAGTAATTTTTGTATGTTTGTGCATCATATCTCTTTTTTTCTTTTTCTCATCAGGAATGTTTTCAGGACTTTGAGCTGCTGTTTATCCTGGATTTTTTCAGTATATTTTGTCAGAGATTAGCTGGGGCCTGAATGTAACAAATTATAATCTATCTCCTCTGTGACAGCCATCCCTAAAAATGTAGTGAAGTCAATGCATTTCTACCTGAACGTGTTCTTATCAAACAAAATGTACTGAACTCACTTCAGACTTTTTCTAAAAGTCTAATCAAAATAGCAATAAAAATGTAGAAAGCTTACTATTAAATGTTGGAACCTGTTCTAAACAAACAAATGTAGCTGAGTGGAGTTTCTTCAGGTTTCTTTTAAGTCTTTCGGGCCAGAACAAATACCTTCAGTTCTTCTGATAACTTTCCATCGGTGGAGTCAGGAGGTGATGTTCAGCAAAGTTTCTCACAGCTGGAGGAAGCGTTTCAGAGCAATTTGTTTCTCCGCGTTTTTCATGAAATTATACCTGTAAGAAATTTCGAAGGAACTGCAAATGTGATTTGAGAAAATATATGGAATAATCGGAAATAAGGAAGAATTTCTCTATCACATGTAATTTCTTTATAATCATTGTTCCTTTAACTCTCAAAATATTAGATAAAACCCTAACATTGTTATTTGTAGCATCTCTACAAGCCAGCTGGTTTCAAATTTGCTACATTCTTTATACATGCTTTATGAACAGGCCTGGTTTCACAAACTTGGGTCATTCATATTTGAAATTATTGGACACTGAAATTTTCACCTCAGTCAGTTAATTACACATTGACACATTGTATAATTACATCAGAACGGTCAAAGTGCCTTTGGAAACCTCAATTTTTCAACAGCAAAGTCCGTATATGCAGTGTCCCAAATTCTGTGAAAATCAGCTAAATGGCTTCAGACTCTTAGTTTCACTTTCTGTTTTATTTACTTATTTAAATAGTATATTTTTCTGATGGCAAAAGTAAGCAAGAACGGGTGGACCAGATTCAAGACTTGAGAGAAACTGTGAAAAATATTTTTACTTTAGCCCATATGGTTTTCGAGATATGAGCTGTAAGGTTAAGTTTCTTGTTATGGCTCCACCTAGAGGCCTGCCAAGGTAGTTATAATCAACAGAGCTTTTTTCTGGGGGTCTTGGGTTTTGCTGCTCTGATATTTTTAGAGAAGTAAAAAAAGGAAATTAATATAATGATAATAATATTCTTTACAATAACATTAGGGTTCAAGTAACTTAATGGTTTAGGCATCCAATGTACTGAACAATTCCCATAAGGAGTAGAGAAATGGAAAAATATGAAGTCATAATAGCATTTTACCCAAATAGGATGCCATTAGTTTATTCAAACAAAATGTATTTTTAAATAATTTTAAGAGATTAAAATCAGGGTTTGATCAAAGTTTTATATACAAATGTTTTCAACCTTTGTTTTGTGTGAACTGAAGCTTTCATAGCTAAAACATTTTTGGATGAAAACACACATTTTGAAGGAAAAGTAAGGTTCAAATAAAATAAAATGAAATTACTGAACTTTAACCTTGATTTTTGATTCATGTCAATGAACCACAACAGTAAAATACTCCTCACATCACTATTACAACTCTGTATGTCAGTTATAAATATTTTTTTACTTTAAAATGAACATGTTTACATCCACAGTTGAGGTTAATATTGATAATAATACTTTTGCAGACACATTATGAGAGACTTTCAGATGTAATGGACTGATGTCCTCGTGTCAAAGGATTATTTTCATTACAATATGCAGGCAGCATAATAAATGTGCCTGAACACAGTTGCAGTCAGTATTGTTACACAGGTAAGGTCTCTCTAAAGAATAAACAGTGAAAAACAGCAAGGATGTTTCTTTTTTCTTCGGGTGTCCGATGACTAGCAAACTTTCCCAGCAATATGTCAGCGTGGGGCAATCTCAAAAGCAATCTTTGTCCACGCTGAACTTTCAGTATAATGTGTACAAAGCTATTTCCCATATTCCCCCTGTAGAGAGTCCCAATATGGCAGCTGAGGTTTGTTTGTTCAGTGGACTTTTCCCTCAAGTGTGGAACGGGCCAGCTCTCTGTTTGACACAGAGGGCTCCAAAAACACAAAGCCCTGCCAGTTCAAGCTCAGAGGGATCCAGTGTTTGTAGTGTGTGACAGTGTTATATATTTAATTGTTACTTCACTGAATGTGAATTTGTGCGGTTTCGTGAGTGTGCGGGCCTGCCTGTGTTCTCTCGTGTGCGTTTCCCTGCCTGGTGACGCATGAATGACACCTCTTTGGTGACTGCCTGGTGTGTTTGTCTGGGACCCGGCTTGTGAGTTGGAGCCCATGTGTCAATGGGTATTTTTAGCGCCACCTCTCACTGCATTGCAATGGCACTCATTTGAACCCCTCCAAGTCCTCCCCACACCTCCTCTGTCCTCGCCCTCCCCCTCCCCCCCACCCATCAACCCATCCCATCTCTGGGGCCTTCCTGTCCGCCACAACATTCACTCTCACTAGAACGAGCCAGCAACAGTCAGCTTGAAGGTTTAAAAACAGGGTGGGAGATTTTGAGATCTAATGGGAGAAGTTCAGACTTGAGTTGCCTTGGGAATAAAAAAAAAAAAAACAACAACCTCAGCCAGAGTTTTGTCTCTCACTTGGGCCCTGGCCAAATCTAATGTTAGTTAAGACAATTAAGGGATAGCTATAATCATATGTCTTCACACAAAGACCCTGAGAATGTGGCGTGGATGCTGGTTTATCAAGGGTGTGGAAAGATTAAACACGTAACTGGCAAAGACAGTAGGAGCGAAGTCCAGGTGAGGAGACAGGTGAAGGGCGGGTGGAAGGAGGGTGAGTGAAATGCTCGGGCAGCTTGGGCGATCGCCTGCACAGAGGACAACAGTTGTAAAAGAGCCTTCCACATGCCATTGCAGAGCTTGTACTCCACACATTCAGACGGCGTGTTTGTGTGCAGATGAATAGAAGGGGATTTCTGTGTGGGGAGAGTAACGTGACACCCAATAAGTGTCTGCACCCCTCCTCCTCCTCCACCCCCCACACACACACGAGGAAGAGAAGGCACAAGTGCAACGCTACAGCTGAGAGGGTCACCAGAGACCTCTGATCGCATCAGGGATCGTCTGGAACGCCTGCACCCCTGCACTCAGCAATCCCAGCTCCCCTCGCTGCCCACATTCCCCCGACAACAACACTGAGCTCATCATACCTCATCCTTCACTCACATGACCTGCAGGATCAGAAGGACTCTCCAGGCAGGATGGGACTCATCCAGCAGCTCTTGGGTGGCTTTGACAGAAACGGCTTGAGCCAGAAAAACTCCCTGCCAGAAGTGTGTGAACAAAATTTGGATTTCAGAACCAAAGTCTTGATGCTTAGGGGGGGTGGCAGGGAAGTTGAAGGATTATAAGCGATCAGTGTTTTTTTCTTTTTGACCATATGATAACACTGTTTTTAAGTATGCAAGAAGCATGAATCTAGAAATGACATTGTGCCTCAGTCCACCAGCTGAAATATCTCAACAACAGTTGGATGGAGGGTCGTCCAACATGTCTTGACATTTTTCCAGACAGGCATGTTCCCCAGAGACTGGGTCCTTCTTATTTTGGTGACCCACTGACTTCTCCTCTGCTGCCACCATGAGGCACATAATGATGGTGACGTTTGAGTTTTTGAACGAAATGCTAAAGTAATAGCAATTATGTGACTTGTCATGGATTTAGAGGAGGAAAAAAAAATATCTTCCCTAAATACATTTTAGGGAAGATGTTCATATATTGTCTTATATCTGTCGTAATTTAAGTGATCCTCTCTCTTTTGCAAAGGGGCATCTTCAGTTCAGATTTAGAGTTTGTACATTAACCTGATTTCCAAAATCACTCATGCATATTAAATGTAAATGAGATACATAATGAATTTGCAAATTGTTCAGGAATATGTTTGGAGGAACAGAGTGAAAAGGAACCAGGTAACTTTAAATGTGAGAAACTTTATTGTTTTTTTTTTTTTTCAAATATAGACACATTTTCTTTTGTGATACCTGTAATTAACTCCTAAAAGTCACCACAGAGACTAAATCTGCCAGACTGGAATAGGTTAATTATTCTGTTAAATCTTGTTAAGGATAAAGATCTTTAAGAAAAAATAATCACGACATCTGGAAAGATGTCTGTTCACAAGGAAGAAACCCCCCACCCCCGAAAAAAAAAAAGTACTGAAGGTTAGATATAGACATGTTTCTATCGTGGAACGCAACTTCAATGCAACTTAAATCTCAAGACGATGCAAATAAGTTTCGTACATAAATGATATCCAGAAATGTTGTTGCTCTCTTTGCTTTGGTCAAAAAGGCTAGATCAATGTTTTGAGCATACTTTTCATAAAGTAGGATTTGTGATGTAATGGGGCCACATTACTGCAGATATGTGTGTGAAGCCACCTTCAATCCTGATCTATATATATGCAGATTTTGAAATGAATGTTGCTGCTGTTCCCATGTCTGTTTCATGGAAGCTCTTATTATAACAAGACACAAGCAAACCACATTCTGCGAATGTTGCAGTAACTTGGCTCTACAGTTAAAAACTGACCTGCCTGCAGTCCAGACTTGTTACCTGGTGAAAGCACATGGAGTTTATTAAACAAAATATGACATATGAGGCCTTGAACTGCTGACCAGATTAAATCTTTTATTGAGCAAGACAATGGTCCCTCGGTTCTTTAAAGCTTACAGAGTTCTGTTAAACGATGGGGTGATGCATCACAGTGGCGAACATGCCTCTGTCCTATTGAAAAATGTTATTTGCTTATATTTGCTTTTAGTTTAATTTAACACGACCAGCATTACTGAAATCAGGGTTGCATGACTGTATTAGGATGACATTCCTATCAGCTTCAGTTGCATTTTGTATTAATTGCAAGAAATGTTTTATTAGATGCTTTTAGCTCAAACCACCACTATGCCCAATTCCAGAAACGGGGCTGTAAGTGTGACAGTAGACTGTTTTTTTTTTTTTTTTTTTTTTCATTTTTAATAAGGTGTCTTGTAAGGACACCTTGATCTTGAATTTTTTTTTTCTTTTTTAAATCAAAGAACTTTTTGGAAAGTAAGAAGAGCTGTCATGATCATTTTTCATCACTAAATACCTTAAAAAGCATGCTCTGGGTTTTACAACCCACACTGTCAACCCCTCCCCACCCCCACCCCCTCCACGCAGGAGACTCCCCCGGAGCAGACGCTGACCCCACGACCCTCCCTGACACTTCCAACTCCCAGATCCTCTCCAGGGGCCAATCAACTACAAACTGCCCCGGGTCTGTGACACAGATAGTCACAGTACACAGATATAAGAACACATGGGTGCATGTGGAGGGCTTGCACAGGCACACATCTGCACACTCATGTTCAACCCAAACACAGACCTGAGGTCACAAATGCGTGCGAAAAAAGATTTATTTTGCTGCAAACTGAACTGTGGGACCCTGGAGGCTTCACTGACTGTTGGGAATTGAGAAACTTTTTAGTTTTTCAATGTTTCCAGCGAAGAAGACACTGGTGGAGATGTTTCAGGGGGGCAGAATGCCTGGTATGTGGTTTTACACTGGTTCCCAGCATACAGCAAGCTCCACATTCTGCAACTGATCTGTGTTGTCTGAATCCTGCAGCCCTGCACAGCTGTCAGGCCACAACAGGAGGTGGACAGACAGCTTGAGAGAGTGTGTGTTGTCCCATGAAATGCCTTTATAGTGAACCCTTCCGTTTCTAATTCAGACGATTGTGTTTTTGATGTCAGAGAGGTGATCGATTCAAGCTGCATTTGCTCAGTGACAGGCAATAGATCACCTGTCACCCTTCCCAAGAAAAAGCTTTTGATGAAAATCATATTTTTCTGCTGAATGCAGTAACCTTTTCCAAAAGCAGAACTTTCTTACGATTTTTACCACTGTCTTATCTCACTTGAAACACCCCCCTTCTTCTTCTTGACAGAGCAAATGTTTCATGTCACTCATTCTTTTCTCTTCCTCTTTTCTTTTCTTTTCTTACCTACATCACCTCGTGGTTTCTTGTCAGTGCTGCCTCATAAGTGCAGTACAACTTTTTCTCTCTCGTTCCCTCCCTGTTCATCTCTCACACTGCATGAATTCCTCACAGGATCAGACCTGCTTTTTATGCTCCACTGGTTTTCACTCAAAGCGAGTAGAGGGGGGAGGAGGAGAGGGTGTTAGTAATAAAAAAAAAAAACCTCTACAGAGGAACTAAGAGTGTTGTGTTGAAAAACACAGCAAAGAAAATAAGAAAAAGGGATCAGGGCAACTCCAAAGAGCGACACAAAAAGAACAGGCGTGAGGCGGTCCGGGACAGTAAAGAAATAATACTGAAAAAAGGTCATAATTTCTGCCAGGGGATTTGCAGTTGCCCTGACAACGAACAAAGCAGGGCCAGTTGGACAATGTTAGACGACAGAAAGAGCTGAAAAGGGAAGGCAAACACTTTGGGGAGAGAAATAAGAGCTGGGAATTACTGCACTCATCAGCAAGATCATTTCTGGGAATCAGTTAACAGTCTGCTGGTGATGTAACATATAATAAGTCTGAAATATTTGCACCGATTTCTGTGCTTGGCCTTTCATTCACAGTTTAGCTACATCAAACCTTTTATTTGCTGAGCTATACTGGAAAACAAAGTTCCGACAGAAACAGACTCTGGGGGAAGCAAAAACATTTAGATGTCATGAAAGCACTGTGGCAAAAAGAAAGGGAACCCTCCGCTCACAAAACGCTGTTGTATTGCAGTGAAAATGGGGGATAATAAAAAGCTTCAGCTCTGAGAACCGGGAGCTTTTGCTTTGGTGCGGCTCTGAATTGTAAAACGATGAGAGAATGTTAATGATATGCAGGGAGAACGGGGCCACGCCAGATGAAAGTTTAACTTGGGCCCTCATAAAGACAAAGAAAGTGGGAAAGAATGGTGGACAGAGACAGGGGGAGGGAAGGAGGGTGAGGAAGGGGGAGTGGAAAGGATGGGCTGATGGGAAGATGGCATAAGTGAAGCAGAAAGAAGAAAAGACAGATAACAAGAGTTAAAATGATACAATATAATCAGAGCTGACTGACAGATACAAAGTATTTTGTATATGTATGCAAGCACATGTAACTTTTTCCCTCGTTCGTCCTCATGATATTATATTAACCCAAAACATCAGCTATTTTTCTTGTAAACTCTTAGTCAACTTACCAGTAACTACATCCACTGAATTAATTAGTCAAAAACATTAGTTGTCTCATTTCAAGACATCAATATGCTCGGTTAAACTCTAGCATCCGCTCACACACACACACCAAAGGCAGCACAGAGAGCATATATTGTTTCCTTTCCCAGTTTGTCCAAGGTGGAGCTCAGAGTGTACAAACGACCTTTATTGTCCCACACTGCAACTGAGCTCCAGCTTACATTTCCTTCACCTTAGTCAGACAGGCAAGCACCAGCAAACACCCCACCTGCTTTACTGCTTTTTTTTTTTAGTTTCAGCCTCTTAAGAGTCTGACTTGTTCATTATTTGATTTTATAAACATTCTCACATGAGGCTCTTTTAAATATGAAATCCCATCTCACTCCTGCCTTGCCTCAGGGTCCCATATCAACAACTGTCCTGGTTCCAGCCCTGTCGCTACATTTCACTGCAAACCCTTCAATCTGAGTCATTATAGCCCAGAGGCAGTAATGGTATACAGTTACAACACCAATAGTCTGTAATAATGTCAAATACCTGGGCTGGGTGCTGTGGGTCCACAGTGAACGGCTCTTGCCAGATACTTAGAGGGAGAACTGATTATTAGAGGAGTTTAATATGTTTATATTGTTAAACATCTGCTTCCAAACACCAGAGAAACAATTTCTCACTCAAAACTGTTGTATCGGATGTCATTCACCAAAACCCCGGCGTTGCTGTGCCAACAAGAGTCCCGAATACCTCGTTGCATTTCAGTGTCGTTCAGCTCCACAAGCCCCGCCCACCGGGGACTCCGATTGGACGAGCCGCGCGTTGGAATATTCGATGAGGCACCTTGCTCGCGGCTGTGATTGGACGCAGCCGGTGCAGTTATGTAAATGAGCACCTGGCGGCGTCCGCTGCCTCTGCTGCGGAGCCCGGACCCGGAGAGCAGGCGGCGTGTGTCCGGGGCTGGCGGTCAGAGACGAGCCGAGGCGCTGGAGCTCCCTCACGGTCCCGGTCCGGTGTCAAAACCCGGGGCTCTTCTTTGACGAGTTTCAGAGCCGTGTATCTGTTGGAAGTTTAATGACGGTCGGAAACTTCAGCGAGTACTTTCGCTGTTTTCTGAGTTTAGGCTGAGGTCGTCCGCTGAACTACTACTACTACTGCCTCGAGGCTCTGTTGGGATTATTTTCATTTATTCTGAGGATTTTTTTTTGTTTCTTTTGTTGTTGTTGTTCTGGCTGCTGCTTACTAAATCGAGTCTATCCCAAAGTTTAGACTCCAGTGAAGACACACTTCTCCCGGTTTCGTAGGTAAGTGTAACCATCTTTCTCCCGGCGCGGTGCTCCATAATAAGGTGGTATAATTATATTATAGCGGATATTTCCAGCTGTCTGTCTGTGTGCACGTCGGTGCGTGTGCGTGTGTGTGTGTGTCACCCTGTGACCAGGCGTCTGTAAGTCTCGCTGTGACACCGGCCACGGGCTCGTGGAGGAGCAGATGAAGTGTAACGTTGCGCTCCGTTTCCTGCACGTTTGTGAAGCGGACACATTGTGATCATCCGCCGACTGAGCAGCCTAAAGTATTTAGATAGTATATATCACAGTCTGGACCTCCCCGCATCGTGCTAAACGTCTAAATGTGGATCCTGCAGCACAGAAACGTTATCCAGTCGTGACTGGACTGCTGCTTTCACACGTCTATTTTCACTTTGGGATTTCTTTATTCAGACCTCACCTCATCAATTTAAAAACTTCCTCTCAGACTCGTTGATTTTTTTTTTTTTTTACTTCCACGGAGTCTCGTGGGTTTGTTTTAGCAGTTGAGAGTCGCTTCTCTGTTGTTCTCTTCCTTTGTGTTGCACCTCATCAAGTTAAACAGCAGCTATTCCTTCAAAACCCGCAGGTAATGAATGGACCCCTGACGTTTATGACGACCTTTGCACGTACAGTTGGTGGTCAGCACACCCACCGTCGTCCCCGTGACCTCACAGCAACACAGGTGACCTCCAGTAAGACCATCAGCTCAGGTTTCACTCACCTCTGGCCTTGAATGGGGTGATAACCAGTCACCAGAACCAAAGCCGAAACCAGCACGGGGTGGTCCACCGCTACAGAGGAGCCCAGTGTTGATACAGAAAACATTTCAGACCCTGAGGATTAACTGATCGAATGTTTGGACTTCAAATAGTTTTTATTTTTCTAGTTTGAATCAGAAGACGAGTGTGTTATGTAATAAATGATACATTCTTGGGATGAGGTTGTTAAAAAAAAAAAAAACTAAAGAACAGAAAGGCTGTATTCAAGCTGCAGATTTCAGCTCAAGGAGAAAGGTGAAAAAATGAGTGTGATTTTAAGTACGTCTGCTGCCAGCATGTTCCTGACTGATGTGCTTGCAGGGAAGTGGAAGTGGCCTGATGGGCTTCAGTGGGGGTGCAGTTCAGCAGGCGGCCACCCTTCACACCAAACAAAAAAATGGTAGACGAGCTTTCTGGCCAGAGGACTGAGCAGGCAATCCAGAGGAGGTGTAGTGTTGTTAAACTGCTGCGGGGAGGAGGTGGGGGGGTGCCTGTGCTATTCACCAGTAGATAGAGACAATAAAATGCCTTTTTTCTCTCTGGGCCCCTCCCTCTCTGCCTCTGTGGTGATGGCAGTGGCATAAAGTGGGGAGGATTTCTGTGTGTTGATGCACAGTCCCTCACAGCAAGCACATGTCTGCTGGATCGTTGTCTAATGGGCATCTGGCTGCTAATTCTTCCACAACATCCCAGGAGAGCTACTGGCCATGCGAAGCTGCTTTGTATCAGCTGTGCAGTTCATCAAGGGAGACGCAGAATATTTCCCATAGTTGGACAGTCCAGTTATGTGAGTATGAATGTGCATGCACGCACTTGGAAAAATGTTTTTATCGATTTGTCTTGGCAAGCTTCGGGCGAATGGCTGCATATTATTATTATTATTATTATCTGCACACAAGAAAGTAATTGGTCCAGTGGTGTCTTAAGAAGTGATGTTTATTATTTGTCAGTTGTCAGAAATTTGAAGACTCAGCAACAATAACAAAAAAAAAAATCTTTGGAGTAGAAGACGAGAAAAAAAATGAAAACAATGATGTATAATTGCTGCTGTTTTGTGGCTGAAAGCACATTGATGCATATAAGCTTTTATGCAAACACAAAAGCAGGGGAGCAGCGGTTTACGATTACTGTGGTCCATCATTGACCTCAGTTTGTTGTTCTCTGTCTGGGCCGTTGTTTTGGTGAAGACCATCCTTTGTGACTTGTGTTTCTGGTCGTCAACCATGATGAAAAGACTTTCAGCAGGTGGACATGCATGGAAAGCCCAAAGAAGCTTTGGCTTTGAATTTGTGTCAGCTCAGTGCAGTTCAGCGAATGTGCAAATCCTTCAAAATCACTGAACAGCATGTTTTTCACAGTTGCCTGATCTTTATAGTGAACGGGCTAATGTGGCTAGTTAACCACATGAAAGAGCACATTGATGATGATGGTGCTTTTCAACCCCTACATAACAATGTTGAGCCTTTTCTTGAACTCGTATCGGGCAGAAAGTCTGCATTTTCTAGTAATTGGCTTCCGACAGACTGAGCGGACGGGCCAGTCGAAGAATTCATTCAAGTCCAAAGACACGACGCGGTTGCTTGCCTCTCCTCTCCGCAGCCCCTCTTTAATGGGAAGTGAAACCATTTGAAGGCATGACGACTGACCAGCCTGTTTTCCTAAACCAATTACTCCTCAAGTCTAGACTTCTGAATTGCATTTTCAGCGTATGTGTGTGTGTGTGTGTGTGTGTGTGTGGTCACATGCATAGAAAGCTCAACAACACTGTCACATAAACCAATTAATTGTGTAATGGGTGGTGTCAGTTCAAAGCAGGATCTGAGGTTTTCCTGGGCGGTGGTTGTTAGTAACTTTTCAAAGCTGTTTGATATCTGCTTTAAAAAAAACCTTCACCTCAAAAATCCTACTGTCTCTCAAGTCATTACCCCCCCCCCCCCCCGTTCCCCCCCCCCCCCCTTCCACCCTACACACCCAGCATACTTTTTAATACTGTAATCGATCATCCTTACAATCTGTCTGTTTTTCGACATCTAACACATTCTGCTTTATCTTCTATATCTGTTCCCTTTGAAGAAGCACTACATGTCTCATTTGCCCCCCCCCCCCCCCCCCCCCCCCGCTCATCCGTCTTATCCTCAGCCTAACTTCTTCTATCCTCCCACTGTGTTTGCTTATTTATCTGTTTATTTATCTCTATTGTGGATGCCCTAAACAGATAGTAATGTTTAGATGTAAGAAATCTGAGGTTAAAATCCCCTCAGAGAATTTGTTGTAGTGTCTTATCAAGGTATTTCTGAGCTTTGTTTGATGTCTCATTTTAGCTCAAGAACTTCCAGAAATGCCTCTGCATATATTACCAAATGAATGCTGGCCTTCTTTAAAGGTCACCGAGTTTAGAGAATACTTATGCAACCTTTCAAGTTTTCCACATTTTGTCTTATTTCCGGCTCGTCTTCTGCTTAATTTTCTTTTTCTTCTATGTGTATGAAAAACTGCAATTACACAGCAAAAAAAATTTTCCCTTTATTTAGGAAAAAAAGTGAAGCATTGTCTTTACATAAATATTCAGAGCCTTCACCTAGTAGGAATGATACTATGAGCTCGAGACCTTTTTTTACCCTCTTTATTTTTTTTTTTAGGGGGAGGGTGTCTCTTTCCATTTTTGTAGAATCAATCAAACTCAGTCATGTTGGATGGGGGCACCATTGCACAAACGTTTTTAGGTCTGTCTTCAGTGTATCTTCTTGGTTTAATTCCATATTCTGGCCATGTCGTTCCATGTCTTTTGCAGAGTTTTCCTGAGTTTTCCACTGCCAAGTATTTTCTTGGCTGCATTCTTCAAGTTATTGTCTCATTGAAACATAAACCTTTGCCCCAACCTGAGATCTTATGCACCCTGGAATTTTTTTTTTTTTTTATAAGGATCTGTCTATATATTTTTTAATATATCTTTTCCTCTATTCTGATTAGTTTCCCAGACCCTGTCAAAGAAAAACATCTCCATAGACTGACACTGGCATCGCCATGTTTGAATATAGTAATGGTTTAAAAAAAACATTTGGAAAAATCTTTGGTAATTATTGTCAAATCATCTGATCTGGCAAAAGGTCTCTTGGTCATAGTGGTACATGGGAGAAAACAAACTTTCACTTGTTTTTATGTATGTATTTAATTGTTTTTTCTTTTAATTCATAGAATCATCTTCAGTTGCACTTTCATGTGATTCAGAATATTTTTTAATGTTTAAGATTGTGGCTCAGATGTTTAGATTTCTGAAGTAAGGATGGTAAATGGAAACAGGCAGCGGAAGAGGAGTATATTGTCAATGAGCAGCCAAGCAGCAGGCTTACTGGAAGTCAACGTTTGGTGAGTCAGGCTACATTCATACTGACGACTGGGCTCTGCACCACTTGACCAAGGAATGTCATCACCATGTCATCTGCTGGTGCTTCCAAACCTTTTTAGAGTGATGGAGGTTATTGCTTTCTTTTAGATGGAAAATAATTGAAAGAAAAACAAAGAAATATATATCCTGTAAATGTAAGTAAAATGTCAGCAGTACAGACAACAGTTTTTAACATTACCTTCTGAACAAATAACAAAATAAAACACAAGAGAGCAACTAAGAAGCCCAGCATTTATGGTGCTGATATAAGCAGGTCGTTCCCTTCAGTTCTAATCTGCAGTGTGAATGTGACCAGAGGAAACAGCTCTTGAAGGTATGTTACCTTTAAGGGAGAGCCTCAGCTCCAGTAACCCACAGAGATCCATAGAACAGCTTGACCAAATGTGCCTGTTGTGCTTTTGGTCACTTTAAAATGATGCAGAAATTTTACACTCCCCTAACCCTAACTCGAACCCATAGCTGTGTCTTGACATAATTCTGTCTCTTGGTTATTATTCACACAGTTTTCAGGAAATTGTGGTTTGGATTACAGTCTGGCATATGATATGATGACAGATATGTGCTTTCCATCCATCCATCCATCCATCCATCCATCCATCCATCCATCCATCATCTTCTGCTCACCCAGGTTTGGGGGGCAGCAGCCTAAAGCAGAGAGGCCCTGACTGGTTTGAATTAAGTCCAGTTGATCCATGTAATCTAAGGAGAACTCCAGTCAAATCAGAGAAGCATCTCAAGTCATGGACCACTGATAGATGTGGTTTCTGTGGTTTGAGCAGCAGAGCTCAGTTCTGTCTGAAATCTGGTTTGGAGAAATGATGTTATGATGACATGATATGATCAATTATGTGTCCATCCATCCATCCATCCATCCATCCATCCATCCATCCATCATCTTCTGCTCACCCAGGTTTGGGGGGCAGCAGCCTAAAGCAGAGAGGCCCTGACTGGTTTGAATTAAGTCCAGTTGATCCATGTAATCTAAGGAGACTCCAGTCAAATCAGAGAAGCATCTCAAGTCATGGACCACTGATAGATGTGGTTTCTGTGGTTTGAGCAGCAGAGCTCAGTTCTGTCATAACAAAGGGTTGAAATCTTTATGTGAATGGGATATTTCTAGTTTTTACTAAATTAATAAAAAACTAGAAATGTTCCAATATCACTTTTTCCTTTCCGATACTAATCCCGTTACCTGGGTTTTGAGTATCAGCCGGTATCGGGTACTGATCCGATACCAGATGTAATGTTGAAGGTCCATCTCAAAGCTGACTGGCTGCACTTCTTTTAGCTTCCATGACATATATTCAGTCCCCATCTCATAGTTTGCAGAGAACAATTTCAGAGATGAATTTCCAGTTGAGCCAACTGTTCTCCGACTCCAAGTGATTGATTAAGTGGTCAAATCTTACATTTTCTACAACTGACAGGGGCTGGCTTTCTTGCTTTTAGGGAAATTTGTCTTGTTTCTGAAAAGAAAACTCCAGAGTTGGCAGGTGTGGTTCCTTCATCCTCCCCTTTGACTTCATACGGTCCTGACGTTCTTTCATCCGATGGATCCTTAAATGCTTAAAAAGGTTACTTGTTTTACATTTTGGTCACTTCGTGTTACATTTAGCAACATCTGTGCCACCTCTGGAAGCTGCAGCCTTGCTTAATGAACATTCAGATGTAAAATAAACTATCTAGCATAATGTTGACGCTAGATAGCCAGCTCTCGCTAACAGCTCAATAATCGCTGCTTCTCCATTTGTCAGCTCCAACAGGAAGTTGACAGGCAGTATATAACGTTTGAGGGGCTCGAGACATTTCATCAACACTGGACTATTCAGAATCAGTATGCACATCTATAAGCTAAGCAGCTCCTTATTATATTATTTTGTGGCTATCGTACATATTTTGTAACATTGTGAAATCAAGCTGTTTTTAAAAGTCAACTCAACCTGCTCAAACAAAACTGTTGGATTTTGATGAACAGTTGTTGTTTTTTCAAAGTCTCTTCTTTCATGTTAAAACCCAGCAAATACATTACATGCAGTGGACTTCAACCACTGACAGCTCAGTGGAGAATTTGAACGTGCTGCAATAATAGCAGTAGACGAAAGCAGAGATGAGGAACAGGTTAGAGATGTCTGTTTCCATCATTTCTTTCTAACTTTTGAAATTTGTAGTCTTAAGCCAAAACTGATTCATGAAACATCATTTTAGGTAATTTGGCAGACTTTGGAGCCACAAAAGGTCTTGTACAGTTTTGTTAAATGAGCTGATCATTTATGGTCTGAAAAAAAAAATCCACCTGAATCCAGTAAGATGAAACAAACCGAACCATGTTCCTTCATGCATCTCACCAACGACTCGAACTTGAGACTGTCGCTTTCAGAAAGAGACGAACCTTCTCAAAGATGAAAGCGAAGCACAGTTCAAAGCCAGCGTGCACTCGGATGCTCTTCTCTGCCTCCCATTTCAAATGCTCATGCTGTAGTAGTGTTGTCAGCCAAGCTGTCAGCACACACCGTACCTCTTGTGGTTCAGTTCATCACTAATAATCACTAATGGCTCCTGGCAAAGTAAGTGCTTTTGAAAACCTTCTTGGAATATAGAAGGCAACCATGTTAAACATCAAAGGTTATCTGCTTTTTTAATACATCTTCCTTGTGTGTGATGGATCTGAGCTGTAACAACAGCCACATCCAGTGGGCTGGATGCATCTTTCTCTCTCTCCATGGGGTTTGAAAGGGTACATTACCATCAGGAAACTGTTGTGTGATGTGTAATTTAGGCCTTTTTAGGAGGCTTTTTTCTGCTGAGAGGGAGGAGGAGGACTGCCAACGTGACACAGGTATCAGCCTGCGCCTGAGGCTTTTAACAGAGAGGTGTTTGTGTGGTTAGAGTGTTAGAAGAGACCTGGCTTTATATTAACCGGGTCACCACATTTTGGATCAGTCATTTGCTCTTATGTGTGGGTGTTTTCTTGTTTGCCTGTTGCTGTAGTTTAATATTAAGAGAAAAGGTTTAGCTACTGAGTAAAAATGTTGGAAATGCTATAATTTCTCCCAAGCTGTATTCCATTAGAAATGAGAGGGAGACATCTGTTTGAGGGCTGGGTTTTGAGTGTTTTTCTCACTTTGACGAGAAATGCTGAGTCTCGCTGATCTCATTCCTGTCAGACCTGATCTCTGTACTTTTTCTCTCTGTACTCTTCACCCCTCTCTCCTTACCCCTCTCTCTCCCTCCATGCCTTTGCTTGTCCCTGTCACTTTTTTCAATAGCTGTTCAGTAGATGAATAATTACCTCCTGCAGGCAAAGAGCTGCTTTTGTCCCACGCTTACTGTGTCATTCCTGGTTTCTCTGTACAATTACTGCTGGGAGTTTTCCTCCCCAACGGTCTTCTGCTTGTTTGTCTGTGGCACTTTTCTCTCTGCCCATTGTGAGAGTAGCACTGCGGTGTCACATGCCTCTACTTTCACCCCGCTGTCCTCCCCTCTGCCTCTCACTTGTTTTCTGACAGGTGGCTGTGCGAACTGAATTCAGGGAATCGTGGTGCAGCTCGCCATCACACTTCAGCTCAAAAAAAGTTTGTGTTCAAGTGGAGCCGGAGTCGCACTCTGCTGCAACAATGTCGTATTAACAAGCTAATGATACCACATTAATACTAGATTTTCATTATGAATGTTACGCCCATGCGTGATCTAAGGTCGACGTCCCCGCCAGTCTTTCCTCAGAGTAGTCGCGAAGGTTCGTTGTCAAGTAGCGGATAGTTTTGCTTTAAGAAGAGGTGGGGCAGGCCCTTTAATTAACGTACTTTCACATGAAACTGAACTCGTCTCATTCCAGATGGATTAACGAGAGAGAAAAATCGCTGAGTACAGTGTAGCTGCATGTACTGACATGTGCGACACCTCTTGCTGTGAAAAACAAAACTGTCCTCGAGGTAGTCAGCCACAAGCCAGTTTCCCAAAAGAAACTATAGCACCTTGTTTTTCTTCAGTTGGTCATTTTCATGCTGAGAAAGAGCACTTCACTCTGTCTCATTTGATACAGTTTATGAACAACTGATGAGTTAATAATGCCTTCATTTTGTTTCAGTTTTTTGCTACAGTTAAGCTTTAACCTTCAGTGTCTTTTCTCATCGTTATTATCCATATATACAGGGAACCAGACTCCTTGGCTGCATTTTGGTCCTACCTAATATGTGTCTGATCAGGCTTATTTTCTGTTGAATGTTTTTTTTTTTTTTTTTTAAAGTCCCTACTGCTAGAACATGATGACCCAGTGCAGACTCATGCCTTTACTGCACGATGCTGGCTACACTCGCTCGTTTTTGTATTCAGCCTATTTAGCTGTCTCAGCTTCCAGCTGTGTTCAGGAGAAAGGTAGGTGTAAACCCTGGGCAGGTCATCAGTCCACCACAGACTGGCAGAATACAAATGCTCTTTTCTGTAAAAAATTTATAAGTTCCTAGTTTGCACAAAGATTGTACAAATCACTTATCGCCAGAGCTGGGTATTATTAGGCTTTTCTCAGTACCAGTGTCAGTAATGGTGCTTATCGGTATTAATGCTTGATACTTGATGAAAGTTGATTCTTAATGAGCTATTGGCTGATGTGTGATCATGATATATGGTTTGTTTCCTCCTCTTTTTATTAAATAACGACAGTGTAATGTGTCATGTACTGATGTTGCTCATATGAGGTTGTATTTACCTAATTTTAACTTGGTAAATACTGTCTGATTTTGTGTCATATTCTGATATACAAAACCTTATCATGGGACTCTATGACTGATTTCAGCTTTGTTTATAGCTGCTTTCTCAGCTTGTATAGCAGCAGGTTAATGAGCTTTGCTTTGTTCACTTGTTTGCGCCTCCCTTGAGTTTGTGCCTCTGGGTCTCGAAACTGAAGTCTCGTCTGTGTGGCTGAGATTTGCTATGAGTTTTGTTGCTTCACTGCACTGCTTTATGATGCTGCCCCGCTGTTTTTCAGCCGCTATGAGGGCGTGTTTTGAATTGCTCTTTGGGCAGAGGGATGGTGATGAGTGGAGCTGAGCTGTCTTGATGAATGATTTGATTTTAAGTAGTACTGAACTGTTCCCGGAAACAAGTTTCACCTTTCCCTTTTCTTCATTATGATTCACCACCTTCCTCTGTCATCCTTCAGCATCTTACTCCACTTCCTTTTTTTTCTTATTGATGGTGTTTGACTAGCTTTTCTGACTCACCTGCTGCCGTTGCTTTCAGCTCTCATCACTCTGTTTAAGTGATTCATCCATTCTTCAGTTCTGCTTCCTCAGGAAAACTAGGGAATCAGATTCCACAGTCATGACTGGCACTTCTCAGTGTAGCGGAAAATCGTGACACACAGATGACCAATAGCATGATAATATAACATTAAAGGACACCAAACTATTAAATAATAATGTCCTTTTTTTGAAGGTAAGGATACAAATGTACTGGAGTCTATTCGTTCATTTTTAGGACCCAGTTAGTTTTCATTCCCAGTTTTATCACTAGAGAAATTATTCTTCTAAATAAGAGTTTAGTGTTTAACAAAAGTAAGCTGAGGGAATTTTATTTCTCTAAACAGATAAAAGATCTCCTGTAAAAGGAAGAGTATAAGCGAACAACTGGTATGTCTCCTCTTGGAGTGAGTCTTCAGTAAAAACATGGAAACAGTGGCCCAACGGGGATCTGCGCTTCACTCAAGCCAGACTCTCACAGAAGCTAGCCTATTTTCAAAAAAGCCATCAGATGACCTTGTTTCTGCGGCTGGCACAGTCTCACCCTTCAAAGTGCTGCGAAGATTAAGGGTTTATTGCCGTTTTCTTCTCTTCGTGACTCAAAAAGTAGCGGATGCAATCAGCTTCTTTGCACGCTGACGGAAATCCAAAACAAAGAGCTCAGTACTCTGTGAGTCCCCAGTGACCATTAGTCATGTCTAACTGGCAGAGTGTGACTTTATCTGGCTGTTATTGGAGACTTCACACGTTGTGTCCTGTGTGTGGAACAAGAAAGACATTATTGGAATGAAGTAAGGCTCTGGGCTTTCCTTTTATTGCAAACTGTATACATTTTTACATTATTTTTGCACTTTTCCCAAAACAAACTGCTCACTGCTAGATGATACATCAACATGTGACAAATGAAAACAAATGAGATCAAGGGCTGCTTTTAGCCATAGTGGTGGAGCAACTCAGGGTCCTCTACTTCGGTCCAGACTTAAATATCTCTATAGCTATTGGATGGATCGTCTTCGTACTCAAAACAGATATATTATATGTGGTACTTGGAGGACGAATCTGTATTTTAACGAGCCAACTCATTTCTCTCAAGACCATGAGGTTCACATTTATTTATTTTAGTAAAATGTCTCAGTAATGAGAAAATTTTATGTGCCTGAAAAAAAGGAAAAAAAAAACTTCCTCTTAATTTGTCCAATACTTCTTTTCATAACCAGCATAACTGCTAAACTAATGACGTTTTTACCGACATGTTCTGATGAGTCATTATAGGTCGATAGCTTACCTGAGATAATGAAAATGGTAAAAATATCTGGTAAGTGGCATCATTATGAGCAGCTGGATACATTTGGCTCCTGAAACCTTGGAAGATAACCAAGAAAATAGGCGAACAGCGCCATTGTTGAATTTATGAGTGGAACTCTGCTCATGTTGCTGTTCAGAAGCTCTCTTGAGTCTTGGATGATGATGATGTAACTGACAGGAAAAATAAAAAATGGAGCTCAGCATTGATTGTGATTGATTGCCTCTCAGATTTCAAGCCTGTGCAACTTGATTTCTATACTGCACTGACACAAACTGAAACAAATGGCTGTCTGGACTGTAGGAAATCACAGAAATGGCTTATAAATTATGATATACTTTAGAGAATGGTCAGCAGTGATGTAAAACATACACAGTTTGCAGTGAATGGGCTTAAAAGGTGTAAAATTAGATGAAAATCTTTCAGGTCACCAGCGATTGCGCTGGCTCATTAAACAACTGGAAGGAATAACGAATGCTAACATGCAGTTCCAACACGCGGGGCTCTCTGAAAAGACGCTAACCAGAGCCAAGGCTGTGTTGCCAGCTTTTCACTGGAGGGATCTAATTATAGTGACTGGCAGACTATCTTAAATGATGCAATGGCTTCCAACTAAAAAAGTTCGTCTGCGTATCTATCTGCTCTCAACTCTGTCCCTCCTGTCAGTTGTGTTTTTGTGCGGGACAGAAACAGCAGCTGCTCATAAGTATTCATTAGTCCTGCTCACGGATTAGCCGAGGTAAAATGTGAGTGTGGACTGGGCTGCACACTCATGTGCCGCCTCCTCCAGAACACACTGGGCCCTTCTCCTTCCCTCTGAGCACTAACCACAGCTGTTCAACACCACTTGACTTCTCAAACAACAATGTTCTCGGATGGCTGCAGCCACTTTTGTTCCTGCTCGTTGGAACATATGGTTGGATTTTCTGCTTTTGTTTATGGTGTCTGTGTGGCTCTGTGCTCTACTGGATAGAAATTTCCTCCCTTGTTACCCCTTGCTGACCAAACACCAACGAGACACCGCTGAGGAGAGTATTTGTTCAGAAGCTGCCGATCGTTATAGAGACACTCAGATTTGAGACTGCATTCGTCTCAGTCAGCTCGAAGCTGATAGCCCCTTATTCCAGCATTTTATAATCAAACATATGTGCCTGCACTTTTTTTTTTCTCTGCAAAGAAAATGGAAAAAAAAAAAAAATCAGCCTCCCCCTCTCTGTTTCTCCCTCTACTTGGAACACATGCACCATGTATCGGTTGCGTTGTGTCTCCCATTCAGGACAGCTGCACTGGCTGGCAATCCCTGAGATCTCCTCTATGCCCACATGCGTGCCCTCCGCACCCATGCGTATACACACACACACTCCGAGGCCATAAGTCACCCTTTTTACACCACCTCCCTCCACTGAAATACTCACACATGTACTCTTGTCATCGCCACTCTTGGTCTGCCGTCGACTTCATGAGCGTCAGCCACTATTCACTCTGTTTCCATACATTCCTTCTCCTCTGTGCCTCCCTCAGCGACGGCCCCCCAACTCCCCCCCACCGCCCCCGATCTTATGTCACTACAGCTGTGTGTCAGCTGTCATTCTGTCCCACTCAAGCCAGAGATGAAGCCGAAACACAGAGGGCCTACAGGGAGGGAGGCCTGGCTTCTCTGTCTCTCCCAGCTGTCCCTGCTTCCTGAGACTTTCACTTGTCACAAGGTTTTACTTCATCCTGCATGTTTCACAACTGGAAGTCGTCTTCAAGGATGAAAGTCAGATGTGCATGAAGCATAGAGCTTTGAAAATGTGGCAGTGTTTTCAGATGAAAACACTGAGCACCATGAGAGCTTGAAAATGTTGTAGATTAAACATTTAGGCCAACACCACAGAGAAATTGAATACACTGTGGCTAAGGATTAACTGAAGTGTTTTGTGTTTTTGGTTCGAATATAACTGCTGTGAAACAGACAGAGAGTACAGTAAAACCAGGAAGTGCGTCTCACCTGACTTACCTTTAAAAATCTCTGTTCCACATTTCTACAGGTTCTGTGTGTTTTTCAGAACAAACGGCTGTAAGAAAAAAAAATTTGGTTAATGTTTTATTCACTGCTTCCTTGTCAAGATCGATGTTTTCTTGCCTCATTCATTCTTGAGCTCTGTCAACCAGCTTGCTCTGCAGGTTCTTGGCAAAGTTGTGCCCTGGAACTCTTCTCAGCCTCGGCCTTCTGAGGTGGAAATGGACTGGTTGAGGAAACGTGACCTAAAAGACCCTGGAAAAGACTCGCACACTCGGAATTCAGCTTCAGACTGCTATTGGTGCAGGTGGAACCAGCTAAAACTGAGAATACAGTTTTAATTGGCCAGTCCTGGCAGTGCAGCATGTCTTTATGAAAGACATTTTCTACAGTTCTGCTGTAATTGTCCAGTCCTGGATGTCAACTATCTGTTCAACAGTATGACAAACTCCTAGATTAAATTCAATGCGAACTCAATAGTGTAGCCTTCTTGAAGGGAGGATGGATTACAGCTCTTTGGTTTTAGCTGCCAACAGGGGCTACTCCAGAACCATGAAAATGGTTCCTTCTAGGTGGCAGCACCAGTTGAAACCAGTCTTTACAGCTGCATTTAGGGCTTTGGAAGATATAAAAACATCCGGTTTTTCAAAAAAAAAAAACAACAATACGCAATACCCACTGATTTGGAAGGCAATGATTTAGCGCAAGGGTTGGGACAAAACGGAGAAAAAAGTCAACGTGTGGAACATCACAAGAAATTCCAGACTATGTTCCCGTCATTTCAGCAAGTAAATGATCAACGCTGATGGCGAGACGAGTGGTGATGCCGTCTACTTTACCTGGAATAACTTGAGGAAGCCATAGTGGAGAAAGGTGCAGGTCTGCAAAGCCCCAGAAGAGTGTGAGTTCTGCCTCCTTACACATCATATTCTGCGGTAGTCGATAGTTTAGTAAGACTAAAGCAGCCTGAGGTGTTCTAGCTTCATCCATGGGTCTGCACAGTCCTGCCCAAGAAAGTACAAGGATGCTACTATCCACACCACATTTATGTCTGCATGAAAGATGTTGTACTTTGCTCATTGAGAGTTCTTGATCTTTTTTGGGGGGAACAGTCCATTTACAGACTTTTGATGATTCGGTAGCTATTGTTTCTCCCCCCCACTCTCCAGTTTAGCTACAGTCTCCTTAAGAGCCAAATATGGTGCAACGCAGGCTTCCGCTCATTAGTTGTATTTCTATAAACTTCTTTGAAAATTAAAAAATTAAAAAAGAGTTGTTGATGTTGGAAGAATACTGTAATGGGAAAATATGAAAAATTATACCAAAAATGTTATTTACTCGACACAGCGTGACACGACCTGGTCCTCCTTCCAGGGGACAGAGTTGGTCAGGGTTCGACTTTGAAGTAACAATCACAAAATAGATTCTTGAAACAAATTCTTGACATCCTTTCTCAATTTTTGTCTTGTATGTTTTAGCTGGTTGATTTGTTTGTGTCCTCCTTGAAGTTTTCTTTCTGATTAGAGGCAGTCTTTTGCAGCCATGCGTTACGTAGCCTATAGGGAAGAAACACTAAAATGGAAAAGCAGTGCATTTCAGGCATTTTAAGTGCAGTAACCTTGTGGGAGAGTATAATTTGTTTTGGTGTGTGCATTTAGAAAGGGAAAACCTACAAAGTGTAATATACTCTCTTTCACTCAACGTTGACATGTGTCCCTCTCTTCGGTCACTAGCTGGCTTATTTTTTTTTTCTTTTTATCTTTCTTCCTCTGTTTTCCATTCACTTTGCCATTCACAAACAAGCATCTCTAACCAGGTGCTCCGAATATCCTATCAAGAGAACGTCGACCTGAAACCATTTGCAGAAATGATTGGCATTTCAAATGCAGAAGGAATAAAATTCTCAGGAAACAAATTGGGACAGCTAATTATACTCTCCTCACTTACCAAGCTGTTTCTGCCCTTTCTAAAGACAGCAAGGTATTGTTGTATCACTGCATTGTTGTGCCAGAGAGAAAAACAAATTAGGCTGTGAAAGAGCTCTTTGTTATTTAGCTTTGTGCTTGCTCCTGAGGGGTTTGGCCCATTGCTCAGTGTGGCATAGAAAAGGCCGAGAAGCCACTGATTGCAGTGTGCCTTGGAATAAGAGGATATGATCTAGAGTTGAGTTATTAATGCTGACGGTGAGCCTGTGACCTCAGAATCCTCAGGCTGGAGCTGCATGTGTGCGAAAGAGTCTTGTGACTTACTGGTTGGCTGGTGCACCGTCAACAGTCGGATGTAGCCCTAAATATGTTTTTCTCTGTGACAGGTATGCCTGTGGCCTTCTGCGCATCTCCAGACAGGTAACCACCAGGTGTGTTGCTGCTGTCATGGCCTCAACGACGGTTTGGTTGTTTCCTGCCACTGTGGTCACAGTTCTGGCAGTGCTGGTGTCATCAGAGGAACATGAGTGGCACTTTAACGCAGGTAAGATGTCATGCACTCTTTCAGCAAAGACAATATTGAAGTTATGTCCCATAAACTCTCCTATTTGAAAGAGTTTTGTGGTGAGCACATCTCAAGGTTATTTTGTTTTCCTTTCGACAAGAACGAATTCAGACATAACTTAAATTTTGAGGCTTTTATCCTCCTCTTAGCCATCTTTCGTTCCACTGCCACAAACGCTGCTCTGACATTCTCCTCACATTCTCAGATCAGCAAGCCTCATTCTCCATCCACTATCAACAGGCTATCCTGTGTCCTCTCCCTGTCTGCCAGCCAGTTGTGTGTAATAGGAGAGTGAGATAGGCAGTTCCCTCTGGCTCGTCAAGACCGCTAATGCACAGACACTTCATGAAAATGTCAGTCAAAATTTCAGGGAAGGGAGCACATGAGGGGGTAGTGAATATGAGCCAACCAGGTGAAACCAGAGGAGACTGTTTTCAGCGCAGCCAACCCTCTAACTGCAGCAGCTAGTCTGTGAATAAACGTAAGGCTTCAAAGATTATTAAATATTCATTTCATGAATTCGTTTAGAAATGACTTCTTGTTCAGCAGATATTTCAGAGCTGAAATGTCTTACATTTAAGGTGACATACAGCGGAAGAAAAGCAGAAAACATCTCACGATGCTCTAATCGAGGATTTCAATGATTATCCAGATCTTCACCAAACTTCAACGAGTTCTTCTTGTCCATGGCCCATAAACCTTCCAAAAATTCTGTCTTTATTTTTGTCTTGTCTCACTGACAATCAGATTTAAAATGCTCGTTTAAAACCTTTATCTTCCTCAGCTTTCAGGTTGATGGGAGATAAATTGATTTATCAAACAACAAACTGTGTTTTAGGAACTGCAATATTTATAACTTCTTTTCATTGAACACCAGCTCTGGATGTTTACCACACTGTTACTTCACTACATTGAGAATATATTATTTTATAATCTGTTATAATTCTCCGGTTGGCATTTCACTTATTTAAAACTTTGATTCACGATCGAAAACCTTTTAAAACTTTTAGTACTTGTTCTTGACATTAGAGGGGAAAAAATATGTGTTTTCAAAAACAACTAGACCCTTAATATTGCCCCAAACATGTTGGTCAGATTTTTAAATAATAAGAAATTTAATTTTATAAAGTTGGACTAGCACAGCCAGATGATGCTGTTGGGAGTCAGATTACTCCTTCATGCATACGTTGTTCCAGAAGTACCAGAGGAAGCCGCATGTATCTCGTTTTAAGATGGGTAAAAAACGTATTTTTTTGAATATTTAATATATTAATTAGAAAAAGCCCAGTACTTACAAGATGAAAAGGTTGTTGAATAACTTTATTTTCTTCCTGTACTTTTATGCTGGGACAAGGACAGTCATCCAAAACAAATGGCCCAGCTGAGCTGTGGCCAGGCAGAGTAAAGGCATCCAACAATTGTAAATCATTTTTATAACAGTTTTAAATTGTTTTCAAAGTGAAAATGTCACATTTTTCACCTTTACATTACTTACCTGCTGACTAAATGTATCAAATAAATTAATACAGAATCTGTTGCAACACACGTTGGCATAAAATGTGCATGTTTGTTTCATAGATGGAGCTGGACTGAGATGACAGTGTTTGCAGAAAGATTTAGTGCATCAACTAGAGTTGCATTAAAAAAAAAGACCTGGGATGAAAGCAAACGGTGTAGAGAGGTGAAGAAGTGTAAAGACTACAGATAGCAGGTCGTCTGGCAGCATGGTGTAATGATGATGATGTCATGAAATAGGCACCTGTCCTAAGGGTGTGGATGAACTCTGTGTGTGTGCACGTGCGTGTGTGTGTGTGTTTCGCCCATTGGGGTTTTTAGATTTTGTCATGCAGCCCAACATTCCTGTGCTCTGACTCAGTGACAAAGTGAGTTAGAAGCGTACCTCACCCCCGCCTCTTTCTGTCACATTCAGCTAACCCCCCATATCATTGTCGGTACCCTTTTCCACTTTATCACTGACCAAACACCTCCTCCCCATGACTGACTTAGAGCAGATAGCTGGGTGTTTGGGTAATCCCTGCCTGAGATCATGCTGTCCGGATTGTTTGATAATGACGCTGCTGAATTGGAGTCAGCACAGATACCCATCTCACCCCCTTTTTTTGGGGGGTTTTCTTTAATCATTTTTGCTTTTCCTGCAAATCTCAAAGTCGTGGTAATTGAAGCTGTGCAGGATCACTGGAGCCCTGAGGCGGAGGCCTTGTGTGGGACAGAGATAGAAAGACAAAAGGTAAAAGAGACAGGAAAGGCATCATCTTGGACAAGATAACCCACAGTATCTCCAAAGGTTACACAAGTTGAAATCACAAAAGCCATTTTTAAGCAAAGTACAACACAAAGACCGCAAGTGGAAATGTAAAGATTAAAAGACTGACACTTAACCTTTGTAATTATTTTACATTAGCATGGTCTAGTTTTGGCATATCTGATGGTTTAGAGACCGTGGCACTGAGAAGAGACAGGCAACATTGAAGGTTGCAGAGGTCAAAATGTTGAGGTTCTCTTTGGGAGTGACGAGGATGGATAGGATCAGGAATGAGAACATCAGAGGGACAGCGCATGTTAGATGTTCTGGAGAGAAAGTCAGAGAGGCCAGACTGAAATGGTTTGGACATGAACAGAGGAGGGATGGTGAATATATCAGTAGAAGGATGATGAGGTTTTAACTGCCAGGCAGGAGGTCTAGAGGAAGACCAAAGAGGAGATTTATGGATGCAGTGAAAGAGGACATGAAAATAGTTGATGCGAGAGAAAAGGATGCAGAGGAAAGAGTTAGATGGACGATTTGCTGTGGCGACCCCTGAAGGAAACAGCTGAAAGAAAAGGAAGAAGACAGAAAGACATAATCACGATGTCAGTGGGCCATAAGTTTACATGTCCTTCCTCAGGGGGTCTTTAAAGAGTTTAGACACTCCAAGTTCTTCGATGACATTTGAATTATATTTAACATCATATCAAATAACTGGGGGTGCAGCTGTGGATGCGTTTTGAGAAGTACCCTTAAACTCTGTGCCTTTTTGGACATTTGATATAAGATGTAAAAAAAAAAAAGTCTGGCTCACCCTTATAAACAACTATTTTCAAATACTCAGAGGTACAGTGGTCTTCTACATAAGGACCATCTACATAAGGACCAGAGAGCATGGAGATATCATTCATCTTTGGAAGGAGATTCAGTCTCAAAGAAACACAAATATTCTGGTTTGACATGTAGAGGTCTACACGGGTCAAAGAATTTTGGCTCAAAAAGGTATTAACTGGAAACAAACCAGACCCTTTCAGTATTTGAAGGATTTGACAAAGAGCCTCGCAGAACCAAGAAAAGCTGGACTCGAGCCCGACTGGGATCACAGTCCCAACCACAATATGTACTGATTTCATGGATGAATAATATAAACATGTTAGAGGTGATTGTAGAAGCTGTCAAAACAAAACATAGTGACTAACCTAGTTAAATGCTGGTAGCAGTCTCCTCTGTTTCTGGCTGTGATGCATATAATAAATTCCTCTTGCCAATAAAGTCTGTTATTCTTTTTCTGCTAATTGAAACACCAGTGGGAAACTACTTCCTGTTTCAAACCATCTGCTTTCACTGTGAAAATATCAGACTCATCTAAAATGAGCTGTTTAAGTTGTTTCTTGCGTGACAATGTTAGATCCTGGGTGGGTCCTCATGTTTGAATTGACTTCTATATTCATAGCAAAATGAGCTGTGACCACTATAAAAGTCAGGCTGTCACTAGAAAGTTCTCCTCTTAATTTTTGGAGGAGTGTACCCTGTTGTAATGACATTAAAATTATGCAGTTTGGTCTTTATTGCCATTGTTTTGCTTGTTAAGTATACATGTACTGAAACATCTCAAAAAGCAGTCGAGAAGTTGAACTGGAAACTTAAAATTACTTGAAAATAACAAAATAAAAATATTGGAGTGGACATCATGATATTCTGACCACAATGAAAACTAAATCTGTGTGCAGAATTTAAAACCTGTGTGAACAATGAGTCCTAAAGACCTGACTCAGTGCAGTTCTGTCAAGAGGAATCAGCCAATTTAATTAGCAATTTACTGTGCAGAGCTCATGGTTGCTCTGTCACAAGGTACAGCATTATTGATGTTATTTAAAGGCAGTGCCACAAAATAATAGCAGAGTGTAATTGTCTGACTAACTTGAAATCTAATTAAAGACATAAAAGTTGCAATAAATTATTCAGCTTGTGTTTTTTTCCCCTCTGCCTTTTTGCATTTTTAATATAAAGAAGTAAGCCTAAAGGCTTTAAGGGTACTTAGCTGCAGGAACATTGGCGAAGTCCCTGTTGTTTTGTTGAATGTTGCTCACGGTTGGCTCTTGTTGATGTCTTTTTTTTTTTTTCCTCAGCTGTTTCAAAATGTGAGTGTGCATGACCAAACACATAATGTGTTAGTTTTACATCAATTTATATTTTAAATCTTGTTGCATCAAAGCATGTTGGATTCTAAAAATGTACTAATAACTGAATCATATATGGACTGCAATTCTTTTATGGTCTGCTAAGTTCTGTCCATTTACATAAGCATATTAAATGTCTTAGTTGGCAGTTGGATGATGAATTTTTTTTGAGCATTCAGTGTTAAATATCGGAAATTGTGAAAAACTGAGTTTTAATTTAATTCTGCTAAGGCAGACAAAGATCTGACTAATCATCTGACAAATGACAGGAAAAAGGAACAGTGTGACTGTTTTTCTTTTTTCTCTACATTCACTGGCTGTGTGAGGTACAAAGCTGGAAGCCTGAAAACTTTCCAAGATATGAGATAATAACTTGATCCTCCGTGACCAATGATGGCTTCTGACACTGCAGTGGAAGTTTTGCGTTTCTCATGGTCATGTTGTCCATGCAGCAGGGAATTTTGCTCACATCTTTATCTTGTTTCTGTCTTCTGTGCTTCCTTCGATCCTTCCCTTACAGCTCAGTGTCGTTATGCCCTGGGGATGGAAGATGGCAGCATCCCAGACTCTGACATCAGCGCCTCCAGCGCCTGGTCAGACTCCACTGAGGCCAAACATGGAAGGTGGGAAGTCTGTGCATGTGTGTGTTGGTGTGTGTGTTAGCTGGGTGGAACATAACAGATTAAATCACTGGATTCTCTTGTATACAGACTTTTTGCCTGAAAACTGTAATTTCACGTCTACTTAAGTCAACAGTAGACTGAAAAACAGTTTTCAGCAAAAGTGATGTCATAGAGTGCTGACTCATCCTTTAGCACACATCTACCTGGCAGCAATGAAAAATGTAATCATATTTTTTCTTTTAATCTCCAGTCTGGAGATTTCCCACTGAAACTGTGTTTATTGCAGAACCAACACTTCTGTGAGGTGATGTTTAGAAGACGGCCGCAGTGTGGTTTTCATTTCTGTGGAGATGTTTTTGGATGTGTGTGTATTACAGTAAGAGTTCTCAGAAGGGATTTTTCATGCCACTATTTGGAATCACTGGTTTGTTTTTGTGAGATAATGCCTTGCAGACAGAAGAAACAATGTTCACTGTAGCAGATTGCATAACTCAAACTTGTGAGAGTGTGTTATTTGATTTTCACACCGTGTTAACATGAAAGTAACTCATCAGCTGTGTGGGAGAGTAAAAAAAGGCTTTTTCAAATTTGTAACACAGAACAAAATGATTGCATTACAGAAAAATTAGGAGTGTTTTTACGAAATGTGTATATATTATTTGTAGCAATCAAAGCTACATTTCAGTTTCAAACATCGTCTGCCTTTTCTTTGAAATGGTGACATTGACGGAGCGCTCTATTTAAGAGCACATAATCTCCACTTTAATAGAGGGACTGACTGAGACTTGCCAGAGTGGAGTTGATACCCCGTTACCAGCCCTCTGAATGGGAGGACTGCCCATGTCTGGTTTATTCAGTGAGTCATGCTCAGAACAAAGTGTTAAATATAATAAAATGGCATTTGGGTTTGATGATCAGACTACATCATCACTGTTTTTATTAAGAGTCAGGATGAAATGCTGACCACTTCAGATGTTTTATTTGAAAAGAAAAAAAACTTCCATTGGACTTTAGCCTGCTGTTCTTACCATAAACTGTACTCACAATTATTTGGCTTGTATTTTCTCCTTAGCATAATTTCCATGTTTGTTTTTAACTTTTAATTTTATAAGCTGCTGAGATTTATTTAATTTTTTTAAGATTTTTTTTGGGACTAGTGGCCTTTATTCATAGATTTAACCATTTTGAGTATTTGTTTAATGAGAAAGGTGTAACCTGTAGTGATGAGCACTTTTCAGATTAAGGTTTGCGTAATTATAGACTGCATCTACATCTCAGATGAAATGAGACAAAAAAGCAGATTTTACTTGCACTTTATTTAAAAATAAAAATGCAACCCCTCCCAGACAAATTTATTTGTCTTGAAATAGCTAAAATATCAAACACCTTCTTGTCCGTACTCAACAGTTTAAAAGAGTTAATGTGAACTGGATCGGTCTTGAGTGCCTCCATTTTCCAGAACCTACCTGAAGAGCCCTCAATTACAAGGTTTCAAGAACAGATACAGTATGTTTATCATTAAGCACAGCATCCACTCCAAAATAAGCTACCGAGGCCCTTTTTACATATGATTTCAAAATCCGTCCTGAGTGATCTGATCACAAGCTCTAAGCACATCTGTTCACACCTGGCATCAACATGTGTGTGCACATACGCCATGATTGGATCTCACTCCTCTTATATGAAAATAGGAAACTGGATGATTTCAGCTTGAAAGAAAGTTCATTGTTGTTTAACCTGCAAGAGGCAGCGCTGCACTAGACCCCATCTAGTCACAAGGTAAAACAAATGTGTTGAATTTTATTTTTATTTTGTTTTTTAAATCCCGCTTTATTTTACAGGTGAACTGTCCACGTACAAAAATAACGGTAATGTGAAAACATCCAAAACATGGGAGTTAAAAACCAACAGCACTTTTACACTTAAATATGGCGGCGTTGTAGCATGAATGAGTTGAGTCAGTAATGTAGTAATGTCCTTTAATGTAGTCCAGGAATCACTGTGTTCACACGATGCTAAAACAGTGCAGTCACATGTGGCCCAGACCACCTCTGAATGTGGTTTGAGTCATCAGATTTCAGTCTGTCCTCAAATGTTTCCGGGGCATATTTACACCTGTACTGAAGGCTGCCCACTTGTGATTGCTTGTGATCACTTAGCACAGATTTTAAAACCAGGTGCAAACAGGGCCGTATTTAAATACAGGTGTGAGACTGAGGGTGCTCAGACAACATTCCTCTCATGTAAAGATGAAAGAAAAAATGCTATGGCCTGCTTTAAAAGTGTCTGAAATTGTACTGCAAGCTTCCTCAAGTCAGATGTAATGTAACAAACACTTGATGGGCCCATTTTAATCCCCGATGGACACAAGGGGCCGGTCTGAGAAAGCTCCTGGGACTCATGCGGCGGTAAAGAAAGAAGTCCTCAGTATTCATTGAAGTCTTGCTCTTTATGCAGGACATTGCTCTGTCATGAGCATGAATGCACATGACAGAGCAATGGTCTGCTTGGCTGGCCAGCAGAGGTTTCAGAAATGACCACATCGTGACCTTCCTAACCTGTGATAAATCCTTTTGAAAAACACACAGGCCCTTTTCAAAGATGGGATTTACAGGGACGGAGGATAATATATTCATTAAACCAGCATTTGATGGGCTTGGAGGTTGCTGTTTCAATTAAAATTGATTGTGAACAGACCGAGAAACTGAGGCTGCATGGATCGAAAGCTCCTAGAATTAATGACTAACCCATCTTTTTACACAAAAGATGACTAAATGGTTCACTGAATATTTTCAAAAGACCAATTCCATCATAATTTTGCATCAACTTTTTAATTTCACTAAAGAAAAAAATGGAATAAATGAGTTGGACAGAATTTATTATATTATTTAGTCGCTCAGACATTAAGAAAATCAGATGTATTTTTCCTAGAAGCAGTCAGTAGTCACCAGTGTTATACTGCACATTCAGGAAACTGTGATGTTTAGTGACATTTTTTATAAGAAGAATAATTCTTTACTTCTATCTGAGTAATGTATAAATTAAGTAACAGCACTTTTGCAGACTAATGTTTGCCTTCATGCCTTAGTTTCTATCTGTTGGCGCCGTGCTAAAGTAACTTTTGGGGGGTTTATTAGATTATCATAGATGATAGTAATGGGTGTCTTCATAAAGCCCATTTGATAATTATATTACCACCTTGTGTTTCTGAGTGGGAGCTCAGATTTATGAGAGCCAAGTTAGACCTGTAACATGCCACAGGCACGTGTAAGAGCGTTCGCAGGATCATGTGTGTATGTTTGTGTTCATTTGTCCCTGACGGCCTGTTGGGTTGGGTGTTTTGGCAGAGTGTCTAACCATGTGGAAGTGATTATTAGCCCAGGCTCTTTTTAAGATGCAATAGGGAGACTTTGAGAGAGGAAGAGAAAAAAAAACAGCGAACAGCAGTCATAAAGTTAAAAAATGAAACGAGTGAAAGGCGGATCACTGGTGCGCTGAAAGCTGGGGAAGGTGGGGAGAAATTAGTTTGAAAACAAAATTTGATGGGAGAAATGGAGAACTCGAAGGCATTTTCTTTTTATTTTTAATGACTGTGATTACTCTTGGCAAAAAATACATCAGCATATTGGATGAGATGGAGGGAATGAATGATGTTAGAACAATGGGAAGGGAATGAAGAGTTGGCTGGTTGTAACAGAAGGTAGGAAGTAAAAGAGAGAGAGAGGAGAGAAAATGAGCCGCTTGGCAGAACCGTTCTCTGTAATGTTAATCCTGCAGGCTGGTGCATGTTAGTCTGAACTCATTCTGGCCATAATACTCCTCACTCCATCACAAGACACTTAGTAGAGCGCTGGTGTGTTGATATCCTCTGACTCCCAGCTGTATGATCTCACCCACTGAGGAGAGTGGGGCTGATTAAAACCCATGCCCCACTGTCAGTGTGACTGAGCTGATGTAGTGATTTGTTTTGGTGGTCCAGGCAGAGCTTTCATTTTGAGAGAGGCCCCCACAGTGGTCAGAGCATGATTGCGGCCTGGCCCTCAAAACTCCTTGCGCTAGTCGATCCAACGCCACAGACATGCAGCTGATACGCAGCGCTAGTGTGAACTCTTTACGTCCGGGTGGCTTGAGGAGAGTCGCACAGTGTGAATCTGTGAAGCGTGTGTGTGGTCGGTGTAGGAGCTCCCAGTAAAGGGAAGTCCTGACAGTCTACACCAGATGTTGTTGTGAGGTTTGGAGAATGTGACGGAGCCAGTAATTTTTACTCTGCTTCGTTAATCTTATTCCCTTTCTTCAAGCGTGTGTGTCTTCTCTGTTTTTACCATCAGCCTGCAGGCTATGCCAGACAAATCTTTCTGCTTCTTTCTGTCTGCCAGCAGCCTACTACAGATATGTAAATCTTTGGCTGCTGTAGAATCAATATACTCTTTGGAGGTAGAGCTGAGTCGTAAAGTTTGTACTGAATTCTCAGTAGTGCCTCTGCTTTCTTCTACCGCCAAGGGTTTTGATGTGCTCTTGTTGTTGGTATGTTTGAATCTCTTTGTGAATGTTTTACTGTGAAAATGCATTTAAACATGAACTTTTCACTCACTTGCTTTTAGTTTAAAAAGCTGGATTTAGTTTTCTAATTAAACATTAGGATGACTTTCTCTGTCTCAGGTTGAGCACCGGAGAGGGGGATGGAGCATGGTGTCCAGCAGGACCTGTCTTCCCCAGCGGATCAGAATACCTTCAGGTCAGTTTAATCTCTTCTGCTTTTATAATGGGTGTTCAGTGCAACTGCTGTGTCATCTGTGGACAGAATAACAAGAAATGGCTGTCTTATGTTATTTAATTATTAGAAAATTGAAATAAAGTTTAACAATTTTTTTTGAATAAAATTTGTAAGAGTGGTCAGTTCACTCAAAGTTTTGCTACATCCGAGATTTTGGAGTACTTCTGACACATCATTCAAGAGTTAAGTTGGGTTGAGTCGAGTTGAGCACAATTATTCTGTTTCACCAGTTGGGAAATACATTTATACGCTCTGTGACAGAATAAAATATAAAGATCAACGCCACGCTTAAATTTAATCCAACTTAATAAATCATACCTTAATTCTTTACGAGTGGAAAAGGAGCAAAAACAACCGTGCAAAGTTGTACTGAGGTTTTGTTGGCTACTGTTGGACAGAGCGAAGCTTTGCATTATTTAAGAAAGATTTATAATTTTTTTCCACCCTATGTGAAGGTCAACTTCTTCTCTAGTATACAGGTCATGCTTTGCCAGTAATATGTATCATTGTTTTATGTACTTGGAAACCAAGTTCATCTGCATTTTGTCTTCTGACTTACTGCAAACACAACATAATTCAGAGTAGGTTTTCCTGTCTGTTGCTTTGAACACATTGAAGTATAGCTTAAAAAAGAAAACCCTCTCCTCAGAGAGAGCTGTCTGTAATTTCCACAGTTGTTCAGGCTGTAGAAGTAGCTGTTATTTGATTAGGTTTGCAGAAGGAACATTGTGTTGTTGTCCGATTGTTGTCCTGTCATACAAAACTCTTAACCTAGAAGACAGAGTTAGACTCTGTAAAAATGTGCAGACTAAATAAACTGTTGAATGCGTGTGGTCCTCAAGCAGCATTGCTTTAAAAAACAGTCAAGCTATTGTGATCAATATACAGTAATCCTTCCACTTCGCGTTTAATGGAAGCTGTGACCCCCCCGCGAATGGTGAAAACCGCGATGTGGAGTACCCCCTCAATTTATCCAGAATTTCCACTTTTTTGGCAGTTGTCATCATTTTGCGACGGCATTTCAGTTCTCCAGAGGCACTTGGCGATGGGCGGCGTCCTTTGGGATCCGTTTTGACTTTAAAACGGCACTAAACCTTTGTCCCACGAGAGCAAGAGATGGGAGATGCGGGGGCGCGTGTCAGCCAATCAGCGTACAGACAACCGGCGCACAGTAATACCCGTCATAGCAGCCAATCACATGCCTCGATTTTCATTCATGGGGCATCCCGTGTCAGCTCTTGTTGCTTCCTGAGACTCGTTCTTGATGTGATTTGTTTCGCTTCAGCCTCGTGCGCTTCCTTTGAATTTTTTTCAATTTTTTTCGAATATTTTTTTTTTTCGGCGAATAAAACCTCCACGATTGCTGAGACCGCAAAGTGTGAGGGATTAATATAGTTACGTGAACTTGGGAGTCACTTGGAAAATCACTTTCACTCAAGAAGGAAGCCACATATGAACACTGAAATACTGACAAGTTCTGTGAACGCAAGCTCATCTCAGATGGGCAGAAAGATGGTGGGCATGTGTTCTGTGTTCAGATGAATCTACATCTCTGTTTGCTTTTGCCAAAAAGAAGGTAGTTGGATTTGATGTGTCAAAGATGAGAAAGACCATCCAAGCTGTTATCAGCAAAAGATGCAAAACACTGCATTTAATGGTACGAGGCCTGGGTAGCTTTCAAATATGTGAAGGTATCATTGATGCAGAGGAGCATACCAAAGGTCAGTCATAGATCTCATTGGGCACAACAGTGTAGCTGCATAGACAAGGAGGGTGTGCTTCACTGACCTAACTGCAGTCCATCTCTGTTTCCTATTAAAATTACAGTTGTGTTCAAAATAATAGCAGTGTGTTTACAAAAAGTGAGTAAAGCTCAAAATCCTTGTAATAGCTTTTATTTCCAAACACACAAATGCATTGGGAACACTGTGTATTCTATTACAAGTAAAACCACAAAGAAAAACTTTTCAAATTTGTTCCTGTTTACTGTTTTTATTTTACAGAAAGTGAAGAAAAATGAATATTGGGCTGATTAAAAAAATAAAAGTGTGGATTTCAGTTAGTGAGGTCTTTCATTCTTTGAAGAAACAGGTGACCTTTATTGAAGGATGAAGGCAGCAGATGTTGTATATGCTGGTTAGAGTGCATTTCTCTGAAAATCTGAGTAAAATGGGTCTTCCAGACATTGCTCAGTAGAACAGTGTACTTTGAGAAGTTGATTGGAGAGTGGGAAACACATAAAGAAGTTCAGAAAATGACAGGCTGCTCAGCTAAAACAATCTCAAATGCTTTAAAGTGACAACCAAAACTAGAAAAACGAGGAAGAAATCAGAGAACTCCCATTTGAATGGATGGAAAAATAGCCAAAATGGCATAGACTCAGCCAATGATCAGCTCCAGGCTGATCAAGGAAGATCTAGAGTTACCTTTGAGTTTTGGAACAAATAGAAGACGACTATGTGAAGCCAAGCTATCGGCAAGAAGCCCCCGGAAGGCCCATTGTTGAAAAAAATCATGTGCTAAAGGGGTTATAATTTGCCAAAAAAAACACACTGATTGGCTTAAAGAGAAATGGTGCAACATTTTGTGGCTGATGAAAGCAAGATTTTTCTTTTTGAGTCTAAGGGCTGTTTGTCAGACTACCTCCAAAACGCTGAATTCAAACTACAGTACGTGGTGAAGACAATAAAATGTGGTGGTAAAGCATCAAGATATAGAGATATGTCTCATACTATGGCTTACATACTATGGCTTATTTATCACGTACCGGGGATTATGGATCAGTTTGAATATATAAAAATACGTGAAGAGGTCATGCTGCCTTATGCTGAAGAGGAAACACCCTTGAAATAGGCATTTCAACTAGACAACGACCTGAACACACTAGTAAGAAGCAGCATCTTGGTTTCCGGACCAATAAGATTAATGTTATGGAGTGGCCAGCTCAATCCACAGCCCTTGATCCAGTAGAAGACTTGATTTGTGAGGTGACTTCAAAAAACAAGTTTAGCTATTCAGAGGAAGGATGCATCTACAATCATAGATCGATGGATAGATAGATTATACATCCATGACAACTGTACGGGGTGGGAGGAATTTATTTGTACCACATCAGATACATTTATATTAAGCAATAAGGCTGATCAATCCGATGCCTGGATGTCAATTGAGACTGTTTGATTGACAGCTAGCCATTGGCTCTGCTGTTGGCTAAGACAGCTAGCTGTTGCTGTTATTATTTTAGCAACTTGGTGCTTAGCATTATATTGACTTCTGAGCTTTGAACAAAAACCCAACAGATCATGTTCATATTTTAAAGAGAATATGTTTTCTTGTGCTTGTGTTGATTGTACTAACAGACCACTATGACTGGCTGGTGGTCAGTCTGGAAGAATCTGAGTTCAAAGGACAGAGCTGAACTTAGCCATGCTAAGCTGCGTGGCTGCATGCAGCCATTGGTTGCATGACTGCATCCAGCAGGCATTTCTGTGCCACTGAAACAACATTAGAGAATGGCAATATAAAGTAATATGAATGATCATCCTGGGCGAGCAGAAGCTGAACCAGCCAAGCTAAAAACAGCTAACTGCTGGGCGTGGTCCAGCCTGCTTCTCAGCTCTGCTACTCCCACCTCTTTGTAACAAGGCGCTGAGCAGTTGGAGAAATGGGGCATGCATGGCAAAAAAATAAAAAATAAATATCAGCATAGGACCATCTGCGTTTTAAGCCAATGTTTAATTTTTTAGTCTTTATTGGTAGGTGCCGATGTCGTGCCGATATCATCGTCCATCCCTACAAAGAACCGAATCCAGCAACTGACTCTTTAGCTGCCATATAGCTTTTTTAAAAGCCTAGACTGCTATTGGTTGCCCGGCAGGAAGTAAAAGGAGAAAACAATCACAACCACTTAGTAAAGTAACCAAACACTGCAGGACAGGTCTGGTGTGGTAGTACTCTTTCATCAAACAAGAAATGTCTGCTTTATGTCATGATGCCAGATAATCAATCCAGTCTGTGGACTGGATCAGATTGAAAAAGCCAGAGTTAAACAAAACCAGGATGGCTTTTTCCACCTGCTACTTCTTTAGCGCTGATCTCAAATAACAGCTGACATATATTAATCTCATATAATCGGGAAATAAACTAGATATTAGAAATATAACACGTCACCATTATCTTCAGCAAAAATATATGATATATATATATATGTAAATATTAGCGTGTGATGGGTGTGTTGATGATGTATTCCTTGCAGATTGACTTGCACAAACTCCACTTCCTGGCTTTGGTTGGTACCCAAGGTCGTCATGCCGATGGACATGGCCAGGAGTTTGCCCGCAGCTATCGGCTCCACTACTCCAGAGATGGACAGAAATGGATCACCTGGAAAGACCGCTGGGGACAAGAGGTAAACAAGACTTTTCCCACTTCCACTCCTCAACAGAATGCAGCCATCTGATTTGCTGAAATTTGTACACAAATGTGTACAAGGAATGTGTAAAAGCAGAGTGAACGTCCTTACGCGAGTATTGGAGTAGTCCCTGCTGATAGGAAATTGATGAGTGTCTTCAGGCTTCAGGCTGTTGAGAGTAAATGTTGAACAGATGATGATTTTCATCTGTATTTGATTTAATCATTTGGAAATCAAACAGTCTGTACTTGTTCCACCTAAATCTTGCCTAACAGTGTTTTTGTTCACACAAGAGCCTTCACTGACCTGCTGAACAAACCAATGAAAACGTTATCTTGTGCAGATAAGGCAATATCTTATTGCATTTGGTACATATTCTGTATATTGTGTTTTTAGTCCTACTCTGTGTTTTGCTCTTTTTTTGCAAGCTCTTTTAGGAATTTAGACCTGCCAAAAAGAAAACAGCATTTAGGAAAGTAGTTATACTGTTTGTTCCTGACTTTAACACACAAAAATATTCTGAATTTGTAAGCCAATTTAAATCTTTGGGCGAAGGCTTCTGCCAAAAAAACAGCCTGAGGCTCACACTGAAATGAGTCTTACCTTGCGCCTTTGTGTGTTCGGTCAGCTCATTTTGATCACTTCTTAGATTAATAGAATTTGAAGATGCACTGAATAAAAATTTTGAGCCTTCAGGCAGAATTCATAAAAAGAAACTGCAGAGACGTTCTGAGAGATATAACGTAAGAAATAGAAAAGTGCTGTGTAATTGCCATGTAATTGAGCCATTGTACCCTCTCCCTATCCCCCCCAGGTAGTGTCGGGTAATGAGAACACCTATGATATTGTGCTTAAAGACCTGGGCCCCCCCATTGTGGCTCGCATGGTCCGCTTCTACCCCCTGGCTGATCGGGTGATGAGTGTTTGCCTTCGGGTGGAGCTCTATGGTTGTGTATGGAATGGTAAGTGTGGAGGGTGAGGGGTGTGTGGGGGGGCAGTATGGGGTTGACAGAGACATGGAGAGACTACAAAAATACACAAAGCCTCTGTACTGCTTATCGTTTGGTCTTCATACTCTGATGCATTCCTTCTAGATCTTGATAAATTTGATTACCTCTCATATGTTGAAGGTGACTGAGTTTGCTCTCTTCTGAGATTTATTTAATATCAGATGGTAATGGTTACAACAAGTATGTGTTTTTGCAGCCTTTGAGGGATTTGTCCAGATAAAAGACACCACACATTAACAAGCTATGTTTGTCTCAGTGTTTCCTGAAGCACAATGCCCACTATTTATGACTCAAAGACCCATTTCTTGTTCTGCATCTACAGAAAGAATATCTCTTTAAGATATACTCAACTCTGGTCTTTGGGGTGCAGCAGCTCAGTTTGATTTTGAGTCAGAGATTGTGCAGAATCTAATAAATGTTAAGATTTGCACACATTTGCACTCTCATTTAATGTCGAGTCAGATTGCAGAGGAAGCTCATCGCCCGTCTTGTTTGTGTAATCCTCAGAGTGGACCCACCTGACCCTCGTGCGCTCCCATTCACACACGATCACATCCAAACGTAATACTTTCTGTGCAAACAACATGCTTCATCATAAATGCTTTGTGAAGCATTGTTTATTCTGGATAGCAGAGCTGCTGGCTGTAGGCGGTGTTGCTGATGTTTCCTCTCCTCTCGGGGAGCAGGCCGATTAGCTGCGTATTAGAGCAGTGGGGCTTGAGTTTGGTGGGGTAATGGCAGCAGGGGGCAAAGAGGCCTGAGGGGTGGAGCTCTTTGTTTATTTTATTTCTTAAAAACTAGCTGTATCAGTTTCCTTGAGGAACTCTGCCTCAGTAAATTCTTAAAACTGCACTTCTAACCAAGTATTACAAAATGCATAAAAACACAGAAAAAAGTTGTTAGTGTAAATGGACTGATTATCATGTGCTTTGTAAGAAATAATTTTTTGCCTTTTTTTTTTTTTTAAGTCACTGCATTGTCTGGACTTGACTAGACTGTTTTGTGTCTTTTTCTAGTCTTATTTCAACAATTATAACCATAGTTGAGCACCCTGTCTTAAATATATTTACTGCTCTGGCAGCCAAATTTGTTTCTTTAAAGCCCAATACTCATGTTTAAAAAAAAAAAAAAAGGTCTTAATTTTAATGGGGCATTTCTGAAGGGCAAAATGAAAAGATTTAAGAATGTAATGTTTGGGCCATGTGTAGAGCGTGCTCCTTTGAAATTGACAGAGGAATAGAAAAAAGCATGTTTTCTTTCAACACCCTCGTAAATAATATTGATTTTTTTTTTCCCTCTCCTCTCCAGATGGGTTGAAGGCTTACACAGCTCCAGTGGGTCACGTCATGCAGTTGCCTGGGATGTCTGTCTTTATGAACGACTCCACATATGATGGAAGCACAGAACAAGGGTGGGATATTCAGCTGTATCTCTTTCCATTTTCATTTTTATGTATGAGTAAGCATCTCATTTTCATTGATTCCCATAGATTTAACTTTTATGTAAATGTGGGCACTTGTAGTTTCGAACACCGTTGTGGCAATTTTTATCATGGAAAAATGTAATAAAATGTTCGAGTGATAAATGTGAGACGAAATGTGGAAAAGCGTCTCGGCTCATCAAGTTTGCTAAAACTCAAGTTGGGTCTCAGCCAACCTTTTTTTTCTGCCTAATTGAAAGGGAATGACGTTATTATTCTTAGTCGTTCAGGGATTTCAGTCATGTTTCCTGACCATTATGTTTGGCAAGGAGCAAAGGAGGGGTAAAGCAGGAATTTGGGGTTGGGGGGCATCCACACTCACACGGGTTGTGCAGTTAATGGAGCTGAAATGTTTTGCTAGTGGGTGAGTAAGAACTTTTGATGTAATCCAGACATATTTCCAGCAGATGTAAGTGTGTTAGGGCTCATACATCTGGGATTAGGGGAACCAATTGGTTGACCCTTTTGTGTTGCTTTGTGTTTGACGTGTGCTCTTGTGTGTTTAGTTTTTATGATTTTGTGCCAGTTTGTTTATTTATTGACCTTAGCGTGCTGGTACATGAATGTGTTTGTAAATAGAAAGTGATAAGTACACCACAATGTCAAGTATTGTTTCTGTACAGAGCCATGTGTTTACAGAAATGGTACTGTGTGTGTGTGTGTGTGTGTATGCAGTGTGCAGTTTGGAGGCCTGGGTCAGCTTTGCGATGGCGTCCTTGGAGGAGACGACTTTATAGAAACAAAGGAGCTGAGGGTGTGGCCGGGGTATGATTACCTCGGTTGGAGCCGGGAAGCCCTCGGACAAGGCAGTGTAGATATCGAGTTCCACTTTGAGAAACCTCGAATCTTCAACAACATGCAGGTATGCTGAAAGATGTGCTTGTTTAGAGATGAGCTTGTGTTCATATGAAAAATTTAGTTAGCAGAGTTGCCATTGAGAGGGAAAAAAAACAAAAAAGCTCTAGTCCTGGTGTCAGGAGCAACTGTCCATCTAAATGTGAGTGATGGAGAGTTCACCCACAACCAGATGTGTGGTTGTGGGTGAATTCACACATAGTTACGACACGTATCAGAACATCTGAGCGTATGCCCTGTGTTGTTGGTGCTCAAAAAATTTGGAAAGGATTATCATCAGAACTGCATGATATTAGGAAAACAACAAGTCTGCAATATAATTATTAAATATGGCAATAATGTTATGACTTAGGATATATAAAATAATACTTAAGGAAGTTGTGTGAATGTCTTTCTGCTTTTCTGCTAACTTGGAGTCCACACAGCAATGAAATGCATCATCTCTATTCTGAAAAAAAAGGGTTTTTTTTATTGTCGAAAAAAGGCACCTTGCAAGAGTTATTATATCAGTACTGAATCAATCATACTGCAGAACGATACAGTCTCTTGGTCGTTTTAGCAGAACATGTTAATGCTCCCCTTAAAATATTTTCTGCTATTCCAAAGAAAAATATCCTTCACTGCCCTAACGTTTTCCCCCGCTTTACTTTTTCCTTTTTGTTATTGCAATACTCCATATCCTTCAACATCCCAGCCACTCAAAACTAAACTGGGCAGGGCAGGGAAGGCCCATCTGACTGACCAAATATTTTAATGTCACTCACAGTATGAACACTTGGCATTTGGAGTACAGTATACTATCACCTGTTGCATCATAGACAGTGTGTGCGATATCGATATCAATATGCATAATATCAATATCTGCTACATTAATGCCATGCAGGTTGATACTGCATTGACCATGCATTTTCATTTAATTTTGTGTGCAGATGTAATGGTACTGCCAGTAATGGTAATTACAAGTGCAAGGTCTTTTATTTTTCCACACATCACTTTCCCCTTTTTGAATAGATGAGCAACTTTGGTTTTAAAGTACACTGACTCACAGCATGATTGTGCATGTTAAAGACATAAAACCAGATTATTATTGGCCGTTTTAACTGTTAGGTGATTTTCATTTTGGAGATTTCATAACATATTCCCTAAACTGGAAAAAAAAATTGTCAGACAGCTATTTGCCAATGAATGAAAGTTGTGCTTATCTCATTAGCTCAAAAGAATCTCAGTCTGATTAGGGCCGGGCATCAGCCTGATTTTTATTGACCCTGATAAAACTCCTGAGATTCAGGGAGTTAAACAGGATAGTATTTGACTGAGTTGGACTTTTTCAATCTCCCAGCCGAGACAACAAGATTTTTACAAGAATAGCTGCGCAGCCATTTAATTAGTTTCAATGGAAGACAGTTTATGACGGGATAGTGCATCTGCACTCATCTCTCTGTCAACCACCAAATTGCATCACAGTTTGTTTGTGCGTCTTTGTGGCTTTTGGGGTTAGTTTGTGGAGCAACAAGAGGGATAATAATATGAATCAACTCATTTTGAATTATAACCGTGTTGTCTCGTTTGACGGGGGTTGGAATGTCGGTTTGGGTGAAATGCATCTTTACGTGCACATCTTAAACAGTCTGAATCCTCAGTCTGTCTCATAAAGAGACAACTAATATTTCACGTCTGTCAGGAGATTAATGATTTCTGGATGTCCTCTCTCTACTTTTTCTTTCTTCAAGTGTTTGCTATTGTTGTAGTTTACCTCTGTTGCCATTTAAAATGTCTCCCAGCGATCTTTCCATTGTTTTTCCAAGACTTATTCTTCTTTGTCCCTGGTGGTTTTAACACACTAACCTCAGCTGACATACACTGTTTTGTTTTCCTGGTTGAGCGGATATGTCAGACACACAGGTCAAATAAATAAAAAGTGGGAACCTGAACCTAGTTCTGTTGGACAGACTTCCTTGGCCTGTGCCTAATTACTATCCCAAAGGGAAATCTGCTCTTTAACCTTTTGACAGCAATGACCTGCAGGGTTGATTTGCTTTCTGTGAAGTTCCAGTTCTGTTCTTTGTGAGTTTTCAGAGTACTATTGTTGTCAGGCCATATGCACTCAACAGGAAGATCAGAGAGAATTCACAATAAAGATTAGTTTCACAATTGAAATGAGCAAAATGCAGTGAATGCAGACGTATTCTCTCAAATTTGAACTGCAGTTCATTAGAGCTGTATTCCCTTAAGAATGATTACATTTCTTTGGGTTCTGTTGACACATTAGACCTCTATGATCATGCAGTAGAAACCCCCAAACCTCATATTGCCATTCAGACAGAAACGTTTAATGTTAATAGATCATTTACTGCAGTTGCTCATCCTGCTTCTCATGTGTGCACATTAAAATGTGGATTAGTTACACCGGTCCATGTGAGGTCTGTTAACTTCACACAGGACTGGTGTAAGAGCCCGTGTGTCAGACCAGTCTCTACGCCAGCTGCTCTTTCTCAGAAGAAAGAAAAAAGCTGCTATTTTGTCCTCAGATCTATTGTTTTTACCTCTCACTTCCTCATTTAACCACCTCCCATTTGCATCGCTCTCTTTTATCTCTTCAGGCTCTTCCTCCTCCTCCCAGCCAAACTGATAATATTGTAGATCAGCTTTTATGGACTCATCCTTTGAAAAGATTCGAGAGACCTACTGTGTCCTCTGATCTCCTCAATCAGTTTTCTGTCATAAACTTTCTTTTCTTTCTCACTGTAACTTCTCCCTGTGTTTCACTTATTTAATTTGCAGTCCTGCTCAGTTCAAGTCTTGCCAAAGCAATTATAGCTGAACAAGACAAAATTGTATCATTAATTTAGTTTGCAAATTTAATCTCTTCCCTCCTCTTTAAGAATAATGAATAATGAAGGCCCCTGGGTTTTCCAGGTATTTTAGAAGTACATTACTCCTTTATTGCATTTTCTTTTCTCCTGTCTGTACTCATGCTTGCCTTCCTTTTACAGGTGCACAGCAACAACCGCCATACGCAGGGCGTGCGAGTCTTTAGTAAAGTAGAGTGTCTTTTTAAACCTGGCCTCCTGCAGCCCTGGTCCTCCCCTGGCCTCATCCTCCCCGTACCCCTCGAGGATCTGAAGGACCCTTCCTCTCGACCCATCTCCCTCCCACTTGGCAGGCAGATTGCTCAAATTCTCCGCTGCAAATTCTACTTTGCAGATCGCTGGCTGCTCATCAGCGAAATATCCTTCCTCTCCGGTAAGAAATAGAGCTGAAGGGGTCAGTTATTTATATTTATATTTTTTTCTCTCTCTCTGTCTTTCAGATGTGCTGAAAGAGAGTTGGTCTGTTTTTGTCTTGTATTGGCTTTGGACTTGCATTGTCTGCACCTTTGCACTTACAGCTTGCACTTTCTTGAAAGTGCATTTATCTGAATATTTTTATGAAATGTTCAGTTCTTGAACTGTTTGGTACCATAATGGTATACTACACTATATTGTATATACTATCATTAAAAAAAAAAGCAAACAAAATATACCTTAGGCTTAATTATTGCCTCAAACTATAAACTGATTTTTTTAATGAAAAAAAGGAAAAAGAAAAACAGCTGTGACCCACTGGTATTTCAGTGTTCAGAGGACCTGCATGTACCTTATAATAAGAAACTGTTGCCAGTTTCTTTTTCAGAATGGCAAAGAGAAAAGATCTGTCAGAGAAAATCATATTTTACAATAGAAAAAAAAACATAACATTTGAAAAGCTGCAATTCAGTTGCCAACATCTCTCTTTCAACCATTTGGATATTATTCAAATGTTCAGTCATACAACAGTAAAACACTTGCATGTGGTTCTAAGATTCTCAATGTAACTATGAAGGTTGGTGTGAACTGCGGAAAAATGGCACATCAGCTATCTAAAGAGCTTCTGGCTAAACATAAAGCAATCTGGAGAAACGGTACCACACACTGTGCAGTGAACCAAGACGGGCTCTGGAGGACACCACTATTAAAAGAAAAACACAATCTGTGTTTGGATGATTTATCGATTTCATTTCATTTGTTCTCTGTATTGAATAACTGGACATTTGTAGCACATTTTCTGATAATAAAGATTGTTTCTTTGGCTTTTATGTCAAAAGATGTTTTAAAAACTGTACTTGAAACTCAGGGCTGACTATTCTGACTGGGGCCTTTGATGGAATATTGCATTTCATTATTAGAAAATAGAAGTAAGCCATTGTTGTGTTTTGAATAGAAGTCTAAGAAACATCCATTCAATCTTAAGAGTGAAAATCAAATATGGTTACATTAGTTTTCAGACTTAGAGTGAACAAGTCAGATTCACAATAAGGTTTTTGTCCTGGCTGTATCAGAAACTTTTTTCCTTTTTGTCACCATTGCATTTATTTGGTGTCCTGGTAAACACATTTGATGGAGTAAACTGTCTACCAGGTTCTAGAGTCAGATGTTTCCCCTGTCCTAATCATGTGTTACACATGTAATAATTTCAGGAGATGTTGCATATGAAGATTTAATTACCTATTCAGTCCACAGTTGAAGCTAGAAGTCCTCCAACCTCACAGCTGTATGCTCTAAAATACCATCTCCACCTGCCTCCCATCTTCCTGGTGCAGTATTTACAGAGATATTGGAACCATGATTGGTAGTTATCCACCCAGCTGGGGTTAGTGAGGCAACACGATCTGTCATCCTAGTCAATAACAAATGCATTAGTTCCTGCTTAAAAACATCACAACTAGGTCTTCTGTAATGTAATGTAATTTGCGCACAAAACCACCACCAGCTGTGGCCACAATCAGTTTCTCAACCACTGAGGACCACCAAATGCTCTGCAACGACCTTTCGAAAGTCCCATAAAGGAAAAAAACAAGATTCTTTTTAATTAAGTTGTCTCTGTCTTTTTTTTTTTTTAATCCTTATCCAGAGCCACTTGAAGAGGATATCACAGACACCGATTCACATCCTCATGATCCTCCCAAGATTCCTGACGCCAGTTCCATTCCTCCTGTTAACACCACTTCCTCTGTTTCCACATCGAGCCACTCCTCCAACGCCACCACTGGGCCTTCTGGTAAGTCCTGCTCTTCGTCTTTGCCGTCGTCCTCCTCCCTCCACATCATGTTGTCCTTGGTGTTGTCTTCTGTCTACCATTATCATTCTGTTGCCCTCTTTCATCACTCCTGACTTCCCTGATCTTTTTGTCATCACTCCTTGGCACTTCCTCTCCAGCTGTGGTGACTGCCAGCATGTCGGCAGTGTGTCTGTGCCATGTGTCTGAAGCAGAGCCAAAGAAGACACATGACAAGGCTCTGTCTTCATCGCAGGCTCTGACATTCTTTGCCTGAACCTGGGTCACTGCCTAATACTTTTCTTATGGATTTCTATCTTACTTAAAGAAATAATGCTTAAAATTAAATGTGAAATATGATGATTTATATATCAAGAGTTTTTTATTTAATCATCACAGACCAGATTTTGAAAAGTCTTTATAAACATTTAAATATTTTCTGCCTCGAGGAATGAAAACACAGCTGAGCAAGAACCCTGCTATCCATGATTTTCTCTCCTCATTACTTTCCTCTGAGTCTTTACCACTTCTCCTCTCACACATTCCTCCTTTGTCCATCCTTCACTCCTCCAGAGACCCCCCCCACCACCTTCATGACGGACACCACTGGTATCTGGACACTGCCAGGTGAGATAGGAAAAAACAAGTTTGCAGTGAGCTTGCCGTACAGTATAATGGAGCAAGGATTACAGGAGCAGAATTTGGTGCTGAGCGCTGTCCCCACAGTTCAAAGATAAACAGCTCTTGGAAGAAACACTAGAGATAAAGTACATTTTATTTACATTGCATAACAATTTGACTTCCTGTGGTATCACAAAATACAGATTTTGTTTGGGAGCTGCCTCTCGTCTACACAGCTAAACAATAGCAGGCATTTACTGGATGTGGCTGGATGGCTTTGTTTGAGTTTATTTATTACATACATGCTGCTCAACTGACACAAAGAAAGACAGGGATCATCCTCAGTTTTGACAATATTACATATAAAACATGAGCTGGTGAATGTCTGTATATGGAAGTGGGTGCAAGTATACTGTATATATGTTGATGTCTGTTATTTTGTGCCCTTACACCGAAGTGCAGTGTGTACTATGTGTACTACATGTCTTATTTATTAGGTCTTCTTATTTTTTCCAATCTGTAATTTATTCCATAATAAAGGGATTTAAGAGTTTATGGGCAAAGTTTACACTAAACTATACAGAGGAAATCTCTCATACAAATAACCAGCCACATTTAATTGTTAAAAGAGGAGAAAAACACAATGATTCTGATTAATAGCTTGAGTACAAAGCTGTTGAAACTAAAACCGCATTGGCACACTGTTCTCAAAGCAGCTATGATAACCTCTGGGGCTTATGGCACATATTTAACACACATTCAGACAGTCCCTACCAGATGTGGAGTAAGCCTGATGAAAATGCTGGTATGTAACTCCCATTGAATGCGTGACTTTACTGGAAGAGAAAATGTTTACAGGATGAACAGTTCATTAATATATAACTTGTGGTTAAACGCCCACAAAACCATCTACTAAATGAAGAGCCAGCCTCGCGGAGGAATCTACAGTTTACACGAGGATTTCTGCCTCAGTTCCTCATAAAATGTGGTCAGATCTTCATGTGGGTCACACCTCTAAAAAAAACCACAATCTGATTAAACTAATAGCACACAAACCACATTTCCTTCCATCGTATTTATTGAACAACTGAGTAATCATTTACAGTACAGGCCTGGGGAAAAGAAATGCCTGAGCCTCTTGACGTAGCAACTTCTGTAGAAGAGCGGTTGCTGTTTGTGAACACTGTCTCAGACTAGGCCTCGTTCTTCATTCCATTACAGGGGAATATTGCATTCAGTGTACCTTGAAATTTTGTTCAAGACATGGCATAGAGGAAGTGACAGACTGGTCCATCTCAGAAACAAGAACAATAAATCAGGCAAACGAGCTGTGATTTACTGATTGTTTCACTGTGGTTACACTCTAAAGCACAAACACATCTACAGCTCCTCATGAGACCCCACATGAACGGGATGAACTCGCAGATTCTATGTAAGAGTCAGTGTTTTGAAAAGTAGAGGCACGCACGTGTGCGTGTGTGAGAGACAGTAATTTAAACAGATCACTGTATTTATATAGTCATCACACCTGTCACACCATCTGCACCCCAAAAATACTCCAAATACAACAAGAAAAAGAAGGGAAACAAGAAATGCATGCAGAAGTGAGATAACTCACTTCCAGTGGGAAATGAAAGTGTGGTTACTCCTCAAGAGATATAGATTAGTTTGAACCATGCCTCAGCAATGACAACTTTTACAGGAGTGGTGTGTAACTGCTCTTAAACTGCATTGCAATAGTCTCAAGTTTGTCAAAGAGATCGAAAAAGCAAACATTTCTTTGAGAATACACAGAAAAAGAAAAACTACACGCCAACACCAGAGCTTCAGAGTGGAGCGAGCATCGTGGTTTGGGACTGTTTTTCTACCTCATTCAGGGGTGCAACATCAAAAACACACAAGTTAATCAGAACAACTAAAGAATCCAATAAGTTGTTGGTACGGTGACTGAATGATTCAAAGTCTCCAGAGAGTGAAGACATAGACCGTACTACCGTTGGCATGCTCATGAATTTAGTCAGATTGTGTTGGTTTACAATTGCGATTCAGATAAAGACCAAGACAGATTTTAAGAGTAATCAAAACAGAAATCCTGTTTAACCTTGACAAAGGCTCACAACTTATTTTCTTTCTTGCAACTGTATTCATACGATATTAGACAAATATCAGGTGGTTCCAGTTATTAATCAATACAAGCAAGTTACACCTTATCCTCCGTTTACCTTTTCTAGGGAATGAATTTTCTGTTACACCAAGAGCAGGACTTCCTGTTGCCAAAGTTGATAGCAGTAATACAGCCATTCTGATTGGCTGCCTGGTGGGAATCATCCTCCTGCTGCTGGCTGTGATCGCCGTCATTCTCTGGAGGCAGTACTGGAAGAAGATTCTGGGCAAGGTGGGTCCAGCCTGAGGTCACACACAATTGCACTTTTATTGATGTGATTTTCAGAGATGATGAGAAAGTTAAGCATCGTAACCCAGTGGTCTTGCTGTTAAGAGTTTTCAGTGGAACTTCTAAAAGTTTTATTCTCTTGTGAGGCTCATCTGTCCGTTCTCAGTCAGTTTTAATTGAATGGTAGCAGCTAGATTGAACAACTGCCAGTCTTCTGGCAAGGAACCAGCGCATCTCCATCTGGATATCTTGAAGAAATCTATTTTATATTTTCCGCTAATCCTTCAAAGTTTAGAGTCTTTTTCCGGAGTTTGATCACGCATCTGCTTAAGACACACAACCGGTAAACCAGCAGTAAACGGTGTTACTTATATCCTACATCCTCTTTGTGTCCTGTCTCCCCTCTTTTTTTTTTTCTTTACCTGGCTGGCCTTCAACAGGAAGGTCCCCCACACGAGCCAGGTCCTGCTCAAGGTTTCTTCCTCTTAAAGTGGAGTTTTTCTTTGCCAATGTTTGGCCTTAAAGGTTTTTTTCTCCCACTGTGGGATGTTTTTTTTTTACTTGCCATTATCCTTGTTTAGGATTTAATATTATAATTTTAGTTAATTTTGTTTGCTCTGGGCCTCGAGACAACTGACATTGTAACAGACGCTATACAAATAAAATTGAATTGAATTGAACTTGTATGTGACTGACACCATCTGCCCTCCCAGGCCCAGGGAAGCCTGTCCAGCGACGAGCTCCGAGTTCACCTGTCGGTTCCCTCGGACAACGTGGTCATCAACAACACCCACAGCTACTCAAGTCGTTACCAGCGGATACACACCTTTCCAGATGACCATGACAGAGATGGAGAGGGGGAGTACCAGGAGCCCAGTGCTCTGCTCCGGCCAAGAGATCACAGAGACAGCACAGGTACACAGTTCTGTAGTGTTGTTGTAGAAAACCTGGAAGACTCATACAATTAAATGTTTTTTTCTGTATCTAAGAGGTTAGTTTTTTTTTTTTTTCACATCTAGCTTGTCAGCTCGATACATGGTGTTATAAAGTAAATCATGCCAAATCTGTGGTGGCCTAGATTGATCAGTAGGCAACCAAACACAGCTGGCATGGAATTGATGGAAAATCTGAGTTCTTCATTCCACATGAATAGTAATCAAATGTTTACTCTAACTGATGTGGTTTGCGCAAATTGCCGTGTTTGCATGCCCATGTTTTTGCATTTGCAAATCCATTTGAAAAGCGGAAACGGCAAGAAGAAAAATGATGTGGTGTGCCTATCAGGAAAACAGTGGTATTACAGTATATTTCACCATGCCAAACAAAAGTAAACCAGATCAAACTTCCTACAAGGAAAAATACCTCCAAGAAGATGCACAGTGCCGGGGGCACACAAAAGAACTATTGTTCTGAGAAAAGGGAAGAAAAGGAGAGCGGGAGGAGAAACGGAGTAAATAAGGAATAGGCATTCCTTTGCTTGGATTGTACCACAGGAGGTCGGCATGCCGTCTTTACTAGGCGCCTGTGTGAGTCTGAAATAACACGCGTAACAAACATTTCATGCACTGAGTTTTGTTGTTTGGTTGAGGCCTGAGTTGTTTTAACTTGCCTGTTCTTGTGATGCTCTTCTGTTCTTTTTGTCTCTGTATCAGCGCAGGCCTTCCTCATCCCTTGTGTCATAAGGAGTATGCTAACAGTTTCATGCTCATGATTGTTGTTTTCTTTTGTGTCATTTTTTTTGAACGATCCATATTGTGGTGCCTGCATTGTTCGTCGTGTGCGCCGTTCTGTGAGTATGTGTTTGTGTATGTGCCCTCCCAGCCTTGCTGTTAAACAACCCAGCCTATCACGTGCTCCTACCAGATCACAGAAAAGGCTCCAGAGCCCTTGTCGTCCCCAGCTCCGCACAGGCTCAGGAAAAGAGCCTCAATGTGCCCCAGGGTAAGAGACCTCAGACTGGGCCAAGACAAGGATCCCCTGCTTCACTACTCTCCTCTCTACCTAGCACTAGCGAGGCAGTAGAAGAGCTGTCACTATTACTGCACATAGGGAAAAAGAAAATCTTTCAAGATGATTAGTCTGCTATGCATGAGTCTGACCTTAATCCCTCCTGTTACTTACATTGTTAGTCACTCATCACTCACCACACTCTTTGCTTTCTTTGGAGGGATAGTTTGGCTCCTGGGGAATTGAAAACTGTCAAATTTAGAGACTGATTGTTTTTCTGTTTAGCATTTGCTGAGGTTGTTGTTCAGACTTAAATATCCTGACTATCTCATAGATTGCCCTTTATTTTCTTGATCACTGATTTTTCCATTATCGGCCACCAAGTCGTACAACATGGATTTGTTGTCTTTTCATACCCTTTTTTCAAAGGTTGACACAATTTCTTGTGTTCTTAATGAAACTTCTGGCATATTTTGCACCAAGTAGTACAGAAACATGTTTTTACACCTCTGTTCATGGTAGTTGCTTTAAGAGGTGGAGTAAACCACTCGGCTTGACTTCATGCCCTTTTACATCAAGGTGTGCATCTCTTGAAATCTGTGTCGAGCTTTGGAGTACCCACTTCTGAGGAATAGTGAATGACATATGATGGGAAATTGGATGGGGGAAAAGAAGGGTAGGCTGGGTAAATCTACTTTAATCTTGGTCCTACAAATTTGAACAGCTCACTGATCTACAAATTTTCAGACTAAGGCCTCTGTAAACAAAGTTACAGGGTTGTGTTATGTCTGGGTTTTTGATGTGGTCGTCAGTTCAGACACCTGAATATATGCCTGTAAACGAGAACATAGTACTTTTAATCTAACGCCATCATTAGGTCATAACTTTTAATTTGTCTGGTACTAATTTTCTTTCTGTTCAGTGGCTAAACTGGTAAAATCTTGTGAATGTAACATTTTTGCTGCAGCATAGCATTGTTCAGAATGGGAGAAAAGTGATGCATGCTGTGACCTTTGGAGTCATCAGATCTCAACCAAACTGAACACCTCTTGTATATTTCAGATCACCATTCTGTACCACGCTGAATGAAGGAATAGGTTTTTATAACAATGGTATTCATCTTTCTCATAGAATCAAGGCTGAGGTCACTTAGACACTTTAATTTGGGTTTCTGTTTAATTGTTGCCCACTTACAGGACAGTTTCATAACAGCTTCACTGAAGGTAGATGTATTTAACATGTGGTGTTATGATTCAGTGGCTGTGGGTGTGTGGGAATTTAAGTATGATGGAAAGTTTTATTTTTTGTGTGCATGATTATTTCAAAAGTACCACAATTTAGTATTCAAATCCCACACTCTCTACAAGCCCATGACTCATGTGTTGCCAGAACCTCATGGGTAGGCGTTTGCATTCAGTGTAAATTTGTTATCAGCAAGTACAGCAGTAGATTGGAATTTTGCTTAAAAACAGAGTAAAGCCCAGGTAAATGGGTAAAGAAATGTTTATTTCTAAATAAAGAATACCCTTCCACGTTCATTTAAAGTGAACCTTCACTGGTTTCTGACAGTGCCTGCTACTTGACTACAGTAATACATACACAGAGATGCAGAAACAAGTATTATTACAATAATGGATTCTTCTTGATTGTACGTATTGTCAACTAATCTGACTTTTAGCTCTTCCCACCACCACACTTAAAAGTTAACGACACAGCAATGAGTATATTGAGCAAACCTGAGGAACCAGTCACAAAGACGTTCATGAATTTATACTAATGCGTGGCTGTTAATAACTGAAGTCGATCCAGACAGGCTGCTGTGAGTCAATATTTCTGTTCCACGGCAGTTTCTCTGCATAATTTGTGCTTCAGCTCAACACCTCAGCAAATAAAGGTGATACAGACTTTTTAAAAATATTTTTAGTCATCTTCAAATTATTAGATGTATTGCTCTATGAAACATCTAGAAAGCCTCATTTAAATAAAGTTCCCCTAAATCCAAACTATCCCTTTCAAAGCAAGTTGGCTGAGTTTATGTCATCTGACTCATTTATTTACTTTGTTTTAAATCAGTAGAAAGCAGTTCTCAGCCAGCCAGTCCTTCTCTGTTATCTCCTCATTTTGTTTACTCTGCCTGTCTCTTCCTCCTGACTCCAGCTTGTGGTTTGGACCTGGACGTTGAGAAGGGCTTCCCACTGTCACATGAGGAGCCTCCTCCCTACCCTGGATCCCCTCCTTACCCATCACTATCTCCGCCCGTTTCCCCCACCACTGCCTCCCAGCGTCCCCCACTACGCTGAGGCAGACATTGTGAGTCTCCAAGGTGTCAGCGGTAACAACACCTATGCAGTGCCTGCCTTGGCCTCCTCGAGCCCTGGAGCCGATGCCACGCCACTGCCTGAGCTGCCGCGCCACTGTCTCATCTTCAAAGAGAAGCTGGGAGAGGGACAGTTCGGGGAGGTGAGAACTGAGATGACAAAGAACATGTCTGGGTGGAGTGGTGACATTGCTCATCAACAATGTCTTTTTTTTTTTTTTTTTTTGATGAAAGGTGCACCTGTGTGAAATCGAGAACCCTCAAGACCTTCCCATTTTGGAGTTTCCATTTAATGTGAGAAAAGGTCGCCCTCTTCTGGTAGCTGTGAAGATACTACGCCCTGACGCCTCCAAGAATGCCAGGTCTGTAACATTGTTTGCGTGCAATTTTTTATTTATTTATTTTTTTTAACACCGTTTTTCTTCCTGTTTTTGCAGCTTAATTCCTATTTCATACTCTCAGATGTTCATTGAATTCCACTGTTCCCACTGAAGTTGCTACTTGGTATTTCCATCTGAAATGTCAAGTAGGATTTAATATAGCAGAACTGACATTTTGTCACAAAATGTCATATTTTATCAGTTCCTGACTTGTCTGATTCATCCCTGTATGTTATTTTTATGTCATTAAAAAAAAAAAAAAAAGAAAATCCCCCATTTATTATTTTTGTGTACAAATACTCATTTGAGCCTTTTGAGCCTTGGCCACCACCAGGAGAGGTCTGAGGCCACACAAAACACAATCAGTCTTCATAACACATTTGCATATTGATTATCACTAATGCATCCAGAACAATAATAACCTTTATTGATATTGCTCTACAAAAAAAAGAACTTCAAAATGATAGTGAAGAAATAGGGTGGTTCAAAGAAATTGTAAGCCCAAGTTAAAGAGTATAAGGAAAAAAAGCTAAATTTGTTCTTCAGGTCCACTTTTCAGGGCTTCTGGGCCTTGACTGCAATTTTTAGATCCCAGACAGAAGACGTTTGCTTGAGGTCTTGAAGTACATACCTCTTACAAAGAAGCCAGAGATGGAGCCTGGAGACAAAACTTGAAGGGCCTTAAAGTTTTTAGTAAAAGTTATTCAAAATATACTAGGAGGTAGCGTCAAGAAGCTAAAACAGGACAGATGTGATCAGGTCTACTGGGTTTGGACTGAAGGTCAGCTTCTCAGACTCAATCAATAGATCTTGAATGAATGAGATAGAGTAGAGATTTCCAATACTTCATATTTTTGAGCTGGCTTGACTCCTGAACTCTGAAGGAAAACATATCTGGTTCTCTGCGGTTTTATAGACATTTGACTCTCTTCACCTGCTGCTTGTTTACTTTGGCGAGTTTCGATCTGAGCAGGTAAAATCAGCACTTGCGTTCTGGGAAAGGCTTTCCACATGGCTGCATGTGAAATTTATGAGATCTGGAGTTACATAAACATATTAACTGTCAAAGCAAATCGACAAGGGCAAATATGCAGAAAGCCAGATTTTCAAGTTCAGGCATTGATTCTTAAGGATATAAAGATGTATGCTTTTTCTGTGGGGTTAATGAAATATTATGGATTTGAGTTTAGCAGATAACCATCTCACTTGACTTAGTCATGATGTGTTATAGAGAGATCTAGACTCTGCATCATTCTCGGATCATCCTCTTCAGTGTATCTCAGATCCAGCAGTCTTTTCTGGGTTATACATCTCAGACTCATGGTTCTTTGTGTTTCTGGTAGGAATGACTTCTTGAAAGAGGTGAAGATTTTGTCTCGCTTGAAGGACCCGAACATCATCCGGCTGCTGGGAGTGTGTGTGAGCAGTGATCCCCTCTGCATGGTCACCGAGTACATGGAGTGTGGTGACCTGAACCAGTATCTGTCCCACAGAGTCCTGTTGGACAAATCTGGGCCTTCACACAATACACCAACCATCAGGTAACGCGTGCGTTCAGGCATACAAGCAAAAAGATTTCACATGTGTGGTGGCTATTTTTGCTCAATTTCCCACCTGTCTTCTTGTCCCCAGCTACCCAGCCCTCATCTCCATGGCAAGCCAGATCGCATCGGGAATGAAGTTCTTATCATCCCTCAACTTTGTCCACCGGGATCTGGCCACACGTAACTGCCTGGTTGGGGGGGAGAAGGGCGAGAGCGGAGAGGATCGAGGCGGTGAACGCCATATCAAGATAGCTGACTTTGGCATGAGCAGAAACCTGTACGCTGGAGACTACTATAGGATCCAGGGCAGAGCTGTGCTGCCAATACGCTGGATGGCGTGGGAGTGTATTCTCATGGTAAGAAAACCAGGATGCTGTGCATGGACAATAGTTGACAAAACTTTATTTGGTATCGTTTTGTTGTTTTTGTTTGTATTTCTTATGATAATGACACTGATAACTATTTCTTAACTAATGACAGCAATGATGAAGACAATGATGTAAGTGTGCCTTGTTGTGTGTTCTCAGGGTAAGTTCACTACAGCCAGCGATGTTTGGGCGTTCGGGGTCACTCTGTGGGAGATGCTGAGCGTTTGTCAGGAGCAGCCGTACTCTAACCTCACTGATGAACAAGTCATCGACAACGCCGGGGAGTTCTTCAGAGACCAGGGCAGACAGGTACGTCGCTCTGGAACACATACATACATTTCAGGGGAAACCTGTTTTCTGCTTTGTGATGTTAAGCAGAATTTTTCAAAATTTTTCATTTTAGTTCCATGAACAGTAACACTTCAGTCCCGTGTTAGCTGCTGGAATAAAATTAATGCACGTTCCATTTTAAAAAGTAGAGATTTTTATTTTTTTTTTGCAAATATGTTATTTGTACACATACAAGTGATGATTTAAGTCATGATGCTTCAGCAGAAACCATCTAGAAAGGAAAAAAAAAAACATGTCATGAGTTCATCTTAGAATGAAAACATATGAAGAAAATAACTTGCTCTCTGTGGCTAGTTTGTGACATAATGGCCTCAAATGTATTTATTTGAAATGATAGTTTAGTGGGTCCACTTAAAGTAAAGCGGCAGCCACAGCTCAAGCTCATCAGTAACTTTATAGATGTCCGTGGCCCTCTAGTGGCTGTTTCTGGTCCAAAGCCATTTCTAGTATATGAATTGAAACAACTGTTTATATTTGTATTAGGAGTAGGGATGTATGTCAGTTTTGATATACTTCTAATATTTTTCTACCTATTTACAGAGGATAATATGTCTTTAGTGGAAGTAACTTTTTACAATCACTCTTCAATTGCTTAAAATACAATGATTTTATATCAGAAAAACTCTACAATTTATCACTATTAAAGTAACTGATCTGAAGTGGTTTCACTTCATTAAAGAACAAGAAGGGAGCACTCCAACAGTTTTTCTTCTTGATATCACTTTTTGTTTTTGGGTTTTTTTCTTTTATTTTTAGTTTTATTTCTCGAATATTTTTACAGCAGAGTAGATGCTGAAAGGATACAAGCGGTTCCGTGTCCCTCATCTCAAGTAACTGCTCAGTCTGCCAAACAACTGCCCACTTCACCTACCTGACCTGCATTAATCAATTAAAAACAGTTGTTGCATAAACTTGCCTACAAGACAAAATGGAGAAAAAAATACAATGCAAGTTTAAAAATGTTTTGGGCTTGCAGTATTTATTTCATCTACATTTTTTTTAAATTATAACCTTCAAGGTCTAGTGAGAACCGAACATAGGTGATGTTTTAGGTGCTTTAGTTACATGTGTCTCAATTCTGGTCTAATTCTGTGAAGCCTTTTTTTCAGCCAGTGAAGTAAAGTCAAATCTTTAACTGTGCAACAGAATGCAGGTATATAGATGATGATAGAATCCTGCTATAATTGTCAACCAAACCAGATCTCAGATTCGTTCTTCCATCTCAAACAGTGCCTCTGATGTCCACCTCTGAACAGCCACCTCTGTTTCTCTTTCAGGTATATCTGAGCAGGCCCGCTGTCTGTCCTCAGGGTCTCTACGAGCTCATGTTGAACTGCTGGAACAGAGACTGTAAGCTCCGTCCATCCTTCGCCTACATCCACTCCTTTCTTACTGAGGATGCCATGAACATGGTGTAAAGAGAGAAGCAGGGGGGAAAAAAATGCATTTCTTGTGCTCATGCTTCTTCATGCTGCTGTGGGAAGGTGCGGTGGAGGGTGCACTCGCAGGGAGAGTGGGTTGCACGCTTTTGTTCTTTTTTTTTGTTTGTTTGTTTTGGGGCGGATGGGGCTGAGATACCGCTGGTTCGGTTTGATTTTGACTTCAGACCCCAAAGACAAAACGATAACTCAAGCTTTTGATAGGTAACAATCCAAGTTATAACATTTTGGTTGGTGGAGGGTGCAGACTGCATAGGAACTTTCTCACTTCTTAGATACTTTACAAACAAGGAGACTTGGCATGACTGGTGATTCAGTGCTGCAGGAAGTTAAATTACATAGTACTCTATGTATCGTGACCATCACAAACAAGGACATGAGCAGTTATACAGTTTAATGACTTTTTTTTTTTACAACATCTTAAATGCTACATGCAAGGTAACAGATGAATGTGCAGTGTGAACTTTGGCTGCACATGCCACACAAACAGAACAGCTGTTGTCCAGAGATGAAATGGCAGACATAGGGATTGTCTTAGTATTTATAGCCTACTGCATACACTGTAATTCAGTAAGATTACCCGCAAGCACAGCCCCTCTGATCCACTTACCATTATTGTTCCTTTTATCTCAGCCCCATATCCTTACATAGTGACCCATATCCACGGTTTTTGTGGACTAATGTGAAATGACGTGGACCAGACAACAGCAGCCCCCATTCTACAATGTGATTATTTTAAGTTTCTTAGAATAACCACCAGTCCCCCATCTTAAAAGTCCAAGAAGCATCTGAACTCCATCTTTGAGAGGAAAAGATGAGCGCCTGGTGCCAAATGGACTTCTCAACCCTGAGGGAAAAGGCACAGAAGAGATGGAGTCTGCATCTATCGATGAGATGTGAACCAGAAACTTGAAACGTTAATCTGAGCAGAGACAATACTGGCAGAGGATGGGATATCTTCACAGGCGTCTGCTCAGGTGTTTTGTTTTTTTCTTCTCCCCCCTTTATCTTGCTGTGACTCAGTCATGGGTGATATAAGTAAAATTCCACAACCAGCTGCACTTTAAACCCTACATGCGTATGCCCGGCCCTGATTAAACTCTTCTCTGTGATGGGCAGAGAGCCGATTCCTGTCGACGTGGATTCTGATACCTGAAAATTGCTGCAAGTAAATGTATTTGCAGAGGAAGGCATCACAGTCGTAGGACAAAATCTGCAAACGCTCCGAGCATGGCACTGCCAATCCATGAGATGTAAAATATTGTTTTGAAAAAATGGATTGGCCTTCAGAATTCACTTGATGTGTAACAACCTTTTGTTCAGGAACTTTCAGTGCATTGAGATGTTGCTCAACCAATTATCTTATGATCTTCCAAAAGAATCATTGCAATTCTTTAACATGTATGGTGTTTGTGCAAATCAGGATTTCTGGGATTCTTGATTTCAGTGTGAAAGTCAGCATCTGAAATCTGCTTTGTCCCAGTGTTTCTCCATTGAGCTGACTGCGGTAGAACCATTGACGCTACCTTACTGACTGTATAGTACTCTAAATCAATTCTGAAATGATCTTAAGTAATACATGTTTATAATGTATGGTTGTACCATCTGGCTCACTTTTGATACACTGTAGTTCAATTAAATCCATTTTATATATATATATATACACTGTATGTACTAAGGCTCTTCTTCATGTCTGATTTTTGTCCCTGTATTTTTGAATCTGAACATTACAGCTTATGTACATATTTCAAGGGCAGAATTACAACCTCCTTTACTAATATATAGAAAACTCTTGTTACATTTGGGATCCTCTGTCTCTGTAGAATGCTTGCTCCTTTGGCGGTTATTCACTGTGTTGTCTATTTTTGTAGATGTTTTAATAAAGTCAGCCTTTTCAAATAAAGCATGCCTCAATTAAACTGTATAAAATTGACTGAGGGAGGAAAAAAAGGGTTGTTTTCAGTGAATAAAACATTTTATTATATTTACTACAGATGATATATATTATATATAATGAACATTTAAAAAAACAACTCAAACTAAGATTAGTCAAGCAACAAAGTGAACACACTGAAGGAGTTGAAACTAATTTGATCTACAGCCATCAATAGAGACGGCCAATGGCTTGAGATCAAAATATTCCCTGACAGAAGTTTCTATAAGCTTAAATGCAGAAGTCATCTTGATAAAGAGTTTTACCAGGCACTTGGAGGTAACAGTGCATAAAAGGCTTGTCAAACATACTACTATGAACACTTGTATCATAAAGAATATAAAATTTGACTATAAGTACTAGACTATGTTTACTCATCTAAAATCTACAAGTTCATGTATATATCAGCGATCAACCAAGATCTAAAGTACTCAGCATCGCATTAGCATAGAAAGTCAGTATATCAGAAAGATGGCAAAAACACAACACTTGGTATGAAACAGTAAAGTAACGCAAGGATTAGTGCGTTTGTTAATTGTGGTCCAAATGATATTAAAAGCCAAGACTACGACAGCAAAGAAGACACTGCTGCAAGGACATGCCAGCATTTCTTTTTTTTTTTTAAACCACAGAGACACTTTCATTGCTTTTTAACAGGAAAACCCCATAGCATGTTCCCGTCAACCACTTCCTCCCCCATCTTTGTTAGACAAAAAGAATCCTTCCATGTGCAGCCTAAACTGATAACTTTGAGAATAAATGTAGCCACCTAGTACAGTCGTCGCCTTTGTCTCTTAATAACAGAGCAGCAGAAAAAGAAAATTGATTAAGTGCAGTAAAAACAAGTCTATGACAACAGTAGGGACAAGATCAAGCACAAAACACAATGTGATTGTGTGATGAGACAGAAATCTGCAATTTTAGGTGAGCAAGCTCGTGGAGCAAATTTAGATCACAGACAAGTGTTTTAAGGAAACAAAGTGTCAGAGTTCTCTGACTGAAACCTTCTGGGTGAACCTGTGATACGTGTTGGTCTTAATATCTCAGGACTCCAACACAAATGCACCCATGTTTTTAAGCATCAGTTTCTAGCAGCTGGCATTTGGGGATGTCCATGGCTGCCTGCTACCAGAATGTTAGCAACAGAGCCGTTAGGCCTCTGGAGTTTGGGGTGAACACTTTGTGAATTGGGCTAGCCTCCAACAGATGCCATCAGATCCCACCAGTTTGGTACCTGGGGGATTTGGAGGAAAGGGGAACACTACAGCCTCTGTCATGTTCTCAAACCTTTCCAAGGGAATTTTTTTTGCCAGGTTAACTGCTGTAGTAGAGCTCTTTTGCGATATGGAGAGAGTAACTTGAGTTTAATGTTAAGAGTATGTAATTAAAGTACAGCACCAAAAAAAACAAAAACAAATCTAAGTTGCTCTGCCTGAACTTGGCATTATTGAATAAATTGTAAGGCACAAAAATCTGAACTGTATATTAAAAAGGTGAGGGCGGGAGTGACAGTTTATGGCCCAGACCCTTTTCAGGGATTAAAAGGATGTAAAAAGTTGTGTACTGAAAATCAAGTATAAAAAAACAAAGACAGGAGTTCATACTTCAGGTGAACTAGTGGCTTCAGTGGGCAGTGTCTAGTCTCCTACAGACAAAAGGTCATAAGCTGATCAGTTACTGTTTCCTTGTAGCTGTTTTTGTGAAGAACACAACAGCAGATCAGGGACACAAACAGAAAACAGTTGAAAGAGGAAGAAACATCTTAACCCGTTGAATCAAACACATGCATGCAGACAATGAGACAGAACTATGGTGGCGCTGATATGACAGTGGTTATAGGCCCAAGAAGATATGAAACTCTTGATCTGAAGGTGGTTGAGTCTTTTACTTTAGGCCTCTTTTTAACGCACACGAGTCGTCTTTCCAGCAACCTGCAAAAATCAAAACATGGATCAAAATCTACAGTTTGCTCAGTCAGGTTTCTTACCATTTCCTTTCTTCATAAATGGTGAAGTAACAAAGAAACGACATCTTATTTTAATTCTAAGGTTGAACACATCAAGAAAAAACTTTTTAAAATGCCTTGTCCATAGCAGGGTTGGACATGAAGTCATGTCCAACCTCACATGTTATAACACAACATATTAACTGTGTCATTATATAATTAATAAAAACTAAGACAAAATGCCAGTGTGAGAAATTGAATTACATTCTTATGATTCACAAGCTCCTAGAGACACCTTTACTTCGGATATACTTAGGTTTCACCAAATGTGGTGCTTTGGTCTCATCTGTCCAAAGAACATTTTTCCAGACGTTTTTCGTGATGTTCAGATGAAATTCTCAAACCTGTCATTGCTAATTTTTAAAGAAAAGAGAAGACTTCCAGATCTACTACCATGAACTCAGGCCTGCAGAATCTGAGGTGCAGTCATTTGATTTTATTTGTAGTTTCTCTGAGCACGGCATAACGTACTTTTGAGGTAAAATTCACACACTGCTTCTCCATTTTGACTTAGTGTTTGTCAAACAAATAATGACATGGTGGAATATGTCACGTGTTGTTATCCAACTGAGGTCATTTAAAGCACTGGTAAGGGACAGATTTTTTTTTTCTAATATAACTATGTCACGATATGCAAGACATTAGAAGCGACAGCAGAGTCTTTTCTTTTTCAAATGACTGTACTCCAGGGTACCTGAGAGATGTCGACTCCAGTGAGTTTCTCCACAGCGTTCGGCAGCTGTGTCATGATGTTCAGCACCTCTCCAGCAAGTTTGGCTGCTCCCACCTCTGAACCTCCGCTGGACACCATAGTGACCTTCTGGGCCTCCGACAGCGGCCTGCTGATCTCTTCTGCCATCTGCAGGGCAAAAAAAAAAAAAGATAATTAAGTTTCATTACTTTGACTTTTTTTTTTAAAAACAAAAACTAAGATTTTTTTTTCATAAAATATCATTTTCTCAAACTGAAAAATATTCATGACACAAATCAAGTACAGAGAGCAAAAGAAAAACAGGAAGCACATTTACTTAACCACACAAAGCTGAGTTACAGTAAAATAAGATAAATTAGTATCTTACACCTGTGGTTATCACAAAAGAAAAGGCTCACAGATTGTGGATGAATCACCTAAAACGCATTTTTGTGCTGAGTTTTTTTGTTTGATCCGTTTATGATCTTTATCTATCATTTTGTCCACAGAAGTCAAGCTCACCAGTGGCAGTTTCTCCAGCAGCATGTCCACCATGGCTCCTTCTTTGTACTGCTTAAATGCCTCAGCCTTCTTGGCCATCTGCTCAGCCTCAGCGCGGCCTTTAGCCTCCAGAGCAAAAGCCTCTGCTTCACCCTTCATCTGCATGAACAGAAACACACAGGCCAATTAAAATTACAAGAAAATTACAGATGACAAATGGCAAGTGATTAAAGCTGCTGGAGGCAAAAAGCAGCAGTATAAAATATTTGCTTATTACAAAGACAATCAATAGCGCAAAAAAAAAAAAGAATAAACATGGCAGTTCTCACTTTGATGGACTCTGCCTCAGCCTCAGCCTCCATGATGAGCTGCAGGCTGCAAGAAAGAAAATAATTTAAGCGTTTGTACAAGTTGTTCGGCTCTCATCAGAATTTTACAGGCCAACATATGAAGCTCTGTTGCTGACCGCTGTGCCTCAGCCAACTTCTCCAGCCGGTATTTCTCAGCGTCTGCAGGTTTCTTAACTTTGGCCTCCAACTCCTTCTCTTTGCGGATGATCTCCTGGTCCTGCAGACTAATCTGCTGTGTGCGCTCCACCACCTGAACCTGCATCTTCTCCTCCTCGATACGCTGCTGGGTCTTGGCCACCTGACATGGAAATTTAAAACACTTAATTATTCAATGAACGTTTTTCAACACAATATACCAACGCTACACTTGTACGAAGTTCAAAACTTTAGCCAGCTGACTAAAATTCGATGGATTTTTGGCCCTAAAAGGTCACATCAGGAGGAGAGGAGTGTACCTGAAGCTGGTAGGCCATCTCCTGACTCGGCCTTCTTGGTGTTGACTTCAACATCGTAGGCTGCTTTCTTCAGCTCATAGTCTCGCTGGGCTTTCGCCATTTCAATCTCATTCTTGTACTGAGCAGATACTTTCTCTTGCATAGCAGAAGCCTCCTGCAAATGTACAGCAGCAGGCAAAAACACAACAGTTGGTGGTTATTTTCAGAAAATTTACTTTTTAACATTTTGGTTTCGAAGTTTATATGCACTTACCCTCATGACAGCATCCCGTTTGTACTGAGCCTGTCCAATCCTGGCGTCCTTTTGCACTTGGGCTGTTCGGGCTTTACCCAGTGAGTTAAGGTAGTCCTGCAGGGGAGACAGAAAGAGAGGACAACAACGACAGTCAGCTTTCACTTCTGGACTTCAGCAGAACATTGCTGTCTAGGAAGTCAAACATGTGACTCCAACCCATTTTCGTTATGAATGAGAGTATAAGCAGTTTGATGGGGAGGAACTTTTTATAAGGACATCAGCAGAGATAACAAGGCATAGAAATTAATTAACTGATAGAATTTTGAGATGGAGAAAGAGACCGACCAAGTAATCAGATTGACACGAAAATAAGCCCATGTGATTTTGCCTGACAGAATGCACTTTGTACAAGTGGGCAGACAAAATACTCCCAGGGTGATATGGAGCCAAGTGGAGTACAGAACAAAATGTGTCACTGACGTGGCACTATAGAAATATGTAGAGTGGAATCACAGGGTAAGGCAACTCAGTTTGAACACTTAAAAGGAAGGTAGTACATTAGACGAATCAAAACAAGAGATGGTTTGATTACCACAGAAGCACTTAGGCATAATTTATGTCTGTTGTTAAGAGAGGTTAGAGGTTAGCTGAGTCAGAGACAGTCAATATCAACCACTTAAGAACATTAGTGTTACACAGCAAACCATCAGATACTAAAAGCTTCTAGGGAAGGAAAAGAAGGCTGGGAATAAAGCACAGATTTCTGTCTCCTTTCAGCATTTGGTGTGGTGCTTTCACCTCCCGGTTACTGTCATTTTTACTGGGAAAACATCGTATATCCAAACATAAAGCACCTGATCATCATGAACATCTTTGAGCGTGTAGCTGACAACACCGATCCCCATGTTGACCAGATCAGAGGAGGCCACTTTAAAGACATGCTCAGAGAACTTTTTGCGATCCTGGTAGATTTCCTGAACACAGAGCAGTATATATGTATGTAAATCACTACATCAAGGTTATTACATATTATAAAATATGTGGAGGGCACGACACGCAAACAACACTAACCTCCACAGTCAAATGGGCAATAATGGCTCGCTGATGTCCCTCCAGTGTCTCCAAAGCAATCTGAGCAATCTCACCCTCAGACTTGCCCATGAACATCTGACAAGCAGTGGCCAGCATTTCCTTGTTCTGACCCTGGATCTTCACCTAAAGAAAAAAACAGGGACTTGAAGTTTCTCAAAAGGTGCAAGAACCCTGAACCCATTTCATTCATGCAGTTCTTAAAGTTGACCTGTGCAATCCCAGTGACAGAGATGGGGACACCATGGCGGGTGTAGACTTTATCACTCTTCACATTTAGAGTCAGAGTGTTGAGTGTGATCCTGAAATAAAGAAGGAGATGGTGTGGATGACACAAAACAGCAGAGAGAAAGAATGACAAAGAGAGCGGAAGTGGGACAACAGAAGCTGAGACAGGAGCCCTGCTAATGACCGGCAGCAGACTGAAATGGCACACACTTATTTAATAGTCCTCACAATGACAGATGTTCTTACTTGTACAATGATCTCCTTTACGTTATGCTCAAGACACACTCCAGACAGTCATGTTGAGCAACAAATTAAGAGAAAAAGAAATACAGAAAACGGGATCACCTCTGGATCTGTTGAATACATGGGAAAACAAACACCCTTCCTCCAGCAATCATTAGAGGTGGAGAACGACCAAAGCCTAGATGGAAAGAGGAGGAGGAAAACACAGAATAAACATCCCACTGTTATTCAGTGACATACAGCCAGCTATTTATAGAGTAATCAGGACAAGTACAGTTCACAGTTTAATTTGCAATCCCTTATTCTGACAAAGTGAGTGATGCACTGTATTGATGCCAGTATATTATAGCAAGATAGAAAATTCCTATCCTATTCCCACTAACTAAAACTGACAGTAAGTGTTTCTCAATCACCTTATAACAACACGTGATGTCACTCATGTGACACTATTATCTGTCCACGGTACACAAAGCTGCAAAGCTAGCTGGTTATTGTGGCACATTACTACCCTGACTACCCGTGTTACAAGTTTCATCACTTATAGGAAATTCATGTTTTCTACCCATTTTATGTTACTGTAACATATAATCATGTATCCATTACCAGACACCACCATAGCCTCATTGGGTCCACATGTGTAAAACATCTTGGCTCCTGATGAGACACAAACAAAAGAAAAGATGACAACAAATAATGTAAAACACTTCACACTTCCAAAGTCCCACTTGTATTTTCTGCTTGTATTTTCAGAAAAATACAAGTAGACGTGCAGCTAGGCTATCAATTACATTCTGACATTTTGATAAACGACATTAATACATAAATATTCTCACTGACTGATGCATCAATGAGAGCATCATGTTACTGCTGTAACTCCTGGTCATATTGCTACTTTCAGATACCTGATATACAGTTATTATATAGTAATGGCTGCATGAACCAAAGCAACCAAAAAGGGTGTGTCAAGTAGGATGTGTTTTTTCAACTGAAGCCCTGAATCAATGGTTTAATATTCTCCCAGAAATCACGTGATGATGACAAATCAACCCTTGCTTTGTATACAGAAACAACACCATGTCATCAAAAGATTTGCACTTGGACTTGTGACTTTTTTTTCCTCATCACTGTTTTATTTACAAACAGCGTGACACTAACATCTTTTCAACAGATAACAGAGACGGCTGCAATTATGAGTCCTTTACAGTTTAAAGGAGCCCTTAATCTGGTCCTGTATTTGACTCTGACATCCCACATAAACTAAAACTCAGCTTCATGTGTTCTGAGTCATGCAGAATTAGGACATGAAGCGCAAAATAAAATTTTTACAGTTGAGACGCTTCCAATCAGCAGATGGCACCACTGAGGGTTCAAAACCTTGGAATAAAAAAAAAAAAAACAACTTTTATGTTCAAGTTTTCTTTATAGACAGATCTCAGATCAGGCTTTACAGTCTTGACATAATAAGAGTGAACACTATTGATAAACAAATATGGTTTCAGTTATCTGCTTATGTTTGTACATGTTTAGGTGCACCATATGTAAAGTTTAAGTGGGAGGGTGGTCCAATTCACCCACATCACTTTTTCTAAGTCAGAACCTCAAACCACAAGTTTAACCATTTAAGTTTCGTATATTTCAAAAAGCTTATAACAGAATATGTTGATTGTTTACTAAGATCATATTTCAGAGTATATTTTGACTAAACTTATAATGTACACACAGAGGAACAAAAAGTACACTATGTTCCTCTAAACTGCAGTATACTGAAAATAAAGAGGGGGAAAAAACAACATAAAATGTAAATACCAAAGTAAAATCCACTTTTCTAAAAACTGTACGACAGTACAGTAATTAAGTAAACGTCAGAATTATTTTTGCATAACCGGTACAGCGGTGTCAAACGCTTTATTTTTACTTTTAATGCCACCAAGAGTTTATTAATATATTCTGCAAAGTTACTTAGCCGCTAAAAAGGTTAAGATAATAAGTCACAAATTGTAGTAGACACCTGTCAACGTGAATCATGTGAGCTAAATTTCAATGTTTTAAACGAGAACCTCGAGGCTCCTCCTCTTTTTCTCCCAGCAATCCCAACGAGTTCTTCTACATAATCCCCACTTTAATAAATAAGACACCGTGTTGAGGAAACAAAAATACATCTGCACTCAAATAATGACGTGGAAGATGGTTGAAAATGCTAATTATAGACCCCAACAACCGTGTCAAAAGAAGGTTATTTCCACTGTAAACGCGTGACAACGGTTTAGACAGCGGAATCGAAAAACTTCACTACGGCGAGGTGAGAGAGAAAAAAACCGCAAGCGACAACCTAACAGTGCAACACCTCGAGACGATTTTTTTTATTCTACCAATATATAGACAAAATACAGGTACAAACCTTCAATTAAAATGAATTAAGGTCGATTTCCTGTTGCTACGGTGAAGCGGTGAACCGTTTCCCGTCGGTTGGATTAAAAAATGTCTCTCTCGTGAGGGAAATGTTCACTGACCACGCCCATCATGGCTGCGAAAACTTTCTCTGTCTGTCGCCACCTCGCGGTGAATATTATATCAACGCGAGCCCACTTTAGTCATGTAATCTGTCATGCATCATCATCATCATCATCATCCACCGCAGACTATCAATCCATCTATATACTAGATATTATAAACTTTGTTAGTCCTTAACTTCGTTTAAGATAAATAGAAAAATAATTGCATTTGCACATGTATCTGAAGTCACTGAGTTTAATTATCTGTGACTTCCTGCTCAAGTAGTGTGAGCTCATACAAAAATGTTGACTTCTACTGACTGTGGTCTCTGAATGGCCCAAGGCACTAGTTGCCCGCTGACTGAGCAAAATCTACCACCCTCCCCTTAACTGACCCATTTACTTACATAATATGTCTCTTCCTTATGTGTGTATGCAATGTCTGATATTAAAAGGAAAAACAGACAAAAAGGGGAAAAAAATAAAACAGATCTGGAATTGTGATTACTTTTTTTTTTTTTTTTAAATCAGGATCTTTGCTAACATAAAAATTGTACAGATATTTTTTTTTAGCATTTACATAATAGCTACTATAACTGGAATAATCAAGTAAGAATATGAATTTTTACTGCATCAGAGTGTTCAACTAGACTCTAAACTTTAGACTCTAAAGTAAAGGCTTCCAACATTAATCGGAAATCAAGAAATTTAAATCCAGACAAAAATCCTTCTAAACCAGAGATTGATTTACACAGTGTAATCTGCTTTTAAAACTGTAATCTGATTATTTTATAGACTGGATTTGCTCCTGTCTTCTGCACTGCCTCATGACAATGCAGATACTATGGCTCAGCACTTTCACATCCTGGTTCTAGCTCTTACAATTTGGCACTGTATAATCATGATAAACTATGCATTTATATACAGATAAATATATTATTTTTGTGATCTTACTTTATCTGTAAAAACTGTACACAGACTGCAGATAAGCACACAGAAATAAAAACAAAAAAAAAGGAAAGCTGATGAATGGGCCTATCATTTCTATCTGCCCGACCCAGAGCTCTTTAGATATAGCACCATGAAGTAACAAGAAGAGAGAAGCTTGAGAGAGGCGTGAACTGACTTGTCTGATATTTACACAAATTTTATTTTTATTATTATTGTTATAATCATTTTACATATATATTTTTCTCCTTAAGCAGATGCAATAATGATAAGTCTTAGCTAAGGCCAAAACAGCTGTGGTGCATCATACTGGGTATTTCTGGACACCAGCTGGTAAAATTCTGGTCAATGTCTCTTTCTCATTTCCACTCCCTGGTCTGCAGCAGTGTCGCTCCTCCCCCTCCGGTCAGTGCCTTCAGCCAATCACCGCGCAGAGAAGCTGGGTCGGGGCTTGGCCACGCCCTCCGCCTGCCCCCAGCCTCTGTCTGGAAACGCTCCAGCGTTATAAATCCATTGTCCGGCGCGCTCCTACAAGACTGCACTAGGGTCCTCGTGCTCCTCCACTGTCGTCTTCTCGTTCTTCGTTGTGAAACTTTCGCATCAATAATGAGGGAAATCGTGCACATCCAGGCCGGCCAGTGCGGTAACCAGATTGGTGCTAAGGTAGGATGACAATATATTGACAGTTCATGTTGTAATTCCTTAAGAAAATAGGTCACTTTCAGATGCGCTACAGGTTCTCTTCTTTCCAGACACGCGCACTGCTTTCTTTCTTTTTTTTCTAACCTATATATGTATGTAAGATAAATGGCGCATACATGAAAGTCTTTCTTTCATGAGCATACTATAAATCACAAGACACAATTCATGAGCACTAATGGAGCAGTCTTTGTGCTCTTCCACAGTGAGTCTTGTGCATTGCGGTAACTGGTGGGTGGGTGTGGATCAGCGGATTGTTCATTGAAATAACGGTATAACGGGCTGCTTGTGCCCTGACGGGTTAAATTCACATAAGACCGGGCGTGTCTGCGTTCTAACACTCTGGATCCAGCTGACCTCAAGACATTGTTTATAGGGGGAAAAGACTGAGAAGGAGTGGGTGGGGGGCTGTCTATTCTTCACCAGTGCCTCCCAGTCAGTGCAGTCTGCTCTCAGCTTTCTTTGTCTCGCACAGGCAGATACGAATGGCATTTCAGACAATGAGTGGGAGTTGGGATGAGAGGCCTAGCTTTTTTTCTTTCTATCTTTCTCTCTTTCTGTCTTTGATGTCCATTGGAGCAATAACCCATATCGATTAGGTATAATTCTGACAGGCTGTAGAGGCAGACTGCAGTTTAAGCTGCTGAAAGGAGAGGAGCCTGTGGAAGGGTGTGGCATGAATAATTGGTAAAGAAAAGGAGATTCCTTCTTTTTACATAGGGAAATTGAAGACAATATTTACACTTTTCACAATTAGAAATCACTCATTTGGTGTTTATTGCTGACTTCAAGATCATTTTAATTGTTTGACAGTGTTTCAAATCTTCCAAAGAAGCAAAGTCTGCATAGTCTCAACGGGGCCTATAAGAAATCAATACATCATCCACCCAGTCTTGCACTAACAATTGCAGCCTGCTACATTAGATATTCACTACCCATAATTATTACTGTCTTATTGTCTCCTTTTATTCTGCAACTGATTATTTCCTACGCATAGCAGGCATTCAAGTGGGACACACATCTTTGTATTAAAAGACAGTTTAAAGACCATACTAACAGTGGCCCAGATTTTCAGGAAAGCATCATTATTGTCATGATGGTTATGTCCTGGAAAGCCAGATCTTTCTTTGTAATCAATGTCTTTCCTCCCCCTAACCAAATTAAGAGCAGGGTGGGGGAGGAATAGAGGAAACAGCTGATGCACAGTGGGTGAGGTCATTGGGTTCTCAATTGACTTGATATGCAGTAGTTGGTAATGTCTTGGTAGAATAATTGTTGCAAATGCACACAACATATGCCAACTACCTTTGACTTTTTAAATGGCAGTTTTAGGATATGTATTGACCTAACATGATAAAATAACTAGTGATGACCTGGCACGGCAGATTGCCATTTGCCTCCCCCAGGACTCATTGACTCAGATGTCCAGTGGATATGATTGACAGAAGCGCTGAACGGTTACATTGTCGTGAACTGGGTCAGGGTGTGGCATTGCTTTCCAGCTTATTGTCCTCATTCTTTCACAGTGATTTTCAGTCTTTCTGATAATCATCTGTGGCATCGGTGTCAACTGTCCATCAATTTCTCAGTTGCTCCTTATAGGCTTTTTGTGTCTTTTGTGCTCTTAGGCTGCGTTCTCGCTAATATAAAGGTCACTCGCACGTCTTCCTTTATTGATGTTCTGAAATAAATGCCATGATAATAATCTCCAGTTGACTCCCAACCTCTTAAATACTCATCTGCAATACGGCTGGCTTATCCAGATTACTGTAAATCCCGTTTTGCTGCTGTTTGCTATTTAAAAAAAAAAAAAAGCTAGGCTGGGGGGCCGGTTTTAAAATATGGATTTAAAATGCACAGTGATCTTTAGGTCTTTACAGGGTGAACAAGATAGGATTTCAGATTTGAAATACAGGAGTGTCTTCAGTGTAGCGTGACTGCCTGCAAATTAAGTTTATTTTCAGTTCAGCCTGCAGAGGGATCTGTAGCTACTTTGTTCTCCCCCCTGCATTTTACATATGAAAGGGCTGCATTCTGCAAAGTCATCACTTGCCAGCTATGGAAATATTAACAGCTGTGCTGCAGGAAATGGGTTAAGATATGACTTGCTGAACAGGGGGGATTGATGGTTTATCCATCAGACTACAAAAATGCAAACCCACTGCTGCCCCCCCCCCCACCCCCCCATTTAAGATTCCGAGTCCCTTTTAAACCTCATGGCAAATGGGTAGATCTGTTCTTTCACTGCAAGTTACTGTCATGTGATGCCATCCATTTTGTGTCTGCAGTTCTGGGAAGTGATCAGCGATGAGCACGGTATTGATCCAACAGGGACCTACCACGGGGACAGTGACTTGCAACTGGACAGGATCAGCGTTTACTACAATGAAGCCACAGGTTAGCCGTCTTCAAAACCTGATTTACACATAAACAAGTTTTTTTTTAAATTATATTTTCAACATTGCAATTGCATTCTTTGGGTTTTCTTCCACTTTGTTTTTTGTTGTTCTTTTCTGTGCATTACTGAGCTGGTATGTTCTCTTTTTTTCCTTTTCCTCCCGTTCTCTTTCTTGCGGAGGAGGTAAATATGTGCCTCGTGCAATTCTCGTGGATTTGGAGCCTGGCACTATGGATTCTGTGAGGTCTGGACCCTTTGGGCAGATCTTCAGACCTGACAACTTTGTGTTTGGTGGGTACAATAAAGACTTGTTTTAACATTAAGATATGAAATATTTTATTAAAAATGGAAAAGAATGGCTCACTTCTGTCTGACCATTACCACAGGTCAGAGTGGTGCTGGAAACAACTGGGCCAAGGGACACTACACAGAGGGGGCTGAGCTGGTGGACTCTGTCCTTGATGTGGTCCGTAAGGAGTCTGAGAGCTGTGACTGCCTGCAGGGCTTCCAGCTCACCCACTCTCTTGGTGGTGGAACAGGATCTGGTATGGGAACCCTGCTCATCAGCAAGATCCGCGAGGAATACCCCGACCGTATCATGAATACCTTCAGTGTGGTGCCTTCCCCCAAGGTAACTCATCCTTGTGACACCACATGATGATTTTTGGTTTTAATTTTAGTTTATTTTGCCGTAGGTTCCACATCCAAGGTCACCAGAAAAAAAAAAAAGCTCTATGTGTTTGTGTTCACAGGTGTCAGACACAGTGGTTGAGCCATACAATGCTACACTGTCAGTCCACCAGCTCGTTGAGAACACAGATGAAACTTACTGCATCGACAACGAAGCCCTTTACGACATTTGCTTCCGCACTCTCAAACTGACGACACCCACCTACGGAGACCTTAACCACCTGGTGTCCGCCACCATGAGCGGCGTCACCACCTGCCTGCGATTCCCTGGCCAGCTCAATGCCGATCTCCGCAAACTGGCTGTGAACATGGTGCCTTTCCCCCGTTTGCACTTCTTTATGCCTGGGTTCGCTCCCCTGACCAGCAGGGGCAGCCAGCAGTACCGTGCCCTCACAGTTCCCGAGCTCACCCAGCAGGTGTTCGACGCCAAGAATATGATGGCTGCATGCGATCCACGTCACGGCCGCTACCTGACAGTCGCCGCTGTGTTCCGTGGCCGCATGTCCATGAAAGAGGTTGACGAACAGATGCTCAATGTGCAGAACAAGAACAGCAGTTACTTTGTTGAATGGATCCCCAACAACGTCAAGACCGCTGTCTGTGACATTCCACCCCGTGGCCTCAAGATGGCTGTCACTTTCATCGGCAACAGCACAGCCATCCAGGAGCTGTTTAAGCGCATATCTGAGCAGTTCACAGCCATGTTCCGGCGTAAGGCCTTCTTGCATTGGTACACAGGTGAAGGTATGGATGAGATGGAGTTCACTGAGGCAGAGAGCAACATGAATGACCTGGTGTCTGAGTACCAGCAGTACCAGGATGCCACTGCTGAGGAAGAGGGTGAATTCGAGGAGGAGGCTGAAGAGGATGCTTGAAGATGTGAAGGTCAAGGAGTCAATGCCAAAACAAATCTTTCAAAAGGAGCAAACCACAAGTAACCAAGAAAGGCACAGCAATGCTAGAATTCAACTTTAGCTTACAGTAGATATCCCCTGTCATTAAATTGAAATAAAGTTCTCAAATGAAACTGGATTAATTCTCATTTGTGTGATGAAACGTACAGTGCAACACTTGAATTTCAATCACATATCGGAGATCAAGAATGTATTAAGCTTTGATCTGGGACTATTTTCATTGTTGGTTGTAAAGTTAACACACTGTAGCAGTTGACGCATTTGTGTATAATTTCTGCAGTCATGGGAGTGGAAACAAGGATGCATAGATAAGTCATTAATTACACGTGCAATTCTGAAGCACTTGAGGGAAAGTCGAGATGCTCAGGACAGCTATTCTGCAGCTGGTTAGATATAGTTTACAGATATTTGTTTCGCATATAAATGAAGGTATATTATTTAGATTAGATAATGGATTCCATCAGAGTGGGGAAAAGATGTTATGGATACTAACTATCTGCTTGATAGTCTGACACTTATTTTTTTTCTGCATTTAGCCACATTTCCATGACTGTCCTGATGGAAGAATGTTAAGCCTAAAACCGTGCAGTTTTCACATGTTGTAAAAGGGCATTTGTTAGCTGAGGAAATGCCAGTCTCTATTTAAACCAACCAAGAAAAATGCTTCAGTTTTGGGATTTGAGCAAGACAACACCATGCTTGTGGATTTGCATTAAAATTCCTGAGGAAATGGCTGCTTCAGTTTTTCACGTGCTCCACTTGACCCCACTTACGTAGTTTTACTGTAACCTACATTATCAAATGAGATTCAGAAAACTTTATTGGTCCCTTGGAAGGCATTTCGTTGCAGCGACCCGGTCATGTGCAAATACAACACAAGCAAGCACAAAGTCAACAAACATGCAGAGGTATGCTGCCTTAGTTCACACACGTTGTACAGGATCGAACCAGAAACTGAGCAAGTACAAAATTTGAAATAAGTGTGCAGCACTAAAGTGTATTAAAGAGCGCTAAAGAACAAAAGAAGGGTATACGAGTTAAGACAAATGCCAGTAAAACAACATAATTAAAGGCTACAGATCAATAGATAAAAGCTCAAAAATCAAACATTAAAATCAGAGTTCAGTAGTCTGATTTTAGATTAAATGAAGGACTTAGAATATCAATGTGTTTACCTCTATGTATGTGATAACATCGACCTGAGGGAATTAGAATAATGTTAGAAGATAGAATGTTCTTCTGGTTCAAGTGTTATCCGTGCAGCTTTTCTGATGCTCTGACTCTTCCAGGGCGAGTCTCTTTCCAGGTCTCTTTTCTGGACACCAAAGATCTTTGAGCACACTTGAATAATGCCATTCAGGCTGTTCCTATCTTTTACTGACAGACCACTAAACCAACAAATAAAAGAAAGGGTTAAAAGACTTTCAATAACTGAGCAATAACATACTCCCAAGAACTTTTTACTGACACAGAACGAGTTGAACCTGCGCAACAGGTAAATCCCCTGCTGTCCTTTTTTTAAACAATGATTTCTGTGTTTTTGTCAAACTTTAGTTTTTCATTAAACAAGGTTCCCAAATATTTCTAATGTTCAACAATTTCAACTTCTTCGTCATATATTATGCTAGATTTACATTTGTTTTGTTTTTTTTTTTTTCCCTGCCTGAAGTCTACTGTTAGCTCTTTGGTTTTCAAAAATATTCAGGTCTAGAAAATTGACATCTCACCAAGGTGACAAAAGAAGAGAGAGCCAATCCATGACTGAACTCACCCTGAAGCAGAGACAAAACAACAGTATCATCAGAGAAGTTCAAAACTTCTACAGCTATCTGTGTGCAGAAAAAAAACAAAAGCAAAACTCTTATCTTAATGGGAGATTCAGGTTATATATTCATTGTGTCTTTGGATTGTATACAGTAATATGTACTGCAGATGGTTGTTTGTGGTTAAGGAAGACATGAAATATTTGGCTTGTAAGGCAAAATTTAGCAGCTGGGCTGCTACAGAGGGCCCTATGTTTCAGTACTGTAATTTGGTCAACCATATTACCTAATAAAAATGAAATGCAATATCACAAGACTGAAATAATTCAACTATCCATGGCAGCTGTGCAAGATTAATGTAACTATCCTTTGGTGGGCGGACAACCATAAAGAAAATGTCTCGATAAAGCAACAAAACCTTGAAGTTTCTGTAATTTATTATGAGCTTTGCAACATGACCGTTGCCAGGAAATACTGCTAAGACTACAATACCTGAAACATGACTACGCTGAAGAAGCAGGAAAATGAAGGAGACAGAAGAAGACTGGAATCTGATCCGCTCAGTGATGAAGCTTTACGTACATTTCATAGCCAGGACATTTGATAGTTTAGTCTGCTATTATTTATTTGTAGTAAAGCCTGTACATTTGTTAGTCTGTAGATTCATAGTCTATACATTCATAACTACTACAGGTCATACCAGTTACACTGACACTTTAGTATGTAATTTCATGTTACATAACCTGTACAGTTGTTTCTTTTATATATTCTTTCTTATCTATCTATCTATCTATCTATCTATCTATCTATCTATCTATCTATCTATCTATCTATCTATCTATCTATCTATCTATACCAAGATGTACTATTCAGCATAAAAATAAGGCCTTGGTCTGAAGTTCCTCCCCCTTCTACTTTTTATGTGTGCGTTTGTGTGGCGCGAAAACAAATGTATAAACAAAAAAAAGAGGATTTTTTTTAATCCAATCACAGACGTTTTCAATTATAGAGAAGCTACATGTCCAATGGCAACAGAGATCAGCGTGAGTGACAGTTCTAATGGCCAATCGCTTGTAACTAAACTGCCTCGTGTGGGACGTGTGTTTACCTTCACGTTTCTATTTATGTCCATTGAACAAGACATGTTACAATGAGAGCGAAATTTTCTTTAAGAGCTCAATTGAGAGTGTTGCATTTAAAAGAAATGCAATTCACCCCATCACAAATCAAAATAGTAGCCGATCTGGGTCGTCAAGTTCCTCAACTGGCGAATACTTCCTCCGTAGATTTCAACTTAATGTTATGTGTCGTAGGAATCAGGGCTTATATTTTCTTGAACATATTGGAAGATGATGACAGTTTGATGGAATGGCAATAAACATGTATGTTACAATGGCTGATGCTACAATAATATTCTTATGACGCGAAACGGTAATATTGAAATTTAAATGACCTAGCAGTTGACAGTTTAGATGTTCACCGGAAGTGTGATTGCTGCGATTTTGACAGTAACGTGCATACGCGTTTAGCAAAAGTTGTATCTGCGTTGCTCAAGGTAATTTGGATCATTGATATACGTTGAAGTTTATCCCGAATACAAAAGCGTATGGCTAGATAGATAGAAACGGTTAACTTTGAGTTAAGTGATCGAGTGGTCGGAATAATTAGCCTTCCTTGCTAACGGTAGCTGCATGGAGCTGTCCAGAATAAGTTAGACGTTTGTTGTGCTAACGTTGCAGTCCAAATAGCCAATAATCTTTTTACTTTATTATTTATTTATTTAATGCATTTAGTAGTCTTCTTATTATCCCTTTGGCAGAAATGGATGCTACTCAGGTGATCAGTGGCTCTATCTTCGAGTCAGATGAGGAAGAAAATGAAGAGGAGAATCCAAATACAAAAGGACGACCCTTGGCCAAACTGTGCGTCTTAAAAAATCAACACATTCCTGAGACGGGTAAGTGGCTCACTGATGCTATGATTACACCTGTGATGTGGTCAGTCTGACTTCCATTAATAATGTGTGTTCTCTGTCTCCCAGAGTTGCCCCTCTATTTGGGAGATAATGTGGTGGGCCGTGACCCCGGCACCTGCACCCTAACCTTACCTGCACCCTTCAGTATCCAAGCAACATGCTACCATCAGCATCTCTGTGTACCAGAGGAGAGGTTGCCACAGTGACGTGGATGTGGAGACTTTGGTTTGGGATCATGGTAGCATGAACGGTACCCGTAAGGGTCGCTTAAAGCTGACACCTCATGTACGCTACGCCCTCACTGAAGGTGAAAGTTTGGTGGTGGCAGACATTCCATGTCAGTATGTCAGCTGTGGGGCAGATTCAGTGTCTTCTCCAGATAACACACGGACTCCAGGGAGCAGGAATGCAGCGGAAAAGGACAGGGTGCCAGATGCCACGGGAGGAAAATCGGGCAACACAACCACAGGCAACAAGGAATTTGTCAATGGCAATACAAAGGCAAGGGTGTCATTAAAGAAGACTCCTGCCAGAGGAACTTGCCTGTCCTTTGAGAAAACTCCAACACAGCCACAGGGAAGCTTGGTCCCAGAATCTGACACAGATTCAGAGAGTGAAAAAGGGGAAGGAGGAAACAGAAGACAGCAGGCCCTTGGTATGTCTACATATGAGATGCATAGAAATGAAGCTTTGTTATCATATATCTGTGGCTTGTAAGTTAATTGTTTTTATGTTTCCAGCATCTGACTCTGATTCCCACAAATCCAGTCCCAGCTCTTCTTCATTTTTAAGTCCCCCTAACAAAATCGTCCCTGAAAGGTATACATGTTTTTCATATATGTATTCGTATAGTGCTTGATCAATCGTGCGTGAACAAAATTCTAAGCTTTTACTCTTATGAACATATAAAAATCACATGTTCATTACCAGGTTTCAGAATTATCCAGATACAACCTCAGATGAATAACAAGACATGCAATATTACACCATGCCGTGAACAATAAAAAAGAAAAGTAAATACACCTGCTAATTCAATAGCTTGTAGAAACACCTTTAACAGTCATAAATTTAAGTAACTGTTTTCTGTATGACAACATTAGTTTCTTACATTGTGTGGCAAAATTTTGTCCGAACTCTTCTTTAAGGTCTGCCACAGAATTTCAATCACAGTTTAGGCCTGGACTTCAGACCACTTCCAACATCTTGAATCGTCTCTTTTTAGTCATTATGTTGTGCATCTGTTTATGTGTGTAGGATCATTGTATTCTTGCATGACCCAGTTTTAGACAAGCTTCAGCTATTTGGCAGTTGGGATCAGTACCATGGAGTTTGTGCTAAACTCAGTTACTGCAGTGTCACCAGAACAAACCCATATTATCATCCCTCTACCAACATGCTTGACAGTATGAGATGTTGGCAGTGGTACATGATGTTTTGCTTTTTGCTGAATGTCTTTTTTGCTGAATGTCTTGTTATGCCTTATGGCCAACCGGTTCTGCTATGGTCTCTCTTCTGTCCAAAAGAAATTGTTTCAGAAGTCTTGTGGTTTGTTTAAAATGCACCTTTGCAAACCAACTTACACTGTTAAAGGAACACTAATGACTTTTTTCTACATTAATATATCAGTTTCTGTTGAATTTGAAGGAGTATTTGTTTACTTTTCTGAAGCATTGACTACCTCTTGCCATCTATCTAACTATTTACTGGGGTAGATATGCGCTTAGTTTTTCATATAGTCCTTATGCATTTTGGCTTGCTTTTTGCTAAATATATACATTATGACGTGATGTATTATGCAAGGCGGTGTTGTTCATCTGAGGCTGTGTTTACCTTTAAGACCTGATAAGAACCGGATAATTTATCATATTTATTATTCATAAAACCTTTGACTTGACCAGTGGATGTACTTTCTTTTTCGCATGACTTTATGTGCCAGTGAACTTTACTTCTTAAAATATAATGCTTGACCTCACATTCTTCTTTTTTTTTTCAGTGAGGATGAAAGTCCCATAACATCAACCTCTTCGACTAGAAAAAGGTCATACAGACATGTCAGTTTCAGCAAGGAGGAGACAGATGTAGGACGACAGCAGATGGAGAGAAAAAAGTCACCTGCAGTTACAGATGACAGTGAAGAGGAAGGAGATGGAGCAGTACAAGTGGGGACAAATTCTAAAGAAAGTAGACAGCATGAGAGAAAGGGTGCCAGTTTTAGAGGAGAGGATGAATTGCCCGTGTCTACATCAGATGCTTCCAGAGATGCTATTCCTGCATTTAACATGGACAGTGACACTGATGTGGAGGGAGAGGAAGAAGAAGTGGTACCTGCAGGGCCTGTATGCCCGAATACAAACCAACAAGCTGCTCAGCCACCAAACACAGTCCTGTTCCACATGGACAGCGATACAGATGTTGATGAGGACGTTGCAGACAAAGCTACCAAAACTACACCTTCCTCTAACGACACTACCAAACTTTCTCATGTTGCTTCGGTCATTCAGCCTGAGGGCATCACTATGGACAGTGACACTGATGTGGATGATGATGATGCTGCGACAATTCACGCAGTGAAAGCCACATCACGTCAGAGTGCACACGCAGCGGACTCTGCTCCTTCAGTGCAGCCTAGAGATTTCCACCTAGACAGTGACACAGATGTTGATGAGGAAGAAGATGGGGGCACCACAAACAAAAGTCTCTGAAACGCATGAAACACCCATCAAGCTCTAGTGTAAAGCTTGTTTTGCATGAATCTGTCCCCACTGCTCCTCAGAACCTGCATCTAGACAGTATCACGGATAAAAAAGCTATTCCTGCCCCTCCTGTGAGTGAGCCCTCAGTGGCTGCTGCCGTCTCAGAATCATGTGCCACTGCAGATGCAGGTGCTGAGTTGGATATTCTGTCTGACAGTGACACAGATGTGGAAGGTGATTCCCTTCCAGCTTTGCCTGCTGCTGTTCCAACCGTGTCAGCACCTCCGGGTCCAACATCAGAAGAATCAAAGACAGATTCTGATGCAGACACAGACGTTGATGCCGGAGAAGTGGCCGTTCCACCTGATCTTACCGTGGATAGTGATACTGATGTAGATGATAAGGAGGCAGATATTGGAAAGGCAGGCGAGGACCTCATATCAGACTTGCGGAAAGAAAATTCTCCAGTCCCCCATCTACAGAACTGCTCTACACCTGTGCAGGTGTCAGGTAATCCATTGGTCTTCAGATAAGGACATCTTGGAACGGTGGTTTAAATTGGTTTGCTACGTATGAATCACTAGAGCAAATACTCGAACTGGAGAAGCGGGAACTTTAGTTACTTAGACAGACAAATCCTGTTTATGAATTTAAACGATAGTACAAGCCAGTCATATACAGATTTTTTTTATTTTTTATTATGAGTACTACAAATGGAAGCAAGATAAAAAAAAAAAAGCAACATAAAGTGTAATAAAGCAAAACAATAAATTAAGGGGTTAATTAAAATAAAATGGCTACAATATAAATACAGATGTCACCGTGTCTTAGAAATGGAAAAGTAAATTGAGGTGCTAGACGAGAGAAATCCTGATGAAAATCCAGATATATTTTTAAAGTGATACATTTAACAGTTGATTCCAGTTTTTCAGTTCAAGATAATTGATTAGCTCTTATAGTCAATAATTTATGTATTTATTCATTTACTTATTTGCATCTTCAACTTAACGTTTGAATTATATTTTCTTTTTTTTTTCCATTTTGATCTGGTGTCAGAAGGAGAAGTGGAAGACATGGAGACCCAGGCGTTCACCAGCCCTTCAGGTGCATTTAAATGTGAGTAAAGTACTTTTAATCCTGTTCACTTCTACAAAATCCATTTCCGAGTAGAGTCCAGGTGCTAAGATTACTTTCTGCCTATCCAATCCTGTAATCCTTCATCAAAATCCAGATCAAGTTTCTTAGCTTTTTTTTTTCCAGATATACTGCAGGCATGAAATTTGAAATGCTTCTTTATGTTTTTTTTTTTCTTTTTTCACTAGGTGCTGCACCATCTAATGTAAGATCTGTAGTATCATCTTCTTGCTCAGATAGCCAGGAGGAGGAAGACTTTGTCGTAGCTGAGACACAGTCCTTTGTGCTTCAGACTCGAGGTGACCAGTTGGATGTGGAGTCAACCCAGACTTCTGCACTCGAGGTCTCTGGTAACAGAACAGATGAGCAGTGCAGCAGAGGAGAGTCTTTCCAGCTGGGATTGTCTGACAGCAGCCATCTGCAGTGTCGGGGTGGAGCTCTGGCCGTGGAGAGCACTCAGGCTTTTGTTTCTGTGGAAGAGGGAGTGAACCTGGAAGAGACCCAGGCATATGCAGCCATCTCAGCTGCAGGCAGAAATTCTGCAGAAAGTGATTCAAATGTGGACGCTACCCAGGCTTATGATGAAGAGGAGCCAGCCAGAGGTTCAGAAGTTTCTGAAAAACAAGGCTGTGTAGATTTGGCCCTAGAAGCAACACAGGCTTACATTTTAGAGCCTTCTAATGATCCAGATGACGGATCAGAAGGAAATGGGCATAATGCAGCTTCAGCTGAGCCTTCGGATTCTGTTGCGTCAGCAACTCTTGCAATGGCTGAAACCCAACCCATGCTTTCCTTAGTGGGAGGGAACAGTTTGGAAACAAATAATCTTGTTTGTTCTGTACAACAAGCAAAGTCCAGAGCAGAAAATGAAACTGAGGAGAGGTATGAACATGGGAAGACTGCTTACCCTCAGGAGAGGCACCTAACAGAAGCTCAGTCTGTAACTGAAACTCAGCCCATGCACAGAAGTGACAGTGAGCAAAGCGATGATGGAAACTGGTTTTCAGGGGTGCAGAAAAGAATAGAAAAGCCACTGCAGCCTGACAATGAGCAGACACAACCCCGTACCTGTTCAGCGGCATCACTTGCTGAAACTCAGCCCTTGCATATTGATGAAAATCAGCCCATGGTTGTATGTGAAGATGATCAAACTGATGATGAGGACTCGATGCCTGTCACACAAAAAAGGAAAGCAAAGCAACTTCATATTGAAGAAGAAGAGACGCAGCGGTTCACACATTCTGGGGTCTCTCTTGCTGAAACCCAACCCATGGCTGCAAGTCAGGATGATGATGATGATGATGCCGACTCAATGCCACGCTCACGAAAAAGAAAAGCAAAGCAACTTCATATTGAAGAAGAGGAGACACAGCGGCTCAGAGATTCTGAGGTCTCTCTTGTTGAAACCCAACCCATAGCTGCAAGTGAGAGTGAAGATGGCGATTCAGTGCCAGGACCACGAAAAAGAAAAGCAAAGCCGCTGCAACTTGTGGACGAGATGCAGTCTCTCGTGAGCTCTGAAGCATCTGCCGTTGAAACTCAGCCTTTGGATGCAGGTGACATTGAGCAAAGCGATGAAGAAGATTTGATTCCATGTCATCGAAAAAGAAAGGCAAAGCCACTGCAACTTGAAGATGAGTCACAGTCACTCGTGAGTTCAGAAGTCTCTGCTGTTGAAACCCAGGCAGCAGGGACAGGTGAAGATGAGGCGAGTGATGAAGAAGATTCTTTTCCAGGTGCACGGAAAAGAAAGGCAAAGCAACTTCATATTGTTGAAGAAGAGACACAGCGGCTCACAAATTCTGAAGTCTCCAGTGCTGAAACCCAACCAACAGCCACATTTGAAGATGTAAATGCAGACTCGATGCCATGTCTGCAAAAAAAGGAAACAAAGAAGAAGAAGCAGAGCCAGATCCTCACTACTACTGAAGTCTCTGTTGTGCAAACTGACCCAGTTATGACAGATGAAAAGGATGCTGAGGTCTCTGCTCAAGGCCCCAAAAAAAGAAAAGCAAAGCAGCTTCATCTTGAAGATGAGGAGACACAGCCGCTCACAAATTCTGAAGCCTCTACAGTTGAAACTCCATCGAAAACCAGTAGAGTCAGTGTTGTAAAAGAGACGAGGACAAGATCTAGACAGAAGGAGGTGGAATGTTCCGAACCTCCAGAGAGACAGACAAGAAGGGAAAGTACAGCACCGGTGAGTACCAGAGGAAGGAGAGGAAGAGCCAGGTCTGATGATAACAACGAAGAAGATGTGAAGCAGACAAGAGGGAGAACAATTACAAGACAACACAAAGATGATAAAACAGACAAAAGGAAGAGTACTGTGAATCAGAGACTGATAACGGAACAAAAAGATGAGAAGATGGAAGAGAAGACAGATGGTGTGCAGCTCAAACAACAAGAGAGAAAAGGAACTGGGAAGGGGAGGAATGAAACTAATGATAGGGAACGGGAGCAAGAGGAGACCGAGCATCAGCACAGGAGGGAGGATGAAAAGCTTGAAAATGAAAGAGAAGTAGTACAAGAAAGACTGCAGGCTGAAGATGAAGGAGAGAATAAAAGCTGAGATGCAGAGAGCAGAGAGAGAAACGTATGGAGAAAAAAGAAAAAGGGAGATTAAAGTCAGAGGAGAAGGACGAGAGATTCGAAATGGAGAGAAAGGAACTGGAAGAAAGGGAAATGACACAAAGGAAACTAAAAGAGAGGCTCAAGAGGGAGAAACAGGAGCAAGAACACCAAGCGAGGTTAGAGAAAGAAGAAAGAGAGAAACTGGAGAAAGAAAAACAACTAAAAGAGTCACAACAGAAGAAGCAAGTAGATGAGCCAAAGGCTCCTGTGAGAGGCCGAAGAGCAACTAGAAAAACGATTACTGCCCAGTGTACACCGGAGCCAGAACAAGACTCAACCATAACCAGCAACGAAGACTTCCCTGCAAGGAGAACCAGATCTCGCTCAAACTCTTCCAACTCTGTAAGCTCAGAGAGGTCTGCCTCAAGTGTCAACACCCAGGTGAGTAAAGGAAGAGGTCAAGGAAGAGGAATGAAGGGGAGCAGCGAGACACCCCAAGCGAGCGTTGGTAGAAACAGACGAAGGATCACAGTGGCTGCAGGGCCAGTTGAGCAGAACAGTAACGAGGAGCTCCTTTCCAGGACGAACTCCTCCAACTCCGCCAGCTCCGAGGTCTCCAGCTGCAGCATGAGCTCTCAAAATAGAGGGAGAGGAGGTAGGCAGCGAGGGAGAGGGAGGAAAACAGAGCCTGGCCCAAACGCCGTTGTTCCTGTTTTTACTGAGACCGACCAGAGTTCCACAGCAGAGGGGAGGAGGAACAGCAACATGGAGGAATCCTCTGCTGAGGTTCTCAGTGAAGAAAAGGCAGACTCTCAGAAAGCTGGTACCAGTAGGGGGCGGCAACAAGCCAATGCTCATGATTCTGAACCAACAAGCCTAAATGATGAAGGCCAGGCACATCAACAAGAGGCACTTGCTATTTTGAAATCAACTCCACCTAAGAGGAATGTTAGAGGCAGAGGTCAAAAAGTGGCAAAGGCTGAAACCGTGGAGACACCAGTAGCTACTACAGTCCCTGATGCTAATGAGACTAGAATTACACAGATAGGAAGGAGGAGTGAGCGCTCCAAGGTTTCCAAAGGGAAAGAAAGCATTCAAAAAACCGAAGCAGCAGAAGAAGGAGAGAAAGATGAGCCAAAGGAAGCGATTCCCGCCACTATCCAAGTGAAAAGAACAGGTAGAGCATCCACCACTCCAGCAAAGAAGAAGTCCAAAGAATCTCTCCCTGAAGAGGAGGAGAAAGATGGTGAAAAAGTGCTGCAGGGAACTGTTGAGAAGAGGTCCAGGGGTAGGACATCAGTGGTCCAGAGTTTGGAAGACAGTGGAACATCAACAACCTCCACAGACAAGGATACAAATACGGACACATCAGAGGTAACCTGAACTACTTCTCTTTGACAACATACTTTAGAGGTTTGTTCTTTCTTATTTAAAGGATTCTTTGTTTGAATTAAAATTAAAACATTTGGAGGGTGGCTGATCAAAACAGAATGAAAGCCAGGTCATATATAGTTCAATGCTTCTTCTTGAGGAGAAAAAAAGGCCTTTACCTGGGCCCAAGGCTGGAGTGCATTTCCTGTCCTGAGTCAGCCTTACCAATCATTGTAATGCACTACCATCCAGATCACGGACGGCCTCCATTTCCTCCAGTCTTTCAACAAGAGTACTCTACCTTGCCCTGCATCAACACTAAATATACCTTAATGAATTAAGTGGTTTAGCGGTCATCCATCCACCCCTTCTCTCTTTTTTTTTTTTATTGCCTTTATGCTAAATTTCTTGACTTCTTTATGATCTCCTTGTTTCATGCTTTGTCCATGTCTTCCTCTCCTGTTTAGGTGCCCCAGACTCCACGAAGCAGGGTTTCCCGGAAGCGCCAGGCACCTACAGATTACTCGTCCACAGTAAAGACTCCCTCGCTCCTCCTCTGCTTCCCCAGTAACGAGTGGTCGGGTACGAGCTGGTAGCCAAGCTTACAAGGTCTGTGGATCTGAGATATTTCTGCACGTTGAAATAAGACTGGCAGGATAGGATATTTCTTTCATATTTTTTATATCAAAGCAGTATTTCCTTGAAGACTGTAAATTAAAAGGCTTCTTAATCATAGACATTTTCGATGAACGTTGTGAAAGTACACTTGTGCACTATATTTGCAGGAAATTAGATTAGAATATTGATTCTACCATTCAATCAGTGTGGGAACACTGTAAAATCTGATTAATTAATTTGATAATAAATATTGAAAATAAGGAAAACAACTTACAATTTTACAACTCCACGGTTTAGAAACAAACCCATTGGAAAACTCAAAAAGGCTCACTTGTTAATGTCTGAGATCTTATCTGGAATGGTTTTTTTGTTCAAACTGCATTTCAAGTACAAGGGGCTTTGTGTCTCTGCAGCATCAGCTTGGTGATAAGACTTTTCACAGACACCTGCATGCAACTGTGTCACATGACGAATCTTTGCTGTTACATATCTTTCCACACATCTCCAAGCTTCAGAGGTGCTAATAAGTCTTTTTATGGCATGTCAACAGCCTTCTTGTTTCTATTTTTTGCGACAAGATGATCATCTCCTCACTCTTGACTCTATATATACTGGACAGTTTAAAGCACAAAAACATAATTTCAGAAAACAGTTTACCAGAAAAATAATAAGGTTTGGGAAAGTGTAACAAAAAAAGATGAAAAAACAATTTCACAAAACATAACATTTATGAAGGAAAACTACTTCTGATTTATTTTTTCTTTTAGGGTTAGGGGTCCCTCTACAGGTGTGGAGCCTAAGTTTCCAAGATCTGCTTTTGTTCAATCTTTTGATTTATCATTTTTGAAATTTATAAAATGTTTAATTTGCTGTGTATTTGTACAGCTGTTTAAGTGACTCAGACCTGAAGTTTCATTAAAAAGAATAATAATAATAAAAATCAAAAACCTGGGTTTTCTGAACACTTAAAACATTGATTTCTGATCTTCTGAAGAAATTAGAATCATAAAATTAAAAAAGAAAAAAATATGTTGAAAAGCTTAAAACTTCATGTCTCTTTTTTTTTACTTTGCCCCACATACTGTATATTGGAAATAATTTGAATGGGTTCAAATTAGGGGTGCAACAGTATGCAAAAATCTCGGTTCGGTACGTACCTCGGTTCTGGGGTCACGATTCGGTGCATTTTCGGTACAGTATGGGAACAAAATGCAAAACCATTTTCTTCAACAGTGTGTTGTTTATTTAGCCAAAACATTTTCAATAAACAAACACTCACCAGGGACCGAGGTAGCAGGAAACATACCTGTCAAGTTTTGGATTTGAAAATAAGAGAAATTTTCTGGGGCCCGCCACGAGCAGTATCCCTTACATTTTTGATGTACAGAAAAACTAAAATCACAGCTACACTACTTCTTTATACTTCAGCCAGCTGTTTTGTTTCCTGTGTGCCATTATTGGACAAATTGATCAATCCAGGTGTGTCTGACCATTGCTGTGAGGTCAGACACACCTGGATTAATTAGTTTGTCAATTAATGGTACACAGGAAACAAAGCAGCTGGCTGAAGTTCAGGAAGTAATACAGCTGTGCATAAAGCCACGTTGACATAATGTGAACATTCATTATAGCCTAAATTAAAACACTAAAAGAGTATATATGAAGCGTATTTATTTGAAGGGATTTGGATTTTTTGTTCATTTCACATTGCTTGTATTTACATTTACATTTTATTTTCATTCCACACATTGTTTTCATTTCATATTGCTCTTCTTTTACAGTTTTTCATCTCATTTCACATGACTTTTCTTTACTCTTTACTCTAACCGTACCGAAGGTCTGTTCGGTACGGTTCGGTACGAACACATTGTACTGTTACACCCCTAGTTCAGATATTTCTGCAGAATGAATCTGCTGTTGCCGTTTGTTTCATCAGTGGCATGACAAGACAGTGCTTTGCTGCAAGCACATAGTTTCAGTCTGTAAATGTTCTAGAATCTGTCTGCGGATGAAAGAAAACCTGAACTTGTGACCTGACGCTTTCATTTTCTCAGGTGCTGTTCACAGGGGTGGTGGATGAGGCGGGCGAGCGAGTGTTGGCTCGTTTAGGAGGCAGCATGGCCAAAGGCGTGGCAGACATGAACTGTCTTGTGACCGATAAAGTGCGGAGGACTGTAAAATTCTTGTGCGCGGCGGCTAAAGGCGTTCCGATTGTCACCACAGACTGGCTGGAAAAGGTTTGTTTCCGTAGCAGTTGTCACAATACTTTGTGCAGACTTGCTCGGTCAGATGAGCTAATGCAGAATATCCACACACGCACAGACGTTCTCAAACAGACTCTGCTTTTGCTCTCTGTGTTCCAGAGTGGTAAAGCTGGGAGCTTCCTCTCACCGAAGTACTTTTATTGTGAAGGATCCAGAGCAGGAGACAAAGTTCAGTTTCTGCCTGCAGGAGTCTCTGAAGGCTGCCAGCAGTCAGCCTCTCTTACAGGTGCTTGTCGGTCCCATTTATTTCAACAATTATGTGTTTCTCTGAGTGATAGGTTCAAAGTGTTTTGGTATTAAGCGATGGTGAGGAGAGGCAAGTCCACTCGGGAAATTATAAGTGTTTGAGTCATTTTTAAGCCTTGAGGAGATGTCTCATCTGCCTATTAGCAGTGTTTCTAGCTCAGCTGGAGCCTTCTGTGCCATCACAGTCTAGCTTGTGGAAAGTTATTTGACTTTTGCTGTTCATGTACTTGTTATGTTTAATGTATTACACTTCTAGGGTTGCACTGTTTCACCAAAGCTGTAAAAGGATAGCCTTGATACAACATATAATGCTGATGCAAAACTAAAATTAGGGTACACACCTGACCAAATTTCCATTACTGGAAGCTTTTTATTGATTTCTTGCCTGCAGAGCCTAAATACAGAGAGACACTGATCATATTTGTTTACAGTGTTGTTCACTGTATCTCTTTACATCTGTCTGTCTCTCTCTCAGGGATATGAGATCCATGTGACAAAGTCAGTGAAGCCAGAGCCAGTTCACATGAAAGACATCATTTCCTCCAGTGGAGCTACATTTCTACCAAAGATGCCAACGTCTCATAAGGTTCCTATTGAGCTCAGAGCTCTTCCCAGGTCATTCATTAACACCGCAGTGGTTTGTAACTATGACCCAAGCTTAAATCCTTTCTTTTTTCTTTTTTTTTTTCACCCACCTGACTCACAGCCTCAGACTATAGTGATTTCCTGCGAGGAGGACTTGCGTCTGTGTGGCCCCGCTGTGTCTGCGTCCCTCCCCATTGTTTCTGCTGAGTTCATCCTCACAGGGATCCTGCAGCAGAAACTTGATTTCCAGAGCCATGCCCTCTCTCCCCCTGCAGGTAACTTGCACCCTGCAGGTGGCAGAGGACGGGGCAGGAAGAAGATTTAGCACATACAATATGTCCCTCCTTGTGTATTCAATCTTTATAATCGGTTTCAGCCATTATTTATGGAGCTCCAGTGAGTCAGCTTTTTTGGTGTTTAAGACGGAAGAATGTATTTGCCATGTACCGCGAAGCTTGATTTTTTTTTTTTTTTGTAATAAATGAGCAACATTTCTATGTAAATTGATTACTCTGATGGTAGATGTATAATTTTCCTCTCAGCCAACAGACATTGATAAAAGATTTTCACATGTACAGCTATGTAAAACACTGTGATCTCACCAAACAGGAGTTTTGGACGGACGATGCAAACTTATGTCTCTGTCAGAAAACCTGTTCTCAGTCTTTTGCCTTGCATATGTAGAAAATGTGCCTTTCTACAACAACCTAAAGCAGGAATTTAAGGCTTCTACATTCCTGCTGTTGTGTGTGCTTAGTGCTTCAGCCCAGTTAGCAGGTTGAGCCATGAAGTTGAAGTTGTCAAAACCATGTTTGGGTGCTAGAATTATGGAACTAATGGAGTCTGTTTTAAAATCAATCTGCTACAGTGGTCAAGCAACAACCTTGTTTCCTGTCCTGATAAAGAAGTGCATAGTGCTTTTTATACTGATGATCATGGACACAGTGGAGTGTCTCCATTTCTCAGCACCACTCCATTAAGGCCTCATTCAATCCTGTTATCTCCAGGGAGAGTTATGCACATGAGGCATCTGTCTGCTGATGCTGCTTATACATCATGATATTATCCTGTTTGTCTGTTATGTTGTTCTTTCATGTATGCATGTGCAGAGAGGTTGCGTTTGGTTTCTGTCTGGACCCACTGTAAATTCCTGACCTATACTATATGACCAGTGTTTTAAAAGATAAAGTCATTAATTTCTAATTTTTAGAACTTTAAGATGGAAAGTGATTCCACACTGTTTGTATCAATTCATAAAAACATGAAATAGTTTCAGTTTTCTGGAAGCTTTTTGTATTTGCCTTGCGTGTATGTTTTTGTTCTGTGTTCCTTTATATTCTGTTGGTAGCTGTGATATTTTGCTTGAGACTCTGATTTGTTTAGTTCGGTTGGAGGTGACCAAAGCTTTTATTCAAATTCTGTGGCTTTCTACAATCACGCAGTAAGTGAACTTGATTTTTTTTTCCAAACAGCTATATCCAAGAGTGAATTTATGAGCTAAACTTAAAGCCTTTTCACATAAAGAGGATATATTGCAGTTTTAGATTGCACTGCACACTCGAGCATCTCTCAGTTCATTCTCAGTCGGTCAGACTTGAGGTTATTTCCCCACAGCTGCAGAAGTGACTTTATATTTACTGGCACCTTGTTTGCTAAAAATCAATTTTTTCCCTGCTTTGCAGATAGAATGTCCTTTTTATTATATATTCTGTACTGTGCAAAAGTATTTTCCAGTCTCTTTTAAAATACAAAAAAGCCCAGATTATTTTAGGGGTAGACTGGCTGATTATTAGCCATTTTTTAAATAATCATCAGTAACAGAAAAAATCCATAATAGTTAACCTGTAGCTAATATGTCCACAAAATAAAACCACACACATAATATTATTCTAAAGACAAAAGTCAGTATTTAGTGTGACCTTTATCCAGAATCATGCAAAGAATGAACTCTTAAGGAGACGGTCCCATACAGATGTATGCAAAGTTAATTAGGATTCTATTTTTTTTTAGCTTTAAGCAAGGCAGGTTCTGATATTTTCTGTTTGTATCTTAAAGAGACTGGAAGATAAATATAGATGCCATTAAAAGGGATTAAAATCAAGACTTTTACACAGTAGAGAAGAGTGGGTTAAGATGAGGCAGTTTAGCAACCCCCTGTTTCCTGGCAACTGTTATTCGTATTGTCATGACTACAGTTTCTGGTGACATCATTTCAGCAAGACTATGGACAAGAGATTCTCAAGCATGTCAAAGTCAAATATTAGGATATTAGATCGTAATAGCTGTTATTAAAAAAAAACATGCACATTATTTTTGCTGGATTTTATTTTGAACTGATAATCTAGCTTTGCTCGTTTATAGATTCTGCTTTCCCCTTTGGCAAAATGTTATGGAGCCCCATTTGGGTCATAACTCAATGAATAAATGAGTCCATTATTTTGAAATACAGGCGTTTGTTATTATGAAATACATATCCATTATTATGAAATGTTTCCCATTATTATGAAATACATGTTTATTATTATGAAATATATCCCAGTATTATGAAATATTGCCCATTATTATGAAAAAATTGTAATGATTATGAAATATCAACAAGCAGGTCAGCACCTTTCAGGACCCATTACAGTTTGCATATCGTAATGGGCTTGGGGTTGAAGACGCCATCATCTACCTGCTTCACAGAGCCCACTCTCATCTGGACCAATCAGGCAGCACTTTGAGGGTCATGTTCTTTGATTTCTCAAGTGCTTTTAATACAATTCAGCCTGCGTTGTTATGTGAGAAGCTCCATAAGTTCCAGGCGGATTCCTCCACAACCTCCTGGATCTATGACTACCTCACAAACAGACCACAGTTTGTGAGACTGAAAGGTTGTGTGTCTGAGATGGAGGTCAGCAGCATTGGAGCACCACAAGGAACTGTTCTCTCACCATTTCTCTTCACGCTCTACACCTCTGACTTCCAGTACAACTCTGAGTCCTGTCATCTGCAGAAATACTCTGATGACTCTGCAGTTGTTGGATGTATCAGCAACTTACAAGAAGCCAAATACAAAGAACTGGTCTGTCAGTTTGTGAAATGGTGTAGTAACAATCATCTCGTATTAAATACCAGCAAAACTAAGGAGATGATTGTCGACTCCAGGAGGAGCAAGAATCAACACAGCAGTGTTTCCATCCTGGGAAAGGAGGTGGAGGTGGTGGAGGAATACAAGTATCTTGGAGTTCAGCTTGACAACAGACTGGAGTGGAAATGCAACACAGAATACATCTACAAGAAAGGTCAGAGCAGACTCTACTTTTTAAGAAAGCTGAGATCTTTTAATGTCTGCACCAAGATGTTGCACATCTTCTATAGGTCTGTTGTTGAAAGTACAATCAGCTTTGCAGCCATCTGCTGGGGCAGCAGCATCAGAACCAGAGACCTGAAGAGAATCAACAAACTGATCAGGAAAGCTGGATCTGTGCTGGGTGTAACTCTGGAGCCGCTGGAACTGATTGTACAAAAAAGAATGCTGCACAAGCTGATGAAGATGATGGAGGACTCTTCACACCCTCTCCATGACACAGTGATCAAACAACAGAGTGTGTTCAGTGAGAGGCTTCTTCAGGTCCGTTGCAAGACGGAAAGATACAGAAGATCATTCCTGCCAGCAGCAATCAGCCTCCACAACAAGACATAAAACCTATTATTATTATTATTATTATTATTATTATTATTATTATTATTATTATTATTATTATTGCTGTCGTTTGTCTGTTGTTTATAAAAAAAAAATTAAAAAAAAAAGAGAGCCCTTGCTACAGTATTGAATTTCCCTTTATGGGATAAATAAAGTATTTTTCATTTTTCATTTCATATATTTTTATTATTATTTAATCTTAGTTTAATGCATAATCGTTTATTTCAGAATGGCTTTTTTATTTAAGAATGAATTTTTACATAATGGCTTCCTTTTTCATAAGAATGAGCTTTTACATAATAATGACATTTTGCCACTGGGCGGGACCAGTGGTTGACCTGCACGCTCATTGGCTGATCCTTCTCCATTCTACGCTCTGACATCGACTAGTTGGTGGGGGACTCGCATCGAGCCTGTTGGCTACCTCTTGGAGTAAGTCAGAAAAGGATCTTTCTCCTGTCGCCATGCCGTCAAAATCAAGTCTTCCCTACATTTCGCGCTACGTTTCTTAGTCAATGTCAACTTTTAACCATAAACTGAGGTGCATTCTGCCACCTACTGCCCTGGAGTATATATTGCACCTCTTGTCCACTATCAATATTCATTGTTCTGTTGCTTATGCCTGAATGAAAGATCACATAAATGGCTCCGCCCTCTCTGCTGTGATTGATACACAAATCATTCTTATGAAAAACAAAGCCATTATTATGTAAAAGCTCATTCTTATGAAAAACGAAACCATTATCATAATAATGGGAAATATTTCATAATAATAAACATGTATTTCATAACAATAATAGACTCATTTATTCATTGAATTATGACCCAAACGGGGCTCCATAAAATGTCACCTATGAAGCATGTTGAGCCAAATGCTGAGAAGAAAGTTGAGCCTGGACCAAAAATAAAACAGAGCCAACTTCACACAAAATCAGAGATAATACTCAGGGTACAATGTTCTCCACAAACACCACAGAGTGATGTGTTGGAGAAACCTCACAAAGCTTGAATAAACTGCAGGGAGGAAGCAACAGTTCACATTTCTACAGCAGCTTGATGAATGGGATGCTGAAGATTCATCTGTGCTGGCAAACTGACAAAAATGGAAAAGGACTTGATTTGTCTTCATTAGGCAGTGCAAAACCTCCTGGAGGCTTCTTCAAAATGAAAAATAAAGAACTTTAAGTGTCTTGAGTAAAATTAGTTTCAGTGACATTCCTTCTAATTTTGTTTTAGTTTCAAGATGTAAGTGGGCTAGTTGGGAGTTTATCAACATAGAGGAGAAGAGTGAATAATAAGTGAATAATAAAACATATGTAATAAAATGAAAGTCGTAAGTGTAAGATAAGTAGTTTTGAAATCATTTTACCCACATTTTGACCTGACTGAGTGCTGTTAAACTTTTCACATCCTTTCATCACGGATGCTGTACAATGACCATCAGTGTCTTTGGGGAGGGGGGGGGGGGGGGGGGAGTGAAGGTTGGCCGGTGTTTCCCGACACGAGTCGAGTGGTTCCGAGAGCGCGCGGAGCCCGACATATTCTGATCGCCTTCCAAATGTTGAGCCCGAGTCGCGAAGTGCTGCTCTTGAGGGGGGGCGAGGTTTAAAGGGAGGGAGACGACGAGGCAGAAAACGGGCGACATTCCCGCAGATTCCCACCTCCGCGAGCCACCCCGACATCCTCCGAGCGCAGCGCGTCTCCAGCCGGCCGGCGGAAGGTAGGTGAGCTGCGGGGCGCCGCGTTTCTCCCGCCGAGCACGCGTCTGACAGGGATGCGCGTCCCAAATGTGTCTGGTGCGTGACGGGTTAAATTCTGCAGTTTTTTGGTTGATGCGCTTGTTGGCCGTCCTGGCTGGGATGTGACTGAACACACTTGAAGCTGTGACATTTATCACCATCCAGGAAAGGTGTGAAATTATTATTGTCGGCGTTTTGAACGGCCCCGGAGCTTCAGGACGGACTGAGCTAATAACTGATTACATTATTTTAATTGATATGATTGTTTCAGTTACTCAGCCTCTGTGATGGGATTTAATTTCTCTAGAAAATATCGTAGAAATGCGTGGAATATATAATTTATATATTTTATTGCTGGTAGATCCATGTAAAGTGCTAATTAAATCACCTATAACATTTAACGGTTCCTAGTAGATTATGAAATGAAATTTTATTCTCAAATCTCAGGTGACTTTCCTCATCGAGAAGTTGAAATGTGGTCCAATGTGAATCTTATTCTTATCCGAGAGGATGCTTTAATCTGGAGAGTGACATTTGGTCCGCCTGCAGTGTCCTCAGCGGCCAGAGCTGCATGAAGGCCCTAAACAACATATGTGAGCAGTCCTTGAACTATCAGATATAATCCTGCTTTACTCACAATTATCTCTTCTATGTCAAGAGCAAATTGATCTCTTTTATCAGCTCTCCATATTGTTATATTGCACATATCTCTGCCTCCCTCCTCCCTACTTTACTCCCTTCATGTCCATTGATTTTAATGGATCTGACAGGTGCAAACAATATTGTGGAAGCCTGTCGTATCCTTTAGTTCATGGTAGCCTGCTTTGTAAGAAAATAGGTTGTCAGCTGCTACAGGCTTTCTCTGAAAGACAAAAACTTCAGAAATGAGAAATGTCTTTATGATAAATCCTGGTTATTTCACTATTTTCTGTTGTGCTCCACTGTAACATGAGAGGAGTCCTAGTTTGGATTCTGAATTTTTAATACACCTCATATCTTTATTTTATTTATTTTCTATTTTTTTTGCAATGTGCTCTTTTCTAATGTGAACATCTATCCACTTTCACTCTCATGTCTCCTGACGTAACAATGCTTTTTTTTTTCCAGTTTTTGGTGTGTCATGATTTATGAATGAGAACAGTATGTGCTCATTTCTAGCATCCTTCGAGTATCCTTCCTTATCATCAGGGTGACTTGACCCCATGTCCCCCCCCGATTACTCTTGCTAAAGAAAGTGTAAATGAAAGAGAAATGATTGAGGGACAGAGCTTGCTTTGTAGATACCCCACATCTGCAGTCATTGAATGCATTTCCGCCTCTTTAAAGGCCGATGGGACAAAGACCTGCCTGTCCCTCCAGTGACCAAGAGTTTGGAGTTTGAGCAGAACACAAGACCTGGCTTTGATTTCTGAGTGGGATAGACTGGCCTGGATTATATAATATAAGGTGGAGGAGTGGATGAAAGAGATGCGATGCAGAGGGAGAGAGAGAGAGATAGAGACAGATATCCATAGAGAAACATGGAGAAAGTAGAAAAAATGAGACAGATGCACTGAGACAGGGAGCATGGCAGTCTGGTTGAAGGTATTGAAGAGAAAAGAAAGTGAACGATGATATAAAAATGTATCTGCATAAAATCTTGTAAGGTAAGTCAAGAGTCAAGACTGTGAATAGGAGAATGATGGGAGAGGACAATGGTTGTAGGTGGGAAAATGGTGGCAGAAATTAAAGAGTGAAAAAACAGAAAGAAGACCAGTGGAGAACCTTGTAAGGAAGAATGTGGACTAAAGTATAGTAAGAAAGAAAATTAGACAATTCAGGAAGGGATAGCAGATGACATGTTATTCTTTTTCTTTTTTGCTTCAAAATACTCCAAGAAATGTAGGAAATGCCCCCCCCCCCCCCCCCCCCACCCCCACCCCCCCTCGGTCTTGCTTCGAAGCACTAGATAGTCTGTGTGGCCAAGTGCTGTGACAAACAGATGGAGATGGTTCCCTTCTCTTTCACTTCACAGCTGACCAATCCTACGCTTCAGGTTGCTGTGCACTAATTGAATGCTGGCTTCCTCAAGGGTCAAAAATTATTTTTTAGGTCAGGTAATATAATCAGTGCATGATGCAGAAGCTTCAAAGGAGGGTCCATATCTCCAAAAAAAAAAAAAAAAAAAAAGATTGTCTGTGAGCAGACACAATTCTGTGTGACGCAGCTTTGCCCCATATTTTCTTTTCTTTAAGATGCAATAAAATAAGCAGGCTTTTAGGCTTTTTGCCCAGAGTGTGAAAATCACAGTGCAGAAGCTTTTACGAGGCCTTGCCTGAGACAGCAAACCTGGATCTCAGATTATGACAAAGTGAATTGCTAATTCTTTTGAAATGATCATGTTTTAACGAGGAAGAATGGGGGCCTCTTTGTTGCTGTTTAGAAATATTTTTATGGTACATTTATGCAAATACAGTCAGATGGGAGACACACAGACAAGATTTACTTTTAATACTTGATCCTCTGTTGTAGGAAAGGGATGTCTTATGATGTTTTCTAAGTCACAAAAAGGCACTTTGATATTTACCGCATATTTATTAGGTGTATTATGGTATGAAGCTGCAAGCACTGCAAGTGTTCCCTCCCAGTGCCCTTCTGGGGTTTGTAAATGTCTTGTCTCAGATGCGTCTGCTACATCACCATAATCCTCCTTCAGTGTTTCAACTAGGTTCCTCCACAACAGATAAACTATTAACGGTTCCTGTTTCCCTTCTTGTTCGTGACATTATTAGAAACCCAGCTGAGTCATTACACCCATTCCCATGAGTGCAGTCATCTTGAGATTCATTAATTATTCCTTGTTCAAATTTGGCTATTTAATCAATAAGCGGCCTGTGACGGCGATCCAGAACCCAATGGCCCTATAAACGTGCACATGCGCCTTAAAAGGAGGACATCTCAAAGGCATGTATGGCTGTTAGTAAAGACTTTAAACAGCACTGTATCAGACAAATACTACTACTCACAATCTCGATTTTTAACTGCACTCAGGTATGCGATTAAGTCCAAACAGTTTTCTCAATAATAGTAAGATCTCAAGCTGATTTATTCCCCAATAACCTCCAGGCAATGTCAGATACCAGAATATTGAATTTGCAGCGACGGCAAGATTCTCAGTAGATAGACTCGCATAGCTATTTTTATTATTCTACCAAGAGAGAGAGGAAGAAAGAAAGATCCCATTGACAGTATGCAAGCTGCAAAGACACTGTTTTTAATGAATAATGAAACATATTAAAATACTATGAAGGTGATGTCCATAACTTTCACATTCACTTTTGTAGTGTACACATAACCTTGTCGCCTGCTGCTTCGGTGCATCACTCCCTGACTTTGATCACGGCAGGTGTTTCCTTCATTTCCCCTCACCAGCTTTTAAAATGAAAACCACATGACAATTTCTTTTGTATCAGCATCTTGATATGTTGCCTCTGATATCGTTGCTCAGAAGAGAGCTGCTGAAATCATCAGTATTCTCCTCGAGTGCTGCAATTAACTGTGATTCTTCCCAGACACTTTCATGGAGTGGTGATGATATCATGTCTGCCCCGTGACCTTCACTGTTCTGGGTGGTCCCTGTCTGAACCTCACCTAAGGACATGCTTTTTTTCCCCTTTTTTTCTGAGTAACAGTTTCTTTTTCTACTGAGGAGTGTTAGAAGATGGTCGCATGATTCCACACTAACTGCAGCAAGAACGAAAGAATCTTTATATATTGGTGAATATTTCATACTTCAGCACATGGATTTCATTTTACACCCATATGAGCATTTATTTTGCTCTGAGATTAGTAATCTGTATTTTTGCATTTGTCAGATGGAGACATACTTCATAACAAACAGATTTCAGATATATTTTGTGCAAAGGATTTAAGCCAGAAGCTATTCAGTCAGACACCACTCAACTTAGAGGCATTGTTCACTTTACTCCAGATTTTAGATTTCCATTACCACTCCGGGTCATTTCCCATATAAGGGCAAATAAATGTGAACACAGTGTATGTATTGTAAAATACAATAAATACAATGCATAAATTATGTCGGCAGTAAACTATTTTGTATTGAGCACTTTCATTTTCTTTTTTCCATTTTTTTCCAGACTCAAAAGAAACAGCCATGATGAGAGTCAGAGTGATAGCACTCAGCTTTCTCATCACTGCAGGTATGTTGAAATGATCCTGCTGCATTCGTTGGCGACACGGGAGTATAAAAATAAATATGAATGTGTATTTCTCCATCAGCCTATCCCACTATACTATATATAGTATATTTTCATTGCAGATAGATGCAAAATATCATAACATCACAATACTATTTGCGCGTTAGAAGTCGCCCTCTGTCAAGTTTTCAGTCTTATTAACTTGCCCTAAGATGATTAAATCATGAATAAATCATCCAGGGCTGTGGATTTCTGCTTTGAATCGACAGAGCGCCACCTACAGAATCAGAAAGACGAGGCCAGTCTGTGTCTTTTAGGTGAAATTGTAGAAGAACTAGACCTTGAGGGATGAGGTTTGACAGCTGATTTGCATGCACAACGAGGAACTGAAGAAAAGAGAAGCTACCACAAGATATGATGAGAAGTTAGAGCAGGACCACAAGGCTGCATAAGGTTTGCTAGTTCTGATCTTATGCACTTTTTTTGGATTAATCGAGGTCGGGTGGAGGCAGCTCCTGCCAATTCATTGCCAATACACAGCATCATCCAGGGACCTGAAAACAAGGCTTCAAAGCGACTCTTAGGAAAAAACCTGTGGGTGATATCAGAGAGAGTTTGCTGAAACAGAAACTTAAATTTTAACATGAAAGAAAAATGCCTTAGTGTTGTGGGCGAGGTGTAGAAGCAAGAACGAGGAGCTAATCTCTATGTTCTACTCTTATTGCCAATATGGCAACCCTGACATGTACTGTTTATGACTCTTATTTGCCAAGCACACTATATTCTGTGAGCCTTCAAGTCTTGGCCAAAGATGTCAAACTATGGCACCCAGAAGGATTCAGTTTATTTGGACACGCCACAGGCTCCCATCAAAAAGAACCCTGGAGAGAACATAATTCTGTCGTCCACTTCTCCTCAGTTTGACCGTCACGAGAGCTGGGTTTCACCACTAAACTAATTATAAAGTTTGACAACAATTTGTCTGGGAGACATCATGACTAGCAGCTACTCACCGCTGACCTGCAAGGCACTGACCTGCAAAAATGGACAGCAGCCCCATGTGCCCTGACTTACTGCTGATGTTGTGGTCAGCAATGAGTCTTTCAGAACAAGACTCAGGCAGAGGGCACCATTAGCCTCATGTTACCGTCTGATAATGCTGCAAAGCCAAACGCTGATATTATCTTTTACTGTTATGTTTCTAATATTGCTGGGAGCAATAGAGAGCGAGCGCTTTATTGTGTTGATGCTTTCCTTTTGTACGTGCATTCCTTTTCTTGACCATTATTTCCTTTTAATAGATAGCATGTATATTACAAATGAAAAGGACTACCTAAAAGAGTTATTTTTGATATCACTCACAATCTTTTTTTCCTTTGCAGCTATTTGTGCCCCTATAAAAGGTAACACTGTTGTCTACCAGTACATCACACATAATTCTGAGTCACCACTTAGTTACGAGCTTTCATCGCCCACTTACATATTTGTTTCATTTGTCCTCCATCTGATCCAGATGAGGAAGACACCAGGACACTATTCCATGGGGAGGATTTCCACATCCTGTTGCAGTCGCAGGAGATGGAGGTCGTATTTAAGAACAAGTCTGACCCTCGGACGCCCGTGGTCCTGATGACGGGTGGAAAAGTGGTCACCGGTCTGGCGGAGTACAGCTTACATTCAAACTATCTCACGATAAAGAATGTGGATGAGGGGAATGAAGGAGTGTACACCCTGACGAATCCAAAGAATCCAGCAGACGTCAAACGAATTACACTGTTTGTCCGAGGTACTGGATGAAATTAGAAATAGTAATGAGGCGTAGACTCAACTGACATGCTGCAATTTCAAGGCACAAACAGAATTTAAAATCTGTGATATTCCCCTCAAATTTAGATTTACATTTGACATGTTTTCTATTAATTTATAAATGTAGTATTTTTTTAAACTATTATTACATCTGCAAACTTCACTTTCATTAATGCAATTGTAATACGAGCCAGAAAAATAACATTTATAAGAAAGGATAGTTAATTATTTAAGTATTTGTCTCATTGAAAAAGCTGTTTTTTTTAAATCTTTTTGTTAAAGGGGACATATTATGAGAACATTTTTTGAATGCTGTTGGGTGTCTAAAGTGGCCGCATATTCAAAATCTTTGAGCTAAACACAACCATCTCACGTTATCTGGGGCCACCAGAATCTGAAAGTATATAATTTCAACAAGTGATTTAGATTTACAGGGTACTGTGACATCACAGTAGAATCATCATCTTTATCTCCATCCAGTTTCATGTCATGCTGCGTTTGCTGCACCCCCACAGTGGCTAATGTAAACCTGATTCTGATTTCTAATGAGGCCCACTATGTGGAAGAGTAGTTTGATTCATGAGCATCTCAACTCAACTCCGCCCCCTTAAACCAGCTTCTGTAAGCAGAGCTAAACGGACAAGTTTTAAAAGCGCTTTTCTACTTTATCCTTGCAGTATCTCAACCAAGCCATGATGCAGAAATGTCATCAAGACCTCAGTAAACCGTGTCATATTTATAAAGGTTGCAGTACATAAAATACCTTGCTCATGCAGGTTTTAAGAAAACCATTTGTAAAATATATCTCAAGTGTTATATGTAAACTTTGCTCAGAAATAGGATTGTGTCACAATAACTATATATCAACGCATTCATTTTCAACCTAAAGACAAAATCTATTTTTATTGCCAATAATGAGGCCCTGGGGCTGAAATTAGTATTCACCGATTGTCATGACACTCACTTTACCCAACGCCATCAGGAGCTGGATAAAAGACATTGTCTTTTGGCTTGTTGCAAGTTTCATCAGTGTTGACTGGCTAGTCAGATGAGATTAAGTACAGAAATATGCAGAAACAGACATGACAGAAGTAGGGATGCTTCTAACAGGCAGATGGAGAAGTGGGCTCAAGCCCTGCAGGATGAAATTGACTGTAGTGTAGCAATATGTGGCAATGAAGAGGTCTGTTTGTGTTTCTGTGTGTAAGAGAACATGCTGGTGCTGCCAGGCAGTAATTATGCAGCTCTTTAACCACCAACCCACTCCTCTTTCCTTTTCTCCCCGCTGTTTTCCTGTCTTCATCTTGTCTGAACTGCCTTTAGTTGTGTCGGAGCTCTACTTCTACCCTTTCATTCTCTTTACCCAGATATTTTTGGATCACTGCTCTTTTGTTTCTCTGCAGCCTGTCCCCTTTCCTCCACATCTGTCAAGCTGTTCCCGTTTCCCCCTCCATTTTCTACACTCATTCTCCTCATCTGCCCTTTCCCGCCTTTGCTTCTCATTTCTTTTTTTTTTTCAACTCAAACAAATAATCTGCCTTCACATCCATCTATTTAATTGTTATTGAAATTCTATGCTAATTCTTTTTAATTACTCAAAAGCAAAACATTCATCCCCTTGATGTTGCCTTCTAGACTGCAGTATTGAGCGGATCACCAAGTATGGAGAAGATTTCCAAATTAGAGTGCCAGAGGAGAGTTATCCCATCACCCTTGAGTACCGGCCCAGAGCAGTGGAGGCTAACGAGACATCTAGGTAGAGAAGAATCAGTACTGACAATTCAACCTTAATGTGCATGTGCTGAAACATCTCTGAGAGTTATATGGGAAGGTTGAGAGCAGTTAATTCTCCTTCTCCTCCTCCCTGCAGACCAGCTATGGTGGTGCTGACCGCCGCAGGGACTCCCATAGAGCCCTATAAGGGTCGTATCCAAGCCACAGCACATTCTGTCACCCTCAAGGGTGTAACGGATGCAGATGAGGGGAGCTACACTGTCCTGGGTAGTAAAGGTGTCATCGAACCCAAAGTGTGCCTAAATGTCAAAGGTGAGAGAGCAGATTAAGACCAATCATGGTCTTCTCCTGTGCTTAGACTGTTTCAAATAAACAAAACCTTTAATTCAGGATGTTTTTTTGCTTCCACTTGTCAGTTGTAATTTATTTTAAGACACTGAAACATTAATGGCCGGCTAATGCATTTTTCTATCTGTAAACAGAGGTGTGCTGTATTTATCGAATATCTCCCCGTCTCTCTTGTCTGATTGTATCTCAGAGCACAAACACTTTGAGAAGGTGCCGTATGGCAAAAAACTGAAGATCAACCTGGTGCTCAACAGCTCTTTGGTCCAGCTCTACTGTATCCCCAGCACTAACTCCACACCCGTTCTGCTGTTGGATAAAGGAGAAGTTACAAGTGTAACTCAAAGCTCACTTTCTGTTCAGATCACACCATCATCAAGATTCTTTATTTTGTGTTTTTTTTTTTTTTTTTTTTACAACTAAGACTTAAATATAGTGTGAAAATCCAATAACAAAGACTGAAACTTTAATTTTTTTTTTAAATTTCTGTATGAACAGTTGTGAGTGGTTCTGTTAATGTCTTACGTGCTCTTTGCAATGTGATACATTTCTATCACTTCCATCACTGGTTAATTACAACATTTGATCTTGAAGAACTACATGCTCTTTACATTGGTGCTTGAAATTTCATAGGTGGGTAAAAAAACCCAACAACAAATAAACAACAAACAAACTATTATCCACACCTTTTAAAACTGGATAATGAACTCTGGATAATGAAAGACAGGAGACAAAAAGTATCCTGACTTGGTCATTTTTACTGTGAAAAACGTTTCTGCTTTTTAATTAATACGCAGGTACACTATAGTTGCCAAAAGTATTCGCTCACCTGTCTTGACTCTCATATGAGCTTTAGTTCACCCTATTCCTAATCAATATGACGTGGCTCCACCCTTTGCAGCTTGAACAGCTTCAACTCTTCTGGGAATCTGTCCACAAGGTTTAGGAGTGTGTTTATGTGGATTTTTGACCATTCTTCCAGAAGAACATTTGTGAGGTCACACTGATGTTGGACCAGAAGGTCTGGTTCTCAGTCTCTGCTCTAATTCATCCCAAAGGTCTTCTATCAGGTTGATGTCAGGACTCTGTGCAGGCCAGTCAAGTTCATCCACACCAGACTCTGCCATCCATGTCTTTATGAACCATTGTGCACTGGTGCACAGTCATGTTGGAAGAGGAAGGGGCCAGCTCTAAACTGTTCCTACAAGGTTGGGAGCATACCAAGCTTCAGCTTCAGCATACCAAAATGTCTTGGTCTGCTGAAGCATTCAGAGTTCCTTTCACTGGAACTAAGGGGCCAAGCCCAGCTCCTGAAAAACAACCCCACACCATAATCCCCCCTCCACCAAACTTTATACTTGGATCAATGCAGTCAGACCAGTACCGTTCTCCTGGAAACCACCAAACCCAGACTCTTCCATCAGATTACCAGATGGAGAAGTGTGATTCTTCACTCCAGAGAACATTCCTCCACTGCTCTAGAGTCCAGTGGTGGCTGCTTTACACCACTGAATCTGATGCTTTGCATTGTACTTGGTGATGTATGACTTAGATGCAGCTGCTCCACCATGGAAACCCATTCATGAAGCTCTCTGAGCTGTTGTTGAGCTAATCTGAAGGTCACGTGAAGTCTGGAGGTCTGTAGTGATTGACTCTGCAGAAAGTTGGTGACCTCTTCACACTATGCGCTTCAGCATCCTCTGACCCACTCCATCAGTTTACGTGTCCTACCACCTAATGGCTGAGTTGCTGTCGTTTCCAAACACGTTTCCATTTCCTTATAATACAGCCGACAATTGACTGCGGAATATTTAGGAGCGAGGAAATTTCACAACTGGATTTGTTCCACACTGGCGACCTGTCCAGGGTGTACCCCTGCCTTTCGCCCATAGACAGCTGGGATAGGCTCCAGCAGATCCCCGTGACCCTTCAAGGATGAAACGGGTATAGAAAATGGATGGATTGATTTGTTTCACATGCAGGTGTCATCCTATCACAGTTCCACGCTGGAATTCACTGAGCTCCTGAGAGCGACCCATTCTTTCACAAATGTTTCTAGAAACAGTCTGCATGTCTAGGTGCTTAATTTTATACACCTGTAGCCATGGAAGTGACTGGAGCACCTGATTCTGATCATTTGGATGGGTGAGCAAATACTTTTAGCAATATAGGGTCTGTAAGCCTCTAAAAATAGAAATTCCTCTAAAGATAAAATTTGAGTCTGGACTCTACCATTTAGAACTACGAATATGGATTCGTAGTTCAAATTCAAATTCAAAAACTATTATTATTACCTGCCATAGCCAGTCAGTCAATAAAGATCAGTCCAAGATCAAGGTGTATAATAGTCCAAAGAGGTCACAAAGAGACCAAGGTAACTTCTAAGTGGCTTAAGGCCTCCCTCGCACAGGCTAATACGAATGTACTCAAGTCCATTATCAGGAAAACACATCATGACAGGGCTGTCAGGAGAAAGTTGCTGCTTTTCAAAAGCAAAATTAAAGCCTGCAGCTAGCCACAGATTGTGAAGACAAGTGAGAAGACTGTTAGAGAAATGTTTTGCGGAAATATGAGAAAGTACAGTCCAGCCAGATCCCATCCACAAAACACAGTAGTGGTAGAACCTGTTTTGCTTCCTTTGGGGCATGACTGCTTCCTATCCTGTCTTATTAGGAAAGGAAAATGTCAAGACATCTGTTTGTGAACTAGCTATGAATCTATGTCAACTATCTAACTATTCTAATATCTTGATGCCATGTTGGTGCAAATGTCTTCTTTCATTCCAGGCCGTAATGACGCTGGGCTTTAACGACCGTCTCTCTTTGGAGGGTTCACTGGTTTTTCTTGATCATGTCAAGGCTACAGATCCAAGCCTGTTCATAATTAAAGACACACAAGGATTCACTGTGTCCACCATCCAAGTGGAAGTAGAACGTAAGCAAAGCCAGGAGCTAAATTAGAGGGTAAAAGATGAAGCTGTTTTTCAAGGGAGCATTAACATACAGCCCACAAAAGAAAAAAGAAAAGTACTCTCTCTTTCTGCTCTATTCATGAAGAGGAATTTAAGTAAAATTAAATGAAAGGTTAATTCAATTATTTACCCGTGCTGTCTTGTATATGTCTCTGCTTTCCTTTCTTTGGCTCCATGCAGCTTATCGGCTGGAGTCACTCTATGTGGCCATCATCGCCCTGTTGGGCCTGTTGGCTTTCCTTCTGCTGGTCTGCCTGCTGTCCTGCCTGATCAAAGTGAAGAAGAGGGCCAAGAGGGCCGCTGCCCTGGAAAAGCTGGCCCAAAACGCTGGCAAAGAAGATGAGGGAGAGGCCTTCAGACAGGTTTGGGGGAAATATAGGCAACAATAGGGAATGATGAGGCATTTTCTGAAGATGATTACTCACTGTTGTGCCTTTGTGTGAGTCGTCACAGGTGGTCAAGAACATCACCAAACTCAGTGAGGAATCCAAGCATTCCCAGGCCGACACCACGGAGAAATCCCAGAGCACTGAAGTGGACATCAAAGTAAGGACAAGCGATGTTTCTCTCTTGCAGCTGAGTCGCTGAGAAGTATTAATAATGATTCAATTTTTATACTGTTTTCTGCGTTCAGACAGTCACAACTTATTCAGAACGCTGCTGCTAGAGTCCTCACTAAGATCAAGAAAGTGGATCACATCAGTCCAGGTCTCAGATCTTTGCAGTGGCTTCCTTTGTGACAAAGAATGGATTTTGCAATCGTTTTTTTGAAGTGTTGACTGGTTTAGGGCCAAAATATAATCCTGATCTGCTGTTGTGTTTATGAAGCATTTTGATCTATCAGGTCTTCTGGGACAGGTCTGCTCACTGTCCCAAAAGCCAAAACTTAATACGTAGCTTCCAGATTTTATGCACCACAATAAACTCCCAGAAAACCTGAGGTCTGCCCCAACTCTCAGTTCTTTTAACTTAAAGCTCAAAACATTTCTGTTTGCCACTGCCTTTTATTAAGTTAAATATGTTTTAACCTTGCACTGCATTGGAGCTGTACTTACAGTCTCCTGTTTTCTTCGATTTTATCTTATCTTCCAACTTATGTTACCATTTTGAAAAGCTACTTATATGTTTGTTTTGTATTCCCTTGCTTGTCTGTCACACCTTAAATTAATTCCACTTTGGATTGCTTTGTCGTCAGAAGTTTCAACAGGAAATAAACTCACCTTATCTGGTTGTCTTCCTAAACTCAGGGTCTGGAGGTTTCCTCTAAAGAAGTTGGGATTGGTAACCTCGAGACCAGTGACTCAGGTGTTGGCTTCAACACTGCTCTCCCTCTGGACACCGACACTGAGACTGCTGATCAAATCCCTGACTCTGAGGCTGTGAGCATCTCTGTTGCCCCTGAAACCAATCCAAGTCCTCCATCTGCTGCTGAAGCCATGCCAAGCGCTCCACCAGCTATGGAAATTAAGCCCAGTCCAGTACCTGAAACCAAAGTCAGCCCAGTCCTTGAGACCAAGAAAACCCCTGATCAGCCTGAGGAACCCAAGTTAGATGTGCCCAAACCAGCGGATACTAAACTCAGCCCAGCCCCGAGCCCGGAGCCCCAGACTCGTCTGAGTCCAGCTGATCCAAAGCCTGCACCCAGCCCAAGCCCGGAGCCCGAGCCAGCTGTCCCCACAGCCACAACTCCAACACCTGAGAGTAAGAGTGCCCTGACTCCTACACCAGAGATGCCCAAACCAACCACACCAGAACCCATTATTAATGGTACACCCGAGCCAGATCCAGATTCCAAACCAAGCCCAGATCACGCAGAAATTATGAGCTCAGCTCCAAAAGCTGTTCCTCCTAAAACCCCTGAAGTGGAGCTGAAATCCAGCGGTGTTATACCGGAAGCCAGCAAAGATGGCACTGTGGCCCAGGATTCAACATCCACCTGAGAACTGTCCCTGCAAAAGCATAAAGGAAGCCCCACAGATCATACCACCACTGCAGACAATCGAAACACAACCAAATGATGACACAACCACAACAGCTGGGTCGAGGACATCGATTAACTTGTCCCAATCCTCAACCCATCCTGAATATGATATCTCAGTTAGCAGTAAATAACACTAAAACCTTTGAGACTTTCTAATTCAGATGCATTTCAAAGAACAAGCACGACATTTGATTGTTTAACATTTTAGATGTATGCAACTAGCAGCCTCGGTTTTTTGCTAATTTCACAGTTAAACTGCCAAACTGCAATTGAAATTCTTTGCAGAGTTTACAACTAAAATGTTAACTCTATGTAATATATTTTATAAAACCTCCAGAACGGTTTACGGCATTTCATCAAATCGACAAAGCGTAGTTCATTACTAGTCTGGAACTAACAGTTGCTTCCCAGCATGGGCACGAAACTGACAGAAGGAAATTCTCAGCTCCCTTTATCTTAAGCTTGCAAAAATGTGTGATGGCAAAAATGAAAACCCTTCAACTCACACTCAGCTCTGTTCCTGATCTTTTTCACAAACCTGAAATGTGGAATTTATTCATGTTAGCTTCTGAAACAAATACAAAACCCAAAAATATACTGATAGTAATAACCCCTTATTTATAGACTGACGCTGAGATTCAGTCTCTCAGTGGATATCTCAGATGATTAAAATCTGTTGGGCAGATGGATCCCTCAAGTTTGGATCAACCTCTTTGCTGCCTTTGATCTGGATTTCCTACTAGCTCTATAAAAATCTTGCACAGTTTAACAAGAGGTTTGTGCCTGCGGAAACTTAAGGCTCCCCCTGTCTGCTTTCTGCTGCTTGGCATCATTTTTAACAAAATATTTCCTCTGAAGAATCAACTTTTGTCAGTACTGGCACAGAGGTATTCCTGTGTAACCTTTGGCAAAAGAATTGATATTTATACCCAGCATCTTCACTGATTCTATTATGCCCTTAAACTATGAGGCCTTTATCAATGCCATCTTGTCTTTCTGGAGCTGGTTGGAGTGATTTTGGAGATTTTTAAATGTGCAGTAAAAAAACTATTTAATCTTAACTCATGCATGGTACAGGCGAGGTGTGCAGGTACATATTTATGTCAAAAAAAAGAAAAAATTGCATGTCTCTACCTCATATTTCAGCTGGTCCAGGTTTCATGCGCTGAAATAAAAATCAAAAACACTTTTTTGAGACAAGCACAAAAAGACAGCCATGAAGAAATCAAGGAAACAACTGGAAAAGGGTTGGAAAATAAAAGTAGACTATTATAGACTCAACTGGCCTGTCTTTGTAACCGTCCTGACAAATACATATTTATAATGAGGAAATGAGAATGAGATGTTGTGTCAGAATCTAAAAAGCTGATCTAAAAGCCATAAGCTAAGATAGGTTTTGATGTCAGATTTGAAATTATGATAATCAAAATTATAATAACACATATATACAGTGTATCAGTCTCATTTCCAACCTGGATCTGTGAGGGAACCACAAACCCATCTGGCAATATCTAACAATGCTCTTTATATACACACGTACACACACAAACACTAACCACACCATTGTAAATACTGCATGTGTATGCCAGTTTAACCCCTAAATGGCTGAATGTTTTTAGTGTATAGAACAATTATTGTATCACACAAAAGAGATAAAAAGAACACTAATTCAACTTCTCACCACCTTAAATCTAACATATATATACAAATTATATAATATATATATATATAATATATATATATATATATATATATATATATATATATATATATATATATTTACTAATGTCTTGAACTAATGTAGCAATCAAATATTGTAACAAATCCACCCAGACTATATTAGCTCATTTTACTTTCATTATCAGCTGTTATTCCCACCTGATGAAAGTATAACATATCTCTCACAGTATTTACACATCATATTCAAATGTTTAACCTATGTCACGTGAAACATTGGCTGCAGCATGCTCAAGACGTGTTCCGAACAACAGGCTTTTATTGTCGAGAAGTCGTATCTGTGTGTCCGACCAGAGGAGCGATGTTTCAGTGTTGCCGTCCAGTGTGCGTTGGGGCTTTGTCTGTTCAGTCTGTGTGCCTACACTACGATGTACATATCCATGAGCGTGACTGATACGTGACTGAGTGTGTGCTGAATCTATGCACTGGCAGTTTGTACTGTATCCGTGTGTTGTGAGTAAGGTATCCATGTGCCTGTTTAAATTGTCTTGCGATGTGGAGAAACAAGTGGTGTGTTTAAGTTATGAGTGTGAATGTGTTTGAAAAAAACAGAAAAAAAAAAGAAAAAAGAAAGAAAACCACACAAAAAAAAAAACTACAATCTTGATATTGGAGTGACTCTTGTCTTTGTTTTAGTGCCTAAAATGTATATTGGATCGTTGGCCTGTATTCTGTCACTAGCCACCTCCCAATGGCACCTCTGTCTTATGAAATAGCCACAGGCATTGAACGCAGTTTGCACACCTGTAAGAACACGGTGATACCACGTACTGACCTGTAATGTGCTTTTTGTGAAAGAAATGTGTGCAGATGTGATGAAGAAAAAGTGACTTTAACTTTTAAGTAGCATGCACCCTGCTGAAGTGGCTTTATTTGTAGGTGAGGGTTTCATTAATCATGTCTGTGGCACGTGTGAGTGCATTCATGAGGGCAGGAGATGAATCTCAAAGCTTTGAGTTGGTAATCCTCTGGGTTATGTCATAATGAGCAATCAAGAAGAGGAGGCTAAAACACCGTCTCCATGTGCCACAACTCTCTCGGTGATTGTAAATACCAAACCACTAAAGACCTAAAGACCTAAGGGAGAATAGTGAGTGGTGGGCACAACCAGCATCTTGAAGACGGCCCAGTGTAGAGCTGGATCAGAGCCATTACATTACAACTGGTGTCAGAGAGATTCTGGTTTTGTATTCACGTATGATAATCCACTAATAGAAACTGCTCCTGCTAACACCATTGGAACTCCAAGCACTGTGTGAGTCGTCCCTGCCCTCTCTTGATTACCGCTGCTCTTATGACCTGGTTGTGGTGTGACGTCCCACATGGTCTCTCTCTCTCTCTCTGTACTCTCTTTTTGCACAAGAGTTCACACAGATGTTTTGTAACAACGTTTTCTTCCTTTATTTTATGTCAAAAATACTACGAATAAACACAAGATTATGACATTTTCTGTCTGCTGGTTGTCCTTCTTTCCGAGCAGCAACCAGGCAGAAGGACAGCTGAATGTCAGAGCTGTCCTTTCCATCTATGTCTAATATCCCACACGGTGTCAGCCAAACTTTTGTTCGTGGTATGATGGCCCATTTTATCATTTAAGGTTATACGCTGGCATGTTCTACGCTTCCATAACCTCACCAGGGCGCGTCACAGCGGAGGTATTTATAAATAGGCCAAAGATAGCATGATAAAGCTGCTAAAACCCGCTTTGTACAACATCAGACCCTTTCATATTTAAGAACCCCATTTTATAAACAGCTAAGTGTGCATGTTCATGAGAGCTTTTATTGATAATCACAATAAAATCAGATACGTAATGGAGAGCAGAAAATCACTTGTAGTCACATCAACAACCTTGCATTATCGTTCAGAAAATCTATTGCACTCTTCGGGCAGGTTGTGAGCATATACATCAAGCGTGGCAATTAACAGATATTTTCCTTATTGATCAGTCTGTCACCAACAAATAATACCTAATGTCTTTAAATGCTCTGTTTTGTTGAGACCAGCAGCCCAAATGCCAAATACATTAAATCTCATTTCACATAAGAGTAACAATGAATAAATGACGCATCTTGAGAGACTGAAAACCAGCGAATGTTTGTCACTGTTGATGACTCAAGTAGACGATGAAAATCACTGGTGTTTATTTTGCTAATGCACAGTTTTTATGGGATTATTGATTGTCGGTGTTCCGGTGAGAGCAGCGTCTTATAGTGAGGGGTTAAAGATCTTCATTGGTGCTGTGTTCTTCCCATCATCTGTGTCACATGGGTTATAAAAGGGGAACAGGGGACCATAGACTGTTCCCATTGAGAAGGTGTAAAGCGGTGTCATGGTTACAGCATTATAGAAAGTCACCTCCTCCTTCTCACAGTCTAAGAACACCCCAACCCGGACTGGCCGGAGGGACACGGTGACTTTCGTGGGCTTTGGGTCAGTGCAGGCCAGGATAGAGCCGCCCTTCAGGGCCACCGTCCAGAGGCCGTTGGCGGTGCCCGTAGAAGTCATCTCGCCTCTCGGAACATCTTCTCGTGCGACACCCAACCTCCACGCTGTCTTGCCGCCCACCTCTACTTCCCAGTAATGTCGGCCAGTGGTGAAACCCTGCTGGCCCAGTACACAGTAATAATAATGGAACCGACGTGGGTTGGCCTGGATGCCTGACGTGTCTTTGGAATCGTCAAACCAAACTGAAGTGCAAGACTGGGACATGGACAGATTAGGGTGGGCTGTCTCAGGGTCAAAAGTCACTGATGCGATATCTGCAAACAGAAACACACTGTAAGTTATGCTGGTGACTTGCATGGACGTGGTATCACATGACATGCATATACATGTACTTGGGTAGAGGGTGCTCTTCATATGCTTCCATATCCTGTACTGAATGGGGCCAACAAACCGGCCTGAGCGAACTTCCGAGTCCACCTCCGCTGGGAGAACAAAGCTGACCTGAGACCTGATCGCACAAAGTGAGATTGAGAGGACAGAAGGGTGGAATAAAATAATAGTTGTTGGACATACAGTAGCAGACTGAAGATTTTGGAGATAGATAAACACACTCAAGAGATTATTAATACTTGGGGGAAACGGTAGATGCAGAAAAACAATTGTTAGTTTGGTAAAACCACATTTTGTGAAAACCTGCCTTTTTATGAGATCTTGAATGTCCTGAAATGAGAGAAACAGAGTTTTGTTGCAGGTGAATCGACACGTTTTGTTTTCACCAGCATTCTATTTGCTGACCAGTGCATTGCTTTTTTAAATGAGGAATTTATTTCAACTTGGAAAACAAAGCAAGTCAGCTGTTTAAGTCGATGATTGTCTCCAATTGATCAAGCGCAGATGAAATGCTGCAGAGCGGTTGACAAAATCACTGCAGTCCTGCAGAGTCATTTCAGTGTTATTCTGCTTTAAAACGGCTATTCTCACCAGAACAGAGGACTAAATTTAATATTTCTTCATCACCACAGCACAGGCATGTGGTTATGAAGCTAGGAAACTCTTCAGCCAGTAATAATAAGATGTAACCTTTGCATGTTTGTCTTCCTCACTTTGAGCAGCTTGGGGCTTTCCTCCTCAGCCAGTTTGCTGTTGAGCACTGTGATTGCTCTCTCCAGGTCTTTTCCTTGGGCTGCTATCTTCTTCTCCCTCTCCTTCAGTTGCTTCAGCTGCTTCTGTCTCTCCCTCCTCAGCCGCTCCAGGTCCTCATACTCCTCCTCTTCCAGGAAGCGATGGAGGTTCTGAAACTCAGCTCTGATTTCTCGTTCCAAGTCATCAAACCTGTTCTGAAAGGTTTTAAAAGGATCATTATTCAGTGTCCATGTTAGACCATCAATCTAGATGGAAAGAGAGTGAATTACAGTCTTTTCATTAAACTTTTAGATAGATACACATACACTTTGAAGACAGTCTGGAAATATCTGCAAACTGCTCATGTTTATTAAAACAGATAGAAGATATCATTATATATGAATATGGGCTTTAAACACAAACTTCGACTTTAACTCGAGGACATCATATCTACATTGTAAGAAAGATTTCTGAATCTCAGCTTGGTTATATACACATATTTATGAAATCCTCTTTTTCAGAGATTTGAATGAAAGTGACTCACTTCTGGGGCAACGTCTTTCTGGACAGATGAAAAGAAGGTCAACTTGTATCAAATGAATTGGAAGAAAAAAAATCTATCGGGCCATGATGAAAGCGAACAACATCACATGTTACATACATGGAAGGTATGTGATGGAGTCTAAAGGCACATGGTCATGGCTCTATTTATTGATGATGTGACAATAAACAGAAGCAGCAGAATGGAAAACCTGAACGGATATCTTCTGCAAAGGATAAATAAATGTTTCTTGACTGTTTTAGCTGTACTTTTCACTTACTAAAGTGAAAAAAAGGAAAAGAGGTCAAATAAACAAAAACTAAACAGAAACAGCTGCTGTAAAGGCCTGGCAAAGCATCAGAATGGAGAAAACTTATTATGTGGTGATCCCTGTGGGTTGTCAGGCAGCCATTACCTGTAAGAGGTTATATTTATGGTTTTGTCAATTTATTCCATTATAGTCGTGCCCCTGAAGAAGAGGGTTCAATATAATGAATTGCTGTAACTCTTCAATGTTTCCTCCAATGCAGATGTTAAAACATTCGAAATTCATGCTGATAGTTCTCCACGTCAAGCCCACATTTAACTGTGATTTAAACATGCTTTGGGAAAAAGCAAAAAAAAAAAACAAAAAAAAAACCAGTGGCTCCGACTAATTTGTTATTCATTTGACTTGTATTAAAGTAAAACTTTTGTTTCTGAAAAGAGCAGTCTGTAGAAAAAGATAAGAATGAATAATTCAGCAAAGGTACCTCAACTTCCAACGAGTCGATGTACGTTTCTCTTTCTGCTTCTTTGCATTCATCTACCTCATGCTTGATTCTTTTAATAGCCTGGATAAGCTTTTCCTGTAACACACACACACACACACACAGCAGATAGAATGTTGGAGAAAGTGCACAGGGAACACAAATGTTACTGTTTTCATGTAAAACGAAATGAACTTGTTCGTCGATGAAGTATTAACCTTCACATATTCAAGTCTGATTATGAAAAGATAAATCTCCTGTCAGCTGTTCTAAGTAAAGCAGCAGGTGAAAACCATAAAACACACAGCTTACCTTGTGATCATTAAGGAGACTTTTATTGCAGTTGTTGTTGGTAACTTTTTTGTGGTTCTGGTACATTCCAGTTGTCTGTGTATAAAACAAAACAGAAACAAAAAGATATCTGACATATTTAAATAAAAGCAGTGGAGGATGTGAGAAGGAGAGTTAAAAAAAACACGGAACACACAGTAGAGGAAAGAGGAAAGCACACAGTGAGACAGGGAAAAGCACATGTGCCAACAGGATAAAAAAAAAGTCTTCAAACAAGGACATACATCCAAACAGAAAATTAACAAGAAGAAACGTATTGACAAGCAATGGCGATCAGGAGCAACAGCCTGACTTGAGAATATATGGATCCATTAAATGTAGGGGAGAAAAAAAGGGGGGTGGGGCAGATGACTGGAGCTGCCAGGAGGGCTTGCTGCCTGGCTGAGTGGTTGGCAGCAGCGATTTATGGCAGCAGACACACATGAATCTATTTCTGTCTGCCTGTGTCTTTGGAAACAACAAAAGGGGCAGCCAGTCAGTCAGATATTGTGTTTCATATCTGCTGTTGTTTTGCCTGGAAGGAAGAATATCCATGTGTATTTTTGAAAGGTGGCTTTCTAATGTGTGGGGAGCGAAATGATCCGGTGCTGCAGCCATGACCTATTACCTATTAGTACTCACTTTGGAAGCTTCACAAAAAGACACTGCTTGACTATCCGTGCCTTGTTCTGTCTCATACCGTCTATGAAGTGAGCATTCACAATAAATGTCAATTTTATACTTACCTATGTGTATCCCACTGACCTGCAGTAAAGCTTCTCTCTTTTTTTAATCATCCACTGGTGTGCTTATCTAAAGTTTTCCTATCCCCTCCCCACCCCCATCAGCTCCACACACAGGGGTCTGGCTGTGGTCTATAAGTACGTGCACTGAAGCAACGTCTCTGAAAATGTTCTTCATCTATAATTCATGGTACCGGGCCCTGGCAAGTGGCTGTGCTGAGCTAAGGTTAAGCAGCAAACCTGATGCAGTGCACTATGCGGCAGGTGGAAAGGACACAAACAGGGTGATTCAGGAAAACACAAAGATCTTGCTGAAAGAAGTCATGAAAATATTTATTGACTGAGAATTAAAGTAGCTAGAAATAATTTCTAGATGAAAACAAATTAAAAAAAAAAGACTTCCCCTGAACTTTCTAATGTGTTTATTTATTTTACAATCAAGCCAACCTTTAATAATTGCATGGTCATTGACTTTTTATTTGTGTTGATAGTAATGACATTTTAAAAACTCTGAATATTTTTGTTGATTTTGAAAAAAATAATTTTCATGTTAAAGCAATGCTTGCTTTACCAGAATGTTCTGCCATATTCTTACATACTATCTTCTATGCTTCTAGTGTCAAAGCAAAGGCCTCTTGCACATTTGCTGTTATTCCAGTTTTCCTATGATGGTGGCTGTTGTTAATGATGCTGACTGAAATCTATTTTACAAGTCACAAAACAGATTGAATAAAGGAACAAAAATAAGATGAACATCCAGCATTTTTGAAAAAGATAGATAGATAGATAGATAGATAGATAGATAGATAGATAGATAGATAGATAGATAGATAGATAGATAGATAGATAGATAGATAGATAGAAAAAAACGAGTACACCTTTGACGAGAGAAGCACCTCTAACTGAACTGCAACCTCCATACCTGCTGGGAGGCAGCATGGTGTTGTAGGCGCATCTGGCCTGCCGGAAATAAAACGAGGAAGAAGACTTGCGGCAACGTCACGACAGTAAACAAGCGCATACATGTCGCACAGACAGACTCAAGTGAGAGGTAACCGCAGTTTTTCAGTGACTAAATCAGTTTTTTCGCTCATGAAAAAAATCCCATTTGCTTGTTAACTGGCGCCTTTTGTGTGTATTCAGGTCGACCGAGTGACTTAAATCAAAGTATCTTCAGTAATTGTTATTAGCATAGTTAGCTAAACTCCATATCCACACACCGTGAATTCAAGTCATTTAACGGTTATAAACTTGACAAACGGTAGATTTCATGATTTCCTTTGTTGGTTTGTTTCAGAGATGAACGGCCAAGCGGACGTCGAAGTTGACTACAAGCGAAAATACAAAAACCTGAAACGAAAATTAAAATTTCTCGTTTATGTAAGTGTTTTCATGAACATTTTCGTTCAGTTGTGTTATAAATACACGTGCGGATGTATATTTAACCTGGGACCGTGTTTTATTTTACCTTCCAGGAGCAGGAATGTTTTCAGGAGGAGCTGAGGAGAGCACAGAGAAAACTTTTGAAGGTTTCCAGAGATAAAAGGTGAGATGGTTGAGTTTCCTTATAAATCTGATGACGCACATTGTTTAAGTGCTGGCAAATAATGCAGTTCGCCTGTTTTTTTTTTTTTGTTTTTTTTTGTAGCTTTCTTCTGGACAGACTGCTACAGTATGAGAGAGTTGATGAAGATTCTTCAGGTGAATAAGAAACATCACGCCACTAGGAAAAGGAACTTTAGATACATGATGTTGCTGCTGCTTCATGTTTAATTGCTCTCCTCCAGATTCAGATGCAACAGTTTCTTCAGATAACAGCGAAGGAGAAGGACTCAGAGAAACGAGGGAACGAGAACGAGATGGCACTAAGAAGTGAGTTAGGTATTTAAAACTATACGGTTGAGAATGTAGTAACAGGTCCGAGGTAGTGTGTAACTTCTCTGAGTGTGTCAGAAAAATGTTGCCCGTTCAGCAGTCACTAGTTGTACATCCACAAACAATTTTTCCAAGGCAAAGTCATCCGATAATATGGTAAATGGCAAATCTAGCAACATGGATAAAGCACCTCTTTAGCCTTGGAGAGGTTCTAAAAAGCAATTTACAATGTTGCTCTCACTCACTTAAAGCACCAACACAGCTGCTTATTATATTTATGTTCTTTATATCCTATCTTAGATATAATCCCAGTTCAGTGCATGGAGCTAGAAAGCATTTTGTCTTCAGAGACTTGAAGGCACCAAGAGCACATCATTACTGATGTTTGACTGTTGGATTATTGTGTGAATGGAAAGGTAGTAATGTAAAATTATAAACAGATGAGACACAAGCTGTTCCATGAGCTACCAAAACAGCTCTGGCCTGTTGTTTCCTATACTATTTCTTTAGCAGTGCCTCAAGTCAGAGTAACATTCACATAAATACAAAAGGTGATTTTTCTTAAAACCTTTTTTCCCCTGAAAAGACCTTGTATTTTAGAATTAGCTGCTCTGTAGCTCAGATTACCTTTCTGTTTGGAGTTTGGTGTACATTCTAGTGTGTGCTCATCCTTGTTTGTCATGTTTATTTCTGTGATTGACTGATGAACTGTAGAGGATCTGCCTAAATTGGATGAAGGAGATTAAAAAAAAAGGATATAGGTCAGTTTTTGGAAAAATAGGTTCGAATGGAACAAGATGGATTCTCTTGTGATTGTGATCTCTTGCTAAATGAACTCTTTCCAGAAGAAGAAGCAGTCCTGGGGTGTGCCTTTCTTCATCATCATCTCCTCATCTCTCCCTGCTCTCCCGTCCTGGAGTAAATCCTCTGCAAGCATCTGGTGCTGGACCTTACCTCAACACTGTGAGTTCACATTTCTACTTCTATCTTAGTAACACCAACATCGATGCCATTGTCTTCTCATCTGCAAACATAAACTCTGTTTTAATTTATCATCATTCAATATTTTTTTTTCTATCATTTTTATTCACAAGTCTGTTTTATATTCTTTTTTCCTTTTGGTTTGATATTTATAATGGCTTCACTGTCTTTGTATTGTTCATTCTTTTGTGTATCTGTATGTGTATGTGTGTGTGTGTCTTGTAAACTGCTTATGCCTGTATGCATGCTCTTGTGGTCATTTGGGAATTTTGGGCCTGCGTGTGTTGGGCAGATGCCCTTCCCACCAGAATATTTGGCACCGCCAGCTGAGCGAATGAAGAAAGAGAGAAAACCAAAGACGCCTAAAAACAAGAAAGAGCCAACGGGGAAGGTGAGAGGGAGAGTGGAAATAGAAATGATGAAAAAATAGATATGCTGTTTAGCCTTCATGGATTTGCATATGATTGTGTTATTTGTAGTTTCATGGCACTGAAGGCATTTCCACTTAGATAATCGATCACAGTTTAACTCTGATACTGACATCTCAGGGCACAAATGTAAGCACATTTAGCTGTCATGTCATTTTAAGTTTAGAGTTACACTGAGGTAACCTTCTGATCACTTTGTCTATTAGATCATAACACATTTTTTCCTGATTTATTCCACATCTGTGACATAGTCATCCATTCTTCACTCCTTGTTCTTTCATCATATTTGTGAACCATTCTATGACATTCCTAACATTTTTTGCTTCATACTGATCTCCTCAGGTTGTTGCTTCAGTGGCAGCTAACTACTCATCAGCCACTGCGACTCCTCCATCAACGGGCGGCCCCTTCAGCTGGGTTCCCAGACAGATGCTTAGTGGAGACGCTGCTGAGGAGGAGGGCGAGAGCGATGGAGACAGTGACAGGGGGGATGAAGACAGAGGGGAAGGAGACGAGGCCGAGCTCGTCATTGACATCCCGAATGAGTGAATTCTGTGTGTGTTTAGTTGTATTTAAAAGCCGAGAATGGTGAGGTGAGGGTGTGTATGAGTGTGTGTGAGGTGTGAAAGGTAGAACTGGACTGCCTGTGTTTCTGTACTGAGAAGGCGAGTTCCTCAAGTCTAAAAGGAGAGCCAGGCTCCCCCATGTGGATTTTTGTGTAACTGCAGTTGCTGTCCAAATAATCTTCAGAGGACAGTGTTGTTTTCACATTCTGTTAAGTCATAAAACTGTGACATAGGCTGTAAAGCCTCTAACAATTGCAAGTCTTATTTAGCTTGAGGTGTAATTGTTGACCAGTTCCCAGCTGAGTGCTGGTCATTTTTGTGTGTAGAAGCTTTATCGGTCTACAGACAGTGAATTAAAGCGTGTTGGCCTTCACACAGATTTTGTTAAACATTGTCCAGCCAGCACCTCAGATTTGCTGTAGTCTATTAAAACTCTTTGTTCAGACTTTTTAAATGTTATTTTGTGTATGTGTTCTTGACAGTTTTGACGCCTTCCTTTTTTTTTCTGAGAAGTATTCATATATTATTTCAAAAACTTTTTTTTTCTTTCTAATCTTTGTTTTGCACCATTTGACATGCTTGTTGAATTAAAATGTATAATTTTAGCTCACTGAAGGTTTCTATTTAAGCAAAAATTACCATGACTTTTTTTTTTGCTGATTCCACAAAGGTATTTTACTTTAAAAAAAAAAAAAATCAAAGCTGTTGTAAGTTGACTAAAATAAATTTAAGTGTACCATTTTAGATGTCCTAAAAGTTGTGAAAGTTTTTCACTCATCCTGTGGGATGACTTGATGCTACACCCAGAACATCACACCCTAAAGCTCTCATTCCAAAGTTACACAAACTGAAGTCTGCTACACTCTGGAACATGTTTTGCAAGTATCATCACAAAAATCAATTGCAAAGCTTAATGTGACTGTTGGTTACGAGCATTAGATTTTTTTTTCTTGCCTTATTAGTGAGCAAGGAAACAAAGTCATGACACCATTGTTGACAGAAGGCTGGGGTTGCCTTGAGCTCATGTCAATAAGAAGATGTCTGATGAAATTCCATCTCTTAATCATGTCAATAAGAGTTCTCACTATTCCTGTTCATGCTTGCACATGCTCAGTGATTAGTTGGAAAATTACACCCCCATTACTGATTTTGCTGCATAATAATTTTGCAAAGTCAGTGCTCATGTCTCAACACGCACATTTCAGATATTGTGAAAAAGCACAAATGTGGGTTTGTTTTTTTGTTCTATCTTGAATGTTAAACTTGATTAGTTTTGCTCATTTGCACCCATGTATCTAGAATTTGGAAGAAGACATTCTGATTTATTTGAAAGCCATGCAAAGCAACTGACTCGATGATGCTGTTTGCACTGTCAGGAATGTGTGTTACCAATAATCATGGACTTCAAGAGTTTGACAATTCAGCAACAAAATTCATTTCTTTGGAATGCAGACTTACGAGTAATTAAAAGGGCGTGTACAGAACAACAATGAGAGTTAAAGGTGTAACCATGAAGGGTGTAAGAGGGAGGGGTGAAGTGGAGGTACAGCTAGAGGGAGAGTTAAGAGGGTGGAACTGACAGAGGGGGTGAGACTGTCAGGGAAAGGGAAATGAAGGAGTAAGCAAGACTGTGCCTGCAAACACGCTCTCTCAGAGTACAGCTGACATTAGGAGGAGGCAGTCATGGTTGCAGACAAGCAGGGGGACGGAATAAGGAGCGAGTGAAGGAAAACAACAAGCCATCAGCCTCTTTATCTTTTCCATCTATACACGGAAACCACTGGATAATTTATAAGCCTCTCCCTCTCACTCTGTGAGTGTGTTTTGTGTGAGAGAGGGGGGATTTGCTGAGCTCACCACCACCATGCTGTGTCCTGCTGCTGTCAGTGCAGCTGCTGCAGCTGTCTGGCTGTTGGCAGCGCTGGGCCTGGGCCTGTCTCATCCAGCTGAGCTCAACTCAGAGCCAGACTTCACCCTCTGCGAGCACTGTTTCTACAGACAGACGCCTCCTCGGGGACCCTCCACGGGGCTTCCGCTGCGCCCACTCTGCCACAGATTGCCCGGGGGACAGACGTTTGCCACTCTGTCCAGGCCAACCTGTGACACAGCTGTCTACTCTGCTTTCCATCTCAGCCATGGATGGACAGAGAAGGAGGGAGAGGAAGGGGAAGGTCCTGTGGTAAGGACGCATTTATCACACTGTTTAAAGTGGTATGAATTAGTTTTTAAAAATACAGTTACAAAAACAAAAAAGGTGCAACAGAAAAACATGCATTAATGTTACAGAATTCAAGGAAAATAACTGTATGTTTATTCCAAGTGCTTCATCTTTAATAGACTTGATTTTTATTACATGGCTTCCTCTCCAATGCATATACTACTTTTAATTCTTAATCTGACACTCACAGTTACCAATTTATTTCATACTTTGCAACATAAAACTAACATTTGAGTGTTTGGATGGTGACTCCTTGCAATCTGTGCTGAGTTGAGGCCTATTTAATTACTATTCAAGTCCTAAACAGCTATTACATTCAAACATTTCATAAAAAAATTAACATTTATATTCAGAATTGTGAAATGTAACTTATTTTTCTACTTTAAAAAAAATGCTTTTTCGACCCCAGTGTTTGGAAATCTTTGGAGGAAGGTAGCCACATAAAAACCAATTAAAGACATCTTTACCTTGACTGGATTTAACTGTAAAATGTCACTTTTCAAGGTGAGAAAAATTAAATCATATAACATAACAATAGACTCTTTAAAGGAGCCATTTATCTGCAGAATGCCTAATACATACTGTAACTGAAGCTGCTGAATACAACAGCTGGATTTACAGTCAGGTGAAAAACCTGAGCATTGGTTCCACTATTACAACTAACAAGTCATCTGTAGGCAACTTTTTGATGAAAGGACTAAGTTTAATGCAAGTTAAGTTACTCCAAGTAGATAGAGTCCAATGCAGTCTAACTGATTATATCTATATCTATATTTATATAATACCAGTTCATAGCCCAGCTGTAGAAAGTAACCGACTGAATCAAATATTTGATTCTGTCCAGTTTCCAGTCCATTGATGGGGTAACGGACAACAGCTTCCTTTAAGGTGGAAGAGACCTCGAGAATAACCAGTCTCAGCTGGTTGTGTGTGTGTGCTTGTGGGTGGGGGGGCAAGATAGAAAGGCTAACAAACAAAACGAGATTAGACCAGACATACCTGCTATATGACAAGGAAAAATGGCCTCCTGTACTTACACAGAAAGTAAAAATAGAGAAAGTGCACAGTGCATCATGGGAGGCCCCTTATCAGGTCTACAACAGGATAACTAAAGGAAGCATTTAGGAAACATCATTCAAAGAAGGCATTGCAGCTCTTTTCAGATATGACAAAACACATGACATTGATGGGATTTTTTTTTTTTTTTTTGGGGGGGGGGGGGGGGGGGGGGTATTGCACTAAGACTACTCAAACCTCATAAATTTCTCAGTTTTACACCATGTTTAATCACCACAGTAATTCATATTACTATGTCAAGTGTGCAGTGATTGTCCAAATGTGTTACATCTTTTAAAAGAAAAACCAAACAAGCACTGCCAACAGGCAGCCTGAGAGGAAATAAGTCCGTTTGTTGGTGACTATGTTTTGGTGACTTTGCAGACCTTGTACATTTACAAAAAACTGAGAGAATATGTAAAAGCACAAAAGGCCTGACACACTCTCTTTATCTGTCATGTCTTCACAAAATGATTGTTTCATACAACAGCAGGGAGACACAATGGAGACATTTTTCTATTCCTGTTCTGTCCTGATATGACTTCCTTTAAAATGGCATTTAACTTGGCATATTTTATATTTCTTATTATAATAATCTAATTTGCATTCCGTAGTATCAACTGAAGTAAAAAGTGCATACCCACAAAAACTAATTTTGGTTTCACTGTTTTTAATGTCAGGGGGAGGAGGAAGGGGACATCAACGTACCAGTCCCAGCTCTTCTCAGAGGAGTCAGGGGTTCATCTCATCCTGTCTCCTCCACGGGCTCTCCTTTCAGCATTGGGATTCAACAGTCACAGCACTTGTCCAGTCAAGCATCATTCCCCAGTGCGGCTCTTTGGCAGAAGGTATCTACATCCTGACAGGGGCTGGAGGACTTGGGGCAGCCGAGGATGGAGACGAGGAGTGTCAGACAAAGCCACTGTGGTCTGCAGTGTGCTGTGCTCTTCCAGAGGGGAAGGGTGGCTTCAGTGTGGGGTTAATCAAAGAGAGAGAGGAGATGGAGAGACAAGTGAGTGTGAAGGAGCTGGAACAGATGCTAGGGATGGAAGAGCTGTTCTTCGAAGGCTGTGGAGGAGGTGACGGGGAAACTGTGGCATCCAGTGTGAGTCTTCACAGTGACGGGAGCCCTGCAAATATTGAAAAAAATGAAGCAGATGCTGCAGACATGGATTCAGAAAAAACAGGCCCAGATGCAAATGAAGGCGTCACAGAGACAAGAGAGGCGTCGGCAGCTCATGAAGAGGCGGGAGGTGTTGACATTCAGTCAGAGAAAGCTGATGTTTCTGAGCTTACACAACAAACCACTACAGATGCAATGACTTCTGCGAGAAGCAGTGGGACAAAGCATGATGACCACGAAAATGTTAGTAACCTTGAAACTGTTATAGAAGAGGAGACCGACTCAAATTCCTCCAGCACCCTGGTCTACATCCTGTCCACCAGCTTGTCCATCCTTAAAACTCCTCTGTGTCCTGTATTCTCTACCATCATGCAGTTCCCTGGACAGGTGAATTCATTTCACTTTATTTAAACTCAGTGAGGCTCTCCACAAACTTGGTATCTGTCATGCATGAGGTTAACAAAATATGTTTCTAAGAACATGCCACAAAATATCAGAGAAAGTTTGAGGGCTTTGAGTATCATGGATATAAAGCAAATTTGTGAAACCATCTCTGGGAATTAATTTATCTGTGTTCAGATATCAGCATTTGATCACTCCTACTTCTTCATGTATTATTGGTGGAGTGCTCCTTTAATTTGACCGTGAGCAGGCAATCCCTGATAAAAAAAAAAAATGAAATAATTAGATAGATAGATAGATAGATAGATAGATAGATAGATAGATAGATAGATAGATAGATAGATAGATAGATAGCAATTGGAGTGTAGCAGCAGCAAATAAATGGCAATATAAAAACAGAAGGTATTCCTATTTACAATATAATTATAAGACACATATAAAAAACACACAAGAGCAATAAAAAACAAGTGTACATAAAACAAGTGGTGCAATGAGCTGCAGGTGCAGTGAACTGAAAGGTGCATTGAATTAAGGTGCAATATGTGTTATGAACCACTACTGAAAAACATCAGGCAAGAGTCTTATTGTACAGTGCAATGGCATGTGGCAAGAAAGCTTTCCTGTATCTGTCCCTTAGACAGCGGAGCTGTAACAGTAATTACTACACACTCAAGGTAATTCTAACTGTGGCAGGAGAAAAATTACAGGGTGAACAAGTAAGTTCTAACAAGTTTTCAAAAGAAGACAGAAAAGAACACAGAAATGCAATAACACCCTTAGGACAAAGGCAGCTTTGATCATTCTGCGTCTTTTAGTCTTTCATAATAAAAAAAGAGGGTATTTTACTTTAGTTTATATTAGAAAGAAAATGTTAGTTTTATCTTGTGAAGGAAAAATAAATTTACACTAAAAAATTAAATCTACTTATTTCAGTCTGCGCTGCCTGTAGACAGGGTTCATTGGTTTGTAATTATTTACTTTCTAAAATAAATTTCACAGAAAAACTGACATCCTTGCCTTGATTTAGGTGTCTTACATCCTCCAAGAAGATCTTGGAGTTCTCTCTGCCATTCCTGGGGACACCTTCACCCTGTTCCACCTCTTCATCTCTGACATCTTTTCCTGGATGGGCTCAGCCACAGAAATGCTGCTCGGCATGGGAGAGACCAGCTTCTCCAGTGTTTACTACTGCACTTCCTCGATGTTTGGGGCCCTGGTGAACAGCTGCCAAACTGGGGTCACAGGCACAGGGACCCTTGCTGGAGACACAGTGGGGTTATTTGGTGATGTGCTGGACAATGCTTGGTCAGTGACTAAGTTCTTTGGAGGGCGGTTGTGGGAGCAGAGTGAGGGTTATGTGGGAACAGTGGCATCAGAGATGGGTAGTCAAGCACAAGCTGTAGGTGGTGGTTTGGGGAGGCTCGTGTGGAGAAGCGGGAAAGGAATGGGCAGTGTGTTCCAGATGGCGGGAGGTTTGATCATGGGGATGGTGGATGTGGTCATTGGGGGAGTAAGAGAAGCCTTTGGGCAAGAGTCAGAATGAAGGATGAAGGCAACAGAATGAAGCCATAAACTTTACTTGTCCACTTTGCTGTTAACATTTCTTCCGCACACTGGAGTTTGAAAAAAAGGGGAAAAAAAAGGAAGATAATATAATTTGATGTGCCTCCGTTATTAATTAAAGAAGTATTTCTGGATTATTACTTTTCTTTTTTTACCCAGATGTAGTAAATTCTAAATGTTGTACACTGTTCTGAAAGTTTACTGTGGGAAGCTGTCTACCCAGACAATCTGCTGTATCTGAACACTGTGCACAGTATGCTTTTGAATGTAAATGCTCAAGACAATTTGCATGAAAATTGCTACACATATTTGAATAAAAAAGAATGGTGGCTTACAGTTGTAAAATGTAAAACTTGGGTAAATTGCCTTTTTTGAATATTCTTGTCATTGATATGGAATAGTTTAATGGAACATAATTACTGCCTTTGTTTGTATTTCTAGTTTAGTGAGTCCATTTTTTTCTTTATTGATGACTTATTTCGCCATAACATCCATCCACCCATCCATCAATTTTCTATCCCCACTTCACTCCTGAACCAGATCATGGGGGTCTTTGCAGCCTGAGCCATCAAAGCATGAAAATTGAGCTACACTCAGGTTCCCAAGGCCACACAGAGACTATCAACCATCCACACCTGCACTTTCAAAACACCTCTTGTTGCTATTGTTACTATCACCTTCTTGATTAGGACACACAAACAGATTATAAAATGTCATACTATTACATAGACCCTTCACAAACAGTTGACACTGGGTTGTTTATCTGGATCTTAAATATACTTTTTTTGGTTTAAATAAAACCTCAATTCCAAAAAAGTTGGGATGCTGTATAAAATGTAAACAAAAACACAAGGCAATGATTTGAAAACCTCATAAACCCATATTATTTCCCCCAGTAGAACATAAAGAATGTATCAGATGTTATAATTAACACGTTTTACCATTTCATGTAAAATAATAGCTAATTTTTATTTATCATTGGTAATAATAATAATAATAATAATAATAATAATAATAATAATAATAATAATAATAATAATAATAATAATAATAATGATGATGATGATTGGTTCAAATATTTAAAAAAAAAATCCAACTTCCGTTTTCTGGCGGAAGTAAGATTTTTTTTTATTCTGAAAGCATATAAACAATTGTACAAGCCTACACAACTCGCAACAGCTACAAAACATTAAGATAATGTCGATAATTCAAAACACTTCATGTCAGGTGTTGAATTATAACAGTTTGAAGTAACAGAAGCTTCGGAAGTCTTTTTTGTTCTTAATTTTGTCTAATATATCCCCATTCTTTTTAATCTCTTTTATAAAATGTTAAAAGTTTGCTATAGCTTTAGACCATTTTTTTTCACATGAACAAGATATTTTCCAAATAAAATAAAAAGTTGAATAAGAAAGTATATCGTAGCTGTGGAATCGACATCGTCTTGTACAAAGAAAAACAACTATATCATACAAATAAATTGTGTACATTTTCCACACAACCTAGAAATGAATTTGAAACATCCAACTAAAATATATTTAAATAAATACATTTAAAAAAAGATGAATTATTTGGCATCTTTGGCATTGCTACAAAACTCATATAAGTTTTCGACATTCAAACTGAAACGTTCAAACAACTCCAAACAGGATGCGGAAGTAACTAGATAAACGCGGAAGACGCGTCTTCATTGCATCAGACCGCGCAGACGCAGAAACGGACATGTGGTTGTGTGTATGCTAACGAAGCTGACGTCTCTCTGTTTCATTTAAAGGTATGTGTAGCACCGTGCAGAAATTCATTTGGAAAAGACAAGTGTTTCTTAAAGACTAACTCAAGAATTAGACTGAAGCTGTAACGGTACATATACAATTCCCCATAAACGTATAAAAGTGTGAACTTTAGATGGACGGAGAAGCTAAGGCTAATTAGCCTGGCTGGGATGACTTCTCAGTTGACAGGTGGTGGAATGTAAAAGAGATATATCCGGATAACGAAAGTATTTTGTCTTCACACTAGTATGTTTGTCAGTGTAATGTTAAAAAAAAAAATCTGCTTTATTGCATGTTTTAATAGAAATCGTTACTGGCTTATCATCATAATTGAAAGCCATAAAGAATTCAACACTGTGGTTTTATTCATTTATTCATTCAACAGTAAAGGGAAATCACAAATTCACAACATCACTGCTTTCTTTTTTTAAGTATTTAAACCACCTTAGACCTAGTCCGATTCAAAAAACCACAATACTTGCAATCATCAAATCAGGACTATATTGTTTTATAATAATATTACTGTACTCATATTTTTCAAATCGGTGAAAGCTTTGTTAAAATTGTAAAAGAGCCTTACTATGTGTTTGTTTGGCATTTAGACCAAATTTAAGTATTGTCAGATTTGGTTGACAGCTGTGACACTGTTGTCATACTACATATTTTTTTTGTAATGTTTTGTCACATTAGCATATATTATATTTTGCTACTATTATGCTGGAGGAGCAGAGAAGTATGTTAGAGTGGAGCAGAACATGTATGAGAGTTGTAAGACGATTGGGAGGTGTGCTGTTGGTGTGACAGAGAAATTCAAAGTGGAGATTGGGCTGCATCAAGAATCACCTCTGAGCCTCGTCTTGTTTGCTGTGGTGATGGACAGGCTGACAGATAAGGGTTAGACGTGAACAGAGATAAAGAATCTGGAGGATTTTAAGCAGTTAGGGTCAACAGTTCAGAGCAACACGCAGTTTGGAAAAGAAGTGAAAAAGCATGTGCAACAGGTTGGAGCAGGTGGAGAAAATTGTCAGGTGTGATGTGTTGTAAGAGTATCGTCAAGAATAAAAGAAAAAGTGTTACAAGATGGTGAGACCTGCAATGTTGTATGTTTTAGAGACCAAGGTACTAAGGAAAAAGAGAAAACAGGAGGCAAATTTGGTGGTAGCAGAGATTAAAATGTTGAGGTTCTTTTTGGGAGTGACGAGAATGGATAGGATCAGGAATGAGTACATCAGAAGAATAGCACATATTAGAGACCAGACTAAGATGTTTTGGGCATGTTCAGAGGATGTAGAGTCATTATATTGGTAGAAGAATGATGAGGTTGGAACTGCCAGGTAGGAGACCTAAACGAAGACCAAAGAGGAGATTTATGGATGTACTAAAAGAGGACAAGAAGTTGGATGGTGTGAGAGAAGAGGATAGGGTTAGATCAGTGCTTCTCAATTATTTACTGCTACGACCCCCCCCCCCCCCCCCCCCAAAAAAAAAAAAAAAGGAAGAAGAGGACACCTGCCGTCTTCTATCATCAAATAGTATAATTTGTCTATAAAATTGTTATAAGTATAACACAGTGCATAACACTGTTTCCCTATTAACATTAAGGGAAACAAAAAAGAAATAAATATACATCAACTTATAACAAAGAATAACTTCATTAAAATTGTTTTTTAGTCTGTAAAGATTTAAAGTGCATCAATCCCACCGTAGTCACAGTAAAGCCAAGCGGTACATAAGCATCGTCATATTTCCTCGTATGAACTTTCTGGTGACTTTCGTTTCTCTCATTATCGCTGTCTCTCGCTGCCTTTCTTTTCATCTCTGTTAAATATTTTTCTGTGGTGTCTCTTGAGGGTTTGTTCACTTCATATCTCCTACTCTGTGCTGCGTGCGTGCATGTCTGTGCAAAAAAAAAACAAAAAAAACAAAAAAAAAAAAAAGACACAATATAGCTAATACGACCTGCGAACACTGCGACAATGAGAGCACCACTGCCGCCTACTGTAGTATATGTGCAATTATACTTTATTCCAGTATGGCACAAAAAAAAAAAAGGAGAAAAAGAAAAAGAAAAAAGCATGTCCTCTGGGGTCACACGGGCCCCCCCCGGCATCGCACAGCGCCCCACTATTTGAGAAGGACTGGGTTAGATGATGTTTTTATCTGCACATATGACAATAAACACTTTGAATTTTGAATCTTGAATCTTACTGTGGTGACCCCTGAAGAGAACAGCTGAAAGGAAAAGAAGAAGAAGCATATCTCTTATCTTTTGCTTGTATTATGCTGTTATTACAACATTGTAAATAATGGGATATAGAAAATCCTGTCTAAAGCAGATGGGCGGTTAGGTGACTGGCATAAATTGGAGCAATAGTGAAAGATCAGGGCCTGAGGAAAACAAACATGTGACACAAAGTGTAATTATTGACAGAAAAGTTGTCCTATACTTGTCCTCAGACAAATCCAGAGTAGAAGATAGCATGTTGAAGGTAGAAATGTGACACATCTAACACAGTTGTCAATAACATTGTTTGTATTTGACCACTTTAAGAATTTATTTATTTATTTTTTAAACTGGACCTCTTCTTCAGTGGTCTAGATTCTAAAAAAGGCTGTGGAATGACCCTCTTGCCATTTTCCTTTTAACTGCTGGGTCAGAAGATTTGGTGACATTGTTAAACTGGTTAACAGTGGTTAAACACTCAGTCCACTGCTGTCAGTCACACAGAAAAAGTATGTCTTTGATTAATGTAGTGTCAAATCTTTAGTTGATATTAACTATTAAAAAAATAAAATGACTGCAAACCAGCTCACAGTGTACATCTGTTTGGCTCCTCCAAAGATGGCCTCCCTCTATGTGTCCCCTCACCCTGATGACTTCAGGAGTCTCCTGGCTCTCGTAGCTGCAGAGTTTTGTCCATCTTCCCGCCCGCGGATCATCACAGAGGACGCACCTGCATCCCTGAATGCCCGCTCAAGACCAACCCTCGTGCTGGGTTCCAAGGAAGCGGACTCTGTCCTGAGTGGGGGCAGTGCTGTGGCTTGGTACTTGGCCTGTCAGGCGAAGAGGACTGGTGTTGATACAAAGCAGCAGAGCCAAGTGTGGCAGTGGCTCAGCTTTGCAGATAATGAGGTCACCCCAGTGTCCTGTGCGGTGGTCTTCCCTTTGTTGGGGGTGATGGGAGTAGACAAAAAGGTAATTATTCAAATTAATTTTTATTTCTTCTTAAACCTGGGCATGAGTTTAAATTATTCCTGTGAAATCTTCTTCTGTGACTTGTTCATTTTCAGCTGCAGCAGAGTTCCCGGACAGAGCTCATGCGTGTCCTAAAGGTTCTTGACCAGGTCCTGACATTGAAAACTTTCTTGGTGGGAGAAAGCATCACCCTGGCTGATATGGCTGTAGCTACAGCCGTTCTTCTGCCTTTCAAATATGTATGTGTTCAGAGCAGCACTTCGTAGGAGCCGGTTCTCCGTTAAGGCACTGTTCTGATATGATTTGTGATTGTTTCTTAATTTGAAGGCATTGGAGCCATCAGACAGGAAGACAGTCACTAATGTTACTAGATGGTTCACCACCTGCATTAATCAGCCACAGTTCTTGAAGGTGTTGGGGGAAGATCACTCTTTGTGAGAAGGTGGTGCCAGTAACACCGAGGGCAAATGCTGCTGCAAATGCGAAAACTGTAAATGCCAGTCCAGTTGTGGACTCTGCAGGACCTACAAGTAATGGTAAGGAATTCCCATGCAAGAATTTCTAAATATTAGTATAATCTTACGTACAACACAATACTTAGTGTAGTTTAATATCTCTGACCTCCTTCAGGCCCACCAAAGACAGAAGCACAGCTAAAAAAGGAAGCAAAGAAGAGAGAAAAGCTGGAAAAATTCCAACAGAAGAAGACACAACCACCGGTAGAGGTATAACTACTCAACTTATGCACACAGAAATCCAGTTTTCATGTTGCAATCCTAATTTTTTTTGCGATTTTTAAAAAAGGGTCCAGATAAAAGGCAAATTTCTGTTTGATCAGTATTTGTCAGCCACTATGTGTGAATGCCTCAAAGACAAAGATTTGTGAGGCTCACTGTTAGAGTAGATGACTTCTAAAGGCCAGTAAGAGCAGAGGACATGGGTGGAGGAAGTGTGAGAAGCTTGTGGAAGGATTCTGAAATATTTGACCTAAGGCATACAGTTAAACAGCAATATTACCAAATACTAAGGAAATTTATGTAAAGCTTCTAACTTTGGAGAGAGCAAAAAAAAAAAAAAAACCTCTCTCTCATTTTCTGGCTTTTATCAAGTACAAATAATTTTGAATAGAAATAATCCTACCGGTTCTAAAACAGGAATATTTTAGTTTGATTTGATGTCAGTGAGGGAAAAATTAAAGGTTATGTGTCATTTCTTAGACAGTGCAATGTATGGTTTCAACTGTAAAATCTGCTGAAATGTCCAGCTCTTGCTAATCAGCTCTGATTTGGAAAGTAATTATTATGGCCATATGCAAGAAAAAGAAACTATTTGTTGACTTCCATTTCTAAGTTTTTTTTTCTTCTGTTTTTTTCCTCCCAGAAAAAGGCCAAACCTGAAAAGAAGGAGCTGGGTGTTATAACCTACAACATCCCTACCCCCGCTGGAGAGAAAAAAGGTGATAATTCAATATGTATGTTTTGGAACCAAGAAGATCTGGGAGCTCGTTGTTACCTATGAAGAGGTTCCAGTTCTGGAACATGAGTGTGTCTAAGGTTCTGGAACTTGAGTGTGTTTGGGTTCCGGAATGCAAAGAGGTTCCAGAACTCGAGTGGGTTCAGGTTCCGGAACACAAAGAGGTCTCAGCACTAAAACGGGTACTGTTTGTTGAACAGAAGTAGGTTCTGGAAAAGAATAAGGTTCTGGAACTTGATTGGGTTTGGTTTCCAGAACACAAGGAGGCTCACATTCGGAAGTCGAATGTGATTGTGTTCTGGAAAATGAGGATGTTCTGAAACTGGAGTGGATTTGTGTACTGGATTGGGTTTTGGATTGGGTTTAATTGTGTTTGGGTTCTGGAACTCCAGGGGGTTCAGGTTCTGGAACACAATACGGTTCTGGAACTCGAGTGAGCTCAGGTTCTGGAATTCAATTTTGTTAAGATGTCCAGCAAACAAGGAGGTTTTGAAACTGCATTGGCTTCAAGTTCTGTAAAATGAGACGGTTCTGGAAGTCTAGTGGGTTCAGATTCCAGAACACGAGGAGGTTCTGGAACTCTTCTGGGTTTATGTTCCAGAACAGAAAAGGAGATTCCGGAACTCGACTGAGTTCAGGTTCCGGTTCAGGTTCCGGACCTCGACTGGGTTCAGGTTCCAGAACAGAAAAGGAGATTCCGGATCTTGACTGGGTTCAGGTTCCCGAACACGAGGAGGTTCTGGAACTCGACTGGGTTCAGGTTCCAGAACACAATAAGGTTCCGGACCTCGACTGGGTTCAGGTTCCGGAACAGAAAAGGAGATTCTGGAACTTGACTGGGTTCAGGTTCCCGAACACGAGGAGGTTCCGGAACTCGACTGAGTTCAGGTTCCGGAACACGAGGAGGTTCTGGAACTCGACTGGGTTCAGGTTTCTGAACTTGACTGGGTTCAGGTTCCGGAACTCGACTGGGTTCAGGTCCCAGAACATGAGGAGGTTCCGGAACTCGACTGGGTTCAGGTTCCGGAACAGAAAAGGAGATTCCGGAACTCGACTGGGTTCATGTTCCGGAACACGAGGAGGTTCCGGAACTCGACTGGGTTCAGATTCCGGAACAGAAAAGGAGATTCCGGAACTCGACTGGGTTCAGATTCCGGAACAGAAAAGGAGATTTCGGAACTCGACGGGGTTCAGGTTCCAGAACACAAGGAGGTTCCAGAACTCGACTGGGTTCAGGTTCCGGAACAGAAAAGGAGATTCCGGAACTTGACTGGGTTCAGGTTTCTGAACTCGACTGGGTTCAGGTTCCAGAACACAAGGAGGTTCTGGAACTCGACTGGTTAGGGCTCTGGAACATAGTGGTTTTTGTTTGCAGAAGTCAAGTTGGTTCGGGTTCTTGAACACAAGGAGGTCCCAGAACTCGAGTGGGTTTGGGTTCTGGAACAGAAGTAGGTTTTGGAACTTACAGTCTGTGACCTGGTGGTCGATTGTTGTGATGGCACAGATCCAGGTTTTATACACTTATCCGCTACTGTTGGTACCATAATTTGAATAGTCACTTTGATGATCAGAACACACTGTAAAGTTGTGTTATACTTTGCTGGTGGTGTTCAGAAAATAAATTCCAAACCATTTCTTCTGTAGATCCTCTTTCTTTGGGAAGACATGCAGTGTAGATTTGTTACGGTTACAAACAGCACAGCCACAAACTTTCTCTGCCATGGTTTTGAGTTGTTAGCGCCTCTTTGTTGTTAGCGCCTCTTTGTTTGCTCGTTAATAAGCTCTGCTCCCTGCCTGCGACAGCCTGCAGTCTGCAATATTTTTCTGGGGGCGGGGTTACTTTTCAATGTGACTTTAACTGGTACGGCTTTTCCAATCCGTTTGATGTTTCCAGCTGTTTTTATTTTATTTATTTTATTTATTTTTTTTCTTATCACAGGCTGATGCTACGGAGCCCTGGAGGTGACATAGGAAATTTTTTTTTTTTTTTTTATCTCGTGCGCACGACTTATTATCTCGCGCGTACGACTTATTGTAACTAGCGCGCATCTTCATACACACTTCCACTCGCTCAAAGGCTTGAAAGAAGTGCCACTGTAGAAGGTAAAATGAAGGCATTTTAACCAATAACCAATGCCATTATGTCTCCCAGGGCCTCTCAATTGCTCACTTATTAAACCAATGACATCCTCCAAGTTTGAAAACTGTCAACGGCTGAGTTTGTGTTCTCCAAGGATTCTGCTTCCAGCTTAAAATAAACCATATAAGGCTAAGCTTCTAAGTATCTCTTTATGAAGCATTCCTAACTTATATAATAAAATGATGAGACTGTCCAGGCATGTCAAACTAATCCGTGAAAGGGCCGGTGTGGCTGCAGGTTTTAGTTCCAACCATGCAGAAACACAGCTGACTTGTTTCATTCAATCAACTGAACTGGTTAAGACCTTTAGTGAAGACAACTAGTTGATTGACTAAAACAAGTCAGCTGTGCTGCTGCATGGTTGGAAACAAAAACCTGCAGCCACACGGCCCTTTCAGGGATCAGATTGACACCTGTGATAGATCCATTACAGTTGACCAGTGTTCTGTTCTCACTGACTGCAGAATAGTAACTCGCACATGCATAACGCGTAAAAAAAAACATTAAAAAACAACAATATTCATGACACCTAACTCGCACGCGTGAGATAAAAACTCATGCGCACAAGATACATTAAGTCGCACGTGCGAAACAATAAGTCGTGCACACGAGATAAAAAAGTTCGTGTCAACAAGATAAAAAAAATAATTTCCATGGCACCTCGAGGGCTCCGTATGATACAGACTACAGGGGTAGAAGAGCATTTTGAAGTAGAGCATGCAAGTGCAACTTGAACTGACCTATGGTAATTAAAAAAAAACAAGAATTAAACGGTTTGTTGTAGAAGGTGACCTTTAAAAAAAATTGCATTATAGAAGAAAGAAACTAACTTTAAGAGGTATTGTTGTCTTCAGTTTCATGATACAGCTTCAGAGATTTAACTCAGTTAACCCTTTCTCTCCTTCTCTGCTGTCAGATGTTGTCAGTCCACTTCCCGACTCTTACAGTCCTCAGTATGTAGAGGCTGCCTGGTATCCATGGTGGGAGAAGCAGGGATTCTTCAAACCTGAGTATGGAGTAAGAGAGTCCTTGTTGTCACACATTAACACTACAGAAAACATTATTATTTTTATTTAGCATCTTTCTCTGCAATAACCTGTCTGTCATTGCCTTCTGTAGAGAAGTCTTGCTGAGCAGAACCCTCGTGGAGTCTTCATGATGTGCATCCCTCCTCCGAATGTGACCGGATCACTTCACCTGGGTCACGCCCTCACCAACGCCATTCAGGACTGTCTGACCAGATGGTAGCTAGAGCCGAACTGTCCAGTACCCTGACACTTCAAGTCACATTTCAGTGAAATTTTTCCATCCGTCATGTAATTGAGCAAATGCAATTCTTCTTGCGTGTCTTCTTTTTAGGCACAGGATGCGAGGGGAGACCACCCTGTGGAACCCAGGCTGTGACCACGCTGGCATTGCCACCCAGGTGGTGGTGGAGAAAAAGCTGATGAGAGAGAGAGGTTTGACTCGTCACGATCTCGGCAGGGAAAAGTTCATCCAGGAAGTCTGGAAATGGAAGAATGAGTGAGTAAAAATAGCAGAAGAAAAGATGGCCTACTTGGGAAGCCATGGCTGAATAAATTTTTGGTCTTCTTAGGAAGGGAGACCGTATTTACCATCAGCTAAAAAAGCTGGGATCCTCTCTGGACTGGGACAGAGCGTGCTTCACTATGGACGAAGTAGGTTTTCCAAAATTCTCTGTTTGACTAAAACATGAAGAAATATCTCATTTTCATTCTATGATCCACTTTCTTTTCAGAAACTGTCCTATGCAGTCCAGGAGTCATTTATCCGCATGCATGATGAGGGGGTGATTTACAGGAGCAAGAGGCTGGTCAACTGGTCCTGCACACTGAACTCTGCCATCTCTGATATAGAGGCAAGTTATGCCGACACTTAAAGAATAATTATTCATATTAAGGTCCAATTCACTACAGTGTTTGAACTCTGTCTGACTGGTGAATTGTAAATTTTCCTTACAATAAAAAGGGGATTGTATGCAAAGATGTTGGACAAATATTTGATCCCTCTGTGAAAAGTGTGGTCCCTTGATGGCCCCTTACTTAGACAAATCCTAGATTAATCACTGGTGAGACTGGTGTACGGGACAGCAAACACAGACCGTTCATGAATGTCGTAGCATTAAACTCAGTGGCGGAGGTGTCCAACTCTTGCAATTTCCAAGGCTTTCAACTGATTAATGGCTCAAGTGGTGGCCAGTCCTTTGTTGTTTATTCTCTCTTTCTCACTCATACTTGTGCTGCCTCCACTAGGCCTCATGGAAGCCTCTCCTTTTTTTTTTTTTTTTTTATTTAACATTTATTTAAAACTGTCTTTTGTGGGTTGCCATTACCATATTTTTTTCACAGCCTTTGAAATGTTTGAGGACTCTGTGACATTTGTCAATGTCATCTTAAAGATAGTTTCAAAAGTTCTTGTGTTGCCTCACTTTGCCCACTTCTGAGCTGCTTTATTCAGGACCTTATCATCTTTGTGCATCTCTCAAACCCTCTGACACTTTTATGACGTTATGTTTAAAGCTCTGGTTGTAACGAGCATATTGAGGTTGGAGGCACTGCACCACCAGCTGCTTTTGAAGAAACAGTCTAAGTGCTTGAAAGTCTAGAACCCAAGTATTAGATGGCCAAACTTCTTCAGAGAGCTTCAAAAAAAAAAAAAAAAAAAAAACCAAAAACAAAACTGATGACTGTTAGATTGGAATGTAATGGTAAAAGGTCCATTTTACCAGTGCTGTTCAGTGTGTTCTCTCTTAATTAAATCTATTGTTCATCTTCCAGGTGGATAAAAGGGAGCTCACTGGAAGAACTCTGCTGCCTGTGCCTGGTTACAAGGAGAAAGTCGAGTTTGGAGTCTTGGTGTCTTTCGCCTACAAGGTGGATGGATCAGGTACATGAACTCAAATGGAGCAGAACATTTTTAAGAGGAGACTGAGTGATACTGGAATGACAGGTTTCTTAAAGAAGATTTTTTTCATAAAAGTGAACATAATTAGACAAAAATTTAAATAGTTTTGCTTAAATGGCATGTTTTTGGTCAAAATACCATTATAATGCAATGCAAAAGCACATTCAGCAGCAATGTTTTTTTTTAACTTTGCTCATATTAACTGGTTTAAAGGACATGGAGTTGTCATTCCCCACTTCAGCAAGCTGTACCTCTTTTAAAATCAGTGTTACAGCTTTATGCTACCAACCAGAGGTGCAGCAAATGCAGTGAGATGTGAAACTGGGTGTGAATAAAAAAAAAAGGGCAAGCTGGATAATTCTACTGTGAACTAGGTTTGACCTGGTGGAATAACAGGGTTGTTCATGTCAAAGGTATTCTGAGGTAGTTGTCACTTCAGAGACCCATGTAAATTCTTTCAGGTACATATTTCTATTAAAAAAAAAAAAACAAAAGTATTATTTTTTTCATGAAATGTCCCCTCTAAAACCTCTCTTTTCCTCTCTGTTTAATGTGTATTATGTGTAATGTGTATTATTGTGTGGGCTACTTGACACTGTAATTTTCTTCGGGATTAATAAAGTTACTCTACTCTACTCTGTTCCTCAGATGAGGAAGTGATTGTGGCTACGACTCGTATTGAGACGATGCTGGGAGACACAGCTGTAGCCGTCCACCCTGCTGACTCCAGGTATCAGCATCTTAAGGGAAAGATGGTGTTGCATCCCTTCTGTGACCGAAAGATGCCAGTGGTCTTTGATGACTTTGTGGACATGAACTTTGGAACAGGTAGGGAGAATAACTAATAATAGTTAAGCCGGGCTGCTTTCTTTATCTCAGTTGCTTTTTAAAATTTTTATTTATTTTATTCTCATCTCCACATTTCCTATCCTTGTGCACCATTTTCTGTTCAGGTGCTGTCAAAATCACCCCAGCCCATGACCATAATGATTACGAGGTTGGAGAAAGGCACAATTTGGCCTTCATCAACATCTTGGATGAAAATGGCCTGCTCATTAATGTGCCTCCTCCCTTCCTGGTATAGTGTCTCATTATTATTATTCTGCCACCCGCAGTGAGTGCATTTCCACTGCCACACTAAGAATCAGGCTTCTTTGTATTTTTCTCAGTGTGTCTTAGTCTTTTTTTTTTATTCCATTTTTACTCATTCTGTCTGTGTTGTAGGGCATGAAACGTTTTGAGGCCAGAAAAGCAGTGCTGCAGGCACTCAAGGACAGAGGCCAGTTTAAAGAGATCAAAGACAACCCCATGGTCGTCCCAGTTTGCAGGTAAACCTGGGTTTGTGTGTATAAGTGGAACATGTGTTTTCTAAATTTGTCTGACATGGGATTAACCTTTCAAGCTCTGCTGTGCATTTCCTCTACCAGCCGCTCCAAAGACATCGTGGAGCCACTGCTGAAGCCACAGTGGTATGTGAACTGCAGAGATATGGGCAAGCAGGCTGCAGATGCTGTCAGAGAGGGCAGGCTGAAAATCATCCCTGATCACCACCTCAAGACTTGGTTCAACTGGATGGACAACATTAGGTAGTCATCTTTATTCTGATTCATTTTTATGGCTTGTACATAATGGTAAATATGAGCATTGATGGCTGCAACAGTTTATTGATCAGTTATTAATTACATATTAAATATGAGTGTTGCGGGGGGAAAAAAGCTAATTAAGCTAAAATAGGATGGCTTTTTTGAACGAGATAGTGTATTAATGAGACTTTTGCTTGTTGCATCAAATGGTCCATTACTTGTTAAAATTATATCAGTAATTCAATGTTGATGCATTCTTGTTTCTTTTAGAGACTGGTGCATCTCTCGACAGCTGTGGTGGGGTCACCGCATTCCTGCTTATTTCATCACTGTCAATGATCCTTCTGTGAAACCAGGAGAGGTAAGCCGACTTGTGTCGCTGTCGCAGGGCATAAAATCACGACTAACTGGTCGCCAAATGAGACCAAAATTTGACCATTTCGACCGTTTTTTTATGCCTTGTTGCCAGAGGCGAGGGTAGGGCCCTATGGAATCCACGATCACGGAATTGCGCAATTGGAGATTAAAAACGGAATTCACTTTAAATAACAGAACTAAACGGCAATTTGCGTAAAATTTTATTTTTTTCTCCCGGACTAAAAGGAACTTTTCTTTCAAAAAAATGTTCTAAGAGGGGTCACTAAAAGGTGGGGACACTCTAGGTTCTCTGTCCCCTCCTGCCCCCGCTTTCCTCATTAATAAAAAAAAAAAGTCGAAGCGCCCACCTGAGAAATCAGCAATGAAGCGAAGGAACTACCGGCTTACTCCCAGGTACAGGGCAGAGCAGTTTCTCCGAAGATTATTATGTGTCTGGCGATTCAATGTTCTGCAAGTTTAGCCTGCACACAGTTGAATGGGCTCACAAAGATACGTGTGCGGATCACTTCCATCCATCCATTTGCTTCCGCTTGGTCCGGAGTCTGGTCGCGGAGGCAGCAGCTTCAGCAGAGAGGCCCAGACCTCCCTTCCCCCCGACTGCTTCCACCAGCTCATCTGAGAAAACCCAGAGGTGTTCCCAGGACACGTTGGAGAGATTTAAGTCCCGATCATACACTTCCCGCTAGCCGCTACCCGCTAAACTGCGGGTTTAGGAACCTCCGCTAACTGCTAATGCAATCTTCCATTCCCTAAAGCCGCTACCGGCTATCCCTAAATAGCGGCTTTAGGAGATCTGGCGGAAGATCGGGCCCATAATCTGTCCAGCGTGTCCTGGTCTGCCCCGTGGTCTTCGAGTGAGGATCACTTAATGAGTGAAAAACACAAACGTAAAAAGGCGAGAGTCACTCACCGAGCTAAACACAAAGAGGCTGATAATTATGTATTTAAACAGCGATGTCTGTAATAGCTGGAACACCTAAATAAAAATTAAAAAAACACACACGGACAAACACTCATACACACAACCAATGTTCAGTGTTTGGATTTCATAGTATCTACATAAGTTATAGTAAATATAGTTTCTTCTGTTCAGACACAGTTTGTCATGACATACCTGAAAAATGTCAGGTACATTATGACAAACTGATAACAGAAGAAATTAAACAAACTAAAAACAATTTGTTAACCACTGTTGACATTTCTTTATTTTTTGCACTTTAAATATATTCTACCTCTTTGATTTATTTATTTTTTTAGTTATTTACTACATTAAAAGAACTTGAATTATTTTTGTTTGTCAGCAAAACAAATGTTTTGTTGGACACAATATGTTTAAAAGTATAAAAACATTAAAGTTTACTGTTATAATTGCATAAATTATTTATATTTCATTACCTTATATACTGTCTTGGGGTTAAATTTACATAAAATGGAATTCTCAAAAATTAATAACCGAAAAACGCCAAAAATGAAAAAAATTAAAATGGAATTTGAGAAAAAATAAAATGGGATTTCATAGGGCCCTACATGCTGGGAGCGTCCATGATAATGTAAGCAGTCTACGGGGGCGTATGGGGCGACGAAAAACACTGGCGACCAAAATTGCTAGCTGGCTACCAACTTCAAAAACCTGGTAGCCAGGGGCTACTTGGTAAAAATTCTAATTTTATATCCTGTGTTGTTAAAGCCTGGAGTCTTTCAGGTGACATATAAAAGGCATTTGCATCAGTATTACTCATGCCTTTGCTTCTTTCTTTGATCCATCTTTCTCCCCCTTCAGGACATGGATGGTCATTACTGGGTGAGTGGGAGATCAGAGGAGGAAGCCAAAGAGAAGGCAGCGAAACGCTTCAATGTGTCTTCTGACAAAATAATGCTCAGACAGGGTAAGATTTACTTATTTAGTCATCTCTGTACAACAGCCGACTTCAGGTTATGCAACCACAGAGTCACTTGTTGCAATTAGTTCTACTCCATATTCATACAGATTAGATAATGTTTGTTCCTGTGTTTCAGATGAGGATGTTCTGGACACTTGGTACTCATCTGGCATTTTCCCCTTCTCCATCTTTGGATGGCCTAATGAGGTAAAACACTCAGGTCAAATGACTTAATCTGACACAAATGCCACAGGAGGTAGAATATCTTCAGCAATAGAAACACACCTAAAAAAAAAAAAAAAAAAAAAAAAAAAATCTGACTTCTCAAGACTGAGAGTACCTGCAGCTTTTTGATATATTAAACTTATTTAAATCCTTTTCAGTGAACCCCTCAAAATGATCTTCACGAAATATGAAATTGAAACAGTGTCATTCTTTCACTGTATTTGTACGTTTACTTGCTCTAGACGGAAGACCTTAAATGTGTTCTACCCTGGTACTTTGCTGGAGACGGGCCACGATATCCTGTTCTTCTGGGTTCGCTCGGATGGTCATGATGGGCCTCAAACTCACGGGCAAACTGCCCTTCAAAGAAGTGAGACCAGTCGAAAACCACCAACAGTGCAACATGACACAACCGTTTATCAAATGGATGCTACATCACTTATGCCCCCCTCCCACCCCTTAACAGGTTTATCTGCATGCAGTGGTGCGTGACGCTCACGGCAGGAAGATGAGCAAATCTCTGGGCAATGTCATTGACCCACTGGATGTCATTACAGGGATCTCTCTAGAGGTAAAGCCAAATCACACCTTGATTCAAGTTTAGATAGACACAAATGCTTATTGGCCCCTCAAGGGCCATATTCTTATATAAGCTTTATTAAGTCCCTACTTTTGCTTCCAACAAGCTTTTATTGAACCCATCAATCTCTGAAGCAGCTGTGGGGGAATTGTTCAGACAAAGCAGACTTGTCCTCTAGAGGGCACCGGATGACTTGTTGTAAACTGAACTTTACCCCAATTGCTTTCCTTGTAAAGGTCCTTCCTCCCTCGCAAGTAGAAAAGTCATTATTCTCAAAATAAACGGAGAACCCTGCTGAACACATCCCCGTCTCCCCAACCTCTAGGGACTTCACGCCCAGTTGACGGACAGCAACTTGGATCCCGTGGAGGTGGAGAAGGCAAAGCAGGGCCAGAAGTCAGACTACCCAAATGGCATCCCAGAGTGTGGGACAGATGCTCTCCGGTTTGCCCTGTGTGCCTACACCAGTCAAGGTGAACTCAGTTGTATTGTTTCCCTGATTTTGGCCAGTGGCCTGCATCTCATTGTCAATAAAACATATAAAAAGAAATGTAACAGGACCAACAGTAGTGCTACAGTCTTAGAGGAAGGCTAAAAGAAAGGATGCATTTTTTCTTTTCCCAGGAAGGGATATCAACTTGGATGTCAATCGCATCCTGGGTTACCGTCACTTCTGCAACAAACTGTGGAACGCTGTGAAGTTTGCCATGAAGACTCTGGGTGACAAGTTTGTACCATCAGAGAAAGCCCAGGTGAGACCGATCGACAAGACAGAGGACAGACAACATAAACCAGGACCTGTGAAGTAACACTCCTTCCTGCCATGGCAGACATTTGTCTGGAGGTTTACTTTGCCTGTTCTGGGCCCAGATGGAATATACACGCTGGCATTTTGGAATCTATCACTGAAATTGTGTTGTTTTTACATCATTTCCTCCCCCATCTGCTCAGTTGTCAGGAGAGGAGAGTGTGTCAGACAGGTGGATCCTGTCCAGGTTGAGTGCTGCTGTTGCTCTCTGCAACGCCGGCTTCAAGGCCTACGACTTTCCAGCCATCACCACCGCAATCTACAACTTTTGGCTCTACGAACTCTGTGATGTGTACCTGGTAGGAAACATTGATGCCATCTAGCTGGCTGAGTCCCTTCATCTTAAAAAAAAAAAAAAAAAGTTTTTTTTTCCCCCTGACACAATTTCTTTAACAGATAATAACAAAGTGTTTGTCGTTGTCCAGGAAAGCATAAAACCAGTCTTCAGTAAAGGCAGAGGATGACAGTGTCAGCCAGAAACAAGCCCTGGTGTGCAGACAGACCCTTTACACCTGTCTAGAGGTCGGTCTACGCCTTTTGTCTCCCATGATGCCGTTCGTCACTGAAGAACTCTACCAGAGGTTACCACGGCGACAGCCACAGAGTGATCCCACCAGCATCTGTGTCACATCTTATCCAGACACGGAGGAGGTGAGAAAAGGAACTGAAGAAGCAGGTTATGATGAAAAACCAGTTTGCTGTAATGTTCACTGAAATGTACTTTCCTGTGATCAAAGTGTGTCTTGAGTCTTTGAGTAAAATGTTTTTTTCTGTGATCCGTTTATAGTTCTGCTGGCAGAGTGATGAGGTGGACCATGACATGGACTTCATAATGGCGGTGGTCAAAACCATCCGATCACTCAGAGCAGACTACAACCTGACAAAGACCAGAGCTGACTGTAAGATGACACAAACTAAATTACAAATATTATGTTCAAAGTTGTCATAGCTTCCATGTTTTCCTCACTTCCTCCTTTGCTGAGACTTTTGAAGCGGTGGTGTTAGAAGGCAGTTTTGTAGCTTATCAAGTTATTTCACAGAAGTTCATATAATGCACTTCTTTATATGTTCCTTTGTTGGGTTTTTTTTTTTTAACTTCACATTGGCTCAACTTGATGCAAGTTATTTTCAATGCTGAAACTGCATATACCACATATTTGTGCTTGTGAATATCCTTGTGAAAAATAGATTAAATTACAAACCAGTACGCAGATTAATTAAACACGTTAAAACACATCGATCTGTTTGGGCTCCTCATTTCATTGTGTAAATACTGTTTCCACCCCTAAAATGTGTTTTTTTTTCTCTCTCTCCTAGGCTACCTCCAGTGCAGAGACTCTGCGACCGTGTCGCTGGTGCAAAAATACAGTCTGCAGATCCAGACCTTGTCTTATTCTCAGGCCGTCATCCCTCTGACAGCAAACCAGCCAGTCCCAGAAGGCTGTGCTGTAGCCATCGCTTCTGACAGATGTACTGTCAACCTTATGCTCAAGGTGAGAGCCAACAATCTGTCCTTGTACTCTCTGGTTACTTCCATCTCTCCGTTATATCTGGCATACTTTAGGTTGTTCATGCCACAGATGGGCTCGTGTTTTTCAGATGTTAATTAGCCAAGTCCCCCACTCAAGTTTTATGGAGATACTGGAATAGCCGTCACAGCATAAGAACATATCTATATGGTAACCAGATTGAAAGACATATTTGAATTAGGTCCGTCAGAATTCAGTCTTATAATTTTCTCCCTGTCAGACCGGAAGTAAGATCAAAACTTCCAACTGCTGTCCTTCTCTTGACTTCACCATGCTTCCAACTCCCCAGGGTCTCATTGACGTCGACAAGGAAGTGACTAAGCTGATGACAAAGAAAGGTGACTTGGAGAAACGGATGGAAAAACTGAGAGAGAAGATGGCAAAAAATGACTACAAGGAGAAGGTGCCAGTAAAGGTGCAGGAACAGGATGCTGAGAAGGTGAGAAAAAGAAATCGACTTGCAGGGTTTCTCAAGCTTCAAAATTCCTGTTAAATAATGGCCTTTTCTTTCCCTTCACAGCTACGGCAGGGCCAGGCTGAACTTGAGAAAGTCGAAGAAGCCATAGAGAGTTTCCAAAAAATGATGTAACCCTTCCTTTAGTGTTATGTAAATTAGGATTTTTTTTTTCCCCATGTCACTGTTAATTTTCAAATCCACTGTAGCATGGGATCATACAGTAGTACGGGATCAATAAAGTGCTTACAACAGACAATGATATTCAGGGATGTGCTGTTACGGGGCAGTCTTATGTCTTTGCAATGAAGTAATAACTTGTACGAATAAAATAAGAAGAAAAATTACCAATGTTTATTTAGCATATTTATTGGAGCAATAAAGAGCATAATAATGGGATACAGACTTGTTCTTGAAGGCAGTGCCCACAAAAGAAAACCTGAAACGCTTTAACACTTTGGCTTCATTTTGAAAAGACAAGTTCCCTCGAAACTGACAAATTATTCGTTTAACTGTGGAACGTAGGTCTGTTTATAGATGCTTCACAAATGTAGCCAAAGGCAAACAATGGAGGGAGTGAGTGAGTAATGACTTGTGCATTCATTTAAAATGCAGGGTTTCTTTTTCCTTTTTAAAGAGAAACACTGAACAAAATGACAAAACTATAATTTTAAAAAGTAAAGATGGGACATTTGACAACTTTTCGGCTAGATGTGTGGAAAATCAGGAACAAAGAGCACAATACATTCACACCAAGCCAGAAACACAGACTACAGGCCATCCATCTCCTCTGCTGTTCACCTCTCCTTATCCAGCCATCATTTTTCTTTGTTTTCTTTTTCTTTTTTTCTCAGAGTCTCCAGGGTGAGTGGAACTCGGCAGCAGGGAGAGGAGTGCAGTGTGTCGCTTCAAAATTCCGCATGTGCTTTCTTGCCTTTGAGAGAGAAAATACAGTGGGGATGGAGGAGGAATGGAAAATTAGACGTGTGGGAGGGAGACGAACAATAAGTGCAGAGCTTGATTATATTAGGCTCAGTCTATCTGGCTCAGTGCCTTACAAATCTCTCCTATCTCTTAAAGGTTTACACGGGAGGTGAATAAAACCTAATTTAGAAGTCATTACCAGGGGAGAAAAAGCATAGCATTAGCTGTAATTGATGGCACTCCTCTTGTTTGATGTTAAATGACTTCAATAAGCTGAGCGTGGTGAAATATATTACACCAGTCAACCTGAGAGCACAGGTGAGTTGGTTACTATGGTAACCGGAAAAGTGTTTCTTTCGTGGCAATGATGTGTGAAAAGCTGTTTATTTTTTTAATTTGTTTTGATGCACAAAAGAAGAAGGGAAGTGAGATAGACTTGTTGCAGAAAAATAAATTAGACACTGAATGCTTGAATTGGAGGAGCTGTTTGTGTAACAATCCAACTTGGACACATGAGATAAAGACAAGTGGCTGTCCTTTTCAACCACGACCACACCTGAGATTAAGAGCAGAGATAATAAATTGCTTGCTTACCAAGAAAAGGGCCAGCTGCCGTCTTCCCTCTGGAGTCATGTCCTCACCTAGTGGCATTAAGAGCGTCAGGCCACATAAGCACACTGTGTAATTTGCCTCTAGAAAGTGTGACAGTAACCGGAGCTTACCGACACTCCATGGAAACGAAACATCTCTGTCAGCCTGATAGGACTGCAGCACAGACACACACCATTCATCATCCACTTCATAGCTGCTGTACACGGATGCTGCAGATAAACAACGTGGATGCATCACATGATTTTTTTTTTTTTTTTAGAGAGCTGTTCTTCAAAATGCAGACAAAATCCAAAGTTTCCAATCTGCACGAGGTCCCATAGAGCCACTAACCTTCCTCTAATTCATTGGAAGCTGCAAGCCATTGTTTGACAACTCTGATCCCTTCCTCTGTCATTATTTTGGGATACCTGACCAGAAAAATGACATCACCATTCATGACTCACACAAACTGAGCTGCTCGACTTGTGAGGACGCTGAGGTTTGACGTTAACTGTACCTGAACTGAAGCAGTTTGAGCAAGAGGTTGTTTCCTCTGTTGGACATGATGTCCTCTGGACCCCTGTAACAGATTGTCAAGTTAAATGCCACACATTTGCAATTAGGAGATGCAATTTAACAAGTTGTGATCACATTACTGAGAAGGAAAGGTTTTGCACCCTACGGAAATCATTTAAAAAAAAAAAAAAAAAATTGCCATAGAAAAAAAAAAAAAAAAAAAGAGGCAAATGTAATCTCAGAAGACAAACATGACAAGTTGTTTATTTATCAAAATTGAAGCCAGGGAGGTCCTACATGCGCTTTGGAACACTCTTAAGCCAGTGAGTGAAGGATATACAATGATTGATAATATATCAGCCTCAGAAAAAGAGTAGAATCCAAATAAAGTAGTTATCTCTGATAGAAAGTGTGTCCCTAGTCGCAAGAGTGCACACTCATTTAATAAAAAAAAACCCCACACACTGATTCTATTTCACCCCGGTCAACTGAGACATAAGCCCACGATTAATTAATTGCTTGGAAGCTACCGTTTTATCAGTGAAGGTATGGGAAGTAAATTGGGATTCACATTTCAACAAAATGATAAACACGAAAGCAATTGCACTGCTTATTTTTTCTCTTCCCTCAAGCCTCAGATAGAAAAAAGATAAGCTTATTCACATTTACGATAAGCCACAACCTGAATACATGCAAAACAAAACGGCTAAATGGTGGTGTATTATACATCTTTTATAGCGAAAGCTAAGCACATTTTAATTGTTATTACAGGCTGCCATGATAGACAATCTCCAGGATGGTATCCAGGATGGTTCTGGAATAAGTCAGTTTAACTAGTTTCAAATCTTAATTCCATAGTTAATCAGGTAAAATTTGTCCTGGTTTACTATGTAAACAACTGCATGACAGATATTACAATACTGTTGAATTTTTATGAGAAAAGTTCACTTTAGGTGAAAAAAAAAATGATACCATATGTTTGCCTTAATGTTCCACAAAATTGAATGCTGACAGGCAGATAAGGTCAAAGTTGCCCTGATTGTTGCTGTTAAGAGGCTCATCTCTTGAAGCCCGTCATCAAGAAGTCAGATCACATTTACAGTTTTCCTTAAAAATGTGACATAAGTGATTAAGCTTTACTTGTATGTGCAAGTGGATCTCTGGGTTTAAAAGCAATCTGTAATGTGTGTAATCTGTTAGTTGGCTATCATGATAATACAGTATACCCTTTTTATTCCTGGGGGTTACGTTCCTTCCTCCCCCCGCAAATCCCAAAAATTCACCAATTATTAACGCAGTTTTAAAAGGTCTATGTATATTACATATGCTAAAATATGCTTCCCAAACACATTCTAACTCAGTAATACAGTAATGTAGTAATGATGAATTAAAAACATTTTAATTTTGTAGTGTGAACATCTATATGAATATCTATCTATCTATATATCTATATATCTATATATATATATAAAATGAAAAAAAAAACTTTGAGAGCAAAATCCCCTGACTGCCATCGGTGAACCACGAATGGCCAAGGGTATACTGTATTAAAAATAATATGTTCCTAATGCAAACAGGACTGACTTGATGTTCTCTGCAAATTGGTGGGAAAAATACTCCATCTACAAGTATTATTTTCAGAAATGACCTAAAGTAAGATGGAAAATATCAGCACACTGAATCTCAAATGTGTGCTTTGTAGTGTTCTAGGGAAAAACACTTTGAGACTGCCTTCTTAAAAGGAATCGCATCAAATCATCTGCCAAAAATCCCTCAATTTTTAATACTGAATTTCACAGAACATTCCAATTGTGCACACTTGTTTTCAAAAACTAGAGTGTTTAAATTCTATGTTTACACTGACCAAAAACACAATGACTGGAGTTTTTGGATGTACTCACAGAGAAGAGAAATTCCTTCAAAGAGATTTAAATTTTTTGTTTCAAAGAAGCTACGGTCACTTTAAAATCTAGAATCCTTTATCGGTCAAGAATTTACCATCCTAAAATATTGTGAGCTGTGGGGACGTACCCTGTGGTGATGATTTCATCCCTGGTTCTCCTGATCAGCATGACTGGTCCCTGGTATCTGAAAGAACAGAGGCAGTTTTGTTCATCATTAACGTCATAATCATCATGAGCAATGTCAACCAAAAGACCTTAGAGTTTCGCTTTCGTTTTTCCAGTGCCTAGCATGTTCTTTCGTTCATAGTTTGACCTTTGACTATATTTTCACAATAATCACACTGCACCGCTCACTTGAGAAGCTGCTCTGCATTGTTGAGGTTCATGTATTGCCTCACTGTGTGTTGCACCAAAGGTCCTGGAAGATAACAAAAAAAAAAAACCCGCTTAAAATACTGAAACAAAACTATCTGCTGAATAAATTTACGATCTCTAGTATACAACACTCACTCCAACTTTCAGGCATGACTTTGAGGGCCAGTGGCAGGAGGTCATCAAAGGAAGCATCCAACACTATGGCTTGGACCTCAGGGTATGACATCGCTGCCCACGTGGCTAAGAAAGAAAATAAAGGAGCAATTGAAAACTAGCAGTGAAGAAAAACCAAAAGGAGGAACTGAAGAATACAACTGTCTTCATGTACCTGTGAATCCTCCTATGGACCAGGCGTATATGACGATATCACTCAGCTGGTAACCAAGCTTGTGTATTGCAAACTGGATGACCACATCCATGGCATTGGCTTCATTCTGAGGAAATGGAACTCCCTGGCAGAAATATGCAGGTAAAAGAAATGTAATATTGATAAATAATACAGCATAAACACCTAATTATCAGTCATAGGTATCTGTGAGTGCTCTTGTGCAATAGTGCCTCAACTCAAACAAGAATTTCCACATACTGTAGCTTTCCACTGCCCTGCCTTTCTTTTTTTTTTTTTTAACTAAAGGAACCTCACATTACATGTAATGCAAGCTAGGCCTTCTTGAACTATTGTACAAATGTGACAACGCAACCTACCGTGCTGCCTCCAAAGCCAGGGTGGTTCCAGCCCAGAACAGAGTAGCCACCTGCAGGGCACCATCAACACAAGATTTAAAGACAACATTTCTATAGTTAAAAAAAAAAAAAAGTCCTTCTAAATGCCATTATGAAAAATGTACTATTGTGAAGTTTTCCTCACCCTCCAGTGGAGTGTTCATGCAGCCCACCTCATAAAAACCTGCATTGCCCTCACAGCAGATGACCTATGGCAGATTTTTCAAGAAGCATTTGTAAGGTTCAGGAGTTTTGTTGGACTCTGAAATAGGACCAGGGCCCAAGAACAACAAATGACTACAGGCATTTACCAGAGTCTTTCCTTTCTGCCCACCATCTCTCCTTCGATCCACAAACATTGTGTCAATCTCATTACCATCACACGCCACCAGCTTGTTTCTTTGGCCGTCATACTGTGACAAAGTGGAGATCAAACCAAATTGGGCATTACAAGCATTTAATATATTAGGTGCAAATACACGTGAGATTTTCTTTTTCTTCTTACATCTTCTATTAACTTCGCCTGGCCTTGCTGCAGCATGGGTCTCATAGCTTTCTGCAGTAAACCCACAGAGCCCGGGTACAGCATCCTCCTCCCAAATGAGTGAGTGATAAGAAAACTGCAGAGGAAAGACAAAGACACTGGTATAACTGTTGGCCGAAAAAACAACCCTAATCAGACATCTGAAATAAGGAGTCCACCTCTGGATCAGACTTAATGAACTTCACCTCATGGCTGTAACACCATAAGTACTTCTATAGTGTTGCCCTGTACTCGCTTTTAAACTTACCCAATCATGTGGCACGGTAATGTGCGCACAGAGTTCAGAACACTGTCTGCTGTTCCTCTTAATTTGGGTTCTGGCTTCAGAAGAGAGACGCCAGCCTTGGTTAGTTTCCTTTCACACAAAGAGTCAAGAGAGCACAGTGAGACTGCTGAGCAATAAAGAACGTTGATATTCAGTGGATGTACTTATGAAGCGTACTTCAAAGCACACTGAATGCATCTAAATGTAACAGATCGGCTCTCATGGAAGTAGAATAGGGGTTACAGAGGACATTTTAAATAGGATTAAGGAATAAGAGCAAAAACCTACGGGCTGTTAACTTCTGTCCAGCTGAAATCTGAAGGCCAGTGTGAAAAGTCAAAGTTGTAGCACCTCAGTTTTTTCTAAAAAGGACATACAGAAGAAAAAATATTTTTACAATAAGTTTTTTGATGCTTTGGATAATGATTTTTTTTTTTTAAAAGAATTTCTATGTGTAATATCAAAAAACACTTTAACCTACAAATATTGAGGATTGTCTCGAAGTCGATATCTCACCTTGTTTGATGCTGAGAGATTCTTCCTACTTTCTTCAAGAACAGAGATAAACTGAATGTAATCAGAATTCTTCCATCTCCCCCATCCTTGATAGAGCGAAGGAAGAAGAAAAAGGAAAACAGAGAGGGATTTTTGTGTTGTTGTTGCTGCAAATCCACAAGGGTTTGTTTAGTATGCTTTGTGGGTATAGACCTCGCTCAACATTCTCAGCGGTAATGTAATCTTACTGGTGTGTGGAATGTAAAGCACATGTAGTAATACCTAAAGATGGATGAAATAAATTACTCATTGCCCACCGGTTGGTTAATATCAGTAATCTCACCTCTAAGACAGGCCACTCCAAGAAGACACACAAGCACAGTTCCCACTAACTGACTCACCGGAACCAATTTACTGCTGCAGATGTAGCCTGAAAACAAGAAAAGTAACACACAAGCTTGGGACTAAATAACAGGCACCAATAAACCGATTCACAGTCTGACAACTAGCCTGAAACTATGTGCATAAATCAATTTCAGAGAATCAATCATACATTAAGGAGTGACATACATCCGCAAGCAATTAATTTCTACTGATGCACAGCCTTCCAGGATGAATCAGTTGATTAAGTTTATATTAATTCCACTTGTAGGGGAACAGCAATTTACAAGGACACATCCATAAGTAGTTTTTAGTCCTTGAGTGAGAATTATCATCCAGAAAGAATACACATTTTCTCACATGTATCTGTCGGAACCCTTGGAGGAAAACATAGACTAAAGCATTTGAAGCACTTGATTTTGGAGTACAAAGGCACTACACCACAGGGGACAGAAGAGCCTTGGAACATTCTGGCAATTTACTCTTCTCGGAAATTGGAGACTGTTAGTAAGAGAGTAGAAGGGATGTAGCTATACATTAATAACATTTCTGTTCAGCCCCCGCGTCTCCTGCAACTATCACTTTCATTCCTTTTAGTAGCCTCAACTTGATTATTTGACACAAATAAGACTTCAATTTTACTGCCATTCCTCTGCCAAAGCTGAGGTACATCCTCAGTGCCATTTCTCTGTCAGAAAGTTTACGCAGGTGATGCAAGATCTAAATTAAAAAGCACAGGTGATGGAGCTTTTTCTGTTGTTGCTTCCAAGTTGTGGAACAGTCCTTTAACATTAGAGCTGCCCAGACCACTGAACATTTTAAATGCTTGTTTAAGACCTACCTCCTTTTGCTGCCTTTCACTCCAACTTGCGCACGACACCTTGGCTTTGACTATATTTCATTTATAATTTTGTTTGTCATCATTTCATTATAGTATTAATGTTTTTATTATTTTATTAGACATAGGCGGTACAGATCTTTGGGGATCTGTACAGCCAAAATATAGGGGACAGAGCTGGCTGATTCTTTTATCTTTATTTATTTATTTATTTCTAACTCTCAAGGCTTGTGATATAAATATGTGCAACAATAGGGGCTATCCAGGTACCGTGGAATATGACCTTTAAGGAGGCAAAACTCACTCTTCCGGGGCTTTGCAGACCTGGGCTATACCTTCCTCCAGCTATTCCAGGCAAAGTAGACAGGATCACCACTCGCATCGCTGTCAGTGGTGAATTTTTCCCTGCCGAAATGACGGGAACATAGCCTGGTATTTCTTGGGAGTTTTGAATTGTTGGGTTCAAAACTGGAAGTTTTTCGTATCTTCCAAAAGCCCCAAATGCAGCGTGTAACAACCGGTTTCGACTGCTGCTGCCACCTAGAGGATACCATTTTTGCACAACTCGAAACTGGGATCTTTTGCCAATGAAACAGTACATATCCTTCTGATTTTAAAATAACGTGTACATGAACACATGCAGTTTGAAAGTAATAGCAGATTTTTTTTTTTTAATTTTTACAATAATAATTATATATTTTGAATATGGATTTCAATTAATTGTCCAGCACTAGTACGGGCCACTTTCTGTTAATCTGCGAGTTATACTAGCGTTACTGGAAAACTGAGCTCTTCAAGTGTCCCTATAGCTTTCAATTAATCATTAATTATTTTCTCTAATAGATTAGCTTTGTGGCCTATCAAGAACCAGTGACAGTTTTCCACTTCCCTAAATGATGTCTTCAAATGCTCCAAACATTCAAATTAAAATTAGCTGAAAGAAATATGGCTTTTAGTCATTCATAGGTAGCTTACTGATTTATTTTCTATGACTCTTACAACAGTGTAACAAATATTTCTTCCAATTTCAAAAATCTGTTCATACCCCCAGTGTTCCTAGCAAGTGTCATTCAAACAACCTACCTTTCCTGTAAAGATAGCAGAGGATCAGAGGAGAACTGTAGTAGGACAGGGACCACAGTGTTGAAGCCTGGAGGGGCAAACGACAACCTTTAAATCAAGTAAACCTCCGCCGTTTTCAATTGCGAAAACAAACATTATAGTACTGACCCAACCGAGAATGTTGTCGGTGTGTTTTTCCACAGTCCTGGGTTGGTAGTTCCATCCCTGCCGGAACACAAACACCGTTCACTGATACTAACGTTAGCTTAGCTAGTCACACTGTCACGGATATAAATATAAACGTTATATCTTCACTCAATTTTTACAGTTGCCCGGCATAAGTTAAATATGTGCCTCCCCCGCTTTCGTTTTCAGCGCAATTTCCATCGCTTTCTTTTCCCATCTTATCCTGATTCCCTGAATGCTACATGACCAGAAACGTTTCAGTCAACTGAAAACGAGCCACAATGCCAAGATAAAGTCACACTAGTCGTTACTGTGACCTTCACAGAAACACATAGAAAACATAGAAAAACGAGAAATAAGTAGTCTGGATCTGTCTATAACCGTGTTATATTACAAACTGTCTTTCCGGTTAGGCGGCGCAGTGACAGTTGAGTTTCGTTTTCAGGATGTCAAACACCTACGAGATCTGGGACATAAATATTATTGCTCACTTTTAACGACCGGCAGCTCTAAAGAAACTTCAAAAATCGTCTGTACACCCCTACCCTCCTGCTCTCGGGTCGAGACTGGTCCGGTGAGCGGTGAATTCGTTGTAAATGAGGCCCTGCAACACAGCGGAGAAACGTCCAGCCGGCCATTCTTCCTTCTGCGACGACGACGGAAGCCCGCAGGAGCCCTTAATGTCAAAAGGCGAAATCGCTCCGAAATGTGATGGAGGGGAAATGAGGAGCAACAACAATACTGCAAAGATTTTTATTTAGAAACGTCTGCCGTTATAAAGACATGCGTAACATTAATCTCAGGCACGTACAATAAAAGTACCTGTCAAAAATAAAACTATGGAGCAAGTAAACCTAGTACAAGACAATCTGATTATACAACCCAAATTCCAAAAAAGCTTGGATGCTATGAAGATTAAAAAAGAAAAACAGAATACAATGATTTGTAGATCTCATAGACCCATTTTTTTTTTTTATTTCTAACAGAACAGATATAAAAAAAATTTACCAGGTGCTGACAGCGAGACACTCTACCTCATTTTGACTTGATGGCAACAACACATCTCAAAAAAGTTCAAACTGGGTAATGTTTACCATTCCTTCTTCTTTTAACAACTCTCTGTAAATGTTTAGCAAGGGAAATGTTGACTCATTCATGTCTTATGTAGGATTCCAGTTGCTCAACAGTCCCGGGCCTTCGTTGCTGGCTTTATGATGTGCCAAATGTTTTTTTTTTTTTTTAATTGGTGAAAGGTCTGGACTGCAGGCAGGCCAGTTCAGCACCCAGGCTCTTTTCCTGTGAAGCCATGCTTTTGTTATGGCTGCAGAATGTGGCTTATCATTGTCTTGCTGCAATATGCAAAGCCTTCCCTGAAAGAGAGATTGCATGGAAGGGTGCATTTGTTGCTCTAAAACCTCTATGTACACTTCAGCATTGATGGTGACTTTTCTGGTGTGTAAACTGCCCATGTCAAAGGCACAAATGCAACCCCATGCCATCAGAGATGCAGGCTTTTGACCTGTTTTTGCTGTTGTTCCAACTTTTTGAGATGTGTTGCTGTCATCAAAGTCAAAATGACCTTATATTTTCCATTAAATGGTAAAATCTCTCAGTTTAATATCTAATATCTTCTTTATGTTCTATTGGGCATAAAAAATATGCATTCAGAGATTTGCAAATCACGGCATTCTGTTTTTATGTACGTTTTACAGTGTCCCAACTTTTCTGGAATTAGGGTTGTATATCTACATATCGTAAAGAGCAATAGCTTACAAAGGTTAACAAAAAAACAACTAAAAATTCCTGAAGCAATGAAGTTTTTCTGCAAGTCCCCACTCTGACATTTAGTTGTTACTCCTGCTTATAGAAGCCTTTTTTACTGCAGCTGAGGACTGAGAGGATGTGACAGCTGGATGAGGATGAGATGCAGGTAGGTGATCAACCCTGACACTGCTCGGATCTGAAAACAGAGCACAAAGACAAACTGGCTCAAAAATCCCCCAATCATTTTTATTCTTTCTTAAACATAAACGTATAGGAAACCCACACAGCAATACATGAAGGAGTGCCGCCTGTCAGCACATGGCGTGATATTAAGCCACAGTGTCAGAATAATGTTCTGCCCAGTGTGACTGTTGAGTGTGAGAAGAATGTGAGGGACAGATAAGTGTATACACACAGACGCACAAGCACGCATACACACACAGTTCAACTTACAAAAGCACACACAGGTGATGCAAGACTTTTTGCTTACCGCTCCAGTTCCTTATAGACATCATCCTCTCCTCTTGGCTTCAAATCCTTATATAAAGAAGAAAAGGGGGAAGGGAGGGAGAAAGAGATGGTGTGGGCCAGTGATGAGAAGAATAACATATTGGTACTGAGGCAAGATTTATGTCCCTTTATTGTGTAATAAGATTGATTTAGTTAATACTGCTAATGTAGGGGTGACTGGTGAATGAGTTATCTGAGAAAAAGCCTGATAGATTGGAGGAGAGGACTGAAAGTGTGAAGGAAGACATCTGTGGACAGCTTAAAGAGGGTTCAAGAGACAAAATGAGACTGTGTGGAGCGGTGGATGTGTATATTAGAGCTCCTCAAACAGACTAACAATGCGACTGTATGCAGGGGACAACACAATCACTCACCATGTAGACTGAACCCTGGAGAGGTGCCTGTTGGGAAGGGAGGAGAGAGGAGAAAACATCCTTAATGAACAACAAGTGACAGAAAGGGAGGGACAGTTGAAAGGAGGAAAAACAGAAACAAAGGAGGCAGGCAAAAACCCACCAAAAAACAAAATGCCGTGTTGAAACAGTCAGTGAACAGGAAGAGCGAAGGGTGAAGAAAGACAAATGCATAAGTGACAGAAAGGGAGAGACAGCTTAAGAGAGGCAAACTGAAGGGAGGAGGGAGGCAAATCTGATATATATATATATATATATATATATATATATATATATATATATATATATATATATATTTATTTATTTATATATTAGGGGTGCAACAGTACAGTGGCTCACGGTACGGTCCGTACCGCAGTTTTAGTGTCACGGTTTCGGTAGGATACAGGTCAGTTTATATATATACTACAGATATATATATATATATATATATATATATATAGATATATATATATATATATATATATATATTATATATATTTATTTATTTAATTTATTTGGTACAGGGGTGGCCACCGTTTTTCACCGCAGTTTAGTGTCACGGTTTCGGTATGGATTCGATACAGTTTCAGACCACCCGCTACCCTAAACCCGCGAATGCAAGATACCGAGTTTGCGGAAAGCGCAACTCACATGTCGGCGCGTAAAAGAGCGCGTCCAAATGTCATAAATGTGTATCCACTTGGTCACATGTGGACGTGCACAAACGGCTCTACCTCTCGATTACGCATCACCGTATTACTTGCATACGTTTTTATTCTCTTGAGGTCAGAGGATGTCTGGTCAGCAGTTGTGGTGGATGTGGGAATAGTCACGGCCAGACACGTCAGTCTGTACAGCTGTGGCATGATCTCATTCAGATGTCTGCTGTGGAGGAAACCAAGGAGATCTTTGTCTCTGGTGTCAAGCTGGAAAAGGTTGGATGTGGGAATTTATTTCCGATATGCAGTGTTATACCTGAACGCGTTCATTGAACGAAAGTTCACAAACTAGTTCATATTTTTTGTGAATGTGAACTGAGCGCGCTCACTTTCCCCTTCATGATCGTGGGGCGTGAATGAGTTTATTTGGGCAGTTGTGAATGACGCTCTTTCAAAGTTCACGCACGGTCAAAACCGTGTCAGGTTTCCAGTGAGCCCCATTTAAAATCCACCACAAACGAGCCTGATATGTATCTTCGGAAAGCAACATGGGCAGTCACTTCTGTCACGCTAACAATTAGCGTCAAATGTTCAAAACGATCATGAAGGAAGATGAAAGCTACAGTTCGTAGTCATATTTTTAATATACTGTAGAGCAGTGATTCCCAAAGTGTCGGCCGTCATGGGACTGCAGGTGGGCCGTGAGAGGTCATTAAAATTTAAACCAATGTGTTTTAAATCCTCAATCTTTTTTAAATATGCCTTTAATTATCGTAAAATATTCATGACATGATTAAAAAAATACATTAAGACGTAATAAAACAAACCAGTTAAGTGCTATTCTACTGTCATCTTAACTTAATATGACAAGTGTCACCTTATTTGTTGACCCCTTACATTCATATCAGATCATGGTTCCTTGTCCTGTATGTTAATCACAGTTGTGATTCAAGGTTTCGGTGGGCTGTGGAAATTTTTCACATTTCAAATTGGGCCTTGGTATTCTGAAGTTTGGGAATGGCTGCTGTAAAGAGAAGCTGAAACGGAAATGACAGTTTTAACATGGGCTGTCCCTTCAATGCTAATGTGAACCCTGGTTGGTTAAGGATTCCGAATTGGACCAGTAGTTTTTGACAGTTAAAATGGATTAAATAATTGCCGTTTGTGGTGGTGTAGTATATGGGCAGTGGTAATCATTTTGACAAATAATTGCTTGCAGCAACATTAAAAAAGAATTTTTAAAAAATGATCTAAAAATTAACTATTTAGTTCATTTTTTGAAATGGTGAACTGAACTAGTTCATTTTAATTTCTGTGAACTATGAACTTAACTAGTTCGTGTAGAAAGTGAACTTGCCCAACACTGCCGATATGTCTGAAAATGTTGGTGGTCAAGGAGGGACAGGAACATTAGTTGTTCGTGATCTTTAAATGCGCATCCAACGATTTGTTCTGCAGTATTTTAAAAAGTTTAAAAATCAGTTGTGCCAAGACGCACAACTGGTAACAACTGGATCTTACGCAGGCAAAATCATGGGTTTAAGGGAGGTGGAAGATTGCGTTCTGTTAACTGTTTTCACTCCCTCACCGGTGTATTCAACAGCAAAACCAAAATGCTCCCACACCGGTGATTTAAAAAAGTTTTTCCAAAATTTCTCTGCTACCACTGGCCATGCCTGCTTGTTTTTTTTTTTTCTGCATCTATGACCTGCAGCCAACCGGCCAAAGTGTGATCGGCTGGTCACTGTGAGGGAGCGGAGACGAGTGGACATTGACAAGTGGTGGGCCTGTTGCCTAAGAGGCACGCACGCTCACGTGCAAGTCCAATGCAAAGTTATTGGAACATAAATACCGCGGGACATAAAAGCGTATTGTCCCGTGCAGGTCGTACTGAACGGTTCGGTATTTTACAGAGTACCGTTGCATCCCTAATATACTGTATATATGTATATATATATATATAGATATATATATATATATATATATAATATATATAATATATATATATATATATATATATATATATATATATATATATATATAAACACACACACTCTGGAAAAATGAAGGGGAAGGAACAAAACTGACACGAATGGAAAGGAAAAAATATGAAGGAAATTAATCACTGGTCATTTAGTCATTGGAAATCTTTATATTCATCACCTGTCTGATGTCCTCAGGATTCTCATAGATGTTCTCTTACTTCACCCGAATGCACAGATAGAGAGTGCTCAATACCTGAGTACAGAAAGATAGAGTCTCACAGGCAAATGCACACACACACACACACACTTATCTGTGGTGGAGGGGATGGTGGTGGTGGTGGTGGTGGTGTGGTGGGGGGATTCATTACAACAACCCCAGAGGATGTCATGGCTCGCATCACTCAGTGGCAGCCAACAGGGGCCGAAGATGGACGGAACACAGAAAGCTGTCAAAAAAGAAACCGCCGGAAGACTCACCGCGATCAGAAATGTGTTTCTGTCTCCATAGCAACACACCGACAGCTGCAGCAACCAGGGGCACCAGGAGTAATAAAGCAAAGAGAGAAGGGGGCAGGGGGACAGGCGGACTGTCTACAAAAGAAAAAAAAAAGGAGAGAGGGCAAAAGCACAAACGTTTCCAAAAGCAGTACTAATATAAAACTTGTAAAGTGATGAATGTTTATGGCTCAACGACACGAAGGCTGTACAGGATCTCACTGGAGTTTGTTCACCAGCTTCCTCTTCTGTTTAGGCCAAGAGAGTGCAACCTTTTCCCCAACGCGGGCACTTCAAACTATACTTTCAGACATGCTGCAGTTACAGTTTACTCAACATATTACATGCATTTGCATCATACTGCTGTCAGTCACAGACAATGGGTGCAGGGAAATAAAGCGAGGAAACCCTGTCTTTCTGAGACACAGTGAACAGCCTGTGGAAACACTCAGTAGAAATGGATCTGGCATATCCTCAGTCTTGTTGTAAAGCTGTCAGTTTGAAGCTTGGATGAAAGGAAGAATTGTAGGGGTACCACTGAGACTAGATACGGTCAGATCATTACACAAAAGCCTCAGTAAATACAGAAGGCTGTTCACAAATCCTATCATACCATGTTTCATTTCCTTAACATGTATAGTAAAGTCCAGATATGAACACTTTTGTGGTCTCTTGACATCTAATTCCAACATCAAATAGACTCCAGAAAAAAAAAAAAAAAACCGACATCATTCAGCAGTCTCTCAGCAAAACTCAATCAATGGAATATTGAAAAGCCAGGACGGAAAAATCATAGACAACGATTATTACACAAACATGCCAGTAGGTTACTGTTGTACAATTTGAATTTTGTGGGGGAAACACATGCATGTGATGAGATATGTTTGCATAATGAAGATGACACCAGCCTTGCAAAACACACCTACAGGGTGACATGTGAAGCAGGAGGGAGGTGTCTGAATAATTGTTGTGTTGCTGTCTGCTTACTGCTCATGGAGCAGAAAGCAATAAGTACTGTCATACATCACTGTGTTGCATAAGAGAACAATAAGAAGTAATAGAAAATCACGATTGGACTGAAATAAGCTTCTTACATAATGTAATTTATTAAAAAGTCTGTTTTTTATGCTACTTTTGAGGTTATTCAATGGGCAGATACCTAACAGAATTCCACTCTCGCATAAACTTTCAAACAAATTTGGCTGAGAAAAGATTAGCCCGTATGTCTCACCTTAACCTCAGAGTCGCACCTTTCTCAGGCTTCAAATTATCAATCATTATGTGCTGTGTAAGGTTTAATTGATTGGTGAGTATGTGTGGAGGTTGCTAATGGAATATTGTGGTGAGACTCAACCCCACGACTGCCCTGCACTGTTCTCCAGGCCAGCTTTAACGCATGGATTATGTTAATTGAGTGCAGTGAAGTGAGGAATAAATACCCCCAGTTTCTGACTGCCGTATCAAAGCTTTCTCTCCTTCTGTCTCTTTCTGCATTTGGCTGTTCCTCCGCACCTCGTCTATTTCATCTCAAATGAGGTAGAGGATGATTTCTATCACTGTGATTGTAGTGGAGGATGGCAGATAGGAGGGAGACCAAAGAGCTGCTCCAATGCTTTGGAAAGGATGGCCAAACTGAGAAAAGCACATGATTGCAGAAAATCCCTGACATTTGAAGTATTTTGTGTGCCGCTGAGCACAATGATTGCTTCAGTTTTGCATTCTTTGTACTGTGCCATTGATAAAAGAAATTCCATTATGCAGCATTGTTTTAACTTCTGCAACTCACACTTTCCTGTGAGAGTTGCCTTGCAGCGCACTCGCTGTCGCAAAGTGACAAGTATGATTTCTATTTTCTCTTATTTGGTTTTAACGAAACTTGTCTCAGTTCTCTTACATAGATAAAGCTGTCAGAAAGAAATCTCACAATCTCTGGATATCTTTGAAAACACACTCATACACTTTTAAATATTACAGCTTATAGTTGTATTATTAATTATTTAACCATGATTTTTTTTGTGCTATCTTGCATATTTGCAGTGTGTACAGAGCCTGAAAACGTTTCAGCTGTGTTATGTAGGTCACCCAGCACTCATCATTTGAACTTCATACTCTGCTCAGTTTAAATTCCTCATGATGTGCTAGAAAAATGCAGCACTTGTCACTCAAAAAACACAAGATACATGTATTTTACCTTGTCCATCCTCTGAAAGCAGTCAACATGTTGCTGTCTCTTTTCCTCTCCTAATTTTTTTTTGTTACCACCTTCAACATCGTTCCTGTATGTTATTCTTAAATTCCAACCATCAATGCACATCATAATCAGCTCTGAGCCCTTCAGCTGAAGTGATGTATAAGGGTATAGAGGGTGAACTTAACGCTTCGAAGACATCCAGCCAACTGTCACGTCCTCCTGTGCTCCCCCACAGCCACCAATACAATAAGCTTGAATAATTTAGTTTTTGTGAGGAGAGGTGTCCTGAGGTCCTATCTTTTTATATCCACATATTAGCTGGATAGGGATCATGGCAAAAAAAGGGTAGCCTTTATATTTTTATATTCTATAGGGGGAGAGCCTGCGTATATCAGGAACTATACAGGAGTTTTATGAGAATTTGGCATATAAATAGAGAAAAAAAGCTGCCCGATTTTATCACAACTTCTTTTCATACCGAAACTGTGGTTTGTGACCTCTTGAGCTACATTAAGAAAGTATGACATATGGTATCTGTCAGGGGCATTTTCCTCTGTTAACCACAGGATTTCTGGCATATGAACTGGCCTGAGGTGGGCTTTAATCCACCATGGGACGCTTCATGAAGCACATATCCAAGAATTTTCCACACTAACGGTTCATTATCCCCACCAAGTTGACAGGAAGTCTGCTAGATCTTCTGTGCAACAAATACAGTACTCTTTATCTGGAAAAAATTAATTAATTAATTCGTTGAAAAATCTGAAAAGTAAGAAGTCTTTGCAAAACCATGTAACAGCTCCCACCTTCAGAGGGCAGTGCGACAGCGTGGTCGATCCAGATGACCTGGCCATTTTTCAGCTTCAAGGTGCAGGTGTAGTTCCCTGTAACATTAGGGGTGATGGGTAATGGCACACTGGTTCTGATGTTCCCCGGGGCAGTGCTTGACAATGGCAGCCGGCGACTCTTATTGTGGTGATTCCACACAGCACTTTGAACCTGGGAGAGCTCCGAGTACAGACACACCAACTCCAGCTTTGAGGAATAACGGCTGATTTTAACTGTGAAAGTGAGAAAAAGTATGGGAGGACACAGGGGAAAATGTTAAAGGGGGATGAAACAAATCAAAAGAAACCAGAAAGAAGGATGTGTTAGAGAAAAAGACAGTCAAGAGGGAAGATAAAAGAGAGACACACGATGAGAAAGTGAGTTAAAGGGTAGTGTGTGAATATAGAAAAGGGCAAGGACAGATAGAGAGTAATGAAGGAAAGGGAAAGTGATATGAAAAACAAAGAACAATTCAGAGAAGGGTCAAAATAATATATATTCATTAAAGTGATTTGCTACTAATGCATTGGGTGACTGTGACTGATGCTTCGTGTCTCATCAAACTGTAATGAGAATCCATCTGGGTGTAATCAAGCTCCGCAGAACGTCACCACACACTCTCGCATAAAAACACACACATTTCAGCCTTGATTAGAGTGATCAGCGTGGGCCACCCACATCCTTGGTGGGAGGGCAGCAGGTATAATCAAACATAATGATACTTATAATGAGCTGGGGTAAAAATATATGCATCACGTGACTGGTGAGCGGGTGGATGTGTGTGAGTGTGTGTAATGGGTGCAGATGTGTGAAGCAGGCTGACAGTGACAGTGACAGATCGACCGGTCATGTCTGGGCAGATGTGATGGATGCCAGTGGGACTGTGATTAGTAAAGCCTTCCAAGGCCACCATGACAGGCCTTTGTATGTGTGTGTGTGTGCATGTATTGAAGGAGTGTGTGGATCCAAATGTGTGCTTCTGCAAAGGGGGAACACTCCCCAAGGGCTACTCATAAAAATCAACAAGTGCTCAGCTTAATTATTTTCTCTTTTAATTTATGAATCAAATAAACGTTCTCTTTCAAAGGCTATTTCGTGAATGTGTTCATTTAATAATGTGACATTATACCAATGATTGTGGGAAATTTTTCTTTTCATTTATTCTGCACGGTCGGAATGGGTGAACAATGTACCAAAGCCCATAAGAATGTAATGTTTTGCTCAAGGACAGTTCAGCAGGGTAAACGATTGCCAAAATACCTCAACAGACATTTGTGGCTGCACTGGTTAAGGCCCACTCGTTTCCTCTGTGCTTATTTTTCCAAGTCCCCTGCACACACTTTAGTTGATTACATTTCGCATTTCAGAGAATATTTGCTTTCTACTTTGTTCCCAGAGGTTAAATAAAAGGATCAAAATCCCTTTCATGTGAACTGTGTATTATCCTTGGACAAAGTGTGGTTAGCTTAGCTTAGCATAAAAAAAGTGGAGGAGGCAGCCAGCTTGGCTGTCCAATTTCTCATGAAAAATACATGGCTTTTAATTGGCTTCATTCATGAATAAATAATAGTTTTGAAATGTGAACGTTCAAGGAAAGTTATATTTTAGCTGTGATTTAACTGCGATCTAAAAAAACAACAGCAGGGTGCATTAACATCAAGACGTCTCAGTGATGCTGCTCGGTAACCACCAGAGATACTGCACAGAACGAGTCTGGTTTCAGAGACATTTTAGGAGGATCTACAGCATTAGTCTGGTCTAAATGTTGCTATTTTATAACTAATGTAAAGAACTCAGTAAACCCAAAGACCCGTGTTGTCATGGTAACACTCAGTGGCACCTGCTTTAAAAAAAAAGAAGAAATCATTCTTCATAATTTATAACTTGTCATTTAAATATTTGAGGGAGAAATGTGATAGGAAAGCTCTCTGATACTGTGGCAAGTTGATGCAAATTGACTGTGACTGCAATTTCTGTTATTTGTATCATTATGTTCTCTGCTGAATTTCACCACCTACTTTCCACAGTAAAATGCAGCCATTTCCTTCTTTAGAAATCACAAATGATTTAAAAGTTTGCTTTTTTTTTTGGGGGGGGGGGGGGGGGGGGGGGGGGGGGGGGGGGGGGGGCATATTACATTTCCCCACAAAAGTTTCAACGTTTTTTAAAATAGTGTTCAACAGTCTTATGTAGACAAATGCAATTAAAGAGTGATTCTTACATTTACTTTGACAAGCAATATGAGCCCAAGATATTCATACATTTGTGTCAAGAGCTTCATTTCATGTGCTAGTATGTATCCATGCCTGCATTTCAGGCTTGGAAAAAAAAAATCCAAAATTGGCTGGGATGTTGGGATCGAAACAGATTATGTCATATGATGATGAAGTAATGATAGGGCATAAATAAGTACAAACAAAAGGCTGACTGTTTCAGGAGTGTTTCAAGTCGACCTGAACTGCTGGCAAACGGAGAATTCTTTTTTTCTTTCTTTTGTTTTTGTCATTGTGGGCGAGGGGGCAAGTCTCAGCTTGACACTCATGATCTCCGATCCCTCAGATAGCACTGGATCAAGAATTATCATTCATCGATAGCTGATATATTACAAGCAAGGGATTACTTTAGGAATCCCTTCTCAAGCACTGCATTATGGAGTTGCATTCACAAATGCCACTTATAACTCTACTGTACCAGAAAGAAGCCTTGTGTTATTCTTATCTGGAAGCATATGGGCTTGATGGCACATGCTTGCCAAAACACTGCAACTGCAAATCAGTATTCCAAACCTGTTTTTGTTAAAAGAAAAGGAAAAAGGCCAAGTGCACCAGACCAAAGACAAAAAGGACTATCCATCTGTCATCAGCGCTAAGTCTAAAAGCCAGGGTCTGTGATGCTGTGGAGATGTATCAGTGCTCTTGTCAAAGGTCGTTTACACTTCTGTGATGCCAGCAGTGATGTAGAAAAGTACATTGAGACTTTAGAGAAATATGTCACCTTCAAAATGATGTAATTTTCAACAAGACAGTACTGAACCCCATTCTGCACACATGACTGTTTGCGATCCTTCTGATATGTTTGCATGAAGAATAAGACAAATAATGTTTGATAATCTGCATATTTTGACTATTGAGAGAAGGAGTGGTGATGCTAGATAGCAACAAAGGCTGTGTTACTATGTGCTGCAGACTTGAAATACACTAAATATATCAAAATCTAAAAAAAGGCTTATTCTGTCTGCAATGAAATGAAATTCAAAGTAGGCTTAACTCCTCATGCATACCTTTTAGCACGCTGAGTTTTGTTCTCCGGCTGAAGACATTGTCATTCAGATACACCTCACAGGTGTAGAGGCCACCATCTCTCAACTCAGGTTTGAGTAGGAAGGAGAAGCTCCCTCCGTCTGCGTTGTAAGGCGGGCCAGCCAGCTGAAACTTCTTGCTGTGCTCTGTGTGTAAGGTGGAACCCCTCCAGCGGTCGTGGCGGAACACTAACCTCATATTACTGTGCTTCCTGGCACTTGGGGGAAGCCAATATAGTATGACATAGTCCCCACGAACACTGGGACAGGTCAGGTGGAAAGATTTCTCAGCCTGAACGGCAGTGGAGATCATCGGGTCTGCAGGTAGAAATGGAGACAGATATGGAGGTATTACAGTGCAAGAAGACAAACTGACAGATAATGCTGAATAAATGAATAAAAAAAAGGGACAGTAAAGACAGGAAAGATGCTGAGATGGAGAGTAACAGAATAGATAAGAGAGAAATGGCATAACTGACAAGACAGAGACTGACAATATCTCCCAAGTTTCCTGTGATTTTAATGTGCTGAGTCACATTTTTACCTTTAACCCTGCCTGATGAGCAAGCTGCTGACAGGACTCTCAGCCTGCATGTGTTCGAATTACTTACCATGTGCTGTATTGGGGAATGAGGCCACTTTGTCAGCTGTGGAGAGAACAGGAGCAAGATAGGGAAAGGGAGGCAAAAAGCAAATAATGAATAATACATAAATGTAGCAACTATAATATTCACAGGAGGACAAGCTGAATTTTAGTGCAGATCTACAGTATACTTTTGGATCTCTAAACTAAATACTTTGAAGAACTGTAGCTACAGGACTCTTGAATAAATAATGCTACTGCTGGAGTTTCAGGCTTTGATGCCCACTCACATCATCAATAAAAGCAACAAGAAATAGACTCTATTCCTCAATGCTTCTGCACATCTCTTCCCTCCATTTACTCTCACCGTCAACAGTCACATCCATGCTTGCAGCCAACACTTTAGTACTGTTACCCAGGAGGCAGACTGTACAAACATAGACCCCGTCGTCGGTGTTCTGGATCTGTGGCAGTTTAGCCACCGTGCCCGTGTTTGGCATTTTCACGCTCCTCATGGGAATACTGCCGGGTGCCGTCCAGGTAATTTTGGTAACGGCAGTGTCAGGAGAAACTCTGGCAGTCAGCCGCAGGGTGGTGTGCTGAGGGATGGGTGGATCGGGGTAGATGTTGACTACAGGTCATAAAAAGGACACAGGAGGTTAGCAGCAGAAGAACCTTCAATCTCACTGTAAATATGCAATACAACAATTCACACATGCACCACGATGAGGTGGAGCTCTGTTACATTTGGTGTAAAATACATCTCTAACAAAAACATAAATATATCTGAAAATAAATATAGACTCAAAAACATATTTTCTTCTTAAATCTTTTGAAGTAAAGACTTGCAGTTGTAAATTATGACACTGCAGAGCACTATTTGTCTACACATGCCTTTCACTGCTACAGGAAACATAAAGGAAGTGTGCTGGTGCCAGAAATCAGTTTTTTAAGTTTTACCGAAGTGTTGCAGGAACAATATAAAATATATAGGACCAGAGTAATCATGGTGTACAACTACCTTAAAACTTTACTCGAGCCCTACCTGCCTACATACCCTGAGCAGGTATTCAGAGTGCTTGAGGCAATGCTTATTTGTTATAGAGCCTCATTAATTCTGCAAAACAAAAATCCAGCTATTAGTAAAGTAGCATTTTTTATACAGATTGCATGAAAATGAGTGAAAATGGATTTTTTAAAGTAAACTGAAAATTATTAAGAACAAAATCCCTTTTTATAATAATTTAATGTATGTGTTACTTCTTTTCGATAGTAGGATTTTTATTGAAATATATCATAAATATTCAAAGACAACACAGAGAAAGATGCTGATGGGATGTTTGTCTGATCTCACCTTGTCACTTTAAGTGTATTCAGGAAAACCACATCAGACACTGATTATTATTCAAAGAAGAACATTTTTAGATATCTTTAAAGATGCCTGCAGGGGTTCTTTAAATGTTAAACACTGATTAGGTTTATGCTCTTTAAATTAGAAAACTGTAATGTAGCCTGCTTTCTACACTCGTTACGTTAGAAGCTGGTATGGTACTACCTGTGAGAATAGCTAAGAGAATAATCCGCTCTTTGATTTTCTTCTCATCTTGCTTCACTAAACACAAGTAGAGACCACCGTCCTCCTCTCTGGGCAGGAAAAACAGCGAGAAAACTCCAGTGTCTTGGAAGTTACTGTCAATCAGTCGCATGGATGCCTTTGAGGAGCCGCCAGAGAACTTGTTCTTTTTACAGGCTGAGAGAACCAGTTTCCACTCATCCGCACCAACTGACTTTACCATCCAGTTAATGGATATGTCACCTCTCACTGTCGTATCACTGCAGCCCAAGGTGGTCGGCTTGTTCTCCTCAGCCACCACGACATCATCCCATTCTGGGGAAAAAGAGGAGGAAAAGTTTGTCATTATGAAAGATGAATTCTCAAAGTATGAGATGAATTCTTAAGCTTATGCCTTGAAAATCTAAGCGTAGCAACAGTTGGATTTGCCTCATTTTCATTCTGCCCATAAAGGACGGATACGGAAACTGCAGTGAACGAGTTTAGAAGCAGTTCGATTTTTCTACAAAATACACAGACTTATTTAAACAAAGATTTTGATGAATGCACAACAAAGGTTCACATGAATAATTATTCTTATAAAGTTCTAAATTTTTAAATGACAGATTTCCTCTTTTTGCTCCACCAGACAGCAATGCCGAGGACATGCAGTATACTGCATTTATAATAACTTTAGGGAGTCTTGTCTTAAAGAAGATCTGCTGATTTATCTAACATAGATTTCTAAAACATCCTTCCTTTGAATCAATTTAAAATTCATTCACAAATTTAAACCACTGGGCTTTTGGTTGCACTCTTTTCCTTTTGGTAAGTCGTTTATTGTGGATGTGAAAGTATTCTTTAGAGGCTGACTGTCTGGGTAAGATTAAAACTAATAATTGTACCTGACAACACAAGGGAAGAACTCAAATCGAGAAAAATAAAAAGTTGTCTCAACATTCTCTTTATCTTGATATACAGAAACTAAATAGTAAAAAAAAACTTGATCCACCGGGAGAGAAAGCCTCTTTACATTTGACTTATCATCTACGTACAGTCATTGATGCAGATGCATAAATATTTTCATTATAAGAACAAGAGAAGTGTCAAAATATCTCTCTGGGGAAACATACCTGTGGTGCTTGCGTGAGAGGAATATACCACAAAAGAAGACGCAATAATAAAGGTGAGAAAACCAGACTCCATCACACATTGAAAGAAAATTAAAAACACTCTCACTTCACCAACTGTCTCTCTAAAAGTGTGATCTTTCTAACTGCCTCCCAGGACACCAAGTATTCTTCTGGATCTTGCCGGACCACTGCTGCCCCTGACTGACATGTTAACAAGTTTAACGTTTATCTTTTAGCACAACAGGATGTGAAACAGCTAACACAGGCATAATCAACAGGAAGGGACTGTATTCCAGTTGCGTGTGCGCGCAAGAGCCTGATAAACTGCATTTACAGTCAGATGTGTGCGTACAACAATTATAGATAGAAGGACTGAACAACAAACATCTCTAAATGAAAATTAATAAAAACGAGAATTCAATAAGCTTCTGAAATCAACACTGAGCTACAATTATGTATGTATCACAGCAAATTTTTGATGCAATGTCCCTAAGCAGGCTGGCCTTTCTGTTTCCAGTCGCCATTTTGAATTGTGAACATACAGGATGATCAGTTTTCTTGGCAGAATTGGTGGAGTTCAGTAGAATATATTTGTTCCCAGTCAGAAAATGCCCAGTGCACAGTGAGCAAAAGGCATTTTGAGTTAGTATGGCTTGTATCCAATCTAAAGGACTTGGTACACTCCGGACAATTTAGATTAGATTAGATTAGATTAGATTAGATTCAGCTTTATTGTCATTGCACATGTCAAAGTACAGGGCAACGAAATGAAGTCGCAGGTCTCATAGACACCAGCAACCACACAAGCTCACACTCACTCTGAGTGTACAGCTGCCAACCCAACACACATGCTTTTGGACCCTGGAAGCAAACTGGACTACTTAGAGAAAACCCACATAAGAACGAGGAGAACATGCAAAGCCCACACAAAAAAGCCCCCCAGCAAGGATTCAAATGAGGAAGCTGATATCTGTGTTCTACCTGCAATCATATTTTTATTAAAAAGAAAAAAATAAAAGGTACAATAAAAAAATAAGTGAGGAATAGAAGGAAACATCACAGTGAAAAACAAGACACAGATGATTGTAAAATATTGGCAAGAAGAAACTGTAATATTAGTTCCTAAGATATTGCCCTTGTACCATCAATTAAAACAACTGCTGTAGTTGATGAGGTGTGTTTAATAGAAACCAAAACATTCAGCTGGTAAATTAAAATGTTTTATGGCATATTTGTGATTTCAAGGGTTTTACAAGTTGCAGTGAAGCATGATCACTAAATTAAAAAGACCTTGGCCAATTAAAAAGCATTTTTTCAATTTTCATTATGTTAAATCGATAATCTAAATGGATGTCTGCAGGTGAAACACATTGATACACAGTATTAAAATTAGTTAGTGACCCTGTATGCCAGTCTCCAAATCTTGAAGCTTGAATTGTAACTATTAATTCCAGGTCTTTCTGAAGTGGTTCTTTACTCTTGAACACTTTTAAGGATTCTTTTCACTCCTCTGTCAGAAATCTTGCGAGGAGCACCTGGACGTGGCAGGTTTTTTGTAAAAGGGATGTTCTTTCCACTTCTGGATTATAGCCCCAACAGCGCTCGCTGGAACATTCAGAAGTTTAGAAACCCTTCTGTTACCAGTGACATCAGCATGTTTTGCAACAATAAGGTTGTGCGGGTCCTGAAAGCTCTTTACTTCTACCCACCATGAGATGTTTCTTGCCTGACACCTTGGTAATGAGACACATTTTTAAAGGCCATCAGCTGGGACTGAACCAGCTGATATTCATTTGCACTGTCAAGAGGCAGGACTTGCTTTCTGATCGCAGTTTGATTTCAGCTGGTGTCTTGACTTTCCATGCCTTTTTCTCACCTCCCTTTCTCCATGGTTCAATACCGTTTGCCTTGTCATTTCACAATATTACACACAATCTATGGACATCTATTCTTGATTTATTTGCATTTGTGGATTGCTACCAACAGCTGTTGGAAGTTTCACATCCAAACCCCTTTTAGAAATATGCAGTACTGTGAAACTATTTGCCTTCTTCCTGATATATTTTATTGCATGTTTGTCACACAAATCTTTCAGACCATCAAACAGGCAAATATTAGACAAAGATAACCCAGGTAAACACAAAATGCAGCTTTCAAGAGGTGATTTCATTCATTAAAGAAGAACAAAACACACTGTCCAAACCTACATGGTCCTATATGAAAAAGTAATTGCCTCCTAAATCTAATAACTGGTTGTGTTTGCGATAACTAACAATGAGTCTTTCACATCGCTGCGGAGGGGTTTTGGGCCACTCTTCTTTACAGAATCATTTCAGTTCAGCCACATTGGGGGGGTTTCTGAGCACAAACCGCCTTTTTAAGGTCACGCCACAGCATCTCAACTGGAATCAAGTCTGGACTTTGACTTGGCCACTCCAAATCCTTTATTTATTTACTTTTTTTAAGCCATTTAAAGGTGGACTTGCTGGGGTGCTTTGGATCATGGTCGGACGTTCTCCTTCAGGATGTTTTGGTAGAGAGCAGAATTCATGGTTCCATCAATCACAGCTAGTCATCCAGGTCCTGAAGCAGTGAAGCAGCCCCAGACCATCACACTACCACCACCATATTTCTAAAATGCCGTCGTACTTTTACACCAGATGTAACGGGACACGCACCTTCCCAAAAGTTCATCAGTCCACAGAATATTTTCCCACAAGTCTTGGTTGTCGTCAGGATTTTTTATTTATTTTTTTTGGCAAAAGTGAGACGAGCCTTCATGTTTTTTTGGTCAGTGGTGGTTTTGTCCTTGGAACGCTGCCATTATGCCATTTTTGCCTCTTCTCTTTCCGGTGGTTGGCATGAACACTGACCTTAACTGAGGCCAGTGAGGCCTGCGGTTCTTTAGATGTTGTTTGGGTTCTTTCGTGACCTCTTGGATGAGTTGTCGCTGTGGTCTTGGGGTCATTTTTAGTAGTTTGACCATTCCTGGGAAGGTTCACCACCGTTCCATGTTTTCTCTATTTGTGGATAATGGCTCTTTCTGTGGTTCGCTGGAGTCCCAAAGCTTTAGAAATGGCTTTGTAACCTTTCCCAGGCTGATAAATGTCAATTACTTTGTTTCTCATCTGCTCCTGAATTTTGCTGGACAGCAGCACGTTGTCTTGTTTTTAGGGATCTTTTAGTCGTTGTCAGACAGGTTTTATTGACGTGATCTCTTGATTTGACAGGTCTGGCAGTAATCAGTCCTGGGTGTGGCCAGTGAAACTGAACTCAGCTTTCCAGAAAAATGTGATTTACTACAATTACTTCATGATTTAACAAGGGGGGCAAATACTTTTTCCACATAGGGCCATGTAGGTTGGATAGTTTTTTTTCCCTTAATAAATAGAATCACCACTTAAAAACTACATTTTGTGTTTAGTTGGGTTATCTTTGTCAAATATTTAAGTCTATTTGATGATCTAAAACATTTAAGTGTGACAAACATGCAAAAAAAAAAAAGGAATTAGGAAGGGGCAAATACTTTTTCACGACACTGTACATACCGACAAAAATGGTGACATGTTCAATACTTGAAAAAAAAAATGTTAACCTATAATGTACAGCACTTCTAAGCTGAACTTTTTTGTTGAACTTCTGATCCTAACATTAATTTCTGACAAAAGTATTGAGCTACGTCCTCAAGTGTGTATCAAAACATAGAAAATAATAAAAGTAACAGAAAACAAGGGATTGAGGATGAAAAAGCAGAAGAATAAAGAGTTCGGGTCAGTGTGGGTGCACAGCAACCCCGAGGCTACGTGTCTTTCCATCCCATAAATGTCTTTAATTAAGCTAAAGGTATTATCAGCTCCTCTGAGCTCTATTACAGATTTTTCCATAATTACCACTGGGTGAGAGGAGGTGGTGAAGAAAGATAGAAAAAGAGAAAGTTGATGTATAGTGTGGGTGTCCAATGACAGTAAAAGAGGAGGAAAAAAAAGGAACTAAGAAGAGGGAAATGAGGAAGCAGAAGTGCTCAGACAAAATTAGAAAACCTGGGGAGAAGAGAAGTGTGAGAAGTTGTTGCAGGGGAAGAAACACAGTGTGACTTCAAAGAAGCCTGTGGCTGCTGACACAAAGCGTGGTACTGATCCTGTGGCCCCTCCTCTATGGGTAAATAATCACCATAAGCCTTGGCTCTGTCTAATGAATCCAATGCCAGTGAGCTAATATCTGTTAACTATGTGCTTCATTATCACTGCCACAGAACCCTGGAGAGCATGAGGATGGAGGATGGGATGAATTGCTGGAAGGAGTGAAGGACGACTGGACAAGGGAAATTGAATGACACAGGAAGAAAGAGAGAAAGAGGGAGGGGGAGGAAGGAAGAGTAAATGAAGGGAAGGTGTAAGGGCTATGATATGAAGTACAGTGTCAGTAAATGGATGGTGGCAGGAGAGTAGAAGGTGCGAAGGCTGAATTGGTACGGGTATGAAAAATGGATAAGTATGGGAAGAAAAGCAATGAAATCTCTTGAAAGCTTCTTATTCTACCATGAATGCATACAATTTAGTGGTGGCAGTGGTTGGTTGGGTGGCCCTTTCACTCTGTGAATGTTTTCAACCTTAAGCGTTCAGCTACAGTGGCAGGAGGCTTCTGCATATTAAAATGTTCCTATACAAAATCCATACAAATCACAGCTGTTGTGTTTGAAGGACATCTGCCTCATTGTCTCTGACTTTATATGTGGCTGCTCTCTGTAGTCACAAGCATTTCTCACTTCCATCCACTACCCTCTCTCTCTTTTGCCTAGAAATTGTGGTAGAGACAACCCCCTTTGTCTCTTTGTCAGGCACAGAAATCCAAGAAAATATTTAAAATGTCAGTTGGCTATGTTTTTTTTTTTTTTTTTAAATATGCAAACATTGCTTGGCCTCTGATAATCAGTGCCTTAAGGATTTGCACCTCTGAAATACATTCTGGGAATAAGAGGGAAAATAAGAGCGGAATCAAGAACAGGAACAGAATGGAAGGAGAGCAGACAGCAGTTTAAACTGTGAGACTTATGGAGATGTAATTATGTTGGCTGTAAAACACTTGGGTATAGAGATTAGACCTAAACCAGATAATGCTTTTGCTATGCAGGGTGCATCTGTTTCGGAGCAAAATATGGGGAAATGAATTGGAAGTTATTCTACAGAAGCAGAAGAAGAAGAAAAAAAAAATCCCAGCAACATCAGTCTGCTTGAATCGGCAAATAGATGGATGAGAGAAGCTGCTTCCTTTCGATTTGATTGTGCTGACTTCCACTGCATTTGTATTTTGAGATTAATTAATGAATGTTTATTGATTTTGGCATCCTCTGAGATTCCATATTCGACTGCAACTTGTGCAAAGAAAGAAACAGCAGGGGGCGCAAGAACTGTTTCCACGTCCATGTACCTTAACGGTGAGTGAACCACATAGAAGCCAAATGTATGCTCTTTTTTTGGATGAAAGATTTTTATTTCTCTGTGATGATGATGATAGCCTTAATGGCATATGTGTGTGTCTCGGTTACTGAAAATGAATCAAGGTGACTTTGAAGTAAGAACCGATATGGACTTAAGCAAGTGCATCGTGAAAAATGGATCTTTGCGCTTTTATAGACTATAATCTGGGTTGTCATCGAATGACAGAAATATGCTTTCTAAAGTGAATGAATGGAGGAGAAATCCTTACTCTGTGAGCTTATAGTTTATTCTCAAACGCTGTGTGCTGAACAGACTGCAAATCTGCATGAGGCCAATTCAAAATCACATTTGGCTGTAAAAGACTCCCCCCCCCCCTCAAAAAACAAACAAACAAACAAACAAAAAGATAGAGAAGAACAAGACCTACTGAGCAGTTTAGGTGTTATCCAGGTGCAAGTTGCGGCGATTTCAACAAGTTGCACTGAGTAGCCCACACCCCCCCTTGCTCCCTCCTCCCCCCCCGCCTCTGCTGGTCCTAATTGGTTTTTGGGACGGAGGAGCGTAAACGCCTCAGATCGGTGACATCACCAGTCAGTCACAAACAGACGGATCTGTGCACGCTCTCACATTCACCGGAGCGAGTTGTCGAGATCGCGGCGGTGCTCCGTTACCGACGCCGGGAAACTACAGACACACACACCTGTCCGCCGCCAGGACGCATTTACAAGGATTTTCTTTTTTTTCCCTCCTCCCTTCATTATTTTAAACACGGTCTGTTTTAAAGGCGCAGCGAGGAATACTTTATACAGCAGTCTCTGTTGGTCCCCTCCACTGTCCTGTAGCCCAAAGAAGTTTTATTTTTCCTCGTTTGCCTTAACAGACAAGAGACTTTACGACGAGACCGAATCCTGTCCTGCTCTTATTTTAAATTAAAGGAGTGACCGCGTACCTGGTTTCACACAGGATCATAATGGCGAGACATGACGTCCGAAACTGGCCCGACTGCTCGAAAATGATCGGACTGCTCTGCTTTGCTGCGTCGATACTTGGTCAACACGGTAAGGAATGATGACTTATTTAAAAAAACTTAACTGTCAAGCTTGTTTTTCCCCCTTGCCGGCACTTTATCTTTATTTTCTTTTCCTGGGCTTAGATAACGTAAGGCGATAGTCAGTTAAACCTGACTACCACCTGTCGGGGCGGTGACAAACGTGAAATCCAACCAGGTGATTTCCAAACTCTCTTCGAGGTTTTCATATTTACCCCCCATTTTTTTTTTAAATTACAAGCACGTCCGGTGACACGGTCAAACCGCATTGTTTTCCGGGATTCTTGGGGAGTTTTCGGTCGACGCTCTTTGACCCGAGTTTCGGTGGTGATTCAACGCCATCTTTAGTTTCCCTAAGGTGTGGCTCCGAGGCAGGTGTATGTCCCAAGCGTTCGCGTCCTTTCGTCTGTCAGTGGCTCCCAGTCTCCGTCCCGGAGCCGCCCACCTTCTTCATATTTTTATAACACTTTCTTCACAGTTCCACATCATTTATTAGTTACAGCTCAGCTCCACGGAAAGAGGAAGGGGGGATACTGGAGCGTGGCCGAAATGTAGGAAACACCGAGCGAATAACGACCGAAACTTAATCAGTCTGTGTGTGCTAATAAGAGATTAGTAGCTATATAGACGCTTGTTTGTGGATTTATTTAGTAATTTATCTGCTGTATCATTCAGTGGGCTACTCAGGTAAATGGCCTCCACTGGAAATGGACCTATAGAGCAACAGGCCATTCCTCTGTGTGTGTGTGTGGGTGGGTGTGTATTTCTTAGTAATTATGCGTGAGTCCTCTTGTCCAGTAAACTCGAATAGACAATACACCCCCTCCAAAAAAAACCCCCAAAAAACCTGGTATGTAGTCATCTCATTAACATATCTGTGAGTGGCATGAAACCAGTTCATCAATTTCACAAGGCTGGTTATTTGTTTTGTGTTGTAATTGGGGCAGGAATGTAGGGCTTCCTCTAATGTCCTGGAACAGCCACATCCCTTTTTTTTCCTTCAGTATTGAGGAGAAACATAGTAGGCTATGTGTTTTTTTTTTTTTTTTTAACTGTGGATTCAGCACGTGAAATGCTCTTGGGGACAGTGAAAAGTAGGGGAAAGACAAAACAAAAGGTTTTACATATTTATGAACAAAGAAGGCAAGGCTCAGCCAAGACAAGCAAAAACAGTGCTCTGTCTTTTTTTTTTGCCACTTATTTTTTTTTCTAAGCGAATCTCTGACTTCCTTTTTTTTATAGTATTAAAGTTGAGCAACGTAATTTTAGCTGCAACAGCTGTAGGACTCAAACTTTTCACTTATCTACTTTGCATTTCTCTTTCCTCTCCAGCCAAAGGCTTCCTCCACCTTCAATCCCAAGTCTGGTAGAAAAAAAGTGATTTAATTCTCAGCACAGTTTGTGGTTTAATGTGGCCCAGCTTTTATTTAAAAAAAAAAAAAATCCAATTTAGTGTTTGATGGGTTTTAATTAAGGGTGGTCTCTGTAATATTACTGTATTTTCCTTATATAGGCAATAGATATACCTTATTCATGGGGGGTGGACTAGCAGTTTAAGCTCTGAAATTACACTATAATACCACCCCCTATCCACTAGTCCCAAGAGTTTGAAGGGACCACAGATGTGGGTCAGAAAGGCTTGTCCCATCACCATGGAGATGTTTTTATTGGAAGAAGGGTGGGCTTGCACGAGGGGGAGGGGGAGGTGGGGGCTATGACGCTATGGCAGTATTGTCTTTATGGCTGAGTAAGCTGCATGTGTGCAGGGGGAAGTTTCTCAGGGCCTGAGAAACTGGTGGGTATGTAGGGTCAGGACTGTAGAAAATGCTGCTTTGTTTTGCTCAAAATATATGCTAAATATATATATATATATATATATATATATATATATATATACTATATATTAGATAAGAGCACGCAGCAGATCAATACCATATGCAGTGTTGCCATTGATGACGCTGGTCAGTGTTGAAGTAACAGGTGGCTCTATGGCAGCCTGCTGCTCCGCGCGGGGTTTTGCTGAGTTTCTGGATTGGCTGGAAAACTCAACAGGCAGAAACTGATTAAGACAGGCAACACCCCACCCTCCCCTCTTTCCCACCCGCCTCTTGAAACCTCGTCTTCTCCCGCCAACCCTCTCTCCCTCCCCCACCTCTGTTGTTGAGTACATGCAGGGGCATTGCTCTTGCCATTATTTTTCTTTTCGTTGTGTCTTTCATCCCTCCCCGTCCAGTGCTTTTGAGTGACAGTAGTCATAGGGTCATTGAAATAGCACCCCCCCCCGCACACCACCACCATCATCTCCTCCCTCTTCAGACTCAAGGCTGTGCTGTTTATGACAAGAGCAGCAGACACTGGAAAAATAAACTGCATGTGACCTCACCATGACTCCAGGATTTATTGTCATTGTTAAAATAGTTTTGTTTCATTTTTTTTAATCCAACCTTCATACCAGTTAATATTGTAAATTGGGAAAATAATCTCGGATTTCCAGCACTTTCACAAGTCTTTCCAGATAACCTGTCCTCCCACACGCACATTTCTGACGTCGATACTCAGCCACTCTAATAAAGTGATGTTTCTTTTGGCAGCCCTTTGTGTGCACTAGCTCAAACTATTAGGTCCAACTCTTTCCCTCCACATGGTGTGAACAGTGTAGCACTGCCAAGACTGGGACCATTCATCATCGCAACAGAGAGAGCACTGCACTCAGTCCATTAAGAGCATTAAGAGGAATGTAATTGATGGATCATGAGTTTATTTTTCTTGTCTTTAAAAAAAAAAAAAAATCCCTTAGTACCTCATTAGTCCCAGTGGAACCGGGTTCGTGTTCTTGGTGTGTGTGTGTGTGTGAGAGAGTGTGTATGCATTTTTTTTTCTGAACTTTTTTGTGTTAATGGCTGTCATGGTTTCGTCCTATCATTATGTAAATGAGCTGTCCTCACCCCTTTGCACGGGCCCTGTAAATGTCAGAAGGATTTTGAAAAGGTCGGGAGTGTGTATCTCTACGTGTGTAAGAAAGTCTTGTTCTAGCAGTGATACCTCCTATGCGGGCACTCTCTCTCAGACAGGTAGTAAAGGGGCTTTTCTATTAAAATGACAGCAATAACAGCCTCTTTTCTTTTATGATCACTGTAAAATCCTTTTAATTTAGACATAAAACTACACTCAAATTTATGGGTTAATGGAAATGTGATGGTATATCTGAAACATTAGCTGTGTTTTTTTGAATAACAAAATTGTCAAATGATTGAAATACGTATTTGACATTTCTCTAAAAGAGTCCATTGTCTTCCATGGCTATAAATTACCACCTATTACTGCACCAATGTGCTAATATTTAGGAAATGAAATGCCTTATTTTACAATAGAATAATGATGGAAAGCTCTTTAACTGAGCTGTTAAACATTTTAGTGGGATGCCCTTTTCATTTTTAAATACCTTTTTGGATAGAAGCTCTATGCTCAAAACTTTTGATCTATAGGTACTTTTTTACAAGTTTTCAGCGAAGTTAATTTGATCTGTAGATTTTTCATTACCAGAGAGCCCAAATGTACAAGATCCATTGCTGGCAAATATTATCGGACTGGGTGGATCCGAAGAAAAGGAGGTCAATGAGAATGAGTCACTGCATATTTTTGCATTTTAGGCCACGCATCGGACCACAGACACAATGGTGTACATGCATGGCTGTCCATAGAGCTGATAGTGAGCAAGGCCAGTGTCCTGGAGGCTGAGCTGCGCGTTAGCTTACATTCCTATTACAGGGTGGGAAGAGATGTCACTTTACAGGATGGCAGTGCTTGCACGAGTAACTATTTCTTTTAGGAATCGAAGTTCATCATCCTCATTAGCAACCCTGTTTGAGAAGAGAAAGAGAGGTGGGTCTGGGCCTCTGTGCTCAGGCTGCTGCCCCTGTGAACCGAACCCAGATAAGGGAGAGTAAAATTGCTTTCTTGTTAGATTTCTTGCAACAGGAAAGCTAGAGAGCCAGACAGATCTGTTTCCCTATCATCATCAGCCCCTCCCTTGCTCTCAGCCTGCATGCTACATGCTGAGGAGAAGGCGACCTGTGTTGGGTCACACTGAGAGCCCCCTTCTGGGATGTTTGTCTTTGGCTCCCAGGGTTGTCAGACTGCTGGAGTCGTTCCCATCTGATACAAAGGAAAATGAGAAGAAACCCTCCTCTTAGATGGAATGCCAAATGTTATTAATATGAATGGGGCAGCTGAGGGATTTCCAAAAATGAGACTGTGCTTGGGTCGATGCATCTCTTGGCTGAACTCTCGGACTAAACGCTGATCTACAAAAATCTGTGTGCTCACACACTGAAGCTTGACTGCCAGAGATCATTTCAAAATTTACTCCAACCACCCACATGTTTGCTGATAATGGAAAGTTTTAAGGCTGCTCTGTTTGCTTGACTAGCATACCATGGCTTATCTTACAATGCCATAATGCACTTGGCTTGCTTTATTTTTCAGTCGCACTGAAATTTCCACAGCATTAGTCAAGAAACCTTCTGCCAAGTCTGCATTTTCTCATCTACACGTTCCTAACTAACCTCAGATGGAATTTAGGGAGATGCAGATCAAACCCATTCCAGCTCAGCCAATGTAGAGAATGAGCAGTAATTTCAATTGAAGATCCTCTGAAAGGCAGCCAAACTCTTTAAAATGAAATCCCGTTAATTAACTAGGCTTGGGACATGGGAGTCTCTGTGACCCTGCTGTGGTAAAATCACTGAAGAAGACCAGTGAAGGTAGGGCGGTGAGTGGGGGTAGAAGGATGTCAACATTTACAAATTCCTCACCGCAGCATCTTGGCAGAGGGGCTGAAGGAGGATTTCAGAAAACTGAGAGGGGGAGTGAACCAAGGGGGCCAAAAATTATCAGCTCATTTTTAATTCAGTCGCAAGTCCCTTCCCTCATCCTCTCTTTCTCTCTCTCAAACCATTAGACACATTTAATTGCCAAAGAGTGTGTTACTGTAGCTCGTAATAATCTTTTTATTATTGTTGCCTGGCCTTGACCCTCTCTCATCGTTCTCCTCTTTCCTCTGTCTTTGTCACATTCTTCTCTTCCTGAAATCCTCCTTTCAGTGAACTCAGCTGATTTCTATGCAACTAAGCACCACTGAGGTCCTTCACTGTGTCCTCCTCGGCGTGTCCCCTGCGCACGCACACACCGTTACTCATTAGCAGTCACCTTAATGTATCTAAATGTAGTTTGTGAGGTGGAAGGTGGTTTGCGTTATTGATCTGGTATTGAATGGTGGCTGATGCAGTGTCCCCATGTGATATTGAAAACGTTTAGGGCTCGCTCTGTCGACATCACGGCACAGTGAAACGTCTGTCCCTCTCCAGCTCCCCTCCCTGTAATCCCTCCCCGTGTCCTCTCTGCCCCCAGTTTGTGAAATGTCGAGCTGGTTTTGCTGCTGTTACATCTCCTGTGGTGCTTTTCGCACATTTTGCCCCTCTGCGTTACCTGTTGGCACACCTCTGCACACAAACATGAATGCACGCAAACGCAAACGTGCTGCATCTTCATGACATCTGACTTTGACAAGGTCATGTCCAATTCACACTTATCTGAGGAAGTGGACAGGTTGGATACAGGAGGAAATTGAATTTCCTGTGACAGGTCTTGTCTGGGCTCTGGGAGCTGGGTAGAAAGTCCTGTGCCTCAAAAACATTGTACGCACTGGCTGTTTTCATTTCTGTCAGCTTTCCCTGTGATCCCAGGACTGTTATCTGAACAGTAAGGTAGAATTACACACTGTGATGTGTAAATGTTATGTTCTTACACAGATGCAGTCTCAGAAGTGTGAGATAAAACTGATTACACGTCGCTGTTAATGCTGAACAGGTTTTATTTCTCATGAAGGCATGCAGGGAGTGTTCTTGTGTTTCATAAGATGTACAGTGTTTTTATCTCATAACTTTGTGTTGCCGCTGATAGCTTGTGATTCACTTGTTGTTTTAAACATTTCTCGTAAAGCTGATTAAACAGGAAAAAAAAAGAAAAGGCAGCAGAGTTGTCATTAGTCCTCAGAGTCTTTAAATGGCAGGAGCATTTAAATCCTCAATAGGACATTAAGGTCAAATGGAGGCAGCAGATTTATTCAGTTATCAGCCCAGTGTTTTGTCAACATGATGTGCCTGAGTTTTAGTGTGGCTCCTTTGGGAGAGCAGGTCCTTCTCCGTTGAAGTGATTCGTCTCATCTGCTCAGCTGATTGCCTGCGCACTAATGGGTCATTGGTTTCCCTCTGCTGCTCTTCTTTTTGACACATTTTGTCTTTACTTCCACTCCTCTTATCTTGAGTCACTCCTGTTCCCGTCTTCTCTGCCTCTCTGTTTATGCGTTCTCCTATTGCACCAGCTTCCTCCTCTGTAATTTGGTCCACATAATTGATCCATCTGCTTGGTAAACTGCTGTGTCCTACTGTATCTCTGTTCCTCATCTCATCCTGTGGTGTTTTTTTTTTTTGTTTCCTCCTGTGCTCCTTGCTTCATAGTCATCAATCCCGCGTTTCTCCTTCTGTAATTGGAATGTCTGTTACCTTCTTCTATCCTCTTAAGCTCGTCTACTTCTCCTCCCTTTCTTGTTCCAGGGTCCAATTCCCCAGTTGTCTCTTCCACCTATGTCAGCCACTGTTTCTCTTTAAGCCCATCCAAACAGCCTTTGGTACTTTCGCTCTCCTCTCATTTGCTTCCCCTGTCACTTGGCTATTAAAAGCTCCTCAACAGCTCCCACCCGCACAACAGACATTCAGGCATCGCTACTTTTCCAATAACTACTTTTTGCTTCTTATTTTGATGACATATCAGTCATCTTTCTCTCTCTTGTGCACTTGTCCTCTCGCTCCGTCTCCCATAATGGCCAAAAAAACACCTCCCACTTCAGCCTGGTGGGCATTTTATTATTATTTTTCCTTTGAAGGTTGAGTTGCTGTGACACTTTTGCAGTGTGTCACCTCACCCCACCCCACCCCTTCCACGATTATCTTATCCTCCTCTCTCTCCTTTTTCCTTTTCATTGTGCCTCCACTTTGAAACCGTCACCACTTCTTTTACATGCAACCACAACCACTGCATACACCTCACCTGCTTGTGACAATATTAAGTGATTTTTGGTATGATGTAATTCTTGACTCATCGTGCAGACGGCTGGAAATGGGAAGTACCAAATTTAAATTACTGACTGAGCCAAATGGAGAAAATGTGGAATTAAAAAAAAAAAAAGAAAAAACACAACTTGTATTAAATTTTTCTGCAGCTTACGTCGTCGTGCAGTTTTGGGATCAGGCTGACGACGGCTACTGCCTGCTGTGAAATGCTGTCATACACTCTTCTTTCCCTGCAGGCAGTAGCTGGGCCGGTGATGTAGCTTGAGACTCGTCTAACAAGAATCTCATACGGAAGGTGAAATGGGATTACATTAAATGAGTTAATTCCTGGTGTGAAGAGTAATGCAATCAGAGCTGTAACAGAAAACAGCTCTGTCAAGTGTTCTTTTGGTATGCTGGTATGAAACGAACTAAACTCATTAGTGATGAAACGCCAGTCATTCTGAATCTGTTCTGACTTGCTTCATAAACATGCATGGAAATTCAGTTGTTTTTTAAACTCTTAAAACTAATCCAATAAAACTTGGACTACATGATATGTCTACTGTATTCATGATGGTTGCATTTTGTGCAACCCCCAGTGACTCTGTATACAATGATTATAAACATTTCTAAATTTAAACTTTTTTTTTTTTTTTTTGGTCTTTAAGGGTGGCAGCAAGATGGAGATATATTTATTAATTTATATTTGTTCATTAATATATTTTTTTGGCCAGAATTTTCTAAGAACTATGACTGACAGCATGCAAAATAATATTCCTGTTTTCTTTAAATGGACCGTTCAGCTGTGATTTCACAAACATTGACTTTTCAATAACTTTTCTTGCCTTCTCTCACTCTACCTGTCACCTGAAATCTGAAGTGCACCAGCTTACTGGACAGAAATGCTTCAAAAAATACAAGTTCAGTCATGTGTCCCAGAAAAGAACTAAACAACTCAGGGGACACAACATCCAAGAAATGTGTTCTGCTCACTGTTGTTTATTTTGGACTCAAGTGAGACATCAAATTTCTGAAATGTGTGTCCCCAAGGTGAACTTGTTCTGTCAGGTTTTTTTTTTTGGCCTCAAATGTTTTTGGTGGATTTCCCTCCACAGATTCCTTTTTGCCTTGGTAAAATTACAGAAGTGTGAGTTCTGAGTGTTTTGCACTCACAGTAAGAAAACTTCTACATTTGCATGCCTCGTGCGTGGCTTTCCATGTGGCTGCGTGCATAAGTGACCTGTAAAAAAATAAATAAATGCATCTCCAGTAATAGCTGGTCAAGGTGAAAATGGTGTAAAATCACCAGTCTAGCGATTAATCTTTCTCCCTCTGCAGCTATAACCTCACTGAAAGAACAGCTACACTCAGTCAACTGCTAAAAGTGTAATCGGATGAAAATGCCTGTCTACTATCAATACATTTGTCAATAGAAACACTCACAGTACTTGTGTTATCAAAACAATATTCATATGTTGATTTTTACTATCACTGACAAAGTCAATGGCATTACATAACGGTTGCTTCAGAGTAGTCCAGGACTGCATCACATTGGGAAAATGAGATGATAGACATTGTTTCTATATATTAAGAAATTATAAACTGAAATAATTAAAGGGAAATCCATGAATTAATTACATCTAAGTGGACTTAATCAATGAATCTTTCATGAATGACGTGATTCATCATCATACATCATACATCATCGTACATCATGCATCTCTTAAAATGAAACTGTTTCCAGAATAGGCGTGCTCAGATGGTTTTGTGTCCATAGCTGTTTGTATATTAAGCATTATTGATAGTCATTTTGTTGCTATCACAACACAAATTAGACTCGTTAAACTTTAAATCCTAGTCTTTTTTTTTTTTTGAATGCTAAATATGTGGAGTAACCGTTTGTCAATACATCTTCTGCTTCTCTTCATATCATGCCAGTACACATTAATATAGCAAGGATTTTTTTTTTCTTTTGTTTTGTTTTCATTTGATTATTTGACAAAACTGGTGACGGTTACACATTTTTATTTAAAAGTTCATCTTATTCTTGCTGTGAAATTTCAGTTAACCAAGTAACAATACGTGTTCAGCTCTATACCAAACATACATTTGAACAGAGAGGTTATTGTTTGACTCCAGCAACCTTGAGGTGCTGCTTTGGTCAAAGCAGTCAGCTGGCTGCTGCTGTTCAGAATGATGCACTTGGAGTCACTGAAAACAGAGACGCCATTGTTCTCAATCAAGCTTTTGAGACCCTCCTCCTTCCTCTTCCCAACAGACACCCCCCCCCACCCCCCCATTTTCCTCCAATCCAGGTGAATGCAGAGATGCCATTGAAAAGGCCATCTATTGTCCTCTGTCTTCTTGCCGTCCTCTTCCTGCACCACACCTGTATCGATGGACACATTTATCTTTTGAGCGGTGACCCCGGAGGGAAAGTAGCTCTGTAACAAGAGATGACTCGGTTGGTTCCTCCTGAAATGGAAGCTGATTTGAGGGGCTTTTTGGTTTTGGTTGTGTTGATGGATAGAAGTTTTCTTTGTTCTGTAGACAAGCCCTCAACATGCTCCTCAGAGGGCATTATGGGTATGAAGGGGAGGGAAAAATGGGACATTTGCTCATTGCTGTATGCATACTGTGCGAGATTCATTAGTTTGCTTCCTGCTGTTTATAAGGTTTATGTCTTGACCTCTTTAGGATACTTTCACCTCACTTCTGGCTCTTCCTAACTACTGACTCATGCTCGTCACCGAGACCCTCTGGGTGCGTCCTCGTGCTCCTTGCTTGCTGAGAGCCATCTCTTCAATCTTCCTTCTTTTAAAAACCTTTTAAAGGCAACAGTTTAACGACTTATTTTATGTCCTTTACTTCTCTGTCCGCTATTCTTCTTTTTGCAAGAACCTTGCGGCTGATTCGTGCACCAGTGATTCATGCATTTTTCTCTCTGGCACGGCACAGTCATACAGGATGTGTGAGTGCGTGTGCATCAAGTGTGGACTTACAGAAGACGGCTGATTGCTGGAGGGGGGGGCAGAAGCAGAGAGGGAATGTGCTGTGATGCCAGCCGTGATTAGAGCAGTAGCACTCGCCGTTTAAACACACATTTAAATAGATACAGCCTCAGGAAGATAGGAAGAAGGGGGTGAACACAAGTGTTTCAATTGTTCTGGCTTTAAAAGGAAGTCCCTCAGGCTCCACCTACCAACTTTCTCTTCATTTATCTCTTTATCAGTTTTTCTTCTCCACTGTCTGACTCTTTATTAGATTCTTTACTGTTGACATAGAATTGTTTTATCTGGCATAGATTATTGATGCCCTCTATAGATGTTTTTTCTTTGTGGCCTCCTCCACTATCCTTCCCTAAATTCTTTTACATGACTCCTCCTCATTGTTCTCTCATTTGGCTCTTGTCCCTGTGCCAGTCAGTTCTCTCTCCCAATTTCTCTCCCCCTCATTCCTTCCAGATGTCTCTTTTCTCCTATCTCTCTTCCTTCATCACCTCAGCCCATTGTGAGTTAGTTTCCTGTTTCTCTGTAGCCCTTCACCCCGCCCCCAACGCTCTGCACACATCACTTTTCCTCTCTGAACCTGACTTGTCCTGCGTGTCTTGGGTTTGAATGCCCTACTTTGATTTCCTCTCTGCTCCCTCCCTCCTCTCACTATTTATTTACACGGAGAGGGAATGGAGGTGGTGCTGTCAGAATGGATTGATGGATGGCGGGAGGCCATGGGTGAGTGGGTCTGGGTGTTGGACTGCCGCTTCTTGTCACTGGGGGTAATACAGAATAGTCTGGTTTGTTATTGTAAAAAGGTCCCATGGACTAGCCGGCCTTATGAAGATACCTGATAGTGCTCATCCTGGAGTCCTTTCAGATCTCACATCATATCTATGCTGTAATCCTAAAACTCTTTACCAGCCAAAGAAAAAGCCGCCTTTAGACATTTATTGACATTTTCAAGCATCTTCATTGAAAGAGGCAGTCCGCTTCACCATATGTTGCCCTTTTAAAAAGCTTGTCCCTGGAAGATGACATAATTATGTAGTGTCAACCTGTGACAAGCTGAGCATAGTGGCACTACAGTAATTAATATGCACAGCGTCGGAGGGAGTCTGTCCACGATAAAGCTTGTAGCCACTCGTTCCCCTCCGCACATTTTAGGAAACCAATCACTCTCTGGAGCGATTTATCAAAGCTAGTATCAGCTCTCCTCTATGCCCGGTAGCTGTTTATATGATATGTGTAATCTCGGCGTTGCATTCATTTGTCATGTATAATGAGTGCAAGAATAATTAATACTGACACTGGGGTTAATTGCCTTTAAAATAATATAATATTGGTTATGATATCATAGTTAAACCAGAACAATTAGATTCAATTTTAGAGTTTTTATAGACGTTCTAAACCTAGTTTGATTTCAGTGTGACACTTTTTGTGGGATTCCAGCTAAATAAATTTGGTTTTATACCTAATGTAATTGCTTTGTGAATTATCTGTTGATTTAGATCGTCTTTTATCCTGTTAAGAGCAATTTATGGAAAATGTCTCTTTCCTGAGGACACTTAAAAAATAAAAAATAAAAATAGTTCTGCTGACAGTTCGGCATCTTGAAAAGGGAAAAATGCAGTTTTTCATTTCTATTCAAGTAGATTTTCTTGGTTGTGCCTCTACTGTTTTTGTTGTATTGGTTACAGTGAACAAACTGGAGCTGGGAGTCCAGCAGTGCAGCAGCTTTCTGTGTCGTATTTCATGTCACCAAAAACAGGTCAGCGCAGTCAGACTCGGAGCCTGGGATGTCACAGAACATGCAGCTTGAAATGATACGGCCATGTTCTGGCTGAGGGGGTAAGCTGGTGAGAAATTAACTTTAACAGATTCTTTTTTTTTTTTTTTTTTTTTTCTAAAGGGGCATTTGGATACCTCAAGGCGAATGAGATCTAGGTGGTTTTTTTTATGTATTAACTTTTAAAGTGAAAAGATGTAGCCCATTCAGCAAAAAGACATCTGAGCTTTTCTTTGAATTTCATGACTTTAAAATAAAATGATCTGTAATGTGCTGAACACTTTGGGCACCTTCTACCTGTCTCAAAGCTTCATTAACTTGCACTTTAGCGTGTGATGACTTGGGTCAGAGAAGTATCATCAGGAATTGCGAGCTACTGATAACTCGTCCAACCTTTTTCGTGGAAGTGAAAAGCTGTCATCTCCTCTCTGCTGGCTGAAGATCTGAAAATGAAGCCAACTGACACCTGCAAAAGAGGAGAAGGCTATATTACGAGATCAAAGCTCTTCCAGTTTCCTCTAACACAAATTATCATTTCAGAAATGTCGGTTAAAGGGAATGTTGGAAGACCAATAAAAAAGAAAAACTTTATCATGCAGAGGTACGTTTCTCAGTGACTTCAAAGGAACTGTAAAAAGGTTTAGCTGACAAAGCAGTAGAGGTCATTGTTCCATTGTGAAGCACAAGCTTGGTTTACAGGACGAGTCATCAGGTTGAAACCTTACCTGCAATCCTTGTACCCAAAAGCTCATACACCACAACTGACACAAGTATTCAGGGAAAAAAGGCTATGAACATCACACACATTTACAAATGTTTGGATGGATCTCTGTCTTCACAATGGGATTGTTTACTCGATCTTCCACAGGTGGTTGATTTAGTAAGAGCCAAATGTTGTTTAAAGCTAGTTTGTTCATCTTAATCCAAGCAATTACATTTTTCTCCTGTTGATTTTTGCTGTACCTAAATTATCTAACAAACAATATATTTGTTTGTTCAGTTTGTGATATGTTCAAGAGATGAGTAGACATGAAAGGATGACATGCCAATTTTAAGGGAAGAATAACATACTTCTAGCACGTCAGTGGTGCTGTTTTGCTGCTTTTCTCTGTCTTTTAGTAAATCTGACGTCTTTGGCAAAAGTGATTAGAGATTAATCGGTACATAAAATCATATCGAATGTAATTTGTTGGTTCTTTCTGTAATTGTTTTCATAATGAACGTTCGGGTGTTGCAGTAAAATTGAAATGAAATTGACAACTTGTTTGCTAAAAGTGGAAATGTTCTGCATGAAGGTATAAAAGATTGCTTTGAAGACTTCCTGATGAATGAAGGTCATGGGCCAGTCTAGCAGAAAATCATTAGATCACCTCACAGTTGACAAAACCCATTTGTGCTGAGTCTGTAATGGCAAAAAATGGCCAGGGAAAGGGGCTCCAGAGATCATGTTAAAGCATGTAGACGGATGAGTAAGGAGCAGCGATGAGTGCAGGCTATGCTGTTGGAGGTAAATATATGTTGGCAGTAGCTAAAGGCAGGGAAAGTGTGAGCACGGTGGGGAAGGAAGAGAGGAGCCTGTTACTGAACCATCAGTGGCGGTAATGAGGCACAGGTGCAGCCCATGAAGCTGCGTCCCCCTAACAGTCATGGAGCGCTGGGAAGTCTGGAAATGAGCAGAGATCCTACAAGATAGAAAAGTCAATGAAACATTTCACTTTGATGGAACTTTATTACTTATTAACATGTGTATCCCCACAGGGGTTCTTGAACATTAACCTGAAAACAGTAGGAACCGGAGGGATGTGTCAGATGCCTACTGACTCCTCATTCATTTGCATTTATATTAAGCAACTGCTTTAAAGAAATCACAACTGTGGCACATTAAAAAGAAGCATGTCTTCCAGTCAGATTGCATTAATAGTTTTCACTCTTCGTCTGTACCCAACCATCTCCGATTGTCTCATTTAGACCTGCGTTTTAATTACACGCTGATGTACGAGGTGCTGGGGGAAGCCAGGGCTTTGTGACGCTGCAACTGTTCTCAGTGCTACATTTTAATGAACTCATATTTGGGTTTGGTTGCTAAAAAACAAAAAACCCTCTCAAAAAACAAAAATGTTGGATTAGATGGGAAAGCTGCTGTGAAAATTGGTTCGAGGAGAACAATCAGTGAGGAAAAAGATTAAAGGGAACTTTATTTTTGGATTGGGGGGGTGTAAGGTGACAGATTTAGATAAAGGAAAAAAGAGGCGAACAGTAAGACAAAAGAGGAAAGAGGGGCACGAGCAGTACAAGAAAAGGTTCTGAGATGGTGCTGGTGTCAGGAGGGGTATCGAATGATTGCGTGCGACTGAAACGCACCCCCTGCTGAAGGCAAGTTGGGGTTAAAAACTGTTGATTCTGTGCTCTATCTTTTTTTTCTTTGCCATTATAAAGATCAGTCAAAAGTGAAAACAAGGTGGAAGGTTTAACGGAGGGAGGAATTCCGAAATAAAACAGTTATATCTGTATGGTGTTGAGGAAGGAAAGTCCATCCGGTCCATGGCATGAATCCGCATAGCTGACGAGCATGTGGATTCACTGTCCGACATCAGAGTGGACAAGAGGCTGGCTTTTGTATTCAGCCGTCGCTGAGTGAGTAAACATTTTTAAGGGCATGCTGTGTCCGTAGATTGTTCGGTGGGGGGGGTGGGCAGGATGAGAGGCAAGGAGATGGCGAGCTAAAGGAAGCTGTGAGGCGGCAACTATGTTTATTTCACCGCGCAGAGACGTGGACACAAACTGAGCTTTGTCCTCCTCACAGGCCAACTTAATGTTAGAGCTGGCTGTGAGAGCGCAGAGATGCAGAAACTGCTTTTCTTTTTCCCCTTCATTTGTTGCCAAATGACACTGCTGACACTGCTGTGGGGTTGCCCTCACTGCCAGAGGCTCATATCATGAATGAACAATGTGCACATCTTGGGGTCTCTACCTGTTTTTGAGGTGCTACTCTGAACCAAATTAGCGCTGTAAGCTGCAGGACATAAAACCAGGCTGAAGGTGATATTTCTGCAGTGGCACCTTTTTGGTTAGAGCGATGGTTTCTGGGCTTCGTGAGAGCCTGGTGTGAGTCTGAGCACAAGAACCATGAATGCATAGTAAACGTCATCAGTAGTGTTACATGTATTTTTTGATTTGTTTCTTTCCTATTGTGCTTGGACAGCATGGTGTGAAAGTGGGCATCAGGGATAAGGGGGGTCATTCATTCATTCATTCATCTCACACACGCAAACACCCATACCCCTCCCTCACTGCTCTTTCATCTTTACTCTCACAGGCGTCTCTTGTTCTGTCAGTTTCGGTGAGGGGAAAGAAGGCGGCTTGGAGGGAGGGAGATGGAGGAAGGATGTCAGGAAAAGGGTGAAAAGGGCGGGTAAAGATGGAGAAGGTTAAAGACTGCAAGCGATTTGAGTTTCCTGTTGCATGTTAACCCACCCACAAACCTGGCCAGCTCTGCTCCTTCACCTTTATTTCAAAGAGGGGTAATAAGTTGAAAGAGCCTTCGTCGCTTCTCAGCAATGCCATCTTCATTTCATCCTCCTCCACCCTCCATCTCTTTAATTGTATCCCTCTCATCTCATCCCTTCACTGCTTTGCCCTACCAACGTTCCCTTCCAGTCTTCCTTCTCTGTCCATCCCTCTCTCTCCCCGGGGCTTGCCTCAGTAGGTCGGTTCCAGTCTGTCTGTTTGCTGATGACTCCACTTGGAGCAGATGCGATGCTCAACAGCTGTTGCTCTGCTCTGCAGCACTCTCCTCGAATGTCTCTTATGCTCTCATTTGTCTACACGTACTTTTTGTCCCCCGCTACGGTAGTTGCTCAACCGTAAATTGTAGGAGTTTAATTTTATTTTCAGATGTCTTTTTGTCTTCTCTGACCAGCCCCATCGATTTGTTCCACTTTCCAGCCTCGCTGTTCAGTTGTTCAGAGAATTTCAATTTTTGCCTTAACAATAAGTCTGGGATTTCTGTATTTGTGTGCCGCATAAATGCCAGCCGTCACGCTGTTATCTCACGCAGCAAATGTCAGCCAGTGGTGGTAGTTTTCTAAGGGATTGTGGGAGGCTATTGTTCCTCTGTAAACCTGATGAAATGAATGAAATTGTGCATGTGTGTTTTGTGATGTTATCCTTCAAATGACATGGTCGTGTTCAAAGCCAGAGTGAGAATTTAGCTTGATGTTGAAGTCTATAGTGGGACAAAAATGGGATTTGGACTCTTGAAGGGTTATGGAGTTTTATTAAAGCCAAGGTCCTCTCAGTGACCTTCTTCTTCAGATAGACTTACTAGAACCTTTATTAGATTTTTCTGTGCTGTCGGTGTGGGTTGGGTCATGAACTGAGCATCCTCTGACAGGTGCTCTCTCTTTTATTATTTAGAGCTGATGGTGGAGGAGGAGAGGTTTGGCTTGGTTCACACCACTATGGTTCCTTAAACGCAGAGAAACGTGTTTCTGGAAAAGCTTGCGGTTGTGTCCGTGTGGCAAGGAGCTTCCGCATGCGTTAGAGCTGTAGCGATACACTGATCTCGCGATACGATGTGATATATTTGGCCCATGATACGATATATATCGATATTCATCTTACAATACATTTACATCATTTTCTGAAAGATTTTAACGTGACAAAGTGAGCCAGTCAGGAGGATGGCGGCGAGTATAAATCGCGCCTGCATGCTTAAAAGCAGATGTGTGGGAGCAGTTCGGGTTGAAAAAGAAAAAGAAAACGAAGATTTAGACAAAAGTATGGCGGTTTGCAAGCTGTGTCACACAAACGTAAAGTATTCTGGAAATACCACCAACCTGTGAGGCGAGCCCACCTGAAACGTCACCACGAGCGAGCCAAACTTTATTTGTCAGGATTTGAGACCGTATTCAGTGGTGGAAAACGCCGGCTTTAAGGGCCGTGTCTACTCTCGCGGCAATGTTTCGCAGTTATCTTGTCGCCGGTATGCTGCAGTTACTTTTGATTTATGCTCAAGTTTGAAGCGCGTCTCCGCTATGTTATTCCACGCCACAACGCAAGAGGGACAATCACGAACTAGCTAAACTTACTAAACGTATCTCTTGCATTTTTCCACTTCCTCACTGTCTCGGCCGTATCCAGACCCACATTCATCACAATCTCCCTTCATGAATTACTAGAATATGTGCTGTCTTTGTAGTGTGGAGAACGAGAATCATACTGATGTGGGTACTTCCTCATTTCTTCGATGATGCGGATGTAGAATTGACCAATCAGAGGCCTCCTTTCTCTCCCCTCTGCGTCGCTGTCTGCGGTCACCTACCTTTCAACCGTTCAATTAATTCAAACAAAGTAATTGGAACAATCACAAGATGTCACCAAAATCACTTTGTCCCGTTAAAATCTTTCAGAAAATGATGTAAATGTATCTTAAGACAAATATTGATATATATCGTATCATGAGCCGAGTATCGTGTATCGTATCGCGAGATTAGTGTATCGCTACAGCCCTAGATATATATCGCAGAATCGATAAAATCGCCCAGCCCTAGCGTACGTGCCACGTCTGTAACTTGCCGTCTCTGATCTCACGGAAAATGTGTGATCATTGTGTTGGATCCGGTGGCTAATCGGCACCGGGAGCTTGCACACAGGAATGTGAACCTGCGCTCCGCTGTGGAGGCTGGAATATCGCAGGGTTTGGGTTTTAATCTTTCCAGAAATCCCTTTAATGGGAAACGTTACATGCAGTCTAATTTAAAGATGCCGAGATAAAACTTTGTTGTGAATGTGTGTGAGGTTGTGAGAGTGTAATGTCTGTGTGTGTCGTGGGCACATGACTGAAACCCTGATAAGGGATATTGAGCGTCACTTTGCCCCTCTGCTTTCAGATGATAAGATTACAACCAGGCCAGAGGCGTCTCTTCTTTTTTGCACTTTACCCTCACTGGTCGCTCTCTGCTCATGGTGGCATACGGCGCAGCGTCATCGGGAAATTCATAAGGGGGAATCATCACTCATTCCTGGTTCCCCTTTGAGGACTGCACTAATTAGCAACGTCTGTGATTAGTTGGATTGTGTTTGATCTGCCTCGCACTTCTCCCCCCTCTGTTGAAAAGGCTGCCTCCCTGTGCCGTGATTTGGCTGTGAGGTGCAGCAGCGACGCAAAAACTCAAACACAGAAGCAAGAAGATGCTGTAGATTTTATTTTCCATGCCTGTTGAAGACACAGCAGGTGGCCTCGCAGATGCATTATCATACACCAGGAGACAGCCGCATGCAAATGTTCAACTGAAAGAGCGTAGCCGGGCATATTTCATTACAACATACCATGAGCTGTGTTTACATTTATGTTGAAAGTTTCAGCTTGTCAGTGAAATTTCCCTTGAAATTCCAGACACTTTGAGGCAGCATGGGGGCCTGGGTGGCTAGCTCAGAAATGGATTTGCTTAACCCCGAGTGATTACAGCTAAAGATGGACGAATTATGAATGTAATTAAATCTGTACAAATCCCCCCCCTTTACTCCCCTTTTGCGTTGGGTCTCAATAGCGTATCACAGCAGGGAATGCCCATGCTGTGTTTAATAAAACACAAATAGGAGCAATTCTTTGATGCGTGACAGAACACTGTCTAATTACACGGGGACTGCGATATTGAAGGGCCCGTCTGTCCTTGAAGCCTGGCAGTGGAGCATAGCAGGCCCATCTCCGTTTGTAGCTCCATCCATCCATCCATCCATCCGTCCCTCACTTCCCAATTCCTCTGTCACTCTGCCTTAAGGTCCAGGTAGTAAACAATGGCAGCTTCAGCTCAGTGTAATAACATTCTGACGGGAAACTGCTGAAGCATTGTGAGTGTGTACGTGTGTGTGTGTGTGTTTTTTTTTTTTTATCCTCCTTATGACTACTGAGAAGCGACTTCCATCTGAGAGGTGAATCACTTGAAGCATCATTGTGACTGCTGAGCCATTAAAGGCTAAACCAAGGGTTTATATATATATTTTTTTAGAGAAAACTCAATCCACTGGTGTTGAATTGAGACATAAAGGTGTTTACCTTCAATAACAAGAAATCCGAGAAACCACACTTCTTTTTTTTTTTTTTCTTTTTCCCATTAACTGATCTAACAGAAAAGTGTGTGTGTAGGTGTATATATAATACTGGTGAAGCTTTTTTTTTTTTTTCACCTTTATTTTTTTTTGAGGCAGCAAAAGTTTAGTCAGACAAGTTGACTTTCTTTAGTTTTTTTGCAATACAAACTGCAATCTGAGTTGATATGCTGTCTCATGATAGACAACAGTTTTTTTTTTTTCTCTCTGTGGTTCACCGGAGCGATCAGCTAAATTTTCAAGACTGGAATAAGAATAATTTTTCCACTGTTAATTTAATTTTACTTGCATATTAGAGCTAAATCTCCCAGAGCCAAAGGTGAGCTGTGCATCATTCACTTTCTGTCAGTCAACAATTCCTCCTATTCTCTTCCTGTAAACATATTTGTGCATGCTTAATAAGCGAGTAAAATGTTCAGCATATACTATACTGTAGGTATTTTATTGTGTGTGTGCGTATGAATAAAAGTGCATGCAGAGCTTTAGAGAGCAGAGATACTAAACTGATAAGGCGATTCCAGATTGTTGCAGAAAACACATTTTGATAGTAGTTTATTCGTGCTGATCTCTGCACATGTAGGTGGATTGTGAAGGGAAAGAATGCAAACACAGCACTGGAGCTTATCATGCAATTATGCAAGCAGTTGAAATGGCAAAGAGCCACATTTTCCTTTTTTTTTTTTTCACACAGTCTCCAATAGGAAGAATTCATTGCATTGAGAACATTGAATATCACAAAAAAATGAACTCAATTAAATAATCAATTGGAGAGGAATTTAAGCACTCGCATTGTAAAGTGCCTCCAGCTGTACAGTTTTTCATAACAAAATATTTCATGGAGGTTTTTTTTTTGACCTTGTCCTTTTATCTACAGGTGTTATAGCTTATCAGTTCAGGACAGACTTCTGCAGAGGATTGTTTTCTGCCTTTTAGGTTTCTTTGTGACAAACCAGTTGCATGTGCTGAGACGCACACAACAAAGAGACACAGACTCATCTTTTTGTAATATTTGTTTTTATTGTAATTTTTCTCAGTGTCAGACTAACCCAGAAATCCACCCTCTGTTTTATTATACCCCAAAGCTTTCCACGCTACCATTCAGTTACATGTTTTTTCTTTTTTGTGTGTGTGTTTTCTTAAATTTTGTTTAACAGTATAGCTTTAGAGGCAATATAAGGTTATAATGTCCCTTCCTGTTTGATCTGTCTTCTTGAGCTGCAGGCCTGTCTTTTACTACCTCATTCACTCGTTCATCAGAATCAAAACAAAGTTCCTGAGGCAAGTTGTCATAAAGACGGTTCTTCAGTGAATAATCAAAGTTGATTTAAACATTTGGCACGAAGGTACGGAGTTACCCTGAGCACAATCATCATGATTCTCTGCTGTTTACTGCTCTCTTGCTTCGCGGTGGCTGTAATGCCGCCCAGACATTCTTTCTCTTTTCCTTTGCTCCTTAGTTTAATTCCCTCCCTCATCAGTAACAATGTCCTCTCCCTGTTTTATGGGAGAACTGTTGGGAAGAATGTGTTGAAGTTTCATCTTACCTGTTTCTATTGAAGCTTGAATACAATGGGCCGTTCACCACCACCCTCGGGAAGACGGCTTTTTAACACATACAATGCAGCTGTTCCAATGTAATAAGAGTGCTTTCTTTTTCCTTTTAATTGCCTCGGTTATCTTGTCATTCACTCATCCTCTTTTGTTCTGTTCTTTCACATCCTACATGCCTGGTGTTTACTAATTTAGCTCCTGTTTGTCTTTGTGTAAAGAAGATCTGACTCACGTCTTCACTGTATTTTGAACATGCGAGTGAACTAAGGGAATATTCATACACTTAACATTTGAACAATTCACTGCAGTGATCTACTGAGTCATAATGATAATTAATCCTGACTTTTGCACTCATGCTAGCGATGGTTTTATGAGACTACTCTATGTGGGTGTCACATTTTGGAACAAAACTAACAAATCTCTCCCTGTTTCTTCTCTTTGCTCCTACACAAACCTGGCATCCGTACTGCAATCCAGCTGGTTGGTGCTGTGTGTTTTTGATGAACAGTCATCGGTTTTATCCTAATATTGCTTTACCCCTCCTTGTTTGTTTGCTTGTGATGCCTGACCTTATGTCTTTCATGTTGCTGGCATTGATTTGGCAACATGCTGCGTGATCCTCCTGACAGATTGACTGCGCTAATAGCAGTTTTCCCTCATCACAGGACAGCTTTTTTAAAATACTTTAATGTCTTGCATAAATTAGTTTGGTTTTTCACCCCCTCTGCTATGAATGAACTTTGCGTGGCTGACCGATGGACCTGCTCGCTGTAAGCTGAATGGCAGCCCTGACACCACCACTCCCCCCTCCATCAAGGTGGAGTGAAGGTGAACATTTTCTGCAGTTTTGCAGCTGAATCTGGGTGTTGAGATGAAGCTGTTATGGAATCCCTCTCACTTTAATAGACAAGTCTGTTTTTAATTTGGGGGAAGGATCACACCCACCCTGAAATAGCCTCTCTGACACCTTGGTAGACTCTCACATCCAAGTGTTGTTAGAGAGGTGAAAATAGGATGCATAATCACATTAGGTTAGCAGCTGACAGGAGGGGCAGATGTATATGCACACATGTGAAAAAAGAATGAAGAGTCACATACATGCACCGCCAACCCTGGACATTTTGTGGCCCTTTATTCCAGCTATTGACATTTGCTGATCAGATCATGTGTGGTTCTTTCCAAAGGGAGATGCTTCCAGACTCTGAATGTGCATATATCGACTAACTTCTAAAGTCATTCAAACAAGACTTTTCGGTCCAGTATATAGCTTGTCTTGATAAAATATGTGCATGGCCTGTGAATGCACAAATTGGGAATAGATCAGGATATTTCCCCTGACACTGACCCCAGACCCATCTCAAAATGTTGTCCAAATCCTCAGTCCTATTTTCACACCCACTGCAAATCTATCACCGCAGTAACCCAGGTCTAAAACCCAATTTTACATGCAGGGCTAACACAACATGCCCACTATAATTACCATGAGGACTGATGGCTTACAGGGGCTAGGATGAAGAAAATTGGACAGAAAAGAACTAGCAGATTAGAAAAAAAAATGTTAAGGAAGTACATAAAGAGCCAGAGGGATAAAAAGGATTTGTTCCGAAATGAAAAGACGGGACAGGGTTATAGCATCGAGGGAGGAAAAGCAATGCACAGAGAAGGCGAGAGCTGTGGAGGAAGGGTGATGTGAAGGGACCAAGCAGACAAAGCACAAACTAGGAGCTGCACGAGAGCTTGGTGACTATCAGCCATCCGGCCTTTAAGTTATTCTGTCACCTATTAAGTAGGATGATGTGATGGCACTGAGGCAGCATTGACACAGCAGTTATTTATTTGGCACAGGATGGCAGCCCCCCCGTCCCCCTCGTCCAAAGTAAACTGTTACAAGACCAGTGACAGATGAAGACATGTATTACCATTTTGCCATTCTCCTTTCTTTGCTTTAAGCTTCATACACTTCTGCTTTACTGTATGAAGCATGGAGAACATCCTCTTCTCTCTGACCACCTCTTCTTTCCTCCGTCAGGTCAGGTATAGTGTAGATGTTGGGTGTTTATCAATAATGAAGAGACAAGAGGAGGAGGAGGGACACCACACTGCTTTCATTCTTGCCCAGGAATGAATTATTTACCAAGTGGAGAGGAGTACCTCTCCCCCATATGCCTGTGTTTCTGTGACTGTCTGCCTTAATTTGCTTTTGCTTTACCTAGCAGTTTCACGTGTGGAAATGTGTCTTGCCTCTCTTGACCACACACGCGCTCCATTTTGACTGCGCTGTAAGACACTTTAATCCCCCGATGCGTTGTTTTCCCTTAGGCTGGCACGTTAAATGATTCAACGTCTCGCAAATGTTGGTTGTTGTAGGGTTTGCCCTCCTGTTGCAAGGTGCAAGAAATGCAACAGAAACCACTATCATGCTGGACCCATCCCTCCTGTGCTGCTGATTGCATTCCAGCTATAAGGTTGCCATTTCAGACCTGTTTTGACAAGCAGCTAGGCTCATCTTGACTTTGGTTTAGACCGATGATGGACGTTGCTGGATAAGTTGGGGAGGTTCAGAGTGAGCTGCATGCATGAGCTATAATATGTGTGTGTGATGTCAGGACCCACATAATTAAATAGACTGGAGATCCCACAGTGAATCCTGCTTCTTTTCGAGCTTCCACTCACTCTTGAACTTATGCATACTGTATGGACTTGGAGGCAAGATGGAAGTTGTGGTGTGGTTGTGGATGCGTGGTGTTTCGAGCTGTTGCGTACACAGTTTTGAGAATATGAAATTACGCCCTTTTTCACAGCTATCAGATTTGTCTTGTGGGTCTTTTTCCATGATGTTTATCCACCTAATTGAAGTAGCAAATGCTTATTTTTCCAAAATTATATTCACTCTTGTCTTGGGGCATGTTTGAGGACATGTATAAACAGACGAATAAATAGGCATATGCATCAGTATTCAGATGCGTGTGTATAAGCACACATACACACACCTAACTCCCGGCGCAGATCTCTCTTCCAGCTGTTCACTTCTCCTTGGCACTTTGAAGCCTGTCCATGTCTCTCAGTGTCCCTCCCACTGAACCCTTCTTTCTCCTTCGCTCCCCTTCTGTTACATTTCATGCGTTTCTGCTTCCCTTCTTCATTCCTGGCTGATTCTCTTCCTCTCTCTTCATGCTCAAAGTTGAGTCTGTTATCAAATATTTCATCATGCTACTGAACAAAGTGAAATGCAGCACTCCCTTCTTCATGTTTCACCTTTTTTCCCTTGCTACTGTTGCATCACAGAGGTGAGTTTTACCTCCCGTCTCCCACATGCAAATGCAACCTCACTGTAACACTCCTTCCTATTTTTTCCCTTTTTTCTTTTTTTTTTTTTACTTTAATAATGATTGTTCCTTATAACATTTCAATGTTGATTCTGTCTCATGCCGTTGCCTTGAATTCTTTGAAGTGCCTCTTGCCAGCTAAGATGCTCTTGACCCAGCTGCTCCCTGCAAGAGCATGCGGCATGAATACATTATGATAGAATGTCATCAGAGAAGTCCACGACGCACAGTGGCTCCTTCTAAAAGTAGGTTTCGCATGTGGTATTGATCCCTTCATAGAAAGCCCTGTGGACAGGTCAGCGAGAAGATGAGATGCATATCAAACCCTTGTTTCCTGGATTTATTCTTGGCTTGTCAAGCCGCCTTGCCTGCCAGAGATCCACTGCGTATCAAATGTACATTAACGTAAACATAAGCATCTGCATACACAATGTATACGCTTTTGTTGTCAATTTGTGCATGTGACGGTCAGAAGAATCAGTGATGTCTGATGGCGGCAGCAGACAGCAGGTACATTGCGGTCCTCTTCCAGACTCCACCCGATGCCTGCTACTGGAACAGACCAGCAGCAGTTTGGACATGACACACAGCCGCTGATGTGTCTGCTTTGGAAACAACGATGGCAGCATCACCCAAAAATCTGTCATAATAAGGGCAGCTACACTGGGAGGTCATGCTAGCTGGAGTGTCAGACAGCACACATTTATATCAGCTCTAATGCGTTTTTGACAGTTCATGTTTTGAGTTTTCAAAGCTCAGTCAGACTTGAAAGCGGATAAATAACTAGCTCCTAAATTACAGTCACAAAACTGAAATGTTGCTTTCCGTCAAAAGTAATAGGGAAAAGTACAGAAGATTATATAAGGAGAACCAGAGCTTGTAGCTGTGAGAGACAGAAATGGCAATCTCTTCCAAGTCGCATCATCTTTGTCAGTGTTGCTGTTTTAGTACATGTGGCAACAGATGAATTATTAACCCGAGTATCCCCGAAAATATTTAGTAAAAATTTGAAGTGGGAATGTTCAATTAAATGAGTTACATTTGAAATGACAATTTTGGCTTCAAAATTTTTTTTGAGAACAAATTGAACTAAAATGAAGATGTTTGTGCTGGATTCTGTTTTATATTGACACATCCCTGTCCTTGTCAGCTACTGCTTTTCTGTCCTCAAAGGTAAACTTGAATATTTCCACTCAGGCCGTATGTGGGCTTTAATTAGTCGTTTATATTAAGATAAGACAAAAATCAAGGAGTCCACGTAATCCCATGTAATTTTCTTTTAAAAGGCCAAACCCACTCACTCTCTGCCTGTCTGGCTGTCATTTAGTTCTGCTATTTAAAAGTTTTTTTTTTTTTATTATTATTTAACACCATCTTTAGAAGGATGATACGAAAGAAAATCTGAACTCTGATCTGGTACAAAGATGAGTTAAAAACAGGATTTGAGCCAAAGTAATGTCCAAATTTAAAATGATATAAAATGATGACTTCATGGTCAGAGAGTGAACAAAAGGTTAATTGTTAGTGTAATTGACTTTAAAAAAAAAGAACTTTGAAAAAAAAAAAAGTGACGAACTTTTGTGCTAAATTTGAATTCCCGTCCCAGTGAGATGGATTGTTCCCTTTTATGTTTTTTCTATCTGGATTTCGAGACGCCGACTACCACCTTGTCTGCCGACATCAGTGCTTTGGCTTCAGCGGGATGAGCTAAAGTATGTGGCATAATGCAAGTTAATGCAAAGAGATTTTTCTTCAAACGTGAACTGCAGGAGACATGGGGGTGCACTGGTGTGCCATCGGGGTCCAGTATAAAGTTCTTAGAAATTAAAAAGAGATCCCAGTTTTATTTTTTATCAAAACTAAGAAAACAAATCATTTCAAATTGTATGTGATTTAGAGCTTAATTTTGACTGTGCTGCTAAAAGTAAAGGACTGAAACAAACAGCTGTGTGCAGTTGTCTCAAAACAATTTTAGCTGCGCTGGAAGAATCTACAATCCCACTGACAATTGTGGAGTTGACTCTTGGTGCCAGTGTCTCAAAAAACACAAAATTGCACATTGGGAACTTCTCAAAGCTCTGAGTCTGGCCTTCATTCAGAAACCACTTTGTGTCCAAGGCCAATGCAGAAGCACAGATGCTGTTGTGCAGAGAATAAAACTCAGGTTTTTGAGCAATGAAATGGCAAAGTGACCTGATAGATCATCCTTTATCTTTTCCTCCATTTTCTTCAACACGCAGGCCTCTGTTTGATAGATGTTCAAGGATGGATTGTGGTGAATAAGTAATATGCAGAGTGAATGTGAATATGTAATGAATGCGGAACACGATGGCATCTGGTAAAACTCAGCAAGTCATTGAGTTTCTCAGATAACCTGGACGCCATTATAACTCCCCTGTAAGAAAATGATTATCTTGTTTATGCTGCTCTCCATGCTGCCTCTATCAAAGCCATTATTCTTCAGCAGAAGGAAGTGGAGGGTTGGGAGGCAGAGATGGGGGGTGACCACCACCACAACAACAACATGAAAACAATGGAAATGAAGAAGTTCACGCAGACCTGAAAGAATAATCAAATCCCATAATGCTCACTGAGACAGCTGTGAGCTGGAGAGGCCGAAGGAAAACACCCACATTCTTCCCTCACATTCTGTGTTGCAGACACAAGCACGAGCGCTCACAGCGGGCTGGTAGGAAGCAATCTTCAGGAACATGGAGACCGGGGAAAGCCTCATTGTTACCTACCTGGCAGGGCATAGCCAGTAACTTGATGAAAATGCAGAGTCACTGAGCTCTGAAAGCCATTAGATTTTTGAGTTGATGGCCTGAGCTCCCTATCCCCCCTATGACATTGTGCTTTTCTCCACCAAAGAGGGGATCAGGAAGAGGACATGAATGCCATTAGGTGTTGGAATCAGCCAGCCAGGCAGTGAGGCAGGCGGGCAGGCTGATAAGCGTATGTTCGTTTTATAAGCCACAACCGGCACAAATGGGCTGCACAGAAAATTAGGATTTTTTTTTTTATCCCCCCCCCCCCCCCCCCCCCCCCCTTCTCTCTCATTTCCTCTGGCCTATTCACACTTTCCCAGTGTTTTTCTATTTTGTTCTCTTTTCACATGCACTATGGTTTTTCACAAGGTCAGGTATGGAGCCTCCCCTGCCTCTTACAGGCGCGCTTCACTCCTCCTCAGCCCCTCCTCGCTCCGTTTCTCCCCACCTGCACCCCCCCACCGAGTGTCGCAACCACCGCTACAATTTTATTTGCCTGCTTGAGTTTACTTCCACGACTCGCTCCGTTTTTCATTCCTGTCTTCCAAATGTCTCCATTTTGTCCCTCATTTGCCTTCTTTCAACCTTGTTTATGACTCACGCCTTCTCTTCCTTCTCTCAACACATTCTCTGTTCGGTCCCTCTTTCATTCTCTATTCCTGGCACCGCGCTGTGTTCACACCCTCTCATCCCCACTTTCCTTGCTCTTCAATCCCCTCCTCGGCTCTCATCCTACATCAGTTTGGCATTCCCAGGCTGCGTCTCGTCTCATCGTTTCATCCCTCCATCCTCCAAGCACACTTCCTTTCAATTCATTTTCTTCTTCACAGATGAATGGTGGGAAATATGGAAATGTCAGCATGACCAGGCAGGAGATCAGAGAGGACTGTGTTAATATGACAGGCCTGTCACATTGCCATCAGGATTGTGTGTGTATGCACGTATGTGTGTGTGTGTGTGTCCGTGCATGCACGTCATGTGGGTGTTAAAGACATAATGATAGGCGACGTGCTTAGGTTGCTGACATTTGAATACTTAAGGATATTGAAGAGTGTAGCTTATGTTTGTGAGCATGCATTTGCTCTTTCATATCATTTGTATTTCAGTTTTTTGGTGTTTTTGTTCACCTGTAGGCAGCAGAGCCCCTTAAAAGAACTGCAGTGGTGACACAAGGCTGCTTTTCTACTCCAACCTCCCCTTTGTCTCCCTTAGTCTCTCTCTGTGCTGCTCCTCCTCTCACTCATACCCTTGAACTGTCTTTTATTCTTCAGTCCCCTTAGGTTCTGTCGTCCTCAGCCTTCTGTTTTAATATGACCAATACTCACTAAATATTTACGCTAGCAATTACCTTTCAAATGCCGCCTTGCAGCCTGTATTACAGAATGCCTGTTGTTTTCATATTCATGGATATATGTACACACTGACATTTCAGTCTCTACATTTGTTGTTCTAATGGAGCCATGTTGGCGTCCACAGGTTTTGGGTATGGTGGAGGATGAGGCTGTGCATGTCTCATGTATAATAATAATTTCCCTAGAGGCTGTATAGAGTCTCGTAAGGCCAGCCTGTCTCTTATTTGAGCCATGACAGCATCTGACCTGTCTTGGCTCTCTGTTTATTGCCTCAGAATGACAGACAACAGACCCGCCTCAGCCCTGTCCACACATTGTTGCACTGGATTGACGGCACATGTGCGTGTGCGCATGCTGGCGCGTCTCAATTTGCATGTATGTGCAAAAGGGAAGCGTGAGGTAAATTTGTATTCTGTCGCGCAGTGTAATGACCTCAGATATATCAAATCAACTTTGTCTATATGGCTGGACAGTATATCAGCCTTTTTTGTATGCTTTTGGCATACAGTCAGACAATTACTATATTGTTATGCTCTGTTGTTTGCCAATGATTTAATTAATCTTCCCTCATGATGGTCCTGCCAGCTCGGGCTCGTTTATGTTCAGAATGAGATGCTCAGACAGTAGCTGTACTGGATGGGCTGTTTTTAGCATTTCGTCTGACACCACTATGAGACAGATGTTTGTCCAGCATACCATACCAACTAAGAATAGCTGACCTCTAGGATTGATCCACACGTCCACAGGTGTCAGCATCATGCTGTTATAAGGAGACCAGTGCGCAACAGTTGCACAACTATGTTCAAACCCTAGTCCGCATTTAAAAAGAAGAAAATAATAATGAATAACTCAGTGGAGAGAAGAAAAAAAAGAACCAGTGAATTGAAATGAGAAACCTGTTGACAAAATGTGGTCGTGTCTCTTTGAAGGCTGTTGTCAGAACAGCGGGATTGCTCCTCTGCCTCCCTCCATTCACACAGAGCAGCTGCAGGCTGACTGCACCTGGGAGTCAAACATTCCCACAGAAATTTTACATGTGAACACACAACCTAAAATCACTGAGACACGGTTAAACTTCACTATGTAAAATGCAAAATTTAACTCACTGTCAATCTGCGTTGCTTTCAAAAGCTTTTATATGAAAACAAGGGACTTTGTGGTGCTTTTAAGGTACCATGAAGCTTAAAGCCTGTGAGACTTTAAAGTGGATAAATGCATCCCTAGTAAATGTAGAAATCAACACTTTGACTATTTTTTAATCCCCTATTTTGGTTATTGAAACGGTGCATGTACCATTTCCTGTTTCTTGTAATCTCATGCGCTGTATCTTGTTCTAATGCATGCAAATAAGTATATCAAAGCAGTGTTTAAAGATTTGGACTTTAACAATTAAAATTCGATGTTTGTTATTACTGAAACTATAAAGAACTGATGGAGGTACCATTAGGTGGTCAAATAGCATTTCAGGTGCCAGTTCAGTACCAGGATTGGGTGACTCAGAAGATAGACCCTAACTAGATAAGTTAATTTCCTTCGAAAACGCAGGTGTGAATCCTGAGAGCTAAAGGATGTCCCTTAATGCGACGAAACCAAAAAAAAAAAAGCAAAACAAAAAACGAATGAGGCATTAAATATAGAAAATCTGAAGACATTGCAAATTCAGAATATAGCTTTAAGTGTTACTTAAATGTAGTGTTCAAAATAGTTTTAAAATACTTAAATGAATGAGAGCTGAAAATCCTGATATCATTAAATAAAAATTGTGAGAGTTGAACTTCGTCAGGGGTGGCTGTTTTTTTCTCTTTCAGCTCTTTTTTGCTCATCATAAATAGTTCATTTAATCAAAGCTATTTTGTAACTGTTGAATTCAGAAGGGGTCGGGGAGTGCAAAGATGTAATTTTTATTTTCTACATCCAAAAAATGAGAACACAGTCATAGTTTCAAAATGGCGGACATTCCTGAATTTCTAAAAACATCTTTTTGTGAATCTCTCATTCTAAAGTATAACGAGATTAAGGTCACTCTTTGGACGCTGAGGCATATTTTCAAATTCTATAAGCAGCAGGGCCTTGGTGGGCATCTTGTCTGAAAGAGGGCAAATTTACCTATGTTTTGCTGTATAAATTGTAGCTCAAGTCTGAATATTGAGAATAAAACAAGCTGAAAGAAAAAATAATTGTGAAATGTAAGGCACTGTTCATGCGGTAGGTCACATGATCTCTGCTCTAAGGGGCTCCCATTGGCTTCCATTATAAAAAATTGAAAAGAGCAAAAAAAGTGCATAAAACTTGAACTGCGATATTTCATAAACGGTAAAAGATTTTTAAAAGCTAAATCATACAGAAATGGATCAAAGTCTTGTTTAAAGTTTTAATGGTGTCTCTAGCTAAAATTATCCTGAAGTAGTTGGCTCTTACAGAGCACAACGTTTTAACAAGATTTGAAGAGCTTCCCATTCATTTTCAATGGCACAACATTTTTTGAAGAAGTTAAATATTTAAAAAAGTGTTTGTATGTGTATATGTATATGTGTGTATATATAATGTGTATATATATATATTATATATATATATATATATATTATATTATATTTGAAACAAAAGTCATAGCAGAAATCTCCAGAGCAAGTTGAACATTTGGGTATAACAATGGTTGATTGGAATGGCACCAAGTATGCAGAAGTAGTTATGCTTGCGTTCCTGCATTCACACAATAAAGAGAAACAGGATCTCAATTATGATAAGTGTCTCTAAAAAATGCGTGCGTGTGTGTGTAGTGGGATGTTTTTGTGTCTAAAACTAGTGACATTTCCATTTCTTTCTCTTTTTTTTTTTTTTTGGTTTCATAACACCGGACTCATAATTTTTAAAATGCCACAATCAGGATGTGTAATCAAGAGTTTAACTGTCATCCCATTTCCCGTCTTCTTCTGCATCACTTGGGAGCCAGAGAACAATACTTAGGCCCTACTCACAAAGCTGTTCTGCAGACAGATGAGTTCAAGTACACTGACAAAGACGTGTAGCTTGACCCTCATTAAATTCTCTGCATGGTTTAAACATTACATACCAGGGGCTATACAACAAAGCAGGTTTAACATATCCACCGTTAACTAAATGTAGCAAATCCAGATTGGCCTAAGATTATTGTAACAAGGTTTTCACCTTGGTAAGTCAATACCAGGGCTTTTGGATCAACATCTACAATTCTGCATCTCATGTAAAGATCAGATGACCAATTTTAATCATGGACCTGGAGCTAAAATACAAATCCAAAGTAACATGAGTGTCATATTTATAGGAGGCTAAAAAACAATTGCTTTGGCTTCCTGTTTCAGCTGCATTCAAAGCAGGAAGGAAGACTGGCATTGAAAGAAAAAAAATGCACAGACGGCGAAACTAGAAATTCAGTTTCAGTGTCACAGGTGTGCCATTACAAAACAATTCAATCTGACAATTTCTGATTGTGTATCTTGATTAAATTAATGTGCTGCAGGTGTCGCCCACTGAGACATGTCTTGATTTGTCAGATGACACACTGGCTATTTTTAAATGCACTTCCCACCAAACGACAAAGCGCAAATGATTTAGAGAAGTAGCTTGGCTTTTTGCAAATGCTACTGTTCCTTTTAAATATTGTCCCTTGTCTAAAAGGTTCAAATTTAACATATATTTTAATCACAATCATTGTAAAACAAATATAAATAATGTTCTTTGATGTATTTGGATATAATATGAATGTACAGACGTCCTGATGAAGTGAATCAGCTTTGTGACATTGAAAACGTAACAGTTGAACCAAAAATCCTTCACTAAACAATTAATTCTCTTTTCATAGTGCAGCACTACAAATCTGTCATGAAATGTTTTGTATTGGTGTGTAGTTTGTATTCATTCTGGTTTCTAACTTCACAAAAGTGTCCAAAGAAGGGGGGGAGAAAAAAAAGTTCTGCTTTCCAGCACAGTGAGGTTCTGTGCTGCTCCCAAGGGCTTCTTAGTGGTTGCCCAGAGGTTCCTCTGTGGCTACAAGGGGGCTGTTTTGTGGTTGTAAATTGGGCTGGTCCTGGGAGAGCTGCTGCTATTCTAGGAAAGTCTTCTTTACTTCTACTTTCCCACTCAGTCCATCAGTCATTCTTCCCCCTTTCCTTCCTCTGTACTGATATCTAAGATGCCCCCAGAGAAGGGAAGGTGTAGTGTTCATGCTAGTCAAAAGAGAGACAGCACTGCCCTCTCTTATCAGTCTCGCGGCGTCTTGTGTGTCTTCCACAGCCCTCCGGCTATGGCTAGGCACAAACCGGTAGATCTAGTTTTGTGAGTAATTGTTTCTCTGTTGGGGAAATTTGTGTTTCTCTTGCGCTTCTGAGTGTAGCTTGTTGATAAACACTTTGTGTGCGTGCATTCACACCGCAGCCCTGGCTGCAGACATTTGAAAGTCCGTGTCTGCAGGTAGTCCATTCTTACTTATAATACATGCCATCTTGCTGATGTTCAATAATGTGCACTTTTTCATACAAGTAATTAGATTTTCAGAGATCTGGATTACACACAGGAGCAGATTGCTGCTCTAAAATCCCCTTGTTCGTGCTTCCCGGTCCTCACACACCCACTGACACAACACACCAAGAAAAGCATATTTATTTTGACTTCGCTGTTACGCAGGAATGTGTCGGCACAGCAAATGGCAGGCTACAGAAAAGCATAACCCATCCTGATGATTTACGACCTGGGTGCATGAGAGAACTGGTTTTCATCTTTTTCCATCCTTTTTTTTTTTTTTTTTTTTTTTTTTTTTTCCAGCTACTCCATCCACACACACACACACAGATGCAGACAGAGTTATTGAGAGATACTGGTGTCTTGGCCTACTTGTCTGGGTTCACTAATACTGTCCTCTGTATCAGACGCCTCCATACTGTCCTCGTTTATCATCAGCAGGATCTGTACCAACATTATTCCCGTGTTCCCCGTTTCCTCTGCTAGTGAGGGAAATATCTGTGGTTAATGTTTTTTCTTTGTCATCTGTTTCATTCAGGAACGTCAGGTCAGCGGGTGAAGGTAGAGCCAGAGGTGCCGTCATATCCTGGCCAGACGGTCCTATTGCGCTGTTCCTTCTCAGAACCTGCTGGAGTACAGCTCACAATGGTGAGACGCGCTCTACCTTCCAACATGCAATTGTCTTTCTTTTTTCCTCATTAAGTATTTGATTATCTCTGATCACTCGCACACTCGTCAACGCTAAACTGGGGTTGTGGTATAAAAGTCTGAGAAAAATGTATTTTATCACAAAACTGCTGCTCATTTTTCTGATTTGGAAGAAAACAGTGTTAGAAATGCTTAAAATTACAATTTGCCCTACATTCAAATTTGGCAGATGAACCCTTTGAACAGAATTCAAGATTTTTCTACCCTTAAATTGATTACTTGTTAACTTAATTCTGAAGGTGCATTAACTGAGTCGTGCATGAGGATAAGAGCAGTCATTTCAGTCCAAGGAACATTAATTTATGTCCATGTGTCAAGTGCATTTGAGGAAATATAAAAAAAAAAAAAAAAAATCACAGCCCCAAGAAATAATCCTAAGGCTGACAATAGGTTTTTATTACATTTAGGCTTAATGTTTTATTACTAAAAACAAGCAATACTAAGCTTCATTTTGTTTTAGGGGATTGAATATGGTAATGGGTGCACTTGGGCATCACATTTCATTGAAGTGGAAGTGCTTGACTCTGTTGGATCTGCTGTGAACAGCTAAGAGAGCACTGCTCCTGGAAATACTCACATCCATATTCATACCTGCTCCGCTTACTTGATTGTTATGCTGCGTGCATCGCCCCGTAGAGTTTCCATTAAAATGCGGATGTCTTAAAATGCTCCCCGGTGTTTCTTATCAATGCCATGATAAATGAGGCCTGTTTTATTTTATTTTTTGTTGTTGTCCTATAACTCCTGTTCTCTGATCTGACTCTGCGCACTCTATTGCAGGTCACATGGATCTACGAGCCAAAGGAAGGTGAAAGGATGAACATCGCCGTGCTTCACCCCAATTTCGATCCCAACTACCCTGACTCACCGGTGAAGGGCAGAGTCAGCTTTGTAACCCAAAATCCAGACGTGGCCAACCCTTCTATCCAGATAACTGATCTTAGGATGAGTGATGCAGGGAAGTATATCTGTGAATATGCAACCTACCCCGATGGCAACGAGCAGGGCATCACTCAACTGGTCATGTTGGGTAGGTCACAAACATAATCTGCTGTGTTAAAAAGACATTTGATAAAATTACAATTGAATGATAGCCACTTCTGTGCTTGAGCTTGAATCGGTACTTTGCATTTCGGCAGCCATAGACCTGCTTTTCAGCCAGGAATAGTACATACAATGGTGAAAAGGCAAGACCAACTTGAACCTTAACTGCTTTTCCTTTTTCATTAAAAAAGAAAAGAAAGAAAAAGAAACACATTCAACACATTACATTGAAGCTTTTTATATATCCAGTGGTTATGAACTTGAGTGCAAGCAGCGATGACTTCAGACAAAACTACTGTTTAAGCCAACGACTCTCGATCCCCAGGGAGGCTGAGAATTTTCTGAGAACACCAGATGTTTCTGGAGGATAAGAAATTGGAATAAAAACAACAACAAAAGAAAAAACCCAACACATTTCATACTGGGCAGTTGTTCACTCAGAACATAGCCTATACAAGTGATATATTTTGCATTAAGGGTATGTTTTATTAAATGCTCTTGTGAGCATCAAAGTCTTTGACTGGAGGATATTCCAGATAGACACGGAGATTTTGCCATTCAGCTGTTCAGGGTTATTTTGTACTCTGACTGCTCCTCCTGCTTGCCATGATAGTTTTAAAAAGTAAAACTAAAAGCTTCAATCTGGAACACTGCCACTGCTTTGTTATTGTTATCTTAATCTCACTGAAATGAAATAAAATAAACGGTGCTGTACACAATGATGATCAATACCACAAATGAGTAAATGCCTTTTGGAGGATTTATTTGAGAGACATCTAATTGTTTAGCTTAATGCAAAGATACATTACTGAAGAAAAAAAATCTGTAATCTTCTGTGTCCTATTTGGGCTGAACAGGAGCTCTGATAGAACTATCTTGTTTGTGGCATTCGTAGTTTTGGTTTTGTGTATACAACCAAACATGCCAATCCTGCTTGGACTACAAACAGAATACAAGAAGTCAAGCTGTAAATGAGGGTGGGGCTAATTTGCATAGATCAGAACATATTACATAAGACAAAGGTGTCAAATTACACTTCAGTCACTTTGAACCAGGAAGGATTATTATTATTATTTTGATTTAAAAAAATCTTACTTGTATATTTATCTTTTTTTAAAGGTTTTATCAATGACAGGAAAAATAGATTCTAATGTTAAATTTTTGTTTTCTTGTCAAGATGATCAATGTTTTCTTGTTATAATTAGCTCTTTGTAAAGTACTGAGGAATCATGGTTGCTAAGAAATGTGTGCGTGAGGGTTTATATCTGAGTTTGCACAGTCTTTCATGCACCATTAACACAAATATAATGATTCAGTTTGGCCAAATGTCTTTATTAATTAAATGAGCTTTTCTAACCAAAAATGCTGCATATTCACAGACTCTGGATCTGTGCTAAGGCCAACTACAGTAGTTGTATCTTTATTTTCTTCACCCATCTGGCTTTAATTAGAAAATGATGTATATGATGCCAGAAAAACAAAACAAAACCGTTTCTCTCCTAGTTCTCTGCCTCCTACAAGCGTTCCTCTTACCTCAAAAGGTAGAAGGCAGGTTAAATCCATTTACAGCTGGGTCCAGCTGCTATTACAAGTGGAATCATCAGACCAATTGTGTTTTTAATGCAAGGGAACCATGGGTCCAACCTTGGCCCTGCACCAGTGCTTCTGCACCTCTCATCTCTCTCCAACTCATCGTGCCTTCCCTCAGGCAGTGTATTGATCTAGCTGCTTGTAATGCCCGCTGTCAGCTCCTGTCTTGTCTGTTCTCCTCTGATCCCACACTGCTACTACAGAGGGCAAATGAGGAGTGAGGAGAGCGCGAGAGTAGATGGGGTTGAGGAATGACTGGGTAACATGTAGTGATTTGAGAATTGTTATGGAAACACACAGGGCCAGTCAAGGAAATGGCTTATCAGTGGTGGGTGATTGGGGTACAAAAGAAATGGATTAAAGCCATGGAGGCAGAATGACAGAAGATTTAGGGTAGGGGGTGTGTTTTGCACTGTTGATTGTAATTGTCAAGGAAGGCTCTAGAGAAAGACAAGATTGAGTAAATGGAGTGGGGGGAAAGAGTGTGTTTGCCTTTACCAGTCAGGTGACTTGAATGGTTTGTCAATAATGGTGCACATTATCTTTTTCCTGCAGCTGTCTTATTTCCCTGTTATCAATCTCTACACTCTGTAATCTTCTCTCTGTCACTGTGTGTCTCTTTCTGTCTCCATCCTCCTGCCTTGCATCACACCATCCATGCATCCAACAGCAAAGCCCCAGAACACAGCCTCCACCGTCACAGCTGTGGCCGGCACTCAGTTAGCTGTGGTGGCTACCTGCCAGTCTGTAGATGGTCGACCCCCTGCCAAGATCTCCTGGGTGACCACAGCCAATGGTAATGCAACAACAGAGTCCAAGGCGGGGGCTGACAACACCGTGACAGTGGTCAGCAGGTACAGCATGGTCCCGAAATCAACAGACAATGGAAAAGACATTAGCTGCGTGGTGGATCACAGGACCCTGGTCAAACCAGAGAGTTTCAAGCTGAAGCTCACCATTCAGTGTAAGATCCCCCCCCTCTGCCCGCCCATCCAACACACACACACACACACACACACAGAGCCTACTCTCTAGTTGCATTGATGTGCATGCTCTGATGTGCCATTCTGTCCTCCCCCAGATCCCCCTGAGGTGACAATAGTGGGGTATGACAATAATTGGTATGTGGGTCGCACAAATGTAGTGCTCACCTGTCAGGCTAAAGCAAACCCCGTTCCAATCTCTGTCAACTGGAAAACGTAAGTAGAAGCAAGTCATGGAATCTTCACCGTCTTGTCTGTTGTTCTTTTCAAGGTTCCTTCTTCTCATGTTTTTGCCTACTTATTGCTCACTTCCAGGTTTGCATTCTTCAGAGAACTGTCATCAGCGCTTTTATTATTGTCACTACAGAACGGTTCACTGATTATAGAGTTGCTGTATCATTTTGTATAATGGACCCTTTGATGAGATTTAACCCTTCCATAATGAGAAATACAATACGGCTCCATTTCTCTTCTTTTCTGTATTATTAGCCATTAACACAATTGCGACAAAAAAAAAAACCAAAAAAAAAAAAGATGAGGTTTTATGCCTGTACCTATCAGATTGGCTGTTCCTCATGTCCCCGCTTTACTGCACTGTGTAATAATAGATTGGCCTTTGAGGAGGGTGGGAAACTGACAGTGGTGGGAAACTGTCCTGCCCATCAAGATTAGTAGAATTTGATGACACTGCGTAATGCGGCTTATTTCTGAAAAAGCTCATCTCATTGAGCACAAAAACCATTCATGATTTTTTTTTTTTTTTTTGAGTTCTCTCACTTGTCCTTTTGCTCTCATGACAACGTGCTCCTGTCTTTGCAGCATGTCAGGCGAGATGCCAGATACGGTGCAGATCTCAGGCAATGAGCTGAAGGTGCTGAAGGTGGATGATGCCGTCAACACCACTTTTGTCTGCGAGGTCAGGAACCGCATCGGGACCAACAGGGATCAGGTCACAGCCATAGTTAGAGGTGAGCTGGGTCACACAAACAACCGCACACCTTCAATTGTAAATGCACGATTTTCAAAAATGTTCCTCTTATGGAGGTGAGATGAGATCAAAGATGGTAAATCTAATATATTTTCACCTCCATCCATCATCTCTTATTTGCACTTGTGTGCATTTTGTGTTAATCAATCAGTTAAAGAAGCGCCGTTTTTCTGACCTTCCCTGTGACATGAATTGTCATCAGAAATCCACTCGTCTGCTGTTTCGGAACAGATTCAAAACCAATACTTGGTGTGATTTATACAAGTTGAAAATGTCCAAACATGGTGATAAACTATGCATAATAACTGTATCAATAAAGCAGTGGGAATTCCAGAAGTAAAATGAAAAGCATTCTTAGGATCCATTCATCATAAAAACTCTCCCCAGGCTTGCGTATAAAAACATTAATATACTGAGAATTGATGAACTGGAACCAACTGCTCTTTCATCACACAAGCCACACATTTCCTGGTATTCTGTGCTCTTATGGCTTCCCTGGGGATAGGCCTTGCTCTGCCTCACATGTCACATAAAACCTGCACACGCATCCACTCACTCATATTCTCTATGCCGAGTACTGTCTTGGTGTTTCAGGGTGGTGTTAGAGGGTACAGCTGCTCTGTCCTTGGTGTGTGAATGTTGAGTCTGTGTGTTTTGTGTGCGCGCGCATGCTTTTGAGTGCGTATATGTATATATATTTAATTCAATCTAGTCTCCTTTGACTTTATGTCTCTTTCTCTGCTTTTTATTAAGAGTGCATGCCATTTTTCAAGTCTCTTTGCATGCTCTTAATAAACTGAATCATCAAAGATTCTCCGCCTCAGCGGTGTCCAAGGTCTGTAGAGTGATTTGTGAATCTGAAGGCATATTTCATTTACCCATGAGGTTTTTAATTGTGAATGGTTCACCATTCAAGAAGGTCAACAAGCCCTTTTAATTGTTTGCTTGTATTCATATTTTCCTTATAAGAGGGCAGGCTTCTTTATTTGAGATCAGAAAAATTACTTGACCATCAGTAACGACTGGCAGGACAAAAACAGATCAAATGAACAGTACTTTCTATAAGTCTGAGTCCTTAAAATCAATCACTAAAAGCGATGTGTTTAACTCACAATGACACTGTTGACTTTGAAATGGTGGCTTTTGCTGTCTTGAGTAATCCTGAGATGAGACCTGCACTTAAATAGGTCAAGTTATGTTTGATGAAATGCACGTTCAGGTGTGCTAGTAGTTAGTTGGTTATTTTTCCTTCATGTTTTGGAAGAAGAATCATCCGGAATGATGCCAGCTGGACTGAAAAACAGCTCATACTCTCCCGACCCCATCTGTCCATCAAGAGTTTAGCTGCACCTTTCAGTAGGGTTCACTCATCCATTTCAGCTCATACAAAATGCATCTCCTTGCACTCTTCTGATGCGTGCTTGCACTCAACCTAAAGTTATTTTCTGCTGATGCGGAGGTACCTTGTCCATAATTGGGGGAAGGGAAAATATGTTTCTCTGTTGGCTACATCTTAAGAGCCACCCAGCCTCTCCATGCCCTCATTTTAAGTTTTTTCTTGTTCTCTGCTCATTCTTTCCTTTCTTTATAATCCCCCCCTCTTCTCCCCTTAATTTCTTCCTCAATACGCTCCTTCTTTCTTCAAGTCCCTTGGCCCCTGATGGTGCCACAGCATGCGTCACTTCTCCTCTGGGGCCACTCTTTACTGCTAAATACAGTAGTAGTGTAACTGGTCTCAGCAGCAAAATGGATGTAACTATCTCCTGCTGTGCTCGACAAGCAACAAGCAAGGAGGATGCAAGGATCCAAAAAAAAGGGGACCAAGATGGAGGCTGCTGCTTTTAGACTACAAAGACGGGGAGTGTGCACCAGGATAAATCAGTGCCAGCATGCAATCCTTAGTCAGAGAGAGGGAGAGGGAGAGGGTAAAGGCGTGAGGGAGGGAGGGAGCAATGCTGACAGCATTTAAAACTCCCATGTGAATCTTTGTGCCACTGCATCCCATCTCCACAGCCACTGGCCTCCACCATTTCTCAGCACAGTGCGTGTTTCTTTCACTCCAAGCCTCTCAGAGTGGATCAGTCACCCTTTGCTGGTTCAGCTCCTCACTGCTTCTCTTCTCACTCGACCATCCCTTCCTCTCTCACTCCTCTTTTATCCTACATTTCCACTCCTCCCCCATTCTTCATCCCACTTTCTCCTTTTCTCTTTCTCTCTCTCTCTCTGCTCTCATTTTCTTTTGGCTCTCTTTGGTTTTCTCTCATGATGAACTCCTCACAGTTTCCTTGTCCGGTCACCTCCCTCCTTCATGTAGTCTTGTTGTCTCACTGGCGAGCATCTCCTCCCTCCGTCCTACTCCAGTCTTTACTCGGTTACTTAGTGGATTTGGAAACAATTTTAACCTCCTCCTTCTAACAGTTGAGGTGACTAAGGCAACCCGCCAATGTCGGAGTGAAGGAGGCTTGTGGAAAGTAGAGAGATGAAGAGAAGCGTGCAGAAAGAAAATCAGTGTTGTTAAAAGAGAGATGGAGGAGTGGATCAGAGTCAAAACACGGATGAAGAAAGATGTGCAATGACTTCAGATGGGGGTGTGATTCAGGCCTGCTGAGACTAATGTAAATGTATGTAGACAAACAGGGCTAAGAGGGGCCGACAGGCGTGAAATGGCCAGCACCTGCTACATGGCAGGTCCCCTCCTTTTTACCCCACAGCTGGATGACACACGCAAACATGAGCCTACTCACTAGTTGTGTCTGCTTACTCGTGTCTTCTGTCCTCAGTCTTGCCCCCGTGCTCATGGTGGCAGAGAGAGGGATGGATGCCCTCTCCTTTCCTTCCCTCTCATCCTCTCATATTCAATCCTGCTGCATAGTCTCGCACAAGGATACTCTCCTGTCCTCTTTTTTTTCTTTCTTTTAATTTATCTCTCCCTTCAGTATCTCTTTGGCTGTAGTTTGCTCTTTTCATTGCTTTTTTTCCCCATCCTCTTGGCATATGCTCTCTCCTCATCCTACTTATCTTTCTCAGGTTGTCTTTCAGCCTCCGCAAGTCTGGTGCTGAGCTCCCTGCTCAGAGTAGAGACTCCTGCCCCCAGCGTTCTCTCTCCTTCCCGTACCCATGCTATCTCCCTCTCTTTCTAAGCTTAACTCTTAAATAGCAGCAGCTCTTCCTTAATCACAGCTTAGTAGTTTCCATCCCTCCATTCTGGGCTCCTCTCAGAGGGGATTCTTCTCTAACTGCCCCTCAATCTTCAGTCTTGTTTTTTTTGTTTTGTTTTTTTTTTTCCCACCCGTCATTGGTACTAAAAGCGGCAGCTGATTCGAACATTGAAAAATAAATAATACCCCAGACTGCTTCCCAGTGCAGTCTGAGGGGCTCTTGAGTTGAACACAAAAGAGATTTCCCTTCAATCCAGAGCAATCTCTCCCATTTTCAGACTTATCTAAGGAGACAGTTCAAGGGCAAGGGGCTTGGCTGTTTTTCTCCGCTGGGTTAGGGTGTGTGAGCGCGCATCTGCCTGCATTTGCCTGCGTCTGTCAGTCCATGGCTCTAGCCATGTGCAAACAGCCAGAGAACAGGTCTGCTGGAGCCAAGTCCTCCTCCAGCCTGCAACTGGCCCCCTTCCCACCCCTCATTAGCTCACACATACACACTCATTTGTTCTCCAAACACACACTGCTCTATTCAATAACTTCCATAATCTGACAGAGAATACTACTGAGCTATGCTCCAGGTGCTGCCCAGCCCAACATCAGATCACTGAGGGCCATCGTGACGTGGGAGTGTATGTGACTACGACCATGCATGTTTTTGGAGGCTGCTGTAACTGTTACTTCCGCTCCATCTCTTTCATTACTCGCGGGCATTTGGAGCGTAGAGTCGATTTGGACGTAACTTCATAAGAAGCATGAGGTTTTTTGGCTTCCATAGTGTGTTGTCTGTTTTCGGGGAGGGGAGTTACTTACTCCAGATCTGTATGTTTAGTTTTCTATTTATTATTTTTTTCTCTCTACTTCAGTTATCCACACAGCATGCATATTGCAGAGTTACTGCTGGCTCATCCAGCGGCGTGGTTTAGAAGATGCACCCTCTTAATCCACTTCAATAAATTCCACTGGTGCTTTGTTAAGATGTGTCTGAGTCGGTCGTGGGCCTGTACTGGAAGTCTGGGGTGACTCCTTTACGTCTCTTTTCTTTTTTTTCTTCTAAATCTTTCAAGGGTCGTCTCAAGAAGGTTAGAATAAAACATGAATTACTGTGCGGTAAATCCACAAAAGGATTTACCAGCCCCAGACTTTGAGAGCGACACTTCAGAAGTGACTTGAGCAACGCATTAAAAATAATTGGATGAGTAGTACTTGGGGAGAATTTGCATTTAAATGTTAGGGTAATTCTCTTTGATGTGACACAAATGTGGCAGCGTTCAGTCCAAAGTTTGCACAGAGATTGTTGCCATGTTGCATGTGGTGGAGTGCCTCAGCGCTGGAGGTGATAATGCAGTTCTTGTGTTCGTTTGGGAAGTGGACACTGTGTCCTCGCCCTCACTGGCATGTGTGTGAATCGTACTGTTTAGCACCGCATACAGGGAAAGAGACCCCGCGTGCTTTGGAAAAATGGTGCAAGAAAACGGGCCAAAAGAAGAGAAATGTAGCCATCATTATTAATTCTTTCCTTGGGCGTATGTTGCGTGAAACGCAGAGGAGTGGCATTAGATAGAAGTACAAATGTAAATTGCAGAGATGACTGGAGTAAAAATGGGATTTCGAGGAGACAGCTGGTGAAGTGGAAACGGGGGGGAAGGAGGATGTGTAGGGCAGAAGAAACCAAGGCAAATGGAGGAATGAAAGAACAGAGCACAGGTGCAGGCGGCAGCAGACTTCCATTTTCTCTTGACAAGAATCGGTGTTACAAGAGTAATTCTGTCAGCTCTCTGTACACTTAACAAGAAGGGCCCACGTCTGTGGGATTTCAAATAGGAACGACAATAAGAATTGAGCTGATTTTGCGACTTTCAAATTTAGGCAGGGATTTCAACAGCAGCGTCCTGCGGCTAATCCTCTGCAGCGGCTGGCAAAAGTGTAGAGAGACGGGAGCTGGAGCAACAGAAGATGTTCAGTGTGTATATATAGGGGTTCCTGATCACTTTCAAGTAGCATCTCCAATTAAACATTTATTTTCCCACCATGACTTTATTTTATTCTGTTGCTCAAGTGCTAAAACAGGAGGGCATTTTGGAGCACTTTAAAGCAATAAATGACAGGACTTTACTCCATATTGTGTTTTTGCAGCATTGTACTTTGAAAGAGTAACATGAAAACATTTCAATAAAAGATACAAAATACATGATAACATGAATACTCTTAATCCTTTAAGCGTGGGAACAATGTACACAGAGAATCAATTTTCCCTTTTAAAAGTGGGCTTAATCTTTAAATCTCCAAAGATGTCATGTTGCTGTAGAAACAGCTTACAGAGTAAAACATAAGCCACCTCTCTAATGTATTCGTCCGTTCTGTTTTACTCACATGATGTGTTGTCTACATGTTGCTCTACATGACCAGAGCCATTTAGTGGGCATTTTCCTTTAAAGTGTTTCACAGCACAGTGACTGCAAGCATTCATTCTGGCGGTGGTACTGTCGAGCTCTCAGCCCACTGAGTTATAGATGATGGCTACATGAGGGGAAAAATGGTCGCAGGTCCTGTTTATGGGGAGTTGTCAGTCCCCAAAAGGGACTAAAAGCCTTGAGGCCATGACCTCAAAAAAAAAACCTGTGCAAAGCAGTAACACTCTTGTGTTTCTTCTGGCTGTACTCATACTATCTTTATGAGGCTGACTCTAATGCCGCCAGGAGCTCCAAGCTGGCATTTGTTGTTGTATGCATTTTAGACTACTAATGACTGTTTAAAATGCCATTTAGTCAGATCCTTCTACTCTAACTGGTGCATTTTAAAAAGCAGGTGGAAGAAAGTATTTTAGTGTTGTTTTGGTGTTAAATTCCAAGTATGTTATTGCCACTATAATACATAACCATAGCTGATATCTAAACTAGCTGTTTCTTTGCCTGCAACGTCCTATTGCAGTTCTAATACCCCATTAAGGTGCAACCTTAGTATGACAGGAAAAGGGTGACGGGGAAGTGGGAGGAACTGTACTGCTGACGAGTGTGTGGGACGTCTTCACAAATGTGACTTGGACACAATTATTTTATCCCAGTAGCATTTAAGCACACAGATGCACAATGATTGTGTATTACTTGGCCGAGCTCAGGTTTTGCTCATGTCCTCCTTAGTCAGTTTTCCCTGACAAAGCTGTTAAAAGGATTTTTTTTCCCTACCTATGAGTGTATATATGCATGTCCATATATATATAATATATATATATATATATATATATATATATATATATATATATATATATATATATATATATATAGATATATATATATATATATATATATATATATATATATATATATATATATATATATATATATATATATATTTGTGCATTATATAATTAGTGCAGTTGTCAATCACCTTGTGATGCTCGAGTAAAGATGGATTCAGAATAGAACTGATACCCGAGCAGTTCCTGTGGTTTACATAAAGGGAGCAGGGTGCCAGTCTGCCCTCTTCTCTGCATTTGTGGCTTCCAGGAAAAGTTGTCATTCCGCTGTGACACTTTGTCACTCACTCAATCCACCACCTTCTCTTCTTCCTCATTAATTCCACCCTGCCTTCCTTCATTCATCGTTACCATCCTCCTCCTCCTCCTCCTCCTCCTCCGCATGCCCTCCACCTGTTCTGCTCCGCACACGCCGTTCCCTCCTCTCCACGAAATGTGTGTGACTTGAACTGTGTTGTTCTCCCCCTTGTGTTGTGGTTTCTGGTGAGCCCCGTACAGACCCTGGCTGTCGAAGGGCAACACATGGGGAGATGTGGCTGAAATAATGTTGTGACGTGGCTGTGGGAATGAGGACAGGAGCAGCTCTGAGGGATGGGAGGAAATGTCAGTAGTGGGAGGCTTAACACACACACACACACACTTACTTGACTGTACTGACACCTTGGCCCTCTTATACACTTGACTGAATACACTTCAGACCAGAACCACTGACATCATCCTACCTCTACTTTTTCCCCCCATTTTCCCTCTTTCTTATTCCTGTTCGTTTTTCTGCTGTTACTTTTTCCTCTGGTGCCTTTTTTCCTTTTTCAATTCTTTTCATTTTCTTCCATTTTGTTTCTCTCTCCTTGCCTTTCCTCCCTCCTGCAGAGCCCTCACAGAACTCATCCAATGCCGGCGTGGTAGCGGGAGCTGTTATAGGCTCCCTGCTGGCCCTCCTTTTGGTCGCCGCCCTCATTGCTGTGCTCATCACCCGTAGCCGCAGGCAGCAGCAAGGTTACCGAGCCAATGGCGGCAGCGACATGAAGACGCGCATATTTGGTGGCGGCAAGAAGGTGAGCAAGAACGGCACAGGTGGAGGAGCAGGAAGCGGCGGCGTTGGCGGTGGCAACAACAATGGCCCCATCTATGTTTACAATGAGAGCTCATCCCACCAGAGCCTCGGAGAGAAAAACAACCACCACCAGCCACTCACCATGGGGGGTCGGCCTGAAATTGTCGCCACTACGCCCACCGCCCAAGACATTCTTCTGAGCAGCGAATTAGATGACGCAGAGAGGAGGAAGTTTGATGAGATGGTGGAGGATGAGCGGTATGACCACTTCTCTGGAGGGGCCCCAATTCTTCAGCTACGCCCAGCTCCTGACCAGGGCGATATGATTGGAGATTACCTGGATGATGACATGGAGTCCCAGCGGGATGGCTCGGTCATCTCACGGACTGCAGTTTACGTATAGAGGAGGAATATGATGGAGGAGGAGGAGGAAGAAAAAAAAAGCTGGCTTGAGAATTGCTCTTGAAGATATTGTGGCTCTGGGATTGTCCCCGTCTGAAAGAGAAAAGAATACCACTTTTATTTTTGAAAATTGATTTTAAATATATCCTGTTGTTAATTACAGTGCAGCCCCAGATTTGACTAGGTTGGAAAAGGTGTGCAGAATATTTTTAAAGGAGAACCGTCAGGTTCTTGAGAACTGAAAGTCAGAGAAAAGAGCAACCTGTTTTCACTGCTTCTGCTTGTGCTCTCTATATCAATGGGACCTTGACTCTTAACAGACTAAAAAGACAAACTATATAGTATTGGAGTAGGAAAAATTAAATCACAATAGCTTGGCAGTACAAAAGGCACCTCACTTGCCTTTTCACTCTCAACTTAAAAAAAAAAAAAAAAGGAAAAAAAAAAAAGAAGTTGTCACACAGTTACAGGATGCTTCTCCTGCGGGAAAGCCTTTGTTTTGGTTTTGTGCTGCACAATGACATCTGGTGTGTTGGTGTTGTTTTAAACTAGAGAAGCGTAAAATGCGTTTGCTCATGTCATGAGTTCTCTTCTCTGCTCTCTTCTCCTTCCTCTAAAACACTAAAGAAGCTTCTCTGCAAGACTACAAGTGACAGCGGAGTCTAAAACTGAACTGAGCAAAATCCAAAAAGCGTTCGGCCCCTTTTGTGATTCCCAAATACAAAAGACGACGCGTTTAATAAATGTTAGCGTGCAGAGTATTTAAAACAACTTCCTAAGACGGTATTAGCATGCAGTTGTCTGTACTGTGCCTGGAGCTTAGAGGCGGTAAACAAGTAATGAGGGAATGAGGTGTAGCTGATCTGACAGGGTCTAGGATTGAAGAGGGGGGGTGAAGGAGGACAAGATATGAGCACGTCTCCTCTCTTCTCTTCCTTTTCATCCTCATCTCTTCGGAGCATTCCTGACAGGAGGAACTTGATTGGTAATGAGCCGTAAAGTCGTTCGCTTAGTTGGCACCAACAGATTGCCACCACTCGCCACTTATGACGTGGCACTTCCTCTCCCTCCTCCCGCTTCTGTCCCACCCATCATCCCTGCAACTCTCCCACCTTTCTTCACCCGTCTCTCCGGTGTTTATGATTTAATCCCAGGCAGTGTTGAGGTCAGGGCCACGGAGAGCAGGGGAGTATTTTACCACTCTTGATGTGTCACACATCCCACTTACCGGACTCCAGGCCAGCTCGCCCTGACACATCAGGTCTGACTAATCCACCTGGAGTAGCCATGTTCACAGCACTGCACAAAGACCCCCGCCTCTCCCCCCGCTTTAGTAAATGGCTGGATATAACAAAACCTCACCTCCAAAGTACAGTGGCGTTAAGCAAGACAGATTTTCAATGGGGATCATATAATATTTCTTTCCATTAGCGGACGTTAAATGTAGTGAATTGATTGGGACGCATAAAAGGTTAGATATTGACTAACGGGCAGCGGGCGGTGAAATGGCCTTTTATGATGCAGCTTCAGGGCAGATTGTCTCCTGACTGTTAATTCATCCTTTTAACGAGCCACTGGAGGTTCGCTCAGGCAAATGTTACACCATGGCTACTGTACACCTCCCTGCGAGGCTCCGTGCACATTTGCATGCATTAAAGTTTCTGGACAATCGCAGAGGGAATCTCTTCTAATCATGCTTTTCCTGGCCTTCTAATCAACTCCTGTTTGATTCCCCGAGGGGGAGTCCAGTGAGTGTTATTTCAATGACTGTGCCGACCTCTGTAAAGACAGTTAAAATCTGGGTTGGCATTTGCTGCAGGTTCATGAGGTGAAAGGGGGAGCGACCCATTGCCAAGGGCAAAGATGACTCTGCTTGCTTGCGTTTCTTATATGGCTGCTTAACTTTGACCTTCTGATGTAAGAGAAACACTTGCATAAAGACCTTGTATCTTTGTAGTGGGAGACGATCCTTGCTCGCCATTGTGATGGCAGTTAACCTTCAAACAGGCAGAGAGAGAACAGGAGAGGGGCACAGGAGGAGGATGACAAAAATAGAGACGGCATTTATTGTTTGAACAATGTCTGGCATGTGCACTGTAAGCCAGCATGTTGGATAGGATTGTTGTCCAATGGCCTTAGTTTTTAAACAAAGCGGAAGTCCTTTCAACTTTGGGTACTCTAAATATGAGAAACACATCTGATTCGACACAACCAATTAGTTTAAGAAAATGTATTTCTTATTTTTGCACTTGTCACAACTATAAATGGAAATGAGTGTAAAACTTGGTTTTTAGAGGTTGGAAAAAAAAATTAACAAGGGACAAAACTTTAATGTACATTTTGGTGTGAGGTATAACTGTGTTCAATATATATGTAAGCGTTTTATTTTTCTTGTGAAAATGTGGATATTTAATAAAATGTAGATATGAGATCGATGGAGCCGGTGTTTCCAGGAAGGAAGAGAGAAGCGCTCTTGGCTTGGCCTAAATTTCAAACGTCGGGGAGGGCATTCAGAATGTAATTTTTAACTTGATAAATGCCTCAGCAGTTTGGGTGTCACGACGCACTGAACTGGCTGAGCTGAGTTTACCTGGAGCCGAGACATCAATTTGATATTTTTCGGGGAAAGTGACACATACTTGCTGAAATATTTTTTTCCAATAACCTGCATTTCCACTTAATAAGCACACGCTTTTTTTTTTTTTTTGTGGACAAGTAGCTTCTCTCCCTCATTTTGATTGATACACAGGACGAAAATACCTTAACCACAGAAGCAAGCTTGACTCAGCTTTCTGCTTGTGTACAGTTGTGTTGGTGTGTATTTTGGTGATGCTCACTGACTTTTGGACATCTCCTTGCCATCGGGGCTGTAACCTGAGCAGTCACTCTGTCACTGTGGGGGAAAAGTGGGGGAAACGGAAGATTTTATTGTGCGTTTTAAAGACGAACTCGCACGCACATATACTGTACATGCACATACGGAGAATGTAGAGAAACATTCGCCCACACACAAACACCCCTGAGTCGCTCTCATTATGCTCACTCCCACAGCCAAACTGTGCAGCAGACACCTCATACCTGACAACTCTGCAGTCTTCTGACATAAGCCTACACAAATCTGCTCCCATAGCTGCGTACACATGCAGATATATTTAAAAAGAAAAAACACAGATAAGAAGAAAGGTGTGTTATTTCTCCTACTTTTTTGCTCTGTGGCTGTGTCAGTCCACATGCCGTGTCCTGTTGGTTTGCGGCAAAATGTGTCCCCCCCCCCGCTCGCCAGTCTGCTCCCATGCAGAGGAGGTGACCTCTCATTCAGGGGAACACAAACCTCTCTATCTGTGACAGAAAAGCTTGCTTTTAAGGAAAGCATTTCTCCGTCCTCCTCCTTTTTCTCCATGGGAAATGCACTTTTCATTAAAGGGTCAGGGCGCTGGCCTTCCCTCCATTCGGGATTCCCATCAGTGCTTTTAGCAGAGTTGCACACTCACGTCATTTGGAGAAAAAAAGAAAAGTTTTTGGTTTTGTTTTTTGCCCCCCCGCCCTTCTCACCTCTAAATCTTCGGCCACCTCTGCCATCTTGACTTTCTCCTCAGACAGAGAAGCTCCATGCCACCCACCTCATAGGCTTGTAAGACAAAATGCTTTAATAACAGAAAGGAGAGAGTACAAAGAAAAATAAACAACCACTTCGATCCTGACTGGGGTATAGCACAAGTTCATGAAGGGGAAAACAATGTTTTCTTTTTCCCAGAAAGCCTCATACTGTTGTCGTTTGTTTGGCTCCATACATCTGATGACTAATCAAAGCCTTAACATCTCCCATCTCACTTGCATTACAGAAAAAAGAAAATCACCTTGTGTACATAGTATAAATATATAAATATGTAGCAGAGAAAAAGAATTACTAATTTATGGTGTCACGTTGTGTATTACTCAGTGACAGCACGCATGAAGGATTTATTTTCTTCTATTACAGTTTCTCTTCTCCTGTTATTTTGCAGTGCTTTATAATTTATGTTTTCTGAGTGCTTTATTCTTGACTGCTGCGCTGTGATTGCTGCCAAAACTGGCAAATGTGCTTCTTCTTTACAAGTGAACTGTATACAGACACAACAAAACAGTCTTACCCCAAAATGTGCTTTCTATTATTGACTGCTCTGTGTAAAAGTTGTTTTTTGTTTTGTTTGTCTTTTTTTTTTTGTATTTTTCTTTTTTATTTTAAATTTATTTTGGTCTTCAAGAAGAAAAATCAAATAAGAATTGTCGTCACAGTTTTGTCATGTCTTTCTATATAATTTTTTTTTTTCCGTATTTGGTTGTTATTAAAGGATTCTTGATTTTTAAAATGTTCCGGTGTTGCTGTGTGTGGGTTTGTCTTTTCTTTTCTTCTTTCTTCTCTCCAGTGTTAAAGAAACAGAAGGTTGCCAGGATGACTCGAGAGCCAGACTGAATGGAGGTGCCAGATACTGATTGTCACTGATTAGATTTATAGATTATTTGATTAGGTTATGAAGCGGCTTCTTTGTCTCGTTACTTACCCCCCAGACCTCAGACACACCTCTGCTTCTTTTTTCCCTTTCTTTTTAATCTCATTTCCTTCTGTGGTTGTTTGTCTTGTGTCCAATTTGATGACTCTGTGTGCATCTCATCAGAGGTGTGACAACGGGCTCGTAGGTGTACTGACTGCAGAAGGAGAGGAAGCCGTTTTGCAGACCAGTTGCCCAGTACTGAACTGTTACCTCCTCCCAGTTTAATTGGTGGGACATCCGTCCTGGTCGGCTGAAGTAAACTTGCTGCCCTGGTTACAGCTATGTCAGAAGGGTGCAGTTTATTTAAAGGCTTCATTTTTCTATCGGGTTTCTAATTCCGTCCATGCAGGTAATGAGAAGTGATAACACATGCGTGTTCGTATTTCAAGATTAATAGATATTATTACATCCAGCGGGCCCTGCAATCTCTCATCAAGAAGCTGTGCAGGTTCAGAGTAAAGGGTAGAGAGGAGGAATGTGCTGCTGTAATTTCAGTGGTTTTCCTGGAGGGGAGGCAGTTTGTTTTCAGTTGGGGAATGTGCAGGCCCAAGCTGAACCTCGGTGAATGGAGCACCTCTCAAAGCCTACATTGTTTGAACTCTGACTAAAACCAAACCAGTTTGGTCAAAATTTAACAGAAGGGCAAGTGAAGGTTCGTCTGCCTGTTTATCTTTGAATGTGCTCCCATGGTAGTTTTTTTTTTTTCTTTAAACACCCATGCACGACCGTTTCATCTAATTAGCAAAAATTAGAAAAAAAATTACTGTGTTCCCACCAAAAGCCACAACCACATCCTGCTGGTTACAGCCCCACGACGGTGACGGTTTCGTATCCGCGTGTCATCCTGGCTACTTGTCGCAGTACATTTTTCTGTTGCAGGCTTCTTCCTTCAATGCAGCTATTTAGTGCGAGTCCAACCCACCATCTGGCCGCTCTAATTGCTTTGGATTTCAGGCTGGCGAGATATAGAGCACTTACACTCAGACGCACTCTGACTCTTTTGGTTTTCTAGTTTAATGTAAAAAACTCGAATGGAGAAGCAAAGCTTTTAAGCTGCAGCTTGTAATAAAAGTCTGGGCAACACTTGCATGTTTGCCTCTCGTACAAAAAAAGTATGAACATCTTGAAAGCTGTGACCCACAATGCAGAACCTGTTAAATTTTAGCTCTGGGGGGGAAAATAACCTGAATCAGAAGCCAAAGTGACAGCATCTCAGCCACTATTAATGTTAGCTCCCAGTGACGAGACGCGGTGTGATGTCCTCAAGCAATCTGGCGAGGTGATAGAGGCCTTGTTTATACCAAGTAGTGTGTGTTCCTAAACGTGTGTACAGATAAAGTAATCTTGCAAGTGTGCTCCACATCCACTGAGTGCCTTGCTGGTGGTCAAGACAGGATGTTTACCTATAAAAGTGTTTACGGGATTCAGCAAGATTTCTTTTTTGTGTTTAACTACAACCATGTTACTGTTTGACGCATGCACATTTGTGTATGGCTTTATATTTAACTTCCAGGTCCTGCAGCTCTCCACATACGGTGTTGATTAAACATCTGATGAGCTGTATGTGTGTGGATTAGCACACAGACCCACTTGATGTCTGTCAACTGATAACTGTGCAGTGCTCCTCATTTAACCTCTCACCCCCCGGCTCCAGACCTGACTAATAAATCCCAGAGTGAGTGATGGATGGCCGGGCCTGTTGCACAGATATCTGGGTGATGAATGTGGTGACCTGCGCCTTAGGAGAGATTAAAATGTTTCTACCGCTGACCTTAATTATTGAAGATGGTTTTTGCATATTTTTATTAGCTTTAAAGCACCAGTCTTTCCCCTTTTCTTGCCTGTGGTGAATCATCGGCTCTCCAGCTGTGGCGGAGTGTTTTTCTGGGAGATGCTAACTTTTTAACAGGCTCCGTTTTCAGCTGAGGGTGGTGTTTCCCAGCACTCTATATTTGACTCAAAGCTTTTAGTCCTCATTATCCTCCATTATATTTTAGGACAATTATCCAACATGAAGGCAATTAACAAATATTTATTGAAAGAGTATCAATTTTCTCACCGGCCAAGTCAGTCATTTGACCTCGGTCCAAGCACAGACTGCCAAGGATCAAATTGAAGGAGAAAGACATAAAAATTGCAGGAGTACAAGCCTGATGGTCCATAAAAAGACCTAGTAAAAGTGTCTGGTGTCCGTCTGTGGCCTGTTTTTTCTCTGAATCCTATAGAGGACAGTAGCAGACAACCCCTGCTGATACATCTGTGAGGCTACACTGCAGCACTTGTACCTCATTTCTGAAAATTACAGAACCTGCATTAAAGGGGCCATATGACACATGATACTCTGTTTGAGTAGATGTGTTTCGGTGTCTGAAGTGTGTACCAATTCAGACATTAAGACACAGCTCTGTCACTTTGTTTGGTGCCAAGTCTGAAAATATGTTCAGAGGAAGGTCGGATTTGTGACGTCACAGACCCATATCAGTTGAATTATACCTACCAGTTTTATATTTTGCTTTATTAACTGTAGGTGTGAGGCGGGCAGCACAAAGCTGGGCTACACCCAACAGAAGAAGGTGGAAGAAGGTGGGTGTAGCCTTAATCAACTATGAACACAGCTGTGAAGACGTGGTTGAAAAGGTACTTTGGTACTGTACCTCTACTCAACCTTAATGAAATAAACATAATAATACAGATACAGAAATTCTTTTTTTTTTTCTCCATAACTTCTTTTAGTAGTAGAGTTGGTACTACAGTGATCCCTTAGTTTTCGCGGTTAAAGGGGACCGGCGCCCAACCGCGACAATCAGAATCCGCAAACTGGAGCCGGAGCCCCCCGAGCCTAAATATGTTTAAACACCGCAAAAAAGTAGCGAGGTACTGCAGCGAAACAAGACAAAGGCTCAACTGTGGTCTTTCTGCACAACATCCTGTGATTCTTAGGTGATACGTCTCGGCCAATCAGAGCACAGATTCTAGAGTGCGCTGAGCCGTCTGGTTTCTCCTGTTGCTTACAGGAGGCTGTGAGTCATCATTTGATGTTTCGCTGGCAGCTGCTCCTTTTCGTCTGCTTTGGGGTTGATTTTTGCAGAATTTCAGCAATTATTTCTTGATTTTTTTTTTTTTTTTATTATAATTATATATTTCTGAAAAAAATCCGTGAATAACCAAAGCCATGGAACTCAAACTGCGAAGTGGCAAGGGATCACTGCATTGGTTTAATTTTGAAATGGCTTTTTCCTGATTTTTAAATGATTTTCTGTCTCTTTGTCTTGTCCTTCTGTGACCTTTTAGGCTGCAGCACTTAGCATTAGAAAAGCACTGGGTGTCACGCTAGAGCTGCCGAATGTCAGGCCAAAAGTAATGGAGAAAAGCCTAAAAGCAAAATCTGATTAAACTCGAGAAGCTTGTAGATCTCTCCATTTTGGGGGAGGAAAAAAAAAAACCCAAAACCTATTTCAGTGTGAGCTCTGGCTGTATCCCTCTGTGGCAAGCCTTTTTACCACAATGATATGGTTTATTCAGTAGAGGAAAATCTGGAGGTCTCCCCACTCCAAACTTTATGGCAAGGGCTCGCTTGAAATAACATGCATCTTCTGCTTGACTGGCCACGACAACACAGACCTTGCAGCTTTGAATAAAACGCATGGAATGACTCGCTTCTTTTTCATAAAGACCATTATCCTTCTGCGGAATATCCTCCTGTACCAAGGAGGTATTTGCTGCTCCAGTGCAGTCCAGATACTGGGTGTGCAACCTTTTTTTTTATACATGTAGGTTTTACACAAAATGTGGAAGATTCAGACATTGCTTCAGACATCAATGTATGATGGTGTATGTGAAGGAGCCGGTCCATCACAAGGACACAACAGAAGCAAACATGCATGCTTACTGCTGTTATTAGTCAGTTCAACGATCCTAGAAAAGTGAGAATAATCAAGTTGAGCCCTACAGCGTCAGCATGATTTAACTAATATTTCTTGGTTATATCCGCTGCTAGCTTTCTAGTTACACCTCTCAATACGTTTCAGCATTGTGAAAGGGTTTTGTTGAACTGGAACAATAATCTTAAATCCTAAATCTAACCACATAGTCTTGGAGCACTCAGGTAATGAGTCTTGGAGTCTTCGTCACACAAATATGTTTTTGAAGTGCAGCTATTAGACGATTTCATGTCATATTGAGCCGCGGCACTCGAAGGTCTCGGCGAGAACATGGTTTACAGTCTGAGACGTATGCGTTCAGTAGTTCTAATACTTGTCAACACTGCATTTCCTGCACCCACATATTGTTTTCACTCTTGATGGTGTCTGCTGTCACACTCCCCTGTTTTATTTAATTTGATTCAGATCACTATTGTTAAAAACAATCTCCGAAGTGGAGCTCTTAATTTCACACTGTCTGGTTGTGTTTGTGACAAATTTGGGTGTTGCTCATAATTTGAGAGTCTGTATGGGAGTTATTTGCTTGGCTGACCACAGTGGATTTTTGAAAGATAAATTAGCTTTAGGAGCAGGAGGATTATGGTTTCTTTTGGTGGTAGGATTTGTTTTATGGAAACGACTGGAATTATGATGTCTGTTCTAATCTTCTGCTTTCTCTGTTTTTTTTTTTTTTTAACATTTGTTTTGTAAGGCAACAGCTGCTCATGCACAGTGTATCCCTTTACCCCCGTTTTTAATGTTTGCAGTTTAAAGTATAGTAAATCAGGATTTTATTATTTTTTACAAAAAAAAATATCTCTAGTTTTAAAGTTGGGGGTGTTTTTATATTTTAAATAATGAGGATTCTTCAAATGTGTCTGACTGGAAAATGTATTTCCTTTAACAGCGTGTTACAAATAAGGTGAAAGCAGACTGCACAGGAAGTTAATATTTGTAATTGAGCACAGGAAATTTTAAAACGCATCATTCTTGTTTTCTCCAGCAGTAAATAGACCATTGGCCTCTTGTCAGTTTTGTTCACGTGTGTCTACTGCATTACACATACTCACAAATATAAACTAGGGCAGACAGACAGGAGGAAGTGAATGCTCCTATTTCCCCTGGAGGCCCCTGGGCGTTTTACCCTTCCTGTCCCGTGCTGACTGAACTGGAGGTAACTGGGTGGTTGCACTGCATTGTTGGCCGGATGAATCTCCCTCAGGATAGCACATGCACGGCCAAGAGCCGGGAGGGCAGAGAAGGGCAAGAGAAAGAGGAACACAGCATGGTGGGAGGGCAAAGAGGGCATGATGGTGTTGTGGAGAGATCTGAGGCCTTGGCACAAACCACAGAGCAACTCTGTGTACAAATCTGACGGTGACTAATTCAAGTTTGAGGAAAGTGGGGGGGGAGTAGAAGAAAGTAGGAGTGGAGGAGTCAGCGAGTATGGAGGGGCCAAAAGGGCAGAAAGCAGAGTGCAGTGAGGGAGGAGAGGGCTGATTAAAAATGGAGTGGAGAAGGCTGAGTGAAGGAAGGAGGGTGATGAGGGCTGAGTTGTTGCAGCTGTGTTTATCCAAGCTTCTCGCAGTTCAGATTGTGTACGCGTTTAGGGCTGCCCATGAAAGTAAGATTAGAGACGAGAAGCTTTGCCGTCCTCCGAGCGCCGCTGACCCGCGCACACCTGCACAAATACCCATCGCCACTAGATGAAAGATGCGCCGCGTGTGCTCGTGATGTTATGAGTTAAATAAGCCCCAAAAGGTCTTCATGCTGTGACTTACCTGGAACGAATCCTATTCTAGACAATAATAAAAAATAAATAAATAAAAAAAACACAAAGAATATCATGTGAAAGCAGTATGACCACCAGGGAGTGTAGCTTTGAGCAAGGTACACGCGCGTCTGCATGTGTATGTGTTCGCATGTGCATGTTTGTATGGATATGAATAAAAGAGATTATATCGGGGAAAGAATGGTTTGTTGCTGCATCTAAGAATAGCTTCTGTGACGGAAATGATTTTGATGCTGTGTGCAGGGCTGTGTGTGTGTGTGAGAGAGGGAGAGTGCTTGTGTCTCATTTTTTTGTGTATTTGCCCTGGAGTGTTGTGCAGATCAAATGCTCTTGCTGTTTAATTCACCGTCTCAACAGGCAGCTCTTTCAAAGTACGTGCACTCACTTGCATGTGCACATCCACATACACTCGGATGTAAACCTCCGGAATGAGAGATGAATATGGAGATAAAAGCAAAATAAGTCTGCAAATATTTGATCTTTGGGCTGTGAGATATCCTTCTGGGGGCCGCCAAGTTTATAGTAAATGGTGGAGGATTGTGTTCATGTTCATTTGAGCATGTAACTGCTGTGCATGTGTTTGCCTCATAAACTGTGCAAACAAATAATTCAATTATTATTATTATTGTTAATGACTTATGTTGGCAACACATTTTCCTATCCAATTTAGATTTTTCCAGTTCTCATCAGAATTTATTGACATGAACCTTTCAGTATTCTAATTTAATTAGACCCTTTCTAGGTTTGATGTTTCTGGTTTTGGGAAGAAGTCACAGAAATGACTGCTTTATCATCTCACTAGTCTGTGTGCTGTATTTTTTTTTCATTATTTTTCTTTTTAATTCATTTATTTGTTTTTTCCCCTCATTTTCTTGAGAATCATTCATCCAATCTATTTCGAACATTGCACGTATTTTCATGCAGTCAGAGGATATGCACTGAGTTTGAAGTCCTCTTCGATGAGTCATTTAGATTTGATATTTTTCATGATTACAATTGGAAATGTCTAAAACTATTGTATTTCCTCAAACTTTTACATATTCAAGTACTGGAGATGTGACTGGAAGGTAAGTGAGTGAACAAAATACAGTCTGGTAGAGATTAATCATTAAAAAATAGAACTTTTATGTAAAGAAACAAGTCTCTCATATTCTTTCTTTTGTTTTATTTTATTTTTTTTTACCATGCAATTTAATTAATTTTTGGCCTTTGGCTACATCTGACACACCAACAGAGAAGCTGCCAGTGGAAGCTGCATGTGGGCTGTTTAGAATAGCAGATAGAGGACAAAACAATTAAGAAGAAAGCAGCTCCTAATTTTTTAAAGCTTGACAGGCTTTGTCTTGGATGACCTGGGAGGATTTAAAGGGGACATTTGTGTTTTATTTTTATTTATTTTTGAAGTAAAAAATAATATTGTTTGAGAGCATATATTTTGGGTGTTTTGAGGTGACCACCAGCCCAAAAATTCCAATATAGCCCAGCAGTAAGTCCTGGCTCCCTCCCCCTCCGAAAACCAGCCACTAACTGAATTGGAAATACTGTACAAAGATGTCTTTTTAATCATGTACCTCTGTGGTATTTTGATCAGAGTATGTCGAAGATATTTCAGCAGTTGTAAGAAAACTGTCAACTTTTAAAGGCAGAAACTGCATATTTTTCTTCTAAAATTTTCATTACACGGTATAAAGTATGAGGTGCTGTCTTGAGTGAATGTGCAGTCCAACAAGTCCATTTCATCTATATTGTGATTTTGAATTACAGAACTGTATCATATCTCAGCTTGTCAGTGCAATAATTTTGTTTCTAAAAAATCACAGTTGCTCAGTGAGGATCAATAATAACTCTGAGTCATCTGGCTGCATTTATCAACTGTGTGGGTTCGCTGTTCACATCTGCTGGTGCACTACAGTATATTGACGTGGTGGAGTGGACTTGACGAATAGCCTTCACCGGCAGTCCACCGCGATGTTATCTACGAAAGTAACTTCCCCTGTAGCCCTCAAGTCTCTTGTGTTTTCTTAGACATTAAATGAGAGCCATACTGTAATGTGTCAGCTTCTCCCTCATAACCACAGACTCCGTCCGCCTTCATCTGTCTGGAACCTTATCAGGGCTTTGCTCTTCCTGTAATCATGCCTTCTCTCCAGCACCGCTCTTATCTCCCCATCGTCGGCTGCGGACTAAACGTTGAAGCATCAGTTAAGGAGCCCTCCATCACTGTGTGTCTGTCTTTATGCACGGTCACTTCATCCAGCACGGTTTCCGAATCTTCTCGAAACATCCCTCCTCTCTCATTTCCAGCGAGTCTCCAATCACTTGATGTTGAAGTCGGAGGCAGCATTTTAAGAAGGAAATGTATCATTTACTTTTACCCTGAAGCATTTCTTGTGTTCTAGGACATAAAAATCTTTATGCGCCAAATCAATCAGTTGTCAGTCTGTTTCGCTCATGCCTAACTGCAGAGACTTTGTCGATCAGTGATAACAGAGCAGCTCTTGCCGGGTGTCTTCCATGTGATTTATGTCCCCTTATTAAGCCTCCCCTGGCTTCCTGGGTCCGCTGTGATTTTGGACCACATCACTTGTCACTCAATGCCACAGGTATAGCATCATGGGTAATTCTCCTGAGCCATTGCTGAAGTACACTTCAGAGTTTAATGGGAGGGAAATGGAGCTTTCCAGAGAATGACTCAGCATTGCAATGCAAAGCACAGTCATTCTGCACCATCTTTAGTCCTTTCTAACTGTCAGCTTTGGGCAGTGATAGATTCTTGAATGGACAGACGGTCTTATCTGACTGAAGGAAATTAAATGTTATTCTAATGTGGCTTTTGGCATCATATGGTGCTCTACGTGACAGCGTTTATAAACGCCGTATAATCGTTCCTGCAGATGTGGGCGTAATCTTGGCCACCTTGATAGCAATAGACGGTGGCCTGTTGCAGCCTCACACCAGCCTCCAACAGGAGAAACAAATGGAAACATCTACAGAAAATTAGGCTTTCATGGTGTGTAATAGCGAGAACGTCTTAGTTGTGAGAGAGCAATAGGGTATAAATGGCAAAAAAATGGACTACACAAAATGCTCTCTGGGGTGTGTGAATACGAGGCTTGCATTTTGATTAATTTATGTTCCAGTACATTTCAGTTTTCCTAAGTCATTACCCTCTCAAATGACTGTCATTCCCAGTGGATTCCGACAAACAAAACTCTCATAAACAAGTGCATGCTCTGGCCCAATCTTCACGCTTCCGGTCTATTTACCGCCTTGTGCTCGTGCTGAGGCGAACATGCTCTCTCTAGGAGTCTGCGGGTCATCATAGCGCCTCCAGCTCCTAGTTATTTATCTGTGTATTACACACACTGTCCAGGTAGTGCTTGCAGGTCGTTTATCCTCCACCGGTCCCCAACATCCTGATATATGGAGCTGTTGCACTTCTATATCACAGGCCTCCTGCTGCAGAGCAAACACGTGCGCATGTTCTGCTGTTGGGCACTCGGTTTCTTACGGTGTGTGTCTGGTTGTGTTAAAGGGCAAAGGTGTGTGTTGAGTTCAGTTTTTCCTGGTCATTTATCCTGTTTTAAGGCCCGTTACTCTGCTGTCCTCCTCTTAATACCACTTTTACTCTTGTGCTTCAGGGTTTTCCATCTTCCAAATGCTATTCATTAGTGCAAACAGGTGGGAGAGGTAAAAAAGCAGAGGCTTTGTCTGTATGTTTGTATTGGATTAGCTGGAGGATTTGTTCCAGGAAAGGCATGGTGGTCCCTAATTGTTTTATTTCCATTGTCGAATAATCTGTAGTATATATTTTTTGGTTATCTGTGAAACATCATAAAATCATCACTTTCAAAAGCCCCAGAGGATTTTTTCTGTCAAATTGCTTTCGCTGCTTATCGGCATTTGAAAAACTAAAAAAGAAGGGGAAAAAAAACATCTGGAATGACTTTAATATTTTGTCCAAATCACTTAATCAACTAGTTTTTCTAATCTCTGCTAATTTAAGGATGTTTTTCTTCTTGATGAAAAGTGCTTTTTCTTATAATTTTTATGTAGAGTGAAAAAGACTTTGATCACAAGCAGAGGAAATTTGTTTTTGACATGCGGACTATAATTTTTTTTTTTTTTTTTTTTGCAAAAATGCTAAATATTGCTACAGGATAAATTTGATGTTTCGTGGTATGAGTTGGCGTACATGATAATGGATATGCAAATGTATATACATTGTAAGCTTGCGTTCAGTGTGTTGGTGGCAGCCCTGTGTGTGTGCATGTGCGCGCATGTGTGTGTGTGTGCGTGGGTATTACTTGTCTTGGTGCAATGAGCCAGGCCTTGTATTAGGCAGGTTGAGCTGGGGGGGAAATTTTGTAACACTTGACCTGTTTCACTGAGTCATTTGTGTGGATGGAGAAAGGGAGGGAAAACGGAGGACGGATGGAGCAGGCGGAGGGGGATGGCAGCACAAGTGGTTCGGGGTGATTGGAGAGATGAGTGACAATGAAAAGTGATCAAGGGAGGGAGAGAGAGAACAGCAGCTGGGGGAGCCAGAGGGAGGAGAAATGCGATGACACTGCCTTCATATTTCTTCTTCTCTCTCTCTTTTTTTTTTTTTTTTACTTCATCTCTATCCCTCACCCATCCCTTCATCTCTGTCAGTCATTCAGCAGCCTCGCAGGCAGGCCTAGCTGACTCGCCCCCCCGTCTCATTACTCACTCCTTCAACCTTAAAGGTCATAAGCACAAACATGGCACTTTCAAAGTCAAGAATATCAGATTTCTTTATATGAACGTCGCTGCGCATGTGCGCATGTGCGCATGTGCGCAGTCCTGTTGTTGGAAATACTTGAAGCCCACTCAATACACAGATATTAATTGAGTAGTTTTTCATTTTAGGAGCTCAGCTGGTTGTTGAGTTTAAGCTGCGTGTCTGCATCACCGTCTGTCTGTACCTCGTCTTTCTTCCGCCTGCCCTGACGTGTGTGTGGGTGTGTGTGTGTGTGTGTGTGTGTGTGTGTGTGTGTGTGTGTGTGTGTGTGTGTGTGGGGGGGGGGGGGGGGGGGGTTGTTTATTACATGCATTTTCTCGCTGCCTGCTCTATCTGCTGCAACCTTGCAGAACCAGGTTTGTTTTGAGGTGTCACAACCTTATTAATGCAGTTTCTTAGGGTAAACCTGACGGAAATAGTTCAACCTTTGGGACATTTGCTTATTTGGATGGATTAGTTTCGTGGTCAGAATGTATATCACTGTGATCTCGGAGCAAACATTGTTGGAACATACGCACACACAATGTCTGTCTAAAATAAAGAGTTGACCTTCTCTGTCTGAAGTATCCAAAGATATCTTTGTGATATACTGTGCAAATGAAACACTTTGCTGGCTGTTATTTGAGGCTAGAACTGTGGAAAAGAGACTCTGACCACCTTTTAAATGTTCAGATACTGAGCTGGTGACGCTCATCTTGGATGTCCACCTTGAAGCTGATTCTGTGCTCCCATTTGGAGATGTGAGTGAAGAATCTACATCTTCAAGTTTTTTACCATAAGGAGAAGAGGTCTTCAGATGAGATCTGATAGGTGCACCGACTCTATCATTTGCAGCAACATCTATATTTTAAGCAACACATTTGGATTCTGTCGGAACCAGTTTTATTTACCCTTTATTAGCCCTTTTGTTACTTCCTTATGTTTTATTATTCACGTTCTCATTTCCCATATCGTTTTCATATGTTCGCATGGACAGACATGTATCTACCCTACAAGCTGACTGGATGACACATACAACTATGAGGCAGTTGTATATTGCTCTTTAGGTGTAAATTTCACACCCAATTTATACCTGACATTAACAATCTTGTTCTACTTGGTGGATTTGGAGCTTATGTCAGAGCGGGAAGTAATTTTATGCAGAAGCACATTTTGATCTGAAGTCGGTAGAATCAGCCAGACCCCGTCTGTAGATGATAAACAGACAAGAGCCAGTTGTAAATGCAAGCCACGCAGTTGTGCCTATAGAGTGTGCTGTTACAGTAGTAAAAAAAAAAAATATGACTCCAGGCTTTAAGAGTTTCCTAGAAAATGGAACGCTTTCTACTGAAGCGTTTTATTTCTCAGCCTCTTAAGAAACTATTAAGATGAAATAAAACATTTCAGAGGTTAAACCCACTACCTTTTTTTCCCCTTTTTTTTGTAGTTTATAGTAGTTTCTCTGTCTTAAAAATGTTGAAGAAACCTGTTTGTCACACCATGCTTGAAATGTCACACATGCTACTTTGGGACCAACTATGTTTAGTTAATGATGCTTCCCTCAACCTGGTCCTGCAGCTACACTGAACTGATCCACATACTGATATGTGATAATTACATGAGTGAAATGACACGGACTGTGAATGCAAAGGCCCATGGGTGTTCTTACATGTTAACATCTGAATAAGACATCCCATTTTTTTTTCTATCCCCAACTCTGACATCTTTCTTTCTGCTCTTGACTAAAACTAAGAGTTAAAAGCAAGACCATTAGGGTAAATAGAACCTTTTTGTCCCATAAATGGACTGTGATTAGAAAAGGAATGATGAACTTTGCTTAAACTCTCTAAAGTGTATTCCAAGAGATTTAAAAATCTCTCTCTCTCTCTCTGGTGTGTGTGTGTATATATAAATAATCAAACTCAGTCTTCATCATGTGTGCGTAGGAGGGATGAAATGTCAAACAGATTGAGTAGCAAGATTATTGTTGTTATTAATAACAACATTATTATGATTATTATCAATAATGATGATGATGATGCTATTATTATTATTATTGCTGTTTTAAAGCCTCCAGTCACTTCCGTTGACAGCTAAGTATTTCAATCATGTTCTCCGGTACAATAATCTTCTATTACTACTTTTCCAAAGCTATTGGCTTTCTTTTTGGTATCATTTTTTTTTATTTTTTTTTTAAACCGATCTTTAAAAAAAAAAAACCTCTCTCTTTAACTCTGCTTTCATTACCCTCCTCGTCTCCCCCCAATCCCACTTGTCGCCTACTCAGCCGCTCCTGCCACAGCTGTGCACAGTGCAGTTGGAGCTTCCACGTTTGGTGTGACGGCTGGCGTTGTGACTGCGGCCCAGCAGCGCATCCTCTGGTGATACGAGTCCCGCTGTCAGTCGAACCAAACTCCGGTGTTTGGTGACATTTAGCATTTTCCTGCAAAAATTGCGGATCAGTGTTGACATTCAGTATGCATAAAATTCATGATTTATGCGGCACTGCCTGTAGGCGCTGCAGTGGGAAGAGGAGCAAGGGAGTATGTCACAGCTAAGGCACATGGACACACTCATATACAGCGCACACAAATTTATTAACTAATAAAATAAATGCGCGCATATTGTTATGAATCTAGGTCATTAAGCTTGTGGGTGATTTTGAAAGTCACAAGTTCCACGTGTCTTCCCAGTTTTCTCTGTTCTTTGAGTTCAAGATGAGCCAACCCCCCCCAACACGCACCGTGCACACATCCACACATCCACACAGCCACACGCAACCCTCTCCCCGAGGTACTTCACTTTATTCATTCTTCGCAGATTAATTCCAGGACGACACATTTTATGATCCCCAATTTATGTCGGTAGTCAGGCAGGCCTCCCTCCTCTGCTGCCGCTCCCCCCCTTATCTCTTCTGCCTGCGCGTCTCTGTCTCCCTCTGCATGCGCGCTCAATGAAACAATGGTACTTTTCAAGTAACAAGCAATGAGTTTGTCAGTTTTTAAAGGGAGAGGAAGACAAATGGAGGGAGGGAACAAAAGGATGTGAAGATAATGGGTTTCTGTGGTGATTAACATTCCAGAGCTGCGCGTCAAAGAAAGTGTGACTCTGTTATTGTGTCTTCACTGACAGCCAGATGAACGGAGGTTTCGGTACCAGGTTCCTCTGTGGCTTAGAAGGTAATAAACATTCCATGTCTAATCTACATCTCGGCGGCTGGAATCCTTCAGTGTCGGAGCATCTCCGTGTATTTCCCTGCGTAAACTGAGAGTGACACACTCGCCCTTTTCTTCTTTTGTGACGGGACCCACAAAAATGCAGCAGGCATGACAAGTGAGTGAGCTCTTCTTCCCTCGGTTCATGAGTCAGCCGGCTAGCTGACTAACCGGTCAATCAGCCTGTCAGGTGGGATCATCAGGTTTCCCGTCCCGCTGCTGTGACACACCTGTCACCTGAAGCAAGAGGCACCAGCCTGCGTGGGTGTGTCTCAGTCGGGCTCGCATCATTGCTCTTCAGTAAATGCTGTTGACATAAACCCTTTATCTCATTTCCTAACTTGTACATCCTGACTCCTCGGGTCCCTCCCACCAGACGCGCGAGCAGAGGAGTCAAGGACATAAAGGAGGAGAGAGGATGCAAGGGGACAGGCATTTAGCAAATTGAGACGTCCTTTCTTCAGAGGTGTCATTTTAAACCAACGTTAATTAATTATGGGGTGTGACACAACTGCATCTTTAAACTGTTGTTTCATTAAAGCTGTATGTCATTATTTCTACCAGATGAGCATTAAAGGCTTTTGAGACGAGTGATGCATTTATTCCTAATTTGATTTACAAAGTAGCATTGGCATGTCATGTTCCTTTTAGATGTCACAGACACTTAAGACAAAGGATGCACTGCTCCATCCTCACCTGAAGCTCCTCCATCTTGCCTCCTCTCTCCTTGTTCCTTTCTTCTCCTGGTGCATTTTAGAAAAGGAGACATCCTTGAAAATATTTTTGCTGAAATTACTTTCTGGGTCACAGGCAGGAGGATGGAAGAGAAGAGGAGGCACAAATTAGACAAATGAGTGTTTTGCCCTCAGCTAGGTTGAAAGTTGTTTCTGTCTCAAAAAATTCACTTGGTGGCGGGGGGCAGGTGGGAGTGGGTTGGGGGGGTAAAACGGCAATGAAGTCATAAATTATATAAAGTAGGTTCGACTCCATTAACCTTTTGAAAGTGCTTTGTACTTTCTCTATGATTCAGATTGACGGTTGACCAATAAAACCCTGAAATCATGAAAAAAAAAAGAGAAGAAGAATTCTTAAATAATTGATCCTACATGTTAAAATCTGCATCTTTCAGTCAGTTATTATGACCAGCTTTCATATATGCAAAAATAAATGTCCTGCTTCCTTCTTTTCTTTTTCCCAATTTAGTGTTTTTTTTTTCTGTCTCCAGTTTTGACCCGTTGGACTGATAAAAGCGGTCACGTTGGTCTTCGGGGAGTTGTTGGGTTTCTGTTGGTCGGAGATTAAACAAGAAAATATCGGGCTCCAATTTAGTGATAATGAACTGTATATCTGGTGCAAGATGAAATGAGATAGACAAGTCTAAGCTCTTGGCTTAATAGTTTGATCTCTGCAAGATTAACCAGCAGCCCGAGAATATCATTTTAAAAATTAACCACAAGCCGGAGCACTTTGGAGTTGGTATTCATTCATATAAAATATTCAACAAAGGAAATAATGGCTTTGTTACAGTCAACTAATTGATAATTCAATATATCTTATTAATTGCTTGAAAAGATTTGTCTTTTCCTATAAATAGATAAATCAAACATTAAAGTGTTGATTAAACTAACAAAGGTGACTGCAATGAGAGTCAAACCTCCAAACTCTGGCATTGATTTGTATCATTTAAGCTGTAGGACAACCGTGATACAACTTTGCCCCGAGCAGCATCATCAATATTCCCTTTACTCTTCATGCGGGATACAGACCACAAATATCTAGCTAATCAGGTAGTCTGTCTAAGGGCCCTTGTGGATTCAGAACTAAGATAAGTTGATTCTCCCTAGTTCCTCTCTTTGATCCGAGTATCTCATCCTCCTTTAGATTAAAATGTACAAGCGACTTTCCCTGCTATTACGCCGGCTGTGCGCACACACACACCAGCTCAGGTGTGCTTTGAAAGCTGAGCGGAGCAGACAGGTTTTTGAGCTAAGTTAAGCCCCGGATTAAGGAGAAATTTACCGCTCATCTAGGTGTGTGTAATAGTATTTATTTTTGACTTGGAGAGAAATACCTGGTTTTCCTGCAAAAAGGCATGAAAACCTTCTTACATCACCCCCCGCTTTCGCTCAGGTGCCTCTGCCACCCGAGCACAGGTGCTTTGCAGTGTCTTCTCTCTAAATATGAACATCTTCACGAGGTTTGTGTTTATCTTATCTGCACAACTCTGTTGAGTGCCTATGCTTGTTTCCTGTCTTATGCGTGCCTAAGTGGCTCTGACACATCTGTGGCTTTTCCGGGCGAATCGGCGCCGGTGCCAAACTGCCAGGAAATCAGTGCAAGAGACTCCGCTCACCTCCTTTAACTAAGCATTCCTCCTCTCACTTCTCACTCTGCCATCCCCTTTCCTCTCTTCGCTCTTCTTTTTTTTTTTTTTTACTCCCTCTGTCTTGCTCACAGCCCTTATTAAAAATGGAGTGAGTGTGTGCTGCATATTTAAAATGGTCATGGATGGATTTAAACGGCTGATGGTATTTAGTGTCTCCTCAGGGATCTGCTATGAGCCCTTAAGCTGACTCCTCTGACTGGAGCCTGACTGGCTGGTGAGCACACACTAAACCTCTAATAATGACTTGTGTACACACACAGTCAGCCTGACACATGCATGAACACACACAAACGCAGCCAGCATGCACATCATCACACCCCCCCCCATTACAGTAGACCGCTTATTGGTGACGGGGACGCCGGTCACGTTCATTATGTGAGGAACAGATGCATTTCGATGTGTCTTGGCTCAACAGTCAATAACTCATTATTTTGCCTGCTTTGATGTAGCACTTTGTTAATGTTTTTAAATGTATTTGACGATCCCGTTCAGGGTTCACAGTCGCGTCTGTGTGTGTGTACAGAGAAGTGCATGCACGTGCGTGTGAGAGCACTCTCCCTACGTTGAGGGTGGGTGTCACACTGAGCCCCTTCAGCTCCAGCAGCAAGTGTTTCTGTCATTCTGTCTTTCATGCTGGCTTGGATTTGGGCTGCAATCTGCTCCTAAGTGTCCTTCACCGAAACACTATTGATTACCCCATACAAACACGCTCAAACACTGAACATAAATATTGCTGATGGGAAACACACACACACGGATAAACAGACGTCCCTCACAGAGGAGGGAGAGCAGGAACATCTGAACGGGCAGGGACGAGAGCCGGAGGAGACCGTGAAGTTTGGTTGTCTAGAAATCAAGATTAATTCTGCATAAAAGAGCATGTCTATTAAGTGATGTGCAGCTGCAGCCGCTTTTGGTTTGGAACAGTGAAATCTGCGATGATGCTTTCGATGTATTCAGCAGAGAATGATAATGTAGATTAATTCATTATTGATGGAGCAAGGGTTTTTAATGGGGGCTATTTGGTGTAATGTCATTCGACGTATGTGGAACAGCTTGGCGTCTTTCATTCTGGATGCGTGTTACAGAGAGTTCATGAATATCTGCATGCGTGTTAATGCATTAAGAAGTGTATCGGTATGAATTCTGATGCGTTTGAGCACGTGTTTTTCTTCCTTGTTGCAAGGTATCGACACACATGCCTGCTAGCTTCGTGCCTCCATTTAAATCTCTGTATTTGCATGTTAAAGATGCTGTGAGTTACAGCTGCACTGCAGGGTGATGTATAGTTGACTGAGCTGTGAGATGGACTCACTGATGGCCGCTGAGGATTTTAACTTGTCCATAAATCAAAGGAGCTACACATTTCAGGTTTCCAATGAGAGCTTTTTGTCCCCACAGATGCACACAAAACCTCAGATTTGCTGAGAGTGTGTGTGTGTGTGTGTGTGTGTGTGTGTGTGTGTGTGTGTGTGTGTGTGTGTGTGTGTGTTTCTCACCAGAATATGGGTGGCATCACCTTTTACCAATGCATACATCACCAGCACTCCATGGCACGCAGACAATCAAACACATTTGAACAATGATGAAACCACCTCTTTTTTTTCTTTTTCTTTTTTTTCCCACCTTGGACAAATTGAACTATAAATTCTTTATTCTCCACAGTCTCATCTCCACTGTTATTATTATGCATTTGCATCTTCTGGCTCACGGTGACGATGCATAACTGCATGGCAATGGAAGAAGTGTCTTTCTAAATGAGCATTTGAATTCAGGTTTGGCGAGAGCGCAGTTTCTGGGTGTCTCGACGGCTCGCATTGTTTTGGCTTTTCTCCAGGGTCATTGGATGGAGAGGAAAGTGAATGAGTGTGGAGAGAGCGCACAGGACCATTATGACTCTGTGTGTCATTAATCAGTAGCTGATGAGAGGCCATTTGAGGGAGAGATGGGGCCTATTACTGCGATGGCACTCTCAGGACTCGGTGTGAGGCTCTTTTTGTCTGCCTAGTTTGAGGTCAACAATGCAGCAGGTACCAACACGTCAAACAACACATGAAAGCGAATCATTATTCCACAAACGAGAAAAAAAATTTACACATGTGTGATTGATAAGCAGAAAGAGTTGGACATTTGCTACTTGTAGCACTCGCATTTCTTCGATTCCTCTCCCTCCTACACATCTCTGTTGTATTCCTCTCCACCCTCCAGATTGAGTCCTCTGGTTTTTCTGTTCGCTCTGTTCTTTTCTATATGTTTGACACACTCTTCCCTCCTCCTCCATCTCTCACTTCTTCTGTGCCTTGTTTCTTTTCTGGCAGTCTGTGTGAGCAACTTGGTGGGAGGGTGACATGATGAGCACTCTCATGTGAGTCGGTGAGAGTTGAAAGGAGAGAGCGAACTGACTCTCCATGCTTAGAGGGAGAGGGAGGAAAGGAGCGCTAGCCGAGTCCTCCTTGTTGTGTTTTTTTTTTTCTCTCTCTTTCTCATTATACGTTGCATTTTTGCTCAGCGGGCTGCTGAGTAGATTCTAGCACACATCCTGACTGTGAGGGAGAAGTCTGAGATGATATCTAAGTTTTTAGTTGTATGTGAAGATGAATGATGGGTAATGAAGTGAGAACTCCCTTTAGCCAGAGGTTAGCAGTGGTTAGGTCAGGTAAACAAACCAGCTCCTGACTGCTTGGCCTCAAGGCCAAGGTGACACTGGCGGAGGAGGAGGAGGAGAGCTGTAAAAGCATGCTGCAAAGATGGATAAAAAGCCTAAAGGCATTGAGGGGTAAAATAGATTGCCGGTTGTTCTCAGATTTCAACATTACTGTAAGTTGCAGTATTTCTTTCACAAGGTTGGAAGAATACCTGCCTGGAGCCAGTTTCCAGTACAGCTACTGTTTCTTATTGAATATAGGAATGTATAGGAACACCCACATTTTATAATAGCTCAGCCGCAGCTGCAGTCTCCATCATGCTTGTGTAGGTGGATACAGTACAACCTCTCTACTATAACTACATTGTAAATACTGTGATATGCACACGGTGTTTAGTGAATGTTGTGAAAATGTCAATTTGTAAGTGTGCTACTTATTCAGAAATGGTGACATTGTTATGTTGCCAAAAATGTGATCCAGATGTTATGATTCATTATGCAGCGGACATGATTGTGATTATCAGGTGCACAAATATCCAGTAGAGCTGCAATAACATAGGGTCAGAAATAAACCCGAATTCTGTTGGTATGTTCATGCAGCAATCAGAAGCATAAACAGCAAGTTCCCTGTGAAGTATTTTTCAGAAAGTGCTAGACAAAGATAATGGTCACGATTCCTCCTGTTGTGTTCGTGAAGAAAAATAAAGTACTATAAATGAGAATGAAGATGAATAGAATCATTTTAGAAAATGTTTCATTGTCCAGGTTGATGCAAGAATTGAAACAATTCATCTCCTGCAGGTAATGAACAAGTACTGTAAATTACTGCCAATGGGCGATGATTTGATGTTGATTTCTGTCTGAGGAGGGCGAGGGCTTCTCACATGTTTTTATGTTTCTACCCAATCCATTCATTATGCCAACGTTTGCCATGAGTGACTCCAGAGTTGCACGCCTTCATGAACTGAGCTGGATCTAAGAAACAGATTGGAGTGTGTTACTGAACTTTTTAATCAGTCTCTCAGTTAGATTAAATGATTTAACCTTTCGTGAAACATCACTGTAATTATATGGTAATTATATGGTAATTCTTTTGCTAAAACTATCTGTTTGGATTAAAACAGAACTGAGGTATTATTCTTTCTTATTCTGATGTGAGACAGCTATTTACAATGTCAAACCGTTGTCAAACAAATTTGCAATTGAAATTTAGCCTGGAAACCTCATTGCATTACATTTTCTTTTTTTGTTTGCACTGAATTAAAGTGGTGCTTCCCTGCAGTTTTTATTTATTTATTTTTTACCAGATCTATGAACCTCGACGACAACAAAGCATGTTTGCTGTGCTGTTATGTAAAAATCTGAAACTCGAGTTGGGCTTTGATTTGACTGGTTTTTAGTCAACACTACAGTATAATCATATTCAAAAATCCACTACTCCTTGATTCATTTAAAGCAACACTAAGGAATATTTTCATCTTAAATTGTTATTTTTAAAAGTCATTTGAGGGAATATTTGATGACTTTTAGAGTGTCTCTCAGTTGAGGGCCCCATATTACTTCTGACCTCCTAAAAAGTAACTTTGGGTTCAGTGTCGGTTGTCTCTCGTAAGAAGTGTGTGTTGCCTCAGACACAGTCGCACATAAACACTGATGGTCAACGATGGTGAAGTTTGGTTGGATAAAGCTCATTCCCAGAGCTGGAGCAGACATCATGGCAGAGACGACTAAAATGTCCAAGAAAGCAATGATGAAACAAGCAAGGACGAAGAGTGACTTGAAGAAATTTCATTTTAAAAGTTTGATTGAGTGGTTATTCGCGTGTTAAGAAAATCAGTTCATTGATTTTCCAACTGTTATAACACGTTGTATGGAAATGTAAAGTACACTTTTCACTAAAAAACACACAAACAACACTGTATGCATGGGCTGAAAAAAAAAACAGTGCTAGTTCATCATACACACGCACATACATATATGTTTGGAGTCTGATGATTGCATCAAGGGCAATTTGGTATCTTACCTGAGGACACCTGTGAACTCCTGACACAAGAGAACAAACCACTGACCTTCGTACTGGCAGACGACTGTTTTATCTCCTGAGGCGGAAAATGCTGGCATCTCTTCTCAGAGGCATCTAGGGATGTACTTGTGATTAAAATGGTATTGTGCATCTACCTTTGACAAAGGTAATTGCACATGTGTGATGGAAGCATTAAGGCAGAGAAGAACACTGAATATTTTGAGAAACATTATTATTATTATTATTATTATTAATAAGACATTGATGAGGAAAAAGAGGGTGCTGACAGGCTGAACCACCATGAAGTCCTGAACTGTCTCTAATGGACAACTTGTGGAGAGTTTTAAAAAACAAAAAAAAAAAAAAAAACGCCATGATAACCCATTATTGCTGTATGCCTTAAAATATAGTGTGCGTGCAGGAATAACGGAACAAAGCAACACCTAAAATGCTTCAGTGCGTAGTTTTGTCAATACTTAAGTGTTGTGTGAAGGAATGACAACACTGGAAAGTGGTAAAAGCCTCACTGTCCCAACTTTTTAAAAATGTGCTGTAGGCCTGAAATGTGGAAAAAAAGATGTATATTTGGGAAAAAAAAAAGGGGGGGGAAAGAAAATGCAGTATTTTGGGCTCTCACTGTGCAAAGAAATATACTTGCAATTTCCATACCTATACCAGTTTTTCTACAAATAATGGATGAATAGTTTCATGGTAAGAGTCATCGACAGGTTACATAACCGTATGTACGTGTGTACAACCTGGGAAGCCCCCCCCTTTTAAAGGTGCTGGTTTCAAGCCCAGCAATTAAAAACACTGACGGGTAAAATTCTGCTGGAAAAAGTCCTGGTTCGTGGTTGCAAGTTTGACATGTAATAGTTATCGAAACATTGTTGCAGTCTGTGGACAATCCTTCATGGAAGAACTCCTTTAAAATCACCAGCTTCCTCCAGGGGGAGACTGCACGCTGTCATACTGCGAAACATGCCTTTGACCTCCCGTCCAGCGCCTCCAGAACTTAACTGAGTTTGTGAAAATGTATTCAGTGCTGTGCCTCAGCAGGTGGTGGGCAATTATTGCCTCTTCTTGTGTGAAAGACTGTCAGAGGTTCCATGTCCAATTCCTAGTGGTTTAGTAGGCTTTCTTTGTTGTTTTTTTGACAGAAAGATAGATTTCCAGTGGCGCCCGAGTGTATGAGAGTATAATGAATCATTTGTTGTTAGTGTTACTGCAATGAAATGTCAGAATTCATAATTTACATGTGGTACAGAAACAAATGGCTTGTTAACTATTTGACGTGGGTGTAATGTATCATAATTGCTTTAATGTGTTGGGTTTTGAGAGTAATAAAATCATTCAAAAAATAATGTGCTCTCATAGATGTAAGTGACTATGACCTGTGCTTTTAGAGCACTCACCACTCTTCTGTGAAGCATCTGCCCGCTGTATCCAGTTCTGCCGGTTACCTGGCACCCCACCGTGCGTCTCTGCGTGTGGGCATGTGTTTGTGTAGAAGCAGAGTGTTTGTAGTACAACAGATCATTCATGGCCTAAGTGGACAGCTGCATTTGGCTAATGCACCCCTGCTTTCTCTGCTGGCTGCAGCCGACCACCTCCGTTCCAGTGTAAAGTGGACTGTAAATATTGACGGGGGGGGGGGGGGACGGCGACCTTGTCAGAAAGAGAAGGAAGGAAGGGGGGAGATGGAAGGGATGATTGAGGCATGGAGAGAAAGAGATGCAAAAACGGAGAGCTCCTGCCTTCTCCCAAGGCAGCTGAGTGTGGTTTGATGCGCCGTGGCAGGGAACGCGCCATCTCCCCAGACAGGAGAGGAAGAGCAGCGTTGCACACACACCGTGCAGAACGTCCCCACCGCATAGCTTTTTGAAATGGACTACATGCACATGTGCACACACACACACACATACACTTAGGCTGTGCACGCTAATGGTAAGTCACTAACATGAATTTAATCCTCAGACAGCAAAAAATGCACAAGGTTGAGCTCTTGAATCACAGAAGATTAGAAATTAACAACATTGTTGATTTCCCCAGACCAAAAACCCTAGCAACAGCATCTCTCTCTCTCTCTCTCTCTCTCTCTCTCTCTCTCTCTTTCTCATGCACAGCTGCTCATGCACACACCTCAGTCAGCATTTCCTTTGATCAGATCCGTTGAGTGGCGTTCTGTTGGAGCCATTCTGTTGGTCATGTTGTCCTAACAAGCGTGATCAGTTTGGGAGTTGTAATGGCATCATGGGTGCAGTGACTAGTAAATGATAGTTATGGTGATGGGGGGGAATTGTGGTTGTGGGAGATCCTTGATTGATGTAAAATTCAGACTGCATTTACTGTTGCTTCAGCGTGTGTGAGCCTGCTACAGATCTACATGTGCTCAGGCCTGCAGCTCATGTCTGTGTCCTGTCTGTGCAGCCGCAGGCTTTTTTCCCTACCTTGTAGTTTGGGTTTTTTTTTTTTATTTGTCTCCAGATTTTACTCCACTTCTTGTCTTTCCACTCCATTCAGCAGCTGATTACTGGGCTATTGTATTACTAACTATGTACACAAGTGAGCCTGATTGAAAGCCACACAGCAAACAAGGACGAATGTGTTACCAAGTTAACCTCAAAATTTAAAAACTAGGATTTCTCTTTTCTCTTGATGAGCAACGAGATTGCGTGTACTGTTCTTTATCTTAATCTCTTTCAGAGGCCATCAATTCATTCAGTCCTAATCTCATCTCCAGGCACTCCGCTGGGACTGTGATAGCCTTGCGTTTTCCTGCGCCTGGTGGTTCTGTAGTCGGTGTCTTAGCTTTGTTCAAAAGCCTCAAATTTCAGCTCAAGAGTGATTCTGACACCGGATCTGTGCGTTTTTAACAGGAGCCCTTTCAAGTGCCATCTTTTAAAGTTAAAGAGAAACTTTTAAATCAAATGTTTCGTCCTTCAAGAACATTAATGGTGGTGAGAGGATCAAACAAAGAGGATTTAGATAGACATTTCTAAAAAGCTTGGAGCGTTACTTGAAAGGTTTTGAGGTGTGTGCGCAATGAAAAGGAGACAAAAATGCACAAGCAAGACCGTCCTAAATGGCCAAAAGTACTTCAAGGTGAATCACCAGGAGGCTTCTTTGATTATTTTGGTCAACTGATACTATGAAAGAAATTCAGGCTAACCCTTTAGAGATGAATTTGATTATCAGCTACAGTAGGACTGTTTTTCAGTGAACTAGTTGTTTACTAATCTTTTAAGCCATGATCACCGACATGTATAGCATCTGAACCTTGTGGGCATACACAAGACTCAGATTTTAAAGTTGGATAGAAAGCTTTGTGAAGCAGAAATAAATAAATGCACAGGTGCGTGTGTGTTGCACAGATTTACCGAACAGGTCAGAGAGGGTAATAAAAACAGGCTTATCTCTACTCGTTAGGCAAAAAGAGATGAGCGATGCGGAGGGAGACTCTGCAGATTTGGGTTTTCGTATTACAGAGCCAAACAAGCAAATCCCAAAGTGAACCGGCGATGGAGCGGGATGACAGGAAAAGAGGGTTGATGGGACTGAAGGAGAGCGAGGAAATGATAAACGCAGCAAAAGCCCAGGCCTGTGCAGGGAAGTTGAGCATAGACTAGCATGTTAACCTTAATCCCTTCAGGGAGAGGCGTAAACACACAGGAAGAGCAAACAAGGGATTGTGTGGAAAAAGGACGAGATGCGAGATCTTTGTCTTCCGCTCTCTCCTTCATCCCCTTCAGTGTGTGTGATCAGCCAGTTGCAGGCAGCAGCTGGGAAATCCCTCTGTACTTATGTGAAGCCAGCCTCTTAATCACAGCCTTCATCTCTCTTGGCTCCTCTTGCTACCTCTTTTTTTTTTCCTTTTGATTCCTTTCCTCTCACCTCTTCCCTCCTCAATGTCATTTTCCCCAAACTCCACTTATTTCTCTTTGACTCGTCTCCCAATGAATCCCTGTTTACCTTAAACTCTCTCCTCACATTAGCTTCCCTGGAAGTGACTCACATACACCGATTTATTAAGGAGTGCTGATCTGACCCTCATTTTTTTTTCTTTATTTCTCACAACTCAAAAGTTCTTTGCAACTGAAATGAAGCGAGTAGAGGAAACACGAAAAACTGCTGCAGAGCAGTGGCCGGGATTCATCCATGCATCTAAAGCTCGAGAGATTCCAGTGGTATTTTCATCTTGCTGAAGTAGGTCTGCAGTAATTTCAGACAGCTTCAGCCAACCATCCAGCCTCATCTCCTCTTTCGACACTCCCACTCCTCCCTCCTCCTCTTCCTTTTCCCTGTGGGAGAGTGGTGGTCTATGGTTGACTGGCTGGCCAGGCAGGCAAGGGTGAGCTGCTGAGGTAGCCTATACTGGGATGAATAGATGTCTTTCTGGCCAGATGGTCCTCATTGATCTGCTCACAGGGACAGAGCGGACCCTGTACACCTGCGTTTAAACTTTGGACCATCTTCTCATTTTGTGCAGGGGAAAAATAAAAAGGTACATGATGTGGTTGAGAGAACTGCTCTCTGCCTCAGGGCTCCTCTGCTCTGAGATAAATCTGATATTACTTTGTGTGCACTTGCATTTCTGTCCAGTGAATTGTTATGTATGTTGATGTCTTTGTGTATGCATGTGTTGTCTGGAAGGGAGAGGCTTGAGGCCAAGGGGCATTCAGCAAACTAGTGTTCTTGTGTAAATATGTCAGGCTGTGTGACAGGGATGCAGCGCAGGATGCCTGCTGTTTCTTCAATGCAGAGTTGACTGTTCATACATGGTGTATACTCTGTGTTTGGTGGAGTGTGTGGTCTTAACACCGTAGGTGTGTTTGAGTGTCTTGTACAGATTTAAACAGGCCCGACGTACATACATATACGCACACACTCTGTGATATTTTATTAGTGCAAGACATGGCTGGTGTCCAGGGCCAACACAGAGGGTGCCGTCTCCAGTCGAGTCTCTCACACGCAGGCGCCACACCTCAGTTCTTAAATCTTGCCCCCTTACCTGCAGCTTTTTCTTTTCTATCAGAGGTTATCTGGGAGGAATGAACAACTTTCTACCTGAAGCCTGCTGAGTGAAAATGACATTGGCTGGGTAATGATCCCTGTGAGATAAGGAGAAGCAAAAGCTGGGGCTTCTACAGCATTTCAGAAAAGTCCAGGGAGCTTGGGGAAAAGAAAAAGGAAAACAAAAAAAAGGGTGGTGTGACGATAAACAGACATGGCACTGGAATGAGGAAGCAGGAACACAGAATAAACAGAAGACTAGGCAGGTATTTGGTGTAGAATAAAAATGCTCTGTGACCAGTTCGTGCTGAATTGTTAAAGTGACACAGCACCACCATGAGGCGGATGATGGTCACTCCATCGAAACACTTGTAATAGGTTTATTCCATGTTATCACGACCGTTGAAATGTCTACTGTTTAGATATTTAGTCCATTTTTTCCCCCTTTTATCTTTTGTCATAGTCAAAAGGAACTAAGTCACAGAGTTGCAGACTTTTAGAAGGATTGGTCAGATTTATGACTTAACATTAATTTTGATTTTCAGTTATTTAGTTCAGGGATTCGAGATGTTTGGATCATTTTTCTTTTCTGATACAGATTCTATCACTTGGGCTCTGAGTACTGATCTGATACCAGACATCATCTCAGATGTTCAGGTGTCTGTTTGTAAAGCTGATTTCAGACTTCTTTTTTTATTATTATTTTAAAATATGTTCAGACACAGTCTCGGTTTCAGATATTTTTTCTTTCTTTTTTTTTTTTTTGTAATCCAATTTTAAATATTCACATCTGAAAACATAATGAATAACCAGATGAATTTTGCTCTTTCACTTTTTGAACAAGGTCATTAGCGTGTCTCTGGAGATTCAAGGAAACAGGTGGCTGACTCTGACAGAAATTGGTCTTTAAAGATGCCATATGGCTTCCTGCAGATGCTGGAAAGAAAACCTCTTAAATACACATTTTCAGTGTTTAATTTGCAAACCTTGTCTCCAGAAGTGGGAACATTTTCTAAAATGTCACAATACACAAAGTGTTTTCAGTGATCGCCTTCATTATATTTGTAGATAAATCTAGAAAATGATGCCAGAGACGTGCTGAGATGCAGCTGGAAGGGGGGCAAGTTCATCATTCCTACATTTTCCTTCCTTTCATTGCACCTTTTGAACAGTTGGGACTCAGGTGGTTGGATCCATCTCTGTTTCTGAATGCAGTGGCAGCTTCTGTTAAGCAACAGTGGTTTTGTCAGGTACGTTTAAGCCATGTGACCATGACAGCTTTTCACGCAGTGCTGACTGAGAGCTTGATGTTCACGCACATTCAACTGCAGTTTCCAGCTTCGACCTCTAAGCATTCAGAAAATACAGTATATCACGTGATACGTCATGTCAAGGAGTTGTGGGGATGTTTTATCTCCTGCCCTTTCACAAAGATGTTCCAAGGTTTCAGAACAAAGTTGGTATTTGAACATGCTGGAAAAAAAAAAAAAAAAATATCTATATATATATATATATATATATATATATATATATATATATACGCATGTGTGTATATGTATGTGTGTGTATGTATGTTGTATGTATGTATGTATGTATGTATGTATGTATGTATATATATATATATATATCTATATATATATATATATAATATATATATATATATATATATATCTATATATATATATATATATATATTCCTGCATTCCTTTCTTTTTATTACTCCTTGCAATTCAGTGGATATTTGAGAGAATAATATCACAATTTGATGTTTAAACAAGAAAAGAAGTCAGCACGGAGGGTTTTATTGGTTTAATTAAATACCATTTTAGCTCATCTGATTTTTTTTTTTTTTTTCTTTTGGTTTTTAATGCAAAACCTTTTCTAAAAAGGCTCCTTTTGGAGCTTGAGGGCGATGATTGGATTGCATTTGTCCTGTATTTCAGTCATTAAGTATTCGTGCTATTGTAGCCACAAAGTAACATTTTTTATGAAATGTATTTATTTTTTTCTTTTAACATCATTAAAACGACTTTTTTTTTTTTTTTAACCTTTTGGGAACTGATAATGAAACTTTTTTCTGTTCTTCTCACATTCAATTGTTTTTTTTTTTTAATTCTGTTGGCATTTTCACGGGCGAATGATGTTACATACAACCTCCTGCGCACTGAAACTGTTCAGATCCCCACAGACGTTTGTCAGAGTTACAGAGTATTAAGTGGAAATCCAATACTTTTTGAGCATTGGTCTTATAAATTCAGGAATAGAATAATGTGTAACTATTATAACTAGTGTTTTGGTTCATTCTTGCTTGTGAAAAAAGTCCCCATCAAATGCTGCCAAACTGTCCAAAGCTTTGAAGACTCAATGTTTTCCCGTGAGTAAAATAACATGGGACATTTCATCTCCGTGCCCCGTTTGAACTAAATATGCTCGAAAATGAATTTGAACATGCTGAATCTGGCCCATCCTCTAATAACGGCTGTCATCTGAATATCATTTCCCCTAAACTTTAATTTTGTGGATTTCTCTGATCCAATATTCCCTAGAAATAAATTGAGGCAGAAAAAGTAGTTAATTTGGCAGCGAGTGACCCAGTACTCAGATTTAATAATGCCTGAGCGCCCGCTACGTCACATCCAGGCTTTCTCTATTGTTTGAATAGAAGGCAGCTTCGTCTTTCAATTTCTCTGTGCACATCTTCTCTCCATTCTCCCAATAAAAGACGACGACTCGTCTGTGCAAAGGCTGCGGTTTCAAATGTGCCACAAAAAAAATGTTCTTCACCTCTGTTCATTCATTTCCATATATTAGCATTCTTGTCCTTAAATGAAATATCAACTGTACTTCCACGAGTGGAAATGTGTTTCATTATTGGGCCAAAACAGACTTCTTCTCGTTGGACTCTTTGAGACTGTCCCATTACGTCGTTTTTAATATCCTGCTACTAATCCTGAATTTCCTTTCCAGAACATTGGCTTGCTTGTCCTTATCTCTTCATTACAGGAATTATACTAAGTTTTTTTTTTTTTTTGTTTGTTTTTTTGTTGGGTTTTTTTCTTAATAAATCTAATATTGAGCAATAAAAAAAAGGATTAAACATTCTTAAGCATACAAAAGGTACTTAAAGAAACTCCATAACTTTGATTAAAGGCTTAAAAGATGATCTCTTAATTCCCAGTAACAATGTTACACTCATAGGTTTCTCCATGTGTGAGCATTGTGACTTTTTTTTTTCCCCTTCAGAAACAAAGAATGAAGCGGTCGGTCTTGGTCTAAAGATATGAGCAGTGGAAAATTATCGATGAAGAACTTATTTGTTCTGCACTGAACACATCTAAAAAACATAATTAACTCGGTTCACCCCGTCAAAGATTGTGACTTTTGCTTTTTTTCAAATTCAACTTGATTTTTTTTTTCTTTCAGTTCATGTGTGCAGCGTATGCTATTAATATGAAAAGCGATAAACCGGGTGTTGATAAAGTGCATTGTGTTGATCCCACACAGAAGCTTTCCAGTACTTTGTAAAACACAAAGGAGAGAAGAAAAAAAAAGCTCCTCTTTGCAGCCTTGAGAGGAACATGTAGGGTCAGTGTCTGAGGTGTAGTTCCAGGAAAAGATATGATCGCTTGGACACTTCTGTGCGAGTGAAAGAATAGGAGTTCTTTTAGGCGATATTCAGAGTAGAATATTGTTAGAAAATAATTGCAATTAGAGCCGAAGCAAGGTTCAATCATGACCCCTCCAATTACTAAGACTAGGGTTTGTTCTCATCAGATGAGCTTCAGATCCTCTCTGCCCTTTACCTCCGGCTCATTAGCATAATCCCCTGGGAATATAGAGGATAATGAACCGAGCTGCACCTTCAGTAAACACACAATGAGTGCGTCTGCGTGCAGTGTCTGTAAGTGGTTCATGCGCAGCGTGCTCATGGTTCATTAGAGAAGCCTCGGCATGATTCCTCTGGTTCTTCTTAAACACCCTTGTGAGTCGACACTCTAATCAAGATCCCTTCTGTACTCCTCCAGAGCTGCACGTGCTCTCCCAGACACATTTCTAAACTCGTCTGCGTTGCTGAGTCTCACTTTTTTCCTTCCACATTAGTGAGCTGTTGTAGTGATGTGGAATGATATAGTCTTATCCTGCATGACTGTTTATGGTCGCTACATCAGTGCTTTCCAATCTGAGGCGGTGGGAGTCTCGAAGAAAACAAAAGACATTTAAAGGGCCGTATGATGATTAGTGTAATAGAAATAAATGACAGTTCTCTATATGCGTTATTTGAGCATAGAGGTTCATCGTCAGCCTCAGGATCAATCACACTACGAAAGACAGACTTTCCAGTCTCCTCAAAGGATATATATTGAGCAAGAAGCTCATTACTGCTGTGTGCTCGGAGCTAGTGTGGGTTTTGTTGCTCTGAGCAGCTGTCGTACAAGTGAAAGGCTCCTGAGGTTAGAGACTCCAGAAGAAGAAATGGCACAGACCCAGAGTCGTAGTTAGAAGCTTTCGAAAAACTATTAATTTAAACAAATAAGTTCCCAAACTTCTTTGCCTCACTTCTGTGAGATATTTTCCGTGGCAGGAGATAAGACATGGACAAATGCTTTAAGAGTCATTGTTCAAACCTTAATGAAATATTAAAACCTTTTTAATGTTACCAAAGCTCTAGTAACGCATTTGCTATGTTTCAGGAGTGCAGCAAGTCTCTCCTTTGCTCCTGTTTTACAGTAACTATTATGGTCTCTTGAGGGGCTTCTTGAGCAAAAATGCGTGCTGTTTTGTAGTATTTGAAAACTTGAATGGTGATGTCTTTTGCAAACTTTTAACAAGACTCCAACAGTAAGATGCCTTGATGTAGATGCAGTATAGTAAACCACGCTAACTGGAGCTATGGCGGCTGGCATGTTAATTTTGTTATCTATAAATAGAGTTAAAGTGTCAAGTAATCCTGATTTCAAGCCTTTCTGCACCAACAAGCTGGTTGCTGTGGCTTTGCATTTATCTTATGGACTTGATTGCACAGTGGCATCAGTCCAATCAGCTAACACTCAGTCAGGAGCTGAATAACTGTATTCCCTATTATAACGCTTTCCTTAAATTGTTGCTTTACTCTGGGAAATGCTATTCAAATTGGTATAACTGTTCATTATTCACCTACATATTGTTTACTTTAAGGGTTTACAGGACAGTTACCTGTTGGGTCAAATTGTATTTAAAGGAAATTGGACAGCACTGAGGTTATAATGAAGGCCGGCACTCACTTCTTGTCTTATGTTCTATCTCATTCTTCTTTTTCCAGTTAACCGTCTACCTGAGAAGGGTCCCACCACAGGCACCATCATAGGAGCCATCATTGGGATCATTTTACTTGTGGCAATCATTGGAACGGGAATAGCAATGTACCGCAAACACAAAAACAACGTACTCAATAGAGAGTAAGTACCCATGTAGCTGACAGAATGTAGATGACTTCGCTTTTCTTTTCTTTTCTTTTTTTTTTTTTTTTTTTTAATGCCTGGGTAGTTGTTCTTTGTGTCTTTTGCAAATTGCTCCCTTAGATGAAATGTCATGCTGTGTGACATTTATACGTTTTGCTCACTGAACGTGGAATAATGTAAAACTGTTTTTGTCTTTCAGCGGTCCTCCCAAGTACAAACCTCCTCCTCCCAAGAAGACTCAGAACTCTGCTTCCAGGGTGAGTCACTAACTGCTTCTTAAGACAACAAGATGACGATCTAGACAGCTGTGTCTGTGTATCATGAGTAACAGCATTTATTTGATCTTCAAATACATTGACTGGAGTATGTGTGCATCCTCAGCAGCTGAACTCGAGTCATCCCCCTTCAGCCGAGGAGACGCCCCTGAACAACCAGTACCACTCCACCCAGATCCCAGAGCCGGTCACGGTGAGGACTGAATATACTTATGTGGCTGACTTCCAGCTAAAACACAATAGTTGAGGAGACATAATGAGTATTTGTGGACCATTGTGAACCTCCTGTTGCATCATGCAAGTCTTTTCCAACCTGCATGCTTTTATTTATGATTTGGTTTTATTAATTTGGTCCTAGGTAAAGTCTTTTTAAACGTTGTGCAGATTTTCCTGTGCTGTGATGTGTGTTAAGAGTGATCCATACTATTATCAAGTCATAATTATCCAACATATCCAGGTACATGTCATCAAAATGTGTTAAAAATGTGTCACAGTTTAAAAGGAAAATGAACAGGATTTCCAACAGTTGTAAGATTCCTTCCCAGGATGCATTGTTAGGGTTAGGGTTAGGGTTATCTCCCAAAAATGTCCTTACTTTTTAGATTCAAAGTAACATCCAATCTCAAAGGGAGCTGATGAAACTCTGGTTCTTTTAGTATGTTTGCGGCGCTCTAACATCTGCAGTGTAACGCTGGCTCATCACAGAATAAACAGGCGGTAACTTCAGTAAATATGTGCGCAACCGTGGGACAAGGTGATTAATTTTTCCCTTCAGTCCACCGAGAATAAATCTGAGCCTCATTTATACAATAGACTGATATCAGGGGAAGATACAGTTGTATAACGAAGGAAGTCCAGTTAGGTGTCCAGTTGTCAGATTTACGGCTTGATGGTATTTACTGTGCTGCTGTCCAAAGCATTACGGTGTTCAAGCCAGGGTCAGCTTTTATTGGTGTGATATACTCAGTCTGCTGCATGAAGGAAAACCTGATCTGAAGTACTGAAAAGGGAGAGAGAGATGGAAGAAGTTAAAACTGTTTAACAGTTGAACTCCAGAATTCAGCACAACATAGTTCTCGTTGTTTGAACTTAGTTCAAGCTGTCGAGTTCATTGATTGTAGTTTCATATAACTCTCTAAATGTATTATTCTGACTATTTATAGCATTTGTTTTCTTTCGTGAATATTTCTGTTAGAGTTAAACAAGTGTGCCCATTCTTTTAGCTTTGCTGTACACTATATTCTGGTGAAAGAAACCGGGCTGAAAATCAATTTTTAAAACTTTTTTTTTTTAATATACGGAAACGTCTTACCCCTGGCTGATAAAAAGAGAAAAAAAAATTGGACATTTCTCCTAGAGTAGTTATTTCAGTTGTTGCCTTTTGATTAAAAAAAGAAGAAAGCTTTTGTGACACAAACCTTTCTTTTTATTTAAAAATTGAACACTCTTTCTTTCTTTATATAAATATTTGTCAAAAAATAAAATCGTTCTGATCAGTGGCACTTTATTCTTTAAGATGTAATTGAGGGGTAAAAAAAAAGACAATTAGTCATGATGAGAAAACAAATGGAATCACTTTGTCATTTAATCTTATAGCAGACATACCTTCACAAGTGTAAATATGCAAATGAATCTGCAGATAAAAGAGAAAGCTTAAAGGTATTAACAAGCTGCTGCACCTGGCTGATTGAATTGACTGGAAAGGAAATGTGGGCCCAACAAGGGGGCTGTCCGCTGAAGCGATGGAGAGGATTATAAAATAACGCTGAATAATTAAACGTTGTGGAAAATGAGTTTGGTTGCTCCCAGACAGCTGATTCTAACGTGTGACAGAAATACAGTCGAAATGAGAGGGTTGTAAAAGAGAGACGTCCAAGGAAACTGAGAAATACACCTCGAAAACAAAAATGAATGCAAGACAAAACATATGAGCAGAAAAAGGAGAGCAAAGCTTTTGAAAGAAGTGGGATTTACTTACAGAAGAGTGGAACATAATCATCAGCACCTAAACATTAATTTGAAAAAAAAAAAAACAAAACAAAACTGGATGGTTGGATGAGGTTTGTGTTTGTTTTGTATCAATGAAATAAATCATGCAGTATCAGGATGAGAGCCTGGAGAAAACCAGCACATTTAGTCCAGTCATTGATGATATGGACCAGTGGACCGGAGGAGACCGGGGCAGATGCTAAACAAAACACCTCAAAGACTCCATGTTGTCATGAAAGCTAGAGAACATGCTACAGAGGAGTTATTGTGTGGTTCATGATTCCATTTATTTATTTACCGAGTTTTCTTTTAGTTTTTGTTTGTTTGTTTTTTTAAGCTTCTCATTATCAGTAAGTATTATAATAATGTTTGAGCTTCAGTTCATTTGTGGCACAAAAGTATCTCATATAAGCCTGATAGAGAAGCAAATTGGCTTTTCAGTTCTATCTTTTTTTTTTGTGCGACAGTTAATCCGAGGTTTGGAAAAAGGGTAAACCCACACACCACTGACTGATGTGGCTCGACTGAAAAATACATCAGTCAGCCAAGCCAGAAAACACAAATCGTCATCTGCTTAATGAAAATGGCCACGTTTGGGAGCACATGCATCTTTCCGTCTGTTTGCTTTTGCTTCTTCAAACAACTTAGAAGTAAAAAGTACTAAAATACAAAAGCAGTCTTGTGTCATGCTGCAGACTGACCATGGCAGAAATGTGAACATTTGATTCTTACCTTTCCCTGTTGATTGCAGGACCTTGACAACTACCAAGAGGATGAGTATTATGATGATGGAACACATGATGGAGAGCATTACTTCTCTGGTGCCCCCTCTGGTTGGGATGATCCTGGCAACAACGAGGTCCCTCCTCCGTACATGAGAACAGACAGTGACCCGCACGACTATCACCCGGGCCCCAATGTCGGCCGGGGGGACAGCTTTGTGTCGCCCGCCATGTTTGTTTGAGAACTGTGAGAACACTTAGAGATAGCCGACATGTGCGTGCATGTGGTTGGACGTATTTCTATATCAATAAGACATAAGTGAATTTAGCTTTGTTATAGAAGAATAAAGTGGGAATGTGAACATTTGATGTTTAGCTATGAGTTTTTGGGTCGTCTGTAGGTTCAGCGATGTGTTGCTCTGATCACCATGATGCAAGATATTGCTAATGTACTGTGCACATTTGTATCATTCAGCCACAGGAATGTAATCAAACTGTAGATATATCAGAGATCTTTTAAAGGCCACATCTTATCAAATTTCATACCATATGCAGGCTATCAGAACTTGTTAAATCGCATGAAACAGATCTTGCAATTGCAGAACACTGGTTTAAATCACTGAAAAATGGGGCTGTAACGTGTTACGGCTGTTGATGTGACTTGGTTAGGAGAAGCACAATTCGCCTGTGTAATAAATGTATGTAGTGTCTGCCTCATGTTGTTGGTTTCCAAACCCAGCTGGCATGGAGTCGATCTAAAACGGGCACCCTGTGGAGAAGCCATTAGCTGCAGTTAATCAGGCAGCACAGAGACGAGAGTCTCAGACCGTGACGGCATTAAGTTTTCAAACTGCAGTCTGGAGGGCTTAACTGCTGGACTAATGCTGCTTGCATTATTGTGTATTTTATTTGAATAGCAATTTCTTTTCCACTTTGAGTCTTTACATCCAGGCCTTCGTTGGAAAAATGTAAAGTCACTGTTGTGTTGCCAAAAACAAAAAACCCAAAACGACAAAGTCAGTGATTGAACTTGGATAAACATGGATGTCCTGATCCGTGTAACTCTTTTTTTTTTTTCTTTGCACACATCCACCCTTCCTTAAAGCCATATAAAACAGCATTCTGTTGCTGGAGTTAATGCTGTAGTAGCCACGGTGCTGCGTTTTAAAGGTTATCTGTTACTTTTAAATGAATATTTTTTTTTTAATATTTTTTATTTACTTATTTTGTTATTATTTACTTTGTCTGCCAGCAAGATCAGATGGATTAAGCCAAATCTGGATTATAACCATGAAATCTGTTGCAATTCATCTCCAGTGGAGGATTAGGTAGTTCTTCATGGAGTTCAGAGAGAGGTTGACACAGAGCTTGCTAGTATTTTTACATGTCTCTCTATCATCAGGGTTAAATGTTTTTGCACCTCAGTCCTACTCAGAATTATCCTCCATAATAGACTTGAGTGGCTTGTTGTCTGTTGGTGCCAACCAGGTGTTGCTTTTATTTAACTGTATCCTGAGAAAATTGATTTTTTTTTTTTTTTTTACTGGACAACTGTTTTGTTTTGATCTGTTTCACTTTATGAAATGTATTTTCCAACCATTCTTGTTAATTCAATAAACATGTACATTTTGATTTTGGTAAAAAAATTAAAAAATATAAATTGAAATAAAAAAATACAATAAAAGACAACTTGAATTTGAGGTTTTTAATCATTGCAGCATTTTCCCCCCTCAGATGTTGTTCCACTATTTCACCACAAGGGAGGAGTGTGGGCTGAGAATCGGTGAGCACTGCTGAAAGTTAAAGCCACTGTTTACCACCTGCTTATGTCTAATACATCAAATGCCTATTAGATGGAGATGCTAGTGAGTATTATCACTTTGTACCATTTAGCTGTTAATGATAGGGGAGCGTGGGCTGCGCTGGAGCTGCAGAACCAACAAATCCCCCTGTGAGCACTGCAGCAGCTTACCTGATTACTGTGGCAGCCACTTGTTCAGAGCCTTCCCTCCTCTTGCCTGACTCATCTCTTTCTATCTTAGGCGGCATTTGCTCCAATCCTCTACACACAGTCCACCAGCACAAGAACAGAATCATTTTTAGATCACTGAGATTCATTTAATGCACTATTAGGAAAAAAAAAACAAAAACACCAAAGAATCCAAATGTGCTTTCATACAGATCCAGACATTTGAGTGTTATATCCATCTTGTGAACCACTGACTCATATGTACATGTATAAACCACTTGTCTCTTGCAGCTTATCTGTATTAACTGCTGTGGTGTGCAGCTGTGTCCTGAATGAGCCCGAGCTGCTGCAGATTAGCCGGTGCCTCTGCAGATGAAGGTGAGGCCTGACTAGCTGCACATCATGACTCTGCAGTCTGGACCCTGCCTGTATTCTAGTCACACAGGTGCCTAACGGTTCTGAGAAACGCTGTCGAGTCAGTATTTCTAGTCATCAGGTGACGTAAAGTACTTGACCATTGAGGGCCATTAAAGACGTAAAACCAAGGTCGGTTCATCAAATGCAAAAGTGCAACTTATATCAATTTGGCATCTCGTGTTAATTTTGGTCCCTACAGACTGTAGTTTCTTTTTTTCCATTTATATCAAATCTCTGCTGATTTTACCATCTCTATAAAAAAAAAGGAAAACCTAGACCTTGATATCTTTTTTCTCCTCTGAAGGTTTGTGTGTTTTGATTAAATTGACTTACTGAACACACGCCGCTTTAAGTAAATTTATTAAGCTGCTCAGAGTGGGAATATAGAAGACATTTTTGGATTTAGTCTGATGGTTCTAAGTATATTAGAGAATGACGTGGAGTTGAATAAGGTAAAAAAGTAACACATTTTTCAGGAGGGATTGCTATTATGCAAGCCAAGAGTTCTGAGCAGCTGCACCATTACAGGATTACCTGACTGTGAATTGTCAGTCAGGTAACAGGTGAGGAAGAATGCAGAGAATAAACATCCAATGCCTTCAGTGCTGCTAAGCTGGTTTAAAAATAGAGGCAGAAGCGAGGGACTGAGAGAAGAGGATGGACAGAAAAGATGGGGGAAGGAGGAAACTACTGAGTTGACTTACAGCAAAGTAGGTGAGAGGAGATTTACCAAGTGACCTTGTCTCTCAGTAAAACAAATATATGGCAACTTGTAACTACAGTGATCCCGAGAGCTCATCTTAAGCCACCAGCAACTTGACCTGATGGACAAAGTCTGCCCAGACTCATCATGTGTATGACGATGATGAGCATGTTTGGCTGTATGCTGATAGCTTGGTTGGTGAGTAAGCCAAACGTATATTTATAAATGAAAGCCTGACAGCAAATAGAAGTCCTTGAATATGTATTTAGAGAGATGCGCATTAATGCAACTGAAAACTACCAGTAACATTTAAGCAGCGATTTCAGATGCTCGCAAAGGAAAAACATTTGCTTCAGTGAAACAATGGTTCTTAATGTTGGTCTGAACCTTAAACTATGAGAAAATGAAATGAACTGCTGACTGGACAACCGTGGAGACAGCACAGGCCTTTTATAGGCTGCTGTCAGCAAAAAAGGAAAGGTTATATGAACTAATTGCTCAAGTAGACCACAGAGTCTCCATATATTTCTTTTATTTGTCTATTTTTCTGTTCCACCTGCCTGACTCTGTAAACACCAGGCCAGAAGGACACGCTGTCTGAGAGGACAGCACGAGGACGGAGGAGGCACGAACACCGGCACCGTGGTGAGTGACACTGCTCAGCTGCCCGTCCAAGTGGGAAAACATGTGAGTCTGGAGGGGAACGGAAACGTGGCCCAACAGATCGAGAAGCCAGGATTGACGAGGGCATGGGCTGTGAAAGAGGAAAGAGAGGCAGGCTCGGGATTAAAGAGGAGCTGAAGGCAGAGGGCAGACAAGGCCAGTGGAAAGCAGAGGGAGGCCATAATCGGATGTGATCGGTTCAGATTTGAGCTCCTTGTTGCCCAGTGTTCTCACTTTGAAAACTTATTCAGCAGCCCACTGAACAGGTCAGTGAAGTGCTACTTTAAGAAAACAAAATGTCCTAACATATCAAGGGGAAAAAAAGCCAATCCGTGTCTATTATTGGCTCAAAAGAAAATTTGTTGTGCTAAATATAGACGGTGCATATTAACGCATATAAAGGAGTGACAAGAAGGTCTATAAATATCTTTCAGAGATGGTGTTGCAATGTTGAGAGACCAGAATATCTGATTGGTACATATTTCTCTTCCGCACATTATATATAGCTTTAAAATGTGACAACTGAGGCAATTATACCTTCAAAGTAAACTTTATTGTTAGCTTTATTAATATTTGCAGAGTAATCATTAAAAAAAAAAACTCATTAGATGGTGTCTTTGCACATAAAATTCATCTGAATAAAGAACACAAGCAGAAAAATTATGTTTACACACATTAATGAAACTACACTTAATATATATATATAATTTATAAAATGATGTAATTTGTTTTTAAATGGATTGTTTGGCTTTCATCTATAATAAAACCAAACTGTTTGAGGTAAGTGCTGTCATGAAAGGGTGATGATGACTGGAGCCAGGACGCAATTTTAGAAGTTCACGAGTGCTTTTGATGTATTCAACAAAGAAAATCAACTATTAAATAATTTGTTTCCAAAAAAGGTGTGATGCTGTATCATGTATATATGAAAAAAAAAAAAAAACCAAAGACAGTGAAAATGAAATGCATACAAAAGGGAGATTTATATATATATTCTTGAATTTCATCAAACATAGGATACTATGTAGAATGTATATCCTATGTAGAATAGGATATACCTGTAGAATGATACAGACAGGACAGGAGCAACACATATCGCCATCTAGACAATGATGCAAAACCTGTATTACATACATATTACAAATATAACGGCAGGACAGTGTTGTAAAAGAGATCACAATGACCTGTCTGCAGTCCACAGCTGCCACTCAGTGAAAATATCTGGAGCAAAGGAAGGGAAAAAAAAAGGCCATAAACATTTTACCAGCTCCTGAACTCTTTAAATGTGAAATGCAGCTTGGAGAAATTCATGTGAAAACAGTTTGTTTTCCAAACCCCTAAAAAGCAGCCTTCTCTAAACGAGTTCATGGATCACAGTCGTAACTGTGCCCCTTTCTCAAATTTCAGCTAAAAGGTTCTGCTAGTGTGACATTCAAAGTGATCTTTTCCCCCTCATTTCTCATTTTCAGCATTTGAAATGTTGTATGTGTACTCTTTAACTGAATGCGACATTTAAAATGTTCTATTGCTGTTTTATTGTATCACTAGAGAATACTGAGAGGTCCATAGTCACAGTTACACTTGAAGTCGTTCTATGAATATAAATGGCAATTTTGTTTGTATGTGTGCAATTTTATGTGTTGGGTTTGTGAAATTTGATTCCTTGAGCAGTTGTGATGTCAGCTGGTTCAAAATGATCCTTAATATTTGATGCTACCATCTCAAGTTGCATTATTCTTCTGTACAAACTGAATGACTCCCTGTGAGCGACTCCACATTTTGTCATTTGAAAGGATGGGATGTCCAGCATGGCCTTTGAATATCTTTGGAAGTGATTTCAAAGGTACTATCTGTAATCATCACCACTTACTGAGCTATTGTCACCAAAGAAAAGTTTTCTTGGACAGGATAATGTTCTTCGTGTGTTGAAGTGTTCAGCATGTGAGGGGACTACGCAGAAACGCATACACATGGGCCATTACATCACATGATTGTCTATGTGCTTGTGCAAACATGAGCAATGAACCTGGCAAAACAAGTTCTCTTTCTCCAGTCTGATTATGCCGAGTACCAGCTCTGCTCCAGTCAGTCACAGCTTTGTCTCCTCTCCAGTCATGTCGCCATTTGGCCTGGATTTCTGAGGCAGGCGACGGGACAGTGTGCACAGATGTGCATGCTTTACCTTGTCGAGCAGGTGCTCCACCTGGATAAGAGAAGGAAGAAAGATGGAGGAATTATGCAGAGTTGTGATGTTGCAGCAGACTTCTTCAGTCAGGAAAATGGTGAGGTTGTAATAATGATGACGGCCAGCTATTAGCCACGTGGAGAAGGAAAACACAAACAGAAAAGCCCATCCCAAACATTAGCTGATGCATTAAATGCACGTTGGATTATGCGGTCAGAGGAGTCTATGGGGAGGGTTGGCAGTGAAAGTAATTTAACAATTGTTACCACTTGGTCAGACAATCTTTGCAAATATTTCACAGCTTTACAACTAATGACTTCATTCATCATTAATAACGACTTTATCTTCACATTGTAATGCATATCTACGATGCCACACACCACTTAAATGCAACCTTTACTGCTCGGTTAGATTCTGGCTGGTGGTCAGTTTGTGTTATAAAAATAACTCTCTATCCATATCTACTCTCTCTGGATCTTGTCCCCTGTCAAGTAAAGTTAAAAATAATTACTTGAAAAAAAAGTTCAACACTGATGGACATCAGTATTTCTTGGAATATACTATTAATGTATGTCTGTTCTTGCGAAATTACTTAAGAAAACTTACCCAAAAATGCAAATATAGTGTGTAACTAGTAAGAACGTTCTTACCAAAGATATTATGAGGGTATGTAGCAGACGAGGGCTGCTAATCAGATTCATTTGATGAATGGATTATCAGCTGTGACCATTTCTGTAAAAGGAGAAGTTTTGACATTATGCTGATCTGGGATATTCATGCGGCTGTTAACAAAATGCTAAGGAGGAAAGACATCAGCGAAGACTGGAGGGAAGGAAGTGTTGTTCCACTACAATCTGGGTTACATGGCCATTTGTCCGACATATGTCCGACAGATAAGCTTCGTCAAAATGGCGTCATGCTCACCAGCCATTCAGGTGGCTGATGTGCATGAATGATGGGGTGTACTTAGCTTTTCACGTACTGATTCTTCCTGGAACAGACCAGATGAGTTTCTATTATGTCTCGATATGAAAAAGCTTGGGTTGAGTTTTCTTTTTAACATGTCTGTACTGATTTGGGCAGCACGGTGGCTTGGTGGTTAACACTGTTGCCTCACAGCAAGAACGTTCCTGGTTTACACTTCAGCAGGGGTCTTTCTGTGTGGAGTTTGCAGGTTCCCCCCGTGCTTGTGTGGGTTTTCTTTATTCCAGCTTCCTCCATCAGTCCAAAGACATGCATGTTCGGTTAATTGGTGGTTCTAAATTCCCTGTAGGAGTGATTGTCAGTGTGCGTGGTTGTTCATCTACATGTGGCCCTGCAATAGACTGGCAGCCTGTCCAGGGTGGACCCTGCCTTTCTCCCAAAGAGAGCTGGGATAGGCTCCAGTAGATCCCTGAGACCCTGTATAGGACTCAATAGGTACAAAAAAATGGATGTACTGATATTTTCTACAACCAGAGAAACTCAAATATTGCTCTTATTAATGATTATATTCATCCATAGAAATATATTCATGCAGTACTCACTTTCATTCTAACCCTCATATTCATAACTTATATGAAATAACGCCAAATAGTTGGAGCGGGCTATCTATACTGAAAACTGCCCTTGTCACAAGAGAATCAGATTCCTTCTCAGCCTGGGCTCATCTTTGCTCAGTTGTGTGTGTTTAAGTGAGTGAATGAGCAAAACAAACCAGTCATAACCAACACACCATAGAGCCAGATGTTTCATCGCCCTGTGTTGACAAACATTAAATCAGCCGAGTGCCTCTTAGGTATTCAACCAAACTCCCTCCCCGTCATCTTCCCTAATTTCATTCAATTCAAAAGCCATTTCTGGGCACTCGCACAACTTCGCGTTGCATCCAGATGAACATGCTCTGACACACTGGAGGCTGAAAGGGAAACCATTGATTAAAAAATACAAACAAGTCCAAAAAAAAAACAATGTGTTTCACAGCTACAGCTGACACTTATCATTCAGCCACAGTACACAAACCCTGATTTACTATCTAACATGTTAGCAGGTGGCAGCTAACATGCCATAATCTAATGAATCACGACTCACTCTAGAGCTACTCAAGTTGATGAGGTCTGTGTGTGTGCTTATGCGTGAGTGTTTGCATGTTCGCCTGCCAGGAGGTGTCCAGATGTTTGTTTCAATTTGATCAAGCCCCAGTAGCCATACCCACAGTTCCCCATAATCCCCACGGAAACAGCTTGCTAGCCTTTAAATTTAACAATGAAATCCACAAGCACAGTAAGCAGATGTCAAAAGAACATCCACTATGTTCAAAATTTGATTTCATCTGTCGGCTTCTGTTTGCAGCTCAACCACAACGTCCCGTGTCTGTCTGTTCTCACTCGCCTTTGCGAGCTGCATGTAGCTGGCATGCATAACCTTGGGTGCTATCCTTCCTCTGAGCATCATGGGACTGCTCAGAGGACAGGGTGGGAACCAATCAGCCGTTAGTGCCACCCCAGCTGAACAACCCTGGAGACTCGCGGCCTCCCCTCCCTCTTCTCTTTTCATCTCTGCTCTCCTCACCACATTACTCATCTGTTGGCAGAACAGCGTGCACACACGTCCGCTCAATATGTCACAAGTGAAAATGCATGTGTAGGATGTGTCTGTCCAGGCCAAGAAAAGTAACTGATATGGTATAGCTCAGTTAAGACTCACCATAAGACCTTTAGCAGTGATTATACAGACAATAAAAGACAGGGTGGCAAACTTAAGCTCTTTTTCCAGCATGATCAGTTGTGTTTTGTGGATCATTTTTACCCAGATATAAATCCTGATGCCTGTTTCTGGTGAATTTTGAATTCTGTGTAAACTCACCAGCAGCCTGTAACATAAATGAATGTCCTTTTAGAAAATATGAAAACAAAACAGAATCCTAACATTTCAGAAAACACAAAAGCAAAGCAAAAAAAATACATGTAAGTTTTTATTCTAAACTGCAGTTGTATTTTCAGTGCATTTGTTATGGGCCAATTGCACTTTCGGCTTGTGTGTGATGAATTGCCTAAACCACAACATTTTAATTTTAGCTTGCAGCTGCACTGTGAACGTGAATGTAGTGTCACAGAAAGCACGAGACCAGCTCGTCAGCAGATAAATCTTAACATTAACCCTGAAAAGTCAGGGTAGCATGTATGTTTTGCACAAAACTGATTTAAAATCCACCAAAAAATGATACTTATTCACTGCAACAAAGAAAGGAAATCGACTGAATCATCATCATTAATACTCAAAGGCTTGAACTCAGGCAACTGGACTTCCTTTTCTTGGTTCTTATAGACATTTCACCTTCAATCTGGAAGGATTCTTCAGGGGAGTTTTGGTATTATAAACAGCTGAAGTCATTTGTAAATCTCCGGCCCTCCCGTCGTTAGAGTCTTTGTCCACGGTCAGCCGTTTACCTGGTTTTGGTTTCATGAATCAATGGTCGTGAAACTGCCTTGTAGGAGAATCAAAGGTGCATAAAACCTGAGACCACACCCTCTCTTTAATGTTTGTTTTTCCTGTTTGACGTAGATGTCTTCTTTTATTCCTCTTGCAAACCATCTGTCTTCTCTCCTCAAAATGTGTCCAATATTGTCCTCAAAAGACTTTCCCTTGTCCTTAGGATGCAACTGGACCACTAAATATTGCCTGGATGAGCTGGCTTGTGTCTTGCTTTTTAGAGTAGTTGCATAGTTTATCTGATGGGAAGGTCTGTGCACTCATCACAAAGGCCAAGTTTGAATATCCACAGGTTTGAAATGATATTTCGATGCACTTGTGCTCCCTTCCTTTTTTCCTCTGCCTAGGTGGGAATATTCTTAGCCCAATGCTGTAGAGAGCTGAGAACAGACGTTTGTGCTCCAGTGGGTGGTGTGAATCAAAACGCAGATATAGGTTTGTGTGTGTTGGTTTCTGGCATACTTCAACGTTCAGACCTTCATCCTCCTCCGTAGGCACAGCACGGTCTAGAAATGGCGGCAGGTTGTTTTCCACATGCTCTCAGGTGAATCTGATGTTGCTGTTCTCTGAGTTAATGTGTTCAATGAAGGGCTTTAGTTCTCCTGTCGGAGTTGAATGCTCTGCTTTCCACTTCCTCCATGTAGATGTTGGTAACAGAGGATGACAACAGAGAACCCATGGCACATCTCTGTTTCTGTTTGTAAAACTGATAATTATGCTTGAAGTAGCTGGTGGAAAGGCAGAGGTTCAACAGGGTACAGATCTGGTCTGACGTGGAGGTGAGATGCATAGTGGTACTCAGCACAGGAGATTACCGCAACAAAATAAGGACATTATTGAGTGACAGCGCCACTCACAAGGCTCTGAAGAGGGTTCCAGTGAACAGCTATAATAAGAAAGCCTCAGACAACCTACATAAACCGGAAAAGGAAAAGGAGATGACCAAGCATTTTACCTCCATGCATATACATAGATTCCCAAACATACACAAGGAAGGAACACCATGAATTTAGTAACCAAAACCAGGTAAACAACTTACAGAGGACAAAAGACTCTACCTAAAGGAGAGACAGGAAGGATCCATGAACTGCAGACGACTTTCAAGAGCTTATAAGCTCAAAACTCCCCAGTTTGAAATGAAGAAGGCTTCTGGATGGAAGATGTCTTCAAGAACCAAGAAAAGCAGGTCTAAATGTCTCAAATTAAGACCATGATCTGGCTGACTGAGACCTGGCAATGACAGCATATGTTGTCATTGGAAAAAAGTGAGCTAATGTGATGACATTATTTCTATCATCTAGTCAAGTGCTCAGCCTGGCGTTTGTTTAAATCATAATTATTGATGTGAACTGACACTTTAAGGGGTTTGTTACTCTATGCAGACTGACAAGCGATGGAAGGACATCCCTGTGGCCTCGACGAGATACTAAAATCTGTTTTAAAATCTGCATTATAAGCAGAAACAACATGAATATAATTCTTGACTAAAACTGTGTCTGATTGTGTATATATGCATGGATATGTGTTTTTTTTTATTGACCTATAATTTAGAGGGTCCATATCAACAAAATAAGTTTGTAGGGTGAGATACATATGTCTTTGTGTTAAAAAAATTGCCAACTCCATAGTGCAGTTTGGTACAGTATGCAATTATTTTCTTTTTCCATCATCAAAGGTTTTGAACCATGCCATAATAAGGGGGGCATACAATACTGATTTTTGGCACTCTTCTGTTGGAGTACCAGAAGCTATATGTTATGTTAGGTTGCTCTACAAACACTGGAGGCACTTGATTGGTCAAATGATTGTCTCTTCTGTGTGACATGGAAAAAAAAACACATGATGCACCATGTTAAGTTTTGTTTTTCAAACAAAACTTCTTGTCAAAAAGAAACAAATAATGTGCTGGATGTCATCACCTCTTGTCCTTTCTTAACTGAGTTGGTTCTTCTTCCTTGATTTTATTTACTGGAAACAGTATGTTGCACAGGTTTGATGTCACGCTGTTATGTAGCAGAGGTGGCTACAACCATCTGGCTAACACACCTGAGCCAAATAAGCAATGCTGCCCTGTGGAAATGAGGTTTTAGAGTCTTGAAACTGTCATCAGGCCAAAGCAAACATGCAGAAAATGAAGCCTTTAGTGGTTTAATGTTTTTCAGTTGAGATCAAGGTAACCTTTAGCTGCAGGTTAAACCACAGGTGATAACACGCCGCAATGGGTTCATGTGAATTTCTTGTCACACAAGGGTTGAAGGGGTTAAACTCTAAGCCTCAACTAAGCTAGCAACAGTGCAACCGCTTTGTTTCTTCCTGTTTTGCTGTTTGTCTAAAACCACATTCATAATTCCTTGCACGGTTTCTTTTTTCAGTTTGCACCTCTGGGCCACCGTAAGATACAGGCTTGTTTGTATCAGCTATAACAGTTCAATTTAACTGATGTTCAAAAGATTGTCTGATGGGGGCTGTTACATAGCTCGGTGGTGTAAGCAGGTGACTCATGTACAGAGGCTGAACTCCTCCTGCAGCAGTTGCAGGTTTGACTCCTGGTCTGAAACCCTTTTCTACGTGTCTTCCACTCCCTCTGCTTTCCTGTACCTCTACACTGTAAATAAAAAATGACACTCGTGCCACGAAGCAATAAAAAATATTGTCTAATGGAAAAGGCTGTGTCATAGAAACAAACATGGGCTCTGGGAAACTGGCAGGTGCATGTCTGTGGAGATAGCACACTGATCTCTAAAACAACTGCAAACTCCTCCCCTGACAGGAAACATATCACCGTCATAGTTTGCAAGGGAAATTGGTGGTTGTGGTGTTACTTCTCTCATCAGTAACCAAGCAGCTGCTGTTTGGCTCAAGAGACACCTGGCAAGAGTTCAGACCAGTAAATATTGCAGTAGCCCAGCTCTGAGGCGATTAATGGACCAAAGTCTTCAGGGAACAACAAAATGGGATGTAGCTTGGCAAAGCTGTTAAGATGAAGGTGTCAAAAGGATTTAATATGGCTTGCATGAATCATCTATGATGCTCCTGAAAGCAATGTAGAAGAAGAACTAAGTTCATCAGGGATGACCTCCTCCCATCTTTGGTATGGTTTCATTGCTGTGACCCTGCCAGTCATGAAACCCATAACTGACCAGGTTATTCACTTCTGATATGTGTTGTGTGATAAGGGCCTCAGCCAGGAACAGTGTTCCACCTGTCATACAGATAACATGACGGCACAGCATGTAATTGTACTTCTGAATGCACTCAGAGGGCACAAAGCAGTAGCCAGAGAAGAGCCAATTACCAAGTCACTTACACACACTCCCACCAGGAGAACAATGTCTGTGAGAGTCAGTAATGAGCGCACAGCAGCCTCTTTCTGCCAGAACAGTGCTCAAGATAAGGGCACAAATGCACATCCAGTGGACAGGCCCAGGGGGCAGAAGATGAGGAAACACACACAAATTCTGGACGTGACGCACTCAGAAGACAAATGAATTACTAAAATTAGTCTGCAGAGTACAGGCTTTTTTTTTTTTTTTGCCATCTTTTACATTTTAGTTGTATATATGAATGCATAAGTGGTCCACTAGAGAATGAATGTGGGTGGAGGTGGAGCTTAAGATTCAGGTGGATGCATATGATGGAGACATTGCTGACGTTGCCTAACTTGTACTAATGTTGGGCTAAAACACTCTATCACACTGAGTCATTGGGCACAGCAGCAGCAGATCCACACACACACACACACAAACTAAGTCACATGGTTCAGGCACGTATTTACTGACGTATACGGTCGTGGATATACTGCACTAATCATTGCATTCCTCTGCCTGGGCTCTCGTCATAGTAAAGTAGTTGATTGTTGCCATCTGTCTCTTTGTCAGAGTGATTATGTAAAAACTATTTAGTGGAATTCCACGAAACTTGTTGGAGAGCCGGAGCAACCGCTGGGAAGGAAGTGTTCTTACATTCATTACAATGTTCTCAGTCTGTCACGAGGAACAGAACAGAGCCACACACAAGGTGATGCACCTGGTGGAGCCACAGCACCGCTGTTCTTGCTGCTGACGCCACACGTGGAGGAGACCTATATGGGACTGCGCAAATTCATACACTATCAGCTCCCTCCTGCGAGTGAATGCCCTGAATCATTATCACTCTTGTATCTTACAAGTTCTGTATGAAATATTATTTTCAAGAGAGTCAGTGCTGCATTTTGGAAGTACCAGTTTTCTTGTCAAATTTTGCAGGAGAGCATCAATAATGCAGATGCGACATGCACAATTATGAGACGCGAGCTGAGCTTGGCCATAAAGACAATCAACAGGAAGAACCAACAGGCCTGGTTCTGTCCCCATCTTGGGGAGGGGTTCCTTGAGATAAGGCACTGTCTTATGGTCCAAGCTAAGGAATAGTACAAAGCGTAAAATCTAGTCCTCTTTATGATTTGTTTTTGAAAGGATTAAGCTAATGAGATAATACTTTAAATGAGCTTCAAAGGTCCTGATATGGATTTTTTTTTAAGCTTTGGAGAGGTTTTCTTTCACCCCCATTTCCGTTTCCTAGCTGTAACCTATTTTTGGCTAAAGCGTCCCAGTCTTATCCAACTCCCACCACATTTTTAACACCTGCATTAATACCGCTTCTAAATCAGAGCCCTATTCTTGTTCCTCTCTTTCATCCCTTTCAGTGAACCTCCTATGCCATGCAGGAGTGTGGCATTCTGTCAGTTTAATCTGGACCGGGGTGACGCATGCATGTGTGTCACAGAGGGCTAGAGAAAGAGACAGAGAGATGGAGTTTGGCATAACTACACAGCTGAACTTTTAATCCTCTTAATGTCCTCAACTATCCATCTCTCATCCCTCTGTCTGCTGTCTACATTTTCCTATTATTACATCTGTCTGTCTAGTTCATGTCCTAGTAAATTACTTTTCTAGTACAGATGAATGCAGTTTGCATCTTGGTGTGAATTTCTCGGCTCGCTGCTTCAGACTTCCTCCTTCATGCCAGTACTCTATGTTCCAATGCCTCATTTCTCTTCCCGTATCTGGTGCCTCTGTGTGCTCTTTCCTCTGTATTTTCTTCATCCCCCAGCCCCCCTGCAAGGTCGTTCCCAAGGACGGGCTGCTCCCAGCATCCCCTGCCTGATTGGCCGATAGGCATTAAAGGGCCGGTTCCCCCTGTGGAGCACATAGCTCGACTCCAGCTCTGTTTCGATGCTGTCATCCTTCCTATCACTCCTGAGGCTGTTTACTGTACTTGCCGAACACACATATACACACCGACTGGCTCACATAAGTGAATGAAAAGTCATGGCAAAACACAAGATGCCGATAATATATCTTACATGCTCACCTCTATGGACTATCCCGTATCCTAAATCAGGTTAGAGGCTGCTTGTTTTCCTCCCCATGACAGGTCACTTATCAGAATGACAAAAGATGCTTGGATGCAAATACACTAATGCAAACAGGCAGAGACATACACACATAAGCACACGCACAGCTGACCCATTCAGACAGACAGCTGGCTTGGTCTGAACTAAGCAAACCTTTTCCTTTTGCAATCAATGAGCATGACACACCATGAGTGCAGCAGACTTGAAAAAGACAAAGCAAACTGCTTCAAAGCAGCTAGATAGTCAGCAAAATGGTCACCTCGGAGGACAAATTTGGCCAAGTGTGCTCTCTGGAGTGGTGAGAGGATTCCAGGGTGACTGATAAAACATGGCAAATGTACAGTTATGAAAAGATCCTGAGAAAAAAAATGAGTGTGCCATTTAATAGGTTTTACACAGTCTGAAACTTATGTGAATAGCTTCTTTGCTAATCTACTAAATATTCATAGTACTCAAAAACCATTTTCCCTTCATGCCAGTGACCTCATTTCCATAGTAATATGGCACTGGAGCGTTTGATATAAATAACTGGGCTTGGTTAACTACTTAAGAACTTTACTATATATATATACAGTCATGGAAAAAATTATTAGACCACCCTTGTTTTCTTCAGTTTCTTGTTCATTTTGATGCCTGGTACAACTAAAGGTACATTTGTTTGGACAAACATAACTATAACCACAAAGATTGCTCATAAGAGTTTTATTTAAGAGCTGATATCTTACCATTTTCCATGGTTTTCTTGATTATAACCTAAATCACTTAAGTTTTTACATCAATAGCTATGGCGCTGTACTGCCAAAAACACTGCTTTTATGCATTCAGTGTTTTCTTTTCTGTCTGTTTTAGTCACATGATGACGTTTAGTGGTACCAGGTATTAAAATGAACAAGAAAGTGAAGAAAAAATGGTGGTCTAATAATTTTTTCCATGACTGTATATATATACACACACACACACACATTTGGGATACATGACGTGACAAATGTTCCATCAGCAAGGTTTTCTGACCATTCAGGAGCCAAGTGAAAACTATCAACTGTAAATGACTGCTGTAAATATGGGGTGCAGTCAAGTGTTAGGCCCTGGGGTTGCGTATATACTAGTTCTGTTTCGGAGGGGGGCAGATATATGACCTGCACTGTTCCATCTCTGCAGGGGTTTACTCTGGTCCTCACCAATCTCGCTCCTCATTCTTAATTCATCAGGTGGGGTGGCATTTTCTTCATGAATAATTATGAATGTTCTCTGACCATCAGCAAAACAGAAAAGTCAAGTCTGAAATTCATGCACCAAGGTTGGTTATTATGGATAAAACCATTGCTGAGATGAGATACAGTTTTTGATGCTTCTTTTGAAGACTATTTATACCATGTGAATATGAATGGCACAAAGCCTGACACTTGTTCTATGAAGATAAAAACTACTCAGCTTTGTACTGTATTTACATAATTTAAATGGAGGCAGGGCATTTTTGTCATTTTAAGGAAAGATGGAGAAGTTTACCAAATCTGATTTTTCTTATATCAGCAGAATTAAGGCTAGTCATTTGCTGATATAATTTATTATGTGAACTGAACACAGAGGGTTTTTAATTTTGATATACACTATGTTGCCAAAAGTATTCGCTCACCTGCCTTGACTCTCATATGAGCTTTAGTTCATCTCATTCCTTATTCAATATGACGTGGCTCCACCCTTTGCAGCTAGAACAGCTTCAACTCTTCTGGGAAGGCTGTCCACAAGGTTTAGGAGTGTGTTTCTGGGGATTTTTGACCATTCTTCCAGAAGAACATTTGTGAGGTCAAACACTGATGTTGGCTGAGAAGGTCTGGCTCTCAGTCTCTGCTCTAATTCATCCCAGCTCCTGAAAAACAACCCCACACCATAATCCCCCCTCCACCAAACTTTACACTTGGATCAATGCAGTCAGACCAGTACCGTTCTCCTGGCAACCACCAAACCCAGACTCTTCTATCAGATATCCAGATGGAGAAGTGTGATTCATCACTCCAGAGAACGTTCCTCCACTGCTCTAGAGTCCAGTGGTGGTGTGTTTTACACTCACTGCATCTGATGCTTTGCATTGCACTTGGTGATGTCTGGCTTGGATGCAGCTGCTCCACCATGGAAACCCATTCATGAAGCTCTCTGCACTGTTGTTGAGCTAATCTGAAGGACACATGAAGTTTGGAGGTCTGTAGTGATGGACTCTGCAGAAAGTTGGTGACCACTATGACCCCGCTCCGTCAGTTTACGTGTTCTACCACTTCATGGCTGAGTTGCTGTTGTTCCCAAACACTTCCATTTCCTTATAATACCGCTGACAGAATATGATTGATTGTCTGACGGAATATTTAGGAGCGAGGAAATTTCAGGACTGGATTTGTTGCACAGGTGTCATCCTATCACAGTTCCACGCTGGAATTCACTGAGCTCCTGAGAGCGACCCATTCTTTCACAAATGTTTGTAGCAACAGACTGCATGTCTAGGTGCTTAATTTTATACACCTGTGGACATGGAAGTGACTGGAACACCTGATTCTGATCATTTGGATGGGTGAGCAAATACTTTTGGCAATATAGTGTATCTTGAAAGCAAACAGCCAAAAGGAAAAGAAGAAAAATAATTAGTTTGCCATCGACCCACATTTCTATGAATTTGTATGACTAGAGGGGGAAAAAAGCTTAAAATCTGCAATCTTAGCATGTTGGTGTTTATGGTCTTAATGGAACTTTAAGCATGAATTAATGCTTGCAGAGAAAAGGTATCAAGTCGTAGGCAGCTACATAAAATGGAAAAACAAGTGGATGTTTGCTTTCTAATGGACTCGCAGCATCAAATGCTCTTTCCTCTCTTCACAGGTATTCCAGCCATTACTCTGTTCATAAAAAATTCAAGGGAAACCACTGACTTACTCAACTACAACTAAGCAGTTGATAAACTTTCAAGGACAAACAATAAAGAAATATCATTTAAAAAAAATCTATGGTTTTCAGCAATCAAATCTGCTAACAGTAAAAAAAAAAAAAACATTTGAAAGACAGCCGCTCCAGAGTAACTTCATATGAGAACAGGGTATTCCTATTTATTTTTAGTTTGCAGATTACTCAGACTGACTCTGACAGTTACTCTCCTGCTAAAATACATGTACAGTCCTGAAGCAGTTTTGCTGCAGTGGCTGTGGTGCTGAAAGGACAGCGATCAGAAGAGGAGAAGAGGAGGAGGAGGAGGAGGAGGTGGAGGAGGAGGTGGAGGAGGGGTCAGGGAGGACAGAGAGAGGACTTGACTCAACTCAGCTTTATATTTATATAGCACTATTCAAGCACAACTGCAACTCAAAGTGCCCTACAGTGCAAAAACAAAACATTAATATTGAAACAAGTACCAGGCAAAAAGATCAGCGAGTTGAATACAAAACCTTCCAGATAAATAAGTTTTTACTTTGGGTTTAAAAGCAGGAGAAGGAAAACTAAAGCTTCTGCTACCCATTCTGGCCCTAAAACTCTAGAAACCACAGGCGGTCCGGAATTTTGAGAGTGGCTGAGATCTTGTGAGATGAACGAGGGGATTTTTAAGAGAAGATGTTATATTTTCTGTCTTTAATTTAAATTGCCGTTTTCCACCAATATCTATTTGTCAGGAATAAAATACTTGAAGTGAGAAAATTGCAATCTGAATGTCCCTGTAGATCTGTGGTGAACATTTTGACAGGATTTGATTTATTTTGTATGTATTAGTTTGGTGAATAATTTGTCCTCTCAGTGTAGGCATGTATAAACTGTCCTTGATCGCTCTCAGGTTATCTTTGTTCCTCCTCTTAACATGATCCTCCTTTAAAGGAGCCGTATGTAAGAGATCTCATAAAACGAATCATAAAATGACCCCGATATGTCAACAGACATTTAAAAATCCTGTTCATTTCAAATACTTATGTCACTGACAACAGCACTCAAGCCAGGATATTCCCATTTAAAAAGAGGACTTGCAGCCCTCAACTGATGTTGATGTTGTCATTTCTTGTTTTGGCCTGAAGCGCCACCCTCCACCTATCTCCCAATCACGAAGTCAGTAGTGTTTCGGCATCCGGGTTGCCAGCTCGGCTCTAATTATCGCAGCAGCCGCTACGAACGTGTTGGATGAAAAAATGTCTAGCTTTCCAAAACCTAAAAGACCTCGTTATGAATCCGAGTTACGTCGTGACAAGGTCCGAAATAAAACAAGGATTTGTATAGGAGATGCTTTTGATAGATGGAGACGGCTGAAAGCGGAGAAGATTTTGAAGACAGACGCCAACGTTGCTGATTTTCTCCTGGACAGGTAAGATTCATAGCTAAATGTTTGGCTAACGCTAATTCACTTGGACAAGGTAACAGTGGTACCTCTACTTACGAACGCCTCTACAGACGAAACTTTCAGGTTATGAAACGCCTCAACGGGAAAATATTTCCGCTAGTTACGAAAGATCAAAGAAAGAAAAGATCTTTCATAAAGCATTAAATATAATTAACAGAAAATAAACTTACTGTGTAAGACTCGTCGCTTGCCATGGCAGCCTACGTTCCTGCTGCATTCTGCAGCCAACCTGGCAACCTCTGGTCGGGGAGGAGGGGGAGGGTACACGCCGCTCAACAGTAATTTGAAAGTGACTGCAGTACCAGTTTTGGCCATAATCTTACAAACGGCTCCTTTAAAGACATAAATAAAGGTTTGCTTAATGACCTTAAATACTAGTTTACTGATTTTTTTTTTTTTTTTGCTAACCTTAAGATAACTCAATATGGCCTTTAAAAAATTATTACAGAAGCATGCAAAATGCTGGCAAGGTTTTTTTTTTTTTGTAGTTATGAAATGTTTTCTACCTCAGGTTTAAAAAAAACAACAAATCAACAAACTAAAGCCAAAGGAAGCAAGTTTTATATTATGTAAAAATGACATGTTTATGGCAAGAAGAAGCAAACAGTGGTGATTTATATGATAACTAAAACAGCTTTTTCTATCTTCTTAATTTGTCAATTTCTCTTCACACACAAGCGGGTGACTCATTCAGCCAAAGCTACATTCCAATATACTGGCAGTTCTGCTTTTCTTGCCTTTCCTTATTAAATTTCTGATAGCAGCATCTGTCCTACCCCCTGAGTTCTCTTCCATGATAACCAAACCATCGCTAACAATCCTGCATCCCTCTTACTTCACTAAATCCTAACGGAATTTTCCACCACCCACCAGGCTCTGTCGTCTTTCATCTATGTCTTCCTTATTTCTTGCCAACTTCATCCCCTTCCTTCCCCCCCTTCACCTCATGCTTCGTTTCTGTCATCCTCCTTAAGCCCATCTGCCTTTCAATCATCTATCCCATGCCATGTCAGCCCTCTCATCTTTTTGTTCCCTCGTCCCCCCACCCGCTCGCTCTGTCTCTGCCTATTTTCCTAGCTTCTCCTTTATCTGGACACTGTGAGCGAAACACAGATTATGTCAGACATTTATAAAACCGGATTAGCCAGGATCACCTTCACACACGCAAAAGGAAGCATGGACACAAATACAAATGTCTCCATGCATCCCCATGCAAATCTCAGTTTTAGTCATCTATAGGTACCCGGTGTCTCTTTATAATGCTTTATAAAAATTATAATTCTATGTTTTAACATGTTTTATATTTTACATTTAAAATGTATAATCTTTATATGCCTCATTTATTTTCAGAATGAGATATTTTAGAGCAACTCTGATGCCAGATTTATATACAAACAATATAATTTTTTTCCCTGATACTGCATCTCCACTCAAAGAGGCCAGACAATGGCACATTCTTACACCTTTGGAATAAACTGGAATATTTGAAGCACTAATTGCATGCCAGCATCACCTGATATCACTTGTGATTTTTGGAGAGCTGACTCCTTGAGTCAAAATCTTGTAGAAATCCTTCCTAGAACATTAGAGTCTCTTATGCTCCAGAAGCATAAATTACCTTTATTTTTTCTATTTATTTTTTCTTTTTTTTTTTTGTATTGCCTGCTCAGAAATCACATGCTGCATTTCACTGTCTGTGTGCTTTTTTTTTCCATGAGGATGCACTGGTATGTAACGTGTACTATTTTAGTCTGAGACATGCGTGTTTTCCTAAAGCATGGACACACACATGCCTTCTGACACTAAAATCTTCTGACATACTCCTCTGCAGCCCTGACTCATGCAGAACACTGTGACGCCATACTTTCCAGTATCATTGGCTGTGCATACTATCACACACGCATGTGGGGCTTCATTTCTCTTCCAGACAAGTCCTGTGTGCTCGGCTGCTCTTCAAGTCCTGCAAAGCAGCATCACGTAAATTAGTGTGACACTGCATTGTCAGCAGAAGAGATCCATCCACAGACACATAATCAGTCAGAATAGCAATGAGTACCAGCCCCTCTGTATCATCTCTCAGTCCCTCTCCTGCCTTCTTCTTCCTGTTCTTTTCTCCCTGTATCCCCCTCACCCAACCTTCAATGTCTGACTCAGCAGAACAAGTCAGAGGCAAGGTCATTTGGATGCAGCTGCTGTGGAGATTAAGAATTGGGTGATTTTTCTGTCCTCCTTTCTCATAATGAGAGTGGGGATGAGTGGTGCGTGTAGGGGGGTACTGATGGAGGGACAAGCATGGAGGCATGGCAGAGGTTAGGACATCATACAGCTGGCAGCCATTTTGGTTGGAAGAAGACTGAATGCAACTTTATTAACAGCAGCATCGTGACAGAAACACACTTTGCCTGCATGGTCCACATATCCGAACACTACTGTGGTTCAAGGGCTGTAAAAATAATGAAAACTCACTAAGATAATGAAAGCGTAAGAAAGAGTTATACTGTTGACTTTAAAATAGCAAAGATAAAGAAACTGTTAGTAATTAAGACCGCCTACGATGAACCACTGACAATCAAATAAAATCATGAGCTTGTTCAGTCTCACAAAATCCTGAAAATTATGAGCTTCACCAAACAGTTATGACTTAAATTGTACTGTATAGATTTAAAACAAGTTGAAAACCACTAATTACAACACTGTACAGCCGATCAATATTGAATTATGATTTTTTTAATACATATTTACATGATATCATACCATAACATTTGTTGTAACTAGAAAATCTGGTTGTAAATAGTTAACAACTATCATATTATTATGAGCTGGAAGGATAGTTCTTTGAAACCAGAATTTTGTAAAACTAATCTCTGTACTCTAACATTCTTTTAGTGCTGTATGAAAGGGATTTACCAGACTATCAGCAGAATCTACCCATCTAGGTCAAAAAGGTTACGAAATCACCCAAAAACCACACACAACATGGTTACAACTCAATGTGAAACCAAATTTGTGTTACCAGCTTTTCGTTTTTCCTGTTTAGTCTTAAATAATCACAGCATATTTGAAGAGTGCTGACCATGAGCGTGTCCCAGTCTGATGCTCTGGGGCTTCGTGGTGCTCTGTGGTTATGCAGCTAGGCCCACAGGAAGAAATCCAGCCATGCATGGCAACAATATGCTGCAGGGACAGCACAAGTGGCTCTGACAGCTTTCCCTTGCAAATCAGGCTTTGCTGTGCATGCATGTGCACACGGTTCAGAGACTTTCCCTGTGTGCTTTCTTTGCAGAGTTGTGTCTTTTTAAAGATGAAATGCAACCAAAGGCCTGCAACGGTAACCGAGTCCTGCATATGGACCAGTTTCCTCTCACTGTTGAATGCCCTCTGATTGTCTGTCTTTTAATGCTTCATACCTTTAAACTCCTTGGCACTGTTACAGAAACAAGCCCAATCTGACCTTCAATCTTACACCCCACCCCTCCACCCCCAGACTTTATGTTCTGTCTTCTCTGTCCACACTGTCCTTGCCCCTATAGGCACGTTGTTCACTCCATATTTGTCCGAAAGTTTAAGGAATGCAGTTTGATTTGTCTGCAACACCCATCAACCCCACATGTCATCAATTACAATCACTTATTACAACTGTCCTCATCTCATAAATATCATCAAAGTTTAAAAAAAAAAACACCTGATAATGATAGCACTTAACCAAGCTGATTTTTATACCTTCTTTTACTTCCACTAAGGTGCACATTTCACCTCCAAACCAGCTTAAGTGCTGACTCTGCAGAGTCAAAACTGTCCAGCTGCTGATATAAGCAGGTTGGTGAGAACATGCCTTTCTTCAGCCCCTGGAGTGAAGTGAAACACTAAACACACTTAAACCTTTTCTAGCTGCTCTTCTTTCTGACACGCTTTGGATGTATTGCTCTCTCCCCTATAAGCTGCACCTATGGGCCCACAAGGTGACATATGGATGTGCATAACACGCCAATGATAGGACCAACACGACAGATGAGACATCCACGGGTGCTTATCACATGCAATAGCCAAAAAAGCACACAAATCCACTGTTTCGATGCTACATGAACACATTACTTATAAATCAAACACAACCACGACGACTAGAATCTAACCTTGTGCGTCCATTTATACAAAATTTCAGCCTAGACACTCGCGATGCTGCGGGCTGCGAGCCTCGGATCTCTGCAGTAAAGCAGGAGGGGCAGCGCCGGCTTCCCATTGGTCCGCTCTCAGCCTCGGATGACACCAACTGGTCAGCGATCCCAGCACCGATGAGACGCTCGGAGCGCTGATTGGCCACCGGCGGCCGCGGTGGGCGGGCACAACCGGCCCCTCCATTCACCCATTCGCTCGATGGGGGCTCTTCTTCCCCCGGCGGAGTGGTGCAGCTGGTGAAGCGCGGTACTGCGGCAGCTGGCAGAGCCGCGGAGGAGGATCAAGTGCTGGAGAGGTAGCAGTGCGGCTCGTCAGTTTCGCCGGTCTTTCACCGCAGGTATCAGAGAGCAAAAGAGGGAAGCGGGTCCCCGCGTGATGCTCCGCTTGAGACCGCAACATTTCATTTGAAAGACGTCAACAGGGACAGAGCGAAGCCTGACCTTTTTTGAAGGTTTGAGAGACTGTCATTTAAACCAAAGAAAGCGATTTTGTCAGACCTATAGATCATTCAGCACGTAGTATACCTCATTTTTCATGTACTTTCTTTAATGAACTCTACCTTAAACACCTGATAATATCTTGTTTTGTTTTCCAAGGAGAGGCATTTTGGCTATAGGCTATTTCAAATCGAGGGGCTGACACCTCTCAAGCCGTGCATCACCTGAGAGGAGCAGAGTGACTGCGCCAACATGGGGGTAAGACCGACGATTTCCAACTTCCTAACTGCGTTGTACCCCACCTGAAGTGGCCTGAGAAGTTAGAAGTAGTCTGATATCTCGTTCTTGACGAGCAAAAGGTGTAAAACGGTGCCCCGGTGCCATTTTTATTTCCCTTTAGAGAAAGCCTCTATGTCAGAGTGACATTGACTCTAATGCGGAACTGTGCTGTACTCTGCTCTCTCAGGCTGCGACAAACTGATGCAGGCAGAAGCTACGGTGCAGTTACAAAGCTCTGCCTTTTTAATGTTGTGTTTTATTTGACTTTTCTCCGTTTGGACTCGGGCGACTATTATCATGTTATTTGCCCCGTTTCTGCGAGGCTGCCCAGATGTTTCCCCGACGAAATAATAACTTTAAACTAATGCCAAAGCCTGAGATGTAGATTGGATGTAGAGGTTGTCAGTGTGTCATATGTAGGCCTATTTTAAGTCTCTGATAGGCCTGTAACCTTGCCATCCACAGCGGGTCTAATCGGTTTATTCCTATAGTGCTCTTGTGAGGGAGCGAGGGAGGGGTGCACGTGTTATCCTCACCCATCATTAACGCGCCGAATTATTCTGCATTTTAATTACTCGGTCATGATGCAGGACTTCCTCTGTCATGAATGAGCACATTTTGCACCTCTCTGTTCCCCCCCTCCGTCCAGTCCTCCCCCCTGTCTCCGGTGCTTTGAAGCATCTGGCGTTGAGCACCGAAGACGCTGCGTCCTGCGCGCTTCTTTGCAGCGGACGCTGTCAGCTCAGCGGCCCCTGCACCCTCAATGACCCGTGCGTCATAATGCGGTTACCAGGAATAAGCGCCTCACCAGCTTATTTCCCCTTTAATTTGTGACATAACAGGGACTCGATAATCGCACGCGATGAAACGCATTTAAACGCACCACGGATTAAAGAAACGACGCGCGCAGCGGTTGCGTGCGCCTGTCAAGTTTGCCATTATGACTTTCGAGTGTTCTACCCTTTATGCGGGCTGCCATTAAAGCATCGACCGCATCTGATCTGTTTCCGGTTATCCGGTTAAACGTATTAGCCGTGTAAATTAATCAGCGGAGTCTGGTGGAAAAATACGAGCCGAGAGCCAAATGAGAGACTTCGCCATCCCTCCATGACGAGCTGTCATTTTTTAATCTCTGGCACTTTGAGTGTCCGCGCCGGACACTGACGCTGCAGATAGAGGACCGCGCGGTGCAGAGAAATGCCCACAGCTGTATGCGGGCACAGCTGTATGGCAGAGACACCTGCCACCGTTGCCTCCGCAGCATCCTGCGAGACCTAAAATGATGTAGAATTCAGGGAGAAAGCGAGCCTCCTGTCCGTGTGTGTGTGTGTGGGGGGGTCTTCATTTAAACGTGGAAGCGCCCGGCATCATTAGAGGGCACTGCGTCAAAAAGAGACAAGAGTACAGAAAGTGCTTACGCACGTACTGCCGCTGTGTGGAAGTTTGGTTCGGCTGAGCGGCATGAGAGATGAGCCTTTAATTGTAATAATGTGCCGTTTAGAAATATAACGTGTCTCTAATGACCCGCTGCGTGTCTCCCTGGAGGTCTGTGAAGGGTGTTTCTTTGCCTTTGGGCGCTGAGGTGACCCTGAATGGAGAAAAGGGATGTGATAATGGATGGAAGTTTCACAGGATTCGTTGTATTAAGCATCGCTTGTTAATATACGTGCATGTTAGTCACCTTGGCTGTTATTTTTTTTATTAATTTTTTTTTTTAATTTTCTGATAATCTTGCACTGTCGTACTGTGTCATGACTGTCCTTTCGCGAGGCCGCAGGGGGCATCACTAAAGACTTGCCTTCTGCGTCGAACAGGGGGCGTGGCCTCTGCCTGTGGAAATTCCCTGTAAAGAGCTGTGATAGGCTGTCACGAGGAGCCACGCAGAAAGCCTTGGGTTGAGAAACAGCAGTGATGCTTGGAAAAAAAAATGCTTGAACATGTGTCAGGATCAAAAAGGAGAACATATTCGGCATGGACTTAGATAGTCTAAAATTAGGCTATAGCATCTCTGAAGAAAGAGAGTTGACACTCACACTCGTCACCTTCTCATCTTGCACGGTGCCCTTCCTTCTGTAACGATGCAGCTATACCTTACAGAGAAGGAAACTGATGAGTCTATAGGAGGAATGTAAAGTGAGATTTGGATCAAGTGCTGCACAGCTGCATCAACTGCTGCTGTTCACCTTCAGACACGTGACACAGATGGGGGGTGGGGGGTTATGCTGAAAGAACAAGAGGGACAAGCTAGGAAGGGCAGATAAATAGTGACTAGTCTGCAGGTGTAGTGAGAGAAAGAGAGAGGGATTTAAATTGAGGGAGGATGCGTATGGAGGGGGGAGGGCTGTTCGACTCTATATCCTGTTACAGGATAATGACATGAGGCTCACATTACCATGGCTCGTGTTTCCTCTTGCTGCATCTTGTGGGATTGTTTATCAGTGGGAGAGAGGCAGATGGGGTTGGTAGAAGAGGTATGGGCTTGGGTGGGTGATTTTAATAAAGCGCTAGACTGGATGATCCGGGATAGAAGAAAAACTGGGGTGCTGCGGTTGCATTGAGGGTTTGTTAGAAGGTCATAATGGCCGATGTCGGGAGGTGTGGCTGTGCTGCTCTTAAAGCAGCTCCCGTTAATGTCAAGTTCCCTTTAAGGTCCCTATTAATTAACTTACAATGTAAAGAGGACGACATGTGCCTTTTTATTGGCACTACTCAAGTGTGCACAGTGATAGAGAAGATGTCACTGAAGGTAACTGGAGTTGTATGGCCACTGCAGGGGCCCAGCCCTCAGTTTGGTGCAGAGTGCTGCACATCCCTCTCTGTTGCACCTGATTCTTGATGCTGGTGCGCTGTGCTGAGTGATCTGTCCTACACGTTGCATAATCTGAAGAAAAGCATGTTCATATAGTAGTTCGTCACATGTGGTTTTGTTAATCGGTATTTTTAGCCATTATGTGGCTTAAAGGTCAACTAAGGTCTATATATTGACTGTTTGACGTGCTCCTCGGTTGTTATCTTCAATCCACGTGACAGTCACCGATCAATAAATTGGTAAAGAGCCCATTTCCTTTGAGAGTACACAAGAAGAATGGATTGTAGACTTATATTATGCCCAGGCAAAAAAAAAAAAAAAAAAAAACAAAAAACCCCTGCAATTACCCTCTCTTGCTCACTTTAGACTAACAGGACCAGGCCTCAGCTGTGAGCTCAGTAGCAGCTTGTGCAATGCTAATAGAATGTAAAGGTCAACTGTGTCTCATTTATACATTACCTTAAGATCACAGTAGACTCGGTGATTGATGGTCTCCCATAAAGAGAGGTTCAGGAGGGTTAGGTTGCCTGACTACAGCAACATGACTAATCCAGGGTGTTTGTTCTGGAGATGTGTGTGTCCCTGTGGGAGCACATCAAAGCGCAACGTGTGACACTGGGCAGGCACAGTGGACAAAAGTTTATTGTTGAACTTGATTTGTATTTTCATTCATTTGATGTTGCCATTATGTCACCGCCTTCTTCAGTTAGTTTTTATTATTACCAGTAAATAGTTTGGATTCTGTGCATCTGATCTGATCCTCTGGATTTAACACATCCTGGACTGGAATGCTGTAAATCTGATTTATTAATGGGGTTTTTTTTTTGGTCGTGCAGCCACCAGCTGTGTGTACGGATGGATGAGCATGCATGAACATCTGCATTTCTCTGAGTGGCCACCAGGCTTAAGTTGCCCTCTCGCACACCATGGCAATGTGCCCTGTTCCCCAGATAAATGCCAAGAACCCAGATTTACATTGCTAATCTAGAACAGGTCTCTCTCACACACACACGCATACGCAACAAGGCACACCAGTATGGTATAAGCCCTTCAAAGTTGCTTTTGCTGGTCAGCACTACATAGATACAGTTTTCTCTGTTGGGTGAGCAGACGAAGATGATGACAGGACAGACAGATGGGCAGAAAGAGACGAAGCAGAGGGGGGCAAAGAGGGTTATCGCCTAAGCTGGAACTTTCAGCTTTCAGTTTATGTTTGTGTTTCTTCCTTTTGTTTTTAATTTAATCTTTTTGAGCAAGTACAAGGCAGCTGATTTGAGAGATAAAGAAAATTAATCTTTTTGTGTTGTAGAGATTTCTGTTGTTATAACTCAGTCTTTTTCTGTGTACTCATCTTTTATGTAGTGTTCCATAAAATCAATCCAGAGGATGTACACATACATGGAGTGATTAATTTCAACCGCTGATCAGTAGGAAATGAATGATAGCTATCTCTCCTATTTTTGCTTCATGTGGATGGAATATCCTGCTATTCTTGTCTGCTCACTTTGATAAAAGGAAAGATGAGAAGCCTTTACTTTACTCTCTAGATGGATTTAACACAGAAGTCAAACAAATGCTGTGTCTTGATGAGTCTCTTTTTCATGGCTTCTAGATGGTATTATTCATCTGAATATATTGATCTAATAATTTCTTTTACTGACTACAAAACAGTCAGAGATAACTGACACCAGTACACAGTGACTGATGTGGAGATTGCTTTTATGCATTTGGTGTCTCTGGCGTAATAGAGAGCAGATAGGAGAGAAGGAAAAGCACGCAGTAGTGGGCTAATCCAGCGTGGTAATCAGACGAGCTAATCCCAGCAGCCCTTGGTCCACTTGGTCCCCAGCCTGAGCCCCCTTCAACTCAGAGCCCTTCATCCTGTTGTAGGAAGCAGCAGATGGCCCAATGACCTTGCAAGGTTGCACACACATATACACACAATCAATGATGTGCGCAATCACAAATATGCACTCCGTGTTTGTAGTAATTTACTTTTAGCATTTATGAATTTTATTTTAATTGGTTTCTGATAACATCACAGTTGTTCATGCTAAAATCCTGGTGTTCATTCATTATTAACATGCCTCTGAGAAACTAACCTGCCTCCTTTTACAATGAAAACATGACATGTGATCACACATATAAATAGCAGCCCTTGTCTTTCTGACGCAAAAAATATGACACGAAACACAGTTATATGGATTTAGATATGGTATGCCAGGTTGTAGGGTTTCCCTTTGGCCTATAAGAGGCAGGTAGTAAGAAATACTGGAGGTCAAAGGTCTTCAACCAGCTGCATCAACATTACCTCTGAACTATTAGATCCCATATCCACCTCTTTTTGTCTTTTAAGACATCAAGTGTGGTTGGAAAGTATCCCGTCACATGCATCTGGCTTTAAATTCACACATCTTGTCATATACAGTCATGGAAAAAATGATTAGACCACCATTTTTTCTTCACTTTCTTGTTAATTTTAATACCTGGTACAACTAAATGTCATCATGTGACTAAAACAGACAGAAAAGAAAACACTGAATGCATAAAAGCAGTGTTTTTGGCAGTACAACGCCATAGCTATTGATGTAAAAACGTGAGTGATTTAGGTTATAATCAAGAAAACCATGGAAAATGGTAAGATATCAGCTCTTAAATAAAACTCTTTTGAGCAATCTTTGTGGTTATCGTTATATTTGTCCAAACAAATGTACCTTTAGTTGTACCAGGCATTAAAATTAACAAGAAACTGAAGAAAACAAGGGTGGTCTAATAATTTTTTCCATGACTGTAGTTACTACATATGAAAATGACTATGTGTAAGACACAGAATGTATAGTTGTTCAGACTTCTGCAGTTTTGTGGTCTCACGTGATGGTGCAGAGGAGCTGAAGGATTGTAGGACTAGGATGGTACGAGGATGCTCTGCAGAAAGAGGAAGCCCAGACTCACATGCAGGTATGACAAATACATTGTTCACCGTGGAAGACTAAGCGAACACAGTGTGTTTTTCCACCCCAATTCGCTTCCCTGTTTCAGTTCCACATACAGAGAAGCAGAATCCCACAATGACCGCAGCCTTTTGTTTGTACATGCGTGCAGACAATGTCTGTTCCGCTGGGAGGGTCCATGATTAAAGAGGAAGATTGGAAAAAAAGACATGAACAAATTGCTCCCCCAGTTAAACCAAATCTTAATTTGCATGTCCCGACATGAGGTCCTTAACGTGTCTGGCGTGGGTGGTCTCCTCATAGACGCCACTCCCAAACTCAGCATGGATACCTGCTGCTTACAACATACCAGTCTTCACTTTATCCCTCCGTTTATCCATGTACTTTAGATAAAGTGCAATCAAAAAGTTAATTTAGTTTTTAAAAAAGTTTCAGAAAGATTATTGTAAGCTTTTTCCCACTTAGGAATCTTTAACTTCATGGTTTTGTATCTTATCTTTGGTGTCTTATCATATTGTACCATGACTAAGTCTCTGTTTCATTCACTCCACATCTTCCTCTCTCTCTCTCTCTCTCTCTCTCTTTCTCTCTCTCTTTTTCTTTCTCTCTTTCTCTCTCTCTGTCTCTGCCGCAATGCGTGTAGTCGCTGCTCGTACAGACTGTAGCCAGTACAGTGACTCACCTCTGCTCATACAGACACACAGACATACGTTAGCCTCATGCAAACACAAACCAGTTCCTAGAATTAATTGCCGGTCTGTGACAAACAGCAGTGAATGCAGTGTCCAATTACGGCTGCATCAATTATTCCTCATCTCGGATCACACCAGGGGATCCTCAGAGTACCAGACCACTGCTGAGTTTTGTCACCATGCCGATGGACGTGCAGGTCACCATGGTAACGTGCCCTGCTAACACATTTATTCATCTGCTTTGTTCACATGCGAGCAAATTGTGTGGTTCACTTTGGTTATTTAGAGCAGATTGTGATTAAATTAAACACGTGAAACACTGGTTTGATATTTTGAGCACATTGAAAGACGCCACGTTATCACTGGATTTGGGTGATCACATGGTGTACTCCATGTAGTGAGCATAACATTTTCCACTTCCTGATGATGTCAGAGATAAGTCTGTCCATCACTCTGTTTTTCTGTGTGCTTGTGTGGGAGTGAGTATCTGTAATTCCAGCCACAAGTCTCTGTTTCCTTCCTTAGGACGGAGAGTTCTTCTTAAATTACTCTGAGATGTGTGACACACTTGGATGCCAGCGCAGACACAATCAGGTCAAAATGTGGTGGGCAGGACAATATCAAAAGAAATATGAATAGATACGCTTGGATATAAATAAGTGCTAATAGATTGGTTATTGTTTGTTTGAGCCATCTATCTAAAAAAAGGGTTAAAACTTGTTGAAGTGCAAAAAAGGCATCAGCTCAGATATTTAAAAGGAGAAAAGTCAGCAGCCCGCTCCCTCCTACTGATGACTGAGTGGCGAGCACACTGTCTCACACAAACCACACAAAGATAAGCTGGTAATATTGCGTTCCTCTGTGAGCTCTGCTGATAATATTCATGCATTCATATTTATAAATGAACACAGACTCAAAGGGATACACAGACACCTAAAACTACATTTGATCTGTTAGCATATGAGCATATAGTGAAGCTGTGCAATCTGTTAGAGTGGTATCACTGTGGGTCAAACGACGACTGGTCAATATCTAATTAGAGTCCTGAGAGAAGGGTGACAACACCTCCTCACACCCTCTCTCTGATCCTGCCTCTGCCAGCCGTTTTTTTCTCAGCTTGTCTGTCTCCACAGCTCACCTCCCACTGATGTCTCCCTTTCCATGCACCCCATCCTGTCTGTCATCCACCCCCGCCACGTCCATCCCACCACGTCTTTGCTTCAACCCACTGATTTCTTTGTTAGTCGTTCATCTCCACCTCCCTCCTAACCGTTTCTGTTGTTTAGGCTTTTGTTTGTGTGTGTGTGTGTGTGTGTGTGTGTGCCCACGTGACCATGTGTGAAAAAAGAGAACGATTTGTGTGTCCATGTTGACTGCAGATTATCTATTTAATCAAGTATACAGGAGCAGGTGCTCTGATGAGCTTACAATAGCCCTGTTCTGTAAATGTTTGGGGAAGAACTAGCCACAAAAGCAATTCTAACAGCTTAAAAAAAATTATACACAGTCTGCTATCACTAAAACTGAGGCGTTAAATTACACCTGTGTAGAATGTTACTTTACATATCGCTCAACATCCGTGATCTCAAACGTGGAAATATCAATGTCTCCAATGCGTAAAACATGAAGTATGGCACACATGTCCCTGTGCGTTGGCCAACACACCCTCTTTGCATTCACGAACGCCCATGCAAAACACCTGGGGTCTGTCTCAGAGGGGATCGGCAGCAGTACTTTTCCACTGCAGTATCTCCTCTATACAACACGTCCAGCAGGCCTGCCTGGTCTTGCTTCTAGCACGAGATTTGCTCAACTGCTCTTTTGTTGCTGAACCCTGTATGTTTGCATGTGAATGTGTGTGTGTTTATTTGCAGGGAGATGAAACCGCTCCCTCACCTCACATGCGAGTTTCTGCCCCGACAAGCTGAAACAAATGGTTTTATTGTGAGTTCAGAAGTGGTCGTTGAGCAACCTGTGCTCCGTAATTAAGCGTGAGTTTTTATGGGTTTCATGAAGCATCACTTATGGCAACTAAACCAGAAAGACAGGCCTCTGTAACCACGGTTGCATTCAGTGTTGTGGGGACCTGATTTCACAAAAGAAACGTGGTGGTACGTTTATATTTGTTCGATACATTTTGTCCCACGTCAGGTGTGTGTGTGTTTTGGTGCGGTCCACGTGGGTGGGTCTGTCGATTCTTTTTGAGAACTCGGGGTCTTAATTCATACTCCTTCACAAGTGTGTTATATTATAATAAAAGTAGATGCTGGTCAAAGGATTCACTCACTATAAAGTGAACCAGACAGATCTGCTTTCATGCTGTTGATTGCACCTGTGCTGCCGGATTCCCACAAGCGAGACAAGAGGAAGCTTTATTACCTGCCTGTACCATGAGATGATGCTTTCTTTGGAGCATTCAGAGCAGTTCCTTCAATTTTAGTTCCTCGGTGATATTTTAATTAATACCCAAAGTTGATTATTTAAAATGATTATAAGATGCTAAGTATTGACTTCTCTTTTGAAATCTGATTTAATCTGTAACCTCTGACCTTTGATGAGGCTCTTTTGTACAAACGTAGACAAGATAGAATTACAGTTATAGATGTATGAGGACTAGAGTGTGCAGTGCTGGAGAAAATCTGAGTTATTAATAGGCCTCTCATGTCCTGTTTAATAACATAAGCCTTTTTCTGAGGGGACATTAACAGTAACACAGGTACCTGGAACAACAGGCTCTGGCAGAAGGGATGATGCGCTGTGTTAACTTGAACGCGTGTCCTGCGGCTTAATTTTTAGTAATCTTGACATCAAAGTGCCTGATGTCTCTCCGGCGTGATATAAGCCATGGAAGAACTCTTTGATGAGCCTATAAACTCAGTTTTCCTGCCGTTTGTCCTTCAGACGTTCATCAGACTTTCTGCTCAGTAACTGAATCAAAAGGAGCAGGAAGTGTTTAATTAAAACCCACAGGTTAAAACATTCGCAGCTGATTGGTTTTGATGTGCGCATCAGGCCGTTGTGCACAGCAGGACGGGTCATCAGTGGAGCTCAGACTGCAGGACGGACTGCAGGTGTGGGCTTTGATGTGCTGTGACACTGCACAACCACTACCAGGGTCATGCATTTTCAATTAATATCTTCCAGTTATTCTTCTTATTCAAGTTATTGGCAACAGTTTTTTTTATTTTTAATGATTTTCCTCTAATTCTCTCGTCATGAACTGAGAATAGCAGACATTACTGCCTCTTGAGAAATACCAGTACTTCACAAGGCCACTTCACAAGGTTACAACAAGATTTACTGTGTGGTGAAACAGAAAAAGACGATTCATTAAAGCCCACTGGCTTTATTTTTAATGACTGTTACGTGTTTTTATGATGGCAGGCGAGGCAGGTCTTTCAGTTTAGGACTCCATTTTCTGAAGCAAATTGCAGTTTGTTTGTTTTTGTTGTTTTTTTTTTTTTTAAGTAAAGCAGATTTACAAAGCCAGAGAACAGCTACGATTACGCACAAAGCCACACAGGCTGCCATCTCCTTAATCTAGTCCGAGGGCATGTATAAAACATGTGTGTGTGTCTGTAGTATGGAAGGTCAGACAGTTACCGCGTTGCCACCACACAGGACAAAGATGACCGATCCCCCAAGAAGAAGAAGGGGGGGGCCAGGGACATGGATGACCTGAAGAAAGAAGTGCCCATTGTAAGTAAAACTTTCTTTTGTCTCAGATCAGTTGTGCAACAAGCTGTTGGTGTGAAGTGTGTTTGAGGTCAATTCAATTAATCCTGTCAATCAAAGGCTGATTAATCATGTCCACATTGTTTAAAAAAAATGTTGACTACCCATTCATTTTAGGATGTGAATAAAAACATCCTCTTGCAGGACAGAGTTAACTCTTGTCTATGGTGAGAAGGAACGCTCTTTTTTATTTTATTGTATTTTATTTCAAATCCATCCCAGTAGACTGTATTTTTCCCTGTAAAAGGGGCTGAGTCGTTTTCAGGAGGTCATGAGTTTGGTCCCATATTTCAGTCATACCTGGCTGCCCTAACACTTTAATCTCTCAGGTGAACTGCATGCAAGAATAAAGTTCACAAGTCATTTGAATTTCATTAGGTTCAATATTTTTCAAAAGGATATCAAAACTTTTACTTTTTTTATTACATATAGTCATCATTATTATTTATTTCTATTTTTTTCTCCATAATATCAGTGCATGGAAAAAAGACTTTTTCATTTCTGAAATTAGAGTTTTAATCTGTGCTTTGCTTTTTTTTGTCTATTTGTTTTGTGTGTTTGTTTTTTTTGTTTCTTTAAAGACGGAACACAAGATGTCCGTTGAGGAAGTATGCAGGAAATACCAGACTGACATTGTCCAGGTGAGTTTTAAGTAGTTTTACCTTTTATCCACTAGGTGGCAGCAGTGTACTGCTGGTAGCTCACCAAGATTTGACAAACCAGCTCACAGAACAGTACTACAAAGACATCTAAAATAGAAATAAAAAAATCTTCCTCTGCCTATCCCATATCCTTTTTTTTTAAATCTCTTTCTTCACTCCAGGGATTGACCAATGCCAAGGCAGCAGAGTTTCTGCTCAGGGATGGTCCCAATGCTCTCACCCCTCCACCCACCACCCCAGAGTGGATCAAGTTCTGTCGCCAACTGTTTGGTGGATTCTCCGTCTTGCTATGGACCGGCGCCATTCTCTGCTTTCTGGCCTACGCCATCCAGGCAGCCACTGAGGACGAACCTGCAGGCGACAATGTGAGCAGCGCACAAACAGCCACACTTTTTTTTTTTTTTTTTTATTTTGCATAAACATATTCACATCTGGTCTGTCTGCATCTCATTAAGCCATCTGTTACACTGATGACTCTTAAGTATTGTATACATAACACCTTGGCAAATTGAGTTCACCGTCGCAAGCTATGCCCACTCTCCACATTTACATTTTATTTTAACTCTTCCTCTGCCTCTCCTCCCTGCAGTTGTACCTCGGTATTGTGCTCACAGCTGTTGTCGTCATCACTGGCTGCTTCTCATACTTCCAAGAGGCCAAGAGCTCCAAAATCATGGAGTCCTTCAAGAACATGGTGCCTCAGGTAAATATGTTCCTGAACCCAAACAAAAAGCAGACATACTTCTGAACATTTCTTATTTTAATTCCTTCTGTCACTTTTGGGAAATACCTTTACTGAATTCGAATATAATTTTTATTGGATCTTTATAAAAAAAAATTGCAGACAGCAAAATTATAGGCTGTATTTGAGGCAACTCAAGGTTTAAGCATACTGAAAAAGGAGATAATGAATTCATTCAATTCATCATATTTGAAGGCTTAACGTGGAATTAAAGTAAATATTTTCAAGTTTTTCCTCCAGGAAGATCTTCATTGTGTAATGCCTCATGTACTGCTTTCTAAAGTAGTCCATGAGTCTGAAGTCTAAAGTAAGGCTTTCTAGTGTCTGCGTCTATTTTTTTTTTAACCATTCACTGATGTGCCCTCACAGCAAGCTCTGGTGATCCGTGAAGGTGAGAAGGTGCAGATTAATGCTGAAGAAGTGGTGGGTGGAGACCTGATTGAAGTCAAGGGAGGAGACAGGATTCCTGCTGACATCAGGGTGGTCTCAGCTCATGGCTGCAAGGTACGCACAGACAAATACAGATTTATATTCATCAGCTATAAAACCATGGCTGTCTCCACATTTACTTTGTTATATTGCTGGTTAATGTTATATTTTACTTCTGAGGATGAACTAAAAGGCTTTATTAGATTGCCAATAACAAAAGTAAGACTTGAATTCACCATGTAAGCTACTTTTGGGAGCAATCATGTTAAATTTAGAAATCCGATTTGAGAAAACATGCTTGTATTATTGGGTAGGAAGTCTCAGTTTCCAGTGGCCATCAAGTGTTGCATTGCACACACACTGCACATACATATATGAATATTTACATCCAAAATTAGCTTCTTGTCATACCTTAATACATGTTTTCTTGTTTTGTCTGACCCATCAGGTGGATAACTCTTCCCTGACAGGAGAATCTGAACCACAAAACAGGTCACCTGACTGTACCCATGACAACCCCTTGGAGACTCGAAACATTGCTTTCTTCTCCACCAACTGCGTGGAAGGTATTATCACCATGGCAATTATATTGTGTTGTGTTATTAGCTTGTGTGGCTTTGTTAGGATTTAATCAGTGCGTCAACATTTACCATAAGTTATAGCTTGTTCTTACACTGAAAAACATTTAGACAAATTCTGATGCAGGAAAAGATTTTTTTAGAATATTACATTTCTTCTTGATTCAATCCAGGCACAGCGCGTGGTATCGTCATCTACACCGGAGACCGCACAGTCATGGGTCGCATTGCTACTCTGGCCTCTGGCTTGGATACTGGAAAAACCCCCATTGCCAAGGAGATCGAGCACTTCATCCACATCATCACAGGTGTGGCCGTCTTTCTGGGTGTCACATTCTTCATCCTGGCCATCATCTTGGGTTACACCTGGCTGGAGGCTGTCATCTTCCTGATTGGCATCATTGTGGCTAACGTGCCTGAGGGTCTCCTGGCCACAGTCACTGTAAGTGGATCAGTGGTTCTGACATGGAGTACATTGCTATAGTTCTGTAGGTTGTATATTAGCAAGAGGAGACATATTTTTTTTTTTCAAGATACTTTTTTTTGTGATCGTCATGCTTATATTTATCTATCATACAAAAGTGAATTTGTTTTTAATATCCAAAGATGCTATGATCATCTTATTTGGGTAAGATTATTTGATGGTAGTTCTACCTCTTGTTATATCAAGAGACAAAGCATTTATCATTTACAGATTTGCCACGGCTGCCTCTGAATACAATTAGCATTTACACTATTTAACATCATAACTGTATACGTCTGCAGGTATGTCTTACTCTGACTGCCAAGCGTATGGCTAAGAAGAACTGCCTGGTAAAGAACCTGGAAGCTGTGGAAACCCTGGGCTCCACCTCTACCATCTGCTCTGACAAGACAGGCACCCTGACCCAGAACAGGATGACCGTTGCCCACATGTGGTTTGACAACCAGATCCACGAGGCTGACACCACCGAGGACCAGTCAGGTCAGTGAGGAAAGGACATGCTGCATATGCGCTGGTGATGTCTGAAACTGGTTACAATGGTGAAGGGATGTTACGGCTGCATGAAAGCATCAAAGTTAATAATAGCTGTTATTCACATCCTTCTCCAGGTGCTTCTTTTGACAAGAGCTCAGTGACATGGCAGGCTCTGTCTCGCATCGCTGCTCTGTGTAACCGTGCCCAGTTCAAAGCAGGACAAGACTCGTTGCCCATCCTGAAACGAGATGTTGCTGGTGATGCCTCCGAGTCAGCCCTGCTTAAATGCATTGAGCTGTCCTGTGGCTCTGTTAGGATGATGAGAGATAAGAACAAGAAAGTGGCTGAGATCCCCTTTAACTCCACCAACAAGTACCAGGTGAGCAGAAAATAGTTATCAACACAACTCGCATCAGTGGAGCTTGTACAGAGGGATCTAAACCTAACCCTGGTCTCTGTTTCTCTGTCTTGCGTAGCTATCAGTACATGAGACAGAGGATCCCAATGACAACCGCTATCTGCTGGTGATGAAGGGAGCCCCTGAGAGGATCCTAGACCGTTGTTCAACCATCATGCTGCAGGGCAAGGAGCAGCCTATGGATGAAGAGATGAAAGAGGCTTTCCAGAATGCTTACATGGAGCTGGGAGGACTGGGAGAGAGAGTACTGGGTACGGATGGATGAAGATAAAAGAATAAATGATCAAGAAGAGGGAGTGATATGACAAGCATGACCATTAGGTTCAAAAGGAAAACATACGATTTTGATTTGGGCACATATATTAGAAAAATGCATTTCCTCATACCATCATACCATTTAATTGAATTTGACAAAATATTGTCAGCTCATTTGTTGCATGAGTGAGTGAGTTTTTACAGCTATTTAATGAGGAATGAAAAATGAAAACAAAAGAGGCAAAAAAATAGGAAAGATATATGTGAGTGAAATATTGCTTTTTCCTCTAGGTTTCTGCCACTTGCTCCTGCCCGAAGACCAGTACCCCAAGGGCTTTGCTTTTGACACAGATGATGTCAACTTCCAGACTGACAACCTTTGTTTTGTTGGCCTCATGTCCATGATTGACCCTCCTCGTGCTGCCGTGCCTGACGCTGTTGGGAAATGCCGTTCTGCTGGTATCAAGGTGAGCTCTTTCAGCTCGACAGAAAAGTGTTTGATCACATGCATTTCTTAGGTAGATCAAGAAAAAGTCAACTGTGTTGCTTTTACAGGTCATTATGGTCACCGGTGATCATCCAATCACAGCCAAGGCCATTGCCAAAGGTGTGGGCATCATCTCAGAGGGCAATGAGACGGTGGAGGACATTGCAGCTCGTCTCAACATACCAGTCAGCCAGGTCAACCCGAGGTAAGAAACATTTCCACAAAAATGTGCTCTAAACAAGAGTGTTGCCTTTCAATATGAGACGTTATAGGACACACTTTTAAGTTTGTATTGTCTGCATTTAGGGACGCTAAAGCCTGTGTGATCCACGGCTCAGACCTGAAGGATCTATCTCAGGATCAGATCGATGACATCCTGAGGAACCACACAGAGATTGTGTTTGCAAGGACCTCCCCACAGCAGAAACTCATCATTGTAGAAGGATGCCAGCGACAGGTCAGTACATTCGGACACGTTTTTAATAAACTGGCTTGAAGGGAAGATTGTCTTCCCTCTAGAAATACAGTTGGTTCATTTACCCTTTGACAACAGCAGATGGCACTAGTGAGCTTCTGAATGAGTAGCTGCAGTATGACATCTTTGAACACTGGGAGATATGACGGATAACAGTTCCTGTTAAGCTGCGAAAATGTATCAATATCTGATTTTTTTTTACAGATATATATTTACCAAATAACTTCTTATTGTAAGGGAGACTATGCATAAAAGCTCAGAGATAGACTGTTCTAAGTGAAAGAGCTTTCTTTACATTGAGATCAACTGGCTAAATGCAGGATTCATTCATGTGTTAATAATATAGATAATATCTAGTAATAATAAGATGTTCTTTTTATGTAGTCATCTTGCTGTTTCCTGATCCATCTTTCATCTCTCCCAGGGTGCCATTGTAGCTGTCACAGGTGATGGTGTGAATGACTCTCCTGCACTGAAAAAGGCTGACATTGGTGTTGCCATGGGAATCTCAGGCTCCGATGTGTCCAAACAAGCTGCAGACATGATCCTATTGGATGACAACTTTGCTTCTATTGTCACTGGAGTGGAAGAAGGTGAGAAGACTCAAAGGACAGAATGTAAAGACTGTGGACAATTAAAAAAAAAATGTTTATCAGGAGAATCTTAAATAGCATGTCGGAAGAAGATAGAAATGAGACTTTGGGATGATTTTCAGGCACAAAAGCTCAGCATCATCCACTCTGCATGTGGTTTCAGAAGTCCAACTTTAACCTTTGGTATGTGATTTTTTTTTTTTTTCTTTCTCAACTAGGCCGCTTGATCTTTGATAACCTTAAGAAGTCCATTGCCTACACCCTGACCAGCAACATCCCAGAAATTACTCCCTTCCTGCTCTTCATCATAGTCAACATCCCTCTGCCCCTGGGAACCATCACCATCCTCTGTATTGACCTGGGAACTGACATGGTGAGAGCTCGTCAAATTACTACTTATATCCGAAACGGAGGTCTGTTGCAACGTTACTGTAAGGTCACATTTATTCCCCTTACCTCAGGTTCCAGCCATCTCTCTGGCTTATGAAGCAGCTGAGAGCGACATCATGAAGCGTCAGCCCAGGAACCCATTCAGGGACAAGCTGGTGAACGAGAGGCTCATCAGCATTGCTTACGGACAAATCGGTAGGTGAACTCAAAAGCTGAGACTCTTCACTTGGCTGTGAATTGTTTTTGATCTGAACACAGGTTTGATTTGTGTGTCAAAAAGTAATTCCTCCATCCCTCTTTATTGCTTGAAAACAACAACACCTGTATTTCATTCAGATCTGACTGCACAATTATGGGAAAACCGGATTTTAAAAGCTTACGGTCTTTAAACTCTGGCCTGACCTCCCTGTCCGCATGTTTCCTCAGGTATGATTCAGGCTCTGGGCGGCTTCTTCACCTACTTTGTCATCTTGGCTGAAAATGGCTTCCTGCCCAGTAAACTGGTGGGCATCAGGATTGACTGGGATGACCGCACTCTCAATGACCTGGAAGACAGCTATGGACAAGAATGGGTAAGGGTGTAGTATTCAGTGTGTTTAAGAGAACGTTTGTGTTCATTCTCAGGTTTTGTCATCTTGTCTCACTCTGTCATTTTTTTTTTGCCCCGTAGACGTATGAACAGAGGAAGATTGTGGAGTTTACATGCCACACCGCCTTCTTTGCCAGTATTGTCGTCGTGCAGTGGGCCGATGTCATCATCTGCAAGACCAGACGTAACTCTGTGTTCCAGCAGGGCATGAGGTGAGAGCACAAAATTGTGGCGAGTCTTCTTTCACTCCCTCCAGAAGCTTATTACCTAAACTTTCATCTTGTACCAAAAGTAAATATCATGAACATGATGTGAATTATTCTGGAAGATATCTCAGTCTTTGTCATCACAAATTCTCTTATCTGATTTTTATTGTTTTTCCAACTCAGGAACAAGATTTTGATCTTCGGTCTGTTTGAAGAGACAGCCCTGGCTGCCTTCCTGTCTTACTGCCCAGGGATGGATGTGGCCCTTAGGATGTATCCTCTAAAGTCAGTGTCATTGCCACGTGTGACATAGACAGTGATATTAACACATATTAGATTGTTGGTTTGCCTAATTCTTCATCTTGTCTTGTCCACAGGCCTACCTGGTGGTTTTGCGCAGTACCCTACAGTTTTCTCATCTTTGTTTATGATGAAATACGAAAACTTCTTCTCCGTCGGAACCCTGGGGGTAAGTTTTTTTTTTTTTTTTTTTAAGTCCTTTTTTTTCCCCGTTAAATCACAGGTGTCAAACTGCAGTCCTGTAGGGCTGCTGTCCTGCATGTCTTAGATATTAACTTGCTTTAGCACACCTGACTCACATGAACGGGTCACCATCAGCTTGTCATCCAGGTCTGCACAGGTCTGTTAACAACCCATTCATCTGAATCAGGTGTGCTGAAGCAGGGAAACTTCTAAGATAAGCAGGACGGCGGCTCTCCAGGACTGGAGTTTGACACCCTTGCTTTAGATAATAGCTTCTTTTTGAAGGTGTATGTTTTGTGCTGAGGGTATGTGGTTGAATCTTTGAGCAATATTTTTACTACATCTCACTAATGTTTCAATTAATAAAGAGAACTTGTTTATAATCCAAGTCAATTCTAGACTTACACTGGTTAAAGGAGTGCACTACATCTCATTTAATAAAGCTGCTTAAAAGCAGAAGCACACACTTTATTTTAGGCAAAATTAAAAAAAAAAAATAAGGACTGAAAAATTTGCACACTGTTAGATGAAATGAGAAGATCTGCAATGTTGTCATAGCTGAGGCTTCTTTCTTTTTCGCTTTTGCAAGATTCCTGGAATCTGTGTGTAGTGATTTTATGTGGAAATATTTAAAGTTTTCTTCAATTAAATAAAGCATGGCCTTAGTGTCATTATTGAATAGCCAAATCACTTTAATTGTTTTGTATACTCATGCTTAGAAAAGTAGTTTTCACATTTGTTTTGTTATTGATTAAAAAAAAATATTTCTCAAAAATACTAAAATATATTTTAATTAACATAACCTTTTTTTTTTTCTCTCTCTCTCTCTCATTTTCCCTACAGGTTGGGTGGAAAAGGAGACATACTATTGATCAATGGAGCACCTTTGCTCAAGCCCCTTACTACTTTCCTCTCATTTCTCCCCCCTGCCACTTCATCCTTGGCAAGACACATCTCCAGATGCCCCTCCCCTTTAAAGACAAAAACCGCTTTGAAGCAATTTTCATCACAACTGCCCCAAAGATTAAAAACAGCAAAAGCACCTTTACAACTTTCTACATTGACATGTCCCCTCGCTCCCCATCTCCTATGATACTATTTGCATGTGTTCTCTCACTGCTGTGTACTTAAACCAATATATCTACCAAACGGCAGCTGCATATTGTGTATGTAGATTTGAATGAGCTAAAGATACAAAGGGAGTGTCAAAGCTCTGCAAAAAAGGCCATCCAGCTCCTCGTCCTCCCGGTCCCTGCCCTTCTCTTGCCCCCGTAGTCTTTCTGTATAACTTTCTTTTCCCTCCCTATCCTCCCAGCCTTCGCTTGTCCTCCAGTCACACACAGATATGAAGATCACAGAGCGTGATCCCACCACCGAACACCACCTCGACTGCCACCTCTTGCCTCCGTCTCCTGTTTGTGGAGGGCCAGCAGAGTGGTCATCTTCCTGACGTTCTCACTGCGTCCACTTACCCTCTCTTCTGTTCTCTACGGCCACAGTGTTATTGTTTTTTAATATGTGGGGTGGGAGGGGTGATTTCGATTATCTTAATTGTCTCTTCTTTTTTTTTTTTTTTATTTCTGATATGGGAGAGAAAGTGTGTGAGAGCTGCTTTTCCTCATTTAGGCTTAACAAAGCACATCCCATGGCGTCCTGTCCTCCCTCGCTCCCCCTCTGTCTCTCACACCCCTCCTCTCCCTTCCCTCCTGCCCCGTTTGTCTCTATTTGTGTGCACAGTGTGAACCATTGACCTTGTTAATAACTATTACAGTACACCTCCCCGCCCTCAAAGTTCAAAAAGACAACTCAATCTTTCTGTGTGCTGTAGGAAATCTATATAATTCTATACTGAATTTAAATGAAACAATAAAAACATGTTGAAAACGATGCAAAAGAGACATTCATGAGGACCATCATCAATACTGGTGAGATAGAAAAAAAAGTGAGAATATGTTTCTCTCTTTTTGTATTTTATTTGGTTTCAGTTATTTTTTGCTGGTTTCTCAGGAGGCTATTCTAAAGTGTAACAGCAAAGCAGGGTTTCAGGTTGTGTTTATACTAAAAGGCTTCAGGTTCCTGTCACTACACGTGTGCAGGTGTTATGTGGTGAAGTATGCCGTGGCGTGGTGAGTGGTGATGAGTCCATGTGCCTGGGGTCTATTACTGAATCTTATTAGTCCTGATATTGACCAGTCCGGTCCAGGCCTGTGTGTATGTATGTGATGGAGACCAGTGAAGGGCCAGCAGTCTCAGCTGGACCCATCTCAGATGGCTGAAAGGGTTGAAATTGATAAAAACAAAAATACACAACTAAATAGAAAATGTGTGTGTCAAATAAATGAAACCAACACCAATAAAACATCTAGAACATTTAATACAACCTAGACCTGTCTGTGTGTCTCTGTTTATGATTTTGGTTTCAAGAAAAGATTTTCTTTTAAGTTATCTTTCTTGTACTTAATTGAATCAAGAATAAACATAAATTGAAAAGAGTGTGAGTAATCAGTGATGGGTGTGACCAACATAATTAATCTGATGCAATAAACAATCTGTTACCAGAAAGCTGGAACAAAGCACATTTTTCATCATGTAATGTTTATTACTTCTGACAGACGATGCATGAAATGTTAGTTTATCACATTGTGTCAGGATGCACACACGAATACTGATAGGTTTTCCTGTAACTTCCTTCATTTTTCAATGAAGGAAAGTTTTTTGGGTTTTTTTTTTTTGCATAGTTTGCTGTAGACTAACATTAACCGAATATTATACATTATAAAAAAAGCATCCCAATGAGTTTTTTTTAAGCAGTAGCAAACCTTCAAACACACACGGTGCAATTTTGTGACCATTATGCAACACTAAAACAGTAGAAATGACAGCTGACATTTGGGGAGGCGATGCCACCTAGTGCTGAGAATGTAAGCGGACTTCAACCTGCAAGCTGCATTAAATACCACAAGGGTTAGAGCTGGCAGCGGCCCAGGGTAATGCACCAAAACCACCATGTACACTGTATGTCAGCCTCGCTTGACATCTACATAAAGGTGAGAATGATGGACAGCAGGACCAACTTAAAAAAAAAAAGAAAAATATTCTGTCATCGTGTAACTTTTTTTTTTTTTTTTTTTTTTTTTTAAACAGCTAGTTTGACATGTTTAGAGAAAAGAGAATAATTCTGCCCACTCTTGGGGTTCATTTATCTTTAAATAACCCTCTTATTTCACACCCAGTGCACAAATTAGATAAATTACACATAAAACTTTACAATGTGAGAGGTCTGGATCTGGTATTAGGACAGGTCACTTTTACCATATGCAGCTAATATTTAGGACACGTGTCTTTCAGAAACACAGCAACTTTGTTCGCCACCGCTGTCCAATGACACTCGCCCCGTCTCCGCCTCACGCACACACACACACACCCACCTTCTGCCACTCTCACTGACAAACACCCTCTCACTCTCACCCTTGTTCTAATTTCCCCCGTGTCTCTGCAGTGAGCTCGCTGCAGTGCGACTCTCCTCTGCACCCCCCCCCCCCCCCTCCAACCCACGTATAATAGAATATCGATCGCTTGCCTTTGCCGCAGTGTGTAAGCGAGTGTTCCTGTGAACGAGTGTGTGTCAGACTGGGGCCCTCCAAGGTCATTGCCATGGCAACCTGAGCATGGGGCCCTTTTGCTGCGCTGTCACAGAGCATTGGGGGGGGGAGGAGGGTCACAGAGGTCATATGAAAAGGGGAACAACAGGAGGGACAAAAAGGGGGTTGGTGAGTGCTGCAGTTTGGTGTTTTTACAGAGAGAGAAGGAACCATGAGAGCTGGTGCTTTTATTACACTGTATTTGGAATAATATGAAAATGTACAAAACTGGTGCCGGGGGCCACTGAGCACACTGCAAACCACTGCCATTACCAATAATGAACCCCACTTCATCATAAAACTGACTAAAAGAACTCTTTCTGAAGAATCCTCAACAAAGCAGTAACAATTTTTGCAGTGGTACTTTATTGCACTTTCATGATTTAAATACAAAAACAGACAACTTACGTCTAAATGAAAACAAAGAATGAATTTCAGAAACATATTTCATGTTTTCGTGACCTTTAGACCTCCATGTCCCAAATGGAATGAATATACAAACAGAAAATATGTAAAGCGTCATCCCAAACACAAAATACCACGAATAAGTACTGACCTTTCCTGTAATCTAGTCTCTAATTTATCTAGCACCATAAATTAATTATCCAATTTGTTTTCATCAATTTAAGAGCATATTTGTGCTAGATTTTTAGACTTATTTTTAAAGCTTTAAATTGCTTTTCTCCTTTGGAAAAATCTGTTTTGAGAAGTTTACAAGTGTGAATACAACACGTGGATATACAGCCTTCATTCTTATCGAACGTAATCTTTTATCCAAGATACATAGAGAGAAAAGTTCTGCACAGACAATCCACTAATAATCTAAAAGGTATGACATCATACAAAGGACTATAGCAGGAGTTAAGATGTTTCATGATACAATCCATAGGCATCATGGGTTTAAAATATGTATATAAAGGCATATAATTTGGCAGATAATGTGGTTTGATGCACATTAAGAAATTCATTATTGTGCATATATTAAGTTATGTGCATGAATGAGTTTACCTGTAAGAACAGTAATTTATGAGGCAAGACGAGGTGCATTCCTAATACAGTGCCACAGAAAATACAGGACATACAGGTTACACATACAGCAAAAGGAACAGATTTCAGAGCCGCTTCCACCCCCAGGCCTCGTGAGCTAACAATTTACAGGGTCAAAAAGATGACTAATCGTCACCAAGCACCTGCTGAGTGTCTAACCTTTTACACAGGCTCCATCAGGAGCGTCTCCATGTCAGAACCCTCCAGCTCCCGAAATCCAGCATGAGAGCCAATCACAAACAAGCGTTGCTCCTGAGAAGAACCAAAAAAAAGGGGGGAAAAATGAGTGTGAAGAGAGAGTAGGAACAGGATGACACCAATTTTATTTCAGTTCTTGTACATGTTGAAACAGCAAAAGACGTTTAGCTGCATTTCTAATGTACTAAAACACAATACAAATAGCTGAGCCTTCGTAAGTTTTTTTACAAAAAGATTCCTCCATCCCAACCATCCATTTTCTGCTCATCTGAGACTAGGCTATTGGAGGCGGGGGGCAGTCTGTATAGAGATTTCCAGACCTCCAGACCTCTGTTTCCCCAGCCACCATTTCCAGAATCTTCAGAGGGGGAGGTTAAAGCTTACCCAAGCTGACCAAGAGATACACTCTCTCCTGGGAGTGCTCGGTCTGGCCCAAGGCTTCCTCCCAGTGGGACATGTCCAAAAGGCATCTCAAGGGAGGAGTCTGAAAGTCAACCTGATCATATGCCTGAAGCCACTTCAACAAGCTCCTTTCAAATGCCTGAGCTCTGCAGTCCATCCCTAAAGCTCAGACCAGCCAACCTCCAGAGGAAGCCTGTTTGGTGTATTTATAATTCAATTCTTTACTCAAACCTGATTTCAGTTCAGCTCTCTCTCAAGCATGACAGAATAGCACATTATCAGCAACACACGCCGCCCCAATCTACCCGTCAATCTCGCGCTCCGTTTTTCCCCGACTAAACCAGTAATTTACTCCTAATCCAGAGGGGGCAGGCCAGAATTTTTCCATCTGAGGACCATTGCTTCAGACCTGGAAGTGCTAATTACTGCATGCCGAGAACAGCACCAGTGACACCAAATAATTTGGTTTAACTCACCAAGAACCCAAAACACAGCAGCTCCTGCACCAGCCAACCAGAACACAGGCAGTGAGATGACTCCAGCCAGACTCATCTGATGAGGGACATTCAGCTCTTTGCCTAATTAACAAGAAAATTGACAAATATGAGAAAACATACATCATGGTGCCTATTTTAATAAATATATATGGCTGCCTTATACAGGGCTGGTGGAGTTTACTGATGAATGAATGAAGGATTTTTTTTTTTTTTGTCTAAGACTTATTTCTGACATACAATCATCCTCCTTGAGCAGATAAACTTTCATATTTTATATGCACTGTAAATGTCATTTACATTTGCAAAGAAGAACTAATAGAGTACCTGTTAACACAAAGGTTTTTATTCATGACTGATGGCTTAATAATTACTTATGTAATTGGATATATGAGTGAAGATGTGTCTATTCAATGTAACTCACCTAGAACAACCATTTTGGACTCTAGAGACTTGAGGTGGATTATGTAGAAGGCACCAGCAAACACAGCCAAGGCAATCAGCAACATAGGTGAGCTGATACTAAAGAGGAGAAACGTCAAAAGGCCAATAAGATGGAATTAAAAAAAAAAGATATTTAGATTTGGTTAAAATCTTTAACAGCATCTTTAAATCAATATTGGGCTGTTTTGCCTTTTTTTTTTTTATACCTTACCTTAACAGATGTAAGAAAAGCAGAATATGAATCAAAAGCAAGGACAAACTGACTAAGAGCTTGACAGCAGTGAGTGAAAACATTCTTACTGAGAAAATCACACAAACAAACGATATGTTTTGCTCTTACATGCAGTAGAGGATGAGACCCAAAAAGATGAAGGTGTAGTTGCTGTTGTAAATTTCCACATTTTTCACCACCCTCTGACACAACTCCCCAAAGTTGCGAGGTTTTGAAAACTTCCGTTGGTCTACAAAACTGGCCCATGGTCGAATGGACACTCGGACGCTTGTCGATCCACTCTTTAGCCATGCTGGCTGAGAATCCTTTGGGGAGCCAGAGCCTACAAAATAAAGAGACAGAAGTATGAAGACATACTGAGAAATAAAAAGAGCAAACCAGAACAACCCAGAATCACAAGCCCTCTTCAAATTAGCATTGAAATGAGATTTTGTGATAAATATGGAATCTGTGACACAACAACTTAATGGCTCGTACTTTGACAGCACTCCAGCTCCACCAGTGCCAGTTGGATGAGCATCCTCAGCACTGAATAGTTCCCCTGCCTTGCTGCCCATGTCCACTTGACAGTTCTCTCCCTTTGGCACTCCGGATGACATCTACAGAGTTTCTGCAAAATATTCAATGGTAAGTGAGTAACATACATAAATAAATAACTATAATTCAAGAGCTGATTGTCATCTGGGCACAAAAAAAGTGTTTTTTGATAAAGACATCAGGTGATATAATAAAAAGTTAATGTAATAACTCAAATTAACGCACTTCTCCTTTTGTTGTCAAATAAATATTGTTTTAGAAGGGAAACAACCAAGTAAATTGCTGGATATGGCTTTGAAAAACGGTCAAAGAATCTGAAAGGGATCAATAATCTGTTATTCAAATAATTTTCTAAATCCTCCTTTGTCAGTTGACTGAAATCTGTTTTAAAACATATATCATTTTTGAAAGACTGTAAGCGGTAGGATGCTATTTTAAATTTACCATAAATAATTGCAACAGCCTTTCACAACTTAGACTTGAAAACACAACCCCCCCCCCCATTTATTTAATAAACTTATATTTATGTACTTCAGTCTTTTATTTTACACAGACTGAAAAGCAACAGTCCAGAATTACAGTAACAGAGCAGCGTTTCACCAGTGGAAAATCTGATTCAACAGGGGGCTTGGTCTGGGAAAACTGCCAACAAACAATAGCGCCTTAATTTCTAAAGATGTTTCACGGAGAAATGCATTTATGCGAGATGAACAGTATAATCAATATATAGGGAGAGAAAATAACTTAGATATATTAAAAACAACATCACAAGTAGCTTCTCCGCTAGCGTTCTTTGTTTTAGGTTCTGGTAAATGGATAATGTAACCTTATCTATGCTGCACACCCATATTCCTAAAATAACTGAAATAGCCATAGACCTACGTGATATCTCAAATATATAATCGTTGAACGAAATTAGCTTACTGCGGAAGTTTAAAGGGATATCCACCGACTGTTTGTTGATCTTCTGTCTCACGGATGTGATGTGGCAGTAAAAGCAGAAAAGACTTCCTACTTCACCGGTACCAGACATCGCCCCCTACCGACCGCATCAAGAACCTCTCGTTTCGTAACCTTTACATTAGTAATATAAATGGCATGAAAGTATTTACATTTTGTACATTATTTTGGGTTACGGTGATTGATTTTGCAACGAAATCATTTAGAGGTAAAAACAGACTTAACTTTGTCTTTGCTACAAGAAAACGACTGACTGCAGGTCTATACTGGAAAATAAACGTGACCTGACGTCATCCAGAAAGTTGAAGAGATGTGATTGGTCCATTTCGAAGTGTTGTCTCGCTGGTGTCACAACTCACGTGTCACAGTGGAAGTTGCGAGCTCTTACAACGCAAGGGAAAGAAACTGCTTTAGGACGGTGAGTTGTAATTTGGCAAATTTGAGAATGTCGCTTTCATAGTGCTATGACTTATTATTATTTTTTAACTGCTGTATATTTTATGTTGCCTTTTATAATGCCTGTGGCTTGTCATTGCTGAGGCCTGAATACAGTCAGCACAAGCCGATATCGCGAACAAACAAACAAACAATATGTCTGGTGTGTGTGTGTGTTATATATTTTGACACATGTGTATATGTCACAACACACCAAGTGTTTTTGGATATTAAACAGGAAATTGTTTTTCAGCTAATCCGCTGTTTTGTACATTTTTCCCCTTTGTTCTTCAGATATACGTGACTTACTAAGAGAAACTCTGCACTATCGGTCGCTGCTGGGCGTCAGAAGGACTTCTCCTATCTTTGACTTCCAGCTGTTTTGGTACACATTGCTTGAGACGACAACAAAATAACGCATTCATAACGGAGGCTGTGTTCTGAGTGCCAAAACTGCGTGGAGCTAAAACGATAATAGGTAGGGTTGCTGAGCTCGTCAAAACAAACGCTGAAGAGTAGAGGGCGGAGAGGCCGCTACAAATGCTAAATTAACGTTGGACCTGTGCGATAATGCAACACAGCTGCTACACATTTAGCGTCATTTGATGTGGACAGACATCAGTTTTGGCTTCCCTTTTGTTGAGATACTAATTTCGAGCTCTTTCTAGATCTTTTCCTTGAAACAATCATGTATTGAATAGCTTAAATTATTTTCCTCGCGTAACACAAGTGACATAGGACGCTACAGGATGAAAGGAGGTAGAAGCCAGGCTTAAATATGTTAAATAAGCGTACAGTCTGCAATAAAGACGAAATGCAATTACATCAGAGTATATACATTGTTGTAGTGTATCTTTAAAAAAAATGTATTTGTCTTTCAAAACGTCTTAAAACTAACCTGCAGGGTACTGTAATTATACTCAATTTGTTATTTTGTTACTTAAAGGAGTGTTTTTATTGTTAAAGTAAAGTTTTGTATGTTTTTTCTTTTTTCAGAACAGTTTCTGGTGAGGAGGCATCGTGGCATTGAGCTGAAGGCAAACCCTGACCATGGCTGCTGTGCATTATACAGGGTACACACTCAGGGATTCATTATTCTGGGATGAAACAGAGTGCCTAAACTACTATGGGATGTTGTCTCTCCACGAGCTCTTTGAAATAGTTGGATCTCAGCTAACAGAGACTGACATTGAAGTGCTGTATTTCCTTTTGAATGAAAGCTACTCTGCACATCACCCTCTTGACCCAGCAGGCTGGACAGTTGAACCTGCTGAGGACAATCCAGAAGATCGAGGGGTAACTCCGAGTCTACAACTGCTAAAAGCATGGAGGCGGTTAAAGCCTCAGGAATCACAGCAGCCATTAGTAGCCTCAAAGTCTAAAAGCGGCCTTGAGCTGTTGCTAGAGCTTGAGAGGAGGGGATACGTCAGTGATGGCAACCTGGTGCCTCTGCTGCAACTACTGAGAGTCCTCACCCGCCATGACCTGCTGCCTTTAGTTTCCCACAAGAGGAGGAGGACAGGTGAGGATTTTGAGATCCCAGCTTACTCTTGTGACTATTTTCACTTTGTGATACCCTGACAGAATCTATTAGTCATCATGGAATTTATTTCCTGATGTTACTGGTTTAATAATTATAAAGTTATGTATTTTTGTTTATCAGTATCTCCAGAGAGAATTGGACAAAGGTATGAAATGGACAACACAGAGTTGGTGTCTGGATTGCAACATACCTGCAGACAGACAGAAATGGAACTTCCATCTTTCACACAACAGTTAAGAACTGGTAAGAACACAGTTCGCTAAATCTACACCAGTGCATTTTCATTTGAGACTGTGAAACTTTTGTTACAGTTGCAACACCTGGCTTCCACACTACTCCAGTAAATTTGACCCTCATAAAAGATTTGATCCACTACAATCCCAGTTTCCATTTTTAAATGCTCCTGTCAGTGTGTAATATGGATGGGCAAAATTGTAAGCATTTGGAAACAATGGCTCTGTTGGCCCAATTTACTTAATAATTTTCCCTTCTGGGTTACGGCACACCCTTCCTTGATTTGCCTGATTTTTTTTTTTTTTTTTTTTTTATTGTGTGATTGCCACCGGAAGATGTCACACAGATGCCATCTTTACAATAGTGTAAGCAACAACATGGTGGCAATGGAGCAGCAGTCCCTGTTTTTATTAGATATGTCCTTGTTACCAGCTATTATGCTGCAAAAGTCAGTGTTGGATAAAATTTCAACTACTTATAAGTGCAGGAGAAAAGTTACTGTGAGCTGTTGTAAGAACAGAGTTTTCAACCTCTCTTCCCTTGTGTGCGCTTGCCCAGGGACCATTGATGGCCATGTCATATGTTTTTGTGGTGTTGTAAAGTGGATGGAGATGTTTTCTGACACAGAGCTGAAAAGCTACCATGAATGCCGATCCGTTTGGATTTGAAGCAGCTTTTTGTAACAAATGTGGACTAGTTGGATGTAGCTTGTAACCATTTTTTGTGCAAAAGGGGACTTTTTCTTTTTTTTTCTAGAAATCTATGTCTGTATAATTGTTTTGTTGTGTAGTCGGATTTCTTAAACTTTAAACTTGTGGCAAACCTCCAAATATGTAATAAGGATTTGTTCATCAGCAGAAATAAATCAAAATGGGATGGGGGTGAGGAGGGGGTGGGGGGGTGACGAAGGTGTACTTTTTATTAGCTCTTGCAGGTCATATCTAATAAATCTGTTCTGTATGTTTTTAGATATCAACCCTCCTGTGGCTGGGTCCTCTACTAGAAGGCGGAGGAAGAGGAGGGGAAATGGCTGGAGCCGAAGGTCCAAGAAAACAAGCAGACAAGTCCAGCCACCATCTCCTCCACCAGCCCCACATAAGGTGTCATGCGGTAAGCACAACCTGTGACCTTTGATACTTGGACCTTGGTTTAGTTGATCAGATTTTTCTGTAGGTAGCATTTGCATCCTCTTCTCCCGTTGACTGTTTCCCCCTTTTTGTTAATGATGCAAATAAATACTTGTCAGCTGTTAACATTTTCCCAACTTCATTACATTTCCTGCTGTCTCCTTAATATAGGGATGCACGATAACTGTTTTTTAAGACCGATAACTTTCAGCTCCTAAAGGCTGATACCAATAACACACATATATACCTAAGATCATTACATCAATAATATGAACAAAATCAAAAATAGTTTTGACTCTTTAAATGAACAGTTTTATTTTTTCCAGTGAAAAACTACTGGCAAGCCTCTGAAACATTTTCGTAAAGCTATCAAACAAACCTATTTGATATCTGACATCAACTTAAATAAGGTGCATTACTGACTGATATAAAAAGGCTCCTTGAACTGATGGAAATACATGCATCAAAATTACAAACTGAAAAAGATTAACATTTAAAGGATTTTGGCTTGTGGTTCCATTTAAATTAATACCTTTTAAAGTAAATGAGGTTCAGTAGTTTTTTTTTTTTTAATCTCTCTGAAGCTTGAGATGAGGGAGAGCAGAAGGGAGGGGAGACTTGCTGCTGGCTTGCTCACGTGTTAGCTCACGTTAGCGCAATTTCAAAACTCCATGGAAGCGATAGTTATGTTTTAGGTGGCTGATCAGGTTTGGCGTATTAAAGCTTGTGCTTCCCTCCTCATGGAATTCGCTTGGAGCATTCGTCACAAATAATCAGCCAACTATCTTCTTCTGAAACTTTAACAAAGTTCTATACCATCGCCGCTATGTTTGTTGTGATCAGCACGCTGTGCTGCATGCTGCATTCAAGGTGTAACATAAATTCCCACGTTCAGCGTTTGCTAGTTGTTTTTCTATTTTTTTTCTTTTTTTATGTGTAATGTGGGGAAATACTGCAAATATCAATTCAAGTTAGCAACTACCAAAATTATGACCGAGTTAACAAGCTGTTTTCTGGGATGAGGGGGTATTCTTGATTTTCCTTATTAAGTATCGTTTTTCTGATTATGCCGACGTAACTTGAACATAACATTCACTGCCGGTCATTCAAGGCTCAGAGGGAGTGAGGCACTGCCGTGTTGACAAAAATATATATGTTATCGGGGCTATTGGTCATGATATTGGACTTATCGGAATGACGTCATAATTTCCTGTTATCGTGCACCCCTACTTAATACTGATGTTGTTCATCTGTGCAGAACTTCAACTTGCATCATATGTTGCATTGCAGATCTGTGGTTAGGGTTCCACACAGTCATTTAAAAAAAAAAAAAAAAAAAGCATAGAAAACTTCTTACTCAGCTGTGTTAACTCCATAACACAATGTAGGAACAACTTGACTGTGTTTAACATTTGGTGGAAAAAGAAAAAGTAAAAATAGTAAATATAATATGAACACAGTTACAAAGAACTGGGCAAATGGCACAAACCACATTCTAAGTACTAGAGAGCCACTTGCCAGATACAATTCTATTCTTAATAACTAGCCAATTTTATGAGAAAGGGAGGTTGCCTGGATGCCAGCCTAATTTTATAACCTCCCTCACAAAAAAATCAACAAAGAATGTTCACACTAATCAGTTCAATAATTGAAAATATGTGACTAAAGTGATTGTGTACGCTCCCTGATTGTTTGACTAATATCTCCATTACTGAAGCTCTTTCACTCGTGTTATTGGTGTTAACCTATAGCATCGAATTGAACAGTTCCTAAACACACAACATCAGAGAGATTTTGTTGTCTAATCCGTTTTCCCACTTGGCCCTTCTTTACATTCTCCTCTCCTCATTTAACTTTTTCACTAACCCATTGGACTATGTTCAGCTGTTGCTATTAAGAGTGCAGATTGGTGGCTGTTTCTTGTCCTCTTTTTTTTCTAAACTTCAGATACAACGTGTCTAGTCCAATCACTAGTGGATACAGTTTTGTTTTGTCAAGCTTGAAACAAAGTTAAAATTATTTATAAAGCTTTACACATTATGAAAATTTGGTTTGACTGTTTGTTGTTTTTTCTTTTTGTCCCACAGAAGTTGTAACTCAATTGAAATTGTACATTATATACCCCAGTGTCAATGCCCTGTTCCACATTAAAACTATCGCTTGCCTTTTACTAGGGATGGGTATTCAGAATCTCTTATAAACTGATGCAAGTTCCTAGGTGCTACAATATTAAAACTGTTGAACAAAGGAATGAGATCAGCACGTCGTCGGTATTTGCCAACGAAGGCAATAATGGGATCACCTCGAAAAGTAACTTTAACAGACAGCCAGAGCTAAGTTTTCCCCTTGTTGTGGTGGTTGTTTGGATTACCTCTAGCTTTATCAAAGCTTCCCAAATAAGATATTTCCAGTTTTGTTTCAACAGTCTTTTATTTAAATATGTATGCATTCAGTTTGAATTAGTTTACTTTTGCCCATTGAATGTGTACATTTGAGAAGCATCTAAACACATCTCAGAAAAATAGATATTAAATTATCCATACATTTAATATTGGGGGAAAAAAAATGGTGTTCATCCCTCTGGTGTTGCTACCAGTATTTGTCACTTTCATTCATTCATCGTGTTTGTCATCTTCAAATTCATAGGTTTTTTTTAATGAGGAAGCTGCCAGCTTGGTGTTGACGTTATGTATTCTCCAATCATTGCTGTCAGGGTAAAACGATAAGTCTCACCTCATGGGATTCAATGACAAAGTAGTGAAATGTAGTATTTGAAAAGCCTTTTGTGTGCTGGGGTACCAACCTAAATCACATGGAATTCAGAGTTTTCTGGAAACCCAAAGCAGTTCAGCGTCTTGGACAACTTTAGAAAAGTAACTCCTGCACCAATTTTATCAGTGCATCCCCCAGATTCTGATGTTAATGGGATTGTCCAGACAGATCATACAGCTGTCTTGATCTCATTAATTAAAAATAGCCTGATGTTATAATCATTTATTGACCATAACCATTTTCTTGGCCACATTTCTATTCACAAACAAGGACTTTGGCTTTGGGTAGCTTCTGTTCTGGGCATTAAAGATAATAACTTAATTTCAATTTAAATTCTAAAAATTAACAGTAATGGTGACAGTGAGTTAACTAGTTCTCGTTCATGTTTCTAAGTAATCCAACAGACATTGTTTATCAATTTAGATCTGGATTTGACAGTAATAATGTCCTCCCACACCTTTTTCTTTTTAAAATTTTCATAATTTTTTTTAAAAAATTATAATTATGGAAAAGAGTCTGGACAAAAAAACAGAATCTGTAGCTAGCAGTATCGACAACTATTAATCGATACCCATCCCTGTAATTTAATGCTAGTTTTGGTTGGCATTAAAAGGTTGGGATTGCACTTGCATTAGATTTTCATTGGGTGGAGGTTGGTTAGTCAGATATGCAGACTTCAAAGATTCATGTGTCCATCATTGCCTGAAAGTCAAAAATACTACAAAATCTTTGATTCTAACTTGATTTAAAATATATAATATATAAATTAGCAATTAAGACAGCCCTCCTTAGTAATACAATTTGAGTGATGTGCCTGTGACTATAAACATGTTGCTGTCTTGACTCCACATTTGATTCCACCAGGTTGACTTCGATTGTGACCTAGATCGAGTAACCTAAGACACAATGGATCATGAAGACAGAGATGGAGACTGAAGAACAAAACAAAAAAGTCTGTCTCTCCACTCTGTCCATACATACTGCAAGTCAACTCAGTCATGTGCTCTCACAAGTCTGGGCCGATGCCTAAGGTAAAAAGAGGCTCTCCCCCTTGTTACAACAGGGGCTGGGCCTGCTGCTTTGTTCTAAATACGATGCTTGTGTATCATGATGTAGCTGCTCCTTACCTGGTCACCCTCCCCCTCATCAAATGTAATTTGCTCTCAAACGTCATCCTGTGATGTTCTTTAGTATTGTGCACCGTGAAAATGAAAATATTCTGAGATTTTGGCTTCCTTTTTTTTTATTTTACTAGAGTTGTTGGTGTCAGTGTGTCATAGAACTGACCTAGTCCTCAGCAGTAAGCCACAAATACCCCCAAAGGTCTTGAGCTTATGTCAAAGGGAAACATGCCGAACAAAAATGAATTTTGAAAAGATCTGCCAGTATATCAATGTGGTAAAAGAAAAAAGTTGATTTTAATTCAGTAATGGAATTTCACAAAGATGGCCATCACACTATTTCTTTGTCTTTCTTAGTCTAATTTATTTTGCTAAATATAAACTGGGTCTATTTTTTTTTTCTCTTAAGCCAAATAACTGTCACCTTTTCCAAGCCAGTTAACAAAGTCATTTTCATTAACTGTTTTTTGTAATATCTGAAACAGAATTAAAGTGGCATCTTAATGGGTAATGGATAATTATTTTCCTTTAAGTTTCTACTAAATGCCATCAGCCAGTTGAAGGAACAAATTATGTCTCATTTGAGCAGATTAGACTAAATGCTCCAATATATCATCTTATATTTTCTATTCTCATTTTTAGAACTGGGTGCAACCTTTATCCTAAGCATCTCAGAAATCATAGTTTCACGTACCAATCACCTTGTAGATCTGAACAACCCACAGAATTACATTTGTTTCAAACTTAGGTGGCTTCAAAGAGAGAAATCCAGAATGATAAAGGCCAGTCTGTAACCTGCAAAGACAAAACAGAAATAAGTTGGGCATGTTTGTGAAATAACCAGTTTATCATTAATAAACATTGGAAAAATGTTTGGGCCCCCATACTCTAAAAAAAATGGTAAAATATGTCTTCTGATACAATAAATGACTAGAGCTTCACACAATGAAGCACCCTCTCTTGTTTCAAGTTACAAAAAAGGTACAGTGGATGAAATAAGTATTTGATCCCCCGCTGATTTTGGCAGTTGACATACTAAAAAATAAATGAAAAGTCTCAGATTTTTATGGCAGCTTTATTTTAAGTTATAGAAAGAATATTGGGGAAAAAAAGAAAATGACCCAAAATGAAAAATAAAAATTAATTTGCAAGTCATTGAGGAAAATAAGTATTTGATCCCCGATCAAGCTTGACCAGTGTTGGCTCCCACAGACCACTGGCATACTCCTAATCTCACTGAAGTAATTACTTGCATGAGACACACCTGTTCCAAATAGTCACCTGGATAAAAAGCCATCTGCCCACAGACTCAGTAATACTCCACCATCTCCACCATGGGCAAGACTAAAGAGCTGTCAAAAGATGTCAGGGACAAAGTTGTTGAACTTCACAAGGCTGGAATAGACTACAAAACCATAAGTAAGAAGCTGAATGAGAAGGTGACAACTGATGGTGCAATTATTCAGAAGTGGAAGAAGTACAACATGACTGTTAATCAACCTAGGCTGGGGGGGCTCCATGGAAGATATCACCTCGTGGGGTCTCAGTGATCATGAGAAAGGTTAGAGATCAGCCGAAAACTACACGGGAGGAGCTGGTTAATGACCTCAAGGCAGCTGGGACCACAGTCACCATGAAAACTATTGGTAACACACTGAGATGCAATGGTTTAAAATCCTGCAGTGGTCCAAGGTCCCTCTGCTCAAGAAGGCTCGACTCAGGTTTGCCAACAAACATATTAATGACTCAGAAAGAGACTGGGAGAAGGTGCTGTGGTCAGGTGAGACTAAAATTGAGCTCTTTGGCCTCAACTCAACTCGATGTGTTTGGAGGAAGAGAAATGCTGAATATGACCCCAAAAACACCATCCCTACTGTCAAGCATGGCGGTGGAAGCCTTATGCTTTGGAGGTGTTCCTCTTCCAAGGGGACAGGTCGACTTCACCACATCGATGGGAAGATGAACGGGGCCATGTACCACAAAATCTTGGGTGACAACCTCCTTGCCTCCACAAGGACATTGTAAATGGGTCGTGGATGGGTCTTCCAGCATGACAACGACCCAAAACATACAGCCAAGGAAACAAAGGAGTGGCTCCATAAGAAGCACATCAAGGTCATGGAATGGCCTAGCCAGTCTCCTGACCTTAATCCTATTGAAAATCTATGGAGAGAGCTGAAGCTGCGAGTTTCCAAGCGCAAGCCTCAAAACCTTCAGGATTTGAAGATGATCTGCAGAGAGGAGTGGACAAAGATTACCCCTGATGTGTGTTTAAACCTAGTAAGCAACTACAAAAAACGTCTGACAGCTGTGCTTGTCAACAAGGGTTTTGCCACCAAGTATTAGATCATGTTTTGCTAGGGGATCAATTACTTATTTCCCTCAATGACTTGCAAATTAATTTTTATTTTTAATTTCATGTAATTTTCTCATTTTTTTTTTCAATATTCTTTCTATAACTGTTAAAATAAAGCTGCCATAGAAGTCTGAGACTGTTCATTTATTTCTTAGTATGACAACTGCCAAAATCAGTGGGGGATCAAATACTTATTTCCTCCACTGTATCTGGGCATGTTTACCTGACCATTTGTGAAAACTGAACTCTGAGAACCTCAAATGGCTGCCAAGTAGCAGCTTTTAAAGTAGTGCCTGTGCAGCTTTTTCTCAAGCAGCTCTATGGAAAGTAACTGAGCAGAGCTCTGCTGAGGGAAGCTCACGCTGTATCTTATCTCTGTACTCCTTGTGAAACCTGGTGTGCGTTTGTCAAGATGGAGCAGAGATAGATATGGTGGCCTGGTCCAACACTGGCCCTGTGCATTTCAATAGATTTCAAACAGTCCTTTTTGTCATGACTTGTCTCTTAGATCATTTTCAGTAAGGTTTACAAATTAAATTTTCACACTGACCTTGCTGTTACAAATTTCCATCAGTAGTAGTAGTATTGTGTGTCCTAAGTGGGGTGCTTGTGGAGGTCCTTGCTTGGTTTAATGGATACTGCTGATTAATATTACATTTGGAGATTTAACTAACTAGTGATGGTAAGGGGATTGATCAAGATAAGAGCAATCACAAGCATCTCATTATGCTTTAAAACTACAGTAAAACATTTCTGGACTGATTAAGTTGTCAGCACCAACTGCTGCCTTGGTTCAAACCACATTACATCTGAAAAATGCCTGCTTGGGAAAAAAAACAACCAATATCCAACCCACATGTGCTTGTCTCTCTTTCTCTTTCTCTCCTTTCTCTGTATTCACAGTTCTAAACAGACCAACCTGTGTGTCAGGAAAATGGTATCCTTACACACAATGAGAGTGAGAGAACGAACACTAGATGTTCAAACTACGCAAAATGGTAAAGAGTGATTTGACTATGGGAATAAGAGAGATTTTTGTCTTCCTGCCTCTCGGTATTCCTGTAGCTTCCCACTCTCTCGGTCAATCACTCAGCAGAAAAATGGATCGATAAAGAGTTGAAGCTCCCCGTGCCAAGTGACTCCGCCCTAAATGGATACTAAAACTTTTTTTTTCTTTTTCCCTCCCCCCCATGGTGGGGTAATGAGAAAGCCAAACTTGGTGTTTAAAGCAAGAAAATGAAAGCTGTGCCTCCTAATGTTCTGTCTAAGTGGATGTCTCTGTGTCTGATGAAGCGTGAAGTGCTCTGTAACCCTAACAAAATGACTATCACTGTGTTCCTGTGGTTTTAAATGGCCTTCTCCTCAGTGTCACTACCTCTGCCTCCATTCTGCTCAGTATAACATTGGAAAGTGAAATAGAGGCCATCCATGAATGCAGTAATTGCATGAGGGGCAGGTGTCTGTCATAGCCTCAACACTCAGTGTAATGAAAGGACAAAAAAATTGTAAGACTCGAACTGAAATTTTTACTGACCATACCAAATATTTATTTATTTATTTTTAACTACAAAATTCGGAATTTGAGTACAGTTATTCATTTCTGACATGTCTTCAGATATTTACTTGCAAGACCCAAAAATGTGCAATGACAGAAACTGCTTTAACCTGCAACATCTTAAAACAGCATCTTGATATGTATTGTGCAGACTATGAAGTCACACTAGATGCTTTTCTGATTCAGATTCAGGAAGAGGAAGTTTATTAAAGTTCTTTTTTGTACCCTTCTGCCATTTTTGATTCTTTGTACCTTGACCCTGACTGATGCTTTAGTGATAAGCTAATATTTTTAGTGTTAATAATCTTAGTCTTGGTGACAAAATCTTTACAATAAGATGTTTTCCAGCTATTAGTAGTCCATTGTTTATGTTAGAAAAAAAAATTAGGGGAATGGATAATTAAGAGTATTTACTGTCTTTAATGAAACTCATGATCTGTGGTGTCACAAGGTTCAAACTATGATGCATCAAAATTGTATCTTTCTACGGTGATTCCATCTGAAAGCCCAGATTATTTTAGACATTGTAAAATAGACAACTTTAATAATTTGTCAGGCACAATTAAGTATCTTCCTGTAAAATGTCAGCATTTCACTTTCTTGTACAATAATATATTTTCTGAAAAAAAACAATTTGCCTTCCATTTGTTTGTGTAAGAAACTAAATTGTAAATTAATGATCTTTTGCCACCAAGTTTTGAGCTGGATTACTTTTTTAGGCCTACCCAATTTAAACATTTTTTTTAAACCCTAAGTATGCTCCTTTTTATCCCGTTTTTTTTTTTTTTTTTTTTAACTTTTATTTAGTCTAATTACAGACTTGTAAAGCCTTCCAAAGCCATTGTTTGGTCATCGCTCTTCTGCAAATGTTAAGAGATGCGAAATCAATGCCTTAATTCAACATTTGCATTTCTAATGTTGGCATTTTCCAAACTTTATCCCTCTTGAGTCTTGTGCCAGTCCCCATAGCCTAAAACAAAATATGGCTGCAAGAGTGTAGATGTGACTCTTGAAAGGAAATATTCACCATTTTTCTGGTTTACTATGTAGTTAAGTTGGTACAGATCTGGAAGTGTTCACGTCAAGTCTAATGAGGTTTTTTTTTGTTTGTTTGTTTTTTTTAAAGTCCTTTGAGTCTTAAGATGGTCAACAGGACACTACATATTCATTAATACATTTTGGATTGTTGTTACATTTAAAGTAGATTTAACAATTTACTGACACGCTTTCAGTCTCAGCAATTTTTATTGATAAACGTCTTTTTTAAAAAAGTCAATTAGGTGTTTGGAGAGTTCAGATTTGCATTCAGTTTTTTTTTTTTTTACAGAACTGATTCAAAAAATGTTTCTTCATGACATTGGAATTAGAATTTTTCTAGAAAAGTAGATATCACTGGTGGCAAATATTGTTTACATTTCCTGAAAGGGTTTGATGGGGAGAGGCGGGGTTTTGTTGCAGCTAAAGTCATCAGCAGCTGGTTTCCACTTGGAGCTCTGGAATAATGTCATGGGGATGATCTCAGCGTTGCTCTTGCTCAGTACAGTATGTATCCTCTAATCTTTCTTGCTGTGCTGTTGCATGATCACCAGTCCTGTTCACTGTAGAGGTTAAGACGCAATCTATTCTCAGCAGTATCAAACATTTTGATCAAAGTGAATCTTAACATTCTAAACTCCCAGGCTGAAGCACAAAGTCCATCTGCTTGGCATCAATGAGTTGATTACTCTGCCATCATATTTGCTAAGGGCGTCAAGTGCATTTAAATATTAGATACAAGACCACTACAGCCATGACCTCTGCGGACCTTGAACGTTGTCATACTGAAAGTTCTCATGCACAAGTTTCTTCTGATTCCATCATTTTGTTAACAGCTGGCAATGATACTCATAATCATATAATTGCCCCACCGAGAAAAGGAACTACACAACTGGATCAGATGAGTATTGCTTTCATTGCTCCAATTTGTCAGTCATTTTCACCTAAATTAACAGAGGGATTGTATTTGGCACACAAGTGCACATACTGTAGATGGGTTAAGTACCAAAGCCCTCCATAATTCAGTTTGCTCCGCCCTGCTGCACAATAATGTCTGTTCTTTTGCGACGTGACCACAAAATCCAGAAGTATCCAAAAAAAAAAGACCCTGAAGTATTCCATTGTAAAATTTCAAGTCCAATTAGAAGACACCTTCTTGGGTCACAACCTCATTTTGGGAACTATGCCCCTTAACTTTTAAAGGGGGGGAGAAAGAAATCCTGCTTGATACTGTGCTTTGATGGCCTTAAGTTGAATGAGCCATGTTTTAACTATTTTTTATTTTTCTTCTTCTTCCCTTTTTTGTGTCATGATCCCTCTTTCCTCACTTTCTCTATTTCTCCACTTTCACCATGTACTTGTCCTAACCTCATGATCACTTTCATCCCTCGCTCTCCCCCATCCTGTCACCCCTGCTCCCACCATTGTTTATTCCTCCTTCTACCATCGTCAGATATCCGGCTACGTGTCCGGGCAGAGTACCTGGAGCATGAGTCAGCACTACGCGACGGTGTCTCCTCAGACAAGCGTCAGCCTCTGGAGCGGCAGTTTGAGTTGTTCAGTCGAGCCAACTCACTGCTGCGTGCCCGAGACCTGGGATCCATCGTATGTGACATCAAGTTCACAGAGCTGGACAACCTTGAGGCCTTCTGGGTTGACTACCTGAGTGGAGCGTTGCTGGAGGCCTTAAAAGGCGTTTTCATCACTGACTCCCTGAGGATGGCAGCAGGCACAGAGGGCGTCCGCCTTCTGATCAGCGTAGACCAAGATGACTACGAGGAGGGCCGAAGGCTTCTGAGAGCCAGGAAGAGTATGTCACTCGGTAATGGTGGATACACAGAGACTCGCTAGGCTTTATAGCCTGACAAGACTCTTGTTGAACTATATGAACCTTAAAGAAGATTGATCAACTGTATTGATGAAAAATGTGAGGTTAGGTGGAATGGGAAACACTTATAAGGCCTTCTTTTACAGTTGCAATCCATATGATAACCACTAGGTGGCAGTTTTTGTTCACAACACCTTTTCATTTTTAAAGTTTGTTCAAACGTTACAGTTATTTGAATGAAAGATAATTTTGGATCAGTGTGCTTTCCAGTTGGACTCGTACACAGGTGCTACTTTGCAAGACTGGAATAAAATGGGATCAAGATTTCTTTTTCTTTTTTCCCAGTGAGAACAAGAACAAGCAAACTCGTGCCATTTCATCAAGAGGCAAACACCTCATGACCTTTAGTTTTTCAGAAGATAAATGAAGGAAACTGGGATAATACTAATTATATAAGTAATAAATATTGATCTTGCACAGAAATACCAAATTGACCAGTCGTGCCAGTTTTTGATTTTTTTTTTTTTTTTTTTCCAATTATACACCTAAACACAGAAGATTATCAGGATTTCATCATGGTGCATGATAGTCTCAATGACAACTGGACCACTAACCAAAAGAAATCCTATTTCAGTGGACTTGTGGTTAGAGAAATTGTGTGTAAAAAAAAAAAAAAAAAAAAAAAAACTAAACCAGTCAACAATATTTTTTTTAAGTAAGACATTTATGATCTTTAAAAAAAAAAAAAAAAAGAAAACAAGTTGAGCACAAAAGCAAAGTCTGCTTCATTCGCTGTAGTTTGACTTGTGTGTTCACCTTTGCCGAGCCTCGTCCACACACGTAGATAACTTAACACTGGAATTCTCAGCCTTGTGTGTCACGATAACCCACCTTCTGATTGCTGTGTTCAGATACAGCAGTTACCAGTAGATGACAGCAGCGATTAGGGACAGGTCTCAACAGACCATGGAAGATTCATCATCTCAAGCTTGTCAAGAGCAACCCTGATAATGCAATGGTGGCTTGTGTCCGGGCTTCCAACTAGGCCTCAGCAAGTGCTTCTCTCAGCAAGTAAAGCACAGGACAGTGCATCGGTCAATAGAAGTGATGTTGGGAAGATCAAAATCAAAACTGCACATCCCAGATCCACTCAGCCCTGCTATGTAGGCCCGGTAGAAAGGCTCATGGACAGCTGTCTACTCACCCTGCTGGAACTAATGCCTGGACTTCACTCATAGAAGACGATCAATAAGGCCCCTCACTCTTAAGTCCCTTCATACTGGCATGACTTAAGTAGACAGACACTGTCTGAAGTGCGGGTCTCTGCAGGGCTGGGCAGAAAGGAGGACAATTGCAATGTCTCCATGTTTCCTTTTGTGTGTTTTGGTAAAGAAAATAAATGTATGTTTGTTTGTATTCACAGATTCATGGGAACATTTTTGTTTGAAAGAAAATTTTGCTGTTGAAGGGTAATTATTTTTTTTTGAAAATATTTACATGTAAGAAATTATATCTGGTGACTAATAAAGATTTTGATGGCTTCAACCTTATGCAGACTGACAATTTTAAAATGTATAGAACAATGAGAATATGAAAAGCTTGAAATATTTGAATGTTTAAAACTTAAGATAAAGATCCTTGATTGGCTATAAAAGAAGATTTTCTTGCAAAACTATGAAGTATATTTTGAGATCTTATCTCTTTTTCATGGACCACTGTTATGCTTTAAAGACAAGCTATTGCATACTTAAGGTGCAGTAGCAACCCACGAAACATCCTTGTTATACAGTGGGGTGCGAAAGTTTGGGCAGCCTTGTTAATTTTCATGATTTTCCTTTAAAAATCATTGGTTGTTAGGAGAAAAATTTTCAGTTAAATATATCATATAGGAGACAGACACAGTGATATTTGAGAAGTGAAATGAAGTTTATTGGATTTACAGAAAGTGTGCAACAATTGTTTAAACAAAATTAAGCAGGTGCATAAATTTGGGCACCACAAAAAAAAAGTTAACTCAATATTTAGTAGATCCTCCTTTTGCAGAAATAACAGCCTCTAATGCTTGCTATAGCTTCTAATCAGAGTCTGGATTCTGGTTGAAGGTATTTTGACCATTCTTCCTTACAAAACATCTCTAGTTCATTCAGGTTTGATGGTCTCCGAGCATGGACAGCCCTCTTTAAGTCACACCACAGATTTTCAATGATATTCAGGTCAGGGGACTGAGATGGCCATTCCAACGTTGTACTTGTTCCTCTGCATGAATGCCTTGGTAGATTTTGAGCAGTGTTTAGGGTCGTTGTCTTGTTGAAAAATCCAGCCCCGGCGCAGCTTCAGCTTTGTCACCGATTCCTGGACATTGGTCTCCAGAATCTGCTGATATTGAGTGGAATTCATGCGTCCCTCGACTTTAACAAGATTCCCAGTCCCTGCACTGGCCACACAGCCCCACAGCATGATTGAACCACCACCAAATTTTACTGTAGGTAGCAGGTGTTTTTCTTGGAATGCTGTGTTTCTTTTTCCTCCATGCATAACGCCCCTTGTTATGCCCAAATAACTCAATTTTAGTTTCATCAGTCCACAGCACCTTATTCCAAAATGAAGCTGGCTTGTCCAATGTGCTTTAGCATACCTCAAGCGGCTCCGTTTGTGATGTGGGCGAAGAAAAGGCTTCCTCTGCATCACTCTTGCATAAGCATCTCCTTGTGTAAAGTGCGCCGAATAGTTGAGTGATGCACAATGACTCCATCTGCAGCAAGATCTTGTTGTAGGTCTTTGGTGCTGGTCTGTGGGTTGACTCTGACTGTTCTCACCATTCTTCGCTTCTGTTTATCTGAGATTTTCTTGGCCTGCCACTTCGAGTCTTAACTTGAAACTGTGCCTGTGGTCATCCATTTCCTCAATTGTTTTCTTACTGTGGAAACAGACAGCTGAAATCTCTGAGACAGTTTTCTGTATCCTTCCCCTAAACCATGATGGTGAACAATCTTTGTTTTCAGGTCATTTGAGAGTTGTTTTGAGACTCCCATGTTGCTACTACTCTTCTCAGAGAAGATTCAAAGAGGAGGGAAACTTACAATTGGCCCCCTTAAAACTCTTTCTCATAATTGGATTCACCTGTGTATGGAGGTCAAGGGTCACTGAGCTTTCCAAACCAATTTTGAGTTCCAATAATTAGTTCTAAAGGTTTTGAAATCAATAAAAATGACAACAGTGCCCAAATTTATGCACGTGCTTAATTTTGTTTGAACATTATTGCACACTTTCTGTAAATCCTATAAACTTCATTTCACTTCCAAATATAACTTTGTTTTTCTCCTATATGATATATTTAACTGAAAATTTTTCTCCTAACAACCAATGATTTATAAAGGAAAATCATGAAAATTAACAAGGCTGCCCAAACTTTCGCACCCCACTGTATGTCCTCAAATATGTAGCCTGTTAGAAACTGGAGAGAGCGTTTTCTAAATATAAATTTATCAAACCTGCCAGTATTTTGCAATCCTTCTTGAATCTCATCATTATGCTTGTCTGTACTATTCTAACCAGTTTGATTAACTGTCATTTTTCTTAGTTCTTCATCCTCCATACCTTCATTAGAGGGAGTGTGCACTCTGTCTGCACCAGATGGTCTGATGAGGTCCATTAAATACCAACCACTTATTGCTGTGTGCTTAAAAGATGTTCTCAAATTATTTACCCTTATGCTGTTTCATGGTAGCGTAAAATGGTCCAGTTCAGAAAACTAAATAAATAAAACATATATATACTACAACAGGCAGCTAAAATTATTAAAAATGAAGACCATGTAATTTCTTTCATATTTTTTTTTGTTTGCTTTGTTTTTTTGTAATTTTCTTCAACCTGTTTGGCCTGTCATTTCAAGCTCATTTTAATTTTTTTTTTTTTTTTTTTTTTAAAGCTTGTGTGTATCTTGTTTGATGTACCAGCGCTGAACTCCCCAGGCCTCCTTTAGGGAAAACTGAGATTCTTGAGATTTATTTTTTCCTCTCTTTCCTCTATTTCTGAAGAATAGAGTAAGAGCATTGTTATGTTATGCCTGGGTTTTCTGTGTCAAAAGTCTAAAAAACTACGGAGTGATGCTGCAATATTCTTCTTTAGCACAATGACTCCCTCTTGGATGGCCCTGCCACTAAGAGAGATTTGTTTGGCAGAGAAATTGGGGCACATATATGGAGCATTCAAGAACATTATGCTCACAAATGTCCAAGGACAAGACACAGGCAGAGCATCAACACAATTCTTTCTGTCAGTCTGCCCTTCACTTCGGTGTCTCCAGCAACCTTTTTTTTCCTCTCTCTCTCTCTCTCGCTCTCCTCGCCTCTAGAAATGGGTGTCTGAAATCTGTGCAGAAAGCCAGCATCTCTCCCGTTTAATCTCCCAATCATCCTGGACACTTAGAGTGCTTTCACATTGTTCAGACTATGCTTATTTTCTTTCTTGCAATTGGTTGGAGACATGTGCGACATCGAAAATAATTCCTTTTACAGACGATCATGTGTGGGACTGTTTCCTGGCAAGGCGTAGCAGTTCTTGATTAGTGAGCTTTAGAGGAGCTGGTGGCTGGATTTATTACCTTCTAACAGCTCAGTGCAAGCTGTTTCTCACCATTGGTGGATTTGAGCCCGTACTCCATCACCACTATAATCAACCTCGCTCCAGCCAATAGGAGCGGTGAGAACCCAATATATATCATGTTTTTACCACCAACTTAATTTTGCTTGTTAAACATTCATTTAAGCATTTTCAGGTCTGCAGCGTTTCATGATGCAGTGCCGTCTGAATAACAGGAGATCACTGGTGTTCACCTTATGGTCACACTCTTGACCTTTATGCCCTAAAATTCCTGCAGATTTATTGAATCTTTAATGACATCAGGCACTGTGGGGAAAAAAAAGCCAAATTTCTTCTGATCTTATCTTTGAAGAACATTACTTTTAAACATTTCATTGATTTTCTTACATATTTGTTGACAAACTAGAGATCCCTTGTTCATCTTTCCTCTCCAAAGACGCAGCCTTTCATAGACATGTTTATACAAAATCATAACAATCACCGACATCACCTGGTTGAAATAATCATAATTTGTTTCTTTGCATCATCTTACTGACACTTAATTGCCCCATAAAACTTATTTGGAACGTGTCACAGGTCAAAAAACCCATAAATTGAAGGATGTATCCAAATGATATGAGATTCGATGAGGGACACAAAAGGAAGTGGTTTGAGTTCATAATGCCTGCTGGAAAAGAGTAAATAAAAGTGAAGGTAATCACATTTTTGTCTTTTTAGTTTTCCATATCTTCCAACTTCTTTGGATTTGGGGTTGTCTAAGTTGAAGACAACCAAACAACCCACTGCTATGGTGAAGGAGCTGGAGAGGAGGATGCAATATTTGGCTGGTAATGCAAATGTTTGAGGATTTTTTTTTTTTTTTAATGAATTACTCAGTTTCAATGTGTTTTTTCTCTTTCCATTAACTAAAGTGGGGAATAACTTGGAATAAACTATATAAAAGTGCTTTATTCTTAACACCACATCACTGTGAACATTTGGTGAAGTGAATGTTCAGTTTAATGCCTAAAACGCTTCATAGAGACATCATGAGTGGTTTTATGTTCTATGTGTGCAAATTGTGGTGAAGTGAAAAAGCTAATGTATTGCTGGGTTGTGTGGCAGGAGACTGGTCTTCATCCTCTCGTAGACTTTATTCCTCTGTCCGCAGGTGTTCCTCCCACAGCCTTGATTGGATGGCGACTGGAGTCATCTCGTGGTAGCTCCGGCCTAAATCAGTCTCCCTATCGAAACGTGTCATCTAAAGCTGATAGACACTATAGGCTTCTGTCGGCCCTCTGTGGCTGCTGTTATTGTATGTATACCCAGGAGCATATCGTACATCCTTCTGATGGGAGAAATTTTCTGCTTTTATTGGGGAAAGAAAATTAGATGAGGTGAACTTCTCAAAGCCTTCCTCCTTGGTTTGCCTCTGCGCTGCTGTGTGCGTGGTAAGCTGCCAGTCACTACAGACTCCTAACAACATTTCAGAAATACAAAACATGAGGAAATTGTGTCTAAAAACACAGACAAAAGATAGATTTTTTTTTTGTTCAGGTAAATTGGAAAAATTGAATTTCTTTGTTTTTTAAACTGCAAAGTAGTTTTTTTTTTTTCCAATTGCTGAATCATTTATTAAACATTGACTTTTATATTTTTCAAAATGTAATGAAATTATTTTCTCTGAGTCGCTCCAGGATTGATGAGTGATATTTGATAATGAACAGAACTGAACAAATCTCCAGTGAGTGTGTGAGCAGGGTAAACTGCAGCTCTGCTCTCCTGCCGAGCAGAGATCACTGCCTCCTCTGGCCTGCAGGGGGCAGCATGCAGATGCATACCCAATGAGAAGGCCTCATATTCAAAACAGCGCGGCTCTGAATTTCCACTCAGCTGTGTCATGGTTAGAATCGTGTCAAGAAGTGATAAGACTTGATGTCAAACTCTCCATAACAGACTTTCTATAAGGTTTAACCAGAACATGTTTATTTATTATATCTTTTCTATTTGTTTATTTTTATTTTTATTGTTGTTGTTTTTTTTTTTTTTTTGCTCAAGCACTCTTTTGGTAGCTTATTATATAGGCAGGGCCCCTAAAACATGCTGCACCGATGAAGATGCTGAACAAATAATTGCAAACTGGAGGCTTTTTTGGTTTTTGTTTTTTGTTTTTTTCTTTAAGAGAACACACACATGATATTTCTTTGCTGTCAGTCCTCCAGATGCTTCTGATTGTTAATTACCTCAGATGTGGCTTCATCCCTTCCCTGCACTTCCAAATTAACGACCCCCAGCTCTTTCCGCTGTCATGCACGCGCCTCTTTTTTCCTCAGCAGCACCACAGCCACCGGGTCGCCATGGAAACCACTGAGAGACACACGTCGAGGTTGAGAGATGGAGAAAGAAAAAGGGACAGCGAGGGACACGGAGAGAGAAGGAGACATGAAAGGTTAGGGTGTTACCATGCCTTCCCCCCCTCAACCCCCAAAGACCCCCACCTCCCAGTTTAATGCCGAGCCCCCCAGCCCAGACCAGCCGGCCCCCCTTTCACCTACCTCTGCCTCCCCCGTACCCTCTCCCCCTCTTTTTTTTCTCGCCTTCCATCCCTCTCTTGTCCAGACAGACTGCTCGCATGGCGGGGATGGAGACGTTCACCGATGGAAGCACTGGTAAATTTTCATCACACCCACAAAAAGGATAAAACAAACAAAACCAAAAAAAGAAACTAGCAGAATAATTTTCTGGGGGTGGGGTTCAGGTACTACTTCCATGTGTCTGTTTTACATTTCCTCAGCTGTTAGCAAACACTCCCCCACCTTTCACCTTCTCAAATCAAAAATCTTTCTGCTCTATTCTGGAAGCGTTAATTTGCGGCTCTCCTCCTGACGGCGACCCGGAGCAAAGAGGACAGAGGAGCAGAGAAATATCGGTTCTAATGATTTTTCTGTTTGGGGCTGGGCTTTTTCTCTTTTTTTTTATCGATTAGAAAGAAATTAATTCACGGGGGCAACCCTCGTGTTCTGCCTCTCTCTCCCTTCTCCCTCACTCCCTCTCTCCTGTCCTCCCTTGCTGCTCTGCTCCGCGGACGAATGGCGTCGTGTCCCGTCGCCTGCTCTGCATGTTGTATTATCGCGGGAATTTTGGATTCGGCATATGCTCTGCGGGATGCAAACGCAACTTCTGCGCCGCAGCTCTGCACGTGTAACGACATCAGTGAATGTGTTGCACATTACAGCTGTGTGCCATGTGAGGAGGATGTGGGGTGCTTATTGTCATGTTGCTGAATGCAGTGTTTTCATCCTGGGATTAATGCGCCCCCGAGGTTTGGCTTGACAGGAGAAATGATGTTGGAACAGAGACACATCAAAACCAGTTTGCACAGCTCGGACCTCGCCGATCTGATTATTCTTTGTTGTTGTGTGAATCCCAATCGTGAAAAGGCCAGGAGTGATTGTAAAGCGGGCTGCGCGTGCAGGCAGGTGTGTTAGCGGGGCAACTGGTGTTTTTAGTGTGCTCAATCTAGCCTATAACGTTGCAGTTTTACAGCCAGATTCACCTGCGCTGTGGGGTTCTTAATCAATGAGGTCGATATTTGCTCGTCGGCATCCCGATGTCCGTAGATTGCAACAATAGGCTCCCGCGCAAGGATGGAGGGCTTATACGCCGCCGAAGGGAAATCGATGGACAGACTGAGTTAATTATGAGAAAATCAATTAAAAGGAGGGGAACTACGGGCTTTATAAGGCCGAGAGGGGAGCTTGAACCGGCAGAGGAGAGGAGGGGATGAGAGCAGGCAGTGGAGGGGCTTCCAGCCGCCGCTGAGCCGCCTCTCCGGCCGCAGCGCTCCGCTCCGCGCTCCTGCTGGGTGGATGCGCGCTGGCCGACCATCAGAGGGGATGCGCTCTGCGTCACACCGGTCCGGCACCTGAACAGCCCCAGAACAGTGCACAAGCGTTCAATATTTGTTCTGGGTGCTGATTTTTCTTTTAACCCTCAATCTGAGCTGCTGAGGTGAAGCTCAGGTGTGTTTTCAGAACACCTAGTCTCTTTATGACAGTTAGAACCTGCTCCAGGGACGTGCATATTTGACCCGAGGTGTTAAATATTACTTTAGTGGCCTATAGCGTGTTATGTCACGTCACACATTAATAGGGGAGGTATTTTTTTCACATGAAAACGCCAGCCTCAGGTAGTTACACTCTGCTGCTGTGGCATCTGGTTTTTTGTTTTTCTTTGTTTTTGGTCGGAAAAATGTATTTTAAATATGTTGATCGTGCTGGCTTCTGAATCACGTGAGCTCACCCAAGTTTGCGGAATCACTCACAGCTGACTCCTCCACGTCCTTCTGTGTTTGTGTTTCACCGCACAATCAGAATTAAGACTCTTTTAACAGGGCTTTCTTTGTGAAAACGCATCGAAATGTAAACGTCAACACTTTGAAATTCTGCAGGCTGAGACTGAAAAGCTCAGTGTGTGGACTGATGAAAACCCTCGTGAGATGGGGACACACCTTATGATCAACAGACTGCAGCAGACCAAAGTGCCACGTTTTTCTTTTCTTTTTTTTTTCTTCTCTCCAACGTCGTTTATTTTTTCCCAGTTCTAATTTTTACCTGGCAAATATTACGCAAGAAACGTCTCTTTCAGAGTCATGACGTTGTTGCATATTCAGTTCATAGCTGCTGCTCTCTGAAACACATTCGGTCGTGGGTTTTTTTCACCCTACTTTGCTTTAATTAAGTTACCAGAACATTATGATAGCAGGAATAATAATAATAATAATATAACGAGTATAATAATAATAGCCTAATACGTGGATATAGGCTGAATATGGTGCATTATGGTTTTATCTGTACCTGCGATTTCCTAAAGTGTTCAGAAAAAAAAAAGGTTGATTTGACTTTTTTTCATGCAATAACAAGTATGTGAGTAATTTGCAGACTAATCTGTAATTGTTATTTGGAGTTGCAGCCTCCTCCTTATCCTTCTTTATATTCTTATGTCTTAAAATGATTCCACTAGTGTCTCCGCGCGAGCGCGCGTGTGCATCTCTGTCTTTATTTTATCAATAATTAAAATAAATATATCTATATTTTGTCCTTTGAAATTTGCATAGCACATTCGTGGTGGTGGTGGTGGTCGTTGGGGCGTTAAGTTAAAACGCAGAGATTGAATTTGACTTGTGCTGCAGTCGTGTTGAGAACTTTGGAGACTGCTGCTGTGAATAAAGCAAGAATAAAAACATAAAAACATAAATACATACATCTCCAGATCGCTTCTGTAAATACTTGACAGAAACATCTGGAACTGAATCTCAGTTCTTGATCACACTAAACATTTTTAACTTCTTTTCGCTTTTTCATTTTACTTGTATACATTCTGTTATTGCATCTTCTCCGCCAATATGCAAATATTAATGCAGTTTGTTATACATATGTATTTTAATATTATTATTTTATAGATTCTTATTTTGTTTTTCTGTTTTTTCAATATCAAGCTTTTATTAAATGCGTGTGTTCTCGGGGGTCGCAGGCCCTTTGCATATTATTTAAATGAAAAGATTTAGTATTTATTTCTATTTAAATTGGTACAAGAAAACAAAGAGTGCGACGTTCCCTTCAGGTGAATCTAAAGATCTGATCATTTCGGTGACGTCTCATTCAGAAAAGAGTCGATCCAAGTTCAGTAATATTTAGGATATTATTTAATCACACACGAGGCTCCGGCTCTGTCTCGAATTAAGGACACTTTTTGTGGCGTGATCGTTTCTTTTCAAGATCTAAACCTCTTAAAAACAGAAATGTAAATATTTACAGTTAAAAGTATGGGCTCGTGCGCGTCACAAACATGAACCTTTAGCGTTAGATCATCTTTAGGGTTGAAGCGGGCCCATTTCATTACCTGCTTTACATGTATTTATTTGTTCTTGTCTTTTTATAAGAAAAATACGAGAAATGAACAGAGAAATAATAGTACAATTGTTATCATTTACATACTGATGTTGAGAGAGAATATCTAAGTTTTTATTCTAATGAGAGAGTCAGAACAAACCCGGATAGGAACCAAGAAGGGAATCTGCTGATTTCAGAACATCTGAAATTAAGCCAGCATAAAAATAAAATAAATAAAATAGAATTGTCTCTTCATATGTCTGTATGATCTTTATGAATATAGCTAAATTATCACAGATGTCAGAAAGCGATTCTGGTGACAGACTGGGCTGGTGCTGCTCTTGTAGAACTGCCATCCTGTCCTGCACCCTTATCATCCTCAAACACACCCCAAAACCGAGCACGTGCAATTTTACGGTTTATGTAAACGTCCATGCAGCTTCTCCCAGAAACACTTTATTGGCTCCATTTCGATGTTATACAGTAAGATCGCTCCTGTGAGTCGTTCATGTTGCTTTTTCCACTCTTTTTGTGTTTTTTTTTCTCCCTTGCCATTTCAGTCGTTATCAAGCACCACGGGCCACATGAAATTAATCCATTTTCTGCGCGCGCCTCCGCTACCAAATGGTGCAGCAGCTCTCCGTGTCCCCGCGCACAAAGAGCTAATGACCTGCAGGTCAGAGGTCGTCTGGCCAGTTCCTCAATTTAGGCGGAGAGATTGCAGTTGCACGATGCATCGTTTTTGTGACATGGAGGGACCAGCAGTGACTCCTATTTTGATTCAGGATTTGCCTGAGTTGGTAAACATCCACCCAAAAAGCCAAATTTCATCCACAATGCACTGCATGTGATTTCAATAATCTCTGAGAGTTTTTTTTTTTTAATGAAAATATTAATTTCTAAATGTGCAACATTTTTAAGATGTCAAGTTTAACATGCTCTTTTTTTCTGTTAGCCTATTATAAGTTATAGTGAATTTCATTTTAATGCAAGGTATTGAAAATAATATACACACACATTTTAAGGCAGATCTCTACAGAAAAAACGTAGAGAGGAACCAAGCAAAAAAGTAAAAAAAAAAAAAAAAGGCTTACTGTATATGGTAAGAATTACCATAAAAAAGAAAGAAAACATTAGTGAGCAATGTCATGAGAAAAATCACGTTTGTTTTTCCCACAGAAGAGCCTGCTTTTTTTTTTTTTTTTTTTTTTAATAACATAGTCATGTACTGTTGTGGTTCGTCAATGTTATCAATGGACAATTCCCTATCATCACTGCATTGATTAGCTGATAAACGGCGGACGGATTAATCATCTGAAAAAAATGACATTGCCAATGGCGCTGCCTGTCCTGACCTGACCACTCGGCCAGTACGGCAGCTGCTCAGACTGAGGCTTCAGCGGCGCAGACACGACTTCAATAAGTGACAAAGGCGAGGTGATAAATTGATCAAAAATGACCACAATGAAACAGGCCTCTCGTGAGGCCACACATGTCCAGTGTGTCTGCTGGTCTGTGGTTGGAATACATCAAGGGCTCAAGGTCAGAGTTCAGCTTCATCCCAGACTGATGACCCCGCAGACTGACTGACCTCTGCAGGCCTGGCAGATGGGGGAGGAGGCTCTGGACCCAGGGAGAGGCAATGGGATCAGAGGAGGGGAAATTTTGGATAGAAGATAGATGAAAAGTAAGAGTGAAAGAGGGTCTGAATGAGCAGGAGGAAGAAGCAGAGCTGCATGTTACCGTAGCGGAGCGTGAATATTTGCTGTTAGTTTTTGTCGGTTTGCTCTGCTGTGGTCTGCTCTGTTTTATGCGCTCGACTGGTTTGATGCAGTGAATTAACACCTGACCCCAGCTTCTGACCCTAACCCCCTTCATCAAGCCACCACCTCCAGATTAGCAAATATGTGCTATCTAGCTTTGACACACACACACACACACACACGTAATATTATACAGCTACAGTATAACATATTCACAATCCACAGATAAACACACATAACTGACCAATCAGTAAAAAGAAAGAAATAGGAAGCACAAGTAAAAATATCCACATATTGCACGTCCCTTCATCTCTCCACATCTAATTCCCTCGAGTGGAGCTTCGTTGTGTCACCATAACGGTCAGTCTGTAACAGCTATCTCCCCCATCACACAATGATGTCCAGGGAGGCAGTGATGACACACACACACACACACACACAGACCCTAACCTGCAGGACATGGCTCCGACGTTGGTGTAGCTGCTACAGCTGTGGACTCATGCTCCCACATCTGACCACATACAGGAACAGTGCTGCTCAGTTTACACCTCAGTCCTTTTGATTTCTCTCTGCTTGAATTTAATAGTGTTCTTTTCCATGTTATAACCAGATCTAATGAAGAGGTGGTGTGAATTTGAAGAATCATACGTCTGTAGCTCGCAAGAGCTTTACAGGTGGAACAAAACAAATGATAATAAAAGCAAATCCAAAGAAACACTTATAGGTGCACATCTAGCTTTTCACACAAAGCACTGGCAGTCTGTGTTGTGTTAAATGGCAATAATTAGAATTTAACAGCTTTTCCCAATTACAATGAAAGCAATTAATTATTATGATGTGACAAAAAAAATGCAGCCTGTATATTCTAACACTTCCATGAAGTCATTTAACAGAATAAGTATTGCGGTATCAGTTTTGCTTTTGATTTTGTTAATCTGTTTTCTCAATTTAAATGCCTCTACAAACCAGTTTAGTTTATTTCAGTTCTTTAATCAGGATTTTATTTTAATTGATTCAAGGTCAGCCTAAATTAAGCCTTCTGAAAATGATCACATTTTATCATTCTCATCACGCGTGACCTTCGTAACCAGAAAATGTTCGGCAGTTTTCAACATCTACTAGCCTCCAAGTGACATTATTTAATTATTTGGTGTCCATGCCAGGCACTGGGAGAATCTGCAGAGGAGAAGTGATGGGAAACAGAAGCAGAATGAAATGATGCCACTTGAACTTGAACTGGACATGTTCTGGTTCACGGTCACCACTCCTTACTCCTGCTGCCACCTTATTAGGTTAGTTTGACGTATTTTCATTACCAGAACAAAATTTGCTTTGATCAACAATCATTTAACCAATAAAATGTTTCAGCGCAGTCGTGTTGCCGATATTTATGCGTGACTCAGCAACTGAATATTTTCTGTATTTACCATCCAAGCCTTTTTCTGCCAGTGTAACCGGGTTGTGGAGGCTTTTCTACACTGATGGTTACAGGCTCCCACTGCACACTTAACTGCTCTCATCCCTGCAAGTATCTAGCTCCTGTTTATTTCCAGTTCTGTGGAATAGTTGAGCATCACAACACCACATCGTCTTCCTTCTTTTCTCAGCCTCTTTTGGGCTTTTGTAGCAGACTGATGGCCGGTGTAGCCGGTAGATGGGTAGGGGGGCGAGGAGGTGGCGGTCCTCGGGCTGAGCTGGTCAGCAGAACTTGCAGTACCCACCCTCCGCCTGTGAGTGTCAGCAGAGAGCAGCCAGCGTGTCTGCCTTGATTATGTTTCCTACCTGTCTTCCCACTGTGTCAGACAGAGGAGGAAGGCGGCAGAGAGGGGGAGAGCAGCGGGAAGTTGCCCAGAGGAGAGGAAGGACAATAGAGGAAGCAGGAAAAATACATCTTTTTATCCCTTCTCTCTCCATCAAAAGCCCTGTACAGTTTCCTCTCCTGTTTTCTGCTGCTCCATCCCGCCCGCCTTTCACTTTGTCCTGCCGATCCAAACCCTAATCCTGCTCCTTTTACCCCACAGCCATTCCTTAATCCTAAATCTCTTCCCTCTCTAGCAGCTCTTTTTCAGTTGTACCTCTCTGGTACACATCTCCTCCCTCTTCTTTCCGTATCACATCTGAACGTGCTTCCTTTCAGCATAACTCTTTCACACACCTTAGAGGACTGCAGCACACCTTATGTTTTATTCTTCATCACTTCAACTTGTTTTTGTCTAGACTTTCACCCACAGATGTTGTCTTTCCCACTACCTCTCTGCCTGGCCTCTCTCTTCATTGTGTTATAAGCTGCTTGTTCCACTCTCATATAAATGTTCCTATTCAAATTATTGTCAAATTAATTTCATTAGAGCTTGATCCCAAATCTATACTATTCTTTTTGGTTTTTGGTTTTTTGTTTTTTTGCCAGAGAAGTTGTCACAAAGCACCTGCCGGTGATTTTTTTCCCCCCTCCCGTCCTGAGCAAGCTCACACCAATTTTAGCCGCTGCAGCCATTTTGTTGGATGTGATCAATTTTCTGTGATTTAGCCTCAGTGATTTTCAGCTCATCAGTTTTTTTTCTTGTGTGAGGGTTTCGGCTGTGTTGCCACGTATGCCTCGACATTTTCAACCTTATCTGAGGGCTAAATGTGAAGATCTGGAGCTAATGAGGCAAGATTTATCCATCATCAATCCTATGACAAAATAACAGTGTAATGACTGTTTCCAAGGTGATAAAAGGGAAAAAAAAAAATCTAATCTGATGTTGCAACCACGGTGGAAAAAGTACTTTCGCTTCCACAGTTTGAGTCTTTTATAGTTGGAGCAGGCTGTAATTTCACCCGTGAGTTTAACCACACAATGTTTTCCAAATAGTGTTTCGGTGCCACCTCAGCACTGCTCATATTATTCAGATAACAAGAGAGCCTCTGTCATGTCCAACAAAATAGGGTATGTTTTCTTAATCTGTCAACGGCTCTGGCCCTGAAAGACTTCATTTTGGCTGAGCAATGAAAGGCTCAAAAACATCAATATGGCTGAGGAGGATAAGAAGAAAGGGCAATATTCCTGGTCTGTATCACATTCCCACCATATCCCCCTATTTGTATGGTGCAGATATTGGGTCTCAAGCGAGAAATCAGGATTGCGTTCTCCCTGAATGGCAGCATCCGTCTCTTGAAGTGGAATAGGAATGTTATACGGAACCAATGCATCCGGACTTGCCTGGACATCTCAACAATACCACTTCACACTCTCCCCTCTCCCTCTCTACGGCTCTATAGAGATTCCCCCGTCGCCCTCCCTTCAATAAGTTTCTCGCTCTCCATCTCCATCATAACCACAACATTGTGGAGGAAGAGGTTTGGATTAAGCCTAAACATACAATCATGTCAGTCAGGCCATGGATGTCTACTGCTCACGCTGGGTCCACCATGGAAATAAAGTCTGTGAAGAGAAGAAAAGGAGAAAACAAACAGGAAATCCAGGGCACTTCATACGCCTCTCACTTCCATTCTCTTTGTGCATTTAACGTGTGAAAAAGGATTGCTGAGAGGATGTCAAGAAGCAGGAAAAAGTAAATAAGAAAAGACAGTTATCCTTGCTTCCTCTCGACTGTCACACTACAATGTGCATGGTTGATAACTAATTCAAAAAACATGCGCGGGGCCGGATTTAGCTTTTCAAATAAGTTGTACGTCTGAATGCGATTTAAAGGGTGTTTTTATGCAGCTGCCTGTAGCTGATCAATGCTGTTCCTCCTGTCACACTGTAAGGATATCACATTGGTATACAGCAGTTCAACACAGTGCGTAGGGACCATTTTGGTTTGCAGAGTATGATGTATATGGATGGGGTTTGGGGCCGTATTGTAGTCAGTAACTGTCAGTGCAGAGAAGAGAACAGTCTCAACACTGCAGACAGCGATTCCACCGATGTGCAGGCGCTGCTTTCCCCTCCTGCCTGTTTTATTCCCCCCCTCTCACTCATCCCATTTTCAGTCTTTCATTTTTTTTACACAAGGGGAAAATGAGGAAGAACAAAACCAACATATGAAAACTAAAACACGACGGAGAGGAAAGGAGATGGGGAGGGAACAGAGGAAGGAGAGGCAATCCCAGAAAACAAGAGGGCTTTCAAAAGTAAGGGATGAAAGCTAGTCAGGCTGTTATTTTTGAAAAATGATCCTTGTGTAGTGCTCCTCTTAAGAGCCAGGTACATATTATTTTATCTTCCTGAGGAGGCTCAGCAAGGTGTTTGTGGCACAAAAGAACTCAGCAATGGTTTCCTTTGAGTTGCACACTTTGCTATCCTTGATGTGACTCTTGACAGGGATATTCAAAATCACTTAACTGAATTAATGTTTCTCTAATCAGCTCCATTGGTTCTTTTGAAAGCTGCCATTTCAGCTGTTTGCTGTTTAACATAAAGAATATTTTAACATCCAGTTACACAGACATGACAGTATGCTGCTATGTTAAAAGCAGCATACTGTCATATTGTGTGTTTCAAAAGTTGACACAGTTTGGTCAAAATATCACATACCACAAAGGCATAATATACTGTAGAAGCAACTTTTTTAACTGTGTCTTTTCAGCTCTGGTTTTAAGCAGCTGGTTTAAGGGGGCCAAGAGGTGAAATTGGGTGTAGACAAACTTCTGTTCTGATCTGGGTCTGTGATGTAACAGTACCTTGTAAATCTGAAAGCTCATTTCATTTAATCTCATTTGGCCCCAAACAAAGGGAAAGAGTTGTGCTATCTAAAAGGTTATTAATTCAGTCACTTCAAACACTCTAACCGTGTTTTCATCCATCCATTATCTATGGATTAATCATCTGCAGGGTTACGAGGATCTGCTGGAGCCTATCCCAGCTCTCTAAGGGTGAAAGGCAGGGGTACACTTGGACAGGTCGTCAGTCCATCGCAGGGCCACATGTAGACAAACAACCACGCACACACACAGTCACTCCTACGGGTAATTTAGAACCACCAATTATCCTAACATGCATGTCTTTGGACTGTGGGAGGAAGCTGGAGAACCTGGAGGAAACCCCCACAAGTACAGGGAGAACATGCAAACTCCACACAGAAAGGTTCCTGCTGAGGTTTGGATCAGAAACCTTCTTGCTGTCAGGCAACAGTGCTAACCACCAAGCCACCGTCATGCTAACGTGTTTTACGTGCTCTGTATCTGCTCCTTCTTTCGTTGATGAAGGCTGGTGCTCGCCGATCAGTGGCATCCACACAGTCCTTTTGGAATAGTTTAAATATTAAGCATTAATACCTTTTAATTGCTAAATACCTTTCCTGGTCAGAAATAATGTTTTTTGGTTTTTGCATCTAAGGGCTTGAGGATATGTTTATTAATTTATGGTAACACAGAGGAGGAGCAGATAGTTTTATCAATGGATTTTTTTTTTCTTTGAGTGAGTGTGTGTGTTTTGTCGTTTGAAGGAATTTCCCCTCATCGTTACAGGAGCACAGATGTTTGTGTTGGAATGTCCGCCTGTGTGCGAGTGTCTGTGTTCAACACGTGTCTCCCGTATCAATAGGTTAATAGCTGAGATGTCAGTTTCAGTGACTGGCTGATTAGTTGTGTGTTCACTAATCCACTCTGGGGCGGGGAACTATTGGCTTCCCCATTGATTTTAGTGTGCTGAGTAGGCAGAAGATAGAGAGAGGGGAGATCTATTGATTGACCCCAAATTAGCCCCCCCACCACCCACCAACTCAACCTGCCGTTCCTGTACTCCACCGGGCCTTCCTCATTGGTGGACCACGCTGGCAAATATTCGTTATGATTGGCTGGTTGAATGGGGGGGAAAAAATGTTTCCTTTTTGATGTTGCTGATTTGGAAGTGCTTCTTGTTTGTGATGTGGCTGTCAGTTGATTGGCTGTCCTGTGAGGATGAGTGCTACGCTGTACTGTGTCTGACTGTAGGGAGCAGATGGTTTGGAGGCATTTGATGAGAGAAATAGCAGCATATCCACAGGGATGGTTTTACTTTTGTGCTTCTGATCACAAAGTGTGACCTTATAGTTGTACAATTGTGTTCAAAATAATAGCAGTGTGTTAAAAAAAAAGTGAGCAAAGCTCAAAAACTTTATAATAGCTTTTATTTTCATGCACAGAAATGCATTGGGAACACTGCTCACTCTATTCTGAATCAAAATGTGAAAAAAAACGCTATCAAATTTGTTACTGTTCACTTTACAGAAAATGAATAAAAGTGAATATTAGGCTGTCAAAAAATATAGAAGTATAGGGTTTAGTCAGTGAGGTTATTCATTCTGTGGAAAAACATGTGTCAAACAGGTGGCCCTTCCCTTATTTAAGAACAAAGGCAGAAAATGTTGCACATGCTCGTTATTGTGCATTTCTCTCTGAGAATCTGAATGAAATTGGTCGTTCCAGACATCCTTCAGAAGAACAGCGTACTTTCATTAAAAAGCGATTAAAGAGTTCACTAGGAAAAAAATATATAAAGAAGTGCATAAAAAACAGGCTGCTCAGCTAAAATGATCTCAAATGCTTTAAAAAGGCAACCAAAAGCAGAAAGACGTGGAAGACTACCATGTGAATGGATGGAAGAATAGCCAAAAAGGCAAATACTCAGCCAAAGATCAGCTCTAGGATGATCATGAAGATCTAGAGTTACCTGTGAGTTTGGGAACAAATAGAAGACGACTATGTGAAAGCAAGCTAATGGCAAGAAGCCCCCGCGAAGCCCCATTGTTGAAAAAAAAAAAACGTGCTGTAGAGGTTACAATCACAGTACAATTTGCCAAAGAGTACACCAAGTGGCCTAAAGAGAAATGGAGCAATGTTTTGTGGACTGATGAAAGCAAGATTGTTCTTTTTGGGTCTAGAAGCTGCAGACAGTTTTTTAGGCGACCCCCAAATACCGAATTCAAGCCACAGTCCACTGTGAAGATAGTGAAGCATGGTGGTGTAAGCATCATGACGTGGGACTGTTTCTCAGACTGGTGCGGGGCATGTTATTGCATACCAGGGATCATGGATCAGTTTGAATGCATCTACATACTTGAAGAGGTCATGCTGCCTTATGCCGAAGAGCAAGTCCCCTTGAAATGTTTTAACAAGACAACAACTCTAGACGCACCAGTAAGCAGCAGCATCTTGGTTCCAGCACGACAAGATTAACGTTATGGAGTGGCCAGTTCAATCCACAGACCTGGATCTTGTGGGGTGACATCAAAAACACAGTTTCTGAAGCAAAACCAGGAAATACAGAGGAACTGTGGGACATAATCCAATCGTCCTGGGCAGGAATACCTGTTCACAGGTGACAGAAGTTGGTCGACTCCATGCAACATAGATGTGAAGCAGTTCTCAGGAGCAGCGGCTATACAACTAAATATTGGTTCAGTGATTCACAAAAAAGATCAATCTACAAGCATTTCTCAGTTTATACAGTATGAGATTGTAAAAAAAAAAAGAAGACATTGCTATCTTTTTGAACAGCATAATATTCCTTTATCTTCACTTTCTTTAAAGTAATAACAAACTTGGCACATTTTTTTCTGTTAAGTTTTGATTTGGAACAGAATGTGCAATGTTCCCATTCAATTATGTGTATGGAAATAAAAGCTACTATCAGGATTATGAGCTTTGCTCACTTTTTAAAACGCGCTGCTATTATCTTGAACACAACTGTAACTCTTACATGTCCCCTTTTCTTTCTTGGACTTCTTGAATATTCATACAAAAAGTGAGGATTAAAGAAGAGGCAGTGCCCTATTCATCTGTAACCTTGAACCTTTCCTTTCCTCCTCTGTTGTCCTTCATGATTGTCAAACTGCTGCATCATATTCTTCCTTTTTTCCTGTTATATATCTCTTTTTTTTGTCCTTTGCTTTCTGCTCCTCCCTCCAGTCCCTCTTTTCTTGGGTCTAAGCTTTGAGCTTCCTCTCCTGAGCCTTTTCCCTCCCATCTATCACTCCATCTCATCCCTCAGTGTCTACCTCTGATATTCCTCTCCTTTGCCTCTGTCACCCCCCCCCCCCCCCCTTCTGTCTATGTAAGCAAGGGGAGGTTGTTAAACATTTTTCTTCCCTCTTAATTGTTTTGACTGGGCCGATTGGCATCCCGATTAGGCCCATTGATTTCCTGGCGCTAAGTGCATTGATTTTTAAATTTCTTATTGATCCCCGCTCTAAATCTCTCACACACACTCGCTCACAGAGTCTCACCGTTCACAGGGGCTGAGGCAGAGAAAAGGGTTGAAAGAGAACGGAAAAGGGTATAGAGCCTGTTGTTAGGTAAATACACTGACCGTGACAGCGGTGTGAATTAAAGGAGCGACAGAAGAGAAGCGGGAAGTGGGGAGGAAAAACGGTTATGAACAGTGAGGACAGGTCAGTGCAAAGGTGGACATAAAGAGGGCAAAAGCAATAACAGATTTGCATTCAAAGTGTTGCCTCAAACCCATAGAATTTCAAAAGGATCAAAAACCTATTTGTCTTTAATATACTACCTGACTACATCCCCAGCCAAAATCTGTCAGATCTCAAGAGCACCAGTACTTCACCGATTCTTCCAAACGTGAGGAAGCACTGACAGTATGTTGCCAGCTTGGTGCAGTGTCTGCCTGCAAGGAATAGGTTCATCTGTGAAGAATGAGACTCTTTATAGGTGAACAAAGGTTTATGAGGGATAGACAGATATTGGAAATGTCAGAGATGGAATGGAGTGTTTTGTCTGCAGAACCTGTTGGAGTTGTGTGTGTGTGTGTGCGTGTGCGTGTGTGTGTGTGTTATTTCTGGCTTATGTCTGTGTTGGGTTTTGGAGGCCTGCTGCACTCAGATTCTCAGAAGGTGGTGGACCTAATTGGCTAAACCTGGGTCTGTGTGCACACGCGTGTGTATTTGAATTCATGTGCGCCGGCTCAACTATATGTGAAGTAAACGATGAATCCTGCCCATGTGTCCACAGGAACATGTCTGTGTTTTTACATCTGTTTGTATATTTGGGTCTGCATTTGTACGTGTGGGTTGACCTTTTCTTGGCTTAAGTGTCGAGGCTCACATTCAGACATTCGGCTGATAGCATTTTCTTTTTTTTTTTTTATCCGCTGGTCTTGACAAAATTGTGCTAACCTTTTCTGAAGTCATTTGCTGCCTTTCTGTCTCAGCGCGCAGCTGAGTGCCTCGCACAAGACACAATACGTGGACGATATATTACTGTTGCAATTACAATTTGCTCTGCGTAGATCCACTTAAGATAAGTGCTTTCAAAAAGCAAGTAGGAAAAAGCAACTATTGTCAGCAACACTGAAAGAAAAAAAACTTCAGTATTACCACTGTTGTCGGAGATGATGTAATGCTGCTCTGCTGCGACATTAAGTGTGTGTTTTTCCAAAGTGTGTGCTGTAATAACTGCTCTATAATGATGATGGCGAAGCTGGTACTGACAGTCGTAATGATTGCACTGACAGGGGAGACTATTCGCTTCAGCTTTCGGATTTCTGCAGATGGTTTAAATCTGCAGGAAATTTAAAATAACACTTCAGGGCTACGCGGGGTGTATGTTGGCTAAACAATGCATGATAAAATGTTTAAAATGCATACCCTGGGTGGAGCTGCTGTTTGCTTTGTGGTGATGGGGCCTGTGTTTGCCCTGATGATGGGGCCGGCCTGGCGGCGCACACTCTCACAGGCACACAAGCTGGTTTTAAAAACACCTGCGTGAATGGAGAAAATGTGTCTACTTATTTGCGATTACACACAATTAGTGCGGCGGACGTTGATGTTCCAGTGGCCTGATGGTCACTCTCTCTGACTGCTGTTTCAGATGAAAGCTGCGGACTCAGCATGCACACTCACAGGCACACGCACGACCACATGAAACACTCACACATGTTCCTTTGCACGTCTACACACACGCGCACTGTCCTTGGGCTCTCGTGCACTCTAAAAGACAACCACACATTTTGTCCAACACACACTTAAAACATAACCTTGACCTCTGGTACTTCCAGCCTGCAGTCTCATACATACTTCATCCGGTCACTCGGGGATGCCACACACACGCTGTCATACGCCATAGAGCGCAACATTGATCATACGGACATTCAGAAATACAAATTCAGCAGAGATTTGTGACAAAATGGAGACTCCTGCAATCAAAAGACACAAAACTATGCTTCATGCTTTAGAGCACACTCTTGTAGTGGTTAACTGATTTTTTTTTTCAATCTTATGTAAAATGGTTAAATGTGGATTCTTTAGTCAAGTAAACCAGTAAAAAAAAAGTAAAACTCAACAATATTCAAGATACACTTGTTCAAAACTGAAAAACACAGAATCTGAAACAAGAAAAATTTAGTTTTTCTTTTACAAGGTGACAAAATATCTGTATGATAATCTCAAATCGTTGCAATTAATTTTATGACAGCTGTCTGATTAACTAATCAAACAGGAGCTCCACTAATGAATTTTAAATTAATATTTCCACAAAGTAGGTCTCTGGCTCCTCGTATTCGTCCAAATGTGTCTATAAAATTAGAGCACATACAGAGCTGCTCAGTGATGAATTTTACTGTCAGAGACAAATTAGAAATAAATCTTTTGCCATGGACTTCCAGCGTGTGTTGCACTCTGATAATTTCCACAATATCCTCTGCAACCCCCAGGGGTAGCTTCTTTTTTTTTTCCCCCTCCTCCCGTTTCTCCCTCCATCCTCTCCTGTTTGTTTCCATCCTTGTAAAATGCTGGTTGCTTCACTGAAATACTGCAGTGCTTTATCTGCCCTCTTTTTCCCTTCCTTTAGTCCCCTATCACTCCTTTTCCTCCCACCTATACGCGTCGTTAGGCCCAACCATCCAGCCGCTTTCAGGATAGCTCAGGATCTCAGAAGAGAAGGAATATTAAACACACTAATATCTTGCGATCATGCATTAACCCTTGGAAATAATAATACAAAATATACTAACATGGAAAGTTTGCTGGAAAAACTGTGGAAGGCAATGCTTTGGTTTTTTTATGGCTTTCATACCAGCAGCATCTGCTCCAAACTATCTGACAGCACTGACAGCCTAATCCTGGCACGTGCTTAATATGCACACAGAGGCACAGGTACACAGAGCATGCACAGTGTTGCTAATTGCAGGAATTGAGTTGTGGCCAGGTCGTGTTTTGGATATTATAAGTTTATTTTCTCAGCGACGGAAGGTGCAGATGATACTGGAAGTGTTAAAGTAGTCATCTCCTGTTACTACAGCAACAGAATCGCGCTGCTTCATCTACAAGATCAGGTTGGCGAGGAGGAAGAAATCTTTATCCAGCAAATGTTGCCTGGTGTTCTTTAACGATTTTGTAAAAATAAACACCATTTATTTTATTTTATTTTATTTTTTTTAAAAAAGCTCCTCTAAGGCACAGTTTTACAGACGGCCACAGCTGTTAAATAGACTTCACCTCAAAGTGGGAAATTGTTTTTCTTCCTTTTTTTAATTTATCAAATCAAATGACCACAATAGGATAAAAAAAAAAAAAAAAGATTCCAATTAAATAGACACCTATAAATAACAGCATATTTCAAAAAGAACAATGTGCAAGTCGGAAAAAAAAAACATCAAGTTGTCAGAGCAGAAATCAGCATTTATAAAACTTATTTTAAGGCACAGCTGTCATACATACATACAAATGTATACACGTATATATATACATATATCGAAAACATGTTTTTAAATAAAATGAAAATCAGCTCAAATGAGAAATGTAATTCTATATTGGGTGCTGGTTTAATTAGATAGTGATTGCAATTTCTGTAAGATGGATATAAGAGGAGAAGAGAGGAAGTATGCAACAAGATGGGGCATCATCAGAGCTGGATAGGAGAAGAAGAAGGAGAAGAAGAGGGATTTTAATTCACAGATTAATGCAAACTATCCCAAACAACACTTAAAATAGGAACAGAAACTTTAAAACATGAGTTGTTCAATTTCAAAATCATTTTAGTGCTATTATAAGTCTCAAGACTCAAATTAATTCTCACTCTTGACAAACTTAACTGACAACTGATTTTCCTTATTTTGATTTCATGGTTCTACAAGTCACTAGTACAACATTTTGATTAAAGGTTAAATCACCTGGAATTTAGATAAAATGCCATACGAAAGTCCAAAGACTTCTGATGTTCCAGGCTTTAACAACACCTCAGCTCCCATCCCTGCCCCCTCGAGGCACACACCTCCAGCTGTTGTTGCTGGAGGTGCTGGTGGCAGTTGGGGTGGTGTGGGGGGTGGGGGGGGTTGAGGTGTGAGGCTGTGTGGATGGGTGAGGCAGAGAAGGAGGGAGAGAAGGAGGGAGGGGGTTGGTAGTAGAAGCAGCCGAGACCCAATGACGTGGGTGCGACATGTAACCATGGCGCATGAGAGGAAATCAATACCTGAAAGGATGAGGAGCACTGGGGTGGATTACCGTCTGGGGCCCTGGCTACTGGAGGGATGGAGGGAGATAGAGGGGGTGTAGATGAGGCCTGGGGGGCGGGGGGGCTGCAGGATGCAGGATGTGTATATGTGTGTGTGTGTGTGAGTGTGTGGAGAAGTTGGGAGGTGGGGGGGATGCTGAGGGCCAGAGGCCAGATTGTCTAGTCCCCTCTCTCCTGCATCCCCTCCCCTGACCAAGCGCTGTTTGAATCTTGACCCCTCCCATCAAGCCTCCCCTTGGCTTCTAAACACTACTCAGCACCAGTATGCTGCCATCGGTGAACCGTCAGGTCTCCACGCACGGTCATACACAATGCAGGTGCCCGGGACTCTATAACGTCGGGTGAATGCATGGATGGTTGCGGCCAGTGTGTGCTAACACTCCTGATAACCCTGCACTATCTGTATGGGGAATAATTGCCTGATATTACCAGTGTAAATTAAAGAGTCCCAGCGAGACAGTGTGTGTCAGCGTGTTCTCATGTGTGTGTCTGTGGGGTGAGTTTGCCAGCAGGTAAGTGTTCAGTAGGGTGCATCTGCAGCGCTGCCACAAGCCTAGATAATAAATATCTATTATAAATATCATTATTATTGGGCCAATCTCCCCCAATAACAGAGCCTCAGTGAAAGATGGCACAAGGGACTCAGCTGGATATTGGCAATATATCAGCATTGATTATTGAGAGTGCTGACAAAAAGACAGAGGCAAAGTTAATAAAAACTAATAAAACCGACATGGAATACAGAAGGAACAAAGGCTTTAGCTGGATCAGACACTTGTTCACTGAAGGAAAAAGAGAAGAGAAGCTGGAGGTATGCTGACAGTCAAAGGAGGGAGATAGTTTTATTGAGTCATAGGTTGTGTGCTGCAGTTTCTCTCTCAACATGCGTATCTGTACGTGAGCATGTATCTGAACTCAGGTTTTATCATTCCTGGTGGGCATGTGGGACTTTTTTTTTTTTGTGTGTGTGTGTGAGACTGTGAATTGGCACTGACATCTCCATACTTAACATTCGCACACACCCAGATAACTCCCTTTTATGCTCCCGTTCGTCGGTCTCCTTGAATTGATTGAATCTCGGTTGGATCTGAACTCTGCAGTTGGGATCCAAAGCCTGCTCAGCCTTCTTCTCTTCCCACACACCGGCACTGGCTAAGATGCACAAACAAGACTTAGCCACCCACTCACAGACACACACAGTGGCGAAGACAGCAACAAACAAACCTCATAAAAGCCCATGTATCATATCCATATTATCCTGACAAATCTATACATCATGTCAGATGTGAATACTGCATCTTGCTGCGTGTCGTTGGTATGTTTGTGCAGAGAGGATATGAGAGGAGCATGTTGGCTGTGTACGCCGCTGTGGTTGAGATGGGTCAGAACGACAGTGAGGGAGCGTTGTTCATTCTAATAGGGCCTTGTTAGGCCACTGACGGAGCCAGTAACTCGACTGTTGGCTGCTATTGATCTCAGACCAAAGCTGTTATTGATGAGTTAGAATTTAATTCAACCAGCTCGTTTGTCATCATGACATCACCATTTAACTATGACCATGACATGGACGCGAACACCCGCAGACAAGCTGGGTCACACTCAAACACATAAAATCACACATGCTGAAAGGAGCTTGAGCGCACACACACACACACACACATACACTCTGACGAATACACACCAGATCATGAAAGCAAAAGAATCATTCATTTTCTTTATTTAATTTTTCTTACGTTGCCCTTTCTTCTGCAACAATAACTACAAAAAAAACGGTAATGTTCAATATTCAAACACTGTTTTAAACCAGTCAAATCAATCATTAAAAATGACTAACAGGCAATTACCAAGAGTGCAATAAACAATATGACTAATGGAGGGCCTGTGTTATGACTAATGTGTTGCCTCGGGATACTTTTGGCTCTTTTTGATTGCATAAATATTTCATCCCACATCCTGACCTGCAGCACATGACACAGAGAACATGTTGTGGAGAGAAACTGAACAAATTGCTTTGTATGAATATATTTGTTTGTAGCAGAGCAGAGACAAACTATGTGAACAACTACCATCTGCAAATAAGTTACAAAAACAGAGTATGAGACAGAGCTGTTGAGAACAGGCAAACATACATTTTCAGATATTTTCAGTGACTATTTTTGCCCTGCTACATTTACATTTTGGACTTTTTGGGAAACTGTAGTTTAACTATATCTTAGAGTAACTTAAGTACAATTCTAAAACATAGGAACAATCATGAATAGTTGAGTTTCTGCTCCAAATGTAGCTGATTTTATTTTTTCTGGAAGATAAATATTGATGCATTCGTGACAAATTGAAATTTTTAAATAATTTTAGTACATTTAGGAATCAGTTCTACAAGTAGAAAGTAGACATGTGTGAATATTATGCACAGAAGCTTTACTCATTTTGCAACAGAAAAAGCTTGTGTGTCGAAAAAAAAATAGAGGTTATGAAAGTCCATTGCTTTTATGGCTTTTAAATATCTTTAATGATAAAAAAGTAGGCACTCTACAACAAAAAATAAAACAATTATCATTAATCGGTGATTTTTACTGCTAGAATCCACCGCTCCATGTTTCATCCATTACAGTATTTTTCTCTGAAAAGAAGAGAGGCAAAGTAACACAGAGAGACAATATCATTAAGGCTTTTTTTTCAATACGCCAGTATGAAGACGGCACAGAAAACAATGGAGCCAGTTACATATCTCTGTATGGAGCAGGAGGCTTGATGGGGAGGGACACGGACAATCGGGACCACGGCCCTCGGTGAGAGCGGTCCAGCGGGGGTTATTGGCTGGAGCAGCTCCCCCAGGGAGGGCTCTCCCTCCAGGTCTCTGGGGACTGAAACTGCAGAAACCCACTCGCTGCAGGGGCCCTATAGGAGAAACACACTCAGGAGGCCGTCCCCTGAATTCTGGTGGTCAGCTCCAGAAAGACAGATGGATGGAAAATGAGATGGACTGGATGGATGTCATCGCCAGGTTTCATGGCCTTTGTATTCTGGGGTGCGTTTTACTTGTCAAATGGTACAAAGCTGTGTGGAACATGATGAGAGAAAATGTTTTTAATTGGGCAAAAATCAAAATTCAGCACATGCTTGTATTTGTGTAAAAAAAGACAGTCTGAAGGATAACGAGAGAGTTAGTTTATGTCTCTAAAGTTTTCTGCTGCAGCGTCTGTTGTAACTTAATGAGGTCCAAACATCGTCTGCAGGTATGTGGATACCTGGAATGCATTTAAGTGTTTTAATGGCAGCGTGTTTTGTACACGTGAATACTTGGTCGTAACGGTTTTATATCAGATTGGAAGAAAAGGAAGAGTTTGGTAAGATGAGTTTGTGGAGGACAAATGCTGTACGTGACCCCCCCCCACCACCACCACCATACACACACACACACACACATCTTCCTCACCCCTCCAACACCATCTTTTTCCCCTCCTTCAATCTCACACACCCTCCCTCCATCCCTCTCTTCCACAGACGCGCACAACCACACTACATTCTACAAGAAATAATTGCTTTTGTCTGGAAGGAGTGTGGGGAGGAGGGAAAGGGGGCGCGCATGGCTCCCTTTGTGGAGAGAAGGGGGTCTTTGAAGGACAACTAGTCACTTCTCCCTTTCCTTCCTTCTCTCTCTTCTCCACTCCTCTTGCCTCACCTCCCGTCTATTCCTGCTCTCTCATTACTGCTCCTTACTCCCTTTTAAGGAGTTTTTCTCCCTTCCTCTTCTCCATCTTTTCTTCCTCCTTCTTTTCTCTCCCATCTTCCTCCCTTTTCTCTCCCCTCTCTTGCTCCATTCCCCTCCTCTTCGTCATTGGACCTGCGGATGTCATCTGTCATGTGTGAAGCAGAGGGAGAAGGACAATAAAACCTGGTTGTCTGCTACAGGGGATGACACATTTTTCATAATTAAGAATGTGCCGGTTTATTGTGCAGAACACATTTCTTGGCAATATGGCTGTCTTTTGATGACTGAGCGAATGACAAGTGTGGTGATGATAGGCAGATAACTCATTGTACGTTCAGTTTCCATTAACCAGGCCTAATCAGCCACACCATTAAGCGAGCAGACCCAAACAGTCCTGCGGGATGTGGCTCTCGGGCCCAACAGGGGAAAGAGCACGCTCATTCCTATCGATCCACCTGTATTGACTGCGATGTTTAAAGTATAGATTTTTCTATTTAAAAATCTATATCGACAATAATCTGGTGTGTAAGCGCGCGGCGTTGACTGATGCTGGCTTGTAATTGACAGCATGTTACATGTCGGTGCACTGGATGCGGGGAGAGGGAGTGTGTGTGTGTGTGTGTGTGTGTGGGGGGGGGGGGGGGGTTGCGTGAGTGGCCGGGGCTGAAGGAACCAGATCCGGGGTCAGGAGGGGTACCATCACCTCTGTGACAGAAGAGCTCAACTCCTGACACCTGGGTTCCCATGTGACCTTTTTATAAAAGCCTACTCAAAACCCTATAGTGCATTTAAAGCATTCATTTACAATGCGGGATTATTCACCCACGCAGCTCCTTTTATTTTTATTTGATCCAAAAATTCCCTCTCGCCCTGCAAACCAACTTCCCGTCCCCTCATGTCTGGAACAGCAGTCCTGCGTCTACATGAATGACCACCTCGGTGTGCCTACAGGAGGGCTTATTAAAAGCAGCAGTGATGAGATAAGTTAATTGAGAGCTCGTTGGTATCCATGGATTCTCCTACCAGGACCTGATCCCTCCTCAGCGCGGCCGGCTGTAATGCACTGATCACCACTGGCATCATTATAACCGCTATTATTAAGAAGAAGGGGGGGTGGGATCCAGAAATCAATACAGGATACCTTTTGCAGCGGTAGTGAAAACGAGGGAGATGGGGGTGGGGGGGTGGGGGGGGGTGCAGGGGGGAGGGATTGAGGGAGGTGCGGGGGGTGGGGGTGGTGATGTGTGAGTAGTAGCGGCTTCTCTCTCGCCTCAATGTTGCGGCCAGCCTTTAGTGGCAGATCGCTACAATCCTGGAGGGAGCCAGGTCGAAAGAGCTGTTGGGGGGTTCCCAAATAATAACGGGGACAAACAGACAGACTTAAAAAAAAAAAAAAAAAAAAAAGACACACAGACGGATGGACGGAGATATAGGCAAGTGTTCCGATAAAACGCGACAGGATCGGATTTTAGTATAGCTACGCTGTCTTTTTTTTTTGTTGTTGTTGGTTTGTTTGTTTTTAAACCTACCCCTGTTGTTTATCGTGGCTTGGTGGTGTTTTTTTTAACCATTATTTATTTATTTGCTACGTTTATTTATTTATTTGTTTCCTCATCGATTGATTGCGTTTTAATTACTGCCTTGTGACAGAGCGCGAGGGAGGAGGAGCGTCAGGGCCAAGCGCGCGCGCTGCGTTTCTCCGAGTGTGTTTGTTTCTGCTTCCCCCCCACCTCCTCCTTCTTCCCTCACACTCTTTTATTTATTGGTTGATGAAAGGCTTTAATTAAGCTGTTTAGTTTTTTTTTTTTTTGTTTTTTAATGTGTTCGCGACGCCATCCGCTGCCCTGCGCGCGTGGATGAATGTAGAGGCGCAGGAGCGTGTGCGGCCGGTGACCAAATACAATACACCAAAAAAAAAAGCCAAATACTACCGCAGAAATCCAATTTAAGACTTTCTAACTCCCCTGGCCTTCTGCGCTGTCTTATTTCTTGCTATGTAGCCGACTGTGGTTCTGTTTTAAACTGCAAAGCGAAAACCAAAGCCGCGGATGCCACAGGAACAAGCTAGCGACTGTTCACATGCCTTTTTTTTTTCACACCTACAGGAAACATTAACTGGTGAGGAGAGAGGATAGGATAAGCTCCGGAGGGGCTCTGGGCTATGTTTACTCAAGGAGAGAGCTTTAGCAGAGCAAATGTAACGGAGAGACGCAGGTGCATCAACGACAGGCAGGTGACAAACAGCCCTTTTATTCTAAAGCGACTACATCGGGCATGTAATTGTAACAGAACTTTTCCTGTAGCGCGCAGAAGTGAGTTCTGATCTCTTCTCCATCCGTCTCTGTGTCAGTCTGGACTGTGAGCTCACTGCCGCGCTCGAGGGACCATCCTACATATATGTTCTATGCACATTTAGGCTACAACCAAAACTGACGCCGCCGATGTAAATAAAAGCGCGCGGCCGGGCTTCATGCGTACACACCTAACGGCGAATGTTGTGAGGTCTCCAAACCAAATATCCCCCCGGAGCTGTCTACCAGAGAAACGGACGAAGAGCTCCGGGACAGCAGCGCTCGTAGCAGCACTTCTGTTAGATTTTTCGCATCCAAACAAGAAGCAGGAGGAAGATCATGTTTGTTCCCTTGCCGGTGCCGTTCGTGTTTCAGAGAACTGCCCCTGACCTCAACGCCTGGCGTCTCAAGTCTCCTCTGGCTCTCCGCTCCAACTCCGGTAAGACATTTTTTTTTTTTTTTATTCCTCTTCTCCTTTCTACACCTCCTCCATGTCGGCGAGCCTCGCGGACGCGCCCCGCCTTGCTCTGAGCCGATGCGCTTGCAGCGGGGAGAGCCGTCGGCGCGCACACCCACTCACACACGCACACACACACACTCTCCACGGGTGAATCCTTTAGGATGTTAAAATCAAACCTGTTCCGAGCGCATTAGAGCGTCTGAAACTTAACGTAACAAAATTTCCCTTATCCTACATATAATTATTTTTGCCGTCCAGTCAGTGAGAAGATGCGCTGCCGGTCCTCCCCCCTGTGTTGGTTCATCTCCACGCCGCGTATGTGTACCTTTTTCCGGGTGGTTCGCTCTCCTGCCTCCGTGGCCGTCCTTCCCCTCCTCTCCACTGCCTGCGCCTGAGCCCCAGCCTCCGACTCTCTACGACTAGACTCTCGGCAGGCAGGGAATATTCATGCCAACTTATCGATCCTGCGGAGATCGATTCCTGGGCCGGTGAAGGCAGTGAGAGGGGGAGACAGAGAGTAGGTGCGCGGAGGAGTGCGACCGTGCTGAAGGAGACTGTTTTTTCTTCAGTTTTATGTCATAACATTTTGTGTTTCACGAATTAGACAGTAGCTCCGTGACTTTTAATGCAGGTTTAACTGTCTCCAGCGTTTGTGGACGCCTCTAGGATTATACTTTAAGCGACTGCGTCTCCACATCCCATTGCTCGGCTGCTGCGCGGCTGGAAGCGGAATAGTCTGTAGCAGAGGGAGTGCGGGCTCGGGGAGGGGGAGGGCGGCCGAAGCCGTGGCGCCGTCTGAGTTTCATCTGCGCTGAAGCGGAAGAAAAGGACGCATGGTGGGAGCAGCCGGGCGGGCATCAGTGGATCACTGGCTGTCGTGGTCAGAGAGCTGCAGCTCAGTTCATTTTTGGCCTGTTTTTCTCAGACATGCAACAGCTGCTCAGCTCTTAGCCCCTTTGGCATTTTTTTTTTTAAAGCTCAGTGTCCAGACTGAAGAACTGCAGTGTATTGAAAGAGGCCTTAAAAAGGAAAACTAGGTCATTAGAGCTCATCATGTATTTTCATACAGTAACTGGTCTCTGTATGGGTGCATCTGAAAAATAGGCCAATTCCTTATGGCTTTCTTCTCATTTAGCTCGAATAGCTCGAGCCCATTTGAGTTCAGAGCTTTCCAGGTTTAATTTTTGTCCACAACGTGCAATAAAAGACAGGCAGAGGACTAAAGCAGAAGAGTGTGGCGGGATGAATGAGACCTGTTACCCGCCATATCTCTAGAGATGTAGGTGATACTTGGAGGACGATGAGGCCAGCATGTGGGGACCGGGGAGGAGGAGTTTTCACACTTGTATCGCTGAAAAATGGCAAATGTCAGAATGAGATAAAAAAAAAAAAAACATGTGGAAAGACAGAAGTGGTTGAAACTAAAAGCAGATGACAAAGAGTAAGAAGTGAGAGGAAAACCATGTTTTAGCTTGAGAGGAAACATTATGTTGCACTGCCAGGGCCAGCATCTGAATAAGGAACTGATGGGATCTGTGATTCACAATACTATGCTGATTTTATTCAGTGCACTACAATGTGCTGTCCTTTTCAGACCTGGAGGGTAATAAGAGGTAATATGATTGCATCTCAGGGCCAAAGCAGAACTGATGATCTCTTGAAACGATTTTTTTTTTTTTATATACAAAGAAATTCTTTTTAAATAGCTCATCATCTGACTACACATATTTCCCTCCCTTGAACTCTGAAGTATTATTTCCCTTACTATCACTCGTAGCTCACAATGAATAAACACAAAGCGAGAGAGATGCCATGTAGTTGTAGACCTCTTCACTCGAGCGCTCAGTTAACTTGTCTCTTTGACTGGTGGCAGCTACTTGACTCCTTAGCGTCAGGGCTTTATGTGGGGTCAGAGGTCACAGAAGGAGTGTTAGACTCAGCCCCACCTGACCCTTCTCTGCCCCCCTGTGTTTTCCTTCTCTTTCATGTTACAACAGGCCTCAAGCACTCATGCACAACCCCTGTGGGGGGGCTCACACGCGCAACATACACATACACAGGAAAGCTCACGTCATGAAACAGACAGCCCATCATATACAGTAGCATAAAACAAGCATGTCAGACCGTTTTCCAGCTGGATAGCAACCTGCTGTAACCGATCCAGGTTTTGTTCTATTTTTAATGGCATTATGTCTGTGAAGGTACAGGTCAGTGCCACAGCTGTGTGAAATACTTGTGTGTACATGTGTGTTCTTGTAGTAAAGTGGTTTGTGAGGCCATCAGCATTAACTGGTATATGAAAGTTTAATGGGACATAGAGGGGAAACCGCAGGTTTCCCACACAGCAGCAGGGCTTGATATGATATGTTGGGACATCAAGGAGACTGGAGACTGCTTTTTTCTTTCTCCTTATCTCTCACACACATTCACACACACAGCTAGATTCAGTTCATCTCAGCTATGCACTTTCTGTCACACACCATTAACCACTATCTCTCACCTCATACTGTTTGACTCTCTCTTTCACACACAAGCACTTATACTCACAGATGTACTCCAGATTTTAAACGGTCATCAGTTGCTTTATTTCTGTCTCTGTATTTCAGACAGTTCACATTTGCTCACACTCGTTTTCCTCATAGCATTCCTTGACCACCTGCCACGGGGATAAACTGATGTTTACACTTTCAGACAGTGAATTCCAATAAAATGCCTCATCTAAACCTTGCAATCAATATACCTACTGCTATGTTTCACTGCTTCCTGCCTACTTTTTAGACATTTCTATAGTGCACCTGGAGGACTGGTACGTGTTTTTAATTGCTACATGATGTAAGAACATGCATGTGGTCACTCATTTCCTCTTTGAAAGTGTGACAGAGGGGCGTATGCATGCGCAAAAGCACGAACAAACTTGCAAACCAGTGTGTGTAGGTATAGATTGGTTTGTGGAGGGGAGCGTGCAAGTCGCAGTGTTAACATGATTGCAAATGACAAAATGTCAACCTGGGTTTGTTAGCAACATAATGGGGAATCAATAGACACGAGAAAGATGTCAATACTACATGCTTTATTGCATTAAGCTACCGCTCTCCTTCTTTGTAGCTCTCTCTCTCCTCTTCTTTTCCCTTTCCCTTCCACTCTCTGCTCTCTGTCACAATACGATTCCCTCTCTCTTCCCCTGCTTTTTCTCTCTCTGTGGTAGTAGAATTAGATTGCAGTATATGAAGCAGCCACAGAGTCCTGAACGTAGCACGCTGATGGTGGAACGCTTCAGAAGCTAATGGGCTATCAGTTCGTCTACTCAGGCCCACGCAAATACCCCCCAATGCAGTCTGACGGTGTGACAAGACTCAATGGAGCCTGAGCGGTGGCATCTTATGTTTAAGTGATGCCTTTATGTCATGAGTCAACCCTGAGAGTCATCACTGGATCTGATGCTGGAAACATAAAATCCCTTTCTATGGCACTATAAGCTTATTGTTGCACCTGCTCTAAGAAAGGTGACACGTCTCCTTTAAAGTATGTATTGGGAATTAAGCCTGTTACTTGGTTTTGGATTAATCTAAGCAAATCCGGTCCGTAAGTGCCATAATGATAACATTATTACTGCTGTGTTATTGTGTAACAGGAGGGTTTTAAAATTCCCTTTAATCCTATTAACTGTTTACCTTATTATTGGATTTGCACAGGTGTGCGTACGCCGCACGAGGCAGAATTTATATACAGCTGGTCGATATGTGTGTATATGCACTGATGTGTGTGTACTGGTTGAGACTAATGTAGTATTAATGCTGATGAGGTCCCACAGCTCATTAGCAGCACTGAGTGGTATTGAGTTTCATCAGGGAAAAGGCGAGACCAAAACACACAGGTACCGAACAGCTTCATCTTAATCATCCATTGCTTATTAGCTACCATTACCACGCACACACACACCTTCATGTGCATTCACACATACCCTGTCACCAAGAAAGTGACCTTTACAGGTTTGCTTTTAAATATTGATACTCCAACAAAGACACTTTGAAGTATACTCAGTAGGACTCAACAAGAAAATCATTCCTTATCAGTTAGTTTTGAATGGGTCTATTGAATTGATTTACGCTAATATTTGCACTTGTTGGAATAACTTAGTGCAGTTGGTCAGTGTGTCCAGTGAAATACAAGTCAACATTAGTCCTTAACCAGGGTCTCGGTGAGCGGGTCACTTAATCAGGCCCAGAGACCTTAATCACAGAAAACACATACAGAGAGGGAAAGCTGGACCGTGTGTGGCATGTGTGAATGTGTGTGTGGGCAGTTAATCACACACACACAGCAGGAGTAAACACATATATAACCCTTCCATCCTTGATATTGATTGATACTTCCTTCTGTGGTTTGAGTTTTCTCTCCTTATCACTCCCTCTATAACATATAGATGATGTAAATACAAAGTGCTGAAGAAGACTTGACCTCTACATGGTGGACATCCCACTCCGAGAGAGTGCAGGCGCTTTGTCAGTGCCTGGCTGTGATCAGGACTGAAGTGGACATCTCCACATGCTGCCAATCACCCACAACAAACTACCAGGCATTAAAGCTTGCTTTGGAGCTCCTATTTGAGCAATTTATTAACTGATTTCAGTGACTATTTTCCTAAGATTGCCATATTTATTGAATAATTTATCCAAAGTCTCATTGGCAGACTCTCAAAAATTCCCCTGGTCAGCTTGGCAAGACATGCAAAGCGGGGACGGTCTATTTGCTGAGATGACTGTGGTCCTGACAGAAAGAACAGCAGTGTTTTTAAACGCATCTGTCTTTTTTGTTGTTGATTGCTGCAGGCTGTCACCTCTGCCACCAGGCTCAAGTGCTGGTACATTTAGATAATAAAAGAGACCAATAAAATCTGGGGGTTTGATTGGGTCTCTCCCTTTTAGCCCACCAGAGCAGTTGCCTAAATCAGGGGTCCTTCTATCCATTTCATTTAGCTGATAAGATTTATGGAAATGAAGGGGTCTTATTAACCTTTGGGGTTCAACTGCTGTCCTTCACACTGAGGGTGGATGAGAGTGCTTACTGATCAGGTTTTCAGGGGGAGGCACTGAACATATCTTTAAGTAGTGTCACATCCTTGCATACACTCAAATACTCACACACTACAGAGCAGAGACCTCCCAAAAGCCCCTCAACCGTTTCAGTGTTGAATACATGTTCATTCTCCCTTCTCTAATTTTATTGTCTGTATTTTCCTTTTTTTTGTTTTTTTGAAATGATTCTGTTTTACTCCACCACCTCTTCTCTTTATAATTTCTTACTACACATGCATTTTTTCTTCTGGAAACGGATAGCCACGCTCATTTTCTTAACAAAAACAGTCAACAAAGAATGGAGTGATTGCTTTTAAACTTTAAATACAAGATATGTTGACGAAAATGGTGATTTCATGTATTATTATGTGACTCTAAAAGAATATTTCCATCGGTGTTTGTTTTCTGTCTAAAAGAGAATATTAGATTTTGAAAGATCACAGATGTCCGTCTACCTGGACGTGGCTTCTGTCTGTTTCTATCCACGCCGACAACATCAACTGGCTGTTTTTAAATGTTAGGGGGCAGAGACGGGGGGGCAAAACTCCTCCCTACTCTGTACAAGGGCTGCCACCCTCTGTCCCTTTGTCTGCTTGTAAAGGGGACAAGGGAGGAGGCACAGCACGGGGGTGCCGAAGGAGTGACTAAGGGACCCCTCTCTCCCCTTTCTTTTGACGCTTCCATGTTCTGTCCATTTTGTTGTGGACATCCCTGTCCCTCCCTCCTCTTTCATCCTACTTAGTTCCCCCTTTTTTCAGCCTGGTTAAGTCGCCATGGCTGTTGGCCTCATAAGTCCTGTCCTCTCCCACCCTCCACTCTAACATCTTTGGCAACGGCAGCCTGGTTGCCAAAGTGTCTGTAAGACACATTAAGGCCCATAAAAGCCTAGTCTGCCATCGCACTCTTCACCACCAGTCAGAGGTAGTGTACAAAAGTGACTTTAAATGAGTCTGTGATTACCTTGGAACATGGGGAGCTACTTAAGCGGCCAAGAGAGTGTGAGACAAGGCCAGGGTGTTGGTAAAAGCGCAAGAAAGTGCTCCTTGTGTGTTTCTCCTGATTCTCCGGGGGAAAATTGAACAGAAATTAATATATGTTTCTCTCACAGCAAAGAGCTAAAAGGGCTACGTAAGTGGAACTAGTTATGACAAGTTGGAGCTCAAATGACCCCCACCACCACCACCACCACCACCACCTCATTTCAACCTGCTTGCCCCTCCCCTCCCCATCACCTCTCTTCCTAATTGGCCACATGCTGCCATGAGTGACAAGTGTACTCATCAGTCAAATTAGGGCTGGGGAGGTGGAGGTGGAGAAGAGGAGCAACAGAAGGTGGTTGGGGCAAAGAGGGAAGGGGTGGGGGGGGGGTTCGAATGGATGTGCTTTGATCAGAGACAGAGAGGGGGAGACTGGGCAAACAGACAGAGCTACATGGAAACCTGCTGTCCACACACCTGCTGCTTCATAGATGAGCTACATTAGCACCCTCAGCATCAGCCACAAGCTTTTCAGCAGCACTTTTATAGAGGATGTTTGTTGACTGTAGTGACAATGTTGTTAACACTGAGTTTGATCCTATGTATTTTCCCCTTTTCATTTCATTAAATTAAAAAAAACCTCTTTTAATCGCATACAAATGATTGACAGGGTCAAACAATGACATCACAGGATGTGGTAGTAATGCAGTCTTTGAATTTAACTTGGGACATGTCAGTCCAGATCCATATTATATTTCTATCTACTTTGTAACTGAGAGCAGATGTTGGCTTTCCAGCCAGCTAACAAGGTTTTAAGTTATTAGGAGTGCTGATGAAGCGCTTTGATTCTCCGGCTATGGCGGCCCTCTCATTAGCGGTTAGCTATCGCTAGTGCTGCAGCAGGCGCTCCAGTCACATCCTATTAGGCGGCTCAGTGTACACTCTGAATTAAAAGCAGAAGATTAAGAGGAGATGAAAACTGTCTGCGTATACACACGCAGATGCATATGCACACATGTATGCACACGCAGAGACACACAAATGCTCCGAGTCTAAAAGATCTGCAAAGGCCAGATATGACCACTGTTGTACTGAGGCTGTTAAAAGAGGAGCTGATGCAAATTTTCAAAGACACCAATAGGAGTTGGTGTTACATGGATCATCATTCAAACTTATGAATGCCTGTTCCAAGACCTTTAGGGATATACATTGGGTATGAAATAAAGTTTTAAGAAAATAACTTTAAAAGGACATTGGTGTTGATGGGTGGGTGAAGCGTGCAACAAAGATGTTCCAGATTTTAAGCCCACTTTTGTGGGCATGTGTGTGTGTGTTTGTATGTGCGTACATAAATACAGGCAGCGAACCATTTCCCCTATGCTTCCTACAAATGAAAGAAAACAGAAAGACAACCTTGAAAAGACAATCTTTTCCCTTCTTTTCAACTCGTCACCATTCATCAATACTCACCACATGCTCTCTTCTCCTCTTTCTGTTGCTTTTCGTCTTTTGTGTGATGGAGTGATTATTGAGGACGTGGCTCCTGTGTTTAACACTGGTTGATGAAGTCTGCCTTTGTCTGTCTGTGCTAACCTGTCGCAACCGGGACACCGCTTATAGCAAAATCAATACACAGAGTAGAGGAGAGAGGCCATACAAGGGAGGTAGAGGAAAGAAAGGTTGGGGAAGGTTGGTTGAAGATGGATAAATGCAGCAAGACAGACAAGCGAGAGCGAAGATAGAGCAGGAAGTCATTGCAAAGGAAAATTAAGAAGGAGGGATGGCAGGAAATTTAAATAGTTGCTCACATAAAGTGATAGTGAGTGGTTTTGTCAGTCACTATGAGATTAAAGTAGGGCATTTATATGTATATGTTTGTCTTAGCCATGCATAGCCTCAACCCTAGGGGCTGCACGTATGCTTTGTGGTGTGCATACATGTTATTGTTTGAGTGCAGCAGAATGGGCAGCTCCTATCTGTGTGGAACGATCAGCCAATAGCTTCATTGGCCTCCGCTCCCCAGAGTTGAAACCAGTATGAAGAGAAGAGGGGAACAACAGAGGGACGAGGAGAAGTACGGAGGACGAGAAAAGGATGGGATGGGGAGAAGGAGATGTGTGGGGGGGGGGGGGGGGGGGGGGGATCAGTTGTGTGAGAGAGGCACAGCTGGGAAATGAAAAATGCAACCTCCCCCTCTCCGTACTACCACCTTACACTCACACATACAGCACACACATACATATACACTCACAATCCCCATCTCTTTATCCTCCCCTCAGGAAAGACGGGGTGGAGGTAGTACTTGGGGTGGGGTGGGGTGGGGTGGGGGTCTAAGGAAGGGAGAGACGGGGGCTAGGAAGAAATGGAGAAAGGGACAGATAGCGGCATTAAAATTCATGGCTTTTTTTTTTATTATTTTCCCTGCTGAAAATCAATAGTGTTTACTATGAATGAGTGGAACAGTGGACAACAGTGGTGCCGGGGGGACAGAGACACAGAGAGGAGGAGGAAGGAAAGAGACGGAAGGATGGAGGGAGAGGTAAAGAGGAGGAGGGGTGACTTTATTGCAGTAGGCAGAAGCACCAGAGGCCAAGGTTAAAGACCAGCAGGGGCAGAGAGACGGAAAGAGATAGAAGTACAAAGTAAATTCAGTTGTCTTCTAAACCAGACATACTGCCTTGTAAATGCATATTTATTGTTCGCTACCCGAATAATATAATGTAAAACGTAATCTTCAATACACTAATATTCTCTGTAGGAACATTCCTTGTACATCGTTCCAGTTTCAGCTGACCTTATCTTCAGAAAATGTGTGTATTAATTGGCAGGCCCACATATACCACAAGCCCAATTTCCTACAAACAACAAGCATACAAGCAAACATAATCATACAAAAACACGCGTGTTAACTGAAGAGCAGCTCAGGCTGACTTTTTCAGCAACCCTGACCCTGTTTCTTGCAGCTGAAAGCCTGGAAGTTCAGGATGGCTTACCAGTGTTTTGATGAAGCACTGCCGCTGTGTCTCACACCACTTGATCAAAGCAGAACACAGTGTTTTATCTGGTTTTTCTTTTTGTTTTTTTTTTTAAACTAAATGTATCTCTGACATGTTTCACATATCAAGGCTTTTATAACAGCTATGTGTTTTTCTTCTGCCAAAGTTCAGTCAGTAAAGAGAAAATAAATCATTTATTTCATTTTTTTTTTATTTCTGAGATGAAATTGGCAGTTTTTCTTTTGGTGCTTTTTAAATGTTTTTTCTAACACATATGTTATATAATATCTTCACTGTGGAGCTGTGTCCTCTTTGTTGCCTTCTGTGGTGTATTGTACGATCATGACTGTGTGCTTAAGTGCCAGCATGGCTATCTTGTGGCTATCTATCCCTTGTCATGGTGCACACAGTGTGTGTTTGTGCTGTGTTGTGCATGTAGATGTGTGTGTGTGTGTGTGAGTGAGTGAGCTGAGTAGGGGGTGATATATATGCAGTCAGCTCATGCATTATGGAGAGTGCAGGTGAGCTCGTCTAAATGTGAACTGCTGGTATGTGGAGAGTTCAGGGCCAATCTCACTGAAGCCTTTTGTATTAGCATAGCATTTCCATTTCAAATCAGCCTGTCAAAGACCAACAGCATGTTTTATTCAGCAACAGATATTGATCACATTTTATGCATGCATATCAAATCTATACTGAGTGCAGAATTTAAGCTTTTGGTATGTATGTGATACTGCTCTTAAAATATCTTGCATGAAAATGAAGGTTATAATCTCCACTGTGCTTTGATTATGCAAAACATTTATTTTGGATGTTGTTTGATGTAGTAACAGCATGCTGTGATGTTGATTGAAATAGAGAGCTGAGAATGATTTGTTTACTATTCAAAGGAGGAGGACGAAGATGGTCAGAGTGCATCCATTTAGCTGATGTGTCTACACTGTGTTGTCCATAGGGACAAAAAGAGTTTGCCAAATGCAGCATGATACGGTGGCTCTCATCTGTTTGTGACTGTAGTGCCTCAAAAAGCAAAAGTGACTGTAGTGCAGTAACTTCAGATTTCAGTCCACTCACCAAGGCTCGAGATTCTTCATCAAAATGACCTCAAGCACCCATGTACATTAACAGCCAACACTTAACTATAGCAGAATGTTTTTGTCCATCAACATGGTTTTCCATCCATATTTCTCCAAGTGTTAAAACAGGGATCGAGGTCATCTCTGCCTCTCATTCATGTGCTTTTTCTTTTCTTTTTTTTTTTTTTAACCATCATGCTGTGTCGGTGCTGCACTAAATCTCTCCTCTCTAAATGACTGGAGTGGATGAGGGGTCACAGTATATGAGGGAAGAGGACAATGCAGGCTTTGGCTGTGATAGAGCTTTCCTTGACGCTATTTATGAGCAGAGGTGGCCCATTTACTGAATGGAACAAGAGGAAGGTAAATGTTGGTTTGTTAGGGAAACATTTATCCAGACCACATGACTTTGCTTTTTTCTCCCCATTTTTTCTCATTGAGGTTAAATTTAGTTTTTCATTAGCTTTCTGTCTTTTACCTTTTGAATTTTCTCCCCCTGACTGTCTGTCCATCCCCTGACACACCCCCCTCATCCTTCAAAGCACACTGTTCCCTTAGTGACTGTTTCCAAGGTGTCCATTCCCAAGGGCCGGCGGAGGGATCCTGTGATGTCATGCATGCATAACTCCACACCTGTAATTCGTGGCTCGCTCTTCTTTCCTCTCTGTCACTGTCACTAATTTCCTTCCCTCCTGCTTATTCCCAGATGTTTTTTTCTTCTTGTTCTAATGATTTTCTTTAATCTGTTTGTGCTCCCCATAAATTCTTTTGCAGCTTTTCTTCAGCTCTCCCTCTCTTTTTTTTTTTTTTTACTTTCCCTTTCACCCAAAAGTAATTTTTTACCATCAGCCCACAACAATAAAATTCACCTTTGATTTAGGAATCACTCGGTTTGTTCCAGATTTCGATTTAAAGTTGGGAGTGTTTTATGGAGCAGTGACACTTATCTTTTCACTAGCTGTTAAGAGAGAGACAGTTGAGGTGCCCTCTGTCCATAGTATGCATGACTCTCTACATCTGCTCCATGTTTAAAAGGTCATTTGTCTAACCTGACATTTTCTGCCCTTACCAAAGGTTTCCTCAATATCCAGTCCAGCTCCCTCAATCAGAGTTTATGTTTCTTTCATCTATTTATTTGCGTTTGTATAAACCTTTTCTGACAATACGTTGCTCTTTGGTGTCAAAAAATATCAAGAGAGTGGGAGGTTGATTTCTATCATCTTGTAATGTTCAATAAACTAAGAAATGACAGATGTGGTCTCCTGTGTGTGTGCGCGCGTGCGCGCGTGCATGTGTGTGCTGTGGGTCTGGGTTGCCTGGGCAATGGGGCTGAGGATTCCAAGAAATGCAAGTTCAACGGGAAGTGTAGCGAGCGGGTAGACACACACACTGGATGGGGTCTGATCAAGGATTAATGCGCGCACACGCCTGTTTGTGTGTGTGTGATTGCGTGTGTGTCCTTTCACAGCCAGCCTCACAAGAACCAGTTTGAATTTTACACCATTGCAGGAAGGACATTTTGGGAAAGTAAGGGTACTTTGGGGGGGGTGTGCGTGCATGCGTGCGTGTGCCAGCTGGATGTTTTTACTCAGCACAGGTTGTCACTCTCCTGTTTCGCCTTGTGTGCCTTTTGTTCCACCTCTGCTCCACCATTTTAGTTTATGTCCAGGACAAAAAGAGGCCCCACATCAGGGCCCCTTACCTGAACGCTGCACACCGCCTCCCTGCTCATATTTTTCAAAGCTCCTTCTCTGCCACCCTTTTTTTCTTTTTTAATTCCTTTTGTCCTTCGCTTCTTTTTCTCTGAAATTTTAATTAGATTTGCTATGCAACTAGTAATGGCAAAACAGCTAAACATGTTGCATAAGGTTCACAAAATGCCAGTCTAAGGAAAACGAAAAGCACTTTGCGCACTGCTTCCTCTCGCCTGATGACAGCTCACACTTCCCTTTGACCCCAAACATGAAGGATGGATGGATGGATGGATGGATGCTTTGTGCATTGCTACGCTACATACACTGGATAACAAACACTATCTATGCCAAAGCAGTCTCCCTCCAGATTATAATAGTAAAGGGTCCTTACTTATATGGCAATTTATGAGCTCATCATAGTTGTAGAGAAGTACTTTATATAGTGTAGACTCACACATTGAAGAGAAAACTGTGGACAGCATGGGGTTTACTGTCTTGCTCAACGAGACTTAAACACTTGGAGGAGCTTGAAACCTTTCACTTGAAGGAAAACTTCCTCTACCCAGTGTTCCTCAGGTGCCTGGATGTGTAAGGCACCTGAGGAAGTTTATACTCTCCTGTTCAGAGACCAAACATTTTTTTAGTCCAGACCAGAGTCCAGACTAGACATGGAGAAGCAGCATTTATGCTGCAAACAAGTGGAACAAACTTCCAGTGGAGATTAAACTTTCATCAACTGTTGACACTTTTAAATCCAGGTTGAAAACATTTCTCTTTTCATTTGCCTATCCATGAAATCTGCACGGTATCTTTTACTTTGTCTGGCTTCTTTTAATCATTTTTGATTTATTTAGGTATTTTATATCACCTTATTATGATTCATTTTATTGTTTTTTTCATTCTTTCTTTATATGTTTTTATTATTTTATCTTCTTTTTATTTCCTCCTGTTTTCTGTAATGCTTCATATGTTTTATGTAAAGCACCTTGAATTGTCTTGTACACGAAATATGCTATACAAATAAACTTGCTTTGCTTTAAGATGTACATTTGCTCACAATGCAAAACAGCAGTTGCACCATAAGGACTGAAGACTTTGTGAATTACTGCACTTTTTTTTTGGCTCCTAATTCATTATATACTTACATCTGCCTTTTAAAACCATAACATGTCTAAAACATTGTGTGGATTACATGGAAGTATTCGTGCATGGTTATCACATAATGATAAAATGACACATTTTTCAAGGACTACATAAATGTTACATGGTTTCTTTATCTTCACCTTTACATAATCTATGTTTTGCATAACATGAAGTAAAAAAAAGTAAAGAAAGAAAGAAAATAAAATTATCTTACCATTTCTGTACTCTTACTGTGACTTCTACATTTATATTTTATGGGCAAAGGCACTTTGGACAAAGTGCACATTGTATTAGTGCAGGTTTCTAATGTGCTTGTAAAGCCTATGAATGCATAAGTCCGAGGAAGGAAGGAAAAAAAAAAAACCTTTTCCAAAGACTTTACATCAGTGAAGATGAGGGTCAAGTATGTAATAGATCGCCCAGTTTTCTAGTTTTCTTTGTGCATCCAGTGAGCTCCATGTTTTATAGCCAACAGAATTGATACTATCAGTTTTTCTATGTTCTCAATGGATAGGTTGTGATTGCTAATTTTGTTTTTTTGTTGTCCTTTTCAGCCAATCTCCCTCCTGCTATCTGTTTAGCTGTGTGCTGTGGTGATGGGAGGGCACTGGATGGCTTGTTGAATGAACTCTGTGGTTGTGCTGACAAATCAATGATAAAGAGTAATGACATCAACAACGTAATGTATCTCCTTGTGCTTTCATTGACTCACCCCGACTCCCACCAACTCCCCTCATAATGTTTACACCACCTTGAGCCTTTGCCTTCGCTTTGCACCATAAACGATGTTTCTATCGCTTTATGTTTGTCGTTGTATGTATCTTTATCTCTGTCGTTTGTTTCTCTCTGTTGGTCTGTCTATCTTCTAACTCCCTCCTTCTCCCTCCCTCTCTGTCTCTCCCTCTCTATTGATCCAGTCATAGTTTTCTCAGTCTTCACAGTACTGGGCCGCTCTAATCAATACAGATAATTGTCTGCTCTCTCTCGATGCCAAACAGAGTCTCCCCTTCTCCCCTCTCTCCCTTTTTATCAATGAACCCCAGTCTTCCCTCACCCCTCCTCACCCACCACAGCCCTCTCCCCCACCAGACAGGGATTCCCTCTCTCCTAATGAAGGGAGATAACCTGCTTTCTTTACCGATTTTCTACCACCCGCCCTCCCCCACATCCCTGCCTCACCCGCTCCTTTCTTCCCTCGTTCATCGATTACCGTGAGAGTCGGGCCCGGCCTGCTCGCCCTGCTGATGTAAACACACCGTGCTCCTGTTGTGGTTTAGTGCCCTTTAACCGTTCCACGTGTGTGGGCCCTTCGGCTAATCGGTGGGATACTGTGGTTTTTTTGCCTGGTCAGAGAGGGTTCCTATGACTCCAACCTCTGACCATCGTGGAGAATGACATAACACATTCACCCTCTGGCCCATCACTGTTCTCTCAGACCGTCTCATGGATGGCATTAAAGTACGTCTTCATCCATATTCTACCTCACATCCTTTGATTTTTGATTATCACTGAATAGAAAGCGCACCTACTGCATAAAAATCACCTGTCAGCTATTATGTAAATCTCCCTTGTACAGACAGAAGAGCTCTAAGAAGTTCTTGGACACACAACTGTACCCTCTAGAGGGGTGTCTTGCGCTGGGACTTTAACAATCTCCATGGATTGTTGTAAGTGCTTGACCGGATTGAGATGTGTGCAGCTTTTAGACTCTGCCAGTGCCTTGACCTCTTTGTCGAGGCATCTTGGTGTTGTTTTTGTTATGCCAGGGCATGTTGACCTGCTGAGAGAGGGGCTGCTGGCAGAGAAAACTGGAGGGGTTTTGCTGTCTCATAGTTTTTGGTTATTTGGGTACTTATCCAAAGTCATGCTCTCTGGCTAAATGTTAATACTAAATCCCACCCAGGCTCCATGCACATGAACTACAATCTAATTTAATTTATAGGACTAATTATAAGAATAATCAAAGTAATTATGGGAACAATGCTGTCTAATAAATTAAATGGATCTAATAAATGTGTATGTGTGTGTACCTGCATGTTTGAGAGTGAGAGAAAGCTGTTGTGTGTTGTTAAAGCACCTTGAGAGATCCCCAAACTTGAAAGACGTTATATAAGTACATGGCTTTTGTTGTTGATTTTAAAAGGAACTTGCATATAAATGCCAGGGTCTACCTGCACTACGGGGTTATGAAGTGATCAATATGTGTCGTAATGCCCTGTCTGGCTGATTGATATGTACTCTTTGCATTGTTGGTATGTAGGCCAAATTTGTACGGGACCTTTTGGAGCCATAAAGCACCTTCTAACATGAATCCCTTAAAGTAATACTTTTATCTGGTGAATCCAAGAACTGCAGAGGGTAAAGTATGTACACAGAGCAATAATTGCAAAAATGGTCATTGTAACTAAACAAAATGTAAACTAATTTAATCCTACATTATTTATCAAGTAAGTGCAATACGTTAAAGAGTTTCAGCACAAGTATGAACTAGTGAAGACTGTGGTGAAAAAGTGAATATCCACAGCAGTGCAGCATTCATATTCTGTCTCTACATATGAAATCCTGTGTGTTTAATAATGCATCCACCCATCCAGCCAACAAGGCAGGTTATAGGCCTGCAGGTTATTGTACTCTGTGTGTGTGTGTGTGTGTGTGTGTCTATCTTTCTACAAATCAAACGTGTGGTATCCAACAGAAGTCTCTGATGTACACTATATCACTGAACTCAATCTGGAGCTGCACTAAACCACACAGGCAATATCAATGACAATATATATTTATAGGATAGTATCCGATGTTTACACAAATATGTCATACCCACTCTCATCTGCTGCAACTGATAGCTGGATCCCTGGTCTTTTCCACGAGAGGCGGAAGTGAGATGGATTTGGAAAAGGCAGAAACAGTTTTAATCACGATGAAAGGAATGGAAGAGAGCAAGAGCAAATCATTTGTATTTGAATTGTTTCATGAATATATTTGTGCAGCAGTATGAATGAAGGTGTGTGCCTCTGTGTTTGTTTATGAGCCGGCGTGCAAGTGTGCATGCACGTGTGCATCTGGGACAAACAAGAGAGCGTCTGTGGGCCGGAATCAGCTTTACATTTGTGTGATCAAACTAAGCAGGGTTTACAAGCTAGTTGTGTGATGGAGATGAGTAAAGTGGGGCTGGAGGGAGGCGAGGCAGGGGAGCGATTTTGTCCTGGAGGAGGTTAGAGGGGGTTGGACAGTAGACAGAGGGGATCTTCCTAGCCTCCTGGGACTTGAACCTATAACCCCTAACCTTCTACTAGCCCTCTGGTCATGGACTTGAACGCGTTCACCCCCGATGGACAATCTGTTCCCGTCCCCAGCCTCGCTGCAGCGCCCTGCATGTCATTAACGGATAAATAGGCCGTGTTGAGCACGTTAAGATTCCATGTATGAGTCAAGTGTTTGGTCAGTTGGCCTTCTGTGTTAAGTCTTGCCCTCTTTATATTTAGTGATCGTGAAATAGACGAGGTGGACAAAACAGTCCTGAAGTGCTGGGGGTTTTTCTCTCCTTTTTTTTTTTGTTGAGGTTTGTGTTTTGCAACTTCATGTAAAATGCAATTTCTTTTCGTTTTCTTTCTCTTTTTGCACTCATTGAATTTGTTCAATATGAGACACGATCCATGGGGGCTTTTGCCGTCCCTCAGTGGACCCTATCTCTCTTGCAGTCACTCTAACGAGGACAGAAGAAGAGAGGTTTATGCATGCTTGAGCCCAATTCATTCTTCACCTGTCAACAAAATCATTCTCACCTCGAAAAAAAAAAAAAAAAAAGGAGACAGAGTAAGGAGGGGGACAGTTAGTGAGAGAGGAAAGATGAGGAAGAAAGAAAGAGGACATGAGCTGATTTATTCCTTTTGGCCATTTTCTTTGCTCCTTCATTCCTCTATTTCTTCCCTTGTTTGTATTTGTGGGCTCTGCTTATCAGATCCCAGCTCCATTCAAGGCCTCAGTCATGGGGAGATGCCAGATGCCTCCATCTCTTTTTCATTCAATTTCTCTGCTTCTCTTTCTCTTGTGCTTTCTCGGGCTCTCCCTCTACTAACCTTTGAGAATAAGAGCTTTGAATTTGAATTTCAGAGCGAGCTAGCAAGCAGAAGGTGTTGTGTGTGTGTGTTGGGGGGGGGGGGGTAGTAGTGAGGTGGTGGGGATTGCTGGAGCTGCGGTCACTGAGAAAGGGCCTGCTCAGCGCGTCCCCCGGCCTCCCCCCTTAGAGGGGCCCCGATCGATACAAACTCGGAGCAATAAAGCTTTCCCCCTGTCATCTCTGCAGAATACAAAGCAGAATAGAGGGAGGGAGAGAGAAGGAGAGGGAGGGAGAGAAAAAGAGAGGGAGAGAGAGGTGAAAAGCTGTTCCGCTAGCCAGACCAATTTCCTTGCCCCCCTCCCCTCGTTTGCTTCACCACCACCTCCCTAGCACACCATCAACACCACCTATATCATCCCTTTCCTTAGCTCCTTTTTTATCTATCACTCTTTCACCTCGTCCCCCTCTTAGTACAATATAAGTCTCTGATTGTATCACTGAACGGTTATTTCTTCATAATAGATACAGCATGAATTAAGTGTACTATAGATCCCCCATTTCTCTGACTATTATGATGAAAAACAAAAAGAGGGAGAAGAGGGAGGAAACGTGGAAGAAACCGTGGCGTATGTTGGAAAGAAGTAACTAAGAAGTGTGATGGATGAAATGTATGAGTGTGTGTGTGTGTGTGTGTGTGTGGATGTAGAAGGGGAGAAAAGAGAAAAATGAGAGAAGGAGGATGTGGGAAAAAAAAAGGTGGATATCACAATACAGGTAGAGAGAAAGAGGGGGAATATTGATGGGGGGGGAGACAGAAGGAGGCAAAATGTGTGGGGATGGATGAGGAAGAGAAGAGGCACAGAGAGGTGAGGGGGTCAAACACCAATCCCTGGAATTGAGAGCCAATTACAGTAATTGTAATCTGGATTCAAAGCAGTGAGACGCGGCAGCGACACAAGCCACAGACAAAAGGCGGCGTGTTTGTCTGCGTGTGTGTGTCTACATGCTGTACTGATTGTACCGTGAAACTGCAGATGTGCATGCGTTTTGTGTGCGTGTACGTGTGTGCGCGTGCAACCCTGTCTCCATTCTTCTCGACTGAATGGCAGAGCAGGAGTCAGCCTGCCAATCAACTATTGTGCTCTTGTCAATGTAATAATATTTCTGAGCGCTGACCTCCACAGCACTACAGCCATTGCTCTGTGTGTGTGTGTGTGTGTGTGTGTATTTCTGTTTTTGTGTATGAGCCTGAATTCATATATATTTCTCTGTCTCTCCCTCTTTCACCTCAGTCTAACCCCCCCCCCAGCCTCTCTTTCTGACTCCCTCCCTCAGTCCCTGTCTCTTATTCTCTCATTTATTAGAGGAAGAAAGTGTGAGCCCTTCATCTTTCATCCACTAATTCTCCCCATTATTGTGCCTCTGTTCAGCCCTTCGTCTCCCTGCACTCCTTCACATGTGTCTTCCTGTCTTTCCTCACTGTGATCTATATTGCTTGCCTCTTTTTAAACCCATGAGCTGGCCTTCTCCCCATCTTTTCCTGTTATGCTTTTGCATTCCCTCATCCTTTCTTCAACTCTATCACCCTGCATCCTATCTTTCCTCTTGTATTTTTTTCCTCAGACCTCATCCCTCTATCACCTTATCCTAACTTCCTCACTCTCTTGCTTTTCCCCTCTCACTCCATCTCTTTCCCTCTGTACTCCAGCTACTGTCCCCTTTTTTTCAGGCCACCTCTGCCTGTCTCGTCGTCATTGTTGTTCCTTTTTGCTTTTTCATCATCATAGGCTCATTTTGTCAACTGTGTCCCCTCCATCACTCCTCAACCTCCCTCACTCCATCCTTCCTTCCTTCCTTCCTTCCTTCCTCATCCTTCTCTCCCTCCCTCCATCCTTTTCATTCCCTGGGGAGGTCAGTAATAATGGTAGTGATGGAGTGAGAGAGGGAGGTGCGATTATTGTCTTGTCGGGAGTCAGAGGAATCGATCGGCCCAGAAATATGAGGCGCGAGAAAGAGCCGCTGTGTCAGATACAATAACCACCCGCTCCCGGGGGCTTACACATACACACACACACACACACACACACGTACAGACACATACCCATTTTCAGCACAAACATATGCATTTATTTAGTTGGATGCAAGTGCAGACGCACATATGTCATCGTTCCTTTTTCATTAATGCACACGTATCCCTCTTCTCTTGTGGCAGAGTAGAGCTGTGAGGCAGCCCAATCATCTACATGCTTTGATCCGACATAAAGCATAGAGGTGGATCTGTTCTGATCATTCTTCATGCACAGATAAAGGGCAAGGCAAGGAAAATCGCTCGCACACCTTTCACTCACGTAGCTACAAACAGACATAAACACATACATAAGCGCGCGCGCCACACACACGCTCACACTGAGACCTTTCACTGCTGTTGCCTGGCAACGTGGCCAAATGTCCAATCCGAGTGGAGAGCAGTGGCCAGTGATGTCACAGCTGCTGCTGACCAGCAGGTCTGGGAGGGAAAGAGAGAGACAGGGGAGGAGAAGAGAAAGTTTGAATTGGTGAAAGGAAAGGTGGAAGGTCGTAAAAAGAGAGTTTGGCGATGATGAGAGGGCTTGAAGGAAAAGAAGTAAAGCAGGCCAAGGTGAAAGAGGGACAGATGTGGAAAAAAAGATACCCCCCATAAAAAAATAAATAAAAAAAAAAAAAACAAAAGGACAGCCATGGCTGAAGTACTCCTAACTGTATGAATTTTAATGTGAATATAAATGTAAGTGTTAGTAAGCAGTTTTGGAAAGTGTCTTAAGGTCCCTTTTTACTGGTGACAAAAGTGCCGGTGGCTTCCTGCAAACCTTCAACTCTTGCTCCTAAAGAAGTGTAAGAAGAAGAGACGGTTAGAGGAGTGAAGATAAAGATTTGAGCTTCAACCTTGGTAGAGCCGTGGGAGAGAGTGGTGTCTGTCTAGACAAACCTGGCTCCCCATGGGCTGCCGAGATGATATAGAGGAGGGGAATGATGTGAAAGAAGGATGAAGGGGCAGAGGGGCCAGAGGAAAAGGAGCAATTGAGAGGTTTCGGGACAGAAGAGGAATAGGTGTTGTAAAGGTGTAGGTGGCTGAGATGGCGCTGGTCCCAAGGTAGCCAACAGCATGAATGTGTTTTAGCTCCCGCTGCTTCTCATACGAAACCTCACCCTCTGTAGTCTGCACACTGCTAGACCTACTGTTTATAATCCCGCAGCTCCTCATGGGGCTGCACCTGAACACACATCCTCAGAAGACCTGAGACTGGATTTTAAATCTCTCACCTGGTATAATAGCGCCTAGCCGTTTGACTGTGTATGCGACTTGGTGGGTCCATCACTGAACTGCGCTCTGTCCCCATCTATAAGAAGAGGAATATGATGGATTATATGAATTAGAGCCCGTGTGTGCTGTAGGCCTGAGGCTGCTCCTAGATATAGGAGGGTCGAGCCATAGAGGGATGCTGAACTGGTTTGGAGACCTCAGAATTGTCCCTGCAATGACCCATTATACACACACTCTCCTCCCAGCTAACATCCTACCTCCCAACCTTTTTATTCACCTCTTTCTGTCACTCCCCCCCACTCCTGTCACCTTTACATCTCCTTCACTCTTCCTTTTTTTTCTGTACCGTTCCCCTCTTCTTTCTCTCTCTCTCTCTCTCCGTTAGTAGCCCCCCAATTCTCTTGTTCCCTGCCTCTCCCTCATTCTTTGACCACGGAGTGATTGATGGCACTCTAGAGGCTTCAGCCCCCACCCATCCTCCGCCCTGGGGTCTCACCATCAGATTGTGTGCGAGTATATGTGCTCGGTGTTTTGCAAACGTAATTTTTAGTTGTGACCAAGCAGCTGTTATAAAGCTGTTCAGCACGGCGGTAATTAATACGAACAAATACATTCTTTTTTTTTTTCAATGTTATTAATCAGTATGTCACACTTTGTCATGGTTTCAGTTATGACCATTTGTTTCTGGCCCAGTATCAATTTGAGTGTTACGGCTGGCGTGCTGCTGAAGCTGATTTCCATGGTAACCAAGGCTCAAACCTCCCGTGGGCAGGAAGGCCCCCCATGGCTGTGAATTGTACAACACGCGCACACACGTACCGGTAGTTATTGGGGTAGATTGGGGTTTGAGCAAAGGTCATGGCCAAAGCCAGGCTGCGCAGACGACCCCTGACCCAGGACATAAAGAATGGCCACCATGACACATCAAATATCATCATTGTCTCCGGTTTATATTCCACTGCTCAGCTCAGATTTACATTTAAATAGTTTTTTTGTTTGTTTGTAGGTTTGTTTGTTGTTTTTTTAACTTACGCGCCACACAAAGTGCTTTATAGGACAAAAGTAAAAATTGAAAAGTGTGGAACTAAAACTAAATGCTAAAGATTGAAGGAACGGCAACATTTGTGGAATTAATTTGCAAAGTGCAATTAATCAAGAAACTAAACTGCATTAAAAGAAAACAAATAAGGAAATCAAAGACAAATTGTCAAACTGTATACAAAAGTAAGTTTAATATCATCTGTTCAGGGAGATATGTTTTAAATTAGCCATAAAAGCGGAGGATGTCTGTGTTTCACCCCTGCACTGGTTCTTCCAGAGGTTTCCAGTTTCTCACCTGGAAATTCTGGGAACCACGTTTCGGGCTTGTATTCTCACAGAAAAGAGCTGTTGTTTTTTTGTTTTGTTTAGTTTTTTTAGAGATTGAAATTGAAATATATAAATTCAGTATGTGATAAGAGGGTTTTTAATCCTATTCTAGAATTTACAGGGAGCCAGTATAGAAACGGGATCTCTTTTACGATTGTCGGCATTTAATAACACTGTTTTTGATCAACTGAAACATTTTCAGGAAATTGTTTGGAGACCTGACTAAAATACCATTAAAACAATTTAGCCTAGATGTGACAAATTATTTGATTTAGATAATCAATTGGGTCGTTTACCAAGTCACTACCGTAATAAAGCAATCCTCCATATTTGTCAACCTGCAGCAGCTTTTATGGTGAAAACATGTTTACAAGGTCAGAGCAGAAATGAGTGAGATGAATTTAATAACAGACTAAAAAGGATGTCTGTGTACAACTGAGCACTTCAGGTACAGCACTGTGCGCACTCCTCACTGAGCGTCCATCAAACAGTGCATAGGGTTGTTGTAAATCACCACATAAAGTATTTATGAGGTTAAATAAGGAACTCTGCTGCCCTCAGCTTTTGAATTAGTGAACTCGGACAAAGGGAGCAGAAGAAGTCCAGGAAGGAGGGCGAAACGCAGTGTGATTTAATTTCTCTTCAGGGAATCAAACCTTCTTGTTGATCAGGTTTAGGAGAATAAAGACTGCCATCTTGTGGCTAGTTGCATTACAGCAGGACATTGGCACACTGACGTCTAAAAATCTATATTTCTGCTGAAACAAACTATTCTGCGTGCTCCATATCATTCCCCAGCTTTGTGTTTTCACTTGTTTAGTAATTAGTCTTTTAATCCAAGTGGGCGACACCGATGGAGCCTCATATCTACCTAATCAGCAATGTTCCACTTTCATGTCACATCTACCCATCACGTGTGGAGGTTGGCTGTGTGGGTTTGTGTGGTGTATCACTGTGTGGCGTGGTCAGTGGTACAGTGTAGTGACTGAATTTTTCCTTCCGCTTGGGCTGAGTGTGTCAAACTTAGCTCGAGATGTCTCACATCTTCTGTTTGTGCCGACCCCCGTTGACAGACCACCGTACACCCACTGACGCACCTCACACCCCTGCAGTCAGACACAAATGCAGATGTGAGCCACGGAGAGATGGTCATAACTCATGGTGAGTTTAAAAATGTTGAGCTTTTCACCTGGCCACACATCATACAAGCCGTCACACGTTTTTTCAGCGAGAATGTCAAGTTTTTGCCTTGCGTGTGAGAGAGAGTGAACGTGTGTCAGTGAGCTGCTGTTTCCAGCTGCGGCATCACTTTCCGACGGCACCCGTCATCCCCCTCTTTTTCACCTCCTCTATCTGTTCGATCTCTTCGCTCACTCACTCTTTCCCACTCTTTAACCTCTTGCTTGTCCCCCATTACTTTTTTTTTCTTTCTTTCTTTCTTTTTTTTTGGCTTGTAATTTTCAGTCCTCTGAGCTGAGCTACTATTCTTTCAAAGCTTACTTCCTGTTGTGTTGCAGGATGTGGGGAGGAGGTGGGGCCTTGGGGGTGTGGACTGTCGTGCGTGATAGAGAAAGAGAGGGAGGGTAATTCTCTCAATTATATGATTTAATACACTCCTCCTTTGGGTTGGAGAGCGACGCGGGGAGGGAGAGTGAGAGTTTTTCTTTAGGTAGTGTGTACGCTCTCACACAGATATGACCAAGACGGCAGCAATAGCAGCAAAGGACTTCTCCAGTATGTGGTTGCCAGGTGAGTGACTGTCTGTGCAGCCCTGACTCTTTCCTCGCCTTCATTTGCCAAGACCAATTAAGCTTTACGTGAGCGAGAGGGAGCTGTGTGTGTGTGTGTATGAGTGTGTGTGTGTGTGTGTGTAACAGAAAGAGCTGTGTCTGTGCTGTTGATTAATGTCACTGGGTCTAACAAGCTCAGCTAATTAGAGAGCATCAAAGGGTGAGAGGTGGTACGAAGCAAAAGAAATGGAAGGAAGGAGAGATGATGGATGGAAGGATGGATGAGTGGACGCAGGCAGAGGGAAAGGTCAGACACCTCACAAGCCCGTAGCTTTCCTCAGTGCGAGTGCTTGAAATGAATATTCAAAGCTAAGTAAGCTTGGGGGAAAACACTTGTTAAGAATTTAAAAGTCTTTTGTCGCGTGCTTCTGATAAAAAAATCCGTGTTGCACCTTGTGCTTTAATTTTAAGATTATTTTTCATTTGTAATCAGCAGCACCTTTTCTTTTTTCTTGTTAAGCGCTGCAACACCATTGTGTTTATGTCTACCTCAGAAGTTTGCCGGGTAAGGTTTAGTTGGTATTGGTGTTGACATGTGTGTGTTTATGTACGTTTTCAAATTGTAATCTCTCTCAACAAATATAAAAGAAATATAAGCAATCTCATTCAAAGATAACTGTGAAAAAAGCTTAATGTCTGAAATAATTGTCATTTTCTGTACTGAAAAGTATATTAGTATATATAAGGAGAGAGTGAAGAGGGTCTCCTCTCACCTCGTGGTCTTGTTTTGGTGGTCATCTTAGAAGAAGAGCAGTGGTCTCAGTTGACCGGTGATGAGACTGGCAGAACGGCTCTGTCGGCTCTTAGCTGACTCACCAATTGCCAGAAATGATATTTCAAATGTCATTTGCCTCATGTTTTTCAGTCTCCGGTGTCATCATAAAATTTGTAGATAATAAGTCACATTTTGCATAATGAGCTTCAGGCTTAATCAATGAATGAATCATGGCTTTAAAAAAATCATCAAGTCACTTTTTAACCTGATGTGGTCACTGCTGCGACCTCTGGGAAGTTACCCTGACCAGAGTGACACATCCTGGTCACTAGTGGCAACAAACAGTGTGCCACACTGAATACAGGGTAAATGAAACAAATGTACACAGAGCAGCGGCGAAGAACCTCCTGCAAAAATGTGGTGATTTTCTTCAACTATTTTGCACATTTATTTTTGCTGCTGCTCTGGGATCAGTGTTAATTAACATTATATTCAAAAGTAAAGTCGTAGATTGCTGATTAAAAAGATCTCTGAGGTGCCATTAAAGTGCTCTCAGCACGGTTGCATTTTAATGGTAAAGTCTGTTTATTGCTGTTTCTTTGCTTTTACAGCCTTATTCATCAAAGTGCATTAACACAGTAATCAAAGAAAATGTTTATTTGAGCTGAGACACAAATCTGCATTCATTTAAAGTTTTATGAAGGTGTATTGTCACAGAGAAATTAGTTAAACATGTTATAATTTTCATTCATTTGCATAGTCACATCAGTCCGTATATGAGCATCATATGGTTACTCTATATTTATTTCTAGCATTTTAATTAATTAATTTAATTTTTCTTAAGAAAAAATATTTTTAACGGCTCGCTTTTGACAAATCATCCAACAACATTAACGGTTTTGACTGAATTTCAGTAATTTCAACCATCTACTGTTGTGGAATCAAGGAGCTCCCTTTAACATCTCATAATAATATTACTATTAATATTATTTTTCTTCTTTTTCATCTTTATTCATGTGATCCTCTTTTGAATACATTAATTCAAACATGGAGTTATTAGTTAAACTTCACACATATCTGGTGTTTGAAAGTGGAAAGGTTACTTCTATTGCGTTCAAAATCAGCTGTTTAGGAGGATTTTATCTTTCTTTAAATCTGTATTCTGTACTTTTTAAGACTCTGGCTCCAAGTCGCATGTGGTTGTGTCCTGATGTTTCCCGGTACAGGAAATGGGGTGGGGGGGTTGCTTGAAGGGGGTGGGGGCATCGAAGTTTCATCTCGGCCAAAATACCCAGAGGAGAATAACAGAAACAGTCCAAGCTGAGCACACATACATTGCTGTTCCTTATTCCTTCCTATTGCATCACTTATTCATGACACAGGATTATACAGCATTAAATTTGACATGTTTGAGATACCTCAAGTACGCTGATCTCGCAGGTTCACATTCGGCCAATACCCCTCAGTAACTTTACTATATACCGTTCCATATTAAGGAAGAGCAATTACATTTAACAATTAAACTCTCCACATGTTACAAAATGTTTTTCATCCCTTGCTCTAAATGGAATTTGTGCAAAAACAAAAGAAGAAGCTCAGAAGTTACTTTGAGGTGCACCCTCTTACTCTTGTGCTTATCTAATATTAACATCACATCTGTAACATGCAGCTCTGCTCAGCGTCATGTGAAATCAGTTATGTTTGTGTGTGCAGTGGTGTGTTGTAAAAGAGAGGCAGGTTTTTAAAAAGATGGAGGGAAAGAGAGCAGGAGAGAGAGCAGGCTAATATTAATAGCTGCGTTGACAGTAAGTGTTGGGTTTAGCACTCAGCGTTCAACCCACTACAAGGGGAAGTCAGGAGGGGAAGTGAGAAAAAGACACAGCAAGTTGATATACTACCCCTCCACTGTATTACTGACCACATTATCCACCATGCTACCGTCTACAGGCCATTTTAAACCATGAATCAACACACACTTTCTCCATGTGTCCTGCAAGCGGACACCACAGCAGAGGCTGCGGTCACATGACAGCTGTTTGATGAGCGGGACCCTCACTTTGCAATGGGGATTTGACTTTGAAAACTCTGCATAATGAAGCTCTGAGTAACCCAACTTTCCACCAAAGTCTTCCACCGACTTACTGATATTGCTGGGTTCTTGTGCCTGGATGAGAAGAAGATGCTATTTTTGGGGGCATACTCAGTGGTTTTCGGCTGAAATTGTGCAACAGTGGACAGTTCTGCAGTTCTGCTCATAGCTCCATCACATACTGGCAAAACTGTTTCTATATGTAATGCTGGAATAACCACAAACTGACCCTAATCATAGATTGACCAGATGTTTGCTTGCACAAAGTTGGTGACCAAATTAGCTTTAACTTTTTAAGGGAACTCCTGCAGTCAGAGTGCGTTTGGGTGTGTGGGTGTGTGTGTGTGTGTCTGTGTGTGAACATTAACCAGGTGGTAGCCAGAGTGGCGACAGAGAGGAGCGTTCCGACATGATAATCTCTTCCCCTAAAGGTATTTTACATGGCAGAGTGCACTGATCTCTCGTTTGAGTGCGGCGCTGCACTGACTGCACCCCTACCTACCAGTCTTCATCTTCATGATGACTCTTAAAACCAGTCGGTGGACTCGTGAGTTTCTGCTGCCCCTAATGGTGACCGTACCTGACCCTGCCAGAGCAGAGAGCTGCACAGGGATGTTTTCTGTGTTTTAGCATGTCATTTAAATAAAAGCACAGCAACAAGCTGATGGGAAATGCACAAGCTGCTCTAATGTCACACGCTGTCATGTCAGCCTTAAGGCTGAACATGAGAAGCGACAGGGTGGAGAGAGGAGAGATAAACTGGGGAAGAATGGTGAAAGCAGAGAGACGGAGAGAGAGAAAAAGGAGGGAGACGGAGTTTATTATGCAGGTGGCAGATATAATTAGTTGGTCGTTGGGCAGATTTGCATATTTTCACAAAAGGGAAGTAGCTCTGTGCATGTGTGTGCACGTGCATGTGCGTGCATGCGCGCATCTGTGTGTATTAAGAGGACACAGAGCAAAAAAGCGAGAGAGAGAGAGAGAGAGAGGGAGGTTTCATATGGACACAGCAATAAGTTGTTTTACAGTTTGTGGTTTCAGACAAATAGAAAGGCTTTTATAATTACATAATGCCACAGTCTGATACCCAAACAAAAAAGAACTATTGTGTACAGAAAACACAATGACACTCTTGTGTATTCTCTCTAAACTGTCCTCAAATAGTCCTCATTCCCATCTTTCCCCTAGTCCCCCCCACTGCCAAAATGCCTCCCTGTTTTTGTGATGAAAACAATTAAAGACTTAAACTAATTGCTTGCCTTCATTCATGGATGCTGCCACAGGGGCTGTCCCAGTACAGTATCAGCCAAAAAGTAATGTGGTTTTTGTGATGAGTGACATACAATATGAGGTATTTATAGTGCGTGCTATAGTGTGTGCTACTCCCACGAAAACACATCTGGTTAAAATTAGAACAAGCAAACACCTTTGGTCAACCTACTCTTGTGCTGCACCACTAATTGGAAAGAGTGAATAAATGTGGGTTGATCTCAGCTTGCGAATGATTCAGCCACAGAGTTTTAGATTACAGTGTGTAGGCCCTGGCTGTGACCTGAAAACTCTCAACTCTAACCTATCTAAAGATCGGCGCCCTGGCTATCCTCTTTCCCCTTTTGTCATCTAGATTGAGATCACCTGCTTTGTAAATGTCTTTCAATCTGCTGCCGTGTGCAGTTCTGGCGTGACGCACATCTAAGAATCAGCCTCACTCACTTGTTTGTCTCTGTGATTTCCCGATGCAGATATCAGAATGTCAAAGCCGGTTGAGGTTGAGAAAGTTGGGGCTAGCTCGCCGCTGGAGGGCACAGGTATGGCTTTTCTCTGTGAGTGGCAGCCAACATACTCTCACAAATACAGGATCCCTGTATGACTTATGTAAAACGTTGCATATGCATGACATAGGAAAGTGTACATGTAGGTTTGCGTGCATGAGTGGTGTTGAAGATGTGATTGATCACTTTTTCCTCTACCTCCCACGCAGATTCAGAGCGGAATGGACCTGAATCAAATCACCAGGTATATGTGAGTTTTGTGATTTTTAAGATCATCTCCCACCTCTTTTACCTACGCACCTAACTGAGCTAACAAACACTCAATAGATAAATAGTGTGAAATAACTATTGCTTCCTTTGCTGATCACTATTTTGCAAAGGGAGATTGTAGTTTACATTCAAACCTCTGAGATATTTAGCTCATTAGCGGAATAAACAGACTGCAAAGTTATGTGTTTAAAGTCATCATGAGTGGAATGTGTGAATTGTTGCGTTTGATTCTCCTCTTGCAGGCTCAGTCAGTGAAACCCAGCTCCTTTCCCCTGTCTCCAAACCTGAGCAGCAGCAAGGTGAGTGCACCGTTGTGTGCCTGTGGGTTTGTGTCACAGAGCGACGTATGCGTGTCTGTGCTCGAGTCTGGACTTGTGTTTGTGCATCTTTTGTGTCTCGGTATCACACTTCAGGTTTATTGACAGTATGGCTGCCCCGGCTTTGTATTCATTTCTATGCGCTGAATTGCTCTTTTGTTGTCCTCGCCGTTGAGGTTTATAATGTGTCGACTCTCCACCCAGTCTTGAGTGTCAACAAACTCAAAAAGAGCAGAGAGTATGATGGCACTCATATCTTCACAAAGCCTTTTGAGAATTGCTGTAACTCTACAAGAGTTCTTCCCAAAGTTGAAATGTTCCTCATTTTCATACTGTAGGATATATGCAAATCAGTAAAGTGGAAGAGAATCCCTCTGTTGGTTTTAACGTACAGGTCCTGGGGTGTGGGCGGGGGCGGGGGGGTGACGACAACTATAATGTGACACAACTCAACGTATGCATATGGACTACAGACCACTTCTCTTTTTTTTTTATCAATTCACTTTTGATGGATTGTGAGCAGAGTAGGAACTTACGCAACCCATATAATTATCTGCACATAATTACAGAGAGGAGAGGTAAATGTCACCTCAGATGACAGATTGGATTAAATCAAGCTACTTCAAGTGGTCCAACAACTACTAAACCTCTTTGTGGCTGTTGCCTTCATTCCAGAATAAGATGGAGGAGTGTACCGAAATGTCCCCAGGCCTTTCTCCCTCTCATGGCCCGACCCCTTCACAGACAGCCCTGCAACATACACAGCTCATGCTGACCGGCTCCCAGATAGCAGGGGTAACATGGACTCGCAATATATGCGCAGAGATACGCACCTTGCTTTGCTTTTACCTTGCTTGCTTCTCTTGTGCAGCTTTTTGAACACTTTTTCTCTCTCTTTCTTTCCCCGTATGCACCTCCTTCTCTATCTCCATTTCTCCTTTCCTCTCCTCTCCTCTCCTCTCCTCCAGTTGACAGCTCTATTGCCAGCACAGCAGCAGCTGCTGCTGCAGCAGGCTCAGGCGCAGCTCCTGGCCGCCGCTGTGCAGCAGTCCAACGCAGCCCATGCAGCTCATGCTGCCCATGCAGCCGCCCAAGCCAATCAGCAAGCTCAGGCAGCTGCAGCAGCAAATCAGCAAGCCCAGCAGCAGCAGCAGCAGCAGCAGCAGCAAGCAGGACAGACAGGCCCGCAGACCCACTCGCAGCCCCAGGGACAGGGACAGAGCACACAAGAACAGAGCACCCAAAGCGTCCCTGTCCCAGCTCCTCCACCACAGCTCGCCCTCTCCCAGCCAATCCAGCTCACCGCCCAGGTACTGACTGCCAATCACAGCCAATTTCCAGACGAGTGGCTTGATTGATGGGTTTTTATCAGTCCACAAAACCGTACTTCTTACGTGTCATCTGCGCATTTCAATAATCACAGTTTCTGCCTTGCTTTGAAGCACTTACGGCCCTTTCGCTTTCACTGACATTTAACATGAGTGTTTCCTGCTGCATCTGTGTTTTCTTTATCCTAATCTGCTTACCTCTGGTGGAAATATATACTGTACACAAACATGCCTGCGTGACTAAGTCTTCTGTTTGTGGCTGGGGGCGGCTGTGAATCAGGAAGTAGAGCACAGTCATCTTCCAGTTGGATGGTCTGTGGTTCGATCCCTGGGCTCAGGAGCGCAAATGTCGAGTTTCTTTGGGCAAGACAGTGAAGCCCACACTGCTCCTGATGTGTTCTTGAAAAAGAAAAAAAAAAACACTGAAGTGCTATGTGTGTGAATGGGTAAATGTGGCTTCAGGTGGTCAACAAGATTAGAAAAGCTTCATGTACATTCAGTCCATTTTTAGAAATAAAAAGACTCCTGCCAGCTCTCAGAAACACTTGTGTTCTCTCAATTGAACAGGACATTCAACAGTTTCTGCAGCTTCAGCAGTTGGTGTTGGTGCCCGGACACCCACTACCATCTCCAGCCCAGTTTCTTCTCCCACAGGCACAGCAGTGCCAGCAAGGTAGGAGGTTATAGATGCAAAGAATATCTGCCTTTCAGACTTACATACTGATGATGAGCTGATAATGTGTTGTCTTTTTTCTCTTTGCTCAGGACTTCTTTCGACACAAAATCTTATACCGCTACCTCAGCAAAACCAAGGGAGCCTCCTCTCTGCTCCATCTAGAATGGGACTCCAAGCACAGGTAGGAGGAAACTTTCATGTTTCAGTGGAAAAGAAAACCCAGGCCTTGCTTTTTGGTTTCCTTCTCTCGCTCATTCTCACTTTCATACGTCATGTTGTCGTATCTGGTGCAGCGAGATAAGAGCGTGGATGTGAGCGGTGGTGGAGGCGTGACCACAGTGCCCTCTGTAACCTCTCATCCCGAGGAGCCCAGTGACCTGGAGGAGCTGGAACAGTTCGCCCGCACTTTCAAGCAGAGACGCATTAAACTGGGCTTCACACAGGTGGGGCGATAACAGCCATCAGATCAGCATTCAGAGTGCCTGCATGTGTTTTGACTGTGCTCAAACTGTGCTTCCTTTATTTCTCCACCAGGGAGATGTCGGCCTGGCCATGGGGAAGCTGTACGGCAACGACTTCAGTCAGACCACCATCTCCCGCTTTGAAGCTCTCAACCTGAGCTTTAAGAACATGTGCAAGCTGAAGCCACTGTTGGAGAAGTGGCTCAATGATGCAGGTGAAGTCACATAGCACTTTATTTCAAATTACCTTAGATTAGTCAGTGAAACAAGGCAATGGGATCCCTGATAAGATGAACACCTTAGCTCTTAGCATTGTTCCAGTGCAACTAATCTAGTATTGACTGTCAATGTGTCCTTCAGAGACCATGTCCATAGACAGCACCCTGCCCAGTCCCAGCTCCCTGTCCTCTTCCTCTCTGGGCTTCGACGGGGGGGTTCACGGCCGTCGCAGAAAGAAGAGAACCAGCATTGAGACGAATGTACGTGTGGCCCTGGAGCGTGCATTCATGACGGTAAGATGAAAACCTTTGTGCGTTGTTTTTTTTTTTCAGCATGGTGTTTTAATAACTTTTACATCACGTGTAAAACACTCTGCAATGTTTAATTAGATGCCATGAAGTTGCCATGCTTTTACTGTTTTTCTGTTTTTGTTTCTTGAGTAGGGCTAAAATTTAGTAATACTCAAATGTCTCTGTCCCTTCCTTCAGAACCAGAAGCCTACCTCAGAGGAGATCCTGCTGATTGCAGAGCAACTCAACATGGAGAAGGAGGTGATCCGGGTCTGGTTCTGCAACCGTCGACAAAAGGAAAAGCGAATAAATCCCAGCAGTGCCACCCCTCCCTTGCCCAGCCAGCCCTCCACTGCCCCACAAGCACACAAACCACCTTGCTACAGCCCTCATGTGGTAAATATCGAACCTGCACATCCTTGCCTGCACAGAGGCATCACAGTCCTGCAGCATCTTTTCAGTGTCTCTTCTCTCTGAAAGATGTCCAGCCAGCTGTCGCAGGCCGTGACCAGTCTCAGCAGCACAACGGTGACCACCATGTCCTCCGTCTGCCCCCTGACTGCCAGCCTCACCTCCACTCACCCCTCTATCAGCTCAACCCACCCCCCTCTAAGCTCTACACCCTCCCCGGCGACTCCTCCACCTCCTCCCCGCAGCACAGCCAGCCCTGCCACTCCCAGCCACTGCACACTCAACCTTAACACAGGGTAAGACACGACTAGACAGCAAACAGCCAGGGATTTCACAGTCACAGAAATGTGAGGTCAATGAGTCTGTTCACCCTCTGCTGCCCTTCGTCTCTGTGTTTTTGGGGGGAGATTCCAGTTTGAGAGTGTGAGGAAAGCAGGTGGTTTTCACTTTCATTCTCTCACTAGAACTGACTGACCTTGACTGTATTTTGGAATGAATGTAATCCATACTTGGAAGTTACATTCAGGAAATCCAAGTGCAATACAATCAGAACCAAATAAATCTCCGGCTTGTTCTGGATGATCCACAAATGTCTTTAACCGAAAAAGAAAACAAATGTCAAATCGTCTGCAGTAGCATGTAGCCAGTTTCTGTGCTGACATTTTTTAAAATAAATGTTTCAGTAGCAGGATACAAATTAATCCAATCGTCTTTTAGCAGAGATTCTAGGATTTAAGTTATCAATAAGAGGGATTTCAATTTTCAAGAACAAAAACAAGCAACAAAAGTTTAGCCATAAATCATTATCTCTAAACACTGTCTCTTCATCCTGAGTACCCATCACAAGTGCAAATCATTTAAAACACTATAACTACACAGCACCACACATTTCCATAAAGATAACCACCTTCAATACCGCAGCTGCACCACATTTGGTTCCCCTGCAGCTTGTAGGAATAGTTGGTTCCAGTCACAGACTCACCTGCTTTGACAAAAATGCACTGAAACCCTTAATATGCCTCTGAGCACCAATTCTTCAACTTTTGGAGAAGCACTCTAACCCTGTGTATGCATGTGTGTGTGTGTGTGTGTGCGTGTGTGGTCTTCTCGTCACAGCTTATGGCGTATGAGTAAAAAGAACGGTGAAATGTCCAACTACATCACCGATTTTGCGACAAACTTGAGGTGAATACAACAAACAGACACGACACACAATGGACACCAAAATCATTCAATACTGCAAATGTGTGTGTTTTTTAAATCATGCATGGTCTCTGGTAAAACACTGATAGTAAATGAGCGTTCGCATATTTTATAACATTTTCCCGGACACTCTCACACTTTTTTCTCTCCTGTGTTTCCAACCTCTTGTTCAAGCCCGTACAGCCAATCTGCCTGCAGACCGCTGCTCTTCACGTGTGCAGGGATGAATTTACGCTGCCTGTCCTTGCGACTAATGCTGCTTTTTTTCCCCCCTCACCTCTTCTCCTCTTGTCTGTGTTCGTGTACATGCTTGCACGCGTGCGCTGCCGTGTGTGCCACAACAGGAACAATGTGATGGGAGTTAACACAGGGATGAACCAAGCCCTCCTCGGTAACAATCCCCTGGCCACTATCCAAGGTGTGTGTTAGAGAGAGAAAGAGATGCTGAAAGGCAGGTTTAAGAAACAGAGAGAGAAAAGGGTGATGTTCAACCTCAGGCTCAAAGCTCAGGGTAATATTAGTATTTCACTTCTGGACCAAAATCTCACTGTTGCAGAATAAAAGAGGAGGAAAAAAAAACAGCAAAGGTGTGTATTTTCATATATTTTTCTCCTCTTCGGCAGTTACAGAGACCTCCCACACACACGTAAACGCTCAAACTCAAACACTGTACATGACACATCCCCTCATACATCTTCCTACACATGACAACAAAACAAGAATAGCACGAAAAGTAAAGCACAGTGACCGCTTTAACAGTCCCGACCACTGTCAGCTCAGCACAGATTGTTTTTATGTATTCTTTGTGTGGTGATGATAATGAGGAGGGGGGGGGCGCTGAAAAGAGAAGTGTGATGATGAGTAATACAGTTACACATGGTGGGTGACTCAAGTCGCACTGGCTGACTACTGAGTGGAGACACGGATGAATTGGCAGCCAAGTGTGTTTGCTCATCCACGGTGTGAAGCAGCTGAGACAGGGAGAGCTGTAGAAGAGAAAAAGAACTTATTTTTCATAAGTTGCTCATCTCATCCATAAAACCATCCCACCAAGTGTCTGAGCGTGAGTGATGGTGTTTAGGTCAATGTGTAAATCGGGCTCTTGTTCATTTTACTTTTTTGTGCATGTGTTTGTGTGTCTGTGCTGTTCATTCATCTTCAGCCTTTCATCTCTTCCTTTTATTGCTCAGATGTGCTCAGTTTAAAGCCGAACGTCACCTTTAACCTTTGCGAGTCAGTAAACCACTTGTTTGAGAAGTTAATTTTGATGCGGCTCACATATGTGCATCTGTAACACCTTGAGTTAACGTCAGATTTTGTTTTCAGCCTCAGAGGTGTCACTGTAGGGATGCCTAATACTTCCTTTCAAAGAGAAAAACATAAAAATAAGTTTCCCTGTTGCTATGACAAAAGTGATCTGTCTGCACAGACACGTTTCAGTCGACGTGTACAAGGAGCTCTGCGTGAAGTTGAAAGCGTGCTTCGTGGAAAACAGCCAATCATGTACCTTGTTTCCATAACAACACGCTCTTGTGTCAGCTAACCTCTTGCAGCGCTGTGTCTGATCCGCTATGATTATCTCTGTGAAGATATTAGACAGTTTTCCACAATTAGAACAAGATTTATTCCCCACTGCTCCCTGAATAAATAAAAAAAAGAAATGATACATTCATTTTAGGATTATTTTGTTTGTATTTTTCTCTGTGGATAAGATTAAAGAATAGAAAACCAATTTAAAGCCAGTATAGTTTTAAAGGTATCACAATGTATATGTAGCATTCTTGCTGCTCCCTTCATGTCTCATTTAAAGTTGGGGGTTACTCTTCACTCATTTCTGCAGACAGCAATGATTTTATGACCTTTCTCTGGTTTAGCTTTAAGGTAGAGTAGGTGATCATTTCAGAAAGTTTTTATTATTTTATTTTATATTATTGGTTTAAATCATTTTAACAGTAATAAATAATCAATAAATCTTTCTGAGATTCATATGAAAAATGTCTGTCATCTGTGGAGATTTAGCCACTGGAGAGGCCACTGTTGCCTTTTCTGCAAAATCAACTGAAATATCTGATGTTTCTGCGGTAGTAACGTGCCCTCGTGTCATGCATGCTCGGTGCACGTATCTGTAGTTTTAGACGAGCAGGTAGAAGTGCGTTAGCGGTCGCTGGATTCTGCAAGAATTAAAACAAAGAGCTGATGCTGGTTGTAGCGTTTCCTCAGTGGTGGCAGTTGAGCGAACAGACGGGCCTGCAGAGTCGTGTTTGTGTTGATCTGGTAATTGTACTTTTATCTTTTCACATATGGTTTAGCTGGTTTTGATGCCATGTCACTCAGACAAACATGAGGAAAATCCTGTTTATCCCAGGCTCGCAGTCAGCCCATCTGTCCGCATTGTACGCTGACGTGGGGAGATTGAATCACACCCGCAGCCCTCAGTAGTGAGCTGGTGATGCGCGTGCTCGTATGTTCTGAAGCTGTGGTTTTGGAGGCGGGCTTTTTCCACAGAATTTCTGAGCGTTTTGGTTGTCTACTTTCAATATTCATCTCATTCTTGCAGATCTATCCAGATATTAGTGTGTAATAATTTGGTTAAGTGACATGAGTACAGTTACATGGAATTATTTTCATTCAAGAAGAACTCAGTGGAAACGAAAATTATTCGAAATTTGTTAGCTGAGGAGGAGCAGCTCTATAGTGGCCTAGAAGAGGCGTTTTTCGTTGCCTGTTTGGAAGAGGACGTTAAGTAGAAGGCTGTTGGATGCTATTTTAACCTTTATTTCACTGTTTCCCGCTCACTGGACCTGCAAGCACGAGAAAGAATAAATGTCAAGAAAAAACAAACTGAGAAATGGATGGAAGATTATTAAAGGAGATTTAAAAAAAAAATTTGAAATCAAGCAATCAAGCGGGAAACATACAATGTCAAAACAGTAACAACTAAAAGAGTTAAATAGTCCTCTTACCCTGCAATAAAGTGATTGTGGATTTTTTTTTTTTTCAGTTTGACTTTTCTCGAACCCCTTCTCCTTTCCTCCACCAGCTCTAGCAGCCAGTGGTGGCCAGATGCCTCTTACCACTCTTGAGGGCGGCAGCAAGGTGATGCTGGGGGCTTCTGGGGGCCAAGGAGGGGGCCTTCCCTCCTCCATCTTCCTCAACCATCCCACCCTCCTCCACATGGGCCAGAATCCCACTGCTGGATTGGTCAGCGCTGCTATAGCCAAAGTCTCCCAGCCCTCACCCTTCCCCTCAGCCAGCAGCATCAGCCCCACACCCTGCTCCCCCTCTCCCTGCTCCAGCCCCGCCTCCTCTTGCTCCTCCAGCGAAATGGCACACAGCCCGCCTTCCCTGGGCGGGGCCAAGATCGAGTGACCACGCCAAGGGTCAACCGGAGAGGAGGAGAAAGGAGGAAACGAGAACCTCGCCTTTCACACCAAAGCTATCTCTTTCTCTCTCTTAGGCTCTTCTTCCATTTTTTTTCCTTTTTTTTGCAATTGCTCTCCCTCTTTCTCTCCCACTCTTTCGATGCCAAAAATACACAGAATGAAAGTGGAGAGAAGAAGGGAAAGAAGTGAAAGAAGAAGAAGGGGGGGAAAGAGGAAGATTGAAACCAAAAATCTTTATCTATCCAAACAGATGAAAAGGAGACAGCATGGGACCTTTTTGTCTATAACGTGTGGTATCGACACGGCACCTCTCCGCTCTTTCTCTCTGAAGGAAAACAGACCAATGACTCTTTGACAAAGAGATGCAAGAGATGGCAGAGATGCATGTTGAAGCGCATAAACCAAAAATGATAACTTTACTATGTGTCAAAGGAAGGACAACAAAAAAAAAAATGAAGAGGAGAACTGTTCTTACATATTCTTTTTTTATTATTATTTTTGAAAAGCTGCGGGTCTGAAGAAAGAGGAGTGGGGAGGAAACATTTAAACCAAAAATTATCGAAGGAGGAGGTGGAGGAAGTATACACAATGACAAAAAAAAAAAAAAAAAATGACAACCATACCAAAATCACAAATACCAAAAAACCAAAAATACGGAGAGAAAAGCTTTATTCAAAGGACGTGTAAATAATGAAGCTATCCAGGACCAGTACTCTACTGCTACACACATGCAGACGCCACACACAAATGTGCATCCATCAAAGCGCCAACCCATCCTGTCACCGACTCACCCTGTCCTTGTCAGCTCACGTGTCTCTCATAGGTCTTCATTCCAGATGTGCTGGACAGTTTTGTAGAATGTTGTTACTTTATGTGTCATGTATGAATGTTTGCTAGAACAGCTGTCTCTTTACCTACCTCTGGTTTTAAGAGCATTGAACAGCATTCATCTCTCTTCTCTTGCCAGACTTTCTTAACATGAGTTTTAATTTTTGCAGAAGTATAGTTTGAGGTCTGTTTTTTATTTTCTTCTTCTATTTTTTTTTTTTTTTTTTTAGTATTATTTATTTGTGTCACTATACAATGTAGCTCCTATTTATTGTTGCGCACTGTAGTTTTAGCTCTGGGTTGTTTTTGATCATTATCACTGTCATCATCTTTGTCTTCATCATGGACATTTGTGTCATCGTCATGCGTTCTGTTAGTAATCCGAGTCCTCTGCAGGAACACAGATGACAAAGGTGAAAAGATACTCATCTCAGTCCTCACCAAGTGCCAATAGATCACAGATAGAGTTGACGCACGTTAATTTCAAGGTGTGAAAGAATTCATTAAGACTTAGACATTTGACATTTTGTGCACTTAATGAGACTGCTCTTCCCTCACTCTTAAAGATAACCCATTATCAGAGGCTCCATGGCTAAATGAACATACCCTGGAAACTTCACACACTGAAAATGATGTTTTGTTAAGTGTGGCAACCATTTTGAAAGTATGAAATAGGGCTGTGATTGGAGATTTAAAGAAAAAGCCGTTGAGGCTGAAGGCTAAACAAGTCAATAAAGACAAGTTTAGTCACAGATGGCTCTCGTTCCTGCCTCGTCAATCAACACAGATGCCCAACACCTGTATGTCTAGACATGTTTACTGACATTTGTCTGTTTCCATCATCACTCCATCAGTCACATTTCACTGTCATTTTCCACCGCACGTTGCCATTAATTCTCAAATGGATACCAAAGCATTCTCAAGGCCGGGCCCTTCTCTAAGAGCCTCAGCCAAGGCATGAACACAATAAAGACACACTGGTGGGGGTGGGGGGCTGAGAACAGGATGCTACCACTGCAAAGCCCCCCTCCCTGTTGGATCCCCTCCACCTGGCCAGTCCCAAAGCCTGCGGGGGAAGCTTTATTTCGGGGATATATCCTTTACTCTGAACCCCCCCCACAAACAAAGGTATGCTGGGACACACTGTAGTGAGGGGAGAAGGCATCACACCTTTTGTAAAAGGATACCAAAAATAAACCCAAACCAAAAAAAAAACAAAAACAGCCCAAGGAGTGACAGAAGCAAACCAAAAAGAATCCAAACCAAACGTGGCTGGAGGGAGGAGGGGAGGAGGACACAGTGCAGGTGCTGAAGGAGACGACACCGTTGCATCTGCCTGTCTGTCTGTTAGCTTTAGGGCTGCAGCACTGGCCCCGCCATGAAACTGTGGATGGATGGATGAGTAGACAGTCAGACAGATGAGCAGAAGAAGGACAGACGGCTCCTCCCCTCCTCTGCCTCCCTCTCTCCAGCTCAGCTCTCTGGTCCTGGATGGAGCTAAACGCAAATGACCTCACTGAACTGAAATCTTATTTCCAAAAAAAAAATTGGTTTTTATTTTTCTGTTGGTCAGTTCTGATTGTTTCATTTCTGCTGTGTCTCTTGATGCCGTTTTATGTACTGTACTTTAGTGCTTATTACTTATTTGGAATAACATACTCGCTTACTTACTACGAGAGCTCCTTATTTTTTTTCGTAGTCGTGCTAGAAATTTTTTATCAGGTGGTTGGAAAAAATACTGTGAAAATTTAGCTTCCAGATTTTTATTAGATAAAGAAACGGACTGTCTTGGCAGAAAAAACAAAAAAAGACAACGCAAAAAGTCAAAAAACACAGACCTGAATAGAAAACCTTGAAAACGTCAAACCAAATACTGAACCATACCAAACAGTAGGCAGGAACGTTGCTGCCCTCTGCACGAGGGCAGAGAACTGGGCCGATTCGTCTGAGGACTGTGACTGTCCGGTTTCTGTATGTAAGTTGTAGTTGGAGGCTTTAAAAAAAAAAAGACAAAAAAGACCTCTAAGTAGCAATTTTAACCCCAAAGAGCAATGTAAACTACGCTTTGATCTACAGAACAACACGTGCAGGGACGGCCTCAGTGAAGTTGACGGGTTGGGAGTTGGGCGCTAACTTATCCAAAGAATATTTGGTTTGATCCACACCAGGCAAACAGTTGACACACAAGAATCTTTTCACGAACCAAACTTTAGATGTGGGGTTTGCGCCTCAAAGGTGAAACCTTTCCTCCACATTGACTCTTAGACGGAATGTATCTGTTAGTGCTTCTATAGATTTTGTAGAAAAAAGATCTATGTTCTACTGCTTACTTATCACTAATGTATTGAAAAGGAAAAAAAAAAAAACCTACAAAAAGACTTTGTGGAAAAAAAAAAAGATCCTAAAAACAATGATGATAATAACTTGATTTTAGACCAAAAATTTAAACTATCTCTCTTTGGGCTTTTTATTTCTTCTTATCAATCATGATTTAGACTTTTGATTGTACTATTTATTCAGGGTAGGGTTATGACCTGTTATTTCTTTTATGTCTTGCTATTTATTTGTTTATTTATTACTAGAGGTGCTTTTTCATATTCTTGGATGTATTTGTGATGGATTCTCTTGTTTTCTGCCTCCTACTGATATTCTTCCTTACTTCCTTAAGCCAAATACTACCACAAATGCAACCAAAAAAAAGAGAGAAGAAGAAGAAAGAGAGCGAGAGAGAAAGAATACATCTGATTGACAAGCAGTCATGAAGATGTTCTCACTGAGACGAGCAGGGAAGCTAATGTCGCGGCAGCACTGTGTGGGCAAACAACTCATGATTTACTAGATTTTCCAAGAGAAGAAAGTGTGAGTTGCCAGTTTTTTTTTTGGATATACAGTTTGTTTGGTGTCTCCTTGTAATTAGACAAGGGTGAAATTCAGTTTCAGATAAGGAAATATACATAGATGCCATTTCTTTGCCTTAGTAACAACATGAGGTGTTCTTTGAGGCACAGTGCTGCTTCCTTTGTCTGTACTTTCTCCTGAAGGAGAACTCACTGAAAGCTTTACAGCTGCACAACCAAAAACACAAAAAGAAGAAGATCAAGTGGGGCCGAGGCAAATGTGTTTTTACATGACAGAGACAAAAGAAGGAGGCAAAAGATGAAGGTGATTTTGGATTCCCAGCTGTAAATTGCCCTCTAGCTTCTTGCTTTGTCTCTTTTTCTGTATCTTTTTCTTTCTGCTTTCCTTTCTGTTGGGTTTAACTTATTTCCTAAATCCCCTGTAGGATGTAAAAGAGAGATAGTTCATCATATACCTCATATTCTTTGATGATAAACCAAATAGATGAATGCTTTAAAATGCGGGGTTCGAGCGGGGATGAGGGTGTTGGGATGGTATGTGTGGGCGGTGTGCTTTTATTAGCTGGGAGCAGACACAGTAAGGTCCAAAGTTTAATGGATGTAAACCCAGAGGTTTGGGATTGATCTGGGATGTGACAGATCACTGAATAGATGGCAGATTTACTCCATTAGATTCAGATGGTGCCATATAAAGTCATAAAACCCTACTGGTGTATGCTCCCATCTACACACACACATACACACACTTTGTCCCCCTGAAGAATACCCCACTGTGTGTGTTGAGCTTTGAACACGGCCCTCTCTGCACATCTGACCCTCACCGCTTCCTCCCTGTCAAACATCGACTGTGGGCTTCAGGTTGCTCCTCGGCACAGATCGAAGATCTAATCTGGATATGTTTTCATCTTTTAAAAAAAAAAAAGCTTCTTGGGTTTGTGCCTCAGAGCAGCTTTATCACCAAAGCCACCCTCTCTCATTGCCCACTCATTGCCTTGACGAGGGGCCACGATGACAAGTTGATGTCCATGTGTATCAGGGAGCGCCACGGGGCAGGTAACCAGGGAGCGGCTGAGGCTGAGGTTGCTAGGTGACACGTCCAGACAGCTCTATGCGTGTGCTGAGAAAGAGGAATTTGGAGGGAGAGGTGTGCATGTAGTCTAAACACCCAGAGTCCATTCTCTTGTTTTGCTCATTTTGTCTCTCACTTGCATATTGAGAGGAAATGGAGGCAGAGCGGCGCTCTGCTGTGAATCTCAGGGTTTGAGGGATCGCCACAAAGTGCAGATCTCTGTGGTGGGGATACCCCCTACGCGAATGATACCAAAGTCAATGCCCTGCCATGGGATCCGACACGATGTGCATACCCCGTATCATCCTGATATTCACTCCAAAAACTCCATTTGACTCTACTTTATACACTACCTACAAAGTAGCTTCTTTTTTTAAAAAAAATCTTTACATAATTACTTACTAACAGGCCTTTACAGCAGCATCCAGGTAAGTAGCGTCAGAAGGACGGTTTTATTTCTTGCAGGAATTCTTTCTTGCACAAAACTAGCCAAGGCTAAAGGCATCATGCAGTTATCTTAGCATAAAGACTGGAAGCAAACAGACTCCCAGGAGTTATTTCGAGGTAACCTTTCCACCTGAAACCACAAACTTGTTTATAAACTTATATTTTGAGTAGCACTAAAGCTTATTATGTAAAATCTCGGTTACTGAGTTTCAGAAGTGTGGCTTGGCGGATTTGCTCGGATCAGGGTAACGACCTTTCTGGTACAACATTGTGGTCAATAATGACCCTTACAAGCCATTTCCAGTCTTTTTTTTTGTTGTTGTTGTTCTCTTTTTTGGCAGTGAAACAAGGTATTTGAGTTGACAGGGTGTCGAGAGGGGAAGTAGATGTGCAAACACCAGTAAGAATTTCCATTGAATTGCATTTTCTTTTCCTCCAAAATCACAGCAAATGTACACAGTTTTATAATGGTCAATTTTCATAAGCGTGCGCACCGTGAAACCAGTACGTAAGACACAATCTGATCATATCTTCACACTGAAGCAACAGGAGTGGACCTCCCCAGACTCATAAGTGAAAGTAGCTCTGAATCATAATTTCCAGCTCATCTGGGCAGAGCAAAACTTGTTTTCCCACCGCTGTTTCCAGTCTTTATGCTAAGCTAAGCTAACCAACCCCTGGCTACGGCTGAGTCATTCTCACAAGGAAAAATGTGCTCCCAATTGTTTTGTGTGGCTCAAATTCCCACAAACAATTTCTACAAATTTATGGAAATAAGGGGAATATGTATCTCAGGGCATGAAGCCGTGAGAAAAAAAAAATGCCGTGGAATGAGAGCCAAAGGGGCTGAGAAAATAAAACCTCAACAAAGCTGCTACATCTTCCTCCACCCACTCTCATTCAGACTTACACACTATTCCTCACCTTCTTTCTCTTCTTTCTCTCTTTTCTACAATAGCTTTAGCCCAAAGGTTCTCCAGCAACACAGCAAAGCAAGTCAGATGCTAAAAGAATAAAACCAAAGAGCTCTATCTTGATCTTCTCTTTAACTCAAATCCTCCATTGCACCTCACACCTCTCTCTTTCCACCCGTCTCTGTCTCCTTTGTCACCTAGCGAGCCGGTCTTTGAAGCATTAACCTCAGCTATCCAAAGGGAAATAATAATGATGATAATTAAGATGATGATGAAATGTATATTTTTAAGTATTTGTCATTGGAAAAAAAAATAATCTTAAGCTTCTCATAATTATGGTGATCACAGTGGTGACAACAATGATGATGATGACGATGATGATAACGAAGTTTCTCTTGGTATCTTTGTAGTTGTTCGGATCCTTCTTGAGTTTGTGTCTTTTCTGCTCGTGCTGCCAGAGTACCGCTTAACTCCCATCACCCCCCCCCCTCCCCCTCCCACTTTTTCATTTTGGTTCACCTCACTGTTTGGCCCCAACGGCTACCTGTCTGACCTTTGCCCCTGGATGTTTGTCTGCGCCTGTCTTTGTGTGTCTGTGTGTGTCTGCGTGTGTGTGTGTTTGTGCAGGAGAGACTGAGCTGTAAAACGTTCAAAAGGGGAAGTTTGAGATCTTCTCTGGATGTGGTTTCTTGTTGTTAGCTGTTAAAAAGAGAGGGCACCAGTCTGTTGCACTTTCTGTGAGTGTGCGTGACTGGGCGGGGTTTTGGTTGTTGGAACACAAAAAAGATCCCTTGTTCTTCTGATGACGATGTACTCCCAACACAAGACATGTCCTGTCAACTAAAAAACGTGCTGTTTGACAACTTCCTAGTCCATATAGCTCTAATTACCCCTTCAATTGCCCCTGTCAAGGCAGTCACTGCATTTCCCGATTTCGTGTGTGTGTGTGTGTGTATGCAGGTATGGTGGCGTCGCCATCACTCATTCTTTTTTGTGTTTATCATCCTGTGAGCAGTCTATCCCTCCACCCCCACTCCCCCCTGTCTGTCCCCCCCCCCCCACCCACCCCCACCCCGTGGTAGCAACTTAGCCTTTTAGTGTATTTATCTTGAAAGCCAAAAAAAGAAGAAAAATAACTCTGCTTGTTCATTGTACAGTGTTGTTCATTTTAAGTAATTTTTGTAACTGAACGTGTTTCATTCATCCAAATAAAACAGGAGACAAAAACTGTACAGACAATCCCTGCGTGTCTCTTGTCTTTATTTTATTTTATTTTATAAGTCAATAAATATTTATTTTCATAAATAATGGGGCGAGGGTGACTTTAATTTGTATTAATGTTTTCATCCACAGGTGTCCCTTGGTTTGCAGAAACCTCATATCTGAAACTGCTTGTTTTACCTGTCTTAAACCAGCAGAGGGCGCTAATACACTACTTATCTCTGCCATCTAGGGCTGAATATACCACCGTTCTTAGCCAGTATTAGTGTTACTCTCTAAGTCAAATATTACTTGACTTTATTAATAAAGTGTTTACAGTTATTTCCACAGCATCAACAGATAAAAAGCTCTGATGGAAGCAGGAACCAGCTGTGCAATTACAGCAAACAGTTTAGCTAGAAACAGAGAAATGCTTTTGCATGCTTCAAATGTTTTTGATCCATTTAACATTGAAATGCCATGTTTTTCTACTCACATGGTTGATTTTTGCTCATTCTTCCAGCAAAAAAACGAATATTTTTGTGTAAGCCTTGGGCAGTCTGCAAGTTGAGATCACAGAATTTTATTTTTCTCCTTTTTTAGATGTTTATATCAGAGGGCTGTATGGCTTTCACCTTACACCTCTTGTGATGTTGTGGATTTTTGATTTGAGTGTTGGATTATCATTTAGAATTTACAGGCATTTAAATTAATCTCTTTTTTTTCTATCTATCAGTGACATGTCCCCGAAGCCATTCATTGCAACACAAAAACCCAGAGTGTGACCGTTCGTCTCCTATGTTTAACAGCGGAGAAGATGTTCTTTTATTGCAATTCTGCACACTTTTATTGCAAACATAATTTTCCTCAGTACTTAGTATGACAAAAAAAGTTCCGTTTCAACACCATCAGTCCTCGGGAAGTGTTTCCAAAACTGCGTCATCCTTGTTTCACTTCAAGATGCTAAATTTTGAGGTGAGCACACAAGAGGGATTTTCTTCCGGTGACACTGCCATGATGTACATTTGTAGCTGCACAATAAACCAGCGCCGCCACCACTCCTGAGTAGCCATTTTATATCTGCTTGTTCTCATCGCTTTCATGCTTGCATCTTAAAGTTCTTTCTGTTTCTGACTTGTTTTGTGTTGTTAACTGTAAAACTATGGTTTTTGTAAACCACAATTTAGGACTGTTTACTACCTTCATCATAAAAAAAAAATAAAAAAGAGAAAATTTCACATTTGGGAAGCTAAAACACTCAGCCTCTCCTGGAGCATGTTGTTCTAGTAGGGAGCCTAAACATGGGCATGTTTTCAGTTGTTTAAACTTTGAATATATCAGTAGAAGGGTGATGAGGTTGGAACTCTCGGGAGGCCTTGAGAAAGAACAAAGAGGAGATTTATGGATATAGTGAAGGTGGTGTGAGCAAAGAGGATGCAGAGGACTGGGTTAGATGGAGGCAGATGATTTTGACCCCTGAAAGGAACAGCCAAAAGGAAAAGAAGAAGAGGAGTTGAATAAGTATCTCAGCATGTCCTCATATGTGTTTTGTTGGCTCTCATGAAATTGAGGGCTGCAGTGTCTCATCCTGTGTCCCCACACCACAGAGGTAAGTTCCCACCCTGCCCACTTGTATGCAGAGACAAATGATCTTTTATCTCCGCCACATCTCCTCTATTCTCTAAATCACCATCCCAATCATTTTAGTGTTTGTCCACTTGTCTAAGAGTTTTCTTTTCTGTTTCCACATTCTCTTCCTCCTCCTCCAGCTCATTGCTCTTCCTCTCTTGCGAACTGCCTCTCCTTCAGTCTGTCTCCTGCTCCCTCCTGCTGTGTGGCACAGTAGGTGGATGATTAGGTAGGATGCTGGAGTGTGTAGATGTGACAGCTTTCAGACACCCACCTCTGAGTTGAGTCACGGACGGCGGCGGAGAGCATGTGATCCTATCACCAGGGTGACTCGGATAGATCTGTGTTGCTCTTTGGTGCATTATTTTGTCATTTCTGTCTTTATTTATTCACAAAATATGGACATATAGAAAGCTCTAAAAATCATTTTGATATCTCGAGAATATTTTTGTCACCGCTCATCACTTGCACTTAGTAGTGCAATGGGGCTTTTTTTTCCATCTTGTGTTATCTTATATTTCTGTGGCACCTTCTGAAGGCTAAGCAGCGGAGGCAGCAAACCATGAGTTGGCTGATGCACCTCCAAACCGTGCGATGATCTCCACCTCCAAACTGTCAAAAGTCAGGTATATTTGAACAAGCAGGAATCCAGATTTGACCTCAAAAGCAGAGTAAATCATAAAAAGGGTGCAAATACCTTCCAGGGGTGGCCAAACTGAAACTCATGTGTGCGTGTAGAAGTCATGAGCAAGTGCGGCCTGTTGTTCTTTATGATGTGGTGGCCTGCTCTTTGTACATGAGAATTTGTCAGTGGGGACCAATTCAATTTGGTTATGGCATGTTTTATTTCACTCTTAATATTTGACCTCAGTGTGACACCATACACACAAATTTGGAGCTCTCCTCTTGCATTTTGATCACCCGAGACACATAAAACCAGCTCGGATCACCCTCAAAGAAATGAGTTTTGACTGAGTTTTATATTTTCATCTAAAATTAGGTGTATATTAAGCAAAAGGATTGAACCAAAGTAACCAAAATCAGAAATAAACCAACCTTTATTCAAATCCAAATGTTTGATTATTTGCTGAATTTTCAGCCAACTTTTTTTTAAAATAAGATATCTATATGTTACTTTTCCAAAATTAAACGAGCAAAAGATATCTTCTCAGACGGAATATTGTTGCTATGTAACAGCTCTGAATCCAAATGTCACTGTTGATAGTTATTACTGCACTATGAGCTTCATTCAGTAACCGTCTGCATCCCACTGCTGAAGAGCCACGTGCTGATAATGATGCCCCTGGAGCCGTTCCCCTTGACTTTAGCTGCAGACTGCAGCATGAGGCAAGTAACTGGAGAGCAACATATCTGGTTAGATGAGGAGTCGGTTAACACAGCAGTCACTCCAGGGCTTGGAAGAATCCCAGTAAAGGTGGAACTGACTACAAAAAAAAGGCCTTATCAGAGGTATCAAAGGCAGAGCACCAGCTGTCAGTTTAATCAGGAACACTGCCAGGATGTGGTCTACTTGCTCAGCTGTCCTAGTGAGGACCAGTGGGACATGCAGGACCATCGCTCTGAGGACATTATAGAAGGCTCGTGACCACACTTTCTCACATCCCTTGAAAGAGTTGTTTAAGTCTCAAGGTTATAATTTTAGGCTTATATTTGCCCTTCTAATTTTGTACATCAAGTTTAGGGTAATAAGCTAAAGAATATGTAATGCCCAAGAGTGTCCTCACAAGGATAGCCACATGAACAAGCGTGAGTGTGTGTGTGTTTTATCGGTGCCAGTGAGAGCTCAGCCAATGCTGAAGTGCCATCAAACGGATCTGGTTTCCCTCCACGAGCAGCCATGTGTGCACGTGTGCTGTGTAGGTGACATGGTTTTGTGTGTCAGCTTTGGCTATTGTTGCCTCTCACTTAACCTCCTACCCGACACAAAAGACACTCAAATAAAAGATATTGATGAGTTTTGTTTTTCCTTTTTAAAATGGTTAAGGTAATCATCAATACATTTGAAGCAAATCTTTTCATTTCAAGGCTCAGATATAGAAACTGAGGATTTTTTTTGGCAAAAGTGGTGTTGTCTTTTTTTAATTTGCCAGTTTCTTCCTAAGTATCTCCACATAAAACATAAGAAAAGTGATAAAATATAATGTTTGCTGTAATTCAGTTACCTTAAAGTTATCACTGTATATACAGTTACAGCTGAAACAATTAGTTGATAAATCAGTTAGATCAGCCATTCCCAAACTTCAGAATACCAAGGCCCAATTTGAACCTTGAAAAATCTCCACGGCCCACCAGAACCTTTAATTACAAGTGTGATCAACATCCAGGTCTAGAAGCTTTCTGTTCTGATATTAATGTGATGGGTCAACAAATAAGGTGACACTTGTCATATTAAGTTAAGACAACAGTATAATAACACTTAACTGGTTTGTTTTATTACTTCTTAATGTTTTTTTTTTTAATCATCTCATGAATATTTATCTCATGAGTAATTAAAAACATATTTCAAAAAGATCGAGGACTTAAAACATATTTGTTTAATTTTAATGACCTCTCACGGCCCACCTGCAGTACCGCGGCAGCCTACCAGGGGGCCGCGGCCCACACTTTGGGAATCACTGAGTTAGATGATGAATTTATTGGAAGCCGTTTTCAATCCGATTCAATTCAGATAATTTATATTGATCCCCAGAGGGAAATTAGATTGTTCCTGTAACTGTCATGATTTATGTAGTTTCAAAGATTCATTCAGGAAGGATCTCCTGTAGTTGTCAATGTTGCAGCTGATCTGAAGAACCCTCTGACTAGAGACACTGTTGCTGAATCACTGTGTTGTGTAGAGGATGTTCAGGGTTGTCCATGATGTTCTTCATTTGATGAAGTATCGTCCTTTGCAGAATTAGCCCCAGAGGCTCCAGAACAGTCTCCAGAACAGAGCCAGCCTTCTTTATCAGTTTGTTTAGCTTCTTTAAGTCACTGGCTCTGATGCTGCTCCTCCAACAGATGATTGTAGATAGGATTGCACTCTCTTTTTTTTTTTTTTTTAAGGGGGAGTCGAACTTGCAACCAGCCGCACGAGGACTGTAGCCTCTGTATATGGGCCGCCTGCCCTAACCACTGCGCTACCCAGGATTGCACTCTCAACAACAGACTTATAAAAGATATGCAAAATCCTGCTGCAAACACTGAAGGACCTAAGCTTCCTTAAGAAGTAAAGTCAGCTCTGTCCCTTCTTATAAATAGCATCAGTGTTGCGTCTCCAGTCCAGTCTGTTGTTAAGGCGAGCAGTGAGGTATTTATGTTCCTCTACCACCTCCACTTATTTTTCCATGATGGAAATGCTGTTTGACTTGTACTGGTCCTCCTGAAATCTACAGTCATCTTCTTTGTCTTGTCGACATTTAAGATCAGATGATTGTTTCAACACCACACCACAAAGCGGTCCACCAGTTGACTGTGCTCAGTCTCTCGTCCATCACTGATACACCCCACAACTGCAGTGTCATCTGAGTATTTCTGCAGTTGACAGGACTGACTGGTACTACAAGTCTGAGGTGTACAGAATAAAGAGGAATGGTGAGAGTACAGTCCCCTGTGGTTCTCCAGTGCTGCTGACCACCCGGTCAGACACACAACCGTTCAGTCTCACAAACTGTGGTTTGTTAGTCAGGTAGTCAGTAATTCAGGTGTGTGGAGGCATCCACCAGTGTTATTTGGAGTTTCTTTTGTAGTAAAACAGGCTTAATGGTGTTGAAGACTCTGAATAAACAGAAGAACTTGATCATCTCTGTGCTGCCTGCTTTGTCCAGATGACTGTGGGTAAGTTGAAGCAGGCGCATGATGGCGTCTTCAACTCCAACTCCATGACAATAAGAAAACTGTAGTGGGCCCTAGAAGGTGCTTGTTTGCTTTTTTTCAGTTGGGCGAATAAAAGTCTCTCCAGGACTTTCATAATGTGGGATGTTAGGGCTACAGCTCTATAGTAATTGGGAGAAGATGGATGAGATCTTTTTGGTAAAGCAGGATGTCTTCCACAGTACTGGACCGCTGTATTGGCTCAGGCTGATGTTGAAGAGGTGTTGCAGAATCCCACATTGCTGGTCTGAGCAGGCTTTCAGGACTCTGGGGCTGACAACATCTGGACCAGCAGCCTTGTTCTTATTCAGTCTCTCCAGCTGCCTCTTCACGTGACCGCTAGAGCAAAACAGACTGGAGGGGGAGGTGGAGGGAGACCCAGCATTTCCTGATGTGGTTGGAGACGACAGTGGAAGAACAGAAGCAAGATCCATGACTGAGGTGGAAGATGAGACAGCTGAGATGTGACAGGGAAGTTGTGGATCAAGGGAGGGTGGGAAGTCTTTTTGGGTGAGCGCAGGAGAGGAGAAAGCTGAGCTTGTTTTTAAAATGTACCTGTTGAAGAATGAGTTCATTTCATTGGCTCTGTCAAGACTTCCATCTATCTTAGTGGCTCTCAACCTTTTTTGAACAAACGTCCCCCTGGGCCACCATGATGCTCAGTGATGGAATAAATCTATAATTTACGTAATTAGCATTGTACTGCCGGCACTTTTTCTTGTTTTCCACCATTTTTGATTGTACTGTAAATGTTTGTGATTAAACATGATTGTAGTCTTGATTGTGTATGTTTTCATTGGTTGCTGAATGAACCCTGCAAAATGTGTTGGAAAGGGGTTTCTCTGTTGCTGTGTGTTTATGGGCGTTACTATGGCGACCGATCCCGCTCGGCTCGTCTGATTGTGACGTAGAGAGAAAAGGAAATTTTACCGGGTCATGGAAGCAGCAGACTCGGGGTTTTGGTCTCAGACAGCAGCTTTATTATTATTCAGGTTTAACCTGAACAATTCAAAAGAAATTTTTAAATTTAAAAATGTTAAAGTTCAGACATAAAACAGGAAAGCAGCTTTAAGATTTAAAGATTTATTTTTGAAAGCTTGAATAGTTCTGCAAGTTATTCCAACATATTTTTTGAAAGGAAATCTGAGCACAACATTTTATTGAAACTTAAGTAGATTTGCACTATAAAAAAAACCTTGGGAAACCATGGAAGTTTAAAATAGAGTTCTCAAGGTGTGGCGCCCCTCATTTGTGCCTGAGCACCCCCCTCTCAGCCCTGACATTTTCAGCGCCCCCCTAAAGGTTCAGAACACCCCCTGGGGGGCGGTAACACCCCCGTTGAGAAACCCTAATCATCTGATCCTCCTTCTGCATGAAGCCTGTGATCTTCTTCATCCCTGACCACACATCTCTTACGTTGTTCTGCTGGAGCTTGTTCTTCCACTTTCTCCTGTACACCTCCTTGTTGTCTCTAATCTTGAAATTTTAGTTGTTTTTGTGCTGACCTCAATAGTAATTCATTATTGGGGAAGCACCTCAGTGTTCTGGTGGGGATGGTGTTGTAAACACAGAAGCTAATACAATCAGTCAAACACTCAGTTGTGACATTGATGTCATCTCCACGTGGCTCATGAGTGCTTCCCAGTCCCAGTGATCTGCTTTGCCCAGAGCAAGTCGTGCAAAGGAGCTGCATACGTCTCTGATTTTTGCATCAAACAAATCCAATATTTTCTCTCTTTATCTTAAAAGTGTTCCTCCCTGTGTGTGAGTTCTTGTTTGATTTCCCCAGTTCTCCAAGTGAAGACATCAAAAGCTTTATTTATGACAAAATGCACTTGAGTTTTGGCTTCTTTGCACCAATCCCCACTTATTAGGTTTACGTCAAGATACAGTGGTGATGAACTTAACTGCTACCCCCATCCATAGAGCAGGAACTCACCGGTGGAAGCTGAGTAGGATGTAGAATTTTAAGAGAGATAGTGAACATGGTGGGTGAGAGACATCAGAAGGTATGTGAAGGTATGGATAAGTTCATCTCTATGAACAAGATGGAGTAAGCAAATCACTCCTCCATGCAGAGGAGTGAAACCCATTCATCTTGAATGCAAATATTTACAAGTCACAGTTTTATAAAGAAAGTGATCAATTCAGCTCCACTTTAACCAAATACAGCAATGAAATCTTTTATTTTACTACATGAGAAATACTCCCATGACAACATATATGATTTACTCTCATATATACTATAACAGTCAAAGGGGACATTCTTCTGCACCGTTTTCTTTCACTTTTGATCCTTAGAATATTTTACTGAACTTTTACTTAAGAAACATTCTCAATGCAAGAATTTTTATCCATTTTCTTTTTTTTTCTTCTTCTTCTTGTGTCCTTTTTCTTTTGTGGTCATTAACTTTTGAGATCAAATCTATGAAATGCCAACAAAAAGAGTTTGCTTTTCAGCATTGTTTTGTTCTTTACAAATGCTACCTTTCAAAAAGTAAAGTTCACCCAAGAGCATTTGAGAAACTTTTTTTCTTTTAATTCTTAACACACACACCCACGCACACACACACACACACACACACACACACACACACACACACACCCACGCACACACACACACACATGACAAATACATAAATGTGAGTTTTAAGGATTGCCACAAGGATAGTGTCTTTGTTTGTAATCCTTTGACTAAGTTTTGTTTTGCCTACTTTTGCAGAAAGCACATACAAGCACTATTTCAATTCCTTTTGTCACAGCAAAGGTTTATAAGATAATAATTTTTGATCTTACACATCCAATAAAAAAATCCCTTGAAAATATTGCATAAAATAATTTTCTTCTTTGAATAGATCAAAGACATACTTGGCCTTGCCTTGTCAGTTGCGTGGTAATTCAGTCACTTCAAGATGTGTGTGATTTAATGCATGAAGGAAAAGTGTCTGAAGCCAGCATCAGCGCTTCCTAAAGCTTTGGCCTTGATGAACTCTTATTTTATTCTGCCGCTGTTTGATCTGTTTTCTTTCTGTCATCTTTTCCATTCAATGAACTGATAAATCTGGAACAATAGTTTGATTAACGTTATGTAAACACGCTGCAGTGAGACTGAGGATTTTTTGCGTGACTCTGCTCATCTTATCTTCCTTTTCATTTTCTCTGCTTTCACCCTGTCAGGAAACTGCCAAAACCTTGAATGAAGGCAGGATGCCGACACTTCACGGAAATTAACATCAGAGCGCTTTAGAAGAGATAAGGACATGACACTCTTTTATAACCTCCTCCTTTCCTTAATCACAGCACTTTTATGAATGTCTAAACAAACACACAAAGATACAAATAGTGAGCACAAAGGGAAGGCATCCACCTTCCCAAATGGCACATCATCCAGAAACCCCCACTGCCCCAAAAAAAACCCACCATAAAACTCATAGCTCCTCTTAGCACAGCTCCTCACACTGTTTTTTGTTTTTAATTTTACCACACTCATTCTAAGCTAATCAAAAATTCTCAGATTGTAATAAACAGCAATAAAGAGCAAGTCACAGGACTTTTAATAATGACATCTGAGCACAAAAACTGTTTATTCACTGTTTTATTACTTACCATTTATTTTCAGTTTCACCGGCTGCTTGGATAGATTCTAGGTACTAAAGATTTTTGTTTTGTTTTGTTTTCTGGTTAAGTGTAGGTATCAAAACTACTTGCTTAAGGTTGGATGTGGATTAATGATTGCCTTAAATAAAATATAATGAAAATAAACACTGGACTCTCCCTTAGAGATAGGGCAAGAAGTTCAATCATCCAGGAGAGACTCGGAGTAGAGGCAGCTGCTCCTTCACATCGAGAGGAGCCAGTTGAGGTGGTTCATCTGGCTAGGATGCCCCCCGGATCGTCTCCCTGGAGAGGTGTTTCAGACATGTCTAACTGAGAGTATACCACAGGGAAGACCCCGCACACGCTGGAGAGATTACATCTCTCGGTTGGCCTGGGAAGACCTCAGTGTTCTCCCAGAGGAGCTGGTGGAGGCGGCTGGGGGGAGGGAGGTCTGGACCTCTCTGCTGAAGCTGCTGTCCTCGTGACCTGAATCCAGATAAAGCAGATGACAATGGATGGATGGGTGGATAATAAACACCTCTTCACTATTTCACAACTTTTATCACACAAGCTGAAAACTGAAGCTAAAGGTAACTCCCAAACATGTGACTGTACCGTACCAAAGTGTGTGTTCTGGTTTTGGGGTTTGATCTTGTGGTTTTTGAATCTTTCTTGATCCTCCTGTTATGCTTCAGTCTTGTTTCTTGTCCTTTACTGTTCTCTTGTTTTGTGCTTCGCTTGTTTGCTTGACTTCCTGTTTTATCTTGAAAGTGCTCGTCCTTGTGCGTGAGCTTTCGTTTGATTTTTCCAGTTCTGCTCTGTCCTGACTGTGAGCACATGAGTCTCCACAGCCGTTGTGTTTCTATATTATCCTGCTTGTCCTTCCTTCCATGCCGTGCAGCATATTTAGGTAAAAAAATGACTTTAATTGCTCCTGCTACCCAGTCTCCTAAATTTAGCTCCTACTCCTGCAAGCCGGACAGTATTGTAATTAAACCTTTTCTCGCTTGTAAAAAAGTTGGTAGTATTTCTCAGATACACAAGGTGTCCATTGGTTTCCATGCTGTGACACATAAACTGTAGCAAAATTTGACACCGGAACCAAAATGCCTCCATCTGAAGGGCTGACAAATCTGCAAAAACAAAGTTGAAGAGGTGTGAGCAGCATAATTTGAGGGGCTTAAATCACAGAGACCATGGTTTTACTTCCATGAGAGACTGTTGTTTTTCTCTTAGTCATGCAGTGGAAGCTCCATCTTGAGTCATAAAGTCAGAGCTAAAGCACTACTTTTCCAGGTTTAGTCTTAGTGAGCCTCTTTGTTCACGCTACACATTATAGTGGTGAGAGGTCAAGAACAGGTCATGATTTCTCTTCATATTCACTCTTTGACAGACTTTGTGATACATTTTGTAAAATGCGTAATCAGTGCATTTGAAAACGGGACCGGGTTTGATCAGTCATGTCCAGATCTTTTTTGAAAATTTGGTCAATGCCACGCATACACCTGCATCAGATCTGAACAAGAGCTATGAAGTCAGTGTCAATGTGCACTGATCGCTGCTGCCAACTTGGTGACTTCGTCTCTCCATTAAGCAGCTTTTCAGATCCAGTTAGCATTTATTTAATTTATCAGTTTGTGTAATTTAATGGCAAAGCAAAGAGGGGTCTCTCTTCCACTGCACATCCACCTCTCAGCTTCTAGTCCACTCATTTAGCAGCAGAGAAAAGCAGCAGCAACACCTGTAAACTGCTCATACCTGTGCCGTGTTGTCCTTGCAACTTCTTTCAGAGAGAGATGTGGACACTGGTCTTTTGACAGAAAAAAAACCCAAACAAAACAGTTTGTATTCTGTTGCTTCTAATTTATTAACAGTGCTCGATGAAAAGGCATGTCTAACCAAAATCGCAGGCCAGAAGCTGAAGGATAAATCATCCGCTCTTGTAACCTTGTCAAAGTTCTACAAAGTGCTTTACAATGTGAATCTCCTTCACACACTCAAACAGTGCTGCTGGAACAGAAAATCAGTGACCAGGAGCAACTTTATTGAGAATTATTGGGAATTAGACTGTATTTAAGGCAGACTATTTGAGTACAGAGATTAGAACAGAAGCAAACTAAGGGGCTGACATTAAACAGAAAGCAAATAATAAGGTTTGCATGGATTTAAAAGCATTTATGAGCTTTTTGAGCAGGCTTTAGTTTCTTTCCTCAGTGACATTGGCTGTCTTACAAAAACAGCAGACATGAAGAAGGACCCCGTTGTAGAGCTGGAGGAAGTGTATCAATGCATCCAAAAGAGTAATGGAGAACATAAAAGTAAACCCCATTCAGAGAGGACTTAAGTGCTCTGGCGCAGTGTTGATGAGTCATGGCTACCTAATCTGGGAGCACCATTAGAAGAACTGTAAATGCAGGAAACCAGTGTGACGCAAGCAACAAGTGTGGTGGGTAAATTTGTGGTAGGAACAAAAAAAAAAAAGGACAAATAATTCTGCCAAAGACTCTAAAGAAAAAAAAACATCAGGGGTTCATAATGCTTCCTCTGAGTTCTCACGACAAAAGCTGTGACAGCCCATTCTGTAGATGTACTTTTTTTAACACATAATTGAGAGAACTGAATGTTAGCCTTGCATTGGGTCTAGTGTGGCTTTTCTCTGTTTGGCATGAGTTGCAACTTCGTGCAGATGTGCAACATGCAGGTAACCAAATGCTGGATTTGTCATAAGTATTTAAGGGATGGTTCTCAGCAGAAGAAAAGAGACTTTGTCTCTCTGAGACACAAAGTCAGTGAACGTTGTTAACCATGGGCACTGGATACACCTGGGCCTGGTTGATTTGATATGCCTCATCCACTACCAGACAGCCACAAAGAAAGGAGATGTAATAATGTGAGGCTAATAATCCCTCAACAATGTGAGCAATGTGCAAGGCAGCCACAACATTAAATCACTTGTCAGAGTTCAGTTCTTCGCCTCAGAAACTGAGTTTTGACACCATTTTAGCTTCCAAACGAACAGACTTATCAGTGAACTTCCACTGAAAAAGCTAAACAAGATGTGTCTGAGAGAAGAAGCTGATGAGGTGACCATGAGTTAAAACATTTAAGCAACAAAAAACATTTGTAGCTCCATCGCTCATAAACTGTGTTTAAGTTTTAAATGAGCTGGGGTGAACAAAAAACATCAAACGCAGCAGCGCCGATCTCAGCAGAGGGCCGGCTACAAATAATCAGTTGAGGGGCTGGATGATGTAAAACCTGAGCCGTTAACAACGGCACTCATGGGTCAGAAGAAATGAATCAGTGCCACTGCATAACAACAGCTCCCACACTGTGAATGAGCCCACTGTGCGGCACCTCCACAAAAGGACCAAGAGTATAGTAACGCAAAAGCAATCACTCACACAGGCGTGTACGTATGTGGAGAAATCCGACAAAGCAAAGAATGATGGTGATTATGACACATAGCAATGCCACCCACAGTGGTGCCTGTGCGAGGGCAGAGCACATCAAACTGAGCAAGTGCAACACATGCTCTGTGTCAGTCCTCCCCTGCACTGGCATGTAATGCATGACACATAGCTGAACCACCTACAGGCCTGCTGTCTCCATGCCCAGCTGATGAAGATGAGACGGGGGGTGGGGGGGGGCACTGAGGGTACTGGCCAAGGATACGGATTTTGAAGGATTGTCCTCTGAATAATGGAGGGGATGGCATGAGTGTTTACAAACTGAGGCAACTGCTCAGAGTGTGTCGTGAAGACGGCGTGAAGAATTACTTCGCTCTCTGGGTGTGAATGTGCCTCTGAATGTCCTCTGCCGCTGCTTCCCTCCCCCCGGTTAAACATGTAAAGGTATGATGGAAACAGGCCTCTGGGTGTTAGTGGCTACAGGGGCATCTCCCCCGGGCCCAGGAGCTGTTCTCTGTACGCGGCGAGCGTTTGTGTGTATTATTGGAAACAGGCGAGTGGGGGGGGTTTTGATGGCTTGTAGCCAAGCACTTCCAGGTGATCTAATCTGAGTGACCCTGACTTAGCCTGGTGTGAGGATGACAAAGTGAGGCTGCAAGAGGGGGGACGACGCAAAAGCTGTTTCTGGATCTGACCCAGACCTCCTCTACAAATGCAATACGTGCATAATTAACACGTACATATGTACACGCGTAAGACAGGGGGTGATGGAGTAGCCCGATCTAATTCTGGACACACTGTGACACATAAGGATGAATGAGAGGAGCAGTTGTAATGCGCACGGGTAAAAGGTGAAGAATATAATAAACTCTTTTGTTCTATGTTTCACTCAGTCTTTTTATACTTGGTGTATGTTCTCATTTTTACTTCCACAATACAGAGAAAGTTACTGTAATCACTTCCCTCCACATGTTTGACTGATATACTCTTTAAACTTAAAGAGAACCTGAAATCTTAGGAGCAGCTTCAAGACAGAGAAAGTTTAACTGTGAGGAAGTTCAAACTCTTTTTTTTGTCTGTTTTCTTCACCATTAGGTGAGACTTTCTGTTTTAAAATAGGCCACAAATTCCAAGGTATTTACTGCCAACAGACATGCTAATCTTGCTTATCACATTTACCTTCATCGAGCACTGTTTGTACAGAGGGAACAGATGTTGAAACCAAGTAAACAAGATTTTTTTTAGACATTTTCCAAAATGTAAGTACAAAAGTCTTACTGAAACACCACGCGAAGCCTTTTTCAAGTTCCAACTCCTATAAATGCCACCTGAGTTGTGTCTGGAAGCAGGACATAGAGGAAAAACTATACATCAGAAATCACAAGGTTTTAGTTTACTGCACATCAAAGATGGTGGACAAGGCTACCAACTTATAAGCAGTAATAAATGTCTTTTTGCTTTGATATAGCTGATGTCAACGGGCCACTATGCATGTTTGAACTTTTTTTCTAGAGAGCTGGTTGGGTCCAGTCTAGACAATTTGCTGCCCGTTCCCACATGCATTTCTGTCAGTTAATGTCTTGAAAGTTTCACGGCTGCAGTTCAAGCGTTAAAATAAAAAATAATAATCATGTGTCGTCTAACTTTAAATTGATACGATGAAGGTTTCGGCAAGTAGTTGCCTATTTATACATCCAGAAAATACAGAAAAACATGTTTCTTTGGAGTGGCGTAATCATTCAGATTACACTAATATGTGTGATTACTGTAATTATCTATAATCACTCTCTTTTCAGCTCTAGCTTTGGAAGCGTGAGGCTCTTTAGCAGTTAAATACTTGAAAACACCTGTGCCTTTGGTACAACACAATCTCACAGAAGTTTGCAAAACCTTCGCAAACTTTAATATTTTGACTTGCATCCTAGGAGACCAATTTAATATTTTTTCCTTTTATTTATGTGTTTCCCTTTTTATTGATGATTTAACAGGCAAAATAATCCACATTTGGCAGTTGGGGGTGTTGCTGGTTGACTCTTGGGTCAAGCAAGCCAGCGGTAATACTCCGTACACATATGTTACGTTTTCATTTTCCGCTTTATTCTTTCACTGTCAGTCAGCATAACTTTAATTTACAGAAATGTAAAATCACGTGGTTAGAGTAAGGCATTGCAAAATGACTTGTTAGGGTTAGGAAGGTGTCATGGCTTTAATAAAAAAAAAAGAAGCTAAAATAGACGTCACCGTAACTTGATGAATACAAATCTAATTTTACTGGCTAAGCAAATCTCCCACTCAAATGGATTACTTTGAACACTGACCTGAAAGATGTATAGACACAAAATAAAATTAAATCTCTGACCTTTTGATTCTGATTTTGTTGAGACTCTTGAATTGTGACTTGCAAGGTTGTAAAGTAACTCTTTAGATAAGCAATAAACTAAAATTGATGCGCTGTTCTGTTTGTCAGGGAGGGAGCAGGACTCATTACTGTGTAAACTAAAAAGTTTCTATTATGAGGTGTATTTCAAGGTAAGTTACAATGGGTTTTTTTTTTTTTAGTTTTTAATGCCTAAGCCTTAAAAGTAAAGTTTGGAATAAAATAAAAATCAAAAACTACTTGGTGCGACAGGGATCAAACAGAGCCCTTATTATCATTAAAACAAAAGAAAAAATGCGATTCCATGTTTAGTTGCCTCGTTTCTAAGAAGAAAAAAAAATCTCAACTAGCCGAGAAAGAGGAAGAAACTATAAATGAACACAGAGTTGAAGCATTTAAGGTGATTATACTGAGCGGGAACAGATGATAGCAAGACAGATGTAGTGGTGAGACAAAGATAAGGAAGGAAAACAGAGGGGATGTGTGGAGACTGAGAGATTGCACTTTGTTCACTGAGGGGCGGAGAGGAGCAAAGAGGGGAAGAGGAAGCTCTGTACTGTGCCAATAGGAAGAGTTTGTTCCTCCGTGAGATACAGGAGACAGTGTCAACACACACGCTGCGCTCAATATAGCTACTGTCACAGAGCCAGGCATACCTCCGTCTCCTTTCCAGCCTGACACCTGCACCTTCCTTAACACCCCTCCAGCCTCACTCATGTTTTCCTGTCCCCCCTCTTATATATGAACAAGTTATAGTCTTCCTCATTCCTTCCTCCCCGGCGGCCCCGTCCATCAATGTCACGTTCTCTGAGCTAAATTTACTGATCTCTCTCTATATTCTCCGTCTCCCCCTCCCATCGTCTCTCCTTCATCATACTGGAGGTGTTACAGACTTGACACTGGGCCACACGATGGTTTAATATAACGTACTTTCTCTGTGCCTTCCAACCGCATTACCCCGTCTCCCCAACTCCCACCACCCCACTTTCATATGTGCACTGGCCGCTTCCTTCTTCCCTACTATGCCCACTGCGAAAGGATCTTTTTGTTCTTGAATAGCTCCCTCATTGCCATGGTAATCCGGCTGAAAGAGAGTGTGGTTTCTCTGTCTAGGGCCTCTCAGACAAATATAGTAAGTTATCGTGCATTTCTTTAAGTGACTTCCAAATCCAGGGAATCAATTGTAACAATCAAAAGATGGCAAATGTTCATAAATGTATTTAAGGTGTGCCTAAATGTCACTGTCGCCCAGAATTTAATAAATAAATCTCTCCCTTTTGTCTGCTTCGTCTTCTTCCAGGTGAACCTTTTTACCCAGAGTCTGGCCTCCTGTTGATTCCCCCTTTATCTCTGTCCTCTCTTGTCCTCCAACATCATCCAACCCCTTTCTTCCCACCTGCACCCCCTCACTACTCGCTGTGGTAATCCGATTACTCATGTGCGAATACCAGCTGGGGGAGAGGGGGTAGAGCAGGAGGGAGCATGAGCACAGAGGATAACTGTGTGCAGGCCTCGCATCTCAACTAGCCGGCTGGATCCCGGCCACACTTGTTCAGAGAGAATGAGACAATATTTATTCAAAATGGTGGACTGCTTCCTTTTTTTCCTTTTTTTTTTTTTTTTTTTTTGTTTTACCTGGGAGGAAATTTGGAAATTCATAATGTTTGAAAGAAAATGACACGGCTTATCGACAAACCTCCCTACCGCCATGGGGTCCAAGCTTACTTTAAAGTAGACCCTCTCAAAACACCTAATCTACCTTCACTACTTCACTGCCTTCAAATCGAGCAGAGAAAGAAATGATGCTCAAGCAAAGAAACCTCCCTCAGAAATAACCAGCTCTGTACTGGGTTTTAAAAAATAATCATCTTTACAAATAGAATTATTTTCATGGCTATTACATGAATTAATGTGAGAATACTGCTCTCCTAAGGCCAGCTATGTAGTTTTGTTACCTAAACCTAACCAGTAAATAAGGGTGAAACTATTTTACTTTTTGACTGGGGCCTGTTAGCAGAACATTTTCTAAAATAAAATTATTGCAACAAAATGTTTCTATGACCTCCAAAAATGCAAAGTAACAATATCTAGGAGTGTAAGACAACAGTGTGTAACTTTGGCAACGAGGGCTGCAAACAGGGAAACAGTTTGTAAAACATTTTTAAAACAGATGAGCGACAACCCTTTATGGCGTTGCAAAGTACCTTTAAAGTTGCTGGTTTTGCAGTCATGTCTATCATTCATGTCAACTTCTGATTTTTTTTAGTTTTGCATTAATATTTGTCTATCTTTAGGCTTTTCTTGTATTTAGGCATTCATAGTTATCATCTTTAGCATCGTCTACTAAACTGTTGGACTTGCAAGCTTGAAAATAAACAAGTTCTCTGAAGACAAAGAGGCCATTGACTCTCTTATTTCGTCTCCCTCTCCCACTCCTTATTCTCTGCAGCTTTGCTCTCTTTTCCTGTCTCTCCTTCTCTGTCTTTTCTTCCTCTTGCCATTTCAAAGTGACGAGGTCGGGTAGGAGGAGTACTAACCGCCACTCTGCTGCACTTGTTGTCCCCTCAGCTGCCAACATTTTCTCATTTTCTTTCTCGTTTTCTGCTCTCACCCTAAATGCCTTTTCATCTAGCAACCCATCTTTGCTTTGTATCCTTCTTCCCTTCACCCTAGGTTACACAAACAATGGATTAAAGCTGAACGAGGACCGAACTTTGCAGGTTTTATGCAATTTGGTATGAAGTTGATCGTGTCGGTTAACTTCCAGGATGTCTAGAAAAATATATTTGCAACACCTGTAAAATAAAGAAGAAAACCCGAGAATATAGCACGTGGTCGAAGTCTGCTCCCGTTCGTTCACTCACCGGTGGTATGAATCATCAGATACGTTATGTACATACAGTGTTACACCACCTTTGGCTGTTCAACGCCCTGTCAAGGAATTATAATCCCTCCTTGCTTCCTCTGAAATCAGGTTCTGCATGTATATATATCATGTATGAGTGCGTATGGGAGTGTTTTCCTGTCTGCTCTGCCTGTGGTGCCACTGGTTAGTGGGCTACCACACCCATTGTCCACGTTAATTACACAGATTCTAGCCATCTGTGTTGCTGAACCACAATCCATAGGAAACCAGTGTGTTTTTGTGTGCGTCGGTATTGACTGGATGGACTCAAATCCAACTGCACTGCTGATATCCATTGAGTAAAGTTTGCAAAGAGTCCGAGTTCCTTGGTAATGACACACTAAAATAAATCTCAGTTTGTGAGTAAGCGGCTGAGATCTCTTCCGTGACACTGGTTCTTATTTGGGATGATGCATCACTCATCAAGGGTGAAGAGCGAAGAAGGTTGGGGGTGGGTAGGGGTTTGAAAGTAAAGGAAAGATGTCTGGGGACGTTCACACCCGCCCAACTGTGAGCTTGCACATGCACACAAACATTTCAGTGACAACATCTCAGCTCTCCCTTTCATTCTCTCTTTCTTTCTCTGCGGAGCGTCTGTCTGTCATTCTGATTAGGAACGGACAGAATCACATAAAGCTGAGAGGGGATGAAAAAGGGCGGGATGGGAGATAGAAGGACTTAGGGATGATGCGGAACCAATAAGACAAGGCTCCTCTGTGATACACTGTTTGTCAAACACATGATCAAGCTCACTTCCCAGCATCTTCTGTAAAGGCTGGAAATTTGAATTCAGTTTTTAAAAATTAATGCAATATATTTTCCACTGTGGAACTGAGGAAACGATAACTCTAAAAACAACTTATTATTCCAATATAACTTTTGTTTTGTTTCACAGTGCGCTAGTCTCACTGTAGAGCTAGCAACGTTCTTTCACATACAAAAATGTTGTGTCACAAATAAAGGTTCAAAGACTGTGAGATGACAACGTTTAAAGCTGCTGTTGTTTGTGTAGGGCTTATGACGCGATGGCAAACCTTAGCCATCTATTTTTTATTACCTAAACCTTACCAGTTGCAAAACAGTAGCCCTAAACGTGTAATGCTTTCAAGGCGGGATGTTTGCACCGATGTTTTGCACTAAAGTGCCTGGAGGGGAATTGTGGTTGTGTTTGTTGTGCCTCTGTTCCACCTTGGGAGGTAGTAACAGATGCAAACATAAAGAGGAGGGATGAGATATGCGCATTAAGGCAAGCTGTGACCCTCCCCACGATACTCCTGTCACTCAGACGATTCTCCGACACTGGCCTCCTGTGTGTAATCACAAACTGACGCGGGGCAGTGCCACCTCTGTTCAGTTTGTGTGAGTTTCCAAAAGGGAACATCAGTGTTTTCATGAGAATAGCTTTGTTTGTACCAACATCATGTGACTTGCGGGTGAAAGGGCACATCAAGCAGAAAAGCAAAATATTTTTTATTTTTATTTATTTTATTTTTTTTATTTATTTATTTATTTTTGGGAGAGAGGTTATACTCTCCTGCTGAAGTACTCGTTGCTCGTTGGTTTGCTTAACTTCCTGTTTTATTTTGAAAGGGCTTTCCCTGGTGTGTGCTGGTGTGGTCTGTCCTGATTATCTCCACCTGTTCCTTGTTAGCCCCTGAGTATCTTGTCAGCTTGTGTATCTATATATATTCCAGTCTCACAGCATTTCTCTGCTTGTCCGTTTTCTTCTGCCACTATTCATGATCCCTATATAAATCTCCCGTTAATTTTTCTGTTTTGAACTTTTGGTTTTTGGATTTCCAGCTTGTGACAGCACTTCATGTAAAACAAAGGACTCTTGTACTCCTGCCTCCCTGGTTTCCTGCAGTTGGGTCCCCCATAAACCTCCCCTTGTAACAATGTTGGACTGGATGGGGCTTAAAGCCTGATCTGTGACATAACAGTGCACAGAAAGCCACTAACCATCCCCTCCTACTTCATTGCAAGTACCATTCTGGCAAACATCACTTTTTTTTTGTCAGTTTAATCTCAAGAAAAACATCTATGTCATGATTTTTAAAGGCAAACTTAGGCAGGTAATAATTTTTGGAGCCTTGGAATTGCTATCATTGTAATATTTCTGGGCCTCTGTTGCAAAACTGCTTTGAGTCTGGCTTGTCACAATGTAGTGATTACACGTTCTCAAGTAAGACTGAATTTTGTTTTCAGTGAGTAACAGGATGACTATATTAGAACCTGGACAGATTTACTGCCGAGCCACACCGTTTTACTATGTGCAGAATGTATTACTGTGGTGGAGTGATTCTCAACCGGGGGTCCGCGGACCCCAACTGGTCCGTGGTGTAATTGCAAGGGGTCCGTGGGTCCGTGATATTGAAATATATATGTGTTTAAAAAGATGCTCTGACATTTATAGAAATGGATTATTGAATCACTCAAATGTGACCAAGAACTTTATCTACCTAAACCACAGGGTAACATGACCTTCTTCTTCTCTTTCACAAGTGTAATTCATTGTATTTGATAAGAATTCTTGCACCTGTTTGCATTGTTGAAGTTACTGCATGACAGCGTTCATACAAACTTAACACTATCTGCATCCTTTATAAATCATAAGCCTTCCGGCATTTCAGTGGGCATATACCATTCATTTCTTTTAAAAATGCTTTTATTGTGAAATATTTGAAAGAAGCAGTTGGGGGCGAAAACTCATTAACTTGCAAAGTTCAAGTTGGTGCTTGAAATTGCGATTAAAAAAAGAAGACGATAAACACAATAACAGAAAAGAAGAGGGGAAAAAAGAAGTAGAGGACGACGTTTCAACTTGACAACATGGAGAGATGGCTCGTATCAAAAAAAGACTGCTTGTTCTGGACACAGCAGACTGTCAGTTACCGGAAAAGAAAACAAAAACAGAAGTCAAAAAGAGGCTTGAAAAAGAAGAATATGTCATGTTGGAGTTTACAGCAACTGATTTGGACCCTCAGCAGTCTCTGTGGTTTGATAATTTTATCATTTATAATGTGTTGCATCAAAGAGTGAATAAATACCCTCATGCAGTTTAAAAGTAGGGGTGAGTATTGGCAAGGACCTCGCAATACGATATGTATCATGATACTTGGGTCATGATGCAATATTATCACAATATCACAATATCGCAATATCACGATATATTGCGATATTCTACCCAGTGAATATCAAAATTAAAAATAGAGATGAAAAATCAAGTTGCTGTATATGTTCATCGGATGACATTGATCTTTCAGAGGACAAATTGAGTCAAAACTATTTGCTTCAAAACAACCTATTTATTGTTTATCATTAGTGTTTTTGCACATTTTGAATTTTCCTAAAAATTCAATATTAGGAGCTGAAAAAATCGATATATTGGGCGGCCTTAAATCGTGATATATTGCCAAAATCGATTATTTTCACACCCCTATTTAAAAGGCAGTTTCTGCTGTTTCTGTCAAATTCCACCCCCACAACCCCCAGATTGCAGGGGGGGTCCTCAGAGTTGATCAGAAATATCCAGGGGGTCCAGGACCCCAAAAAGGTTGAGAACCACAGCTGTGGTGGTATTACCTTGCTGAAAAAAAGTAAGACCTTCCGCATGAAGATTTTGCTGCTCATTTATTTAATGTTTGTAAATTTGCAAGCAGACTAACACATAAACCACCTCCTTCCTAAAAACCCTGTCTGGATTCACAATTACCACTTAAAACAAGATTTTGATAGGAAGAATTGAGTCATTGTAATTGAAGTGGGGCGAAGAAAAAACATTTTACACAGGAGTCCAGAGCAAACTCCAAAGATTAAGCTTATACTTGTAGCATTATGTTCCATATCATTTTACATTGTGGCAGTCAGGGGATATATTGCTTTTGACACTTTTTTTTTTTTTTATGATAGGCTAGAATGCAATTTAGGCTATTGTGCATTGATTTCCTATGATAGGTTATTGAATGTTTGTTGGCCAACAAGCTTTAAACTCTTTTTGTAGCTCCAGTAAATCTATCTACAGACAAAACCTTTTTTGTTTTATCTTACCCGTTTTACCTTTCACAAATTACTTCCAATGTTTATGAAGCCTACCAGTGCTGGCTGAATGAAAGCAGTCATCGTAGAATAGTTCAATAAATTGCTGGTGTGGCCAAGTGACTTCACGGTCATGAACTGTTTCTGCTGCCAGACACTTGGCTCCCATAGGGACCTCTGGCACCGGAAGGCCTTGTTTCATGGCCGGGTTGTGCAGAACACAGCAAGCCAGTACTATTTTTCACACCTTCATGGGTTCATAGAGAAAGATTCTGCCACTTGTGCCCACAACCACCTCGCCTTCATGACACCATTGGTGCCCTCTATAAAAGCCTGAGTCGCTGTGTGGGTTTATTTCAACACATCAAGTCAGTTTAATCAACCCGTTGACATAAGAAGAAACACAATCTGAAGTTTAAAAATGGAAACCTGCCCGTCGATTAAAACAAAAGTTACATTTCTAATCTATTTTCATGTTTAAAACACAAATTTTAAAGGTATATTTAAGGCATAATGTGAAAATAATAGTCTAAGGCATTAAGGTTGTAAAGTTTGAGAATGACAAGCAATATTTATGTGCACTTCTCACTGACAAAAGCTCTACACTTACCCAGAGGCAGGAGTAGATGTTGTTCATGCCCACAAAAAGTTTGGATCTACTGATATTTTCATGAATGCCGAAACAGGCAGGAATTTTACTCTGCCAATGGTTTACACATAAATTTGTTCTGTTCATGTTTCATGGATGAAGCCCATTGTCCAAATAGTATCATGTCTTTCTCCAAATCCTGTTTATGTCATTCAGCATTGTTGGTGCTTTCACAAACATGCAGGGTAGCCATGCCTTGTGAACTAATGCATGTCCATATCATTAGACATGCTCGCTTTTGAACTCATAACAAGACAGGATGGTCTCACTGGGTATCTAAGTCCTTCTGGGCTTTACACTTGCAAGTGCATGACCCCATTACTACTAACTAAATAACTTTAAATTAAATAAAGATCTAAGAGCCTCTTTAGACATTCACAACACAAGTTCAAAGGGGGGAGGGGGGATAAGTAAATTAGCAAAGTAAAATACTTCACATTAACAGCAACAAAAAAGTACTGGCATCAGCTTGTGAATTGGCACGTGGTTTTATGCATGTGCCTAACTATATAGAGGGTAACAGGAACTCATTAATGCCTGATGAAGTATAAAACCATAATCTGAAAATTAGCACAATTACTGACATTCAGAAAGCCTTCTGATTGAGCAGCCAATTGTAATAACACAAAACATCGCTAATTGCACAGGTCCATCAAGCTTGAAGCTGAAACAATGACCTGAGAAGAAAAGGTGGGAGATGCAGGGTGGGAGGGAGAGAGATACAGGCACAGAGAGGTGGCAGAGGTGGCAGCAGGAGGAGGAAAAGAAGAGGTGTTACAGTGAAGGAGGGTGGACGGGCAGACGTTATGTATGTATGAGTAGTAAACGATGACAGAGCAATGTAAAGAGGCAGTGGGGGAGAGAAAACAGGAAAAAAAATCACAGTGTACCAGGAGGAGGCTGAAGAGGAGGAGGAGGAGGAGGAAGAGAAGAACTTGGTTGGAAGAGAGGGAGGGTGTTGACTGAAGCACTGTACTTATCAGCGGTCAGAATGTACTGTGCTGTAGATTTGTCTGTAAATGTCATCTCTTGTGCGTGAGTTATAATAGGGCATGGTCACGCGAGTCACGGACAGGTGCACATACATGTGTAAAAATACACATGGAAAGATCAAACGAGAGAGCCTGTTGGTCCACACGGCACTAAATTACAATTATTTGACTGTCAGTGTTTTTATTCATGGTATTCTGAAGCTTTTCCTCTCGTCCTCGCTCTGATTTCTTCTCCCTCATCTCTCCAGTGCGTGCAGAGTGGAGAGACATTTAAGAGCTCTTAATCCAAATCAGATATACAGACATCAGAAAAGGGGGGGGGGTGTTATAGATGAGTGTCAGAACAGGTGACAGCATGAGAGACAGCGACAAAAAGAGTGAAAGGGGAATTGTGCAATGCTTTTGTTCCCAGCTGATTTCCCTATTGTCAGCTGCAGTGTGAGAAAATGTCACGCAGGTCTGTTCATGTTGTCTTCCTGCCTCTGAAGAAGACAAAATGGGATGGCAGTTCCTGAACCAAAAGGTTTAGCATCCAATTTAATGGTTTTCTTTTAGTCCAGTTTCTTATCAGGCAGAGCAGAGTTGGTTTCCTGTGACTGTCAAAGAATGGGCAGCGAAGGGAGGAGAAATCCTGTTTGTAAATTATACCGCTGGGATGGTGCAGCTGTCAGGGGACTCTGTTTACCTTGTTTTACTACCACCTTCTTATCCTGTTGACAAGGCAGGGCAGTGGTGTGTATCACCGATGTAACAGAGCGGTCAAAAATGCTCAGACACATGAAAAAAAAAACAAAAAACAGAAAAACCAGGTGCCAAGATACGAGAAGGCAAAAAAAGGAGATGCACTTCACCTCCCTTGTTTGATGCCTCACCCACTCACTATCAGCTCCGGAGGAAGCAGAAGGTCACTGTGTTTGAGGTGACAGGAAACAGCATGACACCGGTCTTCACAATCAAACAGGTCATGCTAAGCATCTGATCAAGTGAAAGCGATTAGAAATTACATGTCTTCAGAGCATGGCTGTCTCTGTGCTCTGACGACACTCGATACACACTTATAGCATATTCTAATGCGCACTCTGGGTCACCGTACTGCTGTTATGAGTTATGAGACAAATGCCAGCCACGGTTTGTTGGCTGCATCTTTAAGAAGAGGAAATGGGTGTTCATGCTACATGACAGATTAGCAACAGAAGAGGATACACAATGTTCATTTTCAAGTTAACCACAAGTTTTGTTTTGGTTTTTGCTTTTTTTTATTCATTCACTATATGTGAAAGTGGTTGTTGTCGTAGGCCGCAAAATCAGAAACAATACTCACTGTGGAGAAAGTAAAGCAGTACTTTTACCTACGATTGACTGCAGCTTCACTTTCTTATTACTTCAATCAGAATTTACCAAACTGAAATTTTACTCTACCTATCTAAATGCTTTCAGTTAAGGTCAGATATTCCATACAAAGGGTGTAATTTGTTCAATGACAAGTAAAATTATTCTTAAAAATAGTTCTAGAATTATTTGGGAAAAAAATATTTAGAATATTCCATGTTTTATGTTCTCTTCTGTACAAAAGCTCAAAACATTAAATATATCAATGCTGTTACAAAAGGTAAGTAAACCTGATACATGGGCTATTAAAGGATATATACAGAGGGAAAAAATGTTTGATATAATTAGTTCTATAATGAACTGGAAAAACAGCAAAGCTATAGATGATAAAGATAAACTTAAATAAACTTTATATAAATCGGGCTTTAATCAGGTCTCGGTTAGTAGTTGAATGCAAAGACAAAAAAAAAACAATGATAAATATCCATGCTAAAGAAAATTAAAGACAAATATAATTTATGTATTTAAACTGAAGGACAACTTAACTGAAATATATAGTCAGAACCTATACTGAGAACCATGCATACTCTGCATTATTAATAAAATGTTAAATCAGTCAAAAAACTGTGACCTATACTTGTGTTCTCAAAATGTTTACCCTGAACTGAAAGATTCAGAAAAGGACCTGTGAGGACAAACAAGTACAAGATTTCATTCTTCCACTTCCACTTCCACTACAGATATCCTTTTTCCTGTATATGAATTTGAAAACAGTATCTCAATTTAGTCCATTCTGCACTTTGAGGGAGAAGGTAAAACCTAAAAGAAGCAAAAACAAAACATATTTTACTAAACTGAAGTGAACGTCTTCATGCTGATTTTTTTTTACATTTGTCACATTTAAAAGGTTGCTCAGATTGTAAGATAATGCTTTCAGTGCTTCCGTGCCGCGTCCTGCTTTTAGAATTAATCACTATCTGACGCTTGCGTGTAATTTTGATAGTTTAACAAGTGTAATTATGCTGATATGAAAAGATCTAATTATCCCTGACTGACGTAAATGAGCGCCGAGTGCCGCGCGGCTCCCGCGCCTCTGCTCTCCATTCGTTAGGATTCGGATGTGACGTAAGCACGGCAGCGCGCTGGCTGGCTGTGACTGTCTCCTCGGTAACGCCGCGTGCAACAGTGACGCCAGCGCCGGCCCCGGCTCGTGGTGAGTGGGCGTGACTCGCCACGTTACTCCCCCCCCTCCCCCCCCTCCCTCCCTCTCTCCCGTCAGTGGGGGGCGGGGCCCCAGCCAGAAGAGAGCGAGCGAAACACGACACCCCGAGGAACGAGGTGCTGGAGGAGGGGGGGGGAGGAGGAGTGTGGCGTTGAGTGGTGTGAGAGTGAGTGGAGGACTAAAAAGTCTGCGAAGAAAGAGAGCTCGCTTTCTAACGTTCATTTCTGTCAAATAAGTCACGCAGGCTTTGCGGCGGAGAGATGCCAAACACTGACGAAGATGCGGGTGAAACGGAGTAAAGGGCTACCGGACAGTTAGCGAAACAACTTGAAGAGGACAGGAAGAAAAGAAGAAGGTTTTTTTTTTTTTTCGGCTGGTTCGCGTCGGGACGGTTGGCCGTTTCCTCCCCGCAAGTTGAGCTGATTTTAAACGCTGAGAGTTACGAGGAGCGAGGAGCGGCAGCAGCAAAGGGTTTTATCGGTGGGAAACGAGTCGTTCATTCGCTTTGAACAGTCGGTAAGAGAACCGGAGAGACGGGCGAAGAGCGCGGCGGCTCCAGAGACTGTTGAGCCGCTAAAGCAGTCGCTACGGAGAAAAAAAAGTTTGTCGTGTATCTTCACCTAGCTTTTCCAGACTTGAACCAAGAGTGAGAGGGAAGAGGCCGACACACTGACTTTTCTTTCCGCAAACAACTTCGTGGAATTCCTCCATTGTAGTTTTCTGTCCCGCTGAACGGCTAAAGCAGAGAGCATGAAAACACCTGGAGACTCTGGTAAGTTTGCGGGACTCGCGCAATGATTGTTTTCTGCCATTGTCTTTCTTGTTTACTTGTGGCGGGTAATAATAAACAGTATTTACACGAGCAGATAACTCATTTACAAAACCAGTCATCAAATAAAGAAGAAAAAAAAGACAGAGACCTGTTGATTTTTAGAGCAAAGCAACAGTCCAGATTTCGCTTGATAAGCAACTAAAATCTGGTGCAGGTTTACTACTGTACCCTGGTTTAAGAGGAAGTGGTTAAACTACAGTACAGTTAAAGCGACATCCTTCGTGTCACGGTGACAACCTTATTTCACCATTCACCAACTTCCAGAAAACGGTCTGAAAACTAGAACTACGACCAGAGACAGAGGTGCTGATAATTTACTCGAGGACTCCATCTGATAGCAGTGGCGTTGAGGTAATTAGATCTAGGCAGGTAAACACCGAGGAAGCTGATATTAACTTAGGAACTGAGCATACATTTGTCAGGTACTTAGCCTGTCACCATATTGAAGTAAAGGGGGTGGGGGGGGATTCCCAGTAGTCAGCTGAGGTCTCTGTGTGTGTGTTTGTGTCTTTGTCTAATTCCTGAAATGCTTGCATACGTTTGTTCTTGCTCCCCTTTCTAAGGCAGTGCACATTTTCTCCAGAAAGGAGGAAGTGGAAGTACTGTCATGTGTGCCATCCATACACTTTTATTTTATTATTTTTTTGTTTGCTTGCCATGACTCCTGGCATGTTTAACTTGTTTAAACTGGCATAACCTGTTAAGATTTTTAAACCTTTATTACAATGTTTAATTTAGCCTCTTCTTACTTGATGAGTAAATTTTCCTGTAGGAAATCCAAATAATGACCTTCTAAGTAGTTGCCAGGAAGCATTTGGCACAGGGCCTGTGTGTGTGTGTGTGTGTGTGTGTGTGTGTGTGTGAGAGAGTGACGGACAAACCGTGCAGGACCTTTTCCACTCGGGATGGTCCCCTCCCCTCCCCCACCCTGTCCCCTCTTGACTCCCGCTGCACCCAGCCTCTGCCCCTCAGCCCTCCACATTCCTGCACACACACACCCACACGCTGCAAGCCCCGAGGAGGCTGCTATGACATCACACCACATCCCACCACTACTGGCCCTCTTACTACAAGGAACTCTTGTGTTTGTGTGGCAGAAGATAGCTGAGGTCCCCCATGGAAGGCACTAAAATTGATTGTGTTTAGAGTTTGATGCATTTAATTGATAGTTGAGTGCTTGTGTGGTATGTTGGTTGTGTTTTTTATCTGTTCAATAAATAGTGTTAACTGATCCTTCACTCTCGATACTCTTTGACTGGTTTGAAGCTTGATTGAAACTTCCATGTGTTTTTTTTTTTAACACGATCTGCCTTAGAGCACCTTATCACTTTTTTTTTTAATTCATTTTTGTTTATAGCTGTTAGTGTCAGCATTAAGTTTTGTCTTTGATGACTTACAATGATGAGAAGTAGCTATACCTAAAAGTTAAATAGGATAAAATGAGTAAACATCTCAAAAATTAAAAAATAAAACTGGCCTAGAGTTATTTTCTCTAAAATGTCACCCTTTTTGCAGCACTTTTACTAGTTGAATTATTAGTGGTTGATTTTTGGTGCTATCCTGACCTGTTTGATCTCCTTCTGTTTCGGGATTTGTAATCACAACATGACCTGTAACCCATGAGCATTTTAGATCATCTCAACTGAGTACAGTTGTAGGATGTGCATGGACAGTCTGAATATGTAAAGGATAAAAAAAAAAAAATCATTTCTTTCTGGGATGTTTGATGTTGGATTATGTCTCATGTCATAAGCTGCTGCTTCTGTGTTGTTCACCTCCTCTTTCTTTAGCAGTGTAGACTTCCTTTGCACCGCTGCTCTGAAAACACCAAATTGATGATAGGATTTCTGCAAAGAAAATGAGGGATGTGATAAAGTGTGTCATTTTTTCTACATAAAGCTGATTAAGTTCTGGTCATAAGGACTTAGAGAAACACAAACATACACAGAATAACTGTTAGAACTCCCACCACCACCACAACACCAGGGATGGACCCATTACCGATATTATGGTAAAGCGCGGTTGAAATTTTACGCGATAACAATTACCGTTTATGTTTGACTTAATCTTATTATCGCAGTCAATTAGTGGGATATGTAATATCAGCCTCATTCAGGTCTCACGAGCAACTCACGACTGTGTCTCACGTGAATATGTAGCTTGTAACATTGGTATTGTAACGTAAGCATGGCGGAAGCTGGTTATAGCACACAGGACATTTACCAACCCACTAAGAGGACGAAATCTGAGGTCTGGGCATATTTTGTTTTGTTTTTTTTAAGAATGCAGAGGGACAACTGGTGGACAATTATCCTGTCTGCAGAGCATGCAAGAAAAAAGTTGCTGTGAAAGGCAGTAACTTTTTCTTTGAATGCATATTTTGACCTGCTATGGTTCATTAAAGTGTTCATTTAAACTTGGACCAGACAAATAAGCTTTGTTCCTGTTATTTATTTTGTTCATTTAAGATAAAATCTCTATCTGTGCCAGTTGTTTGCCCTTTTATTGTTAAAGTTTCATTTTGATAAGATTTTGACCTCTAATGTTTTAGTATGATAAGAAAATCACAAGATTTTGTGAAATTATTTTAGTATATGTGTTTTTGGGACATTTGTACTGCAATTAAGAATACTGCGATAATATCATAAACTGTGATAATTTGGTCACTACAATCGAGATATCAAATTTTCCATATCATTACATCCCTATGACACACACACACCCACACCCACACACACACACTTGTACAAGCACGCACTGCACCCCAGGGCATCCACTTTTTTTCATCCGTCCCTAACGGTTACAGTTCTTCCTCCTGCTGCCTCCATCGCTCTTTTTCCTCTCTGATGGGATAAAGACTGGTGTGTGTCTTTGTGTGATGGGAATTGCATAGCAGGACCCATGGCTCTCGAGTGGCCATTGTGTGTGCATGTGTGTGTGTTGTGTGTGGGACAATAGTGGGAGTGGGGTAGGGTCTGGGTCTGATTGTGTGTGAACTTGTGGGGCCAGGGATCTTTCATTGTGGTAATAATGGTGTGGAATTGCTCATAGTTAGATGGTGCTTTTGACATATGAAGAGGACCCCATTTCTGTATGTATATGAAATGTGTGAGAGGTGAAAGAGGAAAAAACTTTGTTTAATAAAAAACACTTTTTTTTTTTTTTTTTTTTACAAAGTGCTGAACTACATAGCTTTAATCATTTTATATAGATATATATCTCCCTTCTTACTGTGAATCACTGGTGTGGACATAACAATCTGTTATACTTTATATATACACACACACAACACAGGAAACAAATTAAAATGTGAGCAATGGATTTAGAAGGAATATTTTTTTTCCTTTTCTCTGAGTAGGTTTATGTTGATTGTGACAGTATGCTTTTCAATCTCAACAACTGCTGTGATAAGCGTAGTGATTTGCCTTATCTGTAAAAACTCCCCTGCTGTGCTGACCACAGCAAAATCACTGCCTCCTACTGTCCCAGAACAGTTTTACGACTAGGTTTATGATCAGACTCGGCCAACATATGTAAAGCCTGAAACAGATAACCAATTCTGTTGCAGAATATTATCTTCAGTATGAAAAGGCTCACAAATGCATGTTTAAAAAGAAATGTCTGGTTTGAATACATCAGCTGTTGCGTAATTCTAAAACTAACTTCTTTTATGAACTAACTTTGCGAGCAAAAGTGTGGAATGTCATAAAAACTTCAGTTTTTAATTTTGCATACAGCGAAGACCTGGCTGTTGTGAAATAATTATTCTTTTTTTATAAAAGAGTGAGAATTTCCAATATGATAGCAGCATTGTCCTCTTTCCATTGTCATAACACTTGCTCATAAAAATGTTGATATGTTTCTCTGTGGTGCTAAGTTGACAAATGACGTCTGTTTTGAGGGGGCACTTCAGTTGTGGAAATGTCTGTATTTATCCAGGAATGTGACCAAAGGGAACAATGTGTTCAGCCAGTCAACACTAATGGACCACCCCACCATTAGTCCTGTGTTGCCCTTGACCAGATAGACCACAGCCAGCGAGGGAGCATTACCCTTGAGGGCCCAGATGTTTGGGGCTGCTCTCCATCACTACTCTGTGCCATTTCACACCCCTTCCTATCCCAGACACCAAAATATTAACCTCAATTGACTCTATCTGCCCATCAAGCCTGATCCATTATCAGCCTCATTGGATTAGATGTATAGTTGTGAAGTTTGATGCCAAAGAACTCTGTTTAAAATTCACTTTTTACAAGAGCAGAAGTAAATGTGTCTTCAGCCCATGTGTGTATTTCTGTGTTGTGTGGGTAAACTATAGTTTTATTTTTGATAACACGGGTTGTGCCCAGCATGACCCACATTGATTTTTATTGGTTATTTTTCAGGGATGGAAATAGGGTGGGTTTGCTGTCTGAATGGGATGGACTGTTGACAGATAACTGTAACACTTTTGAAGAATAAATGCATGACACACACACACACACACACACACACACACTACTGCTTTTTATTGGAATTTTTGGACCTCCCACATTCCTGCGTAGAAGGTTAATAGTTGCCGGCTGTGCATTAAACATAAGGGGAAAACACAATAGATACTGTCTCTTTAAATCCTTCTTGAAACCAGTCATAATTCTATGCAAAGCAATGTAAACATTCATACAGAGATGTTTTTAATGCATCATAAAGACAAAATATATATTTGGGGGAAAGAAAAAACACAATCTTTCATGTAAAGAGGAAAGAAGTAGGAATCTCTTTTTAAAGCTACCGGGATCAGAATGCGCACTACTTCACTGTGCAAACACACAAGCATCTCTTTTCAAGTGGGTATCAAAATTCATGTTGAGAATGCAGGGGGTGTTTTGGTGTGCATGAATTGGCCCGTGCTGTTAAACAGCTGTTTGTGTTTGCACATACACGTGTGCTGTAATGCAATATGAGGGGTTTACAGAGTTTCACTGCACATTCTTCACTAGAAGTGAGTCTGTGTGAGGTGTGGAATGGAATGTTGTCCTAAAACAATATGAACTGGGCCGATGCATAAGGCAGAGGCCACTCTGTAAAGGTATTACTTGTGAACAAAGCTTATATTTCTGTGCTTGTGGGCGTACGTAACAGCTTCTTGGTGACGGATGGCGCCAGTGAAACCGATCTGAGTCTGATGACATGCACGCACACACACATTCACGGACACGCGTGCAGATCAGGTAACGATTCTTCTGATCCTTTCAGCTGAAAGGCTTTATTTTGTATCTGGATAATATGACCTCTCTCTTAGGTTAGAGCCGGACTGTCACCTCACAACTTTTTGAAATATATTCAGGTTGTAAGTGCCATCAAGACGGTGACAGCAGTTAGTCAAACAGGTATAAAGGTATCACTTCCTTTATCCCTGTCCGCCGGCCATGGGACATCACTGCATCCACCCAAACCCCAATTGCTATGCTTCACTCACACAGATGAGCTTTTTATAAACCCGTGTTGAAGGTGTTGCACATAGTGGTTACTGTTTTTGTTAATGGTAGGGCTTGGCCCAAGTGGTGTAATCTGTACTCCTAATCTTCTTAGATTAACCCCAATGATACTGGTCATGCTGAGGGCATCTTTATAGTAAGGGATCAGCACACAGTGTGGCTGCTAATGTACATACCAGTCAGGATCAGAATAATAGGACTCAGTCTTCTTAACAACTTAAAAAAGAAATGTAAACTTACATATGTATGCTCTGTCTTTTTTTTAACATGTAAGATAGGGGTTCTTCTATTTTCCACACAGTCTTTATGAGAGAATGTAGGTTTTAATGCATTATATATTGTACGGTGGTGCAGATAAACTAATATGTATCTGGATTTTATGGGGTTTGATGCAATTCAAATTGATACAGTTTTAAATTTTCTTTTATAATTGTTTTACAGAGGTATTCGGTTTCTGTTGTAAATTATAACACACTTGCTATAAATATGGCATTGGTTAAGTATATTCAATAAACAACCAGGGAATCGGTTATTTTTGATACATCTTGGCAAAGAAAAAAATGCTTTGAATACTTTTTGTATGACTTAACTCTTTACTTTGGTTTTCAAGTTCGGCACATATTAGTCGGTAAAAGTACTGTCCAGTCAGTATCTTTGCCGCTGCTGTTTGTATCATATGTCACCAACACGGTTGCTCTCAAGCACACTTCTAGATCATAAATCTAGAACAATAAAACAAACAATAGATTCTGTTATTATTAGATGATGCAGAGTTTTTGAAAAGGTTTTCAGGATTGTGCTTGATGGATTAGCATCCAAGGGTTCACCATGATCTCTCACCAAATGAGTCTTCATATTTGTCATGTCGTGTGCTTGATAGTGTCCAGTTTTTACTGTTCAGTATTCCTTTTTTGTTGAAATATCCTAATATTGTTAACAGGCTGTGGGTCTATACGCTGCTTTCACTTTTCTGAGCGGAGCATCTGGTGGATTATTTACGATTCAAATTGAAAATTGGCTCTCAGATTTAGAAGTGGTGAGAGGAGACCCTAACCCTTCTCTAACCCCTTAGGTCCAGCACAGTCAGCAGACACTCCCTACAGAAAAGCAGCACTGTTTGAATAGTTCCTCCAGCTATTTTTATCTGGGAATCTGCCTCTGTGTTGGACCCAGGGAGTAGGCCTGGAGGGCAAATATCTCATCTAATTTTGGATGATGGGAAGTCACCAAACGGACTTGTAAGACACTTGCAGTGTCGATATTTGGTGTGCTTGTTTCTGTGGTTGGTTGTCAGGTCTTGAAATGCTGTCTGGCACCAAGTTAAAATTTCTTCCTTGTCAACCTCCTCGACTCTCTCATCTTCCCCCTCCCCCATTCCTCCCTCCCTTTTCCTTGCCTCTCTCGCCTTCCCTTCACCCCATGTAAGGAATGCAAGATCACGTTAAAAGTTTTCTTTTCAACCAGTTATTGCTCTTCCTTTGCGCGTCTTTCACTGTGCTGCGTCTCTCCGTCTTTACCATGACCGTGTCTCCATCCATGTTCAGACTTGTTCTTTCTGTACATAACAGTTTGTGTAAAACGTGGAGTTAACTTGTAACTGCCTATAAATGTCAGTGAGAAAAAATGTGCACATTGGGAAGGCAATGAAATATAATGTTGGAGGTAAAAGGTTTCTTTGTGAATACAAACTGTCCTTCACTCTTTAATAAAGGTTGGAATCTGTACAAGCCTAGTAAACTCATAAGTCTAGTAACTATTGAATAAGTCAACACCATGTTAATGAAAGGAAGCTCTTTTACGTCTTTATTCATTATGTGCAAAGCAAATATTGCAAATTAACAACTGGACTGTTAGCAGGTGTTGGCATATACTTGCCACGTAATTGCAGACAAAACAGCACACTGTCTGGTTGCAGTAGGAAGCTGTGCTTATGTGAGAAGTCAAGAGAGAACATCCTCTGTCCTTTATCAGCTGCTACTGCTTGATCCAATTTCATCTTTCTGGGCAACCCCTTACGCAAGCCCTGTCTGCGGGATTTAGAAACACAAACCCAGTTTCCCAGACAAATTAGACCAATAATATCTAATCTACGTTTTGTTGGAATCAAAGGCCTGTTTGCTACATGCCGCTCTTTAATAGGTCTTCTGACTCTTCGGCCAGATGGGCTATTTTGTAAAGTGTCTGTGTATGACTGCGTGTGTGTTCACTTCAAACAGAGTCTTGTGTTTGTCTGCACACAGATGCACATGTCCCTGTAGGGGAGTCAAACCTTTTTAGGTATCAATTGACTCTCTCATCCCCCCATCCTCTCCTCCTTCTCACCATCTTTTCTGTGTCACCAATCTATGGACTAATGCCCCAGTGGCATCTCCTTTTCCATTAGCCCTCTCCTCTTCTTCCCCTTTCTCCTATTCATGTCACCCTACCCTGTCTCTCTTTCTTTCTCTGGACACCCTGATTTACCAGCTAACATAAGTCACTGAGTACATACTCCATGGTTTTCTGCTAGGTGATGGCTGGTGTTGGCTTTCCCAAGTCTACCTGCAAACTCAAGATGAAAGCTTGAAGTCAAGTCTGGGTTGCATGTCAAATTCAAGTGCATGTAACAGTTTGATCATATGTCCATACACACATACAACCGTGAGACTGCTCTAAGATATACGGTTATGGGTGTAATCTAATGTGGTGAATGTTTGTCTTGGAAGGGAAAGCATTTGACTATTTTTGCTCACGAGCCATATACCGTTTAAAATGTGCCCAAGACTCCCTCTCTCTGGGACATTTGCTTTTTTGGGGGGCTCTCCAGGTGTATGTTTTATTTGTGCATGTTTCCCTGCCACTGAATCTGTGTGTACGCTCGCTTAAGAGAAACTGAATAATGCATTGGATCATTGGAAAGGTATTTATAGGAAAGCACGACGATTAAAGTTTAATGAGAAAGATGACCATCAGTGCTGTACATCATATAGCATACTTTTGAAAGCCAATAGCATATATTTTACACACACACACACACACACACACTGCTGAAAACCAGTTCATCCATAAGTGACTGTTTTCCAGTTTTCATATGGCAAACCACTTTCCACTCCTTTAGTGTTGTGACCCAAACACATACTCTTTTTAGATAGCTGCTGATGTACGACTAAATAAATAATGCCAGAGAAATGTTACACTTACTCAAGCACAGTGATTTTTGGGGACATCTCCATAGTCCACAGTTCTTGAAGAAGAATAGTTTATTGTGGTTGGTTTCTACTTGAACCAACCGTCTTCTGAAACATGATCCATTGCAAAGAAGCTAGTGCTACCAAATTTCTATTGCTGGTACAGCTGTAACAAACTCAATAGATATACCTATTTATTGATTTATATATATATATAATATACATTTTTTGTTTGTTTTTGAAACCAAAAATATGTATCATCTTAAAAGTTTAACTTATTTATTATGGATATGATGATGATTCAAATTTTTTTTTTTTAAATCCACATGATGTAATTGCACGATTTACTTCGGTAAGCCTTCTTTGAATTAAAGAGTGAGCCCATATTCCAGAAGGAATGTCCTGCAATTTGTATCATTCTGAATCTCAGGATACAGATCTGTTATTGAAAACTTACATGAGTGTAGTTCAAATAAGGGAATAGTTCAAAATTCAAATTTTCAGGTCATGGTTAAGCAGCTTGCAGGCTCCTGGCATCTATGCGTACATGTGTACATGTGCTCTGGGTGCACAGTGCCCCTGTACAGTTAGGCCGGCCCTCGGTCATAATGGTTTCATCCATGTCCATTTTTAGCATCAGATTTGGCCCAGTGAAATTACATAACAACCAGGCACTGGGTGAGAGCACACACACACACACACAAATGTAACCCTGCTGTACAAATGTGCACGATGATTGTTGTTTCATGAGATTTAAGCTTTTGAGCGCAGTGAGCTAGATCCCCTGACCAGTCACAGGTTGAGAGAGGAAAACTAAGTGGGATAGAAGAGATCAAGAACAACAGGGGGATTTTCAAAGCCTCAAAGCAAAAAGGAAAAGACTAGAAGTTATATAGGGGTAATCACAAATGTGTTGGTAGAAGAGAAAATGGATAAAATATGGTGATCATAGGCTGGATAATAGACAATTCATCGAGAAGGTGCTGTGATTTGAAACATGTAATGTGTTCACCTCACATCAGCGGTGTCACTCAAGAGTTTATTTAGGATGATAATATTAATCTTGATCTTGCAATTTATGTATTCTGGTCAAGCAGACTTTAAAAGCATATTTTCTGTGACATGGCATATCCTGTTTTCTGCTGTGAGGATTTGCGAGGTAAATGGTTACATTTTGTGTATATATACGTTACCTTGGAAACAAGACCTAAATGCAGCATCTAAAACCTGCTTGGCGACATCAGTCCAAACATTACATCCTTGTTGCAAAGGTACAGAGGAGAGCGAAGGAAACAAATTAGATGTGCTGTAACTATAATTTAGTACTTTTGCCAATAAACACACTAATGTACAAAGGTTCTTTGTATGCTTTCACACATGCTCTTGAGCTGGCTCCCACCGAGTACTCCCTTTGTGAGTGTTTGAGTTTTGTGGATTTTCAATTGTCTGAACTAAGAATTAGCCAGATTGTGGGCAAAGGCACCCTTAAGTCAGTTGAGAATTGAGGCAGAGTGCAGAGGTGTGTGGGTGTGTGTGTGTGTGTCAGGGAGAGAACTTTGGATCTGTGTGAGTGTGTCTGCCTGTTTGACTCATTATCAGTGTTGTGAATCCATAGATCTGCTTCTGTGTTATTTAGTCTCCCATGTCTCCCATTTTTTTTCTGTATTTTCTGCATATCCAATAAGATCAATTTTCCATATCGTGTTTTATTACAATAAATAAAAGCGTGTGTGTGAATGGCTTTGATGTGCTGTGTAGAGGGGTATTGTGAAGGATGTCACCATAACCTGCATGCAGCTGTCACTTCATGGGGAACCCCACAACTACATTATCCCTTGGATGTGTGATGTGAGCTGTTTGAATCAGTGTTCAGGACAATAGTTTCTATGTATGGTGGGTGTACAATATGTGTATTCAGTCCTTGAGCATGACATGTAACTGAGAAGTATCGCCATTGTATGTTCATGTACCCATATACCCACGCACCAACATTTACTCACTATATAACATGAACCGTGGCATAGTGCCTCGTGTTAGTTCCAGTGAGCGAAGGTAATCGGGGTGTGTGTGTGTGTGTGTGTGTGTGTACTTACATAATGCTGTCCAAGCAGTATTCTGATGGAGGGGAGAAAGTTGGCTGCTCTCACCCTCTCTGCCGGTCGTTTTTATCTTAAAGATGAAGTTGCTTCCTTCCTCATTGCTCATTCATTTCTCCTTTTTTTTTTTTTTTGCTTCCTTCCTCTTTGCTTTTTGTTTTCATCTCATGACACCTGTTACTTTTGTTTTTAACTTGATCTGTATTATATTAAGAGATTAAAAACAATCTGTTAGGATGTAGTAATAACATTTGTTTTATCTGTTCTACGTGCTAGTAGAAATTTGAGGATGCGGAATGAAATTTTGCCAATGGTTTTCTGATTAGCAGCTTGAGTAATATAAGAGAGGTAAGAAAGGACAATTTTGTGTAACCTCAAACCAAGTCCTTTTGAATTATGTATATTAGGCTTGAGCGGTATTACGGTAATACCGTTTACTATTTAAAAATAGCGGCGGTATCAGTTTCAATACCGTCATTAAAAAATGCAATGAATGATTTCTGTGGTTTAAAGTTTAGTTTAGTTTCTCTCCTGTATCGCTGTGTGTTCCGCTTTATTTTACCGTTTATTCGTGTTCGCTTGGAGCTGACCTCTGTTTGACTCGTCCTGTTAAGGTACTGACGATGAAAACAACACTTCCTGAGTTTGCTGCTTCAAAATAAAAGCTTCTAATGAAACTAATAATGTTGGACTTTTATGTTGAAGAATTTATAGGAAGTGAAACGTCCGGCATCAGACACTTTACTATAAAGCGCGTTTCAGCAAACACACCTCGGCAGCAGAGAGGAGCTGGGGTAGAGAAGGGACAGTTAAAACTACAGTGAAAAGCAAGAAATACACAAATAAATAACAACTGTAGTTGAGCCAAGTTTATATTGAAGCACTGAACTGCTGTTTCGAGGTAAACTCGCCTTTTTTTTCCCAGGCGCGTCAACGCTGGGAATAGTACAGTACCGTAAAGCCCCGCGGCAGCGCGCCTGGGGTACACCATCCGCCGGCGGTGTGTGTTCGCCTTAATAGTCGCGGGAATACCGTATACCCCGGTAAAATGTGAGGGAAGTTTGACGGTATCAAAATTTGGATAACGCCCTAGCCTAAAGTATATCCCTTTTTGTGTTGGTCACTAGACATTTATTCTAGGGGGGATTTGTCCTTGAAGGTGAACATGTATAAATACTGGATTCTATTCCAGCTCTGGTTCTTTGTGGCCCTCCTCTTAGGTCGGGCTGGCCAAAGTCAGTCCTCGAGGGCCGGTGTCCTGCAGGTTTTGCATGTTTCCCTGCTTTAATACACCTATTCCTAATTAATGGCTATCATCATCTTGTCATCAAGGTCAGCACATGTCTGTTAATGACACAGTCACTTGTATTCAGTGTGTGAACAAAGAGGGGAACATCTAAAAACTGCAGGACAGCAGCCCTCAAGGACCGACTTTGGCCACCCCTGTCTTAGGTTTTAGTTTTGTAGTAAAGCTAAATTTGCCTAATATAAGCATACTATTAACTGAAGAGTACCACTAGGCTACCACTAGGTTCATTTATATAGCACATTTCATGTACAAGACAATTCAATGTGCACTTGTATAAGTTATTCAAGCCACCAACCATAAGCCTGTATCTGCCTATCCTCTCATGTTAAGAAAAACATAAATTAAAGGAAATTACTGGAATTTGTGTTTAGTTTAGTTTTTTTTTTTTTCATTTTTTTTAATAATGATAATGCTGCCACATGAACATTCTTTTGAAAGGTGCCAATCAGCCCGAACCACATAGAAGTGAATATTACCATTATGTGATTAATCCCAAGCATTATTTTCTTGTGGTGTTACAAGTAACTACCAAAAAGAAAAAAAAAATGGCATGTCTAAAATGTGTCCACTGGCCATGACAATAATAAATGGCTTCAACACTATACTGTAGTTTAGTGACATGATGCATAGAGCTGAGCGATTTGATCGATTCAGCGATATATATCGATATTTTATTTCCCCAGAGAGTATCGATTTTTTTTCAGCAGCAGTCATCAATATTCTAAGCTTCTTTCAAAACCCCCATGTCCCACCTTTAAAAGCTTGCAAGCAACAGTTTGCACTGTTTAAATAAATGAAACAATTTTTTCTCAACAAATCTTTTATTAATTTTGTCCAGCATTTGCAAGCTGCCTGCCAGCAATATAATGTGTAATTGATGCTTTCAGTTCAATTAATTCAAACAAAGTCACTGGAACACTCACAAGATGTCACCAAAATCACTTTGTCCCTTTAAAATCTTTCAGAAAATGATGTAAATGTATTGTAAGATGAATATCGATATATATCGTGAGATTAGTGTGTCGCTACACGCCTAATGATGCACCACTCTGTAATGCTGACTGGTTTACTCCAAAACATTAACAGAACAATTATTGCTTAGCTTGACACATTTCATCTTTTTTTTTTACTCCCCCTCTCAGTAGCCTTTTGCACTTTTATGCTGTTACCAGCTGCATTTACTATTTGTAGCACTTTAGTGACCATTAAGGATATGCGTTTTATTTTATAGTTAAGTATTGATGTTGTTAATTGCATCACACCGCCTCACATTCTTGGTCAGGCATGCTAGTCATAACCACTCTGTAGGTGAATTGAAACCACGGTTCATTTATACCAGGGGTACCCAGTTCTGGTCCTGGAGAGCCCCTATCCAACATGTTTTAGAGGTTTCCCAGCTTCAACACACCTAATTCTAATTAATGGTCGTTATCAGGTTGTCATCAAAGTCTGCACAAGTTTGTTGATGACACAGCCACTTGTATCACGGTGTCCCAAAGCAGGGAAACATCTAAAACCTGCTGGATAGGGGCTCTCGAGGACCTGTCTGTCAATCATGGAAGCCAAGGTGAAACCAGGTAAAATGTGTAAAGCTGAGCTAATTATCTTTTTTCAGAGTGGTTGCGGGCTCCATTTGGTGAAATAAAGTATATAACACAAACTGACGAGAAGTTTTGTCACATATCTCTGTGGCTCTTTTTCTTCCTCTCTCCTTTTCTTGCATTTTATCTATGTATTTTGCCCTCTTCTCAAGTTACATCATCATCATCAGCCTTTCTCTTTTCCTCTCTCTATCTAGCTCTTGCATAATGTTCAGCTTTATTTGCCCCAGCTGAGGATTCTAATCTTTCCCACGAGGCAGAGCGTGAGGGCAAACTGGGAGAGGGAAAAAGAGGAGTTGGGGGGGTCTGACCTGTCTACCCTGCTTCAGTGCATTGCCTTTATTGGCTCAGTCATTCTCCCAATTAATTTGGTGGAAGACTTTTTTTTATAGGCCCCACCAACACATTTCTTACATCTGTGTATGCTTACGGTTGTAAAGGTGGTTTTTCTCATTAATGCCCTCAGTCTGTTATAATAAATGCATCTTTGTGTCCCTACTGCTGCTTGATTGGAGCAGGTGGGCCATCTCACATGGCAGCCTGAGGCTCCCTTTGGGATAAGGAGCCTATACATCTTGCAGTGTTAACAAAGGCACATGTATAAAGAGACAGATTTTGACAAATTTTGGGGAGATTGGCGTGCATGCTCCACCACTGTAGCCAAATATGCACACATTAGTGAGATTGTGTTACACTGCTACATGCACAGAGGCTCGTCTATGTGTCTGTGTTGCAACTGCAAAATGCTTCTTAGAAAGCAATGCTGATTTTAGTGGAGTTTCCTCCTCTGATTTCTCTAAATCTCTTTTGTACGCACACACATGCACATACATAGCGCATGTTGACTGTCTGGCAGTGAAGTCTGTGCGAGGTGAGTGTTATGTAAGGCTGATCAACACTACTTAATCAGCTTTGGGGGACATGTTTAACAAGCTGACCAAGTGGGCCGGGGGTTAGAAGAGACGATGGAGGCAGGGAGGAGACAGAAGAGGTGCAGAACTAGTGAAACATTGCTGGAAACATTTTTAGGAAGATGAAGAGGAAAGTCAATGAAGGATCAAAAATGGTGACAGAAAAAGAGAAAGTGAGGACAGGCGGTGACACGGCATGCGTCTCTTGTCCCTGTTTACGATGGGATAAACACACACATAAACACGCTGTGCTCTGCCCTCTGTGTCCCCCTCATAGTCCACTGTGACACACAGTGGTGATTGCCAGAATCCTGTTTATGGGCACACTATGCCTTTCCTGTGTGCACGTGTATGTGTTTTTCTGAACACTTGGCTCTGTCAGTTTTAGGTACTGTAGATGACCCTGTCCATCCCATGGCAGCCAAAACAACAAAAAAATTCATTGTTGGGGCTTTCATTATACAGCAAATGTTTGCTAGTCCGGAACGGAAACGCAATAATTTTACAATCTTCAATGGCATCATTATGAATGTTTAATTGAGCAAAACATCCAACTGACATAGCACTATAAATGCTACATTGGAAGGCTTTCAGTGCTGCTGAAAATGACAAACTGCCCAAGACAAAGTAGCATGCTTTTGCAGCAGCCAAGTAATTAGTCTTGATGAAGCATTAGTTATTATGTAGCATTAAAAGAGAACTTTGAAGCCTTAACTCATTTTGTAACTGTAACGGTTTAAGAATGACTTCATTACTCTTGTCGTAGGGCAAGTAATGCTCATTTTTGGGCATGACTTTCCTTCACTTGAGATGTAAGTTTTCATGGTCGACAAGTCAAAACCAGAGGTTGTTTGTTTATTTTGGACCACAAATTGCTCCCATTTAGATGGTTTATGTTCATTAAAGAGAGGACCATGTTCAAGCACTTTGCCTTTACATTTCTCTGTACTTTTTGTGGTAAATTGAGCTTAATTATCATGTTTTGTTTATTTCACATATTCTTTACTCATGATGGCAGTTTGTTACAGTTGTGGTTAACCTCTACCACATAAATGTAGAGGGAAGTTCTCCAAAACTAAATCATAGTAGTTCAGTCATGATGGACATTTGTTCTGGTTGTGACAGTTGCTCTGTCTTTATCCTGGTTGTTTTATGCATTTCCTTTTATTTGCTCTTTTGCTCTCATTCCACCACCTCCTCTTTCTCCTTTGCATTCCCTTTGACCTTTTCCTGGTTTTTCTTCTCTCTTTTCTCAGTCCCAAGTGTTTACACACACACACACGTATGCATGCACACAGGCGCACGCGCACACACACACACACACACACAGAATGACTAGCAGATGTGGACAAAGCTTTTTCCTTCATCTAAAATTAGCTGCAATAGAAGAATGGCAGGAAAGCGCACATGGCTGGATTGCCAAAAGGGAGGGATTCGGCGGCTGTGGATGGTGGAGGGGATCAGTTGATGGGATCAAGTAAAGTAGTATGTATTTTTGGTGTTGTTCAGACACAATGCTGACGCACAGGAATCACTAATTACTCAGTCAGCTTGCATCATAGACCTTTGTATGTTATTTCTTTGCTATGTAATACACTGTTTTTTTTCCAGTGTGCTCTGCAAAACAGGAGAGGTAGTTAAAGAAAAAAAAAAGAAAAGTGCTTTTCAGTTGATATTTGTTGTACCTTTCCATTATTACAGGGTCACCACAGTGTCTTTCTCAGGGCTGTAAATCTTTAGGTATCACACAATTTCTTATTCTTGAAGTCACAGTTCTAGCTGTGACTTCTAGAGAATCTGAATAGCTACCGAGAGCTTTTCTTCTGTGAAGAAGGGACTGGCTGTGCTTCATTTATTGGCACTTTATATTTTGAATACCAACTCTTAACAACCAACTGAAAGATCCTTAATACACCAAAAGTCTCAGAAGCCAAATGTTTCCAACAGTTCCTGGCAAACTTTAGCAGCCACTCACTCCCATCTCATTGCGTTGACAACATGCCATCCAGTGTAGACCTCAGAGCGCATGGTGAGTTGATTTAAAAAATATATATATTAGGGCTGGGCAACAATAAAAAATGTAATCACGATTAATCGCATTATTTCCCTGATTAATCACATTGTATACAAAAAATCAAATAATTGATTCAAAAGTAGTGTAAAATGCACTTTTATTTAAATGTTCTGCTGCCATATGAACTAAAGTGCCATAACATTGGTTGTTCAAACACTTTTAACATCAGCGCTTGTCAGTAACACATGTTTAGTGTAAATCTCATCTTAAAAATGTAAAATAAAATAAAGCTTATTGCCACTGCCAGGGCATTAATGTCATCCTGTTTTTTAAACATTTTTTAAAAAGTCTACAAACAAAATCCAACAAAATGATTGTGGCTCAGCACAATCAGAACATTAAAACAGGCAATTTCTGAAGTAACAGCAGAAACTTTTAACAGGGAGTTCAACTTGGCAGTTGTTACAAATAACCTTGTATCTGTCAAATCCTCCATCTGGGAGAACTTGAAAATGAAAATGTCCAAGTTAAAAGTTCAGTAACTTTATCAATCTGTGTATCATTCATTTTTTCCACTTTCAATTGTTAATCAAAAAAAAAAAAATGAAAGTGACATTTTATTACATTTTTCCTTTTTTAAATCTAACACAAAAAAACGAAAAAATGTCTGGGTTATTTTATAATTCTTTTCTGGTTCCGCAGCAGCCAGTAACAGACTTTTCAAAACAAAAGCACATGAGCAACATGCGTTAACGCGTGATAAAATAAATGTCGGCGTTAATAAATTAATGCGTTAACGCAATAATAACGTGTTAACTTGCCCAGCCTTTGTGTGTGTGTGTATATATGTATGTATATATGTATATATATGTATATATATGTATATATATATATATATATATATATATATATATATATATATATATATATATATATATATCTATATATATATATATATATATATATATATATATATATATATATATATATATAATTAGGGGTGCAACGGTACAGGTGGCTCACGGTACGGTCCGTACCGCACGGTTTCGGTACGGATTAGGTACAGTTTCAGACCACCCGCTACCCTAAACCCGGGATCGCGGAACCCCCGAGTTTGCGGAAAGTGCAACTCACATATCGCCGCGTTAAAGAGCGCATCTAAATGGCATAAAGGTGCGTCCACCTGGTCACATGTGGACGTGCACAAACGGCTCTGCCTCTCGATTATGCATCACCGTATTACTTGCATACGTTTTTATTCTCTTGAGGTCAGAGGATGTCTGGTCAGCAGTTGTGGAGGATGTGGGAATAGTCACGGCCAGACACGTCAGTCTGTACAGCTGTGGCATGACCTCATTCAGATGTCTGCTGTGGAGGAAACCAAGGAGATTTTTGTCTCTGGTGTCAAGCTGGAAAAGGTTGGATCTGGGAATTTATTTCCGATATGTCTGAAACTGTTAGTGGTCAAGGAGGGACAGGAACATTAATTGTTGGTGATCTTTAAATGCGCATCCAATGATTCGTTCTGCAGTATTTTAAAAAGCACATCAGTTGCGCCAAGACGCACAACTGGTAACAACTGAATCTGGTTTTTTTTTTTGTTTGTTTTTTAATCTAACACACAAAAACAGAAAAAACACCATTTTTTTTATATTTCCATTTTAGACTTGAATCAAAAATATGAAATGAAAAAACAGGCCACTAGACTGGGGGCCCAAAGGCCTTTTTAGTATATCAGGCCAACAGTACCCTGTTTTATATGTAAGTTATGGTTATTTTTTCCCTGTGATCACATAGTCTGTACTTTCATGTTGTTTTCTGCATACAAGCTACACTGCCATGCGCTTGTTTTCTGGAAAAGCTATGCAGCTTTTATTTTGTAGTTATTTTTGAGAAAACACAACTGTGTATGCCTGGTTGTATATTACTGCTCACTGTGAATAGTACCATGTAAATGCAAGCCGTCATCAGCACAGTTATCCACAACAGAGGGAGTGAGAAAAACATAATTCTCTTGGGCCCATCACATACTCCACACTCACCTCTAGTCTGAACAACATGCAGCTCAGAACAAACACTCACACATGACATGCAGATATGGACCTATTTAAGTTTCTGAATGTGAGTGTTAAGACTTTTTTTTTTTTTTTTGCTGTGTGTGTGTGCGTACACTCATCTTAAGCTTTCTTTTTCCCTGTTAAAAAAAAGGCAAAAAAATATTTTTGCCTGCATTATTATTGAAAGCAGTAACCAGATTTTTTTAGGCTATGTGGAGTTCACATGTTCTCCTTTGTTGGACGTTCATGTGTCCAGAGTCTACGGTGTCTCTTTCACAGTGACATCTGGGGTTAGTCCATGCCCCATGATCTTGAACAGGATTGAAGTGACTATAGAAAGTTGGGTTCATTTGCTTAATGATTTGTTCTTATTAAGATAATTGAAATTCTGATAGGGGAGACCCAAGCGCCGCAAAAATGGTGTCCACTGGGTGGTAGCACCGGTCGAAACCGTTAGTTACCGCTGCATGTGGGCCTTTGTGTGTCATGAGAACATCTGGTTTCAAAGCAACTACATGAACTGCCACTGACTCAGAAGCTGCTAATTTATCAAGAGGAAGAAATTCTTGCCTATTTTGCTTGGAATAACTGCAGGAAGCCATAGCGGTAGAAAGATACATTTCTGCGAAGCCTCAGATGAGTGCGAGTTCTGCCCCCTTACATGTGATATTCTGCGGTACTCAGGTTGCCCCTATTGGTCTTTGTACCAGATGTAGGATTCAGTAATATGAAGTGAGCTGTACTGTGAAGCAGAATTTGTGTCTTGGGAGCATAACCTTTAACTAAATGGCTTGTTGGTACCGTGAGTCTGTGTGTTACTATTTACCTGAGTGTATCATCAATGGCAGCTTATGTTAAAAAGCTAATCTACTCTTAAGCAGAATATATTTGAAATGAGCCATCAGCACATGTAAGAGTACAATCTTGTGACAACTCAATTCTCTTATAAAAAAAAAAAAAGACATTCGAGCATGGACATGGGCTTCTCTTCTGTCTTTGAGCCAGAGAGTGTCTACTGTTTGACTTTGGCTGAGAGGGATGTTAACAAAGGATATCTCAGTAGCTGAGTTATGTAGCTGAGAACACAGATTACTCTTTCCATTCATGCAAGTAATCATCTTCACCTAAGCATATTTAAATCCATCTTCTTATATAAATGCTGGACAATGGTCCCAGGACTGTTCCCTGGAATCCACATTTAGTATATCTATACTACACTAACTGTACATTCAGAACAAGTAATCCGTTTATCTTGTCCCATCAGAGGTCCCCATATTCACTTTGAAAATCAATACTTAAAAAAAACTTTGTTGGCTCAAAAAAGATGTATGATGATGATGCCTAAAATCTCAAGAAAGAATTGGGCAAATCATCGTTGTTGTGGTAAGATCTTGTTGGTATCAAGATTTGCTATTTACAAGTGTATCTATCAAACTGAGGCTGCACCAGGATATGATAAGAAAAAAGTGGGGGCCAAGCTCTCTGAATACTGAATGGTTTGAGGTTTTACTACTTAGCTGCTATTATCTGCCATCTGAAAAGTGTGAAAATTCAAGATACTGGAGATACATTTCTCTTCACATTTTTTTTTTTTTTATGTGTGAGGGCTGCTTTTGTACACTGTGAAACCTTGACATGGTAGAATGAACTGCTTACTCAGTGTTTGCACTGAGAAAGTTTTATGTCTAATTGCATGATGTCTCTCAGAGCATTCTGCAAAGTTTCCAGATGTATAAGCAGCTGCTCCATCAACATTTATGATGGCATAATGTATCAATTTCTTAGCACACCCAGAAGCGCATATCATTCTTTATTAAGTTAAATATAGAAATTGCACAATGTTAATCATAAAACAGAAAAAAAGAGTCATTTCACAAAAGAAAAACCAAGCAATATTGAATGTTTTTATTCATAAAGTGTTCAAATTGAGGGAATCTTTCTATTTTTCTCTGTCGGGTTATCCAGGACAGTTAAATATCTATGGGTTGTGTAATGTTTTTTTTAAAAAAAGTTTACAAAATTATTTCCCTTGGACTCTAGAAGATTGTTCTGGGTATAAGGGTGCAAAACATTGCATTTCATTTTTAATATTTTTTTTTTTCCAATAATAAAGATACAGGTGCGTGGGTGCGTGTGTGTGTGCATGCGTGCGTGCGTGCGCATGAGAAAAACAGACTGAGGCAGAAGAAAGCATTGCACAAAGCACAGCAGTTATAGATTTAAGTACTTTGGACAGTAGAAAATAAAAAATATGTGACTGGGTTGCCAAATATTTTTGGGCAGTTGCTAATAAACATGGATGGAAGAGTCTGCCTAAGTTTGAACATTTGTGATTTTATGGAAACTTGACCTCAAATCAATACTACTGATTACGATTGATTGTTTTAGTTGAATTCTTTTGCCCTCCTAGATCACTGACAAGGTCTTTGCTGAACAAAAATGAAAGAGTTCATAACTCTGTGATTTTTAAAATAAATAAAGTTAAACATAGATTATCTATTTACAGTCACTTATTGAATATTTCAAACAACGGAAATAAACTAATAAACATGAGCAATATTGCATCAGTTATAGGCTCTGAATGTCAGTTCTGATTAATTTTTGTTTAATTGCCCATCCTTAGTGAAAATCCTGATCCCATTGGATTAAATATCATTTTAAAGGTATTTATTAAAAGATCTCAAGATTTTTTTAATCAGTTCAAAATAATTTAAGTTCAAACTATTTTGAATTTTAGCAAATTAATAGATTTTTTGTTTCTGGCCTGTAAAATAAAACCTGTTATAGACAGTGATTTCATAATACAGATATTTCCACATTGCTCGATTGTCTCTTGTTTTTTAATTTTTTTTCTTCCTATTGTACTCTCATTATACTTTTGAGTTATGCCTGAGTCTTATATAAATATTATGAGTCATGTCTGCCTTTCTGAAGTTGGCATTAAACTTGACTCAGTTACACCACCATTTGCCAAAAACAAGGCTGTTTTCATTCTCCAGGTGGAGCAATAATCTATGTTTGTTTTTAATTTTGCAGATACATGAAATAATTCCTGAGATTGAGTTGGTTACACCAAAATCAGAAGTGTTTTAAATCATGGCGATAATATCAAAAGTCATCATATAGCTATGTGCAATTGCTTTGCAGGGGTTTATGCACTATTTAGGCGTTTTAGGGCTGTTTCTATTAATAAAAAGAAGTTAAGATGTAGAAATTCTTGAATTAAAGTAATTAATGGGTTTTAAACTATAAATAATCTGAAGATGAGCATATAAAAAACATTCACTGTCGGTCGTGGAGGTTGTGTTTTATGCCACCTCCAGCGTGTGTGTCGCAGGCCTCACATGTTGCCTGCATGTGTTGTCTTTTATTCTCCACAAATTCTTTACCACAAATATTGTTTCCAGACTTTTGCACAACTGTATGGCTGCTTTATACAGGAGTTTTTGTGATGTCTTCCCCGACTGCTCAAGGCAAACTCAGACACACATACACTGTCGTGTAGCGCAGAACTCTGTCTCCTGACGACTACCTGTTGCTGGCACATTCAACTCCCACTCCTTTTCTCTCCGTGTCCCTTCAACGCTCAATGCCACACTCCTGTCCTGCTCTTTCCCTCTTTAATACCTGGCCTCTTTGCGTCGGTGTTCCAAGCTTGAAGGGATTAATTGCCATTTATGCTTTATTTTTTTGTTCTTTTCATTTCTGGGAGGTTATTTTTAGGTCTTAAGTGTCTGGTTGCTAGGAGACAGCAAGAGAGAGTGAGAAAGGGAGAGAGAGGTAGGAGAATGGAGGAGAGTTTGCGTTGTGAAGGCTGAATTACAAACACATTCACGCACTGAGTCAGCACTGACGCACACTCGCACACATAAATATACACACAATGAGTTGGTCTGTAGCTGTTATTCTGGACTTGTTTTTCTGGTTTTGTCATTTATGCCTAAGTTCTCGCTTCTCTATAGCACTTCTGTCGTGTGCAAACGGAAACGTGAGCACTTATCAATCATCCACAACATTAAAAGCACTGACAGGTAAAGTGTGTATCATTGCTCATTTTGTTCTAATGAAATGCTCTGCTCACTGTTGGCTGAAAACTTTCTGCCTTCTACTTTCTACCAAAAATCTTTCCAGTAGTTACACTTTTTTTTTTTTTGAACAGTTAGTTGAGACTAGGGATGCACGATAACTGTTTTTTAAAACCGATACCGATAACCGATAACTTTCAGCTCCTAAAGGCAGATACCGATAACCGATAACTGATAACACACACACGTATACCTAAGATCACTACATCAATACTCTGAACAAAATCAAAAATAGTTTTGATGTTTTAAATGAAGATATTTATTTTTTCCAATGAAAATCTATTGGCAAGCCTCTCAAACATTTTCGTAAAGCTATCAAACAAACCTATTTGATATCACATTAACTTAAATAAGGTGCATTACTGACTGATATAAAAAAAGTAAAGGTTTCCTTAAACTGATAGAGATACATGCATCAGAATTACTAACTGAAAAAGATTAACATTTAAAGGATTTTGGCTTGTGGTTCCATTTAAATTAATACCTTTTAATTAAAGTAAATGAAGTTCAGTAGTTTTTATTTTTTAATGTCATGGAAGCTTTAGATGAGAGAGATGAGGGAGATGAGAGGGAGGGGAGGAGAGATTGCTGCTGGCTTGCGCACGTTAGCATTAGCTTCCGTTAGCTCATATTAGCGCGATTTCAAAACTCCATGGAAGCGATTGTTATGTTGTAGGTGGCCGATCGGGTAATACGTATTAAAGCTTATGCTTGTGCTTTCCTCCTCCTAAAATTCGCTCAGAGGATTCTTCACAAATAACCACCAAACTATCTTCTTCTGAAACTTTAACGAAGTTCCACGCCACCATGTTTGATGTGATCAGTACGCAGTACTGCAGGCTGCATTCAATGTGTAACGTAAATTCCCACATTCCCTCATGTGCTAGTTGTTCTTTCAGCCTTTTCTATTTTTTCTTTTTATGTGTAACATGTGGGAGAATACTGCGAATATCAATTCAAGTCAGCAACTACCAAAATTATGACCGAGTTAACAAGTTGTTTTCTGGCATGAGGGGGTATTCTTGATTTTCCTAATTGAGTAATCGTTTTTCTGATTATGCCGATGTTACTTGAACATAACATTCACTGCCGGTCATTCAAGGGTCAGAGGGAGCGAGGCACTGACATTTTGACAAAATGTATATGTTATCGGGGCTATTCGTCGTGATATCGGAGTTCGACGTCATAATTTCCTGTTATCGTCCCGATAGTTGTCATGCACCCCTAGTTGAGACTGAATGTTTGCAGAATGTTTAGGGATGGCTCAATCAACAGGACAAAGTGTTGGAATTGTCCACTTGGCCTCTGTGCTCCCCAGATACCAGCCTGATGGGGTTTGAGGGAACCTTTGAGAAGGAAGTTCTATCAACAGATCCCACCCATGATCCACAGGGTCTTTATGTTTTATTCCTAATATTTAGGTGCATCCCAGGACACCCTCAGATGTTCTTTGACCATGTCGTCACTGCTCAGAGTTTCACTTGTGGGTGGTCTCTTTGTTATGACTGTATGGTGTTTGAGGACAGTCCAGCAACAAATTAAAGACAAAGTGTGAATGTGTTAGTTATCTTAAGCTGTTAAGAGGATTCCTCTAGTATGGTTTGGGTCCACTTTTTTTTTTCCATTTTTATTTATTTATTGCATACTTTTCTACACATGAGCACAGGCCTACTGCTTGGTAAAAATGTAAAAATTTTACATTTTATTAGAAATAAAATTTTAATTTTAATTTTAATCAAAATCTGGATCAGAGGGTGGCTGTTGCTCAGTTGGTAGAGCGGGTCGTCCAGTTACTGTAAGGTTGGCGGTTTGATCCCGGCTCCAACTGACTACATGCCAAAGTGTCCTTGGGCAAGACACTGAACCCTAACTTGCCCCCATTGGGTCTGGCAGCACCTTGCATGGTAGCAGCCGCCCACTGGTGAATGAATGTGGGTGTGAATGGGTGAATGAGAGGCCATTGGCATATAAGTGCAGTCCATTTACCATCAGCAAACAAAGCATTTCTACAGCAGATCAGTTTGAAGTTGTTCTGAGTCACTGCCGCAGTCCTTTCAAGAATCATCTTGGTCTCTTCTAAAATGAGACTTGCTGCATCTCCATTACAATTGTGCTGCAAAACTTTAGAGATACTTTTAAATCTTGATAAAACTCAACTGAGAAGTGACCATGTTTTATTTAAGTCATGTTTGCTCTTCTTTCTTCCAAGAATCAGGGAAATAAATGTCCAGAGCTTCTTTTGAATTTTTCAGGTTAACCACTTCATGTGTGGTATAAGAAAAAAAAAATCTTGAGTTATGTGCAAGTTTTTGAGGAATTTACATTTTTCCGACATATTTTCTATTCGCAATTTGGCACATGTTTAAGGGAAAGGGAAACAGGCGTAATGACAATCCCCCAGCCATAGGATCTAACTGAAAGGTTTGAGTTAAATAAAATAAAATATGTGAATCATATGCTATGGTTGTGGCAGTCATCAGATCTCAACCCAGTGGGAAATTTTGGACCTTGGTGTTAGACAGTGTGCTCCTTCATCAAGACCAAAACTTGGCAATGGCTTTATAAGATGGTGTCCTGTCCCTCCAGTGAAGCTCCAGAGACTTAGAATGAATGCAGAAGTGTATCAGCACAGTTCTGACACCCCAACACCTTAGTAAGAGACTTCCAGACCGATATAATATACATACAGACTGGACTGCAGGTGGTTGCACATGTTCTGTGCAGTTATTGTGCAACAGTTATCATTTTCTGTTAGTTTTTTTTTTAAATCTTTTGTCATTGTGCACTTACTTCAACTGTCAACGTGATCATTTCCAGCAGACAAAATTATCATTGTGTAATGTTGCTGGCAGTGTGGTTTTGATTCCTGCCAGATTTCATTGTGTATCACAAATGACATGCGTACACACACAGGAAACAGCTCTGTTATTGTGGTGCACATACAACAGTTGCTAACATCCTGTCCCACTACAGTGGCACATTCCAGGAAACCACCCTCCAAAAGTACCACCTATCTCTTAGTCACACACTAACCTTCTACACTCATTAGATTCATAGTTTGATTGTTCCACGAGTAATTTACTTCAGTGTGGTAAAGTATTTGACCCACTGACCTTCCAGACTGAAGCTGTATTGACACGTGAGCAGCATGTATCTTGGAAGTTTACTCAAACCTGGAAATAGAGTGGTGTGGCGCCTGGGTAGAATCCACTCAGAACTGGACATGAAGCATGAACACGGTGGAGATTAGATTTTGTTTACAGTACTCAGGGGGATGGCAGATTAGGCTCTATCTGAATCAAAGTTTTAATGGAATAATTAGTTGAATAAAATTTTACCCAAATTCTTGGAAAAACGTGAAATCCCCCCATGTTTGAGGAAAAGAAATGTTGCTTATTAATTTTAAATCTGTTTAATATACTAATAAATTCAATGTTTTCCGAAAAGAGTTTGACCTTTGCTGTTTTGAAGATAATTTAAAAGAACTGAGTCATAAAAATACTGAATATCAATCTGAAATATTTTTAACATATTTAATCGTTGACCTCAAACTCTTCTGCACACAAAGGTACACATGCACCGTTACAGGCTTTAGCGACTGTTGAGTGTAGGCAGTGTGTTGTTGAACCAGAGGTGAAGTGTCAACTTGCAGCTCTCTGCCAAACTGTTGGCTGCAGAAGTACATTAACACAGTGCTGTGAGGTAGGTAGTCTGAGTGAAGCAGAGAGAGGAGACGCCTGTGGCTAGTAACATGGTTGTGTGAGGGTTTAGCAGCTTTAAAAAGTTAACGTTGGAAGATATTAGTGTAATGTAGGTGAATTATCTTTTTAATTTTAGTTGATATGCACAGACATAATTGATTATGTGACTTTCCAATAGTCAATTCATTGATAGTTGCTCCTTTATGTTCCTGAATTCCATAACAGACCTGTCACACTAACTTCTCTTGATTCCCATTTTTATGAGGCTGTGTCTGACTGGATTTTTACATCCTATTTATATATTGTATTCATAACCCTCAACATTTGATTTGATTGTTTGTTCTGCCGAACAGCTTCACACATCCCCCACACAAAATGGAAAGAAATAGACTGGAGACAGTTTATAACTAATTTTACTGCCAAAAAGGTACACTTTGTCTGTTCTGGACAATTTGGGACTGCAGGCAGACTAGTCCAGTATCCATACTCCCTTCGGTCTAAATCATGCCTCTGTAATGCGTGCTAAATGTGTATTTCTTTTTTGTTTTTTCTTTGCTTCATGCAAAACACTGCTAGTGTTTTTGTACCAGATTTCCATTGTAATTCCTTGTTTGCATCACCTGTTTGAAATATCATCTTTATTTTATCCATAAACCTCCTTATTAACTCTAACTTGCCCCCATACCAGCTCTTTTCAGGATGTATATTTGGTAGGTAATAATGAATGTCTGTTGTCACACAGCTGAGGTCTGTGGCCAAAGTGACCCCAAGTGTTATTGTGGGTGATGTTCACAGCTTTAGCTCTAGCTAAAGCACTGTTGTAACGGGGTGAATGTGAATGATAAGGATTTTTTTTAATTAATGTTTTGACATGTGTGGCATACAGAAAGTGCAACATCTATAATTTATCTAGCAGTTGCAATGTTGGTTTCATAAAAAGTTTCATAAAAAGTCATTGTTTCGTGTTATTGTTTCATAAAAAACAATGACTCTGTAAGTAAAGTGTTTTACATTTTCCTGCTGGATTTCTTTTTTTTTTTTCTTCCAACTTCTAAAATTATCATACAGTTTTGATCTGGGTCCCTTTTGATTTGAGCCCTTGTGCCAGTGCTCTGCATCGTAGCTGTGTGTTCGTTAATGTCCTGGGAGTAGTGTGTCACTTTGGTGAGAGTAAATATACCTGACAGCTCCCTGAGATCAACAGGACTTTCCTCCCGCTGACACAATATTATTCTGCTGTTCTCAATGCTCTCTAGGGAGCACATACACACACAAACACATGTTCTCCCACCAGGCTTGTTTATGAGTGTGATTACACAGAAAGAAGTCCAGTTGTCCAGCCCACCCCAGAGCACATCAGGAGCACTGCCTCAGGGTTTGTGTACGATTGTGGCTGGACAGAGTTCAGCATTTCTGTTCACAAGGTGCTCGTTCCACATTCTTCTGTGTAGCTCCCATGTGGGACGTCTAAATAGCAGAGAGAGAAGGGAGAGTGTGTGTGTGGGGGGGGGGTGTTTTGACTACCTCGTCACTACCTTGGAGGGACTGCCTATTTTGTACATATGCTGTTAGTTATGTGCTCGCTCTACACTGGGCTCAGTTGTCTCACCTGGATATATTCTGAACTTTTTGATTACTATGTAAATTCAACCTCTCACCAACAGACTCGGCATCTTTACAAATCAGAACATCACTCTCGTGTGATCAAACATTTACAGCTTTAGTTCTCCTGCCTTTTAATCAGTTGAGGTGCAGTTCATGTTGTTTAGACAATTTTGCTCTTTTCTCTGCAAATAATCTAAAATTCCCACCACTATTTGACAGTATTTTTTGAGCAATCTTTTATTTCTTTTTTTTTTTTTCTTATCCCACAGTTACACATGTGAAAACTGCTGGTGAGCTCATAAATTCAGATTATGTTGTGACTTTACAAGCCCTTTTACAGCCTAGCAGTCCAACATGTAAACTGGATGTGGAGTGCTACAGGAAAGGATCTTGTTCTGGGATAAATGGTCCCGATGGATGCCCTTTTTCTTTTTTGTCTTGTTCCTCCCCTCGGTTTCCTGGAAAAGACATCTGTCTGTTTGCTGGAAGACACACTGTGCAGCTCTGAACTGGAAGAAGCTGAGGGACCAAATTGTTCATCTTACATCATGTCCCTCTTATTCTCTGTCCCACTTGACCCTCCCCCCCCCCCCCACCCCCCATCGCCTCCTCCTCTTCCTCCTTCAGTGCTTCTGTACTTTCCCTCTCTCCCCATCCAATGTTGTGTGTTCTCGCTTGCTCTCTCTGTTGAACAATAACCCCAGTGTGTGTAAGTGTGTGTGTGTGTTGCGCTATTTTTGGCCTCTTCAAGGCCGCGACGTTCTCTCCTCTCTTAGGCTCCTTTCTTTTTTTTCCTCCGATTCTCTGCTGTGTAGCTGTACATAACAACCTATAGAAAGACAGTGACGACCTCTTAGGAATAGTTAAGCAGCCTCATACGGCTTACATGTTTTAGTCCTCAGTGTGTGATGTGTGTTTAACCCCTCATGACGCTCAGGTGAGGCTCAGTGGATGAATGTTGGCTAAGCTGGGACCTTCAGTAAGAACAAGTCCTACAAGGCAAATTGGACTGGATTATTAACAGCAAGCTGCCTTTCTCTTGAAGATTTGTTTTTAACAGGTCTTCTCAGCATAGTGCCGTATAGTAATGGTGATCACACAGCTTTGTAGTTACAAAAAAAAAACATCCTGTTGAATTTAAAGTAAAGCTAAATTAAATTCAATAATACTTCATTAATTCCCAAGGAAGATAATATAAAATAGGATAATGTAATGGGCCTTTATTTCTAATAATTATTCTTGTCTACATCTCACCATGGCTTTTCTACCTCTGGAAGCATAACATTGTTGTTGTTGTTATTATTATTCAAATATAAGAAACTCATCAAACATCTCTTTAGCCAAAGTGTCTTGGTCCAAGAGGACAGCAGCAGAACAGTTGCACCACAATTACACACGGACATTTGACAAATGTCTAAAGGGGACATGTTATGAAAATGATCTTTGTTTTTTCTCTCTCTGCTGGAGTTAGTTGTACTGAAGTCAGAACCAAGTCATGTGAGGGGAAAAAAGAAACAACCTTTTTGCTTTGATACATTTGTAAACATGAGAGGCAAACATTCAGTGAGACCTTCAGATTTGCAGGGAATTGGTACGTCGACTAGTTGCTGAAACATCAAAGTAGAATGATTTAGCGTCCCCATTTTTATCTCCACCTATGATCTGCCCCAACTTGAACTTATAATCATGTTGCATTTGATGTACCTCAGTAGTAGGAAGTTAACATGCCTGATTGTAATTTTTGTCTCTTTTCATGGTTGTTTCAAGCTGCAGGAACAATGTCAAACAAGGCGCAACTTGAGTTAGTGGAGTTGAGTGGCTCACTGCACCCCATAAAACCTGTTGCTGCAAAAAGAGCTGTGAATTCATAGTTGAAAATGGAGCAACTTGGACTGTCTGTGTTGTTTTGACAGAAACATGTCCGTGGACTATATCTCCTTTAAGAATCAGTTTGCCGTTTTCACAAGTGGAATATTAATCAGGAAAACATTGTTAAATCATAAAATTACAGGATAAATATCACAAGTCATCAAAGTCTCTTGACATTAAAATACCAAGTGAAAGACGTTTTACCTCTAAGTCACTAGCCTTACATTTATCTTGAATAGACATGAGCTGTTAATAAATGTGAGCAAAAACACTGATTTTATTTCTTGTGATTTAGTTGAATAAGAGTTAAATAAATGTTCTGTAATCAACCACTTGTCCACACATATTGCTAATTAATTAAAAAAAAAAAACAAGATGTTTGCATTTAGAGCAAAAACACTAAGGGGAGTAAGAACAAGAACATTTTTATCAAGATTAAGACTTTCTTCTTCAATCCCTGTCTGTTTCTCTGTGTCTCATTCTTCCTCTAGTATTGGCCTCATAAATTTTTAATGGCCTTGGTGGGAAGAGTGCACACTTCGGGATTTAGGCATATGGGCTCTGATTACCCTCCTACAGATTACCCTCCCTTTTTCTTTCACTCTTACTTTCTGTCTCCAACTACTAGTCTTTCATTATCCTTCTATCTTGCCTGTCCAACTCATGGTCTTGTGTTTCTGTCTCGTCTATAAGCCCTGCTCAGCGCCTGAGGCTATTTCACTCATCAAAGGAGCTGTGACAAAGACAAAGCTGTGTATACTTGTGTATGAATGTGCTTTAGGCAATTACTGACTTGCCTCTTAACTTTTAGGGCTTTTACAGACTCTCATAGCAGACAGTGACCTCATCTCCTTTATCCATGCACACACAAACACACACATGGACACTTGTAGTGTTCATTTCCCACAACCATGCTAAAGCTGAGTGGGGTTAAAGTAGTACAGTGCCAACCAACTGCCGCTAATGGCTGTTCAGGGGCCCTGGCCCTGTATAAAAAGCCTGAGTCTGCAACTCTGCTGTTAGTTTGGCAAAGGTCTGTCAGTTGATTTGATGCTGAGTAGGACTCGCAGCTCTGGAATTCTCTCTTCATGTCTCTTCTCACTCTAATACTTTGTCTGACTGCCTGTCTGTCTCTGCCTCCTTCCCATCAGCTCTTTTCCTCTTTGGCACTTAAGTGCCAGGTCTGCAATCCTGTCAGTTTTTTTTTTTCTTTTTTTTTTTTTTGGAGGGGAGGGCGGCATTTATAAATCAGAAGTTAGTTTCCACACATTTTTCCATTTTCTCTTTTTAAGTGACAGAAAATAGCATGATATACATATATATATATATATATTTAAAATCCCAGCCAATTGTCCAAATTTCCTAATGATTAGAGGTTTCTTGTAAAAACAGAATCATTTTCTGTTAGACATAAATTAAATGATAAACGTTTAATGTATTCACAGGAAAAATGAATACCATAAACGTCAAAAACTTACAAATAAATTCTTTGTTAAATTTTCTTTAATGCCCATAAAATGAACATTACAAACATCACTATACTTCGTAAAAACCAGGGTAGAAGACTCTAGGTTATCTCCTTTTCCGTTGAGTTGTAGGTAAGGGGAATTATAGTGAATAAAAGTTGTGTCGCAGAGTTCATTGAATGATAATCCAAGAGACATCTTTTCCCCTCTTTCTTGGATTTGTGTACCCTCCTTTTTTCTGTTTTGTCTCTACTTACAGAGTCCGAGGTAACGCTGGTCAGTGTTGCACCAGGTCCATTTTTTTTCTCTCACAGGCCCATTTAGATCTGTTTGTATCTAGTATCTGGAAAAAAAAAAAAGCTTTCATCTTTCTGACACATAAGCTTGCGATGGAAATGGCACCAAAAGCAGAGGAAGTAGTAGTGGGATTACCTCATAATTAAGTAATGTGCCATGGAGTACTCACAATCATCTTTCTCACAGATATTTACCAAAGACCTTTTTTTTGTTGTTGTACATCGGACATATATGTTTCACTGTAAAGTACTCCCACTGGGTTTCTTGACTTGTCATTTATGTCTCACTTTAGGTGGGAAACTTCACAATGTTTGACAGTTTTTGCTGCTGTTTCAGCTCTTGGGTTTTGTTTGGTCAAAAGTAATACGGTCAGAAAGGCTTTTGAAGTGACACAGGAGAGTAGAGACAAATTACAGAGGGTCTAAAAGTGCTGGAACAGATTAAAATAATTATGAACTCCAGGAAATTGGTCACATGTGAAATATAAATACAGCAGCCATCCACAAACAACTTAAGAGTAACACTGTCTATTGAAATTGACCACGAAGGTCCCCAAGATGCCTAGTGGTTTGGCTTGAGTGATAGTATTGGTTGAATCTGTTCAGAGCCTTACCCCGTAGTCTGCTCAAGGGAACTCTGGTGTTGCTGTTATTCTTAAACACTGGTCTGTCTATATCGTGATATCTCATAGCCAAACCACTAGTTGGCAACAACACCCACAGTGTTGAATTTTCTATTTTATGCAACTATTGTTCTGTTATTACATTTGTATCTAATGCTTTGGAGAAAATTGTAATTACAACCACTGACTGAGTGTTTTGTACAGACTGTATATTAGTTTCCATGGACACGTGAAAATCAAACTATTACATTCTATAACATCTAATTAATAACAACTTCGTACAAGGCAACGTACACCCTGTACTTTGAAAGACAGGACTGTTGCGCAGATGGTATGCCTTATTTTCTATGTCATCAACCCTAATGTGTAAGTGCAGGACATTTTCTTTATGCGCCTTGGGAAGTAGAAAGGGAGGCACGACTAAGCGGAGACGAGATCTGTGTGAAAAAGCGTAAGCAGTCACAGTTGACGCAGATTGATGTCGAATCCAGTACTGAATACCGGCTAGCTGTCTGAATCCACACACTGGCTCGTGATTATGCCACTTTTAGTGTGACCTACATGAACAATGCAAAGGATGGTATATTGGTGAATATTTTCTCTCTTTTTCTGCTCACTTCATCTCTTTGTTTAGTAGCGCACATAGCCGGAATAGACTGTACATATTACTGGACAAATAATCTGTGATTGTCACCCACAGATTCTTATTGAAGCTACTATTTCCTCATGCTGCGAAGCAGCAGAACAAGTAGCACGAAGAATCTGGCTGGAACATGCCTACCTTAATTCAGTTACAGTCGGCTATTTTACCTTGACTAGCTTGTCTTATGTTAGCCCGGGATGGTAATTAAAATCACTTTGCATTAATTTTGATCAAATCCGTCCAAACATCCTCATTTCAAATGTCACTACCAAAGCGAGTGCTCCCTGAGGTGAAACATGGACCGGCAGAGCGCCGCTGGGACCCTCCAGTCAATCGGCCATGATAGAAGCGAGATAAAAGCGTTGCATCGAGCAAGCCTACCACTGCCAGCCCACGAGTCACAGGATGATTGACTGCAAGTCCCAGCATACCTCTGCTTGGAAGGGTCCTGAAATGATCCACCATGGCTCCCGGTTCCTTCAACTAAACCAGGCTGAAGGAGCGCCACTGACATCTGCACTTCCTGTTTCAAATCTTGTTTCAGTGGCAACATCGGAAATGACCACAGCATTTAACCAATGATCGGTTGGCACAAGTTGCCTGCTGCTTCGCTAAGACTCTTTCTCAGACCCCTCCAGACCAACCCACAGCCAGTCACGTCAATGGGGATTTTTTGGACATTTTGGAACTGGCACCTAGTGGTCAGTCGTGGAACTGCAACCAAACCGATTTCCTGTTTGGCTTCAACCTGAAAGGGAAGTTGGTCCTTGGAGTAGAAGCAGCATTTAAAGTCTGAGCAGCAAGATCACACGGAGGAAACAAGTCATCCACACTCCTAGAGAAGAGAAGGAGAAGGGGAGTGGGAATGAGAGAAGCATGGAGTAAAGTAGGGAGGGGGTGCTAAGCAATCTGACCTGGATGACAACAGACTACCAGATGAGCTATGATCTCATCTCTCCCTTAATCCCCCCTTCCCTCCATTCACCCCCTCTCCCACACAAACCATTGTCTCTTTCTCTATCCTCTCCTTCTTTTTGCACTTGTTTCCAGATCTCCCTCCCCCATCTCTTATTCTTCCACTTTTATTTCTTGTACTAGAGATTCACACCATCTCATCTTTTCCTTTTCTCTTTTACTTCAACTCCTTTCTCTGCCTTCATTCTCCTCCTTTTTGCTCTCTTTGCAGTACTTCCTAACACCTGCCCCTCACTTGTCCCAACTCATAATACACAAACTCTCTCTCACACACACACACACACACACACACACACACACTTTTTGAAACACTTGCACTCTCTCTGTTGTCCCAGGGCAGAGATTAGGCTCACCCCTATCATCAACCCTCCACACCAGTTTCTACATTATTTATGCAGTCTATGCTTATGTGTGTGTGAGTTTGAGGCTTGTGTATTCATGCTGTAATGGCTATCTTGTGTCTCTCCCCCGGGAGGGAGGTGGGGCGAAGGAGGAAAGGAGCCAAATAGAGGGAGAGTGGAGGTCAGAAAAGGTTAAGTGTGGTTGTGGGGGTTACGTCGAGCTCTGTAGGCTTTTCCCCACTTCTGCTCTGCCTCTCCTATACGTCTTGCCGGACAGTTTCACACACAAACACGCGAATGCTAAAAATTCCCCTCCGAATTTCTCCTATCGGGTGTACGAGGCTGATGAAATGGATCAGAGTGCATGTGTTGTGTGTGATAGTTGATCCAGCGTGAGTCAGGGCAGCTCAGGCTGGGCTGGACTCTGGGTGGTTAGAAGGACAAAGGCACCTGTTCTTTTCTCAGCATTCTTTTGAACATAATCCTTACCATCTCTGTCACACACATAGCTCACACACCAGGGGTGTAATGGTGCACAAAATTCATGCCTTATTATGAACCTTGGTTTAAGGCACCAGGTCTTGGTACAGAAAGAGAGACATTTAGGCATTTTTTTTTTCTTTCACCCACCCTCAATATTGTAAAGTTGAGTACCTCAAATACTACCTTCTACATATTAACAGGTCTCATAGATTTGAAGTCTCACATAAGTTGTCATTTGATATAATTTTGCTGGAATTACCACTGGTTCAAATGCAGTAGTCAGTTGGTTAACTCCTGAAGTCATGCAGTGGTTTGTGGACAGCTGTTAATTGTAATTCTATACTTGAATGTTGGAAGTTGACATCTTGGTGTTTTGAAGCCAAACATCACCAATGGAGGGTGAAAATATCCACGTCCCCATCCAAAAGCTTTCCTACTACCTATTTTTTTTTTTATCTAAATGGGACTCTTAATTTACCAACAAAGCACCGTGCAGTGTGAGACACTGAAAACTTGGGAACGATGTAATATAAAATGTTTTATAAGGCAATAAATCAAGCAAGAGTGATTTTTCTCATACACTTCTATACAGTTTGTTTCTGCAGGAGTTGCCCTCTTCAGGTCATTAGAAAGAATACAGATTTATGGTACTTCTGTGTCAGCTTAGGTTTTCAGACCTGGAGGCTATGTGTAATCTTTTAAAAAAAACAGTCTTTGGTAACAGTTCTCTTTCTTTCTCTCTCTCTGTCACACAAACACGCGCGTACAGATTATTTCAAGAGTTGCTCAAACAAACAGAATGGAACATTTATCATGCTTCTGATCATTTACACAAAGAACAAAACGCCTGTAAGCTGTACTGATAGTAGACTTTACTGATTTATATACTGTCGCTGATGACATTAATGGGGATGCTGGCGCCACTAAACTTGGTGGAAAGTGTTTTTCCTTCAAATATGTAGAATTTCTTCTCTGTTACTTGTACCCTTACTGACTTAATGAGAAAACTTTAATAAGCAAATGGAGCTTTTGAACTGTAAGTTAAAAAAAAAAAAGTGTGGCACTTGTCTAATGCATCCTTTTTCAGACAGCACAGTTTAAGTATTTGTTGTTACCAGAATCCAGTTCTCTGTTTACTTATTTAATCTGAATATGTACAGATTTCTTTGTTAACCTACTTATAATTATTTCACTTTAGCTTGAGACTATTTGATAAATGCTTACGTCTCGTAGTACTACCTTAAAATTAGTAAAGCTAAAACTTTTTTTTTAATCTTATCCAATACTTCACATTGTAAAAACTGATGTATAAGAAGTATTGCTTTGTAAAATGAGCAATTATTACACACAGTAAAACTGAATGTGTACCACACACAGGAACAATGAATGTTATAATCGGGGGTAATATTTTAAAAGCTGATTTTTTTTTTTTTTCCTATACCTTAATACACTGAAATGAAATGACAGTTGCCTATGATTGCATTTTATTTTCCTGTTAAATAAAGCTGATCTACTTTATGCCAGTTACCAGCAGTTTAAAGGATTCATGAATTAGCTGGTGGGTCTGTCCTGTCTTTGAGTTGTTAGACCCACACATAAACATTTAACCATTGCCCCTGTTATAAAGCATTTCTTCTCTTCAGTCTGACTCAGATTGGACAGAAGTTAGGTTAGATTTTTTTTTTTCCTGTCATCTTGTAGAGTCACAATCATCATGACACCAAAGTTTCACTGTATTAGGCCATTAAGTTAGCAGGTGGCTTGTAATGATTTCATTTTTTCCTTCAAGAACTATGGGTAAAAGTGAAAGCTGGAAAGCAACTTCAAGAATGTTGTGTATTTTGAGATTTCCTTATGTGAGTTGTCACACATCTCCTTTTCGGAGCCCCTATCAGGTGTCGTTTCAAGTGAAAAAATGTCAGACTACCGCTCCTCCAAGCATCTATTCAGGATCAGTTTCATTCAGTGACCTGAAATGTTATCAGTCCATAGTGACCTCTGCCAAAGTCAAAAGTGATCATTACAAATAGATCATTACAGACATACACATGCACGAAAGGCCAACTGACTGCACAGTTTCTGGTATTGCAACCTAAATGCTGTGATGCTGTTTTCTTTGCTTTTTATTTTGATATCCATCTGGTGTTTGTTTGAGCTTTGCTTACTCACTGTTAGCAACTCCAAACTTTACATGCATACTGTTACATACCCAATACAGTCATCTAATGTTGATCAGCGAGCAGCTTTAGAGGAGCAGCTGTGTTGTTTGACAGGCACATGTCAGGGTTGATGGTTAAGATGTAGTCAGCACTGATCATTTGTTTATTTCAGCCAGATGGAGATTAGACCAGTCACCTCTGTTTGACTTCTTGTCACATAGTGAAAGTCATTTTCACTGTGTGAGAGGGAGAAAAAAAAAGTGGTGTTCTTTGCAGTCAAAGTGTAGGGGAGGATAATTATTTTTTTAAGTATACTTATTGATATATTGAACAGAGCTGCGTAATAAAGACAGCCATGAGCCCTGTGCGTGTTGCTCACGCATTGTTTGATCAATTTATCTGGATGTCTGCAAGAGAAAGAGGAGGTAGAGGAGGAGGCGAGAGGAGTAAAAGGAAACAAGATGACATTGTCATTAACATGTTAGCTGCCACCTACATGTGTAGGCCTGGAAAGTCTGAGAAATTACAGACACTAATAATGGAGTTTGCCATTTCATGCAGTTTCTACATCGATGTTTTTCACAAATAGAAATGCTTATTAGAAAGAATCGTGCACTTAAAGTGAAAACGATGACTGTACAGTTGCTGTAGGCCTCCTACTGTCTGAATAATATATAGATCTGATAGATTGTTTTTCTGGAATTTGCCGATGGAAAATGTGTGGGCAATTCGAGCATAGTCTGAGTGGTATTCTGAATTTTATTTTCTATCACAATATACCTTCTGAGTAGGTGAGAGTGATTCATTGACCATGGCTCATAAACACATCACTGTAGAGGAAAACCTCCAACAAGTGGTGGTGAGAAATAGCTGGTAGTCTTCGTTTGATGAGTAAATGCATAGGACACAAAGAAGATGCCACAGGAATTAAACTTTGCTTTCAGTCTATTTCAAACTAAAAACTGAAAACCTAAATGAACTTGTTTAAGTAATTATTCTGCTTGGATGGAAAGATCCAGTAGGAACGCGTAGCTACACACATGCCTGGTTCATGAGGGCAGACAAGTGCAGAAGAGATTATCAAGGTTATCTATCTCCACTTAAATCAACCCAAAAATCCAATAAAATGCCTGCAAATGCAAAATATGAATCTGATGATAATGTTTTTTCTTCAGCCTCATGTGTTCTGTTCGGTTTCACATGAGTAACATTGATTCATTTCCAGCATGCAGAAAAAAAAACTTCCACAAAACCAAAGTTCATAAGTAATTGCATTGTATTCAATTTCATTTCATTGTATACGGGTAATTACAGTTTTCCTGCTTGTATAGTAAGATGCTTTGTGTATCATTTTCACCATAACATACACAATATAATAAAACATAATATAATATAATATAATATAATATGAAAGGTGTCATCAAGACTTGTAGGCATTAAATGTCCTGCGTAATGAAACATAATTAGGGTGGTTGCTATGTCCTTGATTAGGTAAATTTAACAGGGTAACTGATGAAACAATATCTAATCCAGGCAAATTTAAGTAAAATGCCACTCTAGAAGAGTGTCTTCTGCTCAGCCGTTGAATTTTATTCACCACACTGGCAACAGATTGTTAGTGGGAGATTTGAACAAACGTGTTCAATGATCATTCTCAACATCAACTCTTTCAAGCTCATCCATTTGAGTGCACATGCACTCAGTCATATACCCACGCGCACAGGCGCATTCTGCGTTTCTATCTTTGACTTTCCTTCAAACAGAGGGTGGAGACAGATGGAGAGATTGACAGGAGAGATGACGGGTCATGTTGTTTTCCTCTGGTCAAAGGAAAGAGTGACTTAATGAGAGGAAAGAGGGGGAACGTGTTTTCATGTACCTAACTGTTCCATGAAGCCCACTGAAACTTAACTTTCAGTTGTAGTTTCAGTTTGCATGTGTGTTTTCTGTAAAGAGCGACTGTGTTAAGGTGTAAACTAATGTCATTAGAGCAAAGTGGTTTAAGCAAGAGCCTTTGGCAGTCATGATTAATAAAAAGTAAAATCAGAAGAATTTGGCACGGCAGACTGAATAGTAACGGACATGGCTTGAGAATAACCTTACAATTTTTTTGTCAAAAACTACCCATAGAATAAAATAAAATGAATGAAAAACTTGGAATAATGAAGATGGATAAGTGCAATGTAAATTATTAATGTCGACATTTCACTGAGTAAGGCATTGTTGAATGGGAGCTATACTTGACCAGAGGTATAATCCTCTTCTGTCTTTAACAGTCACCTGAAATGACTCCAGCTGCTACCACCCATTGATAATCACTTTCTCTCTCTCTTTTTTTTTTAAAACAACTGTGCATATATATTTATAGTTGATGCTGCAATCTGGCACAAGCATTTTTTTTTAAAGTTGGATATATTTGCAATTTGATCTTGCAGCACATGTTAGTTTTCTGTGTGCATGTCTGAGTGGGAGTGAATGTGTCCTTCATCAACCCTCTTTGACAGTCTGAGAACAAATAAATAAATTCTGTCGCCCTCCCATAAAAGTTTTCTAAAGTCTGAAGGGTTTCATCTCCCTCAAGAAGATTTCTTATTTTTTGAATGCAGTTTTTGTTGTCTGTATCACCTTTCATTGCACATGACGATGTTTCAAATGCCTCCCTCTAACCTTCCACTTTCTTCATCTGTGTGTTTCAGGGTTTGCCTTTCCAGAATGGGCTTACAAGCCTGAGTCGAGCCCCGGGTCCAGGCAGATCCAGCTGTGGCACTTCATCCTGGAGCTGCTTAGGAAAGAGGAGTATCATGACGTGATCGCATGGCAGGGGGACTATGGCGAGTTTGTCATCAAAGATCCGGATGAAGTGGCCCGGCTCTGGGGGGCCAGGAAGTGTAAACCCCAGATGAACTATGATAAGCTCAGCAGGGCATTAAGGTAGGCTGGTGAAAACTTCTGAATAAGAAAATTTAGCAAGTTCCTTTGAAATTAATTTGCTGGTGCAGTTATGTAAACATTTACCTTATCATTATGAGCCAGTGAGCTGCAGCTCAGTAGGACTTCCCTGAAATGACACAAAATAGTGCCAGATTAGAATAACCAAACTGCTAACGCCGTGTACGCACTTTAAACAAAGGAATTTTATAAGAAATGGACATTGTTAATTGAAAATCAGTGGCTGGTTAAAGCTGGGAACCCTCCTGGAGCCCAGACACAATAAGTGATCTTAAACTCAAAATTCTTTATGTTCATCAGTCTTTGTCAGACCTTGACATTCTAGTTGGGACCCACAAATGTTACGGCTTGTGTGATTGTAGTCCAGTACCACTTGAGCAGACTGTCCCTTTGATCAATAGCAGCTGATAACCAACATAGGATATGTCCTCTTTTGACTGTGGAAAAAGCCAAATATAACATAACTAGTGTACTTTCTTTCAGTTTTAATCCAAAAAAAAGTGCTGAAACTGCTACTTTTCCTTTGTTGCCCAGGTAAAGACAGAAGTTCCCACTGCGATATGTTTACTAGATGCTCTCGGTAACCACAGTTGCATCCTGTCGACTAAAAACTAAGATTATGAGTCAGATAAGTCACCCGCTGTTGCTGGTGGAGATAAAATATCAGACTAAATAATAATGTGAAATAACTACAGATCTAAAAGGAGGCTGTCGGGGATTTTAGTTTTGTACAAATAAGAAACAGATTGTGGGCACCAGTAGTGAAGGAAACCATCAAGCTGAAGGAGGTAAAACTTTTTGGCTTATTAGGCAATGTACCTTGATGTGTAATAGAAGAACAGAGGAGAACAGAGGACCCACAGGTCCATGGATATGGGTTGAATTAATGATTTTTTTTTTTTTTTTTTTTTTTTAATGAGGAAGGATGTCCAGATGGAGTCAAGAAATTCTGAAATGCCATTACAGGAAAGCAGGAGTCCCTGCATTTTAGTAGTCACTGGATGCTACTCAAGTATCAGAAAAGTTCTGCAAAAGCACATTGCACAGTGACAATCCAAAATGTCACTTATGATCTTGAAGTGCCCTCAAACTAATGCTGAACACCAGACATCTTAATTTTCCTCGCCATGAATATGTAGCGTCTGCATAAAGTTTTGCATGCTCACAAGGTAACCTAAAAGTTATGAGCTGGACAGGTTTTCCTACCATTATGGTCCAAGTCCATGTACAGTTCTAGTCCCTTTGGCCAGTTACATCTTCAGGTCTTTTAGGTCAGGTTTTATCCATGGACACCTTCCATGCCAAGTCTGTTAGAGTATTACTAAAAGCTAAGGTCATGACCCTTTTCTTTTTAATGCAGCATCCTGAGTAATACAGTGTTGTATTTGTAAGTGTTTGGTCAGGTTGCTCTCAGACAGAAATTAACCTTCTGTGCATTTCACAGTAGCCTAGTCTGGAAAGAGTGCCAGTTTATCACTGGTTCTCAATACCCGTCCCTCGCTCCAGGTTCCTGGATAGCTGACCTCAACCCTGATCAGAGTTGAATATTACAGAAATTGTATAGCCCTGGGGAATTGTTCTCAGATTATCTCACTTGTAAACACAACTCATTCAGTGCGTCTTATTTTTCCAGCTTGTTGTGTGCTGACAAAGTGAGCTAAGATTAGTACTTCTTTTTTTTTTTTTTTTTTAAACCCACATAGACCAATGAAGGATGGAAATGCATTTGATTCCTTAATTTAGAGCTTGCACAGCTTACGCACACTCATTTACTGGTGAGATTCAGATAACTTCTGTTACAGATGAGATCCCATAGGGAGAGCAAGCATTAACAGAAACTACTTGTGTTTACCCACGTGTAATGACACAATCATTCAGACATGCAGTTTCAATTGAGAGTCTGATAGAAAAAGAATATGGAGGAGGATACTTGTAAGGCATGTATTAATAGCACGTCCATCCTTGGGAGCTGTGGCAGGTTGGGAGCTTAGGCTTCAGTAAGTGTTTATATATAGTAGGTCTTAGTGTGCTCTGGTAGACTGGCGTTAGAGGCTGATAATCAGCAAGTTTTCTGCACAGGACTTTCACCTCTTTTGCACTAGTGTCCTCATCCAACCTCGTACAGACAGGTTATCTGTGTCTGTCTCTGAGTTGAGTAGGGTGACTTCAGGGTTAGAATGAAAGGGACAGGCAATGAAACACACGTGCCGGAACATCTACTTTATGACCTGATGTGATACAAGAGCTGCCGCTACTGCCAGAGACACGAGAAGTGAATCCTCAAGTTACACATCATATGGCAAGAGATTTACTGGTACCAAAGCCTGACGGCATTATAAGAGAGAGGGTACATAATCACACATGTGCATGGTAACTGTCCCCATATGGAGTTAACTGTTGGAGAGCAGGCCACCTTGTTCCCCTCATATGGAGAAAACCTGGAGTCTTCTAATAATGGAGACCGCAGCCTGCATGTGGCAATTAGGCTGCACACACATGCACATATACTTTAAAAGCCATGCTTGTTTTGAAGTGTTCTTTTTATCACTTAGCCTTTGTAATTATTATTTTTACCCCAGTGTTCTTATTCTTTCCTGCCTGCCATGCACATGGTGGAAATTCCCTTCATCAGGCCTGCTGCATTGTGTGTGGACATGTGCGTATGTGCTGGCTTTCCGTTGAGGGGACGCAGCCTCGGTCCATGCGTCATCCTGGCCTCCCGTTCCCACGTCTGCTGTGAAATTCCCACTCCTGTTGAGAGGATTACATTCAAACTGTGCAGCGGTGTGTTTATGTACAAGAACGTGCATGTATGGTGTTGAGCTGTAAAAGTTTGACCATCTTGCAATTTACATTTAGTTTAAATTACTTTGATTTTTTTTTTTATAATGTCTTTAAGTAGTGCTGGGCGGTATACCGGTTCATACCGAATACCGGTGTTTATTTTTCTTATGATATGAATTTTTCATATACCGTAATACCGGTGAGTATGTACTGTAGCGTACACAACGTTGGGAACGCCGACGCAGCGGAACGTAAGTGCCACAGAACATTGTTTGACAGGGGACTGTTTTACAGTTGCACTGGAGGCACAACACTCTACTAGTTTCTGGTTAAACGGTGATGGCTGCAAACAGCGAAAGTCCCGAAGTGGAAGCTCCAGAACGGCAACATGAGACTGAGGAACTTCTTCCTAAACGAGGAGCCTTGTCTGTCTTTAGGAAGTTTATTTGGATTTGAAAAAGACGACATCCAACAAACTACAATAATCTGCAAAAGTTGCCGAGCTAAAGTTGTAGCTGCGGGAGGCAACACCAGGCTGGTGTTGCCTCCCGCAGCTACAACTTTAGAACGTTGTTTACATTGTGTATTTAATGTTGATTTTTTTACAAAATATGTTTTTTCAAGTTGTTTGCAAAATTTAAAAAAATAAAAGGATTCTGTATTTTAACTGCAACTATCATGCATTCTGATTCCTTCACTTAATTAGAAACACGAGTGCCACCTCTTTGTAAATAGTATAATTTTGTGAGGCCATGCAAACCTGTATTAATACTAGTGTAGATATGAATGTTTTTCTACAATATTCACTCCCCGTGACAGTAAAATAGGTCGTTCTAAAAAAGAAAATGTGGTTAACACCCAGTTGTGCCTTCAAAAAAAAAATACCGTGATATACCGTGAAACCGATATAATTTTGAAAAGTACCAGTGATATAAATTTTTTGTATACCTGCCCAGCACCATCTTTAAGTAGTTGCCTGTGTTTTTCATATCCTTAACCATTTTTTTTTTTCTTGCCTGTATTCTCTGGATATTTTCTTGAGGCTTAAAGCCAGCACTTCTTGACGTTACAGTTGAAGATGTTGAATGATGATGAATTTTTTCCAAAATCCAAATTTCCAAAGAATCCCCTGGAAATCTGAAGAGATGATACATCAATTAAAAAAAAGAAATGGAAATAAAAAAAGAAACTCTACTCTTAGTTCCTTGCACCAATGCCTTGTTATCACGATGAAACACACTTGCACTGATGTGCTGAGGAGACTGGGGGGGAAACCTGTTGCCAATCATGGATTGCAGATTGTTGACCTAATGACTGTAATCATCATAAGAGGTCCCAGCTCCTTTAGACCTCCAAGCCTCCGCCAGTCATCAGCCAACATTGGCTCTTACACGGTGGTCAGAGGTCAGGGTGACTGCCACACACAGCTGGCAAAGATTAACATCACTGCACATGCACTCACTCTCGTACACAAATGCCCCATTGTACCAGCTCTTGCCCAGGCAGGCTTGCTTACACACATGTTTGCGTTTGCTCCATTTCCATCATTCATTTAATTGTAATGGCCCACCGTGGCTAGAAAAATGACTTAACAGATAAATATTTAAATAGAGAAAAAAAATTGCTTAATTGCCTGCCAAACTTACTTGCAAGCATGTATGTGATGTCGTATATTTATAACTGTTGGTACTAAAGTAGAGTATGGAGGTGTGAAGCCTGTTTCTGATTTATTTTTATTTTTGAACTGGTGACACTAAAACTTGTTCTGATGCACAGGTCCTCATCACTCTAATGGCCAGAACATGTTACTGGAAATTCTGCTTAATATCCACACTGACTCTTCCCCATCTAGCTGGGTGGATGTGTTTATAGGTCAGAGGTTCTTTCTCTGTTGTAGTACAGTGTGTGGAAACACCTAGGGCCTAAGAGAAACTGCAGAGGGAGCACCCAGGGACAGTACCACTGTGTGGCTTGGAGTTCAACATATGCATATGTGCATTGTCTTTCCATTGTCTCCATCTGCAGCATGTATGTGTTCAGCTTACATGAGTGCTGTGTGTATGTCTTTGTCCCTGAGTGAATGAGGCCTCTATTTTCTATGAGGGTGGAAAGCACAAGGGTTGGACACACATGCACACACAGAGATGAGGTCAACTATGCCCTCGCTCCCTCAGAGCATGTGACTGGTCCGATCGGAACCTGACCAGATCCTCCTCCATTATAGAGGAACGAACACAAACAAATGCTCCTCCAATAAATGCGCGCTCATCCCATACGCAGAGCATGCAACACCTTCACAATCACACCCCCAACCAAGCACACGTGCCCACACAAACACTTTTAATTTCCCTTTTGACTAGCTTGTCAAAGCTGTTTTTTTTTTGAACATGTGCAACTTGTCCACAGAAACCCAAGTGTGAGCAGCTGGTGTGTGTGCATGTATGTAGAGGTAGATCAGGCTGGGTTGTGTGTGTAACAGCCAGTGCTGACGACAGAGGCAGAAAATAAACATGGGACGCATGGGGAGTATTGTAATCCTAACTTCCTGTCACAGTCAGCCCCTATTTACAGCCCAACAATGGGCAAGGCACAGCCTGTGCACGCAAACAGGCTGGCACAATTCATTTTTAGTGCTGACATTTGTGTTTGTGTGTGTGTAATGATATTGAAAAAGATTACTAAGCTTATACAGATAACATATTAAATGTTGACGCAAAAAAGTTTACCTTAGCTGGCATGTCTTTTACCCTTAAGGGATCATTTTCTGCCCAAACAGAAATTAATTTTAGTCCTCAAACATTCTATTAGGATATCTTTCACCTTAATTTCTTTTGGTAATCAAAACTTAGTCCATGATTGGTGAGTAGTACTGATTGGACTTTATGTATATATGTTTTATCAAATACTCAGTCATGTCTTGACATTCTTTATTCTAGATCTTGAGTGTTGCAGCATTCTTGTAGAGCCAGCCACTGGATTGAGATTTAATGGTTGTGGGGCACTTCAAAAAGACTTTTGCTTTAGCAATATGGCTACATTGCAAAAACTAAGATTAGCCATAGTCTTTAGTCTTTTAATCTCTTTTAAAGTTGTTTACTTTTCCAGAGAGGAGGGAGAAGTATCTATTTAAAAATAAGAATTTTGTTTTTGCCTGTAAATACGTTAGAACATGATGAGCAAACGGCTTAAAATGCCCATTTTCTTTTATTGCAATGAGGCTCCTGTGCTACGGTGTTTATCTTTCTGCTTTGATCATAACATTCAGGACCACAGCATAACTGTGTAATTGCAGGCTTAATCCCAAAGTCGTAGTAACGGCTAAACTCATATTTTCACTAATTGTTCAATCTACGCTTTTGGTTAAATAAGGAGTGGAATAAATTAGAAAAGCGGGTGCATTCACACATGCACCCATGTTTCTGAGTGTCTCTGAAAAAGGTGGCTCATGAGGGGTGTGTGTGTGTGTGTGTGTGTGTGTGTGTGTGTGTGTGTGAGGCGAGTGCGGTGGGCAGCTAAACACAGGCACTCAAAGAATCTCTTTCTTCTCTTTTGAAGTGAGTTCAAATGCTCTTCAAAGACTGTCTACCCGTATGACGGCGTAGGGAGGGGGAGTGGGGTGGCATGGAGAAAGAATTGGTGACTATGTGGTCTAAACACAGCGTCAGTTGTTGCAAGTTTTTCCTGTTTTATTTTGGGTGTTCACATTTATCAGCACGGATTTCTTGAGGCACTTCAGTTCTGGGTTATTAGATGCCAGTTCCATTTGATTTTCAGTTTAATTTAGTTGTATTCAGTATCTGTGTCACTGTGCAAATGTAACATGGCACATGTCTGGTGCAATTAAGATGGTTAAAATGACAGCAAAGTACATAATAGAAACTTTGGCCATTGTTCATGGTCAGATCCATTTGGAGTTTACGAGAAATATTAAAAACAACAAAGAAATGTGCCCATTGTGATGTTATGGGGTGAGTAGACAGCAGTCTATCGCTCATCAGCGCGTCGCCATCTACTTTACCCAAAGTAGTATAGATCGGTATAGAACAGCATTTATTTATACGATTCTCACTATCAATAAGCAAGAACTTGTTGGTTTCAGTTCCATGCAGTTTTCTTATTTATTTTAGGGTTAGCAACATGACAATGAGTTAGTTTTAGTAATGTTGTCGTCTTCCCTTCGAGTCTGTCTTAATATTGGACCCTCGTGTGGGCTGTAGTGCAGCTTGCTGACTTTTCTATCATCAGCTAATTCGATCACACTCCTGTTGTGGTTTTAATTCTGCTTGGCTTCCTGCCTGCCTGTCTCTTTCCTTCCCCTCGCTCCCAACTGCCTCTCCCCTCCTTCCCGGCCCTTGTGAGTGTCTCCCCTTGAGCAGAAATTACATGCTGCTTTGTGCCTGGCGTAAACAATGTTTTCAACAGTGCAGGCCTGTCCTGTCTCTCGCTGTCTCTCCCTCGCTCTCACATTGCCTCAGGGGATGACTATAGAGTGCAGGGAGAGAGTTGGGATGAAAAGGGGGAGGCTGGTTAATGAGAAAGTGGGAAGACAGGGGCCATCAGTGTGGGATAAGGGAAGAAGGGTGTGACGAAGGGAACAAGTGAAAAAGAGCAACAGTCTGTTCCCAACAAGTCCATGTAATAAGCATAATGAGAGGGGTGAAGGGCGACACCTCCCCTCCAGCAAACAGAGACTTGCACGCACACACACGCTGCAATCTAGATAACTGCCATTCAGTGTAATGATAGCCGGTGTGCTCTGATTAGCTCAACAATACCTACAGACTTTGAAGCTCCAGTCTTTGCCAGCACTCATCACTTAACTCGTCCCAGAAGATACTTACTGAAAGGAAGGAAAGCAAAGTCTAGCACTATAAAAGCAAGCAGGCATGCAAACATGATAGGAAAAGTACAGTCCGTTTGATCTTGTGTCTAATAGGGGTTGTAGTGAACAGATCAGTGGTGGTTTTGGCAAATGTGGCACACAAGCCCTGTTCTTTCCCTGGTGGACAAATGCACCGTTTCTGTTCCTCTGATTCTCTTTATCTCCCCTTTCCCTCACTTGATCTCTCTGTTTGTGTGTCGGTTAGCAGCCAGGGATCTAGAGGTTACGTAAAGTGGATGTGGATCTTGGTAAGAAAGCGGAGAGATGTTATATAAAGAGCTGTAGCTGGACAAAGGTTAATAAAAATGGAACCTTGTATTGTAGGCAGGAACCATGGGAGAGAGGAAGCTTGAAAACAGTGAGAATGGCCATTACATAAACAGATAAAGATGTGCTGAATTATTAGTGGCTTTACTTTGCTGTTGCATAAGAGATGCATCCATCTAGTAAAACGAAGGACAGAATGTGCTGTTGAGTCTGTGACGGCAGACTGACATCTGAACCTACACAAAATCATTTCGGTGTCATTTTTTAAAATTCCTCGCACATTAACAAACACCTGCGAAACATGCATTCAACTACTCACACACTTTTGTTCATACAGACTTAAAATAACCCCAAACTCTTTGGCCAGTACCACTGCTCGCACTGGTCTCTGATCTCTTTAATTATTTGCTCAGCCAGACACACAGGAACATCACCGCGCTGCTCCACAGCTCAGTCCATCCTCCGTTTTCATCTGTCTCTCTTCTCTCACCTCCTTTCTCCCCAGCTTTTCGTCCTCCCCGCTCTCCTCTCAGGGTCTGCTTTGTGCAAATGTCATACAACACTCTGCAATATCTGTCATGTTCATAGTGGGGGGAAGTGGGGGCATGAAAGACTTGCTCTTATTAAAGTGTGTGCTTGTGTGTGCACATCTGTCAGTCTCAATGGTTTTTATTAAATTATTATTTAGCATGAAGCACACGTTCTAAATTAAACATTGTGATGTGCGGAGGTCTGTATTTATATGGTAAAATAATGGTTAAAAATGTGACATATAATATTTAAGTTCATTATTCAGCCATGTTTGCACTTGTTATGTATGTATTTGTTGACAAAATCCTTCTTCTCAGAATGTAATTATTACTAATTGTGTCTATTTTATTATTATTTTTCCCCAGATACTATTACAACAAGAGAATCCTTCATAAGACCAAAGGAAAGAGGTTCACCTATAAGTTTAACTTCAACAAGCTGGTTTTGGTTAACTACCCCTTCATTGACATGGGCTCTACTGGTAAGCCTGAGCAGAGAAACAGCGCCTGTGCTTGGCTCTGCATGCTTAAATATCTCATAATCCTAAAAAATGATGGCAAGATTACTCAGGATTAAACAAGAGAGTGATGTATATTATTTCTCAGAACTCTCTGCCTTTCTTTTTTTCCTCTCCTGTCTCTTTCACATTGACATTTCTAGGAAGCGGCGTTCCTCAGAGCGCTCCTCCTGTCCCAACTGGTGCAGGGACCCATTTCCGCTTCCCTCCTTCAACGCCCTCAGAGGTCCTCTCCCCCAACGAGGACCTGCGCAGCCCTGGAGGCATGTTCAGCTCAGTGGCCCGACGAATGGCACGTGGCTCCGTTAGTGACTGCAGTGATGGCACCTCTGTCAATTCGGAGATTGAGGAGGGAAACACGGGAGGAGGAGAGGAGAGGGGAGAGAGGGGTGTGAGCGGAGGAGGAGGAGGACCCGGTGGTGGGGGAGGCTACCGGAGTATCATCCATCCTCGTCTATCGCACGATGCCCTGTTCCGCATGTATGGAGGCCCAGGTAACCCTGCTGGCCACCCAGGATCCCGTGGCCCCGCAGGACACCGTATCCACCAGGAGCCCCTGTCCCCATTTCCTGTGTCCCCTCTGCCAGGGCCTGGAGGAGCCAGCCTCTTGGCCCCTCCTTTGTCCCCAGCGCTCTCTATGACACCAACATCTCACCTCCCTTACACTCCTTCACCCACCTTGTCACCCATGTACGGCTCACACTTCTCCTTCAACCCAGAAGACATGAAGCGCTACCTGCAGGCCCACACCCAGTCGGTGTACAACTACGGCCTCAGCCCCAGAGCTTTCCTGCAGTACCCCAACATTGTCATCCCTCAGCCTCACCGGCCTGCTGCAGACAAAGCTGGTCTGACCGCAGAGAGAGGAGCAGCAGAGAGAGCAGAAAGAGCAGCCACAGCAGGAGGCGGAGAGAGGGGAGGAGAGCGACACCACCATCCATCTCTGGCTCACTCTGCCCACCATCTCCCACATCCTCCTCACACTGCCCACCCTCACTCCCATCCCATGCATCACCCACTACACCTGGGAGAGGAGCCCCCGCACTTGTCCCCCTTCAAGTTCAAGCTGCAGCCACCCCCACTTGGACGGAAGCAAAGAGAAGGACAGGGCCAGAATAAACCCCGGCAGGGCTCGCTGTCCTCAGGCTCTGGATCTGGGTCCATGTCCTCAACCTCTGGCCTGGGCTCCTCACTGTCGTTTGGCAGTGACCTGAGCTCAGCCAGCGGTTCAGGTGTCATCTCAGCTTCCTCCTCAACACAGTCCCTAAACAGTGCAGGACTCCCTAAGATAAAGGTATGCAGACCCACACACCCCATATCCCCTTATGATTAAAGCAGCTTTCATTAGATTTATGAAATCAATTCATGGACAATGAGTGATGTGAATCACTAGAAGACATATTTTTCATTAACATATCTTGACTTGAAGTAAACTTTGTTTTTAATCAAGCATTTTAACAACTGCTGTAACAACCTTTTTTTCCTTTCTTGTGTTAATTGTCATTGTTGTTCTGTTTTTATGATTCTGTCCAGGTTGAGCCCATATCTGATATAGAATCAGAAGAAGAGGTGGAGGTGACGGACGTCAGTGACGAAGACCCAGACGAAAGAGATGACGAGTTTGAGCTCTTCTCCTCTCGCCACTCCACAGTGTCTGACCACCGCCACCACAATAACCACCTTGCTAACGGAACAGCCGCGACCCACCATCAACCCCATGAAGAGGATCTGGACGAGGATGTCTTCAAAGCTCCTGCTCCTCCTCCTCCATTCCTGATGCCATTCTTTACCTCACAGCACACACACTCCAATGCACATCGGGGGGTGCCCATCCTCAAGAGTGAACCTACTGAGCCAGGAGAAAGCAACACGCCCCCGTCTCATACGGCCTCAGTAGGAGCTACGCAGACCAAGTGCATCCCCTTAAAGCTGCGCTTCAAGAGGCGCTGGAGCGAAGACCAGCGCATGGAAGCCTCGCAGGAGGAATCGGATGACAAAAAAGTGAGACCAGAAGAAGCAAGAGAAAGAGAGAGGCAAAGTAATGGATGTATGGAGATGGAAGAGGATGGGACAGGTAGTGGAGAAGGGGACAGTCCTCCCCCATTAGGGTATGAGGGCTCTCTAGCAACACCGCTGGCTTCACACCAGAGGGTAAGCACTGAGCTGCACCGTGCCACTGCACAGCTGTCTCTAGAGAACAAAGACTGCTGATGTAAAGCCTCAGTCCAAACACTACTCCTCCAGCAGTACAGGAGGTGGTACAGGAGTATGTAAATGATTCCTCTGTAATCCCTCTCACACACTGACAAACTAGATTCCTGAAACCTCCAGTGACCTGAGAGCAGAGTCCATCGTACACACTCATCAAACTGACACCTCAATGACAGCTGAGTCTTGTTGCATCAGGCCCCACCATCAATCTTGGATCAGGGCTCCTCCGGGACATATCATGAGGGAAGAGGAACTCAACTACACTGACTATAAAATCCGCCTCTCACCTGGCCAGTGAAACTCCAGATTTCCTGCTCCGGTAGCACATCTTCCACCTTCAGGCCTCCATCACCAGGATCAGCAGCCAATCAACACTTTCCTCAGGGGACTCACTCCCTTACAGCCCAGTAGCACATCTAAGATGATCATGTGCAAGCCCATGCTACTTTCCCTACTGGACGACGGGACTTTAAGTGCCTGCATCCAAACCCGAGAGCCCAGGAGTGACATGGATAAGTGCAAAGGAAGGAGAGTGTGAGGGAAGAGGTCTACTCTTAGAAAACATACATTTATGAAGAAATATTTGGGTTAAAGAAAAAGAAAGTGTCTCTAAGACTGATGAGTGGGACTGTTGGGTGTTGTCTGACTGACTCTTAAACCTGGCCCACTCCACTCAGGGAAGCCTATTGCTGTATGTTCATTGGATCCATGTACACTGACACACAAGCGTAAAAAAAAAAAAGGAAGAAAAAAAAAAATGCCCAGCCAGCAGCGAAACTACTATGGACTATGGACACTGAGCAGTGTTTTCTGCAGTGCAAGCCCATACACACACACACACACACACAGACTATGACTTTCTGGTACACTGTTCTCTCAGAGCTTTTGTCTTTTATAACCCTCATTCTTTCTTTCCCTTTTCCTGCCCCTCTTTCTCTTGCGGACCACCTGTGGAACCATCATGACTCTACTCACAAAAATAATTTCATCTCCAGGGAGATGTGAGGAGAGGAAATGAGAAGGATGAAGGGCTGCTGTTGTGAACCACAAGGGGAAGGCTACAGGGAGGATGTGTTTGCAGGGCTTCAGCAGCCATTTACTATCCTTCTTACCTCACCCAACATGGCTTGTACACTGAAAATACTGTACTTTCCCTCAAGTCTCAGCAGCCTAAAATCCTAGTTCACCAGCTAAAGCTTGTCTAACAGTCATGGATATTGTTCAACTAAACCAGCAAAGACACACATGCATAGCACTGCCTTCAGCTTATAAACACGCTCCCTCCCCCTCTGACTTGATCTCCTGCTTTCTTTGTAGTGGTTTAACCATCAGGAGTCTTGGACCTCTTTACACAAATACATATACTGCCGCTGTACGCCTTGTTTTTAAAGCATGTACAATAGTGCAAACTGAGCTCTAATAACACACATGCAGACTATATCTTTATATATTCTAAATGAAATGATTAAAGAAGAGTTGCGTTTTAAAAGAAGCATCGCATTTTAATGATGGGATTGATCCAGGGTTGGTTTTTTGTTTTTGTTTTTTTTTGTAAGTGGTTTGTTTCTAGTGTTAAGACAAGCCATGCCACTCACTGCAGAATATAGTATCATGGGTGGGCAGGCGGATCAAGAAGGGGTAGGGCAACTTTCTTGTATATTTGTTTCATAAGTAAGCCAAGAAAAAAAAAAGGCGGGGGAAAAAAAAAAAGCTCAGTTCAGTCCATCAGAAAACCAGCAAGACAGAATACAAGTACACAAGCATGCTGCTAATGATTCAGACATGTGCTTCTGTCTGCTGTTCAGTTGTTGTAGCTTGCCCTTTCGTCGTGCAGCACTCTGCTCCTTCCTGTCTACAGTCTCGCACAGCTCAGCAGGGTTCTCACTGGTTTGAGCTGACCTGGCTCCAGGCCTCCTCTCCAGGCCGTGTGTGCGCGCACGCGCACGTGGATGGGTGCACTCGATGAGCTCATGAGTTATTAGTGAAGTAATAATCCTGTATTTTTCCCATAGGCCAGTTAGCATAAAGCTCCAAAGTTCAGCCCAGCTGGATTAGAGAGCAGAGGAAAGGGGTTAATCATTACTGTAAGATACATCCTGGAAGAGTTGGACATTTGAGACCCTGTCCTGAAGTGCCCCTCTCGTCACACACAGACAAGTGAGCAGCTCGGTCATCAAGGCTTCTGATTGGTTGACTGAGCTGTGTTGACGGGCAGCCATTTCCCCGCCTGGCCAACAACAGCATGGATCTACGGCTGTGAACTGCGAGATAGTTGGCCTGCCGGCCGTCTGTGCAGCTGAGTTGATCAGATTTCCTCATCGGACCCCCATGGTCTGGACTGAAGCATGTCACAACATGCAAACAAACACAAGTCACCAGGTTCTATGTCTGTATTTGGACTGACAGCTGCCTTACTACTACTACTTTTCATATCTCAGACACAGATAAGACGTCAGTCTTAGCTGCTCTGCACTCCCTCTCTTCTTGCTGCTGAACTTTTCCACGCTCTGATTCAGATGTTGTCTGACTTCCTGCTAACTGCAGTGTGATCTGACTCATGATTTTGCAGGGTAAAATGATTAATCTGAGTGTGAATGAGACACAAACTCTCATCCTGTTACAGACTTCAGCAGTCAAAGAACATACATAAACAGCACAAAGAAGATTACATTTCTTGATCAAAAGAATAAAGTTTTATTGGTTTATTTTTAATATGTCAACATTGCTTTTGATATTTTCTTGTTTTTATTGTTCTCATTTGGTTATTGACCTCTCCACTTGGCATTATTATCATCATTATTATTATTACATGACTGTTTGCTGTTGCTTTTTATGTCGTGCACATCACTTTGGAAGAAGTGGGACACCTCCAAGCACCATTCCCTGGTTTGAACCTTCTAGCCCCAGGGTCAGAAACCATCTTTAGTTTTTATAAATGTAATATAACTGAAATGTGTAACATTAATTTTGATGCTGACAGAGAAACAACACCTGGGACTGAGCAGGAAGGGCAGTGGCGAAGGATCTTATTTAGGAGCGCGAGGGGGTTGGTTTTAATCTTTTTGTCTTGTATTGTGATTTTTATTTTATAATGTTTTTTTTCTCTCTCTCACTCTTGTATATTTTTTTCTTAGTTTTTTTGGAGGGGTTGTATCATTTTAAAAGAAAAGATGTTGTTTTACTGTGTAAAGATCGATCTTCTCCCTCTTACAGTCTGTTGTTTCACCTCTTCTCCACCGAGCAGTTACATAACACTCAAATGGAGAGAGGAGAGTTAATACCATGATGTAACATTGAATTTCTCCATTCGTGTTTTTTTGTTTTTGTTTTTTTTTTCAAACTTGTAATTAAGATGTAATCAGGTTAATTAAAACCAGTTTAAACCCAATATGAATATCCCTTTGTTGGTCTTCTTCCACTCCACGCTTCTGTCCATATCCATTAATGGAACATAATCAGGAGTTTTATTACCAGGTTATTTGTAGTGAAACAGATTAACCCCTGACTTTATGTCCCAATTGTAACAAAGCTGACAGTTGGGAGGATTTTGTTCTTTCAAAATGAGAACACAGATTATGCAGAACATACTGTATAATAAGCAGTGTCTGAATCAAAAAGCAGTTGAACAGCAGAGGATGAAACAATTTGTAAGTGCAGGCCTGTCCAGGGTTTAACCCCTGAGCCTGGGGGTACCAAGACCAGTACCACCAGTGGTGGACACAAACTGTTTCAAACAAACTGTTCTTTGTTTTTTTTTTCAAAGTATGCTTGCACTTTTTTTTTTTTTTTTTAAGATACCTGTAGGTAATTTAAGTCTCCTGTACAAGTTGTGACAGTGCGTCTAAAGATTTCATGTGTATGTGTCTTCAGTCTCTTTATGTAACTTGGGGCTGATTTCTTGATGCCGACATGAGGACTGGAACACGCCATCTGTTGCAGGCTCAGAATAGTTCTTTATAACTGTTGCTGTTTGTTTGTGCTCGTTTTTATGCTCGGTGGTGAATCCAGGCTTGAGCAGATGCCTTACTGATTTAATTGTAAAAAGAGTATGAAACATTCAAGGTTGATTGAGAAGGGTGCAAAGTGAGAGCGTTTAAATAACCCTCACCTACCCACTGAACTACTGGGCCCATGAAAAGTGCAGAAGATCTGCTCTGCAGTCAGTGATTTGTCTGACCCTGACTCGCTTTGGGGAGCCAGGCTCAAGTGTCTGTTCGACAGACTCGATTTTGGATCTTTGTGTTTTGGCTTTTCTTCTGCTTACAGAGCACTTCTTGATTCTCTTGAGTCATATACTTAACCTCAAGATAATTTAACTGTAGGACACTTTAGTTTGGAAAAACCCAACTGAATATCCTTTTAAATGCCTGTTAGATTTTGCAGGAGACAGTCGAAAGACACTTCTAACCATCTGGATGACAAGTCATTTGTCTGCTGAGCGATAGAGAGTGTAATACTCACAAACTGAAGCGAGACTTACTTATTTTATCAAGAAAACAGGCAAGACAGAAGAGCTGGAACATTCACTGATGAGACTGCATCTATTAGAATCAAAAAACCTTGAAAGAATTTTCTACAGATTTTTCTGTAAAGCTTATTTTAAAAAAAAAAAAAAAAACAAAAAAAACTCCAGGAAAGCTTTTGAAAAAGGTCCCGAAAAAAAATGTAATGTAGAGAACATTCCTATAATTTTAGCTGAAATATCCACACTGACCTTTGAATGACCTTAATGAAGAGCTGCCTGCAAGTTCTATAAAGGTTTCACCAGATGACCATCAGAGAACCTCACTGGCTTCATCTCAATGTGTTAAATATTTCACACACACAAAAAGAAAAATGCATTTGAACGTACCTGAAGAATATCAGAAAATCTCCTTCATTAAACTAAAATTCCATGAAAATTGTCCCCTGAATATATTCTATCCGTGAAGCTGATGGGTTATCGAGAACATCATTTCTGTTTTATTTTTTTTTTTTTTTTCGTAGGGCAAGCTACAACAACTGAACAGCAGAGAGAAGCACATGTCTGAATCATTAGCAGCACTTTTTTTTTTTTTTTTTTTTAGCTCTGTCAGTCCCCAATGACTTAGTTTTTAGCCAATTCAACAGGTTTTGAATTGGCACCGGGCCAGTTAGTGAGGGAGCTCCCTCTGAAAAAGCATAAAAGCATAAAGCATTACATATGTATTCATTTAAATTTAAACACATGGTCTTGAATCTAGACACATTAAAACAATTAACCATCCGCCTTTTCTGGCCTTCACATTGAATAAGTGCGTGCACACACACACACACACAAACGCACACGGCTGCTCTGCTGCCTCCGAGGTTCCTCGTGTAGCTGTCAGAACAAAAACACTTTGTGTGGAGTGCTGCTGCTCGTTCACCCACATGATGCTTCAAAGAAATTCACCCCTTTACCTTTGAATGTGACATCTGTCCCAGCTACTTTGTTTTAATCGCACTTACAGTCATGTTGTATGTAGGAGGGAGACGGAGGAGGACAAGCTGCTGGAGAGATGGCGAAGAGTTGATTCTCTGAAACGTTGCTTTTAGATTGTGATCCTGGGATTTTAGAGATTAAAACAAACAAGAAACAAACACTGATGATAAGTTCAAGCACACAAAAACATCAGTGCCAGCGAAGCCAAGCTATATTTGGGATTAATGTGTTGAAGTAGATGCACTTAATTAATCAAGTATCAGCTAATGTGAGCACCTCTGTAAAAGCTGAGGATTCAAGTGCGTGGAAACACTGCCAGGGAGGAAAGACATCAGCAACGATCTCAGAGAACCAATTGTTTCTGCTGATCAATCTGGAAAGAATTTTATTGACATTTCTAAATGTTTCAAATTAATTACATTAATTCCCCCTATAGTGAGAACGATTATTCGCAAGAGTAAAACATTCAAGACTGCCTCAGCAAGTTCACTCCAAGGTCAGACCGCACAATGATCAGAAATACTGACAAAAAAGAGCTAAATCTTAGACACCATCAGCCTCAGATGCTGTGTTGAGTCTTAAAGTCGTGACAATCAGAGAAAGATTGCACAAGTTTGCCTTGTTTGGAAGAAGGTTCTTCTATGAAAACAATGAGGCAGCACAGATTAGATTTGCAAAGTCACATCTAAATGAAACCCAACACTTCTGAGAATGTGTTGTTTGGATATCAGCACAAATATCAGCACAAGTATCTCATAGTAAGTGTCGAGCAATGGCGGTGGATGGGTGATGATATGCACTTGTTTTTACAACGACAGGATCTGGGCAACTTGGAGTCATTGAGTTAAGAGCAAACCTCTTTCTGTGACAAAGTATTATGGATATCCATCCATCCATCCATCCATCCATCCATCCATTATCTTCTGTTTATCTGTAATCGGGTCACGGGGGCAGCGGCTTCAGCAGAGAGGTCCAGACCTCCCGCTCCCCAGCTGCCTCTTCCAGCTCTTCTGAGAGAACACTGAGGTGCTTCCAGGCCAGCAGAGAGATATCGGCCCCCGATCGTAGACTTCCCCTTACCCGTTAACACTGGCCGCTACCCGCAGATTGTGGGTATAGGAACCTCCGCTAACCGCTAATGCAATCTTCCGCTCCCTAAAGCCGCTACCCCTTACGCCGACTCCCTTACTCACTTTGTAGGTGTGGCAATGGGCGTGTCTTTTGCCCTTTCCACAAACTCAGTGTCTTGCGATCGCAGGCTTAGGGTCGCCAACATCCAGGTTGCGGCATGTCGCCGCGTACAAAAGCGCGTCCAAATGGCATCAGTGTGCGTCCACCTGGTCACATGTGGACGTGCACAAACGGCTCTACCCCTCGAATTAACTCTTGTATAAAAAGCAGTCTTTGCCCTCAGTTGAACCCTTGAGAAAATGGCAGAGCTCGTCTTAAACGTCTTGCTCGCCAGTTAAACTATAGACGACCAGAGCATGTTTACCGGGAGCGCACCAACTATCTGGGACTTTCAGGTAGCCAATAGGAATTGTCTGTGTAAAAATATTTATATTTATATATATATCAGTGCAGAGGAAGAGGAGGAAGCTCTACAGCAGACATCCGATCTGGATGAAAAGACGCTCCATAGCAGTTCGTGGTTCTCGGGTTGCAGGTAGCGCAACCTGCTCTTAAAGGCAACGGCTACTGACGCACTGATTGGTTAAACAGGTGGAACGCCCTAACCACTCCTATGCATAATGTAGCGGGTAGCGCAGGTGTAATAGCGGGTTTAGCAAGGTGAAAGATTGCGTTCTTTGTAGGGGAACGTCCCTCCCACAGGGCCCGATCACGAGACACCGAGTTTGTGGAAAGGGCAAAAGACACGCCCATTGTCACACCTTCAAAGTGAGTAAGGGAGTCAGCATAATGGGAAGCGGCTTTAGATAGCAGAAGATTGCATTAGCGGTTAGCAGGGGTTCCTATACCCACAATTTGTGGGTAGCTGCTAGTGTTAACAGGTAAGGGGAAGTCTATGATTAGGGCCATAATCTCTCCAGCCTGTCCTGGGTCTGCCCCGTGGTCTTCTCCCAGCTGGACATGCCTGAAACACCTCTCCAGGGAGGCGTCCAGGGGGCATCTTAACTAGACGCCCTAACCACCTCAACTGGCTCCTCTCGATGTGGAGGAAGAGCGACTCTACTCCGAGTCCCGGATGACTAAACTTCTCAGCAAATCTCTAAGGGAGAGTCCAGCCACCCTGCGGAGGAAAGCTCATTTCATCCACTTGTATCTGCGATCTCATTCTTTCGGTCACTACCCACAGTTCATAACCATAGGTGAGGGTTGGAACAAAGATCAACTGGTAAACGGAGAACCTTACCTTGTAGCTCAGCTCTCCGAGCCAAAACAAACTGCATAACACCATATCAGACCAGTAAAGAGTTTGGACCACAGCAGACACAGTTGATCTCCTGCTCCATTCTTCCATCACTGATGAGCAAGACCCCAAGATACTTAAACTATTATTATAATTTTATATACATTATGGACATATGACCAAATTGAGTCTAGTGCTTCCTCACTGAGCAGCTGTTGATAATACAAAGGTGGGATAGCAATGACAGACTGAAGCTATAAGTGTCACTAACCCGGAAACAAATTTGTCTGTTGAACCTCCTTTTTTTCTATCTGAACAACATCAGAGATTATCTTCCTCCATCTCACAGTATGTTTGTAGGGTAGAAGCAGTTTGTTTTCTGGGCTCTTCTGGTGAAAGCAGTGCTGCCGCTGCTGCTGCTGCTGTCATTGTAGCTGTGCTGTTGGTATCCTGTGGTTTGCACAGTTTGAATAATCGGACTCTGTGCTTATACAGCATGATGTGTAATATGCCACTAAAAGAATGGCTTGTGTTTGTGAGTGCTCAGGGTAATTCAGCGGTTCAAGATTGCCAACGGGCCGCAAAATAACTGGTGAGACCGCACAGAAGAAAAAGCACAGACTTTTTCTAATATGTTTTTATTTCCAGTGAAGCATCTGATTATTATTATTACTGATTATTATGAAAGACGTGTTGAACTTGTGAGCCACATCGTGACTTCCTGTTAGGGTGACAAACCAAATGTCTGCTTTAAATATATAACTGGTTCAGAAGTATCTCTCAGTGGGTGATTCACGAATCTTGCATTTGCCTTAGTCAGGGTCTCTGCCGTTTAGTGTGTGTGTGTGTGTGTGTGTGTGTGTGTGTGGTGATTCTCAGCTCCTATAGCTGAGACCTCAGCCATCCAGGTGCTCCATCATCGACAGAAAAGAGAAACAGAGAAGTAACAGAGGAACCGCTTTGCTCTGGCACCTGTGCCACATCCCTCTCCCTCTGCTTCCTCTCAGGCGCCTGCTTTCGCAGAAACCAGCGCAGAGCCGGCTCTGTGCTCCACATTTAACCACAGCCGATGCAGTCTGCAGACAGTGCACAGCAAGAAGCCTTCTTGGATGCGCACAGACACACACATGCACACACTGGTTTGCCTCCAGTGTGAGAGAGTGACGGTACGGTAACGCGCTGAGGCCTGCTAGTAAGTTCACCACATCCTCCGACATACAGAGAAAAGCCGCACCGCACAGGAGTGAGGAACTTTCACAGAGATGGTGCTTTGTCACAAGCAGACGAGTGTGAGCTCACATTGATGTGGTTTCTTTAAAGTTCTGGTACTTGTATTTCCTTTTCCTCCTTCCTTCCCGCCAGTACCTCTGTTCAACTAATTTAACCTCCATAAATGTATCATTAGGATTTTTCTTTAACTAATGAGGAAGAAGTGGGGGGGTATTACAATAGAAAACAGGGTTAAATTGACTTTTTTAAATGATCTGTAGTGGATGGCTGCTGTGCTTTGCTAACTTTGTGGTCATTTCATATTGAATGTCTCCCCCTGTTGTTGGAACACTGCAACTGCACCAAACTTCTTATTTGCTGCTCAGTCTGTCCATTTAACTAATCTCTTCATTAAGTAAAAGCATCTAAAATTATTTCAGGCTCACTTTTGTCCTGATTAGTTGTGCTGGGTTTATTCTCATGGTGCTTGTTGCTTATAAGCATAAGTCATTGTTACTTATTTTCATTATATCTGTGGCTGTGTATTAAAAATACATTCAAGGAACCGGTGTATCACAATTTGCCTGTCTTTGGGTCATTTCTTTAAGATTGTGTGCTCTGAACAAATAACATTTATTTAAACAACACTTTTTTTCTTTGCTTTTTCTTATTCATAACACATTCAAGCTGAAGGAATATTAATTAAAAAAAAACAATCAATGCATTTAAATTAACATCGTGTCAAAAAAGTGTATTAAAGTTTAAATTCCAGTTTTGTGCTGATAAAGTTGCTGCAGTGTGAATCATTTCCATGAGCTAAAAGTTGGGAGTTGTCGAACTCAGCAGTCTATTTATATGTGTCTGTGATTCACTGAACATTCTGCATGCACACTTTCATCCACCAGAGATGTCGAAAGTCACTGTCACTGTGCTGAATACACATATCTGCTGTTGTTTCCTTTGTCTTTTTTTTTTTTTCCAGCGCAGAGGCGGGGCCTGTGTGTTCAAGGACAGCTCTCCATGAGAGTCCTGTCTTCAGCTGTGGGACATGACATCGCCCCTGAGGAACAGCTGACTGGTGTAAAGTTACTGTGAACAAGAATGCAGCAGGCACAAGGGCCTACTGTTCTCCATGCTGCTGTTTGCGGATGCTAATCTTCTGCGCCACTTCTGTGATGCCATAATGATGCTATGATGTCCACTCTGTGTCTTTGTCAGGCTGTGTTGTTTGCAGCGGCAAATCAAGCTTATGAATAAATCCTCACAAGAGAGAGACTTTTAAACAGTTTTTGGGAGCGTACCACTGCTCGTTCTGGTTTTATCAGCGGGATTAAGCCCACTGTGCACTGTCAGGATCCCCCATAAATCCTTCACCTTGCTGTGTCTGAGGTGTAGCGTTTAGCAGATATCATGACTCCTCCAGGAAGCGACAGCAGCAAACCTGCCCACTGACACTCAATACGTAAAGAGCCCTTCCACCTCTTCAATAATACAATCCCTCCCTAAAAGCCTGAGGTAAGGGGAGCATAATTGTGTTTACACAAATCTGGCTAAAGACTCCTGGACTCTTTTGTATTAGAGTTTCAATAAAGCAAAGACATAGAAGCTTAACTGTGTTTTAAAAATGAAAAAAAAAAAAAGACTATAAAATATTAAAAATGCAAATATGAACCTCATAGCAGAGGAAATTGAGGGATACAATGCACGAGTGGCTTGCTGGTGTCGCTTTCTGAACATGAAGGAACCACCGAGTTTATCAGGATAGCATGAATATTTGCACAAAACCCAACTGCAAGGAATTACAAACTCCTTCGACGTCTATGGGGCCACGATATCAGCGTGGCTGACGTAAATAAAGCAGCTTGTGCCTCTGCTGTATATTTAACATCTAAGCCCCCTCTGAAGACTCACTGCTTGTCTGTAACAAAAATCTGTTGCTTCAGGGTTTGTTGAAGACCAGCTTTCAGATGGAGCGCGGTACATAACTCCGTGGTTGTATACAGTAAATCCACATTGAACCCTCAGAATCTTAGTTTTATTGTAGATTTTTATTGCTTTATCGGGGCTCACTGTGTTTATGACTGCAAGCTGTTGGCTTGAAAGCCATTCAGCCGCTCAGTTTTCTATTTTCATCTCTGGTCCAGAGGGCTTTTTTTTTTCTTTTTTTTTTGCATGACTAGGTGAGGGGTCAAGGTGAGGGTCAGAGGTTTCTACTGCTCTTAGCATCTAGTTGAAGAAATCCCAAGGTGAGGGACATTCCTGATGAGGGTCTGGATTTATGTGGAGGTAGTTCAGAGTTCGTTTGCTGACAAGACGGGAATGTCAAGAGAGCGACGTTGCAATCCGTAATTTACAGTTTTCAGAAAATCTTGAAGCCTAACTCCATTCACTTCCAAATTCTCATCTTTCCTCTTTCACTTTTCCCCTCTGTGTGTCTCCTGCTACCTGAGGCCGGTCTGACAGCAGAGCGCAGCAGGAGACGGGGGTCTCTGGTGTTTGATTGACAGCCGGGTGATGGGTACACAGGGAGAGGGTGAATGGTGGAGGTCAGGGGCCAGGCTCCCACGGAGGATAAGAGATCAGAGCAGATGTGTGTGTGTGTGTGTGGGGGGGGGGGGGGGGGGTGGTGGTGGTGGGGGGGGGGGTTCGCTAAGAAGGTGGAGTGATCAGTGCAAGGGACCACACTAAAAATAATACTGTGAAATGTTAAATATTTCAGTGCCACTCAAAAGTTATTTTACAGAGAGCAGTAAAACAAGTTGAGCATGAGGTGATATTTAAAGTTAAAGAAACTCTGGGTGCAACATTTTAAAGGCCCCCTAAAAGATTCAATCTCAGACCTTTGCTGGCTTGTCATTAGAAAAAGGCCAAGTGATGCAAAATTCCTTTGAACCTTGACTCAACGTTCATCAGCTGCAGACGTTTCAAACTATTTTCAAGTAGCTGAATTAAGAAATTGACATCCAGCAAGAATTTTGGATGTCAAAGTGAGGTCTGGAGGACCTGAAAAACCTCCTGACAGAGCTGCTTGTGGCAATGACAGAAAGAAAGATCAAATATTATCTCTGCCAACAGGGAAAAGAAAAATCTTCACTAACATATATCAGACACTGGTCTGCTATATCTGGTTGATATGATCGGAGCACCCCTAATCTATAATATATATATATATATATATATATATATATATATATATATATATATATATATATATAGTTTTCTGAGCAGTCCAGTCACACCTGCAGAAATACAACCTTTATGGGCCATCATAGTCATCAGAAATAAACCTCTCCTGTCTCCTCACCTCAAAACTCTACATCATTTCGTTTAGAAAAACATAACATCTGAAAAGCCAGCTGCGTCTTGGGATTAGGTCCTGTGGACTGATTATGTGAAAAAAAAAGGGGGAAAAAAAGGATTTGAAAGAAAAACACATGGTGCTGGACTATAGTCTATTATGTGTGTGTGTGTGTGTGGGGGGGGGGGGGGGGGGGGTGATTGGATACTTTGAAATACCAGCATATTCTGGATCCAATTTTCTTGTTGCTTGGGGAGGAAAGAAAAGAGAGAAAGAGAGCTGAGGATGGGACCCACAGAAAGTATAATGATCCTGAAGTCCTCAGAATCCAAGAGGGCCGTGGCAAAGCCTGCAGGTTCCTCTCAGTCTGAACATCATAGAGAATCTGTGGGCAGCACATGCACGAATCTCACTGAGCGACAAACCCTTTACAGGAACGCTTGATGAGTATGCGCCAAAGACGAACTGAACTAACCTTAGCAGACTAAAAGGGTGCTGCAACTGTGATATTTGTCAGAGGTGATAGTAAGCTTTGGACTGAGTTATTTAGTGGAACTGAAGTTTTGTGTTCAATGTTTTGCATAAGAATATAAGAGAAAACTGGAGGGGAAAAGGCCCTTACTTTATGTTATTTATTGTAAAATTATAGCCAACAGGAAAGATGAGTTCCTGTTTAAAGTATTTTTCCTTTTTACCAACACAGAGCAACACAGTCTTGTTTCACAGACATGCTGAACATGCAAAACATCTGGGTGTGTAGGCACAAGTTGTGTACAAACTGCATTTTTTCATCTACTGACCCGTATTTGCATCAGAGATTCTCGTGCCCGTAGAAATGGACAAATGAGCCAAATGCAGTTTCGTGGGCAAGTGTGGACTATTCTCTTTTCATTCCTTCCTCAATAAGTTGCTGAGAGTTCTCACTGTGAATGTTGTATTAGCATTTACAACCTGTCGCTGTGAACGTACAACATGTGCGGTCAAAGGAGTTCTTGGTGCAAATGAAACAGCTTTATATTTGCAAATGAGAGCGACCGCAGGAACATTAGGAGTGGGCGAATCAACAGTTTGGTGCATTCTGGGAAAATGAGAACACAGTGGTGAGCTGTATAACAATAAAAGCCATGGGTATCCGTGGAAAACACAGTGGTCGGTGATCAGAGCTCCCTTTCTATAGAAAAGAAAAGCTTTTTAGCAACACCCAGGCAAGTGAAGAACACTCTCCAGGAGGTACACATGTCATTATCCAAGTGTACCAAAAACAGAAACGTTGACTGGAGGAAACAGTCCGCCACAAGGCGCAAACAGTTCATTAGCTTTAAGAAGAGAAAAATTACACACATTTTTTTTCCAGCTACCAAAAAAAAAAAAAAGGGTGAAGTCAATTGTACCAAGAGACTTTGGAATACCTTCCCTTATAAAACAGAACATAATTTGTGAAACACGTGGAGATTATATGATGGTATGGACATGTGTGTCAGCTCATGGCTCTGGATCGCTGTTTCAATTTTATGTTCATATGACAGAAAAACAAAGGCAGCTCAGATTCAGCCAGATGTAGGAAGGCTGATTCCTCCAAATACAGAAGGATAACTGCCAAAATAATACTGGGAAAACAGCACATTAAAAGTAAAGAAAGTAAAAGTAGTCAGTGTGATAGTATGTATTCTACATTGGAGTCGAGAGTCGACTACCTGAGCTCAGCTCAACTAGGTGCCAATTTCATCTGCTGAGGACAAAACTACAGACCAAAGTCAGAAGTTGGGATGATGTGGAAAATGCAAATACTTATTAAAAAAAATAAAAAAAAAGTGCAGTGACTCTTACAAGACTTTTATTTCTTTTCAGACAATATTCTAGTTTGAGTTCTTTTATGAGAATGTGAATTGGACACCTGTCATCTCTAATCCCTCAATCTGCACGGCATCAAAAACTGTCAGTCATCAATAACTGATATAACCACACAAGCAAGGCTGCACTTTGGGAAATCTTTCCAAGCACTTTAATGTTTACTGTGCATAAAAGGATCTTGGTACTAAACTTTTCCAAACGCGCATCCACGTCTCTGGACTCAGAGGAATCGTGGAGGAACTGTCACAGAGTGAAGACATGTATCTTGGTCAGAATAAGAAACATCATAATTTTTTTTAGTTTAGTTTTTTTTTTTTCTTTTAAAGAAAGAAATAGAAGCTGTATGATAGATCAAAGACAGAATCATCCAGAATGTTCAAAAGACAGGCTCTATGATAGTCTGGGATCGTATCATTGCCTTTGGCAAAGGAGGCTTATATTTCTATTATGTGGAATAGAACACTGAGATTTTAGGGCAACATAGGCTGCCTTAAAAATAACTTCTTTTTGTTTCAAGGGCATGCATATTTTAACATGACAATGCAAAAACATATTCTGTGCACATAACAAAAGCCAGGCTGAGGGAGAAAAGGGTATGGGTGCTGGATTGGTCTGCCTGCAGTTCTGGACTTTCTCCAGTAGTGAATTTGTAGAGAATTTCTAAATAAATAATGGAAAAATGACAACCCTGTAGGCCTGCTGTCGCACCACCTAAGATGAGTTTAAAGCGGGGTGGAATGAAATAGCAACTGAGAACCTTCATCACTTGGCATCCTCAATGTTAAAATGTCCTTTAACTGTTGTGTAAGGTAATGTTAACATTGAAAAGTGGTAAAAGATTTACTGCTCCATTTTGTTTTCTTGGGATATGTTGCAATTATTGAGTATTTAAGTTTCATACTGTCTGAAAAGTAATAAAGAAGTAATAAAGTGAAAATAAATGCAGGATCACTGCATTCTTTTTAAATTTGACACGTCAGTGTTATCATTTCTGAATACATTAAGGCCCACAAACAACCAGCAACAAAAGGCAGCTGCTGTCATTCTAACTAGTCAATATTTCTGAAAGAAAAGAAAAAAAAGAAATAAAAACACCTTGACTTAGAGCTGGAAACGGATTGTTCAGAAGATCCCCTAACTGAAACAACATACCACTGAGATGAGAGCGGGTTGGTCGCCACTTGCAGTACCGAACAGCTACCACTAGATGTCACTCCACGTCAACATTTTATCTGTTCCTATGCTCCTTTCTCTTCATTATCGATACGCGCACAAACCTGCACACACACACAAATGTCTGCAAGCTCACACAAGAGGCTCACATACTCTTACGAAGTGTTCAACCAATCAGAACTTTCCTCTGTCTTTAGGTCTGCACATTTTATGTCTCTCATCGCTGAGGCAGAGACCAGCGTGCATGCATCAGATCACACCATCAGGAGGCGCTCCACCTGTCAGATCCCACACAGTTCTGTCAGCATGAGTCTCCTATTCTACTACACATAGAGGAGGCGATTATGTAATGTTTACTATTATGGATTATATCTTCTGCAAGGTGGTGTAATTTCCCACCTTGGCTAAGCAGAGACTGGAGGTCACAATGTTTCGTTTGTCAGAATGATTACACGTGCACACTGCCTGTGTCACACGTGCCCATCATCTCGATCATGCACATTTTTCAGTCGGTGCCCAGCACACAGGTTCATCTCCACCACTGCCTTGCAAGTTACAAACGCGGGGTTAGCAGAGTTTACGTCAGGCCACGCCCCCTTAGTCCAGCTGGTGGCAACACTAATAATGACATCACCGCCGCGCTCACCCATTGGCCCCAAGAAGTCGAACACCTGTCCAATCCCCTACCGGTGAAGTGACGTCAGCCGAGGCAGCTCCCGTTCATTTCAGTGGAGTGGGCGGAGCCGAGAGCTCCAGACGTCAGAGCGAACAGGACTGCTCGGGCCGTGATTGGCTTAGAGCGCTGAAAGTTAGCGTCTGTTGCTGAGAGAAAAGAGAGGGAGAGCGCGCTCGAGGAGAGGCAGTAAAGTCGGCTGCGCAACATTAGAGCAGATCATCTTCAAAACTCACTTGTACAATTACAAGTTATTCTCATTATTCTCTTCATCAAATAATTCATTTTGTTTGCAGGAATCATAATAGAAAAAAACTTTTTTTCAACAGTTTGGAGAATGGCCTGTGGAGAATGGCCTCTTCAGTATGAGCAAGGAATGGCCTGAGTTGCTTTAATGCTGCACCAAATTGTACCTAAACATGCACAGCGTTTGATGCATGATCACCGTATGTTCACGAATGGCATTTTTGCTGTCAATTATGGTAAACATACTCCTTTTCAGAAAGGGAGGGGACATTTGTGCCTTTCTATTGGCTTGCAGTTATATAGTCCCTCCCCCCAGCCCTCCCTCATGCTGTTCCTATGGTTCCCAAAGCTCTTATTGGATACTGTAAAGTTTGGGAGAGAACACCGGCCTGGCTCAGCATCCTTGACGCTATTGGCTGAATCAGCCTGTCTGTCAACTCCACTTTGACAGTCTGTCAAGCCCTCCGCTCTGTGGAGCGAAAGCTGATTGGCTACTGTACCTGTCAGCGACCCCTCATTGGTCAGCTCGCCCAGCTGTTAGTGGTTCATTCACCATTTTGTGACTGTAGTGGAAAAGAAGACCGATAGTTTTTTATATCCTTGTTTGAGTTTCTGCGGGGGAAAGACATGTTTTGCGGAGGAAAAGTAAAGTGTGAATCCGGTCCACGCAGCCTCCAGAGCCGACAGCTAAGGGATGTTACCGAGAGTTATGCGAGCCTCCTCATCGGGAAAATAAGACCATAAATCTTTCTCTGGCCAGAAGAAAAGCTGTGTTTGGGTGAGTTAAAACTAAGTTAGGACACGGCAGTGCCGCTCAACTGACACGAATTTTCCATTTCCAGGAGCAGCGAGATAGCACGAGACTATAACCAACTGCCAACGGTCGTCGATTGTTCCGCTACCGTCCGAAGAAATGGAGTGACAAGGCTTTCGAGCCGAGGAAGAACCGAGAGAAAGGGGAGGGGTGGGAGTGTAACAGCCTAAAAACTTTCTGAAATGTTTTCCCGCAGTCCCACCGACGAGTAAAAAAAAAAAAACACATTCACCTTCGTGGGCCGTTATTACAGTATCGTGCTCAGTGCACGGCACTTTTACTTGACCTTAGTTGTCGAGTTTTACGTGGAGCGGCGCTGGCGTAGTAAAAACAACCGAGCTATTCGCACCACTGCGGTCTAAATGTTTACTAACAGCCACGAAGGCTTAGTTCGTGTTTATGAAACAAACACGGGGAAGGAAAAAAAAAAACTGCAAACAAACGAGCGAATAACATCGTGTTTTCTTGTAGTCCGGCTCATTATGTGGGTATCTTCTGGTACCGTGGCGTACTACGACTACTACAACCACTACTACTAATGTTAGCGAGCTGCTTACTAGAGCGAAACACGAGAATATCACCGCTTCCTCCAAGTTAAATAATAATGATAATATATTTATGTGTTTATCATATAGTCAGTGTCCTTAACGGCACCGTTGAGAAAGCTTGGTCGGAGTGTTTGCGTGCCTGTGCTCCAGGCGCAGCAGTGAGTTATCTGCATGTGAAACATAGCTGCATGAGGAGCAATTAGGGCCCCTCTAGTTGTGATGATAAAACGTCACTTGAAACCGGTTGTTTGTGTTTGTTACAGAGCTCCGAACAGCGCAGAAGAGCCGCCTGACTGCCTCGAGTCATAATACTCCTTTGACATTGTGTAGCGCCTCTCGTAGTACTCACAGAGATCAGCAGAGAAGCCGGGATGCATCCGGCGTTTTCTCGGCTTCTCCACTTTTCTGCTCTGCTATTCCGCAATCAGTGTCGATGCACCTTTGACATCTCTGACAGTGCTTTTTTTTAAAAAAATATTATTTAAAGACACTTCATTTTTAATATTAATTTTTAGGCATATGTGGAACTTGTTTTTGACATTTGAATTTCAGTTGTCCTCATCTGTCCTACACATTTCCAGCGTGGCATGCATTCATCCTGTTATTGTCGCTCCTGTGTGGTCCTGATGGTGTAGGCAGCTTTGCATGGCTTGGAGAGTAGCTGGGCATTGACGTGGCATTGACAGTTCTGCCATTTGGTCCCAAAACAGGAACAGTCACCTCTGATCTATGGTACGAAGTCCTGATCGATATTGGGCAAAGTGCACAAATGCCAGGCCTCAGATTTTCTCTCTTAATCACACAATATCTGCCACCGTCCACAAAAACAGCTGCCAGTATTCCTCATACGTCACAATACATGTTCACCATTACAAGCACCTACAAGCTCATACTCTTGCATGCTCACACACACTTCAGGGCTCGTTTTCCTGCTACACCTAAAATACCTTAACACAATTTTTTTGTTTTTATTTGTGTCATTCTGTCTGTGCAATCGCCTCCCACTCACTCATGACCATATAAACAAATCATGTCCTTGTGCAGCAGAGAGCATGTTTTTTTTTTTTTTTTGCCGTTTCGTATGTGAGTGTATTCCCCGTTGACCCAGTTAAGGGCAAAGCCGCCCTGCCATGCCGAAGAGTACGAGGGCCACGGCAGGCTTCACCATCACTGCTGTCCAACTGTGTTCTTCTGTACCATCGCACGTTCTTCTTTCTGCCTCCCTGTCCCCGTCACTGCAGCTCTGCGGCCATACAGACACCCATAAAATGCTTTTAGGGAGAGGGATGAGCTGCAGTGTGCCCATATACACACTCTTATTGACATATGGTGCAAATGCAGCGTTGAACAAGATAGACTCAGCCCTGTATACACAGCTGTATGCAGTCAGATACTTTTATAAACAGCTAAAATGCCCTGACATCTCTCCCACACACAGACACATCCTGTGCCACTCTGTGGTGGGGCACAGGCTGCATTCGCTCGATCAACTTCATAAACTGGCATCGAGTTAGAGGCGTATCGGCGCAACATTGTCAAATAATAAATGCTTTACTACTTAATTTCCTTGTAACTACTGATATGTGAATGTCTGATGAATGACTGATGTTACGTATGTGTTTGTCGGGTGCTTAAGTGCACCTGCGACCAATCACCTAGAAAAAAAAAATCTGTGGAATGATCTTGAAAAAGTGTTAGAATGTTAAAATTCCTAAAATTTTTACTTTATTTGTTATTATATTTTTGCTAATTTTTTTTTTCAAAGAGGAAAAACTTACACAATAAGGTCCTGGCTATACGAGCATGGACGAGTGTTTACATGGCACAATAAATGTGTGAGTGTGTGACGATATATAGGTCTAGGAAAGATTTTAACAGCATTTGCATGGCTGCACTGTAAATTCCAAGGGGGCTTTTAGTGTGCGTAAAGTTAGGTTGTTTCTCCTGGAGGAAGGTTATATTATGTGCTCCTGTATGTTTATTGGGTGGAATGGCACCCTTTTGCTGTTTAAGGGGGAGTCCATTCAAGTACCATGGAGATGTGATTATCTGTCTATTCGGGATTTACTGTACTTGGACAGTGTCTGGAATGACCTAATGTACGACTGCATTTCTCCCAGTTGTGTCCTGGTTAAACCCAAAGTAGAATCTGTTTTTTTTTTTTTCTTTTAACGTTCTACTTTGCCTAACGATGCATGCATAAAATTAGTAGCTGTTACTTAGAATTGCTTTTGGCATCTTGTATTAAACAAAAACTAAGAGTTAAAGGTCAACAGCCGTTTTTGATTTTTGGGCATGCTGGATGAGTGCTCGGGGTGTGTTATGCTTTTTTATCTTTCAAGGAAGAATTACAATGAGTAACGTGTTAAATATCAGCCCTTTATTATGTCACAACATGGGAGTCACAGTTAGTTAAGGCATAAAATAATATACTGTAATTTAGTTTTAACATTCATGTTTTTACCAACATATTGCTTTGAAAAATGAAAAGGTTTTTCCATTTTTAAATTTGGAGTCAGAAAGGTTTATGAGCCTGCCCGGAATAATAGATTTTATCGCACACATTTTTTGTCGCAACTTTTTTGCAACCTAGCTCTAAAAATAAATAAAGATGGAAAATAAAGATAAATTAATGTGCAATTCTGAAACTCCTCGGTTATCTTCATGTTGTGTATATAATCTTTTGTGCTATTCGGTTCACAGTTTCAGAATACACACGTGCATGTCAGCCACTGGCTTATCAGGCCAAAGTCTAGAGCATTTTTGGAGGCAATGAGCATGACCAAACACATTTTTCTGAGCTCGGATCAGATTTTTGGAGAGTCATTTATTCAACCAGTCAGTCAGCCATGTGGCCCTGACTTCTTCCTGTCTTTCCAAGTTTCCTTCAGTAACCTGGTACTGGTCGAAGGTACATTCCTTCAAAGTTTTTTTTTCCTCTCTTTATTTTACATTCCTTATCAGAGACAGAAAATTGCATGACTACAAAGTTCTCTACGCAAAAATTGGTGAAACTGGATGATTAGATTTGTATTTATTTCAATTACACATTTTGCCATCACATTTTTTTTGGTAATGCTTTCATAGTTAGCAATAACTCTACATGGATATAAATCGAGTTTTATGCTTCTGAAAAAACATCATGTGAAGACTCCTGGTATGAATCTGCATACAGTACTGGCAGCTATTGCAGTGAAATAACAAACATTAGTATCGCTACCAGTGTTGGTCTCAGCAGAATTTACTGTGGAAATGATCAAGGGCTTTATTATATCACAGCTTTGCTTGAAGAGGACGCAACAAAATAATAAAAATAGGGGTAAGGAATTAAATAACAACAAAAATGAAAGCCTGTTTTATACAGAGTCAGTGATAAATCACTAGGGTTGGAGTTTTTTGTTGTTGTGTTTGTACTGCAGGATGTGGGACTGTTGTTTTGCTCGTTTATAATGTTGTTCTGAAACAGTTAACAACAAGGTCACCTCATGAGTGTGTATGACACAAACCTTCCTACTGTCAGGACAGGAAGTGTGTGTGTGTGTGCTATATGAATTTGCGTGCAAGTGTTAAATATCTGCATTTGCAGGAATTAAGGTGTTTGCACATGCTGGGGACTTGCTTAGCCCAGTAGATGGGCGCACATATGCAGGCATCTGCGTGTGAGTGTGGAAATGTGTTTGTTTGTGTGACATTGTATTTAGCCTGTAATGTTGCATCAGTGAGTGTGCCTGATCCCGCGCCAGCCTTTTAATTTCTTTCATTTTGGGTCTATCTTACCAAGGCAGATTATTCCACTTATAATGTCTTTCCGTTGAAGTGTGTATGTGTGCATGTGTGTGTGTGTGTGCTTCTGAAGCATCGAGAATGTGTGAGAGGGAGCCAGTGACTGCTAGAATGACTGTGGAAATTCCCACTGACTACACAAGAACAGCCTGTTTGATCAAACATCTAAACAGCCCTGTGCTCCTCTTTTTCTCCCACTCATGACTTGTTGTAGCGGTGACCTCATCCAGGACACTGCAAGCTATTTTCCTCCTCGGAAGTCAAACTACATGTCTCCGTCACCAAGTTGATCGCACAGCACTGAGTCCGTATTGCATAGCGTGAGAAAAGCTCCGCTGTCTCATGTTAAGGGAGCTGGAGGGAGTAAAGTGAAGGGATCATCTGTAAGATTTAAATGTGTGTATGTGTGTGTTAAATGAAAAAAAAAAAAAATTTGTATTACTGAAGCAACAAATTTAAAGAAACAGCTACGCTATTTTTTTTCTGTTGTTTTTCCTAATTGTTTTTGATGACCCTTTATTTTAGTAGACTCTCACAATACTTAGACATGCTTGTTCACTATAACTTGTTAAAAAAATAATAATATCACAATATAAATATGTCATTCCTACCTTTTATTTTGTATTAAGATAAACCTAATGAGATCTTGTGAAAAAACATAATATATATTTTTTTCTTTTAGCAGTAATTTTTAAAATGCTTCTGTTTGTAGAGTTCAAATCCAGGTTTTGTGTTTTTCAACGACACACTTGCGTTCATATTGCAATGAATCCGATAGGCACCTGACAGCTTATATGAGAGCATACTTCAGATATTGAGCCAATGTGAGTTATGCCGTGTAGAGCACTTCTATGTATGACATCATCTTTGTTCTCAGCAATTTTTGATTATGAAGACACTAAATGACCACCTGTCTTCTGCATCTCCCTCCCCCTTTCCAGACTTCTTTGCCCAGAGTGACAGAAAATAAAAAGATAAGAAGAAAAAGTGGAAGAGGACAAAAGAAAATTATAAGGAGTGCCTTAGAGGCGTAACAGAGGAGCGCCACGCAATCTGCAGTTCTGTGTGATCGAAGAGCAAGAGATGAGACCTTTAAAGAAAAACAGAGGACGCTCTCTCCCGTTAACCAGAGGCAGAGGGGGGCGAAGGAAGGGTGGATCGCAGTCTCTCCAAGAGAAAGACCCCAAAAGAGACAAGAAGGAGACGCTTGTCAAAACCACACAGCACACACCCAACACTCCCTCTAAACGCAAACATACCCTGCTTACAGTCACCAACTCTAACGAAGAACCAATCACAAACAGCAATACCAACACGAAGGAGGAGCCTGCTGAGCTACGGCAACGTGTGGAGTCGGATCAGAATGATGGAAAAAAAGTGCAAGACAAGACAGAAAAGGAAGAAATCCTTGGCACAAATGAAAATAGTATTGTACCCTCAGTTTCTGGAGCATCTTCTAACTCTGTCCAAGTAGCGCCTCAAACCGCCAATCACATCCCCAGTCTAGGCTCAGTCTCCAGTAGGAAAACAGCCACGTTTAAGGCTCGTGTACCCAAGAAAAAATACACATATGAGCACTTTGCTAACAATGCAAGTGTGACGGCAAGCATTCCTACCTCCAACCCTGCACACATACATAACAGTTACTGCAGTATCAACAGCAAAATCAAGGACAGTGTGAATTCTCCAAATACGAACTTCAAAAGTAGTAACAATATTAGTAATAGCATTGATCAAATCATTAATGTGAGCATCAATGGAAGTACTAACAGTAACATCATAAGTGATATTAACAATATGAATAGCAGTAGTAACAGTTGTGCTGGGAGCCATAGTACTTATATTAATAGCAGAAATAATAATTGCTCAGGTATTCAACCATCAGTGCTAACTGTGGACAGTAAAGCTACAGAAGCAAATAATTTTGTCTCTGTGGATGGTAAAACCCTCAGGACAGCAGATTCCCAAGAAAAAGAATCCCAAAGTGTGGACAATGAATTGGAGGGGGCCCCCAACTCAGTGCGCTCATCCTCCACGGATACTGCTAGTGAACACTCAGCTGACCTGGATGTAATGGAAACCACGGGACCAAACCTTCATCAGAACTCCCACATCCTAGCTCCCCTCCACAACTCACAGCCTAAAGAGGTCAGTCTCTCAGAGGCACTAGCTGATGCTCTGGCCAAAGGCATGAAAAATCAGAGAGTGTTGGCTCGTCAAACAAAGAGGACTATAGAGGGTTCTGTTGAGGCTGTTGAGAGTAAAGACTCATGCTCCCCATCCCCTGTGTTCAGTCCAGGGCTGGTGCGTCACGTGAGTGGAGGTACTGTTGAAGTGTTGCTCCAAGGAGGGGAGACCCTTGTTAAATACCCTTTTCATGGTGAAACCATGATGGCGTCGTCCTCAGGGGCTGAAAGCATGGTGGAGTTAATTTTAGATGCCCCCCCACCTGGCATGGCACCTGTGGCTGTTGGGACCCGAGTGTGTGTGCCGTTTGGTGGAGAGGATGGGGGTCATCTGCTGTACAGAGAGGGGATTGTCACTCAGGTAGATCCCCACCCTGGTGTCTCCTTTCCTTACCAGGTGCTCCTGAGTGAAGACAGAGAAACCCGGGGTGGAGGGGCGCCGGATGAGAAAGAGAAAAGGAAAGTAAACGGCCAGGCTGTTTGGGTGTCCAGACAGAGCCTGAGACTGCTGATCCCTCCCTGGGAGGTCTCAAATTTAGATGGTGGGAGGGCAAAGGAGAGAGAGCGTGAAAGGGAAAGGGAGGAGAGAGAGCGGCGGGAGGAGATGGAAGTAGAGAGAGGGAAGTCTGCCAGTTGAGTATTGGGATGGGGGTGCTGGGAGGTGGAACAAGGTTGGGTCATGGGTTTTCACATGAAGGGGCTGCAGGAGGGCATACTTACGGAAGTGCAACTCAGCCTCCCCACTCGTCCACCGTTACGTCTAGTGCAGTGACCATCATGGGTCATGGATGTGGCAATAACTACTCTGACAGGGGAAGACAGAAACAGATAAATATGCCAGAGGAAGATGTTGAGGTATCTTGTTTAAACATGCCTCACACAGTTGGTTTAAAACCAACTCCTGTACTCTCTCAGCACAGAAATGCTGTCTCCAAGTCCAGTGGCTACTCTCCATCCTCCCCCCACCTTTCTGTGGTGCGGGGCGTAGGACCCCCACACCTCTCTACCATTCCAAATCCACAGCCAGCCCCATCCCCTGCCTTACTGGGCTCTGAAATGAACAGCATCTCTTCTAACCTACCTCCATCCAAGACCACTCCCACCCAGACCCCGACTCCCACTTCTGGTGTGGGTTCTTCTTCTACCTCCTCTCGTTCTAGGACCCCTCTCTCGCTGGCCCAGCTAAAATACAAGAAGGGCGACGTGGTATGTACGCCTAATGGTATTCGTAAGAAGTTCAATGGAAAGCAGTGGAGGAGGTTGTGCTCCAGGGAGGGCTGCATGAAAGAGTCTCAACGTCGAGGATACTGCTCCAGACACTTGTCAATGAGAACCAAAGAGATGGAGGCAGCAGGTGGAGAGAGGGGGGGAGGAGGCAGCAGCTCAGGAACAGTCACCCCCTCTGACCTTCGGGGGAGAGCAAGCAGTGAATTTGAGTGGGATGACACATCAAGAGAGAGCAGTGAGATCAGTAGCAGAGGAGACTCCAGACCCCGCTTGGTCCTTCCTTCCCTCCTCCCTCATGAACTGTCGTCACGGTTTGACTTTGATGAGTGTGAGGCTGCCAACATGCTTGTGTCATTAGGGAGTTCCCGCTCTGGCACCCCCTCTTTCTCCCCAATCTCCAACCAGTCACCCTTTTCCCCTGCCCCCTCTCCCTCACCATCTCCATTATTTGGTTTCAGACCGGCCAACTTCTCCCCTATTACTGCCTCCCCGGTCCTGCAACACCGGAGACACAGGCAGCCTAGTGGCACAGGTGGAGGAGGGGGCGGGAATAGCAAGGCGCTGACTCCTGCTGGAGGAGGAGAAAGGGAGAGGCACACTTCAGGCATTCAGCCCTCCTTTCAAAGTAACCTGACATTTACAGTCCCCATGAGTCCCAGCAAGAGAAAGCCAGATGCACCCCTTCCACCACCCATCCCCACACACCACCATGACTACACACCCAAAACCGGAGCTGGAGCAGGGAGACCTCAACAGCTCTTTCACAGTACTGTCCCCCCAAACACCAGCTTCACATTCCCACACTCACATACCCACTTTCTCCCGGCCCAAAGGAGTGACCACCTCCTCTTCCAGCAGGCCCCCATCCTCCACTGCTGTCTCCCCTCCTCCTCTGCTGGTATCCCCAACTCCTCCTTCTCCCCTCAGTAATGACGGGGGACCTCGTCGTGTGGTCCCTGTCTCTCAGCAAACTTTGCGGGACTCCCCTGTTATAGTGAGGAATCCTGAAGTCCCACTGGCAAAATTCACAGAGTCTCCCCTGGGAAGAGGAGGAAGTGGAAGCGAGAGAGGGGTAGATAGCACCTCATTTAAAGATGCTGGCGTGACCCCCGTTATCCCTCAGCCAGTCTCTGGTCTCCAGGTTCCCGTCCCAATTAATGCTGCTGCAGCTACAGTACCCAACGGCACCGTCCTCTTGCGGAGCCCAGCCCAAACTCTGGTTCTTGTGTCCCCGACACCTTCAACTTTGCCCACCACTAACAACCCAGCCACCCCCTTGCAGGCCTTATCGGTTACAGTTAGCACAACAGTCACTGCTCCAGCTCCAAGTAGCACAGACAGCTCTGGAGGACGAGAGGACAGCAGGGGCACCGGGTTTGGGGGTGAAGTCCAGCAGCCGGTTGCATGCCATCCCTCTCCTACAGCTCTGCTCCCCCTGATCCTACCAGCGGAAAGTCTTCATCCTGTCCCTCGAAAGGACATCATCATGGGACGTCCTGGCACAGGTGAGGATTGGGGGGATACATGTGGGTGTATTGTGTATGTCAGGCTATTTATTGGCTTTTAAGGAGTAAGAAAACTATTGAGACTGTGGAAAAAGTTACAAAATGTGAAGTGACTACAGCACTGGAGAATTAGCTTTATAAAAAAAGATAATTCAACTGAATGGCTGCGCAGACACTGGTTAGCCAAAACTAAACAATGAAAAAAAATCTGCCAAAAAATGCATCATGCCAATAAGAAAAATGCAAATAATTAATAATTATTTGCGTCATGCCAATAAGAAAAATGCAAATAATTAATAATTACTCAGGCAATGAATAAAAATATGAATTATATATAATACTAAATTAAAAATTAACAATAATTGCATATAAAATACATAAAACTGATTTCTTGAAATATCATTTGGGCCCTACTTAATTCCTGCTTGATATTTACAGCTGAAGCTTTGTCTTTAAAGGTAAAATAATCTAAATATTTAAATATGAATATAACTAATTTTACATTATGAGAACTGTCGTTCTGTGGGTCTGACGGTTAGTGTGACATTCAATATTCCCTTTGTATTTCAGTACACACACCCTTTTTTCTCATTGCAATGTGGTTCCCCTTTCTACATACGAAAACTACGATATATCCTAAATTTAGTTTTTGATCAGTTTTTCCATGGATTTTTGAAGGCTCTTTTTGTTAAATGTGTGACCGACTGTAACTGCATCAGTTACAGACACACATAATGTCAGCTCAGATTAGATTTAGACACTGTGCTTATTGGCATTGAACTTACATATGACTAGAATTTTTTCAAGATGACAGCAGTTTTTTTTACTCAGACAATGCGAGTTGGTAGAACAGGTAAAGTTATTGTAATAATCTGAAGAAAATTACTGAAGAGAGGTATTATCATTTATCTAGCTGGAGCTTATGCTATGTTTTGTACACACACATACACACACACACTCTCAGAGAGGGACCTTTATATAAAAATTTAAACCTCTAAATTATACTTTCCTGATAAATTGAAAATGGGAAGTAATTTAGTCATTTCTTACTGTACTTCATATTTCGTTTTAATCATTAAATGGCAGCTTTTTTATGTTGTTCTGTATTTTGTTTTTTATTGATACAGTCCTGTGCAGAAGTCTTAGGCATCCTTAGTCTTGCTGTTTTATCAAAGTGTTATGTCCATCTTTGAGGTGCAGATAGATAATACAGGAATCCGGCTCTCTTGAACCTAAACAGAATGGAATCATAATGGATATGACTGCAAACACCTGTCTCCTTAAAAACAAAAACAAGAGTTAAATCTGAGTTTGGTTCTGAGGAAAAGTCACTCTCATTACTGATTTGTGATTGTAGTGTCATGTTGCATTTAAATTTTGTTTCTATATTATTTAGACGGGTCTAGGTTTTTCTGTGTTATATGCCATTAATTAAAAAGTGCCCTATAATCTACCTCTAATATTATCATTATTACAGACATTTTCTGTCTGTATCTCAACAAAGACAGTAAAAGATAAACATGAATGGTCATTTAAGCTTCTGTAAAACAACAGGACTAAGAGTGTGTTAGACTCTTGCACAGAACTATTTGCACTTAAGCAAAACACTGACATATGAAACATTGATTCTTAGGAGGGAAAGTGTCTAAAAGCTCAATATATATTTTTTTTAATTCAGTACTACTTTATTAGTTCCTGGATGGAAATTATATGTTGCAGTATCTGTGATTATTAGAATTTGATATGACAGAATAGATGACTCCTGCAGTATAGTGGAAGGTTAGATTCACATGAACATGCCATGACCTGTGTGTGCTGATGCCCACTGAAAGAGGCTTCTGTTGGCCAGCATGCTGTTGTCCCATATGGCTACCCCCCAGTTGTCTGTACACCATCCTCCTGTCTGCTGGTAACACTAACCAAATGTTAAGACTGGTCACGTGGTTTGTGTAAACCCTGGAACCTGTAACTGTGATTCACCAGGTCAGGACTACGTTTGCTGAAATCACTGCTGATGACTAACGGATCACTATATTTACTAAAATCACTTTTCAGCACCTAGTGAAATAGGGATAATCAATGCCAGTTACACAGAGGTAAAGCAAATGTAGTGTTTCTGAGAATTTTACATTTTGCATCATACAGAAATTGATTTTTTTTGGTGAAATATTAAATGTTCCTTAAATGATACAGATATAATCTTAACAGATTTACAAATAAATCAGTTTTAGCTGGTTAGCAATTTTAAACACAAATGTAAAAAGGACAAAATTTCTTTCTTTCTGTGTATTCCCATGTGTCTCAGAATGTGTGAAGTCCAAAATAGAAGATGTTTGGACTATCATTCATGCTTGGTGTTCTTTTTTTTTGTTTTGTTTTGTTTTTTTGCTTTCTATAGAGATTAATCCCAACATAATAAAGGATTAACTTTGTAAATATTGGCAAGTCACTTTTATATTTCCACTCATTAACAGACAGGAATTTTAGGACTATCAAACATCATCGTATAGCTAAGATACAATTCAGGATGAAAGTGAATAGGGTGGGAAACATTTTGAGGAAACATTGTTGAGACTATTTGTTTTGAATAAATGATGCAAAATGAATTCACTTTGAAAAACAGAATCGAAGATAGACATGTGGAACATGGACACTATGCTGGCCAGTGTTTTCCAGGACTTGGTTGTGATTCAGTGTTTTGCAGAAATAGAAAAAAAAAAAAAAAAAGGAAACCCTCAGAGAATACAACAGCATACATAAAAATACATAGAAGGAACGTCCAATTCATGTTTTCTGCAAATCGGTCACTGTTTAACATGCCTATTATAAGTGTGTGTGTGTGTGTGTGTGTGTGTGCGGTCGACTTCTTGAGCATAGAAGCTGCTCTTCTTTCTCCCTAAAAGCTAATATCTGTGACTCTTCATATGTCTCCGTTCATGTGTTTAATAGTTACTCATGATGATGTAGAGATGCGTGGTGTGAACAGCCTTCATCACGGCTGTTCGCACTATTCTCACATATTTAGAATCAACCCACTTCGACACCAGCTCTGTTGAAGTGGGTTGAGTCTAAATATGTGCTTGTGTCCGTGTATAGATAACATGTTTTAAGTTTCAATGCACTGTGAATGTTTCAGAAGAAGAGAGAAGGTTTTTTCAAACTCCCAACTGAGAATATACTGGTGTGTGTGTAAGTGTGTGTGTGTGTGTAACAGGGCCTTTTTTTTCATTTATTTATGTTTTGGATATATACTCCGTAGGTGTAATTGATGTCACCTTTTGCCCTCACTTTTTGTGCCTTATCGATGTGAAAATGTTCATGTGTGTCAGCTTGAACAGGGAAGGGAAGTTGGTGTGTGCTTCTGGTCCCTGCTCAGATCCTCTTTTTTGCAGCTGAAGGGATGCTGAATGAATGAATGAATAGCACCTCTTTGTGTGAGTTTGCACACACTTGGCGTTATGTGCATGAGGAGCACATGTAGGGCAATCACATGCGCAATCACAGGCTCCGGACATTTGCAGTTTGCATGTTTCAGTAGGTTTTGGTGTGTTTTCATCAGCGTCAGATGTCATGTCTTTATACAAATTATTTTGAAAATTGCCAGTCTAAATATTTGATCATAAACCTATTTAAGAAATGTTGGCTGATTTTATGCTGGACGGGTGTTGATAGACAAAAACAAAAAGAAACTGGTATTCTAAAGGCTGTGCAAAAATAATGGTGACCCTTACTGAGTTTAAAATATATTAACATTAAAAAATAAATATTTATGATAGTGTAATGGTGATAGCTGTGATTTGGAGTACATACTGAGCGTCAGTGTTGGCACTGATCAGAACTAATTTATGCCAATAGAAGGAGACGTTTCATGTGGAGGTGAAAACACTGAGCCATATTCAACATTTAGTGATAGGAAAGACTTAATGATATAGAAGGTTCTTATTAGAAAATGTTATTTTAAAAATCGCAGCTGAACATTTAGATGGTTAAATAAGATTTACATGAATTGTCCAGAATGGAAACTTAATATGAACTTCAGTGTCATTAAAAGCAAAAGCAGCTCTCCCGGTGAAATCCTTGTATTGCTCCTGCACTTTATAGAACAAATAGTAAAAGGTTTACAATAATAGCAGGAGACAATAATATGTGAATAAAAGTAAGCAGGTTACACTGCATGAAATGTAAAAACTGAGACGGGGATATTCTCCATAGTATAATCGTAGACCTGCATATTTATGCATATTGTGTTTCTGTTTATTCTCTCAGATATAACAGCTGACAGAGTCACGGCCAATTTTAAAGACGAAATGAAAGTGTTGAAGAAGAAAAAGCCTGAAAGTGTTTTGGGACGATGCAAAAGATGAGGCCGTTTCTTTATAGTGTCCTGCGCACGTTGCATGCAGTGCTTGTGTGTGCGTTTGAGGCAGTGTAACAAAGTGTCAATCACTTAGTACCAGATATGATACCGAGGACCAAACGTCTGTTGCCATGGCAACAAAGCAAACATCAGACTGATGTAACTTATACATAACAGGGATTATTCACAAACAGAAAAAGCAGTCCCTTTGTGTGTGTGTGTGAGTGGGTGTGCACGTACGAATGTGAGCCGTGCATTCCTGCGTCACCTTTTCCCTGCGGGAGGACGAACTTCAGCACACGCACATGTGTTTACACATTAAAGCATTATTGGTGAAGCCCTTGTTTTGCGTTTTGGGCGTTTCAGTCAACATTCCCTGACAACAGAGACAGCACAGGATAATCGCAGGGTTTTCTCTAAATCATTCAGTGATTTAAGAGTTCCAGTCAAGTTTTCATTTCACACTTTAAACTCTTTTTTGAACTCTTATTCAGAGTGGTTTGGACTTTTTGACATTTACTGTGAATAATTATTGCATTCTTGTTCAGTAACTTTCATCTGTCCTTGTGCATTTGCTCTCTTATATCCAAATCAGTAGAACCACCAGCTTACGCTCCATAACCATGTTATGGAAGGGCCAGCATCTCACGTATTGTAGCACTTAAAAAAGCTTTTATAAATAACTACATAAATATATATATAAACATTTATAAACAATAGAAATACAGTCTTTATGTATGATGAGGAAAGCACGATTCTCTGTCTCGTTGTCTCACTCATACTCAGAAACGTGCACACAGTTTGTGGAACGCTGAGTAAACATGTCACACTTTCTTAACTACACGTGAATACACTTTTTCGCACTTGAATACATATTTTTCACTGCTCAACCGCTTTCCTCCTTTTCATTTTTGACTTTTCATTCTAAAAAATTGTGATACTTTTTTTTTTTTTTAACTCTTTGCTTTATCGCATTGCAGTGGCTTCGCTTCCCCTCCTTCCCACTTGACTCTCCTCATCCTGGTCTACCCGGATACGGATACCCGGGAATAACATCCCCACTCCCTCCCGCCCCTGTTTTACGTAACACTTAAAGCCCTGCATATCCTCCCTGGCCATGGCAACAACCACATCTGGATCACACAGCCATCTAGGCTGGCACCAAAACACATATGAATCCCCTGAGACTTGCCACAAAAGTCATGTGCAACAATAATCCAATTGGTGAAAAATTACTTAGTGGAGACTCTGAAATGCATTGATGCAGTGGGATTTCTTAGTCTGTGGTGGCTCCGATCCTTATTTAGCGAATGCATGTAAATTTTAAAGGTAATTTTAATTTTTTGCTTCCTCTTCTGGTCTTACTCAACCTCACATCTGTTGTTATGAGATCATATTTTTCGTGCGTTCGTCATATGCCAAAGTTTGAAATGAGTTTGTATTTTCCTTCTGAATCCCTTTTCTCTCCTTCATCTCATTATCCTCCTTTCCTTCCCTTGCATCTCAAGTTCTCCAGTCTTTGCACTGGTTCTCTGGTGTTGCCTTTTTGTTATCCATTTATCTGCAGGCTAGTAGTGCCCCCAGATGGCTAAACGTATACATTGCACAATGCTTGTTCATTGGATTGTTTGAAGACTTAGGTCTCCAAGCACTGGTCTCAAGTTTGTGTCATATATTTTTCCTGCTACCTATTACTAGTTATTAGGAAGAGAATTAATGAGGATCTATATATAGTCGTAGAGTGAAGGGAGTTTTCATCAAATCCTCTGGAATTGTTGTTTTTTGCTCTCTTGGTACTTGATGATTTAGTTGTCCTGAGCAACAGTGATCGACAAATGAAGAAGCCTGATTTTGCAGGAAATTTAAATCACATGTTTAAAAAATGTCCTCATTTCACCCCACTAATCCATTCCTGTCTGTGTCCATTAACTACCCTAAATGATTTGTTTGGTTTATTTTGAGGCATTTTCTGGTGGTCAGTGGCAGACTACGGGCGACACTGGTACCTGTGCCCAACATAGCTGTTGCCATGGTAACTGCAAAAGACTGGTAGATCGAGTTATAATTGGATGAAGCAAATGGTGGGTTGTGGGAGGGAGAGACACAGAGCACAGGGGTGGAAGATGAATTAAGGGATGAGAGAGAAGGGATTGGTGAGTGAGTGAAGGCGGTGCTCCATCTGCATAGTGCCAGTGTAGGTAAAGGGGAGGAGGAAAAGTTTCTTGTGTGAAGTCACGGGTTATTTGACAGATGTAATTGAAGGGTTGAGGCATGCATACATGTGCACATTAAAAGCATGATGTCTGTAAAAGAACACAGCCAATGAAAGCTGCTGAACACCTACACAATTATTGCCATTGCCAGCACAGCAGCAGGGAGAGCGAGTTAAGCTTAGCTTTGGGGAATTTCTCTGTTACTGGTTTTCTTCTCACCTTCTCTTGTGTTCTTGCCAGTCGTCATGACTTATGCCCGTTTTGAATGACTAAGCGCTAGAATTCTGTGCTTTCCCACCATCATCTCGTCTTAACTTCAACCCTTTTTGATCTTTTGTGCTCAAATAGCTGTGACAATCACAATATTATCCTCTACTTTGATACAAATGCACAATATTATTTATACAAATGCTTGTGCAATATTTCTGTTTTCAATGAATCTTAAATATATTCAACATAGGCAAACATAAGCAAAAATGCATTGGTATGTTCTGAATAACTGGTCAGTTGAAGTTACTGAGCTTGTAATGTTTATCCATGTTTATTACCACTGAGCAGCTCTAGAAATCCCTCATCCACACTTCTGTCCTCTTTCACCCTCTGCTTTTGACTCCCTGTGTCAAGCTGCTCAACTCCTTTACCACACTGTTTGCTGAGTTGACTTGTTGAGAGCTCACCACAGTTGATAAACCTTAATCTCTTACTCTCACCGTCTCTACTTCTAAAGCCTACCGGTTTAACTTTTTCTTCATACTGTAAGAAGTCCTGAGTCATTCCATATTTTTTACATGGACAAAACAATTTACTGACTCTCGCCATGTGAGAAAATACAGCTGAAGTGCAGCACTTAGTCAAAACACTGATTATTGTTTTGGGGGTTACTAAAATGTTTGCATTTCTTCTGATTAGTTGCATAGGATCCAAGTGAATTTTTCTTCTGTTTTTTTTTTTTTTTCTAGTGTTACTCAGGATGCAGAGGGTTAACATTTTTTACTACCAAGGATGGCAGTTGCCAGTGGCTCTCACAGCCTTATTGGTCAGATACCAAAACTCCTGATTTGCTGACTGGCTGGTAGTGGTAATTAAGTCCCTCCCAGTATTGTATTTTTTCTTACATGGGCCTGGCTGAGGATGACTTCTTGCCACTTACAGTATTACATATACATGTTCTGTTCCTTTTCTCTGTCTTACACAGCATGGGTGTTTGGCATTTAGTGTTTAGATGATTTCCCTTTGTCTACCTCATTCCCCTAAACGCCATTCCGCCTTTGTAACAGAAGTTCTGCTTTCACAAGTTGTTTTCTCTCCACCCCCCATCTCTCCCTCCCTACCTCTCCTGCTGAAAATGACTCCGAGTCTATTTTTACCCTCTGGTTCTCTTCAGTCTTAGGCTGTTCCACCCATTTTTCCTCTCTTTTCAACCATCCCTACCCTCTTGTTTTCTCTGTGTCCCTGTGAGTGTACCATCAGAAAATATCAAATTCTGGCTTGGGGAGGCAGACTTGTATGATAGAAAGATGGACAATGTTTTGGAATTTGTTCAAGCTTGTAATGGTGGAATATTATGTAACTTTGCCTTCCTACGTTAGGAGAAATTCTTAAACCAAACGTACAAATGAGTCAGAGTGCACCGGTTCACTTAATATATCTGAGTTTTTTTGTTTGTTTGTTTGTTTTTTCTTTTTGTTTTGTTTTTTGGAATTGTGAGCTTGTGCATTTGGGGTCTGCAGATTTGTATAAACACACTCAATCTGGTTTTAAGTGTAGGATTATGCATTGCTATACTGACCCCTTAGTCCTTATCCTCCGGTGTAGATTGCATAGAAAGATATAATTCACCGTGGCAAGTAAACAGTAGATAGCACACTGGCGCCTCCCTACATTGATGGTTTCTAGAGGTATTAAAGCTGGGGCAAGCAGTGTGAATGGGAGGGATTTTGTGTTAATTATTTTAAGCCATTGGTTGGCCTACATCTGAGTGTCGCTGTTTGATTGGCTCCCTCAGACATCAGTCAAGCTTTACTACGAAACGTCCACCAATGACGCGGTCCTGTAGTGATCTTACAGATAGAAATGTTTTTTGAAAAAACACTCTTTTTATAAGTATTTACGTGGACGTTGGATAGTGTTACTGAATGAATACGAAGAAGAGATATAACTCGTTTTTGTGTGCTGTTACTTTATTGTTAAAATAAGCTAAGACTTTGACGTGAGATCAACCTCAGTTGTAAAGCCGGGCGAAAATTTGCATATGACTGACATTCCAGTGCACAGTCCAGCCAATCAGAGTTGTCGGCGGGCAGATGACAGGCGGCTCCCTTGACCAATACCCGAATGAAGTTCGACGAGGGGAGGCGGGACAAGGCTGGGCGAGGTTGACAGGACGAGAAGGGGAGGGGGATGAGCACGGGGTGGGGGGGGCAAGCAGCCTAGTTTACAACAAGAGGAAGAGGGAGGGAAAGAGAAAGAAAGGCTCCAAACCTTCTAAGAGAGAGAACGACACCAAAATAAGGCTGTAAATTTGGACTGGGAATCGTGGACATGCGAAACGATTAGTTTTTTTGTGCCACTCTAACACGCCTAACTGCAAGTATTAAACGGACCGGACGGAGCGCGCGCCGATGTCGTCCGCACGAAGTGGCTAGCTAACCTGCTGCAGACGTACTGATTTCTGACGGCTTAAATCAAGCGTCGCTTCTTTTTTTTTAAAGCACCCCCTACCCGCACTCCTTTTGGGTTCGGGTCTGTATTCTGGCACATTCAACCCGGTCGCTTACTCGTTTGCTGCCTTCAAAGCTTGACCGAGGAGTACGGCAAGAGTAAGAAAAATACAACAGCGATGGTGATTCACCCCCCCTCTTCTCTTCGCTGACTGGAGTCAGGAGTCTTCACCGCGGTTGCGTTTATCGCTGTGTTGTAGTCTTATCAGTTGCTAGCTGACACCAGGTTTGTAGCCACATTGGCCAGGTAGACTACAAGCTGCTTAACTGGAGCTTGTAGAGGGAGCACGAAGCTCTGGGTGGTCGTACAGGCAATATTATTTGTTGGCTCCTTTAGAGACCAAACTGATGGAAATCGGATTTGTTACCACGGGGTGATGGATGATTGCACCACATTTATTATATCTGCTCATTCGTGCTTCCTAGAGTTTAACACACTTAGGTAGCTGTTTCTTCAAAGATGACTTTTGAATTGGGCACATAAATTACCAGGTTAAAGCAGGTGCAAATCGCGGTTACTTTGGCAAGTGACGGGAGAAAGCAGTTATTATTTTTGAGTACCGCGCTTGTTATACAAGTCTTGTTGGATAATTTTTTTGGCCTTTTGTAGTTGAGACATGAGAACAATTGCGTTTCTTTTGCCTGTGTCTGTGCCGTGGTTGCACGACCAGGGGCGTTCCCGAGAGGTTGGTCCAAATTGGAGCGGTGCACTTGAGGCTCCGGTTATTGCAAGAGGCAGCTAAAAATGCGTTCCCGTGGTGTTTTTCTCTTTGAATCAGTATCGGTATTGGATATGTTTAAGTAAACGGCGGACAGTTAAGAAATAACCATATTCGAGCTCGCAAAACTCAAAATAGACAAATCACCTCAGCTCTAATCAGCCCAGTTCTGCTGTTTTCGGCGCTGTGGAGTCTGATCGATCCGGTGCTCTCTTACATCAGCCCTTCAGCTGTTTGGGTCGGGGGGCTTTATGCACTTCTCAGAACCCGCCGAGCCCACCTGCCTGCAGAAAAACTGGTGCGGAGCACGGTTCTGACATGGCCCAGGAAGACTGCGTAGTTCCTGGGCGGATGTTTTAACCCAGGCCGTGGATGGGCCGGAGGCCTTGTTAACCCGTTCCTCACCGAGCTGATGTAGTAATGTAAACAAACAGGGAGAGAGGGCATCGGGGGTAATTAGACCAAAGGAAACAGGAACGGCGCCTTTGAATATGCTTGCAATTTCAGTACGTCGCTTATACACCGCTGCATTCTTAAAAAATAACCTCGAGTTTTTCTTTTAATTGCATTAGTATATTGTACATTTTGTCCACTTGATGTCGGATTGCTCCGTTTTGCGTAAGATTGCGGCACTCTGCTAAACAGAGATAAACTCGGCTCTCTCATTTTAAATAAAAAAAACAGGGTGCCAGTTTATGCCTGATTTTTCAGTTTTGAACCATTGTTGGGTTGTGATGCTGTTTAAATTGTAAATGATGACTGCAACCTGAAGCGATGAAACTGCTACAGACTCCATCGAGCACATGTCTTTTAGTCGTTCCCATCAGTATCAGCTCGAGATTTTGGGATTGAAGATGTTACCCGGATGATACGTGCATTTCTTTTAGTTATAGAGGTAGTTTTTAGAAGTCCATTCATTCTTTTTTGGAGACACGTCAAGGGTTTCATTCAACTATGTTCTCATCAGAGAATCCTCAATATCTTCGCCAAGGATTAAGCATGTTTGGTTAGTACATGCAATATATTTGTGTTAGAATACAGTGCTCCTTTCACCAAATTTGCACACATATTTCAGTATTTCATTATTGAAGATTTTTATAATGCACCCATTTAGTGTTTACCATTCTTGAAGCAGAATGGTTTTGTTAATTGATATTTTTGCGGAGAACCATTTATAGTGTAGTTTTTAAAATGATGAAGCATTGGGTCATTGAGTTATTGAGTTTTTAATTCATTTATGTTCAGAGGCAGAGTGTAACAGCTTCTGTTCTCCATCTAGCCTGTTATTGAGAACAGACAATCCTTTTGTACATCTGCTGTTGTTGGAGTGATTTAACCAGTTAAGTGGATGGAGGTCTGCTACTGTGGTGGCATTGATGCACTCCATTCTGAAAGGAATGGTACTTTTATACATTTATTGATATTATCCACTCCCTATGTAGATGAATAAAATGAAATCTGATTCACAGGAGCTACTACTCCCATGAGCCAAGGCTTGAACTCTGTCTGACTTGCATGAAAAAAAAAAAAAAACATACAAGATCAAATTGTAGGCTAGGTTTAAGAAAATGTCAGAGTTAGTCATTGCAGTTCGAATGTAAATATGTTGTTGGTGTTGCATTAAAAACTGTCCAATAGCCCAAATTGGGAAGCAGCTTTTTGACAACCAGAATGTAAGAAATACTGCAGCATTTGAATGTGATTTTTTTTTTTAGCAGGTAGTTATAGAGAGCAGATAATCTTACTAAATGGAACTTTTCCTGCAGTGTGGACGAATGTAGAGCCCCGGTCAGTTCCTGTCTTCCCTTGGCATTCATTGGTTCCTTTTCTGGCACCCACCCAATCTGATGCTGCTTCTCAGCCAGGAGAGGGCCAGCACCCAGTCAACCACCCTCAAACTGCCATCTTAAAGACAGGTTGTGTAAACGTTTTGATTAACTTAATAATAATAGAAAACGTGTTATCACCAGTTTCATTTACTCTCTTACTTCATTTCTTTGTCTTGAAATTGTATTTATCTTTATTTTGTGTTTCCCCAGAGTGTCAGGGGGTGGCGGCACTGTCACAGGAGCCTGCAGAGGCACCTCCCACCGTGGAGAGAGGTCCCCCAACACGACCTCTTCCTTCCTCTGATGAGCCCCTTACAGAGAAGGAGAAAGGCGATACAGAGAGGGAGAGGCCTGACAGCGAGACTGAGAGTGATGTGGATGACCCGTAAGAGCATAGTTTTTGAGTGTGTTTATAGTTCAGTTAAATTTTGTAGGTGAAGTCAGGTATGGCGGCATAAAGAAATACACTACACATACACACGTTTTTCAGTGTGACTCTGTTAAAGCAGTTATGTATTTGCCAAAGCCAGCCTTCACAGTAATTGTCTTTGAGGTGCTTTGTACCCACACATGCAGTAAGGAAGTGTGATATTTTCTGTTTCTTCACTCTAATTTGGGAAGAAGATCTCAATGCCAGGAGGAAAAAAAAAAGCAGATAGGAATAAAAGCATTTTGTTTCTGGTCTCTTTCACTATATGAAAGGCAGGGGCTAGGCCGCTAGCTATCTGCTAATGTATCTCACAGAAATTAACTAGTTGCAGCTATAATGTAAATGACATCTACTGTCAATGACAGAACAACTTTTTATTAAACATTAAAGGTGGGGTGGGTGTTGTTTTTTTGCAACACTTTTTACAATATTGCCTGAAAACCTTTTCACATTCCCATTGCACCCACTGAAATAAAATGTTTGCAAAAAAAACTAAACATTTTGGTCCAGTCTAGAAGGTATAATCAGAGAAAAACTCTGACCAATCAAAAAAGTGATCATCACTATTTTGATTGGCTGCCTAATACGTCCATCAAATATCACCCCTCCCTCCCTCCCTATGGTTCATGCAGTCGTGAATCATGTGAAGGCGTGGTTTCGAGGGGTGAGCTGAAGAGGAGGAGGCGGAGCCTTTGGGAGGAGGGAGGGAGTGTATATTTTCAAAATCTCACTTGAGTTGGATTGCTGGAACCGTTTTTCAAACAACACCTACTCCACCTTTAATGATGAGCAAAGGAGAGAAATCTGTAAATCTGCTTATACGCCACAAAGCCTCAAAGAACATGTGGTAAAGTTAATAGACTGAGATGTTTTTTGCATCTTTTAGCTTCCTCCCTGGAGTTGTTCCAGAGCAGCCTATTTCCACATCACCAGTAAAGAGACGCACTCAGTCTCTCAGCGCACTACCCAAAGATGGAGATAAGAGCAGTCCAGGAAAGGTATCTTTTTTTTTTTTTTCTTGCTCCCACAATACTGAAATTTCTCAATATTACTTTAACTTCAAGTAAGATATAAAATGTCTCTCTTTGCTTGTCTTGTTCACTCTTTCAGAGGGAGAAGGACCACATCCGGCGACCAATGAATGCATTTATGATTTTCAGTAAGCGGCATCGAGCATTAGTGCACCAGCGGCATCCAAACCAGGACAACAGGACAGTCAGCAAGATTCTAGGGGAGTGGTGGTATGCTCTGGGACCTAAAGAGAAACAGAAGTATCATGACTTGGCTTTCCAGGTACACAGACAAATGTGCAGACAGAAAAAATATCATTCATATATAACTGAAATACTGATATATGAACTAAATATATATTGTTTTTATGTTTACATTTGTTCCCAGGTGAAAGAGGCCCACTTTAAAGCCCACCCGGACTGGAAATGGTGCAACAAAGATAGAAAGAAGTCCAGTTCTGAAGGCCGTGGGATCCCTGGGGCTAAAGACATAAGGGAGAGGAGCATGTCTGAATCCACAGGTTGCTCTTACTCATTTTTCACAGTGTCCAACATACATGCTAATATAGCATTTTCATGTTGCTATTATCTTTCCTGTCCTTGAACAACAATGTATTATCTCTGTTATAGAGCCTCATTCTGTGGAACTGAAGGGTGTTGGTCCAGGTCTGGTGGGTGTCTCTGAGAGGAGTACAGGAGAGGAGCATGTAAGCCAGCTTACCCGACCCAGAGCCTTCTCGCAAAGTGCTATGCACAGCCTGGAGCAGGGGGACAGGGGTAACACACAAGCCCTGGCAGAACTGGCACAGGTAAATGTCCTTAATTTTAGGGGAGGGGTAGGAAGAAAAAAAAAACATTTATCATACATATTCATTTTCACAGATGTGTGGAGATGGTAGCAGTCAGTTTTCGAGCCACGCCCCTCAGCATTCACAGACTCAGCGGGGGGTTAGTGAGGACATGACCAGCGATGAGGAACGCATGGTCATCTGTGAGGAGGAGGGGGATGATGATGTCATTGGTAAGAAATTAGCCATTCTCTGCTCATAAAGACGACATTAAAGAGAGTACAGTGTGAATTTTCTGCTTCCTGTTTCACTGGCCTTTAATGCAGAAACTATTTAACATCCCTATGAGATTCTTTGAAGATGAAGTCAAACAAGCTTCTGGCTTGTAATTACTAGTCTGATATATCAGCAGTATCTGTCACCATCTCCTATGTAGTACAAAAATGTACTGTAGTTAAAAAACATTGTAAGATGAATGTCTGCAAAAGCATATTGACAGCCACTGGCTTGGCCCTTGATGTTAAATATTTTTGTTTGAATGATACATTGTGCCAACTGTAATTGCAATAAACAGTGTTATACTTGTGCTCAGATCAAATTATACAACTACTACAGTAACACATTAAAATGTACTTGACTATTTCACATTTGTCTGCTGATGCCAGGCTAAGTGTCCAAAAATAAGGTCAGATTCTTTGAGACCTTTTTTAAATTAATCAGTATTTGACTACTCTACTATTTTCTGAAGTTTACAATTAAACTTTAATGCAATTTATTAACAATGGCTATATCAATGTGTATTGTGTGATAAGCCGATAAGATAACTAACGCAGCAAGTCTACCTTGGGTAGTTATTTCATACAATTAACACAATCAAAAAAAAATAAAGTGTAGCTGTAGTGTATTTTGCTTTTCCACAGAGGACCCTTATCCCAGCAGCTCCATTGATCTCAAGTGTAAGGAGAGAGTAACTGACAGCGATAGTGAGAATGGTTCAGGAGATGAAAATGATCGTAAGGTAACGCAAATTTGTTAACCTTTGGCAATTTGTTTGTTTCTTTTGTTTTGTCTTCCTGTTTGTTAAATACACATTGAATTTGTTGTTGTTGTTTTTTTTTTCATAATTAAATATCCAGTAGTTCCCCTTTTCAACATCTGCCTATCCTCCTTTTCAGAGAGTTTTTGCTCCAGTCATCTGCTCTTCTGCGTCATCCTCTTCCTCACACCACATCCCTCATGGCAGGAGTGTTTCACTGTCCTCTTATACTGCCAGCAAGCGTTATGATGAAGGGAGATCAGGTGGGGGTGGGTTCTCAGACCACAGGAAGAAGGAAAGAAGCGAAGGAGAGGGAAAGGACTCTTTTGGGGGTGAGGGAGGTGGAAGTGTGCAAGCCTCTTCTCTCTCCCTCTCTTCTGGTCAGTCGGTCATGTCCACTTCTGCTGGGGGGCCTCAGTGCTCATCAGTAGGTTCACTGGGAACAAACCCATCCCAGGGCATTGGTGCTGTGAGGGTGGCTTCCACAGTGGTGACCAATGTAATGCGTCCTGTAATCAGCACACCGCTCCCAATTGCCAGTAAACCTAGAGATGGAGGCACATCATCTAGCCCTCATCCTCCGGAGAGGAAGTCCCTAACTCCCCATCAGCAGCCGCAACTTCTGATTGGTCCAGGAGCAGGAGGCGGGGCTGCAGCTACTGGGGGTGGGTACTACTCTTCATCATCATCGAATACTTTAGGTGCAGGTTTGGGCCCAGGTGGTGTTGTGACTAATTTAGTGTTAGGAGGGGCTTTGCCTACACAGTCTGCTGTACAGCTCATCACCCCTTCTGCCCAACCCCTGCCATCCAGCCAGCAACCTTTTCCTTCCCCAGCTGTTTCAGCTGCACATAGCCAAACCAATGGACCCATACCACTGCTTCAGCCCCACTTTGTTCCTGCTTCCTCCCTGGCACCCCCTGGGGGTAAGGCCATAACACAAGTTCAGTACATTCTGCCCACCCTACCTGCCAACACCAACCCCAAGAGTCCACCTCAGCAGCTCAGCCAGCCAACCAGTATATTCAACCTACCCACAGCTCCACCAACGCACGTAACCTTGGCCAATGGAAAACAGCAGGGTACAAGTTTACCAACGGGATATACATCCAGTCCAGCAGTGGGTGTGGTCAACCCTGGATCTAGAGGTGAAAGTTTTAACAACACTTAAGACAGTACAATGCATATATCTAATAAGCCTTGGTTACTCCAAATTAAATGCTCATTCACTGTCTGTTTTACATCAGTGCAAACACAGTCTCCAGTTCTCCAGGGTAATATGCTTGTTCCCGTGGCAAGAGTAAGGACTGCGCCAGCCCCTCCCCAGCAGTTTCCCATTGTGGCTCCGCCTCTTCCTGTCCAGAATGGTGCTCAGTCTGGAAGCAAGGTTAAAGAGTACTTCAGTATAGCACATGAGATAAAAAAGTAGTTCCATGTTTTTGTTAAAAGCATTGACATGCAAAATCAAGTTATCTACCCATTTGCACTGTTCTGTCAATGATTTGTCCTCTCTCTTTCTTTATGGCTTCCCTTTTCTGTGCCCCTCCAGATTATCCAGATAGCTCCTATGCCTGTGGTCCAGCCCCAGCTTCCTCAGGGTGGAGCTGTACATCCTGCCAGCCCTTTCCCTGTAACAGTGGGCACAGCTGCTGTGGTAGCATCAGCATCAGCCCCCTCCCAGACTGTGCTTTTGCCACAGGCACCAAGGTAAAAAAAAAAAAAAAACTATGCCATCGTTTAAGTTGCATGGGGCCCAAAAATTATTTTAGTTTCAAGTAACTTTGAGCTTAAAGTTTGTGTTGATGTGGGAAATTTTACCAATTTTGTTGATTTGAAGGATAAATCTTTATTAAGCAGAGGTAGGCAACAAAAGAAACAATATCTGTGTTGCAAAAGTACGACTTATAGATAATTGCCCCCCAGTTTTGGTCTTCTTGCATTCTTGTCACTTGTAAAAAAAGCAATGTCAAGTCAGGATTTATGCCAGAAAGGACTTAACTGTCAGCCAAAAAGTTCACTAATTAATGAAATGACTATAGTGCTGACAGCCTGAGTTAGCAGTATCTTTTATCCTAACCTATACAGTTAATTGATGAGAACATTAGATTTTTGGGGGTTAACAAATGATATCTCTAAAGACTGACAAAGCTCTGATAAGCAGGCATCTACTTGTAAACATATGTCTGCCTTGTTTGTCGGGCCCCTATCATTACCCTTACATAAATGGAAAATAATACCCATGGTATCATTTTATATCTAAATAAATTAAGTAAACATGCTGAAGGGAGTTGCTCAGGAAGGATTGCATGACAGTTTTACTCATTAGGGAGATGATAAAAGTTTTGTAATGCTGTTTTCGAAATAATGTAAATTAGTTTCTACATGGTCCATTTCATATCTGATCACAATTTCATGCAGAAAGCCTTTTTACAAGTGGACTCTTAATGTGGTTGCTATTGCACTATAATGATACATTTAAGTAGAGAAGGATGCCTCCACAGATTATTAATTTTTTAACATCTTCGTTATCAAAATAAATATCGTCCTTTTCTTATATTGCAAGTAATACATTATAGTGAATTGGAATAAGTAAAATAAAACCAGGAAGCTATTTTGTTTCTTAAAACAAGAAAGCACAGTAAGGAAAGAGGTAACCAAATTCCTGCAGGGGTGCAGCTGTAACAGTGCAGCGCTATTCTGGATGTGTTAGTCATGCTGCTGGTGGCCCATGTTGCCTCTGCCTGCCACCCCCACACTACCTCTCAGCTCCTCGCACAGCACTAGTCATCTAGTGCTACTTGCTGTGGTGTACACTCATCAACTGACCCTCACTGCAGCACTTCTCTTTTTGTCTTCCTCTTTCCTTCTAATCATATCTCTTTACCTTAAATTCTAGGTCTGCCTCATTATTGTACCAAAGCAAGTTGTCTTTTCATCTTTTTAGTTTCTATATAACAAAAAATGTTATCTTCATTGCTGCATTTTCTCTCTTCCATTATTTTTTTGTTACTTTTATTCATCCTATCTAATTATTTGTTGTTTCTGCACCTCCCTTCTAGAATCACATATGTCCAATCCACTCCAGGGGTCCCATCTCCTCTGCCTCTAGTCTCCACAACAACTGGCTGTTCCCCCACACAGCAAGCTCTACCAGTGCCTGGATCTGCATATGTTCCATCACCCCTAGCAACACTTGGGTTCACAGCCATAGCATCACCTGGCCAGACTCTGGTTCAGCCACTGATTGCAGGTCAGAACAATAATCCTGTATTTTATAGAGTGAATTATGAATATGGGTGTGACAAATAACAACCTGAGTTAGATCTGACCCTCCGGCTAATGATGAGTTTTTTTCAGGCATTGCTGTAAAACATTTTTCCCATTGTTTAAATGAATGGTTTGGAGATCCTGATGCATTAGGGGAGGAAAAAAAAGTCATACCATCATGTGACTGTACTATGGCAAGACTCCATTTTTCCTAGCTGTGGTTGAATACATATATAGTACACAGTAGCATACCTGAAAATTCAACATTTCCATTTTACTTCGTCACCATAATAACCCTGAGGAAGATATACCATTTACTGCTCCACTGCGAGTTATTTGTACTCAAGAATTACTTTTCAGCATACAGTTTTCATTCAAATTTGTTGATTATAGCACCTTAGAGTAAGAAGGCTCCTAGTTTGAGTCCTGCATGGCCCTTTCTGTGTGAACTCGGTATGCTCTCCCTGTGCCTTTGTGGGTTTTCTCTGTGTATTTCAGCTTCCTCCCACAGTCCAAAAAAACATGCAGGCACGGATGATTGGGCATTCTAAATTAATAATGAGAGTGATGCATGGAAATCTTGACTACTAGTTCTTGAGAGAGACCGTAACTTCTCTGTTGGGGAGTGAAGAAGCCTTGTGGACATTTATTCATGTAGAAATTTTTGGGATTGTCACTGTTTTTGTTCCTGTTTCCATCATCCAGGTCAGCCACCGCTTGTAGCCACAGCTCAGTCTCCGCAGCCCTCCACTTCAGCCCCTGCCTCGGGCTCCGGCAGCCAGATAGTCACCGCCATCTCCCTCACCTAGCGTCACCATGGCAACCGGGGTGGTCTCTATGGCAGCAGTGCCCCCCAGTGTGGTGTACTCCGTGTCTAGTCCTTCAAGTGCTTCTCCCCACATCCTGCCCAAACATGCAACAACTCCCAGCACCGTTGTGCACTCACACCCACAGTCTCATCCGGACAGACTCACAGACAGGCACCTGCAACCGGACAGATCTGCCGATCAACAAAATGACAGGCAGGCGGAACTGCAGACGCATTCGGAGAGACGGCTCGATAGGCAGATACAGACCTCTAGCAGTAGCAGCGCAGCAGCACCTCCTAGTGGCTCAGCTGTTTCCATAAGGCCCTGCAGTCCTCCCCTCCAGATCCAAATACCTGGTATGACTGCTTTTACAGTTTTCACACAAAACAAAATTTGAAAACTTTCTTATTTTTTGCCTATCTGACATTTTTTTTTTTCAACTTTGTCTTTTACAGGAAGTACACCAGGTACACCCAAGCTAACACAACTTCCACTGAGGATCCCACAGAAGGTGAAGGCCACGGTGGCAACCATCCCAGTGGGCAGCTATGACGGAGGAGGTAGAGGAAAAGACAGAGAACGGGAAAAAGAAAGAGAGCGGGAGAGAGAGAAGGAGCGGGAAAAGGATAAGGAGGGAGGACGAGAAGCTGCAGCCAATAGTAATTTCTCCTTTGATCCCGAGCCTTCAGGACAGACAGGCTCTCCTTTGACACATCCCACAGAGGATACAGCATCCTCTGACAGATCCCTGGAGGGCTCCAGCACTGCAAATTCATCCGACACTAGGAACAGAGAAAGCACAACCACCAAAGAGGTGAGAGGACCGTCTTACTCTCAAGCACTGCTACCTTTCATGTACATCTGTGTTTCTTTATTGAAATGTCTTTATTAAACTTTGTGTGCAGGCTGGGTGGAAGGAGTCACTCTCCTCCTCTCCTCTCCCCCCTCCACCAACCACAGAGCCTGCTCTACCACCTCCACAGACTGACAAAGATGGTCTTACACCCAAAAAAATCAAAGCCCGCCCACCGCCACTAAAGAAGACCTTTGACTCTGTGGACAAGTGAGTCAATGCTCTTGTGAATATTTTGTGTAGAAATTATCGATGGACAGTGTATATATACTCTCTGTTCTGTGTATGTGTTCTTGTTGGACTGGCAGAGTGCTCTCAGAAGTATACTTTGAAGAGCGCTTTGCTGAGCTGCCTGAGTTTCGGCCTGAGGAAGTTTTGCCGTCACCCACCTTGCAGAGTCTGGCCACTTCGCCTCGTGCCATCCTGGGCAGCTATCGCCGCAAGAGGAAAAACTCAACAGGTATAACTTAAAAGAGCATTTCAGGCAACACAAAAAAATTTTTGGACTGTTATTGTAGTAACTGGCTAAAATGGATGCACTAGAATTCTCAATATTGGCTGTGGTTTCCCTGTTCATTGTGCAGAAAGTTTATTTCTGAAATTAAATAATTCTATTTAACAAATAAATATAATTTTGCAAATCTCTCTGTGTGTTATATTTGAAAATAGTTTCTTGTCTGCTTCCAGATTTGGATTCAGCCACTGATGAACAAGCCTCACCGAAGAGGAAAAGTCGGCGGCGATCCAGCTGTAGCTCTGAGCCCAACACACCTAAAAGTGCCGCAAAGTGTGAAGGAGACATTTTCACCTTTGACAGAGCAGGTAAGACACCACAGAAATCTGAGGAGAAACAAGACAGTGACATGGTATGCAAGTAAACATTACGGGTCCACTTAAATGTCTCTCCCAAGAACCCAGAGGCATTCAGTATGTTGAATTAATCAACTTTGCTGCTACATATCATGCCAAATTGCTCCTTTAATTGATTTGAACAACAATAGAAATATATTGGCTATCTTCTTCTAAAGTGTATTTAAATGTACTAAACTAAATCTTGTAACAAAGATTTTACGAGAACAAAGGCACATTGGAGTTTTCAGGCAGTCCATTTGAAGACGTCAGGAGCAGAATGCTTTGTATTTAGTTTTAAATACGAGGCCTATTTACAAGAAATGTCATTAGAAACTACTGAGTCTTGCTGTTTTGACTAGTTGGAAATTAAAAAACTTAATATGACAGTTGTGAATCACTCACATTTATCACCATTTTATGTCTTATTATGGCTTCTTATTTTTTTCCTGCTTGATACCAACTTTCAGCATCATAAAAATGTTAATTATTGTAACAACGATAACCTGGACTCACTAAAAAGAAAGTGAGCAAAGTGGTAGAGTTATTATTGATTGGAGGAATTTCTCAAATTAATAATAACTCTACCACTTGGCTCACTTTTTTTTTTTTTTGTGTGTTACATTCATAGCCCTGGTCAAATCATTATTTATTACAATTATTCTAATATTCACCACCACCACAATAAAACCCACTGTACATTGTGTATATTTCTGTATATATTTTTGTCTCTTATTTTATTTGTCTATTTTGTTGCATAATGTATATGTTTATTCTACACATATTTTTTCTGTATATGTTCCTAATGTGACAAGTTAATTTCCCACAAGTGGGATTAATAAACAGGTCTAAGTGTAACAAGTTTCCTGAAGACTGGAGCACTCTGTGTGTTGCTTTCCCAGCCCCAGATGGAGAAGACATCCTGGCAGAACTGGAGTTTGAAAAGGTACCATACTCCTCCCTGCGACGAACACTGGACCAGAGGAGAGCGCTTGTCATGCAGCTGTTCCAGGAGCAGGGCTTCTTTCCATCAGGTACGGCACAGACACCCACATATGCTTGCATTATGTACAAATGCATGTAAGCAGCTTCATAAGTGGTGACAGAATTTATTTTTGGTTCCAGCCCAAGCCACTGCAGCTTTCCAGACCAGATACTCCGACATATTTCCCACCAAGGTGTGTCTGCAGCTGAAGATTAGGGAGGTGCGGCAGAAGATAATGCAGACGGCTGCTCCCTCCGACTCCTCTGTTTTAGGCCCTTCAGACTCCACCGCCTCTCTCCCTGGACCATCTGGCTCCCAGTCAGGTGAGGTGTCTGGAAGAGGAGTTGGAGACCTGCAGGATGAAGAAATGGAACAAGGAACAGAATCGAGCCCAGAGAACCCACGTGATTCGCAGGAATCTTCTAGATGAGGAATGCAAAGAAGTCGGATTGACTAATCAGTGACTACGTCATCCCTTTCCACCCTCATGCTTATTCATATCTATTGTCTTAGATAGTCATATCCTGATTTCTTACCATCCAGCTGTCAACTTGTGAGAGTGATATGTTTATTTCCAATGTTGGGACTCATTTCTTTAGGAATGTGGAACCCTTGCACCAAAAAAAGAAAATGAACATTGAAAAACTAATGGCACAGAACATACGCAAATATTTTCACCCTACAATATCTTCATTCCCACACTTGAATTAGCACTCTGTATTAATCTCCTTAAAGCTCCCATTGATGCCAGTGAACGAAGGACCATCACGTGTGGGTGCACGCATTTGCCTTGAAGATGATATTCTCATTTTGGACAGAGAAATGTGCTTAAGATATTTTGAGATGGTGAAAAATTAGCAGTTTTAAAATATGTAGTTATATGTTTTGATATTTTTGTTTTGTTTTTAATCATTTTAGGTGAGTAAAGGCAGAAATTGTCTGCTTGAGGAACAACCTGTATGTATACGTGTTACAAGCTTGTGATTTGTTTCTGCTGACATTTGGGGGCTGGGCCCTCAGCAGCTGGAAACCATGCAATTTGACAAGAAGTTGTTGAAGTGGACTTGGAGAGGTGTTTTTCTAACCTGTAGACCTTCAGGGGAGGTCTACCAGGATTGACTGAAACTTAATTGGACTTCTGGCTGTGCCATCATTCCTGCATTTACCTGACTGGCCAGGTCCTTCCTTTCTCGTGACTGACCCCAGCACATGCCAGTAGGTAGGAACCAAGCATTCCTGTGCCTCTCGTTCGCCATGCATGAAGAAAGGAGAAGGGTCGGCCACCGGGCCCTTCCTGGCTCTTAGAGGTCAGGCTGACAAAACCTTAGTCCTCTATAGCCAAGCGGTTTTATTATTTTTTTTTTTTTTTTAAGTATTCTTTTTTTGTATTTAACATGGTCATATTCAGTTTGTTGTACTATTTCTATGATTATTATTACTCCGCATATCATTGCAGTGAATCCTCTTGCATAGTTTTGTTGTCTTTTGTGGGAAATACTTCCTTAATTTTCTGTCAGCATTAGATTTCTTGAACACCCCCCCCCCCCCCCCCCCCCCCCCAACACACACACACACACACACACCCTTAGAGGCAGGTGAGGGATGCTGCTCCACACCTGTACAGTCCCTCCATCATAGTCTTCCCTTCACTGGCCTCCCACTTCAACAAGGACCTCTGGTGCAGTTTTTTTGTTTATTTTAAGCAGGAATACAAACAAAATGTGGACCTTCATATCCTTTAAACAAGTAATAAGCCGTGTGTTTGTAGACAACCCTGTACGCCTCTCCCTATCTAAGTTCAATTTTTATAGCATCGACACTTAAACATCTCCTTCCTCCACCTCTTTCCTCCCATCCTTCCTCCTTTTGTCACTTTATTGCTCTCTCCTGACCCGCAGGCAGAGAGAAAACTGGGGGAAGTGAAGGGAGTTAATGAATCAAAGAGAGCTGGTAGGACATAATACTGGTAGTGTCTTTGTGCAAGACTTGGTTGTGTTGTAAATAATTATTGTAGAGTCTGTAGACTCATAATATTGATATGGGGGGGGGATCTGTTATTGAACCTAAGTTGACTTTTAAGACACCATTACAGAACGTAAAACACACGAAGCAGGAAAAAAAATAAATATGGCTATTAATGTTCTTGTGTTTTACACCTTGTTTTGTTGCATATGTGAAATCATTTATATAAATAAATAAATTGTTTAGGTCTGAATCTTCCCCATGAAAAGAAAAGTAGGTGTTCATTTAAAGAGATTTTTCACTGGCAATGTAGAAAAGTAAGTATAAATAAAACAGTGGTCAAGGAATGTTATTGAAGCACAGCTTCCAGACACCGTCACGACGTCTCATAAAAATGGAAGATGTGTGAATTTTCATGTGCTGCCACTTGGGGTTAACAAATGATAATGATTTTGAAGAAAAAAAAAACACATTTATTGAAATTTGCCAGTTTACAACAGATAAAATATTTAAACACCAAAAAAAACAGTCACATCTTTGATATAAGTGATCTTAAAAAAGATATACAAATGCTATGAGGCACAACCAATGGTCCTTATTTAAATTTAACAATTAAATTGAGAATGCATCACCTCCATGTATAATAATGGTGACCCCCTCATAGCTTTGTACAAGAGGGAACCTCACATACTCTGACCTGCCAAATTAACTTTTCAGTACATAAATATCCAGTTCCAGTAAATTATTAACTCAATATGCAGTCTCACAGTAGTCAATTTATTTTTGTTTAAGCCAGTATTAAGACTAGTTTTGATGTAATCAGTTCTGCGGTGGCCTTAACTCATCCTCAGAGCAGCTGCACTCCGTCCACAGCAACCGTGTCCATGGCCAGGCCGTTCTCCAGAGCTGTGTGATAGATCTCTAGTGCCTGCTCAAGAGGCAGCGCTCCTCCTTCAGTGGTCTCAATGATGGCGATGGTCTCCCCGAACTCATTACACATGATGGTGGGGGTGCCCTGTGTCAGGGAGGAGGAATATTCAAAGTGACATAAATGAACAACACAACATGGGGATGCAGATGAAAAGTGGATCCTGTAATTGATTCAATATTGTTCTTGCAAAGAAAATGAGCCATCACGCTTGTGTGTGACTACTGATTGTGCGTAATGATGGCAATCAAAGAACCCCCCCCCCTTCAAAAGCTGATATACTAGGATCTTGTAAATGACATTACAACCTTTGTAAGTCATTGACTTGAGTAAAACCTGAATAAATGTTACTATTAGTAATCTTTACTGTGTTACTTTCTCAAATTTCACAAGTGTTACCAGTTATTAATAAAGGCTCTACTACTTGTGAATACATCTGCTTATATTGACTCAAAGAAAATTACACTTTAGGGGTCCCATATTAAAATCTGGGACTGGAGAGGATTAGAAGAAAAAAACATTTTAACTGTTTAAAGTGATGTTTTGATTAGTAGGAAATCTGTTCTTGCCTGCTGTAGATCTGAGGTTTGGATCTGGATGAGCTGAGGCTGCCTCGTATCCAGGTCCACCGCTGACGCATCCACCACTGCCACAGCAGACCTGGTCTCCATGGCAGCCTGGGCGGCAGCGGCCTCCTCGTCTATCCTCTGCTGCCTCGCGTGGGTCTTCTTATGGTTCCTCAGGTTGGAGAAGGTCTTGAATGCTTTGCCGCACAGGGGACACACGTGCGGCCGTTCGCCTGTGTGCGTCCGACGGTGCTCGGCCAGGTGCATGCTCTGGATGAAAGCCTTCCCGCATATCTCGCATCGAAACGGCCGCTCTCCTGAATGCGTGCGCAAGTGCTCTCGCAGGTGTGTGTTTTGGCGGAAGCGCTTTCCGCACACCTGGCAGGGGAACGGGCGTTCGCCGGTGTGGACGCGCTGGTGAAGTGCAACTCCAGAAGATGACACGAACAGTTTGCCGCAGATGGGACACTGGTGAGCTTTGGGCCCCTTGCCTGGGGCGTTTCGGGGCCGCCCGAGGCCCACTGTGAAATGGCTCAGCCTGTGAAGTCTCAGATTGGCAGAGGAATTCAGCTTCTTACCGCAAATGTTGCAGTCCAGGGCTCCTCTACCAAGACTTGCTGAATCCCCTGATTCTGTTCCTACTGTTGTTGAGGTGGAGGGCCCTGAAATCTGATCTTTCCCCACCTCTGATACATCCTGGACCTTCTTCTCACCTTCCGGTACGTTCTGGGCCTCTTTTCCCACCTCTCTCTGTGGACAGGCCTGCACCAGCGTAGGGTGCTGCTCCAGACAGTGGACGTCCCGTTGCTTCCTGAGCAGGAACCCGGCTTCACAATGAGGGCAGGGAAAAGGGGCCGGAGCTCCTGGGTGTTTGGTGAAGCGGTGTGCAGCCAACTTGGCGGCCCTGCGGAAAGTGGCGGGGCAGTCGGGGCAGGTCAGCGTCGCAGCGCTGGAGTGCAGCAGGCTGTGCTGACGGAGGTTGGACGACACCGAGAAGGAGCGGTGGCAGACCTCACAGCGGTACGGGCGTACGCCCGAATGGATGAGGGTGTGCCTCATCAGATTGGCGAGCAGCGAGAAGGTTTTGCCGCAGTCAGAACACTGGAAGGGCTTCTCACCGGTATGCGTACGTATGTGGTTTCGCACATGAATCTGCTTCTTAAAGGACTGACCGCAGATGCCGCACACGAAGCTGCGCTCGGCCGCATGGGATTTGCGGCGATGGTGTGCGAGCTGTAGCTGGGAGGGGAATGTTTTCGGACAGGAACGACAACAGAAAGGCCCTTTGTCTGACGATGAAGTGGAAGCAGCCTCTGCAGATTGAGCAGGGGCGGGCGTGGCTCCGGCACTGCTGTCATTCAGAGAAGAAGATACGGTGGCATCTTTCATTTCCACTTGCTGAGGGTCATCAGTGTTTGTTTTAAGCAGCTCAGTCGCCACATTTTTGCCATCCTGCTCCTTCCCCGGTCCACCTGCCTCTGCTCTGCTAGGAGAACCTGGCTTTGGATTGTCCATCGTTTCCATCTCTTCCTCTGTGAGAGGTGGCAGCAGGTTCATCTTTTGGGAGTTCTTCTCTCTCACTCTCTGTAGGATGGCAAGAGCAGTGACAGATGTTCTTTGTGGAGGCGAAGCCTAAAGAAGACAAAAACATGACAAGAGAATCATTACACTAACTTAAGGGTGTCACACTAATCACAAAGGGGGGTTTGTCCATTTTCTTACCGTATGAGCAGGCGTGGCCGTAACAGAGGTATCACGGTTGAGGTGAGTCCGACGGTGGTAAAGGTACTTTGTCATGTTGGTGAAGGTTTTGTTGCAGAACTGACACTTGTGAAGGGGGTCTGCAGTGTGTGACTTCCTACAAGAAACCAGGAGCAAAAGATGACACAGAGAAAAAAAAACAGCACATGATACACTGCTGCTGGTGTGTTGTTCGCAAGCATTCACCTGTGCATGATGAGAGTCATTTCGGTGGTGAAACCACTCCCGCAGTCCACACACAGATACCGTGCCACGCCCGAGTGCGTGCGCATGTGCGTCTGCAGCGACGTGGCTTTCTTGAACACTTTGCCACACTCCGGACATTCGTGCGTGCCTTGTTCGTGTACGCGCTTGTGAGCGGCCAGCCGGTTGACCGAGGTGAAGGTCCGCTTGCAGAGCTCGCACTGCAGGGCTTTGGCCCACGCCGCCGCTTTCTTCTCCCCTGCTCTGTTTCGCGCGTCCTCCATCTTGTAAATGGTCTCTTCCCTTCCTCGAACGTCCTCAAGGCCAGTCATGACCCCGGGTTCCCCACTCTCTTTGTCTTGGCTCAGGAAGTGCTCTCCCTGGTGCTGGAGGAAGTCCTCTGGAGTCTGGAAGAGAAGGGAGCATTCTGAGCACTCGTACGGGTGGATGACCACCACCTCTGTCGGCTGTTGCTGCTGGCTGTCATTGTGCACGCCGGGAGCCAGCCTCAACTCCAGTCTCTGCACACCGTTCTCCAAGACACCGAGCTTCGCTGAAGAGCTCCGGCCCGCGGCGGGCAACAGAGGGGTGCAGCTTGGAGCGCTGCTGCCCCGGAGGGGTGGAGCTGTCTGCCAGAGCTTGAGCTGTGAGAATCTGCAGGTGCATGGTGGCAGAACCTGGAGTCGGAGTCACCGGTGGGAGCAGGTAAGAGCGGGAGGGTGCAGCAGGTTTAGAGGCAGACTGGTGTTTCTTCTGTTGCTGCTGCTGGGCAAGTACCTGACAACACAAAGAAGTGTTCAGAAAATGAGATGGATTGTAAGTGTCCATATTGTTAAATTCTGGTTTTCTACAACTTAATTTTTAGCAAATACACCCTAAGTAACAGTAAGACGTGTATATCAGCTCAGTCAATGATGTCAGTGAATCAAATCTGACGAATTTTTAATCCATGTGTTAATGTTCTAGGCATATGAAGAACACCGCCTCAAGTGAAATAATGGAAACCTGCTAAAACTCACTAACATCTGGCTTTTTAGTGCAGCGGACAAAAGGTTTCATTTGCATTTGGTCCAGAATGAAACAACTTCAGCAGTTTCAGGTATCAATCGGCTGCAGCTCTGTTGTTGCACTTTGGGGTTGCAAACATGGCAACAGTCCAAAAAAACGCAGGTTTACAGATCATAATGGCTCATGTGGAGAGTCTGAAACTGACAGCAACAACTCATGGACAAAAAGAAATGAAATCTCTGAATTTTATCTGGTTGCAAGAGAACAAGACTGCATTTTAAGTCTTCTTGTGTGAGATCTATGGTCCATGGTCCAAAATAGCCCACAGGTTACAGTAGGATGTCATCCTTTCATGTAACTGTCAATTATGGGCTCTTTTTAAACAATCTCATATCACATCCAACTAAATAAATCTACTGTAACAGTAAACCTCTGCTTTTCTGTTGTTTTTTTTCCTCTTCTCAAACTTTAAACATGACAATATCATCATACATAGTGATCAACATTGTGATGGAGTATAATCAAAGTACCTGTGCCAAGATCTCTCCAGCCTGCTGCTCACTCAGTACGTAGTTCTGCATGTTATTCAGAGGAGTGATGGATCCATCCGGCTGTAGCACGTACTCCTGATGCAGAGGCACAAAAGCTCAAGTCAGACAATTGTTACAGAAATGGAACCACATCTGACATCTGCTATTGTTTGTGAACAAGCCAGTTTAAGACTTCTGCCCCTGGGATTAATCTGCTTTAACAGTTCATCCAACATGTTGGAGACAGGACATCTGACGTTTGACTGTGACGCTGACTCAAACAAGTATTTACTGGAACATCAGAGCAGTCACAGTCCTGGCCTGCACAAACCAACATAAGCAGTGACTGAAAATAGTCACAGCAAGCTTTTTGTCCATCTCAGTGTATAGTTACCACGGTGTTAACACAATATCAATTTCAGAGGCCAGTTTGATAGTTTATCCACTGAACTGCAGTAAAATATTTCTTCAATTATCAATAATTCTGACTATAACAGATGGACTTTTAGAGGCTGATTAGTGTTTCACTAAGGTGCAAACGCGTTGCCTCCCTTACTGTGGTCTCTGTGTTACTGTGCGTGCTGCTCCTGTTGTGGGTGCGCCGGTGCTCCAGCCAGGTCTCAGGTGAGTTGAACAGAGCCAGACAGTCAAGACACTGGTACTGTACAGTTCCAGAAACCTGAGCCTCTGAGCTGGTTTCCTCTGTCTCCAGAACCTCACACACCTCTGAAGAACAGGGACAAAAATGGGTGTTAGGAGTTGTCCCTCACCCTTATTTCAATTTATTCTTCTATTCTAATGTTTACTGGGTTGGGCTTTTTTTGTCATATAAGCAACTGAGATACATGTGCTTTTTATGCATCTTTAAAACACATAGACAACACAAAAGACAATAAATTTTCCAAAGCAGGTGTGAAAACAGTGCAGAAGAGTTACAAGAAAAAAGTAAAAAAAAAAAAAAAAAAAAAATTAAACAGATGAAAGTTGTCTTTAACCTTGTTGCTCCACCTCCATCCCGGCCTCTTGCATGTGCATCTCCTGATGCTGCAGCAGCTCTTCTGCGTTCACGAGGAGGCTGCCACACTCCAGACACTGGTACTGCTGGCTCTGACCCATCTCAGGGATGGCCAAGGTCTCCACGGCATCACTCTCCACTTCTTGGCCCGTGTGGATCTGCTGGTGGATCAGCACATCCTCAAGGGAGTTGAAGAGCTCGTGGCACTCGCTGCACATGTACTGGTGCTGCACATAGACCTCCTCCGCCTCCTCCTGGCCCTGCTCAGCCATCATGACAGCGTCTCTGTGTCTGTGGGGTTGGGTGTATCATGAAATGTTAAACCTGACATTCACTGCTGTGTCCAATGAATGAAGATAACTGTTGTCATCCACAAAGTCCAGGTCGGAGTGCACCTGTAGAAAACAAAACATATAAATGAAAAACATGGAACACGACAATCTAAGAATAAACCGGTTGAAGTGACCATGTGACAAAAGGCGAGACGCTTCTCTCGCGCAATCCAAACATTAACGTCACATTTACAACCGATTTGTACACAAAAAAAACATTCCTTAAAGGAAAACAAATCCCCAGCAATGTTCTCACCCAGCAATGTGACTAACCAATAAACAGACATGCAATTTTCAGCCGTTAGTGGGGAGAAGGGCCTCTGTAGATAACACTATAACCTCAACTTAGTAGAGGCCAACAAAATCACTGATTTCCTCCCAAATTTGATTCGTATCTTTGTTTACAGTATGTGATGGCATATGGAGAGCTGTTGGCGGCGCTCCCTCCGACACAGCAGACCTGTTTCCCGGCACCGCAGTTTCCTGACAGCAGCGCCCCGGTTCATCGGGCGGTCCGTCAGGCGGCGCTACCCACTTTTCCCCGAAGCTCTACCGCGACGACGGCGGGCCCTTCTTTCTCCTCACCTCTCATTTACTCTCGTTGGACAATCCCTCGTGGATTCGTCAGTCGTCGTTCATATAGACCTATGTCTTTTTCTCAGCCCCTTACCATAATTCCAAGTGAATAAATCAAAAATCTGAAACATGCCCGTGGAAATTAACATTAGAAAGCGTGTAATGAAACGTTTACCCGCCGTTCGCCTCCATTCTTGTGATACGGCGCCCCGCCCAATGCGGTAGTGTGAACATTTCAGATCCTCCTATTGGACAAGCTGACTGTCAATCATCGAGTGCGCTTTACTGACGGGCATTGTAGTTTGTTTTAATTATTAGGCGTCGTTGAAAAATTTTCAGACGCAGAATAAAAATCTTCACAATCATATGTCACAGCTAAAAGAAGTAGACACCACTTACAAATCAGACCAGACCCACCTTGAAAATTCAAAACGGGACCATACAAATGACTGATATATTCACAAGAGTATTTATTTCATTTCATTTTGAATTTGCCTTTTTTTTTTTTTTTTTTCATTTTATTGATTTATTCCAGACATGTCATGTTTTTCATTCTGGAAAGAGCATATACAATGTCGAGTGAAGTATTAACCACAACATAATTTTCTTTATTAACTATCGGAGTGAATAAAATATAATTATTTATTTTAAATTCCTTTCAATATGTCTCTTCAAAGCACTAAATCTCTGTTCTGAGTACAATAACTGAATTCCTGTGCTCTCACCATTTCATATGGAATTCATTTAAACACATTTTCCTATAATTAGAATAATATAATATAATGCTAAAGATTCAGGACCTCAATCTGGATACAGATGTTCAACTCAACAGCTAAAGAAACTAAATACATCTTTTTAATTTATGCTCCTTTAGAAGCATTCATTTTTTTTAATGTCTTTTCAACGCACTGAATTTCTGTTGTGAGTACTATAACCGTATCCCTGTACTCAGTATAATTATTTAAATATTTATACTGAGTACAAGAATTCGGTAACTAATTAGTTATATGTGTATAGTTGTTTATCTGTATTATGGTCTAATATTTAAGCACAAGGTTGGTTTTAATCATGAACGAACTCAACGGCAATGCACAGCATGAAAAATACTGCTTTATTAAAAATATGATCAAGTGTTACTGGCAACACAAAATATAGGTGAATTGGAGAGGATTGTCAAATAATAGTAGTCGAGGAAAGAGTCCAGCGTGCCTTTCAGAAATATAACAAAGATGAAGTGAAAAATTAAATGATCAAGCAAAATAAGAACTTACTGTACGGCTAACTGTACCGAGGAAGCCGCTGGCAGCAAGAAGAAACTCATTTCCCCATGAACCCTTACGAGCCTTACGTCTTTGTGCGTCAACTCCCCAGTCCCCCCCACCATCACTGTTCTACAGAGGAAGAAAGGGGGAGACGGGAAACCTATACTGAAAGCTGTAAGTGTAATATTTTATTTATGTCGAATATCAGAATACACATTTAATGCAGAGCTTCTGTTGACGCGGCTGTTAAGAACATTCAACCTTGCTTCGGCTTTAGTTCACACAAATATGAGCGGCAGCGGGCGGCCCAGGACCAGCTCATTCGCTGAGCCTCCCGGAGCTCCCGGATCTGCTGCAGCCGGTGCCGGATCGGCAGTCGCCGGCGGAAGCTCGACAGGAAAAACTGGGGCTTCACAAGCCAGTGGAAGCAGCTCTTCAAGCTTTGGAAATTTGAAACTGCCAAGTAAGCATTCTTTACATATCTCGTAATATCGTTATTAATAAGTTGATATTAATACTGGGATTGTGCATTATTTTACAATAAACTTACCACTGTGTTAATGTCGATTATTGTTGCGGAGCTAACGAGCCGTTAGCGGGTAACTTTGGGTAGCTGTCCAGCTAACGTTAGCCGTGTTTTTCACTAGCGGTGCGATCTCTGAGCTAACATTATCGTTAGCCGTGGTGGACCGCTTAAAAGTAAGCCGCTGATATTTCAGCTTTAACCATTTTATTTTTGGTGACTTCATCAAACCATTGCTATTTTAATATAAATCAAGAATCGAAAAAGGCTCAATAGACACCCTTAAATAGTTATTAATATCAAATGTGGAAACTAGCTAGCTAGCTTGCTAGCATTTGAAAAAAAAATAAGGGAAAAAAAAGGAGTTGAGGATCATCTGATCTACGTTTTAGTCAAGATTTATGTCCTCTTTTATTTTCGCCGAACAAGCGTAACTGGTTTTTAATCGCACGTTGGGAGGCAACTTCAATACACTAATATGCTCGAAGTGATAAGAGCCCATAATGCAGAGTTCCTGTCTGCTTATATGCTAACTTCCCATGAAATGTTGACTTCACCTGAACGTTATCTCACTACTCTTCGATCCCTACACTTCAGCTCACATGAAAGTATCTGTGCTTCAATAACGTCAGACAGAGTGAACTTAAATCCATCTCAGGTCATCTGTATGATCTGGAAAACAGGTCTTCCACATTGTTGAGTAGGATTACAGCAACACGATGTCAAATCTGTATTTTGCTTACTACCTGTGCAGATAGCTCTGTCTTCTTCTTTTCCTTTCTGCTGTTCCCCTCAGGAGTTGCTACAGCCAATCATCCGCCTCTATCTACCCCTATGCGCAGCATCATCCTTTCTCACACCATCTAATCTCATGTCCTCTTTCACTAAATTCATAAATCTTTGGTCTTCCTCTAGGCCTCCTGCCTGGCAGTTCCAACCTCATCATCCTTCTACTGATATATTCACCATCCCTCCTCTGTATATGTCAAAACCATTTCAGTCTGGCCTCTCTGACTTCCTCTTCAGAACATCTAATATGCGCTGTCCCTCTGATGTACTCATCCCCAATCCTATCCATCCTCGTCATTCCCAAAGAGAACCTCAACATTTTAACCCCTTCTCTTTCCAACTCTGCTTCATGTCTTTTCCTCAATGCCACAGTCTCTAAACCGTACAACATCTCACTTCTCACCACTGTCTTGTACACTTTCCCTTTAATTCTCGCAGATACTCTATTGTCAGACATTACGCCTGGCATTTTTCTCCATCTATTCCAACTTGCTTGCACAAGCTTCTTTACCTCTTTTCCACACTTTCCGTTGCTTTGGACTGTTGACCCTAAGTACTTAAGATGCTCTGCCCCCTTCTTTGTCCCTGCTCCCTTTTGCCTCAGGGATACTTCACCTCAGTGAAGGTGGCTCTGTACTCTATTTAATTTATTCATGACTTTCTTTACTCACCACTCTTGTTTGTCAACATCAGTACCTTCACTAACCCTGGTGTGATGACATGGACTTGTGCATCTGTGTATTAGTAGCAAGTAGCATAAGATTTGTAGATGTAGACTGAATTTTGCAAAGGGACAATCAAAACTTACCAACTGTTGTCACAGGTCAACCGATCTCACTTGGACAGTTAGAAGTACATGTGTTCATACCTGATGTTAAAATGTGTCTACATGTGCACCTTGAGTTACTGCTTGTGATCTGAGTTATCTCAGTTTTCCACTTGATATGCAAATGAATATGTAAACTACATCACACTGTCAGCTGAGTGAAAAAAAGGACACTAGTATGTTTATTGTCTTTTCTGTAAAATCAAGAATACACTCAGTGAACAGTGCAGCACCTGAACAGTGTCATTATTCAGACATTATGTGTTAAATATTTACCAGTGTGTCGTATCATGTTTTGGGAAAGAAAGTAATATGCTCGGTTATGTAATGCATGACATGAAGGGAAAAGTTAAAGGAGAATAAAACTTTTGATTTGTAACACTTCAGAGCCCACTTTCAGTGAACCTTTTCATTAAAGACGCACTAAAGTTCACAATTTTTATCATAAATCAGTCTATGAAGAAAATCCTGAAAATAATAAACTTAGCATATAGAGCAGCTTTCCCTGTCTGCAATACATCCTTGGGTTGTGTACGCCTTGTAATGTGCACAGACACACATGTCCCTCAATCCAGCACTCTGCTGTGTTACATTAAAACACCATTTCAAAGGAGCAGAGATATTTTATGTTCAGCTGTAAATATCTGGTATATCATCCTTCAAAAAGGGATTCCCACAACCAAAAGGACAGCTCCAGATCTTGGGCACTGCATTCAAGGCTGTTTTTTTCAGTGTTAATGCAGAAATTAATGTAAAATATGAGCATATTATATTTTGTTATTGACACATCCTTTGAATTTAGTGCTTTGCTGCTTTTCACAATATATATATTTTGTTGGAAACTGGAAGAGCCAGAATGTTCTGGTGGAAACAACATTGCTTGCATGTCAGATAAGTAGGTGATCCTTCAGTGTGTCTCAGGACGCGTTTGCTTTCACATTGTTCTTAGGTCGTGGCCACAGGTGTCACCAGAATTCTTTGAATGTGACCCGAGCGATTGACTGGAAGTAGGACAGGTGCATTCACACTTGTATTCTGTGCTTATGATTGGCATATACAGAAGACATTTTTGCATCATAATCTGACTTATTTAGACCATTAAAAAAAAACTCATAGGCATTTGCCTGTTATAATTTTAGTGCAACACTAAAAGAGTAATTGTTCTTGTTGCATAATGCAGGGCTGGGCATCTAATTGAAAATTATTCAGAAGCAGCATCTAGAATTTACACTATAACCAACATAATCTCGCCCATGTCAAACATTTCATTTTTCTATAATTCAGTTATTACTTTCCCTACTGCATGTATTCATGAACTGTACCCTTATAACACACTACTGCATTTAGATTAAAACTAAATGTGACATTTTCAACAGGTTTCAGAAGAGACCTTTACATTTCAAACAATTGTGCTTTGCTTTCAATTGTTTGAATGATCATCAATAGTTCGTCTTTGTGTGTGTTCCCTTTCATTTTTTTAATTACAAAGATATGAACCCATTTACTAGAAAAATATTTCAGTGTTCATATGTAAATCAAAAACCTTGTTAGTGATCAATGAGGACAAAAAAAAAAAAAGGAAAACTAAAATAATTGCTAATTAATCACAATTGGGTTAAAAGGTTCAGTTAACCATGATTTTGATTTATGGTAATATCACCCAGCCGTAGCATAAAGAAACCATAACTGGATACTTCAGTACTACTATCTATTAAGTGCTCTAAAGCTAAAATAAAACACATCCAGACCATTTCTGTGTTGCTTAAGTAACATGTTTGCGTTACTTCATCACTGTCATTCAGTCAACTTTAACAGCAGGCATTACTCAACCTGTTGTTGACAGGCATAGATCACACATGCAGGCATCTCCAAGGAAACAGCAATGGTCTGTGTTACTGTTGTAACAACAGAGGGCTACAGACCCTGGAACTTTAGCAACAGCAGAGTATCCCAATGTGGCCATTTTGGCATTTTTTCACTACATTAAAAACAAAAAAATTAACTAATGTAAGATACTTGCTAGCCTTTTCTCAGACATTTATTTTGTATGTATAAAACTGCAGATGGAGAGTAGCAATGATAGGGTGACATCCAGAAAGAGACATTGTGAATTCTTATCATCATACTATGCAGAATGAACGTAGTTACTGTTAATGTTACATATAGAAGCAAAAGGGTGAACTCTATGATCCCATCTTGGCAAATTTTGTAAAAAAATTATTATTATTTGTGCCTCAAAAGAAGTTAGAAAAAGGTATATGTTATATTTGATGTTTTTTTTCCTATTTGATCATAGTTAATTTAAGGCTTTTTTCACTTTGCATGTTTAGAAATACATGTAAAATAGCCTGATGTGCAAAGCATTTAACGCTGTCAATTTGGAATTAGAAAAATTGCGACTTGTTTTTTGTTTAACACAGCTGACAATGTTCTAATGTCTTGGGACACAATAAGAACACTTATCTGGTCCTTTCTAGGTCTTAAAATTCATTAAACATATTCTTGTTGGTGCAGTAATATTTTAGTGTGTCATGGTTTAACAAAAAAACTAAGCCAAAATGCATAAGCAGTGTATGAACAACTAAGTTCAGTCCATCACTCGGTAGTTTGAAGAGTCACCTTTTGCAGTAATAAGTTAAAGTAATTATTTTCTGCACATATTTGTCACTCTCACACTAACGTGGCGCCACTCTTCCTGATAACTTACCTTCATTTCATTGAGTTTTGGAGGCATTCATTCATGAACAGCTCTTGTGAGGTCCCAGCACATAATTCTGTTTAAGTTGGCCTCCTTTCTAAAAAGCAAAGGAAGCCCAGTTTGGAGTACTGGCATTCTGTGGCATAAGGTTGAAGGTTATTGTTCAATAAGTCTGGGTGTGATCCAAGCTGCCCTTCTCATTCTTTCTTTTCCCCTTTTACTCATCGGGCTTGGTTCAGTTAAAAAAATTGGGCAGGGTGCTCGTCTTTGTCATTCATTATTCATGCTTCCTCTGCTCCACATTAATTGTGCTCTACTTTGACTTGGGCAGGAAGTGTGTGGAAGCAATTTAACTTGAAACAAAAAAACAGAACAACACTGTGTTTTGGAACCATTATAGAGCGCTGTACTAGAACCACACAGTGATTGATCTCAAAGCTGAAGGTTTCCTGCTGACAGGAGAGATCCAATTTAGGCCAGTCATGGATATACCTCTGGATGCCGTTAGCCTTGAAAAAGTTTAAAATCTTGAAAGTATACTTGTCATTTTCTAAGACTCAGTTTGAAATATCTGATCTTGTTTAAAATATATTAAATCAGTCTGTAGTTTTTTGTTAAGGCAGTAACAATTTATAAATTCTGACTTTCACCATTTTGAATTTCATAGACACATTAAAAATCAGGAAGGGCCTTGTTGAGACAAGCAAATTGAGCAGACCCAGAAAATGGTAGCACCTCTGGGTGTGCTGCTGTCCACACAATTTTATCACAGGTCCTGACAAGCTACTTGGCAGTGGGCCTCTTGTCTGCTGGTTTTCCCCTCCTAGCGTTGTTGCTTCTGGTACCTATTTGTCAAATCATTTTTGACCCAACACATGGAGAGGCATAAAACGCTGCCCAGCTACTTGACCTTAACTAGAGCTGTCACACAGTGTTAGATTTTAGGTATCTGACTTTTGCTTAGATTTTTTTATTTTTAAAAGAGGGTCACACTTTACACACTTGCAGCAGAGTAGCCAGATGAAAACAGCCACCTGCTGTCAATCGGACACGACACGTGTTTTTGTGTAATCCAAGGGTTTATTGGGCATTTTACCATACCAGAGAAAAAGAGACAAGACTTTGTCACCATCACAGTTCCAGGTGGGATCAGTGCTGCTGTAGTGTCTCAAAAGAAAAGCTCATTCAGACCCCTGTGACTCAGCAGATCTAAAACTCTGATCAAAAGTTGTAAATACAGCAAGTAATCTCAGTTTGAAAATAGAAAAAAGTGAACTATCCATCCGGACATGAAACTCGCATAATTTGTAAAGGTTATTTAGAGAAAATAACACGATGTATTAAATGGGTCAGTTGTGACACGGTTGAAAATCGTCAGGAAATCAGTTTGCTGATTTTGAACACAAACGTTAAACGAGAAATACTTGAGACAAATCAGTGATGTGATGCATAAACTAACAAGAAGCACTTACTGACTCCAGCATGCCTGCAAGCAGTATATGAAAGGTAGAAGTTGACTTATCTGTCTGTCAAGAGACTGAAATGACATAGTTTATTACATCAAGCATGTAAAGGAAGAGCTGCTAATAACTACAGTCTTGGGTCACAGGTTTCAAGTGAATTTATGTCTCAGAAACAGCAGTTGTATGATTGTATGATTCATGTCTTTGTTTAATATGAAAACCAAGTTAAATTGTATTTATTTTTCTGATGATTTCTCCTTCACCAACTGATGTTTCTCCTTCAAAATAAGACTGAAGTCTATGAATAGTTTATTACACAATCATTTATTAGGAAGTGTCATTTTAAAGCAGTTTTTGAATTTTTCTGCTGGTCATGAAAAAAATGATTTTTCATACCAGTGCCACTTGTAGAAAAGTTCATCTAAAGCTCAGTATACTAGTCAGATGCCTTTGATGTCAACAAATAACATTAAATGACTTTTTAACAGGTAATAGAGCAATGCAACATATATGCTTGTATATCTTCATTTATCATTGAAGAGGCCCACTACCAAGTCCTTTTTGAAGTGCATTAGGTTCACTAGATATCATTGATAGATACAATTTATTGATCTTGCAGTGGAAATGTAGTGTGCTGCTTGTTTCGATTTTTTATCCTAGTGAGGCAAAAAGGGAAGGGGGGAAATAAGAAACCTGTCCTTCTCTGCTTCTTATACTTTGTTGAACAAGCAGGTAAAAGAAAATCAGACTAGACATTAAGAGTGTGCTCACTACACTGGACACCACTGTGGAAAGAAAATTACCAGTTAACAGTTGTTAACTTTGTTTAGGTTGCAAACAATTTTATGTTACTGCAGTGATGCAGGATTGTTAGAAATTTCCACACCTCAAATAGTTAAGACATTTGTAAAAAAGTATTGAATTTTTGCCCTTTATGTGGAATACTGATGTAGTTTCTAGTAACTGTGATGTAACTAGTGACTGTTTTAACCCCACACACACTAACTTGTGAAGGGCAACTTTGACTAATTGTGTTGGTGCTGTTTTCCACAGGAGACAGTGGCAAGGTGACGACGGTGGTAGCCACACCCGGCCAGGGCCCTGATCGCCCACAGGAAGTGTCCTACACAGACATTAAGGTTATAGGAAATGGTTCATTTGGAGTGGTGTATCAAGCACGCTTATTTGACACGCAGGAGATGGTGGCAATTAAGAAAGTTCTCCAAGACAAGAGATTTAAGGTTTGTTTTGATGGATTTTTTTTTCCCAGTTTATTACAAGGAAGTCTTATATCTCTAACTTGGATTCCTCCCTTCTTCATTGTAGAATAGAGAGCTGCAAATTATGAGGAAATTGGACCACTGCAATATTGTAAGGCTACGCTACTTCTTCTACTCCAACGGAGAGAAGGTGTGTATGTGCTGACATGGTGTTTTATGTTGCAGGGAATTTCTAGATGGCTCACCAATGCTCCCACACCCAGGCAGTTAATGCATGAATCACTGATGATTCATTGGCATGTTGAAAACAAGTTGATCTTTATGACAAGTTGAGTTTATATGGATCCGAGATCTTTCGGTGAATTGTCATAATTTAAGTTATATCAGCAAAAGCACACACTACAGGATCTGACAGCAACTCAGTTGCCCTGCTGGTGTTTCAAACTAGATTTTATCATCAAATCATGTGAGGAAATGAATGAGGGAGTGAATAGTTCTGTATCCTTTTAAAAGTCACTTGACAACAACAGAAATAACTTTTTGGGAGTTAAACTGACACAACCGTATATTACCCAGAGCAACAAATGCCTCAACTTTGTTCAGCTGGCAGACAGCGAACAGCAACAAAGCAAGTCTGTTGTTTTGTACCTGCCTGCTGCTGGTTCCTGCAGCTACTCACAGGGTTCAGGGAGTCTGGGAGGAAAACGCCTGAAGAGCTTTTAACTTTAAGTTTTAGCAGTGGTTTAGTATCTAAATATAACCAAAATGCTGCATCAATCCCACTCCAACTGTGATGCCACGCTTTGACTATTCTCTGACGATTCCAAGCAGATATCTGGATACCAAAAAAAAAAAAAAAAAATGTTCAGCCTGAACTGATAACCTTCCTGGGTGAAGTGGAGAATAGCAAAGTGAGCAGGTTCTAAATAGTGGCAGGATTGTAGGGAGGGTTGAGCTGGGCCTTCTTACAGCCCAGTGCTTAAAGCATAAACTGTTCCTTTTGCAAGGATTCTTCTCTGCTCTCGGGCACTTTGCATGTCCCTGGTCTTTAGATATGTGGTTTTTGATGGTATCTAAATCCCAGATATTTTCTAAATGTAAAAAATATATAATAGATCTTGCAGCAGTGCTACAATCCAAAGTAAACAAATCTTTATCAAATATAGCAGATATAATGCATTCTCACATCTGGAATATATCAAAAAAAAAAAAAATGTCAGGACTGCAGTGCATTTTTGCAAATGATTTAAAAGTGATTTGCCGTCTATTTCCACCTGTTGTCTTACACTCCCCTTCTTTTTTGTTTCTCTCTACCAGAAAGACGAGGTGTACTTGAATCTTGTGCTGGATTATGTTCCTGAAACAGTGTACAGGGTGGCTCGGCACTTCAACAAGGCCAAGACCACCATCCCCATCATCTATGTTAAGGTGGGCAGAGACTGAAAACACACAACTGGATCTGCTCTCGTGGGTGTTTGTCCTCCTGATGGCTGCCATGACACTGAAGGCATTAAATGTTGATTCATGTCACCTATTCAGGAATGATATAATTCATATTCTCAGTCTTAATTCAGTTATGATTTTAGAAGATGAAGTACTCTGTTGTCTGTCTTGATTACAGTGTTTTCACAGTTTGTGTTCATCCCTTTCTATTCAAGATTCACCTTTTTTGGGGGGGGAGCTGCAATTGTTTCTTTTAGTTGTGGTTTGGGAGCAATTCACCAAGAATAGATGTTAGCAGGAAGTGGTGTTCTTGTTTTTTAGAAGTGCTGATATCTGCTAAATGGCATCATGTTCATGTGCTGTTTTTAACAAATGCAAACAAGTCAAACAATGGCTGTTGAATAATTTTACTTGTAAACGCCACTGGAATCAAAATACACGCACCAAAGGGGATTTTACCAGACGATGTTTCTCATCAAAGTTTAGTTTTAATGCTTGGTTTTTCCGTCACCATTTCAAACTGCTTTTGTAAGTAAAGGAGGGAAGAAATGATTAATATTAGGAATTCAGTTGTATTGAACTCCAGTAGGATATGAGAGTGAAGATGGGACAAATGTTGACTGCTGACACCTTGTGGGTAGTGGGTGGGTGTGTGTTTGTTTGTTTTATGTATGTATATATATTAATTTATTTATTCATTCATTTTAAGCCATGTTTGCCCTCCCTATTTTTAAAGCAGCCGTCTACAAGTTGGACATTAAGTTTTATCTGTCACAGTCTGAAGCTCTAACTTGGAATGTGGCTTATGGAAATACTTGCTTCTATAAACCGAGTTTGAACTCTTATCTGCACTTTTACAAGGACATTTGGAAATTGAAAGTTCCTTAGTAATTGCTTGTGAGGATAATAATGAACTGAGTATGTTTTCTTTCCCACACTGCTCGCTGTTGTAGGATTATGAAAGCAGAAAAAGATGAAGCCCCGTGGGATTTGATCATTTACAGCAGAGCAGAGCGGACATTATAGCTGTCTCATGGCCCATTTCCCAACCTCAGCCGGCTGCTCTGTTGAGACTTTTAAGATTCATGCTGATCTCTCTCACTCCTCTTGTTGCTGACATCCCTTCTCCTAACAGCAACACATTTCCTTCACACAAGCTCAGGGTCTTGTCCCCTGGTTGTCATGTTTTCCCCTTGTCTCGTTCTTTTTCAAGCCTCTCCGATTTTCTCTCTGCTTTCTTTTTGCCAGTCAACACCTCTAATCCCTTAGTCGTCTCCTCTATTCATCTTGTAACCTTGCCAGCCGGCCATCACAGGTTTCATGTGGGAAATAATGAGGTGATGATGACGACAATCATTATGGGTCATACTGAGATGCAGTGTCTGAGTTTCTCAGATTTGTTAAAAGGCTGCAGACTGATCTGTGTGGGCAGTTTTTGAGACATTAATAACTTAGATGTCAGGTCAAATGCCAAGATTAAGATGAGGATAATTGCTTGTTTTTAATATAATGTCATGTATTAGGAAGATATTACATATCTTTACTTTTTTTAAATGTGGAATTGTGGTGGACACAGGGAAATCTTTGTCTCTTGTTGGCATCATCACACCACCAGCAAAACTGTATTAACCCAATTAACTTTAAATAAATAATAATTTTTACTGATTAAACCATCAATTTTCTGCCTCTTATCTGGAGCAGAGATAAAAATCATTTAATTTAATTTTACTGTTGTGACATTAAGAAAAACTCAGGAGCATATTGTGTTCATTAGTTCTCTGTCATCCCTCCACTAATGTGATTGTGAAACAAGTATTAAGTTGCTTTGTTCTGTGGTGTAAAACAACAAATCTTTGGAGATATGGAGTCGGGACTCCCAGAGTCATAGCTTTTAAGGCACAGCGATCTGTAACCTGAAATGGCTCTTTTGTTCTTTGGATTAGTTTGTTTTTGCTTTGTGTGGGTTTTTTGTTGTTTTGTTTGTTTTTGTTTTTTTCATTCTAATTCAAGTTGTTAAATGCTGTGGGGCCTTATTTTATTTATCACTGCCCCCCTTAGGTGTACATGTACCAGCTGTTTCGCAGTCTGGCTTATATCCATTCCCAGGGCGTGTGTCATAGAGACATCAAGCCTCAGAACCTCCTGGTGGACCCAGAGACAGCCATTCTTAAGCTTTGTGACTTTGGCAGGTAAGTTATACACATATCCTATTTTTGGAAATGTCTGTTTTTACCATTATCCAAGATTGTGGTGATTATTTGGTTGTACTGTGGATGTTAAGTCTTTCTTACTTGACTTTCCCTGCATCGGTTCTTATGTCTCACTTGTTTAGATGCGATTCTGTGAAGACAAATGAGAGGTTAATGCTGATTTCCGTTGTCCTTCTAAATCATCTCCCTCTTGTAAAACTTTCTAGTGCAAAGCAGCTAGTTCGAGGGGAGCCAAACGTGTCCTATATTTGCTCACGGTACTATCGTGCCCCAGAGCTTCATATTTGGCGCCACTGACTACACGTCCAACATCGACATCTGGTCAGCCGGTTGTGTGTTGGCGGAGCTGCTGCTGGGCCAGCCCATCTTTCCCGGTGACAGTGGTGTGGACCAGCTAGTAGAGATCATAAAGGTACAGATGAATGACCAACAAGCTGCTACAAATGAGTATCAACATGAGAATGTATTTTTGTGCAACTGGATAGTGTAATGTTTGCTTTGTTTTCACAGGCCACAATTTATTAGATTCAAATGGTTTATGCAAGTATGTAAAAAAAAAAAAAATATGGGGTATTGTGAGGTGATGGGTCTTTGTGGGTGTAGACCAGCATAGTTTGGGACCATATACCTGTCCATTAATATATATTGTCTAATAAATGGCTAGTTAATTTGGAAATGTTGCTATTACTCCACCAGACTGCCTCAGACTTTCATCCACAGTTCTCTGGACTTTGGTACTGGAAAGCTACTTGAGAGACCTAATGGTTTATTTGCACCGTGGCAGATTCTTTCAGATATACTTGGTCGATGATTGGATGAGGCATCTGTCAGTTACAAGTGAACTGCAACTATTCAGATGAACAAATTAAAACTTCAAAGAACTGGTCAGAGAACTGTAGATTGTCGTCACATCCAGAACCTGCCCTTGGCTTTTAGTATGGTAGGCTGACTGATCCAGATTGTTCTGCTTTTGCTACAAATCGCTATCATGGAGCCAGGCAAGATGGGCTCTCTTGTGCTCTCACGAGAATCCAGTTTCTTCCCAAAGCGAGGACAAAGACACACAGTGTGGATTCGGCTCCAAAAGTCAGCTTTCCGTCTCCACCTCTGTAAACCATAGACATGGGGGGATTTGTGCACTGCTGAGTTTGTCACTTCATCCACAGCTTATCAAATCATGTTAGTGTCCATGTAAACAGATAAGTTAGAATCTCTAATCAGAATTATTTAAAGTAGACTGAAGAAATATTTGATGCTGTTTTCAGTTGGAAGACGAAGGATGCACATAAGAATTATGATACAGTGGACCATGTCAGCATGCAATTAGACAAATTGATAAGGGAAGGCAGGTTTATGTGCACAGCACAGTTCATACACAAAGGCAACAGAACAACCTAAAAGGACATTGAACTCAACATGGCAAAACTTGTTTGACCTTTATGCGTACATGTGAGATTAATATTAATGGGTGTTAATTTTTGCTTTCACCAGGTTTTGGGGACACCAACAAGGGAGCAGATCCGAGAGATGAATCCTAACTACACAGAGTTCAAATTTCCACAGATCAAAGCACACCCTTGGACAAAGGTATGGTTACATTAAGGCTGGATGGACGTTCATGCCATCAGTATGAAGTGTCTTTTGATGTCATTTTATTTTGTTTGCAAGAATAACTAGTAATAACTACTCAAACTGTATCTGGGATTGGCTTTGATTATACAGACTCTAAATCGACCTGTACAATTTTTCTCTTGTCCCATCAGGTCTTTAAACCTCGTACCCCACCAGAGGCCATCGCCCTCTGCTCTCGACTGCTGGAATACACGCCAGTGACCAGACTGTCTCCCCTGGAAGCATGCGCGCACGCCTTCTTTGATGAGCTGCGCCAGCCTAACACCCGCCTGCCCAGCGGACGAGAACTGCCGCACCTCTTCAATTTCAGTCCTGTTGGTCAGTTGACTTTCTTTATTTATTTTTTTTTTTTTGCATTTATATTCTTGATATATAAACTTTAATATTGCTTTTTTTCCATTTTCATTTATGTATTCAGAGTTATCCATTTTTAAATGGGAACGGTCAATGCTGTTGTGCTTAGTTGTATTTTATATGTGAGTAAACAATTGTTTGTTCTGCACCCTCAGAGCTGTCAATCCAGCCCCAGTTGAACTCCACACTCATTCCTCCTCATGCCCGTGCACAGACATCACCTGCCTCACATGGTACTTTTTAGCTATTTTTGTGTGAATGTGTGTTTTTTCAGCCTTTGCTTAAGAAAAGAATCACTCTAAGTGAATGTAGAAATTAGTCTTATGTAGATTCTCCAGATTGGACATAACTCTTGTTTACATGTTGTTAAAGACAACCAGGGCATAAAATTGCGACTAAATGGTCGCCAAATGCGACCAAAATTTGACCATTTTGACGTTTTTTTTCTGCCTTATTGCCAGTGGCGAGGGCCACAAAATCCACCATCAACTTTCTATGATTTCTGCACATTTGTCATGTGTCACTAAGACAAACATATCTAAATTATTTAGAAACAAAGTTTATTTGGCGAAAAGTGGCCATGTTTAGGGTGCACATCGTTTGCCGGAAGTCATAACTATACATGCGCCTAACCCAGCGATTGACAGATGGACAAAACTGAAGACGGACAAATGCAAAAATCTGTCACTGAATCTGCTCCACAGCAAAATGGATCATTTTGGTAAATAATCTCATAAAAATACACAACAGAATAGTTTACAAGAAAGAAATTATATTAGTTTTCATAGTAAGCACCATGGAAACAGAATAAAATGCGCTTTCATGCTTGTAAATCATACCTGTCAAGTATCCCGTTTTACCCAGGAAAGTTCCCTATTTTACTCTTCTCTCCAGCCGTACTCCCGTATTAGTATTTTCCCCATAAATCTGCCGTATTTTAACCCGCGTTATTAAAAAAATAATAATACCACATCGGGCAGAGTGAAAAAAAAAACAAAGAAAAATCATTCCCAATCTGAGATCTGTCACTTGCCTCGCGATAACTGCCACAGCAGTAGCTACTACAGGTACTGTAGGTGGTAGATGTCGCAAGGTTGGTGTGTGACATCTGATGAGTGACAGCGCGCAAAGAAAAAAATGATTGTTACACAGAATAGGATGTTAGACAACAGAACTGTTTGCGCTCCTCTCTCATGTAAAATAAACTACTCTGGACCAAAAACAGTCATAAAAAAGGCAAAGTCTGCAACAAATGAGTACAACAAGTCATTAAAAGAGTAAAGAAAAGTCACGTGAAATGAGATGAAAAACTGTAAAAGTAGAGCAATATGAAATGAAAACAATGTGTGGAAAGAAAATCAAATGTAAATGTAAACACAAGCAATGTGAAATGAACAAAAAATATGCAAATCCCTTCAAATAAATACTCTTCATCTTCCCCTTTTAGTGTTTTCATTTAGGCTATAATGAATGTTCACATTATGTCAATGTGGCTTTATGCACAGCTGCACTACTTCCTGAACTTTAGCCAGTTGCTTTGTTTCCAGTGTACCATTAAATTGACAAACTAATCCAGGTGTGTCTGACCTCACAGCAATGGTCAGACACACCTGGATTGATCAGTTTGTCCAATAATGGCACACAGGAAACAAAAGAGCTGGCTGAAGGTTGCTGAACATGCTGGGAGACTCCATAATGTAAGCAGTCTACAGGGGCGTATGGGGCGACGAAAAACACTGGCGACCAAAGTTGCTAACTGGCTACCAACTTCAAAAACCTGGCTAGCCAGTGGCTACTTGGTAAAAATTCTGATTTTATGTCCTGACAACCTACACAAACTGTCTCCAAAATGGTGACTGCATTCCGTCTAACATGACGCGATTAACATGTGTTCCCTCTCTTCCCCTGCAGAGGGCAGTGTGTCAGACAGTACCGCCCAGCCCAGCTCAGCACCTGGATCCATCAACAGCAGTACCTGAGCACCCATCTGACTCGTGTTTTCTGTTTTGTCCTCCCCATTTTCCTTTTCATCCCTCTGCTCCTCTCTCTCTCAACCTTCCTTCCGGCTCCAAACCCTTATAAAAGAAAAGATAAGGAGACACAACCACATAACAGTCAGCATTTCTGTTTTTTCCCTGAAGGTTAACCATTTCCAATAGAAAGCAGCATCTGCAGCTGCTCACCTCAGGAAGCTGTGGGTTGTTTTAATGTCACTTTGGTAGCTGATCTTGGGCTCAATATAAGATGCAGCTCCAAGGCCAGCTTGTCCTCTTGTGTGGTCTGTTAGAATTAAACTTTTCATTGGTTTGGTAGGATGTTGAGATGGAAAGCATTGTACATTTTATGTGGATTTTCTTTTTTTTTTTTTTTTGTATTATAATTAATGGCTGACTTTTATCCCTTTTTAAGTTCATTTTATTTGAATTGACTTATTTTATGTGTGGCCGTGGTGCCATTGCGATTTGAATTGTGATTGGCTTTGGAGTTGAGAATAAGAGGAGTCTGTAAGGCCAGGCTTGTATTGACAATCATCCTTGGTAGAGTCACAAATTGCACACTTGAGCGGTATGTAGTGTTGGATTCATAGCCAAATAGCCCTGTGTGTAAATTAGAGGCTCCTGTTGATTTCTACTCTCAACACAAAAAAATGTCTTTTCACGTAGCAGTGAACAGATGTAAAGAATTCTTTTAATCTCCTGGTCGGATAGACAGAACATGCATTTTAAATAAGGTATTGTTTTAAATTATATTGGAAAAGAGAGCACCACAGCCTGCGTTTACTGTTTGTTTATGAGTATTAGTTCCAAGGCTGCCTTTTACACGATCGAGAGGGAGCTTTATACCGCCAGAGTGCACACGTCTTCAGTTTCGTCATTATAAGCTCACGTCTTCATCAGTTAAGCTGGAAACCCAGGGTTTCATGTTTATTCTCAAATGAATATTGCACATCTCCAAAGGGAGCGGAGGGAAGCAAATGGGCTCGTTACACGTCCAGCTGAGAACTTAACTTCACACAGAGGGAGCTGCTGTTGCGGGGCTCCAGTTGCATCTAAAAAAGAAGCCTCGATGTCTCAAATGTGTCGACAGTCTTGTTTAGAATCCAGGGTGAATAGCCACCCCATTAATGTTGTCTATTTACAGCGTTTTATATCTGCTTGACTATGTTAAAGGGGGTACGGAACTACTGCACACTTCCATTACTCACTTGAGTTGTCATTTCAGCTAGTATGCACAGTTAATGTTATCGCAAGAGGATCACTGTGAATTCATATTTATTTGGTTTGTGAGAGCAATTCATTAAAGCCCTCTCTGTACCTTTCAAAGCAAGCTGCTCATGACACTCATATCATGTTCCTCCCTGACTGAAATAGTGGTCAGAACTTCTTTTGACTGATTTACGCAGCTATCGGTTCGCTTTCAGCATGGACTATTTTTCTTTTTTCCATCACACAAATGTGCATATTCAGTTACACCTGACGGCACTAAAGTCAGCCGTGATCTGACCAGAAATCAAGCTTAAACTCCTGAAACCCAACAGCTTTTGGAGCCTCCCCTCCCATTGTTCCTCACCCTCATCCTTCTGCCTCACGCTTCCCTCTTTCCTCCTTTTTTCACTGCTAAACTGTAAATATCAAGTATCTTTTATTTTGTTATTTTTGTTATTATTATTATATTGTTGTTCTTGTAATTTTCTTTCTGTAGTAGAACCGGCGCAGCAGCAGCTGGACTGTTTATCCTCAGTTGCAGTCTGTAAATACAAAAATTTCATTTCAGTCCCTGGTTCGGGAGGGAAAAACAGAACAAAATGTTTCATTTTTATTCTCTCTCCCTCCATTTCTCTCATAGAAACTTACCCATGTCCCCTATATATTTTGTCATGGCTGTTTTATTTATTGCTTTGTGTTTTTCAGGGGTTTGGGGGATCTTTTTCATCAGGAAAACTTTAGGGATTTTTTTTTTTTTGGTCCGGATTTTGGTCCAGCAATGTCACATGAAAAAAGGCTTCACATCCAAGATACTGTACTTGGATCCAAATGTTGAAGTCTGCCTCCAAATTTAGCGGTCTTCTATGTATGCAGGTGCACATGCTTGCCAACTAGTGGAAGTGCAGTTTTCCATTAAACTTCAACATGAAGGGAATGTTACAAGCCTCTGGATCTGTGGAGTCATTGCATTTAGGGGGAAGCACAGATCACCTTGCGAGCATGTGTATGTGTGTGTTTATTGAGGAAAGGGGGGAAATGATTTCGTTATGATGAAATGTATCATCTCCTTAGTCTGTTTGCTGTTTTTGCTTTACTGTGTGATGTATGGGTCTAACAGGTCTGCCCTGTCAGTCAAGTGTGTGTATGCGTCACGGAAGGTGCATTTTCTTTTCTTTCTTTTTTTTTTTTTTTTTTGAGCACATCTGGAGGGAATGTATGTGTTGATAAGCCTGCTGGCAGACCATGAACGTTCTCCTAAAAGAGCTTACTCAATGTGCTGTTTTAGTGTTGTTTTTTTTTTTTTTTCTTTTTTATTATTTTTAAATCAGACTTGTCAGTAACATGTCATTGCTGGGAACAGAACAGTTTGATAAAGGAGATGATGAAGAGGGAGGAATGGAGGGAGAGAGTTTTTGTTTGTTGGTATAAATAATTAAACTCATTAATAAAGTGATGAAACTGTCTCAGCGTCACATTAATGACTGAGTTATACGTGGATTACCAGATCATTTTAGAAAAGGCTAAGAGGTACAGTGACATTACAACATATTTGTTTACTGATTGTACACACAGGACAAATGAGTGAAGAAAACCTGTGATGATTAAAGCCATTCTGTGAACAAAGCTGCTTCGTCATTTAATTTATAACATTTGTTATAAGATCCAACAGTACGTTAACTGATACAGTGATTGATGTGGGAAATTTTTAGAAACTCATGTATAGAATTCTTTTTCACAGTCTTATTAAAGATCTGTGACTCACTAATTCACTGACCATTTTTACTTTTATCACTGAATTCAGTGTTCATTATGACCGCTGTAGTTCACAACAGTTGCAGGTAGGTGTCATCTCATTGGATGTAATCCTGGATGGATGGATGAAATGGAGAAGAAGAAATTCTCAACTAGAAAAAAGGATGCCTGTGAGGCTTTGCAAAGACGAGTTTAAAGATGCAGCATTAATCAGGGGTGTGGAACAAGCCAATGTATCATTCTGAGCCAGAGATGCACAAGCTGCTTTGTAATTGCTCAATCTCATCCTTTAAAACAGATGGATAGGTGCTTTGGTCTGACAGGAAAATGTAATTTTCTTGTGACAGCTCAGGCACAGGAGTTGTGGACATGGCGTTAAAAATTGGCCTCTAAATGTGCCATCCTCAAAAAAATAAAAAAGTGGTGGATGCCATTTTTGCTCAAAAGTACAGTAAACTGTTCAAGAATGAAGAGATGCCAAATGAAGTTGGGTGCACATATATTTTGGACAGATGTTTTTCTACTAGAAAATTCATAGAAAGTCTTGTCTGTCTTGCCTCTGCTTTTTTGGACAGAGCGGCTTAAAAAAAAAAGGAAAAAATAATAATCTGATTTATGCATAGATTGTTTCTGTCCTGTTCAGCTGGTAGCAATAGTAGATTCGACTAAACCGTCTTGTCTCTTAGACCCCATTGTAGCCAAACTGTCTAAAAAAGTTTTTCTTGTAAGTAACCTTTTCATATTTGATGTGATCAGCCCATCTTTATTGGAAGGTTATGTGCATCACTCACAGGCTTTTAAAACTTCTGCAATTGAGCCTCTACTTCTGTTATGATTTACATTACATAATGACACTGAAACAGCACTGATGAAAGTCACTAATGACCTCATATCTTCAGGCAGTGGACTAATATGTATCCTATACTTCTAGGAGATTTCAGTATGATTAAACAAGACCTCTATATTGAACAAATTGTTGGGATTAAAGGAACTGAATTATCTTGGTTCAAGTCATATCTGATAGATTCCAATTTATTCATGTGAATGGAGTCTTCCTCACACACCAGTTAGCCCCGGTGTTCCACAGGGTTCTGTGATTGGACCAGGGCCGGCTCTTGGCATAGGCGATATAGGCAGCCACCTAGGGCACCATCTGCTGGAGGGGTGCCGCCACGCCGCCAGTCCCCCTGTTGTTGTCATTGAATTGCAGTGGGCTCGGGAGGGGGGGTTGCCGGGTTGTAATCTCGCCTAGGGCACCAAATTGGCTAGAGCCGGCCCTGGATTGGACTGATAGATTTCCTTTATAGCTGCTTCCAGCAGATGGTATGACTATTACTTGGCAGCATTGTATAATTTTGATGTGCAGATGATCCTCCTTTATGTATGTAACCAGTCAGCTGTGTCCCAAAGGAATACATTTTCTGCTATCAAACTAAAGTTGATGTCTTTAGACCTGAGTACCTCAAAACATAGACTCTCCAGTCATGTACAGTAGTTACTCTGGCATTGCTGTGGTATCTAGCACTACTGTTAGAAATCTTGGTTATTTTTGGTACTCACTCTACCTTTAAAATGAGGCTTAAATATTTCCTTTATAATAAAGTTTATAGTTAAAGATAGGTCAGGTGGTTCTGAGCCTTTTAGTGGTTCTATCCTTTTAGAGATGCTGTTACAGGCCTAAACTGGTGGGAGGCACATCTCGTTGTCTTCTCTATCCAAGTCTTTTTTTTTTTTTTTTTTTTTAACTACTTTTTAATACTTAAGAGGATGTTGGCCTATAGACAGACCATTTGTTTCTTGAATAAGTTTTATTTGGTGGACACCACTCATAGGGTGTGTTCACCTTTGTAGATCGGTACTTTTAGTCCAGATCTAAGCAGATTATAATGCATTTAGTGTGGTGGGCTAGCTGACAGACCAGGTGGCAGTGCTCACACATGTTCAAGTGAAACACAGCAGTGGACCAGTTTCCTTTAATTGAACCAAATGTACGAAATCTGTATGCACCCAGTACCTTAAACAGCCACTGATCCAAAGGAGGAGACCAGGACTCAGAAATGACAGTGAAGCCAACATCAGTCGGAGATGATTGGAAGTAGTTAGGGAATCTGGCTGAGTGATTGAGCCATCCGGCCAAAGAGAGGCCAGGCAGGTAGCAGTTTTGGACAAATGCAGCCTTGGAGACAGGCTGGAGGTTTTTCACTAAGGTTAATGAACAAGCTGCTCAGCGCTGGAGGACAGGCCAGATACATTTAATGTGGGGCTGGAGATGAAATGGACATCAGGTGTGCCAGTGCCAGTGCCAGTGCCACACCTCTGGCGTTAAGGTCACATCCAACAGAAACCAAACAAAGACAGAGAAAGTTGAAACCTGGGGAGGGGGGCTTAAGCTGTGTGAAAACAGCTTAAGTAGTGATAACATATGCATGTTGAGCACTGAGCACAAATTGGGTTAGGATGAGTCACATGTTTTCCTTTTCCTTCATGTGAAACATTTTAATGAAAAGGATTGATGAAAATCAGCCTTTATTATGTTCTGGAACAGAGTCAGGTGGATCAGTGAACTCTGGAAGGGATCAGCTGGCTAATGATGAAATCAGAGTCGTTGTTATGGAAACCATGCTGTTGCAAATGTCACTGAAAATGTTTTTGACCTTCCCTGATGAAATATTGCACTTCCACAAGTGGGTTATATCAAACATGTGAGGAGCGGCTGGGGGTTTCAGAGATGGTTTGTGGACAATTAACATATTTATGTGCTGCTTCGTGCTGTCCGTCCCGTCTCAGTGGTGTTCTCTTTTTGATGACGCTCTGCCTTTTATGAGACATGCGTTGTTTCAAGATGACCACACATCTCTGTGGTCTCGCCCGGAGCCAGGACAGCACACATCTCAAATACAGTTGATTTTTCTTCACATCTCATCCACAATGCGCTCGCAGGATGACTCAGATTTTCTTATTCAGTCTGGATTCTGAAGTAAAAGAGGAGCCGGGCCTAATGAAGTCTCAGGGTGTCCCTGAACTTTCTTCTTTCTCCGTGTTCACTGGAAAATATTTATAAGCTCTGGTGGAACCTTTGCTGTCAGGAGCTTGTCTAAAATTTCTTGGTTACCTTTAAGTCTATCCCTCAGGTTAAGCTAAGACAAATTAAGACTTTGTCCTTGTATATCCTGGCCAAGCCCTCAGTTGTATCCAGCATATAAATGAAATATCAGTGGTTAAAAAGATTTCTCATTGTGTTGGCAGTTAAACCCTGTAACTGTAACCCTGACTAAAGTAACTGTATTCAAATCTTTTTTGGAAGTCAGATATTACAAATATATCATGTTTACTTTGTTAGATCCATTATGGATGAGACCACACCTTCTACTAGCAGTCAGATAAACATACTGCTCAAGCTGCTTAACACTAGCATATGGACGGAAGCCCTCACTCCAAGGAAATCTCATAAAATTTTGAACTGATGATTGTGCATGACCAGGACTCAAGGAATCTGACCAAAGTTTACATTATCTGGACATGATGAATTTCTGTAGAACCTTCGCTGCTAAACCATCCAAACATTATACCACTTTCTAGCTTTGAGTGATTTCTTTTCAAATGATGTTGCAGTCACCTCTTGCAAATATTTCACTACACATGTCTCCTCAAAATACCTTATAATTATTTATTTATTACTTCTCAATATAATTTTATTACTCTTAAGAGAAGTGTCAGAAGTCTCAAATGTTGTTTCTAAAGTTGAGAGAGTATTTCTGATTTTGTCATTATGGAACCAAATTACTCAAATGGCTCTGAGGAAGAATGGATAAACATTCAAACTTTGAGAGTTTCTGCCAGACTTGAGCTAACTTACAGTAGCCTATTCAGACTCGAGTGATGGAGTATATCCACTGTCCAGAAGAGATGGTAAATAGACCATTAACTACTTAACTATTAACAAATTATCACTTGAGTACATCAGAAGCTTCTATGTCAAGAGTGTGAGATATTGAGAGGTGCAGTGAGGATGTTGAGAAATCAATGCTATGCGACAGCACATCCTCTTCTCCCGGGACCTGCAGTCTCTGAACCATAGCCTTCAATGAAAACCAAGACTGCTAAGCTGTCATCATGATGATTTGATATGTCAAGGTTGGCTAATTTTATTCCGCAGTGTGTTGCACAGATTGGACAGTTTCTGTAGAGCCTGAGTGGTTCTTCTGGCTGAACGCCCAACTGGCTCTTTAATACCATTTGGAGTCAGATTAAGCAGTTTGGAGGAGCTGCTCATCTTCTCCATCAGGCAGTGGGTCATACAGGGCACTGTGTAATTCTGGAGAATTAGTTGACTGGGCCAGTCTATACTTAGAGTGATTCTGTTATAGAAGGCTTGATGCAGCAGAATAGAGATACACCACACTGAGAGATAAGCTGATAAATGCTCAGGCATATAATGTTGATTTAATAAACCCCTGTTGGTACTGAAGTGTAGGTTTAGTCATGAGAGAATATTCTTGTTGTTACTTCGTGATAAAAGGTGAAAAAGTCAGTGACTAATCCTTCATTTGCTGTGGGAATAGACTTAGGTTGTGGTTCCAAAAAGAAAGTTTCATGTCTTGTGTAGATCATTTAGAACTTAAATTGTTGAACTCTGTCCACTTATTACACTAAATGTGCATATCTGCAAACTACTCATGTGCAGTACTGATACAGTTTTGGAGACACTACAGTAAAGCGCAATGCTGTTTCAGTGTTTCACACCACTTTATCTAATTAGACTAGTTCAGGACACCATTCTTTTTCTCATGGCTTAAGTTAGTCCCTTGTGACTTTGGCTGTGTGTTTAGGTTCATTGTCATGCTGTTGTCATGTGCATGTGTCCTTGTGTCATGTGACCTGTCTTGTGTCACAGAAAAGTACTGCATGTGTAAAATAAATGGAAACCATGGTCAGTGAATTGAAGCAATCAGATCGGATGGTGGAAGAGGATAACAGCTAGACCTGGTAAACCCAAACAAGTGGTTAGGGTTTGCTGGGAGCGTCTGGCAGGAGAACCTGTCAGAAAGATCTTTAAATCAGACTTCTGACAGCACTTCAACTGCCTCCCGAGGGAGGTTAGGGATATTGAGTCTGAATGGGCCATGTTCCACACCTCCATTGTTAAGGCAGCTGACCAGAGCTGTTCCCACATGGTTGTCGGTACCTGCCATAGTGCTAATCCTCAAACTCAGTGGTGGAGATGCCAGCTAAGAGAAGCCATCAAGCTAAAAAAGAAGGAATCTTATCAAGCTTTCTGTAGGTACACTGGGACACTCTGGAAGCAGCTGACAGGTACCGATGGGCCATCTCGATGCAGCCTCAGTGGTTGCTAAGGCAAAAAGTCAGGTGTGGGAGGAGTTCAGTGAGGCCATGGAAAGCGACTTTCGGTTTGACTCCAAGAAAACTGTGTCAAACTGTCATGCAGCTCAGGTGAGGAAAGCAGTGGTTTCACCAACACTGTGTATAATGGGGGTGGTGTCCTGTTGACATCGACTGGAGATGTTGTCATCCAGTGGAAGGAATACGCTGGGGATCTTCTCAAGCCCACCAACATGTCTTCCACAAAGGAAGCTGAGTCTGGCGACTCTGAGGTGGATTTTCCCACTACTGGAGCTGAGGTCGCAGAGGTAGCTAAAAAGCTGCACGGTGGCAGGGCTCTGGGGGTGGATGAGATCTGCCCTGAGTTCCTCAAGGCTCTGCGTGCTGTGGGGCTGTCTTGGCTGATACGCCTCAAAATCCAGACTGACTGACTTCAGGCAAAATTATATAAGCAATAATATTTATGGCTGCCAGCCTTGACAGGTAGCCATTGGCTATACCAGTTTTCATCATTTTACCTACTTGATGCTTTAAATTATATTGACTTCTGAGCTCTGAACAAAAACCAAACAGAGCAATCAACATATTTTAAAGAAAATATGTTTTGTTGTGCTTGAGTGTTGAATGTTGTGACTGGCTCTGGGTTGGTTTGGAAGGGTATGAGGACAAACTTAGCTAAGGTGTCATGCTAATTGAGTGTCAGCTACAGACAGTGGTCATTTCTGGAGTTGCCACAGAAACAACATCCGAAATTGGAATGTCAGCAGCAGGGCCGTCGGACAGGGGGTAAAAGTTACACAGCCTTGGGGGGGCCCATGGCAGAGGGGGGCCCACGGGAAGCTAAGGGGGAAAAAATTATATATTGAATATATTAGTTAATACCAAAACAAAATTTCATGACAGATACTGATCGTAATGCAAACTTGGTGGGCCCTATATTATGGCATATTGTTGTAATCCAAAAACCTAAGTCTGTTGTGACGGACTACTCTGTGTGAACACCCTTGGAATATGCGCAAAATCGTTAAGTCCATAAACAGCTGTTTCTCACCGTGAGCGCAGCTTGATTACGATTAGCGTATGTGGATGGAGAGATAATGTCACAACCTCCCAAGAAAATAAATCTGGCTCTCAGAAACGTAAGAGAGGAAAGAGAGAGAGAAGAAAACAAAATGAGGGGAGTCAGCTGCTTACAGACTTCTCAAAGAAAGGTGAGTACAATTGTAACAACGTTAAACTTTAAACACACAAGATGAAATCCCATGTCAACTGCCGTAAGCTCCGCTATCATGCTAAAACGGACATAACAGCCCTAAAGCAAGATCAGATAATGACTACACTTTCAAATGGTCTTGTTATTAAAATAAGGGATATAAAGTCGGATAATATTGCAGCAATATAACAGCAAGCAGGTGGACAGGTGATCGGTTGGTGTTGGTGGGTGGTGATGTGTGTGTGGGTGTGGGGGGGGGGGGGGTTGGGGGCCCACCAGGACCTCCTTTGTAGGGGCCCAGAATTTGGTGCTACGGCCCTGGTCAGCAGTAGGCCTGCCTGACTGGTAGATCCCAGCCAAGGCCTGCTTGTCCTTGTTTCAGCTCTGGCAGCCCTTGTTTTGGATGTGACACTCAAAATCAGGATGCTTGGACAGATTTGATCAAAAATGAATTTAAAGTAATATTAATTATCATCCTGGGTTAACATAAGCTTATTCAGCCAAGTTAAAATAGCTAAATGTAACTTAACTAAAGGTGGATGTGTCCCAGCCAGCTTCTTGATGCTGCATTTTTTACCCTTGTAACATAGTGATCTGTAGTTTTAGGAAAAACAGGCTTCAAAATCCCTCTGTAGAAACAGCTGACATCATGACATCATGGGTGGTTCATCCAGATCTACTTTATACAGTCTATGAAAAAAAACTAAAGAAAGAAGTGTCTAGAGCTGTTTAACATACTATGAGCTCTTGCAACTCTTGATTAAAAAAAAAAAAAAGATGTTTTTTCTCCCAGGAGCAGGTGGATGGATGGAAGAAATACTATACATACTGTTCTGTCTAGTTATGAAAGCTCATAAGTGATTATCAAAAACACCCATTCTATAAAAGAAAAGAAATCCCCCACATGAGCTTTACTGTCATGGACTTCAATACTCAGCATGCTAACTGAGGCCTCTAGAACCTTAATATGTAGGCAGTGTTTGTTTTGTTGCACTTTCTTTTAACATTGCTGATATCTTTCCCCTTTGGCATTATGTTAACACATTATCTCTCCATATCAGCAAATTGCCTCTTTATGTGTTTTTATTATTTACTTTGGGTCTCTGTAGCCCTTAGTCATTTATTAATTGTAATTTTACAACTCTCTGTAAGTGTGTTTTTTTATGTTCTGCCATTTGTTGGTAGAATTTCGTGACTCTTTGTAGACACTCATTGAATTATTTGCCTCCTTGTTGTGTCTTTGTCGTTATTTAACCATTGTCTGTATTAATTTGTGTCACTATATAGTTATGTGTGACTGATATTTGACAGCTGAAGGGATGAATAAAAGGCTCCAAGTCGTACCAAATTTTTATTTTATTTTTTGCTATTTATCCTATCTCTATCCCTTGGCTGAGCCAGGAGTTACCAGTGGCGCGCTTTTGTAATACAAATTCCCTGTGTTTTGTGTAACCAAACACCATTGGTGTACGAAGTAGCAGACTCAGCCAATCAGAGCGAGCCTTCTAACATGCAGAAAAAACTGAAGTTGTCCTATTTCCTCCTCGAGCAGTAACGTGTGGCCGCGGTGAGTTTTGTTGAATTGTTTTTACTTATTTTACCCCCACAGTACTATTTCGGAAAAACATTGTACGTTGACATTTATGTATGGAGGATTTCGACGGGGGGAGACAGCTAATGTTAACTTTTAGTCCGTCGCCGCCATTATACCACCGAAGAAGCACATCCCGCCCTCCTTCTTGGGTCTTTTCTTCTTCTCCTCCTTGGTAACAGAAAGTAAAGCACCACTGGTCCAAGTGGTAAAACGGATTTAGTCGCCAGCTAACGTGGGTTCGACGTCTGCAGTTCACAAATAAATTGAGGACGTTGATTTTGGCTTCCGAGCTAGCAACGAAGCTGGTTTGCACGCCGAGGACGCGTTAGCCATGTTAAAAAAAAAGATGGCCATCGTTGCATGTTAGCAGCAGTGAACTGTTCAGAGATAAAGCGGCTAACCGCTACGTTCACCTTGCTCACATGGCAGTTGTCATGCCTGCTGCTTATGTTTCTCATGACCAGATACTCCGAAAAACAGTCACTTAAGTCCTTATTTCTCCCTACACGAAATATAAGTGTACGGTGTTTATTTTATCTTTATTGTCCATATGTGACGCAACAGCTGACTGCCATATCCGCTGCAAATAAACACCACCGGCTAGCATTAGACCGTCCTCTGATAGATAAGTTAAAAGTCCTGCTCTCTCAACAATTATGTGTTTTTACAGAGCGAAATCACTAGTGGTATGTGTAGGAAAATTGATAAAAGATTCACGCGCCCCGTTATAGCCGAATTAAACTACAAATCTTATACATACAGCAGTTGTCAAAGAGGGACAGTGGTATTTATTGTACTGTTGCTGTGCAGTTGTATTTTTCTATTTTCTTTCTCATCTGTATGGTTGTGATTAGAGCTGAATGATATGGCCAAAATGTATGTCACAATATATGTATTAATTTTGGTCTGAACGATATAATTCTAGTATCAAGATGAATAATATGAAAATCACAGAGAAACTGCCAGGAATGTCTAGAAAGGATAGTTGTACCCACAAACTTGAAAAATGAAATGCCAAGTCCAAGAAATCTACATAATATTTTAGATGCAAAAATGGTGAAAATCTTATTTTGCTCTGTGAATATTCTGCCTCCATCTAACCCTATCCTCTACATCTCCTTCTCTCACATAAGCTTACTTCATGTTCTCTTTCACTACATGCTTAAATCTCCTCTTTGGTCTGCTAGGGCTCCTGCCTGGCAGCTCCAACCTCATCAACGTCTTTTACCGACATCTCCCTCTTCTGTACATGTCCAAACCATCTCAGTCTGGCCTCTGACTTTTTCTCAAAAACATCTAACATGCCCTGCCCCTCTGATGTGCTCATTCCTGATCCTATCATAAAAAATATTTAAAATCAATATCCATCTTTTATTTAAATTCATAACCAAGAAATGTGACATTACCATTACACAAACAAACCTATTGGCATCATCATCATAATAATGGTTATCTTACAACACTGAAACAAGGTTTAAAAGCCATACAATCATAATGCAAACACTTTTATTGCAATATAAATTGTTATTGAATTATTGTCCAGCAATAGTTGTGATAGTAATAAAGTCTGAAAACACAAACAACAATAATAAGTTGATCCCATTAACAAGTGTTGTCTGTGTAGTAAATGCACATTAAAGCTTATTTCCTTACTGTTAGAATTATTGCTGATGTTTAAAGGATTTTAAAAACACATTAGTGATCCTCACTTTTGCAATGGGTTACATATTTTTCTATTCCTGTCACAGTTATCACATTAAAGCCTCGTTTGATTTTTTTTTTTTTTTTTTAATTTTAAGCCATCTGTGATCATTTTGCATAATATTTTTCTTTCTGTTCAACTGCACCAGCTGAGTAGGAAAAAAAGACTGGATGAAACTCAGATGTTTAATTTCCATTACTATTTCCATGCTGGTGTTCTTGTTTACCAGCCCTCCTTCTGCTTTATGTAAGATTTAATGGCACAAACTGTTAACCTCGAGGCACTTAATTTCTAATATCCAACCAACTGTTTTATTGGAGAGCATCTGCTGATATCGAGGTCATGAACTGAGATTGAATTCTAATCAAAACAGAACTGCTGTGGATACATTTTGGTTTTAAAGCAGATGGTGAAAAAGAAGATTCGAATAATTTGAAAGAATACATTTTTGGATTTTCACCAAAAAGGTGAAGGCGAAAGATGCTAATTTTCATTTATATAAAACTAAGTGTGACAGAACAATGAATGTGATGCTGATCCTTGCACCATCTTGCTATAAATACTTGACAGTTCCACAGCTGGAAGCAGTCTCTGACTACTGCACCATTACCTCTGTTGGGGAAGTTGTCTCTTAATCCTTAATGTCTATTTTTTGATAAGTGACTGTAAGATAAAATTATATATTTACCAACCATTTTCAAAGATTTAAATCTGCTTTAGGAATGAAATCTGTGCTAACCGACTGGGAGGGTTGAGAAAAGTAATGAGAGATGGGCTCACTCTCGTGTTGATTTATCTTTCTTTTGATTTTATAGCAAAACATTTGCAGCGTTGACAACCATTTTAAATTAGAAACCAGAAGATGTGTCACATTAGTGTCTTTCATTGCCGTTTTTGTTCTTTAAAGAAGAGCTTTGTACACTACGATGTCCAATTGATATCCACCAAATGAGAAGGCTTGCAGTTATTGTGTTTTCATCATAGTCACACTCAGTGGTAGCATGAGTGAGACACATCTATCTCATGTTGGAGCTAAACATCAGCTCAGACTGTGAAATGGCGTACAGATTTAAAGACTCCGAGGTCTCTACCTGAGCAGCAACCTACATGGTCAAAATAACAATTAGCTCAGGCTGAGCACATGATGAGTCATCTTGGCAACCTATGAGAATCTTGGCATTTGTGTCAAAGCCGCTTTGATAATATATGCAGAGACTTCTTTTCATCAGGAGAGGGCAATGTTCACAACAGGACTTAAAATGTATTGCATTGGTGGCATTTGCAAAACTCTCACAATGTAATCTTGCTCAAGTATTCAAAGCATGCATTAGTTGTGTGAACTTCTGTCCCTTTCTTCTAAATCAGTTTTACATTGCTGCATTTCTCATGAGATGTTTTTGATCTCCAGTCCCCCAGCAGTCATGGAGGGTTCGTCGGTGTATATGTGCTTCCCCTGCTACCAGGAATTTAACACTCTGGAGGAGGTCCTCAAGCACCAGTTGACATGCACTGCAGAAGATGATCAGTCAGCCACATCTGGAGCCGCCCCTGTCACTGTTCCAGTGCTGCAGACGCAGGTAAGCACAGGCACATGCAATGCTTTCACCTTTCTGTCATGTGCCTGTTGATGTGGAGTTGGGGTTAGGGTTGGGAAAAGGAAAAGAAAAAAGCCCCAATATTGTGACAGTGGTGCCATGAAAAAGAAAACAACTATATCAACATCAAACATCTTGATATACATCTTCAACAAAGGAATAAACGGAGTTGAAAAGAACATCTTTAGTCACAAATTGACTAATACTAACATAGAAATAGACATAGTAATATTAGATATTGAGCTTATTTAGTCACTTACCAATGAGTTTTTAATATTTATCAGCTCATTTCAAAGTGATGTTGTGGATCAATATATGATAAAGATGTACCTTGACATTATACTTTGAAATTATAGAATAACCAGTGGCCATTTTTTGAAAGACTTCTTATTATTTAAGGAAAATTGGCTGTAATACATACCAACAATCGTTTATTTTTGTGGTATCTTTATTTATTTATTTTAATGTTATTATTTTTCTCATGACACAGTTGTGTTTTCTCTTTATACCACACAGTAAAGGTGAAAAGAAAATTCTGGCAAAGAGAGCTTTATAGCTCCAGTGAGAAATCTCTGACAGATGCACCTATGTTATGATGGAGTAACCTAATATTTTAATATGCTCATGTGCTGGCCAAATATGTGAACCAGATGTGATGTTTCCTTTTTGGATGTGTTCAAGGCTCAAGGAAGTGAGACACATTTTTATTCAGGGTTCATATGGTTTGGAACAAGTCATGGTATTTAAAAACAGCAATTTCATAAAACCCATAAGATTTCGGAAAAATCACAGGAATTTAAACCATGTGGTGTATTAGCGTAGTAAGTATAATAATATGGAGGCTTGAAATTGCGACTGTTTTCCTGTTAACGTCCATGTATGTACCAGCATGATCCTGACATAAGTTTCCACATGTAACGGGCAAAAACACAGTCAGGGATGACAACGCAGAGTAGGCAAGAACGGTTGCATGAACAGCTTCCTGCTGAGACAGCAAACAGGACGTGTGCTTTCCAGTCACATGAAAGGTAAATTTAATATGAATAGCGTAAAATTAGACGTTACAATAATGGGTTTGTGCTAACTGCTAGCGGGTGAATTCACAAGATGGATAATTCAGAGGAACCGTGTTTAACATAATGTGGCAGTGAGAATTTTGCATCTTTGCATTTTTGCAATGACCTGCTCTTTTATAGAATCAGCAGTGAAAATAGACAGTGTAAAATTGTAGTGGCTTTTAATTTCTCATCTTTCTTTTAGAAAATATGTTTTTGGTTCTTTATAACACATTGCCATCCTTTATAAAAAATATGATTTAAAAAATCTGAGTACATGTATACATATAACTTTTGTAATTTACCATGCCTTAAGTAAAGTGCTGGAATTAAAAAAAAAAAATAAAATAAGTGAACCTTGAAAGTGCTTGAATTTGACCCAGGAAAAAGTGTAAGAACTCTGTCACTCCCGCTTGATTATCACGTGGCACGGAGAGGTGCGATGAAAAATAACACTTTTTTTAGGATGACTAGTGTTTCTAAAAACGCTGCTGCCAAAGTACTTGATGGTGATAGAGTTGATAATTTTGTGGATGTGGCTGATGCACCAGCCGCAAAGAACTCATATCGTTCTTGACAAGAGCAGCTGAAAGTTGAAGAGTGACAAGTGACTCTATTATGAAAATGAACAGAATAAACTGTGTTCACTGTGAGGCCTATGGAACTGTTATTTTGTGTCAAGATGACATAGTATCATTTATTTTATTTCAGAGTAGTAAACCTTAACTTTGAAATTCTCTTAAATTTGATTTGGACAAAATCATTTGGGGATATGTGGTCATGAAATAATACCAAACACCATGGAAAGGCATGGAAATATTTTGGTAAAAATGTTTGAGGAACCCTGTTTATTGGTGAGTCTGGATCAGAGCAACAGCTTGGTGGCAACAGAATTGATAACTGAGGTTGATTTTTGAATTGCTGTTTTACTACAAACATTTTCTTTCTGTAATTTCATTTAATATCAGTGTTACATAGTTGTCTTGCACTAAGATGAAACACCATTGTTTGAGAGAAATCTAGAGGTTTATCTACGTTTGTGTATGTTTTAGAAAATTAAAAAAGCAAAAAGTAACTCCAAAACTGTTGGATGTTTATGAACATGATCTATTTTACTATATTAAACCATAATCAACTGCTACATTCTCATTTTCTGTTTAGACAATAGCACATACATCTACACAGGCGCATATTACATGCCTTATAAAGGTCTTTGTAATTTAATCTTGATAACCTGATAATGGCTGTCTATTAAGAAAAGAAGATAATTCAAGTTTGCATGGCACCGCATTCTTTTAAGCACATTGGCAGAATAACACATTAGCACATTGTTAATCAGCATAATGTGTCACTAATGAAGCAGATGGGTGTCACATGAGGCAGAACTGAAAGTGGATTGATTGATTTTTATATTTGAGAATGCAGCAAACAGTATGTTATGTTTTAAATAAGCTCTTCTACACGTCAGTTGTTGGTTTAGATTGGTGTTAAGTTTTAGTCAAAACCTTTAGAGCAGCAGAATAGAGAAGCTGCATGGCAAGATCATGTAGCATCGCTGTAAAGAAAGCGAAGTATACTGCTACATATTGTTTTTACGCAATTTACTGCATGATCCACATCAGAAGAAACAAAGGAAAAACAAACAAACTGGAAGTAGAAGGGTGTGCAGTAATACAAGTTGCCATATTAACCATATTAAGGCTCATGACTCCACATTTACATAGTATCCATTGAGGTCAGATGAATCACAGCAGTATGCCTCATGCTTCAGTTATAATATCTGTTGTCTTGTAATTTTGTTATGATCATATTCTTTTGCTCCTGTGGGCGAGATGCGCCATCTAGGTCAGTTTTTAGTGTTTTCCTTTTGTATTCTGTTTGTTCAGGTATGTAAATCCTCTGCTTAATTACATGTGCATTTGAGAGACCTGCAGATGTTTACATAATTAATTTTTTTGGTCTGATGTTCTGCATTTTAGAAAATCCTCTTTTGCTATGTATTTAGTACCATAAAGGTACTGTATGTTCTGCAGAGTTTAAAAGTTTTCAGGGAGTTTTCATGTTTCACTTTGACATACTGAACCGAGTCTTATGATGTAGCTAGCACATTTTTCTTTTGCCTTTCCCATGACAGTTTCAAAAAGCCCCTGGGGTTAAAAGTAGTCATTGGCCCCCATTTACCAGAAGGGCATGGCTGTCTGAGCCTGTGCCCGAACTTCCATCCTTTACAGTCTTCAGCATGCGTCTATAAAGCACAGTGACAATCATGACAGACAGATTGCATCCTGAGTCGCCAGCGGAAAAGGCATATGATGAATGCTTCAGTCAGTGCCACTCTTTCCTGACGGATTTCTCACTGGCCTCCTCATTGATGAATCAGCTGGAGAAACTATAAAATCTGCATACCTTATGGCTTCATGGTGCATGAAGCCATAAGGTGCTTGCCATAAGTGGGTTTATTGCACTGCATTAGCTATCATAATTTCTTTCTTATATTTTACATTGATGTGACATCAATGTAAACTAAAGAAGTATGAGTCAGAATGTTCCTTTTTGGTGATTTTTTTTTTTTCTCATGCACAGATGGCAGCGCAGTGCGTAAAGTGCGTAAGATAGTTGCGGCAGCCCCGCATTGTGCACTAAAGTTATTGTAGCGCAGCATCTCACACTCACAGCAGCATTCTACTGCCATTGACATCTATAGACGTCTAGTATGTGTCACTGGGGTTGCCAAACGGAGGGTCGAAATGAATATCAGAGATCTGAACATCGTAGTGGTCCGATACTCCAGATGGCGGCACCTTCCACTCTCTATAAAGGCAACATTTCGCCTTTATAGAAAACTACGGAGCCCTGCAGGTGACATGGAAAGTTATTTTTTTTATCTCGTGCGTACGACTTTTTATCTCGTGCGAGTTAGGTGTCATGAATATTGTTATCTTTTAATTTTTTTTTTTTTTTTTTAATAAGTTATGCACGTGCGAATTACTATTCTGCAGTCAGTGAGAACAGAACACTGGTCAATTGTAATGGATCTAGACCAGGTGTGTCAAACCGATCCGTGAAAGGGGCGTGTGGCTGCAGGCTTTTGTTCCAACCATGCAGAAACACAGCTGACTTGTTTCACTCAATCAACTGAACTGGTTAAGACCTTTAGTGAAGACAGTTAGTTGATTGACTAAAACAAGTCAGCTGTGCTGCTGCATGGTTGGAACAAAAACCTGCAGCCACACGGCCCTTTGTCTAGATCACAGGTGTCAAACTGATCCATTAGTCTCATCATTTTATTCTTTAAGTTAGTAATGCTTCATAAAGATATGCTTAGAAGCTTAGCCTTATATGGGTTTATTTCAAGCTGGAAGCATCTTATCAGAATCGTTAGAGAACACAAACTTAGCCATCGACAGTTTTCGGACTTGCAGGATGTCATTGGTTTTATAAGTGAGCAATTGAGAGGCCCTGGGAGACATAATGGTTATCGGTTAAAACGCCTTCATTTTACCTCTACGGTGGCACTTCTTTCAAGCCTTTGAGCGAGTGGAAGTGTGTATGAAAATGCGCGCTAGTTACAGTAAGTCGCGATCGTAAGTCGCACGCGCGAGATAAAAAGTCATGCGCACGAGATAAAAAAAACAATTTCCATGTCAGCTCCAGGACTCTGTAGAAAACAGTAGGAACAAACTTTTTTTTTTTTCCCTAAGGAAAGAAGAGACTCGATTCTCTATTATGGCGGTTTCAGTGTTCACATAGTCATTAAATATGATATTCTGTGGGCTTCGGAAGATTCATAAGCATTCTCTGCAGCTGGCTGGCAGCCAATGAGTTATGCAGTACAGTATTATATTCATTTTGTATATGCTCCTATTTACAACCAATCGACTTACGACACTGGTTTGTTGGAACCGATCTAAGTCGGTTGTATATACACACATATCATATATTATATATATATATATATATATATATATATATATATATATACATTACATGCCCTGGCAGTGGCAATAAGCTTTATTTATTTTACATTTTTTAAGATGTGATTTACACTAAATATGTGTTACAGACAAGTGCTGATGTTAAAAGTGTTTGAACAACAAATGTTATGGCACTTTACTTCATATGGCAGCAGAACATTTAAATGAAAGTGCATTTTACACTACTTTTGAATTCATTATTTGATTTTGCATATACAATGCGATTAATCTTGATTAATCAGGGAAATCATGTGATTAATCGGGATTAAAATTTTTAATCGTTGCCCAGCCCGTATATTATATATATATATATATATATATATATATATATATAGATAATATATATATCTATATATATATATATATATATATATATATATATATCTCAGGGTTTCCGTTGTCCGGTAATTGCCGGACTTTGTTGGTAAAATATGCGGAAGTCCGGGATTTATAATCTCTACGGTCAAAATGTCCGGTGAAAAATACTCCTCCCAAGCACAATTTCAGTTGTAATAAAATGGGTTATTTCCACATCATTTTATGAAAAACGCCTCGGGATTCTCCCAGAGGAGATGGTGGAAGCGGCCAGGGGATCTGGACGTCTCTGCTGAAGCCGCTGCCCCCACGACCCGACTTCGGATAAGCGGAAGCTAATGGATGGATGGATGGATTTTATGAAAAAACATGTCCTTTTTTTTACTAATGAGTAGTGTGTGAGGACGAGTCGGCTCCAGCCACAGCTCCACTCATTGATGCCACAGGTGCGCGCAGAGACGCATCTCCGTAATGACAGCGCTCCGCGGTTATGGAGGCTTGAACTTCTCACGTCCTGTGAAGTTCTTATCGGGGATTCAGTGAAATCTACCGAGTGTGGCTCAACTGGCCCAGATAGCCTGCTGATCCCTGTCTCCAGTGTGCCAGCAGAGAGAGGTTTCTCTCTGCAGAACTGCATTAAAACAGCGCAGCGGAGTCGAAGAGCGCAAGCTTCTGCAATATTTATTATTTATTTTTTTTAAGTTACGCTCGTGAGTCAATTGACGGGACTTATTTTATTTGAAATAGCCTGTTTTCAATAAAAACATATTAAATGACTTGCATTGATATCGTACTACTGCATATGATTATTTTTAACCTCAATAAATTCATATAGCCTATGTGACCGGAATTTCAACATTTGTCCGGTAAATTGAAAACCTGCCGGTCACATTGTCCGGTGGCAATTTTTTTAGCGGAAAACAGTGATATATATATATATATATATATATATATATTATATATATATATATATATAGATATATATATATATATATATATATATATATATATTTTTTTTTTTTTTTTTTTCATTTTGTTACCCCTTAATGACTTACTTTTTAATAATTAAAAAGATGTGATAGCGGTGGTACTAATATTAGTTTAAGAGTTTCCAAGGCAACAACAGACACTATGGTGGAATTATCCTTCTGTAACTACTGCATACTCCCTCATGGAGACTCCCATATTCAAATGAATATTGATGTATTTTTTTTTTTAATTCTCTTGAATGTGAATGAGCAATAGCTTCAATATATCCATATTGTTGCATTTGTATTTGTATATGACTCATGTATGTTTTGCGAGTTATGATTGTGACCTAATGTGACTACTATAAAAGGCTGCATGGTCACATCTGACGGAGGTCTTTATTACTCACAGTACCACTACAACCCACAAATCATAACTGTATGTGAGTATACTGACCTGCTGTGATTGAGGCAACTCCAGATCTCTTTAACCTCAGCATTGATGTACCCTTATTATTCACATGGATGGCGGGAGCAAATGTAAAACCCTAAGAACTGACTCATTCACCCAGATGGACCTTTTTTGATAGTTAATCAGTCAGAATAAGGCCTTATCTGGGCTGGAGTTTTCAGAGGAACACATGCGTCTCTGATTGACCTCAGTTCCCAAAGATTGATCTCTCACCCCTCATCTTCCCAGAACAAATACAAGTAAAGACAAAAGCTGCAAGCTGAATTCACCCGAATCTGGTGTTTGATTATAATTCCCAAGGAGTTATTTCATTTGTACATTAAATGAGGAGAAGTGGATTTTAAAACTGTGTTGTTGTTTTTTTTTTTCCTCTTTCTCTTGTCTTTGCAGCAACATGTAATAAATATATCCAGGACAGTTGCAGTCCCACAGATTGCTATCTCACAGACTGAAGTCCCCCAAATTGAAGTCCACATAGAAGATTCTTCTGTTCAGGGTGAACTCAAGCAAGTTCCATCCCTTGAAAAACAAGCATCAGACCAACCTAGAATCCTCTACCAGTGTGGGGATTGTGATGAACTTTTCAAGAGTCTTGAGGAATGGCAGCACCACCGTAAAGAAGGAGGATGCCAGCGGGCTGCCTCTCCAAGCAAGCCAAAACCAGATTCACTTGTTGAACCAGAGACCCCCTCAGTTCAGAGCGAAACTACACCTTTAAATCCAGATGATGCTTCTTTCTCACATAATGAAAATAGTGGAAATCTTGAACCAGAACCAGAGGCTAACACTATAGAAAATATGGAGAATCAGGAGGCGACACAGTCCTCTTCACCTCAGAGCGCTGAGGCCCATGTTGCTGAGGTGGCAGCTTCAGCTTCTAACACAGATGATTCATCACCAAGGAGGAGAGGGGCAAACAAAAAGCCTAAACCAGAACCAGTGCTATTATGTGTGGACTGTGGTTCATGTTTTGGCCTGGTGAATGAACTAGTGGCCCACCGCAAAACTCAGCATGGCTTTGAGGAAGCTCTGCACCGCTGCTCTGTGTGTGGCGAAAGCTTTCTGAATACCACCCTGTTCCTCTATCATCGCAACAACACCGACAGAAGGGTGAGGAAAAAATAGTGGAAGTTTGTATCCAGAGCAATGGGGCTGATGAGCAGGATGCCTCGTCTTCCACCAGTCTGACCTCCACGTTCACACAGCCCGAGTTGTTCTTTTGCACTCTCTGTGGGCAGAGCTTCAGCAACGATCAGGGACTAGTCGCTCATCGTAAGGAGAAGCATGGCCTCACTGAGCCGCTGCATAGTTGTTCCTACTGTGGGGAGAGTTTCATGAACACCACTCAGTACCTGTACCATCGGCGTCTGCACATTTTCACGACGGTGATAGACGTAGCAGAAGAGGCTGTAACTGCTGATGAAACAACCACTAAGCCTGAGGGTAGCCCACAGAGCTCAAAGCGACTGCTGTCCCCTTCTGCTGGTGAATCTGGTTACCCCCTTTCAAAGAGAAGCAGGCCTTCTTTCAGGGTCCTGAGTGCTGATGCGCTAAAAGGTGAGTAGATGTTATTCATAGTTATTCAAACAAGGCCAAAAAAACAAAACAAAACAACAAAAAACAAGGCATCAATTGGGAGACATTTCTGCCTTATTAATTGTTTTTTTTTTATGTGCTCAGGAAACAAAAGTTCAGGCACTAAAGGTGAATTGGATGGGGGCACTGCAGCAGACTTGGATAACACAAATCAACCTCCCCCTGCCAAGCTGTTACAGGACTGGGCCCGAACGCCGCTACCTCACGTATGCCCTTACTGTGGCAAGACATTCACGCGGCGTGTCTTTCTGCGCACGCATGTCTACAGCCACACTGGAGAAAAGCTCTTCACATGCAAGGTGCCAGTCTGACTTTTAATCAAAGTGTCCTTTTCCTGAAAATATGGGATGATTTGCTTTGATGTAAACATCATTTATGTGGCTGACTTTGATGAGATGATGTAATGCTTTTATGTGAAGGCTGGCACAGTTGGCTTCAGGGTCGTTATATTTGACAGGTTCCCTGATGTCTGTGCACAAGGGAAATTGTTAAAAGAAAAAAAACAGAAGATTGTGTAATTGTGTATATTTACATTCTGCAACACCTGTTTCAGAATGCTTAAATTAAATAACAAAATAAGGCCTACAACAAAATGTCACAATGGCATTAAACAAAAAAGAACATGGAATTTGAGATGTTCCTTTATTATTGGCTTGTAGCAAAAATTGTATTCAACTTATAAAAAAAAAAAAAATCAACATCAGGTAGTTACACAAGGGATTCCTTGATTTCTTTGTTTTTTTGATTCAGCTGTGTAGAAATGTATTTTCTTTCAAGAGGTGATTAAAACTGCTCTAATTATAGTTATTGCACTAAATGTGATTGTTGTTCTGAAGGTGTGCACAAAGTCGTTCACCAATTCCCAGAGCCTTCTGCGCCACAGTATGAGCCACACAGGCAACAAGCCCTTTTGCTGTGATGTTTGTGGGAAAAACTTCTCCCAGGCAGCCACCCTGAAGAGACACCAACGCATTCACACATCAGTGCTACCACGACGCAAACGAGGACGCAAACCAGTACGTTCCCCATCATTCTCTCTTTATGACAATGGTCTTTTGATTCAATTGCAGATGCTTTAAAATCTCATTTAAGAAGTGGATGTTTTTGATATTTCAGTTCATATTATTCTTGGAGATTTGATTTGATGTTGGCAGTGGTTTTGCCTGGCTCAATTTTTTTTTTAATGGTAAATTTAGGTATACTTCCCATATATAGAACGGGTCGTCCAGTCACTGGAAGGTTTGGTGGTTCGATCCCGGCTCCAACTGTCCACATGCCAAAGTGTCCTTGGGCAAGACATTGAACCCTAACTTGCCCCAGTGGGCCTGGCAGCGCCTTGCATGGTAGCAGCTGCCCACTGATGTATGAATATGAGTGTAAATGGGTGAATGAGAGGCCATTGTAAACCGCTTTGAGGACACCTTGATGGTGTGGAGAAAGCGGTATATAAGTGCAGTCCATTTACCATTTATTCTTCACTGATCCTGACTGTCGTATTTCTCATTGCAGGTGTGTACCTTAGACAGCGAGGGAGCAGCTCATGTCTTTCCTTGTCCTAACTGTCCTTCAAGGTTCAACACTGAGGATCAGCTTAACCATCACAGGTAATATAATCACTGGTAATATTAACACTTTTTGCTTCACTGTTTTTTTTTTTTCTTTTTTTCCCAAACATTGTATATGTGAGGTGTTTGTATAAACTAACTACAACTTGTCGGATAGTTGTTAGTATTACGTAATTTTGCAATCCTGTTTATCACATAAATGCATGAAAATTACAGAACCCAGGGCAGGATTTAGATAACTTACCTCCTTCTCGCCTGGAGCTGTAGGAGCTGAGCCGTGTCCAACTACTGAGCAAGACCTTTAAGCTGTGTAGCAAACGCACAGTGATGTCTGGGACGCCCTTGAGCCTTAGCCACATATGATTGACAGTCAGAGGCCCAGTAAATTAAGATGATACTGATAAAAACCTAAGACACTGGATGAAGTTGGTCTTGTTCTACTTGGCTGAGTGAAGGAGAGGATTTAGACTACAGTGTATATATGAATTAATATGGTGTAAGATGAATTGATACACTGACTTAACTGCATACTTTTCTGTGCTAGCAAGACAAAACTCTTGTAGGTGAAAATTCTGTGAAATGAAGTTTAAGAATCTGCTCTTGAATATGTTATTCTTAAATACCATACGCTGGAACTCCAAAAGCAGCAGCAAATATTGAATCCCAGAACCAGCAGAGATCCATATCAGTCTGGAGACAAGAGAGCGCACATTGCTGTTTATGATACCTCTGCAGGTCCTTGAATGAAAACCTTGTCAGAACTTTGTGGATTTTGTTGACCAAACGCTAAGTTGCATTTGTTTTGGCTTATTTCATACAAGTTTGGTCCCTCTAGGGATGGTAGAATTATCTTTTTTGTGGAAGCTTTCTTCAACCAAGATTATGAAGAGGTAATCAGTTTTGCCAAGCTCCAAACTGTATTTGTGCCAGAGGTAAAGTTGTTTGGGACCAATTGGTGTCCTATACTAAAAGCTAATGGCTAGTTTTAATCAACAAAGACAGATTTTTCTCAAATTCAGGGGGCATGCTTTGGTGGAAAAGATAGTTTCATTCTTCTCCTGACTGGCTTTGGCAGGAGTATGATTTTACCAGCTTCCTCCACAACATTAACTGATTAGTTGCATGAGACCATACTCAACAGGAATAGACAAATGATTCATCTGATTGTCTGCCAAGTAATTTTTAAGTGCTTACCCCTTTCAAATCACCTTCGAATCATGAGCTCCAAGTTGATTTCAGTGTTAGAAACTCTGGTGTGTCAGGTTAAAGGATAAAAGTGCATTGGCATGAAAAATTGAGTTGGATTTGCAAGTCAAAATGACAGCATTGTCATGGAATGAACAGGTATGACAGTTTTGTTTCGATTATCAAGTTTTCATAGTCCCAAAAAAAAAATGTAATGAAAAGCAAAATTAAGCAGATTCCCCTAGTTCCCTGCCAGTTTCTGCTTGTCAAAGATGAAATAGCATCTGGGCATGTGAAGCAGCGGCATTTGCATTTCAAATGACTAAAATAATTAATTGATTATCAAAATTACCAACAAATCACTTAATATGTCATTATGGCTTCAATGTTAATGTACACCTCATTTAACTTCACTTCTGCTCATCAAAGAACATCTGGTACGGAGAGGAGGTGACCCTGAAATTTGAATGTTTGCAGCTCAGTGTACGCTGTCCCTGATATCTATTTAAACAGACAGCAGAAACAGTCTGACCTCCTACGCTGGCCTTGACAGAGCCATGAACATCATGGACTGCACGTTACCTTTTGTCTTCTGCTTTATTTTTAAATTACTTGACAGGTTGAGTACATTTTCTGTAACATTATCCAAAGCAATAAGATTCAATAACATGTACTTTTGTATATACACAGTGTTTATTGGAAAGTCATTTTTTTTCTTTTAGGCATCCTCCATATTTGTTCTGATTAGAAGAAACTGCTGTAGAAATGGCATTTTTTTTTACATTCTCTGTGTTGTGAAAAGAGGCTTGATGTAGCAGGTGAATACTTCCCAACATTTTTTCCCTCCCCTAAGGCTATACCCAGTATAAAGTTATGCAGTAGATAAATATTATGTGTCTTTCATGTCCTAACCTTGACTCCTCTCAGTTTACTGCTGATTCACTTTAACTGTAGTACAGCTAAGTACAGGCTAGTATGTCCAAGGACCTCATAGTATTCCTATGAGTATAGAGTGACAGTAAAAGCAAAACATGACATTACAACTTTATATTGAGAGGTATAATTGTTTTATTTTTTTCCTGCGTCTGTGAGATACCAGTATATGATTTTCTCATCTTGTTTCCCAAGGTTAAAATTGTACTTGTTGTCTTTAGCTTAAGATACGGCAAATTTTGTGGTTGCCATTGTGCACTTGAGAATTTACGGATTTATGTGAACAGACTGCTGCACACCAGTCACCCGTTCCCTTGTCCTGAGTGTGGAGAAGCTTTCAAACGCAGGAAAGACCTGGACCTGCACTCCCTCACCCATCAAGGTGAGAGTTGACACTTTTTCTTTTCTCCCCCCTTCTTAACAAGGATTATGTAAATGCCTGGGCTGGAATTCTTTTTGTCAAACCACACTTTGAATATCCCTCATTATGCTCTGTGTTAATTGTTTGTCTGTGTTTCTGTGCAGGTGTGAAAAGATTAATTGGTATAAATATAGCAAAAGAAATGGAAACTGATCTCATGCCTCTTAGTAACAGAAACCAATAAAAGATGATTTTCCTATCCTCGCACTCACTGAATTGCTTTAGATTAATGCAAAGTTTGTGATAAATGAACACATCAGCTTGATTGGGTGGCCTATCTTACTTATTTATACACATGCGTTCATGTTATACTGTAGGTACATTGTTCCTTTGATGTATTAGGTCACTGACTTTTAATTGATTTGTGCGCCGTGTGGAATAGAGAAATGAGGTGGATGTAAATGAACTAGGTCAACATGTTGACACTTAATCTTAATCAGTGTGAATGTTGGCTCGGCAACCTCATTAGTCAGGCTTGAGGAGTTGGTGTGCAGCAGAGGTCAGAGGTACGTGTCTGCTCTGAGAAAAATGACAGGAGAGAGTGATCCATTGATCAGTCCGGGGCTACGGGTAAAGATTGTCCTTATTAAAGGTTTAAATAGCAGGTCCCAGTGGGGGACACAGTGGCCTGCCCCAAGAGGATACACAGCGCCGGTGATTATCAGATTGCCAAGATATTGGCATGTTGGTCCTTGGACATACTGATGCACCATCAATGTCAGCAGTTTGTTACAGCAACCCAGTGAGAGTTTGGTTTGCTATGCCAGTATTTAACTAGACTATCAGCTGGATAGAAATGAAACCATTAGTTGATGAATTATCTGACAAAACATGAAGAAGCAAAAACTTTAATCAAGGGAGCTGATTGTGAAGTTTGTTGACATGTTGCAGACTGGTCAAATATCTATTGTGTCAAATATGTTGGGGAAGTTGGGGGGTGGGAGTTGGGTTGTGTGAAATGTCAGCTCGAGCATAAGCCATTATCAAGTGCAATAGAGGTTAGGATGGGATTTAAGAAACCTGGCGAAGAGCTTGGTTAGATTAAAGCAAACAAAAATGTATCAAGCAATACAGATAACCTGGGCAAGAAAGTATGATATGTTTAGACGGTGCAGAGCTGGACTGAGGTTCAAGAACTCCCACGGCCTCTTTGATATTTCCAGCGTGCAATATCATAGAAGATTAAAGAGACAGAGAAACTACAAGATTCTTTTCAAATAATTAAGTGGGGAAAAAAATGGTTCATTCACCATGATGCTTCGTGTATCATAGTGCAATGTTGAGAGTGAGAGACTTGATGCTTACAAAACCATTGTACTTGCTTGATCAGGAGCAGATGGACATTTAGGGGATCTGGTCTGATGAAAAACTTTGGGTGTGACCTCTTGTCACCAAACAGTCGGGTGAACCCACTACAATTTCAAAATTCCCATTTAGCACATTGTGTGGTCTACAAGAGCTCTGACCCAAAAAAAAAAAAAAAATCACATGGTCTGAATGTGGCTAGAGATGGTGGCAGTCTAAGCCAACAATCCTTCCCTGGATCATGGTTTGATTCAGAGTCGGGGCACGAAGAGGAGGGTAGATGTTTTCTTAGTGTCTGTGTCAGAAATGGAGGGAGGCCATGTGTTATGTGCTACTTTATCAGATAATAGTTTCCATTCTAATGTTTTAAAAAAAAAAAACACCAAACCATAGGGATGGGAATTGATTGCTAAATGTATTTAGTGGTCTTTAATGAAACTTGTGTGTAGAAAACACTAAAAAAGTAGTTTGAACACTGAGTTTTATAGAAACAGCAACTAATTAACTGTTTAATATGGATCAGTCCACAGGGAAAGGCAGCAAATCATTACAGCTGGATTCAACACATTATTGTACTTTAGTTCATTATGAATACATTATAAAAGTGTAATGACAGTCAAATTTTTAAAGGGGAATTAATTGATTAATTGACCAGATATTTCAGCAGTTTTTTTTTTTTTTTTTTTGACACAAATTAATCTCCAAACAGCTTAATGGACATATAGGTTCAGCTGAACTCTACCTGTGTGTTCACATTTTAAATAACTATTGCACACAGGCTCATTCTTAGACACAGGAACAACTGACTACTTGGAGGCCCATTATCAGCCAGTTCTGTATGGTGTCCTGTCACTACACACTTGCTGCCATGATATCTCTGACTTGGCAAGCTTAAATTGTTAATCAAATATTCACATGGCTCCGTGGCTTTTGCTATGAGGAGAAAGTGTCACCATCTGTTTAAAACTTCCCACTCTTCAATTACAGACAAAGAGCCAGCGACATGTCCTCACTGTTCATCCCAGTTTGTGAACCAGTCAGTGTTGGAAATCCACCTGCAGCGTTGTCCAGTTCCAGATGAGGAGAGGAATGCTGGACGTGGTCGTGGTCAGGGTCGTGGACGCTGCACTGGGCAGGTTGGCAACAACAATCACAGCCTATCATAGAGTATTATTAGTCTTATTATCCCTCAATTTTTATTTATAAAGTAAAACTATTCAGAGTGTAATGTTATATTCTTGTATTTTAAGGAGACTGTGCTCTTTTTTTGGTTTATGCAGTTTATCAAGGTACTAATGAAATGTCTGATATGCTTTGGTCAAAACTACTTCTGAGATAAACCATTAAACCATGCCCCTTTCAACTGTCTGTTTAAGCCATTGTTTATAGCAGCCAGTGTCAGGGATTGGAGTGACCACTTTTCTGCAGTGTGCCCCTTTTGAGATCAGTATGGCTTGGCGTTATTATTTCCTTCCATAATTCGTCCCCCATAACACTGCTATTCTAGAAAGAAAGGAAGAATGGGGTTAACGAAAGTGATGACGTCTAACAAAGGTCTTCAGTCAGAATGTAAATGGTGACCTTATAGCTCCGTTGCAGTTTTACCACGGGGAGATTCATTTTTGATCTCCACCCCATTTCCGATCTTATCTTTCCTTTCTGTCCGCCCACAGATCGAGTGTGACCTTTGTGGCCATCGTTGCATGACCCAAGAGGGCCTTGACCTCCATCGATTATCCCACACGGGCCAAACACCTCTCAAGTGTCCAGTAAGGCCCTGCCGCCGCCGATTTACCTCCAACAATGCCCTGGAGGAGCACGTGCTGGCGCATCTCCAAGGGAACGCTCAACAAGTCCAAAAACCGACCCCGCTTCCGCTGTGACATTTGCCACAAGGAATTTGCCTACAATTCCACCTTCAGTGTTCACATGAGAACACATACTGATGAGAGGCCTTTTGAGGTAAGAGAGGTTGTGTGTGCGTGTGGTTGCTTAAAATGAGTTCCTCTCAGCCTTGAAGACGGTTTTGTCCTCTTAATACATGACGTTCAGATCCATATCTTAAATTGAAATCCAGTGATGCCTATCCCATAGTTGTGACCAGCTTTTAGATTCTGGACCGTTGCCATTTGTGCAGTTTGCATCCCTAAGGGTGATTCCTCTCTCCCCGTGTACCTGTGATTAATGGCAGGGCTGACTTAGGGCCCATCAGCTCCCCTCTGTGCCTGTTACTATTTTGGGATTATTTCCTTCTATCTCTCCTGCTCTTCTGATGGTGGAGGACATCAGCTATAGACCCACCCAAGCCCATCTTTGCACATGAGGCTCTACAGAATGATTTAATATTTCTGGCTTTGCTTTGCACCATATCTGTTTGGCATGCTGAAGATGAATGTTCAGAGAACACGCAGTTAGTTATGTGGGTGCATTTTAATTTAAATCTAATACAGTGTGTTTGCAAAGGAAGGCTTTGTAGATATAGATAAAACTTAAAAGCAGAGTTATATCAGTCTATTTCAGTGCTACTGCGATATGTATTGACAGCATATGTGTCACCAGAAATGAGAGTTTCAGTTGGAGTTTCTCCAGTAATATAAGTAAAGTTCAGTGTCATTCTTGGTGTAGTCGGGTAGTTGTTGGAGCTCTTTCTCTGACCTCACTTGGAAGTTTTTATGTGTGATGTTTTTTTTTTTTTCTCTTTAAGTGTTTGCTAATGTTTTATGGAGCCCCGTTTGGGTCATAATTCAATGAATAAATGAGTCTATTATTATGAAATACAGGCAGTAATTATTATGAAATATTTCCCATTATTATGAAATGCATGTTTATTATTATGAAATATTTCCCATTATTATGATAATGGTTTCGTTTTTTAATAAGAATGAGCTTTTACATAATAATGGCTTTGTTTTTCATAAGAATGATTTGTGTGTCAATCACAGCAGAAAGGGCGGAGCCATTTATGTGATTGGCTCCTCTTTTATTCAGGCATAAGCAACAGAACAGTGAATATCGATAGTGGGCCAGAGGTGCAGTGTATTTACTCCAGGGCAGCAGGTGGCAGAATGCACCTCAGTGTACAGTTAAAAGTTGACATAGACTAAGAAACATAGCACAAAATGTAGAGAAAACTTGATTTTGACGGCATGGCGACAGGAGAAAGATCCTTTTCTGACTTACTCCGAGAGGTAGCCAACTGGCTCAATGCGAGTCCCCCACCAACTAGTCGATATCAGAGCGTAGAATGGAGAAGGATCAGCCAATGAGCGTGCAGGTCAACCACTGGTCCCGCCCAGTGGCAAAATGTCATTATTATGTAAAAGCTCATTCTTATGAAAAATGAAGCAATTATGTAAAAATTCATTCTTAAATAAAAAAGCCATTCTGAAATAAACTATTATGCATTAAACTAAGATTAAATAATAACAAACATATATTTCATAATAATTAGGGCTGAACGATTTTGGAAAATAATCTAATTGCGATTTTTTTCCTCAAAATTGCGATTGCGATTTAATATGCGATTATTTTTAAGGTCCTCTTCTCATGTATTTTTCAAACACTGTCATAATAAACAATATCAGATTTATTTAAAGTGCAGATTACAACAATAAAGCAAATAAATCTGTGGCTTTACCTCTTCAACATCTAACTTTTCACGTTTCATGAAACATGTGTAACATTTATGTAAACATGTGGACTGCACTTCTTAAACACTGTCTGAGATTGACAGGACAGTGTATAAATAAATAAATAAAATATACAGATATAAAAAAAAATAAAGCTTACTGATCTCCAGTCAGTAACATCACACAGGAAAATAAGGAAGAACAAATATCTGCTCTAACCAATTGGACATTTTCAAAAAAAAAACTTTTTGAACACTAATAGAAATATTATATTTACTCAGTAACAGCAGCACACAACATACTGAAGTGCAAAATGAGTATGGCACTGTTAGCCAGAAAGATTCTTCTGTATAGAGCTCAGGAGCTCACAGATTTTTTGCAAGGAAAAAGGGGGGGGGGGCTCGAGTTGTCTCGCGCGGCGGGCGGGGTGTTTGTGGCTGTGCACTGTGCCCGACAGAGAGAGAGATAAGCGCGGTTCACGAGGCGGCCTAAACCTAGTGGTTTGAGTGCGCTTGAGTCTCTAAATCACCAGAAAAAGTCGCTAGATTTGTCGCTAGTCACTTTTTACAAATTAAGTCGCTAGGGGGGGTCTGGAAAGTCGCTAAGTTGGCAACACTGCTTGCCCTGTCTGCTCAGCTCAGCTGGGCTCACTCGCAAGTCACGTGACATCGCCAGATCACGTGACAAGTAATATCAAGGCCTTTGCGGTTAGAAAATCTCGTTTTATGATATTGCGAGATTATCGCAAATGCAATTAATCGTTCAGCCCTAATAATAATTACATTTTTTAAATAATAATGGAAAATATTTCATAATACAAATATATTTCATAATAATGGGAAATATGTCATAATAATAAAATAAAGCTTACTGATGTATTTCATTACTCATGTATTTCATAATAATGGGAAACATTTGATAATAATGGATACATATTTCATTATAATAAACGCCTGTATTCTATAATAATGGACTCATTTATTCATTGAATTATGACCTAAACGGGGCTCCATAATGTTTTGCCAACAAGCCAAATAATTGTGTGGAAAAAATGTCCAGATTATTTAATATTAAAACATTTTAACTGCTTTGTACCTAAGTTTCCTTGCAGTAGTCGCAGTCAGGTTTGTGCACTGATAATAAAATAACATTCTCAGTAACTTTCCTACCTTTTTTTTTTCCTCTTAATTTCTTTCACCTCTCCCTTTTCCACTTCCCCACTGTCTTCCATCCTCCAGTGCAGCACATGTGGGAAGCGCTTCCGTCAGTTGCCCCATCTGCAGGACCACGAGCGAATCCATTCGGGTGCGCGGCCTTTTTGCTGCTGGATCTGTGGCAAAAGTTTCAGTGTTGCTGCCCGCCTCACTGAGCATGCCCGGACCCACAGCGGTGAGAAGCCATATCCCTGTCCTCACTGCACTGCTGCGTTTCGCTCTCGTCCCAACCTGGATAAACACATCCGGCTACATGGAGACGTGCTCCCAGAAACCACAGAGGAGGTGGTACAGGCAGCTGAGGCTGCCCATGTGCAGAAAGTCCTGGAAGGGGCCAAGGCGCTCTCATCTCTGGCCGCCACAGGGGATGTTGATTCTGCCGCTATACAGACCATCTATGTATTGCAGGGACCTGAAGGAGCCACTGAGACGGTCATGATCCCATCAGATCAGCTTAGTGGCATAGAGGAACCTCACAGGTCGTCATCCTGCCCTCATCAGTCCTAGGAACTCAGGGCATCACTGTTCCCACCATCACCATGGATGAAAGTGAAATTACCATGGTGGAGACGAGCCAGTCACCGCAACATGCCATTGAGTTCATTGTAGAAGAGACTGTTTGATCACAGATTAGAAACTGTTGGAGACCATAAAGAGAGAGATTAATTCAGAGTAGCGAATTCTGATAAAACTGAAAAGTTTGACAACTTTAGTTAGTCTTATGTACATAGGTTTGTTGATTCCTAATCTGGTTCAAGGAAATGTCCCAACCCGTGTGGGGAATTTTACAACTTTACTCAGGCAAAATAAATTTATCCCAAAAAATGTTTTGAATCAGTGTTGGAAGACTTACGAGAGTGACGACTTCAGTAGTGAATACCTTTAGCATATGAAGTAAATATAAAAACAAGTTGTGAAATTAGTGTTTGATTCTGTACTAAGTTTGTACAGTTCTTGATTATTAGGGGTGACCTTATGAAAATATTCTCTGCTTCTTCATAGTAAATGGCTTTCACACTTGAGCATCCATTATTATTCGCTGGATGACAAAAAAGGTCTTGCTTCCATCTCATTAGATAGGATGGACTTTAACGGGCCTTCTCAGCAACAATGTGCAGCTTTTCAAACCACTCTTCTCTCTTTCACAGTAATGTTAGTAGAAAGTAGAATGAATTAGAACTGTGTGTATTGATTATCCCTAATGATCCAATAATTTGTTTCGCACTACTCTATTGGTTTTTCTGCTGTAATTAAATACAATAATAACAGATTTTGTGAGATTTATGTTAATTTGACTGAAATACACTATTATGCAGAAGCATCTAATGGAATGAAATTATCCAGCACTGCATAGTTATAAAAAATAATGATCCTGTTTGTGTCTGAATGAGAAGCGGCATAATGTGATAAAAGTTTTGCCAGCGCTGCAGTAGCTCAATATTGGGCTTTGAATGCTCAGCTTATGGCTGTCACCCACCCAGTGACTGCTGACAGGAGAGTTTGAAACCACACACATGCAGAAGCACTTGGTCTTAGTTTGTTTTCAAGTCATGAAGGCAGGAGTGCTGATGATCGTGGGGGTAGGTGAAATGGAGAAATGGCAGCATTTCTGCCGAGTGAGAAGGATATCAGGAGATGGAGCGCTCCTGAGAAGCAAAAAGAAACCGAGCCAAGATTTCGGCTGTTTTTCATTGCTTTTCTGAGAGACCCAAAGACAAACTAGTCAATAAACGCATGTCTATTTTTTACTTCCAACAGAACATGGAAGCTGATGTTTTTTTTTTCAAATTGCCTTTCATCATACCTGCTGCCTGAGATTGATCTTGGAAAAAAAATGAAACATGGAGGTGAAACCATGAGACTTTAATGCCCTGTTGAAGCAGGCTGACTGCAGGGGCAATGTGTTTTTAATGCAGGGAAGACAGAGTGTTGTTGACGTTCAGTCCTTACCTCTGAGTTAGAGTGCTGGGCATTTTGGAAGAATGGATTTAAAATTATCTGTAATACGTGTGGATACAAGCTTTCAGATGACAGAAGATTTCCTTGCAGTAAAAGCAGAATTATGTTACAGTTATAGATCAGTAAATCTGAATCTAATCAAATCTCAATGGATAGATAAATTATTGCAACATTAATCATAATAAAACCTGATGAGTTAATGTTAACGCATAAAAATGCAGTGGAACTGGCTGTACTTTGGTACACAGTTGTTTGTTTTTAGTCCACTGTTTTCCAAGTGAAATGCTGCCATTTAGGTTACTGAATGCAGGAAATTGACTCTGCTATTGTTGAATATTACGCTTCTTGGGTTTAAAATATTTCTGGGTTGCTTTCTCTGCATGTTTGGATAAACGGCTAAAACAAGAAGACCCACATACAATGAAAGCAGCTGCAGAAAAAGCCTGACAAAGCAACACAAAGGAGGAAATGAATTATGTGAAGATGTCCATATGTTCCAGACTAGAGCCACTTGATGTCTGTAAGAGATTTTTAACAGACTATTATGAGGAAATTTTGCTTAAGGTTATTTTAACTCATTTGAGTGCCTGAAATATATAATTCAATGTATTAGGTTGTGATTTTAGTCTCCATCTAACTGCATGTAAATACACTCAAAGCTTGCAAACTAAGCCCATGTTCAAACTGTAGCTTGGAAAACAACTTAAAGTTGGCATTGAAATACTAAAGTGTGGCTACAGTTGAAGCCAGACATTTACAGACACTGTGCAAAAACACATTTCATTTTTTGTCTCACAGAAGTCAAATCAGACTAAACCTCTCCTGTTTCTGGTCAGGAAGGATTACCAAAATTATTTCATTTTGTTAAATGTCTTGGGAGAAATTTCATCCATTCATGCATTTCCTTAATATAGGGTAGCATTTCCTTTAAACTGCATGACTTGGGTCAAATGTTTTGTGGAACCTTCCACCATCTTCTGACAGGACTGCTGGAGTTCTGGTCCATTCCTCCTGACAGAACTGGTGGAAACGAGTCAGGTTTGTCGGTCACCTTGAACGCACACGCCTTTTCAGATCTGCCCAAGAATTTTCGATGGGATTCAAAACAGGGCTTTGTGATGGCCACTCCAACACATGGACTTTGTTCTCCTCTTTTTAACCATTTTGGCAGAATGCTTAGGATCTTTGTCCATCTGAAGACCCATTTGCACCCAAGTTTTAGCTTCCTGGCTGATGTTTTGAGATGTTGCCTTAATATTTCCATGTAATGTTCTTTACTTTATGATGCCGTCTATCTTATGAGGAGCTCCAGTTCCTGCTGCAGCAAACAGCCCCACAACATGTTGCTGCCACCTCCGTGCTTTATAGTTGGTATGGTGTTCTCAGGTCTACAAGCTTCCCCCTTTTTCCTTCAGATGTAACGTTGGTCATTATGGCCAGAGAGCTCCACTCTAGTTTAATCAGACCACAGGACATGTCTCCAGAAGTTAACACTTTGCAAACTGTAATCTGGCTTTCTTATGTTTCTTTAGGAGTAATGGCTTCTTTGTCGCTGAGTGGCCATTCAACCCATGTCGGTGTAGGACTCATTTTATTGTGGATAATGACACTTATCTTTTCCCAGCTTCATCCAGCATCTTCACAAGGTCTTTAGGTTTTGTTGTGGAGTTAATTTACATATTTTAGACCAAAACACGTTAATCTCTGGGACACAGAACCCATCTCCTTCCTGAGCGGTGTAAAGGCCGGACATTCCCATGATGTTTATAATTGCGTGTAATTGTTGGGACAGATGAACGTGGCACCTTGAAGCATCTGGAAATTGCACCCAAGGATGAGCCAGACTTGTGGAGCTCCATGATTCTCTCATGGCGATTTCATTTCACTTGGGGGTGGCTGTAGTTCAGCTGGTACAGCGGGTCGTCCAGTCACTGGAAGGTTGGCGGTTCAATCTCTGATCGAACTGTTGGCGGTTCGACCCGGACAGTTGGATCCTGGCTCCAACTGCCCACATGCCAAAGTGTCCTTGGGCAAGACCCTAACATTGAACTCTTAACTTGCCCTCAGTGGGTTGGCAGCACCTTGCATGGCAGCTGGTGCCCTACTGGTGTGTGAACGAGAGGCCAGTGTAAACCGCTTTAAGGGCACCTTGGTGTGGAAAAGAGGTATATAAGTATAGTCCATTTACCATTTCCCGTGAGTTCAAACAAGGAAGCAGAGTGTTTGAGGTGTGGCCTTAAATAAATCCCCAGGTGTGCCATCAAGTAACTCACATGTTGTCAGTTAACCTATCAGGAGGTTCCAAAGCCATGACCTCATCATCTGGGCTTCCCCACGTTGTTTAAAGTCTTAGTACTTTTTGTGTATGTAAACTTTTGAATATAACTTCTCTTAAGAAAGTTTCTCTTATTATTGTGGCATTTAACAAAATTAAATAATTTTGGTAATCCCGACTGACGTGAAACAGGAGAGGTTTAAGTCCTGTTTGACTTAGATAGTGAGACAAAAAAAATGAAACGTGTGTTTCTGGCTTCAACTGTGGTTGGAAAATGCATTCAGAAAGGTGGTGGCAGTTTGAATAACATGGCAGACCTAGATAGCTTTTGTATATTGTTCCCTAGTCCACAGTACATTACCTACTTACAGCCATACATGCATGCATAGTTGTGAGTGTATTAGGTTTTTAGCATTATGTTCTCCCATTATTATCGGCCGTTAAAGAAAACAGAGATGAGGCGTTTTCATCTTTTAATGAAGGACGATGAAATGGACAATGATAATGCATGGACCTTGAAATAACCACACTATTCCTTGTTACACGTGTAAAATGAGAGTTCACACAATAAGTGCTTCTTACTCTTGGTGTCCTTTTGATCACCACCTCTTCTTACACCACTAATACTAAAAATATCTGAATGACCCGTGAAGAGGATGTGCATATTCAGCTTCAGCTCCCACAGCAGTGAACTCCAAACTCGCTGACATCACAGAGTCCCGAGCAGGTGGAGGACACCGGGAGCCCTGCGCCTGGCTTTCATCACCAGGTAAGGTTGCGCAGGTATGAAGTGTCCCTTTATTCTCTGTGACAAAATGCTGTAAAGTCTAGCTTTAAAAAAAAAAAAAAAGCTGTATCTGAAGGTTTTCTGTCAGATGCCTCTGTATGAACATTGCCATGGCAGCAAATAAATGTCAGCTTTATGACAGCTGTTTCAACAACTGAGCAGTTCAAGCCACGTATACACCTGCTTTGCATCTATGTGAGAAAATTTTTACTAATTTAAATTTATTACCCCTATTTACATGGGGAAAACAGTTAATTTAAAACACAAACGGTGTGTAAAAACTGATCAGTGAAGCCTGAATTGTGTTTGAGAAAATGCAAAGATTTTTCTGTGTTTTTGACGGACCACCTGCAGGTCCAGTTCAAAAATCACAACAGGCTGTTCAAACCTGGGTTAAATGCAAAAATTGATGTACACTGACAAACAAAATTAAGCCATGAGTCAAAACATGAAGTATCTTGGGTCCATACCATCTGCGATAACGGAGGTGAGCCCTTCATTTAGTCATGGAACACACATTATTAATTATATTTACGGTGTTAATATGTCCTCTTTTTATTAATGTGCATCGTATATTCTCCATATGCTTTGAGTAACTTTAATTATCCGCTGTACTTGCATGCTACACACACAAATCGTTCAGAATTTTATCCAAATCATGACTTTCAGATCTCATAATCTAACCTCTTTTTGTTCTCAAAGAACTGAAGACACAAAGACACAATACTAAGGTGCAGTGTGTGTCTAACGGTTGAAATATAACGCCACAAAGCATTAAAGGTCAAACTATTTACCAGTGAATATCATATGTACTCGTAATTCTACAAAAGAAGGAACATATCATTAATCACATTAAGGTCAAAATACTGGATGTGCAATGCTACACAATATGTCCCAGCAAGAAAAATTATACTTTTATTTTTTTTCACATTGGGACACAGACTTGTTTTATTAAGTCACAATTATATATATACACACCACGACAAATGCAGATTCTTAAATGACACTGGTGACCTCTGCCTGAGGTTTGTTTTACACTTATTAGTCAAAATTATGCATCCCTTGATATTTATCGTAGCTGCTTTATTCTGCTTCTCTCTGTTTTGCTCATGCAGCCCAGGAGACGTGAGGGTGATTATGCTCGTACAAGTGCAACACAGTGAAATTGTAGATGTAGATCTTCTAGTGTTCCAATAAATACTGTAAAACATGCAAATTATCTTTGCTGTTTAAAATCACAATTTACTTTCTCTGCTGCTTACAGTGAAAAGTCAGTTGTCCATTATAAAGTATGTAATATACATTTTAATTCTCTTGAAAAATAAACCTAGAGTTGTGGGGAGGGGTTGCAAAAAAGGTGCTGTAGGTCTTTATGTCTGACTAAAGCAGTGCACTAATAAAAGTTTACTCAATGGCTACAGCTGACTTCCTGGATCTGTTATAATTTTGTAGTTACTAATGCATGACTGACCTATTTAAGTAATAGTTTACATTTATCATTCTCTCTGCCTTGTGATTATACATTTATTGCTGGAACGTGCTTGATCTCTAATGTCTTTCTCTCTTTCTCATTTATCCAAAATCCTTATTTTTTCACTTTTTCTCCATCATTGTTCCCCCTGTTCTGCCTCTTCCTCTTTCCCCCTGCGACGCAGCTTCTGTCTCTCTTTGCTGAGGTGGCTGTACCTCCTGTGACTTTGACAAAGTAGTCTCCATGCATGTACTTTCATACTTATGTGTGTGTCTATGTGTGAATGCGGGAGGGGAGGGGGGATGCAAAACAGTGTTAGTGCAAGCACTGCATGTGCACAAACTTCTTGTTTAGCATCTAAAATTTCTTTTCATGTACAAATTATTTAACACGTGGACCTGCATGGGTGAACATGCTGCAATAGTTGCATCTGCTGCCTGTGTCCATATTATAAACTACTCTGGTCTTTCCCTCCGACACCCCCCACTTTTATCATCCAGTGTTCCCTTTTTTTTTTTTTTGCTTGCCTGACACACGCCTCCCTCGTCGTCCCTCCTCTTTTGCTGCCGCACCTCCCTCTGCTGGTATCCTCCCTCTCTCCGCTCCCTCATGGTAGCTCCTTCCTCCTCTCATTGATAGTGAAGCATACGTGACTTGAATGCTGAGGAGCTAATCATTATTCCACGGGCAGAGCGCAGTGCTTGGGCAGAATGTCAATCCCCCCCCACCACCACCTCCCTCTGTCTTCTTCTCACTTTACTTCCCCTCTTTTGCATGCTTACCGAGCAATAGTTAACAGTGGAGCCATATTTGTGTTCTACAAACAGAATGTTAAGTAAACACAAATACACATTAGCAACTGCAGACACTAGGCTTTTAACACCTGTACTGAAGTGCATGTGTGTTGGCTGAGTAAGGTTTACATTTGTGCTGTTGATATTGTTGTAAGTGTGTGTGTGCATGTGTGTGTTACACAGTTATGTAAAGTGCTTCACATCAATTTGTCAAGAGCAAACTGGTGTGTGATGGAGATGAGAGAGAGAAAGCTGTTGAACGCATATTTGAGAGCGGAGGAAGACTAAAACACAGTGACAGCGTACTTTCAGTGGAGGCCTAAATCACTATTAATATTAAGGCAGATGTCCTTAATGCATTTATTTATGTTGGGCTGTTTAATATTAAGTAATATACTCTTCAAAATGCTTAGAGAAGACATGCGGACAATCACTTCCTCATATCAGATTCAGTATCACCCAGGAGTGCTATAAAACCAAGAGTGGGATAAATTAGACAAAGGGTGAATTTGACTGCAAACAAATGCACACACTTGCACTGCAGGGCGCGTGTCAGCGTGTGTGAAGAAATGGGAGAGACAGCACACCGAGACTCCTCCTGACTTCTTGAAAACTGCAGCTGTGGGTCACAGCCAGGGGTAATGCTGTGTGCCCGGCGCTCCGAGCCCCTCAACACGCCCCATGCACACAGTCTAAAAAAGAATTTTAAATCCGCAAGTTGGGCAGCAGTGAAAAATATCTAAATATTCACATATACACAAGCTCACACGCAGGAAAAAAAAAAAAAAAAAGGAGCGGGATGCCGTGGCCTTAGGGAGCGTCCCGTGTGACATGGTTGCAGTCTAATAGGGTTAAACATGACTGAGTAATAGGTGTTCCAGCACTGTCCGCCCACTGGACAAAGACATCTTTAAGATGCACATTATTTTATGCAAAGTGTGATGCAAAGTGAATAGGTGAAAACATGATGATGAATCGTGTGGGGGTGGGGGGTGGAGGCAGTTTGAGAGCAAACCAGAGCAGACAGCTCAGCATTGTCACAAAATATCTTTGTTTCCTTGTTTGATTAGGGGACAGCGTAGTGGACAGGCCAGATTTGATCTCTCCAAAGGCTTAAGTCATAGTCTAGAAGGAGTTTGTCAAGTGAAATTAAAGCACTTTGTGCTCACTTTATATATAGAGGAAGTCATTTTTTTGGCTGGATTTAAGCAGTTCTGGTAAATTAGTAATAAAATTTGAAGTGGAATTTGTTGCCATTCTGATTCATTAAATTGAGACATTTAAATTATATGATTAAAAATGTTTCAAAACATGAATCAAAAATGTGACTGAGAGCCAACACGGTGTTGACCCTCGCAATTAAAGTGACGAAATCAATGATTCAGCACACTGGTGAATATAATAACTTTGGAAGGCATGAAAAGCTAAAAGAGCTGGGGGGCAGTAAGGTTAAGGAACAGATCTATATCCACAAAGCTACTTAGTTTTGACCAAGTTTCAACTTCCCAGCTTTAAAGGTTGAGTCCTGTGAGGAGGTAGGTTTTGTTGCAGTACCTTGAATGACCACTAGGTGCTGGCTCTAAAACACAGCAACTTCCCATTAACCTCAATGTTAAAATGGCAAAAACTTTGCAGAAGAAATGAACATTCTCACAGTTTTGGTATCTATAGTTATAATTTGACATCCATGACAACTGTACGAGGGTGAATTTGTTTGTTCAGGTAAAATTATATAAAACAACATGGCTTCCTGTAATAATTTTTGCTTCTTATCGCTTAACATTATATTGATTTATGAACAAAGAATAAAAACATAGCAGAGCATAGTCATAAGAAAATTAAAAAAAATATATACATTTTGTTGTGCTTGTGTGTTGTGTTAATTGTAACGGACCAGCTGTGACTTGTTGCTGGTTGGCCTGGGAGGGTCTTAGGACGCAGCTTTGCTAAGCTGCCATAAACAGAGTGTAATTGTCACCACCAAAACAACACCTGAAAAGGGAAGTAGATGTCCACCGGCAGCTCCTACAGTGCAGGCGGCTTGGCTGAAGGAGCCGGGAGGCAAGGCGGATCAGCTCCATATGCTGTGACCCGCAGTCCCAGCATACTCGCGGGCTGACAGCAGTAGTCTTGGCTGACTGCATCGCCTGGATGTGGGGGAATAGATAGCTGGTGACCGGCAGGTCACAGCAGAGCTCTGCTAGTCCTAGCTAAAATAGCTATGGCTTAAGCTAAAACAGCTAACTGTAACTGAACTCAGGTGGGCGTGCTCCAGGATGCTTGATCTACCCTTTTGCAACGCGGCACTGCGCAGTATGAGGGAAAAAGAGGCTTCAAAATCACTCTGCGGAAAACCTTTGGGTGACGTCACGGAGAGTTCGTCCTGTAATTATAGTCTATTGTCTGAACAGAGAGGAAAAGAGGCATCATGGGCTTGCATCCCAGTCTCGTTAGGGAAGATGAGATTGCATAGTGTGATAGAAGTTCAATATTGGAGGCAGTGTCATCATGTATAAATTGTGCGAAGGGTGTCAGCTCCATTCAAGGGTGTCCTACATGGGGTGTCAAGATGCTCCTGTTAGAGGATGAATGATTTTCGACACCGTGTGTTTTGAGTGTGTGTGTATATATAGCTACACTATATTGCCAAAAGTATTTGCTCACCCATCCAAATGATCAGAATCAGCTGTTCCAATCACTTCCATGTCCACAGGTGTATAAAATTAAGCACCTTGGCATGTAAACTGTTTCTACAAACATTTGAGCTCAGTGAATTCCAGTGTGGAACTGTGATAGGATGACACCAGTGCAACAAATCCAGTCCTGAAATTTCCTCGCTCCTAAATATTCCACAGTCAACTGTCAGCTGTATTATAAGGAAATGGAAGTGTTTAGGAATGACAGCGACTCAGCCATGAAGTGGTAGGACACGTAAACTGACGGAGCGGGTCAGAGGATGCTGAAGTGTATAGTGAGAAGAGGTCACCAATTTTTACATAAACACAATTATTTGAAAGCTGGGGAATATTTTAAGAACCGTTTACAGTAACCAGGGTAAAATCTGTAGAATGAAATGTGCTTACCATCTTCTTTGTGATGCTTTCAAAAAGTACTTCTTCTGTATCGTTTCCATTTGTCTCATTTTTATATTTACATCTTTTTTTCCCCCATTTTTACAAACAACATGAGGTTTTGTAACTTATCAATAAACATTTGAACATTTTCTCCATAATGTCAGACAGGGCAAGTCTCTATTTCTCCTTGCGTGCCAGTAGCGTTCAAAACCCTCCTCTTCTTCTTCTTCTTTAAGCTTGATGGTGGATCGCATTAATCAATAATTTGATTCTGATGTTGTTCTTGGACAAAGGACACACAAGTGACCGGGCAGGAGCACTTCAAGAAGCCAATCATATTTCACTTGAGGCCAGTGGCCTTTCCCATGTCATAAAAATGATTTCAGGCCTTACATCTGCCCTCTTCTTAAAGCAATGATCTCCACTTGTGGGTCAGGACAAAGTTATAAAAGGAAGTCATTTCTGGGGGTTGCCAGATGCTTCAGGAATTAAAAAAAAAAATACAACAACAAAAAAAACCCCCAACAACATAAAATAACATATTTCAGACTGGACATTTGTTTGCACATTATATGTCTTATACCAATGATGTAATTTGCATTAGAATAGGTTTTAGTCATTGTGGTTGTGAGCAATAAAGTGTGCCTGCAAATCTTTGATGGTGGGGTTGGTGGGGTTGGTGGGGTGGTTCTCAAATTCTCAAATAACTTGATTATTCCCCAGTTTCTAAAAGGTTTAGAACCAGGGTTTAGAGCAGTAAGATCGCATGTGTATGTGTGAGTGTTATGTTTGAGCTTGAGGAATCGTTTTAAAACATATAGTACACACACACAACACACACACACACACGCTGCATCTGATTGGCTTCAGACAATCACATACTGAATGGGAACCACGCAGGTAAAACTGCAGGGAGGCTGATAACCTGATGCCTGATGGTAGCATCAGTATAAATACCTCAGAATGGCCCCCCCACTTGACTCATGATGTGGTTAAACACTTGTGCCTTGATGCTTGTTTGACCCACCTTCATGCTGTGATAAAACTTTTCTCTCTATGCGTTTAGCTCATTATTTTAATATGTGCTTGTTGCTTTGCTGGATGTGAAGCCTCATCCAGTCCTGCTTTCCGTGTGTGCATGTGTAGATGTGTGTGTGGCGTACTTGTTTGTGTGTCAAGGCGGGATGTTTGTCATAGGGCACGAGACGGGGTTGTGTGGTGGTGTGATAATGTTTGTCACCCTGAGCGTGTAACCATGTCAAACTCTGTCACGCTAGTTTACCCTGGCCAGGAATGTAACACATCCACATTATTTTTGTCATTCTGTCTCTTCCACTTTCTCTGCTGGTGAGGGTCCATGCGTGCATGTACATGTCTGGTACAGATGTGCGTCTTCTTCCTGGCCAGTCCTGTGCCTTTCCCCTTATTTAAAGCACTTATCAGAAAAACTGAGGAAAGAGAAAAGAGGATGATGAGATATCTGATATTCATTGTTAAGAAAAATACCTTGAAGAGAGAGAGAGAGAGAGAGAGAGGGAGAGAGAGTAAAGGAGTGGGTGTTGGGAGGGAGAGAGAGAGTGGGAGGGAGCAAGGCGACTGAGTGAGTGAGGGAGAGCTGATTAGATTGGAGAGAGCCAAGGAGGTACGGCTATACTATTGAGCATGGGGAGAGGCAGAGGGGAGGGTGACTAAGTGAATGCAGTTTGCCGTTACGTGTCGCCGAATCACAGCAAAGTCCACAGACAAGCGGATGATTTGGACCCGAATCAACAAATGGAGCTGAAAAGACTGGATGTTCACAGTATATGAGAGGAAAAACAGGGGACGATGAAGAGTCTGTCTTAGTGTGCTTTTATCTCTGCATCAAATACTGGTGCGAGGAACCCAGAGGGAGGGAAAGGAGGAAGAAAAAAAAGCGGACAACTAATTTCTCTCTGTTGGAAGTAGAGGAACTGTGAGCCAGAGCAGAGTCGACTGTGGGACTCACTGGGATTTTTAATGTAAACTCTGTAAGTATTTGTATTGGCTGTCAGCATCTTTGGATTAATGTCTCTGACGCACGACTCTCTCTCTCTCTATCTCTCTCTTTGAAGAAAGAGAAAAATGAGACCAAAAGAATAGAAATGAAATGCTGCAGTGTCTTCTCTTGTAATATGCATCACAATTTTCTTTTCTTTTTTTTAAAATTTGATTTTTTAAAACTACCCCAGATTTGACTCGGTGTGTTTGCGCCTCTCCTCCTCAGTGCCGGTGTGTGTGAGTCAGTGTGTGTAAGCTGATAATAGCATCTCCATTGGTATTCAGTGGAGGGAGCTCCAGGATCTCGCTGCGCCTTTCCCCAGAATGGGATCACAGAGCAGGGATTGTGCTTGCCCGCGGAGAGCCCAGTGAAATGGGTGAGTGTCCGTTTCTCTCCTCCTCATTATTTCTCCCTCTCCATTCTCTTTCAGATACCATTTTCTTGCGTCTTGGGTCTCCCCGGCTGACTTGTCCTCATCAATCTTCAGTCGGCATTTCCACTTATTGATGGGCTCCCATCCTTTCCATGTGTCTCACCCATTCACCCTGGTGCACCCCACCTCCTTGACACTGCCCCACCTGTTTCTCTCCTTTCTTTCTTTCTTTCATCCCCCTTTTTTGTAACCTCCCCACCTCACTCTTCCTAATTGGCAAATAAAACGGCTCATCCAGTTTGATAGATTTGGACACAATCTCAGTGGTTCACTTCATTTTGTTGCTTGTCCCCCCCCCCTTCTTTGCCTCTCTCTCTCCCCTCTCCTCCTCGTCTGTGTCACCCCTCCCCCTCCTTGCCTCCATCTCTCTTTCACTCTCTTCAAGCTTCCCTCTACATTCTGTTTGAATTCAGACACAGAAAGATGTTTTGAGTCCCCATCGTGATAAAGCAATGAATGGAGGTGGACGTGCCTGCACGCTAAAGGACTTTTTAATCATGTGTATGCGACAGTCATCTTTTATAACCTTTTTAGCTTTTTTTTTGGTCTGTGCTTGTGTCTGGGACATATTGCAGTGGGTCAGAAGTGTACAGAACCACAAACAAAAAAGGTTATGAAATAGGTAAATATATTAATGACTTCAGACGTGATAGATGTGACACACTGAACGCAGACTGTCTGCCAGTCTTTTTCTTTTTTACACACACACCTTAGTCTTTGTACTTGCTGCTGACTTACCTTCTGCATACCAATTCACACCCACCTATATCTTTTCGCACCTGCAAGAACACAGTCTGCTAAAAGAGCAAAGGCTGCACACACACACACACACACACACAGAGTAACAGACGCTGAGGACTGATCTAACTGGCAAGCCAGCACACTCACGGCTTCATCCTCAATGATCCTAGAACATACTGTCAGAGTCGCATCTATCGACATGGCAGCGGCGATAGCAGCTGATGGACTGACATGTTTCTCGTGGTTTGTTCTAAATTGTCCTCACCTCATTGTACTCTGGTCAAAAGGAAGGAATCGCATAACCAATTCAAGGATTTTGTCAGAAGAGACTACTGCAAGGGTCTTCTTCTCATTGTACGTGTGTGCGTTGAGCAGGAATGGGTTCCTCAGCTGTGAGCTGTAAGATTTTGGAAATCTTACAATAAAAAAAAAAATTAAAAAAAAAAAAATCACTTTCATGTCCAACAGGTGCAAACTGTTGCATAGTAACAGTGCCGAGACAACTTGCTGGGTAAGACACCGTGCTGCTGTTTTTGAAATCGTGGTAATCATTTTGACAAAAAGTGGTGTGATTTATAGAAAAATAGAGAAGGAAAATGGCAGAGGACATCGGTTTAGCATTCATTCCTGTCTGTCTGGAACAGATGAGAGGCTGAATAAAACATGTGAATGTGTCCTGGTAAATGTAATGCTATGACATGTGCCTTTGTAAAAATGTTGTAGTATTATTAGCTTTTAGAAAGTGTAACGTAGGACAATAAAATCAACCTCTTCAAACCTCAGGTGCCCTGAAAGAACAGAAAATTGAATCCTTATATGTTATATCTTATAAGTTATCATAATGGGTTTAAATAACTTCTGGAAGGTTTCAAATGCTGCCTTAGCTGCTGTGCTTCAAATTGTGATAAAAAGATTGTTATGAAACTTCTTAATATCAAATCAGTTTGTGGTGAATGTGCTGCTGCAGAGAGAAAGCTGCACTGTTGGAGTTTATACTAATGCTACTAATTGTAGAAATTAAGACCCCAGTAGCATTTTTTTGAAAATGACATTGGGATAAATAATGAATTGACAGGCCTTTTCAATCTTTTGCTGAACATACGTCGACACTAACTTTAGAATACTTTGCTTCATTCTAATTTACAGTATTATTTACTTAATTGTGTTGCACCTGACCTGTATAACCAGCTGTATTTAACACAGGTAACACTCAGCCTTGCATTTATCAACAACATTCACATTTTAGATGTAGCTTACAGAAAGATTTTTATTTATTCACATATGGTTTAGTGTAATAATTATCCATTTATATATGACATCAGCACACAAGCTGCATAGTTTACTGAGGGCAGCGGGGCATGCAGTGGCTGCGGCAACATTCTGTTTTGCACGAGTAAATATTGGATATTGAACTTTCTCCTGTAATCAAACATAAATTTGAATTGTGGAATAACATGTGAAAGTTCAAATTTAAGCTATTGCCTGCATGGGCCTGACGAGTGCTGGGAGCTCGGGCGGCTGCACTAGACCTGATGCAGCTCGGATGCAACTTGGATTTGAAGTAAAAGACAACGGAAATGAGTGAATGAAAGCAGCACAAGTGCAGATGTTAAATTGCACGGAGATAAAAGAAAAGAGATGTCCGAAGAGGAGCTTGTTAGGAGAATGAAAGGACCAGACCTCAGACTGAGCGGTGTAGACAAAGGAGCAAACAAGCTGCAATGTTAGAAGAGTGACAAGGACGGAATAGACAGCAGGACGACAGGCAGGAAGGAGTGTGATGAAGAGGAGAATGACAAACGCGATAAGGCAGAGTGACACGAATGTCACCAAGTCAACCTTTCATGCACTCTCGCTCTCCTTTCATATACGTTACCCTTTTCCTTTTTTTCCCCCCCTCCCTTCTAGATCTGAAGCCTTGCAGAGATGGACACCAAATGGGCAGCATGGGAGCCAACATACACCCTCCAGCGACTAGCTTTCCACACCTAACTGCCTCCCCCATCTCCAGCCATCAGATCAAACCATTCCAGGGAGGGCTGAGCCTGGAGAGTTGAGGCTGGACGTCTGCACGAAATACAGCAGCAAGCAGAGACCAGCAGTCCTCAGAGGAGACCACACAAAACAAAGCATTTGCTGTGTTGAGCACACAATTAGGCTTCCTAGACCTGCTCTGAAATGAAATAAACTGCAGTGATGCTCGAGCACTTGTGTGGAGGTTTTGGACTTGTGTGGATTTATCGACTGGATATCCTTCTGAGATTAAGACACTTTGGTGCACACCTCAGAGCTGGATCACTTCTTCCGAGGGGAAAAGCGAATAACTGAAAATACGCCTTTGGGAGATTTCCCATCGTGATTTGTTTTTCTGATTTATTTATTTGTTTTTTTCGAAAGGAACAATTTCAAAACGGCTTGTTTTTTCCCCCCGAATTCGCTCCGTCTTTCTTTTTCATTTTCATCTTTTTCTCTCATTTCTCGGAAATACATTATGAAGCAGTGCCATTTTTCTTCATCTTCGTGCTCCTACAGTGACGGAAAGAGAAGAGGGACAGGCTGTCCAGAATAGATAACGAGTAAGGAGACTCACACTGAGGAGGGGTGGGAGGGGGGGAGACAAAAAAAAAAAGCAGAAAAAAGAGGAACAGGTAGAAAGAGCAATCAACGGAAGGAGAAGAAAAAAGAGGCAGAGAAGGCGAGAAGAGAAGAATTAACTGGGATTGTCCACAATCCTTTGCAGAGACCTAGAGCCTCTGTAATTTGTCGGTGCTGTGTTGCAGGGTAGTTAACACAATGGACAGGGAAGGGTTCAGTATTTCAGCCAGAGGGGGGACTTGAATCTGTCTGCACCTGCTTGTTGTGCACTTTAGTTTTTGCAATCTACACCGACTAAAAACATGGCCTGGTAAACCAACAGCTGTACCGAATGACAGACAGGCTCCGGGGCTGGAAGCTAGACAGAAAGGAAGACGGTTGCAGAGCCTAAGTGTCAGGCAAAAAAGGCAGGCAGACATCCTGTGTCCTCACGGTAAACACCGTGCAGTTCATTGTCATTCTACGCAGTGAAGAAAAAGTTAAAGAGAAGTGAGGAAAGACGAGAAACATCACTGTGTTTGAGGCTTCTGGAGAATCTCGTTTCATCTGCATCCGTCTCGGCCCGTACTGTTGCAAGCTCATGCGCTAAAAACAAGCCAGGAGGGAGGGGGTGTTACTAGAAAAGAAACACAGGTTGGAGAGAGAGAGAGAGAGAGAGAGAGGGAGTTAGAAAGGCAAGCAGTGAAACAGAGGTAGAGAGCAGGTGTCAGAAATCCTCCCCTTCATCTGCTTGTCATTTACTCCTTTATGCTGTCTCGTCGAGTAGCACGGTGGCTTTTCTAATGCCAGCGCTTCTTTTCATGCAGGCCCTCTCTGCAGACCCTAAAAAAACGGCATAAAAGGGGAATGGGGAGCCCTTTTTGACTGACAATTTTTTCATCCCCTCTTTTTTTTTCTTATTTATCAAGATGGCCTCTTGCTGTTTCTTTCTTTAAAAAAAAAAACACCTTACCCAGTCAGTCTCCCAGAGAACTAAACCTCTTGTTTCATCAGGTGCTGGTCTACATGGATTCGTTTTTCCTCTGAGTCATAAACACTGGATTATTTCAGCTCCCCTTTATATGCATTTGCTCCCAATGACACAGTGCAAATCCATCTGACTACCCCCCCCCCCCCCCCCCCCCTCGGCATCCCGCCTCGGCTGAGGTGCTGGAACTCTGTGGTCTCAGATCTCAGTACCTGTGTTGACTCACTGCTACAGCTGTAATATGGCACAACACTTCTGACACCGTCTGATTCATTCTGTAAGTAAGACCCCCGCCATCTGTGTACGTCTTCACGTGTTCCCGGCATGTCATTAGCATGTATTAAGCTCATATATGCAGAGACACAGAAGTGGCCTCTTGTGCTGCAGCGTTGGTTTTATGGTTCCTTCACAGCAGATTTGCTTTCCTGTGCTTCCTCTGCTCCAGGCGGCTTGTGCGTGTATAAGTCTGCCAAGGCAGAGATTGTGATCTTAGAGCCATGCTTAAAACAGCATAATGTCAGAATAAGGCGACTAAGGTGTGTTTGTATTTGTGTGTGTGTGTGTGCTACGTATTGGTCCTGAGGTCAATTTGAACTAATTAATGAGTTTTTTTTGCTTCACAGAGCACATTTTGGGTTGTGTGTTGGCATGCATGTATTCATTACCATGAGATAGGAAGAGGATGAGGGCTAAAACTGAAAGGAGCGAATCAGCAGCTGAGAATGACTGATTCCCTGACCAGGTTTTTTTTTGTTTCCTTCATTTCACATCTAACACCCCAAGCATTACACTCTAGCTGCATAAAATATCAGCCCCCCCTCTTTCATCCCCAAACGAGTTGCTTGGATGATAGTATACCGAGTCCTGACTCCGGCGATGTCCTGCATATTACTAAGCCCATCTATCTCCATGGACACATCCACAGCTTCATACAGTCCCAGAGTCAGCGGGCACGCATCAGAAACACTCAATCATGATGGTGCGTTCAAACAAACCGATGAACTGTGAATAACGCCATTACGCTCCAACACCATTACAACTCCCAGCTCAGAACGTTTCATGGACAGAAAGATTTGGAGGGAGAAAAAAAAATGGAAAGGAAAAAAATTGGAGGGGGGGGGGGGGGGCGTTAGAAAAACCATTTTGGAAATAAAAGAGCAGACGGGAGCAGAAGGAGAATGTGAGGAAGCAACAGAGAGGAGGACACAGCGGGGGGGGGCAGAGGAGTCTAGAGGGGATGCAGAGAAGGGAAAGGACCTCTGCTCCGTGGGAACGCTGTGATGGGCTTAGCAAGGCCCCGCTTTGTTCGTGCTGTTGGTTGGCTTCTCAGAATTAAGCTTACTAAATAATGCGATTACCGCAGCTGCACGCTGATAACAGGCCGCTGCCGATCCCCTTTGTCACTGTCAGAAAACCCGGAGAAGAGAGGAGGAGTGGCCTACGATGGCATCAAAGACATGACGGTGCTGACTGCGTTACGCAGCCGCGAAGGCCCGGGCTTTCGCAATATGGCTCCTCTGCTCGCATGCAGCTCGGGAAAAGCGTCAAAAGTTTTTTGTGACTTTTTATACGACGAGTGGCCGCATGCAAAAAGATCCTAAACAAAACAAAAAAAACAAACAGGTATTAAAGTGAATGATGGTTTTTTTTTTATTGTGTGCAATCATTAATCAATACGATGCTGTCAGATCTATGAGTGGCAAGAAAAAAAAAACAAGTGAGCAAGAAATCTTCATTAGCGCATGTACCTGATTGCACGAATGTAAACCACAGCTCTCCTGATGAGAGAGCGGATCCCTATCTTAATGTTTTACACCACATCTTCTGCGTGGGCTTTTAGTTTTATGATTCTCTGCTTGACAGCTTTGACGCGGATTCCTGCCAAGTTGACCTTGCAGTTTAAAGTGTAATAAAAGCTGAATTCCCATGCCATGTTGCACATCGATACGTGTTCCTGTGGCGGTTGATAAATCGTCTCCCGTCCCTCGGGAGAAGCGAAAAACGAGCAGGGAACGGCAACCGCTGTCCAGCCCGTCTCAGCGGAGGTAAAGTACATCTGTCTGAAACCCGTGGCTCCCGGAGTAGTGAGCTAATATCAGGGTTTGCCGGGCTCATCCCCACTCCTACGAGATATCGAGGATTTCCACTTTCCTCTCAGCAGGAACAACCATTTGCCTGCAGAGTTAAAGATTAGCTTGAAGCAGCATACTGCACAGACATATTCAGTGTGTGCTGGTGGATCATAAGACTCACAAATAACAAGCCAGAGCTGAGGGCACAAAACAAAATCAATGAGTGATGACACACGGCACATCCGTGCAGCCCAAAACCGTCCTAAACTGATTTCAGCGTCTGTTCCTTCGCGGCACATTTGTCATCTTCTGGAAGTTTCATCAATGTGTCATGTGTATTTGCATCACTGACATCAGGTGAACTTTGACCTCAAGCTTTGTCTGGCTGTGCCTCATGGTCTCAAAATAGCTGTGAGTCACTCAGTGGAACCAGTACAACTCCAGTCAGAAAGCATTCATGTTGGATTTCTCGTGTTCTGCTGGCTGAGTCCAGACATGCAGAAACAGGAAGGCAACATGGACATGACGAGCCAAATTATGACGCGTCCATAGTTCCTTTTTTTTTTTTTTTAAAGTGTTCTCCAGGGACGCATCACACTCTGTTGCGGAAGTGTTATTTAGAACAAGTCGAAACTTTGGCAGAAATGGAGTTCACCTTTTACGCTCGAGTCGGGTTGTATTTTTGATCACGAATTTACATTTTTAGTCTCCTATTCAAGTTTTGAATTATTTCTCCTTGACGACGCACTCTTCCGATGGTGCTGTTTGAGCGAAAAAACCCATTTTCACACTGCTTGCATCATTAATCCATTAAGAGTTCTCTGACGGAAGCAGATGTTCGTTCTTTAACTCTGCTGTCACGTAACACGGAGCGCTTCACGCTTGCACAAAAGCCAGTTTTGATAGTGTTATCAAAGGAGTAGATACCTATTAAGCCATCAACACTGCAAATATCACTTTTCTCAACTCGGGACTGCGACTGCCTTCTGCTAAGATGCCCCCCTTGCGACGCAGTCCAGCCCCGACCCGACCCGTCTCAAACAGCCCCTGCTCCAAAGTGAGCTGGGCTAATTTGGGTTATGAGATCTCTACAAACACGGAGCAGCACTTCGGTCTCCTCTGCTGTCAATCCTCCGCCGCTTGACCACCAGCGCGAGGCACAGCAGTTTGCACTAAACCTTTGCTCTGCATTGCCTAATGGAGCACAAAAAATGGTCCTGTTTGCTTAGTCATTTGTCCGGTTCTGCTTGCTTCAGGCCAGTTGGCCTTAGGGGAAAGATTGAGCGTTTGCAAGAGAGGATGCGTGTGTGTGTGTGTGTGAGAGTGAGAAAAAATGGACATTAGGACACTCTTGCCCTTTCCATAATGTGCTCCCAGCTGGGCTGTTTGGCTGGCCATAAAGTGAATGCTGCTAATGGCCTCTCAGTTAATGGAGTCATTAAGACTGGATTGCAAGAAGATAAAAGCAATGTGTATATTGTGCGTGAACAGGGCTTGAAGTGTGATCATTTGCACATGTGTACTGTTAACTGCAACTGTCTTGTGTAGTTTGAGTTATTCAGCACTTTAGGACCTGCATCCACGACGACATTAAGCTGACAATGACACTTTCCTGCGTGAGCATTAGTGGGATAAAATGCAAGTTTTCTGCTGGATGTAATGGTGATAGGGTCTAAGGCTCAGGTGATCAGCCTTGACCTGCCCTGTCATCATCAGCCAGCTGGCTGAGGCTCAGAAAGTCACAGCAATAATGTTTCCTAGTGAGACTGCTGCTGCCTTGTGACAGCGTGACAGCGACACGGGCTGATTGGACTGATCTGAGTTCACTCCAGGACCTGTCCCCGGGAAAATAAGGCAAAGACGGAGAAAGGCATTCTTGGTTGCCTCGCTTGTTGTTTTCTTGGTGGAATGAGTGCTCATCACATCTATGTCAGTCTTTTGATTCTTACCAGAGGGTTGTCTTATGTCACCATGCCCATCACGTCTTAAGCTCCAGTTAACCCACACCCAGCTTTATTTGTTTGTTCTGTTCAATGTAATTCTGCCCGGAAAGTTTGTTTGCAGGCCTTAATTTAACCTTAAATTACTTTTTTGAAGAAGGCAGAGGAAAGTTAGAGAGTTTGTGGGCTTGCTAAATTCGCTACTTATTTTCATCTCTTTTGTCAGTTCCTGAAACTTGTATTAACAAACACAAAAACAGACCAATGACGTCCAAAACTTAAGATCTCTGTGGCATTTTTAAATTTTTTTCCTCGAAGAAACTGAAAGATGTTTAGCCGAGGTCTAATGTATGTTGTAGAATAGACAAGTTAAGTCAGCTAAAGTGTGAAACGTCACTTCTTGCTGGAGCTGTGATGTGACTTGATGTGCTCAACAAACCAGGATGAATGAATCTACATTTCATGGACTGATATAGCAGCTAACAATCGGAAGGGAACATTTAATGTTTTAGATTTGCTCTCATCCTCTTATCCACTTTTAAAAGGCCTCTTATAATTAATCTCGGCGCTCGCTCAACCTCCGTATCTGGTGTCTTCTCAGCTGAATGTTACATTCATAAACAATAACGACTAATCCTGTCGTAAAATGAACAGATTTTCTTCACCATTGCGGACGTTAAGCTTGAGATGACTGACAGTGACACAGTTCAGTGCTGTAAGTCCCACTTCAAAGTTCTCTGTTCATCTCAAGGGTCTATACCTCCCAACTGAGACTGTTTTTCAGAGTTCAACATCTTCCATTGACTTCTGTTAAGGCGGGAATTTTGCAGTGGAAATGGAGGACTGTTGATTAAAGGAACACACAAAAGAACATAGTTCTTGGATATGGTTTGCGTGCGCGATTTCATACAAGTTTCAAAACAATTTACAGGCATTTAAGACCAGCGTCGCCTGAGTAATTTCCATATTTACTTGTCAAGCGGTGGCGCTGCATCAGAATGTGATAAAATAAATGTCAGCGTTGGAGAGCGTCCTTTAATCCGAGCGTCTCAGCTGGACGAGTCTCACAGCAGTCGCTGGTCAAAGCTGTTTGCTGCACCCTGAAAAAAAGGCTTGAAGGGGTCACGCTGCATAATCAGAGGAATAAATTAACTGCTGTGTTATTTTAAGAGGTCAGAGATTTCAATATCATTAGACTTAACATCATAAATCGCTGTGCGGAAGTCAATTACTTGGGATTGTTGGTATTTTAGGATCTACTTCAGCAAGCCTTTTCTGAACTTGTTTGGACTCCTGTCGGTGTACTCCTGGCTACAGCGGACGGACGATGTCTTGGGTAACAGTCTTGTGTTTATCTGTTCTTCTTCAGTTTTGCTCAGCTGCTTTTGTGAAAAGAAAATGTTAAAAAATCTGTCAGGAAGCAAAAAGCTTCGTCAGTCTGGGTCAATCGAGACTGAATAATCTTTTTTTCTGGTGTGTGTTAAACTGTCAATGACGGCCAAGATATCTCCATGTATGATGTGATTATAGCTCCATTAGATTCTACAGCAGGATGTTACAGACTCGTTTAGCATATTAAAAACCACACAATGCTCCTGTCTTGAAATAAAGAAGTGCGACAGCATCATATACAGTCGTGTGTGCTTCGGTCCAGGTGAGCAGGTGTCCTGCTGCAACGCTAAAACAAGATCTGCCAGAAAACAACCCAACCTTTTTGAGCAAAATGTAAACAAAAACAAAAAAAAAGATTCTCTCCTGTTTCCGTGTCTTAAAAGAAGAAGTCACAAAACCCCCTCATTCACAGGTGGTTGAACAAAATACTGGAAACATAAGAGTGGCTATAAATACAAAGCAGAATGTTAACTCAACAAACCAGAGGAAAATCTGATTTTTTAAAATAATTCCATGTAAATTATACGATACGCCATAAAGCACTGCTCCCAGCGTTGACGTAAAAAGATCAGTGGTAAAGCTTTCATAGGAGCACAGCTGAGCACCAGACCACCTTCAGGGTGTTTTTTTTTTTTTTAAAATCAACTCAGGGTGCAGAGGGTGGATGGTCCCCCTGCACCCAAGCTTCACTTTTTCTATGTGTAATAGATGCATTAAAATTACCTGAATTTCTTTTTACACACTGATATCAGACAATTAATTAAATGCAATTACTCACCAGAAGTGGCAGAGATCTAAAAAAAAAAAAAAAAATGGGTATGACTCAAGGAAAGTGATTGGACTGCTGGGTTTTCTGTCAATCTCTCCTGGGGCAGATCTGAAGGAAGTGGTTGTGTTTTATAATTGTGTGTTCAGATGATTCCAGCTTCTCCTCCCCAACCTTGAACTGAGGTCCTTTTGGTGGCGCGTCACAATGAGGTGATTGTTGTTTCTGAAACTGACGTGCGGCTGTGGAGATCCTGCTGTAGAGTCCGGCAGCTTTGCTGCTTTTCCAACATCACCTGTACAGTCTCTAAGGTGGTTTTGATGCATGGATCCACCTGCTTGAACCACCGAGCCATGCGGTGACTGTTATGAAACAACAAAATCTCCTGGTCATGCTGGATTGTGCAGCTTGACCGCTGCCTCTCAGTTTTGTTTGATTAGTAACATGTCGTATAGATTTACTTTCCCACTGAATTAAAAAGTGCTACTTCCTGATTCCGTCCCACGTCCATCACCGTCACGCATCAGTCAACGATAATTTGTCTTCTCATCAAAAATTCCAAAGAGAATAAAGCCGATATTATCTGGTATTTGGGGTTTTCTTTTCCCCGTTAAAGAGTCTGTAATCACCGTAAGTATTAACATGTGAGTCAGTTCCAGCTCAGCTGCTTCTGTCCAAATGGTGATGTGCCAGCTGATTATGGACGACTGCCTGATTTTTAAACTGCTGCATATTTAATTGACCCAATGAAACATAATACTCCAAATGGGCTCATATCATGTCATCGTATCAGAATAAAACATATAAATAAATAAAAATACAACAGATGTGATTAATTAACATTAACTTTGTGGTTTTATGGGCCTTCAGTTACTACAAACGTGTGGAAAATATGGCACCATTTTTTTTTTTTTTGTGCTGAGTCAAAAACTTGGCTGCGATGTCGACCCCAAGCTGTTTGCCCCCCGCTGCAGCCCATACACAGACGCGTCATTAAATGTGTGTTATCTGCATCGCCGCCTTTCCGAGGTGTAATTTTCATAACAGCTTGGTTGCCTGTGAATAGATTAATTTCATGCATCCAGACAAAGAGTTGTCTGCATGCGTGCATGTCAGCGTGCTCACTGAAAGTAAAAAAAATGTCTTGTAATACGAAAGAAGTGGAAAAGGCAAATTCCTGGAGGTGATAGTTTTAATCTTCCCTTGATGTGGAACAGTTACAGCACGTCGTTCTAGACAGCAATGGAAAAGTCTTTCTTTTCTGTTGGTACGTGATGCAGCCCACAAGATGGTTTCATTAGTTTTATATCGAATCCCCTTGAGCTTTTTATTCACACAGAAAAATCTGGACGTAACTGATGAGTTGCCTTTGAACACAAGATTTGCTAGGTATTTTATGTGTCAGTGCCTACACTCTTTATCTGAGGGAACATTTGCTGTTTGTGCACCGTTACTTATTTTATTTTTTCTTTAGTCGTATTGCTCTGCCAGTATGTGTTGATGATTTCTTTCAATTCAAGAAGAAAGACTGTGGGTGGGGGGTTGCGTTCTGCCAATGTCACGGTTCACGTTTGTGTGAGGTTGATGCCAGAATCGATGCATTTCCCACAAAAAGCGCTGCGGTCATGCCGAGAGGCACAAAGTATTACAGTCTGCTCATGAGACAGCCTTTGATTCAAAGTGAAACAGGCTGAGAGAGCCCATACTCGACTGAACCACACAGGCAGTCGCAGCCTATTAGCACCGTCGGTCGGCCTCTGATCAGCCATTGGCAGGTCGGTGGTAGAAAACGGTAGAGGGATGTCAGCGGGATAACAGGGTGTTCAGCATATTGTGCGTTTTAATCAAAATCTCTTTGGTTCAAGCTGCTGGCATTTGTGAGGAAACCAGGGATTACTAATAGATTGCAGGTATTATATAACAGGTGCTGTGCTTAATTAAACTGTGTTGAACTATGTGTAAATCTGTTTGAACTTGTTGTTTTTTCTCTCTCTCTTGGGTTTTTCTTTCTCTCTTGAAACAAAATATGTGTCATCTCATAAATGTGTTACGAGAGCGCAGAAAATGTCAACGCTCAGCTTGTACGTGCAAAATATTCATTTGGGCTTGTGTTTCTGCTTATCAGATAAATCTTAGGAGAACATGACAGAGCAAAAAAAAACAACACAAACAAACAAAAAAGAAACAACGTTTGGTCTATTATCAGAGGGCAAGGAGTGTAAAGTTTCATTAGGGACCAAAATGACATGAATTGAAGCAGTTTTTAGTGGAAGTGGAATATGTGTTTGCAGCAAAATGGAAGTTAACGTTAACTTAAGACAACTGGTGCATGTCAAGATAAAGAGCTATCTAAGCCTCTGACTCAAACATGTCCTTCCTTTGAAGTGATAGTGTAGATAGGGTCCCTACAGTCAAGTCAAAGTGATTTTTAACTTCAGACGTGTACAGAAGGTGTATGAAGAAAGGATTGTTTGCGCAGGCATCTCCGTCCACTATTATCTATATATCCACTACTATCCTTAGAAATTAACCACTGAATGTTTCACAAATGACTGTCAACAGATGCTCAGGGAGTATGTTTGTGGCCTTTGCTTCTAATGCTCGACTATTTTGTCATAAATATCAAAGTACTGATCCAGTTCTCTGGAAGCGGAGGCCACGAACTCCCCGCCTCTTGTGTGTATTGAGTATATGACAGAGTAGTTTGTGCAGCAGCAACTTGTGCAGCCTCATAAGGAGCTGGTGATGACTGGAAGGTAAGGCGTGCTTATCTGTGTCGCACATTTCATACACAAAGGCAACTCAAAGTGTTTCACAAAGGCATTAAGATGAAAAGAATAGAAAAAAACTGAATGAATAAACAGCATAAGAAGGTAAATAAAATTGCACAATGAAATCAACAGAAGTAGATTTAGACAAAAATGGAATAAAACAAGGCTTTGAATTGATGAGCAAAGGAGCAGCATAAAGTTAGACCACGCAGCAGTTTTCATTTCAGAAGTTGGGCACGTTTAATATGAACAGGACGTTTATTCCATCTGTGTGCAGCATAGTGGCTAAATGCATTTTCACCCTGTTTGGTCCGAACTCCAGGTTCTACCAGCCCCCTGAGACCTGCCTGTAAAAACAGCCCTATATATATATATTCACACTTCCTGTAGACTTGCAGAGTTAAAGTGACCTCCGTTTGTCTGTAAGGGACCACATCCACGCTGCCACTGAAGTGGAATGATATGTTTGAGTCTTTTATTTCTCCTGACTGAGGTCAGTTACTCCAGGTGCTGACATTATTTGCCATTTTGCTGCAAACGCAACATTCCAGTCTACCTCGAAACTACTTTGATTCACATTGTTTTGGTCTCCAGTGAAACTTTACACTCCTCACCATCCTATAAAATACTTGGGGTTGTTTTAAATCCAGATTGTTTCTTTCAGTCCAATATTGATTTCTATTTACTCTTTTTTTTTTTTTTTTTTTTTTTTTCTTTTTTTTTTTTTTTTTTTTGGCTTGCCTGTTGCTTTGTTTTATGCATTTGGCTCTGTGTTGTTATTTTTCAGCCTGAGTTAGTTTTTTGGTTTTCATCCGGAAAAGAAAAAAACTTGAACATTGACTTACCACTTGACATGCCAACAGTTAGTTAAGTTCTCATCATAAGTTCAAAGTGTGTTGGTGCAACTGAACCTGGAAAACAACTGCAAAGGAACTGGTGCGGTGTGGCTGGAAAGGAAGAGCTGAAAGATGACGAGATGCTTTACAGAACTGAAGAAACATGGCTTAACATTACATATGGTTCTCCTTTGCTCATGTGCAGTAAAAATATTACTCCCGGCTTTATCAGTGGACTCCATATCAACGTCAGGTAATTAGATTTTGGTTTTTCATCTGATTGTCTTCTCATGGAAATCCAAACACACCAGTGATATGTTGTTGTTGCAGTGAAGATTAATTGCTTACCTGATAATTTCAGACCTTTACCTGCTTTGAAAAATGAGGAGAACCCGCACACCCTTCAGCTGCTCTGCCTGAAGAACTGCACAAGCCCTCATCACGAGACCACTATTTTCCAATTTTGCCACCGAGTCTCGACGGGACATAATCAGCCACCGGCAGTTGGCCGGTGGCACTTCCCGGTGATATTCAGTCTACAGTAATAATAGCTGTGTCTCATCGGGGGATAAACCTGCCTTATTGCTCAGTGGATTTACATGCAGCAGGTAATCGTGGAGGCCGCAGGCGATCTATGACTGATGGTGTGTGTCAGCGTTGTACATGCAGCCTTTGTTTTCATTTGGCAATCAAGCCTGTCGGGCCATGCTGCTGCAGAGATCAATGTACCATTTGGCTGATTGTAATAAGTATGTGCATGCGTGTGCGCGGGTGTGTAATTCATCTAAGTGCTTACCTGTGGGCCGTCGTCTTTGTTGCCTCCTTGTGCCCGTCTCATTAGAACCGTTGCTACGAGAGGAAACGCAGGACTCCACGCCACGGCAGAAGCAGCTCACTTTGCTTTGACATTTAAAAACTGTCGCACGGTGACCCATTTTAAAAGAAAACCTAAATTCAAACACATGCTAATACAGGTGCATTTGTCAAGCCGTGTCCTCCAAGGCCTCTGGAGAGATGGGGTGTGGGAGAGCTGGGGGGGGGAGTAAGCAGGCAGAAGGGAAGGAAGTTCACTAACAGCAGGCTCATCTGTCAGGTTTAAGGCAGCTGGTTCTCTCCGCGCCACCATCAGGGGGACGTGGAAGCTTCTTGGATTCACTTTTCAAGCTGCTTGGGCCAAAGGCGCAGAGAGGAAACCCAAACATCTCGATTAGTCGTCACAAGGGGGTTGAGCCGGGGGAGAGGTTGCTCCATCCTTCTCTGTGTCTCCGCCCCCTTTGACCACCTCCTTCAGCTCAGGTCACCGCGCTCTCACCGGAGCACATGGGCTCAGCAGAGACTAGGAGCAGCATGTCAGGAAAGCAATTAGGAGGGAAGAGGAGGAAAAAACAAGGAAAAGTGTGTTGAGAGAACAATTAGCATGAACGCGACAAAGAGGCAAGCGCAGAGCGGTTTTCCCATCATAAACCAAAACCTGGTAGCACACATGCACATGAATGTGAGTGTGTTTTTGTGCGCCTGTGTGTGTACGGCAGCTGCCGCGGTGCTGTGTTTATCTCGGTGAAAGCTTTACAGTAAATAAAGCCTGAGACCTGGCAGGGAGACAGGTGCTAGCAGGCTGGGCCAAAGGAGAGCCGCTGAAACTCAGGATGAGAGAGCCAGAGGAGGAGAGGAACTCTTGAAAGAGCCAACCGGACAATCTTTTGAAGTGGCCCATGTTGGCATAATATAAATAAACATGAGCCGTGTCTTCTTTTGAGCAAAGCAAGACTGAAGGTGTGAGACTCATTAGAGAGCAACGGGCCATGTTGATAAAAGAGCCACGGCCATCACTCACTGCAAAGGGAGAGCCATGCATGTTCATCCACTGGTATTTCTTATTTTTACACCCATGCGCTGCTAATCTTTTATGTTCTGATGACCGAGAATGGTGACTCTAATTAAAAAGTAAATCAGAGACCATCTGCTGTGCTGTCTTATATATTCAATGCTCAGTTTTTGAAAGTTGCCTCCCGATCATATTGTCAGCCACCTGAAGGCACTATTTTCTCAGCACATTTTTTATGATGCCCATTAGAGCAATCTTTATAGTTTCTCCATAATGCCATTTTGTAGGGATGCAAATGGCACCTTTTCTCAGGTGCTGGAAATAAACGTATGACATTGTCTATTACTTTTAATGGCATTAGTGGAAATTACATAACCCCCCCAGCGCTTCCACTCTCAATCATAACCCATCTACGAGCGCTTGGAATATTAACCCAGTCCACCCCCAAGGCTGAGAAAATGAACGCACACCTTTTAAGCGCGCAGCCAGTAGAGCAGTGGTATGATTAGAAAGCCTGCCTGGTGAGCTGCTAATACACTTGATGAAGTTTGATAGCTTCCAGTATGGCAGGTTGCTGGTAATGAACAACACCGTGCACGGCCGGCCCTCTCCCATACTGCTGAGGGTGAAACACTGAATTGTCCCTGCCTCCCCATCGGTGTCTGCAAGGCGGTGCTCTGTAAGGTTTTATGTTTTTTTTTTTTTTTTTTTTTACCCTTGCTAACTGAATACATGTCGAAGCATAGAGTTGATCTGAAAGCATTAGAGGAATCAGTAACAGCCCTTAAGTCTTTCTGAGGCGGATCGGGGTGGAGATTAAGCGACATTGGTAAAAGGGAGACGGGAGAAAAATGTGTTTCAGTCTTATAGGAATCTGACAGCTCCTGTTTAATAGTGAGATAATCCATTTTATACAGCGTGTGTCTGTCTGTCTTCCTCTCTTACTCACGCTGGCAGCATCTTAATGCGCACACAAAACCTATCTGTGGAGCAAATGCACACATAAACAGTGCATAAACACTCGTCTTTCTTGGCTAACTGATGAATGGCATTTGACTGTGATCATTTTCTTGACTTCGTCTCATCAGAGTGACTTGACATCTGTCACAAGTGCTTAGTCCACTGTAGTCAAATAAATATTGCCTTCCCACCAAATCCCCGGCCAGAAAGCATCACTAACTCAGTGGCTCGGATGCAAAAGCAAAGCACGGGGCCTTTTCCGGAGAAGCTCTACAAGCTACTTAGACACCAAATTAACTCACTTTAAGTGCTAATGACAGGTGTCCTATCATGTTTGGGTTATGCTATAAAATTGCAGCCAAACGCCTGCCATCACGAGCAACAAATGCTGCAGTGTGAAAGTGTGCTGCAGGATGATGCACCTCTACCGAGCACTCTTTTCAACTCATTAAAAATTAATTGTAAATCTGACATTTCATATCCATTGTCGAATCGCTTTAATTACATTGATGTTACAAAGTCAATTTAGCCAGTTAGGCTACATGAGAGTTAAGAAGTAATTTTGTCCTTTCTGTCATTATCTTCCTCATCACACCCTATGATTGCACAGACCAATTAAAACAAATTAACCTCCCATCCAGTTTACCCCTCCGCCACCAAATTGTTGTGTCATTTATGGAGCATTATGGCAGCCCGAGCTCACTCTTTGTTTTTTGTTCCGGGGCTCTCAGAAGTAATAATTGTGTTTCTTGCTGGGTGATAATGTGATATTCCCCGTTCCTCTGGGGGCTGTATTGAAATCTCGATCCTGTCCCTGTGCAGCAACTATCTCTCTCTATATCTTAAAAAAATGATGATATCTCGCTCCTCCTGTAAATTTCCTCCCCTACTGCTCTGTTTTTCTCAACTTTTTAACATTTCCTCTCTGGCTTCCTTATTCTTCTCCCGTATCTCTCCTTCACCGCTACATTTCCTCCGTGTGACCTCACCTGTCCTACTCCCCTCCTTTTGTCGCTCGGTCACAATTCTCTTTTGTCCGTCCACCTCAGCTGCGCTCCTCGGCCTTATTTCAGGCCGACCTGATATCCTCAAGGTGCTTTGCATGTCTCTGGTCAGAAAGCATCAGAGTGTAACCTGTTAAATTGGAACGTTATGGTTAAGCAACACACACGCATGAGAAACTCTTCAGTTAATGGCCTATTTACCTTGTCTTATTCTTATAGTCTTTACATTCATTAAGTACCCTCTGCTTTCTCTCCTGGCTCTCTTTATCTTTCTCCCACTCACTCGTTTGTCTCCTCATTCCTCCTGCTCTTCCTCTAACCTGCTTGTCTATATCCTGAAAGCCTCGCAGCTCTCCCGCATTGTGTCATCGCAATTGTACATTTCCTTTGGCTGTGGTGTTTTCCTTTTCTCTCTTCCTCTCTGTGTTCTTATCCCCCTCTGGTTCGAGCTGTCCAGTATGTTTCTTCCAGCCTGCTGGAGTAAATGATAAAATAATGCTAACAGCCAGCCATAAATCAACCCAATTGAAAAACATCACCATTAGGGTATCCATCTCTCTCCCTCTCTCATCTGCTCATTTCTGTGCCCTTCACCTCTGTTCTGGAAGGGAATGAGGGAGGGAAAATAACTATTAGAAGGTAGGAACGAGGGAGAAAAAAATGACTATTAGAAAAAACAAAGGCTTCCAGAGAAGGTGAAAGAAAATGACAAATAAATACAGCATATGTGCTGTTTATCTCTGTGCATACATCTGGAGTCTTACCTCCTCCAGCTGTTACAGGTATGTGGATGATGTAGGAAATGGCCTGAAGCTTGGAGAAGACGGTTCAAGGAATATTCCTGGGTTGCCACATAGCTATTCTGCGTTGTATGTGATCGTGCATTGTACGTGTGACACTCTTTCATAACAGTTTTAAACGAGGGAAGACAAAATGATATCACAGTGGGACATATGGCAAAATAAAAAAGAGTGATAGGAAGAGACAGACAGTAGCAGAGCGCATGATAGTGGTAACAACAGGGGTTGGGGGTGTGTGGGGGTGTCAGTAAACAAATGTATCTGATGAGAAATGACATATGGATGAACATAGACAGGCAGAGGCACCTTCAAGGAGCACAGCATCCACAGCAGCAGGAAACGGCACGTTGTCTATCCTTTATTGGACCAATAAAATCCAGCGGCAGACAGAGACCTGTCTGAGTTTGGTTGCTGTGGTGATGCTTGCCAAAGTGTTTGGCAGATGCAGTAGATGAGGATGCATTTTGATCCTTTAGTGAAATGAGCAACAGCATCTGTCCTCAACAAATGTCCCAAATTTCATAATTTACTCAAAGGGTTGCCTTCACCCAAAATGATATTTTCTCACTAACGTCTGGTGGTATCGAGTCACTCGCATGACTTTAGTTTTTAGCAGTCATATGAAAAAAAGAAAGCACTACATTTTTAATTTCTGAGATTTTACATCCACTGCCTTGCCAAAAGAAAAAGTCACCACCTGGATTTAACTAAGCAAACAGGTTACGAAGCCTCCTATTGGATAATTACTGCATGGGCCATTATCTTTTAGCTGGCAACAAGTTATTGAACTTGTTGCAATGAGTTGCTTCTCATTTCCTAAACAACCATGTCGAAAAACACATGCCATGGTCGAGGAAAAGATGTTAGTCTGTTTGAGAAGGGTCAAATCATTGGCATGCATCAAGCAGAGAAAACATCTAAGGAGATTACAGAAACTACTAAAATTGGGTTAAGAACTATCCCAACGCATTATTAAAAACTGGAAGGATAGTGGGGACCCATCGTCTTCGAGGAGGTAATGTAGCCAGAAAAAATTCCTCAATGATCGTGATCAGCGATCACTTAAATGTTTGGTGAGATCAAATCAAAGAAAAACAACAGTAAAACTCAGGACTGTTTAATAGTGAAAGTAAGAACATTTCCACATGCACAATGGCTAAGGGAACTCAAGGGATTGGGACTGAACAGCTGTGTAGTCTTAAGAAAACCACTAATCAGTGAGGCTGACCGGAAAAAAACAGTCTTCAATTTGCTAGGGAGCATAAAGATTGGACTCTGGAGCAATGGAAGAAGGTCATGTGGTCTGATGAGTCCAGATTGACCCTGTTCCAGAGTGATGGGAGCATCAGGGTAAGAAGAGAGGCAGATGAAGTGATGCTCCCATCATGCCTAGTGCCTACTGTACCAGCCTGTGGGGGCAGTGTTCTGATCTGGGGTTGCTGCAGTTGGTCAGGTCCAGGTTCAGCAACAGTATGAGCTCAAAGAATGAGGTCAGCTGACTACCTGAATATACTGAATGACCAGGTTATTCCATCAATGGATTTTTTTCTTCTTCCTTGATGGCACGGGCATATTCCAAGATAACAATGCCAGGATTCATCAGGCTCAAACTGTGAAAGACTGGTTCAGGGAGCATGAGACATCTCTTTTACACATGGATTGACCACCACAGAGTCCAGACCTGAACCCCATTAAGAATCTTTGGGATGTGCTGGAGAAGGTTTTGCACAGCGATCAGACTCTACCATCATCAATGCAAGATATTGGTGAAAAATTGATGCAACACTGGATGTAAATAAATCTGGTTACATTGCAGCAGCTTATTGAAACAATGCCACAGCGAATGCGTGCTGTAATCAAAGCTAAAGGCGACCCAACGAAATATTAGTGTGTGACCTTTTTTTTGATGGCGACTTTTTCTTGGCCAGGCAGTGTATAAGACCTATGAATGATATACTGCTGCTGGGTCATTATTTATTTTGCAAAGCTTATAATCAAGATAATACTTACAGTATGTGACTAGTTCATATTAAATTCCAGGAGGCAGTTTTGTTTTTTGTTGTCTTTTCTTTCTCCAGAACCTCCTTTTTCTCGTCTCACCTCTCACCAACTGGTTGCTCCCTGTCCCGTGGAATACCCCGTACCAAGAGCTGTCAAATTAATATGTTGGAGTAACAGTGAAACAACAACCAAGAACTGGCAGAGTGGACACCCCGCTCACAAACTCCTCCAAAATGTGTCGCTGCACGCTTGACTGGACCACACTCGCCATGACACTTCTTGACAGAAACACTCCTGTCCACACATCCTTACAAACTCAGAGAGCAAAGGGCATGCTGCGCTGGGGCGCTGACGGCTGTCATGTTAATATGCCAGGGAGGCTGGGGGGGAGGGGGTTGAGGTAAAGGATGAGGAGAAAAGAAAACTTTGAAAGTGACCATGGTTGCTCATGTCTGGTTTTGTGGGGCTGGTCACTGATCTGCAGGTCACATGTTGTGTTTGAAGGCTCTCATTTCTCGTGGGAAGCTATTTGCTTATTTGCTACTTATGTGCTAAAGCGTCACAGTTTGACGGCCCGCATCTCAAACCACTGCAGCTCGATCCTGGTTACTGTGAGTTTAACAAACAGTTCTTTCTTGTGGCATAAAAGAATGCATGATTTATTTATTAAGAATTAACAATAACAAAAACAGAAACGCGCAAATTCTGTTTTTGTACAAAACTATGTCAATAATGCACCTTATAATTTTGTTCCGAACGCTTTATTCTCTGTGTTTGAAACAACAGTACTTTCAGGATCTATTGAACCGAGTGTTCAGGATAATTGTAATGTAAAGATGTAACTGTGGAGATGAAATGTGTTTTTAAGTTTCTTCTTAAATTTCTGACGGATCTCTGGTGCCTTACTGCTCCCAAGAAAAGTCTTTAACAAATCTGTGAACACTTTTGACATTATTTTTGTGGTATGAGACGCACCTTTATGCTAGTCTGTTGCTCTTTCAGAATGAATAACACTCTTTAAGAAATGTTTATTAAACTTATTTTCATGGTCAATACCAGATTCTGGCATCACACCCAATGAGTTGACATCAACTCCAGTCGCTTCACACACATGGACACACGGTGAAAATGATACCGGACTGTTTCCTCCCTCAACAAACAGCAATCCTGAATCCACTGTCACTGCTGTTTTACCGCTGGCATCTACCTGCTACTTCTTGTGCTGATTTTATCAGGTGAGCACAAAGTTTCTGGTGTGAGTGATAGTCTTGTGTGCGATCCGAACAGGATATGAAGCCTCCACAGCTGAGATTAAATAACACTCACGCTGTTTGTTCTGAGTCAGTGCGTTGCCCTCTAGCCGGCTTTTCTAGATGAGCTCTTCTGTCCTTTATTAAGAGAAGCGTGATCATCTCTTCTGATCAGCCTCTTTAGAGCACCAGTCAGATTATTCAGGATGAGAATGTGCAGATAACGATTGCTGTCTGGTCGACCCTTAAAAATGACATTTATTCCTGAAGAATGATTAAGTGCATTGAACGTCTTTCATTTGCTTTGTGAAGAATGTTGGATGTAATCCAATATTCAATCAAATATTCTTGGAAAACAGGCCTCCGATATTTCACCATCAGTGCTGTCAACCTTCAGATAAACAGTGTTTATAAATTCTAACGTAAGTGCAAGTATTTTAGTTTAACATCTTAAAGCAATAATGCCAACATTGTGTTATTTTCAAGGCCTAAGGGTACACAGAATTGCATCAGAAAAATGTTCATCCACCACGTAGAGTAGTGCAACAATTACAAGGCCTTTAATATATACCTTTACGGCCGGTTTGGTTATACCCTTAAATCAGACCTCTAGGAGCTTTTCAATGCCAAGCATCCTTGTCAAGAGTTTCCGCCCCCAAACCTCAGTGAGTCCACTGAAAAGCAGTTGAAGGGTAATTGCACCATTACAAGCAGCACTTTCAATATTAAGAGTTTGACACCAAGACATGACCACACAATAAAATCACACTATAACATGTTTCATATTTCCTGGCTGGGTTTACACAATAAAAGTACTTGGCTGGAGTTGGAAGAAGATACTTCGAGAATAGATCTGGAATAGAGTCATTGTGATATGGTGATATTAAAGGTTGGGTGGGAGATCTTTTCCTCAAACAGTTTTTTGTGCTTTATTATCTAAAATTCTGTTTTTACATAGTGATAGCACATAAAAAAAAAAAAAAAAAAACCTGTGGAAGTGACAGGGTCCAGCCTCCATTCTCCAGTTTTCCAGCCCAACCCCCTCTCACCCCCTCAGCCCCCGTTTGGGAGGATTTGGGAGGACTCGTTCAAGCTCACCCTCCCTGGCCCTGACCAACCCAACCAACACGACAAGAAAACAAATGATCCGTTGATGTACGTGACATGGAAGACAGACAAACTGGCTCGACAACAGGAACAAATAGACAACATCCACCTCCAGATGGGCGTGTTTGTGTGTAGCATGGTGGAGGGGTTAACTGACAGGTAGATTAGGAAGTTCCAATTCTTTGAAAAATGGGACCCATATGTTGTTAAACTGAACAAGTTGGCCCTGAAATGTTTTTTTTTGTAGCATGGTTCCATGTTCTATTAAGAGGCTAAGCCCTTGTTTGATGCTTAGTGTCGTTCTTGTTTTCCTGTTTGGGAGAGTTGATATCATATATATTATAATTTAGTATGCAAGAGATCGTATCAGTTACATTTTGCCAGCAGTTTTGAGAGCGCGGTCACAGCCAGGTGTTGTGGAAATTACAATGTGGAGCATTTCAGGAACGATTTGGGCATGTGTCTGTGTTTGTGAGTCCTATATTAAATATTCTGTGCTTGGATTCGAGGGGTCTATGAATTACCTTGTGCTGAACTAGCCTGAGGTTGGAGCCCCCAGTCAGTGAAGATGTTTCTGCAGATCTGCTTTGTTAGGGTCAGAAACAAAACATTATCATTACAGCTTCTGCCACGTTAATGGGCTCCATTTTGACTCTTTGCGTGAGAGATAGTGTGTTTTCTGGTTGTAATTACAGGTTTCAATTCCCTGCATGCACACATGACCCTTGGGGTAGATGTCTGGAGGAGGCGAGTCTCTTAAAGTAAACTTGTTTCATTTTTTTTCATCATTATATTTGGAAAAGACTAATCTCCAGCACCACCAGCCAACCATAATCCTTCAAGACAACATTGACATTGCCACACTCATGAGTTAGTCTCCTAAAAGTCTGTTTTCTTGTCAAAATAGAGAGTTGAGCAATACATCACAAATCCAGGCATATTTTCTTTTTTTTTCTCCCAAAAAGGATTATTTTTAACAATCTTTTTTTTAGAAATAGCTGAATGATCTTTTCCTTTTGCTCAGAAACACAATCACTTAATCAGCTCTACTTCCCACAGTTCATTCACCACCACTCATGGACAAGTAACACGCTGAAACCTGGCTTTGGCCCTGCTCTCACTCTAATCATCATGTTACCATTTCAGTCATGAAAGCACCCTCTGACATTAGGAAGCTCTCATTTGGACATGAGCAGTCTTTGAGAGCTCCTTCTAAAAAGGATTTCATTCAAAGTTTTTACAGAAATGACCCTCACATGAGATGCTATCAAAAATTGCAAACAACAACAAAAAAACAAACAAACTAGTTTATTTCAACTACATTTGACCGACATTAGTACAAAGGCAATGTACCAGTCATGCAGTCTAATGCAGCCCCATAACATCACAGATGCTGTCTCTCAACCTTCATGCAAAAACACACACTGGATGATTCCTGTCCTCTCTGGAATGTCATTGGTAATTATCTAAAAAGTAATTTTGGAAAATGTTAAGCTGTCAGACCAAGGACAGTTTTCTCACTTTGCCTCAGGGGGGGCTCAAAGTAGGTGGCAGCTTTTCCTTGATTTTGGAGTATGTATTTTCTTCAGCATGGTTGAAATTAAACTTGGAACATGTGGATGCAGTCGTAGTGATTCACCGTGGAGCACCCAAGAGGCTTGTGCTGAAACACAGGTGATCACTCTTAATAGCATTTCACGCATTGCGTACCTCATGATACACAATATATATGTGTAAATATATATATATATATATATATATATATATACATACACACACACACATACCGTACACCTTTAATATTCGTGGGGGTTACGTTCCTTCCTCCCCCCACGAATCCCAAAGATTCACGAATTATTGATGCAGTTTTAAAAGGCCTATGTACTGTATGATATTATATACGCTAAAATATACTTCCCAAACACATTCTAAAGCCATTCTTACTCATTAATACAGTAATAATGTGGTAATGATTAATTAAAAACATTTAACATTTTGTAGTGTAATAATAGCTATTAATGATAATAAAAAAAATATATTTAAATACAATAATACTAGTTAGGGGGAATGTGAGTGTTTTTCTGCTAAAAAAATGGCCTAAGAAATTCATGAAATTGCCGGAGGGCTACCACAAATTCAAACGCATCGTGAAAACACTTTGGACCCTGGACGCTGAACGGCGAACGGGCCAAGGCTATACCGTGCATGAAAAATGAGAGTTGTGTTATAGACTATATTCTCTCCGCGTTTCCCAGGACTGACACTGCATAAGCAGTTTCACATTGTGATTCACTCCCACAAAGTGAACAAATAAATGTTCGAAAAAAAAAAGGGGGCTCTCCTTTGCACACAGAATTGGGATGCCAACTGTTTGATGAGAAGAAGAAAGTGGAAGGAGGGAGAGGGAGCAAAGGGAGAGCAGGTGGATGAAGAAGGGGGAGAAGTCAAGACTGAGAGTGCAGGAGGGCAAGTTGATGATCTGATAAAGGGTGGGGGCAGGGGGCGAGGCAGACACTGGCATTGTTGAACGAAAGAGAAGGAGGGATGTTTGTCTTCCATCCAGCAGGAGTGTGGTCTTCACTGGCCCCTGCAGCACTGCCTTCCAAATCCACATCTCTTTTCAAGAAGAAGAACAAAGATATGCATGTCATTAAAAACCAGGCCCGTCAGAGGGAGAAGGGCAGAGGGAGGGAAATAAATAAATAATGGCACACTAGAGTATGAATATAGTGATATCCCCCAGGCATGTTTTATCTATCTCTTTTTTTTTGCCCATGAAGGATTTTTCTCTCTCTCCCTTCTTTTAAATAAAAATGAAATGGTGTTGATTTTCATTGTCTGCCTTCGCTGCATCTCCACGTCTCTGTTTGTGCACAGACTGCCTCTCTTTTCTGCTCTCATTTCTATGCTTCTTGCTCTGTGACTGCCTCCATCTCACTGTCTTATTAGCTTTGCTCACATTCCCTGCCTCTCACCTGTTCATTTCTCTCTCTCGCTCCCTCCCTCCCTCCCACCGTTATTTTGTGTGATGTCAAGCTAATCACCCTGCCACTGTTTCCCCCCGCTTCTGTGCTTTTCTGCATCCCTGTTTGGTGTGAAAGTGATTATGGCGGATGGTGCATTAGGTGGTTTGTGGCGTGTATGTATGTGTGTGCGTGTGTGGGAGGGATGATGGTGGCATGTTGAGACACAGTTGAAAGGTGAGGGAAAGGGTCCGGCTGCAGATGGAGGCGACAACATGTCATCCATCTCTTATCAGCGGTGTTTGGCACTGGTCGTTTTACCCCCCTCTGTAATTAGTGGCTCAATATGAAATTGTAAAATATTTACAGCTCAGGATAATTACAGGGCTGTCTTCAGTGCCAGCGAGGACACAGGCTCCATTAACTACATGTCACATGTTTGGATATAGTGAGACATTAATATTTAGCGGGTTTAAGATTTTACTGGCCAGAAAAAAGCTGTGCTCCAATTTATAAAGCATATTGTTTCTGAGTTGCTCTTGAGTTTGTACAGGAGCCTGCTTGCACTGGAGGGCCGAGAGGCTTCGAGACTGTCAAAACGCAAACTTAACACTTGATTTTTCTGCTCTTGATGTATGTAATTCCTGCAGTGTGTTTCTCAAAGGAAACAGAGGAGTTGCCAGCAGATTGCATCATATCCTGTTGGTAAAAAAGGTGAACTGCACTGAATAAAAAAAAAAAAGAAAAATCACTTTCTTTTTCAAAATCTTTTGAAAAATACTGTTTCAACAAGTAAATGCTAATAATAATTGCGCTGTAGACATGGAGTATGTGCAGGGCAAACATGTTAGGTGTTTGTTCTTCCCTCGGCTCATTTCATGCAAACATATCTGTGTCACTGAGTCACTGATGTGCAAGCTGTTACTGCTGGATTTTACAAAGTCACCAAACAGATCAGTGTGGCTCCCAGGCAGTTTGATCAGATAACAGATGAAGACGTAATGGTTCTTATGTATTCTGGCCACAAATTGGAAAAAAAAAAACAACAAAACATAATCTGGCATGACGACAGCAGTGGAAACGTCTGAATCTTAAATGTACATGTGCAGATTGTTTTCAGATGAGTGGACGTACTGGGACGCCTCCTGTTTTCCAGGTTCAGTTCTTTTAGATAAAGTTAAGGACAAAGCCTCGTGTGCGTGTTTTCAGCTCAGATAATGTTTCCTGGACTGTAACGTCAACGTGAAAGAGGATACATGGTGCTCGAGCTTCCTTCTGTGAGGAAGAGTGGGACCAGCATCAGCTGCAAACACAAGTATCCACACCAGGTCAAGCATTCTGCATTATGCTTGAATTTTAAGTCTGTTACCCACGTTTGCACATTCCTACTGTGGTGCTACGGAGGGTTACAGGTCAACAAGCAACTATTTTTTTTTTTTTTTTTTCAGTAATGGAAGTCTGTAGCGATGACAGTGTAGGCTGCTGCATCCAGGAAAAGTCTACGGAGCTCCAAGATGAAAAATAAACTTGGTGCGCAGAGGAAATATTAAAGTATTGGGAACGTTTCCACACTGGAGGTAGAAAATTACTGGATGAAATGAGTGTTTGTTCATAATCCTCAGCAGCTGCACAGTAACACATTATCCTGAACAAGTGATCATGTTATTGTGTTGACCCTGGTACTTGCCGTAATGTAAATGGATTGCTATTTGTATTCCACAAGCACATAAACTGTGTGCTCTCTCTCCTGCGCTGCCGTGTTTAGATCCTAAGTCTTTCTCTATCTATTACCTTCTCACGCACACACACACACACATACACACACACATACACACACAGGTACCTGGCTGACACAAACCATTTATTCCAATGTATCAACAATCTAGCGACTGTTGCTCAGTTTTCCCCAGATTTCCTGTTGTATTCATGATTTTCACTCTATGACAAATGGAACATTTGTCGGACAAGAAGAAGGCATATCGGAGGAAAACAACTCAGATATCCGGCTATTCTTCCAAATTTCTCCCACTGAGCGGTCCAGGTGCAGAACGTAATTGGTTTTCTAATACGTAAGCTGGCTTGAGATGCATCATGGGTAAAGGTGCCACCTGGATGTGTGTCTCCAGGCGTGTTCTACGGCAGTGTGAAATTGTGTTGCTGCAGTCACCCTTGGATGGGCTCATTAGGCCGTTAAGAGGCCGGTGCAGTATCTAATCATTGCAGATTTGAGGTTCACAAAAGCTGCAGCTTCCAAAATGAAGTCAGCAACACAGAAAAGTATTTAGAGAACATTTAGTAATTTGTCAATATATGCTTTGTTATCAAATAGCTGTATATCAAGTGACGTTTACCTCAGGCTGGTCTCTGTGCAGAGTGTCTGTTAATGGCACAAAACGTCACAATGTTCCTTTGGAGGTTAGCGGCTTGACAGACTGAGGTTGTTTGGCGTCGACTACTAATTGGTTGACCGTCCCCGCTCCAGACATATTCTGGCGGATGGCTACAAAATTACATTAGATTTGATTAAAAGGTCTAAAAAGAGTCAACGATTAATGAACTTCACAGATGAGAAAGAACATTTATACTGATGCATGAAGCAGAAATAAACTGGTGAAAGCCGTGGTGTTCAGAATGTTAACAAGTCCATCACTCAGGTTTATTATCAAACTTCCAAGGAGGGAGAGTGCTGTTAATGAAATACGACCTCTAAATCCAAGATGACAAAAAACTGAAAAGTGAGTCGGTTCCTAGGCATTTCCCAGGACAAAAGGCCCACCGGTAAAAAAGAGCCTGATAGAAAAAGCAGCCAGTTTGTGATCTATGATCTGAGGGCGAATATTTATACAATTCACCTGTTTAGACCGTATTAATGATCAGGATCAGTAGACAAGGGAGCGACTGCTTTAAGTTCCAGCCGAATGCTTAAGGCTTTTCTCATTTCTTTTTTTGTCTGCCACCTCTTTTCTCCACCTTTCACCTGGAGGTAGGTCTTAGCGGGCCATTCTTAAATGATGTTAGTCAGTTACGACAATGAACCTGGAGGACAGGAGCGAGGAGAAGGGAGTCTTATTGGAGGAGCTATGAATGAGAATGCATAGCTGCTGTGAGTCTTTTTGGTGTTCAATCTATCTAAATTATGATATGTTGTTAACCAAAAATTAAAGTTAATATATACAGAGCATTTCCAAAACACATTGTTGATTCTTATCTGACAGATATACAATTCAGGAAGTGTCAAGAGTAACCACAGAAGGATTATTAAAGAGACCACAACACCTGGATACTGAGAAAAGGGAGACTAACAGAGAAAGGAGAGACAAAACTATAATGTAAATACACGCTGGCTTACAGTAAGATCAAGGGCTAACAGGAAACAGGTGGGGGAAAACAGGCGAAGACTGAAACTTCACAAAACAAGAATCAAATAAACACAAAATCAAGATCATGACAGAAGGAGCTTGTTCTGTAGCAAAACAATGAGCCAGAGATGTGGCCATGAGGTTAAGACATAAGCAGAGAACTGCTAATTAATGCTAAAATAATGGAACTTGAAAGCTCAGTTCGCCGTTGTGAAATGTTGGCTTCGCTGACTGACGGCAGCCAGCATGAATCCAACTACAGGGCTTAAGGTCTCACATCAGAAACCTTTTTATTGTGTTATAAATGCTAATCCCACAGATTCATTTTTTTTCCTATAATGAACGAACGAGTGAAGCTAATCAGTACCTTTTTCTCTGCCTTCAGCAGTTGTTTAGCTTTCTATAGATGTGTCCTCCCTGCAGACGTGACTAATTCATGGAACACAATATATCTGCCAGTCAACGGCAGCCAAACCGTGAGTGGGCGACAGCGTTCTCACATTTACCTTTTTCTCTGCTTAATTATTTCATCTGTGAAACGCGCAGGCCGGCCCGGATTACGACATACGAGCGAAGACTTCTTGCATGGACCCCAAACTGCGCGCTCACAGTCACACTCGCACATCCATTTTCCCTCCATGTTCATTGTCCTCCAGTGGATGAGAGTGTTTATGCAGCAGCGCTGAGATTCCCGTGGTTTGCTGATGTTCCATCAGAGCGTTCCCTTGCAGTACGCTGGCACTTCACCACAGGGCTGGTCACGCTATTAAAGACCCTTTGAACTGAACTGAATTTACTTGAGACATGCAGAGAAAAAGGGGAGGAGATGGAAAAAAAAAAACGAAACGAAAGAGGAATGGAATTAGGAACAAAGGTTGAAAGAGGGAAGAACTAATGGAAGGTTGGGTCCTCCAGGTGAAACCAGACGAGCTTCAAGGATTTGAAATGTGCCTTTTTTTTTTTCCCTGTCATCCATGTTAGTGTGAAAAATTAAAGGTTTGTGTCTCAAGTAAGATGATATTGAAAGATAAAGCTTGTTTCAACTTTCAGTTTTATTTTTCAGACTGTTTTAATTCTGATATTTAAAAGGATTGGGTCATGTAATTCGATTACATTTTTTAAGCACAGTGAAGCTGAAATGTAAAGACTGATTAATTGACAAAGGACTAATCTGAACCCATTTATAACTCCCTATCTTATGACTCCTGTTTCCCAGCTTTCATGCCGCTCTACCTGCTCCTCCATCTGCAGCAGAAAACCGCCGCGATTATATTCTAAACCCACTATTATCTGTTTTAAACCCATCAACTCATCCAGCTCATCCTGCCTCTGCCCTAAAATATTCACAAGAAGTGCAAATAAATTACCAGGTTGATTTATGTAAGTTTATTTGTGAGCTATTTCTGGATTAGCAGGATGACTCACTGAAACAGTCAATATTAGCGCTAAAAGACGTCCGTGAGCCGAATGAGACCTGCGGGCTGAGTGCGTTAGTTACTGTACCACTGATGAAGCAATGTGACATGCTGTGTGTGGGCCTGCGGCAGCGTCAGGCCTGCAGAGCCTGTCTAGTTCGACTAATGAGGATGGAGAGAGAGGTCAGAGATGATAGCCAATCTAAATAAGGACCTTGATATGACTTTAACGCTGTCACAGTGTTTCAGTGTGTGTGCGTGTGTGCGCTCGGAGGTGATGTCCTCCCACCTTCCTGCTGTTATGTTATGACTAGCATCTTCGCTCCAGGCCCACTGTCAACAGGAGGTGTCATCCACACCGCTCAACCATCAGCCCACTGCTGGCTGCGTTCTGCGAGTGGATGGGGGGGGATGGATACGCTTTCAAAAAGAGACCAACGCTCATGCAGTTGCATGTTTGAAGCACTTATTACTGGATGTTATGCAGGTGTGGACATGAACACACCCATCGGTGCGTAGATGTTCCTCCTGGTCTGTCAGGTCTCTATGTTCCGTCTATGCTATGGAAATGAATGCTACAACTCTCTGAGAAACTGTACCCATGTGTCAACTCACGCGAAAGAACAAAACAGGATGTTGTCCTTCCTCACTATCCTACTTTCACCGAGTGTTGCCTCATCCATCTTGGCTCTTTCAGTGGCCCTTAAACTCAAGTGAAGTCGGCATGGACATCTTCCTTCTTTCTGTTTTTTCTTCCATACTTGATTCCCCTGTTGCATCTGACTACTGTTGTTTTTTTCCCACACAGAGATACGTACATCTGCACTGAAAATGAAGTTGCTTACTAGAAATGGTTTCTTTTTGTTATTTTCCCTTCTTGAACAGCACAATGAAAGCATGCCTGTCTCACATGCCCTGCAGAGAGTAACGTTTTGTTCATCCTATCTTTACTTTCTTATGGCCCTCAGCAGCCACAGTGGAGATGTTAAGCAGCCTTTTTTTTTCTCCCCCTCCTGAATGTTAACCAACACGATTATACCAGACGGCCTCATTGTCAGTGTATCTGTCAGGGAGAACAGGAAATAGGCTCAACACACTGGCCTGCTTTAAGTGCACTCCAGGCGAGATGCGTCCGCGAAGATGGTGCCTTGAAGGAGAATGCGAGGGACGTTCGAATCATTTCTTCAATTTTTGTTGAAAATATTTCCCGCGACTTGAAAGTGTGATGTTGGTGTGCAGGCTTTATTATTATTTTATTTATGATAATGGCTCCAGTAATGTGTGGGCTGTCACAAACACGCTGTATACAATTTAACTTTGGTGTGTGAGTGTTTCGAATGTGGCAGATACCTTGTGGGTGTATATATATCTATCACTTTACCCATGAAGTGTATGTTCACTCCTCTGAAGTGTGGTAATAAATTCAGTGGATCCATATGCTATACCATCCTGCTTGCCTCAGAGCGTATTGTTTGTAAGCTGTTGTTATTCCAGGCCCGGGGCTCTCGTGATGGGATCATTTACGACTCATTCGCATCACCTGATAGAGACAGTGACACCTCGCTTTATGGATCCATATATGGAGCGGCGCAAGGGGACTTCACTTCAGTACATTTAGAGCCGTCTCACCGAGCAACCCTATTCTTTCAAGGCATTTCTTGCCGCTTGACAGGCTTTATGATACACTATACGGGTTGTTAAAAGTGTTTCCACAGCTATGAGACCATAATTGCTTCTGCAACTCCTGACATGGACCACGTCAAATACATGTTTTCAAGTTCTGCCTAAAAGTTGTGGGATGGGAAATTGCTGTGCATGTGCGTGTGCGTGTGTGACCTGGTGGCCAGTCCTTGCAACGAACATAGCAACGAGACCTGTGTAGGACAGCTGAAATAGATGAGATGAATCAGTGGCACTGCTGTAACGGCGGTGTGCTTCGTTCTCCATTGTTCCTTAGCTTCTCTGCAGCTTCTGGGGTTGGATAATATTGGCAAAAGTGACGGTGGTGGAAAATAATCTAACTGTGAGCGTGAAAGATTCAAAACCATGTTTACAGCATATATATGGTGTTGCTTTTTTTCTGAGTGCACTAAGCAGTGTATAAGCTAACAGCACACAGGAAGGGTTCCACTTGTAGCGACGCCTTGAGTTAATCTGTATTCGCACATTGCTGAACGCTGAGATGCTGAATCTGAGACGTGTCGACCTGGTGACGCGGCGTGTGTATGGTTTGCATATCTGGTCTGTTACACTGTAGCCTGCAGTAAGACTCAAGGGCAGTTTTCGTCCATTAATCAGAGCTCCCACAGCTTGGTTGAGTCCTGGGTGGGAAGACAGAGATGCATGCAAATGTAGCGGTTCTTGAACTCCTCTTGCGTTGTGTATTTGAGGACGAGGTAGATGGTTTCACCATTGGCACACTTGCCATTTATTTCTCATCCCGGAGGCAACGAAGTCCGACTGTTCATACAATCCACAAATAAACATAAAATAACACAACGCGTACCTGGCATGGAGATTTAACACAGTCAGTCCAGTTCACACACACACATACACAGCTGCAAGAAGTAAAATGAAAAAAAAAAAAAAAAAAGTGTGGGTTAGCTAACATGTAACTCTAGCCCTTTGTAAACAGAAATAAAAGAAAAACACAGTCAGCTTTTTATAAAAAAAAAAAGACAGGCTCGACTGTACGGGAGCTTTTGATTCAAAATATAACTTAAACCACTCCTTCATATTAAAATTAATGATAATTAATATAAAACAAAGACAGAGCTCATAACTCATACACCTTCCCCGGAGGCAACGAGGTCCGACTGTTGCTACCCCTGGGGTTGCACGACCCTAAACCACAGGGGGTGCTGCCTTTAATTGCAACAGGAAACCCCAGTTCCCGTGTTTTGTGAATGTGTTTTATATGGCAAGTGGGATCACAACTCTTAACTCTGTTACACAAACAAGGAAGCCCGCTCATGCTGTCTCAGAAAGGGCCAACATTCAAGCACAAACCTGGACCGGCAGGTAAAATGTGTTCGCAAACTGCTCGGTCGTGCTCGTTGTCCTGAAGCATCCCTCGTGGCGTCTTCCAGAAAAGGTCATCATATCAACTGGCGCTCCGTGAAAGAAAGGGACGTGCGCGTAGAGGATGTAAGCATGTTGTAGAGCTTTGCTTGTTTATATTGGGTGCAAGTTCTACGTCGCTCATGACAGGAAGAAGCATCAAACAGACGGGAATCACTGCTGCTGCCTGTTGACAGTGAATGGTTCTTCCTGAATCATCAAGGCACGGGTTTCGCCCATTAGAGAAAGTAGGCCAGAGCAGGGTTCTGATGACCATATTTGGCCGGGTGCTCCGTCCCCTGCAGCCATCTTGCCTGCTCCCGCGCATGCTGCCAGGCCACTGCTGCTTAGTTTCCTCCCTTGATCCCATTTCCTCTATTTTCCTCCACCAGTACAAAACACTCCTCATCCCTCTTTTGCTTTCTGCTCAGCCTCGTCCTTATCACTCCTTTCCCCTCCTCCCCTCTCCCTTTTATCCTGTTACCGTCGTGCTTTGTCTTCCCTCCCAAAACCCTCTTCTTCCGTTCATCCACCTTCTCCCTGCTTTACCCCTCTTTACGGCTTCCTTTGTTCTTTCCCCTCATTACTTCCCGTGTTCCCCCTTCCTCTCTTATCCTTCCCCGGCAGGAAACTGTTGCATCCAGGTTTACTGTGCTGGCTGTGCACTGGGAGTCGGGTCTGCTGGCCCCTGGCCTGTTCTGGTGCATTCCTCGCTCCTAATCAGCCCCGCTGCACGATGCGCGCGGGTTAGCAAATTCATTAAAGCGCGCACGGTCTCACACATAATGTGCGAACACTTTTCCTCTCAGTGATTCTTTGATGCCGTTAAGCCAACATCTGCACCCCCACACCCGAGCGTTTGCACTTTTCACGCACACACTCAATTTGTGGGAGTACGTTAATGCTCTCACACATGCACACACACGCTCTCCACCTCCTGGAAGCGGGTTTGATCGCCTGGAAAATGAATACTAAATGCAGGGCAAGATGGCTGGAAGGGATCACCTCGGCTGCGTGCGGATCGCTGCCTGCTCTACGCCGACATGAAACTGGAGCACCCCCACATCTATCTCCACACTCAGATATCCCTGGACCCCATGGCTTGGTGAAGAGACACAAACTGATATGTTGGTTTTGGTGTGTGTATAGAGAAGCAAGAGGCAAGTCCTTTGCCCTGACTAAAGCATTCCCTGTGGGCACTCAGTTTTTTTTCTCTCACTTCCTTGTTTGGGAGGAAAGACTCCCAGTTAGGCTGCTCAGGGACTTCTAAAGGAAAAGCTTGCACACTGAGGGTTTGGGAATCAAAGGAGGAGGAGTTCCTGAGAACTGGTCATGTGAAAGTCAAGTAAAAAAAAAAAAATCTCCAGTCTCGTCAAGCCCTTCATCTTGAAAGTCTGTATTTGCCGTTATTATTTTTGTTTTTGGTGGTTTGGTCAAAAATGGTGGAGTACAAATACAGCTGCTGAGCGTTCCGGTCTACACACTTGGCATACATTAAGCAAATCAGAAAAACCTGCACTAAAAGAGTCCCCTCAGCAAAGTCTTCTGTGGAGAATTACTTTTGCCATGGACTTTGACTTTGGTAACTTTGCAACCCTCCTGCATGCACAAGTTCACACCATTGCACTTGAAACGCTTCAGCCAAACAGCTTTATTTCATTCTATATTTCCCCCTGGCCACCTTGAATACATCTGAGCTTAGGACCATGAAAAGTCCCCCCCCCTCCCCTTTTTTTTAGTTATAACATCTTCTGCACTCAACGCCCCACCTGTTGAGCGCTGTCATGCGTCTAAATTGGGCCGTAAAGTGCTGCCTGTTAAACCACAAATATTGCACTCTCTGTTCTTCGAGTGAAAAAAAAAAGAAAACATGGCGTCACAGCTGGACTGTAATAATTCATTTTGGCAGTAGCCTGTCCAGATGTATCATCGTATTAATGGCATCTCAAGGTGGAAGTTTGCATGGCTGGATTAATGAAGTTGGAAGTTTCATTACATTCCAGCATGCGCGAACTAAAAAACAAGGTTCCCATATGTATTTTTCCCAGGCTTTTTTTTTTTGTGTGTGTGTGTCCGCATGTGTGTCAGTAGCGTAACACGGCTACGTGGATCGAGTATTTTGAAAACAGCCCCGTCTGTGTGTTCATATGCGATTATGAGTCGTTTTATGTATATAAGATATGCTCATAACACGGTGGGAGCGCATTTGTGTCCGAGGGTTTGTGTTTGTGAGTAAGTTGTGTTATCAACGCAGACCAGACTACAGAAGCCCTTTAGAGGGGAGTAAGTTCAGTTTAGCATGAAGATGAGGTTCGGTGGGTGCGCGCCAGTGTTTCTTTGCCTACGTGTTTGTGTGTCAATGAGCGGTTTGTGTGTATTTAGGGTATTTGTTTGTGTGTGGTCTTTGAAGCCAGCTGGTGGTTGCTACTGTTTGCTTGCGTTATGTAATCACAAAACACAATCATTCCAATCTATTCCTGAATCTCTGCCATTATATATAGCATTCTTCTTATCCACCCACAACCCCTTTCCATTTATCTCTCTCTCTCTCAAACACACACATGCACACTCTTTAGTTTGCATCTCTCCTCTGCTCTGCCACTCCTGTCCTCCATCTCTTACTCCCACACTCACTATATCTCTGTGTTTTATGTATTACCGCTCTCTGTTGTTTGTCTTCGTCGGTCTTCCTCATCTACCCTGCCCTCAAGCCCCCTCCCCGTCACTAATATCCCCACCCATCCTCTTTTCCTCCCTCCTCGCCCTCCAACATCCCTTCTTTGCCTTCCATCACATGTGTGCACGCTGTCGGAGGGGGAGTATTGATTGCACGCTCGGCTGTCAAGGACAGTAATAGATGGCTCGGACTTGGGAGTGTGTGCGTGCAAGCGCGTTTTGTGTGTGTGGATGCGTGTGCACGGGCGCACGGGGCTGGGGGTCCTTAAGCAAAGCTGCGGCAATAACTCACCTCTCCGAGCGGATGGCCACCGGACAGACGGGGGGGCAGGGAGAGTGAGAGGGGCTGCGCTACGCAGAGCAGAGTTGACAGGCTGCATTTGAAAGCAACGGAGGCAAATACTGAACAAGTTTGAAAGCCCGTGCCACTGGTTGCTCTGGGAACTCGCTTTTGATCTGCCACACAGTGCCAAATAACTTATGATAAAAACAGATGAGTAAATTCAGGAGCTGCAGTGACTCGTCTCCCCTTTCATTAAGCTGTTTTGCTTTGTATTTATCTCAGACTGGCAGGATAACTAAAGAGCTGCTTTGAATACCTCAAGAGCACTTTTCTTCTAAATTAAAAAAAAAGAAAAGAAAGAAAAAACTAAACAAAACACTGCAGCATGGACAGCAGAACAAGCACAGACACACAGTGCGGTTAAAATGCCAATGTGGACAATTGGATTAGACCTGCCACAATCCCATCACCCATTAACACTGTTTTCTTCTGTTATCCGTCCACTTTTTTATGGATTCTTGTAGAAACAGAATCAATAGATTTTCTTTCACACAGGTTTTGAACTTACTCATAATGACTGTAGAGCTTAATGCAACTGGATGGCATTTGTTTTATGATGCTGATCTAATAGAAGCATTGTGATATTCCTGTTTGGGATGTATATACTTTAAAAAAAATGTATGGAAATAAGTCTAAAACCTATAGGAAGAGTGATTCATCTTCTGCATACAAACAAGCTGCAGTAATCAAATTAATTCAGTACATGCCAACACAATGCATGCATCATTAGCAACAAAACCACACATTCATGTTATCTTCATTCCTGCTTGCATACTGTGCAGCTTGTGTTAAATCACACAGTGCGATTGTGAATTGTGTGTGAATTATGTTGCAGCACACATTATATGCATTTCAGCCCACAGTCTCCTCCTACATCTGAATTAATGCCATTTAGTTTGTTTTGCAACGTGGGAAAATACAGTTATTAGGCATGACTACAGTGGTTTGAATGATGCAAATAGAATTTCAGATAAATAAGCAATTGAATAAAAACACATTTCTCATGCATAATTAACTTCAACCTGACCTAGATCAACCATGAATGAGTGATTCTAATATGAGATGCCAGTTGTAAGCTGTGTAAAAAATGAATGTTGATGCTTCTGTAGTAAGTCGGGAGACTTTTGAGGCTAATGTGGCGCCGCTGTGCATCGTGTAATGCAACGCAGCATTGTGTTATGCCTATTCTCACCGGTGCATGACAAGGTTTTACTGAACAATAGAGCAAACAAATGCTAATTCTGCTTTAAGTATGGTGCCGTTGCATAAATATCCTAAGAGACTGTTTATAGCATATGCTATGATCTATTAGCATAGAGCCGGCAGATGGAAAACCAGGGATTTTGCATTAGAAAGCTGAGCTGTAGCTCGTGCAGCAGTGTTTGGCCACTGAATGGCTGACTGAATCACACAATTAACCTCGTGAAGGTTACACTCTGGCCGTGGAGACACGTGCACAAATGTGAGCAGTCAGAGCCTGAACGTGCCCCGCATTTTGTGTACAAATAAGCACTATGGCTCTCTTTCCTCTTCTTTTTTTTTAATTACCTGCAGAGAGATTAAGTAGAAGAGATCCTACTCTTCTGCTTAAACTGGCCTCGCGTTGGATGGTTAAACAACCAATTTGTCCCATCAGGAGGGACATTAAAGACTGCCTCAAAGATAGACCCAAGCCAAAAGGTAGAGAAATTATTCATGGTTTGTCAGACAGGATGTTTTTTGATCACTGTAGTTGCTGCTCTGTGTCTGACCGCTACTTCACCACCATTGGTGGTGGAGTCTGAGATTAAATATATATACAAGTTAAGAGCTCATTAGTTCTAAACACATCCAAGCCGCTAAAATCACATTAATTCATAATACACTCACCTTGCATGCAAGGAGGACATCAGGCATTTATACCAAACTAAACACTGTCTTACATTTATTTATACTTAATAGCGGCTGCCCTAGTAGCACAAAATAGTGCTATTTTTATCTGCTAGGTGACAGCGACGCATCGCATTTGGGGCTTTTTGGACACGACCACTTCTGGTAAAGAAAGCAACAGGTCAAAGCAAGCGATGCAGAGCATTCATTTTAGGTAATTTTCTACCTTCAAACAACCACTGTGCAGTCCTGCGGTGCTGTGGAGTTTACATCACATTAGTCCAAAGAAAAGGAGTTACAAATCTGCCCCTTCACGGCTGACGTGACGCCGCTGAAGTGGCTGAAAGATCTCTCTCTGCGCGGAGGAGATGGAAGGCACTGATTCGGCGTGAGAGGAAGGACAAAATGGAGCCAGAATGTCGATGTAATGAACCTCGCTAGTGATACCTTCCCATCATTTAGACAAGAAAAAGATCAGCCATGACGGCCACACGAGTGGCAACCCCGATTACTTTTCCTGGAAAAACTGGAGGAAGCCACTAGTACAGAAGAGCAGAACGGCACAAATCTGCAAATCCCCGGATGAGCGTGAGAGCTGCCCCCGTCAGACGTCATCTTCCAGGTACGCAGAACCTTCTCACAGGACTATGCATTTCTTTTATTTCTACTCCTGGTAGCTTATTGGCTTTAAAAAACAGATTTGTGTTGTCAGATTGTATTCTTTTAAGTACTTCAGTGAAATGTATCTAATAATAATAGAGATACACAGCAGCCACTTCACCAGAGAGGATCTTCACAGAGTGGGTAAGTCTGGTTTACAGGAAAATGACCAGACTTTCTCTATAATTTTCAACCTCAGTAAAGCTCACTTTATGTTCTTAATTGCTAGTTTTACATCTTTGTTTTTATATGAACTCAGCACGATGACCAAGTCGGGCAGCACGGTGGCTTGGTGGTCAGTATTGTTGCCTCACAGTTAAAAGGTTCCTGGTTTGAACCTCTGCAGGGGCCTCTCTGTGTGGAGTTTGCATGTTCTCCCCGTGCTTGCGTGGGTTTCCTCCGGGTACTCTGGCTTCCTCACACAGAATTAAACGGGCTTAGGTAATGGATGGATGGATGGATGATGACCAAGTCATGGGATGGAGTTGAGTCGTAACTGAGGCTGGTGACGTGCAGTTTCCTTCAGTCTCAGTTTGATCCACTGCTCATTCAGAAATTGGTCACAAGAGATATCCAAAACAAGAATATGAACACTATTTAGTTTTTTTTGTTTTTTTCCTCTTCTTTATCAATACAGTCTGTGAATTATTGTATATGTATGCCATGGTCTCTTTAAAAAGACACATACTTTTAACATTAGCATTTTATCATAAATTTAGCAGTAAAGCTGATGGGACCTTGTAAAACACTGGCTCAGTCATGATGCTCACTTTTGCTTTGTGTGTGACATCCTATTTTGTTTTCCAACCCCAAGAGGCACGTGACAGGAGAAGAGATTGCTTGCTTGCTTGCTTGGGGCACCTGAAAACAAGTTGAGAGTGCGCTTATCTGCAATGCACAGATGGATACGCAAATAAAAAGCATTTTATGCAAATCTGATGCACAACAATGTTCTGGAAGGGTTCAGTCATTCAGTATTTTTCAGTTTTTTGCTGAATTTCGCTGCCCTTCCCCTCTCTCTTCTGCTGTCAGTCCCGGTCAGGCCCCGACAGTTTGATGTCTCATCTTGAGCGGAGATGACCAATTTTATACACAGTCACGGTTATCAGAGTTTATACAACATCTCGGGGAGGTAGGCCGTGTGTACGGGCTAAGTTAAAAATAATTTTAAGGAAATAATATTTTGATGAATATCAGCCCCTGGTTAGAGTCTAAACATGTGATTATTTCTCTAATCTGAGCTGATTAATATGTATCTCGGCGGGCTGAACAGCTCAGCACGGCTAATATCAACCAGAACAGCACATACTGTTGTCTGCATAACATAAATACTTAAATTAAACTTCTAATCCAAGTACAATTACAATATGGTCTGGAGCATGTAGTTTATATATGCAGCCTCAGGATTAGTATAATAAAACATGGTCAGATAACAGCAGCTTTTTTTTTTTAATAGTCAGTAGTACAGATATTAATTTGTTTCTAGGCTGAGAGGCTTGTGCACTAAACTTGTAAAAGTTATTAAATCATCAGATTAAAAGGCTCATTTATGGTTTAATACAAGCCCAATACAGAAAAGTCATTATTTTTTTCTTTATTGCCTCCTCCAGCAATGTAGCGTTTTCCATGCATTTGCTTACAGTCTGTCAAAGGACACCATTAAAAGACTATTTTCCGGGCATTTTCCAGTGTGCAGCGCTGATCGGACTGCAGGATGAAAGACAACTCACGGGAGGAAGCGACATCAAGCAAGGTCATGAGCTCCATTCATAGCTATGTTGTTTTCAAGCATGACACAAAATGGGGAAAAAAGCCCTCAGGGCATCATTATTTTGTCCTATCACTTCTGAGATTTTTTTTTTTAAACATTTTTTGATAAATTGATGGTGCTGCTCTTTTTTAATGAAATGCCCATAAATAATTTGTTCAGTTATGTAATCCAATACAGCCACCAGGCAGCTCATCAGTTTTAATCTGTACACTTGCACATGTTGGGTGAGAAACAGAGTTTCAGATATTTACTCCTTTGTCTGCAGAAAACCACGTTTAGAAGTGGGTGTTGGAGACCGGTCAGAGTTCCTCCTCTCAAGAAAGCAAAGGCCGAAGTCGGCAAAATCTGTGAATACGTAGACTTTAAGTTGGCAGCATCTCGAGCTGCACGGCATTATTCTCAGGTTTACATTCACCGTCTGACACCAGAGAGAAGCCTTCAGCTATTTTAGCTGCACAGTCGAAAGTAAAAATTTATTTTTCACGTCTTTGTCCCAAGGCACAATTTTCAACACAACCAGAAAACAATGTGGAACATGTAAGATAAGACAGGATAATTACTACATTTGTTTTCGTTAAATTAGCTTATTTTGTTCATGCGTTGCTGGAGCCTACTTATGAATGTATTAAAATAACAGATAAAACATTTGAATATGGGGAGAAGGCTTTAATTTAGCTGGGAAGTTGAACTGTTTGGGAAATATGTACAAATTGCATTTAATATCGTTTCCAGCCGGTGTTGATTCTTAATGTTGCAGCGCAGCGTTTATTGGGAAATAATAAATAATAAATATGCACTTCTTAAAACTAAGAAATGGTTCAAGTTCTGTTCATTTATTACAAAGTATGTCACTCTACTTTTTGTTCTGCAGAGAATAAAACTCTTTCAGCCTCCTTTGTGAAATCTTCTTCAAGAGCTGGTGACAATATTCAGAATTTATGATGGAAAGATTTAGTTTCTTTACAAAGATTTTTAATTAACGCTGGTATTCCACGTTATTTCTACACAATTTAACTCTAATAGAGAACACGATCATTACTCCTCTGAAGTAGAAGAGTGGCTCGCCCTATATATTTTGTTCTTTGCATAGTTACTTTGCATAGAAGCAAGAGATGCTCTGCTGATGCTGAACTGAGTCAAAGAAGTGCAGTCAGTGAGAATCTGTTTCTTGCCGAGGGCGGCTGAAAACAAACCAGATTGGAGCATGCTGCTTTCTGCAGAGCAAATTAGCACAGATGAAAACGCAAAACTAAAAGCCCCACATGCAAACCGGAATCGCAAGAGCAAGTTTGCAGCGCTCAGTCGCCCCTTTACGTCGGTATTATTTAATCTCTGCTTCTTTTCCAGTTTTCCTCCCCTCTGCCTCTTTCAGCACCGACGGCACAGCTCGCACTTTAGGTTTTAGTCGTGGGAGAAACGAATTATACAACCGTTTGAGTGGACACGTCCCGGTCATGCGGTACGCACACCTGAGTCAGATGCAGCGTCCAACACTTGAGCCTCAATATGGAGCAAAAACACATCCTCAGATGCATATACACACACTAACTGAAAAAATACAAACACTGCAGCACCGACCAGCGGGCTCTGGCTCCCCAAACTCTCATTCACCTGTTCAATCACCGGCTCCTCTCGACTATCTTTCTCCCTCACAGTACTGCCAACTCCTACTCCCTCCTTCTCCCATCCTTGACTCTGTTGTCACGGCAGCAAAACCTGAGAAGGAGAGAAGGAGGCAGAGAAACAGACCGTCGGTCACTCAGTCGCCACCTTATGTGTACGTGTTTGTGTGTTTCTAGGTGCAAAAAGGCAAATACGCTAGAAATGCTTGTGTAAATCTCTATTTATGTGCTGGACGTGTGTGAGTAGGGCGTGTGGGTGTCCAAAAGGGAGAGCTGTGTGGAGTTGGTTCATCAGTTCATCACAAAGCTGTGGCAGCATGAAGGCAAATGCTCTACCTTTGTCGGTCTCAGAGCGCGGAGCCATCCTGTTTCACTGTCTCACTTCATGTTCGCTATGAATGCGTCGTCCTTTTAAAGCAACTTTCTCTCAACAGCACCCGAGATGCCGGCATGTTTTGACTCAAAACGATCGAACGAGCCAAGCTTGCGGCTTCTGAAATATATCCATAATGTCACATATTTTCTTCTTCTGAACGTTAATGGAAATGATTGGAAGACGCTGAATCGAGACGCTGACGTAAGGTCTTATTAGCTCTGCATCACGGTTGCCTCTGTGAAACAGACTGACACAGAAACATCTCAGCTGGCTTTACGGGATAACAGAGACGCAGAGTTCTCTAAGGAGAACAAATACGCATGGTTAAAAAATATTTAAGTTAAAAGCAAAGCAATGGACGTACACCTCTGGAGAAACAATTCAATGAGACATCCCTTCTCTTCGGATGGCCTGACTCTACATTGTGAGCAAGTTGGGAAAGGACAACAAAAAAGAGAAAAAAAAAACAAAAGTCAGAGGATTCAAAAGTGGGAAATGTCCAATATGCAGGTATATCCCAGTGAAAACAACACTGTCTGCTCTTGAGCTTTCATGTACACCAAGATGTTATTTTTGTAGCTTGATTTGAGGCCATTATAGTGACTCCAAACCCCAAAACGAAGTCACTTGAGAGGCTAAGTTAGGGAGCATAGAACTGCTGACTCGCTACACAAACGACAAGCCATTTCCGTGTTCTCCAACTGTGTCCGTATTTATTTCCCAACGCTGAGCAGACAGTCCAAAGCAAAGCAAGGCAAGATATCCACTCTCAATTTGTTTGTTTCAAGCGGTCAACAAAAACTATGCACTCCCTCTACTAGGGATGTGTATCATTAGGAATTTATCAATACCGATACCAATACCGATACTCCTTATCGGTACCAATATTTATCGATACTCTTATCGATACCACGACATGTAATTTAGTGTATAAAATAAAGACGTTACAAGATGGTAAAATATTCAATCATTTTTATTACCACAAGCGGAGTAACACCAGCAACATCATTACAACAACTTACAACACCTGCCTTCTTAAGCCTTTAGCAAGTCAACATGTGCAGTGTGAGGTATGTAAAAAAAAAAAAAAAAAAACTTTCTGCAGACATCTTCATTTGACGTCGCTTGGCGATTGTGAATGGGGTTGTCTGCATCGGAAAACTAGCAGTGGTGGCTGCTGCTTCGTACATACCTCCTACAGCGGTGATTCCCAAAGTGTGGGCCGCGGCCCCCTGGTGGGCCTTTGCGGTACTGCAAGTGGGCCGTGAGAGGTCATTAAAATTAAACAAATATGTTTTAAATCCTTGATCTTTTTAAAATATGTTTTTAATTACTGTAAAATATTAACAACATGATTTAAAAACATTAAGAAGTAACAAAACAAACCAGTTAAGTGTTATTCTACCGTCATCTTAACTTAATATGACAAGTGTCACCTTATTTGTTGACCCCTTACATTAATATCAGAACATGGTTCCTAGCCCTGTATGTTGATCACAGTTGTGATTAAAGGTTTCGGTGAGCCGTGAAGATTTTTCGCATTTCAAATTGGGCCTTGGTGTTCTGAAGTTTGGGAATGGCTGTCCTACAGGATTAACGTAAGATATATCAGCGTTGCTAAAATTGATAATGCATTCTCCTGAGTAAATTAATTACCAACTTAATGATTCATAATCTCACCTTGACTTGATGATGACGAAGTAGTGTCAGAGTCTACCTGCACCAAGGAGGGCACGGCATTGCTAGCGTTAGCTGGGCTGCTAACTTTAGCCGCGTTGTTTAGGCAGTCAAACACGCCGCACTCCTTAATTTTTATACTGTGAGCACACTGCAAGTGTTTCATGATGTTGCTGGTGTTACCACCCTTGGACGCAACTACTTTCTGGCATATATTGCATTGAGCCAAAGCTTCATTCCGTTTGATAAAGTGAACCCATACCTTCGATCGCTTAGCTCTGACGGGCGACATATTGACCTATTGGCTAGAGAAAACAACGGGGCGCTACGTCATAACCTGTCGACGGCGGCAGTATCATTACGCGACAGTTATGTTGCTCTGGGTATACTATCTTTAAAAAAAAAACACTGATAACAGTATCGTTTGTCCAAAATATTTAGCGGTACTCTGGTACCGACCATTTAGGAACCGGCACCAAAAAATACCGGCTCTCGGTACACATCCCTACTCCCTACTCACTCCCTCTCTATGAACAGGTAAACAGGTGAATATATGCTCAATCAATTACTCAATCACTACCCCTGGACCACACCTCCTGTGATGTGTGTGAAAGGTGTTAAACTGACAGCTGATGCCAACACAAACATTTCAGCATGTGGCACCTACGGCCAAAACAAAAACAAAGAAACCATAAAAACTGAATGATAAAGGTTAACAATTTATATGGTTGTGAGGTCGCTGGGATGAGATGGCGTTCCCGACCATCCCATCTGATCCACACGCAAAGAATGGTGTTACCAAATTATTCAAAAAAGCATGTTTGTAATGGTATGCTTATCTACTGTGCACATAAATTATGCTCCTGTTTCATTGCGAGTGGCACGGTGGATGTGTTTCTGGTGGTGCCATAAAGCTGTTTTAAAGGTGGAAACTACAGGGGGAGAGCCGGATCCAGACACCATCTTTCTGGGAAAAAGACGTTTGTATCATTCAGCTTTTCACTGTAAATATTTCAGTCAATATCCAATACTACAAAAGGAGCTACCTTCCCAGTGGTGCGGCCCACTGACGGCCTGCACACACGCTAAGCGCTGTACGTTTACCAGCCGATGAACACCAGTGAGCTGCTGCTCTGCAAAGGTTATTAGCTAAACAAATAATGCATCAAGACATTTTTCATTACCTTTACCTCTCATAGGGGTAAAACAAATTATAATTTTAATCAGCTTGTATTTTCCTTTTTTTTCTTTCTTCATTACCTCACAGTTAATATACACGTCTGTCCGCAGAGACAGGAGGTCCGTCTACAACTGAAATGATCTAACTGATGATTTTCACAGATGCCAGATATGCATTCGTGATGCAGTTTACTGGGAGCAGCTCAGACAGACTTCACACACAGGTGAATCAGATTACCTGTTCGGTTCCAAATATTTAACAATCGCTCTTTGGCTCAAATAAAATAAGGACTGTTTTGAATGTTTTACAGTTCTGCTCAGATGAATTAACTCCTCCATCAGGTGTTGGAAGACTTCACACATTTTAACTACAATCAGATGTCCTTGTGTATTTTTTTTCACGGTTCAGGATTTTGGTTTTGTTACTGCATGACTCCCTCTGGTTAGAAAGACTCCAGGTCATCTTAGCTTTCCTCCAGTCACCTCAGAATAATGTGGCTCAGTAGTCTCTGATATTGTTTTCTTCTGGCATTTTGAACACATTTAAACGAATGGAGAATTTCTCCCCTTTACCCCCCTCACATGTCTGAATGTCTGTGCAGAAACTATCACAGCAACATCAAGCACCGAAGTTAACACCTGCCTTTTTCCGGTGGTAAATTGTGTCACAACGGGCCGTGAATTGTCAGCACAAAGCTTTGGGATAAAAAGTCATTGTGGGATTCATTTAACAAAGCAGGAAAATAGATATCCCACAGGTGTTAACTAACCAGTGTGCATGATAGTAAACACTGATAAATACTGAAATAACATCACCAAAACAAAAGCTCTTTAAAACACGAACCATGCATTCACAACGAAAGCAGAAGGATTCATCCATGATGAAAGAGAAACCATCTGATGCACTCGCCCACTGGTTAACTCAGATCTAAACTGACATTATTCTTTTACTATCATTCAAGCTTTATTCTCTTTGCTGTGCCATGTGTAAGATTATCACTCCTATATTTCCAAGCCTTCATTCTGAATGCAAATTTTAGTTCTCCAAACAAGCCAGGGGGCAAATAAGTTCAAGCGCTGACATAAGCAACTACTGTAACAAGTCAGATGGTAAAGAGTTATTACCTCCCTACAATGACTGGAACAGTGGGCGGGACTTACATATATGGTACAAACAAATTATGTGCAGGCAACAGGATCTGCAACAGGATGCAGATTTAAAGAAAAACAAAATGCACCACTTGCATAAAAGGAACTTGTTGACTGCTTTTTGCATGTTTGTGCATGACTTGAATGTGGCGGGGTCACAGGAGCCCCCTCCCCCCCAAAAAAAACAAAAAAACAAAAAAAAAAAACAAAAAACAGGCAGTCTCATTGACTGAGGGCCTCTCTGTCTCAGACAGCACTGAACATATCCATGTTCAGTGAACGGAGGGAGGGGGTAGAGGGAGGGTGGAGCAGGGATGAGTGCAGCATCGAGACCGAAGAGAACACTGAGAGCAAAGATACTGAGAGGGAAGAGAGAGGTCGGTAAAGAGACAAGGGTATGTAGCGAAAACAGATAGAGGCTGAGGGGGAGGAGACACAGAGAGGAGAAGGAAGGAGCCAGAGGGTGAGGATGACAGATTAAAGTGTCTGTATAACTTGTTTTTTCTGCTCATCAGCCCAGTTTCAGTTTAGTAGCAAGAGCCAAAGCTTTTCTTTCTTTTTTTTTTTTTTTTTAATTTTAACTTGGCATTCTTGCTTTATTATCATTTTCAAACTTCCATTAATGTTTAGTTGAAAGCAAGGCCTCCACAACGATTTTCAAAAGAATTATTTCTATTAATTTTGTCTCTTTTTTTCCCCCCCCAAAGTGAATATACTCTAAATATGACTGCTGGGAGTTGGACAGATAATCCATAACAATAACAAAAGACGGTGAGCAGCAGGAAAAGTCACACTTAATCATCATGAAAAAGTAAACAGATGAACTGATAAACTAAAGCCTGACGCCTCCCATCAATACTACATCAACGGAACAAAAAGAAGACTAGCGGTGTCGTCGTTTGTGAATTGTAACATATTAGAGATTATTTTCACTGCAAATGTAGTGAGATTTCTAGTTGAATGAAACAATGGATTTTGTTTTAAAAATACAACATTTATCTGCATCTACAGACAATCGGACATGGAGAAAGGATTCACTCTGCGGTTAGAAAGACCAAAAAGAGTTTTTTCTTTTTATTTTGTAGCTGTTTTCCAAAGCACGCATAAACTGTCTTCAAGTGCATTTTCTGAGCCTGAATCTGAAGGCATTTCGATCCAAAGTTGTAGAATGTTTTAGAATCATGGGGTTTTATTATTAAAATCATTATTTACTTTTTTTTTTTTTTTTAAATCACAGAAGCTTCTCTTTTATAGCTCAAATACAAATAGACAATTTACTTAAAAGCTCAGATGTCATGGTCAGGTGTGACCATGAAAACGTTCTGGTCCACAACCAAATCAGTCCAACTGACTCTCATACAGAGGACTGTAGGATTTAGTCTCCTTCCCGCTGAGAACAAAGACAGACGTATGCGATGGGAGCTTTTTGTGTGTCTGTGGAGTGGGAGCAGAGGAACCCATTTAAGTTGTGGAAGCTGAATCTCTTTCTTTGAGAACTTAAAATAAGCCAATAGCTTGATGGGGGATGCTCTTTCTGAATGCCTCTCTATCTTGCCAGTGCAACATTGTTCGCATTTAAAAAAAAGTATTTTCCCAGCCTTGCGCTAAACACTTTAGTTTTGTCAGAAATGTAGAATTATATTACTTGAAAAAATATATATAAAAAAAGAAAAATGTCAGCGGACTAAGTTTTGCAGTTTGAGATGAGGGTTGATGTGAAGTTTTGATTTAACAGATTTTGGACTGGAAAGTGTTCCATGCTATTTTATGTTTTACTTTTATCCAAAATGAGACAAACTCACAGAAGAAACAAATATTTTACAGCGTCACTTCGCCAGGCTTAAGTCCTTCATTGAATTCTATTAACAATAGCTCTTGATGTTATTGTGTACAATCCTTTTAAATGGTTTAGTTTTGCATTTAGAGTAGTTTTACTGTAGATCTGAAGCTCTTACATTTCATTCTATATGCCCAAACTAATATGCAGCCAACTTACTCCTGTAAAATAACACTTTCCAAAAACAAATTTAAGGTATAGGTGCCAGCTTACTGGCAGAAAACATTACATGAATAAGTCATATTTTCTCAAAATGTTAGACTTCATCTGGAAGTCTAGCAAGCATCAAATCAAAATGCTAAAAAGCCAACAGCACGGAGAACGCCAAAAGAAAAACATGAGAAGTATAGGTGAGAAACAAAATCCACAAAAACGGCAAATACTGATCAAACAAAAGGGATAAGAGAAACTGAGATGGGTTATACAGAGGTGATGAAAGCAAAGCAGGAGAATAAGTCAGAGTTATTCATATTAGAGGGGAGAGGATGAATGCAAATGGGCGCAAAATGAAAATGCTGAGCCAAAGTGGCCGAGAACATGTGCTCTGCTGGTAGATGCAGGTACAAAGCAATGGAAGGAAAGGGCCCCTGGTATTTTTCCACTGCCACTGCAACAGTATGCACACAACATATTTGGTCACAACAAGTCGATCACTCAGCTCATCTACGCTGTCTGGAGGTTAACAGATGCTCTGAAATGGCCTGCCCATTCAGGAGCGGCCCGCTCTGCTCAGCAACAACTCCTGATTGAGAGAATGAGTGAAACAACACTCGTGTCCCATCACAGCTGGAGGTACAGTCTCCTTAAATCCACCACCATTAAGCTGTTCCACTTGCAAATTCAATTGTAGGAATGATTCATCCTTCCATTATGTTAGCTGTCAGATTTTCTTGTGTCATACAATACAGCAGAAGGGGAAAAACAAATGATTCTTTCCTCTCCTTCTCTTCATCCCCCCTCAAGCTCTTTTTCTCCATCTGAGTTTGTTCTTTCCTTCTCCGGGATCCGTCCCTTTTATTACTCCTCCCCTCCTCATCATACTTCCTCTGCCTCAGACTATGTTCATCCCCTCTTCATCTGCCTGGGGGTGCGAGGCGAGATGGCAGTGCATCGTATTATGACCCCCCCCCCCCCCCCCCCGCTTCAGGTTCTCCCTTTGCTTGCTCGCCTACCTTACAAGCAAACCACCCTTCCCTCGAGATAATTAAGATCACTGATTTTACGGTTTTCTTCTGCACAATAGGCTATGCAGACACACAAATATGCTTAATGATGAATGCGTGCACCAAACAGCTGAATATACAGATAGGATGAATGCCCACTTCTCATATTTTGCATTCCCTCTCTGTCTCCTTCTTTAATTTTGTTTTTCTGCAGACACACACACACACACACAGCAACTCGGGATATTTATGTGTTTTAGCTTCACCGTGTATCCCTGTGATGCCAGGATGTGGGGTGACTAACAGCAGGGTGCAGAATGAAAGTGACCGTGGGGAGCTTGAATCCATGTTTTCTGCACAACTCAGACAAGTCTGGGTCTGCTTGGGCCTCTCCTGTTCCCCGCAGACGGACACCCGACAGCTACAGGGACTCAGTCGTGTATTACTGCAACAACAGAGCTTGTACAGCAGCCAGAAACACAGCCCTTGCAAATTGAACACAGCAGTACTACCTCACCGTTGGTGCTCTATTTCTTTCTGAATGTATCTGGTACCCTGAAATCCCCCACCACTTCATTCTGACACTTTTCATCTCCTCATTTTCTTTCACTCTCCTGCAGTGATGGAAGAAGAGCCAAGAATTTAATAGCCGTAACTCTCACAGCAAAGAGTATTCACATGACGAAAGTGCTAACTTTCATGAAAAGCTATTAGTGCTAAAATATAGTTATACTCTTTGTGTGCCCTTAAACTTTCTCAGCAGTGAACTGATGGTTGCAGCTTTGTTAGGCTTGATAAATCAAATGTAATCAATAAATGGATGCATATTTGGAAAGTTACACCTTCGCACTCATAGACGTAGTCACCTGCATTCAGCATAGCAAGTCAAGAATTCAGCTCACAGTGAGCTGGGTTCTCTGGCTCCCACTGGGATCTTTCTACCTCTGATTGATTAGGGAACAGCTCCCCTGTGGCGAAACAACATAACACTGCTAACTCAAGGTGCACTCAGAAAATGGCAATAATCACTGTAATGACGTTAATAGAAATCCTGGGGGAATTGTTACAGTCAAAATCCTTCATCTGTGTAGACTCCAATCTGTTAGAACATTAAAACCACCTGTCATGTAGTGTGTAGGTCCCCTTTAGTTCATTATGTCCACTGGGGATGGACTCCACCAGACCTCTGAATGTTGTTCTAGCAGTGAACACTATGAGTCCTTTTAATCACAGCCCATAGATGCTCTGTCAGACTCATATCTTAGGATTTTGGAGAGCAGTTATACACCTTGAACCCTTTGTTAGAGAAAACCTTTTCCATGGAGGGGTGTAGACGGTCTGGGGACAATGTGAGAGTCACTGGTAAAGTCATGTAAAAAAAAAAACTACACCTTCTTTCAGTTCTAAGGTTTTACACATCGGGACATCATTTAAAAATCACCTGGTATGCTTGACTCAGTTTGTGCCAAGATTTAGCCTTTTAATGGCTAACATGTTTCTACAGAGTTCATGTATGAGTTCATGTATGATTCACTGACTGCAAGGTTCCTAGGTCCTGTACAATCAGTACAGTACCGAGTTACAACGTAGATCAGTTCCGACGAACCAGTTGTAAGTCAGATTGGTCGTAAATCGGAGCATATACAAAATGAATATAAAATTGAACTGTATAAAGAGAGATTGCTACTGCGACGGTATCTCATCACTGAATGTAGTGGTAGAATTGCTGCTGTGAATGTGAGATGCTGCGCTGCCATAACTGTCGTACACGATGCGGGGCTGCCACAACTTTCTTGCGCACTGCGCTCAATGGCGCCCAGTGTTGCCAGATTTGGTTGAGCCATTTCCGCCCAATCGCTTTCAAAACCCGACCACTTCAGGAAAAAAACGCCCAAGTAACTTTTTTCATACGAAAACATTTCATATTGAATAAACGTGGATTTAAATGTATTTACGGTATTAAACAATTAAGCCTAAATGAACAGTTGTATTTTATCATAGTGCATGTCACAGAAAATGTGCATAAATGCACATCATGTATCCCAGTGCCAGGCCCAAGTTAACACAGCAGCAGTAACATCAACCACGTAAACACCATTTCTTATATTTTCCCCACTTCGGCATGATAGCCTACTTATTTCGCTAGCAGAATAGCCTACCACTTTGAGTTGAGAGAGAGCGGCTTCTGCACCAGACTTCTGCATCGGCGCACTGAGGTTTGTTGAGGTGACGTCACGATAGCGCGTTGCTACAGCGACTGAATAACTCACTGCAATTAAGTATTTTTTTAAATTGGATGACCACAATACGAGTGAGCGAAGTATACTGAATTTTGTTTTTGTACTGTTTTTAAACCATAAACAGTTTGTTGTGCTGTTTTCACAATATAAAAAAAAACCGCCAGATGTTGGTAAAAGCAGCCCAAATTGTGTATACCCGCCCAATGCATTTTTTCTCTGCCAGCTGTAATCAAAAGTAGCCCAATTCTGGCATCACTGATGGCGCCTGCGGGGGGGGGGCGTGGCCCCCTCCCAGCAAAAGATTGGCCCCACCACTGGACCCCCCATGACGGACCGCCACCGTCAAATGACAGCGTCAAGCCAGACCTGGCATTTCTCGTTCATGAAAATGTATTTATTGTCCACCTAGTTCCACCGCTATGTACGCGGCGCAAGACTCTGTGAGCAGAGTTCAGCCAGGGGAAGCCATATATGAGCGACTATCCATCAGCCAATCAGAAAATTGCATAGATGACATATCAGCCAATCAGAAAATATCAGTACTGTATCCGGGTAAGATTCAAATAATCAACCGCGGGCTTGATGACAAGGAGAGGAGACGCTCTTCAAATGAGCGCAGTGAGTGATCTCATCTCTTAATTTTGTAGCCTACTGAATCATAAAATAATTTAATGTACAAAGGGGAAAAACGAGAGCACTGTCGGTTGGGTAAAATTAGTTTTTTATAACTCACAAGACCGCATGTTAACTTTAGCCATCACGGTCTCTTGCTAACTTTAGCATCCTCACCTACACACTCCTGACGGTTATACTGGACTCACACTAATCACACACTGTCAGGTTTATTTTTATTTTGTCAGGATTTTTTTATCGGAGTAGTGCAGGTGACAGCATTCTATGGACAAAGACACATTTCATGCCAACATTTTAATTCCAGTGATTGATGTTATTCTCACAGAACTTAATAGAAGATTTTCAAAAGATGGTTGTGAGACCATGACCAGCATTCATGGTTTAAATCCTTTAAGTGCCACTTTTTGTAACAAAGAAGACATATTTAGATTGGTAACAAAGTGTATGTGATACTGAAGAGGTAGAACTTGAGATTCCTCAGCTCAAACGATTGACAGAAAGAAAACAGAAAAATGGCTCACCATCACCCAAAAGTCTACAAGAAGTCACAGTTTTCGTTGAGCCTGATGAGGATGTATTTGTAGAGTTATTTAAGCTGTGCTACATTGCCTTAGCCTTACCTGTTACTACTGCAGGGTACTACTACTGACAATGCAGCCTTTCTACTCTCAAGCTGATCAAGACCTACTTGAGAAATTGTTTGACTGATGACAGGCTGAGCAGTTTGGGGGTTTTGAACATAGAGTCCAGAAGGTCAAAAGTCCTAAATCTTGAGGACTTTGTGGATGACTTTGCTAAAACGCAGAAGAATACAGTTGTACTGATACAGATGTGCATCTGATGACTGAAAGGGAGAAATGGCTGGATAGATGGTGAACTGTCAAACTGTCATGTGATGTAATTAATGGATGGACGAATTGATGGATCGTCAGACTGAATGACTGGTATAAATGTACAGTAATCCCCCACACTTCGCGTTCTCAGCAATCGCGGTCTCAGTACATGGTGGAAGTTTTAAAAATATTCAGAGAAAAAAAAAATGTTTGTCCATCAAAAATGGACAAAACTTGAACAAAATTCGCTTTCTGGTCTGAAAATGAACGGGAAGATAAGAGAGTAAAATTCAGAAATGATTTATCTGAACAAAGTGGTGGAACATTTTAAATACTGTGTGACCTCATTAAACCCGAAAGGCTGTTTGTGTCCTGTCAGGAGTTTAATTGCACTCATAGCAACTATTATACATTTTTATGTAGCCTTTGTCATATTAATCATTAATAATGTAGCAACACAGTTTTGAATGACGGAGTCCTAGTTGAAACAGATGTTTCTGAGTCTTGGAAATTCAGGCACTTCTGGAGCTATTATTTTCTATTTGTGTGATTCAATAAACATGCTTTAGGCATTTCAATGAAGTTCAGTGTTTGCATTATTCAATTTTTTTACGCTAATTTTTACACTTTTACTGCAAATGAATATCGGCTCCAAATATCGGTTATCGGCCTCCTCTAACTTCAAATAATCGGTATCGGTATTGGTATCGGTGTCGGTACTGAAAAACCCATATCGGTCTATCTCTAGTGTAAAAGAGAGCATTGTTCAAGTTCTCCTCTTGCCAGGGCTAAATCCCTTTTAATCAGTGCAAACCACAATTTGTTGCAATATGATAGAGGTCCCAGGTTACTGTTTAGTTTAAATAAAAGTTACTCTTAAGTGATCCTCTGCTAATTTGCCTAATAAGTCTGAAACATTTGACCTTTTTAAAAAAAGAAATTCTCAAAACTCCCCAAAATATGTGGCTGATTTAGGCCACAGATATTTTGCATCCTTTTTGGTCAATTTTTTTTGGGGGGGTTATGCTCCCAGACCACCGCGTTCCTTCGCAGCTTTGTTGCTTTGCTGGTAGTTTGGCAACCAACTTTTCATAAGGGAACCAAATGTTTCTAGGTTTGGTGCCCTCATGGTAACAACTATTCTAAAGGGAAAATCCTGATTACAACACCTTAAACACTGCTTAAGTAATGCCAGGGCTAGGTGTAGATATTGTCTTATTTATATATTGTAGTGTCTTGTCTCTGTTGTTTAAGTTTTTTAGGGTGCCTCCATGGCCCCCCCAACATTTTAACTGGCCCCACCTGGCCCCCCCCAGAAAATATTTTCTGCAGGCGCCACTGACTGCGCTGCCATCTGCTGAACGTGGTCATGTAACTCGCCTACATCATAAGTTGGATACTGAGTGTATTGGTAAAACAAGCCCAAATAACCACCCCTCCACTACCGTGCTTAACAGTTGGAATGAGGTATCAGGGTTGATGTGATGTTTGGTTTTCACCCAACGTGGTACCTGTGCAGTTTTGCAGCTCTGGTTTTATCACATCATTGTCACAGAAGTCAGGTTTTGTTTTATTTTTTCAGATGAAACTTTGCAAACCTACTCTAAGATACACTGTTTTTTGTTTTTTTTTTAAGAGCATTTTCCTCCTGGAAACTGTTTCAGATAAGCCATAGCCTACTTGTATTTCTGTTTGACATAGTGTTTGGTAATCAAATAGTGATACAGGGTTTGTCTATGTGTTGTTGTTCACCTGAAATTGTATTTACCTGATTTTAAGACCTGATAAAGGTTCAGATGAGTTTTATTTTGTCTCGATTAGATATAACATAGAATAGACACAGGGTGTTCCTTCTTTTCACATGGCTGGGTGTGTGAGAATAACATCCACATAGACGCCAGCAGTACATTGCTCAGAGCATCACGGTGCCTCCACCGACTTGCTTCCTCTTTGTCCTACATTTCTTCTCCAGGTAAACTTGGACCCGGTCAACCACATGATGTAAAATAAAACATGATTCACAGAACCAGGACATCCCTCTTCCACTGCAACATGATGTGATTACTTTTGTTTGGGGTTTGAATCTTTACTTGTAGAGCTTCATAGATTCTGCTATGAGTGGATCTCATGGTATATTTGTTTGTGCAAAAAGGAAATAGACTTTGTGTTGCAGACAGCAGTGATGAATTATGATTTGACACCAATGACACAGTGATAAATAGGTGTCAACTGCCAAACTAATGGCACCCTTATGTGACTGCAGAATCTCTCCAAGTATCTTTTGCTACATGTGCTGGTTTAAATTATTGATTTATCAATGTGCAGTATAAGCAGTATAAAAGTGTTACAGACAGGGGAGGAATTTTTAATTTCTTAGAATAGTGCTAGCTGCTATAGTCTTTTACAATTTGTAGATGACATGTTATGATCCATACTATTATCAACTAAGCATGAACTGAGATCTTTGATGAGTGTACAGGAGAGTAAAATTCAATATTTCCAAATGAAATTGAATAAAAGTTAAAGAGCTATTGAATTAAAAACATTGATGTGAAGTGGAAAATAGTTCAAATTTATTCCTGAGCTCAGTTCTTGAGTAAATATACTTTTTTTTTTTTTTTTTTTACCATTACTTTTCTGCCCCTCTGTCTCTTTCCAGCTCTATTTCTGCAGACACCTTCACTTCTCTCTGTATTCAATTTTGCTCTTTTATTCCCTCATCGACACAAGCCCATTCCCTCTGCTTCTTTTTTCTACCCTTTTTCTTTACTTCTTTCGCAGCTTTCCATCTCCTTCCTCTTTCCACCTCTGCTTCTCCTGGACGTAAAGATACTCTAATCCTCTCCGTCTAATGCTGTCAATAGGTCTCAATAACAATGAAATAGCACCGGTTCCTTCCCATCACTGATGAAGCCATAGCCTCAGGTAGGATCTTATTCGTCATCATGGCAATCTGCCTCTTGGTAATAGCCAATCAGATGGCTCCAGCGAAATGCAGTGGTCCCATGATAGGTTCCCCATTGTTTTGATTGACTGCACCTGAGGGCCCGCCACTTCAGCTGGGCTCAATCAATAACCCATCACACATTCACGCGCGCGTGCGCACACACACACACACACATGTGCAAGGTACGTGCAAGCTCAAACGTGCCTGGGAATAAACACCCAGGTATAGATGTTACATACACACACACCCACACAGGAACACACACACACACACTTTGGGGAAGAGTAAATTGAGAAAGAGACCAGTGATATGGGAAGCAAACAGAATACTGTAGTAACATGCAGCAAAATGGAGTACTGTGCAGCAGAACGTCCAGCAGTGTGACAGCAGCCTGCCACTGTGATCCTATGGTGCAGTCAGAGCAATCAGCTGTTGTGGATAACAGCTGCACACGTGCACGCAAATGAGGTGACAGCATGGAGGTGCACATTTTTTTGGCGGGGTGATATTTCTTTCTTTCTTTTTTTTTTTTTTTTAATCCGCATCTTTGCAGATACATGCAGCGTTGGACAAGATTCATTGAAAACAATAAAGGTGAAATGACTCCCCCTGCGTGCCTGTTATCCTATGTTGTGTCAGATATACAGATGGCTCCACATAAGCCCTGCCTCTGTTCACTTTGAGCTGCGGAAAGCGAAGCCATAATGAGAGCAGCACAGCCATCTGCACAGCATAGTGTATGCTATTAGTATTACAAACATGTTGATGGACACTTTTGGGCACCCTTTGAACGGGAGACATGTTAAGTCGGAAGGGAAGAAAGAGAGGTCAGTGCGTAGAGAGTGAAGAATAAAACTTATGGAAGTCTGGCTGGTTCGTATGCAAGGGGAGTCAAAGCACAGGGTTGCAGTTTTTTTTATTTTTCTTTAATGTAGTTTGAACATCAAAGCATAAAAGAGTTGGAAAGGTGACTGAGGAGAAAAGATAAAATGATGATCTCAAAGTGAAAATGGCTATAAAAGATTAAGGACTGATGGTGGAGGGATGTTGCCTCAGCAAAGTGACTGAGAGCCCGGCGTCATCTGAGACTTTGATGTATGCGCAAGTGCGTGCACATGCACAGCTCATGTCCATGCCCACATGTCATGACGGGGTCCGGGTCAGGGTCTTACTGCTGTTTACAACTCCATGGGTCAATTGAAGGTCTTGATCTGAATGTTTCAACTGTCTGTCAGACCTGTCTAGAGCTTAGACCAGTCTGAACGTCTGAAACATCCCTGCCACGATTGCCTCACCGCCATCCCCACCCCTCCCTCGGTCCCCCTCCCTGTCGCACTCTCCTTCTTCTCTCCTCTGTCCTCGTCTGTCCCTTCATCTCTCCATCTTTTAACTGAGCCTTGTCATGTTGTCAGTCAAAGCATGGATTTGTCACTCCAGGAGAGGAGCTCAGATGAGCTCTCTGTGTTCTTTTTTTGTGTCTGCGTGTGAAGGTTGCGCTGGAGGTTAGGTTGTAGAAATCATGTTAGTCAGTACAGAGGAGTCGTGAATGTGACTTCTGCCTGATTGTATGACACACGAAAATCTGACAGTTAATGATATGTTTTTCTGTCTTCTGAAGAAGCTTATCTGTACGCTTGTTATTCTGTTTGTGGAGTGCGTATTTGTGTATTTGGCCTGGTTTTAATGTTTGTATGTGTATTATTCATCTACTGTGTCAATGTGTATGCGGCGAGTGTGGGGTTCGGTTGTCAGTTGTGGTGTTTTTTTTTTTTTTTGAACAGTCTCTGGAGATCTAATTTTAAATGCCGTATCTTCTTAAACAGCAGATTTTCCACAGGAGGCATGAATAGAGTTGTGTACTGTGCTGGGACTGTTGTTATCTTCTGCATGACAGGGAAAATCTTCATAACTGACCGTAAAAGTAGTTACTGCATGTGCTGTTAAAGTGAAAGTGCTCACCATTATGCTAGATGAAGATAAGTGGGAAGATGAGGGAGCGAGTTTGCACTAACACTTTTCTGATCCTGCAGGTGGTGGTACAGGCAGCCAGCAGACCGTTCTCCATGAGGAGCAGTAGAAGATGCCGGCTCTGCCAGCACTGCTGCTGTCAATACACTTCCTCTCCTTCCTGCTAGTCATCATGCCGCCACGCTCCCTGAGTCAGGCCCCTCTACTCTCCTCCGTCCGCATGGGTGAGTGGCACCTGCCCGCTCACGTCTCCCTTATCAGGGTCAAAGACTTTCTCACAAAACTTTATTTATCTATCAAAGTCGTAATTCAGTTGTGTGACGATGTTACTTTCTACCCGTTAGAAAAAGTTATGTAACAGCAACAAATTGGGAAATGTTTGCAATTCTGAACATTAAAAGTCCAGATAACCTTGTGCCACGAGGCAGTCAGCCACATTTTTCAGCGGCTCATATAATCTGGAAATAAGCTCTTTGAGCTGATTTCCAAATCCTCAGTACACAAAATGACTTGTGTCAGACGGAAGCTACTTGAAAGTCATGGCGTTTGATCTGAGTTTTCAGTCCTTTTTCTTCTGGAGTTTCCAACACTTCATCTCCATCAATAAATGTCAGTTGATCTTCTTGCTGTTTAAATGGGTGTAGTGTGTGAATGTAGCTGACAGAGATACACAGCAATCAGTGTCTTGGCCTGAATCCAGTAGAGCAACTGTGGAGAGACCTGACAATGGGTGTGCACTTTCCCATTAAACATAGTTAAGATCGAACCATTTTGGAAACAAATGGGAGAGACGTCCAAATCATCACCACTATGATCGGTTAGCTGAGTGAAGTCACATGAATATGAATATTTATATGTGTTTGTGTATGACCAGCTGTACAGACAAGGTACACCGGTTACAAATGACCTACATTTATACAAATGCTTGCAGTGGTGAACCATTACTGAGCTGCAGCTTCATAGTTTATGTCCTAACATAAAGGAGGTATCAGTAGTTGTTTGGAATATCCAAAAAACAGGGCAAACTTCCATATTTCTAATGTTTCTGATACAAGTCGAACTCAGAAAGTGTTGGGGGGATATGGGGACTGCAAATAAAAGAAAAAAGACTTTTGTTTCTTTGCAGACTATAAAACCCAAATATGCTCTGTTTTGTCAGCTCTGCTTCATTTATTAATATACATCCCATTTTTCATTTCGGGCCTGCAACGCACTCCTAAAAAGGTTGGCAAGGAGGCAATTTAGTGTCAGTGAGGACGTGAAGAAAAAATATTGATTCATTTTATCGTTTCAAAAAGAGTGATGTCAACAGGTTATTCAAGGAGTCTAGACCAGGGGTGACCAAAGTCGGTCCTCGAGGGCAGGTGTCCCGCAGGTTTTGCATGTTTCCCTGCTTTAACACACCTGATCCTAATTAATGGCCGTCATCATCTTGTCATCAAGGTCAGCACATGTCTGGTTAATGACACAGCCACTTATATCATGGTGTGAAGAAGGAGGGAAACATCTAAAACCTGCAGGGCAGCGGCCCTCGAGGACCGACTTTGGTCACCCCTGGTCTAGATGAATTTTAGTGCATAAAGGGCGAGGGTGCAGGTTTAGCAGAGCTGATAGAATCATGTGAACAAGGCCTACAAACCTTTGTCAAGAGTTACAGAGGGAAGATACTGTCATGAATGCCACTTAAAACTTACTGTGGAAAAAAAACAAACAGTAAGTCATCCTTGTCCAGAGTTGGCGTCAATGTCTCTGGGTTTAGAAGTATCTATGATGACCCATGAGACAGTGGAAATGTATTTGTAGATCTTTTTTTTTTTTTGGAATTGCATGGGAATTGTGTGCTTTGGAGCTAATATGGAAAAGATCTTCCACACTGCTATCGGCAACAAGTCCGAGAGCAGGGGGCTGTGATAGCATGGGGATGTGCTCTTGGGAAAATCATTTACGCTTCTATAATGGCAGCAGGAATGCATAAAAGCACGCTGACATTTTAGAACATCATGTACTGCCATATTTTCCAGGGGCATTCATGCATTTTTCAGAACAATGCAAAACCACATTCTGAACACATTTCAAAGGGATGACTGAGGAAAAAGAGAGCGTGGCACTGCCCAAGCCCGTCTGCAGTCCTGATCTGTCTCCAACAGAGAATATGCAGAGAATTTTTAAAATGAAAAAAATGCAGCAATGACAACTCCATGATGTTGCACACTTTAAGGGATGTTTGCTGGAAGAATGTGAGAAAATCACACCTTAAATGCTTCCCTACTTGGTCAGCTCAATGCCAGAATGGCTTTTAAATGTTGTGTAAAGGTGTTGAGACATTACAAAGTGGTAAAAGCTTTACAGTTCACACGTCTTTTAGAGCGTGTTGCAGGCTGGAGATGCAAAAACAGATGCATAGAAAGTGAAATGAAGATGACGACAAAAAGAAAAAAAAGACATATTTTGGGTTCATACAGTGGACACAGAAATAAAGATTAGAGCAAATGCAGAAGTTGGAATTTTTTTTATTTTATACTAATATGAGCAGGATCAAGTCCCTTCAACTGTTCACCAGTCAGCAGTGTTGATCCCATACGTTGCACATTACCTTGTTACAGAGGTTAAAATTTCAACATGTGGTGTTTTTTTTTCTCTTTTTGCTCTTTTGCTCTCTCTTCACCTGTTCTGACACTCTCACCGCCCTCAATCTTCATGACTCCTTCCTTCCCATCTTCACCTGTCCCTCCTTGGCTACTTTCTCCAGCTGCCATCCTGGATGACCAGTCTGTGTGTGGGCGCGGGGAGCGGCTCGCACTGGCGCTGGCCAGGGAGAACATCAACAGCGTGATGGAGGCTCCGGCCCGAGCCCGCGTTGAGGTGGACATATATGAGCTGCAAAAAGACTCCCAGTACGACACCACTGACACCAGTGAGTGAACGCGGTGCATTTGAATGACGCCCTCTGAAGCAGAGTCACACATTCCTGTCAGAAAATGATAAAAAATCAGCAAAACCCATTAGACTCTACAAGGGTATAGTGTCTCATTAACACAGAGAAAAGTGACCACTAAAGACACCCATGGATATTATTAGTAATATTGAACATTAATATTAAAAACTTGTACAGAGAGCAGTTGTCTGTTGAATACTGCTGGTTTTATTATAGAATATATTTCAACAAATTATTACACTTTTGAAAAGCTCCCCTTTTAAGGGCAAGAGCTTTGAAAAATGACTAGAATGATAAAGCAGCACCACTTTTACGGGATTAGAAGCCAGTAATGACATTTGCTGATTAGTTTACATGTCATTGGATGCCAGTAATGGGCCACTAAGACCGCCTCATTAAAAACTGTGAACCTGCGCCCTCCAGTAACAGCTGGCACTGTGTATTGTGCAGGCAGGCCATGGCGAAAAAAGAAAAAAAAAATCATGAAATATCAAAACATATCAGCAACACAAGCCAACAGAAAGTAGCACAATGTCTCAGAGGCTGCACCATGAAAATTGCATTGATATACAGAGTTGAAACAGAATGCTGCAAAGACAGAAGAAATACTGTTGAATTGAACTGCCGAAGAGACAGAGCTGCCCTGCTACTATCCTAATAGGGCACTGACCCTGTCGCAAGCTATTGGCAAAATGTCTATTTGTGCTTGAGAAGGATTGTGTACATACGTGCATGCTTGAGTTGCAGGCGTGTGCGTCTGTTTGTGTCCTTGACCGCTGAGCGGGAGACTTTGACAGTCTGGTTTGCTTGCAGCATTTTTTTTTTTTTTATTTTGGTCTCTGCATGAGAGAGCTCATCATCTTACAGCTAAATCTGACTGAGGCACAAGCGGCGAACGTACACCCACATAGGCATTTACACATGCGTGCACTCACATCCCTGTCTGCAGAAGCATATTCACACTTGGGCACAATGGGAGCATATACACTCACAGGCACGTAGTGGCTTCACAGGCAGTGACAGATACTGAGGAGGACTAATTAGGATGAATTGAAATAACAAGCAAATGTTACAGAGTGAAAAGCGCTAATTGAGTACTTGAATAAGACAGTTAAGTGACCGGGCTTGTTTATGTTGTGTCTGAATAATCATTTTCAGGTGAGTAGACTGAAAAGCTTGCCAACAAAAATGGAAACATTCAGAGAGATTCATTTTTCTTTATTAATTAAGTGTTAGATGATGCAAGGGTGAACTGGATGTGAGCGTATGGGTGAATTGGGTGATTGTGAAAGTGCGTTTGCTCCTCTGGAACGTCTTGTGGCTTCAGAGAAAAGTCTGAGTTGGAGCTCTGTTTCAGAAAATCACTGATCAGACTGTGGACCCGTCGGATGATGCCGGAAAGAGAGGGGAGTAAAAGGACGAAAGAGCAGAGAAGATGAGTCGGGTAGGATGAGGTGAAAGGGAGAGGATTGGTGGATGGAACAGACCTGAATAGGTAAACTGGGTATAAGAAGGCTTGCTAGGTGATTAGAGATGTGATTTCACTTTGCTTCTGAAACTCAGAAGTCAGAAACTCAGAAGACTTTATTTAATGTAATTTCACCAGCAAGGACCACAACAATGTACATTTACTGGTTTACTGAGGATTCAAAGTATTAGAATAAAGCCGAACTGGAGGGGAGGGTATGGTTAAACATGGTCTTCTTGTTCGCCAAGGTGCACCTTGTGACTGGTGGCTCTGCTGTCAGAGTAGCGGTTCCTTCTCAGGAAGTCATTTATCTTAGTGGGCTGTGGACCCCCCAGAAAAGACACAATTGGAATGATCTGAGGAGAGCATAACTTTTACAGATGCCGGGCTGAATTTTAAGAAAAGAATACGCATTAATGATGGTTTGTAGACTGCTATGAGATCTGGATCTAGAGAGTGAGGTTGGGAGGAGGCCAGATATGCCTTGAAGCAACTCCAGCTTGTTAGTTTAAAGCGGTGTGTGGGGTGAGGCGGTTATGAATTGCTTCCTTTGAAACATTAGGAAACGTTCAGAAGCTGCAGAGCTATTTGAACGTAGAGGCTTAAAACAGTAGAAGAGAGAGGAATGGGTATCTGTTTTCTGGGAAGAGAGAGAATCGATCACTGTTTAGTTGTGGTAATACTACAGATGGAGGAACTTTTCCAATTTAGGCATGACATAATTGGAGAACCCCCTTATTTACTACATCCCGGGTCCAAATCTATCCTGACTAAATGTACAAGACCTGATAGAGCTTCCTAAAATAGGAGTCACATTTTGTTTATATAACCCAAATACGAGCATTTATTGTGCAAGCCTATTTCATCTGGTAACTTCACAGAGTCAAGAAAATAGTCCTGTGGATGAAGCTACACACAGCAGCACTTTATTATTTATTTATTTATTTCTCTTGTGCTTTGACATAATGGAGGCGGACACAAAGTCAATGCTGGTCACAGGTGTCTCCTTTCTGTCCAATTGGTCTTGACTTAAATCTGTCCCACCCAGTTGGTGCGCTTTATAAACAGGGCCATGTTCATTCATTCAGTCTGTTCTCGACTCACCTCATTGGCTCTTTTTTTGGGTGTTGCAGCCCTGCAGCGTCTCTCCTGCGCAGCTCCAACCTCCTCCCCGCATGAGCCACTGGTTTTCTCTGTTCGTATTTATTGATTAGGCTTAAATGAGGCCTCTTGTCTCAATGTACATCCAAGTTTAAATTAAGGTTAAGGCACAGAAGAAGAAGGCTCTGCTGGCGGGGGGGGGTGTGTGTGTGATATTTGGGACGGTCTGTTGCGTGTTTGGCCAGATTGCCTCAGATGACTCAGCTCGTGTGCCGGGACAAACCTGGTAAAATTGGATGGTGCTGATCTTTGATCTTTGTTTTTATGTGTTTTTTTTAAAACTCTTTATATAATTTACTTATCCAGTAAATCGTAAATATGGTATCTGACTCAAAAATAAAATAAAATAATACAACAACAGTGTACTCAATGTTTCTTTGTCGACAAATATCATTTATATAGTTTTAAACCAGGAAATCTTTGCTCTATTGCGCTGCAAAGAGTAGATCATTTTACATAATTTCAGTTATTATAGCAGACAAGTGTGCAAACTTATTTATTTCACATTAATGTCATCCTCCAGACAGAGTAATCATGACATGCGTTAATCTATGGGCAGTTAGCGTTGTTAGTTGTTTTGCATGCAAAGACAGTAAATAATTAGAGCAAAATGTTCTGCAAATCATTAACACTGTTAAAATTACTGTCTAATCAAGTAAATAATTACTGACAGCCACTCTGATGTCCTCCTGCAGTACTCACTGTATCTAACAAAAAAAAGAAAAAGAAATCCCATAGTGAGACAGATTGTGCTGCTATAATGGAAAACAAGGTTAAACTATAATGATTGTTTCACCTTTTTACATTTTTCACACTTTTCCCCAGGCTGCAGCCACTGCTGCATGTTTACTCAGTGTTGCCATCAAAACAAAGCGGTGGAAAAAGTGTGTGCTTGAATCTTTTTATTTATTTTTTTGCTCTGTTTTTCGTTTCAGTGTGTCAGATTCTACCCAAAGGCGTCGTCTCTGTGATCGGTCCGGCTTCCAGCCCTGCCTCTGGCTCCACAGTCAGTCATATATGTGGGGAAAAAGAGGTGAGTCACACACACGGATGTGTCGAAATCTGTGAATCTCTCGCCCCCCCTGTTTACTCCCTCTCCTGCTCCCAAAGTTGTCGAGATGATCGTATTAGATTGTGTTTTTACTCGGCTGCTGAATTCCCTCTCATGTAATCAAACATCATCTGCTTCTTCTAACCTCCCCCCCCCCCAAAAAAAAAAAAAAAAATCCTTGTTTTTTTTTACCCTCAAGCCATTATTATCTTTTTATTAACACTATCCCCTGCTGTTGAGTTTGTTAGTAAATCACCACATATAAATATATATATATTTTTTCCTTTCTGGTCTTCCTGATTGTATTCTTCTGTCTACGTTCTCTTTCCTGCAGATCCCTCATGTAAAAATTGGTCCTGAGGAAACTCCTCGCTTGCCGTATCTGCGCTTTGCCTCGGTTACTCTGTACCCTAGCAACGAGGACCTGAGCCTGGCCATCGGAGCCATCTTGCGCTCGTTCAGCTACCCCTCTGCCAGCTTGGTCTGCGCAAAGGCAGAATGTGAGTGCATGAGGGCTCACGTCGTACCATTAAACCATACGTTACATGACTGCTTTGTGCTGGGTGTAAATGAAACTGTTAAGTTCTTGCAAGCTTATTAATTTATGCATACGTTTGTTCGTGCACATGGCTCCTGCAGGAGTGTTGGCAGAATTGCAGCGTTTGGGGGGATGCGGCTGCTCGGCTGTGTTGGACACTCATTTAGACAGTCTGGTCATGAAGTTCTGTCTGTTGTCAGAGTTGATAACGTGGCCCGTGATGCAGCCCTCCTATTTATTACTCACGCTCCTGCACACTGGCCACGATTACATGTTTTCCAACTATAGACCTTATTTAGAAAAAAGAAAAAAAAAGCAAAGCAAAACAAAACAAAAAAACCCCACAGTATTCCAGTTATGTTTTTATAAGCTACATTTCAGTTATTCTATTAATACTACAATTTACATGTTAAAGAGAACTGCCCCATGCTATTATTCTTTTTTGAGGGATAGTCATAGCCCTCAAAACTTTGATTTCTCCCTCTACCCAAATGTGTGTTGCCTTTCCTGTCCTCCAGTGACTCGGTGACTCAGGCCAGTGCTGCCAGAGCAGCTAGATTCAAAACCCTGCATCCTTATCAACCACTAACTGAGAGACAAGCCACACGAGCCGCTTAAGTATAATTATATATGACCAGCAAAAAGGAGGAATGACTCACTGATTGAATAAAAATATTCCTCCCCACTTATCTGAACTCACATGGAGCAGGCAGGAGAGCAGGTGCTGGAATCAGAGTCACTACAGGGTAAAAATGGGCTCTGTTTCTGTGCTCACAGTCCTACTAAAGATAGCAGAGTGGTTGGCATTTATCCTCACAGTGTGGAGGTTTCAGGTTCAAATCCCATCGGGGGCCTTTCTGTGTGCAGTTTCCGTGCTCTTCAAGTCTGCGTGGCTTGTTTCTGGGCTCTCCTGCTGAGGTTACTCTGAAGGAGAAGATTTTTTATTTTCCTCAAAGACTTTAGTTCAGCACCTGGAGAAGTACCTGAAGTAGACCCATTGAGTAGAAGGGCCATTTCTACATTATTACGCTGCTGCTGATAGTTATTACACATTTCTTTAATCTGACAGACTATTTTCCAAACGCCACAGTATACCATGTACACTGCCCATGGGCAGCGTGTCAGTGAGTGCTATTCCAATACATAAGCGCCATTGTGGTAATAAAGATAGCATGGAGGGCAAACTTCCTTTGGTTGCTTTGTCTGTGTTACCACCACGTTACTGCCTCAATAAGACTTTTTGCCGATCATAAAATTGCAAACAAATGAACCCAATCGTTCATCCAATCTCTCCCATCTTTTATGAGGATTTCGATCTGCGACATCGTTCATACTGGAGATTGATTTAAAGTCATCTTTTTAACCCAAAACACTGCAGATGAGTCTCTGTCAAACAAGTTGGCGACCACCGAGTGTCCAGTTTGTTGACTGTTTTCAGGGCACCGTCTGGGTACTCGCAGCGTATTTCAAGAAGACATGCTTGTCAATGTGAATGCACATATGCCCTGCAAACTGTAATAATGGGTGCGAGGTGATCGATTTGGAACGCAGCCTTCATCTAGGAGAGGTAGATAATGATTACATAGATTTTTGTCCTTTGCATGTGGTTTAGTTATTTTATTTTAGGATGAAAGCAAATACATTTGGTGAGAAGAATATATATTAGAAGCTGTTGCTTCTGCCTGCACCTCTGCATCTATCTTCTCTCTCATCCTCCTTAGCGACAGCAGCGCCGCATTTTTATATGGTTACCCATGCTGAACCACATGACATGCGTGTATGTCACACTTACAGTATTATCTGCGCGCAATTTTTCTGCTAGACACAGTCTTAGTAATGCGTCACTCGTGGCCGGATCTATTCTCTTAACCCACTCTCTTTCCACTACTCTTTCTTGTATGTTATTGATTTGTCTCACTCACTGTTGCCTGTGTTCACTGGAAAAGGGGGTGGGGGGGTGGGAGGAGGGAATGGGATAGTGACGGATCCTGCTACACAAGGACAAAGCGTGTAACATGTGACTGTGAATCCTTCTTATGTGAGGCAAGCGAGTGCACCGAAGCTCCATTCTTATTGGGTTAACAGTGGATTATTGCCGCATGTGTAACTGCACCCACTGTTTGTTATCCACCTCACAGTGTTGTAAGGGCCAGACAGTTTAATAAATATTCATGTTTGGAAATGCTTTCCAGTAACTTAGAGGGACATTTGATTTCACTTGCCAGGGAGTCAGAGAGCATTAACATCACAGGGGATTTGAGAGTTGGTCACTGGCCGTCTTTATTTTCATTTTGAAAGAGTGCATTATTGATTTATGTTGCAGTTCCCCCGTTGAGAGTCACAGGAATTAAAGGGCTTGGTCGGATGGAGGCTGAAGTGTACAAACAGTGCTTTGTGAATACTTGACAGAACATTGTACAGACTGTAGACGGTGGCAAAGTTCCGATTTACCCGCTGAATCCTCGTTGGATTTTTATCCTCTTCTGAGTGAAACTGGGCTCGGATGTGTTGTTACACAACCGTTGACTCCTCACGCCAGCTAAATGGTCTGACCACTGATGGGCACTGATATGAAGGGATACGTAGACCACTGAAGTCCAATCAGATCTCCACAAACAAAAGATGTGACACTAAGAAAAATCGATTTAATCATTGAGAATCTTTAATTAACTCCCCAGCAGTGAGTCAGCCCCGGCCAGCAGTTTCCTGAAACTAAGATAGATTCCTTGAGGACTTTACTAAGTTAAAAGAGCTTTTTCGTCCTGATCATCAGTTGAATACATAGATAAGAGCCTTGTCTTTAATCAGGCTTTCCCTTTCCAAATAATTAGAAGCAAAAGATATTTACAGTCTGCGCTAAAAGATGCAATTTTTGACTCGTGGAGTAACTTAGGGTTGCGCTTGTGTGTAATATATTTGGCTCCAAGGTGATCTTTACAAGGTTATCACACGCAAAGACTCTGACCCACTTGGCTGCTTTATCTATCACCGTGGAACCGGTTGCCATGGCTGCCGAGTAGGTGCTAACTGCCACTCAACAGGCTTGTTCCACGCTCTGAAGAACCGTGTGGGTGTATGTGGCACGATATGTGTGTATTTTTTTTTTTGCTGCATGCTTGTTTCACTTTGTCTGAACACGCGCGCAGTGTGTCGGCTGCAGGAGTGAGAGTCTGTGCTGCACTCCTGACTGCGTGCTGCACGTCTGCCCATGAGGGAGTGGCTATCAGGGCGCTTGGATGAATGTCTGCGTGCAGCTCTGATGTGGCGCTGCAGAGGTTCAACATCAGACAGCGATTAGCACCAGCAGCCTCGTTTGAGTCGTCTCGTTTACACCAGTGTCCAGTCGTGATGCAGACATTCTGTCTATTTGCCAGCGAGGCGAGTGAAGTGTCAAGACATCACACATCATCAACACTTGCATGCAAATGTTGACAAATGCATGTTAAAGACATGCAATCCAGTTCTGTCCTCCCCTCTTAGCTAGATATTCTACTGAATGTGTGAGAGTTGCAGTTTTTGGGTCATTTACGATGCATCCTTCTCTCACTGTGTCCGGGTCAGAACTTGCTATCCGAGCCTAATTCCATTATGCAGTTTTCATGAGATGGATTAGGGTTCAGAGGGACAGGCTGAGCACGAGGAGGAAACGGTGGCAGTGCAAGAGGCAGATGGATAAAGGCAGAGAGAGATAACAGGAGCAAAGGGCTCAGACTAGACATATAGAAAGGTTAGAGCTCATGTGTGAGAGGAAGAAAATATGGAGAGTGGGTGAGGAGAAGAGAGGATGTTGAAAAGTGCATTGATTTTTTTTTTTTTCTCTTTCCCTCTTCGTCCTCAAACTAATTAAAGTTTTTGCCTGGTTCAGTGATTACTCCACTGCTTACAGAAGCCTTCGCCTGCTAAAGGGCTATGAGTGCTACCTTTTCCCTGCTCTTCTCATCTCGCTCCTCTTCCTCTCTGTCCCCCAGATACCCAAACCACCGCTTATTTACACAGCTAAGGGTGCTTTACTATAGAATTACAATCAGAAGTAGTAGAATGACTTTCTAGTTAAGGCTTATTTTGCACAGAATGTCAAGTGAGTCTTGAATGCCATTGGTTATACTCATTTTCAAGAGGAATTCAGTTGAAGCGTCGAAAAATGCAGAAAAAAGGTAAAAAAAAAAAAAGAGACAATGAGCCTCTTCATGAAATGTGAGCAGAATGTATTTGTGTATTTGTGAGCTGTCTGCAGAGCAAAATTGATAATATTTTGGCATCCCTGAAAATGATAAGAAGCTTTATTGTCGTTGCACAGCGAGATACAATGAAACTTTGTGTGTTGGAGCCTCAAGTCAAACCATGTGAATATTGCATGTCTTTATCAGACTTTCCAACGTTAATGGATTATACGGTTGTTTTCACAGTATGCAAATATCTTTAAAATGCATTTTGAACATGAGAAAGAAAAATTAGAAATATAACACACTTATCTTAATTGATGGGCATTTTGCATAAGCTTCAGATTATGTTTCCTAAAATGTGTTTTAAAAGTCCTTGTGCAGCGGTTGCAGGTTCGACTCCCCTTTGTCTTCCCCGTTCTCTCTCGCCTCCCCTTCCTGTCGGTCTTCACTGTGAATAAAGGCCACTAGTGCCAAAAAAAAGAAGAAAAAAGCATGACATTCCTGGCTGCATCAGTGCATAGCGATGTAACACATATTATAAAGAATCTAAACTTACCTTCAGAGTTTGCTGTTGACTCCTGATGGAGGCTTGTCGCTGCCTAAATCAGGTATGATTCCTGATAAAACCAATGTGGTTGTCTGCAGCAGAGAGTTTACCTCGGGAAGCCCCCCCCCCCTCCAGTTGCAGTAATGTTTTGTCAATGCAAATAGATGTTTAGTTTTTTTTTTCTTCCAACTTCATATTAAATCATTTTCACCTCACCTCTTGAATGCTTCATTGGACAGAAGGCGCAACATCGACTGCATTAGTCACCTCTCTCCAAGCCTGTGCTTTACAGGTCCCTGTCAATGCCTGTACAAACGGAGCAAAAAATATTTCTTCTTTGCTCCACTTCAGTCGAGATTGCCTGAAATTGAAATAGCTTACTGCATCTGAAGAATCTTTCTTCCACCGTCTCTTTTTTTTGATGTGCACCATGCTCACAGGTAGACGTGCCGGGGGAGGGTGCAGCTCTCCGGAGCAGACATCATTCTTTTATATGCTGCTACCTGGGTGTGGATTAATGAGGTGGGGGCACGTCGACAATCTGCAGCTGATTTACATGCAATGTTTTAAAGATCAAATCCGAGTCTTAAGTGGCATTTGTGAATCTGAGAGTCTTTTTTTAGTAAAAACACGATTTACGTGCAAATCTATTCCCAGATTTATGAACATTTTAATGAACGAGGTCCAATATCCCTAAAAGAAGTTTAGAAGGGATTTGATCTACAGTTAATACCATTAAATGATTCAGAGAATCTGGAGTCACTTTTATTCTGTAAAGGGCAAGAATGTAAGCCGAAACGTCATCCATCAATAGCTGCTAAAACCACACTGGCATGGGATTACTTTGGGAAACCTTTGCCAAGCTCTGCGACATGGTGTCACATTTACAAATGCAAGTTCAAACTTAGCTGTGCAAAAAAGTTTCCTGATGTTAACCTTGAGCAGAGTGGATCTTCGTGTCTTTGGGCTTTGTGGCGTTAGGGAGGAACCATTTAACTGGGAAGATGTGCACTGTGATCAGATTATTCTATATTCTTTTTTTGGGAAAAAAAACAAAGTGTGCTGTTTGCTCCAGACCTGGTATCCATTTGTAAAGAACTTTGGAATAAAAGTGTAGCAATTATGACCCCGTACTATTGCATATGACAAGACATGTTTTTAGGAGAAGTGGAACAATGTAACGCCCGAAACATGTTGACAATTAGAAGGCAAACATTACAGATCGTTCAAAGCTTCATTATTCCACGTTTTATAATGTGTTGCAGGCCTGAAATGCAAATGAATGGATATTGACAAATGGAGAAAGTTGATGAGACAAAACATGACATATCCTGAGTTCATAAACACAATGGAAAAAGGTCACAGTTCTTGTAAGAATCAGTTGTTTCTTGTTCTTTTTTTTGGTAATTTTACGCAATATCAAATTAGATTTTGCAAATGATGTGCTGTTGCACCTTTCACTGTTGTTACGCCATCTGGAGCTATACACAGTTATACAAATATATTTTTAAGTCACGTGATTAAAACCACTTACCTTCTTCTGTGTTGATCCCTCTTATGTGGACAAAACATGGACACATGTTTGTAGTAGCCTGTGCTTCTCTGGACTGGGGGCTAAAGTCTCCGTGGATATCATTTTTTCCAGCAGATCCCTCAGGGCTCGGCTCGAACACGATCTTTTTATCATGCTCTTCAGGCCGCCGCTGAAGATGTTGTTGCCACGGGGGATTTGCTTCATTCCAAGCAACATTTAGTGGGTTGGTACCTCCAGTCGATGGTTGCTACATGTCAAAGTAACATCCACAATGCCAGGACTCAACGTTTCCCTTGAGAAGCTGGTTTTCCCTGGAGAATTTATTCCCAGGGAACATTTTTTCTCTCTCTTTTTTTTTTTTAATGAAATGATCAGTTAGATATTTCTCAGCAGCAGTTTTAATGCTGCAGCTGATGGGTGTGCAGTGAAAATCATGTTTTAGTTTATTTCAGTTGGACCAGTCACTATGCAATTAGTTTTTTTACACATGTGAATAATGTTTAATAAAGCAGCATATTTTGTGACATTTTAGCCAGGTTATTTTTTTTGTGATGGACACGTGCATTTTTTTCCCTCATTCACACAAACATTTGAGGCATCTCATTCTAATTTTTTTCAATGATTAAAAAAAAACAATGTAATTTTTAAAATGTGACGGCTGGAGCTCAAGTGGGTAACTAAAAGAAATAATGTAAAACATTTGAGCTCACTGAAATCACACCAGTGAATGCATATGGAGCTTTGCTTTTTTTTTTTTTTTTTTAAATCACACCTCCTTTAGAAAAAAAAGAAACGTGGCAAGTGTGTCGAGGTGTAAACTGAAGCAGCCTAAGCTGTGAGATTCATGCAGAGTTATAGGTTCAATGGGAATTAAATTTCATTTCGCTCTCTCTCTCTTCCTCTCTTTTTTTTTACAAAAAAAAATTAGTCACAGTTGAGATTTTTCAGTTGAAATGTAAAGCGCACTCTCTCGTGGCCCGTGGCGTGACTGCGTCACGGTAATCATCCCAGGCTTGAATCAAGGCGCCTGGACTTTCATTTTTGGTTCTTGGAGACGATTCTCCTTCCATCCAGAAGGCTTCACAAGCTTGAAGCTTCTCACCTTTCAGGTTGAACTGAGGAACTGTAGTTCTTCTTCAACACAACCTTGCAAATAATGACCATCTGCCTTTACCTTCTGTCCAGTTCTTCACGTTTTTTTTCACATCATTATTTTTTTAAATTGCTCAGCTGTGCTCAGCACACATCCGGCCATGCTGGGGATGTGTGGATGAGGGCTGACAGAGAGGTGTGCTGCACTCGCGTCGTTTCGAAGCGGAGCATTGTGAATTGTCGCTTGATAATTGTAACTATTGAACTATGAAATCGTTTCAGGTCTCATAAAGCAGAAAGCTAAACTTAAACGAATCGCCTCTTTAAGTGGCAGCTGGCATTTATTGAAACCTGTGTACATTACTGAGCAGTAAAGTACAGAGCACCTGTCTGCATCTCATGGTCTGGTTTTCTGCAGCTGCTTTTTGATGGAAGGAAAATCTTGTTTTTTTCTTTTGGTAGCCTCTTACTCATCCTCCCACATCTTCTGAAGACCTTACAGACTTGACAAATAGCTTTCATTGGGTCTTTCTAACTCAGCAAACAGGTTCACACCAAAGACATGTCATGTTCACATGAGTGTGTTTGGTTGGGCATCTGAAGGCATTATACATTCCCTTGACTGGAAAAAAAACATCAACAACAAAAAGAAGGATTGGATTTCTGAGACTCGGAAAGAAAGATCAGTCAATTCTGGTGACCAGGTGAACGATCGATGCATCTCTAAAACAATCAAACAAACATGTAAGATGAGGATCAAAAGCTTCTTGGGCATCATCACAAAAGAAAATTAAGTCCCACAGAGAAATAAGGTTAATGAAAGTGTACGGTGAGGGCTGTGTTCAATTATGTTTCCTTTTCTGCCAACCAAGCTTTGCGAAATGAAACATGTAAATCGCTGTCTTGGGATAAATCAAGGTTTCCGCTGGCCCTGACAGGCATACATGTTGGAAATATGAGTCATGTCTACTGATAAGACGCCGACATGCAACATGGCTCTGCTCTGCCTGTCCCTCAGGCCTGCTCAGACTGGAGGAACTGGTCCGGCGCTTCCTCATCTCTCGGGAGACGCTGTCAGTCAGGATGCTGGATGACAACCTGGACCCCACCCCACTGCTGAAGGAGATCCGCGACGACAAAGTGGCCACCATCATCATTGACGCCAATGCTTCTGTCTCCTATCTCATCCTCAAGAAGGTCAGGCCACAAACATCCGTACGTTTTTCACAACCTCCCACACACATTATGAGTTGCTCTTGTATACAGAGCAACTGGTGTGACTCACAGGGATTTGCTTATGTCTCTGTTATATACCTAGTTAGAACATTCAGGTTCCAGTCACAGTGAGCTCGTGGGGCTGTGACCATTTTGCAAAGTAATAAAACAACCCACTCAAAGATCCACAGGCACCACATTTATTGTGGAAGAGAATTAAAATCTATTTGTACGTTGCCCTCCAGAGCTACATAGGAGCAAAATCTGTGCATGTCAGTTCCTCGCACTATTTTGAAAGTTCTAGGAAGAGAACATCTTTTTCTTTGCAGATGTCAACCTGACTTGCTCTCATATATTCTAATGCCAATACCCAGCACAGTGAGTCACGGTTTAAAGGAGACGTTTTCACACGGAGAGTGACTGCCTGCCCTCAATAAAATGGTCTTGCGTTGGTCTGATGATGTAAAACTGTGATTAATGCACGCTTCCTCTTCCTCACCTTCTCCTTTACATTTTCTCCTTTTTTGTCCCGTCTCCTTGCTTCGTGCTTCGCTGCTAACTCTCCTCCTTTGCCCTCTTTCTCTAGCCATCAATCTTACTCTGTCCTCTCTTATACTCCCGTTCCACATTCATGTTCCACCTGCCTCCTCTTTATTTTCTCATCCTATTCCTTCTCTTTGTCCTGCAGGCATCAGAGCTGGGGATGACATCAGCATTTTATAAGTACATCCTCACCACCATGGTAAGAGCATACCAATCCTTCACCTTGGTCTCCTTGTCTCACGCTCCTTCATTTTCACTTGTTCCACCCTTCTGCTCCTCCTCCTCTTCTGTCTCAGCGCGAGCGAGCGAAGGTGCAAAGGCGGGGAAGGTGTTCGATAAGGGGAGGTACAGGAGAGATAGGGAGAGCAGATGAAAGATGGGAGAAGGGAGGAAGAGATCTGAGAGGGAAAAAAAAAACGCGCTGTTTAAAGACGTGGATGTACAGGGGTGGATGGGAAAAAAGAAAGAAAACGGAATCTGAGGTGGAGGTGATGACAGATGTGATGTGCGCTTTTTCCTCCACCACCTTCTCTACGCTCCCAGGCTTTTCATCTGCCTCCTTGATATACAGCACTCCCATCCCCTTCTATAGCATCTGAATTAATGTGTCACTCTGTGTCTGATTTTTATTTTTTCCTCCTTTCTCCGCCTGGTCTCTGATGTGTTCTCGTACTCTCGATGCACTTTTATTCATATGGCTCTGAAAAGCTACTCCAGTCATTTCCATCAACCTTTCTCGTACCCTTATGGCCGTTTCCCCTCTTCTCCTTGTAGACTGTATCCTTTCCCTCCCCTCTCCATCAAATATTATATGTTGTCACTCCCGGCAACCTCTATTTTGCTATATTGCACTCCTCTTTGCACAGTACTTTTCTTCCATGCTGCACTGTCGACATTGTCACTCACCTGAATTTCCTTTCTCTCACTGCAACCCTCTACCCCAATCCTCCTCCGCTCCTCTCCAGGATTTCCCCCTATTGAGACTGGATGACATAGTGGATGAGCAGTCCAACATTGTGGGTTTCTCCATGTTCAACACCACCCATCCCTTCTATTTGGAGTTCATCAGGAGCTTGAACCTCTCGTGGAGGGAGGGCTGTGATCTCACTTACCCCGGTCCTGCGGTTAGTGTCTTGCACTCACAAGTACCCATGCATTCAAATTATCTGGAGTAATTTTACAGCTTTGTTAAAATGCCACATAATATTAAGCGGCTTACTTCCTCACCCTGATAGATGGAACAGCTACAGAGATTCAGCTAATCTTTCGCTTGTATTTAACGGGTATTGATGTATCCATCTCTGTTTCCCTCCTGCTTGTTTACTCATTTCTAATGTATTTTCTTTCTTCTCTCCTCCTCCCCCTCCACCCATCCCCGTTGTCCTTTTCACTCACCACTGTTTGCACCTCCCTCCTCATTATGTCTCCTCCCTTGTCTCCCTTCATGTCTTCCCGTGTTTCCATCCCTCCTCCTCCATCCTCTCTCTCCACAGCTCTCTTCGGCGCTCATGTTCGACGCCGTGCATGTGGTGGTGGGAGCGGTGAGGGAGCTGAACCGGAGTCAGGAAATTGGAGTGAAGCCGCTCAGCTGCAGCTCACCTCAGATCTGGCAACACGGGACCAGCCTCATGAATTATCTGCGCATGGTAAATGCTTCACGAGTGTGCATGTGCGAAGTATGTGTTGCTGTATAATGTATGTACACTCATAAAGAATACATGATCTGGTACACACAGAGTATCATGCGAATGTTTGGGTGCCAATTCAGTACAGTTTCAAAGAATAGGAAAGTAAACCAAAGCAAAATCTTGGACGTCTCGTATGGGCGGGACTTAGTAACACTTTTACTCTCACAAGTTTCACAGCCTGTGGAAACTTTTTCATTAAAATCTTTTGTACGTGTAGCTGGAGGGGCCGGTCAGGAGCTTCCCTGGGGGGCAACTTAAGAGTCTGACCTGTCATCTGGTCAGACATCATTTTAACAGTTAATCTCCTCATCATGTGGACTCTCCCCTTTTATGCTTATGGATGTACAGCCTCAGCATTACAATAGACTGGCTGGATCTGACACCACTGTCATAGTTGATATTAAACAGACTGGTTTGACAAATTCTTTTTAATTCATGTTCATGAAGTAGAGCATAAAATCATTTTAAAAGGAAAATAAATGGATAGATAAAAATAAATCAATGGGGTAAGGATGCAATCAGTAGCTGGAAGACCTGAGAGTAGACAATTAAAGAAGATATTTAAATAAGTGAAATAAAAACGGAGGATTTGTAGGACGCTACAGTCATATTTATGAAACAAGGAGATATTTATCAGGACAAACGAGCCCACAACTGGCTAGCCAAGGAGAAATAATTATTACGATGGAAGGTGAAATCATTTATCACAGAATGTTTTTTTGAAAATTTAATATGAAAGGAAAAATTAAGCAACATATTAAAAGAAAATTAAAATGGGATGTGGGTGTGCAGTAAAATAACATCTTCATCAAATGCTTTTTTGGTCTTTGAGCAGCAAACAACCCAGAGCCTCAGTGAGACCGAGGAACCGGATTCCTCGTTAGTTATGAGGAATCTGACCACCGAGGGGACTGACGCTGCAGGATACCAAGTCTCAATAATCTGTGTGAATATAAATTGTTGCACTTTATTGGAAAATATATATATGCAGTGAGGCTTCTGATAATCTGCAGTTTTGAAGAACAACAGATATATATATTCATCTTAACACGATAGGTTTAACATGCCCTATCAGTGAGCGACATTGCATCTTAAATACTGCCTTCAATAAACACTATAATAAAGCTGTTTAATCAGTAGTTTGTTCTTAACAGATTTAGACATTTTCACTGAATGTGCAACCTTTTGTTTTATGACATTTGCTCAATGCAGCCAAATGTAACAGGCTTGTTTATATGTCCATTTGCAAATTTCTGGAGCAGATTACTGTGATGAGGATGCAGGAAAGGCTTCCTCCTGATGACTCCTCTGTGAAGGTCACATTTTTGCTGATCTTGCTTCACAGTAGAACAGTGATGTATAACTCCAGAGGCTGCCAGATCCTCCTGAAAGTCTTTCATAGTCAGGCCGGGGGTTTTTTGCTTTTTTGATAATCCACCCGGCAGCTCTCTGAGAAAGTTTGGTGATTTTCTTTATAAGACTGGATTTCTTAACTGCTATTTCTTGGTTAAATTCCAAACTGAGTAAATCTTTATCTTAGAACTTTTTTGCTGCACTCTTCAAGCCTCTGATGTCATCATTTCTTAAAACTTTTGGATTTGGGTCATTTGGGTCTGCATGAATTGTGAAATTGTGTTACTATATTTGATTGTATAAAAAACAACAGTAATTATACACGAAGTAATTCCTCAAATAATTGTGTCATCATCATGCCTTTTGGAGGTTGGCTTATCTGCTGGTTGCTTAACTGTTAAGTTCCAAAACATCTGCATGTAACTTTGAGCATTTCAGCAACTAAAATGTACCTTTTTAGTATTTCATATATCAGCTTAACTACCTGTTTATTTCTCAGATGTAAATGCTTATGTTAGGAGCTCATGTAGCCATGATCACAGACTCTCTGCCAATTGTTTTCATTATTGTTTTATTAAAAAATGAAAAGATGTACAACCACACTGTTTTTCATCCTCATCTTGTCTTGCATGTAACCTCTGCCTCTTGTCGTTCTTTGTCATCTCCCATTTCTGGTCATCTGCTTCTCTCATCGACGACCTGTTGTCAAGGCAGCCTTGAGTCCCATCTCTCATTGCCTGCAGCCCATCTGCCCGACATCTGTCTTTGTTAGTCAACATCATGGCGCGCTCCATCTCCAGCCTTCCGCCATTCATCACTGTTCCTGAAAACCGCGCCAGCACCTGGGTTTTGGAGGGGCCCCGCTGAGCCGCGAGGCGCAGGTCTGATACTTGTTAGAGTCCTGTCGAATCTCTCTGCTGCCCTGTCTGAGACTCTCGATCAGTCGGTATCCAGAACTGATTGTCCCTGTCGAGTCCAGCTTTAGCCACTGTCTCCATCTTTTCTGTCTGTTTCTCCCAACCGCTGTTAGCTGCATCTTTCTAACACTGACGGATACAGAGGGAGGGATTTTTAATTTAATGCAGATTTCTCATTTGGCTCGTAACTCCGTCTCTTTTTAATCGTTCCTGCATGCACCATCTCTCCTGTCTCTGATGTTTCTTCTTTTCTGCCGTTCCACTGTCATCCTTCCTCATCTGATTCTCCATCTGCCTGCCAGGTTGAGTACGATGGCCTGACGGGAAGAGTGGAGTTCAACAGCAAAGGTCAGAGAACCAACTACACCCTGCGGATCCTGGAGAAGCACAGAGGGGGTCACAAAGAGGTCAGGAGTTACCTGTTATCATGTAGCAAACACATGACAACGCCCTCAGGCTTTGGGTTAGTTACAGGCCACCCTTCTGATTACACACAACTAGAGAAAGCATTCACCGCTGACATCAGTCTGATCAGGGTTTCCCCTCCGTGATGGTTGCCAGATCTGTTCTTTGTGAAGTTGATGCGTGTTTCACCAGACAGCCCTTTTGTGTAACCTGTCAGCAGATGTGGGTCATGTGTCAGATCCAAATATATCTTTACATCTGATTAATATGAAGGCTCCTGGAATGCACTGGCTGCCCTTTTAGACGATAGTTGCTTTTAAAATGTGACTTTCTTCTCTCTCTGCATGGTATATGTTTCTTTCTTTTTAATTTTTCTAAATTCTACATCTCTGCTTGTCTGGTAAGTGATGCATAGCGTTTCTCTGGTCTTTTTTAAATTTATTTAGTCTTTGTCTTGCTCAGAGCTGGATTGTCTGACACTGGTTTTGATGTGTATTGATCGTGGACTCTTGTCAGTACTGGAACTCGGTGCTGAGCTGCGTTGGGACTGCAGTTTGGCAGCTGTAGCAGACAAAATTTTAACAAAAATGCTTCTGGATGTTATACCTCTGTCTAGAAACTGCTGAAGTCACGCTTTGACAGCAGGATGTACAGCCGTCACTTAAGGAGTAAAACTCAGCTGAATGAGTTGGGTTTGAGTCCATTCAAGCATAGATGATGAGTCAGTATCATGACCTGATGCCTCATCTGAGGCAGATGCCCACCCAGCGATGCTCGAGGTACATTTTTGTTAAAAAGTAGGCTTATCCTCTGAATGTCAGAGACAGTCCTTGGGCTTCACTCTATAATACATTATACTCTTTTTAAATTTTAATATAGTGTCTTGAGTAGGGATGGAATTTAATAAGATAGCATTATCACTTCTCCTCATCACTTCAAATCTTTTTAGATTCACCTGTCAACCCAGTTTAAATGTAAAAAAACAAACAAAGCAAAAACAAAAAATGAAGTATACCAGAGGGGTGTACTACGAAGCAAGTTCGACACAGCCAGGCTTTCTTTGGGTGAGCTGGCTTAACAAACCTGAAACTCGCCATCAGAGATAATTGGTACCACGACGGTGGTTATCAACTATCTTTGTTAATCGCGACTTTCTGCTTCCTGCTCTGTGCGCGTTCACATAAAAGGGGGCGTTTGACGCGTCATTTGATCCCTATTCCGGATAAAATGGATAGATCGCGGTCTGTATATTTCAGTCAGGAGGAGCAGGTTTTAATAATGCAGGGCTATGAGGATTTCAAAGACATCTTTATGGCCAAAAGCAGTACTGTAGGTGTGAATAAAGCCAGAGAGGAGTGCTGGCAAAAAATTGCAGATCGTGTAAATGCGTAAGTTATATTTATTTCACCACTTAATGCACCTTAATTAATCTCCCTCCCTCTTTTAGAGCGCTTAAACTTTAAACTTAATGCAGCAGATTTAAACATTATGTAGGTCTGACTGTCCCATTATGAATGATAAATGAAAATCACTTTAGTTTTTTGCTAAATCTATGTGAAATTAATTTAAGATTTAATATTATCTGTGATACCAATATACACTCACCGGCCACTTTAATAGGTACACCTGTGTAATCTAATACAATCCAATACAAACGCTTTGCTATATTCTACTTTTAATAAGCTTCTACATTTTCAGTTTTTGTTAACATTGTCAGAAAGGTAATAATAGATAATTCTACTTTATGTTTATTATTGAAGTCATAGTTGGTGGTGTACCTGCATGCTGTGTGCCACCAATCACCTTACAACAATGAGCACCAAATGGTTTACCTGAACACTGATGCTATGAAACGACTTTCTATTCACCAAATCACCCTCATGTTCCCCCAAAGCTCCAGTGATTGCGATGTGGGTGCAATCGATTGCCCCTCTCACCCTGGGGAATCCTATGAATGAATTATATTAAAACATTTTACATGAAATTCCACGTCACACTGATTATCAACATAATGGACTATTCATTTATGTTACCTGCGATTTTGTAAAACGTTTCTTTTATTTGAAGCGTGGGCAGATGGCCAGAGAATACTACAAACATATTCAGCAGTTCAGTAAGAGCAAGTACAACCTTGCGAATAGCGCAGCATACAGTATTCTGGCTCAGATTTTCTGCATCACCAACTGAATGCATGTAGGTTCCCGCGGCAAAGAAATGCAAAGAAACGCACACTGTTGCGCTACTGTGAGCGCACGGCTGCGTTTGGTGGCGCTGCCAATATATGGCTCTAGCAGATTACAAATGTAACGTATTCCCTCAGCTGGAAATCTCTAGCGTTCATAGAGAATATGGTCATGGGAAGCCAGCGGATCAGTCCGGTCTCTGAATACTCTCCCTCCATAGAGATCCTCGCACAATCCTGGCACTCAGGTCAACGGAATTTCTCTAAAAAGGGTGATGCCATCTCTGAAAGAGGTGGTAAGTGAAAGGGTGGCGCTTGTTTATAGCCGATTTGAGCCTAAACTCTGCACGTAACCTGTTTCGGACCAGGTTAAGCTTGCAGAGTAAATTACCATGGTGATCTAGCCAGGTTAAAAGAGAGCCACCTTCGTGGTACCGGAAATCCTGGCTTTAGACTCAACATACCTCGCTAACCCTCTAATCTAATCTTCGTAGTACACCCCTCTGCACAGGTGTTTAGCCTGAACACACCTGTCACCTGTTTTGTCTCTAACCAAGCCTCCAACAGGCTGGTAACATAACACATCTGCAGGTTACAGCAATATAAATGCAACGATGCTCTGCTTTGCACGTCAAAATAAAAGTCTTATCTCACTAAAATAACACAGAATCCTGGGTGAAAATGACGCAGGTGAAATTACCTGTCTGTGCAGCAGCATCGCTGTACTTGACAAGATGTCTTGTTTCCAATTTAGATCTGGCGTTCAAGGTTTTGAAATGAGTGAAAAAGAGTCTAATTTTAGATCAAACTACCTAAAAACAGACTTGCTATGACACCGTAACAAGTTAATGACACAGGAAATTAGCAAAGAATTCTCAATTTTAGGTCCCTAAAAAAATAAAGCCACATTAACAAGAAAACAAACTCATAAATGAAGGTGAAACTTCTTAAAGATAGAAGAATATGTTTATGTGGTTACTTGAAACAAGATTTTTATAATGAAAGTGAAGGATATTGTTGGTTGTTTTAATAGTAAATTAGTACATTTGAGATTTCCTGGCTGATTAAGGTATAAAATACAAGTACATACTAAATTTAACAGTATACCATGGACTCTGTCTTACATCTGGTTGTTGATTTGCTCTGTAAATGTTTACAGCTGATGGCAGATTCGGTGCATTCAGACAAGTCCAGATCCAGTTCTTCATGAAATTAGGTGGAACTGGTTTTTCAGTGTTCACCTGTAAACCTGAGATGAAATGGTGCTAAACAGATAGCATTCAGATGAATCCAAAATTGTGTCTTTTTAAACAAAATCCAATTTTATTGTGAATAAATATTGTAAAACTTTACATTTCTGACTTATCAGTTTATTCAATATTATAAATCTTTTTCTTTTAAGAGTTTAACAAAGAGGACTGGATTCTGAATCTCATGTTACAGAGGTCTAATCATGATGAGTAAAATCTTCTTGAATCATAATGCAGAAACTGTGACATCATGGCAAAATAATGATACAGTAGCTGCAATAATCAACGCATTTTACAAACACAAGATAACAGAAAAAATCCACTGGAGCGCTCTTTGCAAACTCTTTCATTCATTTTGCCGTGCCACATCCCCTAGAGTAAAAGAAGCATTTGATTTAAAGGCGTGGAAGGATTTAGCATTTGAAAGCTATGTTTCAATGAAATGTTAAGCTCACATCACTGCGGGTGAAGTTCATGGACGGAGGGACAGACTTTCTCTTCACCTCTCTCTCTTTCTACCTGATCGCTACTCTCGGCCGGTTGTCTTCAATGCACAAAATGCCACTTTCTCACTTAAAACTAAACTCGAACTCGGCGGAGAGCTTTTTGTTATAGCAATTAACATTTTAACTCTCCCTGCCTCTTTGTACAGCGACATCCGCACCGTCGACAGGCAGTGGTGGTTAGCAGATAAAAGAGCACTCTTAAATGTCAGGGCAGGATAAAGGATGTGAGCGGAAAGCTGTGATTCCTTCTGTGGAGCCATTACCTCTCCTCTGACCCACTGAAAGATGTACAGTAATATCACAAAGAAATGCCTCTGCGAACTGCTGATCCACCCTGCACATCGGTTAAATCATAATCACACACTTAGCTACCTAAGTGACTTTACTCTCACCATAAAACGGAAATAAATATGGCGTTATGCAATTTTCTGAAAGTTGCGTGTCAAGGAAAGAGACGTGGTGATAAAAGTGCTGATCATAACTGCCTTGGCAATCTTGTCTTCAGCGCATTGCTCTGCGTGTAAGTAGCTGTGTTTTTTCTCCTCTTTATTGTTATTATTGGTGTTTAGTACTGCAAGTAAGTTAATGTCTCAGGTGGGAAAAATAATGTCAATATGCATACACAGCAAGCAACAGTATGGATGGCAACGTATTGCATATAAAAGATGGAGAGGTATTTGAATGAGGAGGTACACTATCAGAGTTAATGTACTCACTGTAACACTGGGGAACATTATTTATCCCACAATAGTAATTGATTTTCTCTTGCCTTGCCCTCTCTATTAGATCGGGATCTGGTACTCCAACAACACCTTGGCAATGAACTCCACCAGTCTGGATATTAATGTCTCAGAGACGCTGGCAAACAAGACTCTCATTGTCACCACCATTCTGGTAAGGTCACAGTTACTGTAAGTGTCCACGCCTGCAAATACAATGTTTTTTTGTTTTTTTTCTCCTGCCACACAGGCATTGCTGGAGCTCATGCTGTGTTTTTTTTTCTCTGTAATTTAGCTGTCGCTGTAACTGTCATCTAAACTGACAGAGCCCTGAGAAGGATGTGTTACAAAAATGAGACTGCCAAAATCCTAATCTCCTCATAATGTCCTTCCTTCTTTCAGCTCAGGATATGTTTTACATCATCATCAGGAAATCAATGAATCCCTTTCAACATACGGATCCATCATTTTCCTTTCTCTGTCTTAAAACATAACATCCTGATATACTAGAATATTTCTGTGGCATATCATTAAAAAGTATATCAATAGATAACCAAGGATTAGAAAACGCTTCTTTTTTTTTACGTTTCAGGATGTAATGTGCAATAAATTGCTAGTCATGGATCACCATATTCTTGTTTCATTCTTTTCCATCCATCCTATGATTTTAAATCATTCCTTTTTTTTTGGTGGGGGGGGGGGGGTAGAGCACTTGTAACTTAATCACAAGGGTGATTCAATCTGTCAGCCTGTCTGTATAGTAAACTGACATTTTTCATGAGAAATTAACATTTTCAATCAAACCCTCCCCTACACCCCCCCACCACCACTCCCACTGAATTGAGTCAGGCTCACAGTCATTTCTTGAAACCCACATTTACCTGCATTGATTTACTTCAGGATGCCACCTTCCACTATCAGCATCGGACTTCTATAACCGCGGGGGAGTCTCGAGGGGGAGTTAAATACAGAATATTGGCTCTTTTCCTCCTAACACATCCTGACTTTAAGTCACTACTGTTGGACAAGTTCCATGAATTTTTTTTGCAGCTTATGACACTCGCGGTGTGATTGCTTGACATTTGTCATCTAATTCCTTTCAATGTACAGAGTGTCTTTGTGACATGAATCAGTGCTTATAGTGTACTTCCTGTTCTTACTTGTGCTTGTATGTTGATATAAGAGAACAAGGCAGTGACAAGTGGGAATTTGAATGTAAAGGAGAAATAAATCATACTATAAATACTCTGTAACCACTGGCCAACATCAGGAAATATCCCTAGGTAAACAGTTCAAAGCGTTCAAGCTTGTGCCTCTTATGGGTTTTTATACCTGTACAGTTTGATATGTAATAGAAAAAGGTCCAGTAAAAACAAATTCTTTTCACCTTTTTTTTTTTTCAAATATCACAACACAGTTTGCTGCTTTTTATTTAACAGATACAAACTTTAAGATGTTATTGGAAGTAGAACAAATGGATATTTTCCCTTTTTATTGTGCAATATGTATATATAAACACTGACAAATTTGTAAAAAAAAAAAAAAGGTACAATGTTAGTAAAAGATGAGAAATGGGCCCATCATTCTCTCATCATAGCAGCAGCTCATCAGGGGCAGGCTGGAGGTGAAAACAACATTTCCATTAGGATGAGAGGAGTTATCAAATGTCTATTTTGTCCTGTGAGAACACAAAAAATAACTTATGGTAATATACGAGTATACTCTATAGATACAGTTGGATCAAACTTGGATTCTAAAATGAAATGCAGAGAAATGGGCTAATTCATTTTGCTGTTGTAAGAATAAGACAGGCAGCTGCGTAGCCCAGTGGTTTAGGCAAGTGGTCCACTTGCCTAAACCAACTCTCAGCCTGATGCTCTGATCCTGGTCTTCCCCGTTCTCTCTCTGACTGTGAATAAAGGCCATCAGAGCCCCAAAATCATTTTAAAAAAGGACATACTGGTATTTAAAAACTCCACAGTCTTCAAAAATACTTATGCAGGGACATGGGCATTATTATTCAATGACAGTCAGGGCTGACGATGTCCAGAGGGGAAGGAGCAAAGCTAATCATGCCCATAGTTGTCCTGCACTATTTTGGTGCTCGCATGGTTGCATCTCAAGAACTAACGACTGCAACTTTTGTTTCACAATGCCAACTTTACTCTTCTCAAAGCTTATCGATTGCAAGGCATTAGTTTGTCATCACCCTTGAAAAGAAAGATGGAAAATCAGTTCAGCTGAAAATCCCTCTGTATCGTCCTCTGCCAAGCATCTGGAAACAGTGGGGCCTGACCCCGGACCAGACCTCTGGCTTTCCTACGACAGCTGCATCAAACTGTAGTTGTCCACAACACAACTATCTGCGACACTCCAAGCTAACGCTCAATGCCAATAATTTACCATCTTACTGCATGCTCTTTCTCTATTTCTCCCTATTTTGTGGAGCACAAAAAAATATCTGTTCCATTTATAGATGGCCTGCAGTGTGAAGAGTGTGAGGCAGCTACTGTGCACTGCTGCTGCTGTGAAATACAGACGAGCCAGAACACAGCCCGCCTGTGTTTTTTTAGTAATCAGCATATTATCGTATAATTATCTTTTTGGACTTTAAGGTATGATTGGAGTAGATGGGTTCTATAATATTCATTCAGTCCTGCGATCTGGGGCTATTTAGGAAAAAAAAAAACAGAGCTGCAGCCAATATGCCCACATCTGCTGGGACCTATGTCTCTCCCCGCAGCCAGTCAGTAGCAGAGTTAAAATGAACAGGGTATGTTTTAAAGTCATCACTGCATGTACCTTTTCTGATTAAGTATTAACCTTGAACAGTAACACGTACGATCGGAAAATCTTCCACTAATTAACCAAGTGACGAAAAAAAAAGAAAACAGGCTACTGCATGTTAATGGCAGATATTTATTGTTTAAAAAAGAACTGCATAATACAAATGAGAATAATTTGTCCCTCCAAATTGCCTTTCAGGTAACCAGTGCTTATACAATAATTACAACGAGATTTATGCTCCACTGCTCCGCTGACATCACAACCATTACTCCTACACATTACCTACAAACCCCTTTAAGTATATTACATTTTGCATTAGAGTAAAGACATGCAAATAGGACCTTGCGCTATATTTTACATGTCTTTGATGTCACTTCCTCTTTCAGCCATTTTTGCATCTATTATCTTATTTCAAGTGAAATATTTGAAAATGTTTTTCAAATAATTATAGTTTTCAACCATATAATTCAATGTTGTCCGTAATCTGTGCTGAAACTGGGTGTTTGTGCTTTTGGGTTGAAACTCCTCATGTACTCCCCCATTTTACAGGAGAACCCATATGTGATGCGTAAAGACAACTACCAAGATTTCCAGGGCAATGACCAGTATGAGGGCTTCTGTGTTGACATGCTGAGGGAGCTGGCAGACATCTTAAAATTCTCCTTCAAGATCAAGCTGGTGGATGATGGGCTGTACGGGGCCCCAGAGCCCAATGGTTCGTGGACAGGGATGGTTGGAGAGCTAATCAACAGGGTACTTTCCACAACACACACACAGCCACGCACGTCTTTTCTAACTACAAAAAACAGAAAAGTAACACACATTTCTGCACACACCACCCACCCAGACACGTGCTTGTAGCCCCAAACCATAACTCTGCTATAACTTTCCATGTCTCAAATTGCCCTCAGAGGGGAGTAAGACTCTTATCTAGGACAAAAGCTGACTTGATAATTCCCCAAAAGAGAGTAGGAGAATTGCTTAAATCTGCCTGCACCATCTTTCCATGCAGTAACCCGCTCTTATCCCCCCTCTTCTCCCTGATCCAGGCCTTAGCTTGCCGTGACAGACATTGGTTGAGGCAGGCTAATGAGGGCTCCTCTCTGCTTAATTACCATACGGTATACTTCAATTACCAGACTACCAGACTGCGGTCCCTATGTGGGGCCTGCCACACCGGCGCTCTCCCAACTCTCCATGCTTCCTCTGCCTTCCTGCCCTCCCCATTGCCCGATCACTCAGCTCTAATTAGTGGCCCGTGTTCATCAATTAGCTTTTAATGGAAGAGATGGAGGGGAGGCAGAACGACCAGGGACCTGCAGGTTTTATACAGGTGGAAAGACGAGCCACCCAGTGCTTACTTTCAATTAGCCTCATTTGTATGGTGGATAAATATTGTGAATATGTGTGAGGAAAAAGTGCACTGTATGCTGTATCGAAATGTTCTGCACATGCGCTGTCAGATTCTTAATGTTTTACATGCAGGATCAGCATTTCTTTGCGGTGAAGAGCAGCAGTTGTCTTTCTATTTTTCAGCTTCACTGCATCTATCTCCCTCCTGCCCCTGCTGGTGTCTATCCCCCTATCTATCTCTGTCTATCCTCCAGAAAGCAGACCTGGCTGTAGCAGGCTTCACCATCACATCAGAAAGAGAGAAAGTTATCGACTTCTCTAAGCCGTTCATGACCCTGGGGATCAGCATCTTGTACAGAGTTCAACTGGTGAGAGAGTTATCTCAGGCTGTAGGGTACCTGCTGGGTGATACTCTTCAGATCTTCTACTAGATTTAATATTTTTTTCTTGCACTGTTTTTAAGCCAGCAGTATCATATAGAAGGCTATGACCTATTCTCGTTAAAATGCAAACAGATCGTGTTGTGCGAAAGGGCTGGTTTCTTGTCTGAAGCAGATGATTTTGTGTATCTGTGTAGTGTGCTGCATTTTGCATCATCTCGGTCCAGACTGAAGTTTAGAATTATGATTTATTTTGTCCTGAAAGTCAGAGCTCTGTAACAGGGTGAAAGCGGCAGCTTTACATTGCTAATGAGGTTTTGGCTGTAAGCCAAGTATGCTACGGCAGGAAGCTATTGTGAAAGAAGGCCTTTATGGATTGTAGCATTAGAGTATCAGAGCACTGCAGACGCTGTACTAAAGTGCTGTGAAGGACGCTGCCCTCCTGTGGATCAAGGAGGACACCTATTTTCTGTTTTCCCATCTTTCTTCATCTCTGTCTTTTTTTTCTTCTTCTTTTTCTTTTTTTTTTTTTTGCTTTTGTGCCAGGGTCGGAAGCCAGGTTACTTCTCCTTCCTTGATCCTTTCTCTCCAGCTGTCTGGCTCTTCATGTTACTCGCCTACCTTGCAGTCAGCTGTGCTCTTCCTGGCAGCAAGGTCAGTACGTTACATCACATGGCACAGATTGTATGGAGCTCACATTTTGGCTCTATTGCCATTTATCTTGCTGAACCCACATCACCTTTCGCATATTATTTTTACTTTTTACTCCATATAGTCTCCCACAGGCATTTTGACAGGGCTTGTATGACTGATAGGAATGAATTATGTGACAGATGTGCACCACTGTGACATAATTTATCCTGAAGGTTACTTTATTGCAGCCTCTCCCTCCTGTTTCCTCAACAGGTTGAGTCCGTATGAGTGGTACAACCCTCACCCATGTCTGCGGGAACGCAGAGACATGCTGGAGAACCAGTACACTTTGGGAAACAGCTTGTGGTTCCCAGTTGGTGGCTTCATGCAGCAGGGATCTGAAATAATGCCCAGAGCCTTGTCTACCAGATGTGTCAGTGGCGTGTGGTAAGCTGCTGAGCAAATAAGCTGCATTTATGTGCCTGCCACTGACAGCCCCCTCCACTCACAAATGTGTCTCGCACCATTGTCTCCTCAACTGCCTGTTTGACCTTCACTGTTTAGAAAGACTACAGTGCTGAGATTGAGGAGGCTGCATTTGCATTCATCTGTTGGAGGGAAGTTTTCACCGTGCACATTCAGAATATGAGTTTTAGACATTTGGGGTTTGTGATATGACTGGTTCTGTAAGCTAATGAGGGAGAAATAGTCTGTGTGCTTTCAAGAATTTTAATCACTTTATTGATTTGAAACGCTTGAATAGAAACCAACTGGATATCTTTTTCTGATTCTTTCAGCTATAATCAAAGTGTCTTCCTCTGTTCAAATTGAATGGAAGGGAGTTGTGGGCATTTAATCACCTTAGGGGTCACCATGAGTCACAAGCATTTCCTTTATTCATCCAGATAACTCCTGAGCTTTTGAAATAGTCAAATTTGAGTTTCTGAAAAAGAAATCTGAAAAGAAGAACAGGTGCTCTAAGATGACACCCAACGTGGTTAGAGAAACACTGGATTTTATTCAAATAAGGCTTTTCTGAAACACCAGCAACATTTAACAACAATAACAGTAAAAAGTGTGCACAGTCATGTAGGGGAGACCTCTTGACAAAGACATGGTCCAAGACAGGAGAGCCATCTCTTCAGGTGAAGACCCAGCAATCCACTTTTTTCCAAAGGCCATGAAAGGCTGTTTTCTCACGTAACCACCTGAGAACGTCTGGAGGAATGAGCAGGAGAGTCTCTGTGTGAGGCACTTGTTCAAGACTGGAAATTACTCTGGTGGTTGGACAGAAGTTGAAATGACTGTGTGGCAGATGAGGCTCCCGAAATACAGGTTACAGCTGATTTTGTTTCAGCATCATCACAACATTTTCACACATTTAAAGGTACTGGCATCATTTTCAAACGAGAGAAAAGCAACTCACACGCGGACAGGAACGAATGTGAACCACCAGCTGTTACCAGCTCTTGCTGTATTAACAAATGTGCTTGATTTGATCATTTTCCTGGAGTTATTGCCAGGACGCTGGATGGCTAAACTCTTCAATCAAGTTGATGCTTACATCATTTCCACCAGCAGCTCTTCTGGAAGATTTTAAGGCTGCATTGCCTGCAAAAAATCTTGTACAACCATCTTTAAACGAAACATACGACTTCCCTCTCCAGAAGGCTTCATTTCATTCATTCATATTCATTTTGCAATGTAAGTCATGTGAAGCCCCTTAATACCTTTAGCTTAATGATCTCATTAGTTAGTGGTGTGCATGTGACTCTCAAGGTGCTAATAAACCAACACAAAGTTATACAGTTAGTAATGAAGAAATCATAGAAATAATATCTCAGACAATTTATTTTACACACATAGACACACACACACACACATATATATATATATATATATATATATATATATATATATATATATATATATATATATATATATATATATATACATATATATATATATGTGTGTGTGTGTCTGTGTGTAAAATAAATTGTCTCGTATCTCTGGAGGTTATCGTTAAACATCAAAGCTGTCATTTTCAAATATATATAACAAATGGTTCTGTTCCCGAGTCCAAATATTTTTTTGCAAAAAATTTAAAAAATGTTAAACTCGCAGAAATGTTTGTCTGGTGATGCTCCTTTGGCAACACAGTGACTTGGAAAAAGACATGTGCTGAGAAAGATATGAAATTCACTAAGAGCTGAGGAAGAAAAAAGTAGATGAGGACAGGAACAGAAAATTACACCGAGGTGAGTGAGACAGGGCCATTAATAAGTGTGGGTACAAGATGTTCTTCTTGAACTGAGTTTGTCGCGAAAGGATATTACGAGTCTTCAAGGTTATGGCTGCAGACTACCTGAGGTATTTCAGGTCCTTTTAATCTGAAACATCCTGCACCTGGCCTGGCTGATTTATGGCAATATTAGATTTTTATGAGATTTTCAGCGTGGGAAAAAAAAAAAAGCAAAACAAGAAACAAATCTTATTTGATGTGTTTACTTTGCTGGGTTGATTCCAAGCTATGATTCTTAATTGGCATTTTATTTTGTTTCCCGACCACTCCCAGTATGGTACACCATCATGTGCGCCTGTATATATTTTGTAATTAATGACATACGTATGCTATGACCGTCCCCCTTTACAGTACTTGATCTCGTTCACCCTTGTTTCCTCCTCATAGGTGGGCATTCACCCTGATCATCATCTCCTCTTACACGGCCAATCTGGCAGCCTTCCTGACCGTCCAGAGGATGGAGGTTCCCATCGAGTCTCCGGACGACTTGGCTGACCAGACGAACATTGAGTATGGCACCATTCACGGAGGGAGCACCATGACTTTCTTCATGGTACAGAACACCATGGCGGGTTGTACACGGATTCTCTAAGTTTCTCTGTGGACATTTTTTTTTTTTCTTGAAGGTTGTCTTAAGTGGCTGTTTTCCTTTGTTTGCTTCTGGCATCTGAGTTGAAATCTGCGTTTGTCATAGTGTGTTATGTCTATGCGTGTAGGTGTGTTAGCCTGTGGGAGTGTGTGGAGGTGATTGTTTAGAAAAGTATTTGTTTATCTGTGTGCAAGCATGGGAAATGGCTATATGCCGAGTGGCATTTGTTTTAAATTCTCTGGTGCTTGTTTGTATTGAGGATATAAGAAAGAGTCTGTTTGCCCACATAAGCCGGTTTCATTGCTACAGTACATTACTCCGCTCAATGCCCACATACAAAACACAGCCACATTATTACACACAGATGTTATACTCTCTACTCTTTTCCTTTGTTCTCACATTTACAGACAACATGTAATTGTACATTTAAAACACTTAATCCTCTTTTGGAGCTTGTCATATTTTCTTAAGTGCTTAACCATCTCCTGAGTGCTGATTTGCCCTCATGTGTACAAAAGATGATGCATCATCTATACTTTGCGCAAATAATCCCTTACATTTGTTCATCTCATTTCCCCTCCTCCCCTCTTTGATTTTTCCTCATTTGCCAGTTATATTTTTATGCTTTGTTTTCTCTCTAGGAATTGCCTCTTTTGTTTTACACCCTTCTCTTTGTTCCTCCTTCCCTTTTCACCCTCATTTAGAGGCAGATATTATTCATTTTGGGAAGCTCATAAAACAAAAAACACTAGCCTCAAGTCACCGGCAAATCAGCGCTGCCTCGTTCTTCCCATTTCTCTGCAGAACTCGCGGTACCAGACATACCAGCGCATGTGGAACTACATGTACTCCAAGCAGCCCAGCGTATTTGTGAAAAGCACAGAAGAAGGCATCGCCCGCGTCCTCAACTCCAAGTATGCCTTTCTGATGGAGAGCACTATGAACGAGTACCATCGCGGTCTCAACTGTAATCTCACACAGATAGGAGGTCTGCTGGACACTAAGGGCTACGGCATTGGCATGCCGCTGGGTAAGCATCCGGAGACATCCTTTTTTAATTTTTGCTGATAAACGAATGCCTTTTTGAATGAGCCTCAGTGGGGTTTTCTCAAGTCAGTTCCTAAGCTCACCTGTTTTTTACCTCAACATGTCTGAAGATGGGGACAGGACTCATTGGGCTTTTAAAGCTCACAATTACAGCTGTCCTGTATTTGGTCAGACCTACAGTTTATCAATGAGGTAGTGAAGCTGTTTGTTAAAGCAGAACAAAAGACATTTTGTTCATGTTAAAATGTCAGTTTTGAGTTTGTTTGAAGGAATATTTGCTTTTAATTTGCATCTGATCTACTGCAGAAAATCATACAAGACTAGAAGTTACGTTCCGATATTAATGTAGGGGGTCAATAAATAAGTTGACTCTTAATTTTTTTTTTTTAAATCATGTCAGGAATATTTAACAGTAATTAGAAACAATTTTTTAAAAAAATCGAGGATTTAAAACATATTTGTTTACTTTTAACGACCTCTCACGGCCCACCTGCAGTACCACGACGGCCCACCAGGGGGCCGCGGCCCACACTTTGGGAATCACTGCTCTAGACGATGGAAGGCATCCAAGAATGAAAAGACCTGCAAAGGTTCTCCGTGCTGCTTCAAAGTTATCTGTCAGTATCAGCCAGCCTTAAAATCAGAAGAGATGCAGCACCAGTCAGTTTCTTTATATTCCTGCAGAATTTGGACGTTTATTTACTGTAGGTATCCAATGGTAAAGAAAATTTGAGACAGAACTATAATAATGCTACAGAAGCCTTACACAAGTACAAAGGATCTTAGTCCCTTCCACCACAGTGTGTTGGAAGCTGTGAGCAGTTTGATTGTGGAGTGGCTTTCTTTCTTTCTTTCTTTGAATGTTTTAATTCAAGAAATACAGTCCAGAAACATCAGCCTGAGCTCTGTTTTCCACCAGGATGACACCGGACATCCAGCCCTGGATGTCAACACCTCATCGAATTTTGTTGTGCAGCTTGCTCACAAGCTGGTCTCTATCTTGTTGCACCAGGAAAGGAAAATTACACTTCAGTGAACAAGTGATGCCAAACTTTTGATTGTGACTAAGGAGAGAGAACTGAAATAATTGGCTAGGAAACTAAAGGTGACTTTCCTGGATGCTGCTCTGAGATCTAACAGTATTTTATCATGAAAAGGAATCCCACAATGACATGTAAAACTGAAACTGTCTTTGTGATTTTTTTTTAGCTCCGGTTTGACTTGTGATGTTGAAGCAGGTCACAATCATCAGTCTAGGATATTGTTTCTTAAATTCAGTCCTTTGGGGGGTCATCGCCCTGCATGTTTTAGATGCTTGCCTGCTACAAGTCGCCTGATTCAAAGAAGCTGGCCATTAACAGACCTGTGCAGGCAGCTGTCTATCTATCCCTCTAGTTGGCTATCAAGCTATCTACCGGTATATCTTTAGCATGAGGGAAGGAGTCATTACAATATTTGATTTGTGTTGCAGCAGCAGCTGTACTGCTGGCTCTTTCTCTGCTGGTAATCTTGCTGTTTATCTCTCTAATCTGCTCTTTCTACTCACCACCGCATCACTTGTATCTACTTCAAAGCAGCGAGGGCCTTTATTTTTTATTTTTATTTAATCTTTTCCTCCATTGTGCGCTCTCTTACACTCCCCCCTGTTTTTGAAATAGCTTCTCTTTTGAGCTGCACCTTGTCCACCGCTGGCTCTTATCTTGCTTCCCTGTCATCTGGCAGGATCTCCGTTCAGAGATGAGATCACGCTGGCTATCCTCCAGCTGCACGAGAATAACAGGCTGGAGATACTGAAGAGGAGGTGGTGGGAGGGAGGCCAGTGTCCCAAAGAGGAGGACCACCGTGCCAAGGGTGAGTTGACTGCAGCTACCTGTCTCCTCTCCCACCTCCTCTCTAATGTCCCCAGTAATGGTCTCCTCACTCTCCACAGTGCAGCTAATGGCTGATGCCTAACCCTGTGTCCCTGTGAAAGGTGCTTAGCACAAACCTCTTCCCCAAATGTATTCTATTTGTCTCAGGCGTTGTGCAATGTGAATGTTAACACAGAGAGTGTGCTTATAAATGTGTGCATGTGTGTTTATCGTCTGAGCCTGTATGGAAGAGAAAGATGATGAAAATGCCTCTTGAGTTTATGTCATTGCCCTTGGATAACATGGTTTTAAAATGGCTTTGATGACAATGATATGTCATAAAAGGTTTTATGGAGATATCAGTACAGTTTATTGAAAACATTCCACAGGCACGTCGTTCTGCTCTTCAAACCATTCGAATATTCATTCAATTTACTGCAACGATTTAGTTTTTCATATACATTCATACCCTGAAAAGCTAGCCTGGGCAGCAGATTCTCTCTCTTGACATGGGTACGGCACGTATTCATACCAGTCTTAATGGGCGGGGGCGGGTTTTATTTCAAGCTAGAAAAGCACTCAGAGAGCGCTGACCTCCGCCAAGCACAACAATTACCCCATATAGCGATTTACACCATAAATATCAATCGTACATATAGCACTGACAATATGGGACCGCTAACTAAAGTACCATATCTTCCTTTATTTTGTAATGCACACAAAAATAAATAATAATGCTATAAAGATTCCATGCAATATTTGTTTCCAAAGTTAATATATTGAAATTAAACAACCTCAATGTTTTTATAGAGATTGTGATAAAATCCGCCTTCTGGATCAGATCCGGATCAGCCTTTGAAATTTGATAGAGGTTCCCATTGACAATCCCTGAGTGAAATTTCATGAGTTTTGGGCAATAATTAACGGAGATATTGAGAAACAAATTTTTTGGCCCCATTTACCACAATGTTATCGAAAATTTGAAAGTGGTCCGGAATCCAGGATTTCTTCCGGATCACAGCCAAAATGAAATCAGTTCTTCTTTTTAACATTTCTGACAACTCCTGAAAATTTCATCAAAATCCATCCATACCTTTTTGAGTTACCTTGAACACAGACAGACAGATAAATGCCGGCAAAAACATAACCTCCTTGGCGGAGGTAAAAACCAAGGCCAGGCTACTGGATAACTGGTGAGAAGTGAGACTGCGAGGGCTCAGAAAAATCATCACGTTTAGTGCCAACTGTGTTCAAACTAACAACATGATCTTCCTCTTTGCATAATGTAACATGACGGTGTTTTTGCCTGAAAAGCTGCTTGTCTTTTATAACATGCTGACATTATGAAAGCAAAATCTGAGATTATGAAATTGGCTTGATTTCTGTTTAGTGCATAAAAATGGACACCATTACTGCTTAACTCTCATGTGTTGTTGGTTTAATCCAGTGGAAAGAGAATAAAAACAAGTAAAATTAGAATCGTAATGATAATGATAAAGAGTTAGGATGGCAGATTTGACCTTTTCACTGGAGGCAGTGGTAGTCTGGATATATTTAACGATGTTGACTAGTTGATTTTGTCACATACTTCACCAGTACACATATTTACCTGTAACTCTGTCTCCCTTATTGTGATTTCACAATGTTGTTTATTCTTTTGTGCTCTCAACATGACAAATTAAAGGGAAAACCCTGAAAGCTGGACCCCCACAACAAAGCAAGCAGTTTTTAATGTTGTGCGGTTGATCTGTGGGAGGATATTTTTTATTTTTTTTGGTTTACGTCCCCTCGTGCTACTATTATAGCTCTCATCTATATACTTTACAGCATCGGGAGGGCTCCGTGTGACATTGTTGCCAAATATATAAATACATATAAAAACAAAAACAAACTAACTAGGAGGCAGTAAATTCAAATTTCTCTATTTTCATAATTTAAGATCATGGGAAGGGTGTAAGAGCTAAGCTACAATTAAGTCATTAAAACCCAATGTGCTGTAATAAATCTGATAAAGAAAAAAAAAGATTTATGACTTATCTGATAGCTGGCTATAACTGCACAGGTTTATTCCACCCCTCAGTTTCTGTAAAAGGCTGCTAATTAGAAGATAAAGGCTTGTGAATATAAATATGCCTGAGCTTGAAACTTTTGTTTGACTTCTTTTAAAGCCTTCTGGCCATTTGGGAACATTATATTACCACTGCATTATTCCCATTAAATAACCTCAGGACCAAGGACACTGCAGGTAAAAGTATGGATGGTAAAATCCCAGCTACAGAGGTCATGACTTATTTCAATCACAACAGGGAAAAAAATGAAATAAAGCACAAAACATGAATTTTACATGACTGGTAGACCTTTTCCTGTGTTGCTGAGGTTGTACTGTCCTGTTCTAACGGTTGTTTCCTGTGGCCTCCTCTCAGGTCTGGGCATGGAGAACATTGGGGGCATCTTTGTGGTGCTGATCTGTGGCCTCATCATTGCCGTGTTTGTGGCCATTATGGAGTTTGTTTGGTCGACGCGCCGCTCGGCAGAGACTGATGAGGTATGCCCCCATACCTGCCCACGCCGACCCCACAGACACTCCCCAGTAGGTTCCCATGGCATCCCGCCAACCCTTTTGATTATGTTGTTTGTATGTGAGTTTGTGTGCTAGAGTAGGCAGACTTTCCTTTCAGCTTCTGCCTCCATTTGTACATGTCCGTGTGTCCCATTTGAGGCCCTGTGTGTTACATGCACTTGCGATGAGAAGATTGAGTATGTAACCTTAACTGCTGTGGTGTTCAAAAATAATATCAGAAGTAGAGGATTTGATTGCATGCTCCGCCTGTTTCGATGCCACCGTGGCCCCATAAGTGTTTGGTGTTTAAGTATGGCAGCAGATGTTTGTGAGCTAAACATGATAGACTGGTTAAGCAATATTGAGAAATGCCAATATTTGCTTGCATAACGAAGTAGTTTGATATTTTTCCCCTGGCATTAAATGTCACGATGTATCTTCTTTTACATGCCTCACATGTACGCTGGTACTCTTCGTTTCCATTATTGGATTACTTCTCACCCATCTCACTGTGCGTCTCCCTCTGCCTTTCAAACACACACACATACCTCCTGTCATTCGGCCATCAGTGTCTGTTCTCCAATAACGAGTACTGTTTCTGTCTATGTGAGCACATGACTTTTGATCATGATTTCACTGAGCGTGTTTGTCTGTAGTGGACATGTCGATGTACTTTGTCATGTGTTCAAATACTGTAACAGTAGTCATGCCGTTGGAATGATGAAAGAGATTTGTGGATGTGATGGTGTCCTGGCGTGCGTCTGTGTGTGTCTGAGGCTGTGCACAGCTGCGGTATGAGTGAGTGCTTCTGTACATGTGCACCTGTGTTTGCAGGCCTGCCTGTCTGTTCATAGTGCCGTAACCAAGTGCTCATGAACTAAACATTTTGGTGTTCTGTGTCCCGTGTGGTAGATTGTAATAACTATTTCTGCTCCTACCTCTATCCATCTCCTCATCCTTCCCATAACCTCTTCTTGTCCTTTCTTTTAAAAATATCTCTCCATTTGTCGACCCGTGCCCTCATGCACCTTTTTTGTTTACCATGCCCACTGTGTCTGTTCATTCTGCCTCGGCGCCGCCTCCTTCTTTTCTGTATTTTTGTTCTACCGTTTAATTTTATTGTTTTCCTTCTGCTCTATTTATATATTGTGTTTCCACTGCCTTGTTGTGCTGCCTGCCTACTCTGTGTCTGTGGCACCTCCCCGACCTCTGCCTCCTTCCCTTTTCCTTCTCCTGTCTTTCCTTCTCCCACCCCCCCTTCCTCCTTCCCTCCTTTTCTACTCCAGGTGTCTGTCTGTCAAGAGATGATCACAGAGTTCCGAAACGCCGTCTCCTGTAAAAAGAGCTCCCGCATGCGCCGCCGTCGGCCCCTGAGCAGCTCAGCAGCCTTGCGCCACCCCACCCGCATCGCTCTGGGGGCGCCGCGGCCCCTGCGCCTGGTCCGAGAGATGCGGCTCAGCAACGGCAAAATGTACAGTGGAGCCGGCCCCCTGACGGGTGGATTGGGAGGGACGGGCCCACCCGACCTGGGTCCCGGGCCCCAGCGGATCCTCGACGATCCGCTGGGAGCCAACACCACCCCACCTCCACCCGCCCCCACGCCGGTGATGCTGCCCAGCCGCAGCTGCACCCACGTGCGGATCTGCCAAGAGTGCAGACGGATCCAGAGCCTGAGATCAGGCAGCGGTTTGGGATCAACCTCGACAAGAATACCGCCCTCATCTGCCCCCCTCCCCCGGCTACCTCCGCCCCCTCTCCCGTCCTCGTCCAACACAGACAGTGAGGGTGGCGGGGGGCCCAGCCCAAGGCGACTGCATCACACCTCCCCATCTCATTCTCCTCAACTGATCCCACCTCCACAGAGCAACAACAACACAGACCTGCTGGGGGACCAGGACTGAGTAGAGAAGGGGGGGTGCAGGGAGGCAGCGGTGTTACTGTGGGACGCTGCTTAAAAAAAACCCACTATTTTCACAGATGAAATGACTCTAACATTAAAAAAAAAAAAAAAAGAAAAAAGAAAAAAGTTGTTTTGGGGGGACTGGAGGAGTGATGTTTAACATCACTCCGGTTCAGCTTGAAGCTGGATCCAAAACTGATTGTAAGATGTCACCACTCTGACTGAAGAACATTTCAGTCTGGACAAAGCTAAGAGGAGCTGTACATGACCAAAGGATGGCTTCTCTGTTTTTTTCTTTTCTTTTTTTTAAATTCCCATTTAACATCACTTACAGACTCAAGCTTGCTGGTTTTCCTTCACAGACTCTTGAAGCCAACGGGCCCTTTGATAAAACCAAGACAGAAATGTGTCTGTACGGGATTAAAGACAACAACTTAAAGACTCCCAGAGAATTATTTCCTGTTGTTCTTTTATTTTTTTTTCTTTTGTTGTCTTTGTTTTGTTACTATTGTTCAAAGTGGGAATAAATACAGACTATGTGTGAATCTTTTGGTGGAGTGTAACATTCTAAGAAAATGGAGAATAGCCAACTGTGGTCCAGAGTTTTGTGTCCCTCCCTGTGCCCCGTAGCTGCTTCACGGATGCTATCTGGGGCGTTTGATCAAACGACTACATCGTGCGTATAGTGGCAGAGAAAAAGATTGGCCTGTCTTCCTCTACACTGTGTCTGAGAGCGTAAAATCCGTGTGTCTTGTAAGTCTTTCTGTAACTGCTCAAATAAGAAACATGTACCCAGCAACAGCACCCTTCTACCAATGTTAGATAACCAGACAGCCACAAAAAAGGGAGACATGGCTAGTGAGAGGTTTTGCAATGTTAAATTAATACCCCTCATTATCGCGTGTAAGACTCACCAAGCCTTTACTCTTTTTTTTTTTTTTTTCACCTCTGTTCACATTAAATAGACGAGAGAGATTGGGCGAGCCAGAGGGGTGAATAGAGAAGAGAAAGGAGAGAAGATACAAAGAGCCGGGGAGTGAAAACGGCACTCCTGAATTTGAATGAGAAATCCATCCCTAAACTACTTCCATTATTAGATCTGTCCTGATCTGTTAATTCTGGGCATTTTTTAAGGGCTTTGTTAATTCGCCAACGGGCTTTCTTACAGGCTCTTTCCGTCTCACTGTTCACCAGACTGACTTGGCTGTCCACAGTGATGCTTCCTGCCAGATTGATAGACTCAACATAGCCCTGTCAATACTGTTTTCAAGCTTTTGATCGCTGAATTACTGTCATCATTGGCCTGGTTTTTAATGTTAGAGCCCAAGAGTTGTTTGAAAGTCTTATCAAAACAGACTTGAATTTATATATCATATGCAGCAATCAGTCACTTCATTAAAGCGCCCCCCCACCGCCCTGTTGTTGTGTAGGTTTCTCTTCTGCCACTAAAGCAGTTGTGATCCAGCAGGACTGGAGTGTCTGGTGCCATCTGGCATCAGCATGTCGGTAGCAGATTCTCTGGGCTTTGTATGGAGATTCAGTGGACTGAGCATTTCCCATCCCAGACAGCAGATGCTGGGTCGGATTTAGACTGCGGAAGTTGAGTCAGTGCTTTCGGGCCTTTCTTCATTAATTTTGAATCATTCCTGAACAGACTTTGCAATATATCTGGAGGGTTTTTGCAGCTGCCGTGTCGTAACGCTGTTGCTGCATTACGAGTAAGAACTGTTCTTGTATGGGTGGAACAGTGTCTCAAAGTAGCATCCGCCTGAATGAAAGGAACCAGTATTTCTCAAAGGAACATCGCCGTGTCGCAAGCAATGTGCTGTAGCAGCGCACGCTTCGAATCGCTGCTGACAACTTGTAAAAGCACATAATAAATTTTAGCCAGATTTTGTCGTACCGCTGCTCCCACACAAGACAACTGTGGAAGGAAAATGTACATGTTGCAAATATTAAAAATGCTTCACATGCTGTACGTCTGTTATCTCTTGAGAAAGCAACAGCAAATAGACTTAACTGTAAAACACCTGAGAGAAACACTGTTGAGCTAATTGCTTTAAATCACATGCATTATCTCTTTTTTCTCAAGAGCAGATTCATTGGTGCTTATTATAACACGCAACTGCTGCAACTGCATTGACATCAGTGAAGATCTACAGTGTTCAGCTGTCATGAGAGAGCCCTCATGTGCCAGATTTAAAGAAATGCTTTTCAGTGGAAATATAATTCCTTGGTTGTCATCAGTCGGTGAGCAGGTCGACCATCTTCTTCATCTAAGGGCAGTTTATTGCTGCACTTTATATGTCAGTCTGCACATAGAAAAAAAAGCACCACAACTAAAGAAATATACAAAAGAAAGCAACAGCTAACAACAGCTTTACAAAATAAAGTGAACCAGAGAACAATGAGTCTGTTTTAATTGGTGGTTCAGTTCATGAACTGTGAACAAACTAAAGAAAGAAAAAGAATAAATAAGAGAAACAATCAACTCTCTAAATTCTCATCAAAGGTCCTTTAGCACAGAAGTACATATGGAAAGTTATTATAGTTTCAAAGTCACTTTGGGATCCTAATGGGAGCGGACAGTCGTCTCCTGACAGTAAATTTCCAGACAGTTTCCAAACGCTTGTTCTCGCAGCCACATTAACTGTCCGTTCAGTCTGATACGCACAGCTGCTAATATTTATATCAGCCACAATCAAAGCAGACTCACTCATTTAAAGTAATAGAATAATAAAAGCTGAAGATCAGACACTGAATGGGGAAAATAATAAATTAAAGAAAGTAATTCTTCCAGAGAAGTTGTGTGTGCGGGTCTGCACATCCTCAGCGCTCCATCATCTGGTTTTTATGTGTGCAGATTATTTATGCCTCTGCTCCCAGGTCTCCTCACTACGGAGGAGGATTTGTGACTTGGTGAGGTCACTTTAGGCTCATCCTCCGAGTTTTCAGTCGCACAGATTTGGTTCAGTTCTCATCGAGGTACATTACCACGGCAACTAACGCTGGACATCTAAAATAGTCTGCATCAGGTTGTTGCAGGGATAGAGAAAAGAAATCAAAACATTAAATCAAATAAAATTAATGGTAAAGATGATGATTCTCCCTGTTGGAAGGTGACGTTGATTTCATAAAAATGCCAAAGTAATGATTTTTTTATCAAAAACCCCTGGACACTGAAAGATGCTGATGCAAACTCATGCACCTCTTTCATTCTTTTATCTGTCTTTATTTTTCTGCTAAAGTGATTACATTAGTGATTGCATTAATGTAAAAAAATGTAATTTCCTGTCTTTTGCTCTGACTTGAGAATAGTTTGATTTAGCAGATTAACAGTTAGTGTTTACATGGCTGACTGGATTGTACCGCGTACCGGCCTGCGTTGAACAATGGGCCACAGACATGTGTCTATGTCGTGATTTCTTGAACTGTGAGACTAAATTGCGTTGCACATGTGGACCAACTAACCAACAGTGTGAGACTGGACTGGGATTAACATCACAGCACAGACTGAAACGAACAACTAAATAACTAAACCTGGTTGTGTTATGTAGACAAAAGACAGTTTTTTACACAATCCTAAAATGAGTAGATTATTAAAATTATATATGTGCTTCAACTGACAACAGTGGGACAGCAATGAAATGAAGAAAGGAAAAAAAAAGTAACAGAACAGGTGACTTCACCTCTCTTGTTTTTATGGCAGTCCTTTTGAATATGGGGCGACGTAAGTCTGCATTTTGATGTTTTGAACCTCTTTACTCCTGAATGCACCTTCCAGTAGGTGGGGCCCCAGACCAGAGCACAAATCTGCTGAAAGACCTCCTCTGCTGAAGGTTCGGGGTTCAGGGTTAGTGCTTCATTAGTGTTTCCTGCAGGTCAGTGACTCTGTGCTCGTGTGAACTGTTGGCAAGGTTTTGGCAATGCAGTTAAAATGAGAATTATTCAAGAAATACTTGAGTTAGAAATACCTAACTCCCATCTTCCTGTGACCTTAATGGTTATCTTTTATGAAATGATTCCCAGTTAGGAGAGCTTTTTAAAGTATTCATCGTCTGTGCTCCCTGGAAATATAAATTACTATCCTGCTCTTCTTTTTAACTGGACAGCATGTCTCAAATCGTACCAGACAGTTGGAGCTCTGCAACAAAGGCATGATCCCTTCCTGACTTCTCGCATATCCATAATCAGCATACAAAGAGCGTGAGATCATTTACAAACCCACCAGTGTATTCTTTGCAAGTCCCACATAAAAATGCAGACATTGTTGTCTGGGCTCACATTGCACTGCTGTATAAAATTTATGCGTTTTGCGGTGAAGCATATTTGTTGACACCTTTGTGCTGCAGATAATGAATGATGCCATTGTTTGTTATGGCTTTTCTCTGAATGATAAGCTGGCTGGATTTGAGGCTTCTCTCTCTATCTCTGTTTACTTCTGCTTTTGTCTCCAGAATGCTGACGAGACAAGATGAGCTTTTTCCACAAGCCACCACAGGACACAATCACAAGCAAAAACATACTTCTCCATGACCTCTTTATCGCCGGTTCCTTCATTGTTTGAAGACTAAAGGGCAAATGATTGTTCTTGTTTATGTTTTTTTTGTTTGATTTTTTTACTCTTAAAATGTTATTTTTATTTATGTATTTTTATTATTTAATTTAATTTAATTTAATTTAATTTAATTTAATTTTTCATTTTATTTTATTTTATTTTATTGCCTTTAGTCTCATAAATGCCTTCTTTGGTTCACATGCCATCTTGAGACTTTTTTGCGACAAGAACGCCACAACTTTTAAAGTGGCTCTTGATGCCTTTTATGTAATCGATGAAAACATTTAACTGCAAGATGTTAACATGCAGAGGAAATAGAAGGTTAAAATCCTGAAAGAGCCCAAATATTGCTTGCATAAATGTACAAGAGAAGGGAGGGTCACAAAACGAATGAAACTGGGTGTCTGAACAGTTGCTCCACCAAACAAACAAACGAACAAACAAACAAACAAAAAAAAGTTCACATTTATGTTATTTTCTTTGGTATTTTTTCATATTTCTATACTAGTGCTAAATGGATTATTGAAGCTGATGAATATTATGATTAAACTGTTATTATTCCTATTGAAGAGCCCAAGGCTCTGTGATGTGCTCGTGGGTGAAGGGTTTGGGAGGGGTGGTGTTGGGGTGAGTCGCAACGATGTCCTTCAGAGAGATCACCCTGTTATTCAAACCTATACACTCACACAAAGTTCTTTTTGAATAAAAAAAAGAGAAAATCAAACATCCTGACAATGATGTCTGAGTTTATGGTTGTTTCTTTTCAGGTCTGATTTATGCTCATTTATGCAGCCCATCGCAAAACAGTGCAATAACATTTTACTTGACTTGTACAACAACGCAAAAACTGTTGCAGCTGTTTGATGAAGCTATAGGTTTTAGATGGTTTATATGCACAGACAATTAGGATAATAATATGTTATTATGCGCTAATTAACTCAGGTCATTGTCTTTCTTTCACAGATTTCCAAACGCTTAAACACATGAAGCAGCCATGAAACACACTGGCATACCTCCAAACGGCATTTTAAACCTTAATATGTCTATTGCCATTTTAAATTATTTAAAAAAAAAAAAACCTGTAAACGCTCTATTTTATACATGTAGTTAAGTGGAAATTAAAAGCCAGGTGAATTACAAATATGTGAACACTTAAATGTACCATTGGGACATAACCACCATTTATTAAAACAAAACTAAACAAAATAATCACAGCTTTATTTTAGTAATACATTTCTGTTTTCCAGCCAGTGTAGAGACAGCTCCACAGCAACAGTCTTGCTCTGACGGGACAGATTTTGATTACATTTCATACACAAAGACAAGAGAAAACCTTTTCAAGAAGTTTTTTTTTTTCCTTTTCTTTCACATATGTGAAAAACAGCCTGGTAGCCTCACGTTACATAATACTGCGACGCTGACTTGATGTGATCTTAGCTAACTCACAGTGACGCTTTGAGGAACTGTTGTTTGACAACCACTTTTTTGAAAACTTTATCGCTTTTTTTTTGTTCTGTACAGAATTCTCAGGCTGCAACACCTACAAACGTGACCGTGACATTAACACCAAGGAGTATAAAACACATTCACCACAAACTTCTCTGATGGCTTCTGCTTCAGTGGTGTTTCATCCATCCATCCATCCATCCATCCATCCATCCATCCATCCATCCATCCATCCATTCCTTCCATCCATTAACTTCCACTTATTTGCAGGGGCAGCAGCTTCAACAGAGAGGTCCAGACCTCCCTCCACCAGCTCCTCAGAGAGAACACCGAGGCGCTCCCAGAGCAGCTGAGAGATATAATCTCTCCAGCATCTCCTGGGTCTGCCTCCTGGTCTTCTCCCAGTTGGACATGCCCGAAACACCTCTCCAGGGTGTCATCTGGGGGGCATCCTGACCAAGTGCCTGAACGACCTAACCTGGCTCCTCTCTATGTGGAGAATCAGTGGCTCTACTCTGAGTCTCTTCCGGATGCACTCAAAAAAAGGAACTTGGCAGACTGTTAAATTAACAAAAGCACAACATTTAGCCTTGACATGATCATTTTAAGTTCACGTCGTGAGCATGATTATATTAAGTCAGACTGAAGTGATAGCAAGCTACTACACATGAAAAAGATCTGATCAAGTTGAGACAACAAGAGTCAATCAAGTTAAGGCAACAAGTCGACCTCTCAGACCATGAAAAGTCACGGAAGTTATCGCGAGACTTCGCAGTAGACCATTGGAAGGAGACATCTGGAACCTGTGCAGGTAAGGGTAAACTGTTCAAGCCACTCTTGCAACATCCTTCTAAATGCAGGTGCAATCCCATACAGACATACCACCAGCTGTAATTTCCCTTATTTTTGTCTATTTGTCATGATTGAATTTGATAGACTTCAAATCTTGACTTCCACCATGCGGTGTCCTGAACCTTCCATTATATAGCAATGTGATATCAACAAGAGCTTCTTCTCTTGGGAGTCCAATACCAAATTGAAATATTACCTACCAAAATAATGAAATTCTGGTGATAAAGGGTTTGCAGCAAAATATTGTAGTGATCTGGCATGTCCTGGGTCATTTCTCAGCATCTTTTGCAGCCCTGGTTGTTTAGGTGTTTATCTGTGTTTATTTGTTAGCTATTTAATTTAATGCTGCCATGTAAAGTCACTCCAGCCACCCTGCAGAGGAAACTTATTTCACCGTGATCTCATGCTTTTGTACCAACAGTTCGTGACCGTAGTTGAGGGTTGGAACAAAGATCTGAGTCCCAGCACGCCAAGGCCCACGCTGTTGCCTGTTGGCTGTTGCCTGTTGACTGTTGCCTGTTGACTGTTGCCTGTTGCCCAAGGCACAAAGCACCTGACCCTTACGGACCACCTTCCAGGTGGTGAGCCCACTAGGAGGCGAACCCATGTAGCTCATTCGAGCTGAGCCTGGCTGGACCCCATGGGTAAAGGTCCAGGCACCAGGTGCTCTCTGACGATCGTTTCCCTAGACCTGGCTCCAGGGTGGGGCCCCGGGGACCCCAGTCCAGGCGAGGAACATCGAGCTCTTGATTTAACTTGTTCCATAAGACTCGACTGAATTGCACTTCATCTGGCCCGTCCCCCAAGACCAGTTCGCCTTAAGTGACCCTACCAGGGGCGAATACCCCTGACAGCAGAGCTCCTGGGATCATTTGAGCCCCTCCACCACATTAAGGTGGCAACTCAAGGAGGGGGTGATGTTTCACATTATATTTTTGTTTACTTTTTCAACAATCAATTTTTTACTATCAATGCATGCTTGTCTGACCCAAACATGTTTTAAACCACAGAGTCAAGTACTATTTGCAGTTACAGTTAAGGAAAGATAAGTGATCGCAGAGCCACATGGATAATACATACATGCTCACTCTTGACCGTCTACAGTTACATTGCCTACATGTTTTTGGATGGTGGGAGGAAGACCATCACCTATGTCAGATGAGAAACCTTAAAATTGTAGAAAACTAATGCAAGTAAGTGGAGAATGTGCAGACTCCACACATTAAGACCCCAGACTGGGTCCAAACCACAAAGCCTCTGTGAGGCAACAGCTAAAACCAACAAGCTACCATCACCTCAGTGTGGTTTAAAATCAACAACACAGAGAAGGCAACACTTTTACTTTTAGTTTTCCTATCACTTGAAAAAACAAGTAATTATACTGACATAATTATATATACCAAATAAAAAAGTTGAACTGGAGAATATAATTTGTCCTGCACGCTAACTGAGCTCTCAAATATGTTCTGACTGTCAGTGTCTGAAAAACAACATAAAGGAAGTGAAATTAAGTAAAAGATACAAAACAATGTGCTGATGGGTAAAAGAGAAACTTAATTAGTTTGAAAATGACATCTTAATATTCAGATGAAAGTTTCTCCCTTGTTTTATGAAGCCTTAAATATGCGCCTCAGTCAAATGAAGCAAATATTCTCTTTTCATTCCAAATACACCAAATGATAAGATTCATTTAGCATGTGTAGATGTAGGCCAAATGTAGATCATAAAGATTAAGCTCCTGAAAATTATCGCTGAGTCTATTATATGTGCTAATAAATTTGTAATATCTCATAATGAGATCGTATAATCTCTGGAGGGAAGTTGTTTTTCAACAGCGCATGGAAAAAAAAGCACATGACACACTGGGATGAACAATAGTTGGATCATAATGACATGAGTTGAGGATCAAATGGTCGCAGCAGCAATTATTTAAGGAATTGAGCATTAAAAGAGATATTTACAGTCATACTGTGTAAAAAGATAAATAGAAGTGTTGACTACAACCCAACTTGTTTGACAAATTTAGAATGTTTTCAACGTACAAAGGTTCTGGTTAATGTATAATGTTTGAAATATTGTGTGAATTTAGTTACTTTGAACAAGAAGTTTGATAAACTCTTCAGAGATGGTGAAGTTGGAAACATGCAACCCTGCACCTGCCATTTCCACTTCCTTAATCAAAATCAGCATAAAGGAAATGTTAAAATGTTGTGTATGTGAACAGTAGTCACGTTTCAAATGGGGTGTCAGAGAGAAAATACAGCTGGATAGGGATAGAGGAAGTTGCTCTGGTCCCTGCAGGCCCACATGGTTGCAGGTCCAGTGTGCTACTGAGAGAAAAACATGGAGAAGAGCTGAGCATAACAGACACCGTTGCAGCAGAGGAGGAGAGGGACAGTTAAACTGAGGCTCATTTATAAATGAAACACTGTGTATCCCTCTCCTCCCTAATGGATCACACACTTCAGCAGTGCTGTCTGATGTTCTGCATTTATGTCCGATATTAAAGTTGAGAATGAGGAGCTCTGAGTTTTTATTCTGTTCTAATAAATCTACTGACAAAGATCTTCAAAACTGCAGCTCCGCAAATGGAATTAAAGCAATGCGATACATCACACTTCTACAAAAGATCAATCTGAATCTAATCATCTGCATTTTAAACAGTTTTATTTGCATTTTCTTTGACCAGGTTCCTCAAACTTCAAGTGTTGACTGAGTCAACAACAAGGTTTCTCAGTCATCTCAGCCATCTGCATCTATCTCTTTACTTGACTAATTTAATCAGTTCTGGACAACACTCAGCTTTTCAAATTCTGGTTTTGTAGACTGAATGGCTTCAAACAAAATAACTATTTTACCAAACTTATACACTATATTGCCATTATTGCCACTATATTGCTATATTGCCAAAAGTATACTCACCCATCCAAATGATCAGAATCAGGTGTTCCAATCACTTCCATGTCCCCAGTGTATAAAGTTAATCACCTATACAAACTGTTTCTACAAACATTTGTGAAAGAATGGGTCGCTCTCAGGAGCTCAGTGAATTCCAGCGTGGAACTGTGATAGGATGACACCTGTGCAACAAATCCAGTCCTGAAATTTCCTCGCTCCTAAATATTCCACAGTCAACTGTCAGCTGTATTATAAGGAAATGGAAGTGTTTGGGAACGACAGCAACTCAGCCATGAAGTGGTAGGACACGTAAACTGATGGAGCGGGTCAGTGGATGCTGAAGAACATAGTGTGAAGAGGTCACCAACTTTCTGCAGAGTCAATCACTGCAGACCTCCAAACTTCATGTGGCCATCAGATTAGCTCAACAACAGAGCAGAGAGCTTCATGAATGTGTTTTTTTTTTTTTTTTTTTTTTTTTTTTTTTTAACCTTTATTTAACCAGGTAAGTCAGTTGAGAACAGTTTCTCATTTACAATGACGACCTGGGGAAGAGGCAGCACAAAGAGTCAAGCACATACAATCATAGTGAACAAACAATCAAACACGATATATAAAAAACACACAACACATAACAAAAATATGAGTAAAAGTGGTAGCGCTGGTCCGGAAGAGTTAAAAACATGTGCAATGATCACAAATGAATGTTGGGAGTGTATTTTTGAAGGAGGAGAATGGGATGAATGTGTGAAGTTTAAGTGTTTGCTGCAGATGATTCCAATCACTAGCAGCAGCGAACTGAAATGAATGATAGCCAAAGGAGGTGCGGGCTTTTGGAATGACCAGGTTAATGTAACTGCTTGAGCGTAGGTTCCGATTACTGATGTTGATATTAAGTAGTGAGCCAAGATATGAAGGGGTGCTTCCAGTGATGGTCTTGTAGATGAAATGATACCAGTGGATCAGTCTACGGGAGTGAAGTGACGGCCAGTTGACAAGTGAATAGAGGTTACAGTGATGGGTATTAAAAGGAGCACCTGTAACAAAGCGGATGGCGGTGTGGTAGATGACGTCAAGTTTATTGAGAAGAGTTTTGGAGGCAGACCTGTATATTATATCACCGTAATCTAGAATTGGGAGGATTGTCATTTTAACCAGAGCGTGCTTTGCAGAGTGAGTGAAAGATGCTTTATTGCGGAACAAAAAACCAATTCTAGATCTGACTTTGGGGAGTAGTGTATTAATGTGGACACCATGTGTTTCCATGGTGGAGCAGCTGCATCCAAGCCAGACATCACCAAGAACAATGCAAAGCGTCAGATGCAGTGGTGTAAAGCAGCCACCACTGGACTCTAGAGCAGTGGAGGAACGTTCTCTGGAGGGAAGAATCACACTTCTCTATCTGGTAATCTGATGGAAGAGTCTGGGTTTGGTGGTTTCTAGGAGAACGGTACTTGTCTGACTGCATTGATCCAAGTGTAAAGTTTGGTGGAGGGGGGATTATGGTGTGGGGTTGTTTTTCAGGAGCTGGGCTTGGCCCCTTAGTTCCAGTGAAAGGAACTCTGAATGCTTCAGCAGACCAAGACATTTTGGACAATTCCATCCTCCCAACTTTGTGGGACCAGTTTGGAGCTGGACCCTTCCTCTTCAAACATGACTGTGCACCAGTGCACAAAGCAAGGTTCATAAAGACATGGATGGAAGAGTCTGGTGTGGATGAACTTGACTGGTCTGCACAGAGTTCTGACCTCAACCTGATAGAAGACCTTTGGGATGAATTAGAGCAGAGACTGAGAGCCAGGCCTTTTCAGCCAACATCTGTGTTTGACCTCACAAATGTTCTTCTGGAAGAATGATCAAAAATCCCCATAAACACACCTAAACCTTGTGGACAGATTCCCAGAAAAGTTGAAGCTGTTCAAGCTGCAAAGGGTGGAGCCACGTCATATTGATTAGGAATGGGATGAACTAAAGCTCATATGTGAGTCAAGGCAGGTGAGTGAATACTTTTGGCAATATTGTGTACATGCAGATATTTAAATCTCTATCCTGATTAATTTGATCCAAGTAGAAAAGCCCTTTATCCCCCATAAAAGTGGATGAAAATTCTCAGTATTAAAAAATTAAATTAATATTTTCATTTATGTTTGGACCCGAACCTCACAAAACCTTTTTTCTTGGACTGTTCTAAATTCTTGTGCAATACAAAGTGTATCACATTTAAATATTTGTTTTTCATGTTAGTGCTGTTAATAACTAGTTGCTAAATCCATACAATCCATACAGTTTTTATTATTATTCTGTTATTATCTATTCATGCTTTATTCTATGCAGATACAAATGCAAAAACAGCCACATAAATAATCAGTAAAAATATTTTTTATGCTAAATGTCAGGATGTGACAGGGCTTGGGATTAAACCAAAAACCCAATTCATGCTTCTTTCTCTTATCAGCATCGCCGACTCCTGGTTCAAATCCTTGATGGGGCCTTTCTGTCTTTGGTTAGCAGGTTCTTCCTGTGTGTGTTGGTTTCCTTCTGGAGTGTGTGTGAACTGGTGACCTGTACCCCTGTGTACCTCTGTGTACCTCTGTGTACCCCTGTGTACCTCTGTGTACCCCTGTGTACCTCTGTGTACCCCTGTGTACCTCTGCGTACCTCTGCGTACCTCTGTGTACCCCTGTGTACCTCTGTGTACCCCTGTGTACCTCTGTGTACCTCTGTGTACTTCTGCCTTTTGTCCCTAAACAGATAGGATCATCTCCAGCAGACCCCTGTGACCCCAAACAGCTTTGAAGCAGGTAATGATGATGGAAGGATAAAAAGATAAAAAGGAACATGAAACAAGAAGGAGATAGAAGCTACCTACCTTTTTCTTCCTAATTAGGTCACTCAAACTAATTGCGTGTAATTGTGCGCGACCAGATGTTTTCTCTAATTCTGGAAGTACACGAAGGCCAATGGGGGGAAAAAGTCATGGCTGCCTGAGCTCCTTTTATGCCAAAAATACAACAACCTCAAGAGAAACACTGCCCTCTGCTGGCCAAATGTGGAAGAAATACCTGATATTAACCAGAAATGACTTTAAATTATTTTTAAATGGCTGGTTTTCCTAACAAAATATGTCGATATTTATTTATCAGTATTCAGAACAGTAAATCATGTCGGAGTGAAAACAAAAAAACAGCAACACTCACCCAGAGGAGGAACGGTACCTTTTTTTTGGTGGAGCTTTGATACTTGGACCACTAACCTAATTGTACAGTATTTATTCTGATAGATGAACTAAAACTGTCCTAGATGATTTATGCATCTTCCCAACCTTGTGTAGGCTCTAAAAGCACTTTAATGTCTGTTTCTCATTTACCCATTAAACACTGTGCTTCCACGATATCAACAGGCCATTTCTCATTATTGCACTTAAACTGTCATTGATTCAAAAGTAATTGCTCACCAGAAAACAAAATAAATCTGCTCAAATTTGGGTTTTTATTGATTTAGTTTGTCCTTCTTGTACTGTTGGTTGGATGAATAAGTTCTTGAGTCAAATCAGTCTTATGGCTCGTGTCCTTTCATCAAGGTGCTGCCTCTTCCACTCTCACATGGGACTTTATTCACTAGAGTTTTCCTCAAAACTTTTGCCTAAAAAGAAAAAAAAGCACTGTGCTGTAACCGGTCACAGCCACAGCACAGAGCTGTAACAGGACATGACACATTTAATGAAGGTAAGGATTAATGTAAAGGGAAGAATGGGTTAGTGTTTTTCACGTACTGGATAAAACCAGCAATGTAAGACATTAATAATATGCTTTTACTGCAGGATTCATAAAGCTTTCAGGTCTGCAAGACGCAATATTGATGGATTAAACATGCAAATCTAATTTCATGTCCCAGTGGTGCAAATGAATTCCTGTTACGACATCAGAAATTCAGCATTTGTCCTCCCACCACCTCTGAGACGCTTCCAACCCCATTTGTGAGATGGCTGCTGTACTTTTCAGATGTGCTGTGACATGTTGCTTTAAAATCTATCATCTCCAGTATTTGTCTTCCAATAATCTTACCATTTCTATGTCTGCTACAGTATAATTGAAAATGGCATATTAAGTAATTTAATTTCCACATAAAAGACACCCGAGTCCCAAACTGGCAGCTGAAAGAATCCTTGTTGCAGGCATGTAAATACAAACTGATCTCGCGTATCACAGTCACAGACTTCGGGGAAGCTGATTTATCTGATTTGCTGCATTACTGTCAGGACCAAGGGCCCTGGACTGAAGCCTTTGTATGAAACTTTCAACTTCTCAAAAATAATCAAAAAAAGAGATGGCAAAGTGTCAAAGAATAGCAACAGAAGACACAAAGATGGCGTGAAACCTTCTGAAAACAAAAAAAAACCCCCTGCATTTTTTACTCACAATGTTCATGTTTTCTCATGGTTATGATCTGAATGTGACCCATGAACGCGTGTCTTCTTTCTCAGTAGTGTAGTAACAGTACATCTTTACTGTAAGTGGAAATCTCGATGAGTTTCTGTCTCACTAATCTGATATGAAAAGATATTTGAAACAAGCCGCCTTCAAACAGCACTGTTTTATCTCTTCTCATCTATTTCCTTTATGAGCCTTTTTAAGAGACAAAGAAAAAACCTTTGGTCTGTGAATATGTTCATAAAGCAACAGTAACTGAAATAAATCAACTGTAGAGTTTACAACAGCAGTTTAATTGCTGTTGACGAGACTCGATTAAGTACAAGACGCTGGAACGTCAGGTTTCTCAAGCATCAGGTTTCAATCAATGTCAATCAATCAATACAGGTAAAACAACTGTAATCCCTTCGCTTTCAACAGCAAAAAAAAAAAAAAGTAATGCATACTAACCAGCTGTGACAACATCGGCTGAGTTTAGAGGATACCACACATGCCTGTTTCCTTAAGTTCAGCATCTCACAGCCGCAGAATCACGTTGTCAGGAAATGCCGCCTGTAAACCTGTTGGTGATTCGTGACTGTCGGCCTGTACAGCCACTGCAGGTTTGCAAACGTTATGGCTTTTTTTTTTCTTTTTTAACACACGGCATCTCAGCCCGCAACACCTGCAGACAGAAATTTGACACTGACACTGAGCAATGATGAACCGTAACAGCAAACTAAGTAACAAATGTAATGCACAGGGTTATATTCACCTGCAGGTTTTTTTTTTTTTTTTTTTTTTTTTTTTTAAAGCTGATGTAGGAAACTGTCAGAGTGAAAGGTATGTATTTTTATTCATCACTTTCAGTGGCCCAGATTGGGACCTCAGTGGTTTTTGTTGAGCAAAATGAGTTCTCTACTGGCTGCAGCTGACTTCCTTTTAACTCTCACTTCATCACATCTTCCTCATTTGACCTCAGTCAAAGGAGAAAAGGGAATTTATTTTCAACTGTTACATTTTTGTGTCGGGATCCACACTGTCCTGCAGGTCATGTGACTGCCGGCAGAAACCATGACTAACATGCACCCCCATGTTTGTGAACGCATCCATTTAATCTGTCAGTCAAGTACAATATTATGCTTTAAAAACACTTGGAATATATATTCTAATCTGATCCAGGTGATACACCTGTCTAAGTTGTTGCTCTGCTCAACTTGTAAGTAACTACAGCCTCTCGGCTTTATTTCTTTTTTGAATCAAATTTCTTCTTCTTGAGGGGAGACATCAGTCACGGGGCTCCGTAGGGATGCGCTGCTGTTGCAGGTAGATCTGAGTGTGAGGCGGACCAAAGCTACACAACCCTGCAGGGGGAGGCCTCAGAGGGACACTCAGCGTTTCTTTCTTGTTTCTTCCAGAGAAAACACATTTAACGGTTTTCACCTTGAGAGAAGACACAGGACTTTGCAGCATATGAAACACTCTCACTACAATCAACCTGGCTCATTTCTTTCCTTCATTTTGTTTGTTCTAAGCAGAGTGAAATTCACACAAAACTCTCTATGCGTCGTATTATTTATAGATAATATGTATTTTTTTTTTATCATATACGCTGTAGTCAGTGATTCATAAATAATTGACCAACCAGGGAAACAAATCCTCCACTGATTTTTTTTTTCCTTCTTCGATTGTTACTTGGACAAACATTTCTCCTGTCAGGGGTATTCTACTCACATCAATATTTTCCATTTAATCAGTAATCAGTCTATGATTGGGGGTGTCTGTGATCTTTTGGGATTTATGTGTCTTTGCAACATAAAGGCTCAAGAGAAGGAACAAAAGTAAGATTTCCATTCTGCAGGGACATTTGTTTTTAATGATAATTTTGGTTGAAGAGTTGGAGAAGCTGAAGTCCATCTCACACTGTCAGACAAGTCAGACTAACTGTGACTAAATGTTATTCTGCAACACGAAGCTGCAAGAACTTTTGGACAAGAACTAATCATTTCCCAGCTCAGACTTGCTCTAAATAAAGCTGTGCAGCATATTCCTGGTACACAAATACAAACAAGCCTGTCTTTCACAGATCTCTGACCAAAAAAAGGAAAACATTACAAGTGCACATTACAGCATCAGAAATTCATCATTTCCACTGCCTCTAGATTTGTCCAGTGACTGTACTTTACAGATGTGCTGTGACTTCTTCACGTTTTTTTCTTTCAGTGGCCTCACCATTTCTATGTTTGATTTTCCGATTAAACTTTACATTTTTAGCAAACTAATTGCCACCTAAAAGTCACATGTTCACCTGATCAACTGCATTACTGAAGCTGCCAAGCTGTTTGCTTACTGCTACTGAGATCTCAACGTGGCCCGTGTGCACGTGTCTCTCAGTGGTGCTGTGACTGAATAAAAATCCATGCTCTTTTGTCTTACTAACCTCATACGGACATCTCCACACAGCACTTGTTTTACTCTCCAATCATCTCTTCAAAAGAGAAAAGAAAAGTCAGAAGATTGCTTAAGTGTATCAAAGGGTTTATTTAGCAAACCTGAGAAAAGAATTGTCAAGTTTCCAGAACTTTCATTTCTGTTTACAAGGTTTAATGAATTAAAACACAGTGCAGTTATCAGATTTCTCATTAATCAAGTTTCAAACAGCACAGCTAAAACAAGTAGAATCCTTCACCGTAATGGTTTCAAAAAAAAAAAAAAAAAAAAAATGATACTAACAAGCCGTGACAGCACAAGGTTGAGAAGAGGACATGTCACACGTGTGTTTCCTCAGGTTCAACGTCTCACACCCACAGAATCACGTCTGGAAATACTGACTGTAAAGCTGCTGGTGATGGGGACTGTTGGTGCACACGAGCACCAAACAGCACCCTAGAAACACAAGACAGTCTGGACCTGAAACCCACAAACATGACTATGACTCTGAGAAGAGATTAACCAGAACAGTACAGAACAGGATGCCATTATAACCCATTATAGTTATGGTTCGCTGCAACGCTGCTGCAGATATTGACAGATATTTTCATCACTCAACACAGCTTCTGCTCTGTCTGACACTGCAGCTTCCTCTTTTGATAGTTGTCAAAGGGAAAAAAAAGGAACTTAGTATGCATTTTCGTGTCAGTGTCAGCATATCTTTGCGGGCCGTATTTACTGGTATATTCATCCAAAAGCAGGTCATGTGAAACAAGTCAGACGGGTTTTCGTAATTTACGTCCAAATAAACATGAGGACAGTTAATTGTGCTGATGTGTTTTTAGCTTAATCCAAGAACTGGATTGTGGGTTGATGGTTTTTGGTCCTGGACTAAAATCTCTCTCACCTAATATTTTATACTCATATAAACACAGTTGGTTTATAACTGTTATCTTCAACACCTTCAAATCAAAATACACACTTTGGTTGTGAGAAAATACCTGGGCTGTTATAAAACGTGATCGCAGCGATGCACACACCGGGATGCTTGTGTTACGAGTGTGTGCAGAGCAAACATGAAGAAGTAAAAAGTTGCAGGCGAATAGAATCGTGGAAAATCTTTTTTCTACTCTTCAAACCAAAATTCTGTGCACAGCATGTCTCATTCAGGCTTCTAGAGCAAAACTCTGACGTCAGAATAAGTGACCTCTTCAGCCCTCTCTGGGTTTGTCATTCGATGAAGGAGTTGTTTCTCTGGTCGATAAAAGCGTCACGTCAGAGTACACCGTATCCTGTGAGTGTGAAAAGATTTTTGTAAACCATCACATCTTTTTTTAATCACAACGGCATTTGGAAGTAAAACATTTATTCAACTCTGAACGTCACGTGTCCTCTTACAGCAAAAGATGGTCTGGCTGGACCTGGTCCTGGACCAGATGTGTCTGAAAGACATACAGGTTTTATTCCAGGAAAAAGGGCAGAGAAAGCTAAATAGATCCACTGCTGCTTGGATGTGAAGCAGATGTGTGTGTTTGTTCTCACCTATGTTGACAGACAGCCTGTCAGCAGAATCACGTCTACAACAGAGAAACAAGTATTTTGATTTGACGTCTGCACTTGATCGGCTGAGTCAGAAGGTAAGAAAGGGTTTACGATATGACAGTTACTTGAGTCATCTTTTTTTTTTTTTCTTTTAAGCATCTATTTAGTCTGTGAAATATATGTGAGAAAAAATGATTGATGTTCCACAGAGATCAAGGCAACTTCACTTTCATGTCAAAGCAAGTCTTTACTTTCTCTAACAAACACATATAGATCTCCAGTAATGTGATGAAACAGATGCACGTCCCCACAGCAGGAGCGTAGGTTGACCACAAACGTACCTCCTGATGATAACGTAAGCTGTGGCTGCCAGGATCAAAAACAGCAGCACAGCAGCAGAGGCTGTGGCGGAAACGATCCCTGCTGACAACGGCTTCTGCTCTGAGAACACAGAACCAGGAATCATCATCAATCAATCAATCAAACTTTATATACCACTTTTCATACATTACAAATGCAAACACATTTCAGTACTTCACAATGAAAATAACTAAAAAATAAATAAAACAGGATCACAACAGAGAATAAAAACCCATCCCTCTCACTCCCACATATAGACTCACGCACTCACCCACAAAGCACACACACACACACACACACACACACACACACACTCACAGTACAAGGTAAACAGTTTCGTAACATGGCAGGGCACTGAGGATCCAGGTGAGGGAGAACTACCTATGGGAGGCCATCCACACTGAGAGGCGCCACAGCCTGCACCCACAGGGGGCGCCGCCACAGAAACCACCTCAACCCAGATAAACCAGATAAACCAGGCCTGGAGCCCCCCGGTCCTCCAGTTCTGAGGGATCTCCAAGACGACGCCCCTGCGGGCAGACCAGACCCAACTCCCAGTGTGGAGGACCCCCATGAGGAAACACTGGAGCTGAAACCTAAAAGATCAAAAGACAGTAAAACAGGATAAAAACAGACAATAGATACAGTAATGAAAAAATGTATAAAAATGTGAAAACCTAAAGGTTAAGACTTTAAAAATAAAATTTTTAATTTAATGATAATAGAATGCACAAAGACTAAAAATGAATTTAAAACTTAAATCATTAAAATCATTTAATTAAGAACAGTAGAATAAGAGAATTAAGAGTAAAACAAATCATGTAAAACCCGGGTTAAAAAGGTGAGTCTTGAGCAGATTTAATAATCTCAACAGTCTCTTTGGTTCCAATGTTCTCTGGCAGGCTCGTCCACAGATGAGGACCAGAATGGCTGAATGCAGCCTCACCGTGGGTTTTTGTTCTAACTCTTGGTTTGATTAAAAGGCCAGAACCAGAGGACCTCAGGGTCTGTGAGGGTTGATACAATAAAAGCAGGTCAGATAAATAAGATGGCCCAAGACCGTTAAGACATTTAAAAACCAATTAAAGAACCTTAAAATCGATCCTGAAACACACGGGGAGCCAATGCAGCGATGATAGAACTGGTGTAATGTGTTCCCGCCCCCTGGTCTTCGTCAGCACATGAGCTGCTGAGTTCTGGAGTAGTTGGAGACTAGAAATGGTCTTTTTGGGAAGACCAGAGAGCAGGACATTACAGTAGTCTAAACGACAGGAGATAAAAGCATCAGCACCTCCGTGTTAGCCTGAGAGAGAAACAGGCGGACTCTGGCTATATTCTTCAGATGATAAAAACCTATTTTTGTTACATTTTGATATGAGAAATGAAATTAAGCTTAGAGTCAAAAATTACACCGAGTCAAAAATTAGGTCTAGAACAGTGGTTCTTAACCTTGTTGGAGGTCCTGAACCCCACCAGTTTTATCAGCACATTCACTGAACTCTTCTTTATTGAAAATAAAAATGTTTTTTTTTTTCAAATTCAAGATATAGGTATGTGTTTTACTGGTGCACAAAATGAGCCGTGCATTAACATCACTGTTCAGAAAATAAAACCAATAACCAATGCATGAACTGCATGAATTACATACCTTACTTATTACTCCATATGGTACACAGTGGTCTGACCATTTTTTTTTTTTTTTTTGCTTGACATAGTTAGTATGGATTAAAATATTAAAGAAATCACATGATGTATCATAATGACAGTCATAAATCGACTACTGAGAACACCGAATTCCCTGCAGCACAGATTGGATATGCAATGTAACGTGATCACCTGTAGCCAGTGATGGCCAAGCGAGGTGTGCCATCATGAATCATATGAGTCAGGTGTGTCTTGACCTCCACCGAACCCCTGGGGTTCGATCGAACCCAGGTTAAGAACCACTGGTCTAAAATGTTTTTACATGCCACTTTGTCTTTTTTTTAAATGTCTGATCCAGGCTGATCCAGTTTTCAGGGCAGCATGGTGGCTTAGTGGTCAGCACTGTTGCCTCACAGCTAGAAGGTTCCTGGTACGGATCTTGGCGGGGGCCTTTCTGTGTGGAGTTTGCATGGGTTTGTTTGAGAGCTTCTGCAAATGTGCTTTAGAAGCTGGATTCTTACGAGTTTTCTTATGTCAGTTGCTCCCAGCAGCTGGCTGATACGTGGACTCATCTGACCACAGAAGCCGGCTCACCAAAAACCTGTAGCATGTCTCCAAACAGCTGATATACCGTATAGTAAAGTGAATACAAGTCAACATCCATGAAATTTTAAGCTTTTACTTGTCAATACATGATTTAAGGCAACTGGTGTTTGCCAAGTGTTAGAATTACCTCAGTTGGTCATCACTTAAAGAAGAAACAAAGCCGAAGAAAGCCGATCAGTTATCACTCTTTCACTGCGCAGGAGGAATTTTCCCGTGCTTCTTTAAAATGTTGCTGCAGTTCATGGGAATTTAATCACACACAGTTCTCTTAATTCCTTCCTTCTGATCAGGTTGCATTTCAGTGAATTTGAAGTCTGAAGTTTGACCCATCCATTGCAACACCTTCAGTTCTATTCTTTTTCATTTAGACATTTTGTTGTAGATTTGCTTGTCTGCTTAAGGTCATTGTCATCTCTGCACGACCCATCCATCCATCCATCCATCCATCCATCCATCCATCCATTATTTATGGATTAATCCCCTGCAGGGTCACGGTGATCTGCTGGAGCCTATCCCAGCTCTCTTCGGGCGAAAGGCAGGGGTACACAGTGGACCCATCGCAGGGCCACATGTAGATGAATGCACAATCACAATCACTCCTACAGGCAATTTAATTAACCTAACATGCATGTTTTTGGAGTGTGGAGCCAGAGTACCTGGAGGAAACCCACGCAAGCACGTGGAGAACATACAAACTAAACCAGGAACCTTCTTGCTGTGAGGCAACAGTGCTAACCACCAAACCTCTGTGCTGGCCCCTGCTCGACCCAGTTTCAGCTAAACTTTAGCTGTCAGACAGATGGCTTCAGATTTGATTCCAAGATGTGTTGGCAGACAGAAGACTTCATGGATGACTGAATGACTGGAAGATGACCAGATCGTGTGGCTGGAAAACAAGCTTCAGTTATTCATCCCTCCATTAATGTGGTTGACAGTAGCTATGAAGTGTTTGTACTGATATGTTGGGTTTGGTTTGCTAGCCTCAGTGCTATCCATTTCAGCCAAATGTCCTTGGCCAACTGTATTTTGTGTTTGTATTCCCCAAATACATTACGACCAAATAACCAGAGCCAACTGCCCATGCGAGGTTTGTATATGGCTAACTCAGCTCCAGTTGAACACAGGGCTGCCCGAACAAGTTTCAAGTTTAACCCGGAGCTAAACTCGAAGCTGAAACTAATTGCAGTGGAACAAGAGAGAGTTTAACCCTCAAAATGTTAAACATTAACAGTGGAGTCAGTTCAGGCTCCTTGAAAATATTTGCAATTTAAGGACCACTTTAGGATATACAGACTAGCAAGACATGAAAGGACATCATAGCAAGCTTGGATGAGTGACCAAAAGCTGTTGCACGTTACTGCAGTTTAACCAAGAGCCAAGAGTCACAGCAGGAAAACCACACCATAGCCAGTTATTGGGACAAAGATAGAATTAGGGTTAGATAGAACCATCTTACGACCAAAGACGGGCTGAGCCAGAAATCATGCGATCTATGTCAGCTAACCAACCTGTGGGACTGCACCATGAAATGATGTTAACATCACCCAGTCCACAAAGCACAGTAAACCTTAAAACAAAGCATGACAACTGAGCTGTTGTTTTTGTGTTTTACATGTCTTCCTGCAATTTGGCTTAATTTTTGTTCAATAAATGATGACAGTTTATAATTATGTTTGTTGCTTTGAATGTCTGGTAATGGAAAAGATGACTGTAAGTATTGTCTTGATACACAAAATACTTAGAATTTAAATTGTGATTGTGAGAAGGAATGTTTTTTTTTTTTTTTACAGTAAGTTCCACCTGAGCTCAACAGGCTACATGGATTGGTATGAGACAACACTTTCTCATTAAGGACTGCCAGAGGGGTCAATCCTCACTCTGTACCTTCATGCACTGAAATTTCACCAGACTCTCTTAATATTTTTATAATATTATGCACTTCGTCAAAAACAAAATTCCTTTGCATCTTTGGACAGAGGATTTTTCCGATGGGGTTTGCCACAAAGTAATGAGCCTCATCCTGTTTCTTCTTAGAGAAACTAAACTTGAAAACAAGTTCGTAGTTCCGCCATTAAAGTGTTGTGCTGTAGCATGCAAGCAACTACATGAATTGTAGATTTTAGTGACTTTAACTGTAAATTTCCTTGTGTGAAAGCACAAGGAACACATGTACAGTTAAGGACAGAATAAAGGATAAAGGACAACGTGTACCGTTAGAGTTTTGCATTTTATACCTTACTAGAAAAATGACAAAGCGAGAACATATTAACAGCTGCAAGCATCTTAGTTGTACCACTTGGGGGGATTTAACCTGGCCTTCAACTCGGAAACATGCGATTAATTAATTTCACCATGCTTCTCTTTAAGTGGTGAGGAGTCTTGTGTCCCGGGTGGTTAGTGGGTTGGTAAAACTCTGCTCTCTGGGGTTTTCCACACCTAAGGCTGGCGGGGCCAGTCCACACTAGCTGTGGTTGGTGAATGGTTCGGGGGCGAACTGCCCGCGGGCGAGGCCAGGTGACGCCGGCTAGGCTGGTGAGTGTAGACGGTTTTTGGTAAACTGCCACCTGGAGTTGGGCCAGGGGGCTTTTAACCAGACGTTGTGCCTCATAACGAACCTGGGGCTCCAGTGAGGCTCGTGGCCGTTAAAGGAGTTCTGTGGGTGTTAGGAAACATAACTGACGATGCCTGGGTGAGTCTGGTGTTGTTCGAGTCATGGAGAAGAAGAGTCCCACGGTGGTGTTTTTATTTTTTTATATTTCATTTTATTTTATTTCATTTATTATATATCTTTTAAAAGTCTGTTTCTGTTTTCAATTGTACTTTGTAATGCTCAATGTTTCATGTGAAGCACCCTTGCACCTGAAATCTGCTATTCAGATAAACTTGCCTTCCTTGTGGAGCTGTGTGTCATAGAGCAAAGGTCGACTGCCTGGGTTTATGACAAGTGCAGTCAAATGTTCAGTGATTCATTTATAATTTTTCATTTTCACAGTGGTAGGTGATGATCGCTGGCTCTCGTTAAAACGTTTGTCCCTGTTGTTATCTGGCAGCCTGTTAAAGACTGTCCCACTCTTGACACCACTGTTTCTGATTTGTAACCACATACAAAATCAGTTCAGTTAATCGAGGCTTAAGCATTCTTTTATAACCAGGCCTGACACCCTCACCCTTCACCAAACAACTTCCTCACAGTAAAGTCTTCTGCAGTGAGGTTACTTGTATTGTCTATGCATTTCATAATTGTGTGAAAGTGGTTTGCTTACTCACCTTGAACAGAAAGATTGACGATTTCTTCAAATGAACCTTCAGGAAAGGTTGCAACGGTACAGATGTACGTCCCTGCGTCTGCCATTTCCACATTTTTAATCTGCAGCGACTGGTTTGCAGTCTTAACTCTGGCCTCCAGAGGAGATTTGTGAATGTGCTCTGCATCTGGGCTGCTCAAAACAACGACAACTGTTTTTTTTCCACTCGGCTCCAGAAGATCCCACTGACTCTGAGTAATACTTGTGTTTGGTCTTGGACTTAAATAACACGGCAGGAGGACATCATGCCCGACATATCCAGTCACTTCACGTTGGACTATTTGTGTCCAAAGAACTGTGAATGTTGACATGATGGAGAGAACAAGGAAAGGACAGCTGAAGTTTTCATAAAGTTCATGTATTTAGAATAAATCACAAGTTGACTAAATCTGCACTGATCAGTTTTTCAAAAAAATCTGAATAGAGTTTCAAAATGATGAGTCTTACCTGGGAATAATCCGCTGTAAATCAGATTTAGGAGTAGCTGAGATAATCTGATGTAGGTTTTCATTGCGCTCTACTAAATATGAAGTACAGAATTTAAACACCTCAGAGACACTGCCAACTCTCACACCCACTTCAAAGAAAGGAAGAACTAAAATAAAAATACATGCAATAGTTCCCACAGCAGTATGACAAAACCACTACCCTAAAATGATCAGACAGCTTCCTCTGAAATGATAAGGTCAGAGGAAGCTGTCTGCCTACCATGTGGGACGTCCAGGTTCAAGTCCTGGTTGTGTCAGGAAGAACGTTTGGCATCAAACAAATCAATCTGTGCTCAGATTATGATAATGTCAGAGTTATGACTCTGTCTAGAGTTTGCATTTATATACTTGTGGTTGGTAAGAACTGCCTTCTTCCATGTTCATAACATTGAAATAAAATATATATAAATAAAACATTGAAATAAAAATAAGGAAAATCCAATCTCAGAGTAATGCAAAAAAAAAAAAAAAAATCAATTCATTGTTTGTTAATTCCAGATTGGACTTCTTACAAGTTCTTATTCATAATATGTCCTAAAATTACTTCCTGTAGCCTTCAGATGATCCAAAATGCTGCAGCCAGAATTCTGATGAGGATTAGCAGCAGCGATCATATTTCCCAGCTTCCCTTCAGTGGCCACCTGTTAAATCTAGGATAGAATTTAAAATTATTCTTCCTAAATATAGTCCTGAAAGACCGAGTCCCTCTTACCTTTAAGAATTTATAGTTCCATATTATCCCAACAGAGCGCTTTGCTCGCAGACTGCAGGCTTATTTCTGGTTCAAGAGAGTTGAGCCAAAACGAGGCTCAGTTTTCAGGCTCCTGCTTTGTGGAATCAGCTCCTAAGTTTGTGTTCAGGACTCAGATTAGGTTGAAAACTTTCCTTCTTGAAAAAGCTTATAGTTTGGGACCGGTTCAGCAATCCTGAACCAGCCCTGTAGTTCTGATGCTACTGGAGGACTGTCCATGATTCACTGGGCTCTTTCCCAGTCTTCCCACTGCACTGAAGTAAAGATTTAATGCAGTCTGTTGGTTAGCTGTCTGTAATTTTACTATGAATTGGTATTATGTGAATTTTGGATCTGGACTTTAGTGGATAGACTTGGAATAAGTGAATTCCAATGAATTCGACTGATTTAGATGATAACTGAGCTGAAATGGATTGTCTTTGATTGGATTGGGCTTGTTTTCTGTGGAAAGTGTGTTGAGATGTGTTTTCCTGTGAAGTGGCGCTACACAAATAAAGGCAAATTGAACCGAAGAAAAAAAAAAAGAATAAGCAGATCTTTAAAGGTGCAGATTTACTGAATATGATTTCATATTTCATAATCCCATCAATTACATACTCATTCCTGCTGGCAATTTAGAATAATCATTTAACCTGACATGTGTCTTTTTGGACTTGGAGGGAGCCAGAGTAAACACTCAAGCAAGCACAGGGCTTTTCCACACAGAAAGGCCCCTGCTGGGTCTTGAAACAGGAACGTTCTTGCTGTGAGGCTGGAGTACTAACCACCAAGCCACCGTGCTGACCGGCAACAGTATGTAAACTCAGTGACGCAGAAGAAATTTTTTAACATTATTTTAACAGAATATAAATAAAAAAAGATAATTAAAAGGTATAGAGTGCTCAATAGTGGAATATAAATAAATTATAATATCCTTTTTTTGTATATTGTTTCAAAAAATTTGAATGGCTCTAAACTATTGTTAGGTGTCACATGTCAGATTTTGCAGAGTTTAACAACAACTTAATCCCGGTTGAAATAATTACTTTATGTAAAACAAACATTTGTTAGAATTTGTTACATATGTTTAAATCTCATTCAGTTCCATCGCTGAAAAGTTCAGACTGCTGGTTGAGAATTTTCAGGATTTTTCATCAGTTACTAAAATCATCTGCTTTTGATTTGCTTGTTGCAAGAACAAACACAAATACAACTAATTATGATGAGAACTAAATGATGGTAAAAATATTATTCTGTGAAATGTCCAACATGTGATGGAGGCAGGGGTCAAACAACACATCTAAACTGTATATGTACATATTTTTTGCAAATAGTTTGACAGCAACTTAATCTTGCCTGAAATAATAATTTCAGCTGAAATAATAATTTAATAATCATCTAAGAAATATGAGCCTGACCTTCATGTCTGAGAGGTGCTTTTATGTTCATACTGAACATAAAAGGTTGCTTTGATGAAGCAGTCTTAGGTGTCTCAGTTTTAAGTTTTATCTGACTCGATGGTTTCTAACTCTGGAAGAACACACGTGCAGGTGGATCAAACGTGACGGCTGGTTCTTCTCCCTTCATGCCAAGAATCCAGCAACCTCCTGCTGGACAAATGATGATAAATGGGAGGAATACGTCAGATTAACAACACGTGATTTTAAACAGCCGTTGAATACCTGGTTGACCAAACAGAATCCTGTAAATCTATTTATCAATATTTAGAGTGCTAAATCGATGGACTGGCGACCTGTCCAGGGTGAACCCCTGCCTTTCGCCCGTAGACGGCTGGGATAGACTCCAGCAGATCCCTGTGACCCTTCAAGGTAGAAATGGGTATAGAAAATGGATGGATAGAGTGCTAAATCATTTCAGAATTAAAACAAAAAACACTTAACAACAGAGGATGAATTGATATTTTAGCAAAGAAGTGGGGATATTATTGTGTATTGCGAATAATATTGTATAATTATCGTAGTTGACTTTAACACTTTGGCCACTAACAAAACTGAATCTAACGTGCAAGAAAAAAATATCCCACAGAGATTTTTTTCTCATGTAATCAGAAATAAGATGAAGTCCTGGATAAAGATAAAATCACAACACTGACTGACTAATCGATGACTAATAACCACAGCCACAACGTCAAGAGTTTGTGGAGAAGAATTGAAATCGCACCCGAGCTGTGAATTTCTTCTAAATAAAACTATTGTAAACTTGGCCATGTGCAACAGGACTCAAAAATAAAATTACAAATAATGCAGTTTTCCAAGATCTTACCATTTACAGCTGTCCATCCTGCAGTCAAACATAGCATACTGAGCCATTAACCACCACAGAAGAAGACAACTAAACATCAGATCTGGGGCTAAATGATTCTTGTTTCAGGCTCTCAAATGGAAAGTGTCTTTGCTCTGGTGTTGCTAGAACATTTCAGAGATTGGGAGGAAGTTGTTTTATCAGATTAGCTGCATTACTGTAAGGCCAAGGTGTCGCAGGGTGGGGCCTCTTTATGAAACTGTGAAGCTGCTGAAAAATAAAAATGATACCAAACAAAGTCAGTGCGAAAGAAAACAAGGAAAGAAAAGATTCATAATAGAACTGAATGCTAAAAAAAAAAAAAAACCACAAATTTCCCCACAATGTTCATGTTTGCTTCCTGATACTAAGATCATGATGAACACATGGGCTGGAACTTTGAAGAAACACTTTCGTAATAAACTTCCTTCATGTTTTGTATTTTATCTCTCTTATACACTCCTTATAATGACAAGTCTTCGTGAGAGAAAAAACCAAAGGACTGTTAAGGTCTTTGAAAATGTTTATTTAGCAATAATAACTAGGATCTGTAGAGTTTACAGAACTTTCATTTCTAGTGACAAGACTAAATTAACTAAAACACAGTACAACTGCAGTTTTTCAAAGCTTC